>JASDDO010000022.1:358787439-361287439 GCA_030015575.1 Agapanthus africanus | reverse complement strand
CCCGGCAGTACGGATCATCCCGCATCCATCACTCGACTCTGGTCAGTATCCTCCGGACAACTGCCAGGTCCAACCAGTCACCGGTAGGTACTCGCCCGCCTCCAGGCTCAATCGGCATATCCCATCGATCATCTCGCCGAGGGGAACCATACCGGGCCCACCACGAACCCGCAAACGGAACATCCACTCCTCGAATCGGGTTTCAAGCACACGTCTCAGCACCGAGAAAACGCGTGGTGGACACACCCAAAATATCATATCACGAGGTACCGGGTTTTCAAAATAATGCATATTTTCTTAAATATTCCCACGGTCCTCAAAACCAGAAATCACATGAAAATCCATCATCAATGAATCAATCCAATGCGAGGTACAATATAATCAATCTATAGCAGGTATATAAGGGAAAGCCGCTTTTTAAAATAGTTTCCGTTTTCAAAGATGTCATGCGGCTCCCAACTGTCCAGGAAATCATAAACAATCACATGTAAGATGAACTACAGCAATAATACAACAGTATAATCATGGCAGTTCTATAGTGAGTGTGGCATGGCAATTACTAACGGTGTGTGTGTAGCATGTAAATAGTGCCCGTGCAACATAAACCGTTAGTAATAGTGCGGTGTTCTATCATTTCTAAGCAATATATGTATATCAACACGGCAGGGAATGCAATATGTGATGACAGTTTATGGGATGCATGCAACATATCATAATAGAGTCCTATCAGCCCTGACGCATAACGCCATGCGGGCGATATCCCCGTAGATGTGAAATCTACTCACAGTGTCTCGCGCTAAGTGTATCCAACCACTTGCTTGCCCTTCTTCGCGGCGTCCGTCTCACTGGCCTGCGAACCTAAAATCACAACACATTTTACACATATAAGTTTAATTTCGCCAAAAACGCGATATCACGGTCAAACTAGAAACTCGTGTCGCAAACCAATCGCGCGTGTGCGCGATACGCTAAAACGCGTGTGTGTACTGAACCAAGAACCACCCCGACACGCTACGATGCGTAGCACGCACCAGATCTACAGAAACGTGCATGTCGCACTAAACACACACACCCCAACATAGGGAAACAACTCCCAGATTTTTACCTGGAAGAAATCCCACAAAATCAACAAGACCAAACACTGAAAAATACACCCAGAAACCACCCTGCACAAAACGAGCCAAAATGGGGGAAGGGAGGCCGGCGTCGCCGGCCAAACCGTGCCTGTCGCCGGCCCAACCCCGGTGGAATGGGCTCGAACTTCACTCAAATCTCTGAAAAAGCCTGCCTAACATTCTGAAGTTGTTTCAAACACTCAAAAACTCACGCAGTAAAAGCAGATCACTGAAATCCTAAAATCTGCACAAAAACGACATTTTGCATCGAATCGTGAAATTGGTGGTATTTTAGCGTAATAGGGGTTGGACTAGGTTGCTGTGGCCTCAACAACTTACTAAGGACCTACTGAAACCACAACTCACTTCATTTGCACAAGAATCTCACAAATTACCCCATATCACACTAAAATGCACTAAAACCCGATATCCGAAGGAAAACTACACAAACTACGCTAACTAGGGGATAAGGTAGGAAGTATACCTCACTCTCGACCCTAGGGAGCTGCAGGAAGAAGAAGAAGTGAAGAGAAGTCGCTGCACTGGGATCTGGGGCTGCTGCTACTGCTCACTGCCTCTGCTGCTGCTGTTTGTGCTTGCTACTGCTGCTGTTGTTGCTGTGGAGTGTGCTGCTGTTGTTGCTGGTTCTGGAGCTGCTGCTGGGGCTGAAGGTAAGTGTGTGTGTGAGTGTGTTGGTATGTTGTGTATGTGAGAGTGTGAGAGCTTGAGAGAAACCCAAAAGAAATGAGAGGCTACCTCAATCATCACACACAAAAGTCACCCCTCACTCTCTCACCTCATTAATGCAAGCATGGCCTAGCCATGATGCCCTCATCTCTCTCTCACACAAGTCAACACTTAACCCTAAAATTCAAATTAAAGTTACTTTTAGTTAACTAATTAATTAAACTCACTTAAAACCCAAAAGAATTAATCCTCCAATTAACCCACCATGGTTAATAATTATGGTATTTACTTGATTTAAAAACCCTAGTTTACATGCACATGTGTGTGCAAGCTTAGGAAAATTTTGGAAAAATATCTATTAAATTAAGAAAAATATTTAAAACACAATTTGGTAAACTTCTTATTAAAAATCATATTTTAATTATAATATCCACTAACCCTTATCCTAAGGTGTTACACCTATATCAATCCATCGGGCATCCGTCATTCCGGATCATGCCCTATCTCAAAGTATATATATCGGGAATCCGTCAGTCCGGGTCATCCCTCTCTCAATACATCGGGCTTCCGTCAGTCCGGGTCAGCCCTCTATCAGTACATCGGGCTTCCGTCAGTCCGGGTCAGCCCTCTATCAAAGCATCGGGCTTCCGTCAGTCCGGGTCAGCCCTCTCTCAGTACATCCTCTAGCACCGAGAAAACACGGGGCGATGCCCCAAATATCATATCAAGGGAACCGGGTTTTTAAATGATTGCTATTGAAAAGGACACGGTTCCCAAATCCAGAAATCCCATGAAAATCCAACATCAAGAAGTACATCCAATGCGATGTGCTATGCAATCAATCCATGATGTATGCGACATATAAGGAAAGGTAATCATATCGGGAATCATCCAACATGGAATAGTAATGAACATATGCCAGCAATATGAATAGCATGAAGATGCAGAAATCTAGTAGTCAACATCACAGTGATGTATCTACAATGCAAACTACATCTAAGTATCAGGTCTATCGGAGGGGTAGGTGTGGAAACCACCTAAATCTGAGTCGGTATATATATAAAGATATATAGTCGGTGATCTCGCCTCAATGTCATATCATAAGATATCCTCGAGTTATAAGTGCGGATCTATCATCAATATCGGCACGTACGGTAAATCATCGTACGGCATCCCCATAGCTGGGTAGGGGTCAACATCTCACTGTCTCATCACATAACAGATATCACCATCATCAGATCATATAGTCTAGAGTACCACCCTATGTCTAGTACAAACGGTAACATCAGTAAGTATGCATGCGGGGGTAAACACATATCCCAAGCCCGCAAGAAGCACAAGTCATATCCCACATATGAATCGTGTCAAATCACCGATCTCAGGGCATCAAGCCCACATCATCGACTCATCTCCAGAGTCATCACATATCATCAATCACAGTGCAAGTACAAGTGATAAGCAAAGGTGTGTGTATAGGTGTAATTCTATCTTAGGGTTCGCGACTATGAACTACACTAGTCACTTCTAACCCTATACTATCCATAATACACCTAATGTCACCATAACTACATAATAATCTATCTACGGACTGCGGGGGTGCTATACGCCATCCACCCGACTTCCCCCTGCAGATATAATCTACTCACCTTGCATCATCATTTGCGGACGTCACCACGTATTTGCTCGTCCCAAAGTCTTCATGGGTACCTACACATCAAAATATCGTATATGCGCATTAAAATCAAATCCAATCTAAAACGGCGCATAAAATCCAAAACGATACGATAAGGGGCCTATAGGTGAAAACCTATGGCATGCCTTCAAAACCATCAATAACTCCTCTATATCGTCGTATAAACGACAAATAGTCGAGGCAAAACACAATCCACCATTTCAGAAATGAAAATACGGAATACGGAAATACGAATCCAAAACAACAACTTAGGATATATGTCCCAGATTTCACCCTAGAAAGAATCTGTCAAAACTAGAAGTACCCAGGGCCAAGAATAGAGGAAATGGGGCTATGCACAGAAAAGGAGGAGATTCCTCACTGGTCTGGCCGCAATTGGCGGCCAGAATGGAGGTTTTGGCGGCCGTACGGATGAGCTAGGGGCTAGGGTTTGGGGTGTTGGTTCTATGGTGCCTGCACATCTCAATTCCCACTCAATATTATTTTAGGGGTCTCGGGGTGTTAGCAGATTCTGAATAACCTTCACAGATTTCACAATTTCCCCGATATCGGTTTCTAAAATCCGTATTATGGGTTTAAACTTCAGGTTAGGGTCTCAATTCATACACTAGGGTGTTGGTGTATCCTCAATTGAACTCAATTTCACAATACAACCCAAGTTCCTCTCAAACCCTAACTAGGTTTTTATCAAATCCATAATATCACACAATATCGATTAAATCTTAACATGGGGTTATAGGAAAAGCTATAATTAAGCAAATGGTTCAGAAATTACCTTCATTAGCAACTCAAGAATTTTCTTGAGTTGCCCCTAGTGGCCAAAATCCACGCTTTCTTGGTCCATTGCGTAGGTCTCGAGTTTGTGCATATTTTTAGTGAAACGAGGGTGTGATTTTGGGGTTGTTTTTGAGATGATTTGAGGGATTGAAGGTGGAGGAAGGGGGAGGAAGAGGCAGCAGCAGCAAAGAAAAGGGAGAGGGAGAGAAATGATGAAAATGGCTAAGGGTTTGGTCAATGGTTCAACCCATACTCCTCTCTCACCAATCCCATTCTTTTTTCTTTTCTTTTCCTTTTTCTTTTCTTAAACCTTTCTCACTAGAATAGTAACCCCAAATGAGAAACCATGACAAATAAAATGTATCACAAAGGTGAAAAAGTGATATGTGCATGTTTTGCACAAAATTGCCAAAAAACCCGATTAGCGATTTTAATCGCGATTAGCACTAAATTAGTGTCAAACTAATCACAAAAACTTAAAAATGTCATAATCCACTAATTTACCCTATTTTAGAATTTTCCATAATTTTTCATAATTTTTCTAACATTTTTCCTATTTATTTGCATTTAATATTAAGATAATCAATAAAATAATATTAAATTATAAAAATTCCCAAAATTAATATTTTATATTTTTTTGAAAATGTTACAATAGCTCGTGCCGCGGTTCCGCGGTGGAAAAGTTGAATCAGGCCCTCGAATTTCACAGTATTTCATATAAGACCCTGCATGATTTTCTGGACATTTTTAATTGACAAAAATCCAAAATTTCAGAAATTTTCCAGAGAGCACCTTGGAATTATAGTTTCGGGTTCGTTCGGACTTCAAAATCCATCGAGACTTCGCCTAAGTCTCTAGCTAGGCTCTGATACCAGTGAAAGGTTCCTAGGCACCCTAAAGAGGTCTCATGAGGCATCGGACATGCCATTTCAAAATTTTTTTGTGCCGAGAAACCCTAGACTACGGATCGTTGCTAGAATTTTAGGCGAAAAGAAAAGCTAGTTAACACTTAACTATAAGTATACGGAAATTACAACCTTTGAAGATCCGGATATCCACCTCCACGGCTCCGCAACGAAGTCTCCTCACTGTCCATCTTGAACCATGGACTCTCGTGAAGGCTTCATCGGAGAAACGTGCGGAATAGGTCGTCGGCTTCGTGTCAAAGACGATCTACGTCGAGGTTGCACAAGCTCAAGCTCCGACTTCACAAAGTAGTGAAACTTGTGAAGAAAACACCCAAAACCACTTGGCAAGAGGTAGAGGATGAAGAAATAGGAGGTGGGTTCACTTTAGATTTGGATTTCTCTCACTAGATCTCAAGTTGCCATTAAAGTAGCAAGCTTGAAGAAGAAGAAGATGAAGATGGTTATGATAAGTTCTATTAAAAATAAAAATAGAAAAACAATACTTATCATAACTTAAACTAGGGTTAAGTGCAGAGAATAAACCATGGTCATTTGAGTGGGTTAGGGTTAAGCATGAAGACAAGAATGGTTAGTAAAGTCAAAGCTTCATGAAGCTTCAACATAAAACAAATAAAGCCACCATTCTTATCTTAATCCATTTCAAATAAATAAATAAACAAACAAATAAATAAATGAATATGCAAAACCCTAATTATCAAATTAACCATGGATTAATTCTATACACTTAACCATATGATCAAGTATCATCAAACATGATACAAAAAGTGCACAAAAGTATATCACATATACAATGTGCAATCCAAGTGAGAAAATTCCGTTTAAAGTGAACCAATACTAGTTAATGCAAAGTAATATATCAAATATATAATTATACATTAAATCATTAAATCAACATTTGATTCAATGATCCGGTCATGTCGCACATAACCGACTATTATGCAATGTATCAATTTATCGGATCAATGATTCGATAACTAGGTCATATCGAATATAACCAATCGAAACATTTATCGCGAGAATGAAATGCGGTATCACATACACGCATTATTCTCGGTCCTGTAAATATCTCATATGCGCTCCTATTTCGTTTCGCTTGAGCAAGGAAACCTCTGTGTAGGACTCTAAAGACTCGTCAATACGCCGGTAGCAGATGATGATCATATCAAACACCCACAAGCCGCAAGCGGTCCGCTAAACGTAACGGCCACCCGGGTATTGAGCGATCAGAAGATCGACGAGCTAGCCCGCTCACACTCCTGTGAATCCAACCAGTAACACTTACCGTACAGTCCGGTCTCTTCGTCTGATATGTCGCATATCAAGTCTAGGGGTGGTAAACGTCAGACCCCAATAACCCGATAAGTTGTGCCGATGTGAGGCTCGTAACGGGTCGAGAAACTACTGGTAACACTTACCAGCAAATCTCTGATCAGCCCTGGCCAGGGACTTCCCTGTTACGGCCAATCGAGCACAGCGCAACATCAACCCCCAATACCGGGAGAGACGAAACCCCTCCTATCGCTCATTGCCTCCATGTGACTCGGGATTGTACCCAAAGACCACCGTTTTGCACGCCCTCATGGATGTGGTAAGGTGGAGATCAAAGCACAGTGGGAATCACACAAGACTCTATGACGATCTCGGGTCTACAGACTAACCTGTACAAGTGTCACCTGAGAACTGCCATCTGACGTGAGGTATAATACCATCTGGGAGTTCTCGGCGAGTCCGTCCAGTGTACCCAGTCTCCACTGAGCACCCGTACACCATCTCTGATGTCAAACACCAATGAATATGGGATCATCCATCGCCCATCACATGGGTCGAGAAGCGTATACGCTAGTCTACACTGGTATATCGATGCCCCGTCTCGATACACCCACGACTAGGGACCTTGAAGGATGTACTTATGGACTACCATGTCCCCACTAGTATGATCCGCATCATAGTCCAGGTAGTCAAGTACACATCCTAAGGGCTTTACCAACATGTAACTATAAGACAGTATAAAGAGACTAGTGTACATGTTAAGATAAAGAGTAACCAGATAGCATACTATCATATCGAGCAAGAAAGTCATCTCTATATATGTCCAAGCATCCAATATAATATACATCATCTGTACAATACTGGCCTCTAGGGCATACATACAACTAACAGTGGAATCAACCATCGCCCCCCAGGGTCAGGAAACGTATACACTAGTCTAACTTGGTAATACCGATGCCCTATCTCGATATACCCTCGACTATGAACTATTAAAGGATATGCTTATAGACTATCCAGGCCCCCACTAGTATGATCTCATCATAATCCTGGTAGTCAAGCATAATCCTACGGGCTTCATCAATATGCATATAAAGATATGAAATATAACACAAGTTAAGATGAAGATAAACCAGATAACATACTATTATTTCGAGCAAAGATTTTTTCTGCACATATACATGCCTAGCATCCTATACAATACAGGCCTTTAGGGCATACATATCTAACAAACTCCCACTTGCATTAAGGCCTGTAGTTGATGCAATAAGTACCAACTGTCTGTACTAGAACCAGTTGCCTGCGTACCGCATGCCCAACAGCTCGAACAGTTTCTCAAACTGGACTTGAGGGATGGCCTTGGTGAATGGATCTGCTGTGTTGTCCTTCATGTCTACTCTCCGTACCTCGATGTCCTGGCAATCCACTATCTCCCTGATGAGGTGATACCGCCTCAAGATATGTCTGGATTTCTGATGGGACCTTGGTTCCTTTGCCAAAGCCATGGCTCCATTGTTATCGCAATACAGATGTATTAGATTAGCAATGTATGGAACCACTTGAAGTTCGGAAATGAACTTCCTCATCCAGACTGCCTCTTTTGCGGCATCATTAGCAGCAATATACTCAGCTTCCATCGTGGAGTCAGCGACGGTATCTTGTTTGGAACTCTTCCAACATACCGCCCCTCCGTTTACGGTAAATACAAACCCTGAGATGGACTTACTATCATCCTTGTCGCTCTGGAAGCTGGAGTCGGTAAATCCCTCCATTTGGAGATCTCCGTTACCATACACCAAGAACATTTCTTTAGTTCTTCTCAAGTACTTCAGAATGTTCTTCACAGCAGTCCAGTGTTTCTCCCCTGGGTTGGATTGATACCTGCTTACTGCACTCAGTGCATAAGGTACATCTGGGCGAGTACACAACATCGCATACATTATAGATCCTACTGCTGAAGCATAGGGAATAATGCTCATGCGAGCCCTCTCTTCATCAGTCTTTGGAGACATCTCTTTGGAGAGGGTGATCCCATGACAAGCGGGTAAATTACCCCTCTTGGAATCTTCCATACTAAACCTCTTCAGTATGGTATCAATGTATCTCGATTGGGACAATCCCAATAATTTCTTAGATCTATCTCTATAGATCTTAATCCCCAGAATGTACGAAGCATCGCCTAGGTCTTTCATGGAGAACCTTTGCGATAAGAATAGTTTGACCGATTGTAGCATAGGAATATCATTTCCTATTAAGAGAATGTCATCCACTTACAATACGAGGAATGTAACAGTACTCTCTACAATCATTTTATAAATGCATGGTTCATCCACATTTTTGATAAAACCAAACACTTTGATTGTATCATCAAAGCAGATGTTCCAACTCCGTGATGCCTGCTTTAATCCATAGATGGATTTAAGCAGCCTGCATGCTTTTTCGCTGCTCCCACTATCAATGAAGCCTTCTGGCTGATCCATAAAAACGCATTCGTCTAAATCACCATTTAGGAATGTCGTTTTAACATCCATCTGCCAGATCGCATAATCATAGTGAGCAGCTATAGCAAGAAAGATCCGAATGGATTTGAGCATAGCGACTGGTGAAAAGGTTTCATCATAGTCCAATCCTGGTCTTTGATGAAATCCTTTTGCTACCAGCCTAGCTTTATAGGTCTCCACCTGACCATCTACACCGATCTTTCATTTAAAGATCCATTTGCACCCTATGGGTTTTACTCCAGAAGGTGCAACCTCCAAAGTCCATACTTTGTTGGTGTGCATGGATTCCATTTCGGATCTCATGGCATCCAGCCACTTCAGTGAGTCACCACTCGTGATAGCTTGCTGAAAACTAGAAGGGTCATCATCATCCATGACGCAATCTTCTCTATCACCATCAATTAGAAAACCGTAGTATCTATCAGGTGGGCGAGAAGTCCTACTAGATCTACGGAGTGGCTGAGGTTCGTCAGGTTCTATTGAAATCTCAGGTTCAACCAAATCATCGGTAATTGTTTGTGTATCTAGAATTTCATCCAGTTCTACCGCATTGCCAACAATATCATTTGCAAAAAATTCATTTTCTAAAAATGTGGCATACTGAGAAACAAACACTCTTTGTTCCTCCTTGTGGTAGAAGAGATATCCATACGAGTGATTTGGATATCCCACAAATCTACACAAAACCGATCGTGTCTCGAGTTTGTCTGGATTCTGCTTTTTCACATAAGTATCTTTTAAGCGATGGTCTCTTCCCATACCATATCTCATATGGAGTGGTAGACACGGTTTTGGTCGGCACCCTGTTCAAAAGATGAATCGCAGTCTCTAATGCGTGCCCCCAGAATGATATTGGTAACTCAGCATCACTCATCATAGATCGTACCATATCTAATAGGGTGCGATTCCTCCTTTCCGATACTCCATTGTGCTGTGGTGTGTACGGAGGAGTGAGCTGAGAGAGAATCCCATTCTCTTTTAGGAAATCTAGAAACTTTGAGCTTAGATACTCACCTCCTCGATCTGATCGAAGTTTCTTGATACTTTGGCTTGTTTGTTTTTCTACTTCAGATTTATACTCCTTAAACTTTTCGAAGGCTTCAGACTTATGTTTCATCAAGAACACATGTCTAAATCTTGAGAAGTCATCAGTAAAGGTTATGAAGTATGAAAAACCACCACTTGCATGTGTAGACATTGGTCCATATACATCACTATGTATGAGGCCTAAGAGTTCAGTAGCTCTCTCTCCGTGTCCAGTAAACGGAGTTTTGGTCATTTTACCTTTGATGCAAGACTGGAAAGTCGCATAAGATTTATATTCAAATGAGTTTAAATATCCATCTTTATGTAGCTTGGTTAGTCTTATTTCGTTAATATGACCAAGTCTACAATACCAAATGAAAGCTTCATTTAAGTCTGAAACCTTTCTTTTGTTTGTGTGTTGTACGTTAAAAACTGTATGTTGGTTTAGGACTATATCCCGTTATTTAATGTACCAGACCTAATCAACTCTTGATTAAGGTTAATGTTCATAATATTAGATTGCATTACAAAATTATATCCTTCATTGTCCAACACCGATACAGATATAATATTACATAACATAGAGGGTACAAAATAACACGGGTTCAAAACCAATATACAACCCGACGGCAAACCAAGGTGATACTCTCCCACTGCTGTAGCATGTACTAAGGAACCATTCCTAACCCGGAGAGTGTGATCACCTTTCTTCAAAAACTTGCTATTTCTCAGCCCCTGCAGACAATTGAAGATGTGAGATCCTGACCCAGTATCTAATACTCAGGAAGCAGAGTTAATTGAAAAACAGTTTTCTATTACAAACACACCTGAAGTGGAAGCTTCACCCTGCTTCTTCTTCTTGAGGTCGGCCAAGTATCCAACGCAGTTTCTCTTCCAGTGCCCAGTCTGGTGGCAGTGGAAACATTCCCCTCGTCCTGTCGCAGCAGCCCCTTTCTTGTCCCTTTCCGGTGCCTTTTTCACTCCGCCTCTCTGCTTGATGGGATTCTTCTTCTATCCCGTTCCCTTGGATTTGGCTTTTGGGACGGAGGAAGAAGATGTCCCAGCAATAAGAGCGGGAGTTTTCGCTACCTTTAGTGTGCTCTCTGCACTCCTCAACATATTGAGGAGTTCAGGCAAAGACTTCTCCATGTTGTGCATGTTGAAGTTTACAATGAATTGAGCAAAGGCGGGGGAAAGGGACTGTAGAACAATATCAACATACTGCTCGTTCTCCATGGTCCAACCCAGGTCCTAAAGTTCTTCGATAAGTCCAATCATCTTCAATACATGGTCACTTACAGACGTGCCAGCAGCCATTCGCATCTGAAACAACTTTCGAGATGCCTCGTATCGGAGAGTACGGGATTGCTCTCCATACAACTCCTTTGTATGGAGAAAGATGGATTGAACATCCATCTTCTCATGCTGCTTTTGATGTTCATTGTTCATAGAAGCAACCGCGAGGCACTTGGCTGTGGCGTAGTCTATATCCCATGTCTTGCGGATTTCTTTATCCGCAACTGAAGAATCAAGGCCTGGGATAGGAGGGGCTGGAGTAGTCTGGACGTATCCAAACTTATCATAGGTCAGGGCAATATTCACGTTCCTTAGCCAATCTTTGTAATTCGGTCCCGTGAGTTTATTTTTGTCTAATAAAAGCTTAAGTCCCGTCATAGGTATCTGCCATTAGGAGAGAAAAAAAGAAGAAACTCAGCGAATGCTCTTGCATAATTAGATAGGTTATTAATCTTATCTAACTGATGTCTCCCACTGCTTTTTATCAAATTTTCCTTCAAACCTTTCAAAAAGAAAATTAATCAGGATTAATTACAATCTGTAACTTCGCTAACCGGTCAGCCAGGCCAGTGTCGGTACTTCGAGGGAGGTTTCCCGTGCTTTCGCACGGACCTAATTAAAGTAAACCTCGTATTCCTAGAGGCATAACCCCATTGCCACCTTTCTAGACACCTACTGGATTAGCTAATTGTAAAGTGCAAAATTCTCCCGGGAGTAACTTTTACTCACAGTAGGATCGGGATCCAACCATCAAATAGAAGGTATGCAATCTCATTGCAAATTTCAACTCTTGAAATCCCCGATTTGATTTTTACCCCTAGTGTCTTATGACCTTAACTATGGTCAACAAATCATAAGCACTAGTCAAGTTCTACCCGCCATTTCGGGATTGATTTAGACCCACCCGCAAGACCCTTAACTATGGTCAACAAAGTCATGCGAATGTCCTAATCGATCGCATCAAATGCTTTGTAGGAAGACATCACTTAGATACCGTACACCACTCCTTAACTATAGTCAACAAACGTGGCACGAATACTAAGTACTCTGCTTCCCAAAATGGCGGAGGGCAACGGATGGTTTTTGTGAAAACCTTTGACGTTTTGAACTTGATATCGTTGTAGAATCGAGTGAAAAGAGTGGTTTAAGCTCCAGTTTTAAAAATTCGAATGGTTTTGTAGTGTCTTTCTAATTTTGCTAATGTGGTCGCTCCCGGTGAAAGGATCTCGGCACTTTCCTCATCGAATGAGGTGCAGGATATTGATGAATACCACGATGCAAAACAAAAGTTAGATCAACTATAAAAACAATCGAGTTCTTTGTAACATTTGCTAGTTTCGCTAAAGGGGTCACTCCCGGTAAAGGGATCTCGGCCCTTTCCTCATCGAATGAGGTGCAGGATATTTAAGAATACCACTATGCAAAGCAAAAATTAGAGTTGCCCATTTTAAAAAAATTTGATTCTACAACATCTTCAGGTTTCTTTTTCTTCACATTAATCACATTAATGCTGTCCCATCATTTATGTTTCCTAAACATCACAGAAAAGAAACGAAAATAGAGCGTACGCTTATGCCATCCGCATTCACCACTGGGCCTCGACATGCACCGTTAGGTTACATAACTAACGGCAGAGCGGGGGCTGGACTAGCGCGGGTGAAAAACATAAGCAACGTTTATTATATATCTTATATATAAATATAGCCATTACAGATCACAGATGAATACATTGGATATACTAGGAATTCCGCATTTCATTCAAGCCTTAATGAAAGACGGGTTCCACGGTCGTGATGAATAGCCAAAACCCTACCCTAGACCCCTACTGGTGCGGCAAATTACCCGCCAAATTCCCGAAGTGGAGCAACCTCCCCCAACAAAGTGAGTAGGCCACTCAGCACTTCGAAAACCCGGTAGTTTGTGCACCCCACCTTGGGTCCATCCTAAGAGCAAAAACAGTTAAAAGAAATTATACAACGGTGGCTACAATCTCAACCCGGATGTACCCCGCAAAATAATATTACATTGCTTTTTACAAATTACATTGAATGAAAGAAAAGAAAAACGCTCTTCTCACATCCCCCGGCCATTCATCACGACGATCCAACATATTCATATACACATACCATCTCATGATATCATTACAGAAGTGTGCAACCCCGACTAATCGACTTATAGCAATTAGTCGACGTTTCAAACACACATATCATTAACCAAGAAGAACCAATTAGCCAAGCACTTTAGAATTTCGATCGATAATTTTAAACCATGCCAACACTTGTCACAATCCAGAGCACAAACAATTTTGTGTAAATGTCACGACCCGAAGTACGGGACATGACCGGCACTTAGACTACGAACGTCTCAAGGCGTACGTATGCTAAGTAAGCCGAAACCCAGAAATCCAAACCAAGAGTAGTAGAGAATAGGAAGAACCATATCAAATCAACATGTATGCAACATAATATACAACGCCTAAAGGCGAGGATCACAACAGAATTGAAACTCAACCAGCAGGAACCCATGGAAATAAAATACGCGACTCTAAGGTCGAAAGAATAAACATCCCCGGTCTCTATCTCAAATAAATACATGTTTTGGTTGATGGAACTTCTAGATACAATGTATAATGAAGGGTATGATACAAATAACCCACCTACTAGCAAGTCACCTGAAGAAGATGTGCCCGCAAAGCCGTAATGAAATCCGTACGGCAACACCTGCATGAAACTGGGGCACAACGGGGGTGAGTTGCCAACTCGTGAGTAGAAAAAGATCTACGAATAGTAAATCGCATGTATGACGCAACCTAGGTCATACGATCATAATATATATATAATTCTCAAATATATAATCAGCAATCTCTAACCATGTCTAGGGTAAATATCTAATCCAAGTGTAATCCCATATGTCCATGTCAGTGCATCAGGTAACAATGTATCATATAGATGATGTATGAATGCATGTAACAGAATGCTTGTACTGAAGAAAACTGCTTTCATAATTTATGAGATTTCTGTACTTTTAAAATGAGGTATCATAAATGAAATCAGCATAAACAGTGCCTAGCATCGGCACAAAACATAAGTCTCAGTATCTCGATACCTCTGTATCACAATCTCTGTACCTCAATGTCTCGAAATCTAAATGTCTCAATCACAAAATCTAGGGCGCCGTCAGTCTAGATCGGCCCCTACCATCCATCTCATGACTACGACGGTTCCTCCGGATATCCGACGTGTCGGGTAATATCACCGGTAGGTAGTGCTCCCCTGCACAGGCTCAACGCCATCATCTGCGATCTTCTTGCCCCGGGGTACCGCACCGGGTCCACCATGTACCCGCAATCGGTCTCATCCGCCTCCTCGATTCGGGTTTCATATGTCACTCTCAGCACCGAGAAAACACATGGTGAACGCACTGAAACATCATATCAAGGGTAACCGGGTTTTTAAAACATTTACATAATCTCTTTGAAATACCCACGATTCCCAAATCCAGAAATATCATAGAAACAATATATCTCAATGCGTATAATCAGGAAGCATGATGTATGTGACATATAAATGGAATGCAAGTGTAACAGTATGTCCTGCAACATGGAATAATAGTATGCACATACAAGGGTCATATCCTGATGCAATAATACTACTGTGTAGTGACATGGCAATTACCGATGAAGATGTGTGTGAGCTGGCAAGTAAGTGTATGTGAACATACGCATCATCGGTAATGGTGCTGGTATCCTAACAACATGATATCAATACTGGGATATGAATCACAATGAGTATACGATGCAGAGTAACAACAATAATATGCGGAAGCTGAGTGCTAAAACACAATGATAACTGAACTGCATCTAATATCATAAGAGTCATACAGCTATGCCAACAATAAGGCTGAGCTAATAAGCTAACTGCAGGTAAGGGAAACCGCCTAACCTCTGAGTCGATACATAAATATAAGTATATATAGTCGGTGATCCGCCTCAATAATATCACATCCGATAACATATCTCTATAATCAATTATTCCCAAATCAAGAGTGCGAATCAAACATCAATTTATGGCTCGTACGTAAATCCGTCGTACGGCCTCCCCAATCTGGGTACGGGTCAATATCACATTTGTCATATCATTCATCGAGTATTCTCTTTATCAATATCATCATCTGTGTACTGACCTATGTCTAGTACAATTCTAACATCATTACTACAATCAAGATCTAACTACTGGTCGACAATCCCGTATAAATCGATATCATCAGCACATATCATCTCAAGGAGTATACCCCGCCCAAGGCGGCCTATTATAAATGTCTTGTCATATCATATCATTTCATATCCTATCTCGTATCATAATCACCTGTCGATCATTTTATACATATATCACTATTCATATGGCATCATCATCCAAAATACGCTAAAGCATCAAGACTTATCTCAAATATGAATTTTACCATATCATCGATATCATAATCTCGGATCAAACTCATCGACTCATCTCAATCCCATGTATCATCCTCAAATCTGTATGTGAGCATATGGTCCCATATTCATATGAACACATGACAATATAGAATCCCAAAGTACATATGAGTAAGGATGTATGCAAGTATGTATATGTGTGCATGTATGTGTAGTGCACCCACTACCTTATGGTTTCGTAACCAAAATCATCCAAGTCCACCAATATCCATTTAAACATCAATATTTAGTCCCAACAACAAATAATAGATTGTAGGTGTGTATACGCATCCGTATACATCACCACGGACAGCGGGGGTGCTAAACGCCATCCACCCGACTTCTCCCCGTAGATATAAATCTACTCACCTTTCTTTAAGCGTGCCGGTGCCGATGTCTCCATTTGCATCTCCAACGCTTCGACGCCACGTGGGGTACCTACAAGGATATCACACGCTAAAATACATGAAATCCATATCGGAAACCAAAATGGTGCACACTACGCCCATAGGTAAAAACTTGTGACCTTGTGTGCAAACACTGCCAAAATCCACTGTCGTTGACGTCCAAACGCCACCCGACAGAAAAGAATCACCCAATAACAAAACTTAAATCTATAAACATCAAGAAAAACATAGCAGCAACCCAGAAAAGTGGTCCCAGATTTCTGTTCAGGTCAAAACAAGGAAATTAAACAACTCTGGGGTGATGTACAGGGTAAATATGATCTACCGAAGCCATTTGGGCACCTAACTTTACACGGGGGCCGGCCACATACCCCTAAAAACCGGCCTGGCCGGCCCTACAAGGGATTTGGGCTCTCGTCTGCGTAGGGTGGTCTCCTGGTGGTCTATCTAAGCCCCTAGTATTGTTTACTTTCCCCGTAATGACCCCGGATCACTCCAGATTCACCTGCACGCCATATATCCTCACAAACCGACATGAAAAGTTCTATAAATCCTTATTTGGTGAAACCTGAGACAAATCTTGGTTTAACTGGTTTCAAACACAGTTAATAAGGTTACACTAATAATCAAAACCATCACTTGGCCAAATCTCACTCAAATCACCTAAACTAGCACTAGATCACAATATAAACACTAAATTTCAGCTTTAACGACCATATCGAGCAAGAAAGGAGTTAGGTTGCGGAATTATACCTCAAGGGGGTCCTAGGAGGAAGGAGAAGGGAAGGAGAAAGGGTTGTGCTGTTGAGGAGCTGCTCCATTGCTCCAAAGATGATGTTTCTGCAGCTGTTGCTGCTGCAACTCTCTCTCTCTCTCTCTTGCTTTTCTTTCTTTCTTTCTTTTTTCTCTTTTCTCTATGTGTTGCAGTAGCAGCTGCAACACTTGAGGAAGTGTTATTTGTAGTGAATTTTGATGTGGTGTGATGAGGGTGTGGGTTGGTTAAAGGCTGGTGGGTGTTGTGATTGATGCTGCCGCTGTTTTGTTGAAACCATTGGCTGAAATGCATTGTTTCAGCAACTAATATAGCTGTAGGCGTAGGGGGGCTGTTGAAGTAATTGCTGATGGGTCAGATATTGTGGCTAAAAGGTGTTGAATTGATGCATGTTTCAGCACCTAATGTAGCTGCAGGTGTAGGGGGGCTGATTTGTGGCTGAAGTCAGCTATTGGGGGCTAAAAAGTATGGTTTGGAAGTGTGCAGGTCAGCTATTATGGCTGAAAGTGTTGATGGGCTGGTGGCTGCAGTCATTGGGGGCTGAAAAGTGATGATGGGAGTGTGCAAGTCAGCTATGGTGGGCTGAAAATGTTGAGGGTAGACCGATGTTCACATCAGCTGCTGTTGCAGCTCATGATGGTGTTGCTGATGCTGATGTAGCTGATGTATTTTTTTTTGAAATGTTACAGTCTTCCCCCTTAAAGAAATTCGGTCCCCGAATTTAAATTTAAACCTCCTAATTCTAAAACATTTCAAATATATGTCCAAGTCGACGGGGCTCCGAAATCATCAATATATAAAAGGCATCATAGCGCAATACATGCGCATGAGTAACGAGCAGATAACTCGAAGTCAAAACTCCGTCAAGTATCCCGCAATCATCGGAGTCAAGATGAAAACACGAATGCCAAATACAAGACAAAAACCGATATGCTAGAAATCGGAACTATGCACGTAAATACCAAATCCGTAAATGTAAATATCTGTAGGGAATGCATGCCAAATTTCTTTAAAGTCGATGTACAATGCGCATAGCACTGCACAGTGGCGGACGTCTCTATAAGAAAATAGCCGTATACGTATATATCTTTTGTTTAATATGCACGATCCGCCGTTTGAAAACAAATTTAAAAGGGTTTCCTCACTTTAAATATCTTGTGTCATATCGGACACGTATGTAAATAATGAGACTATAGCTCGCCTTTGGAAATCCCTTTGAAATCTATCAATGCATGCAAAATATACCCAGGCACTGTCCTCTGACTAGTCCTGCTCAGTACGGAAACACATAGCAAATATCATAAAAACATACTGCTCCATAAGAAATCAGTCCCAAAATGTGCATATGAAAACCCTGTGCGTCCGGTGCGCACGGAAATCAAAATCCATACATATGCCAAGCAGGTGCACAAAACGACATCAAGGTGCAACGGGTGTGCACACAACATCTGTCATAGGCAACGCGTGTGCCTGCCCGCAAAATCTGGTGCATCTGACATGCCCGAAAAATCTCGATTTAGTGCATCTGGTGTGCACCAAATCACATCTCATAACCTGCGCCCAATATGCGCTGAAAATCCAAATCCAGTGCGTCCATCATGCACGAAATCATGAAATCCAATATCGAGCGCCGAACATGCGCAAAAATCCAGTCGGGTGCATAAAATGCACGAAACAATTATCGAGCATCACCCTCGAAATTGAAGTCCAGTGCATCCAAGTGCACAAAATATATGTCACTGCACTGCAAGCATATGTGAACTATACCGAGTGTAAAAACCAAATCGTGTGCGTATATACGCACAAAATCAACTCCAATGTCTAAAACCCATAAAATCACAAACATGTGAAACCAAGGCACGAAAATAATATCAAGTGCAACAACTGTGTAAAAATCGTAAATCCTCAATCATCAAAATCAGTCATGCGAATAGATCGCCCAAAATACTGAAATCAAGTATGGCGGAATAGTCCCGCTCAAGCGCATCCTCCAAGAATCTCTGGCCAACTGGCGTGGTCACTCATAACATATCTCGTCGACGATTCTGAATCTCTGGCCTGCCGGTGTGCATAACATGACCACTCCTGGGTCCAAGTCTTCTCTGTAGATTACCAATCTCACGATCCATCGGCTCATCGTCCCTGTCAGGTGTGCTAACGAGGACGATTCCGTTTTGGCACACTCTGGTCATTTCTCGGTTAATCATCGCGATCACTCGTAAAGCTGTATGTCACTGGCGTCGGCCTATGGCTTTCTGAATGCACGTGACACCTCCGATCCTGGGTGCAAATATCATTGTAGCAGTGTCCTGAAAGGAATCCTGCTCAAGGTCTCTTCCAAGTCCCATCTCTACCAACTGTCCGGGAGTCATCGTCCTTTACTATATTTGCTTCTTGTTCTGGAGCGGCTGCATACTCATCGCAACTCCTTCTGAAAGGTATTTCTAAGTACAATGCCTCGGCATGCCTACCGCATCACTGATGTTGGCGGAGTAGAACGTCATCTTATCCAGATCTTGTACGAACCTCTTACTCCACTTTTCTCTAATGTCGACTGCTTCGGACTCGTCTTGTCGTGGCTGCATGGACTGAGCTCCAAAGGCTATCCTCGTATCTGGAGTCTCCCAAGAAATGCATCTCACCATCTAGCATCCGAATGAAGTCGAACCATTCGATCGATTCGTCAAAACCTCATAATCCCCCAAGAGCTCAACATCTTGGGTACAATATAATAGTATCGACTACATACCCCAGCATCGGTGGTCCAGCCGTAGAAGGGCAAATCCAAACCTCACTAATGGCGCCGCAGAACTTCCGCAAACCCTAAGGTTCAAAGGCTTTCACACGGTCATTAGGTCGAGTTAGGGTTTCATTCTTCTAGAGGGTCCATAGAATTGCCTGCATGTTTCTTCCAAACACTTTAAACTTTGGAATAATAGGTTTCTGACATCCGATCGTCTCTGTCGACTCTCCACGTCTCTGCATGAAGTCGTCTCTAACTGGAATCAATCTATCTGATGACCTCGCATCGGTAAGCGAATGATTCACATGTCCTAGTCATTTATCCTCGGGGACTAGAGACCTTCTATCATCTCTTAGTACAACTTGTATCGCAATAGCTCCATCATCTGGGGCAATATCTCGTCATTTGCAGGAACAACTAGCTCACTCGTCTGCATGCTGAATTGTGCCTCAATCATCATGAGCAGCAATACGCCAACGGTCATCAAAATCTGGCTGGGCTCTACCAGTGGCTCAATCCTCTGGTGCTATTCTGCACGTCCGAGTAACCTCATACGGCGATCCATCCCACGCTCGTGGCGCAAAATACAAACAAAAGACACACCTCCACAATCGTGTGTCGCCGGAATCACGCCCTGGTCAGTCCTCGTTCGTAACGAGCTCATGCTGACCGCAACTCTAGCCGTAGCTCTCCCTGCCCGTAGTCGTGGCAGCAAAATCGTACTGGTACTGATGAGGCTAGATCAGAAATGAATATGATACTGAATAAGGAAATGTACATCCTAAGGCTCCTTAAGTGGAGTGGCGTGTCGTAAATATGCCGCGGAACATACCAACGGTACGTCACTCTACTTTAGTTACCTATTCCATCAACCAAGGGTCATTCTATGCTCCGAAGGTAAAACCTAACGCTCTGATACCAACTTTGTCACGACCCGAAGTACGGAACATGACCGGCACTTAGACTACGAACGTCTCAAGGCGTACGTATGCTAAGTAAGCCGAAACCCAGAAATCCAAACCAAGAGTAGTAGAGAATAGGAAGAACCATATCAAATCAACATGTATGCAACATAATATACAACGCCTAAAGGCGAGGATCACAACAGAATTGAAACTCAACCAGCAGGAACCCATGGAAATATAATACGCGACTCTAAGGTCGAAAGAATAAACATCCCCGGTCTCTATCTCAAATAAATACATGTTTTGGTTGATCGAACTTCTAGATACAATGTATAATGATGGGTATGATACAAATAATCCACCTACTAGCAAGTCACCTGAAGAAGATGTGCCCGCAAAGCCGTAATGAAATCCGTACGGCAACACCTGCATGAAACTGGGGCACAACGGGGGTGAGTTGCCAACTCGTGAGTAGAAAAAGATCTACGAACAGAAAATCGCATGTATGACGCAACCTAGGTCATACGATCATAATATATATATAATTCTCAAATATATAATCAGCAATCTCTAACCATGTCTAGGGTAAATATCTAATCCAAGTGTAATCCCATATGTCCATGTCAGTGCATCAGGTAACAATGTATCATATAGATGATGTATGAATGCATGTAACAGAGTGCATGTACTGAAGAAAACTGCTTTCATAATTTGTGAGATTTCTGTACTTTTAAAATGAGGTGTCATAAATGAAATCAGCATAAACAGTGCCTAGCATCGGCACAAAACATAAGTCTCAGTATCTCGATACCTCTGTATCACAATCTCTGTACCTCAATGTCTCGAAATCTCAATGTCTCAATCACAAAATCTAGGGCGCCGTCAGTCTAGATCGGCCCCTACCATCCATCTCATGACTACGACGGTATCCTCCGGATATCCGACGTGTCGGGTAATATCACCGGTAGGTAGTGCTCCCCTGCACAGGCTCAACGCCATCATCTGCGATCTTCTTGCCCCGGGGTACCGCACCGGGTCCACCATGTACCCGCAATCGGTCTCATCCGCCTCCTCGATTCGGGTTTCATATGTCACTCTCAGCTCCGAGAAAACACATGGTGAACGCACTGAAACATCATATCAAGGGTAACCGGGTTTTTTAAACATTTACATAATCTCTTTGAAATACCTACGGTTCCCAAATCCAGAAATATCATAGAAACAACATATCTCAATGCGTATAATCAGGAAGCATGATGTATGTGACATATAAATGGAATGCAAGTGTAACAGTATGTCCTGCAACATGGAATAATAGTATGCACATACAAGGGTCATATCCTGATGCAATAATACTACTGTGTAGTGACATGGCAATTACCGATGAAGATGTGTGTGAGCTGGCAAGTAAGTGTATGTGAACATACGCATCATAGGTAATGGTGCTGATATCCTAACAGCATGATATCAATACTGGGATATGAATCACAATGAGTATACGATGCAGAGTAACAACAATAATATGCGGAAGCTGAGTGCTAAAACACAATGATAACTGAACTGCATCTAATATCATAAGAGTCATACAGCTATGCCAACAATAAGGCTGAGCTAATAAGCTAACTGCAGGTAAGGGAAACCGCCTAACCTCTGAGTCGATACATAAATATAAGTATATATAGTCGGTGATCCGCCTCAATAATATCACATCCGATAACATATCTCTATAATCAATTATTCCCAAATCAAGAGTGCGAATCAAACATCAATTTATGGCTCGTACGTAAATCCGTCGTACGGCCTCCCCAATCTGGGTACGGGTCAATATCACATTTGTCATATCATTCATCGAGTATTCTCTTTATCAATATCATCATCTGTGTACTGACCTATGTCTAGTACAATTCTAACATCATTACTACAATCAAGATCTAACTACTGGTCGACAATCCCGTATAAATCGATATCATCAGCACATATCATCTCAAGGAGTATACCCCGCCCAAGGCGGCCTATTATAAATGTCTTGTCATATCATATCATTTCATATCCTATCTCGTATCATAATCACCTGTCGATCATTTTATACATATATTACTATTCATATGGCATCATCATCCAAAATACGCTAAAGCATCAAGACTTATCTCAAATATGAATTTTACCATATCACCGATATCATAATCTCGGATCAAACTCATCGACTCATCTCAATCCCATGTATCATCCTCAAATCTGTATGTGAGCATATGGTCCCATATCCATATGAACACTTGACAATATAGAATCCCAAAGTACATATGAGTAAGGATGTATGCAAGTATGTATATGTGTGCATGTATGTGTAGTGCACCCACTACCTTATGGTTTCGTAACCAAAATCATCCAAGTCCACCAATATCCATTTAAACATCAATATTTAGTCCCAACAACAAATAATACATTGTAGGTGTGTATACGCATCCGTATACATCACCACGGACAGCGGGGGTGCTAAACGCCATCCACCCGACTTCTCCCCGTAGATATAAATCTACTCACCTTTCTTTAAGCATGCCGGTGCCGATGTCTCCATTTGCATCTCCAACGCTTCGACGCCACGTGGGGTACCTACAAGGATATCACAAGCTAAAACACATGAAAACCATGTCGGAAACCAAAATGGTGCACACTACGCCCATAGGTAAAAACTTGTGACCTTGTGTGCAAACACTGCCAAAATCCACTGTCGTTGACGTCCAAACGCCACCCGACAGAAAAGAGTCACCAAATAACAAAACTTAAATCTATAAACATCATGAAAAACATGGCAGCAACCCAGAAAAGTGGTCCCAGATTTCTGTTCAGGTCAAAACAAGGCAATTAAACAACTCTGGGGTGATGTACAGGGTAAATATGATCTACCGAAGCCATTTGGGCACCTAACTTTACAGGGGGGCCGGCCACATACCCCTAAAAACCGGCCTGGCCGGCCCTACAAGGGATTTGGGCTCTCGTCTGCGTAAGGTGGTCTCCTGGTGGTCTATCTAAGCCCCTTGTATTGTTTACTTTCCCCGTAATGACCCCGGATCACTCCAGATTCACCTGCACGCCATATATCCTCACAAACCGACATGAAAAGTTCTATAAATCCGTATTTGGTGAAACCTGAGACAAATCTTGGTTTAACTGGTTTCAAACACACTTAATAAGGTTACACTAATAATCAAAACCATCACTTGGCCAAATCTCACTCAAATCACCTAAACTAGCACTAGATCACAATATAAACACTAAATTTCATCTTTAACGACCATATAGAGCAAGAAAGGAGTTAGGTTGCGGAATTATACCTCAAGGGGGTTCTAGGAGGAAGGAGAAGGGAAGGAGAAAGGGTTGTGCTGTTGAGGAGCTGCTCCATTGCTCCAAAGATGATGTTTCTGCAGCTGTTGCTGCTGCAACTCTCCCTCTCTCTCTTGCTTTTCTTTCTTTCTTTCTTTTTTTTCTTTTCTCTATGTGTTGCAGTAGCAGCTGCAACACTTGAGGAAGTGTTATTTGAAGTGAATTTTGATGTGGTGTGATGAGTGTGTGGGTTGGTTAAAGGCTGGTGGGTGTTGTGATTGATGTTGCCGCTGTTTTGTTGAAACCATTGGCTGAAATGCATTGTTTCAGCAACTAATATAGCTGTAGGCGTAGGGGGGCTGTTGAAGTAATTGCTGATGGGTCAGATATTGTGGCTAAAAGGTGTTGATTGATGCATGTTTCAGCACCTAATGTAGCTGCAGGTGTAGGAGGGCTGATTTGTGGCTGAAGTCAGCTATTGGGGGCTGAAAAGTATGGTTTGGGAGTGTGCAGGTCAGCTATTATGGCTGAAAGTGTTGATGGGCTGGTGGCTGCAGTCATTGGGGGCTGAAAAGTGATGATGGGAGTGTGCAAGTCAGCTATGGTGGGCTGAAAATGTTGAGGGTAGGCCGATGTTCACATCAGCTGCTGTTGCAGCTCCTGATGGTGTTGCTGATGCTGATGTATCTGATGTATTTTTTTTTTGAAATGTTACAGTAAATTCCAGATATCCCAGAAACACAATTTTCTTAATCTAAACAAACTGCTGAAAAACGAGTCAACTCGGCCATGACTCGGCCGCGGATCGATGGCCAAACACTGAGTTTGGTCGCGGATCCGCGGCGTTCCTGGCGAGTTATAGTCTCGTTTTTCTACGGTGTGCTTAGAAAACCCTGCATGTTTTTTTAAGGCCACTGAATTTATTTTTTTAACACTTTAAAAATCGACAGAAAATGTGTTTTTACGGGAAAAATTCGTCGATCGAAGTTTTAACTTTTGTCTAATAATCTAATTATGGTTTAGTTAGGCTCTGATACCATGTTAGTGCATGTTGCATTCTCCCACAACTCTTGTGTGGCGGCGGAAGCGATAAACGAAAATTTTCTTTGCATACAACACGCACTTTTCATAAAATCTCTTATAAACCATAACTAGAAAAACCTAACTAGAGATGTTATCTACTATGTTAGGGATTATACCTCAATGATACGGTCCTTCGGGTCTTCTCTTTGGTGCAACTCCTTTGCTCCTTGCCACTCCTTAGCTCCTTTGGATGTTGCCGATGTTCTCGATCTCCGGCCACCCCAAGTCCTAGATGATCCACGCGAGCGTTGTCGTGCAAGCTAGAAACTCTTCATAAGAGCTTAATCTAGAGACCAAGTTTGCTAGAAGAGGTCACTAGGATCATATAGAGATTAGGGTATTGGATTATCTTTAATCCTAAACTTTTGTTTCACAACACATGTGAAGGGTAAAGCTTAGGATGAAGGAGGAGGAGAGATGAAGGAGAGAGAAAGTGTTTGTGATAATAAGAGAGTTCTTTCATGAGAAAATGATATATTGCAAATGAAATAATTGAAGCATATAATATAAAATTAGCACCATGCTTCAATAGAAATTCCAAAACAATATAAAATTAAATAACCCATTCTTGCAACCATGCTTGGACTTTCTTATTTCCACCTCATTTAATTATTTTTATAAAATAAATAATGTCATTATGAGGTGGCACCTTCTAGAAGGTATTCTTGTAACAATTACAAGAATACCCCTCCTTCGTATACCGTATACCCGTATCCGAATTCCGAAAAATACGAATACCATTAATCCAATAATATAATACCGGTATCCGGCTTAAACCAAAGCCTACCAGTATTATTGTTCCGATTATTATTCCTGTAACAATTACACGAACATAATTGAAACCCTGTCGTAACACCTTACGGCTGCCGTAACATCTTACGGCCTCTACTTCTTTCGCCTGAACGAGGGAACCCTCTGTGTGGGACTCTAAAGACTCGACAGTATGCTGGCAGTGGGTTTAACCACAAGAGCGTTAGCGGCACTAGCTGTGCGTAACGGCTACCCAGGTACATGACGAAAAAGTGGCCGACGAGCGAACTCATCACAACCCCAACGAGCCTGCAAGCAACACTTACCGTACAGTCCGGTCTCTTCGTCTGATACGTCGCATATGAAGTCTAGGGGTGGTAAATGTCAGACCCCAGTAACTTTATAAGTCATGCTGATTTACGGCCCATAATTGATAACACTTATCAGTAAATCTCGAGAACCCTGGCCAGGTATTTGATGTTATGGCCGATCAAGCATAGTGCGACACCAACTCCCTATACCGGGAGAGACGAAACCCCTCCTATCGCTCACTGTCTCCATGCGATTCGGGACTGTACCCAAAATCCACCTGTTTGCACGACTCGGCAGAGCCGCGGTAGGGAGGAAATCAAAGCACAGTGGGAATCACACAAGACACTATGACGATCTCAGGTCTACAGACTAACCTAAACAAGTGTCGCCATAGAACTGCTATCTGACAATTGGTATATATACCATCTAGGAGTTCTCAGCGAGTCCTGTTCGGTGTACCCATTCTCCAATGAGCACCTGTGTACAATCTTTGATGTCAAACACCAATGGTTGTGGAATCAACCATCGCCCCCCAGGGTCAGGAAACGTACACACTAGTCTAACTTGGTAATACCGTTGCCCTGTCTCGATATACCCTCGACTAGGAACTATTAAAGGATATGCTTATAGACTATCCAGGCCCAACTAGTATGATCTCATCATAATCCTGGTACTCAAGAATAATCCTAAGGGCTTCATCAACATGCATATAAAGATATGAAATATAACACAAGTTAAGATGAAGATAAACCAGATAGCATACTATTATTTCGTGCAAAGATTGTTTCTGCACATATACATGCCTAGCATCCTATACAATACAGGCCTTTAGGGCATACATATCTAACAACCCCATCAACCAAACTTGTATATTTATTCAGATTTAGAGACCAGAGATATATATTCTTTTTACCTTAGATTCGCGCGTTGTATTATTATGGATTTCATGTTGTTTTGAGTTTTCTTTTGAGTTTTGATCCTCGCCCTTCGGCGTTGTATACTATATTGCTTGTGTGGTTGTGACCGTCGATTGACGAAGAGCTAGCTCCCGCTTGGGGATGCCTTTTCATTCATGTATAAATTTATCATGTTGTACCCCGTTCGGGGCCAGTATTTACAAAGGAAACTCTGCCGAAATTTTCAGAAAAGACTTGTGATTGTAAAATGCATACTTCGGCTTATGTTGCTAAACTACTTGATTTAAATTGGTTCTTCCTTCACTCTACTGCTTTACTTGGTTTTGATTTCTGGGTGTTGGCTTACTTAGATTACGTACGCCTCGAGACGTTTCGTAATTTAACTGCCGGTCATGTTCCGTACTTTTCGGGTCGTGTGACAGATACCGACAGGGGTCATGTACGTATGGATACGTCGAGAGGCGAGGCTCAGAGCTAGGCACTCGAGCTTTCGGTATAGCGTATGATACGTACCTATCAGAGGGCCAGTCGTGGTGGCAGCACCTGATAGATCAGTATTTATGTGTCGATGCTTGACACTTGGTTTCATGATATTTTTACTTCTAAGTATATATAACAGTGGAATGGGACGATATTATATATGCATATATATATATATATATATATATATATATATATATTAATGGAATGGGACGCTAATATATATGTATACATTACAATTCATATACATCATCATAATTATTCATGCAAATATACCTATTCAGGTTATATGAGATTCACTTGATATTGGATTCAGGATATATGAGATTCACTTGATATTGGATACAGGATATATGAGATTTACTTGATTTTGTACATTCAGAATAAATGTGATTTACTTGATGTTGTACATTCGGGGTTTGTGAGACTTACATGATATGAGAGCGAATTTAGGGGCTGATTTGAGGAATTAGGATTTGGATTGTCTTGATGGACTTTTGTCCTACCACGATGTCAGAATTCTGTAGAAATGACATGTTTCATTCCATACTCCACATTTATTATTTATGCACTGCTTCATGTATTAGTTATACCTGATAGAGTACCTTCCATGACTGTTGCATTAACATACTTATTTTATATGCATTGCTTCATATATTAGTTGTACCTGCTAGCGTACCTTTCATGACTGTTGCGTATATACATTGTCATATCATCGCTTCATGTATTAGTTGTACCTGATAGAGTACCTTACATGATTGTTGCATATATACATTGTCATATCATCGCTTCATGTATTAGTTGTACCTGATAGAGTACCTTAGATGACTGTTACATACAGATTGTCATATTATTGCTTCATGTATTAGATCTACCTGCTAGAGTATCTTTCATGACTATTACAGTCATATGACAATTTATTGCTTAGCTTACATATGTTAGATTCGCGTTGTACGTGCATACTTGCGATTATTTGCATATGTTATTTACTATTCATGAGTTGGCAACTCACCCCCGTTGTGCCACAGTGTTTTGCAGGTTATTCCTCACAGTGGTCAGAGGCAGGGCTATTATCATCTATCATAGTATCTTTTGTTGCGGATACCGCTTCGGGTCACAGTGTGCAATTTTTCTTTAGGTGGGTTTTGTGGTTATCCGTTCATGTTTATTGTATATTCATTGTATCCTGTACTCTCCATCTACCATTATCTTGTATGTCTTAGAGACTTGATGTGAGGACGATATTGTATATTATTTTGTGACTTGGAGGTCTTTTATGCAGTTTTACTTCTATCGCCTTTTATTTCTTTGCTACGGCGTCGTATATCTGTTGTGGTGGATGTTTTTCGCCGTTGGGCGTGGATTTGCTCCCGTTGGGGATGCTTTACTTATATTTATGTTGTACCCATTTTTGGGGTTAGTTTTTACAAACGAGGTGCTGCCAAAATTTTCTAGAAAATAAAGTTGGAATTTAAAGAATTTTGGGTTGAGATTTCAAAGGTTTTAAAATTTCTATTATTTCTTACTACTTTTGATGGTTTAGATTGCTAGGTTTTCGGCTTACTAAAACTTCGTTACGCCTGTAGAAGTTGCGTAGCTTAAGGGCCGTCACGTGCCAATTTTGGGTTGTGAAAAGGCTGCAAGCGGTACTAGCTGTACGTAACGGTCACCAGGTAGATATCGATAAGAAGGTCGATGAGGCAACCCATCCGAACTCCTACTAAGCCTGATGTGACAATCTATGTACAGTCCGGTCTGTTCGTCTAAGACTATCGTATATCGGGCCTTGGGGGCGGCAAGCATCTGTCCCCTAAAAGCAGTATAAGTCATGTCGGAGTGTAGCCCATTACACTTTGAGAAACTACTGGAACACCTAACAGTAAATCTCGCTTGCCCTGGCCAGGCACCTTGCATAACGGCTCTCCAAACACAGCGCGATATCAACCCCCAATACCGGGAGAGACGAATCCTATCTAACCGCCACTGCCTCCAAGTGCTTCGGGACTGCACCCAACTGCTACCTTTTTCCATGACTCATTAGAGCCGTGGTAGGGTAGCAATCTAAGAACAGTGGGAACACACTCGAGGCGAAGCAGCAGTATCAAGTCAACGGACTATGATGTACTCATGTCACCTGGGAACTGTTAACTGACGGCGGGTATAATACCAACCAACAGTTCCCTGCGAGTCCTGTCCGGTATACCCGTAACCCAACGAGCACCTGCATACTATCTCCAGTATAACGTACTAATGGCTGTGGGACAGACCATCTCCCCTGTTGGGACGAGAAGCGTATACGCTAGTCTACTCCGGAGTGTCGATGCACTGTCTCGATAATCGTACGACTAGGAACCTGAAAAAAAGGATGTTCTTGTAGACTACCCATCCCCCACTAATGTGACTGCCATCACAACGCTGGTAGTCATGCATGATCCTAAGGGCTCTATCAATATGTATTCGCGATATGCTAAAAGAAACATATACACATATTAAGATAGATACAAATCAAGTAGCAGACTACTATGTCGAGCAAGAGTGTTATAAATCCGTGTATATATCCCAAGATTCCAAAATGTAATATACAAGCTAGTACGATACAATAATGGCCTCCCGGGCATATAACACTAACAATCTCCCACTTGCACTAAGGTCATGTACTGGCGTATCACAGATCTATAATCTCGAATACCCTCTCGAACTGCGTCTGAGGTATGGCCTTTATGAATGGATCTGTGGTGTTCCCTTCTGTAGCACTTCTCCGGACCTCGATCTCCCGGTGATCTATGATCTTCCTGATCAGGTGATACCGCCTCAAGATGTGTCTGGACTTTTGATAGGACCCGGGTTCCTTCTCTAAAGCTATAGCCCCGTTGTTTTCACAATACAGAGGTATTGGATCAACAATGGATGGAACCACCTGAAGTTCTGTTAAGAACTTCCTTATCCATACCGCTTCTTTTGCGACATCAGAAGCTGCGATATACTCCGCTTCCATCGTCGAGTCAGCAACGGTGTCCTTCTTGGAGCTCTTCCAGCACACCGCCCCTCCATTGAGGGTAAAGACAAAACCTGACATGGACTTGGAGTCATCCTTGTCACTATGGAAGCTGGAGTCAGTAAAAGCCTCGATTTGGAGGTCTTTTCCGCCGTAAACCAAGAACATATACTTAGTCCTTCTCAGGTACTTAAGAATGTTCTTTACTGCTGTCCAGTGCTTCTCCCCTGTGTCTGGCTGATACTGGATAACCACACTTAGTGTGTAAGCTATATCTGGTCTGGTACACAACATCGCATACATTATAGAACCTACCGCAGAAGCGTAGGGTATAATTGACATGCGATCCCTTTCCAAATCTGTCTTAGGAGACATCTCTTTGGAGAGGGTGATTCCGCGACAAGCCGGTAAATTACCGCGCTTAGAATCTTCCGTACTGAATCTTTTCAATATAGTGTTGATGTACCTGGACTGCGAAAGTCCCAACATCCTCTTAGATCTATCACGATAGATCTGGATCCCCAGAATGTAAGAGGCATCGCTCAAGTCTTTCATGGAGAACTTGTGTGACAAGAATCCTTTGACAGATTGTTGCATAGGAATATCATTTCCTATCAAGAGAATGTCATCCACGTACAAGACGAGGAATACGACAGTTCGTGCTACAATCTTACTATAAATACATGGCTCATCTGGATTTTTCATAAAGTCATATTCTTTGACCGTTTCATCAAAACAGTTGTTCCAACTCCGCGATGCCTGATTTAGTCCATAAATGGACTTAAGAAACTTGCACACTTTCCTGCTGCTCCCACTCTGATTGAAACCTTCTGGCTTATCCATATAGACGCATTCATTCAAATTTCCATTTAGAAAAGCCGTCTTTACGTCCATCTGCCAGATCTTATAATCTTGGAAGGCAACAATGGCAAGAATGATCCGAATGGATTTGAGCATAGCCACTGGAGAAAAGGTTTCGTCAAAGTGCAAACCAGGCCTTTGACGAAAACCCTTTGCAACAAGTCAAGCCTTATAGGTTTCAACCTGTCCATCTACACCAATCTTCTTTCTGAAGATCTACTTGCATCCTATTGGTTTTACCCCTTCTATAGTAAAGTCCAAAGTCCATACTTTGTTGGTGTACATGGACTCCATCTCGGTCCGTATTGCTTCCAGCCATCTTACCGAGTCGCCGCTCTGAATGGCCTGCTGGAAGCTAGTAGGTTCATCATTATCAATGATGCAATCCTCTCTATCTCCGTCTATGAGAAAACAGTAGCATCTCTCAGGCGGATGAGACGGCCTACTAATCCTGCGGAGTGGTACGGGAATGTCCTGTTCTCTTGAAACTTCTGGTTCTATCATGCTTTCAGTAATAACTTATGGTTCTGGAATTTCTTCCAATTCTATTGCTCTCCTACTTGTTTCCTTTTCTAAAAACTGATGTTCTAGAAAATGGGCATTACGAGAAACAAAAACCTTCTGTTCCTCTGTGTAATAGAAAAAATACCCTTAGAATTCTTTGGGTATCCCACAAACTTATATAGTACTAAGCGTGCCTCGAGTTTGTCCACATGCTGCTTTTTAACAAAAGCTGGACATCCCCATATCATGAGATACTGAAGATAGGGTTTCTTCCCACTCCACATCTGATATGGTGTGGTAGGCACAGTCTTGGTAGGAACCCTGTTCAAAAGATATGCAGCTGATTCTAGTGCATAACCCCAGAACGATCGCGGTAACTCAGCATTACTCATCATGGAACGTACCATATCCAATAGGGTTCGGTTCCGTCTCTCCGATATACCTTTGTGTGGTGGAGTGTATGGAGGAGTAAGCTGAGAGAGAATTCCATTCTATTTTAGGTAATCCAGGAACTGGGCACTTAAGTGTTCACCATCTCGATCAGATCTCAGTGTCTTGATACTTTTGCCAGTTTGTTTTTCTACATCATTCTTATATTCTCGAAATTTCTCAAAGGGCTCGGATTTATGTTTCATCAAGAAAATAATTCCATACCAAGAGAAATCATCCGTAAAAGTAATGAAATATGAAAAACCACTTCTTGCATGTGTAGACATTGGACCACATACATCGCTGTGTATGAGTCTTAAGAGCTCGCTCGCTCTTTCTCCGTGTCCACTGAACGGAGTCTTTGTCATCTTTCCTTTGAGACAAGATTAACAACTGGCATAAGATTTATATTTGAACGGATCCAAATATCCTTCTTATGTAACTTAGTTAACCTTGTCTCATTGATGTGACCCAGTCTATAATGCCATAAGAAAGCCTGATTTATATCTGGAGACTTTCTTTTTCGTGTGTTCTGGACATTGAAAATCTGCAATTGGTTTAACACGTATATACCGTTATATAGTGTACCGGACCCAATCAAACCATGACTAAGGTGGATGTTAACAACATCGCTTACAAACGTAAAATCAAAACCTTCTTTTGATAACAAGGATTCTTATATGATATTACACGTTAAACTAGGTACACAAAAACAGTTGCGCAAAACCAAAATATGTCCACACGTCAATCCAAGGTGATAATCCCTATGGACACATCATCCACGCTCGCTCCGTTAGCAACCATGAGGGTCATATCACCATCCTTCAGTACTCTACGGCTTCTCAGTGCCTGCAATGAATTGCATATATGAGATCCTGATCCGGTATCCAATACCCAAGAAGTAGAGTTGGTTGATTGACAATTTTCAATTACAAACATACCTGAAGCCGAAGCCACAACTTGCCTCGGTCCTGGTTCTTGGCATTCTAAGCTTTGCAATCCTTCTTCCAATGGCCCTTTCTATGACAGTGGAAGCACTCATCCTTTGCTACTACCGGCACTGCAATCTTTTCCTTCCCCTGGCTCCCACCTTACTGTTAGTTATGTATATGCCCTAGAGGCCATTGTTGTACATATGATGTATATTATAATGGATGCTTGGATATATATAGAGAGGACTTTCTTGCTCGTCATGATAGTATGCTATTTGGTTTCACTTTATCTTAACATGTTGACTTGTATTGGTTTACTGTTTTTCTCTCACATGTTGATAAAGCCCTTAGGATCTGTACTCGACTACTGGGACTATGATGAGATCATACTAGTGGGGCCACGGTAGTCGATGAGTACATCCTATAACTGTTCCTAGTCAAGGGTATATCGAGACAGGGCATCGATACACTAGAGTAGACAAGCGTATACGCATCTTGACCCATATGATGGGCGATGGATGATCCCATATCCATCGGTGTTTGACATCAGAGATGGTGTACGGGTGCTCAGTGGAGACTGGGTACACTGGACGGACTCGCCGTGAACTCCCAGATGGTGATATACCACACGTCAGATGGCAGTTCTCCGGTGACACTGGTACAGGGTAGTCTGCAGACCCGAGATCGTCATAGAGTCTTGTGTGATTCCCACTGTGCTTTGATTTCCACCTTACCACGTCCAAGAGGGCGTGCAAAACGGTGGCTTTTGGGTGCAGTCCCGAATCACATGGAGGCAATGAGCGATAGGAGGGGATTCGTCTCTCCCGGTATAGGGAGTTGATGTTGTGCTGTGTTCGATTGGCTATAACTGGAAGTCCCTGGCCAGGGCTGATATAGAGATTTACTGGTAAGTGTTACTAGTAGTTTCTCGACCTGTTATGAGTCACACATCGACACGACTTATCGGTTACTGGGGTCTGACGTATACCACCCCTAGACTTGATATGCGACATATCAGATGAAGAGACCGGACTGTACGGGAGTGTTACTGGTTGGATTCACAGGAGAACGTATAGGCTAGCTTGTTGATCTTCTTATCGCTCAATACCTGGGTGGCTGTTACGTTTAGCTGACCGCTTGCAGCTTGTGGGTGTTTGATATGATCATCACCTGCTACCGGCGTATTGACGATTCTTTAGAGTCCTACACAGAGGTTTCTTGGCTCAGGAAAAATGGAGTAGAGGAACATATGTGATATGTGCAGGACCGAGGATAATGCGATATGAGATACCGTATTATATTCTCACGATATTTAGATATGAACCAGATCATCGGATTAAGTGTTGATTTGATGAATCGGTACATGATATATTAGTCGGTTATATTCGATATAGCCGGATTGTCGGATCAAGTGTTGATTCGATGATTTAATGTATAATAATATATATGATATATTGTATTACATTATCTAATATTGGCTCGCTTTATTATTTCATTTTCTCACCGGATAATACATTGATATATATGCGATATATATTAATTGTATTATTTTCTTTTGTTACAAATATATAATATATATGTGATATATATTAAAGTAACATGATATGATTAATAATGAAACATGTTTGGTGATGATAAAAAGAGATTTGGGTTTGATTAGGGTTAGCTTCTTCTTGCACCTTCTAGAAGCATTCCTTTTGTCATGAAGAAGATATTATGATAGATATTTTCTTATGACTCATTTCTTAACCCAACCAAACCCTACCCTTAGTTAACTCTCTACAAGGGTTATCCTTGTCATCATTAACCATGGTTGCATTATTATTGATATACTCATTTTCATTATTCATCACAAAAGGATTATCTCATTATTAATCATCTTCTTCTCTCTTGAGCTTTGAGAAAGCTTACTTGATTTTCCTTTTGTGATGTTTTCATGTGAGATTATGATATAAAAAGATAGCATAAATACTACTCCATCATCCTCATCTAATCTAGCCCATTAGATTAGGGTGTTCACCTCATTAGAGTGAGAGAGCTTGAGTTATTGTAACTTCGACGTAGATCATCGGAGAAAAGGAATACCACAAGCTAGCATGGATCGTTCGAGTCGTGGAGCCTCTCTTGAGTACGAGAGATCGTGGATCGCGGCGAAGGGACTTCTACTCGGAGCTTATGAAGTGATGGAGCAGACTACAAAGGTTGTAATCCCTCACACTTAGTAGTAAAGATGTTTACTTGCATGTTAAACCCTAATAATCTAGCAAAGATCCCGGCTTTGGGTTGTTCGGCACGTCTAAATTTTTATCCGAGCATGTTTGATGCCTTATGAACCTTAACAAGAGTGCCTAGGAACCCTACAGTGGTATCAGAGCCTAGCTAGAGAATTAGGCGACGTGTATACGAAGGTAAAACTCCGATCGAACCCCGAAACGACGAATCGACCCCCTCTCTGGATATGTTTTAAAAACTGTGATTTTTCAGTATTAAAAATTCCTTAAAAATTCAGTAGGGAGATTTAAGAATTACTGTGAAAAATGAGGGTCTAATCCGTACAATCCGCCGCAGAAACGCGGCCGTACCACTCTTGGGTCGCGGATCCGCGGCAGTATAGGAGGTTTAGACACTCATTTTTACACAGTAATATATATTTCTGTAAGTGCTATTTTATGGGTATTTTTAATCTGACTCAAGTGTTGAGTGTTCTGGGGTTTATTTTGTAATCGTAGATTCGATCGGAATATTTAATTTCGTTTTTATTTCCGGATATTTAGAAACTGTTAAAATGTTCGAACGGATATCATTAACTCATTTCTTCCCGGCACGAAAAACTTTCAAGTGTAGAATTTTTATCGGGTTTAAATCTTTGGGAAAAATTGTACAAGTGACACGGTGGACCCTCTAGAAGAACACAAACCTTAACTCGATTATGTGATCGTCTTGAACTGCCTCTAAACCTTAGGGTTTGGGGCAGTACGGCGTGCCATATGTGAGGCGTTGGCTTGACCCTTCTACGGATGGATCATCGGTACTGTGACAGTTTCTGGGATTATTTGAACTCCGCTCAAGTGTTGAGCTATTTAGGAAATTTTGGGTATTTGATTATCTGTTCGGAAAGTTTAATACTGTCTATTTATCTGGAATGTGATACAATATGTGGAATTCATAAAGTTGGGCATGAAATGCGAAGTATGTGATATTTTGAATTTACGATGTCTAAAGTGATTGTGGATTCCAAATATTGTAGTTTTACAATTTCTTTTCTGTGACCGTAAGTGTAGTATGTATTTATATTGCCGGTCTTCGTTGCTATACATCTACGACGATCGGTGTATGCATACTTACTTACGTTGATGATATGTGATATTATGTGTTGCTGTTGTAACGCCTTGAAATTCGTTTAGGATGTTTTCGCGTTAATTAGCAAGTGTGCGTGTTTAAAAAAAACGGATATCTTATTTTCCTTTTTGGCTAGTGGGTTTTGTGTTGTGGAGTGTTTATATGGGTATATATATATATATTTATAGGGTTGTTAATTATTTTTAGTCGGGTTTACCCTAAGTGTGAATTTTTGTGTTAGGAGCACACATGCACACTTAGTTTTTTTGAGACTAGATGAGAAATGTATCATGTTAACCCTTTTTCTTTTCTTTCATGGTTTTATTTATCCCACCCATTTAAACAAGTCAAAACTCCCTTTTTATAATTCAAATTCAAATAGAAATGAAGGTATGGTGGTTAGGTATGGGATTTGACTTTGTTTGACCTTTGCTTCTCTCTCTTTTCTCTCTCTTTCCCTCACTTCTGAGCTCCAGCAGAAAAAGAAGCAGCAACAACACCATTTTCTCCATTTTCTCTTCTCTTTTCATTTCTCATTAAAACCTCATTCAAACCCTACTCAAAGCAACACTTTTCCTTCACAAACCAAGGAAAAAAGATGAGCTTTTGAGGTGTTTGGTGGTGGATCTGCACACTTGAGGAAAAAGCAGGGATTTTTGGTGTTTCATAAGGTGTTTTGAAGGTATTAACTCACCCTTAGCACCCCTTTTACATAACTTGTAGTATTTCTAGCAAAATATCACATTTTATGCATGTTTTGTGCTATATAAAGGGATTTAGTGAGATTGTGATAAAAATTAACTTTTTATGGCTTGATTAGCTTGGTAATGTGATATTAGTGTGGTTTTAGACTTGGGGTTGTTTCAGGTTTCAGAAAAATTCCCTAAAGTATCATTTTAGTGCAAAGTGTGATTTTTTAACTTGAAATTGGGTTCTGTTGAAACTGCTACTACCCGGGGTGTTTCAGAATAAAATTGTAATTACTGGGATATACACAGTATGTATAGAGTGCACTCACCAAACCCGGGGGGCCACCTCCCAACCAAGGCCGCCGGAAAAAGACTTCTGGCAGCAAATTGCGGCCAGATGAGGGATTTGTGGGTTGGGGTTTGGGTGATGGGTGTCTGCTTCTGTGTGGAGTATTATGGTATATTTATTTTTATAAAACACTTTCTGTATCAAAATCTGCGACCTATTACCCTATTTTCCGTATTTTAAATCTTCGCGACACACGTGATACGTGTGTGGGTTTGGGTTGTGCTGCGTATCGCGACGCGTCAGGTTAGCTTCAGGAGCGTGATCACACGTTTTAGCGTATCGCGCACACGCGCGCTTGGTTTGCAACGCGGGTTTCTAGTTTGACCTTAATATTGGGTTTTTGGTGGATTTGAGCTTATGTGTGATATATTGTGTAAATCTAGGTTCGCAGGCGAGTGAGACGGACGCTGCGAAGAGGGGAAACAAGTCGTCGGCTACACTTAGCGCGAGACATTGGTGAGTAGATTTAACATCTACGGGGATATCGCCCGCATGGCGTTCTACGTCAGGGCTGATAGGACTTTATAGCTACACATTGCATTTACCTACATTGACTGTTCATGGATACTGTTGTTGCATACTGCATTCCCTGCTATATGTATGAAAACTTAGAATTGATAGAACACCGCACTATTACTAACGGTTTATGTTGCACGAGTACTAATCTGCATGTTACACACACACCGTTAGTAATTGCCATGACACACTCATTGTAGAATTGCCATGACATTATACTATAGTTCTTTTCACATATGATTCGATATGATTTTCATAGAAATTGGAAGCCGCATGCTGTCTTGAAAATTGAAACTATCTTAAGAAAAGCGGTTTCTCCCTTGTACCTATATTATGACTTGATGTACATAGCATATCGTATTTGATCTACTCGTTGGTGTTGGATTTTTATGTTATTTCTGGTTTTGAGGACCGTGGAATTATTTAAGAAAAGATGCACTATTTGAAAACCCGGTTCCTCGTGATATGATATTTTGGTACGTCCACCACGCGTTTTCTCGGTGCTGAGACGTGTGCTTGAAACCCGATTCGTGGAGTGGATGATCCGTTTGCGGGTTCGTGGTGGACCCGGTATGGTTCCCCTCGGCAAGATGATCGATGGATTTTTCCGATTGAGCCTAGAGGTGGGCGAGTACCTACCGGTGATTGGTTGGACCTGGCGGTTATCTGGAGGATACTGACCAGAGTCGAGAGATGGATGTGGGATGATCCGTACTGCCGGGGCCGAGGGCCGATACCGCAGACGGAGCCCGTGGGCTGATCCGGACTTACGGAGCCCGAAGTATGATGATTTGCTTGTCGATGCTGGACACGAGTATTTATAATATTTTGGGTGCCGATGTTGGGCACTCGTGATTCTCAGAGATGTACAGGATTTGAGGGCCGAGGAGAGTGCCGGCGCCTGAGTTTATTTCGGATTTGGGTGCAGCTTGGGCACCGACTATTTTTTCCACGATTGATATTTCGTGTAGATGTTGTTTATCCCATGCTCAGCAGTGATTATTATGTATCTCATCCTGTAGTTATTTTACCTGACAGAGCATTTGCATGATTATTGCACTTACTGCTTGTCGCATATAGATTTACCTGCTGGCATATGATAGCGTAGCGCAGTACGTGCATGCTCTTGATTACCTCTATATGTTATCTCTATTCACGAGTTGGCAACTCACCCCCGTTGTGCCACAGTATTTGCAGGTTGCCCCTCAGAGTAGTCGCGGCAGGCTGCCTTTTTGCATCTTTTGGCTACAGATACCATTACAGTTGGTGCGAGAGCTATTTTGCTATTTAGGTGGGTTGTGGTATCTGGTTACTTTTATTGTACACACTTTTGTATCTAGTATTCTCCATCTACCATATATGTACTTGACTTAGAGACAGTGTGAGGACGAGATGTATATTTTTGTATTCTGGTGTCGAGCTCGTGGGAGCCGACTTTATATTTGCAGTTATTATTCTGGGATGTTTACTTATTGCTCATTCTTCGCTACGGCGTCGTATATTACTCTTGTGGTGATGGTTTCCGCCGTTGGGCATGATTGCACCCGGTTTGGGATGCTTTGTTCATTATATCTCATTTTCACTTATATCCTGTTTTTACCCGATTTTCGGGGTTACTTTTACAAAGGAAATGCTGCCAAAATTATTATAAGGATAATTTAACTTTATAAAGAAACCACATTGAACTAATTAAGGTTTTCTAAATGTTTTAATTAAATGTTTTTAACACTCGCTACTTCTAAATGGTTTTGATCTCTTTGTTCGGCTTACTTAGTCGCGTTACGCCTGTAGACGTTGCGTGATTAAGTGCCAGTCATGAGTCGAGATATTCGGGTTGTGACAGCTGTGATATGTTATATTGGATCGTCGTGTTCTGAATAGCCGGGGGGTTTATGTGAGATGAGAGTTTTTTTATTTTTCATTCATGTAAAATTCTTTTGTATGTAATATTCTTTTATTGGGGCACTTCCGGGATGAGGTTGATGTCACCAGTGTATATTATTTACTTTTCCGCATTAGGTAGACCCAAGGAGGGGAGCACAAGTAACCGGGTTCTAGGGTCCAGTGGGAGGCCATCTCGAGGAGTCGAGACCGGGTCTTCTAACCCTAGAATTGGCAGTGTTACTTGCCGCTCTCATAGGGGTCTTGGGATGTGGGTTTGGCTATCCATCGCGACCGTGGAATCCGTGTTTTATACAGGATCGTATTGAAAACACGGACGTCCTAGTATATCCAATATTTCATATATGTTCTTCTGCTGCAATGTTCTGTGATGAGATCATATTACTGCCTGAGACGAATGCTTATACTATATATATATGCTGATAATAAATATTACTGTTTTCGTTTCTTCTGTGATGCTTATGAAGCATAAGCTGATGGGATTTTTATTAATGAGATTAATAAAAAGAAAAGAAACCTAAAAGATGTTGTAGAATCAAAACTTTATAAAAAGGATAGCTACAGTTTTGCTTTGCATAGCGGTATATATGATATGCCCTGCACCTTATTCGATGAGGAAAGAGCCGAGATCCCTTCACCGGGAGTGACCTCTTTAGCGAAACTGGCAGATGCTACAAACTCGCGGTTTAGTTTTTGACAGCTTATATAGTTCTTGCTTTGTACAGCGGTATATATGATATATCCTGCACCTTATTCGATGGGGAAAAAGCCGAGATCCCTTCACCGGGAGTGGCCTCTTTAGCGAAACTAGAAGCCTAAAAAACACTCCTTTTCAAAAACACTCAATTCTACGGCGATATCAAGTTCATTACGCTCAAGGTTTTCTGAAAAACCTGCGTAGCCCTCCGTCATTTCAGATAGATATTACTTAGTATTCGTGCTACGTTTGTTGGCCTGCGTCAAGGCGTAGTGTGCGGTAGCTAACTAATACTTATCTGTAACATGAGATGAGATTGGATTAGGGTAGTCGTATGACTTTGTTGGCCTGCGTCAAGGGTCGTGTGGGTAGGTTTAATTCAATCAAGAAATGTACGGGTTGAACTTGACTAGCGGACTATGATTTGTTGGCCTGCGTCAAGGTCATAGAACGCTAGGGGTAAAAATATTATCGGGAATTTCAAGTGTTTAAATTTGCAATGAGATTGCATACCTCCTATGAGATAGTTGGATCCCGATACCTACTGCGAGTAAGAGTTACTCCTGGGAGAGTTTTACACAGGACAATTAGCCGATCAAGTAGGTGTCTAGAAAAGTGTTAACGGGGTTACGCCTCTGGGAAAACGAGGTTTACTTTAATTAGGTCCGTGCGAAAGCACGGGCAACCTCCCTCAAGTACCGACACTGATCTGGCTGAAAGATTGACGAAATTGTAGGGTGTAATTAATCCCGGCTAATCTTACCTTTTAGGGTTTGAAGGAAGATTTGATAAAACAGTGGGAGACATCCTGATTAGATAAGATAATAACCAATCTAATCTTGCAAGAGCATACGCTAAAGTGTTTTCTTCTCTCTCTCTCCAGGTAGCGACCATGTCAGGCTATAATCAAGATAATAATATGAATGTATTAACTGAACCCGCTTACTATACTGAGCAGGGGAACGTTGGTCCCGTTCTTTCTTATAAGAGTTATAAGACTGAACATGAAACAGGAGAATATCTGGATTCTCACACCGCCCAAAAGAACATGCATTATGATGCATCTTCTTCAGGTGTGTTAATTATTGAGAACTGTTTCTCAGTTCACCCTATGTCCTGGGTATTAGATACCGGATCAGGATCCCACATATGTAAATTACTATATGGGCTACGGAAAGGTAGAGAACTGGAAAAAGGTGATCATTCTGTTCAAGTAGGGAACTGTGCAAGTATTGCAGCCAAAGCAGTTGGCGAATATCACCTAGTATTGCCAAGTCGTAATACACTGATTCTAAATGAGTGCTATTATATACCGAACATGATGTGCAACATTATATCAGTTTCTTTATTAAGTAAAGAAGGATATAATTTTGTAGTAAAGGATAATGTTATGAACATATTCCTAGATCAAAAGTTGATTGCATCAGGGTCGTTACATAATGGCATATTCATTCTCAATCAAAATACAGTCCTCAATATAACAAAACACACACAAGAGGAAAAGTTCAGAAATGAACGAATCCTTCTTGTGGCATTGTAGACTTGGTCATATCAATGCGACACGACTAGCAAAGTTACATAAGGATGGATGTTTGAATCCGTTTGAATTATCATCTTATGATACCTGCCATTCATGTCTCAAAGGAAAAATGACCAAAGTTCTCGGCACGCCACCATTTTAGAAAAAGAATTTCTTACAAAAGAAATTAGTGGCAATGAGGTAGAACTGGAAGAAGTTCTAGCAGAACAAACTACAACAGATGATTTAGTGAAACCAGAGGATTCAGTAGTACCCGACGAACCCCAGCCTCTCCGCCGATCTAGTAGGGTTTCTCGTCCACCTGAGAGATACTACGGTTTTCTCATTGATGGTGGAAGCAAGGATTGCATCATCGAAGATGATGACCCGACTAGTTTCGAACAGGCCATCACGAGTAGTGACTCTATGAAATGGCTGGATGCAATGCGATCTGAGATGGAATCCATGTACACCAACAAAGTATGGACTTTGGAAAATGCTCCTGAAGGGGTAAAAACCATTGGGAGCAAGTGGATCTTTAAAAAGAAATTTGGTGTAGATGGAAAAGTTGAGACTTTCAAAGCTAGACTTGTAGCAAAGGGTTTTTGTCAACGACCAGGTATGGATTATGACGAAACCTTTTCTCCAGTGGCTATGCTTAAGTCCATCCGGATCTTACTTGCCATTTCTGCATTCCATGACTACGAAATCTGGCAAATGGATGTTAAGACCGCCTTTCTAAACGGTGATTTAGAAGAGTGCGTGTACATGACTCAGCCAGACGGCTTCGTAGATAGTGGGAGCAACGGAAAGGTGTGCAAGCTGCTTAAATCCATTTATGGGTTAAAGCAAGCATCGCGGAGTTGGAACATCTGTTTTGATGTAGTAGTCAAAGAGTTTGACTTCATCAAAAATGTAGATGAACCTTGTATCTATAAGAAGGTAGCAGAAAGTAAGGTTGTCTTCCTCGTATTGTGCGTAGATGACATACTCTTGATAGGAAATGATATTCCTATGCTGCAATCAGTCAAGCTCTTCTTATCACAAAGATTCTCAATGAAAGATCTAGGTGATGCCTCCTGCATATTGGGAATCATGATCTATAGAGATAGATCTAAACGGATACTGGGATTGTCCCAATCCAGGTACATTGACACCATACTAAAAAGGTTTAGTATGGAAGAATCCAAGCGTGGGAACCTACCCACGATCTCTGGACTCACTCTCTCCAAAGAGATGTCTCCCAAGACTGATTTGGAGAGAGCTCGCATGCAAGGGATACCCTATGCTTCGGCAGTAGGCTCTATCATGTATGCAATGCTATGTACCAGACCCGATGTAGCATACTCACTAAGTGTAGTGAGTCGGTATCAAGTAGATCCTGGAGAGAGTCACTGGACAGCTGTGAAGAGCATTCTCAAGTACTTACGAACGACTAAGGAGTTGTTCTTGGTGTATGGTAACGGAGAACTCCAGGTGGAGTCCTTTACCGATTCCAGCTTCCAAAGTGATAAGGACGACTCTAAGTCGCACTCAGGATTTGTCTTTACCCTCAATGGAGGGGCGGTATGTTGGAAGAGTTCCAAACAGGATACCGTTGCAGACTCGATGATGGAGGCTGAATACATCGCTGCCAACGATGCTGCCAAAGAGGCTGTCTGGATAAAGAAGTTCATTAGTGAACATGGTGTGGTTCCATCCATTGAACATCCAATACCTCTGTATTGCGATAACAAGGGAGCTGTGGCGTTGGCCAAGGAACCCAGGTCCCATCAAAAGTCCAAACATATTCTGAGGCGGTATCACCTGATCAGGAAGATAGTTGATCGCCGGGAGAACGAGGTCAGGAGAGTAGATACGAAGGACAACACTGCTGATCCATTCACGAAGGCCATTTCCTAGATACAATTTGAGAGATTATTCGGGATGCTAGGTATGAGATACTACAGCAGCTGGCCTTAGTGCAAGTGGGAGATTGTTAGTTATGTATATGCCCTAGAAGCCATTGTTGTACATATGATGTATATTATAATGGATGCTTGGATATATATAGAGAGGACTTTCTTGCTCGTCATGATAGTATCCTATTTGGTTTCACTTTATCTTAACATGTTGACTTGTATTGGTTTACTGTTTTTCTCTCACATGTTGATAAAGCCCTTAGGATCTGTACTCGACTACTGGGACTATGATGAGATCATACTAGTGGGGCCACGGTAGTCGATGAGTACATCCTATAACTGTTCCTAGTCGAGGGTATATCGAGACAGGGCATCGATACACTAGAGTAGACTAGCGTATACGCATCTTGACCCATATGATGGGCGATGGATGATCCCATATCCATCGGTGTTTAACATCAGAGATGGTGTACGGGTGCTCAGTGGAGACTGGGTACACTGGACGGACTCGCCGAGAACTCCCAGATGGTGATATACCACAGGTCAGATGGCAGTTCTCCGGTGACACTGGTACAGGGTAGTCTGTAGACCCGAGATCGTCATAGAGTCTTGTGTGATTCCCACTATGCTTTGATTTCCACCTTACCACGTCTAAGAGGGCGTGCAAAACGGTGGCTTTTGGGTGCAGTCCCGAATCACATGGAGGCAATGAGCGATAGGAGGGGATTCGTCTCTCCCGGTATAGGGAGTTGATGTTGTGCTGTGTTCGATTGGCTATAACTGGAAGTCCCTGGCCAGGGCTGATATAGAGATTTACTGGTAAGTGTTACTAGTAGTTTCTCGACCTGTTATGAGCCACACATCGATACGACTTATCGGTTACTGGGGTCTTACGGATACCACCCCTAGACTTGTTATGCGACATATCAGACGAAGAGACCAGACTGTACGTGAGTGTTACTGGTTGGATTCACAGGAGAACGTACATGCTAGCTTGTTGATCTTCTAATCGCTCAATACCTGGGTGGCTGTTACGTTTAGCTGACCGCTTGCAGCTTGTGGGAGTTTGATATGATCATCACCTGCTACCGGCGTATTGACGATTCTTTAGAGTCCTACACAGAGGTTTCTTGGCTCAGGCAAAACGGAGTAGAGGAACATATGTGATATGTGCAGGACCGAGGATAATGCGATATGAGATACCGTATTATATTCTCGCGATATTTAGATATGAACCAGATCATCGGATTAAGTGTTGATTCAATGAATCGGTACATGATATATTAGTCGGTTATATTCGATATAGCCGGATTGTCGGATCAAGTGTTGATTCGATGATTTAATGTATAATAATATATATGATATATTGTATTACATTATCTAATATTGGCTCGCTTTATTATTTCATTTTCTCACCGGATGATACATTGATATATATTAATTGTATTATTTTCTTTTGTTACAAATATATAATATATATGTGATATATATTAAAGTAACATGATATGATTAATAATGAAACATGTTTGGTGATGATAAAAAGAGATTAGGGTTTGATTAGGGTTAGCTTCTTCTTGCACCTTCTAGAAGCATTCCTTTTGTCATGAAGAAGATATTATGATAGATATTTTCTTATGACTCATTTCTTAACCCAACCAAACCCTACCCTTAGTTAACTCTCTACAAGGGTTATCCTTGTCATCATTAACCATGGTTGCATTATTATTGATATACTCATTTTCGTTATTCATCACAAAAGGATTATCTCATTATTTATCATCTTCTTCTCTCTTGAGCTTTGAGAAAGCTTACTTGATTTTCCTTTTGTGATGTTTTCATGTGAGATTATGATAAAAAAAGATAGCATAAATACTACTCCATCATCCTCATCTAATCTAGCCCATTAGATTAGGGTGTTCACCTCATTAGAGTGAGAGAGCTTGAGTTATTGCAACTTCGACGTAGATCATCGGAGAAAAGGAATACCACAAGCTAGCATGGATCGTTCTAGTCGTGCTGCCTCTCTTGAGTCCGGGAGATCATGGATCGCGGCGAAGGGATTTCTACTCGGAGCTTATGAAGCGAAGGAGCGGACTACAAAGGTTGTAATCCCTCACACTTAGTAGTAAAGATGTTTACTTGCATGTTAAACCCTAATAATCTAGCAAAGATCCCGGCTTTGGGTTGTTCGGCACGTCTAAATTTTTATCCGGGCATGTTTGATGCCTTATGAACCTTCACAAGAGTGCCTAGGAACCCTACACTTACCAACACCACCTCTCGGTTTGGTACGGGCCTTCTTCTTCCTTCCTTTGTCTCTCGCCTTGGACCTGGAGGAGGAAGCACCACGAACAAACAGAGCGGGTGTTTCCCTTGTTTTCTGCAAGATGCCCTCTGCACTCCTCAACATGTTAAGGAGTTCTTGAAGTTCAACTTCTTTACCTTGAATATTGAAATTCGAGATAAACTGGGCATAGGTGGAAGGAAGGGACTGGAGAACCAAGTCTGTATACAGCTCGTTCTCTAAAATTGTCCCGAGGTCCGTAAGCTCCTCAATGTAGCCAATCATCTTAAGGACATGTTCCCCTACAGATGATCCGACTGCCAGCCTCGACTGAAATAAATTCTTCGAGGTCTCGTATCTAGCTATACGAGATTTCTCTCCATACAGTTCCATGGTGTGGAGAAATATGGATTCTAGATCCATATCCTCGTTCCTCCTCTGATGTTCATTGTTCATAGTGGCAAGCACGATGCATTTGGCCTTCGCGCAGTCAATCTCCCAGGTCTTGCGGATTTCCTTATCAGAGACACTAGATTCTGGACCTTTGACGGTAGGAGCTTTAGTAGTAAGGACATACCCCAATTTGTCATAAGTGATTGCCATCTTGACATTCATTAACCAATCTTTATAGTTTGGCCCTGTCAAAATATTTTTATCTAATAATAACTTAAGGCCCATCATGTTCTTGGTCGATGCAATTAGGAGAGAGAGAAGAAAACACTTTAGCATGATGCTCTTACAAGTTTATAGTAGTTTTTAGTTTATCTAAACAGGATGGCTCCCACTATTTCTCGAATCCTTCCTCAAACCATAAAAGAAGAACTATTCAGGACTATTCTCACCGTACAATACTTGCTTAACCGTTCAGCCAGGCAAGTGTCAGTACTTCGAGGGAGGTTTTACGACGCTTTCGTGAAGTTCCTTAATTAAATAACCTCTTTTCCCTTGGGGCGTAGCCCCGCTAACACCTTTCTAGACACTTACTTGGTTTATAGCATTGATCGTTAAGTGAAAGAATCTCCTGATCAGTAACATATACTCACAGCACGATCGGGATCTAAATATCATCGTGTGATAAAGTCAAAGGAATCCTACCAAAATTATCACACTCCAAATGGTATGCAATACTAGCAAGTTTCAGTTTCTTTAGAAACTCCCGATGTGGATTTTTTCCCCATGCTCTTATGACCTTGATGTTGGCCAAAATATCATAAGTCACATGCCAAGTTCTTCCCATCATTATCCCTGTTAATTTGAACCTACGCGTATATACCCTTGACGTTGGCCAAAATAGCAGTACGACTGTCCCAAACCAACGCATCTATCTATGCAACAGATGAATATCCAGCAGCTACCAAACACTGTGCCTTGGCATTGGTCAAAATACACAGCTTGAATACTACTGAATATCCAACAGAAATGACGGAGGGCTATGAATGGTTTTGGCGAAACCGTGAACGTAGTGAACTTGATATAATCGAAGGAACCTGATAGCTTTTAAAAGGATTGGTTTAAGCTCCGCAATTAAAAATCTGCTGTTTTTAAAATAACCGAGTGGTTTCTTTTAAATTATTCCAACGATTCAACACTAGTTTATTTTCTTTGCATTAATATAACGCGTCCCATCAATTAACCTATCATTGCAGAATACAACGAAAATACAACGTCCTCTTATGCCATCTGCATTCGCCACTGGGTCCGTCATTCACTTGTTAGGTTACTTAACTAACAACAGAGCGGGGGCTAGGCTAGCGCGGATGCAAAACCTAAGCAACGCCTACTAGATATCTTATATGTAAGTCCACTCTGCCCACCCCGGTGCTTGCGGGGAGGCGGAAAACGGAATAAAAATCGGATTTTTACTTCTCTAGGCAACATGGCCTAGACAAACGAGGATCTTTGCTAAACAAAAACTAGCTAAAGCTAACTAGAAATTAGCTACAAGTAAGAATGGTTATACCTAGGGATTTATGTCCTTCTCTCTTTGCTCCTTGGAGTAGTAGAAAGGGATCACCTTTGTCGTCTTCTCACGTCGAAGAAGGATCCACCCGAAAGCATCAACCTTTGGCTTCAACTTCAAGCTAGAAGTAACTAGGGTGCTAGAAGTGCTAATCCTAGAAGCCTAGAAGAGAGTAGATATTATCAAGAAGAGGTTTTTCTCAAGCTCAAGTGTTTCTCAACACATGATAGGGGAGAGCTTGAGGATGAGGAAGAGCAAGAGAGAGAAAGTATATGATAGAATGAGAGAATTATGAAGCATTCTCACATATATGTGTGAATTATTGTAAATTGATAATTAGTGAGATAATTGTCATGGCTTAATCAAGACATGACCATTATCATTTCATTTTTAATGCAAATTGCAAGGATCAAAGAGCATCTTCCAAATGAAATGATGATGGTCAAAGTGTCAACCTAGGTCAACAAGTCAAGAATGTCAAATGGTCAACAACCCTAACCATGCACAATTATATTAAACTAATATCAATTAACCATAATACAAACATAAGCATTAGGGTTAATAAAATGACAATGGTTATTAACCCTAATCAAAGTCCTCTTCCTCTGACTCAATCAACTGTGCATACGCACCCGCATTCGTGATCCGAGGAACACGAATACAAAGAGATAAAACCAATCCCAAATCATATACTAGGATCTGGCTTAAACCAAAGCCTGCTAGTATAAGCTGTCTGGACAGCAAACGTGCACAAGTGCGCGGATGTGAACGAACCCTGTCGCAAAACCATGCGACCTCTACTCATTTTTCCTAAAGGCGAATAGCACTCTGTGTGGGACTCTAAAGACTCGACACTACGCTGGCAGTGGGTTTAACCACAGACCGCAAGCGGCACTAGCTGTACGTAACGGTCCCCAGGTAGATGCCGATAAGAAGACTGACGAGGTGACCCCAACTGAACTCCTACTGAGCCTGTATGTGACAGTCTCCGTACAGTCCGGTCTGTTCGTCTGATACATCGCATGGCGGGCCTAGTGGGGCGGTGAACGTCAGTCCCCTAATAGCGGTACAAGTCGTTTCGGAGTGTAGCCCAGAACACCCTGAGATAACACTGGAAACCTACCAGTATATCTCGCTTGCCCTGGCCAGGGACTACTTGTGTAATGGCTCTCCTGGACACAGCGCGATGTCAACCCCCAATACCGGGAGAGACGAATCCTGTCTAACCGTCACTGCCTCCAAGTGCTTCGGGACTGCACCCAAAAACTACCTGTTTGCACGACTCCTTTGAACCGTGGTAAGGTAGTAATCAAAGTGCAGTGGGAACACAATCGAGGCGAAGTGACAGTGTCAAGTCAGCGGACTAAGCTGTACTCATGTCACCTGGGAACTGATAACTGACGATAGGTATAATACCAACCAACAGTTCCCGACGAGTCCTGTCCAGTGTACTCGTAACCTAATGAGCACCCGCATACTATCTCAAGTATGACATACTGACGGCTGTGGGACAGACCGTCTCCCACACTAGGATGAGAAGCGCATACGCTAGTCTACTCCGGAGTATCGATGCCCTGTCTCGATAGTCCAACGACCAGGGACCTGCATAAGGATGTGCTTATGGATTACCCAGCCCCCACGAGTGTGAGCGCCGCCATCATAACGCTAGTAATCAAGCAAAGATCCTAAGGGCTCTACTAATATGTCTATCAGCGATATGCTAAAAGAAACACATGCACATATTAAAGCAGAGAAAAACCAAGTAGCATACTACCATTTCGAGCAAGATTGTATATACAACTGTGAATATCCCAAGCTGCCATCAAGTAATATACAAACTAGTATGATACAGTAATGGCCTCTAGGGCATATACACTAACAATCTCCCACTTGCGCTAAGGCCATGTACTGGCGTATCGAAGACCTATCATCTCGATCAGCCGCTCGAACTGAGTCTGGGGCAAGGCCTTGGTGAATGGATCTGCAGTGTTATCTTCTGAAGCAACCCTCCGAACCTCGATCTCTTGGCGATCCACGATCTCCCTGATCAGGTGATACCGCCTCAAGATGAGTCTGGATTTCTAATGGGATCTGGGTTCCTTCGCTAAAGCTATAGCCCCGTTGTTGTCGCAATACAGAGGTATTGGGTCAACAATGGACGGAACCACCTGAAGTTCTTTCAAGAACTTCCTTATCCAGACAGCTTCTTTTGCGGCATCAGATGCAGCGATGTATTCCGCTTCCATAGTCGAGTCAGCAACGGTTTCCTGTTTGGAGCTCTTCCAACACACCGCCCCTCCATTGAGGGTAAAGACAAAACCCGACATGGACTTGGAATCATCCTTGTCACTCTAGAAGCTGGAGTCAGCAAAGGCTTCAATCTGGAGGTCTTTTCCGCCATACACCAAGAACATCTCTTTAGTCCTTCTCAGGTACTTGAGAATGTTCTTTACCGCTATCCAATATTTCTCCCCAGGGTTTGACTGATACCTGCTTACCACACTCAGTGCATAAGCAACATCTGGTCTGGTACACAACATCGCATACATTATAGAGCCTACCGCAGAAGCGTAGGGTATAATAGACATGCGATCCCTCTCTAAATCAGTCTTGGGAGACATCTCTTTGGAGAGGGTGTTCCCGTGACAATCCGGTAGATTACCGCGCTTGGAATCTTCCATACTGAATCTCTTCAGTATGGTGTCGATGTACCTGGACTGTGAAAGTCCTAATATCCTCTTGGATCTGTCACGGTAGATCCGGATACCCAGAATGTATGAGGCATCATCCAGGTCTTTCATGGAGAACCTGTGTGACAAGAACCCCTTGACAGATTGTAGCATAGGAATGTCATTTCCTATTAAGAGAATGTCATCCACGTATAAAACGAGGAATACTACAGTTCTCGCTACAAATCTACAATAGATGCATGGTTCATCTGGATTTTTGATAAAGCCAAATTCCTTGACCGTCTCATCAAAACAGATGTTCCAACTCCGCGATGCCTGCTTTAGTCCATAAATGGACTTAAGCAACTTGCACACCTTTCCGCTGCTCCCACTCTGAATGAAACCCTCTGGCTGGTCCATATAGACACACTCCTCTAAATGTCCATTTAGAAAAGCGGTCTTTACGTCCATCTGCCAAATCTCATAATCGTGGAAGGCAGCAATGGCAAGAAGGATCCGAATGGATTTCAGCATAGCTACTAGAGAAAAGGTTTCGTCATAGTCCAAACCAGGTCGCTGACGAAAACCCTTTGCAACCAGTCTAGCTTTATAGGTCTCAACCTGTCCATCTACACCAATCTTCCTTTTGAAGATCCACTTGCATCCTACGGGTTTCACCCCATCTGGAGCAATGTCCAACGTCCATACTTTGTTGGTGTACATGGACTCCATTTAGGTCCGCATTGCATCCAGCCATTTTACCGAGTCGACGCTCTGAATGGCTTGCTGGAAGCTACTAGGCTCATCACAATCTATGATGCAATCCTCTCTATCCCCATCAATGAGAAAACCGTAGTATCTCTCGGGCGGATGAGACTGCCTACTACTCCTGCGGGGTGGCGTGGGAATGTCCTGATCTTTCGAACCCTCTGGTTCTACTAAGCTTTTAGTAATAGTTCGTGGTTCCGGAATTTCTTCCAGTTCTATTGCGCTCCCACTTTTTTCTTTTTCTATGAACCGGTGTTCTAGAAAGTGGGCATGGCGAGAAACAAAGACCTTTTGTTCCTCTTCGCAATAGAAGAAATATCCCTTAGAGTTCTTTGGATATCCCACAAACTTGCACTGTACTGAGTGTGCCTCGAGCTTGTCCGCATGCTGCTTTTTTACAAAAGCTGGACATCCCCATGTCTTAATGTGATTAAGATAGGGTCTCTTCCCACACCACATCTGATATGGTGTAGTAGGCACAGTCTTAGTTGGAACTCGGTTCAAAAGGTATGCAGCTGATTCTAGCGCATATCCCCAGAACGATCGCGGCAACTCAGCGTTACTCATCATGGACCGTACCATATCCAATAGGGTTCGGTTCCGTCTCTCCGATACACCGTTATGTTGCGGAGTGTATGGAGGAGTAAGCTGAGAGAGAATTCCATTCTCTTTTAAGTAACCCAGGAACTCGGCACTCAAGTATTCACCACCTCGATCAGATCTCAGTGCCTTGATACTTTTGCCTGTTTGTTTTTCTACTTCATTCTTATATTCCTGGAATTTTTCAAAAGCCTCGGATTTATGTTTCATTAAGAAGACATAACCGTACCTTGAAAAGTCATCCGTAAAAGTAATGAAGTAAGAATAACCGCTTCGTTCATGTGTAGACATTGGACCGCACACGTCGCTGTGTACGAGTCCCAAGAGCTCGCTCGCTCTTACTCCGTGTCCAGTGAACGGAGTTTTTGTCATCTTTCCTTTGAGACAGGATTGACAAGTTGCATACGATTGATATTCGAACGGATCCAAATATCCTTCTGCATGTAACTTAGTCAACCTTCTCTCATTGATGTGACCCAGTCTACAATGCCATAAGAAAGTTTTATTGTTTTCTGGAGACTTTCTTTTGTGTGTATTCTGGACATTGAAAATCTGTGGTTGGTTTAATACGTATATACCGTTGTTCAATGTACCTGACCCAATCAAAACTTGATTAAGGTGAATGTTCACTACATTACTTACAAATGCAAATTCATAACCTTCTTTAGTTAATAAAGATACAGAAATGATATTACAGGTTGCATTTGGTACATAATAACAACTACGCCAAACCAAAAAGTGTCCATCCGACAATCCCAGGTGATTGTCCCCCATGGTCTCAGCATCCATGCTAGCACCGTTTGCAACTCTGAGGGTCATGTCACCTGCCTTCAAAACTCTACGCTTTCTCAACGCCTGCAACGAATTACAGATATGAGATCCTGATCCGGTATCCAATACCCAGGATGTAGAGTTTATTGATAGACAGTTTTCAATAACATACACACCTGAAGCTGAAGCCGCAACTCGCTTCAAATCCTGTGTTCTGGCCTTCCAAGCCTTGCAATCCTGTTTCCAGTGACCACTTTTGTGACAGTAGAAGCATTCTTCCTTCCCCACTAGCTTTCCCGCTACCTTTGTTGCCTTTACTTTTCCCTTCGTATCCACTTTACTGACACCGACTCTTGGTTTGGTGGGGGCTTTCTTCTTCTTACCCTTGGCTTTCGCCCTGGATCTAGAAGAGGAAGATCCTCCTACAAACAAAGTGGATGTCTCCCTACCCTTCTGTAGGGTGCCCTCAGCACTCCTCAACATGTTCAGAAGTTCGGAAAGTTCAACCTCCTTTCCTTGCATGTTGAAGTTTAGGATAAACTGGGCGTAAGTGGAAGGAAGGGACTGGAGAATCAAATCAGTATAGAGTTCATTCTCCAACGTGGTCCCAAGGTCCACGAGCTCCTCTATGTAGCCAATCATCTTAAGCACGTGTTGCGCTACCGATGATCCGACGGCCAATCTTGCCGAAAATAGCTTCTTCGACACTTCGTATCTTGCGATACGAGACTGCTCTCCATACAGTTCTTTTGTATGGTGAAATATGGACTCTAGGTCCATATTCTCATGCCTCCTCTGATGTTCGTTGTCCATCGAGGCAAGCACGAGGCATTTGGCCTTCGTGCAATCGATCTCTCATGTCTTACGGATTTCTTTATCCGCGACGCTGGAGGTGGGATCTGGGACAGGGGGAGCTTTGGTGGTAAGGACATACCCCAACTTGTCGTAAGTGATTGCCATCTTGACATTCCTGAGCCAATCTTTGTAGTTTGGCCCTGTCAGTATGTTTTTATCGAGTAATAACTTAAGTCCGGTCATGTTGAATGGTCGCTGTAATTAGGAGAGAGAAAAGAAACACTTTAGCGTGATGCTCTTGCAAGTTTAGAGTGGTTTTTAGTTTGTCTAATCTGGATGGCTCCCACTGTCTCTCGAATCCCTTCTCAAACCGTAAAGAAAGAATTAGTCGGGATCAATCTCACCGTACAATACTTGCTTAACCGTTTAGCCAGGCCAGTGTCGGTACTTCGAGGGAGGTTTTCCAACGCTTTCGCGAAGTTCCTTAATTAAGTAACCTCTTTTCCCTGTGGGCGTAGCCCCGCTAACACCTTTCTAGACACCTACTAGGTTTATAGCATTGATCGTTAAGTGAGAGTTTTCCCGAGGAGTAGCATATACTCACAGTAGGATCGGGATCCAAATATCATCGCGTGATAAAACTGAAGGAATCCTACTAGAATTATCACACTCCAAATGGTATGCAGCGCTAGCAAGTTTTAGTGCTTATGAAACTCCCGATGTGGATTTTTTCCCCATGCTCTTATGACCTTGACTTTGGCCAAAATATCATAAGTCGCATGTCAAGTTCTACCCGTCATTCTCCTGGTTAATTTGGACCCACCCGTACCTACCCTTGACTTTGGCCAAAATGGCAGCATGACTATCCCAAACCAACGCATCTATCTATGCTGCACATGAATACCCAATAGCTACCAATCACTATGCCTTGACTTTGGCCAAAATACATAGCTTCAATACTTTTTGACCATTCATGTGAAATGACGGAGGGCTACGAATGGTTTTGACGAAACCGTGAATGTAGTGAACTTGATATAATCGATAGAACGAGATAGCTTTTAAAAGGAGTGGTTCAAGCTCCGCGTTTAAAAGTTTAGTTTTGAAATGAACCGAGTGGTTTTCAAAGTGTTCCAATCGACTTTTACTTGGTTTATTTTCTTGCATTAGTTCTTTTAATGCGTCCCATCATTTATTCCTACCATTGCAGAAAACAACCAAAATATGACGTACGCTTATGCCATTCACATTCGCCACGAGGCCCCGTCATCACCCGTTAGGTTACTGAACTAACGACAGAGCAGGGGCTGGGCTAGCGCGGCTTTAAAACATAAGCAACGCATAAATAGTTATAGTATATAGATATAAAGCAATGATAGACATTACAGATCACAGATGAATACATTGGATATACTAGGAATCCGTAATCCGTTCGAGCCTGCAATGAAAAGCGGATTACACGGTCGCGGTGAATAGCCAATACCCCACCCAAGACCCCTACGGGTGCGGCAAACTACCCGCCAAGTACCCGAAGCGAAGCAACCTCCCTCAACACCGTGAGTAGGCCACTCGGCACTTCGAGATACCCGGTAGTTTGTGCACCCCCCTCCATGGGTCTATCCTAGGAGCAAAAACAGTAAAAAGAATTATACAATGACGGCTACAACCCCGACCCGGTTGTGTGGCCAAACAAATAATAATACATCAATTTACATATTACATGAATGAAAGAAAAAGAAACACTCATCTCACATCCACCCCGGCTATTCACCCGCGACAATCCAACGCATTCATATACACATACCAACATCAAACACAGATCACAGATATGTATAACCCCCACTAATCGACATATAGCGATTAGCCGACGTTGAATACATATAAACATCAAAGATATAACCGATTAGTCAAAGTATAGTGAAGTTCGATCAAAAAAACGGATTTATAGGCCCCCAAATACAAATTTCTTTTCTGGAAAATCTGGGCTGAAATAAACCATCTTAAAAATCCCAAAACCACAACCTAAGAACACTGCACCAAACTCGGTCATGAACCGAGTCAAAACGGCAGCGGTTCCGCGGCAATAAGTATACTTTTGCCGCGGAACCGCCGCGCTTTGAAGGGATCGCTCGACCGTTTTTGGTGGGCTTCTTCACAAAACCCTGAGATGATTTTTGGAGTATGTCTTTTTATTTTTAGAGCAGAAAAAATTTTAACAGAAACTTAGGGTTTTGCATGTCGTAGTTTTGCGATTTTTCCGATCGAACTTCCATACACTTTACTACCTAGCTAGTTTAAGTTTAGTTAGGCTCTGATACCACTGTAAGTCCACTCTGCCCACCCCGGTGCTTGCGGGGAGGCGGAAAACGGAATAAAAATCGGATTTTTACTTCTCTAGGCAACATGGACTAGACAAAGGAGGATCTTTGCTAAACAAAAACTAGCTAAAGCTAACTAGAAATTAGCTACAAGTAAGAATGGTTATACCTAGGGCTTTATGTCCTTCTCTCCTTGCTCCTTGGAGTAGTAGAAAGGGATCACCTTTGTCGTCTTCTCACGTCGAAGAAGGATCCACCCGAAAGCCTCAACCTTTGGCTTCAACTTCAAGCTAGAAGTAACTAGGGTGCTAGAAGTGCTAATCTTAGAACCCTAGAAGAGAGTAGAGATTATCAAGAAGAGGTTTTTCTCAAGCTCAAGTGTTTCTCAACACATGAGAGGGGAGAGCTTGAGGAAGAGGAAGAGCAAGAGAGAGAAAGTATATGATAGAATGAGAGAATTATGAAGCATTCTCACATATATGTGTGAATTATTGTAAATTGATAATTAGTGAGATAATTGTCATGGCTTAATCAAGACATGACCATTATCATTTCATTTTTAATGCAAATTGCAAGGATCAAAGAGCATCTTCCAAATGAAATGATGATGGTCAAAGTGTCAACCTAGGTCAACAAATCAAGAATGTCAAATGGTCAACAACCCTAACCATGCACAATTATATTAAACTAATATCAATTAACCATAATACACACATAAGCATTAGGGTTAATAAAATTACAATTGTTATTAACCCTAATCAAAGTCCTCTTCCTCTGACTCAATCAACTGTGAATACGCACCCGTATTCGTGATCCGGGGAACATGAATACAAAGAGATAAAACCAATCCCAAATCATATACTAGGATCTGGCTTAAACCAAAGCCCGCTAGTATAAGCTGTCAGGACAGCAAACGTGCACAAGTGCGCGGATGTGAACGAACCCTGTCGCAAAACCATGTGACCTCTACTCATTTTGCCTAAAGGCGAATAGCTCTCTGTGTGGGACTCTAAAGACTCGACACTACGCTGGCAATGGGTTTAACCACAGACCGCAAGCGGCACTAGCTGTACGTAACGGTCCCCAGGTAGATGCCGATAAGAAGACTGACGAGGTGACCCCATCTGAACTCCTACTGAGCCTGTATGTGACAGTCTCCGTATAGTCCGGTCTGTTCGTCTGATACATCGCATGGCGGGCCTAGGGGGGCGGTGAACGTCAGTCCCCTAATAGCGGTACAAGTCGTGTCGGAGTGTAGCCCAGAACACCCTGAGATAACACTGGAAACCTACCAGTATATCTCGCTTGCCCTGGCCAGGGACTACTTGTGTAATGGCTCTCCTGGACACAGCGCGATGTCAACCCCCAATACCGGGAGAGACGAATCCTGTCTAACCGTCACTGCCTCCAAGTGCTTCGGGACTGCACCCAAAAACTACCTGTTTGCACGACTCCTTTGAGCCGTGGTAGGGTAGTAATCAAAGTGCAGTGGGAACACACTCGAGGCGAAGTGACAGTGTCAAGTCAGCGGACTAAGCTGTACTCATGTCACCTGGGAACTGATAACCGACGATAGGTATAATACCAACCAACAGTTCCCGACGAGTCCTGTCCAGTGTACTCGTAACCTAACGAGCACCCGCATACTATCTCAAGTACGACGTACTGACAGCTGTGGTACAGACCGTCTCCCATACTAGGATGAGAAGCGCATATGCTAGTCTACTCCGTAGTATCGATGCCCTGTCTCGATAGTCCAACGACCAGGGACCTGTATAAGGATGTGCTTATGGATTACCCAGCCCCCACGAGTGTGAGCGCCATCACAACGCTGGTAATCAAGCAAAGATCCTAAGGGCTCTACTAATATGTATATCAGCGATATGCTAAAAGAAACACATGCACATATTAAAGCAGAGACAAACCAAGTAGCATACTACCTTTTCGAGCAAGATTGTATATACAACTATGAATATCCCAAGCTTCCAGCAAGTAATATACAAACTAGTATGATACAGTAATCGCCTCTAGGGCATATACACTAACATTATATTGATATTGTACATTCGTCAGACGCAATAATAGGAATTCCAGATCAAAGATGAACATATTGGATATTCTATTCCCTTTGAGCCTGCAATGAAAGACGGATTACACAGTCCTGATGAATAGAGAACCCCACCCTAGACCCCTACGGGTACGGCAAACTACCAACCAAATACCCGAAGTGAAGAAGTCACCCTCAACCAACCACTAAGCACATCAAAGTACCCGGTAGTTTGTGCACCCGATCTTGGGTCTATCCTAGGACCAGAAGACAGTAAATGAAATAATACAATGGTGGCTACAACCTCAACCCGGATGTACCCCGCAAAAGAATATTACAACTATTTACAATTTACAAATGAATGAAAGAAACACACGTCTCACATCCCCGGCTATTCATTCATGATAATCCAACAAGTCCATATACACAAACCAGCAAAAACATTACAGAAATGCGCAACCCCCAACTAACCGACATACTAGCAATTATGGGAGATTTACGAACACATTAATCACAACACAGATATAATCCTGTTAGCCAAAGTTCTTAGAATTTCGACCAATCACCATATTTGAATCTACTGCAAGTATTTCTCTGTACACAAAAATCCTGAGCAGAAACAAAATATCCCAAAAAACCCAACATCAACACAGAAGACCAACTGAGGAAATTTGGACCAACTCGGAGTTGACTCGGCCACGGATCCGCGGAAGAACGCTGGGTTCGGCCGCGGTTCCGCGGTCTTCTCACTGATTTAGGTGCGCTAATTTCTACAGTGATCTTAGAAAACCCTGCTTGTATTTTTAAGGTCCCTGAAAAAAATTTAGACCTCAATTTAAAATCGGTAGAAACTTGAAGAAAATATCGGTTTTCGTGATTAAACCGCGATCGAATTTCTAAAGACTTTGCAAACAAATTAGTTATGGTTTATCTAGGCTATGATACCACTGTAAGTCGACGTCACACACCCCACAAGATGCGGGGAGGCGGAAAAGGTAAAACGATCATTTTCGTTCAAGGTAACATCGACTATCAAAATGATCTTTGCTAAACCCTAACTAACAAACTATCTAGAAGTGGTTAACTACTATGATAGATGATTATACCTCAAGATACTAGTCCTTCTTGTTGTTCTCCTCCTCGTCGGCCTTCTCGATGTAATAGAAGATCCACCCGAGACTTCCTACTACAAGCTTCAACCTCCAAGATGAGGTAACAAAGTGGCTTAGAGTGCTAATCCAAGTGACCTAGATGATATAGAGAATGATTAAGGATTTGTTAGACTCACTAACCCAATGATTCTCAACTCATGAGACACTTAGGGCTAGGTTGAAGAAGATGAGAGAGCTTGAGGAGAGAGAAAGTGTTTTTGATAATGAAATAAACTTAACTCATTTGGAAATAACATGAAGCATGAAAATATCTTAATAATAATATATTTAAACATCAACCATGCTTCATTTAATTCCTTTGAGATGAATCATCTCATGAGTCTTGGTTCATCTAATGAACATAGCACATCATCTCCTCCACCTCATTAAGTTTAATTCACAAATGAAATAAACCTAAATGAGTCATCTTCTTTCTAGAAGCTTCCCGACAAATTACGAGAATGCCCCTCCCATCCGTATTTACGAAAAACACGGATATAATGAGACTGCATAAATCCAATAATCCAATACTAGAATCTGGCTTAAACCAAAGCCCACTAGTATAATCTGTTCGAATATCATACGTGCACAAGTACACCTATATGTCCGAACCTGTCGTAAAACCATACGACCTCTATATCGTTTCGCCCGAAGCAGGGAAACCCTCTGTGTGGGGCTCTAAAGACTCGACACAACGCTGGCAGTGGGTTTAACCACAGGCCACAAGCGGTACTAGCTGTACGTAACGGTCTCCAGGTAGATGTCGATAAGAAGGTCGATAAGGAAACCCATCCAAACTCCTACTGAGCCTGATGTGACAATCTCTGTACAGTCCGGTCTGTTCGTCTAAGACTATCGCATATCGGGCCTAGGTGGGCGGCAAGCGTCAGTCCCCTAAAAGCGGTATAAGTCGTGTCAGAGTGTAGCCCATTACACCTTGAGAAACAACTGGAACACCTACCAGTAAATCTCGCTTGCCCCGGCCAGGGACCTTGCGTAATGGCTCTCCAAACAAAGCGTGATATCAACCCCCAATACCGGGAGAGACGAATCCTATCTAACCGCCATTACCTTCAAGTGCTTCGGGACTGCACCCAACTGCTACCTGTTTGCACGACTCAGTAGAGCCGTGGTAGGGTAGCAATCTAAGAACAGTGGGAATACACTCGAGGCGAAGCAGTGGTGTCAAGTCAACGGACTATGTTGTACTTATGTCAACTGGGAACTGTTAACTGACGACGGGTATAATACCAACCAACAGTTCCCTGTGAGTCCTGTCCGGTGTACCCGTAACCCAACGAGCACCTGCATTCTATCTCCAGTATAACGTACTAATGGCTGCGGTACAGACCATCTCCCCTGCTTGGATGAGAACCGTATACACTAGTCTACTCCGGAGTATCGATGTCCTGTCTCGATAATCCTACGAATAGAGACCTGAAAAAAAAGGATGTTCTTGTAGATTACCCAGCCACCACTACTGTGACTGCCATCACTACGCTGGTAGTCAAGCATGATCCTAAGGGCTCTATCAATATGTATTCGTGATAGCTAAAAGAAACATATATACATATTAAGATAGATACAAACCAAGTAGCATACTACTATGTCGAGCAAGACTGTTATAAACCCGTGTATATATCCCAAGCTTCCAAAATGTAATATACAAGCCAATACGATACAATAATGACCACTAGGGCATATAACACTAACACTACATGGGTGTACAAGACTCACACCATGCTTATCATAATGAAGGGTTTTATTTATTTGAAGTAAATCAAAATTAGTTGAAATTTAGTCACATGGTTTAAGCTTAGTGGAAGCTTGTAGAATCATTGACTTAGTCCACTAATTTTGTTTTATTTGAGATATTTATTGACCCAACCATTACCTTAAGCCATGGTTAAGTCTCTACATGAGTTAGTATGAGATATTATCTCACCCATGGTTGCTATTCTCACTCATGGATTCATTCATGACATTCTCCATTTCATCATCTTCTTCATCTGCAAGCGCTCTCTAGGTTTCAAAGAGGTGAAGAAAATTAGTGAGAAAAATATTTCTAAAGTGAGCAAAATTCCTACTTCATCAACCTACACTAGACTAGCCATTTAGTTTAGGTTGTTTCCTTCACCAATTCCTAATTAGTGAGGAGGTAGCTTGAGTTGGTGTCTCCTCGACGTAGATCATCTTCGGCCTCGAAGACTTCAAGCAAGTTTGTTCCTTTCATCTTGTGGAGCCTTTCTAGAGTCCGGGAGTTCACTACTTGGAGCGAAGGGACTACTACAGAGAACTATTGAAGCGAAGGACCAGTCTACTAAGGTTGTATTCCTTGTTCACTTAGATGTAAAGATGTTTACATGCATGTTTCGTCTAATTCTCTAGTTAAGATTCTAGGTTAGGGTTCCTTAGCATGCCAATTTTTCGAAAATGGCATGTTCGATGCCTCCCAAAACCTTGTGGCGGTGCTAGGGAACCCAGCAGTTACCTTATACCAAGAACATCCACTTATGTTGATAACTACTTCCCAACGTTTCTCCAGGATCGGATTAATATATATGCTTATTGCAACTAGTGCAAAAGTAATATATGGTGTGGTACTCGACATCTCATGATTGACTCAATTGCCTAAGCAAGATATGTGTCAATCATGCAAATCCCTCTCCTCATCAGTCAAGTAGACATCACTTTAGAGAGGGTGACTCCATCACCTGCGGGTACACCACTACGCTAGGATTCGTCCATTCTAAAACACTTTAGAATAGTATCAAAGTACCCAAATTAGGACACTTCCCAAATCTAGATCCAAAACCATAGATGTAGTTACCAGAATCCCTGATATTTTATCCAGATCCTATGTGAAGAAACACCTTATGACAAACACAGTATAACTGATCGTAGTATAGGAATATTTCTTCCTATAAAGAGCATGTCATCCAAATACCAGGACATCACTCCCTACTACCTTCTTACCTGATCCATCTCTTATTTTGATGAACTCAAACTCTTTGACTGTCACATCAAAAATAGATGATCTATCTCCGCTATATCTGCTTTAGTCTATAAATAGACATAAGCTACTTGCCCACTATCCTTCTGCTGCTCCCACTAAATATACACGTGCACTTCTAAAGATAATTTAGAACAGCGTTATACTCATCCTCCTACAAGACCTCATAGTCTAGAAAAGCTACAGTGGCAAGTTTGGGTAAACAAGAACCTCCCTGTCACCGTCTCTGAGAAGTCCGAAGTACCTCTGAGATGTCTGAGGTTACCCACCAAATCTGCAGAGTGGCTAATGGACTGTCGAAACCAATTGAATCTTTAGGTTCTACTAAATTTTCAGTAATCGTTTGTGGTTCTATAATCACTTCCATTTCTACCATTTTCCCACTAATGTTTTCTAAAAAAGAATCCATTTTACTAAAACTGGTGGCGACTCAAGAACAATATAACTATTGATCTTTCAGATGGTAGAAAGTTAACCCTCGTCAAAGCCCGGGATAACCCACAAACTGCCATTACTGAAACATGTCTTGAGTTTGTCCAGATTCTGGTTTTAAGCATCAGCCGGACAACTCCATATACCTTAACATCGTTAAGATCTGAATCTATTCTATATATCCAATATAGAAACTAAGGCACTAATTTAATTAGAACCAGATTCAATATACATGCAGCTGTCTCTAGTGCATATCATCTAAATGGAAGAAGGCCAAGCAACATTACTCATCTGGGGGTGCATCCACATATGAGTAATCTGAGAAAGAAGCAAGTTCTCAAAACTATTATTTAAAATGGAACACCTGACACAAGTATCTACATCTTCGATCATATTGAAGAATCCTAATACTTGCAACATATAGTTCTCTACTTTATTCTTATACCTATAACTTCTCAAAATTTGGACCCTGTATTTCAACGAAATACTTGTCTAAAACTAGAGAAGTCATGAGTAAATAGAATATAGTATGAGCACCAACCACTTTGCCCTAATGGACACTGGACAACATACAATACTTTGTATAAGTCCCCAGAGTTTAATAACTCAAACCCTGTGCTTCGTAAGTTGAAAACTGTACTATGGTTAAGAAGAATTATATCGTTGTTGAATACTCCTTACCTAACCATCAACTGATATAGGTAAATTTCATAGACATAATTTCAAAATGTTATATCTCACTTTATAGAATAAACGTACATATATATCAGTTTGAAATTATTGCATTACAACGGATATTCAAAACCAAAAAATTGCCGTCAGGCAAAACCTAGGTGATTTCCTCAAATATCACCAATTACGAAGAATTCCGATATATTGAGGATATAATCACCCAATTCCCAATATTTTACTCCCACTCAGCATTTGTAACACCATACATATGTGAGAATCAAGTCTAGTAAATACATACCCTGAAGTCAGAATCTAATAGGGAAAACAGTTTTCAATCAACACTATACAGTGAAACTGAAACATGAAAATGTTTCGATGGGGTGGACGGGTATTCCTAGTAATGTATCTTCCACTATCCAGATTCATGACACTAACCGTATATTTCCTTGCCCTCACTCCAATCCCTTTATATGTCTTTAATTCTTATCTTCTATACACCACACTTAGGCTAATTGGTTTTCTTCCTTCCCAACCTTTCGGCACCTGCTTATGGTTTGGAAGAAGAGTATCCAATAAGCGCAATAGGTGTACTCTCCTAATACCAAGAGCTCTCACAACCTGAGAGAAGGTAAAGAGAAATGACAACTGAATAATCCTTATTCTATTTCTCCTGAACCGGAAACCATCCTCGAACTGGAACAAGTTCCTTCGAGTTTGTTTGTAACTATACGATGGTATACCCAATCAATATGGGTCTTCGTAGTAATACGGAGTGTCCTGGAGTAATGCAAAGGTGAATTAAGAGTGGCATGGATATACGCGGCTTCATCGTGAATGATAGTAGTCGCAATTTTCTTTGCCCTTATCTAATCCCTTTACATGTCTTTACTTATTACTTTCTATACACCACACTCAGGCTAATTGGTTTTCTTCTTTCCCTATCCTTCGTGTTGGGATACGGCAGCGCCTCGGCCATCAATCTGTGGCCCAATGCGGAACAAAAACTTTATTAAACCAGCGCTAACGGAACCTAAATTGACGGATCGTACCATTAACCCTATACTAGTTCTATAAAAGGAGTTTAGAGAGGTTATACTGATCGATTCGTGTCCTTCGGTCTTCAACCTCTGTCCTAAGCTCCTCTTGGCTTCCCCGATCAAGTTTAATCTCCGGTCTCCCCACATCAAAGAAGATCCACGTCGAGGGTTCGTAATACGGGCTCCCGCCTCAAAACTGAAGCAACTCCAGTATCTAGTTTGCTAACCTAGATAGCCAAGGTGAAGTAGAGAGTGTGTGAATACTTTGTCTCAAAACACCCAAGGATTCTCAACTCATGAGAGGGTATGGGTGGAGGTTGAAGATGATGCTACGGGAGTGAAGAAGTGTGAGCTCAAGAAAAGAAAAGAGCAAACAAAGAAAAATGAGTGGCTGCCTTTTATTTTTTGTTATTGTGTGAGTATTTGTTTTGAGCTTATATCATGCTAGCAACTAAAGAAACAACTCAAGAATAAATATCTCCAAGCTCACTACAAATATCTTACACAAAACAAAAACCCATCATGCCACCATGACTCATAAGTGCGCATGCATGAATCCATGCTAAGCCATGAGTCACAATTCTACTCACATAAACATTTAAAACCCTAAATGTTTATCAAAAAAAGAAAATGGCATCTACTAAAGCAATATTGTAACGAATTACAAGAATACCTCTCATCCGTATATACATACCTGCATCCGTATTCCGACTGAATACGAATACAATGAGACGAAAGTAATCCAAGAATATAATACTAGGATCCGGCTTAAACCAAAGCCCACTGGTATTATCCGTCCGATCATGATCCGTGCACAAGTGCACGTATATGATCGAACCTTGCCATAAAACCATACGGCCTCTACAACGTTTCATCCGAACCAGTGAAACCCTCTGTGTGGGACTCTACAGACTCGTCAATACGCTGGCAGTGGGTTTAACCACAAGCACGTCAGAGGCACTAGTTGTACGTAACGGCTGCCCAGATAATGAGTGAAAGGGGGGCCGACGAGCAAACTCATCCTGGAACCCTACTGAGCCTGACAGTGACAATATCCGTACAGTCCGATCCGTTCGTCTATACATATCGCAAACCGAGTCCAGGGGGTGGATAAAGTCAGACTACTAATAACGCGATATTTAGTGTCGGTATGAAGACCATCACCACCAGAGAAACTACTGATCCGAATCAGTAATTCTCGACTACCTTGGCCAAGAATTTCTGGTGATGGCCATCCGTGTATACTGCGACATCAACCCCCAATACCGGGAGAGACGAATCCCCTGACGATCCGCTCACTGCCTCCATGTGGCTCGGGACTGTACCCAACTAAAACCTGTTTGCACGACTCCTTTGAGCCATGGTAGGCTAGTAATCAAAGCACAGTGGGAACTCACACGAGACAAATGACGATCTCAGGTCGATAGACTAATCTGTACACATGTCACCTGGGAACTGCTATCTGACAATAGCTATAATACCAACTAGCATGTTCCCGGCAAGTCCGTCTGGTGTACTCATAACCCAATGAGCACATATATACATCTTAGGTGAACCAAATGACACCAATGGCTTGTAAGACCGGCCACCTCCCCTCGTCGTGGTCTCGATCCGTATACACTAGTCTACTCTCGGAGTATCGATGCCCAGTTTTGAAACTCCCACGACTAGGGACACTTAAAGGATGTGCTTATAGACCACCCAACTCTCACGTATATGATCGCAATCATACTGTTGGTAGTCAAGCAAGAATCCTATGGGATCTATGAACAAGTAATAGTGATCTGCAGTGTCACCTGAAGCATGTACACGATGATAAAGACAAACCAGATAGCATACTATAATCTCGAGTAATACTATTCCACAGGTGTAGGTCTTACCTTATTCATTGCAATCACGTGCCTGCGATCCAATAATTGACTTGAGGGCACTATAGCCATTAATTTCCCACTTACACTTAAGGTTAATTATTGCGGTGTCGCATACTCACAGCCCGTGTGATACCGAACACTCAACTTCTCTACTAATCAGTTTCACAAAGCTCGTTTGTAAAACCATTGCGTTCGAGAAATAGCCTCAGTGAGTGGATCCGCTCCAATGTTTCTTTCTATGTCTCTCTTTATCTCAAGTTCGCGGAGAAAGACATCTCCTAAAATGAGCAATACCTGTCTTAGAATATGTCTGCATATCTGATGGGACCCAGTTCATAAATGAACTCCAAATCCAGCAAACTTCTTAAACTGTATCGTCCACTGAATTTAATCAGTATCCTGCGCCATGCCTCCCTAAGTATTCGCTTGGACCACCTGTCCAAACTACTGCCCTTAGTCAGAGGGAAAACTATAACTCTGACAGTCACACTGTCATCCAGGTCAGCTTGGAAGCCTGGAATGATAACCGTCTCCCGAAGGAGGCAGCCGTTACCAAATCCCTAGAACATCAACTTATGTTCATAAACTGCTTCTAAATGTTTCTCCAGGATTGGATTAATATATAAACTTACCTCATCTAGTGCAAAAACAATATCTGGTGTGGTACTTGACATCCCATGATTGACACAACTGCCTAAGCAAGTGATATGTCAATCATGCACATCCCTCTCCCCTTTAGTCTGTAAGACACTTTTAGAGAGGGTGACTCCATCACTTGCAGGTACACCACCTTGCTAGGAGTCGTCCATTCTAAAACACCTTTAGAATAGTGTCTAAGTACCCAGATTGGGAAACTACCTAAATCTAGATCTAAAACCATAGATCTAGTAACCAGAATTCCTGATATAATATCCATATCCTATGTGGAGAAACAACTTTGTGACAAACACAGTATAACCGATCGTAGTATAGCAATTTCACTTCCTATAATGTGCATATCATACAAATACCAGGACATCATACCCTACTACCTTCTTAACAGATCTATCTCCTATTCTGATGACGTCAAAGCCCATGACTGTCACAATAAAAGTAGATGATCTATCTCCACTATGTTTGCTTTAGGCTATAAATAGACAAAAGCTACTTGTCCACTATGCTTCCGATGCTCCCACTGACTACAACAACCATCTGGCAGAGTCATATACACGTGTATTTCTAAAGCTAGTTTACAACGACGCTATACTCATCCTCCTGCTGGGTCTCATAGTCTAGAACAGTAGTAATAGCAAGTCTGGGTAAACAAGACCTTCCCTGTCACCGTCTTTGAGGATACCGAAGTATCTCTCGGGTGCCTGAGGTTACCCACCATATCTGCGGAGTGGCTAATGGAATGTCAAGCATGATTGAGTCTTTAGGTTCTATTAAATTTTCAGTAATCGTTTGTCGTTCTGGAATCACTTCCAGTTCTACCATACTCCCACTACTGTTTTCTGAAAAAAAATCCATTTTACTAAAACTGTGGCAAGTCAAGTGTAGGGTTACTAGGCACTCTAAGAAGGTTCTACAAGGAATCAACCATGCCCGATTTAAATTTTAGCCGTGCCGAATAACTCTAAACAAGATCTTGGCTAGATAATTAGGATAACACATGCTAGTAAATAACAATTATCACTAAGTGAATACGAAATACAACCTTTGTAGATCGGTCCTTCACTTCTAAAGCTCCTTGTTATAGTCCCTTCACTGCGATCATCGAACTCCCGGACTCTCGGACAGCTCCATGAGAAGAGGGCAACGGTTTTGCTTGAAGTCTTCGAGGCCGAAGATGATCTACGTTGAGGGAATACGAACTCAAACTTCTACTTCACTAACCGGAGAATTTGTGAAGCAAACACCCTAAACTAAAGTGCTAGTCTAGTAGAAGATGATGAAATAGGAAATGGGTACACTTTAGAATTTCTTTTCTCACAATGTTTCTCTCTCTTTATCAAACCCTAGAAAGAATTTTAAGGAGGAAGAAGATGAGCTCAAAATGAGAATGAAAACTAATCAAAAGAGAGAGAGAGCTAACCATGGGTGAGTGAGAATCATATACTAACTCATGTAGAGACATAACCATGGCTAATTCTAATAGTTGGGTTAACTTAATATCATAAGTAAAACAAATTGAGTTGAATTTGTCAAAGCACTAAATGCTTCTACAAGCTTCATGCACTTAACAAATATCAATCAATTTAGATTTACTTTAAATATAAAAACCCCTCCACTAAAATTAGAATGGTGTATGTCTTATACACCCATGTCAAGTGTATCAACAACCATGATATAATATGAACACAAATAAATATATATCACATATATATTAAGTTGTGCACAAGTGAGAAAAACAAATGCTTAAGTGAACCAATGTTAGTTAATGTAAATTAGTATATCACATATACAATTATACACTAAATTATTAAATCAAAACTTGACTTAATAATCCGGTTATATCACATATAACCGACTAATATCCAATGTATCGACTTATCGAATCAACCCTTGATTCAATAACCAAGTTATATCGCATATAACCGATCGATACAAACATCGCGAGAATAGAATACGGTATCACATACTCGCATTATTCTCGGTCCCGCACATATCACATATGCGCTCCTATTTCGTTTTGCCTGAGCCAGTAAAACCTCTATGTAGGACTTTAAAGACTCGTCAATACGCTGGCAGTAGGTGATGATCATATCAAACACCCACAAGCCGTCAGCGGTACTAGCTGGACGTAACGGCTACCCGGGTATTGAGCGATCAGAAGATCAGCAAGCAAGCCCACTCTAACTCCTGCAAAAATCCTGACAGTGACACTACCGTACAGTCCGGTCTCTTCGTCCGATATGTCGCATATCAAGTCTAAGGGTGGTAAACGTCAGACCCCAATAACCGATAAGTCATGCCGATATGAGGCTCATAACGATTCGAGAAACTACTGGTAACACTTACCAGTAAATCTCTAAACTAGCCCTGGCCAGGGACTTTCCTGTTATGGCCAATCGAGCATAGCGCAACATCAACTCCCAATACCGGGAGAGACGAAACCCCTCCTATCGCTCATTGCCTCCATGTGACTCGGGACTGTACCCAAAAACTACCGTTTTGCACGCCCTCTTGGACGTGGTATGGTGGAAATCAAAGCACAGTGGGAATCACACAAGACTCTATGACGATCTCGGGTCTACAGACTAACCTGTACCAGTGTCACCAGAGAACTGCCATCTAACTTTAGGTATAATACCATCTGGGAGTTCTCGGCGAGTCCGTCCAGTGTACCCAGTCTCCACTGAGCACCCGTATATCATCTCTGATGTCAAACACAAATGGATATGGGATCATCCATCGCCCATCTATATGGGTCGAGAAGCTATACGCTAGTCTACACAGGTATATCGATGCCCCGTCTCGATACACCCACGACTAGGGGCCTTGAAGGATGTACTTATGGACTACCATGTCCCCACTAGTATGATCCTCATCATAGTCCAGGTAGTCAAGTACACATCCTAAGGGCTTCACCAACATGTAACAGAGAGACAATCAGTGTACACGTTAAGGTAAAGAGTGACCAGATAGCATACTATCATGTCGAGCAAGAAAGTCCTCCCTATATATGTCCAAGCATCCACTACAATATACATCTCATGTATAGTAATGGCCTCTAGGGAATACATATAACTAACAATCTCCCACTTGCACTAGGGCCATTTGATAACAGTGGTTGAAGTATCTCATACTCAACCATCCCATAAAAGTCTCTCTCTGGGAAAAAGGCCTTTGTGAGTGGATCCGCCGTGTTATTCTCTGAGTCTACTCTCCTAACCTCGATCCCCTGGAGATCAACCATCTCCATGATCAGGTGATACTGCCTTAGAATATGTCTGGATCACTGATGGTACGGGCATTCCTAGGCATAAGCCACAACTCCATTGTCACACAATGGAAGGAACGAAGTTCATCTCATGAACTAATATACACCCAGACCGCCTCTTTGGTAGCATCTTTGTTAGCGATGTATCTAGCCTTTATCGTCTAGTATGCCACAGTATCTAGCTTGGAACTCTTCCAACATACCATCCCTTTACTGAGGGTAAAGACAAAGCCTGCGACTGACATTCAGTCGTCCTTATCACCCTGGAACCTTTCCAGTGATTCTCCCCAGGATCAATTGATACTATCTCACTACAGCTAGTGAGTATCCTAACATGCAATTAGATCTATCTCATAGATCCAAAACTCAGGATTTGAGAGGTATCACTTTAATCCTATTTGGAGAATCTTTGTGATAAGCGGAGATTGACCGAGCGTAGCATAGAAAACTCCTTCCCTATCAAGAGTATGTTATCCACGTACTCTACGAGGATCTCCACCATACTCTCTACTACCTCTTTGTATATACAAGGTTCATCTACCATTTTGATGAAGTCAAACTCTTCGACTAACACATCAAAACAGACGTTCCAACTCCGTGATGCCTGCTTTATCACATAAAACATCTTGCACACGTTTCCGCTGCTCCCACTGTCTACGAAGTCTTCTGACTGTGTACTTATAGACTCTTTCCTTTAAAACATCATTTAGAAAAGCAGTGATGACACCCAACCGCCAGATATCGTAGTCATGGTATGTAGCCGTGGCAAGTAAGATCTGGATGGACTTAAACATAGCTACTTAGAAAAGGTTTCATCATAATCCATACCTGGTCAATGATGCAAACCTTTAACAAGTCTAGCTTTGAAAGTCTAAACTTTTCCATGTACACCTAGTAATCTTCTCAAGATATACTTGTTCCTGATGGGGATTTAACCCTTCAGATAAAGCAACCAAAGTCCATACTTTGTTGGTGTATAAGGATTCCATCTCAGATCGCTAAGCATCCAGCCATTCTTACAGAGTCCTACTCCTGATGGCCAGCTCGAAACTAGTTGGGTCATCATCTCATGATGCATTCCTCGCTCCCACTGTCATAGAGAAACTCGAAGTATCTCTCAGGTGGGTGAGGAACCCTACTAGATCGGCGGAGAGGCTGAGGTTCATTGGTTACTATTGAATCCTTTGGTTCTACCAATTCATCAGCTGCAGTTTGTATAGCTGGAACTTTTTCCAGTTCTACCTTATGACCATTAATTTCTTCACAAGAAATTCCTTTTCACAAAGGCGGCATGCTGAGAAACAAAACATCTTTTGTTCCTCAGTTTGGTAGAAGATATTCCCTTTCGAATGCTTGGGATATCCAACAAACTTCTACAGAACTGACTTTGCCTCGAGCTTGTCCGGATTATGCTTTTAGACAAAGGTTGGGCAACCCCAAATCTTAACAAACTTAAGATATGGGCTCTTCCCTTTACATATCTCATATGAAGTGGTAGGCAACTGATTTGATCGGAACCCTATTCAATAGGTATGCAACTTCTCCAGTGCATAACTCCCAAAAGGAAATAGGTAACTCAGTAGTACTCATCATAGAGCACACCTTATCACATAGGGTGTGATTGCTCCGCCCCGATACACCGACGTGTTGTTGTGTATACGGAGGAATAATGCTGAGAGAGAATCTCATTCTCCTTTAGAATAATCCAGGAATTCCGTGCTCAAGTATTCTTCTCCTTGATCACATCAAAGGACATAATACTTATACCCGTTTTGGTTCTCTTCTTTCTAACTTATATTCTGTGAATATCTCAAAAGTTTCGGACTTTTGTTTCAACAGGAACATATGTCTGAATCTTGAGAGATCATCAGAGAATGTAATGAAGTACAAAGAACCGGTCTTGGCATGTGTAGACAGGGGACCTTTATACATCAACATGTATCATCCCAAGAGTTCACTAACTCTTTCTCTGTTTCCTATAAACAGAGCTATGGTCATCTTATCTCTGTGACATGACCGGCAAGTTTCAAAAGATGTAAATTCAAACTAATTTAAATATGCATCTATATGTAACTTCAGCTAGTCGGGTCACATTGATATGACCTAGTCTACAATACCTCAAGAAGGATTCGTTCATTTCTGAACTCTTCTTCTTGTGCGTGTTCTGTACGTTAAGAACTGTGGTTTAATTTAGAATGTCTATGCTTTTAGATAACGTGCCTGGAACGATCAACTCTTGATATAAGAAATGTTCAAAACATTATCCAACAATATAAAATTATATCCTTTGTTTATTAATAAAGAGACTGATATGATGTTGTATATCAGGTTCGGTATCTAATAACATTCGTTCAGAATCAATGTATTCCGGTAATACAGGGTGATAACTACCAACAGACTTGGCTGCAACACTTGCACCGTTTCTATCTCATGAAACTTATCACCCGTTCTCAGTTCTCTACCAACCTGTAGCCCGTGTAACAAATTACATATGTGGGATCCTGATCCGGTATCTCATACCCAGGACGTAAAGGATACTGAGAAATAGTTCTCTGTAATGAACACACCTGAAGAAGATGCATCATCAAGAACTTTCTTCATTTAGGCGGCACGGGAATTTTGGTAATCCCCTATTTCCTGCTCTGTCTTATAACATTTATAAGTTGGAGCGGGACCAACGTTCCCCAACTCAGTATAACAAGCGGGTTCGGTCAATACATCCGTATTATTATCTTGATTAAGGCGTGACATGGTCGCTATCTGGAGAGAGAGAGAAGAAAAACACTCTGCGTGCGCTCTTGCAAGATCAGATTGGTTATTATTTTTATCTAATCAGGATGACTCCCACTGTTTTTATCAAATCTTCCTTCAAACCCTAAAAGGAAAGACTAGCCGAGATTAATTACACCCTACAACTTTGCCAATCTTTCAGTCAGGCCAGTGTCGGTACTTTGAGGGAGGTTCCCCGTGCTTTCGCACGGACCTAATTAAAGTAAACCTCGTTTTCCCATAGGCGTAACCTCGTTGACACCTTTCTAGACACCTACTTGATCGGCTAATTGTAATGTGTAAAACTCTCCCAGGAGTAACAATTACTCGCAGTGGGTATCGGGATCCAACTATCTCATAGAAGGTATGCAATCTCATTGCAAATTTCAACACTTGAAATTCCCGATAATTTTGCCCCTAACCTCCTATGACCTTGACAAAGGCCAACAAACCATAGGATGCTAGTCAAGTTCAAACCGTCATTTCCTGATTGAATTAAACTGTAACATTTCAAAAAGATAAAATTTTAATTTTGGGAATTTTTATAATTTAATATTATTTTATTGAATATTTTAATATTTTGGTATTATTAAATACAAATAAATGGGAAAAATTTTGGAAAAGTTATGGAAAATTCTAAAATAGGGTAAATTAGAGAATTATGCCATTTCTAAGTTTAATTGATTAGTTATATGCTAATTTAGCGCTAATCGCGATTAAAAATCGCTAAACGGATTTTTGGCGTTTTTGTGCAAAACATGCACGTATCATTTTCTACACTTGTGTTACATTTTATTGCCATGGTTTGTTTTGGGGTTACTATTTGAGTGAGAAGGGGTTTAAGGAAAAAGAAAAGAAAAGAGAAAAGAATTGAGTAGTAGGTGAGAGAGAGAGAGAGAAGTATGGTCTCCTTTTGAATTAGCCATCTCTTCATTCTTCTTTCATTTTTCCCTCTCCCTCTTCCCCTCCTCCTGCTGCTGCTCCTCCCTCACTTCCCTCCCCTCTTCAACTCCTCTAAACACCTCTAAAACAAACTCAAAGCCCTATCCTCATTTCACTAAAAAGGTGCACGAGCTCAAGATCTACACTTGGAGCTAAAGAAGCAAGGATTTTGGCCACTAGGGGCAACTCAATAAAATTCTTGAGTTGCCAAATGTGGTATTTACTGAACCCTTAGCTTAGTTATAGCATTTCCTTTACCCCCATGTTAAGATTGAATCGATATTGTGTGATATTGTGGACTTGAGGATAACCAAGTTAGGGTTTGAGGGAATTTTGTGTTGTACTGTGAAATTGAGCTCAGTAGAGGTTTTATAAACACCCTAGTGCATGAATTGAGACCTAAACTTGAGAGTTGAAACTCGGAATATGGATTTAGAAACCGATATCGTGGAATTTGTGAAATCTGTGAAGGGTATATTAAATCTGCTATCACCCGAGACATTCTAAATTAAAATTGATTGGACAGTGACATGTGTAGGCACCCAGGAAGCTACCACCAAGACCCCAGCCCCTACTTCCTTTTCCCGGCCGCAAATTTTACCCATTTGGCCGCAATTTGCGGCCTGAGTCCCACCATTTTGTCTCGTGTTTGTTCTGTAGCTCCTACATGTATATTTTAGACCCCTGGTATATATAGATTTGTCTAATTGGACCTAGGGTGAAATCTGGAACATATTTCCTAAGTTGCTGTTTTGGATTCGTGTTTCCGTATTCCGTATTTTTAAGTCTGAATTAGTGTCTTGTGTTTTACCTTGACTATTTGGCGTTTATACGACGATATAGAGGATTTATTGATGGTTTTGAAGGCGTGCCATAGGTTCTAACCTATAGGCCTCTTATCGTATTGTTTTGGGTTTCGTGTGCCGTGTTAGCTTTGATTTGGTTTTAATGCGCATATACGACACTTTGATGTGTAGGTACCCCATGAAGACTACGGGACGACAAGCAAATGCGTGGTGACATCGAAAGATGGAGACGCAAGGTGAGTAGATTATATCTACTGGGGGAAGTCGGGTGGATGGCGTATAGCACCCCCGCAGTCCGTAGTTGTTATATTATATATATGATAGTTAGGTGTATTATGGATAGTGTAGGGTTAGAAGTGACTAGTGTAGTTCATAGTCGCGAACCCTAGAATAGAATTACACCTACACGCACACCCTTGCATATTACTTATACTTGCACTGTGTTGATGATATTGGATGACATTGGAGATGAGTCGATGATGTTGGGCCTTATGCCGCGAGATCGGTGATTTGATGTGATTCGTATTGGGATACGATATGTGATCTCTAGCGGGCCTTGGGACGTGTGGTTGCACACGCAGTATATTGATGGTATCAGTTGTACTAGACTTAGATCAGTACCCCAGATTATGTGATATGATGATAGTGATACCTGAGATGTGATGAGATAGTGTGATATTGACCGTATCCAGCTATTGGGATGCCGTATGACGATTTACCGTACGAGCCTATATTGATGATAGATCCGCGCTCATGACTTGAGGATGTCATATGATATACTGTATCGTACGCGATACTATTGAGGCGGGATCACCGTCTACTATATCTATATATATATCTACTCAGATTTAGGTGGTTTCCATACCCCTCCCGATTTACTTGATACTTAGATCTGTAGTTTGCATAGTAGATGTTAGACTAGACCCGAGTCATACCTATTTCAAAAACTACGAATCAGGAATATCTTAAAAGACAAGTAAAGAAATTCTACGGGTGTTTTTCAAAGGACGTATCTTTCTTAAAATATACGGTAGCCCTTATTTTACTAAAAATCCTGATTCGTCATACTTCAAACGACATAACTGCATGATATATACATATTGATGTAGATTCTTCACCGTGGTGTTGATTATTTGATTCCCGCATATTCATGCTATTCACATTGCTTTGCATATGATTATTGCTTTATTATTATCATGTTGTTAGGACACTAGCACCATAATCGATGATGTGTATGTTCCACGTACACTATTTGCCGGCTCACACTCTTCATCATCGATAATTGCCATGCCACTACACTGTAGTATTGTTGCGTTCATGATATGATTCTTGCATGGCATATTGTACAATTATACTTGTACACAAACATAGATGATTCTGACTTGATTAGTGATTTGGGAACCGCAAGATGTTCTTCAAAACTGATTCATTTTAAAAGAGCGGTTTCCCTCTACATGTGCACATTACTATTCCATGTTGCATGACTTATGATATGCTTACCTTTCTTACATGTCCCATACATCATGTTTTGATTATACGCATTGGGATATGTTGTTTCCATGACATTTCTGGATTTGGGAACCGTGGGTATTTCAAAAGAGAATATATAATTGTGTTAAAAACCCGGTTACCCTTGATATGATATTTCAGTGCGTCCACCATGTGTTTTCTCGGTGCTGAGAGCGACATGTGAAACCCGATTCGAGGAGGCGGATGAGGCCGATTGCGGGTACGTGGTGGACCCGGTATGGTACCCTGGGGCGAGAACGGTTTCGCTGTGTAGTAGACGGTGAGCCTGGCAGAGGGACTACTACCTACCGGTGATTGTATTTGAGCTCGGCGGATACCGACCGGAGTTGAGAGATGGATATGGGCTGACCCGTACTGCCGGGGCCGAGGGCCGATACCGCAGACGGAGCCCCATATGGATGAGGATATGGGCTGACCCGTACTGCCGGGGCCGAGGGCCGATACTGCAGACGGAGCCCCATATGGACGAGGATTTACGTGTCGATGCTAGGCACGGGTTTCATGATGTTTTTCCATGATTTTGTTTATATCCTCATATTAGCATACATGATGCTTTTTGTCATTGGGTGACGGGTGGACGGGTTCCACGTTTATTGTCATTGGGTGACGGGTGGACGGGTTCCACGTATATACAGACATGGATCATATACCGACTGGATTTACACTGATCATACTTCATTTGTATATATAACAGGGTATGAGGGCACTGTTATATATACCCTTACACCAATATTAGTGGTATGGGACGCTAATATGTGTGTATTGATATCCTTTGATACTTCATCATATTTACTTCATGCAGACATACCTTATTCTGATGACATGTTATTACCTGAGTACTTGGCACTACATACCTGTTTAGATGTTGCTTTGCCACCTTATCATGTATCAGGCTTATTCCTTGAGGTTTATTACTGATTGTTGACCTAGGATCATGTCTTGCATTCGATTTCTGCTTGTAGATATTCTCTATTCACGAGTTGGCAACTCACCCCCGTTGTGCCAAAGTTCTTGCAGGTTTGCCGTACAGGTTCCTTTGCGGCATTTCTGGCACATTGCTTCCTTGCGGGTGAATTGAATTTGGTAGGTGGTTTCTTTTGCATCAAGAACCACCATTGTACTTATATTATTCATTGTATCTAGAAATTTCATCAACCAAACTTGTATATTGTTTCAGACTTAGACATTGTGATGTATTATTCGACCTTAGAGTCGCGCTTAGTAGTATTGCGGTTTTCATGCTTACTGAGTTTCTTTTGGATTTGATCCTCGCCTTTCGGCGTTGTATATTATATTGCATGTGTGGTTGTGACCGTCAATTGACGAAGAGCTAGCTCCCGCTTGGGGATGCCTTTTACCATTGTATATATGTTGTTCTTGTTGTACCCGTTCGATGCCAGTATTTACAAAAGAAACTCTGCCGAAATTTTTAGAAAAGACTTTACCTTTTAAAAATGCACATTCGGCTTAGTTATTTAAAAACCTTGACTTCAAACATGTTTTCCTTCACTTCTTTAAACCAGTTTTCTTTACTTACTCTTAAAATGGTTTTAGATTTCTGGGCTTTGGCTTACTTGGATCAGATGGAGTCCTATAGACTTCATATGGTTCAAGGGCCAGTCACGTGCTCTTTCGGGTCGTGACAAAGTTGGTATCAGGGCGCTAGGTTGACCTTGGTTCGAGTCTAAGTTTGACTATGTGGAGCCTAAGGCGTTTATATATATACGGAACTTAGGCTTGACCTTACGGAACTTAGACTTAGTCGAGGGGGTATTAGACCCGAACTTTCGTCGTATAGGATGACCCTTGGTTGATGGAATAGGTAACTAAAGTAGAGTGACGTACCGTGGGTATGTTCCGCGGCATACTTACGACACGCCACTCCGCTTAAGGAACCTTAGGATGTACATATTTTTGAGATCAGTGATTCTCTTCATATCCATGATTATACATCCATTTGATATCCCCGATTCTATTAGTTCATGATCATACCTTTATTGATGTTGTTCCTCTTATGATCATGTATCCGCTCTGGATCTGTTGTTCTCTTTCTTGCTATTGATCTGCTCTCTTCGATACTCGATTGAGGTTCATGTCGCCATGTTTGAGCGCAGTTTGGGCTGCTGCTAGGGTTACGGTCAGCGGTACAACTTGTCTAATTGCTATAGTTCTTTTAGATGGGTTTGCGAACGTGACATTCACATTGATGTTTTGTGTTGTGCTGTGTATTGGCTGGATTGTCGTGGTAGATAGCCTGGGTGCTTTTAATTGAACAGTTTGATATCGTGGGGCGAGCGTCTGACATGTGGACTTCTGTCACTGCCTTCTTGTATATTATTTGTTTGGGGCACGACCGGGTTGAGGTCGAAGTCATCGTTGTACTTATTTTCTTTTCTGTACTAAGATTACCCCGCGATGGAGTGCATGGATAGCCTGGTTCTAGTGGGCAACAATCTATCTGATCATGTATCCGCTCTGGATCTGTTGTTCTCTTTCTTGCTATTGATCTGCTCTCTTCGATACTCGATTGAGGTTCATGTCGCCATGTTTGAGCGCAGTTTGGGCTGCTGCTAGGGTTACGGTCAGCGGTACAACGTCTGGATTGCTATAGTTTCCAGCTGGATGCTGCTGCTAGGGTTACGACGTCATCAGATAGATTGTTTCCAGCTAGAGCAGATCATCACGCAGGTTCGTTCAGAGTCGATAGAGACGATCGAATGTCGGGAGCCCATTTTCCAAGTTTAAAGTATACGGAAAGACATGCAGGTGATTCTATGGACCCTCTAGAAGAATGAAACCCTAACTCGACTTAATGACCGTGTGAAAGCCTTTGAACCTTAGGGTTTACGGCAGTTCCGCGGCGCCATTAGTGAGGCTTGGGATTGCCCTTCTACGGCTGGACCACCGACGCTGTGGCATGTACTCGATACTATTAAACTGTACTCAAGATGTTGATCTCTTGGGGGATTATAAGGTTCTGGCGAGTCGATCGAATGTTTCGACATCATTCGGATATCATGTAATAAGATGCATTGCTTGGGAGACTCCAGATACGAGTATAGCCGTTGGAGCACAGTCCATGCAGCCACGATGAGACGAGTCCGAAATCAGTCGATATTGAAGCAGAGTGAAGAAAAGAGTTTGCAAGAGATTTCGACGAGATGACGTCCCACTCCGCTGACATCAGAGATGTGATACGCACCCAGAGGCGTTGAATATGGATATATCTTCCAGAAAGAGGCGCGATAAGTATGCAGCCATTCCGGAATAAGAATTTGCTTCAGCAATGGATGACGACTTCCGGGCAATCCGGCAGGAAGGAGATTTGAGAGAGAAATCTCGAGAGGACCTTTCTGGAAAAGGATACGAGAAGACCTAGACCCAGGAGTGGTCATATTGCGCACACCCAGCAGGCCAGAGTTCGGCGTCATCGACAAGGTCGTTGACCAGGTTCGGATAAAGGAACTTACCCAGATGCGTTGCGAATTGATCAAGGACGGACGAATATTGAGTATTCCTCCGATGGTTGGGACGTGTTCCCGAGGACCTGTTCGGCCTGACATCTTCTATAGAATGATGAAGCTACAGAGTACGCGATTTCGAATTCGTGCAAGACGCTGACGAGCTGTCATTACTTCCCGTCGAGACCAGAGGTCAGATATGCTTACAGAGGCGTTGGGATGCAACCAGATTCCGAGAAATGTTGTGCAGAGGACACAGATGTCCATTGAGCGAAAAGAGATTATGCAAGAGTACTAGCCTCCGTACAGATCGGCATAGGCATGATTGGAAGAGACCCTGAGCAGGATTCCTTCCAGGACACTGCTGCAATGATGTTTGCACCCAGGATCAGATGTGTGACGTGCATTCAGAGTGCCAGAGGCCGACGCCAGTGATATGCTGCTTTATGAGTGGTCGTGAGGATCGACCGAGAGATGACCAGAGAAGTGCCAAAACGGAATCGTCCCCGTTAGCACACCTGATAGGGCTGATGAGCCGATTGATTGTGAGATAGGGATCCGCAGAGAAGATAAGGACCCAGAGACAGAGGACGCCAGACCGTGAGCAAGAGGCAAGTAGATATCTTGCGCTACTAGCATTGGATGCACCGACTCCTTCTCGACCTTGAAGGAGGAACTACCGACGACGGTATTTATGATTTGTGATTTTGTGATTCGATTATCACGTATCCGTCATCTTGGATTTTGGTATTTTGGGCGTTCTATTGCGTGATTTAGTTTTGGTGACTGAGTTTGATGATATTGTTTCATGCACCCACTGGATATTTATATTTTACGCATAAGTTATTACATTTGAGCTATTGATTGTGATTTCATGCCTATTTTATACCGGTGATTTGATTTACGCTTCCAGCCTAGTTTCATGTACTTTTAGTGTTTCGATTTTGCACTCGGTATAGCTTATATGTGCTTGTAGTGCATTGATATGTGTTTTGTGCACACAGTTGCACACGTTTATGATTTTCTTTATATCTAGGTACAATTAGTGTTGCTGCTTACGTATTTGAGTTATTGCTGGTATTTGTGCATGGGATGCACCGGTTCTATACTTCGTGCGTTTGTCGCACCAGTTTTATGTTTCTTGCGTCTATCGCATCAGATTTATATTTCGTGCCTTTGTTGCACCGGATTTATATTTTGTGCATTACGGTTGCACCTGACTTCGATTTTATGTCTTTCGATATGTCGATTTTGGTTCTGATATTGATATGGGTTCTTGCACTCCGTGCTTCTGACTGGACTTACGCATGTTCGGCGTTGCTATTGGATTTTGTGATTCCGTGCATGTTGAGTACGCAGGGTTTAGATTTTCATTCGTGCACGATGGATGCACCGATTTGGATTTTCGCGCATGTTGGGCGCATATTTTGAGATACGATTTTGGGGCACACCAGATGCACTAAATCGAGATTCTTCGTGCATGTCACATGCACCTGATTTTTGCTGTCAGGCACACACGTTGCCTATGACAGATGTTTCGTGCACACCAGTGGCACCTAGATGTTGTTTTGTACTCCTGTTTAACACATATGGATTTTGATTCCGTGCGCACCAGACGCACCGGATGTTCTTAGTTACATTTTTGTAGATTGATTTCCTATAGAGCAGTACATTTTTATGATATTCAATACGGATTGATGTTTTCGGAACCCCGACAAATTAGATATTACTGAAATGTTTTGGTATTTGGGGGTTTAAATTTAAATTCGGGGACCGAATTTATTTAAGGGGGGTAGATTGTAACATTTCAAAAAGATAAAATATTAATTTTGGTAATTTTTATAATTTAATATTATTTTATTGAATATTTTAATATTTTGGTATTATTAAATACAAATAAATGGGAAAAATTTTGGAAAAATTATGGAAAATTCTAAAATAGGGTAAATTAGAGAATTATGCCATTTCTAAGTTTAATTGATTAGTTATATGCTAATTTAGCGCTAATCGCGATTAAAAATCGCTAAACGGATTTTTGGCGTTTTTGTGCAAAACATGCACGTATCATTTTCTACACTTGTGTTACATTTTATTGCCATGGTTTGTTTTGGGGTTACTATTTGAGTGAGAAGGGGTTTAAGGAAAAACAAAAGAAAAGAGAAAAGAATTGAGTAGTAGGTGAGAGAGAGAGAGAGGTATGGTCTCCTTTTGACTTAGCCATCTCTTCATTCTTCTTTCATTTTTCCCTCTCCCTCTTCCCCTCCTCCTGCTGCTGCTCCTCCCTCACTTCCCTCCCCTCTTCAACTCCTCTAAACACCTCTAAAACAAACTCAAAACCCTATCTTCATTTCACTAAAAAGGTGCACGAGCTCAAGATCTACACTTGGAGCTAAAGAAGCAAGGATTTTGGCCACTAGGGGCAACTCAAGAAAATTCTTGAGTTGCCAAATGTGGTATTTACTGAACCCTTAGCTTAGTTATAGCATTTCATTTACCCCTATGTTAAGATTGAATCGATATTGTGTGATGTTGTGGACTTGAGGATAACCAAGTTAGGGTTTGAGGGAATTTTGTGTTGTACTGTGAAATTGAGCTCAGTAGAGATTTTATAAACACCCTAGTGCATGAATTGAGACCTAAACTTGAGAGTTGAAACCCAGAATGCACCTACCCTTGAATTAGGCCAACAAGGCAGTATGACTGTCCCAAACCAACACATCTATCTATGCTGCACATGAATACCCAATAGCTACCAATCACCATGCCTTGACTTTGGCCAACAAACATAGCTTGAATACTATTGACCATCCATGTGAAACGGCGGAGGGCTACGAATGGTTTTGGCGAAATCGTGAACGTAGTGAACTTGATATAATCGATGGAACGAGATAGCTTTTAAAAGGAGTGATTTAAGCTCCACGTTTAAAAGTTATTTTGAAAAGAAACCGAGTGGTTTTTGAAAGTGTTCCAACGACTTTTACTTTGGTTTATTTTTCTTGCATTAATTTTAATGCGTCCCATCAATTAATCCTACCATTGCAGAAAACAACGAAAATATGACGTATGCTTATGCCATCCACATTCGCCACGGGGTCCCGTCATCACCCGTTAGGTTACTTAACTAACGACAGAGCGGGGGCTGGACTAGCGCGGATGCAAAACATAAGCAATGCCTAAATAGATATCTACTATAGATATATACATTCGTCAGATGCAATGATAGCCATTCCAGATCACAGATGAATACATTGGATATACTAGGAATCCGCAATTCGTACGAGCCTGTAACGAAGAGCGGATTACACGGTCGCGATGAATAGCCAATACCCCACCCTAGACCCCTACGGGTGCGGCAAACTACCCGCCAAGTATCCGAAGTGAAGCAACCTCTCTCAACGACGTGAGTAATGCCACTCGGCACTTCGAGGTACCCGGTAGCTTGTGCACCCCACCATGGGTCTATCCTAGGAGCAAAAACAGTAAAAAGAATTTATACAATGACGGCTACAACCCCGACCCGGTTGTGCGGCCATACAAATAATATTACATCAATTTACATATTACAAGAATTGAAAGATAAACAAAACTCTCATCTCACAACTCCCCCCGGCTATTCATCCGCGATAATCCAACGAATTCATATACACAAACCAATAACATCACAGATCACAGATATGTATAAGACCCACTAATCAACGTATAGCGATTAGCAGACGTTCAATACATATATAACATTACAGATACAACCCATTAGCCAAAGTCTACAGAAAATGGACCAAAATACGGATTTGTAACCACCCCAAAAACAAACTTGTTCTCTGGAAATTCTGGGCAGAAACAAACTATCTGAAAAATCACAAAACACCAACAGAAGAAAACTACAGGAGAAACGATCCACGGCCGAGTCAACTCGGCCGCGGATCTGCGGCACGGAACCGCGGTGAGTTGGTCGGTTCGCTGGATCGTTTTCCTTGCCTGTTCATTAAAAAGCCTGAGCCGATTTTTAAGACATGATTTATTATTTTATGAGCAGAAATAAAAATCGGCAGAAACTTTATATTTTTAACGTGTTTTGCGGTTTTTCGTCCGATCGAAATTCTAGATACTTTGCTAACATGCTAGGGTGTGTTTATTTAGGCTCTGATACCACTGTAAGTCCACGTTACCTCTCCCGGTTCTTTCGGGCTTGCGGAAATGATGAAAAAATGATTTTTCGGGTCATGGCAACATGGACTATAAAACACGGATATTTGCTAAACTACACACTAGCAACTAACAAGAGCTATTGCTACTCGGTTAGGGGTTATACCTCAACTTGAACTCCTTCTCTTTGACTCTTGATGGTGGTCGGATGGTGCTTTCCTCGTTGCCTTCTCTTGTCGAAGATGGATCCACCTGAGGGTTTCTACCTTGAGCTCCTTTCTCGATCTTGAGAGAACTAAAGTGTTCGGCTTGCAAGACCTTCAACCTTAGGATGAGTAGAGAGTGGCTTTGGGTGTTTAATCTCCAAGGAAAGGTTTCTCAACTCATGAGAATGATTCTTCTTGAACTAGAGGAAGAGGAAGAGCAAAATGGTGGAGAGAGAATGGTTATGATAGAATGAGAATAGTTTTACAACCATAACAATATATGTGAATTATCTAATTAATAATATTAATCCAAAATGAAAAAGGTGATGGTTGGTTTGATAAGACCATTATCATTTCACATTAAATGTTTTTGCAAAGATCAAAGAGCATCTTTGGAAAAGAAATGATGATGGTCAATGTTTCAACCTTGGTGAACAAGTCAACCTTGGTCAACAAACCCTAACCATAACCCAATTTCATTTAAATAATATTATCAATTGATATTTCACATATTCATTAGGGTTTGGTAAACGACAACCGTCAACTGTGCATACACACCCGTACCAAAACCCCAATGAGAATCCTCTTCCTCTGCCTCAGTCAACTGTGCATACACACCCGCATTCGTGTTCCGAGGAGCACGAATACTATGAGATAAAACTAACCCCAAAGCATATACTAGGATCTGGCTCAAACCATAGCTCGCTAGTAACAACTGTCCGGACACCAAACGTGCACAAGTGCGTGGATGTGAATGAACCCTGTCGCAAAACCATGCGACCTCTACTCTGTTTTGCCCAAAGGCGAATAACCCTCTGTGTGGGACTCTAAAGACTCGACACTACGCTGGCAGTGGGTTTAACCACAGACCGCAAGAGGCACTAGTTGTACATAATGCTCCCCAGGTAGATGCCGATAAGAAGACGGACGAGCTGAAACCCATCTGAACTCCTACTGAGCCTGAATGTGACAATCTCCGTACAGTCCGGTCTGTTCGTCTGAGAACATCTCACGGCTGGCCTAGGGGGGCGGTAAACTTCAGTCCCCTAGTAGCGGTACAAGTCGTGTTGGAGTGTATCCCAGAACACCTGAGATAACACTGGAAACCTACCAGTCTATCTCGCTTGCCCTGGCCAGGGACTTTGTGTAATGGCTCTCCTAGACACAGTGCGATATCAACCCACAATACCGGGAGAGACGAATCCTGTTTAACCGTCACTGCCTCCAAGTGCTTCGGGACTGCACCCAAAAACTACCTGTTTGCACGACTCCTTTGAGCCGTGGTAGGGTAGTAATCAAAGTACAGTGGGAACACACTCGAGGCGAAGTGACAGTGTCAAGTCAACAGACTAAGCTGTACTCATGTCACCTAGGAACTGATAACTGACGATAGGTATAGTACCAACCAACAGTTCCCGACGAGTCCTGTCCAGTGTACTCGTAACATAACGAGCACCCGCATACTATCTCAAGTACGGCGTACTGACGGCTGTGGGACAGACCGTCTCCCAAGCTGGGATGAGAAGCGCATACGCCAGTCTACTCCGGAGTATCGATTCCCTGACTCGATAGTCCTACCACTAGGGACCTGCATAAGGATGTGCTTGTGGATTACCCAGCCCCCACGAGTGTGACTGCCGTCACAACGCTGGTAATCAAGCAAAGATCCTAAGGGCTCCACTAATGTGTAAAGGCGATATGATATAAGAAACACATGCACACATTAAAGTAGAAACAAACCAAGTAGCATACTACTATATCGAGCAAGATTGTCAATACAACTGTGAATATCCCAAGCTTCCATTAAGTAATATACAAACTAGTATGATACAGTAATGGCCTCTAGGGCATATACACTAACAGTTGTAGTCCCTTCGCTGTGATCATCGAACTCCCGGACTCTCGGACGGCTCCATGAGAAGAGGGCAACGGTTTTGCTTGATGTCTTCGAGGCCGAAGATGATCTACGTCGAGGGAATACGAACTCAAGCTTCTACTTTACTAACCGAAGAATTAGTGAAGCAAACACCCTAATCTAAAGTGCTAGTCAAGTAGAGAATGATGAAATAGGATATGGGTACACTTTAGAATTTCTTTTCTCACAATGTTTCTCTCTCTTTATCAAACCCTAGAAAGAATTTTGAAGGAGGAAGAAGATGAGCTCAAAATGAGAATGAAAACTAATCAAGAGAGAGAGAGCTAACAATGGGTAAGTGAGTATCATATACTAACTCATGTAGAGACATAACCATGGCTAATTCTAATGGTTGGGTTAACTTAATATCATAAGTAAAACAAATTGAGTTGAATTTGTCAAAGCACTAAAAGCTTCTACAAGCTTCATGCACTTAAAAAATATCAATCAATTTAGATTTACTTTAAATATAAAAACCCTCCACTAAAATTAGAATGGTGTATGTCTTATACACCCATGTCATGTGTATCAACAACCATGATACAATATGAACACAAATAAATATATATCACATATATATTAAGTTGTGCACAAGTGAGAAAAACAAATGCTTAAGTGAACCAATGTTAGTTAATGTAAATTAGTATATCACATATACAATTATACACTAAATTATTAAATCAACACTTGACTTGATTATCCGGTTATATCATATATAACCGACTAACATCCAATGTATCGACTTATCGAATCAACCCTTGATTCAATAACCAGGTTATATCGCATATAACTGATCGATACAAACATCACGAGAATAGAATACGGTATCACATACTCGCATTATTCTCGGTCCCGCACATATCACATATGCGCTCCTATTTCGTTTTGCCTGAGCCAGTAAAACCTCTATGTAGGACTCTAAAGACTCGTCAATACGCCGGCAGTAGGTGATGATCATATCAAGCACCCACAAGCCGTCAGCGGTACTAGCTGGACGTATCGGCTACCCGGGTATTGAGCGATCAGAAGATCAGCAAGCAAGCCCGCTCCAACTCCTGCAAAAAGCCTGAAAGTGACACTACCGTACAGTCCGGTCTCCTCGTCTGATATGTCGCATATCAAGCCTAGGGGTGGTAAACGTCAGACCCCAATAACCGATAAATCATGCCGATATGAGGCTTATAACGGGTCGAGAAACTACTGGTAACACTTACCAGTAAATCTCTAAACCAGCCCTGGCCAGGAACTTCCCTGTTATGGCCAATCGAGCATAGCGCAACATCAACCCCAAATACCGGGAGAGACGAAACCCCTCCTATCGCTCATTTCCTCCATGTGACTCGGGACTGTACCCAAAAACCACCGTTTTGCACCCCCTCTTGGACGTGGTAGGTGGAAATCAAAGTACAGTGGGAATCACACAAGACTCTATGACGATCTCGGGTCTACAGACTAACCTGTACCAGTGTCACCAGAGAACTGCCATCTGACGTAAGGTATAATACTATCTGGGAGTTCTCGGCGAGTCCGTCCAGTATACCCAGTCTCCACTGAGCACCCGTATATCATCTCTGATGTCAAACACCAATGGATATGGGATCATCCATCGCCCATCTATATGGGTCGAGAAGCTATACGCTAGTCTACACTGGTATATCGATGCCCCGTCTCGATACACCCACGACTAGGGACCTTGAAGGATGTACTTATGGACTACCATGTCCCCACTAGTATGATCCGCATCATAGTCTAGGTAGTCAAGTACACATCCGAAGGGCTTCACCAACATGTAACAGAGAGACAATCAGTGTACACGTTAAGGTAAAGAGTGACCAGATAGCATACTATCATGTCGAGCAAGAAAGTCCTCCCTATATATGTCCAAGCATCCACTACAATATACATCTCATGTATAGTAATGGCCTCTATGGCATACATATAACTAACATCAAGAACAATATCACTATTGATCTTCCAGGTGGTAGAAAGTTAACCCTCGTCATAGCCCGGGATAACGCACAAACTGCCATTACAGAAACGTGCATTGAGTTATCCAGAGTCTGGTTTTAAGCATAAGCCGGACAACTCCATATACCTTAACATCGTAAAGATATGAACCATTCTATATACAATATAGAAACAGAGGTACCGATTTAATTGGAACCAGACTCAAATCATGCAGCTGTCATCAATGCATGTCAACTAAATGGAGAGAGGCAGATCAGCATTACTCAACTTAGGAGTGCATCAAGATATGAGTATTCAGAAAGAGAAGCAAGTTCTCAAAACAAATACTATCAACTGAATACCAAACACAAGTATCAACATCTTCGATCACTTTGAAGAATCCTTATACTTGCAACACATGGTTCTCAACTTTATTCTTGTACCTATAACTTCTCAAAACTTGGACCTTGTATTTCTACGAAACACTTGTCTAAAATTGGAGAAGTCACACGTAAACAGAATATAGTACGAGCACCAACCCCTCTGTCCTAATGGACACTGGACAACATACAATACTTTTATAAGTCCCCTGAGTTTAATAACTCAAACGTTGTGCGTCGTAGGTTGAAAACTGTACTATGGTTAAGAAAAACTACACTGTTGTTTAATGCTCCTTACCCAATTATCAATTGATATAGGTAAATGCCATGGACATAATTTCAAAAATTTATATCTCTCTTTATAAAATAAACGTACAGATATATCAGTTTGAAATTGGTACATAACAACGGATATTCAAAACCAAATATTTTCCATCAGGCAAAACCCATGCGATTTCCTCAAATATCACCAATTACAACGAATTCCGATATAAAGAGGATATAATCACCTAATTCCCAATAACTTACTCCCACTTATTATATGTAAAACCATACAGATGTAAGAATCAAACCTAGTAAATACATACCCTGGAGTAAAGATCTAATTGGGAAATCAGTTTTCAATTAACAACGCGTAGTGAAACTGAAACATGAAAATGTTTCGAAGGGGTAGCCGGGTATTCCTAGTAATGCCTCTTCCATTAACCAGATTCAAGACTATAACCATATATTTCCTTTACATCTCTCCAGATCCCTTCATTTGTCTTTACTCATAACTTTTGTACACCACCCTTAGGCTAAATGGTTTTCTTCTTTCTATAGCTGTCAGCACCAGCCTATGGTTTGGAAGAAGACTATCCAATAAGAGTAATAGGTGTACTCTCTTAATCCTAAGAGCACTCGCAACCAGAGAGAAAGTAAAGATAAAAGTCAACTGAATAATCCTTATTCTATTTCTCCTGAACCAGAATCCATCCTCGTACTGGAACAAGTTCCTTCGAGTTAGTATATAACTATATGATGGATTATCCAATAAATGTGGATCTTCGTAGTGATACGGGGTATTCTGGAGAAATTCATAGGTGAAGTATGAGTGGCGATGATATACACGGTTTGGTCATGAATAATAGCAGTCGCAATTTACTTTTCCCTCTTTCTAATTCCTTTATTTGTCTTTACTTATTACCTTCTGTACACCTTACTTAGGCTAATTGGTTTTCTTCCTTGCCCGCCTTTCGGCACCTGCATATGGTTTGGAAGAAGACTATCCAATAAGCGGAATAGGTATACCTTCTCCTAATCCTAGGAGCCCTCACAACCTGAGAGAAGGTAAGAGGAAAAGACAACTGAATAGTCCTATTCATTTTCTCCTGAACCGGAAACCACTCTCGAATCTGAAACAAGTTTTTCGAGTTCGTATGTAACTATACGAAGGTCATATCAAATAAATGTGGATCTTCATAGTGATATGGAATGTTCCAGAGAAAATCAAAGGGTAAAATAAGGAGTGGCAATGAAGTATGCAATTCTGACAATCCAAAAGCCTGTGTGTTTTAAGAAGGTTCGGTTAACTTGGTTACTGAGTTATATTCTAGGGTCGGGACATGGTCGCTGCCAAAGAGAGAGAGAAAAGAAACACTCAGCGTACACTCTAACCTAGATCAGAATGGTTAATCAGTTTATCTAATCAGGATGTCTCCCACTGTATCCTTAAATTCTCCTCCAAACCTGAAAGATGAATTAGTCGGGATCATTTAAAATCACCCGAGGAGTAAACCAACTCATCAGTGGGTATCGAGATCCAACTATCTTCGCATGATAACCTCTTGGAATCCACTCAAGTTGTCACACTCCAGAAGGTATGCGCATGCCTGGAAAGTTTCGTGTATATTTGAAACTCCCGATGTGATTTTTACCCCATGCCCTTATGACCTTGACGAAGGCCAACAAATCATAAGTCACATGTCAAGTTCTACCCGTCATTGTCTAGGTTAATTTGAACCCACCCGTACTCGCCCTTGACGAAGGCTAACAAGGCTGTACGACTGTCCCAAACCAACGCATCTATGTATGCAACAGAAAAGTAACAAGTAGCTACCATACACTATGCCTTGACGAAGGCCAACAAACATAGCATGAATACAAAGTGCTACCCGTCTGAAATGACAGAGGGCTACGAATGGTTTTTGGCGAAAAACCATTAACGTAATGAATTTGATATCGTTGAAGGAACCGGATAGTTTTTACAAATATATATTGACGAAAACGTTTGCTAAAGAGGTCACTCCCCGTGAAGGGATCTCGGCTCTTTCCTCGTCGAACGAGGTGCAGGATATTCTAAACTGAATATCACGATGCAAACAAAAAAGTAATCGACTATAGTGAAGTTATTACCCTGACGCAAACTTCTGCCCAAGAGGTAACTCCCGGTGAAAGGATCTCGGCTCTTGCCTTGTCGAATGAGGTGCTGGATATTCATAACCGATTATCGCTGTGCAAAGAAAAAAAGTAATCGACTATAGTGAAGTTATTACCCTGACGCAAAACATCAGCCCAAGAGGTCACTCCCGGTGAGGGGATCTCGGCTCTTGCCTCGTCGAATGAGGTGCTGGATATTCATAACCGAATACCGCTATGCAAAACAAAAGAAAACGTCCTTGTAATTACAGGTTTTCAAAATTTGTTCCAACAACTTCGAATAGGTATGTTTTCCTTGCATTGATCTGAATCAACGCAGTCCCATCAATTAATCACACCACAAAAGAACGAAAATATGATGTATGTATATGCCATCTTTATTCGCCACTGGGCCCCGTCATCACCCGTTAGGTTAGTTAACTTACGACAGAGCGGGGGCTGGACTAGCGCGGGTGAAAACATATACAACATCTACTAGTATATATAAATAGCAATATATAATAATCTCTCCAGGTATAATAAATGCAACATCATAGAAGTGCGATAAGCATCACAGAACAATACAGATAATCTGGGAGCCCCGGGTTTCCTTTGAGCCACAAGTGAAACCCAATGTTCCCCTGGTCGTTTGGATAGCCTGTGCAATGAAAACCTAGACCCCTACGAGTGCGGCAAGTTACCCGCCAAAACCAGATGTGAGGCAGCCCCCTTCATCAAAGTGAATGGACTACCCAGCACTTCATGGGATCCGGTAACTTTAGCACCCCTCCTTGGGTCAACCTGTACGCCCTACGAGTGCGGCGAATAGCCCGCCAATTCTAGAGTGAGGCCCCCTCCTTCTCAACGCCATGAGATGCGGACCCGTTGCCCACTAGAACCAGGCTATCCATGCACTCCATCGCGGGGTAATCTTAGTACAGAAAAGAAAATAAGTACAACGATGACTTCGACCTCAACCCGGTCGTGCCCCAAACAAATAATATACAAGAAGGCAGTGACAGAAGTCCACATGTCAGACGCTCGCCCCACGATATCAAACTGTTCAATTAAAAGCACCCAGGCTATCTACCACGACAATCCAGCCAATACACAGCACAACACAAAACATCAATGTGAATGTCACGTTCGCAAACCCATCTAAAAGAACTATAGCAATTAGACAAGTTGTACCGCTCTAATGACATTCACGGTCGCAGATAGTAATGTATGTACTGAAAACTATGACATTAGAATTCCGCACGCAATTAGCAAACTAAACCAATTTCCAAAACCATGAAAAAACATTGTGCTAAAGTTCCCAAAATCGACCGTTTAAAACCAATTCTGAAGTCCGAATCAAAACAAAACGCACCCGAACCTTCGCGGTGAGTTAGAGCTGGAAATTAACTTCGAGTCGAGGGGACTAGAGGGGGTACCCTACCCCCGAGGCCACCACGAGGTGGCCAGGGGGTGAGGCAGACCCGAAACTGCCCAAGGTGGGGCGGTTTCGGGTCCCCACTACCAAGATCACCTCATGGTGGTCTTGGAGAGTGGGAACATCCGTTCGATCCCCTCCGAAGGTTCGAACAGCTAGCAACTAAAGAAATAACTCAACAATAAATATCTCCAAGTTTGTTATTCGCCGCACACGTAGGGTTTCAGGATGAGTTTGCTCGTCGGCCTCCCTTTTGCTCAATAGCTGGTAGCCGTTACGTTTAGCTAGTGCCTCTGACGTGCTTATGGTTAAACCTACTGCCAGCGTATTGACGAGTCTTTAGAGTCCAACACATAGGGTTTCCCTACTTCGGGCGAATCGATGTAGAGGCCGTATGGTTTTACGGCAGGGTTCGATCACGTACGTGTACTTGTGCACGCATGATGTTCGGACGGATAATACTAGTGGGCTTTGATTTAAGCCGGATCCTAGTGTTATATTTGTTGGATATTTTTCATCTCTTTATATTCGTATTCTTCGGAATACGGATGCGAGTATATATATACAGTTGAGGGGTATTCTTGTAATTTATTACAAGATTACTTTTAGAAGATTACACCTCATCATGGTTTAGACATTTTTGGATTAAAAGGTTAATGAGGTATAGGATGAGGAGTTTATTGCATATTTTGTGGCATGGCTTGGTAATGACCCATGGTTACTTTACTAAGCATGCTTATGGTTTTGTTTATTGTGAGATTATTGTTGACTTGAGATATTTTGGTTGGCTCTACATATTTTGGTGGCATGGGATATTTTTATGGATGGCATCATTATTTATTCACTAATATCACAACAAACAAAAGCTTAGCTATCATTTTTCTATAGTTGCTCTCTCACTCTCATCCACATGGCATCTTCTTCTTCTTCAACATCCACCCAAACCCTCTCATCAGTTGAGAATCCTTGGGTGTATTGAGACAAATAAATTACAAACACTCTCTACTTCATCTTGGTTATCTAGGCTAGCAAACTAGATACTCGAGTTGCCTCGGTTTTGAGGCGGGAGCCCATATTACTAACTCTCAACGTGGATCGTCTTCGATAGGGGAGACCGGAGATCAAACTTGATCGAGGAAGCCGTGAAGAGCTTGGGACAGAGGTTGAAGACCGAAGGACACGGATCATTCAGTATAACAATTCTAACTCCTTTGCATGTTTTGTTATCTAGGGCTTATAGGTAGATCCGGGTAATTGGTTGTGGTAGCGCCAAGTTTTATAAATTTTTGTTCCGCATTTGGTCACGGATTGATGGCCGGGGCGCTGCGTAACCCAACATGGTATCAAAGTGTGAGCCCGCGGGGTGTGCAAACATCTCAAACTTTCAGTTTTCGAAAATGTTTTTGTCGGCAGTTTTGCACAAAAAAAACGGCGGATTTCTAATGTCGCAATGAGTTTCTTATGAGCTCAAGAAAAGAAAAGAGAAAACAAAGAAAAATGAGTAGCTGCCTTTTATTTTGTGTTATGTGTGAGTATTTATTTTGAGCTTATATCATGCTAGCAACTAAAGAAACAACTCAAGAATAAATATCTCCAAGCTCACTACGAATATCTCACAACAAATATCTTACACAAAACAAAAACTCATCATGCCACCATGACTTATAAGTGCTCATGCATGAATCCATGCCAAGCCATGAGTCACAATTCCACTCACATAATCATTTAAAACCCTAAATGTTTATCACAAAAAGAAAATGGCATCTACTAAAGAAATATTGTAACGAATTACAAGTATACCCCTCATCCGTATATACATACCCGCATCCGTATTCCGACTGAATACGAATACAACGAAACGAAAGTAATCCAACAATATAATACTAGGATCTGGCTTAAACCAAAGCCCACTAGTATTATCCGTTCGATCATGATCCGTGCACAAGTGCACGTATAAAATCGAACCCTGCCATAAAACCATACGGCCTCTACAATGTTTCGCCCTAACCAGTGAAACCCTCTGTGTGGGACTCTAAAGACTCATCAATACCCTGGAAGTGGGTTTAACTACAAGCACGTCAGTGGCACTAGCTGTACGTAATGGCTGCCCAGGTATTGAGCGAAAGGGAGGCCGACGAGCAAACTCATCCTAAAACCCTACTGAGCTAGGCAGTGAAAATATCCGTACAGTCCGGTCCGTTCGTCTATGAGTATCGCATACCGAGTCTTGGGGGTGGATAATGTCGGACCCCCAATAACGCGATATTTAGTGTCGGTATGATGCCCATCACCACCTGAGAAACAACTGATCTGTATCAGTAATTCTCGACAATCTTGGCTAATGATTTCTCGTGATGGCCATCCATGCACACTGCGACATCAACCCCCAATACCGGGAGAGACGAATCCCCTAATGATTCGCTCACTGCCTCCATGTGGCTCGGGACTGTACCCAATTAAAACTTGTTTGCACGAGTCCTTTGAGCCATGGTAGGGTAGTAATCAATGCACAGTGGGAATTCACACGAGATAAATGACGATCTCAGGTCGATAGACTAACCTGTACACATGTCACCAGGGAACTGCTATCTGACAATAGGTATAATACCAACTAGCATGTTCCCGGCGAGTCCGTCCGGTGTACTAATAACCCAATGAGCACCTGTATACATCTTAGGTGAACCAACTGACACCAATGGCTTGTGAGACCGGCCACAGCCCCTCGTCGGGGTCTCGTATACACTAGTCTACTCTCGGAGTATCGATGCCCAGTCTTGAAATTCACCACGACTAGGGACACTTTAAGGATGGGCTTATAGACTACCCAACTCTCACGTATATGATCGCCATCATACTGCTGGTTGTCAAGCAAGAATCCTATAGGCTCTATCAACATGTAATAGTGATCTGTAGTGTCACCTGAAGCATGTACACGATGATAAAGACAAACCAGATAACATACTATCATCTCGAGTAAGACTGTTCCACCAGTATAGGTCTTCCCTCAATCAATGCAATAACGTGCCTGCGATCCAATAATTGACTTGAGGGCACTATAACCAACACTTTGGCACCAGCCTATGGTTTGGAAGAAAACTATCTAATAAGCGTAATAGGTGTACTCTCCTTATACCAGGAGCCCTCGCAACCTGAGAGAAGGTAAAGGGAAAAAAACAACTAAATAATCCTATTCAATTTCTCCAAAATCAGAATCAATCCTCGAACCGGAACAAATTTCTTCAAGTTCGTATGTATTTATACGATGGAATATCCAAGAAATATGGATCTTCGTAGTGATACGGAGTGTTCTGTAGAAATGCAAAGGGGGTGTAGGATTTGAAATGAAATATGCGACTAAATGACAATCCAAAAGCCAAAGTGTTTTAAGAAAGTTTGGTTAATTTGGTTCATGAGTTTTAGTTTTGGTTGGGTCATGGTCTTTACCAAAGAGAGAGAGAGAAAAGAAATACTCAGCGTGCACTCTAACCTAGATTATATTGGTTAATCACCTTATCTAATCAGGATGGCTCCCACTGTTTCCTCGAATTCTCCTTCAAACACTATCATCGCATGATAACTTGATGGAAGCCACTCAAGTCACCAAACTCCAGAAGGTATGCGCATGCCTGGCAAGTTTTCTGTATGTTTGAAACTCCTGATGTGGTTTTTACCCATAGGACCTAAGTAGCCTTGATGAATAATCAACAAATCAAAAGGTCTTAGTCAAGTTCAACCCTTCATTATCTTGATTGTGTTAAACATACCCGCACGACCCTTGACAAATAATCAACAAAGTCATAAGACTGTCCTAACCAATCCACATGTCCATGCGACAGAAAAGAATTACAGAGCTACCGCACATTACGTCCCGGCGAATAGCAACGACAAACGTAGCACGAATACAAAGTAATACTAATCTGAAATGACAGAGGGCTATGGCTGGTTTTTAGCAAAAAACCTTTAACATAATGAACTTGATATAGTTGACGGAATCGAGTGGTTTTACAAATATATAGTGGCGCAAACTTTTGCTAAAGAGGTCACTCACTATGAAGGGATCTCGTCTCTTTCCTCGTCGAATGAGGTGCAGGATATTCCAAACTGAATACCACGATGCAAAGCAAAAGAATCGACTATAGTAAAGTTATTACACTAACGCAAACTTTTGCTCAAGAGGTTACTCCTGATGAAGGGATCTCGACTCTTGCCTCGTCGAATGAGGTGCTGGATATTCATAACCGAATATCACTGTGCAAAGCAAAAATAAACATATGTAATGTCTGTTTTTAAAAACTTGGTTCCAACAACATCATATATAGGTTTGTTTTCTTTGCATTAATCAGAATTAATGCAGTCCCATCAATTAAACATCTCACACCATATAAAGGAACGAAAATATAATGTACGTATATTACATCCGCATTCGCCACTGGGCCCCGTCATCACCCGTTAGATTACTTAACTAACGGCAGAGCTGGGGCTGGACTAGCGCGGGTGCAAAACATATACAACATCTACTAGTATATATAAATATATATATATATATATATCATTCTTCCCAAGCATGATATAAAGTAACATCACATAATCTCAGCAAGCAACACAGAATGGTGGATAATCTTGGAGCCTTGGGTTTCACTTGAGCCTCAAATGATACCCGACGTTCCCTGTCGTATGGATAGCTTATGCAATGAAAACCTACACCCCTACGTGTGCGGCAAGTTACCCACCAATCCCAGAAGCGAGGCAACCTCAATCAACAACGTGAATGGGCCACCCAGCACTCTATGGAATCTGGTAACTTGGGCACCCCTCCGTCGGTCAAACTATACCCCTTACGAGTGAGACGAATAGCCCGTCAATTCCAAAGTGAAGCCCCCTCCGTCTCAACGCCATGAGATGCGAGCCCGTTTCTCTCTAGAACTTGGCTATTCATACCCTCTACCGTGGGGTAATCCTAGTACAGAAAATAAAATAATATGTACAAGGGTGACCTCGACCTCAATCCGGTTGTGTCCCAAACAAATAATATACAAACTGGCAGAGACGGCAGTCCACATGTCGGACGCTTGCCCCGCAATATCAAATGTACAAATGAATCTGAACTGTACAACTATTATTGCACCACTGGCTATCCGCCATGACAATCCAACCACTACCTCAGCACAACACAGAACATCAACATGAATGTCATGTTCGCAAACCCATCTAAAAGAACATATAGCAATTAGACGAGTTGTACAGCTTTAATGACATTCACGGTCGCAGATAGTAATGCATGCACTGAAAACAATTAAACAGTGTTAAAAATAGCTACTACGAAATACTCCGTATTGCCTGAAACAAAAGATAACATAATATCCAACCTGGGCAAAAACAAACAATTCCTGAGAACCAATATTCCAGAAACTAGAACACCCAAAAAATTTCAAGTTCCAAACCTTTTGGAAAACTGGCCAGGCCGGGAATTTGTGCAATCTTGCCGGCCAGAATATGGTATTTGGGGCTCGTGTTTTGAGAGTATTCTAGTTACACAATGAGTAGCCTTCTACAACTGTTTAAATTTTTTTATAAGACTCTGAAAATTTGACAGAAACTTGAACATTGTTCGTATTGTTTCGGAGCTGTTTCGGTTTCATTACTACAAACACCGCTTAAACTGCTAGTATGGGGATTATGTGCTGGTTCTGATACCATTGTTGGGTTCTGCCGGTGCCCTGGCCATCTACCGTGGCCAATGCGGTGTATGGTTGCGTAGCACTACCACATGGTTTAGCAAGGCATCATACATGCCATATTATAAAAATTTGGTGTGCTATGAAACCCTAACCAAGATCTTAACTAGAGAATTAGGGTTAACTTTGCATGTAAACAACTTTACATCTAAGAGAGAGAGATTACAATCTTTGTAGTCTGTTCTTTCGCTTCATAAGCTCCGAGTAGTAGTCCCTTCGCCGCGATCTATGAACTCCCGGACTCTAGAGAAGCTCCACGAGTCGAATGATCCATGCTTGCTTGAAGATTTCGAAATCCAAGATGATCTACTTCAAGGAAACACGAACTCAAGCTATGACTTCACTAATTATGAATAAGTGAAACCAACACACTAATCTATATGGCTAGAATAGAAGGGAATGATGAAGTAGGAATTTTGCCCACTTTATTATTTAATTTCTCACTATTTTCTTGTTGATCTCAAAAGCTAGAAAGCAAAATGAGAATGAGGAAGAAGAAGTAGATTGAAAGAGATTGAGGGTAGAAATGCAACCACGGGTCAAGTATATCATCCTTAACCATTGTAGAGAGTTAACCATGGCTATGTGTCATGGTTGGGTTAGAAATATCTAGGGCAAAACAAAAAGGGTGGACTTGGTCAATGGAAATCTACAAGCTTCATGATTCATCCATGACTCATTTCCACAATTTGAATTACTTAGATATTTAAACCCAAACATTACATATAGCATGGTATAATTCTCATACATACATGTTGCATGTATAACCTAGCATGCTACAATATTATATATCACATATATAATATTTATGTAACAAAAGAAAAAATACAATAAACATATATCACATATATGTTAAATGTATCACCAGTAAGAATAATAAATATATAAGTGAGCACATAATATATACATTCATAAATACATACATACATATATATATATATATATTATATTTAATCGAATCAACATTTGATCCGATAACCCCGCTATATCATATATAACCGGCCGATATCACATATCGCGAGAATCGAATACGGTATTACATACACGTATCAATCTCGATCTCGCACATATCATATACGTGCTCCTACTCCGTTTTGCCTGAGCCAGGAAACCTCTATGTAGGACTCTAAAGACTCGTCAATACGCCGGCAGTAAGTGATTGTTGGATATATGTATGCCCTAGAGGCCATTACATGATAGTGGATGTATCTGTACATGTATATATATATATATATATATATATATATATATTCAGTGTACATTCTTGCTCGACATGATAGTATGCTATCTGGTTCTACTTTATCTGACATGTTGATTTGATCATGCTTTTATTCATTCATACATGCTGATAAAGCCCTGAGGATATCGGCTTGACTACAGTGGTTATGATAGAGATCATACTAGTGGGACATCTGTAGTTTATAAGCATATCCTGAAATGTCCCTAGTCGTAAGTGTATCGAGACGGGGCATCGATATACCAGAGTAGACTAGCGTATATGATACTAGACCCATGTGATGGGCGATGGATGTTCCCACATTCATCGATGTTTGACATCAAGATCATATACGGGTGCTCAGTGGTGACTGGGTACACTGGACGGACTCACCGAGAACTCCTATATGGAATTATATCTATCGTCGGATAGCAGTTCTCAGGTGACACTGGTACAGGTTAGTCTGTAGACCCGAGTTTGTCATAGAGTCTTGTGTGCTCTCCCACTGTACTTTGATTACCACCCTACCACGGCTCTACTGAGTCGTGCAAACAGGTGGCCGTTGGGTACAGTCCCGAGACACACGAAGGCAATGAGCGATAGGAGGGGTTTCGTCTCTCCAGGTATTGGGAGTTGATGCTGTGCTGTGCTCGACTGGTTATATCAGTAAGTCCCTGGCCAGGGCTGCTGAGATTTACTGATAAGTGTTATCAGTAGTTTCTCGATCTGTAATAGACCATTCACCGGCACGACTTATTGAGTTATTGGGGTCGACGTTACCATCCCTAGACTCGATATGCAGCATATCTGACGAAGAGACCGGACTGTACGGTAGTGTTGCCGGTTGGCTCGACGGGAGTTGTAGCAGGTTCGCTTGTTTTTTTCTGATCGCTCAATACCCGGGTGGACGTTATGTTTAGCTGACCGCTTGCGGCTTGGGGGTGCTTGATATGGTCATCACCCACTGCCGGCGTATTGATTAGTCTTAGAGTCCCATAAAGGAGTTACCTAGTCCAAGCGAAAAGTTGTGGTGCGCGTATGCGATATGCGCATGGACCCGGTTAAAATGCGCGTATGAGATACCGTATATTAATCTGGCGGCTTGCTTTTGGTTGGGTCGTATGTGATATGGCTTGATTGATAAATCAAGTGTTGATTTATCATTTAACCATTATTTTCTCACTAGAAATCCTTTCTTGTATTTTTGATGTATGCATGCATGTATGCATTCTTTCATGATTCATGCACATATGGATGTGCATGCACACATACATACATACATCATCTTTCATGGTTGTATATACATTGAGAATGGTGGCAATATAAGACTCACACCATGGTTTTATATATGGATTATTATTACATTTGTATTTGTTTTAAAAACAAAAGAAAAGATAAAGATTAACACATGGTTTCTACACTCTTCTTCACCTAACCATGTTCACCTACTTATTAACCATGGGTTAATCTTTCTTTTGTGTTTTAAACTCAAATACAATAATATCTTTATCATTTAACCATGGTTTGAGATGAAGGGTGAAAAATATATATACATATATTTTCCATTTTCTTCATAAGAGTTATTCTTTCACTCTTGTTCTAAAAGGCCATCATCTTCTTCCTCCTTCTTCTTTTGCTCTCTAGACTTTTGTAGTGAGCAAAATACTCATCAAGTTAGGTTTTTGAAGTGAGAAAAGCCACCACAATATCATTCTACACAAGTCTTGCCCACTTGTGTAGAGTGTTATCTTCATTTCATTCTCTTGATAAAGTGAAGTTGCAAGCTTGGACAAAGGAGCTTCGGGTGGATCGTCGTGGACGCTAGAAGACCTCAAGCTAACTATTTTCCAACTCTCAAGTGGCCAAGGAGTCAAGAATAGGGAGCTACAAAGGTTGTACTCTCGAAACCCTAGCCTTTGTTACTTGTAATGTTATGAAACCCTAATTTTTCTAGGATAGATCCTTTGTATGCTTACTTAGCACCATAAAAATCTAATCTTTGGTACATGTGATGCTTCCAAACCTTTCATAGGGTGCTAGGTAAATCTAACATTGGTATCAGAGCCGACCTAGAACATTATGCGACACTTTAGTGAAGTATAAACTCCGATCGAACCGAAATACGGATTTACGGCACACTCTCTGGACATTTTTTAAAAACTGATATTTTTCAGAATTAAAAATATGCAAAAAATTCAGCAGGTAAATATAAGGACAACTGTAAAAAACGATGCCATGAATAGTACAATCCACCGCGGAACCGCGGCAATAGCCTGCTTGGGCCGCGGTTCCGCGGCCGTACGGATGCATCATTATGTCATTTTTGTACAGTAACTTTTGTATCTGCTTTTATATTTTTTGGAGTATTTTTAATCTGAAAGTAGTACTGTTTGTTCTGGAGATTGTTTTGAGTTCATTGATTCGATCGGAATTTTAACTTCTTGTCTTTCCGGATAACTAGAAAGTATTGAATTGTTCGAACGAGTGTCGTTTGCTCACTTTTCACGGGGTTTAAATCTTTCGGATATATGTGCAAGTTTTGTGGTGGACCCTCTAGAAGACAACAAACCTTAACTCGATTATGTGACCGTCTTGAACTGCCCTTTGAATCTTAGGGTTTGGGGCAGTACGGCGTGCCACATGTGAGGCGTTGGCTTGACCCTTCTACGGCTGGACCGCTACAACTGTGACACACTCCGGATTTTTTGAACTCCGCTCAAGTGTTGAGTTTTAGGGAATTTTGGGTATTTGAACATTCGGTCGAAAACTTTAATACTGTCTATTTATCTGGAATGTGATACAATATGTGGAATTCATATAGTTTAGGCATGAAATACGAAGTATGTGATATTTCGCATTTATGATGTCTAAAGAGAATGTGGATTCCAAATATTGTAGTTTTACACTTTCTTTTCTGTGACCGTAAGTGTAGTATGTTCGGTATCGCCGTTTTCGTTGCTATACATCAACGACAATCGGGATACGCATACTTACTTACGTTGATTATATATGATATTATGTGTTGCTGAGATATGATGTGCAGGATTGTCGCGATCGAATAGCCGGGGGGTTTTATATGAGATGAGAGTTTTATATTTTCATTCATGTAAATTCAAATGTAATGTAATATTCTTTTATTTGGGGCACTTCCGGGTTGAGGTTGATGTCACCAGTGTTGTATATTATTTACTTTTCCGCATTAGGATAGACCCAAGGAGGGGAGCACAAGTGACCGGGTTCTGGGGTTCAGTGGGAGGCCATCTCGAGGAGTCGAGACCGGGTCTTCTAAACTCCAGGATTGGCAGGGTCGCTTGCCGCTCTCGTAGGGGTCTAGGGGTGTGGGCTTGGGTATTCATCACGACTGTGGAATCCGTATTTTCTATTGTTGGCTAAATACTAAATACGGACGTCCTAGTATATCCCATATTATATATATGTTTCTGCTGCCTGTGTTCTGTGATATCTGAGACGAATGATATATTATATATGAGATATATAGTAGACGTTGATTACGTTTTACACCCGCGCTAGTCCCGTCCCGGTATGCCGTTAGTTAAGTAACCTAACGGTGCATAACGGAACATTGCGGCGAATGCGGATGGCATAAGCGTACGTGTTATTTTCGTTTCTTTTCTGTGATTGGCTTAAGAACTTAAATGATGGGATTACATTAATATGATTAATGTAAAGAAAATAAACCTAAAATAGATGTTGTAGAATCATATTTGAAAACCACTCGGCTCTTTATGAAGAAGCTATATTTCAAAACTGTGGAGCACAAGCCACTCCTTTTGAAAACCATTTGATTCTATGACGATATCAAGTTCAAAGCGTTAAAGATTTTCTTAAAAATCATTCGCAACCCTCCCTCATTTTAGGAAGTAGAGTACTTAGTATTCGTGCTACGTTTGTTGACCTTAGCCAAGGCGTAGTATACGGTAGCTAAGTGATGTCTTCCTACAATGCATATGATGCAGATTAATTAGGATGGGTATATGACTTTGTTGACCTTAGCCAAGGGTCATGTAAACGGGTCTGATTAATCAAGAAATGACGGGCTGAACTTGACTAGTACTTATGATTTGTTGACCATAGCCAAGGTCATAGGTACTAGGGGTAAAAATCATATCGGGAATTTCAAGTGTTGAGATTTGCAATGAGATTGCATACCTTCCATATGATGGTTGGATCCCGATCCCACTGTGGGCAATAGTTGCTCCTAGGAGAGTTTTGCATTTTACAATTAGCTAACTCATTAGGTGTCTATAAAGGTGTTAACGGGGCTACGCCTCTGGGAAAACGAGGTTTACTTTAATTAGGTCCGTGCGAAAGCACGGGGAACCTCCCTCAAGTACCGACACTGGCCTGGCTGAACGGTTAGCGAAGTTGTAGACTGTAATTAATCCTGGCTAGTTTTCTTTTTAAGGTTTGAAAGAAAAACTTGATTAAAGCAGTGGGAGACATCGATTAGACAAGATAATAACCAATCTGATCTATGCAAGAGCTTTCGCTGAGTGTATTCTTTTCTCTCTCTTAATGGCAGATACCAATGACTGGACTCAAGCTTCTACTAGATAAAAACAAACTGAATGGGACCAATTATAAAGACTGGCTGAGGAATCTAAAAATAGCCTTGACTTATGATAAAGTATCATATGTCCTCACGGCTTCAGCCCCGCCAACCCCAGGTCTAAAATCCTCAGTTGCGGACATTGAAGTCCGCAAGACATGGGACACTGACTGTGCCACGGCCAAATGCCTCGCGCTTGCATCGATGGACAATACACATCAAAAGCAGCACGAGAATATGGACATTCAAACCATATTCCTCCATACAAAGGAAGTTGTATGGAGAGCAATCCCGCATATTACGATACGAAGCATCAAAGAAATTGTTTCAGATGCGAATGGCCCCTGGCACACCGGTAGGAGACCATGTTCTGAAGATGATAGCTCTTATAGAAGAGCTTGAGGACCTTGGATGGACAATGGGCAATGAACAATATACGGATATTATTCTGCAGTCCCTCCCCTCCACCTTTGCTCAATTCATAGTTAACTTCAACATGCACGGCATGGAGAAGGAACTACCTGAACTCCTTAATATGTTAAGGAGTGCAGAGAGCACTATGAAATCAATGAAAACTCCCGTTATGACTATTGGGCAATCTTCTTCTTCTCGCCCAAAGGCTAAGGCCAAAGGAAAGAAAAAGAAGAAGCCCACCAATCCTAAGGGTGGAGTTAAAAAGGTGAAGGGAAAGGAAAAGTCCAAAGCTGGAGACTCGGGAAAAGGTGAATGTTTTCATTGCCACAAGACAGGACATTGGAAGCGCAACTGTACGGAGTACTTGAACCTCAAGAAGAAGCATGGGGATGCTTCCGCTTCAGGTGTGTTTGTGACAGAAAACCGTTTTTCAATAAACTCTGCTTCCTGGGTATTAGATACCGGTTCAGGTTCTCACATTTGCAATTCTATGCAGGGGATGAGAAATAGCAAAGTTTTGAAGACAGGTGACCATACTCTCCGCGTTGGAAATGGTTCCAATGTACATACATTCGCAGTGGGAGAGTATCACTTGGGGTTGCCATCTGGGTGTATATTGGTTTTGAACCCATGTTATTTTGTACCAAGTATGCTATGTAATATAATATCTATTTCTTTGTTAGACAATGAAAGATATAATTTTGTATTGCAGAACAATGTTATGAACATCCACCTAAATCAAATGTTGGTTGGGTATGGTACACTTAATAACGGGATATACGTCCTAAACCAACACACAGTTTTCAGTATACAACACACTAAGAAAAGAAAACTTTCAGAATTAAATGAAGCTTTTCTTTGATACTGTAGACTTGGTCATATTAACGAAACAAGACTAAACAAGTTACACAAAGATGGATATTTAAACCCTTTTGAATATAAATCTTATGCGACTTGCCAGTCTTGTATCGAGGGTAAAATCACCAAAACTCCGTTTACCGGACACGGAGAAAGAGCTACTGAGCTCCTAGGCCTCATACATAGAGATGTATGCGGGCCAATGTCTACACAGGCTAGAGGCGGTTTTTCATACTTCATTACGTTCACTGACGATTTCTCAAGATTCGGTCATGTATTTTTATTAAAGCACAAGTCCGAAGCTTTCGAGAAATTCATTGAATATAAACAAGAAGTAGAAAAACAAACCGGCTTAAGTATCAAGATGCTTCGATCAGATCGAGGTGGAGAGTATCTCAGTACGGAATTTGCAAACTTCCTAAAAGAGAATGGGATTCTCTCTCAGCTCACTCCTCCTTACACACCACAGCATAACGGTGTGTTTGAACGACGGAATAGGACCCTATTATATATGGTCCGATCGATGATGAGTGATGCTGAGTTACCCGTCTCATTTAGGGGGCATGCATTGGAGACTGCAGTGTTTCTACTGAACAGGGTTCCAACCAAAACCGTGTCTACCACGCCATATGAGATATGGCATGGGAAGAGACCATCTCTTAAGAGGATTAAGATTTGGGGTTGCCCAGCCTATGTTAAAAAGAAGAATCCGGAAAAACTCAAGACACGGTCGGTCATGTGTAACTTTGTGGGATATCCAAAGAACTCATATGGATATCTATTCTACCACAAGGAGGAACAAAAGGTGTTTGTTTCTCAGCATGTCACATTCTTGGAAAATGAGTTTTTCACAGATAAAGATGATGGCAAAGTGGTGGATCTAGAAGAGGTTCTAGAGACACAAACTACAAATGACGACATGGTTGAACTGGCTGTTGCAATAGAAACTGAGGAACCTCGGCCACTCCGTAGGTCTGGTAGGACTTCTCGCCCACCGGAGAGGTACTACGGTTTCCTCATTGATGGTGACAGAGAAGACTGCATCATGGAGGATGATGATCCTACCAGTTTTCAGCAAGCTATCACGAGTGGTGACTCTGTGAAGTGGCTGGATGCCATGAGATCCGAAATGGAGTCTATGTACACCAACAAAGTATGGACTTTAGACATTGTACCCCCTGGGGTAAAACCTGTGGGATGCAAATGGATCTTTAAAAGAAAGATTGGTGTAGATGGGCAGGTAGAGACCTATAAGGCAAGACTTGTGGCGAAGGGTTTTCGTCAAAGACCACGTTTGGACTATGACGAAACTTTTTCGCCCGTAGCCATGCTTAAATCCATTCGGATCCTATTTGCTATTGCTGCTCACTACGACTATGAAATCTGGCAGATGCATGTTAAAGCAGCATTTCTAAATGGAGATTTAGAAGAATGCGTTTATATGGATCAGCCAGAGGGCTTCATTGACAGTGGGAGCAGCGGGAAAGCATGTAGATTGCTTAAATCTATATATGGGTTAAAGCAGGCATCACGGAGTTGGAACATCTGTTTTGATGATGTTATCAAAAAGTTTGATTTCATCAAAAATCCAGATGAACCTTGTGTTTATAAGAAGGCTGTAGGAAGAGCTGTCACATTCCTCGTACTGTATGTGGATGACATTCTTGTGATAGGAAATGATATCCCTATGCTACAGTCGGTCAAATCTTTCTTATCACTAAGGTTCTCCATGAAGGACCTGGGTGATGCCACATACATCCTGGGCATAAGGATCTATATGGATAGATCCGAAAAGTTATTGGGATTGTCCCAAACCAGGTACATAAACACCATCCTAAAAAGGTTTAGTATGGAAGACTCCAAAAGGGGTACCTTACCCGCTTGCCAAGGAGTCACTCTCTCCAAGGATTCTTGTCCAAAGACCGATGAAGAGAGAGCTCGCATGAGCATTATACCCTATGCTTCGGCAGTAGGATCTATAATGTATGCGATGTTATGTACACGCCCAGATGTAGCTTATGCACTTAGTGTTGTAAGCAGGTATCAATCCAACCCAGGGGAGAATCACTGGACAGCTTTGAAGAACATTCTTAAGTACTTACGAAGGACTAAAGAATTGTTCTTGGTGTATGGTAATGGAGATCTCCAAATGGAAGCCTTTACTGATTCAAGCTTCCAAAGCGATAAGGACGACAGCAAATCTATCTCAGGGTTTGTATTTACCCTCATTGGAGGGGCGGTAAGTTGGAAGAGTTCCAAACAGGATACCGTTGCAGACTCTATGATGGAGGCTGAGTACATTGCTGCAAATGATGCCGCCAAGGAAGCCGTCTAGATGAAGAAGTTCGTCTCGGAGCTAGGAGTAGTTCCAACCATTATTGATCCAATACCATTGTATTGTGATAATAATGGGGCTATGGCGTTAGCCAAGGAGCCCAGGTCCCATCAGCGGTCCAGACACATCCTGAGGCGCTTTCATTTGATCCGGGAGATTGTAGATTGCCGCGAGATCGAGATTAAGAGAGTAGACACAAAGAATAACGCCGCGGATCCACTCACCAAGGCCCTCCCTCAGCCGCAGCATGAGCGACTTTTTGAGATGTTGGGTATGAGATACGCCAATAACTGGCCTTAGTGCAAGTGGGAGATTGTTGGATATATGTATGCCCTAGAGGCTATTATATGATAGTGGATGTATTTGTACATGTATATATATATATTCAGTGTACATTCTTGCTTGACATGATAGTATGCTATCTGGTTCTACTTTATCTGACATGTTGATTTGATCATGCTTTTATTCATTCATACATGCTGATAAAGCCCAGAGGATATCGGTTTGACTATAGTGATTATGATAGAGATCATACTAGTGGGACATCTGTAGTTTATAAGCATATCCTGAAATGTCCCTAGTCGTAGGTGTATCGAGACGGGGCATCGATATACCAGAGTAGACTAGCGTATATGATACTAGACCCATGTGATGGGCGATGGATGTTCCCACATTCATCGATGTTTGACATCAAGATCATATACGGGTGCTCAGTGGTGACTGGGTACACTGGACGGACTCACCGAGAACTCCTATATGGAATTATATCTATCGTCGGATAGCAGTTCTCAGGTGACACTGGTACAGGTTAGTCTGTAGACCCGAGATCGTCATAGAGTCTTGTGTGCTCTCCCACTGTACTTTGATTACCACCCTACCACGGCTCTACTGAGTCGTGCAAACAGGTGGCCGTTGGGTACAGTCCTGAGACACACGAAGGCGATGATCGATAGGAGGGGTTTCGTCTCTCCCGGTATTGGGAGTTGATGCTGTGCTGAGCTCGACTGGTTATATCAGTAAGTCCCTGGCCAGGGCTGCTGAGATTTACTGATAAGTATTATCAGTAGTTTCTCGATCTGTTATAGACCATTCACCGGCATGACTTATTGAGTTATTGGGGTCGACGTTACCATCCCTAGACTCGATATGCAGCATATCTGACGAAGAGACCGGACTGTACGGTAGTGTTGCCGGTTGGCTCGACGGGAGTTGTAGAAGGTTCGCTTGTTTTCTTCTGATCGCTCAATACCCGGGTGGCCGTTACGTATAGCTGACCGCTTGCGGCTTGGGGGTGCTTGATATGATCATCACCCACTGTCGGCGTATTGACGAGTCTTAGAGTCCCACAAAGGAGTTACCTCGTCCAGGCGAAACGTTGTGGTGCGCGTATGCGATATGCGCATGGACCCGGTTAAAATGCGTGTATGAGATACCGTATATTAATCGGGCGGCTTGCTTTTGGTTGGGTCGTATGTGATATGGCTGGATTGATAAATCAAGTGTTGATTTATCATTTAACCATTATTTTCTCACTAGAAATCCTTTCTTGTATTTTTTATGTATGCATGCATGTATGCATTCTTTCATGATTCATGGACATATGGATGTGCATGCACACATACATACAAACATACATCATCTTTCATGGTTGTATATACTTTGAGAATGGTGGCAATATAAGACTCACACCATGGTTTTATATATGGATTATTATTACATTTGTATTTGTTTTAAAAACAAAAGAAAAGATAAAGATTAACACATGGTTTCTACACTCTTCTTCACCTAACCATGTTCACCTACTTATTAACCATGGGTTAATTATTCTTTTGTGTTTTAAACTCAAATACAATAATATCTTTATCATTTAACCATGGTTTGAGATGACGGGTGAAAAATATATATACATATATTTTCCATTTTCTTCATAAGAGTTATTCTTTCACTCTTGTTCTAAAAGGCCATCATCTTCTTCCTCCTTCTTCTTTTGCTCTCTAGACTTTTGTAGTGAGCAAAATACTCATCAAGTTAGGTTTTTGAAGTGAGAAAAGCCACCACAACATTATTCTACACAAGTCTTGCTCACTTGTGTAGAGTGTTATCTTCATTTCATTTTCTTGATAAAGTGAAGTTGCAAGCTTGGACAAAGGAGCTTCGGGTGGATCGTCGTAGATGCTAGAAGACCTCAAGCTAACTGTTTTCCAACTCTCAAGTGGCCAAGGAGTCAAGAATAGGGAGCTACAAAGGTTGTACTCTCAAAACCCTAGCCTTTGTTACTTGTAATGTTATGAAACCCTAATTTTTCTAGGATAGATCCTTTGTATGCTTACTTAGCACCATAAAAATCTAATCTTTGGTACATGTGATGCTTCCAAACCTTTCATAGGGTGCTAGGTAAACCTAACAGTGATGATCATATCAAACACCCACAAGCTACAAGCGGTCAGCTAAACGTAACAACCACCTGGGTATTGAGCGACCAGAAAGCAACAAGCACGCCTGTACATACTCCTGCGAATCCAATCAGTAAACACTACCGTACAGTCAGGTCTCTTCTTCTGATATGTCGCATATCCAGTCTAGGAGTGGTAAACGTCAGACCCCAGTAACCGATAAGTCGTGTCGATGTAAGACTCATAACAGGTCGAGAAACTACTCATAACACTTACCAGTAAATCTCCATATTAGCCATGGCAAGGGACTTCCAGTTATAGCCAATCGAACACAGCGCAACATCAATCCCCAATACCGGGAGAGACGAAACCCCTCATATCGCTCATTGTCTCCATGTGATTCGGGGCTGTACCCAATAGCCACCATTCTGCACGTTCTCTTGAACGTGGTAAGGTGGAAATCAAAGCACAGTGCGAATCACACAAGACTCTATGACGATCTCGGGTCTACAGACTAACCTGTACCAGTGTCACCAGAGAACTGCTACCTAACGATAGGTATAATACCATCTAGGAGTTCTCGGTGAGTCCGTTCAGTGTACCCCGTCTCCACTGAGCACCCATACACCATCTTTGATGTCCAACACCTATGGATATGGGATCATCCATCGCCGATCATATGGGTCAAGATGCGTATATGCTAGTCTACTCTAGAGTATCGATGCGCTGTGTCGATACACCCTCGACTAGGAACAGTTATAGGATGTACTCGTGGACTACCTAGGCCCCACTAGTATGATCTCATCATAGTCCTAGTAGTCGAGTACAGAGCCTAAGGGCTTTATCAAGTGGTGAGAGCAAGACAGTAAACTAATACAAGTCAACATGTTAAGATAAAGTGAAACCAGATAGAATACTATCATGTCGAGGAAGAAAGTCCTCTCTATATATATCCAAGCATCCATTATAATATACATCATATGTACAACAATTGCCTCTAGGGAATATACATAACTAACAATTCCCACTTGTACTAAGGCCAGCTGTTGTAATATCTCATACCCAATATCCCAAAGAGTCTGTCAAAATGTATCTGGGGTATGGCCTTCGTGAATGGATCCACAGTGTTGTCCTTCGTATCAACTCTCCTGACCATGATCTCGCGGCGATCAACTATCTCCCGGATCAGGTGATACCGCCTCAGAATATGCCTGGATCGCTGATGGGACCTGAGTTCTTTGGCCAAAGCCACAGCTCTATTGTTATCACAATTCAGAGGTATTGATGCTCAATGGACGGAACCACACTATGTTCAGTGATGAACTTCTTCATCCAGACAACCTCTTTGGCAGCATCGTTGGCAGCGATGTATTCGGCCTCCATCGTCGAGTTTGCCACGGTTTCCTGTTTGGAACCCTTCCAACAAACCACCCCTCTATTTAGGGTAAAGACAAATCCCGAGTGCGACTTAGAGTCGTCCTTATCACTTTAGAAGCTCGAATCGGTAAAGGACTCCACCTGGAGTTCTCCGTTACCATACACCAAGAACATCTCTTTAGTCCTTCTCAAGTACTTGAGAATGTTCTTCACTGCTGTCCAGTGATTCTCTCCAGGATTTACTTGATACCTACTCACTACACTTAGTGAGTATGCTACATAGCATCGCGTACATGATAGAGCCTACTGCCGAAGCATAGGGTATCCCTTGCATGCGAGCTCTCTCCAAATCAGTCTTAGGAGACATCTCTTTGGAGAGAGTGAGTCCAGAGATCGTGGGTATGTTCCCACGCTTGGATTCTTCCATACTAAACCTCTTTAGTATGGTGTCAATGTACCTGGATTGGGATAATCCCAGTATCAATCTAGATCTATCTCTATAGATCTTAATCCCCAAAATGCAGGAAGCATCACCTAGATCTTTCATTGAGAATCTATGTGATAAGAAGAGCTTGATCGAGTGCAGCATAGGAACATCATTTCCTATCAAGAGTATGTCATCCACGTACAATACAAGGAAGACAACCTTACTCTCTGCCACCTTCTTGTATATACAAGGTTCATCTATGTTTTTGATGAAGTCAAACTCTTTGACTCCCATATCAAAACAGATGTTCCAACTCGGCGATGCCTGCTTTAACCCGTAGATAGATTTAAGCAGCTTGCACACCTTTCTGCTGCTCCCACTGTCTACGAAGCCCTCTGGCTGAGTCATGTACACGCACTCTTCTAAATCACCATTTAGAAAGGCGGTCTTAACATCCATTTGCCAGATTCCGTAGTCATGGTATGCAGCAATGGCAAGTAAGATCCGGATGGACTTAAGCATAGCCACTAGAGAAAAGGTTTCATCATAATCCATACTTGGTCGTTGACGAAAACCCTTTGCAACAAGTATAGCTTTGAAAGTCTCAACTTTTCCATCTACACCAAGTTTCTTCTTAAAGATCCATTTGCTCCCAATAGGTTTTACCCCTTCAGGGGCAACTTCCAAAGTCCTTACTTTATTGGTGTATATGGATTCCATCTCTGATCGCATTGCATCCAGCCATTTCACAGAGTCCCCACTGTTGGAGATAGTGCCCTCAGATTCAATTATTCGATCATAGGCACGTGATTATAATGATTGATGGAGGACCTATCCCGATAGGACAGTCTTACTCGAGATGATAGTATGCTATCTGGTTTATATTTATCATCGTGTACTGCTTTAGGTGACCTGACAGGTCACTATTGCACGTTGATAGAGCCCCTAAGATTCTTGCTTGACCACCAGCAGTATGAGGGCGATCATATACGTGGGAGCTGGTAGTCTATAAGCACATCCTTAAATGGTCCCTAGTCGTGGGAATTTCGAGACAGGGCATCGACACTCCAGAGTAGACTAGTGTATACAGTCGAGACCCCGACGAGGGGCGGTGGCCGGTCTCACAAGCCACTGGTGTCAGTTGGTTCGCCTAAGATGTATACAGGTGCTCATTGGGTTATGAGTACACCGGACAGGACTCGCCGGGAACATGCTAGTTGGTCATATACCAGACGTCAGATGGCAGTTCCCTGGTGACATGTGTACAGGTTAGTTCATCGACCTGGGGATCGTCATTTGTCTCGTGTGAGTTCCCACTGTACTTTGATTACTACCCTACCACGGCTCAAAGGAGTCGTGCAAAAAGGTTTTAGTTGGGTATAGTCCCGAGCCACATGGAGGCAGTGAGCGCATCTTCAGGGGTTCGTCTCTCCCGGTATTGGGGGTCAGGTCGCGCTGTGTCTAGGAGAGCCATTACACGAAGCCCTCGGCCGAGGCAAGGAGATTTACTGGTAGGTATTCCAGTATTATCTTAGGGTGTTCTGGGCTACACTCCGACACGACTTGTACCGCTTTTAGAGGTCTGACTTTTACCAACACCCTAGGCCCGCCATGCGATGCTCATAGACGAACGGACCGGACTGTACGGATATTGTCACTGACAGGCTCAGTAGGGTTGTGAGGCTGAGTTCGCTCACAGACGTCCCTTTTAGTCAATACCTGGTAGTCCGTTACGTATTGGCTTATACCTCTGACGTGCTAGTGGTTAAATCCACAACGAAGGTGTTGACGAGTCTTTAGAGTCCCCCACATTCAGTTACTCAGCTTTCGGGCGAAAAGTTGTAGAGGCCGTATGGAGATATGGCAAGGTCCGATCAGATACGTGCGGTATTGCACGGATCAGGATCGGACAGTTTGTACTACAGGCCGTATTGTTATATGGTAGGGTTCGATCAAATACGTGCGGTATTGCACGGATCAGGATCGAAAGGATATTACTAGCCGGCTTTGGTTTAAGCCAGTTCCTAGTATAGTACAGTGTAGATTTTGGCTCATTGCAGTTGTATTTCGGTCGGAATACAAATGCGGATGTGTATGCACAGTATCGGGGTTTTCCTGTAATTTATTACGGGACCAGTTTTCTGGAGTTGCCAGTTTGCTTTCCGTTTCGGCCGATTTCCTTTGTATCGTTCATTGGCCGAAGTTTGGTGGAGGAGGGCTTATTTGCAATTGTGCAAATAAGCAATTGTGGAGGGGGGTCTTTGCATTTTGTTGTATCATGATAGCTTTTCCTTGACCTTGACTTCTAGCTTCATCATGCCTTGACTTTTGTAGGACATGATGGTTGATGATGAGTGATGGTTGTTGGTTGAGTGTTGGAATTATTTTGTGATCATTGCCTTTTCATGATAACATTGTTTTTCATCTTGCATGATTGATCAAGCCACACACTCTCCACTCTCTCTCTCATTCCCTACAATGGCCGGCCACATTTAGGGAGGGGCTGTCCAACATTTTTGAGAGTGGGTTTTTGGTTCATTTCATGTTGCAAAATCCCACAAGATCAATCTCCAAAACTCCAAGTATCATTCCTCCACCAAAGGCAACTCCATGAACCCCAACTGAGACACAAGTCCTACACTATATTCTACAGCAAACCTTGGGCACGTCGACTAGCCAGCTTCATGCCCGAGTTGCCTCGGCATTGAGGTGGGACCCCATAAAAGAAGTAGGCGATGTGGTGCACTTCCGGCGACGAGGTGGAGACAGGACATTCCGCGAGAGATCGGGACGATGACGAGAAGACCGGAGGACTCGGATCAGTCGGTATATCTCTATTCCCCATCTTGTAGTTAGCGAGGACTAGTTAATGGTTCGATCCGGGTTTTAGTGCGCGGTGGTGCCGGTTTGCTAAGTTCGCAAAATTAAAGTTTATCACCGCTTCCGCATTTTGGCCTCGGGATGGAGGCCGGGGCGCCGCCGTGCACTTACAGTGGTATCAGAGCCTCGCCATTAACTTAGTCTAGCTTTATTTAATGTGTTTACATTTCCGATCGACCAAAATTCCAAAATCCGCGTTTTTGTTCACATCAGTTTTCTGTTGAAATTTTTTAGAGTCAAAAAATTTTTCGGGTTGCAGAAAAGTGATGTACTGGAAGTTTTAAGAGTTCTGTAAAAATTCGACATACTAACTCGACTGAAAGAGCGCGGAACCGCGGCCAAACACCCCTTTGGGCCGCGGTTCCGCCGCATTCTGTTGATATCGCCGTGTCAAATTTCTACAGTATCTTTCTGGGGTGAAAATTGGGTTTTTGGAATATTAATTTTGGGCCCAGAATTTCTTGATGTGCTACAGTAGTACTTGGGGGCCCACTTGTTAAAATTTGATCGATCGGATATTTTAAATACATTAATTCACAGTATTTACATTATATCTGCGACCGTGAATGTCACTTGATCGGTAAATCCTGTCTAACTGCTATAGCCCGGTTAGACGGATTTGCGAACGTGACTTTCACGTTGATGTTCTATGTATAGCTGTGATGTTGCGGATCGGTCGTGGAGGATAGCCTGGATGCAATGCTAGTACAGATTTGATTGTATTATGTACATTTGATATTGCGGGGCGAGCGTCCGACATGTGGACTGCCGTCACTGCTTGATTGTATTATTATTTTGGGGCATGGCCAGGTTGCGGTCGATGCACCCATTATATCTATATTTTACTTTCTGGACTAGGATTACCCTGCGGAGGAGTGCACGGATAGCCGGGTTCTAGAGGGCAACGGGCCCGCATCTCATGGCATTGAGACGGAGGGTGCTTCACTCTAGGATTGGTGGGCTATTCGCCGCACTCGTAGGGGGTACAGGTTGACCCAGGAGGGGTGCCCAAGTTACCGGATTCCGTGAAGTGCTGGGTGGTCCATTCACGGTACTGAAGGGGGCTGCCTCGCTTCAGGTTTTGGCGGGTGACTTGCCGCGCCCGTAGGGGTCTAGGATTTCATTGCACAGGCTATTCACACGACCAGGGGAACGTCGGGTTTCAGTAGTGGCTCTGTGAAACCCGGGGATCCCAGATATCTGTATTGTTCTGTGATGCTGTACATTTCTGTGATGTTGCATTTTTTATCACGCCTTGAGCGAAATATAATATATTGGTATATATATTAGTAGATGTTGTATATGTTTTACATCCGCGCTAGTCCAGTCCCCGCTCTGTCGTTAGTTAGCTAACCTAACGGGTAATGACGGGACCCAGTGGCGAATGCGGATGGCATATACATACATCATATTATTTTCGTTCTTTGTGGTGTGATCAATTGATGGGACTGCGTTGATTCGGATCAATGCAAGTTAAAAACAAACCTAATCTGATGTTGTTGGAACACTTTTCAAAAAGCTGTTATTGCAAGGACGTTCTCTTTTGTTTTGCACAGTGATATTCGGTTATGAATATCCAGCACCTCAGTCGACGAGGCAAGGGCCGAGATCCCTTCACCGGGAGTGACCCCTTGGACAGAAGTTTATGTCAGAGCATTAGCTTCACTATAGCCGATTACTTTTGCTTTGCACAGTGATATTCGGTTATGAATATCCAGCACCTCAGTCGACGAGGCAAGGGCCGAGATCCCTTCACCGGGAGTGACCCCTTGGACAGAAGTTTGCGTCAGAGCATTAGCTTCACTATAGCCGATTACTTTTGCTTTGCCCCGTGGTATTCAGTTGGAATATCCTGCACCTCATTCTACGGGGAAAGAGCCGAGATCCCTTCACCGGGAGTGACCTCTTTAGCAAAGGTTTTCGTCACTATATTTCAAAAAGCTATCAAGTTCCTTCAACGATATCAAGTTCATTACGTTAAAGGTTTTCGCCAGAAACCATTCGTAGCCCTCCGTCGTTTCATGTGGGTAGTCAATAGTATTCAAGCTGTGTTTGTTGGCCATAGTCAAGGCACAGTGTTTGGTAGCTATTGGGTGTTCATATGCTGCATAGATAGATGCGTTGGTTTGGGACAGTCGTATAGCCTTGATGGCCTTAGTCAAGGGCTTGTACGGGTGGGTTCAAATCAACCTGGACAATGACGGGCAGAACTTGACATGTGACTTATGATTTGTTGGCCTTAGTCAAGGTCATAAGAGCATGGGGTAGAAATCACATCGGGAGTTTCAAAAGAACTGAAACTTGCCAGATATGCGCATACCTTCTGGAGTGTGATGACGTGAGTGGATTCCGTCACGTTATCATGCGATGATAGTTGGATCCCGATTCCCACTGATGAGTTGGTATACTCCTCGGGCGATCCCGACTAATTCTTCTTTCAGGTTTGGAGGAGAATTTGACGGTACAGTGGGAGGTTTCCAGATTAGATAAATTGGTAACCATTCTGATCTAGGTTAGAGTGCACGCTGAGTGTTTCTTTTCTCTCTCTCTTTGGCTGCGACCATTGACCCGACCCTAAGACTATGACTCGGTGACCAAGTTGACCGAACTTTCTTAAACACTAGCTTTTTGGATTGTCAGAGTTGCAAACCTCATTGCCACCCCTACTTTTACCTTTTTCTCCAGGACACCCCGTATTACTACGAACGTCCACTTCCATTGGACAAAACCATCGTATGGTTATATACGAACTCGAAAGAATTTATTCGAGGATGGTTTCAGGTTCTGGAGAAAACGAATAGGACTATTCAGTTATCTTTTCCTTTTACCTTCTCTCTCAGATTGCGAGTACTCCTTGGCTTAAGAGATAGTACACCTATTACGCAAATTGGATAGTCTTTGTAACATTTCAAAAAGATAAAATATTAATTTTTGGGAATTTTTATAATTTAATATTATTTTATTGAATATTTTAATATTTTGGTATTATTAAATACAAATAAATAGGAAAAATGTTAGAAAAATTATGGAAAATTCTAAAATAGGGTAAATTAAAGAATTATGCCATTTCTAAGTTTAATTGACTAGTTATATGCTTAATTAGTGCTAATCGCGAATAAAAACCGCTAATTGGATTTTTAGCATTTTTGTGCAAAAATGTGCACATTTCATTTTTGGACTTGTGTTACATTTTTCTTGCCATGGTTTTATTTTGGGATCACTATTTGGGTGAGAAGGAATTAAAGAAAATGGAAAATGGAATAGATTATGAAGCATGGTGAGAGAGAGAGAGAGAGAGTAGGTAGGGGTGTGTTGACTTAGCCATTTCTCCTTCATCTCTTCCTCTCATTTTTCTCTCCCCTCTTCCCCTTAGTGTTGCTGCTGCTACTGCCCCCATTCTCCCCTCCACAAATCCTCTCACTTCATCTCAAAAACAAACTCAAAACCTTACATTCCTTTCACGAAAAATGCACACAAGCCCAAGATCTACGCAATGGACCAAGAAAGATGGTGTTTTGGCGCTGTTAAGGATTCATGAGGGTCTATTGAGGTATTTCCTTCACATTAAGTGTTGTAATTCTTGTGCTTAGGCTTTAATTCAAGTTTCATATCGATATCGTGTGATGTTGTGCACTTTGGACAAAACTAGAGAGGGTTAGGGTAAAGTTGAGATGTGGCTGTGCAATTAGACTCTAATGGTAACCTTAGACCCTATATTGACCAAGACCCTGACCTAGCACAACCTGAAACCCAAAAATACGGAATTATGGAACTTTTCGTGTCGATTTGTGCAATCTGTAATGAGTATATTGAATCTGCTATCACCCGAGACACCCTAAAATAAAATTGAGTGGACAGTGACATGTGCAGGCACCAGAGAACCATCACCCCAAACCCTAGCTCCCCACTCCAAAGTGAGGCCGCCGAATTTCACATTCTGGCCGCAATTTGCGGCCAGAGCAGAGAGGAATTTCCTCGTTTTCTGTGCATGGCCCTATTTCCTCTAGTATTGACCCTGGGTACTTCTAGTTTTGACTGATTCCATCTAGGGTGAAATTTGGGACATATTTCCTAAGTTGCTGTTTTGGATTCGTGTTTCCGTATTCCGTATTTTTAAGTCTGAAATTGTGGATTGTGTTTTGCCTCGACTATTTGGCGTTTATACGACGATATAGAGGATTTATTGATGGTTTTGAAGGCGTGCCATAGGTTCTCACCTATAGGCCCCTTATCGTATCGTTTTGGATTTCATGTGCCGTTTTAGCTTGGATTTGGTTTTAATGCGCATATACGATACTTTGATATGTAGGTACCCATGAAGACTTCGGGACGACAAGCAAATACGTGGTGACGTCCGCAAATGATGATGCAAAGTGAGTAAATTATATCTACAGGGGGAAGTCGGGTGGAAGGCGTATAGCACTCCCGCAGTCCGTAGATAGTATACTATGTAGTTTATTTATGTGATAGTTATAGTGTGTTATGGTTAGTTAGAGATAGAAATAACTAGCGTAGTTCCTAGTTGCGAGCTCTAGGATAGAGGTACACCAGCACGCACAACCTTGCATATTCATTATACTTGCACTGTGTTTGATGATGTGGGATGACTTTGGAGATGAGTCGATGATGTGGGCTTTGTGCCGCGAGATCGGTGATTTGATATGATTCATATTTGGGATATGACTTGTGATTCTTGCGGGCTTGGGATGTGTGTTTACCCCCGCATGCATACTTTATTGATGGTATCGATTTGTACTAGACATAGAGTAGTACCCCAGATTATATGATCTGATGATAGTGATACATGTTATGTGATGAGATAGTGAGATGTTGACCCGTATCCAGCTATTGGGATGTCGTACGATGATTTACCGTACGAGCCGATATTGATGATAGATCCACACTCATAACTCGAGGATGTCCTACGATATATTATCGAGGCGGGATCACCGACTAGTACATCTATATTTATCGACTCAGATTTAGGTGGTTTCCACACCTACCCCTCCTGATTGACCTGATACTTAGATCTGTAGTTTGCATAGTAGATTCTTCACTGTGGTGTTGACTATTTGATTTCCGCATATTCATGCTATTCGCATTGCTGGCATATGTTTATTGCTATATTATAATCATGTTGTTAGGACACCAGCACCATTATCGATGATGCGTATGTTCCACGTACACTATTTGCCGGCTCACACACTTCATCATCGATAATTGCCATGCCACTACACTGTAGTGCTGTTGCATGACTTCTGATATGATTACCTTTCTTTACATGTCGCATACATCATGGATTGATTGCATAGCACATCGTATTGGATTTACTTCTTGATGTTGGATTTTCATGTGATTTCTGGTTTGAGGACCGTGGGATTATTTAAGAAAGGATGCTCTATTTTGAAAAACCCGGTACCTCGTGATATGATATTTTGGTGCGTCCACCACGCGTTTTCTCGGTGCTGAGACGTGTGCTTGAAACCCGATTCGAGGAGTGGATGATCCGTTTGCGGGTTCGTGGTGGGCCCGGTATGGTTCCCCTCGGCAAGATGATCGATGGGTTTTGCCGATTGAGCCTGGAGGCGGGCGAGTACCTACCGGTGATTGTATTTGAGCTCGGCGGATATCTGGAGGATACCGACCGGAGTTGAGAGATGGGCGTACTGCCGGGGCCGAGGGCCGATTCCGCAGACATAGCCCGCGGGCCGATCCGGACTGACGGAGCCCGATGGGTGAGGATTTACGTGTCGATGCTAGACACGGGTTTCATGATGTTTTTCCATGATTTTGTTTATATCCTCATATTGCATACATGATGCTCATTGTCATTGGGTGACGGGTGGACGGGTTCCACATATATACAGACATGGAACATATACAGACTGGATTTTTACTGATCATACTTCATTTGTATATATAACAGGGTATGAGGGCGCTGTTATATATACCCTTACACCAATATTAGTGGTATGGGACGCTAATATATGTGTATTGATATCCTTTGATACTTCATCATATTTACTTCATGCAGACATACCCTTATACTGATGACATGTTATTACCTGAGTACCTGGCACTACATACATGATTAGATGTTACATTGCCACTTTATCATACTTCAGATGTACTCTTGTGGTTTATATTACTGATTGTTGACCTAGGTTTATGTCTTGCATTCGGTTTCTGCTTGTAGATATTTCTATTCCCGAGTTGGCAACTCACCCCCGTTGTGCCACAGTTCTTGCAGGTTCTGCCGTACAGGTTCCATTGCGGCATTCCTGGCACACTACTTTCTTGCGGGTGAATTGCTTTTGGTAGGTGGATTCTTTTGCATCAAGAACCACCATTGTATTTATTTTATTTATTGTATCTAGAATTTCCATCAACCAAAACTTATATATTGTTTCAGACCTAGACTTTAGTGATGTATTATTTGGCCTTAGAGTCGCGCTTAGTAGTATTGCGGTTTTCTTGCTTGCTGTGTTTCTTTTGGATTTGATCCTCGCCTTTCGGCGTTGTATATTCTTATTGCTTGTGTGGTTGTGGCCGTCATTTGACGAAGAGCTAGCTCCCGCTTGGGGATGCCTTTATCATTGCATATATTGTTATCCTTGTTGTACCCCATTCGGGGCCAGTTTTACAAAAGAAACTCTGCCGAAATTTTTTGAAAAGACTTTACTGTTTTAAAATGCATATTCGGCTTAGTTATTTAAAAAACCTTGATTTCAAACATGTATTTCTTCACTTCTTTAAACCAGTTTCTTTACTTATTCTTAAAAATGGTTTTAGATTTCTGGGCTTTTGGCTTACTTGGATCAGATGGAGTCCTATAGACTCCATATGGTTCAACGGCCAGTCACGTGCTCTTTCGGGTCGTGACAAAGTTGGTATCAGAGCGCTAGGTTGACCTTGGTTCGAGTCTAAGTTTGACTATGTGGAGCCTAGGGCGTTTATATATATACGGAACTTAGGCTTGACCTTACGGAACATAGACTTGGTCGAGGGGGTATTAGACCCGAACTTTCGTCGCGTAGGATGACCCTTAGTTGATGGAATAGGTGACTAAAGTAGAGTGACGTACCGTTGGTATGTTCCGCGGCATACTTACGACACGTCACTCCGCTTAAGGAACCTTAGGATGTACATATTTTCGAGATCAGTGATTCTCTTTATATCCAGGATTATACATCCATTTGAGATCCCCGATTCTATTAGTTTCATGATCATACCTTTATTGATGTTGTTCCTTCTTATGATCATGTATTCCCTTTGGATTTGTTGTTCTCTTCCTTACCATTGATCTGCTCTCTTCGATACTCGATTGAGGTTCATGTCGCCATGTTTGAGCGCAGTTTGGGCTGCTGCTAGGGTTACGGCCGGTGCGAGCTCGTCTGGTACGAGGGCCGACCATTGTGTTTTCTGGTGACATGGGAACGTCTCGAGTTAGTATTGATGATTGTGACCTCTAGTGGAGGCGAGTGCTTGGTTTTGCACCGGATGATCGGGCCATTGTTAGAGCTGCCAGTTGAGAGAGGACTGTTGATGTACAGCATACCTCAGAGATTATGATGCCGTCTACCGTGTAGGCAGATGGACCAGCTGTTGCTGAGATTGACAGGATGTCGCTTCCGGAGCTTACGAGCTGAGATTGTTGGAGCTTCCAGGCAGATATGAGACAGATGATAGCTAGTCTACCCGATTTGAGAGACGAAGGTGATTCGTCCGATTTATGCGCCGGAGCGGGCCCAGTTGAGTTGAAGATTTCCAGTGTGGAGAGTCTTACTCAGATCTAGAGCAGACCGATTCAGAGATTGTTGGAGATAGTGCCCTCATAGTCAATTATTGGATCGCAGGTACGTGATTGCAATGATTGTGGAGGACCTATCCCGGTAGCACAGTCTTACTCGAGATGATAGTATGCTATCTGGTTTGCCTTTATCAGTCGTGTACATGTTCAGGTGACTGATTGCATGTTACACTTTGATAGAGCCCTTAGGATCTTGCTTTACTACCAACAGTATGATGGCGATCATATACGTGAGAGTTGGGTAGTTTATATGCATATCCTTAATTGTAGTCCCTAGTCGTGGGAGTTTCGAGACAGGGCATCGATACTCCGGAGTAGACTAGTGTGTACAGTCGAGACCCCGACGAGGGGCGGTGGCCGGTCTCACAAGCCACTGGTGTCAGTTGGATCACCTAAGATGTATACAGGTGCTCATTGGGTTATGAGTACACCGGACAGGACTCGCCGGGAATCTGCTAGTTAGTATTATATCTACCGTCAGATAGCAGTTCCCTGGTGACTTGTGTACAGGTTAGTTCATCGACCTGAGGTCGTCATTTGTCTCGTGTGAGTTCCCACTGTGCTTTGATTTCTACCCTACCACGGCTCAAAGGAGTCGTGCAAACAGGTAGCTTTTGGGTACAGTCCCGAGCCATATGGAGGCACGTGAGCGGATCGGCAGGGGATTCGTCTCTCCCGGTATTGGGGGCGAGGTCGTGCTGTGTCTAGGAGAGCCATTACCCAAAGTCCATGGCCATGGCAGGAGATTTACTGGTAGGTACTCCAGTAGTATCTCAGGGTGTGATTGGGCTTCACTCCGACACGACTTATACTGCTATTGGGGGTCTGACGTTACTAGCCCCCTAGGCGGATATGCGATACTCATTGACGAACGGACCGGACTGTATATACATTGTCACTGTTAGGCTCAGTAGGGTTTTCCAGATGAGTGCGCTCATCGGCCACCCTTGAGGTCAGTCCGTGGGCAGCCGTTACGCATTGCTAGTGCCGCTGACGGTTTGTGGTTAAACCCACTGCCAGGGTGCTGACGAGTCATTAGAGTCCCCCACAGACAGTTTCCCAAGTTTGGGCGAAACGTTGTAGAGGCCGTATGGTTTTATGGCAGGGTTCGGAAAATGCACGTGCGTTTACGCACGTGTTATTTTTCGGGCAGATAATACTGGTCGGCTTTGGTTTAAGCCGGATCCGAGTATTATATTGAGTAGGTATAATATCTTTGTCTCAGTTGCATTTGTATTCGGTCGTAATACAAATGCGGGTATATTTATACAGTTTCGGGGTTGTACTGAAATTCGTTTCAGGATCACTTTTGGAAGTTGCCAGTTTCCAGTTTTCTATCAGCCGTCTTTTTACATTCGGTTAAAGACGGATTTATCTTTTCTTCAGATATGAGTGAGTCATCATTCTAGAAGTTTCTAGAAGTGATGAAGTGGCTAATGAGTCATCTTGACTTTAATGGTGCATTTATTATATGGTGACTATGCTTAATGATTCATGCTTTGTGATTAAAGCTTTTTGTTTTCCTTAAGATATTTTCTTCTTGATCTTTTAAGTGAGAAGCTTTCTTGTGGTCACCCCCCTCTCCTACGGTCACCTCCCTCTTTGCTATAAGAGGCCGGCCCCCTCTCTCTCCTCATACTCTCACTCACTTGATGTTTCATTTTAGAGAGAAAAGATTATGATAGATATTTGGGGTGTATGGAATTCACAGCTCATTTCATTCCATCACCCGATTTCCACGGCAACTTCATTAACCGATCGTCCACGGATTTGGACGAAGTGAGACAAAGTCATCTACTCATTCTCTACATCATTCTTGGTCGTCTCTTTTAGCAAACTTGACGATCGAGTTTCCTCGAGTCAGAGGCGGGAGCCCGTTTAAAGAACCGATCATGTGGTGCCACCTCGACGAGGAGATCGGAGATCGACGAGATCGGAGCAGCCGCAACGGAGCGTGGGATGATGGTTGAAGAACGAAGGACTCGGATCGTTCGGTATAACATTCCTACACTCTTTACAGTTTGTTAGTTTAGCAATAATGGCAGATCCGGGTTAAAGTATACGATAGCGCCAAGTTAAAAGTTTTTGTTCCGCATTTGGCGTCTGTAGACTGCCGGGGCGTTAGCGTAGACTTACAGTGGTATCAGAGCCTCACCATTTTGCTATACTAACTTGTGCTAACGCGTTTAAAACATCGATCCGACCGAAAATCGAAAACTGCAAAAATCCAAGCCGACAGTTTCTGTTAATTTTAAACGGTCTCAAAATTCATTTCTGTATATCTTAAAAATCCGTGCAGGCATATTTAAGAACCACGACAAAATTTGGAGTCGTGATCCCTCCAAGCTGCCGCGGAAGGGCGGCCAAACCCATGGTTTGGCCGCGCAACCGCGGCCAAGTGGGGAGCACGTGCTCCCAAATTTTGTCAGTACGTTCTGTGTTGGATTTTGGGGTTTTTGGTATATATCATTTTGGCCCAGATTTTGTTACTGTTCACCAGTAAGCAGTGGGGCCCACTTTTTGATATTTGGTCTTTGGTCGATCGAAATTTAAACACGTTAGTTTACAGTGCTTACATTATATCTCCGACCGGGAATGTCATTTGATCGGTAAACTGCGTCTGATTGCTATAGTTCTTTTAGACGGGTTTGCGAACGTGACATTCGCGTTGATGTTCTGTGTTGTGCTGTGATGTTGCGGATTTGTCGTGGTGGATGGCAGTGTGCAATGGTAGTACTGTTTGAGTTTATTTGTACATTTGATATTGCGGGGCGAGCGTCCAACTTGTGGACAGCCGTCACTGCCTGTTGTATAATATTCTTTTGAGGCACGACCAGGTTGCGGTCGATGTACCTATTGTACTATTTTTCATTACTGTACTAGGTTTTGCCCCGCGACGGAGTGCACGGATAGCCGGGTTCGGGAAAGCAACGGGTCCGCATCTCATGGCTTTGAGAGGCAGAGGGGCCCCACTTCAGAATTGGCAGACTATTCGCCGCACTCGTAGGGGGTACAGGTTGACCCAAGGAGGGGTGCCCAAGCTTACCGGATTCCGTGGAGTGCCGGGTGTTCCATTCACTATGCTGTGGGGACTGCCTCGCTTCAGGTTTTGGCGGATAACTTGCCGCACCCGTAGGGGTCTAGGTTTCATTGCACAGGCTATCCACACGACAGGGGAACGTCGAGTTTCAGCAGCGGCTCTGTGAAACTCGGGGATCCCAGATTATCTGTATTGTTCTGTGATGCTTATTGCTTTTCTGTAATGTTGCATACTATCACGCCTGGAGCGATTATGTATATTGGTTTATATACTATTAGATGTTGTATATGTTTTACACCCGCGCTAGTCCAGCCCCCGCTCTGTCGTTAGTTAAGTAACCTAACGAGTGATGACGGGACCCAGTGACGAATGCGGATAGCATATACGTACATTTTATTTTCGTTCTTTTCTGGTGTGATTGATTGATGGGACTGCGTTGATTCTGATCAACACAAAGTAAAAACAAACCTGTATACAGTTGTTGGAACAATTTAAAAAGTGTTATTGCAAAGACGTTTTCTTTTGTTATGCATAGCGGTATTCAGTGGAATATCCAGCACCTCATTCGACGAGGCAAGGGCCGATATCCCTTCACCGGGACCGACCCCTTGGACAGAAGTTTGCGTCAGAGTAATAACTTCACTATAGTCGATTACATGTTGCTTTGCATAGCGGTATTCAGTGGAATATCCTGCACCTCATTCCACGAGGAAAGAGCCGAGATCCCTTTACCGGGAGTGACCTCTTTAGCAAAAGGTTTTCGCCACTATATTTTAAAAAGCTATCAGGTTCCTTCAGCGATATCAAGTTCACTACGCTAAAGGTTTTTCGCCAAAAACCAGCCGTAGCCCTCCGTCACTTCTTTTGGGTATTCAGTAGTATTCAAGCTACGTATTTTGACCAACGCCAAGGCATAGTGTTTGGTAGTTGCTGGGTATTCAATTGTTGCATAGATAGATGAGTTAGTTTGGGACAGTCGTTCTGCCATTTTGGCCAACGTCAAGGGCATGTGCGGGTGGGTTCAAATTGACAAGATAGTGACGGGTCGAACTTGGCATGTGACTTATGACATTTTGACCAACGCCAAGGTTATAAGAGCATGGGGCAAAAACTATATTGGGAGTTTCTAAAGAAACTGAAACTTGCCAAGTATGCGCATACCTTCTGGAGTATGAGTAACGTGGATGCATTCCATCACGTTATCATGCGATGAGAGTTGGATCCCGATTCCCACTGATGAGTTGGTTTACTTTTCGGGTGATCCCGATTGATTCTTCTTTAGGTTTGGAGGAGAATTTGACAGGACAGTGGGAGGTTTCCGGATTAGATAAAGTGATGACCATTCTGATCTAGGTTAGAGTGCACGCAGAGTGTTTCTTTTCTCTCTCTCTCTTTGGCAGCGACCTTTGACCGACCCTAGACTTTGACTCAGTGACCAGGTTGACCGAACCTTCTTAAAATACTGGCTTTTGGATTGTCTGAGTTGCATAAGTCATTGCCACTCCTTCTTTTACCCTTTGAATTTCTCAGAACACCCGTATTACTACGGATATCCACTTCCATTGGATAGATCCATCGTATGGTTATATACGAACTCGAAGGGACTTCTTCGGGGATGGATCCAGGTTCAGGAGAAATAGAATTGGTTTATTCAGTTGTCTTTTATTATCACCTTCTCTCAGGTTGCGAGAGCTCCTTGGTTTAGGAGAGTACACCTATTACGCTTATTGGATAGTCTTCTTCCAAACCATAGGCTGGTGCCGAAAGGTAGGGAATGAAGAAAACCAATTAGCCTAAGTAGGGTGTGCAGAAGGTAATATGTAAAGACAAAATAAAGGGATTAGAAAGAGGGCAAAGTAAATTGCGACTGATATCATTCACGACTAAAACCACGTACTTCATCGCCACTCCTATTTCACCTTTAAAAGAATAAGGTATTATTCAGTTGTCTTTTATCGTCACCTTCTCTCGAGATGCGAGTACTCCTTGGTTTAGGAGGGTACACCTATTATGCTTACTGGATAGTCTTCTTCCAAACCATAGGCTGGTGCCGAACGGTAGGGAAGGAAGAAAACCAGTTAGCCTAACGATGGTGTACAGAAGGTAACGACTAAAGACAAATAAAGGGATTTGGAGAGATGGCAATAAAATATACGGTTGAAGTCATGAATTGGATTATGGAAGAGGCATTGCTATGAATACCAGGATACCCCTACGAAACATTTTCATGTTTCAGTGCATTGTTAAAGAAAAACTGTTTTCCCGATTAGACACTTACTCCAAGGGTATGTATTTACCAGGTTTCATTCTCATATCTGTATGGTTTTACAGATGATGAGTGGGAGTAAGATATTGGGAATAAGGTGATCATCCTCATTATATCGGAATTCGTTGTAATTGGTGATATTTGAGGAAATCGCCAGGGTACAGTTTTCAAACTACGACGCACAGGTTTTGAGTTGTTTAACTCAGCGGACTTATACAGAGTATTGTATGTTGTCCAAGTGTCCATCAGGACAAAGGGGTAGGTCCTCGTACTATGTTCTGTTTACTTATAACTTCTTTAGTATTTAGACGAGTGTTTCGTAGAAATACAAGGTCTAAGTTTTGAGAAGTTATGGGTATAAGAATAAAGTAGAGAACCAGGTATCACAAGTATCGGGATTCTTCAAAGAGATCGAAGATGTAGATTCTTGTGATTGGTATTCAGATGATAGTGATAGTTTTGAGAAACGTGTTTCTCTTTCAGGTTACTCATAATTGGATGGATTCCTAAGTTGAGTAATGCTGATTAGCCTCTTTCCATTAAGTTGATATGCACTGGAGACAGATGCATGGATTGAATATGGTTCCAATTAAATAAGTGCCAAAGTTTCTATATTGGATATAGAATAGTTCGTACCTTGAAAGATATTAAGGTACGGGGAGTTGTCCAGCTTATGATTAAAACCAGACACTGGATAACTCAGGGCACGATTCTGTAATGGCTGTTTGTGGGTTGACCCTGGCTATGACGAGGGTTGATATTCTACCATTTGGAAGATCAATAGTGATATTGTTCTTGACTCGCCACAGTTTTAGTAAAATGGATCTTTTTCAGAAAACAGTAGTGGGAGTATGGTAGAACTGGAAGTTATTCCAGAACCGCGAACGATTACGGAAAATTTAATAGGACCTATATATTCAATCAGGTTTGACATTCCAATAGCCACTCCGCAGATTTGGTAGGTAACCTCAGACACCCGAGAGGTACTTCGGTAGCCTCAAGGACGGTGACAGGGAGGTTCTTATCTACCCAGACTTGACACTACTGTTGTTCCAGGTTATGAGACCCGGTAGGAGGGTTGTCGTAGTCAGTGGGAGCAACGGAAGCATAGTGGGCAAGATGCTTATATCTATTTATAGACTTGAGCAGTTATAGCGGAGATAGATCATCTAATTTTTGATGTGACAGTCATGGGTTTGACTTCAATCAGAATAGGGGATGGATCAGTTAAGAAGGTAGTAGGGTGTGATGTCATGGTATTTGGATGACATACACAGAGTGGGAAGTAAAATTCCTATACTACGATCGGTTGTACTGTGGTTGTCACACAGTTGTTTCTCCAGACAGGATATGGATATAATATTTGACATTCTGGTTTCTAGATCTATGGTTTTAGATCTGGATTTGGGTAGTTTCCCAATGTGGGTACTTTGACAGATATTCTAATGGTTTTTGGAATAGTTGACTCCTAGCATGGTGGTGTACCTGCAGGTGATGGAGTCACCCTCTCTAAAGGTGTCTTACAGACTAAAGGGGAGAGGGATGTGCATGATTGGCAGATCACTTGCTTAGGCAATTGAGTCAATCATGAGATGTCAAGTACCACACCAAATGTTGTTTTTGCACTAGATGCAATAAGTTTGTATTAATCCAATCCTGGAGAAACATAAGGAAGCAGTTTTAGAACATAAGTACATGTTCTACGGATTTGATGACGGCAGCCTCCTTCGGGAGACGATAATCATTCCAGGCTTCAAAGGTGACGTGGATGACAGAGTGACTGTCAGAGTTTTAGTTTTTCCCTCTGACGAAGAGGGACAGTATTATGGACAGGTGGTCCAAGAGGATACTGTGGGTGGCATGGTGCCCGATACTGATTAGGTTCAGTGATCGATTCAGTCTAAGAAGTTTGGATATGGAGTTCATTTATGAACTAAGGTCCCATCAGATATCCAGACATGTTCTAAGACAGGTATTACTCAATTCGGGAGATGGTTTTCTCCGCGAACTTGAGATTAAGAGAGATATAGAAAGATACTTCTAGGCGGATCCACTCACCGAGGCTATTTCTCGAACACAATAGTTTTACAAACGGGCTTTGTGATACTGATTAGTAGAGGAGTTGGGTGTTGGTTTCACACGGGCTGTGAGTACGCAACATCGCAATAATTAGCATTGAGTGCAAGTGGGAGATTGTTGGAGATAGTGCCCTCATAGTCAATTATTGGATCGCAGGTACGTGATTGCAATGATTGCGGAGGACCTATCCCGGTAGCACAGTCTTACTCGAGATGATAGTATGCTATCTGGTTTGCCTTTATCAGTCATGTACATGTTCAGGTGACTGATTGCATGTTACACTTTGATAGAGCCCTTAGGATCTTGCTTTACTACCAACAGTATGATGGCGATCATATACGTGAGAGTTGGGTAGTTTATATGCATATCCTTAATTGTAGTCCCTAGTCGTGGGAGTTTCGAGACAGGGCATCGATACTCCGGAGTAGACTAGTTTGTACAGTCGAGACCCCGACGAGGGGCGGTGGCCGGTCTCATAAGCCACTGGTGTCAGTTGGATCATCTAAGATGTATACAGGTGCTCATTGGGTTATGAGTACACCGGACAGGACTCGTCGGGAATCTGCTAGTTAGTATTATATCTACCGTCAGATAGCAGTTCCCTGGTGACATGTGTACAGGTTAGTTCATCGACCTGAGGTCGTCATTTGTCTCGTGTGAGTTCCCACTGTGCTTTGATTTCTACCCTACCACGGCTCAAAGGAGTCGTGCAAACAGGTAGCTTTTGGGTACAGTCCCGAGCCATATGGAGGCACGTGAGCGGATCGGCAGGGGATTCGTCTCTCCCGATATTGGGGGCGAGGTCGTGCTGTGTCTAGGAGAGCCATTACACAAAGTCCATGGCCATGGCAGGAGATTTACTGGTAGGTACTCCAGTAGTATCTCAGGGTGTGATTGGGCTTCACTCCGACACGACTTATACTGCTATTGGGGGTCTGACGTTACTACCCCCCTAGGCGGATATGCGATACTCATTGACGAACGGACCGGACTGTATATACATTGTCACTGTTAGGCTCAGTAGGGTTTTCCAGATGAGTGCGCTCATCGGCCACCCTTGAGGTCAGTCCGTGGGCAGCCGTTACGCATTGCTAGTGCCGCTGACGGTTTGTGGTTAAACCCACTGCCAGGGTGCTGACGAGTCATTAGAGTCCCCCACAGACAGTTTCCCAAGTTCGGGCGAAACGTTGTAGAGGCCGTATGGTTTTATGGCAGGGTTCGGAAAATGCACGTGCGTTTACGCACGTGTTATTTTTCGGGCAGATAATACTGGTCGGCTTTGGTTTAAGCCGGATCCGAGTATTATATTGAGTAGGTATAATATCTTTGTATCAGTTGCATTTGTATTCGGTCGTAATACAAATGCGGGTATATTTATACAGTTTCGGGGTTGTCCTGAAATTCGTTTCAGGATCACTTTTGGAAGTTGCCAGTTTCCAGTTTTCTATCAGCCGTCTTTTAACATTCGGTTAAAGACGGATTTATCTTTTCTTCAGATATGAGTGAGTCATCATTCTAGAAGCTTCTAGAAGTGATGAAGTGGCTAATGAGTCATCTTGACTTTAATGGTGCATTTATTATATGGTGACTATGCTTAATGATTCATGCTTTGTGATTAAAGCTTTTTGTTTTCCTTAAGATATTTTCTTCTTGATCTTTTAAGTGAGAAGCTTTCTTGTGGTCACCCCCTCTCCTACGGTCACCTCCCTCTTTGATATAAGAGGCCGGCCCCCTCTCTCTCCTCATACTCTCACTCACTTGATGTTTCATTTTAGAGAGAAAAGATTATGATAGATATTTGGGGTGTATGGAATTCACAGCTCATTTCATTCCATCACCCGATTTCCACGGCAACTTCATTAACCGATCGTCCACGGATTTGGACGAAGTGAGACAAAGTCATCTACTCATTCTCTACATCATTTTTGGACGTCTCTTTTAGCAAACTTGACGATCGAGTTTCCTCGAGTCAGAGGCGGGAGCCCGTTTAAAGAACCGATCATGTGGTGCCACCTCGACGAGGAGATCGGAGATCAACGAGATCGGAGCAGCCGCAACGGAGCGTGGGATGATGGTTGAAGAACGAAGGACTCGGATCGTTCGGTATAACATTCCTACACTCTTTACAGTTTGTTAGTTTAGCAATAATGGCAGATCCGGGTTAAAGTATACGATAGCGCCAAGTTAAAAGTTTTTGTTCCGCATTTGGCGTCTGTAGACTGCCGGGGCGTTAGCGTAGACTTACAGAGATGACCGCCACTGTGTCGCCTTTCCGGGAGGATTGAGGCGCTGTTCGGCGTACAGGCGAATGAGCCAGTTGCTGCTGCAAATGACGAGATATCGCCCAGATGGTTGGAGCTACTGCAGCGTGAGCATATACTTAGAGAGATGATAGCAAGTCCCTAGTGACCTGAGGATAAATGACTAGGACATGTGGTTCGTTCGTTTACCGATGCGAGATCATCAGAAAGATTGTTTCCAGCTAGAGACGACTTCACTCAGGTTCGTCGAGAGTCGAAAGAGACGATCGAATGTCAGATGCCCATTTTCCAAGTTTAAAGTATACGGAATGACATGCAGGTGATTCTATGGACCCTCTAGAAGAATGAAACCCTAACTCGACTTAATGACCGTGTGAAAGCCTTTGAACCTTAGGGTTTGCGGCAGTTCCGCGGCGCCATTAGTGAGGCTTGGGTTTGCCCTTCTACGGCTGGACCACCGACGCTGTGGCATGTACTCGATACTATTAAACTGTACCTATGATGTTGATCTCTTGGGGAATTATGAAGTTCTGACGAGTCGATCGGATGATTCGACATCATTCGGATATCGTGTGATGGGATGCATTGCTTGGGAGACTCCAGATACGAGGATAGCCGTTGGAGCACAGTCCATGCAGCCATGATGAGACGAGTCCGAATCAGTCGACATGGAAGCCGAGTGAAGAAAAGAGTTCGCAAGATATTTCGACGAGATGACGTCCCACTCCGCTGACATCAGAGATGTTATACGTATCCAGAGGCGTGGTATATGGATATATTTTCCAGAAAGAAGCGCGATAAGTATGCAGCCGTTCCGGAATAAGATTTAGCTTCAGCATTGGATGATGACTTCCGGGCAATTCGGCAGGAATGAGATTTGAGAGAGGAACCTCGACAGGACCCTTCTGGAAAACGATACGAGAAGACCTAGACCTAGGAGTGGTCATTTTGCGCACCACCCAGCAGGCCAGAGTTCGGCATCGTCGACGAGGTAGTTGACCACGTTAGGATAAAGGAACTTACCCAGATACGTTGCGAATTGATCAAGGATGGACGAGTATTGAGTATTCCTCCGACGATTGGGACGTGTTCCCGAGGACCGGTTCGGCCTGACATCTTCTATAGAATGATGAAGGTACAGAGTACGCGATTTTGAGTCCGTGTGAGAGACTTCGGATTGACCGTGGCCGAGAACAGTGCAGTGTGTAGATAGCATGGTGTGACGTCATAGTGGGCGACGATAGAGACAGGTGGAACCAGAGGTTCGAGCGAGACGCTGACGAGCTGTCATTACTTCCCGTCGAGACTGGAGACCTGATATTCTTACAGAGACGTTGGGATGTGACCAGTTTCTGAGAAAATATTGTGCCGAGGACACAGATGTCTATCGAGTGAGAAGAGATTATGCAAGAGAGCCAGCCTCTGTACAGATCGGCATAGGCATGATTGGAAAAGACCCTGAGCAGGATTCCTTCCGGGACATTGCTGCAATGATGTTTACACCCAGGATCAGATGTGTGACGTTCTTTCAGAGAGCCAGAGGCCGACGCCAGTGATATGCTGCCTTACGAGTGGTCATGAGGATTGACTGAGAGGTGACCAGAGAAGTGCCAGAACGGAATCGTCCCCGTTAGCACACCTGACAGGGCCGATGAGCCGATTGACTGCGAGATAGGAAATCCGCAAGGAAGATAAGGACCCAGAGTCAGAGAACGCCAGACCGTGAGCAAGAGACAAGTAGATATCCTGCGCTGCTAGCAGTGGATGCACCGACTCCTTCTCGACCTTGAAGGAGGAACTACCGAAGACGGTATTTATGATTGTGATTTTGCGATTCGATTATCACGTATCCGTCGTTTTGGATTTCGGTATTTTGGGCATTCTGTTTGCATGATTTAGTTTCGATGACTGAGTTTCATGATATTTGTTTCATGCACCCACTGGATATTTATGTTTGCACATAGTTATTACGTTTGCGATATTGATTGAGATTTCACGCCTATCTTATGCAGTGATTTGATTTACACTTCCGACATAGTTTTCATGCACCTTCAGTGTTTTGATATACGATTTTGGTGCACGCCAGATGCACTAAATCGGGATTCTTCGTGCATGTCACATGCACCTGATTTTTCTGTCAGGCACACACGTTGCCTATGACAGATGTTTCGTGCACACCAGTTGCACCTAGATATTGTTTTGTACACCTGTTTGACACATATATGGATTTTGATTCCTTGCGCACCAGACGCATAGGATAATCTTATATATGCATTTTGGGGATTGATTTCTAGTAGAGCAGTACATTTTTATGATATTCTCTATGTATTGATGTTTTCGGAGCCCCGACAAATTGGATTATTATTGAAATTGTTTTAGTATTGGGGGTTTAAAATTTAAATTCGAGGACCGAATTTCTTTAAGGGGGGTAGATTGTAACATTTCAAAAAGATAAAATATTAATTTTTGGAAATTTTTATAATTTAATAATATTTTATTTAATATTTTAATATTTTGGTATTATTAAATACAAATAAATAGGAAAAATGTTAGAAAAATTATGGAAAATTCTAAAATAGGGTAAATTAAAGAATTATGCCATTTCTAAGTTTAATTGACTAGTTATATGCTTAATTAGTGCTAATCGCGATTAAAAACCGCTAATTGGATTTTTAGCATTTTTGTGCAAAAATGTGCACATATCATTTTTGGACTTGTGTTACATTTTTCTTGCCATGGTTTTATTTTGGGATCACTATTTGGGTGAGAAGGAATTAAAGAAAATGGAAAATGGAATAGATTATGAAGCATGGTGAGAGAGAGAGAGAGAGAGTAGGTAGGGGTGTGTTGACTTAGCCATTTCTCCTTCATCTCTTCCTCTCATTTTTCTCTCCCCTCTTCCCCTTAGTGTTGCTGCTGCTACTGCCCCCATTCTCCCCTCCACAAATCCTCTCACTTCATCTCAAAAACAATCTCAAAACCTTACATTCCTTTCACGAAAAATGCACACAATCCCAAGATCTACGCAATGGACCAAGAAAGATGGTGTTTTGGCGCTGTTAAGGATTCATGAGGGTCTATTGAGGTATTTCCTTCACATTAAGTGCTGTAATTCTTGTGCTTAGGCTTTAATTCAAGTTTCATATCGATATCGTGTGATGTTGTGCACTTTGGACAAAACTAGAGAGGGTTAGGGTAAAGTTGAGATGTGGCTGTGCAATTAGACTCTAATGGTAACCTTAGACCCTATATTGACCAAGACCCTGACCTAGCACAACCTGAAACCCAAAAATACGGAATTATGGAACTTTTCATGTCGATTTGTACAATCTGTAATGAGTATATTGAATCTGCTATCACCCGAGACACCCTAAAATAAAATTGAGTGGACAGTGACATGTGCAGGCACCAGAGAACCATCACCCCAAACCCTAGCTCCCCACTCCAAAGTGAGGCCGCCGAATTTCCCATTCTGGCCGCAATTTGCGGCCAGAGCAGAGAGGAATTTCCTCGTTTTCTGTGCATGGCCCTATTTCCTCTAGTATTGACCCTGGGTACTTCTAGTTTTGACTGATTCCATCTAGGGTGAAATCTGGGACATATTTCCTAAGTTGCTGTTTTGGATTCGTGTTTCCGTATTCCGTATTTTTAAGTCTGAAATTGTGGATTGTGTTTTTCCTCGACTATTTGGCGTTTATACGACGATATAGAGGATTTATTGATGGTTTGGAAGTGGCATTACTAGGAATACCGGGATACCCCATCGAAACATTTTAATGTTTCAGTTTCACCGTGTACTGTTAAAGGAAAACTGATTTCCCAGTTAGACACTTGCTCCAGGGTATGTATTTACCAGGTATGATTCTCACATCTGTATGGTTTTACAGATGATGAGTGGGAGTAAGTTATTGGGAATTGGGTGATCATCCTCATTATATCGGGATTCGTTGTAATCGGTGATATTTGAGGAAATCACCAGGGCTGTTTGCCGGTCGGCAAATATTTGGTTTTGAATATCCGCTGTTATGCACCAATTTCAAATCGATATATCTATACGTCTATTTTCATAGAGTGAGATATACCTTTTGAAATTATGTCAGTGACATTTACCTATATGAGTGGATGGTTAGGTAAGGAGCATTAAACAGCGGTGTAATTCTTCTTAACCATAAGTACAGTTTTCAACCTACGACACACAGTGAATGAGTTATCAGACTCAAGGGACTTATACAGAGTATTGTATGTTGTCCAGGGTCCATCAGGACAGAGGGGTTGGTCCTCGTACTATATTCGATTTACTTATGACTTCTCTAGTTTTTAGACAAGTGTTTCGTAGAAACACAGGGTCCGAATTTTGAGAAGTTATAGGTATTTGAATAAAGTAGAGAACCAGATATCGCAAGTATCGGGATTCTTCAAAGTGATCGAAGATGTAGATACTTGAGTATGGTATTCAGTCGATAGTAGTGATTAAGAGAACTTGCTTCTCTTTCAGGTTACTCATAATTGGAAGCATTCCTAAGTTGAGTAACGATGATTGGCCTCTTTCCATTTAGTAAACATGCACTGGAGACAGCTGCATGATTTGAATCTAGTTCAATTAAATCAGTGCTTCTGTTTCTATATTGGATATAGAACAGTTCATATCTTAACGATGTTAAGGTACGGGGAGTTGTCCGGCTTATGATTAAAACCAGACACTGGACAACTCAAGGCACGTTTCTGTAATGGCTGTTTGTGGGTTGACCCAGGCTACGACGAGGGTTGATTTTCTACCATCTGGCAGATCAATAGAAATATTGTTCTAGACTCTCCACAGTTTTAAATTAAAAATGGATTTTTTCAGAAAAACAGTAGTGGGAGTATGGTAGAACTAGAAGTGATTCCAGAACCACAAACGATTACTGAAGATTTGATAGGAACCTAAAGATTCAATCTGATTTGACATTCCATTGGCCACTCCGCAGATACGGTGGGTAACTTCAGGCACCCGAGAGGTACTCCGGTAGCCTCAAGGACGGTGACAAGGAAGTTCTTGTTTACCCACACTTGCCATTGCTGTTGTTCCAGACTGTGATACCCGGCAAGAGGATGAGTATAGCGTCGTTCTAAACTTGATTTAGAAGTGTACGTCTATATGACTCTGCCAGAGGGTTGTCGTAGTCAGTGGGAGCGGCGGAAGCATTGGTGGACAGTTGGCTTATGTCTATTTATAGACTAAAGCAGGTATAGCGGAGATAGATCATCAATTTCTGACATGACAGTCATAGGTTTGACATCGTCAGAATAGGGGATGGATCTGTTGAGGAGGTAGTAGGGTGTGATGTCATGGTATTTGGATGACCTACACAGAGTAGGAAGTGATATTCCTACACTACAATCAGTTATACTTTGGTCGTCACACAGTGGTTTCTCCACATGGGACTTGGACATTATATCAAACATACTGGTTACTAGATCTATGGTTTTAGATCTAGATTTGGGTGGTTTCCTAATCAGGGTACTTAGACAGCATTCTAAGAGTATTTAGAATGGACGGCTCCTGGCACGGTGGTGTACCTGCAAGTGACGGAGTCACCCTCTCTAAAGGTGTCTTACAGACTAAAGTAGAGAGGGATGTACATGATTGACAGATCACTTGCTTAGGCAATTGAGTCAATCATGAGATGTCAAGTACCACACCAGATGTTGTTCTTGCACTAGATGCAATAAGTTGACATTGATCCAATCCTGGAGAAACAGTCGGAAGCAGTTTTAGAACATAAGTGGATGTTCTAGGGATATGATAACGACAGCCTCATTCGGGAGACAGTTATCATTCCAGGCTTCCAAGGTGACATGGACGACAAGGAGGTTGTCAGAAATATAGTTTTCCTTCTGACGAGGGGCAGTATTTTGGACAGGTGGTCCAAGACAATACTGAGGGTGGCATGGCGCAGGATACTGATTAAGTTCAGTTGAAGATACAGTCTAAGAAGTTTGGATTTGGAGTTCATTTATGAGCTAGGTCCCATCAGACATCCAGACACATTCTAAGACAGGTATTACTCATTTCGGGAGATGGGTTTCTCCGTGAACTTGAGATACAGAGAGACATTGAAAGAGACATCAAGGAGGATCCACTCACTAAGGCTATTCCTCGAACGCAATAGTTTCGCAAGCGAGCTTTGTGAGACTGACTAGTAGAGGAGTTGGGTGTTCGGTATCACACGTGCTGTGAGTATGCGACATCGCAATAATTAGCCTTGAGTGCAAGTGGGAGATTGTTGGAGATAGTGCCCTCAGATTCAATTATTCGATCACAGGCACGTGATTATAATGATTGATGGAGGACCTATCCCGATAGGACAGTCTTACTCGAGATGATAGTATGCTATCTGGTTTATCTTTATCATCGTGTACTGCTTTAGGTGACCTGACAGGTCTTTATTGCACGTTGATAGAGCCCCTAGGATTCTTGCTTGACCACCAGCAGTATGAGGGAGATCATATACGTGGGAGCTGGTAGTCTATAAGCACATCCTTAAATGGTCCCTAGTCATGGGAGTTTCGAGACAGGGCATCGACACTCCAGAGTAGACTAGTGTATACAGTCGAGACCCCGACGAGGGGCGGTGGCCGGTCTCACAAGCCACTGGTGTCTGTTGGTTCACCTAAGATGTATACAGGTGCTCATTGGGTTATGAGTACACCGGACAGGACTCGCCGGGAACATGCTAGTTGGTCATATACCAGACGTCAGATGGCAGTTCCCTGGTGACATGTGTACAGGTTAGTTCATCGACCTGGGGATTGTCATTTTTCTCGTGTGAGTTCCCACTGTACTTTGATTACTACCCTACCACGGCTCAAAGGAGTCGTGCAAACAGGTTTTAGTTGGGTACAGTCCCGAGCCACATGGAGGCAGTGAGCGCATCTTCAGGGGTTCCTCTCTCCCGGTATTGGGGGTGAGGTCGCGCTGTGTCTTGGAGAGCCATTACACGAAGCCCTCGGCCGAGGCAAGGAGATTAACTGGTAGGTATTCTAGTAGTATCTCAGGGTGTTCTGGGCTACACTCCGACACGACTTGTACCGCTTTTGGGGGTCTGACTTTTACCAACCCCCTAGGCCCGCCATGCGATGCTCATAGACGAACGGACCGAACTGTACGGATATTGTCACTGACAGGCTCAGTAGGGTTGTCAGGCTGAGTTCGCTCACAGACGTCCCTTTTAGTCAATACCTGGTAGCCCGTTACGTATTGGCTTATACCTCTGACGTGCTAGTGGTTAAATCCACAACCAAGGTGTTAACGGGTCTTTAGAGTCCCCCACATTCAGTTACTCAGCTTTCGGGCGAAAAGTTCTAGAGGCCGTATGGAGATATGGCAAGGTCCGATCAGATACGTGCGGTATTGCACGGATCAGGATCGGACAGTTTGTACTACAGGCCGTATGGTTATATGGCAGGGTTCGATCAGATACGTGCGGTATTGCACGGATCAGGATCGAAAGGATATTACTAGCCGGCTTTGGTTTAAGCAGGTTCCTAGTATAGTACAGTGTAGATTTTGTCTCATTGCAGTTGTATTTCGGTCGGAATACAAATGCGGGTGTGTATGCACAGTATCGGGGTTTTCCTGTAATTTATTACGGGACCAGTTTTCTGGAGTTGCCAGTTTGCTTTCCGTTTCGGCCGATTTCCTTTGTATCGTTCATTGGCCGAAGTTTGGTGGAGGAGGGCTTATTTGCATTTGTGCAAATAAGCAATTGTGGAGGGGGGTATTTGCATTTTGTTGTATCATGATAGCTTTTCCTTGACCTTGACTTCTAGCTTCATCATGCCTTGACTTTTGTAGGACATGATGGTTGATGATGAGTGATGGTTGTTGGTTGAGTGTTGGAATTATTTTGTGATCATTGCCTTTTCATGATAACATTGTTTTTCCTCTTGCATGATTGATCAAGACACACACTCTCCACTCTCTCTCTCATTCCCTACAATGGCCGGCCACATTTGGGGAGGGGCTGTCCAACATTTTTGAGAGTGGGTTTTTGGTTCATTTCATGTTGCAAAATCCCACAAGATCAATCTCCAAAACTCCAAGTATCATTCCTCCACCAAAGGCAACTCCATGAACCCCAAATGAGACACAAGTCCTACACTATATTCTACAGCAAACCTTGGGCACGTCGACTAGCCAGCTTCGTGCCCGAGTTGCCTCGGCATTGAGGTGGGAGCCCGTAAAAGAAGTAGGCGATGTGGTGCACTTCCGGCGACAAGGTGGAGACAGGACATTCCGCGAGAGATCGGGACGACGACGAGAAGACCGGAAGACTCGGATCAGTCGGTATATCTCTATTCCCCATCTTGTAGTTAGCTAGGACTAGTTAATGGTTCGATCCGGGTTTTAGTGCGTGGTGGTGCCGGTTTGCTAAGTTTGCAAAATTAAAGTTTATCACCGCTTCCGCATTTTGGCCTCGGGATGGAGGCCGGGGCACCGCCGTGCACTTACACCCACTTGTGATGGCCTGCTCAAAGCTAGTCGGGTCATCATCTTCCATGATGCAATCCTCGCTCCCTCCATCAATGAGAAAACCGTAGTATCTCTCAGGTGGATGAGGAACCCTACTAGATCTGCGGAGAGGCTGTGGTTCATTGGGAGCTATCGAATCCTCTGGTTCCACTAAATCTTCAGTTTTAGTTTGTGCTGCTGGAACTTCTTCCAACTCTACCTCTTTGCCACTAATTTCTTTTGCAAGAAATTCTTTTTCCAAAAAGGTGGCATGTTGAGCAAAAAACACCTTTTGCTCCTCAGCGTGGTAGAAAAAATATCCTTGAGAATTCTTTGGATATCCCACAAACTTGTAAAGAACTGATCGTGCGTCGAGATTGTCCAGATTTTGCCTTTTGACATAGGCCGGACAAATCCATATCTTAACTCATTTAAAATATGGTCTCTTCCCACTCCATATCTCATATGGTGTGGTGGGTACAGATTTAGATGGAACTAGATTCAATAGGTATATGGTTGTCTCAAGCACATACCCCCAAAAAGAAATAGGCAACTCAGCAGTGCTCATCATAGAGCGCACCATATCTAATAGGGTGTGATTCCTCCGTTCCGATACACCGTTGTGTTGTGGTGTATATGGTGGAGTAAGGTAAGAGAGAATCCCATTCTCTTTTAGATAATCACGGAACTCATTTCTCAAGTATTCTCCTCCTCGATCAGATCGAAGGATTTTAATACTTTTACTCGTTTGGTTCTCTACTTCGTGCTTGTATTCTTTGAATTTCTCAAAAGCTTCTGACTTGTGTTTCAACAGGAACACATGTCCGTATCTTGAGAGATCGTCAGTGAATGTAATGAAGTACGAGGAACCATTCCTGGCATGTGTAGACATGGGACCATATACATCACTATGTATCAGTCCCAAGAGTTCTGTAACTCTTTCTCCGTGTCTACTAAACGAAGTTTTGGTCATTTTGCCTTTGAGACATGAATGGAATGTTTCATAAGATGATAATTCGAATGTATTCAAATATCCATCTTTATGTAACTTAGCTAGTCGTGTCGCATTGATATGACCTAGTCTACAATGCCACAAGAAGGATTCGTTCATTTCTGAACTCTTCCTCTTGTGAGTGTTTTGTACATTAAGAACCATAGTTTGATTTAGAACGTATATGCCATTATTTAACGAGCCTGATCCAATCAACTTTTGATTCAGGAAGATGTTCATAACATTATCCAGTACTACAAAATTATATCCTTCTTTACTTAATAAAGAAACTGATATAATGTTGCATATCATGCTCGGTATGTAATAGCATTCGTTCAGAATCAATGTATTACCACTTGGTAATACAAGGTGATATTCGCCAACTGCTTTGGCTGCAACATCTGCACCATTCCCTACTCTTACGGAATGATCACCCATTCCCAGTTCTCTACCTTTCCGTAGCCCATGCAACATATTACATATGTGGGATCCTGATCCGGTATCTAATACCCAGGACGTAGAGTGAACTGAGAAACCGTTCTCGATTACTAACACACCCGAAGAAGATGTATCAGCATACTTGTTCTTCGTTTGGGCGGCATGAGATTCCGGATATATTACTATTCCCTGCTCAGTTTTATAACATTTATAAGAAAGAACGGGACCAACGTTCCCTGCTCAGTATAACAAGCGAGTTCGTTCAATACATCAATGTTATTATCTTGATTAAGGCCTGACATGGTCACTACCTGGAGAGAGAGAAAAGAAAACACTTTTGTATGCTCTTGCAAGATTAGATTGGTTATTATCTTATCTAATCAGGATGGCTCCTACTGTTTTTATTAAATCTTCCTTCAAACCCAAAAAGGTAAGACTAGCCGGGATTAATTACACCTTACAAGTTCGCCAATCTTTCAGCCAGGTTACTATTGGTACTTTGAGGGAGGTTCCTCGTGCTTTCACACGGACCTAATTAAAATAAACCTCGTTTTTCCAGAGGCATAACCCCGTTAACACCTTTCTAGACACCTACTTGATCGTCTAATTGTCATGTGTAAAACTCGCCCAGGAGTAACTCTTACTCGCAGTGGGTATCGGGATCCAACTATCTCATAGAAGGTATGCAATCTTGTTGCAAATTTCAACACTTGAAATTCCCGATAATGCTTTTACCCCTAGCGATCTATGACCTTGACTAAGTCAACAAACCATAAATCATAAGTCAAGTTCAACCCGTACATTTCCCTATTGAATTAAACCCACTCGTACGACCCTTGACTAAGTCAACAAGGCCGTACGACTACCCTAATCCAATCAAATCTCATGCTTTAGCAGATAAACACTATTTAGCTACCGTACACTACGCCTTGACTAAGTCAACAAACGTAGCAAGAATACTAAATATTACTTATCTAAAATAACGGAGGTCTACGACAGGTTTTTATAAAAACCTTTTGCGTAATGAACTTGATATCTGTAACACTTTGAAATTTCCGTTAGAATGTTTTTCGAGATAATTAGTAATTGTGCGTGTTATTTTATATGTGTACATGGGATTATTAGTTCTAATTTAGTCGTGTTTACCCTAATTGGGAAATTTCTTGTGTTAGTGCACACATGCACACTTAGCATAATTTTCCTTGACCTAGGTTAAAGTGTTAGCCATTCATTCCTTGCATGTTTCCTTGTTAATTCCCCACCCTTTAATCAAAACAAAACCCTTTTTAGAATTCTAAAATCCAAATAAACAAATGAAGCATGGTGGTTAGGTGAGAACTTGACTTTTGACCCCTTTTTCTTTCTCTCTTCTCTCTCTTCTCCTCATTTCTGAATCCAGCATAAATTCAGCAGCAAAACCCTAGCTTTTCTTCACCTTTCCCTCTCCTTTTCACCTCTCTTTGATCTCTACACAAATCCTACACAAAAACCACTCTTTTTCTTCACAAAACCTTAGGAAAAATGAGTTGTTGAGGTGTTTGGAGGCAAATCTGCATACTTGAAAGAGGAGCTGGAATTTTTGGTGTTTCATAGGGTCTTTTGAAGGTATAAATCTCACTCCTAGCACGCTATCTCCATAACTTGCATGTTTAGTTTCAAAATGTCACCTTTTTGTGCAACTTTAGTGCTATTGAAGGGATTTAGTGATGATATGTTAAAATTTATGTTGTTGTGGCTTGATTAGCTTGTTAATGAGTTATTAGTGTGGGTTTAGACCTGGGTTTGTTTCAGGTTCCACAAAAATACCCTAAATTTTCATTTTTGTGCAAAAGTATGGATTTTAACTAAAATAAGGCTCTGTAGGATCAGCTACTACCCGAGATATTTCAGAGTGAAACTAGATTTTTCTGTAGCATGTATGGGGGGTATAGAGTGCACACACCAAACCTGGGGGCCCAATTCCCAAGTAAGGCCGCCGGAATAATCGTTCTGGCCGCAATTTGCGGCCAGATAGGTGAGATGGGAGTTGGGGTTTGGTCCACTGGAGTCTGCTGCTATGTGGGTTATTTTGGTATATATATATTTGTAATATCTGTTCTGTATCAAAATCTGGAGTAGAATACCCTATTTCCCGTATTTTTTAATCTTTCGCGACATGCGTGATACGTGTGTGTGGGTTTGGGGTTTCTGCGTATCGCGACGCGTCGGAGTCGCTTCAGGCGCGTAATCACACGTTTTAGCGTATCGCGCGCACACGCGCTTGGTTCACGAGACGAGTTACTAGTTCGGCTTTAATGTCGTGTTTGTACGGTTTGAGCTTATATGTGATATATTGTGAAATTCTAGGATTCGCAGGCGAGTGCGACGGGCGCCGCGAAGGAGGGGAAAAAGTCGTTGGCTATACCTAGCGAGAGACTATGGTGAGTAGATTTAACATCTACGGGGATATCGCCCAAATGGCGTTCTACGTCAGGGCTGATAGGATCTTATAGCTACATTTCCATACATTGACTGTTCATGGCTACTATTTAGTGCATACCACATTCCCTGATGTATATATATAAACTAGAATTGATAGAACACCGCACCCTTACTAACGGTTCATGTTGCACGAGCACTATCCTGCATGTTACACACACACCGTTAGTAATTGCCATGACACTCACACTGTAGAATTTACATCGGATCATTATGTTGTAGCTCATCTTTTTGTGACTTGACAGGATATTCATACTTGATGCATATATTACATCGGATCATTATGTTGTAGCTCGTCTTTATGTGACTTGACACGTTATTCATACTTGATGCATATATTACATCGGATCATTATGTTGTAGCTCATCTTTATGTGACTTGACAGGATATTCATACTTGATGCATATATTACATCGGATCATTATGTTATAGCTTATCTTTATGTGACTTGACAGGATATTCATACTTGATGCATATATCACATCGGATCATTGTGTTGTAGCTCATCTTTATGTGACTTGACATGATATTCATACTTGATACACATATCACATCGGATCATTGACTTGCATATTGGTTTGGATTACATGTGATTTCTGGATTTGGGAACCGTGGCTATTTCAAATATGTAATCATTTAAAAACCCGGTTCCCTTGATATGATATTTCGGTGCGTCCACCATGTGTTTCCTCGGTGCTAGAGTGATATATGTGAACCCGAATCGAGGAGCTGGATGAGGCCGATTACGGGTACATGGTGGACCCGGTATGGTACCCGGGGCGAGAACGGTTTCGCTGTGTAGTAGACGGTGAGCCTGGCAGAGGGACTACTACCTACCGGTGATTGGTTGGACCTGAAAGTTATCCGGAGGATGCTGATCAAAGTCGATAGATGGATGCGGGATGATCCGTACTGCCGGGGCCTAGGGCCGATACCGCAGACAAAGCCCGTGGGCTGACCCGGACTGACGGGGCCCGATGGATGAGGATTTGCGTGTCGATGCTGGACACGAGTACTTGTGATATTTGGGTGCCGATGTTGGGCACTCGTGATTCTCAGAGATTTACAGGATTAGAGGGCCGATGAGAGTGCCGGCGCCTGAGCTATTTGGGGGACCTGGGTGCATTGATGGACACCGATTATATATTCCACGTTGACATTCTGTGTAGATGTTATATTGCCCATGCTCAGCATTTATTATTGTACCTCATCCTGTAGTTATATTACCTGATAGAGCACTTGCATGATTATTGCACATACTGTCTATCACGCATTGATATCATCAATTGGCATATGTTAGAGTAGCGCAGTACGTACATGCTCGTGATTACCTTTATATGTTATCTCTATTCACGAGTTGGTAACTCACCCCCGTTGTGCCACAGTGTTTGCAGGTTGCCCTTCGGAGTCGTCGCGGCAGGCTGCGTTTTGCATCTTTTGACACAGATACCCCCATAGTCGGTGTACTAGCTCTTTTGCTGATGGTGGGTTTTGCGCGGTATCTGTTTATCTTTCAGTTATGTATATTGTTGTATCTAGTATTCTCCATCTACAATGTATGTATTTGACTTAGAGACAGTGTGAAGACCATGATGTATATTATTTGTTTTCTGGGGTCGTGCTTGTTGTGAGCCGACTGTACTTTGCAGCTTATTCTATCTGTGATGTTCCCACTTGTGGATCTTGATCTTCGCTCCGGCGTCGTATATTGCTATCTTTGTGATTATTTACTTAGATTTCTTAACATGTTAGTAAGTGCTTCATTTAAAACTTATAACACTCTATACTTTTACTTGTTTGATTTCTGGGTTTTCGGTTCACTTAGTCGCGTTACGCCTGTAAACGTTACGTGGTTAAGTGCCGGTCATGGGCCAAACTTTGGGTCGTGACAATGTTGGTATCAGAGCGTAGGTTTTACCTTCGGAGTGTAGGATGACCCTGGTATTATGGAGTAGGTAGCTGCAGCAGAGTGGCGTAGCATGCGTATGTTCCGCGGCATACTCACGACACGGTACTCCGCCTAAGCGACCTTAGGACTTATTGATTGAAATTCCCTCATGATTGTATACTTCCTTGCGATTCGATTTCTGTATCCTCATCGAATCCTACCTTCTTTTCAGCCATTATGCTGCCAAGGACTACGAGGGTGCAGAGAGCGGCCATGAGAGCCGAGGTTCGAGTTGATTCATCTGAGACGAGGACTGATCCTTGTAGTACTCCTGTTGTACCAGGACAGATTGTTCCCCCTACGATAGTTCAGATCGCTAGACTAGTGGTAGAGATGCAGGGCTTGCGCCAGGCGATGAGCTCGTTGGTGGAGGTCGTTCGAGCGCAGCTACAGGTGGTTGTCACCCCTGTTACCCAGTTGTTCCCTGCGATCATCATGCAGTATTCCGTCCCCTACATAGCACCGGTGGAGGCAGCCCCAGTTTACGGGACACGTCTTCCAGAGACCGTGAGAGTTCCAGAACAGTTGAGGAATCATACTGGTGTGCCAGCCTAGAGCAGAGGCTTAGGACGAGGATAATTGTTTGGCTCTCATCCCCAGGGAGGACGGCAGCCAGCGCGTAGATGTTTACGATGTGGGAGCCTTCAACACCTCATCAGGCAGTGTTCTTTCACACCACGTCAGGGTCGTATTCTGAGACGTCGTGGACGCGGAGGGTTCGTGTGCAGAGGGGTCAGGTTAGTAGAGGAGGAGTTCGGTCAGTCGCAGATGAAGGACAGGCACACGTTTTCGCTTCGACTCATCGGGACGTGTGGGCGTCCAACGCAGAGCTTTCAGGTACTCTTTCAGTATGTACTTTGTTGCACATGTATTGTCTGATCCGGATCCTTGTGCTAGTATGTTTCCACGTACTCGTACGTATCCACACACTTTGTGCCGAGTTTGGGTAGAGAGTCCGGTTTGCTTGGTCAGCCGCTTGTTGTGACTACTCCTGTGGGAGAGTCGTTTGTTGCTATGCACGTGTTCCGATCCTGTTCCGTCCGTTTTGGCGAGAGAGAGTTGCCGGTCGATTTGATCCTTCTTGAGATGTTGGACTTCGACGTTCTTTTGGGCATGGATTGGTTAGCCACGTGCTATGCTTCTGTTGACTGCCGCGAGAAGACAGTTAGATTTTGTTTTCCCGGCGAGTCGGTTTTTGTTGTGTTGGGGAACTGTGGTGCCACCCCTCACAGTGTGATTTCTTCTTTTCGTGCTGGACAACTTTTGAGGAAAGGATGTCAGGGATTTCTCGCCTATGTTTGCGATATTAGAGCTACAGAGGTTCCGTTGGATCAGGCTCCAGTTGTTAGCGAGTTCCCTGATGTGTTTCCTGACGAGCTTCCTGGGCTACCGCCCGAGCGTGATATTTCTTTCTGTATTGATTTGGTTCCTGGCACGGGGCCTATTTCTGTACCGCCTTATCGGATGGCCCCGGCGGAACTTAGAGAATTGAAGGGTCAGTTGCAAGATTTGCTGGATAAGGGACTTATTCGACCCAGTGTTTCTCCGTGGGGTGCTCCAGTCCTGTTTGTCAAGAAGAAGGACGGCAGTATGCGTTTGTGTATCGACTACTGCCAGCTGAACAGGGTGACAGTGCGAAACAGGTATCCTTTGCCACACATCGACGATTTGTTCGACCAGCTTTAGGGGCAGGATACTTTTCGAGGATCGATTTGCGATCAGGCTACCATCAGCTGCGGGTTTGACAGGAGGACATTTCTAGGACAGCTTTCCGCATGCGCTACGGCCATTATGAGTTTTTGGTGATGTCATTCGGACTCACCAACGCGCAAGCAGCATTCATGGACTTGATAAACCGTATTTTCCGTCCGTATCTTGATCTGTTCATCATAGTGTTCATTGACGATATCTTGGTGTATTCTCAGAGTAGAGAGGAGCACGAGCAGCACCTGCGGATTACACTGCAGACCTTGAGGGAGCATCAGCTTTTCGCCAAATTATCAAAGTGTGCTTTCTGGCTAGACAGCGTAGATTTCTTGGGGCATGTGATTACACGAGATGGTATATGTGTAGACCCGAGGAAGATTGAAAGCCGTTCAGAGTTGGCCTAGACCCACGTCAGTGACGGAGGTTCGCAGCTTTCTAGGACTGGCAGGCTATTACAGGCGATTCGTGCAGGCCTTCTCTCGCATTGCTACACCTTTGACCGGGTTGACCCGGAAGGGAGTTCGCTTCGATTGGACGGAGGAGTTTGAGCACAGTTTCCGGCAGCTACGGGCTCTACTGACTACGACACCAGTGCTATCGTTGCCATCAGGATTAGGCGGATTTGTGGTCTACTGTGACGCTTCACGAGTGGGGCTAGGGTGCGTTTTGATGCAGCATGACAGGGTGATCGCGTATGCTTCGCGGCAATTAAAGAAACATGAACATAATTACCACACTCATGATCTGGAGACGGCTGCAGTGGTCTTTCCACTTAAGATCTGGCGATATTATCTGTATGGAGAGTCGTGCCAGATATTCACTGATCACAAGAGCTTAAAGTATATATTCCAGCAGCGAGACCTGAACCTTAGACAGCGCCGATGGGTGGAGTTAGTAAAGGACTACGATTGTGAGATCTTGTATCACCCGGGCAGGGCTAATGTGGTGGCGGATGCTTTGAGCAGGAGACCCGGGAGTAGTCTATCTTATTTGAGCGCAGTACAGAGGCAGTCGTCGGCAGATTGGCAGATCTTATGCGACAGCCGGGTACTGTTCGAGTTTACGCCGATCGGAGGACAGATTGCGAATGTTCGTGCATGCCCACAGTTGCTTGACCGTATACATGAGGCACAGCACGGTGATGGCCGCTGTTCAGAGATCAGGACACAGATGGGACAGGGCAGATTTCCCGAGTTCGCGAATCGATGATCAGGGGATACTACTGTTGGGGCTAGACTGTGCGTACCAGATGCTGAGGGACTGCGGCGTGAGATTCTTGAGGAGGAACATCGATCGGTATATAGTGTCCATCCCGGTTCCACCAAGATATACCATGATATGAGAGGTGTTTACTGGTGGGACGGAATGAAGAGAGACATCGAAGATCTTGTGTCGAGATGCCTGACTTGTCAGCAAGTCAAGGCTGAGCACCAGAGGCCGCGGGAGAGCTACAGTCGTTAACCATTCCGGAGTGGAAATGGGAGCAGACTTCTATGGACTTCATTGTGGGTCTACCCAGGGCTAGTCGAGGGTATGACTCCATCTGGGTGATCGTGGATCGTTTGACGAAAGCGGCTCACTTCCTACCGGTGAAGACGACTTTCGGAATTGCTCAGTATGCCCAGATTTACATCGAAGAGATTGTACGACTGCACGGAGTTCCGACATGTATCGTGTCCGACAGAGACACCCAGTTTACCAGCCGGCTAGGGCAGAGATTTTAGGAGGCCTTGGGTACTCGTTGAGTTTCAGCACAACATTTCATCTGCAGACCGACGGACAGTCAGAGCGGACTATTCAGACTCTCAAGGACATGCTCAGAGCGTGCGTCTTAGACTTTGGAGGTAGCCAGGATCATCATTTACCCTTAGTAGAGTTCTCCTACAACAACAGCTACCAGGAGACCATTCAGATGGCACCATTGAGGCTCTTTATGGGAGGAGATGCAGATTTCCCGCTTGTTGGACAAAGCTCAGTGAGGGCAGTATCCTAGGGCCGCAGATTGTGGATGAGACGACCGCGAAGATCCAGTTGATTCGCGATAGGATGAGAGCAGCCCAGAGTAGGCAGAGATCTTACGCGGACCGTCGTCGGTGCAGACTTGAGTTTTCTGTTGGTGATCATGTTTTCTTGAGGGTCTCCCCAATGAAAGGCGTGATGAGGTTTGGGAAGAAGGGGAAGCTTAGTCCCAGATATATGGGCCCCTTCGAGATCCTCGAGTGTGTTGGTGCGGTTGAGTATCGATTATCCCTTCCGCCCAGTTTTCCAGACGTTCACCCCGTATTTCACGTTTCGATACTCCGCAGATATCTTCATGATCCTTCGCATGCGATTCAGCACCCGACGATCCATCTTGAGCGTGACCTTTCCTATGCAGAGCAACCGGTAATCATTTTGGATCGACAAGTGAAGAAATTGAGATCGAAGGACATACCGTCCGTCAAGGTTCTTTGGCGTGGTCCTAGCAGAGAGGAGGTCACTTAGGAGACCGAGAGCGAGGTGAGGAAGAGGTATCCCCATCTTTTCGAAGGTGCGTATAGTTAGATTTTTGAATTTGGGGACCGAATTTCTTTAAGGGGGGTAAATTGTAACACTTTGAAATTTCCGTTAGAATGTTTTTCGTGATAATTAGTAATTGTGCGTGTTATTTTATATGTGTACATGGGATTATTAGTTATAATTTAGTCGTGTTTACCCTAATTGGGAAATTTCTTGTGTTAATGCACACATGCACACTTAGCATAATTTTCCTTGACCTAGGTTAAAGTGTTAGCCATTCTTTCCTTGCATGTTTCCTTGTTAATTCCCCACCCTTTATTCAAAACAAAACCCTTTTTAGAATTCTAAAATCCAAATAAACAAATGAAGCATGGTGGTTAGGTAAGAACTTGACTTTTGACCTCTTTTTCTTTCTCCCTTCTCTCTCTTCTCCCCATTTCTGAATCCAGTAGAAATTCAGCAGCAAAACCCTAGCTTTTCTTCACCTTTCCCTCACCTTTTCACTTCTCTTTGATCTCTACACAAATTCTACACAAAAACCACTCTTTTCCTTCACAAAACCTTAGGAAAAATGAGTTTTTGGGGTGTTTGGAGGCAAATCTGCATACTTGAAGGAGGAGCTAGAATTTTTGGTGTTTCATAGGGTCTTTTGAAGGTATAAATCTCACTCCTAGCACCCTATCTCCATAACTTGCATCTTTAGTTTCAAAATGTCACCTTTTTTTGCAACTTTAGTGCTATTGAAGGGATTTAGTGATGATATGTTAAAATTTATGTTGTTGTGGCTTGATTAGCTTGTTAATGATTTATTAGTGTGGGTTTAGACCTGGGTTTGTTTCAGGTTCCACAAAAATACCCTAAAGTTTCATTTTTGTGCAAAAGTGTGGATTTTAACTAGAAATAAGGCTCTGTAGGATCTGCTACTACCCGAGATATTTCAGAGTGAAACTAGATTTTTCTGTAGCATGTATGGGGGGTATAGAGTGCACACACCAAACCTAGGGGCCCAATTCCCAAGTGAGGCCGCCGGAATAATCGTTCTGGCCGCAATTTGCGGCCAGATGGGTGAGATGGGAGTTGGGGTTTGGTCCACTGGAGTCTGCTGCTATGTGGGTTATTTTGGTATATATATATTTGTAATATCTGTTCTGTATCAAAATCTGGAGTAGAATACCCTATTTCCCGTATTTTTTAATCTTTCGCGACACGCGTGATACATGTGTGTGGGTTTGGGGTTTCTGCGTATTGCGACGCGTCGGAGTGGCTTCAGGCGCGTAATCGTACATTTTAGCGTATCGCGCACACGCGCGCTTGGTTCACGACACGAGTTACTAGTTCGGCTTTAATGTCGTGTTTGTACGGTTTGAGCTTATGTGTGATATATTGTGAAATTCTAGGATTTGCAGGCGGGTGCGATGGGCGCCGCGAAGGAGGGGAACAAGTCGTTGGCTTTACCTAGCAAGAGACTACGGTGAGTAGATTTAACATCTACGGGGATATCGCCCGCATGGCGTTCTACGCCAGGGCTGATAGGATCTTATAGCTACATTTCCATACATTGACTGTTCATGGCTACTATTTAATGCATACCACATTCCCTGATGTATGTATATAAACTAGAATTGATAGAACACTGCACCCTTACTAACGGTTCATGTTGCACGAGCACTATCCTGCATGTTGCACACACACCGTTAGTAATTTCCATGACACTCACACTGTAGAATTTACATCGGATCATTATGTTGTAGCTCATCTTTATGTGACTTGACAGGATATTCATACTTGATGCATATATTACATCGGATCATTATGTTGTAGCTCATTTTTATGTGACTTGACAGGATATTCATACTTGATGCATATATTACATCGGATCATTATGTTGTAGCTCATCTTTATGTGACTTGACAGGATATTCATACTTGATGCATATATTACATCGGATCATTATGTTGTAGCTCATCTTTATGTGACTTGACAGGATATTCATACTTGATGCATATATCACATCGGATCATTGTGTTGTAGCTCATCTTTATGTGACCTGACATGATATTCATACTTGATGCACATATCACATCGGATCATTGACTTGCATATTGGTTTGGATTACATGTGATTTCTGGATTTGGGAACCGTGGCTATTTCAAATATGTAATCATTTAAAAACCTGGTTCCCTTGATATGATATTTCGGTGCGTCCACCATGTGTTTCCTCGGTGCTAGAGTGATATATGTGAACCAAATCGAGGAGCTGGATGAGGCCGATTACGGGTACATGGTGGACCCGATATGGTACCCCGGGGCGAGAACGGTTTCGCTGTGTAGTAGAGGGTGAGCCTGGCAGAGGAACTACTACCTACCGGTGATTGGTTGGACCTGACAGTTATCCGGAGGTTACTGATCAGAGTCGATAGATGGATGCGGGATGATCCGTACTGCCGGGGCCGAGGGCCGATACCGCAGACGGAACCCGTGGGCTGACCCGGACTGATGGGGCCCGATGGATGAGGATTTGCGTGTCGATACTGGACACGAGTACTTGTGATATTTGCATGCCGATGTTGGGCACTCGTGATTCTTAGAGATTTACAGGATTAGAGGGCCGATGAGAGTGCCGGCGCCTGAGCTATTTGGGGGACCTGGGAGCATTGATGGACACCGATTATATATTCCACGTTGACATTCCGTGTAGATGTTATATTGCCCATGCTCAGCATTTATTATTTTACCTCATCCTTTAGTTATATTACCTGATAGAGCACTTGCATGATTATTTCACTTACTGCCGATCACGCATTGATATCATCTGTTGGCATATGTTAGAGTAGCGCAGTACGTGCATGCTCGCGATTACCTTTATATGTTATCTCTATTCACGAGTTGGCAACTCACCCCCGTTGTGCCACAGTGTTTGTAGGTTGCCCTTCGGAGTAGTCGTGGCAGGCTGCGTTTTGCATCTTTTGACACAGATACCCCCATAGTCGGTGTACTAGCTCTTTTGCTGATAGGTGGGTTTTGCGCGGTATCTGTTTATCTTTCAGTTATGTAAATTGTTGTATCTAGTATTCTCCATCTACCATGTATTTATTTGACATAGAGACAGTGTGAGGACGATGATGTATATTATTTGTTTTTTGGGGTCGTGCTTGTTGTGAGCCGACTGTACTTTGCAGTTTATTCTATCTGTGATGTTCCCACTTGTGGATCTTGATCATCGCTCCGGCATCGTATATTGCTATCTTGGTGATTATTTACTTAGATATCTTAACATGTTAGTAAGTGCTTCATTTAAAACTTCTAACACACTATACTTTTACTGGTTTGATTTCTGGGTTTTCGGTTCACTTAGTCGCGTTATGCCTGTAGACGTTACGTGGTTAAGTGCCGGTCACGGGCCAAACTTTGGGTCGTGACAACATCGTTGTAGAAACAAGAGATTTTGAAATGGAGTGTTTTTGTGGCTTTTACTAGTTTCGCTAAAGAGGTCACTCCCGGTGAAGGGGTCTCGGCTCTTTCCTTATCGATTAAGGTGCTGGATATTCTACAAGGAATACTGCTATGCAAAGCAAGAACTAAAGAAGCAATCAAAAAACAAAACCGAGTGAGTTATAGCATCTGCTAGTTTCGCTAAAGAGGTCACTCCCGGTGAAGGGATCTCGGTTCTTTCCTTATCGAATAAGGTGCTGGATATTCTACAAGGAATACCGCTATGCAAAGCAAAAACTAGAGCTGCCCTTTTTATAAAATTTGATTCTACAACATCTTTTAGGTTTCTTTTCTTTCCATTAATCTCATTAATGAAATCCCATCATTAAAGCTTCCTAAGCATCACAGAAGAAACAAAAGCAATAATATTTATATATCATATATATATAGTATAAACATTCGTCTCAGGCAGTAATATGATCTCATCACAGAACAGTAGCAGCAGAAGATAACATATGAAATATTGGATATACTAGAACGTCCGTGTTTTATTTTGAGCCTGAATAATACACGGATTCCACGGCCGCGATTGTAAGTCTACGGCAGCGCCCCGGCCGTCAATCTGAGGCCAAACGCGGAATAAAAATTTTTACAACTGGCACTATCGTAGACTGTAACCCGGATCTAGCCATTAACGCTAAACTTGCTAACCACAAAGAGGGTAGAAAGGCTATACCGATCGATCCGTGTCCTTCGGTCTTTAGCCATCATCCCACGCTCCTCGCGGCATCTCCGATCTCCTGTCTCATCGTCAAGGTGGCACCACATTAACGGATCTTTATACGGGCTCCCGCCTCTAAACCGAGGCAACTGGGACATGAAGTTTGCAAGCCGACATGTCCAAGATTGATGTAGAGATAGTGTAGAATACTTTATCTCAAGGCACCCAAGCCATTGGGTGAAGGTAAATTGAAGTTGACTTTTGGGTTGATGAATTGAGCAAGGAATTTTGGCAAATGAATCATCCTCTTATCAAAATTGGGCTCGGCCAATTTAAAGGGATGATTTGGAGTGGTGGCCGGCTAATGATGAGGTGGGGGGAGGGTGAGCACAAGATAAATAATGGTGACAATATGAAAAAATATTATCACAAATATCTACACTAATATCTTAAGCTTTACAAAAGCTTTTAATGCTAGCAATGAGTCACTAATACACCTCATCCCACCTAGAATTCTCTAGATGCTGCCGGAGCCCCAGCCACCGCAAAAAAAAACCTCATTTACAAAAGCCACAATTGCATGAAACCCCCTTCACAACAAAGGTATTCAGCCGAGAAGGATAGAAGGAAAAATGTCGAAAACAAAGATACAAACTGGCAACTTCAAAAAGCGATCCGGTAACAAATTACAGGATAACCCCACTACAGTATAAACATACCCTCATTTGTATTCCGACCGAATACAAAATGCAAAGAGACAAAATACTCCTACACAAAATATAATACTTGGATCCGGCGTAAACCAAACCCCACCAGTATTATCTGTCCGAACCAAGACACGCGCATAAGTGCATGTCACGACCCGAAAGTATGGAACGTGACCGGCACTTATACTGTTAGTGTTTATGCCCTAGAAGGCCATTACTGTATCATACTAGCTTGTATATTACTTAATGGAAGCTTGGGATATTCACTTGTATATAACAGTCTTGCTAAACATGGTAGTATGCTACTTGGTTTTTCTATCTTAATATGTGAGTGTACGTATTGATAGAGCTCTTAGGATCTTGCTTGTCTACCAGCATTGTGATGGCAGTCACACTAGTGGAGGCTGGGTAGTCTACAAGCACATCCTCATTCAGGTCCCTGGTCGTTGGATTATCGAGATAGAGCATCGATACTCCGGAGTAGACTAGTGTGTACGCTTCTCATCCCAGTTGGGGAGATGGTCTGTCCCACAGCCGTCAGTACGTCGTACTGGAGATAGTATGCAGGTGCTCGTTAGGTTACGGGTACACCGGACAGGACTCACAGGGAACTGTTGGTTGGTTTGATACCAGTCGTCAGTGAACAGTTCCCAGGTGACATGAGTACAGCGTAGTCCGCAGACTTGACACTGCTACTTCGCCTCGAGTGTGTCCCACTGTTCTTAGATTGCTACCCTACCACGGCTCAAAGGAGTCGTGCAAACAGGTAGCAGTTGGGTGCAGTCCCGAGCACTTGGAGGCAGTGGCGGTTAGACAGGATTCGTCCCTCCCGGTATTGGGAGTAGATATCGTGCTGTGTCAGAGAGCCATTACGCAAAGTCCCTGGCCAGGGCAAGCGAGATTTGCTGGTAGGTTCCAGTAGTTTCTCAGGGTGTAATGGGCTTCCCTCCGACACGACTTATACCGCTATTAGGGGACTGACGCTTGCCGCCCCCCTAGGCCCGATATGCGATAGTCTTGGACGAACGGACCGGACTGTATGGAGATTGTCACATCAGACTCAGTAGGAGTTCGGATGGGTTTTCTCATTGGCCTTCTTATCGACAACTACCTGGGGACCGTTACGTACAGTTAGTGCCGCTTGCGGTCTATGGTTAAACCCACTGCCAGCGTAGTAGTCGAGTCTCTAGAGTCCCACACAAAGAGTTTCCTACTCCAGGCGAAACGATATAGAGGTTGCATGGTTTTGCGACAAAGGGTTCGAACGCATACGTGCGTTTACGCACGTACGACTTTCGGACAGTTTTTACCAGTCGGCTTTGGTTTAAGCCAGTTACTGGTATCCGGTTATTGGATTTTTACAGTCTAAAGTTTTTCCGTATTTTTGCGGATTGGAGGGGCGTTCTCGTAATTGTACGAGAAGCTTCTAGAAGATGTGACTAAGGAGGTTACTTTGGATGAGATTGTGAGTCATGAGGTGATTCATCATTATCATTAATTGCACCATAAATGATAATGACACATGCTTAATGAATCACCATTAGATATTTGTGAAGCATGCTTATTCATCACTCATTTTCTTTTGTTGATAAATGAGAATGCTTCATAATATATTATGATACACTCTCTCTCTTCTCATTATCTTATCTCACATTCTCTCTCCTCAAGCTCTCATCTTCAAGAGACTAATCCTTAATCCTCATGTGTTGAGATCAAAGGTTTAGTTAGACTTAAACATCCATTACCCTCACTCTATATCATCCTTTCTTCTTTGATTAGCAATCAAAGTAGATTTGTTACCTCAAGTTAGAGGTTTAGCTTGGTGTTTTGATCTCGGATGGATCGTCTACTACCTAGAGAAGGTCGAGGAGAACAAAGGAGGACACAAAGACGAAGGACCGGTTTCATTAGGTATAATCCCTAATCACAAGTGAAAAGAAACTCTTTGAATACAGTTATTTATAGTTTAGCTTCGATTCAAGCGGTTAGTCGATGTTCGTTATTTAAACTTGATCGTTTTTGAAAATTCCGCCTCCCCACAAGTACTGGGGTGTACTACATCGACTTACAGTGGTATCAGAGCCTCGCTAAACAATAAATAACTTAATTGCAAATTTGTACGAATTTCGAACGAAAAATCAAAGCCAGAAAACCCTAAATATTATCAGTTTTTGTCGAACTTAAAATGAAGTCCAAAAATTTTTCAGGTGTGTTCAGAAAGCATGAAATGAGTCCAGGAGAACACCCACGAAATTTGAGCCAATGATTCGACTAAAGCGCCGCGGAAAGGCGGCGGATCCCACCGATCCGCCGCGCTTCCGCGGCCGAGTTGCCGAGTCATGGGCTCATCTTTCATGGGTGGGTCCTCTCTGGTGTTTGGGGTTTTCTGGGATGTTTAATTATTGCTCAGGTTACTGTTTAACATAGCAGATTTTGGAGCAATTTTGATGTTGTTTAGTCGATCGAAATTGTACAGTATTTGCATATTGGATTATATCTGTGATTGTTTAATGTGTTCGTAAACCTCCCCCAACTGCTAGTATGTCGGTTGGCAGGGGTTGCACATTTCTGAAATGGTTATATCTGTTTGTGCATATAAACTGTATTGGACTGTTGTGGTGTATAGCCGGGGTTAGCAATGGGTTATTGTTTAATTCATTTGTTGTAAATGTAATTTGTTGTAATATTATTTTTGCGGGGCACTTCCAGGTTGCGGTCGTAGCCACCGTTGTATTATTTCATTTTACTGTTTTTTGCTCCTAGGACTGACCCAAGGTGGGGTACACAGACTGCCGGGTGGGTAGTTTGCCGTACCCGTAGGGGTCGAGGGTGGGGTAACGGCTATTCATCACAACTGTGTAATCTGTCTTTTCTTGCAGGCTCAAAAGAAATACAGATTGCTTGCAAATCCAATATTGTTTATCTGTGTTCTGGAATGAATATCATTGCGTCAGACGAATGTAAAATATCTCTATTTATTGTAGCTATTTAGACGCCACTTATGTTTTACACCCGCGCTAGCCCAGCCCCCGCTCTGTCGTTAGTTAAGTAACCTAACGGGTGATGACGGGACCCCGTGGCGAATGCGGATGGCATAAGAGGACGTTGTATTTTCGTTGTTTTCTGCAATGATAGGTTAATGATGGGACGCATTATCTATAATGCAAAGAAAATAAACCAAAGTTTAAATCGTTGGAACAATTTAAAAGAAACCACTCGGTTATTTTTAAAACAGATATTTTTAAATGCGGAGATTTAACCACTCCTTTTAAAAAGCTATCAGGTTCCTTCGGTTATATCAAGTTCACTACGTTCACGGTTTCGCCAAAACCAGTCGTAGCCCTCCGTCATTTCTTATGGATGGTCAGTAGTATTCAAGCTATGCTTGTTGGCTTTCGTCAAGGCATAGTGTTTGGTAGCTGCTGGGGTATTCATTTGTTGCATAGATAGATGAGTTGGTTTGGGACAGTCGTATAACCTTGTTGGCTTTCGTCAAGGGTATATACGGGTGGGTTCAAATTAACAAGATAATGATGGGCAGAACTTGACATGTGTTTTATGATTTGTTGGCTTTCGTCAAGGTCATAAGAACATGGGGCAAAAATATATATCGGGAATTTCTAAAGAAACTGAAATTTGCAAAGAGATGCATACCATTTTGAGTTTGATGAATGTTGGTAGCATTCCTACAACATTATCAGACGATGATATTTGGATCCCGATCCTACTGTGAGTATATGCTACTTATCAGGATATTCGTCACTTAACGATCAATGCTATAAACCTAGTAGGTGTCCAGAAAGGTGTCAGCGGGGTTACGCCCCCAGAGAAAAGAGGTTATTTAATTAAGGAACTTCGCGAAAGCGTTGGAAAACCTCCCTCGAAGTATCGACACTGGCCTGGCTGAACGGTTAAGCAAGTATTGTACGGTGAGAATAGTCCTGGCTAATTCTTCTTTTATGGTTTGAGGAAGGATTCGAGAAACAGTGGGAGCCATCCAGTTTAGATAAATTAAAAACCAATCTAAACTTGCAAGAGCATCATGCTAAAGTGTTTTCTTCTCTCTCTCTCATTGCAGCGACCTTGTGACCATGACTAGGTTACATCTAGATAACAAGATGACTGAATCTAACTTATTTGACTGGCAAAGGTCTGTCCCGATGACCATTGCCTATGACAAGCTGGACCACCCTATTACTACTCAAGATCCCACCGTCCCAGGTCCAGTTTCCACCGTCGCGGATATGGATATCCGTCAGACAAAGGAAAAGAATAAAGCGAAAGCCAAGTGCCTCGTGTTGGCTTCAGTTGATGGTAGATACCAGAAGCAGCACGAGAAGATGGACTCTGGTTCCATCTTTCTCCATAAAAAAGATTTATATGGAGAGCAATCTCATATCGCAAGATATGAGGCCTCGAACGAATTGATTCAAGCGAGGTCGGCTGACGGGTCATCTGTAAGGGACGACGTCCTTACGATGACTAGCTATATTGATGAGCTCAAGGACCTGGAGACCACGTTGGGAAACAGGTCATATACTGACTTATTTCCACATTCCCTACCCTCTACTTACACCCTGAAAGAAACCAGGGAGACACAAGCTCTGCTTAATAGGGGACCTTCTTCCTCTTCATCCAAGGCGAAAGCAAAGGGTGAAAAGAAGAAGACCTCTACAAAGCCGATACACGGTGTCAGCAAAGTAGGAGGAAAGGGAAGAGAAACAGCTTTGGGACTTGGTATAGGTAAGGAGGGATATTCCTATTGTTATGGGAATGGACATTGGCAGAAGGATTGCAGGGCTTTGGAAGCCAGTAGCCAGGATTCGAAGCATGTTGTGGCTTCAGCCTCAAGTGTGTTTGTAATTGAGAACTGTTTGTCAATTAACTCTACTTCCTGGGTACTAGATACCGGAGCAGGATCTCATATCTGTAATTCGTTACATGCTTTGAGAAACCGTAAAGTTATAAGGATAGGTGATTTGTCTCTCAGTGTTGCAAACGGAATGAGCGTGGATGCTGAATCCGTGGGAGAATATCGCCTGGGTTTGACAAGTGGGCAGATATTGATTCTACGTAACTGTCTGTATGTACCTAGTTTGACTTGTAATATCATATCAGTGTCCTCACTTTCAAGAGAGGGATATGACTTTACATTCGTAAGCGATGTAGTTCACATCCACCTAAATCAAGTTCTGATTGGGTCCGGTACATTAGATGACGGTATATACGTATTGAATCAAGCTCAGGTTTTCAATGTCCAGAACACACTTAAAAGAAAGTCTCCAGAAGTAAATCAGGCTTTCTTATGGCATTGTAGACTAGGTCACATCAATGAAACACGGTTAACAAAGTTACATAGAGAAGGATATTTGAATCCGTTCGAATATCAATCTTATGCCACTTGTGAATCTTGTCTCATGGGAAAGATGACAAAGACTCCGTTTTCTGGACACGGAGTAAGAGCGAGCGAGCTCTTAGGACTCGTACACAGTGACGTGTGCGGTCCAATGTCTACACATGCGCGAGGTGGTTATTCCTACTTCATTACTTTTACGGATGATTTCTCTAGGTATGGACATATCTTCTTGATGAAGCATAAATCCGAGGCCTTTGAAAAATTCCAAGAATACAAGAATGAAGTGGAAAACCAAACAGGCAAAAGTATTAAGACGCTGAGATCTGATCGAGGTGGTGAATACTTAAGTGCCGAGTTCCTGGGTTACTTAAAAGAGAAAGGGATTCTCTCTCAGCTTACTCCTCCATACACACCACAACACAACGGTGTATCGGAAAGGAGGAATCGAACCCTATTAGATATGGTTCGTTCCATGATGAGTAAGGCTGAGTTACCGCGATCATTCTGGGGTTTTGCGCTAGAATCAGCGGCATATCTTTTGAACAAGGTTCCCACCAAAACTGTGCCTACCACCCCATATCAGATGTGGAGTGAGAAGAAACCCCATCTTCAGTACCTGAAGACATGGGGATGTCCAGCTTTTGTAAAAAAGCAGCATTCGGACAAGCTCGAGGCACGCTCAGTAGAGTGTAAGTTTGTGGGATATCCAAAGAATTCCATGGGATATTGCTTCTACTACGCAGAGGAACAAAAGGTTTTTGTTTCTCGTCATGCCCGCTTCTTAGAAACTGAATTTTTAGAAAATCAGAAGAGTGGGAGCGCAGTAGAACTGGAAGAAATTCCAGAACCACAAGCTGTTACTGAAAGTTTGGTAGAACAAGAAGTTTCAGAAGAAAGGGACATACCAGCGCCTCTCCGCAGAAGTAATAGGCAGTCTCATCCGCCCGAGAGATACTACGGTTTTCTCATAGACGGGGATAGAGAAGATTGCGTCATTGATAATGACGACCCTACTAGCTTCCAGCAAGCCATTCAGAGCGGTGACTCGGTAAAATGGCTGGATGCAATGCGGACCGAAATGGAGTCCATGTACACTAACAAAGTATGGACTTTGGACACTGCTCCAGATGGGGTGAAACCCGTAGGATGCAAGTGGATCTTCAGAAAGAAGATTGGTGTAGATGGACAGGTTGAAACCTATAAAGCTAGACTTGTTGCAAAGGGTTTCCGTCAAAGACCTGGTTTGGACTATGACGAATCTTTTTCTCCTGTGGCTATGCTGAAATCCATTCGGATCCTTCTTGCTATTGCTGCCTTCCACGATTATGAAATCTGGCAGATGGACGTAAAGACGGCCTTTCTAAATGGAAATTTAGAAGAGAGCGTCTATATGGATCAGCCAGAGGGATTCATTCAGAGTGGGAGCAGCGGTAAAGTATCCAAGCTGCTTAAATCCATTTATGGACTAAAGCAGGCATCGCGGAGTTGGAACATCTGTTTTGATGATACTGTCAAAGAATTCGACTTTATCAAAAATCCAGATGAACCATGCATATATAGTAAGATTGTAGGGAGAGTTGTTATATTCCTCGTCTTGTACGTGGATGACATTCTCCTAATAGGAAATGATATTCCTATGCTACAGTCAGTCAAAAGATTCTTGTCACAGAAATTCTCCATGAAGGACCTGGGTGATGCCACCTACATTCTGGGGATCCAGATCTATCGTGATAGATCAAAGAGGATGTTGGGACTTTCACAGTCCAGGTACATAGACACCATATTGAAAAGATTCAGTATGGAAGATTCTAAGCGCGGTAACCTACCGGCTTGTCACGGAATCACCCTCTCCAAAGAGATGTCTCCCAAGACTGATTTGGAAAGGGAACGCATATCGATTATACCCTACGCTTCTGCGGTAGGCTCTATAATGTATGCGATGTTATGTACCAGACCAGATGTAGCATACGCATTGAGCGTTGTAAGCCGGTATCAGGCAAACCCAGGGGAGAATCACTGGATAGCAGTAAAGAACATTCTCAAGTACCTGAGGAGGACTAAGGAGATGTTCTTGGTTTACGGCGGAAAGGACCTCAAGATGGAGGCCTATGCTGATTCCGGCTTCCAGAGTGACAAGGATGACTCCAAGTCCATGTCGGGTTATGTCTTTACCCTCAATGGAGGGGCGGTCTGTTGGAAGAGCTCCAAGCAGGACACCGTTGCTGACTCGACGATGGAAGCGGAGTACATAGCTGCTTGCGATGCCGCAAAAGAAGCTGTCTGGATGAAGAAGTTCCTCACAGAACTTCTGGTGGTTCCTACCAGTGTTGGTCCAATACCTCTGTATTGCGACAACAACGGAGCTATAGCTTTAGCGAAGGAACCAAGGTCCCATCAGAAGTCCAGACACATCTTAAGGCGGTATCACCTGATCAGGGAGATCGTAGATCGCCGGGAGATCGAGGTAAAGAGAGTAAATACGGAGGATAACATTGCTGATCCATTCACTAAGGCCCTTCCTCAGATTCAGTTCGAGAGGCTACTCGAGATCATTGGTCTGCGATATGCCAGTACATGGCCCTAGTGCAAGTGGGAGATTGTTAGTGTTTATGCCCTAGAAGGCCATTACTATATCATACTAGCTTGTATATTACTTAATGGAAGCTTGGGATATTCACTTGTATATAACAGTCTTGCTAAACATGGTAGTATGCTACTTGGTTTTTCTATCTTAATATGTGAGTGTACGTATTGATAGAGCTCTTAGGATCTTGCTTGTCTACCAGCGTTGTGATGGCAGTCACACTAGTGGGGGCTGGGTAGTCTACAAGCACATCCTCATTCAGGTCTCTGGTCGTTGGATTATCGAGACAGAGCATCGATACTCCGGAGTAGACTAGTGTGTACGCTTCTCATCCCAGTTGGGGAGATGGTCTGTCCCACAGCCGTCAGTACGTCGTACTGGAGATAGTATGCAGGTGCTCGTTAGGTTACGGGTACACCGGACAGGACTCACAGGGAACTGTTGGTTGGTTTGATACCAGTCGTCAGTGAACAGTTCCCAGGTGACATGAGTACAGCGTAGTCCGCAGACTTGACACTGCTACTTCGCCTCGAGTGTGTCCCACTGTTCTTAGATTGCTACCCTACCACGGCTCAAAGAAGTCGTGCAAACAGGTAGCAGTTGGGTGCAGTCCCGAGCACTTGGAGGCAGTGGCGGTTAGACAGGATTCGTCCCTCCCGGTATTGGGAGTAGATATCGTGCTGTGTCAGAGAGCCATTACGCAAAGTCCCTGGCCAGGGCAAGCGAGATTTGCTGGTAGGTTCCAGTAGTTTCTCAGGGTGTAATGGGCTTCCCTCCGACACGACTTATACCGCTATTAGGGGACTGACGCTTGCCGCCCCCCTAGGCCCGATATGCGATAGTCTTGGACGAACGGACCGGACTGTATGGAGATTGTCACATCAGACTCAGTAGGAGTTCGGATGGGTTTTCTCATCGGCCTTCTTATCGACAACTACCTGGGGACCGTTACGTACAGCTAGTGCCGCTTGCGGTCTGTGGTTAAACCCACTGCCAGCGTAGTAGTCGAGTCTCTTGAGTCCCACACAGAGAGTTTCCTACTCCAGGCGAAACGATATAGAGGTTGCATGGTTTTGCGACAAAGGGTTCGGACGCATACGTGCGTTTACGCACGTACGACTTTCGGACAGTTTTTACCAGTCGGCTTTGGTTTAAGCCAGTTACTGGTATCCGGTTATTGGATTTTTACAGTCTAAAGTTTTTCCGTATTTTTGCGGATTGGAGGGGCGTTCTCGTAATTGTACGAGAAGCTTCTAGAAGATGTGACTAAGGAGGTTACTTTGGATGAGATTGTGAGTCATGAGGTGATTCATCATTATCATTAATTGCACCATAAATGATAATGATACATGCTTAATGAATCACCATTAGATATTTGTGAAGCATGCTTATTCATCACTCATTTTCTTTTGTTGATAAATGAGAATGCTTCATAATATATTATGATACACTCTCTCTCTTCTCATTATCTTATCTCACATTCTCTCTCCTCAAGCTCTCATCTTCAAGAGACTAATCCTTAATCCTCATGTGTTGAGATCAAAGGTTTAGTTAGACTTAAACATCCATTACCCTCACTCTATATCATCCTTTCTTCTTTGATTAGCAATCAAAGTAGATTAGTTACCTCAAGTTAGAGGTTTAGCTTGGTGTTTTGCTCTCGGGTGGATCGTCTACTACCTAGAGAAGGTCGAGGAGAACAAAGGAGGACACAAAGACGAAGGACCGGTTTCATTAGGTATAATCCCTAATCACAAGTGAAAAGAAACTCTTTGAATACGGTTATTTATAGTTTAGCTTCGATTCAAGCGGTTAGTCGATGTTCGTTATTTAAACTTGATCGTTTTTGAAAATTCCGCCTCCCCACAAGTACTGGGGTGTACTACATCGACTTACATATACTACGAACGTCTCGAGGCGTACGTACTCTAAGTAAGCCGAACAGAGAAATCCATACCAAGAAAAGTAGTGGAGTGAAGGAAAAACCATATGTAAATCAACCAGTTTGCAACAAAATATACAACGCCTAAAGGCGAGGATCACAACAGAAAAGGGAACTCAACAGCATGAAACCCAGAGAAATATAACGCGCGACTCTAAGGTCGAAAGAATAAACATCACAGGTCTCTACCTCAAATAAGTACATGTTTGGTTGATGGAACTTCTAGATACAACTGAATATAATATACAATGTATACTGATGGGTACTATACAAATAACCCACCTACTAGCAAGTCGCTTGAAAGAAGCTGTGCCCGCAAAGCTGTAACGAAACCCGTACGGCAACACCTGCAAGAAACTGGGGCACAACGGGCGTGAGTTGCCAACTCGTGAATAGAAAACATCTACGAACAGAAAATCGCATGTATGACGCAATCCTAGGTCATACGATCATAACATATAATCCACAAATATATAACCAGCAATCTACAACAAGACTAGGGTAAATATCTAACCCAAGTGTAATCCCATATGACCGTGTCAATGTCTCAGGTAGCATTGTATAAATGGATGATGCATGAAAAGTATGATGAAGTTTTTAAAATGATATCAATACACATATATTAGCGTCCCATTCCACTAATATTGGTGTAAGGGTATATATAACAACGCCCTCATACCCTGTTATATATACAAATGAAGTATAATCAGTGTAATCATGCATGTAAATATGAGAATATAGTCAAAATCATGGAAAAACATCATGAAACCTGTGCCCAGCATCGGCACAAAACATAAATCCCAATATCTCGATATCTCTGTATCCCAATCTCTGTACCTCAATATCTCAAATCTCAATGTCTCAATCATAAAAATCCAGGGCGCCGTCAGTCCAGATCGGCCCCTACCATCCATCTCATGACTACGACGGTATCCTCCGGATATCCGACGTGTCGGGTAAAATCACCGGTCGGTAGTGCTCCCCTGCACAGGCTCAACGCCATCATCTGCGATCCTCTTTGTTAGTAATTTGTATGCCCTAAAGGCCATTATATGGATAGTGGAAACTTGGACATATTATCTATGGAGATAGATGAATTTCTTGCTCAAAATGATAGTACGCTATCTGGTTTACTTTATCTGTACATGTAGATTTAATCATTTACACATGTTGATAAAGCCCAAAGGATATTTGCTTGACTATTGTGATTATGATGCGGATCATACTAGTGGGGCACAAGTAGTCTATAAGCATATCCTTGAACTGTTCCTAGTCGAGGGTGTATCGAGACAGGGCATCGATATTCCAGAGTAGACTAGTGTATGCTATTCTTGTCCCATATGATGGGCGATGGATGATCCCATATCCATCTGGTGAGGAGACACCAAAGATTGTATGCGGGTGCTCAGTGGAGACTGGGTACACTGAACGGACTCGCCGAGAACTCCTATGTGGTATTATATCTATCGTCGGATAGCAGTTCTCAAGGAACACTGGTACAGGTTAGTCTGTAGACCCGAGATCGTCATAGAGTCTTGTGTGTCCTCCCACTATACTTTGATCTCCACCCTACCACGGCTCTACTGAGTCGTGCAAACAGGTGGTCTTTGGGTACAGTCCCGAGGCGCATGGAGGCAATGGGCGATAGGAGGGGTTTCGTCTCTCCCGGTATTGGGGGTTGATGTTGTGCTATGCTCGATTGGCTATAACATGAAGTCCCTGGCCAGGGCTGCTGAGATTTACTGATAAAAGTTATCAGTAGTTTCTCGATCTGTTATGAGCCATACACCAGCATGACTTATTGAGTTACTGGGGTCGACGATACCATCCCTAGACTTGATATGCAGCATATCTGACGAAGAGACCGGACTGTACGGTAAGTGTTGCCAGTTGGCTCGACGGGAGTTTTTACAGCTTCGCTGGTTTTCTTCTGATCGTTTCAATACCCGGGTGGCCGTTATGTTTAGCTGACCTCTTGCGGCTTGTGGATGTTTGATATGATCATCATCTACTGCTGGCGTATTGACGAGTCTTAGAGTCCCACAATGAAGTTTCCTGGCTCAGGCAAAACGATGTGGTGTGCATATGAGATATGCGCGGGACCCGATTAAATACGGTTATGTGATAATGTATATTAATCGGGCATTTTCTATTTGTCCGATCGTATGAGATATGACCGGTTTGGTAAAATCAAGTGTTGATTTAACTAATTACATTTAGATTAATCCTTTAAGTAAATCCTTTTGTATGCATGCATGTATGCACATGATGATGTGCATGGACACATACATGCATACATAGTATCATGGTTGATGATACAAGAATGATGGCAATATAAGACTTATATTGAAGCTTTTAATTTGTATTTATTATTTTAAGTTAATATAAAGAATATCCACTAATTCTCCTTTATTATTTAGTGGGTAAACTTTAATTAACTTAATGAAAAGAATTTCCACCATGCTTAATTCTTTAGGAAAAGAATTTCCACTCATAATTATGGTGGTAATGGAATAATGGTGATTATTCCTTTATTATCACTATAAATAGCTTCATATGTGATATGAAACAAGAAGCACACAACAAGGAAAAAAATTGAGTGCAAGGGTGTGAAAAATACAAGTTATCATATGTGATATGAAAGAAAGCTCAAGCCACCATTATCTTCTTCTTCCTCTCTAGATTTCTCTCTTGAGTGAAGATTGACAAAAGAAAGGATTTTAATTGAAGAACATAAACCACATCATCACACTACACACCTCTAGCCGATTTGTGTAGGGTGTTTACTCTACTTCGTTTGCGAAACAAGTAAGGTAAGGAGCTTTGGGCAAAGGGACTTCGGGTGGATCATCGTGGACAAGGAAGGCTACCATCGATCCGTTCCAAACTCTCATAGTGCCAAGGAGTCACCAAGGGAGATCTACAAAGGTTGTAATCTTTCCTCTTAGTGATAGTTTTACAATTGCATGTGATGTTTAGTTGTATAATCCCTAAAACTTCTAGTTTCGATTCTTGTCGGGTTAACTTAACACCTTTAATTCTTTGATTATGGCATGTGTGATGCTAACGAACTCTTGACGAGGTGCTAGGCAAGCCCTACAGTGGTATCAGAGCCAAGCTAGAGCATTAGGCGATGCGTAGGCGAAATTAAACGTCCGATCGAACCGCAAAACATCAATTTTGACAGCTCTCTGGAAATTTTTTGAAAATTGGATTTTTCCAAATTAAAATGTCCTAAAAAAATCAGCAGGCAAAACTAAGAATTACCATGAAAAAATTTTTGAACGATCTCTCTAAAGCGCGGCGGAAGGGCGGCCAACACATGGTTTTGGCGGCGCTTTAGCGGCCGTACTGTAGCATCATGAAAATTTTTTTTTTGCAGAATACCTGATTTAATTAGTACATGCCTCTGGAATATTTAAAAACATACTCAAGTGTTGAGTATTCTGGAGATAAATTGGTTTTGGTGATTCGATTGGAAAAAGTTTAACTTCGTTCAGATTTTCAGATTTTTAGAACTTGTTAAAATGTTTGAACGAATATTACAAACACAGTTTTTCCCGTATTGGAAAAATTCCAAGTGTTGGATTTTTCCCTAGTTCAAAATCTTCGAAAAACATGCAAGCGTATTTGTGGACACTCTAGAAGAACATAACCATAACTCGATTATGTGACCGTCAAAACTATCACTGAACCTTAGGGTTTGTGGTAGTTTAGCGTTGCCACATGTGAGGCGTTGGTTTGGCCCTTCTACGGTTGGTCCATAAGGTGCTGTGGCATGTTCTAGAAACTTTTGAACTCGGCTCAAGTGTTGTGCAGTTTGGGAAATCTAGGGTGTTTGTATATTCGATCGAAAAGTTTAACATTTTCTATTTATCTGAAATGTGATACAATATGTGGAATTCATATAGTTAGGCATGAAATACGAAGTATGTGATATTTCGAATTTATGATGTCTAAGTTGATTGTGGATTCCAAATGTTGTAGTTTTTCATTTTATTTTCTGTGACCGTAAGTGTAGTATGTGGTGTATCGCCGTTTTCGTTGCTATACGTCAACGACAATCGGGATACGCATACTTACTTACGTTGATGATATGAGATATTATGTGTTGCTGAGATATGATGAGCAGGATTGTCGCGATTGAATAGCCGGGGGTTTTTATGTGAGATGAGAGTTTTATTTTTCATTCATGTAAAATCAATTGTATATTATTTACTTTTCCGCATTAGGATAGACCCAAGGAGGGGAGCACAAGTGATCGGGTTCTAGGGTTCAGTGGGAGGCCATCTCGAGGAGTCGAGACCGGGTCTCCTAAACTCTAGAATTGGCGGGATCACTTGCCGCTCTCGTAGGGGTCTAAGGGTGTGGGATTGGCTATTCATCACGACCGTGGAATCCGTATTTTCTATTGTTGGCTCGATACAAAATACGGACGTCCTAGATATCCTTTTATATGCTTCTGCTGTTGATATTCTGTAATGTGATTACTTAGTATCTGAGACGAATGGATTATTATTATATATATGATATATAATAAACGTTGCTTATATTTTACACCCGCGCTAGTCCCGCCCCGCTATGCCGTTAGTTAAGTAACCTAACGGTGCATAACGGGACACTGTGGCGAATGCGGATGGTATAAGTATACGTTCTATTCTGTGATGGCTTAGGAACTTAAATGATGGGATCACATTAATAAGATTAATGTAAAGAAAAGAAACCTAATGATGTTGTAGAATCAGATCTGAAACAAACTCGGCTTTTTATGAAAAATGCAAGTTTCAAAAGGATGCGGAGCTTAAGCCACTCCTTTTCTTAACCGTTTGATTCTACAACGAGATCAAGTTCAAAGCGTTAAAGGTTTTCTTAAAAACCATCCGCAACCCTCCGTCATTTTAGGAAGTAGAGTACTTAGTATTCGTGCTGCGTATGTTGATTATAGTCAAGGCGTAGTGTACGGTAGCTAAGTGATGTCTTCCTACAAAGCATATGATGCGATTGGTTAGGACATTCATGTGATTATGTTGATCATAGTCAAGGGTCATATGGGTGGGTCTAGTTAATCACGAAATGACGGGTAGAATTTGACTAGTACTTATGATATGTTGACCATAGCCAAGGTCATAAGTGACTAGGGGTAAAAACCATATCGGGAATTTCAAGAGTTGAAATTTGCAATGAGATTGCATAACATCTATGTGATAGTTGGATCTCGATCTCACTGTAAGTAAATGTTACTTCTAGGAGAGTTTCAAGTGTAAAACCTTCCTGGCTAGTTTTCTTTTCAGGTTTTGAAAGAAAATTTGATTAAAAGCAGTGGGAGACATTGATTAGATAAAATAATAACCAATCTAATTCTTTGAAAGAGCAATTCGCTAAGTGTATCTTTTTCTCTCTCCGAATGACAATTACAGATGTCAGGACTTAAGCTTCTACTTGAGAAAAATAAACTGACAGGACCAAATTATAAAGAATGGTTGAGGAACTTGAACATTGCACTCTCATATGATAAGGTATCATATGTTCTCAATACTGAAGCCCCACCCGTCCCAGGACCTGAATCATCTGTCGCGGATAGGGAGATCCGTAAAACTTGGGAAATTGACTGCAACACGGCCAAGTGCCTCGCGCTCGCTTCTATGGACAATGTCCATCAGAAGCAACACGAGAATATGGATGTCCAATCCATCTTTCTTCATACAAAGGAGTTGTATGAAGAGCAAACTCGTACCTTGAGATACGAGGCATCTAGAAAGCTGTTTCAGATGCGAATGGCCGCTGGTACATCAGTTGGAGACCATGTTTTGAAAATGATTGGTCTTATTGAAGAACTTGAGGGTCTGGGATGGACCATGGATAATGAGCAATATACGGATATTGTTCTTCAGTCTCTCCCCCCTGCCTTTGCTCCGTTCATAGTAAATTTCAATATGAATGGTTTGGAGAAATCATTGCCTGAACTTCTCAATATGTTGAGAAGTGCAGAGAACACATTGAAAACGGCAAGGACTCCCGCTCTGGTTGCTGGGCCATCTTCCTCTTCATTCCCAAAAGCTAAGGCCAAGGGAAAGAAGAAGAAGAAGTCCATCAAACAGAAAGGTGGAGTTAGAAAGGCGAAGGGGAAAGACAAAGCAGGGGCTGGGGGAAGTGGAAAAGGAGAATGTTTTTACTGTAAAAAGTCTGGACATTGGAAACGCAACTGTGCTGAATATCTTGCTGATCTCAAGAAGAAGAAGCATGCTGATGCTTCCACTTCAGGTGTGTTTGTAACTGAAAACTGTTTTTCTTTAAACTCTGCATCCTGGGTATTGGATACCGGTTCTGGTTCTCACATCTGCAATTGTATGCAGGGATTGAGAAATAGTAGAGTTTTAAAAGTTGGAGATCATACTCTGCGGGTTGGAAATGGTTCCAATATACATGCTGTATCCGTGGGAGAGTATCATCTAGGGTTGCCTTCAGGAAGTATTTTGGTTTTGAATCCGTGTTATTTTGTACCAAGTATGCTGTGTAACATTATATCCGTTTCTTTGTTGGACAATGAAGGATATCATTTTATGTTGCAAAATAATGTTATGAACATTAACCTGAATCAAGAGTTGATTGGGTTTGGTACATTAAATAACGGTATTTACATCCTGAACCAACACACAGTTTTCAATATACAACATACTAGTAAAAGAAAGTTTTCAGATATAAATGAAGCTTTTCTTTGGCATTGTAGACTTGGTCATATTAACGAAACAAGACTAAACAAGCTAAATAAAGATGGATATTTGAATACGTTTGAATATAAATCTTATGCGACTTGCCAGTCTTGTATCAAAGGTAAAATGACCAAAACTCCGTTTAGTGGACACGGAGAGAGAGTTGGTGAACTCTTAAGCCTCATACATAGTGATGTATGCGGACCAATGTCTACACTTGCAAGAGGTGGTTTTTCATACTTCATTACTTTTACTGATGATTTCTCAAGATTCGGACACGTCTTTTTGATAAAGCACAAATCTGAAGCTTTTGAGAAATTCAAGGAGTATAAACTTGAAGTAGAGAAGCAAACAGGCTTGAGCATCAAGAAACTTCGATCGGATCGAGGTGGAGAGTATTTAAGTACAGAGTTTCTAGACTTCTTAAAAGAGAATGGGATTCTCTCTCAGCTCACTCCTCCTTATACGCCGCAACACAATGGTGTGTCAGAACGGAGGAATCGTACCCTATTGGATATGGTACGATCCATGATGTGTGATGCTGAGTTACCGCTTTCCTTTTGGGGACATGCATTGGAGACAGCAATGTATCTATTGAACAGGGTGCCAACCAAGACCGTGTCTACCACTCCATATGAGATGTGGAATGGAAAGAGACCATTTCTTAAAAGGTTTAGGATTTGGGGTTGTCCGGCTTTTGTTAAAAAGCAGAATCCAGACAAACTCGAGACACGATCGGTCATGTGTAAATTTGTGGGGTATCCAAAACATTCGTATGGATATCTATTCTACCACAAAGAGGAACAAAAGGTGTTTGTTGCTCAGCATGCCACATTTTTGGAAAATGAGTTCTTTACAGAAAGTACTAATGGCAATATGGTAGAACTAGAAGAGGTTCTAGAGACACAAATTACTCAGGAGGAATTGGTTGAAACTGATGTTGCAGTAGAACTTCAAGAACCTCAGCCGCTCAGGAGGTCTAGTAGAACTTCTCACCCACCAGAGAGATACTATGGGTTTCTCATAGATGGTGATAGAGAAGATTGCTTCATGGATGATGATGACCCTACTAGTTTTCAGCAAGCTATCACGAGTGGTGACTCAGTGAAATGGCTGGAAGCAATGAGATCCGAAATGGAGTCAATGTACACCAACAAAGTATGGACTTTGGACGTTGCGCCTCCTGGGATAAAACCCGTTGGGTGCAAATGGATCTTTAAGAGAAAGATTGGTGTAAATGGACAGGTGGAGACCTATAAAGCAAGGCTTGTAGCGAAAGGTTTTCGTCAAAGACCAGGCTTGGACTATGATGAAACTTTTTCTCCGGTAGCAATGCTTAAATCCATTAGGATCCTACTTGCTATTGCTGCTCACTATGATTATGAAATATGGCAGATGGACGTGAAAACTGCATTTCTAAATGGTGATTTAGAAGAATGTGTTTTTATGGATCAGCCAGAGGGCTTCATTGATAGTGGGAGCAGCGGGAAAGCATGTAGATTGCTTAAATCCATTTATGGATTAAAGCAGGCCTCAAGGAGCTGGAACATCTGCTTTGATGATACAATCAAAGAGTTTGATTTTATCAGAAATGAAGATGAACCATGTATTTATAAGAAGATTGTAGGGAGTACTGTCACATTCCTCGTATTGTACGTAGATGACATTCTCCTGATAGGAAATGATGTTCCTATGCTACAATCGGTCAAACTATTCTTATCACAAAGGTTCTCCATGAAGGACCTGGGTGATGCCTCGCGCATTTTGGGCATTAGGATCTATAGAGATAGATCCAAGAGGTTATTGGGACTGTCCCAATCAAAGTACATAGACACCATTCTAAAGAGGTTTAGTATGGAAGATTCCAAGCGTGGTGCCTTGCCTGCTAGTCATGGAATCACTCTCTCTAAGGATTACTGTCCGAAGACTGATGAAGAGAGAGCTCGCATGAGCATTATACCCTACGCTTCAGCCGTGGGATCTATAATGTATGCGATGTTGTGTACCCGCCCTGATGTGGCTTATGCACTGGCTGTAGTAAGCAGGTATCAATCCAACCCAGGGGAGAAACATTGGATAGCAGTGAAGAACATTCTTAAGTACTTACGAAGGACTAAAGAATTGTTCTTGGTGTATGGTAATGGGGATCTCCAGATGGAGGCCTTTACCGATTCAAGCTTCCAAAGTGACAAGGATGACAGTAAATCAATCTCAGGGTTTGTATTTACCCTAAATGGAGGAGCGGTTAGTTGGAAGAGTTCCAAACAGGACACCGTTGCAGACTCCACGATGGAAGCTGAGTATATTGCTGCAAGTGATGCTGCTAAGGAAGCCGTCTGGATGAAGAAGTTCATTGCGGAACTAGGAGTAGTTCCAACCATTGTTGATCCAATACCATTATATTGCGATAATAATGGAGCTATAACATTAGCTAAAGAACCAAGGTCCCATCAGAAATCTAGACACATCCTAAGGAGATATCATCTGATCCGGGAGATAGTGGATCGCCAGGTGATCGAGATTCGGAGAGTAGATACAAAGGATAACACAGCGGATCCATTCACCAAGGCACTTCCACAGCCGCAGCATGAGCGACTGTTTGAAATGTTGGGTATGAGATACGCCAATAATTGGCCTTAGTGCAAGTGGGAGATTGTTAGTAATTTGTATGCCCTAAAGGCCATTATATGGATAGTGGAAACTTGGACATATTATCTATGGAGATAGATGAATTTCTTGCTCAAAATGATAGTATGCTATCTGGTTTACTTTATCTGTACATGTAGATTTAATCATTTACACATGTTGATAAAGCCCAAAGGATATTTGCTTGACTATTGTGATTATGATGCGGATCATACTAGTGGGGCACAAGTAGTCTATAAGCATATCCTTGAACTGTTCCTAGTCGAGGGTATATCGAGACAGGGCATCGATATTCCAGAATAGACTAGTGTATGCTATTCTTGTCCCATATGATGGGCGATGGATGATCCCATATCCATCTGGTGAGGAGACACCAAAGATTGTATGCGGGTGCTCAGTGGAGACTGGGTACACTGAACGGACTCGCCGAGAACTCCTATGTGGTATTATATCTATCGTCGGATAGCAGTTCTCAAGGAACACTGGTACAGGTTAGTCTGTAGACCCGAGATCGTCATAGAGTCTTGTGTGTCCTCCCACTATACTTTGATCTCCACCCTACCACGGCTCTACTGAGTCGTGCAAACAGGTGGTCTTTGGGTACAGTCCCGAGGCGCATGGAGGCAATGGGCGATAGGAGGGGTTTCGTCTCTCCCGGTATTGGGGGTTGATGTTGTGCTATGCTCGATTGGCTATAACATGAAGTCCCTGGCCAGGGCTGCTGAGATTTACTGATAAAAGTTATCAGTAGTTTCTCGATCTGTTATGAGCCATACACCAGCTTGACTTATTGAGTTACTGGGGTCGACGATACCATCCCTAGACTTGATATGCAGCATATCTGACGAAGAGACCGGACTGTACGGTAAGTGTTGCCAGTTGGCTCGACGGGAGTTTTTACAGCTTCGCTGGTTTTCTTCTGATCGTTTCAATACCCGGGTGGCCGTTATGTTTAGCTGACCTCTTGCGGCTTGTGGATGTTTGATATGATCATCATCTACTGCTGGCGTATTGACGAGTCTTAGAGTCCCACAATGAAGTTTCCTGGCTCAGGCAAAACGATGTGGTGTGCATATGAGATATGCGCGGGACCCGATTAAATACGGTTATGTGATAATGTATATTAATCGGGCATTTTCTATTTGTCCGATCGTATGAGATATGACCGGTTTGGTAAAATCAAGTGTTGATTTAACTAATTACATTTAGATTAATCCTTTAAGTAAATCCTTTTGTATGCATGCATGTATGCACATGATGATGTGCATGGACACATACATGCATACATAGTATCATGGTTGATGATACAAGAATGATGGCAATATAAGACTTATATTGAAGCTTTTAATTTGTATTTATTATTTTAAGTTAATATAAAGAATATCCACTAATTCTCCTTTATTATTTAGTGGGTAAACTTTAATTAACTTAATGAAAAGAATTTCCACCATGCTTAATTCTTTAGGAAAAGAATTTCCACTCATAATTATGGTGGTAATGGAATAATGGTGATTATTCCTTTATTATCACTATAAATAGCTTCATATGTGATATGAAACAAGAAGCACACAACAAGGAAAAAAATTGAGTGCAAGGGTGTGAAAAATACAAGTTATCATATGTGATATGAAAGAAAGCTCAAGCCACCATTATCTTCTTCTTCCTCTCTAGATTTCTCTCTTGAGTGAAGATTGACAAAAGAAAGGATTTTAATTGAAGAACATAAACCACATCATCACACTACACACCTCTAGCCGATTTGTGTAGGGTGTTTACTCTACTTCGTTTGCGAAACAAGTAAGGTAAGGAGCTTTGGGCAAAGGGACTTCGGGTGGATCATCGTGGACAAGGAAGGCTACCATCGATCCGTTCCAAACTCTCATAGTGCCAAGGAGTCACCAAGGGAGATCTACAAAGGTTGTAATCTTTCCTCTTAGTGATAGTTTTACAATTGCATGTGATGTTTAGTTGTATAATCCCTAAAACTTCTAGTTTCGATTCTTGTCGGGTTAACTTAACACCTTTAATTCTTTGATTATGGCATGTGTGATGCTAACGAACTCTTGACGAGGTGCTAGGCAAGCCCTACACTCTTGCCCCGGGGTACCACACCGGGCCCACCATGTACCCGAAACGGTTCCTCCACTCCTCGAATCGGGTCCCGAAATCCATCAGCAAACTCATGGTGGACGACTCATACATGATGGGAAAACCGCGCTTTTTATTTAAAAAGAGAGAAAGCAGTTTATATACGTTTTGCGGTTTCCCCCAAATCCAGAAAATCTCATGGAAACCCGAATCCAGATCATCAATAGCATGTGAAATCTTGAATATAAGCATGAGAATCCATGAATGTAGCATAGAATGAATAACAATATGCATGAAGTGACAAGTGATAGCTACAATGTCAAGCTAACATATAAGGCAAGCATACTAATATCATGTCACTACTAGCTAACAAGCTAAATCAAGCAATAATATTTTCTAAGTGTTCGTGACATGGCAATTACCGATGAAGATGTGTGTGCGCCGGCAATTAAGTGTACGTGGTACATACGCATCATCGGTAATGGTGATGGTGTCCTAACAGCATGATATCAATAATAGAATATGAATCACAATAAGTATGTAATGCGGAGCAACAATAATAATATGCGGGAGCTGAAATAATGAACACCATGATCGCTAACCTGCATCTAATGTCATAAGAGTCATATAACTATACCACTATAAGGCTGAGCTAAAGCTAACAGTAGGAAAGGAAAACCGCCTAACCTCTGAGTCGATACGTATATATACATATATAGTCGGTGATCCCGCCTCGATAATATCACATCCGGAAGCAGTTTTATAACATAAGTGGATGTTCTATGGATTTGAGAATGGCAGCCTCCTTTAGGAGACGGTTATCATTCCAGGCTTCCAAGGTGACCTGGATGGCAGAGTGGCTGTCAGAGTTACTGTTTTCCCTCTGACGAGGGGCAGTATTTTGGACAGATAGTCCAGGTGGATACTGAGGGAAGGCATGGCGCAGGATACTGATTAAGTTCAGTTGACGATACAGTCTAAGAAGTTTGGATTTGGAGTTCATTTATGAGCTAGGTCCCATCAGATATCCAGACACATTCTAAGACAGGTATTGCTCATTTCGGGAGATGGCTTTCTCCGCGAACTTGAGATAAAGAGAGACATAGATAGAAACACCAGAGCGGATCCACTCACTGAGGTTATTCCTCGAACGCAATAGTTTCGCAAACGAGCTTTGTGAGACTGACTAGTAGAGGAGTTGGGTGTTCGGTATCACACGGGCTGTGAGTACGCGACATCGCAATAATTAGCCTTGAGTGCAAGTGGGAGATTGTTGGAGATAGTACCCTCAGAGTCAATTATTGGATCACAGGCACGTGATTGCAATGATTGAGGGGAGGACCTCATCGCGTACTGCTTTAGGTGACCTTACGAGTCGCTATTGCACGTTGATAGAGCCCCTAGGATTATTGCTTGACTACCAGCAGTATGAGGGCGATCATATACGTGAGAGCTGGAGTCTATAAGCACATCCTTAAAAGGTCCCTAGTCGAGGGAGTTTCGAGACAGGGCATCGATTCTCCAGAGTAGACTAGTGTATACAGTCGAGACCCCGACGAGGGGCGGTGGCCGGTCTCACAAGCCACTGGTGTCAGTTGGTTCACCTAAGATGTATATAGGTGCTCATTGGGTTATGAGTACACCGGACAGAACTCGCCGGGAACCTGCTAGTTGGGATTATACCTGATGTCAGATAGCAGTTCCCTGGTGACATGTGTACAGGTTAGTTCATCGACCTGAGATCGTCTTTTGTCTCGTGTGAGTTTCCACTGTGCTTTGATTACTACCCTACCACGGCTCAAAGGTGTCGTGCAAACAGGTTTTAGTTGGGTACAGTCTCGAGCCACATGGAGGCAGTGAGCGGATCTGCAGGGGTTCGTCTCTCCCGGTATTGGGGGTGAAGTCGCGCTGTGTCTAGGAGAGCCAGAACATGAAAAGTCCTTGGCCAAGGCAGGAGATTTGCTGGTAGGTATTCCAGCAGTATCTCAGGGTGTTCTGGGCTGCACTCCGACACGACTTGTACCGCTTTTGGGGGTCTGACTTTTACCAACCCCCTAGGCCCGCCATGCGATGCTCATAGAAGAACGGACCGGACTGTACGGATATTGTCACTGACATGCTCAGTAGGGTGTCAGGATGAGTTCGCTCATCGACGTCCCTTTTGGTCAATAGCTGGTGGCCCGTCACGTATGGCTAATACCTCTGACATGCTAGTGGTTAAATCCACAGCCATAGTATTGACGAGTCTTTAGAGTCCACCACATACACAGTTACTCAAGTTTTGGGCGAAACGCTGTAGAGGCCGTATGGAGATATGGCAGGGTTCGATCAGATACGTGCGGTATTGCACGGATCATGATCGGACGGTTTTTACTAGCCGGCTTTGGCTTAAGCCGGATCCTAGTATTAGACAGTGTAGTTTTGTCTCTTTGCATTTGTGTTCAGTGGGAATACAAATGCGGGCATGTATATGCAGTAGCGGGGTTTTTCTGTAATTTATTACGGGATCAGTTTTCTGAGGTTGCCAGTTTGCATTCCGTTCCGGCCGGTTTTTCTTTGTTCTTTCGCGGCCGGACTTTCCGTTGGAGGGGGATATTTGCATGTGTGCAAATAACATTTTGTGGAGGGGTTTTCTTGCATTATGTGGTATCATGATGAGGTTCTTTTTCCATCCATTCTTTGCTTTATTTGTGATTAGAAATGAGATGAAGGTTGACATGATGTTGTTATCATAACCGTTTGGTGTGGTCACCCTCTACTTTTCCTACCATCACCTCCCTTCTTGGTTTTGATCTTTTCTCTCCACCATTTTTGAAATGAGAGGGCCGGCCATTATTGGTGAGGGTGAGAGGAGGGGCCGGCCACATTAGAGGGAGGATGAGAGAGGTTCATTTGATGTGTGGCATTTTCTCATCTCATTTGCTTTTGCTAAAATTTGTGAGCACCATATTCCTCTATAGTTCTTTCTCTCATTACCTCCATCAAAGGCAACTTCAAACCTTCAAAGAGACAATGGTTTCTACACTAGTCTACAGCAAATCTTGGTCGCGTCGGCTTGCCAACTTCGCACCCGAGTTGCCTCGGTCTAGAGGTGGGAGCCCGTAAAAGTATCCGGCTATGTGGTGCCCTTTCCGATGAGGAGGTGATGGACGGAGATTCCGCGAGAGATCGGAGTGGAGACGAAGACCGAAGGACACGGATCGCTTGGTATACTTCTCTACTCTTTTCTAGATTGCTAGTTGCTAGGTTTATGCCCGGATCCGGGATAAAAGTGCGCGGTGGTGCCGGTTTGCTAGTTTGCAAAGTTTTTGTTTCCGCATTTCCGGCGTCGGATCGACGGCCGGGGCGCCCCCGCGGACTTACATTGGTATCAGAGCCACGCCATTAACCTTGCCTAGCTTGCACTAGTGTGTTTACATCTTCGATCGAACAAAATTCTAAAAACCCGCGTTTTCAAATACACAGTTTTTGTCGAAATTTTTTTGGCTCCAAAAAATTTTTCAGGTTGTTGCAGAATACTGTGCATGGAAATATAAGCAATCTGTGAAAATTTGGTCGCGAGATCTCACCATACCGCCGCGGAACCGCGGCCAAACCCATGCTTGGGCCGCGGTTCCGCCACGCTTTTGACTTGTCAACGCACCAAATTTTTGCAGTGGGCTTTTGGGCTGAAAATAGGGGTTTTGGTATACTTTGTTTGGGCCCAGAATTTCTGTGAGTGCTACAGTATTACTTGGGGGCCCACTTGGTAAAATTTGATCGATCGGATATTTTAAACACATTAGTTCACAGTATTTACATTTTATCTGCGACCGTGAATGTCACTTGATCGGTAAATCCTGTCTAACTGCTATAGCCCGGTTAGACGGATTTGCGAACGTGACTTTCACGTTGATGTTCTGTGTATTGCTGTGATGTTGCGGATTGGTCGTGGGGGATAGCCTGGTTGCAATGCTAGTATAGTTTTTGTTGTATTATGTACATTTGATATTGCGGGGCGAGCGTCCGACATGTGGACTGCCGTCACTGCCTGTTTGTATTATTATTTTGGGGCACGACCAGGTTGCGGTCGATGTACCCGTTGTATGTATATTTTACTTTCTGTACTAGGATTACCCCAAGGTGGGGTGCACGGATAGCCAGGTTCTAGAGGGCAACAAGTCCGCATCTCATGGCATTGAGACGAAGGGGGCTTCACTCTAGAATTGGCGGGCTATTCGCCGCATTCGTAGGGGGTACAGGATGATCCAGGAAGGGTGCCCAAGTTACCGGATTCCGTGAAGTGCTGGGTGGTCCATTCACGTTGCTGAAGGGGGCTGCATCGCTTCAGGTTTTGGCGGGTAACTTGCCGCGCCCGTAGGGGTCTAGGATTTCATTGCACAGGCTATCCACACGACCAGGGGAACGTCGGGTTTCAGCAGCGGCTCTGTGAAACCCAGGGATCCCAGATATCTGTATTATTCTGTGATGCTGTACATTTCTGTGATGTTGCATTTTATCACGCCTTGAACGAAATATAATATATTGGTATATATATTAGTAGATGTTGTATATGTTTTGCATCCGCGCTAGTCCAGTCCCCGCTCTGTCGTTAGTTAGCTAACCTAACAGGTAATGACGGGACCCAGTGGCGAATGCGGATGGCATATACGTACATCAGTATATTTTCGTTCTTTGTGGTGTGATCAATTGATGGGACTGCGTTGATTCGGATCAATGCAAGCTAAACAAACCTTTTCTGATGTTGTTGGAACATTTTTCAAAAAAAGCTGTTATTGCAAGGACGTTCACTTTTGTTTTGCACAGTGGTATTCAGTTGGAATATCCTGCTCCTCAGTCGACGAGGCAAGAGCCGAGATCCCTTCACCGGGAGTGACCCCTTGGACAAAAGTTTGCGTCAGGGCAATAACTTCACTATAGCCGATTACTTTTGCTTTGCATCGTGGTATTCAGTTGGAATATCCTGCACCTCATTCTACGGGGAAAGAGCCGAGATCCCTTCACCGGGAGTGACCTCTTTAGCAAAGGTTTTCGTCACTATATTTTTCTAAAAAGCTATCAGTTCCTTCAACGATATCAAGTTCGTTACGTTAAAGGTTTTCGCAAGAAACCATTCGTAGCCCTCCGTCATTTCAGACGGGTAGCACGTAGTATTCATGCTATGTTTGTTGGCCTTCGTCAAGGCATAGTGTATGGTAGCTGCTTGTTGCCTTTCTGCTGCATAGAAAGATGCGTTGGTTTGGGACAGTCGTATAGCCTTGTTGGCCTTCGTCAAGGGCTTGTACGGGTGGGTTCAAATTAACTTGAACAATGACGGGTAGAACTTGACATGTGACTTATGATTTGTTAGCCTTCGTCAAGGTCATAAGAGCATGGGGCAAAAATCCACATCGGGAGTTTCAAAAGAACTGAAACTTGCCAGGTATGCGCATACCTTCTGGAGTGTGATAACGTGAGCGGAATCCGTCACGTTATCATGCGATGATAGTTGGATCCCGATTCCCACTGATGAGTTGGTTTACTCCTCGGGTGATCCCGGCTAATTCTTCTTTCAGGTTTGGGGAAGAATTTGACGTTACAGTGGGAGGTTTCCAGATTAGATAAAGTGATAACCATTCTGATCTAGGTTAGAGTGCACGCTGATTGTTTCTTTTCTCTCTCTCTTTGGCAGCGACCATTGACCCAACCCTAGACTACGACTCAGTGACCAAGTTGACCGAACCTTCTTAACACTGGCTTTTGGATTGTCAGAGTTGCAAACCTCATTGCCACTCCTACTTTTACCCTTTTCTCCAGGAGACCCCGTATTACTACGAACGTCCACTTCCATTGGACAAAACCATCGTATGGTTATATACGAACTCGAAGGAATTTATTCGAGGATGGTTTCTGGTCCTGGAGAAAACGAATAGGACTATTCAGTTGTCTTTTCCTTTTACCTTCTCTCTCAGATTGCGAGTACTCCTTGGCTTAGGAGAAAGTACACCTATTATGCAAATTGGATAGTCTTCTTCCAAACCTTAGGCTGGTGCCGACCGGTAGGGAATGAAGAAAACCAATTAGCCTAACGGTGGTGTACAGAAGGTATTATGTAAAGACAAAGAAAGGGATTAGTAAGAGGGCAAAGTAAATTGCGACTGCTATTCACGACCAAACCAAGTATTTCTTCGCCAATCCTAAATCACCTTTGTATTTCTCCAGGACACTCCGTATCACTACGAAGATCCCATGTTTATTGGATAATCCATCGTATGGTTATATACGAACTCGAAAGGAACTTGTTCCAGTTCGGGGATGGATCCTGGTTCAGGAGAAATAGGAATAAAGTTCATTCAGGTGTCTTTTATCTTCACCTTCTCTCGCATTGCGAGTGCTCCTAGGATTAGGACAGTACACCCATTATGCTTATTGGATAGTCTTCTTCCAAACCATAGGCTGGTGCCGAACGGTAGGGAAGGAAGAAAACCATTTGGCCTAAAGGGTGTGCAGAAGGTAATGACTAAAGACATATAAAGGGATTTGGAGAGGTGGCAAAGAACTATACGGTTACAGTTGTGAATCTGGATAATGGAAGAGGCATTACTAGGAATACCAGGATACCCCATCGAAACATTTAAATGTTTCAGTTTCACTGTGTACTGTTAAAAGAAAACTGATTTCCCAATTAGACACTTGCTCCAGGGTATGTATTTACCAGGTTGGATTCTCACATCTGTATGGTTTTACAGATGTTGAGTGGGAGTAAGTTATTGGGAATTAGGTGACGATCCTCATTATATCGGGATTCGTTGTAATTGGTGATATTTGAGGAAGTCACCTGGGTTGTTTGCCGGTCGGCAAATATTTGGTTTTGAATATCCGTTGTTCTGCACCAATTTCAAATTGATATATCTGTACGTCTATATTTATAGAGTGAGATATACCTTTTTGAAATTATGTCTAAGACATTTACCTATACCAGTGGATGGTTGGGTAAGGAGCATTGAACAGTGGTGTAATTCTTCTTAACCATAAGCACAGTTTTCAACCTACGACTCACAGTGAATGAGTCATTTGACTCAAGGAACTTATACAGAGTATTGTGTATTGTCCAGTGTCCATTAGGACAGAGGGGTTGGTCCTCGTACTATATTCTGTTTACTTGTGACTTCTCTAGTTCTTAGACACGTGTTTCGTACAAACGCAGGATCAAAGTTTTGAGAAGTTATAGGTATAAGAATAAAGTAGAGAACCAGGTATTGCAAGTATCGGGATTCTTCAAGGTGATCGAAGATGTAGATACTTGTATATGGTATTCAGTTGATAGTAATGATTAAGAGAACTTTCTTCTCTTTCAGGTTACTCTTAATTGGAAGCATTCCTAAGTTGAGTAACGATGATCGGCCTCTTTCCATTTAGTTGACGTGCACTGGAGACAGCTGCATGATTTGAATCTGGTTCAATTAAATCAGTGCCTCTGTTTCTATATTGGATATAGAACAGTTCATATCTTAACGATGTTAAGGTACGGGGAGTTGTCCGGCTTATGCTTAAAACCAGACTCCGGATAACTCAAGGCACGTTTCTGTAATGGCTGTTTGTGGGTTGACCCGGGCTATGACGAGGGTTGACTTTCTACCATCTGGAAGATCAATAGTGATATTGTTCTTGACTCGCCACAGTTTTATCAAAAATGGATTTTTTCAGAAAACAGTAGTGGGAGTATGGTAGAACTGAAAGTGATTCTAGAACCGCAAACGATTACTGAAGATTTAATAAGAACCTAAAGATTCAATTGGGTTTGACATTCCATTGGCCACTCCGCAGATAAAGTGGGTAACCTCAGGCACTCGAGAGGTACTTCGGTATGCTCAAGGACGGTGGCAGGGAGGTTCTTGTTTACCCAGACTTGCCATTGCTGTTGTTCCAGACTGTGAGACCCGGCAGGAGGATGAGTATAGCGTCGTTCTAAACTAGCTTTAGAAGTGCACGTCTATATGACTCTGTCAGAGGGTTGTCGTAGTCAGTGGGAGCAGCGGAAGCATTGGTGGACATCAGGCTTATGTCTATTTATAGACTAAAGCAGATATAGCGGAGATAGATCATCTATTTCTGATGTGACAGTCATAGGTTTGACTTCATCAGAATAGGGGATGGATCTGTTAAGAAGGTAGTAGGGTGTGATGTCCCGGTATTTGATGACATACACAGAGTAGGAAGTGATATTCCTATACTACGATCGGTTATACTTTGGTTGTCACACAGTAGTTTCTCTAGATAGGAATTGGATCTTATATCATACATTCTGGTACCTAGATCTATGGTTTTAGATCTAGATTTGGGTGGTTTCCCAATCTGGTACTTAGACAGCATTCTAAGAGTATTTAGAATGGACGACTCCTGGCATGGTGGTGTACCTGCAGGTAATGGAGTCACCCTCTCTAAAGGTGTCTTACAGACTAAAGGGGAGAGGGATACGCATGATTGGCAGATCACTTGCTTAGGCAATTGAGTCAATCATGAGATGTCAAGTACCACACCAAATGTTGTTCTTGCAGTAGGTGCAATAAGTTGATATTCATCCAATCCTGGAGAAACATTCGGAAGCAGTTTTAGAACATAAGTGGATGTTCTAGGGATTTGATAACGGCAGCCTCCTTTAGGAGACGGTTATCATTCCAGGCTTCCAAGGTGACCTGGATGGCAGAGTGGCTGTCAGAGTTACAGTTTTCCCTCTGACGAGGGGCAGTATTTTGGACAGATAGTCCAGGTGGATACTGAGGGAAGGCATGGCGCAGGATACTGATTAAGTTCAGTTGACGATACAGTCTAAGAAGTTTGGATTTGGAGTTCATTTATGAGCTAGGTCCCATCAGATATCCAGACACATTCTAAGACAAGTATTGCTCATTTCGGGAGATGGCTTTCTCCGCGAACTTGAGATAAAGAGAGACATAGAAAGAAATACCAGAGCGGATCGACTCACTGAGGCTATTCCTCGAACGCAATAGTTTCGCAAACGAGCTTTGTGAGACTGACTAGTAGAGGAGTTGGGTGTTCGGTATCACACGGGCTGTGAGTACGCGACATCGCAATAATTAGCCTTGAGTGCAAGTGGGAGATTGTTGGAGATAGTACCCTCAGAGTCAATTATTGGATGACAGGCACGTGATTGCAATGATTGAGGGGAGGACCTGTCCCAGTAGGACAGTCTTACTCAAGATGATAGTATGCTATCTGGTTTACCTTTATCATCGTGTACTGCTTTAGGTGACCTTACGAGTCGCTATTGCACGTTGATAGAGCCCCTAGGATTCTTGCTTGACTACCAGCAGTATGAAGGCGATCATATACGTGAGAGCTGGAGTCTATAAGCACATCCTTAAAAGGTCCCTAGTCGAGGGAGTTTCGAGACAGGGCATCGATTCTCCAGAGTAGACTAGTGTATACAGTCGAGACCCCGACGAGGGGCGGTGGCCGGTCTCACAAGCCATTGGTGTCAGTTGGTTCACCTAAAATGTATACAGGTGCTCATTGGGTTATGAGTACACCGGACAGGACTCGCCGGGAACCTGCTAGTTGGGATTATACCTGATGTCAGATAGCAGTTCCCTGGTGACATGTGTACAGGTTAGTTCATCGACCTGAGATTGTCTTTTGTCTCGTGTGAGTTCCCACTGTGCTTTGATTACTACCCTACCACGGCTCAATGGAGTCTTGCAAACAGGTTTTAGTTGGGTACAGTCCCGAGCCACATGGAGGCAGTGAGCGGATCTGCAGGGGTTCGTCTCTCCCGGTATTGGGGGTGAGGTCGCGCTGTGTCTAGGAGAGCCAGAACATGAAAAGTCCTTGGCCAAGGCAGGAGATTTGCTGGTAGGTATTCCAGCAGTATCTCAGGGTGTTCTGGGCTGCACTCCGACACGACTTGTACCGCTTTTGAGGGTCTGACTTTTACCAACCCCCTAGGCCCGCCATGAGATGCTCATAGACAAACAGACCGGACTGTACGGATATTGTCACTGACAGGCTCAGTAGGGTGTCAGGATGAGTTCGCTCATCGACGTCCCTTTTGGTCAATAGCTGGTGGCCCGTCACGTATGGCTAATACCTCTGACGTGCTAGTGGTTAAATCCACAGCCATAGTATTGACGAGTCTTTAGAGTCCACCACATACACAGTTACTCAAGTTTCGGGCGAAACGCTGTAGAGGCCGTATGGATATATGGCAGGGTTCGATCAGATACGTGCGGTATTGCACGGATCGTGATCGGACGGTTTTTACTAGCCGGCTTTGGTTTAAGCCGGATCCTAGTATTAGACAGTGTAGTTTTGTCTCTTTGCATTTGTGTTCAGTGGGAATACAAATGCGGGCATGTATATGCAGTAGCGGGGTTTTCCTGTAATTTATTACGGGATCAGTTTTCTGAGGTTGCCAGTTTGCATTCCGTTCCGGCCAGTTTTCCTTTGTTTTTTCGCGGCCGGACTTTCCGTTGGAGGGGGTTATTTGCAAGTGTGCAAATAACATTTTGTGGAGGGGTTTTCTTGCATTATGTGGCATCATGATGAGATTCTTTTTCCATCTATTCTTTGCTTTATTTGTGATTAGAAATGAGATGAAGGTTGACATGATGTTGTTAGCATAACCGTTTGGTGTGGTCACCCTCTACTTTTCCTACCATCACCTCCCTTCTTGGTTTTGATCTTTTCTCTCCACCATTTTTGAAATGAGAGGGCTGGCCATTATTGGTGAGGGTGAGAGGAGGGGCCGGCCACATTAGAGGGAGGATGAGAGAGGTTCATTTGATGTGTGGCATTTTCTCATCTCATTTGCTTTTGCTAAAATTTGTGAGCACCATATTCCTCCATAGTCTTTCTCTCATTACCTCCATCAAAGGCAACTTCAAACCCTCAAAGAGACAATGGTTTCTACACTAGTCTACAGCAAACCTTGGTCGCGTCGGCTAGCCAACTTCGCGCCCGAGTTGCCTCGGTCCAGAGGTGGGAGCCCGTAAAAGTATCCGGCTACGTGATGCCCTTTCCGACGAGGAGGTGATGGACGGAGATTCCGCGGGAGATCGGAGTGGAGACGAAGACCGAAGGACACAGATCGCTTGGTATACTTCTCTACTCTTTTCTAGATTGCTAGTTGCAAGGTTAATGCCCCGATCCGGGATAAAAGTGCGCGGTGGTGCCGGTTTGCTAGTTTGCAAAGTTTTTGTTTCCGCGTTTCCGGCGTCGGATAGACGGCCGGGGCGCCCCCGCGGACTTACATTGATAGGGGGGATGATGTAGCTGATGGGTTGATATGGTGCTGAAAAGTGTTGATGGGAGTGTGTAGGTGTGGGCTATGGTGCTAGGGGCTGGTGTAGGGCTGCTGAATATTGTTGCCGATGCAAATGGGTGGCTGATGTAAGGTTTCAGCTGAGATGTTGGCTGAAGTTGTTTTGAAGTGGTGTGATGTGTGAGAGTGAGAGGTGGTATGAAAGAGCACAAAGGATAATGAAAATTGAAAGGGATCATGGCACACTCTAGCCACCTCTCTCTCTCTCACTCAAGTGCTAGCTTACACAAGCCACAAAGCCATCATGGCTCACCCTCTCCTACATAAGTCAACCCTAACCAATTTAAACAAAGCCACACCCCTAAATAAGCTCACTAACTTAACCAAAAGGTTCAACCTACCATGGTCATCTAAACATAGTCCAACCCTAGGCTACCATGACCAAAACATGAAACAAGTGTAACAAGTGTAGAAAATGTCATGTGCACATTTTTGCACAAAAGCCAAAAATACAAATTAGCGATTTTTAATCGCGGTTAACACCAAAATAGCATTTACGTAACCATAAAAGCTTAAAATGGCATATTTCCACAAAATACCCTATTTTAGAATTTTCCAAAATTTTCTCCGGAATTTTCACCGTTTATCGGTATTTAATTATACCGACTATTAAAATATTCATTAAAAATTAATATTAAATTATGAAAATTCCCAAAAATAATATTTTTTTTGTTGAAATGTTACAGTCTTCCCCCCTTAAAGAAATTCGGTCCCCGAATTTAAATTTAAAGCAACGCATTCCTTCAAAAAGATGAGGGAACTTCTCCCGCATCTCGCCCTCGGCCTCCCAAGTGACCTCTTCACCATTCGAGCTGCGCCAAAGCATCCTTACTGATGGCAAGACCTTTGATCTAAGTTTCTTCACTTGTTGGTCCAATATCACGGCTGGCTGTTCGGTGAATGTAAGATTGCGCTCAGGCTGAATGGTCTGATGCTGAATCATGTGCGAAGGGTCCTGTAGGTATCTGTGAAGCATCAACACGTGGGACACGGGGTGAACATCTAAAAAGCTGGGTGGAAGAACCAAACGATATGCTACTATGCCCGCACGCTTGAGGACCACGAAGGGACCTAAGAATCTGGGGCTAAGCTTCCCCCTTCCGTCCACACCTCATCACTCCCTTCATCGGAGAGTCCCTCAGACAAAAACGTCATCACCACTGCGAACTCTAATCTGCGGTGGCGCCAGTCAGCATACGATCTCTGCTCGCTCTGAGTTGTCCTCATCCTGTCTCGAATCAGCTGTATCTTCTCGGTCGTCTCCTGTACGATCTATAGCCCCAAAATACTGCTCTCGGTGAGCTCTGTCCAACATACGGGCGATCTGCATCTCCTCCCATTACAAGGCCTTGAAAGGTGCCATCTGAATAGTATCCTGGAAGCTGTTGTTGTAGGTGAACTCCACCAAGGGTAAATGATGATCTCAGCTACCACCAAAGTCTAAAACGCACACTCGGAGCATGTCCTCGAGAGTCTGAATAGTCCGCTCTGACTGTCCGTCGGTCTGCGGATGAAATGCTGTGCTGAAATTTAAATGAGTGCCCAAACCCTCCTGAAGCCTCTGCCATAGTCGGCCGGTAACTGGGTGCCTCTGTCGGACACGATACACGTCGGGACTCCGTGCAGTCATACAATCTTGTTGATGTAGGTCTGGGCGTACTGAGCAATCCGAAAGTCGTCTTCACTGGCAGGCAGTGAGCCGCTTTCGTCAAACGATCCATGATCACCCAAATGGAGTCGTACCCTTGCTTAGTCCTGGGTAGACCCATAACGAAATCCATCGAAATCTGTTCCCATTTCCACTCCGGAATGGGTAACGGCTGAAGTTCACCTGCTGGTCTCTGGTGCTCGGCCTTGACTTGCTGGCAAGTTAGGCATCTCGACACGAAACCTGCGATGTCCCTCTTCATTCCGTCTCGCCAGTAAACATCTCTCTTATTATGGTACATCTCTGCGGAACCCGGATGAACATTGTACAACGATCGATGTGCCTCCTCAAGGATCTCATGCTGCAGTCCCTCGGCACCTGGTACGCACAGTCTAGTCCCAAATCACCGTATCCCTTGATCATCAAATCAGTCATTCGAATAAATCGCCCCAATCTCGAAATCGAGTATGGCGGAATAGTCCCGCTCAAGCACATCCTCCACGAATCTCTGGCAACTGTCGTGTTCACTCATAACATATCTCGTCGACGATCCTGAATTCTGGCCTGCTGGTGTGCGTAACATGACCACTCCTGGGTCCAAATCTTCTCTGTGAATTACCAGTCTCACGATCCATCGGCTCATCGGCCCTGTCAGACGTGCTAACGGGGATGATTCCATTTTGGCACTTCTCTGGTCATCTCATGGTCAATCATCACGACCACTCGCAAAGCAGTATGTCACTGGCGACGGCCTCTGTCTCTCCAAATGCACGTGATACATCTGATCCTAGGAGCAAATATCATTGCGGCAGTGTCCTGGAAGGAATCCTGCTCACAGACTCTTCCAAGTCTTGTCTCTGCCAATTGTCCGGGAGTCATCGTCCTTTACTATATCTGCGTCTGCTCCGGAATAGCTGCATACTCATCGCGACTCCTTCTGGAAAGTATATCCAAGTACTATGCCTTGGCATGCGCATCGCATCTCTGGTGTCGGCGGAGTGGAACGTCATCATATCCAGATCTCGTACGAACCTCGTGCTCCACTTTTCTCTAATGTCGACTGCTTCGGACTCGTTTTGCCGTGGCTGCATGGACTAAGCTCCAACGGCTATCCTCGTATCTGGAGTCTCCCAAGAAGTGTATCTCACCACCTAGCATCCGGATTAAGTCGAGCCATCCTATCGATTTGTCAAAACCTCATAATCCCCCAAGAACTCAACATCTTGGGTACAGTATAATAGTATCGAGTACATACCACAGCATCGGTGGTCCAGCCGTAAAAGGGCAAACCCAAGCCTCACTAATGGCGCCGCAGAACTGCCGCAAATCCTAAGGTTCAAAGGCTTTCATACGGTCATTAAGTCGAGTTAGGGTTTCATTCTTCTAGAGGGACCATAGAATTGCCTGCATGTCTTTCCGAATACTTTAAACATGGAATAATAGGTTACTGACATTCGATCGTCTCTGTCGACTCTTAACGTCTCCGCGTGAAGTCGTCTCTAGCTGGAATCAATATATCTGATGACCTCACCTCGGGGTAGCGAACAAACCACACGTCCTAGTCATTCATCCTTGGTGACTAGCGGCCTTCTATCATCTCTTAGTACAACTCACACTGTAATAGCTCCAACATCTGGGGTAATATCTCGTCGTTCGCAGCAATAACTGTCTCACTCGTCTGCACGCTGAACAGTGCCTCAATCATCATGGATAAGTCATACATCAACAGTCATCGAAATCTGGCTGGCTTCTATCAGTGGCTCAATCCTCTGGTGCCAATCCGCACGTCCGAGTAATCTCATACAGCGATCCATCCACGCTCGTGGCGCGAAACACAGTAAAAAGACACATCTCTACAATCGTGTGTCACCCGAAATTACGCCTCGGTCAGTCCTCGTTCGAAACGAGCTCATGCTGACCGCAACTCTAGCCGTAGCTCTCCCTGCCCATAATCGTGGCAGCAAAACCATAACTGGTACCGATGAGGCTAGATCAGGAAGGAATATAATACTGAACAAGAAATGTACATCCTAAGGCTTCTTAAGTGGAGTGGCGTGTCGTAAATATGCCGCGGAACATACCAACGGTACGTCACTCTACTTTAGTCACCTATTCCATCAACCAAGGGTCATCCTACGCTCCGAAGGTAAAAACTAACGCTTTGATACCAACTTTGTCACGACCCGAAAGTACGGAACATGACCGGCACTTAGACTACGAACGTCTCGAGGCGTACGTACTCTAAGTAAGCCGAACCCAGAAATCCAAACCAAGAAAAGTAGTGGAGTGAAGGAAAAACCATATGTAAATCAACCAGTTTGCAACAAAATATACAACGCCTAAAGGCGAGGATCACAACAGAAAAGGGAACTCAACAGCATGAAACCCAGAGAAATATAACGCGCGACTCTAAGGTCGAAAGAATAAACATCACAGGTCTCTACCACAAATAAGTACATGTTTGGTTGATGGAACTTCTAGATACAACTGAATATAATATACAATGTATACTGATGGGTACTATACAAATAACCCACCTACTAGCAAGTCGCCTGAAGGAAGCTGTGCCCGCAAAGCCATAACGAAACCCGTACGGCAACACCTGCAAGAAACTGGGGCACAACGGGGGTGAGTTGCCAACTCGTGAATAGAAAACATCTACGAACAGAAAATCGCATGTATGACGCAATCCTAGGTCATACGATCATAACATATAATCCACAAATATATAACCAGCAATCTACAACAAGACTAGGGTAAATATCTAACCCAAGTGTAATCCCATATGACCGTGTCAATGTCTCAGGTAGCATTGTATAAATGGATGATGCATGAAAATTATGATGAAGTTTTTAAAATGATATCAATACATATATATTAGCGTCCCATTCCACTAATATTGGTGTAAGGGTATATATAACAGCGCCCTCATACCCTGTTATATACAAATGAAGTATAATCAATGTAATCATGCATGTAAATATGAGGATATAGTCAAAATCATGGAAAAACATCATGAAATCTTTGCCCAGCATCGGCACAAAATATAAATCCCAATATCTCGATATCTCTGTATCCCAATCTCTGTACCTCAATATCTCAAATCTCAATGTCTCAATCATAAAAATCCAGGGCGCCGTCAGTCCAGATCGGCCCCTACCATCCATCTTATGACTACGACGGTATCCTCTGGATATCCGACGTGTCGGGTAAAATCACCGGTCGGTAGTGCTCCCCTGCACAGGCTCAACGCCATCATCTGCGATCCTCTTGCCCCGGGGTACCGCACCGGGCCCACCATGTACCCGAAACGGTTCCTCCACTCCTCGAATCGGGTCTCGAAATCCATCAGCAAACTCATGGTGGACGACTCATACATCATGGGAAAACCGCGCTTTTTATTTAAAAAGAGAGAAAGCAGTTTATATACGTTTTGCGGTTTCCCCCAAATCCAGAAAATCTCATGGAAACCCGAATCCAGATCATCAATAGCATGTGAAATCATGAATATAAGCATGAGAATCCATGAATGCAACATATAATGAATAACAGTATGCATGAAGTGACAAGTGATAGCTACAATGTCAAGCTAACATATAAGGCAAGCATACTAATATCATGTCACTACTAGCTAACAAGCTAAATCAAGCAATAATATTTTCTAAGTGTTCGTGACATGGCAATTACCGATGAAGATGTGTGTGCGCCGGCAATTAAGTGTACGTGGTACATACGCATCATCGGTAATGGTGCTGGTGTCCTAACAGCATGATATCAACAATAGAATATGAATCACAATAAGTATGTAATGCGGAGCAACAATAATAATATGCGGGAGCTGAAATAATGAACACCATGATCGCTAACCTGCATCTAATGTCAAAAGAGTCATATAGCTATACCACTATAAGGCTGAGCTAAAGGTAACAGTAGGTAAGGGAAACCGCCTAACCTCTGAGTCGATACGTATATATACATATATAGTCGGTGATCCCGCCTCGATAATATCACATCCGATACCATATCTCTATAATCAGTTATTCCCAACTTAAGAGTGCGGATCAAACATCAATTTATAGCTCGTACGTGAATGCGTCGTACGACATCCCCAAATCTGGGTACGGGTCAATATCACATCCGTCATATCATTCATCTAGTATTCTCTTTATCAAGATCATCATCTGGGGTACTGACCTACGCCTAGTACAATGCTGATGTCATCATTATGACCAAGATCTGACTACTGATCGACAGTCTAGTATGAATCGATATTATCATCATATATCATCATAAAGAGTATACATCGCCCAAGGCGGCCTATCAAAAATATCCTGTCATATCATATCATATCATATCTCATAACATAATCGCATGTCGATCACTTAATATATATGTCACCATTCCTATGGCATCATCATCCCCTAAATCCTCTAAATCATCAAACTTATCTCAAGTATGAATTTTACCGTATCACCGATATCATAATCTCGGATCATATATCATCGGCTCATCTTAATCCAATATATCATGCTCCAATTCGTATGTGAATACGTGGTCCCATACCCATGTGATCACATATCTATACAGAATTCCGTCTATGCACATATGAAGTAAGGATGTATGCAAGTATGTATGTATGGGAGTGTATATGTGTGGTGCACCCACTATTCTAGGTTCTCGCGATACTAAATCATCCAAATCCACCAATTATCCATCCTAAACATCAATAATATCCAAACAACATAAAATAAATCGTAGGTGTGTATACGCATCCGTATACATCACCACGGACTGCGGGGGTGCTATACACCATCCACCCGACTTCTCCCCGTAGATATAAATCTACTCACCTTGTTATATGCGTGCCGGTGCCGATGTCGCCATTTGCATCTCCAACGCCTCGATGCCACGCGGGGTACCTACAAGGATATCACACGCTAACACTCATGAAAACTATGTCGGAAACCAAAATGGGGCACGCTACGCCCATAGGTAAAAACCTATCGCCTTGCGTGCAAACACAGCCAATATCCACTGTCGTTGACGTCCAAACGCCACCCGACAGCACGAATCATCGAATACCAAAAACCCATACGAAAACAAGTCGTAAATCATATGCCAACTCATGAAAATCAACTCAGATTCTATCCTAACTGGAATCAGTCAAAACTAGACATAGCAGGGGTCAAGTTTACATGAAATAGGGCCGTGCACGCAAAACGATGCAGTTTCACCCTGGTCTGGCAGCAAATTGCGGCCAGAAGGGATATATCTGCGGCCTGGTATGGGTGTTGGGGGCTAGTGCTTTGGGTGATGGTTCCAGGGTGCCTGCACAGCCTACTGCCAAGTCAATTTTATTTTAGGAGGTCCAGGTTGATAGCAGTTTCCAGAAAGGTCCAAAAGTCGACGAAATCGCTAAATTTTGCCAAGTCGAACAACTCTGGTATTAACTGGAAATCTGGGTAATCTTGGTCACAATGGTCTCAAATACACCTAATAAGGTTACCCTAACAATCGAAACCATCACTTGGCCATATCTCACTCAAAATCACTAAAACTAGCACTAGATCTCAAATTAACACTAAATTTCAGCTAAACAACTCTAACTTAACAAGATAGGAGTTGGGTTGTGAGATTATACCTCAAAGGGGGGTCCTAGGAGGTAGGAGAAGAGAGGATGAAGGAAGGAGGGGTGTTGTGCTGCTGCTGGACTACTTCTGTTGCTACTGAGGTTGCTGGTGCAGCTGATGCTGTTGCTGTTAAGAGGCTGTATCAGTTGCTGTGGTGGTTATTTAGTGGCTGATGTTGTTGTATGGGCTGAGGTTGTTGTTGCTTTGGGGTTGTGTTGCTGTTCCAGCAACAGCTATAAGTTGATGGGGTTCATGTTATGGTGTTGTTGCAGATGTAGTTGTTTTGGTGGCTGATGTTGCTTCAGCTGCTGATGCTGAACCTAACCTGCTGCTGTTTTGTGTTGTGAAGTGTTGGTGGTTTAGTTGTGGGGTGTTGGTTTGTGGTGGAGTGAAGTATTTGATGTTGTGTTGAAGTTGTTGATGGGGTGGTATTGATGTTACTGCTGAGTCTGCTGATGCTTGGGCTGAAATGTGTTGAGCTGATACATGGTTTCAGCAGCTGATGTAGCTGCAGATGTAGGGTGTTGATAGGGGGGCTGATGTAGCTGATGGGTTGATATGGGGCTGAGAAGTGTTGATGGGAGCGTGTAGGTGTGGGCTATGGTGCTAGGGGCTGGTGTAGGGCTGCTGAATATTGGTGCTGATGCAAATGGGTGCCTGATGTAAGGTTTCAGCTGTGGTGTTGGCTGAAGTTGTTTTGAAGTGGTGTGATATGTGAGAGTGAGAGGTGGTATGAAAGAGCACAAAGGATAATGAAAATTGAGAAGGATCATGGCACACTCTAGCCACCTCTCTCTCTCACTCAAGTGCTAGCTCACACAAGCCACAAAGCCATCATGGCTCACCCTCTCCTACATAAGTCAACCCTAACCAATTTAAACAAAGCCACACCTCTAATTAAGCTCACTAACTTAACCAAAAGGTTCAACCTACCATGGTCATCTAAACATGGTCCAGCCCTAGGCTACCATGACCAAAACATGAAACAAGTGTAACAAGTGTAGAAAATGCCATGTGCATATTTTTGCACAAAAGCCAAAAATACTAATTAGCGATTTTTAATCGCGGTTAACACCAAAATAGCATTTACGTAACCATAAAAGCTTAAAAATGACATATTTCCACAAAATACCCTATTTTAGAATTTTCCAAAATTTTCTCCGGAATTTTCACCGTTTATCGGTATTTAATTATACCGACTATTAAAATATTCATTAAAAATTACTATTAAATTATGAAAATTCCCAAAAATAATATTTTATTTTTTTTGAAATGTTACAGTGCACGTGCATGTTCGAACCCTGCCATAAAACCATACGGCCTCTGCAACGTTTCGCCCGAACTTGGGAAACTATCTGTGGGGGACTCTAAAGACTCGTCAGTATCCTGGCACTGGGTTTAACCACAAGAACGTCAGCGACACTAGCTGTGCGTAACGGCTGCCCATGTACTGACCGAAAGGGAAGCTGTTGAGCGAACTCATCCTGGAACACTACTGAGCCTATCAGTGAAAATATCCGTACAGTCTGGTCCGTTCGTCTATAAGCATCGTGTATCCGGCCTAGGGGCTGGTAACGTCAGATCTCCAAAAGCTGTATAAGTCGTGTCGGAGGGTAGCCCTGAACACCCTGAGAAACTACTGGAATACCTACCAGTAATTCTCAACTGCCTTAGCCAAGGACTTGGTGTAATGTCTCTCCTAGACACAGCGCGATCTCACCCCCAATACCGGGAGAGACGAATCCCTTGCCGATCCGCTCACTGCCTCTATGTGGCTCGGGACTGTACCCAACTAAAACCTGTTTGCACGACTCCTTTGAGCCATGGTAGGGTAGTAATCTAAGCACAGTGGGAACTCATACGAGACAAATGATGACCTATGGTCGATGAACTAACCTGTACACATGTCACTAGGGAACTGCTATCTGACGCTAGGTATAATACCAACTAGCATGTTCCCGGCGAGTCCTGTCCGGTGCACTCATAACCCAATGAGCACCTGTATACATCTTAGGTGATCTAACTGACACCAATGGCTTGTGAGACCGGCCACCTCCCCTCGTCGGGGTCTCGACTGTATACACTAGTCTACTCCGGAGTATCGATGCCCTATCTCTAAACTTCCACGACTAGGGACTACTTTTAAGGATGTGCTTATAGACTACCCAACTCCCACGAATATGATCGCCATCATACTGTTGGTAGTCAAGCAGGATCCTAAGGGCTCTATCAACGTGTAATAGTGAACAGTAATGTCATCTAAAGCTGTACACGATGATAAAGGAAAACCAGATAGCATACTATCATCTTGAGTAAGACTGTCCTACCGGTATAGGTCCTCCTCAATCATTGCCATCACGTGCCTGCTATCCAATAATTGACTTTGAGGGCATTACGACCAACAATCTCCCACTTGCACTTAAGGATAATTATTGCGATGTCACATACTCACAGCCCGTGTGATACCGAACACCCAACTCCTCTACAAACCAGTTTTACAAAGCTCGTTTGCAAAACACTTGTGTTCGAGAAATAGCCTCAATGAGTGGATCCGCCCTGATGTTTCTTTATGTAAGTCTACGGTAGCGCCCTGGCAGTCATTCTGACGCCAAACGCGGAACAAAAAACTTTTATAACTGGCGCTATCACATACTATAACCCGGATCTTGCCATTAACGCTAAACTAACAAACTGTAAAGAGGTAGAAAGGCTATACCGATCGATCCGAGTCCTTCGGTCTTTAGCCATCATCCCACGCTCCCCGCGGCAAATCCGATCTCTTGTCCCCTCATCGAGGTGGCACCACGTCAACGGATCTTTAAACGTGCTTCCGCCTCTATACCGAGGCAACTCGGTCATCAAGTCTGCTAAAAGAGATGACCAAGATGAAGTAGAGAATGAGTAGAATACTTTGTCTCAAACACCCTAGGGTTCTCATCACATGAGTGGGTTAGGGTAGAGATTGAAGAAGATGCTTAGGATTGAAAATTGTGAACTCAAGAAACACTAGTGAGCCAAAAGAAAACTAAGCTCATAAACATGTGTTATCTTCCTTTTTTCTTCTTCTTGTGAATAGTGTAAGTGCATGGCGGCGCCCCGGCCGTCCATCCGACGCCGGAATGCGGAAGCGGTGATAAACTTTAATTTTGCGAACTTAGCAAACCGGCACCACCGCGCACTAAAACCCGGATCGAACCATTAACTAGTCCTAGCTAACTACAAGATAGGGAATAGAGATATACCGACTGATCCGAGTCCTCCGGTCTTCTCGTCATCGTCCCGATATCTCGCGGAATGTCCTGTCTCCACCTCATCGCCGGAAGTGCACCACATCGCCTACATCTTTTACGGGCTCCCACCTCAATACCGAGGCAACTCGGGCACGAAGCTGGCTAGTCGACGTGCCCAAGGTTTGCTGTAGAATGTGTAGTGCTTAAGTCTCATTTGGGGTTACGGAATTGCCTTTTGGTGGAGGGATGAACTATGGAGTTTGGAGATGGAACTTGTGGGAATTTTGCAAAGCTAGAAGAACAAAATTCCCACCTCAAGAATTTGGGACAGCCCCCTCAAGGCTTGGTCGGCCATGGCTCTTGGTGGGAGTGAGAATGAGAGAGTGAATCAAAAATATGAGAGAGGCCACACCATAATGCATGAGAGAGAGAGGAAGGGTTATCATGTAAAGAAATGATAGCTAGGAAAGTCCAACACTCAAACAACAATCATCACTTCCAAAAGTCCAACCATCATGAACCATCATGAAGTCAAAAAGTCAAGCAAGGTCAAAGGATGGTGCACCATCATGATACAACAAAATATGAAAAGACCCCCTCCTCAATTGCTTATTTGCACAAATGCAAATAAGCCCTCCTCCACCAATCTTTGGCCAATGAACGATACAAAGGAAATTGGCCGAAACGGAAAGCAAACTGGCAACTCCAGAAAACTGGTCCCGTAATAAATTACAGGAAAACCTCGATACTGAGTATACACACCCGCATCTGTATTTCGACCGAAATACAAATGCAATGAGACAAAATCTACACTGTACTATAGTAGGATCTGGCTTAAACCAAAGCCGGCTAGTAATATCCGTTCGATCCTGATTCGTGCAATACCGCACGTATCTGATCGAACCCTGCCATATATCCATACGGCCTATAGTACAAACTGTCCGATCCTGATCCGTGCAATACCGCACGTATCTGATCGGACCTTGCCATATCTCCATACGGCATCTACAGCTTTTCGCCCGAAAGCTTGAGTAACTGAATGTGGGGGACTCTAAAGACTCGTCAACACCTTGGTTCTGGATTTAACCACTAGCACGTCAGAGGTATAAGCCAATACGTAACGGGCTACCAGGTATTGACCAGAAGGGACGTCGATGAGCGAACTCATCCTGACACCCAACTGAGCCTGTCAGTGACAATATCCGTACAGTCCGGTCCGTTCGTCTATGAGCATCGCATGGCGGGCCTAGGGGGTTGGTAAAAGTAAGACCCCCAAAAGCGGTACAAGTCGTGTCGGAGTGTAGCCCAGAAGACCCTGAGATACTACTGGAATACCTACCAGTAAATCTCCTGCCTTGGCCAAGGACTTCGTGTAATGGCTCTCCTAGACACAGCACGACCTCACCCCCAATACCGGGAGAGACGAACCCCAGAAGATCCGCTCACTGCCTCCATGTGGCTCGGGACTGTACCCAACTAAAACCTGTTTGCACGACTCCTTTGAGCGTGGTAGGGTAGTAATCAAAGTACAGTGGGAACTCATACGAGACAAATGACGATCCCCAGGTCGATGAACTAACCTGTACACATATCACCAGGGAACTGCTATCTGACGTCAGGTATAAGACCAACTAGCATGTTCCCGGCGAGTCTTGTCCGGTGTACTCATAACCCAATGAGCACCTGTATACATCTTAGGTGATCCAACTGACACCAGTGGCTTGTGAGACCGGCCACCGCCCCTCGTCGGGGTCTCGACTGTATACACTAGTCTACTCTGGAGTATCGATGCCCTGTCTCGAAACTCCCACGACTAGGGACCTTTTTAAGGATGTGCTTATAGACTACCAGCTCCCACGTATATGATCGCCCTCATACTGCTGGCAGTCAAGCATGAATCCTAGGGGCTCTATCAACGTGCAATAGTGACCTGTAAGGTCACCTAAAGTAGTACACGATGATAAAGGTAAACCAGATAGCATACTATCATCTCGAGTAAGACTGTCCTCCTGGGATAGGTCCTCCATCAATCATTGCAATCACGTGCCTGTGATCCAATAATTGACTCTGAGGGCACTATCTCCAACAATCTCCCACTTGCACTCAAGGCTAATTATTGCGATGTCGCATACTCACAGCCCGTGTGATACCGAACACCCAACTCCTCTACTAGTCAGTCTCACAAAACTCGTTTGCGAAACTATTGCGTTCGAGGAATAGCCTCAGTGAGTGGATCCGCCTTGAAGTTTCTTTCTATGTCTCTCTATATCTCAAGTTTGCGGAGAAACCCATTTCCCGAAATGAGCAATACCTGTCTTAGAATGTGTCTGGATGTCTGATGGGACCTAGCTCATAAATGAACTCCAAATCCAAACTTCTTAGACTGTATCGTCAACTGAACTTAATCAGTATCCTGCACCATGCCTCCCTCAGTATTTCCTTGGACCACCTGTCCAAAATACTGCCCCTCATCAGAAGGAAAACTATAACCCCGACAACCTCCTTGTCATCCATGTCACCTTGGAAGCCTGGAATGATAACTGTCTCCCGAATGAGGCTGTCGTTATCATATCCCTAGAACATCCACTTATGTTCTAAAACTGCTTCCGACTGTTTCTCCAGGATTGGATCAATGTCAACTTATTGCATCTAGTGCAAGAACAACATCTGGTGTGGTACTTGACATCTCATGATTGACTCAATTGCCTGAGCAAGTGATCTGCCAATCATGCACATCCCTCTCCCCTTTAGTCTGTAAGACACCTTTAGAGAGGGTGACTCCATTACTTGCAGGTACACTACCGTGCCAGGAGTCGTCCATTCTAAATACTCTTAGAATGCTGTCTAAGTACCCTTAATTGGGAAACCACCCAAATCTAGCTCTAAAACCATAGATCTAGTAACCAGTATGTCTGATATGATGTCCAAGTCCCATGTGGAGAAACTACTGTGTGACGACCAAAGTATAACCGATCGTAGTATAGGAGTTTCTTTTCCTATTTTGTGTATGTCATCCAAATACCATGACATCACACCCTACTACCTTCTCAACAGATCCATCCCCTATTCTGACGAAGTCAAACCTATGACTGTCACATCAGAAATTGATGATCTATCTCCGCTATACCTGTTTTAGTCTACAAATAGAAATAAGCCAACTGTCCACCAATGCTTCCGCTGCTCCCACTGACTACGACAACCCTCTGCCAGAGTCATATACACGTACACTTCTAAAACTAGTTTAGAACGACGCTATAATCATCCTCCCGCCGGGTCTCACAGTCTGGAACAACAGCAATGGCAATTGTGGGTAAACAAGAACCTCCCTGTCACCGTCCTTGAGGTTACCGGAGTACCTCTCGGGTGCCTGAGGTTACCCACCTTATCTGCGGAGTGGCCAATGGAATGTCAAACCAGATTGAATCTTTAGGTTCCTATCAAATCTTCAGTAATCGTTTGTGGTTCTGGAATCACTTCCAGTTCTACCATACTCCCACTATTGTTTTCTGAAGAAAAAAAATCCATTTTTAATAAAACTGTGGCGAGTATAGAACAATATTACCATTGATCTTCCAGATGGTAGAAAGTCAACCCTCGTCATAGCCTGGGTCAACCCACAAACAGCCATTACAGAAACGTGCCTTGAGTTATCCAGCGTCTGGTTTTAAGCATAGGCCGGACAACTCCCCATACCTTCACATCGTTAAGATACGAACTGTTCTATATCCAATATAGAACCAGAGACACTGATTTAATTGAACCAGATGCAAATCATGCAGCTGTCTCTTGTGCATGTCAACTAAATGGAAAGTGGTCCGATCAGCGTTACTCAACTTAGGAATGCTTCCAATTATGAATAACCTGAAAGAGAAGCAAGATCTCATAATCATCACTATCAACTGAATACCATACACAAGTATCTACATCTTCGATCACTTTGAAGAATACCGATACTTGCAATACCTGGTTATCTACTTTATTCAAATACCTATAACTTCTCAAAATTCGGACCCTGTATTTCCACGAAACACTTGTCTAAAAACTAGAGAAGTCATAAGTAAACTGAATATAGTACGAGGACCAACCCCTATTCTGATGGACCCTGGACAACATACAATACTCTGTATAAGTCCCTTGAGTCTGATAACTCTATCACTGTGTGTCGTAGGTTGAAAACTGTACTTATGGTTAAGAAGAATTACACAGCTGTTTAATGCTCCTTACCTAACCATCCACTGATATAGGTAAATGTCACAGACATAATTTCAAAAAGGTATATCTCACTCTATGAAAATAGACGTACAGATATATCAATTTGAAATTGGTGCATAACGGATATTCAAAACCAAATACTTGCCGACTGGCAAACAGTCCAGGTGACTTCCTCAAATATTACCGATTACAACGAATCCCAATATAATGAGGATGATCACCCAATTCCCAATAACTTACTCCCACTCATCATCTGTAAAACCATACAGATGTGAGAATCATACCTGGTAAATACATACCCTGGAGCAAGTGTCTAACTGGGAAATCAGTTTTCCTTTAACAGTACACAGTGAAACTGAAACATTGAAATGTTTCGATGGGGTATCCCAGTATTCCTAGTAATGCCTCTTCCATTTTCCAGATTCACAACTGTAACCGTGTAATTCTTTGCCACCTCTCCAAATCCCTTCATATGTCTTTAGTCATTACCTTCTACACACCCCTTTAGGCCAAATGGTTTTCTTCCTTCCCTACCGTTCGGCACCAGCCTATAGTTTGAAAGAAGACTATCCAATAAGCATAATGGGTGTACTGTCCTAATCCTAGGAACACTCGCAATGCGAGAGAAGGTGAAGATAAAAGACAACCGAATAAACCTTACTCCTATTTCTCCTGAACCAGAATCCATCCCCGAACTGGAACAAGTTCCTTTCGGGTTCGTATATAACCATACGATGGAGTATCCAATAAACTGTGGATCTTCGTAGTGATACGGAGTGTCCTGGAGAAATACAAAGGTGATTTAGGATTGGCGAAGAAATACTTGGTATGGTCGTGAATAGCAGTCGCAATTTACTTTGCCTTCCTTCTAATCCCTTGCTTTGTCTTAACTTAATACCTTCTGCACACCTTCGTTATGCTAATTGGTTTTCTTCATTCCCCACCGGTCGGCACCAGCCTAAGGTTTGGAAGAAGACTATCCAATTTGCGTAATAGGTGTACTACTCCTAAACCAAGGAGTACTCGCAACCTTAGAGAAGGTAAAAGGAAAAGACAACTGAATAGTCCTATCCGTTTTCTCCAGAACCGGAAACCATCCTCGAATAGATTCCTTCGAGTTCGTATCTAACCATACGATGGTTTTGTCCAATGGAAGTGGACGTTCGTAGTAATACGGGGTGTCCTGGAGAAAGGGTAAAAGTAGGATTGGCAATGAGGTTTGCAACTCTGACAATCCAAAAGCCAGTGTTAAGAAGGTTCGGTTAACTTGGTCACTGAGTCATAGTCTTAGGGTCGGGTCAATGGTCGCTGCCAAAGAGAGAGAGAAAAGAAATACTCAGCGTGCACTCTAACCTATATCAGAATGGTTACCAATTTATCTAATCTGGAAACCTCCCACTGTACCGTCAAATTCACCTCCAAACCTGAAAGAAGAATTAGTCGGGATCACCCGAGGAGTATACCAACTCATCAGTGGGAATCGGGATCCAACTATCATCGCATGATAACATGACGGAATCCTCTCACGTCATCACACTCCAGAAGGTATGCGCATATCTGGCAAGTTTCAGTTCTTTTGAAACTCCCGATGTGATTTTTACCCCATGCTCTTATGACCTTGGCGTGAGGTCAAAATATCATAAGTCACATGTCAAGTTCTACCCATCATTATCCAGGTTAATTTGAATCCACCCGTACATACCCTTGACGTAGGCCAAAATAGTAGTACGACTGTCCCAAACCAACGCATCTACCTATGCAACAGATAAATACCCGGCAGCTACCAATCACTATGCCTTGGCGTGAGGTCAAAATACATAGCTTGAATACTACTGAATATTTAACTGAAATGATGGAGGGCTACGAATGGTTTCTGGCGAAAACCTTCAACATAAAGAACTTGATATCGTTGAAGGAACTGGATAGCTTTTTGAAATATAGTGACGAAAACCTTTGCTAAAGAGGTCACTCCCGGTGAAGGGATCTCGGCTCTTTCCCCGTAGAATGAGGTGCAGGATATTCCAACTGAATACCACGGTGCAAAGCAAAAGTAATCGGCTATAGTGAAGTTAATGCCCTGACGCAAACTTCTGTCCAAGGGGTCACTCCCGGTGAAGGGATCTCGGCCCTTGCCTCGTCGACTGAGGTGCTGGATATTCATAACCGAATAACACTGTGCAAAACAAAAGTGAACGTCCTTGCAATAACAGCTTTTTGAAAAGTGTTCCAACAACATCAGATTAGGTTTGTTTTTAACTTGCATTGATTCGAATCAACGCAGTCCCATCAATTGATCACACCACAAAGAACGAAAATAATATGACGTACGTATATGCCATCCGCATTCGCCACTGGGTCCCGTCATTACCCGTTAGGTTAGCTAACTAACGACAGAGCGGGGACTGGACTAGTGCGGATGCAAAACATATACAACATCTACTAATATATATACCAATATATTATATTTCGCTCAAGGCGTGATAAAAAATGCAACATCACAGAAATGTACAGCATCACAGAACAATACAGATATCTGGGATCCCCGGGTTTCACAAAGCCACTACTGAAACCTGACGTTCCCCTGGTCGTGTGGATAGCCTGTGCAATGAAATCCTAGACCCCTACGGGCGCGGCAAGTCACCTGCCAAAACCTGAAGCGAGGCAGCCCCCTTCAGTACCGTGAATGGACCACCCAGCACTTCATGGAATCCGGTAACTTGGGCACCCCTCCTGGGTCAACCTGTACCCCCTACGAGTGCGGCGAATGGCCTGCCAATTCTAGAGTGAGGCCCCCTCCATCTCCATGCCATGAGATGCGGGCCCGTTGCCCTCTGGAACCCGGCTATCCGTGCACCCCACCTTGGGGTAATCCTAGTACAGAAAGTAAAAATATACATACAACGGGTACATCGACCGCAACCTGGTCGTGCCCCAAAAAAATAATACAATCAGGCAGTGACGGCAGTCCACATGTCGGACGCTCGCCCCGCAATATCAAATGTACATAATACAACCACAACTGTACTAGCATTGCATCCAGGCTATCCCCCACGATCGATCCGCAACATCACAGCATAACACAGAACATCAACGTGAAAGTCACGTTCGTAAATCCGTCTAAACGGGCTATAGCAGTTAGACTGGATTTACCGATCAAGTGACACTCACGGTCGCAGATATAATGTAAATACTGTGAACTAATGTATTTAAAATATCCGATCGATCAAATTTTAACAAGTGGGCCCCCAAGTACTACTGTAGCACATCAAGAAATTCTGGGCCCAAAATTAATATTCCAAAAACCCTACAATCAACCCAGAAAGCAACTGCAGAAATTTGATGCAGTGATCACACTATAGTGCGGCGGAACCGCGGCCTAAATGGTGTTTTGGCCGCGGTTCCGCGCTCTTATAGTCGACTCACTGTGTCGAATTTCTACAGAACTCTTAGAACTTCCAGTACATCACTTTTCTACAACCTGAAAAAAATTTCGAGCAAGAAAAAATTCAACAGAAAACTGATGTATGTGAAAACGCGGGTTTTTAGAATTTTGGTCGATCGGAAATGCAAACACATTAAACAAAGCTAGACTAAGTTAATGGCGAGGCTCTGATACCACTGTAAGTGCACGACGGCGCCCCGGCCGTCAATCCGACGCCGGAATGCGGAAGCGGTGATAAACATTAATTTTGCGAACTTAGCAAACCGGCACCACCGCGCACTAAAACCCGGATCGAACCATTAACTAGTCCTAGCTAACTACAAGATAGGGAATAGAGATATACCGACTGATCCGAGTCCTCCGGTCTTCTCGTCATCGTCCCGATCTCTCGCGGAATGTCCTGTCTCCACCTCATCGCCGGAAGTGCACCACATCGCCTACATCTTTTACGAGCTCCCACCTCAATACCGAGGCAACTCGGGCACGAAGCTGGCTAGTCGACGTGCCCAAGGTTTGCTGTAGAATGTGTAGTGCTTAAGTCTCATTTGGGGTTATGGAATTGCCTTTTTGTGGAGGGATGAACTATGGAGTTTGGAGATGGAACTTGTGGGAATTTTGCAAAGCTAGAAGAACAAAATTCCCACCTCAAGAATTTGGGACAGCCCCCTCAAGGCTTGGCCGGCCATGGCTCTTGGTGGGAGTGAGAATGAGAGAGTGTATCATAAATATGAGAGAGGCCACACCATAATGCATGAGAGATAGAGGAAGGGTTATCATGCAAAGAAATGATAGCTAGGAAAGTCCAACACTCAAACAACAATCATCACTTCCAAAATACCAACCATCATGAACCATCATGAAGTCAAAAAGTCAAGCAAGGTCAAAGGATGGTGCACCATCATGATAGAACAAAATATGCAAAGACCCCCTCCACAATTGCTTATTTGCACAAATGCAAATAAGCCCTCCTCCACCAATCTTCGGCCAATGAACGATACATAGGAAATTGGCCGAAACGGAAAGCAAACTGGCAACTCCAGAAAACTGTCCCGTAATAAATTACAGGAAAACCCCGATACTGAGTATACACACCCGCATCTGTATTTTGACCGAAATACAAATGCAATGAGACAAAATCTACACTGTACTATACTAGGATCCGGCTTAAACCAAAGCCGGCTAGTAATATCCGTTCGATCCTGATTCGTGCAATACCGCACGTATATGATCGAACCCTGCCATATATCCATACGGCCTACAGTACAAACTATCCGATCCTGATCCGTGCAATACCGCACGTATCTGATCGGACCTTGCCATATCTCCATACGGCATCTACAGCTTTTCGCCCGAAAGCTTGAGTAACTGAATGTGGGGGACTCTAAAGACTCGTCAACACCTTGGTTCTGGATTTAACCACTAGCACGTCAGAGGTATAAGCCAATACGTAACGGGCTACCAGGTATTGACCAAAAGGGACGTCGATGAGCGAACTCATCCTGACACCATACTGAGCCTGTCAGTGACAATATCCGTACAGTCCGGTCCGTTCGTCTATGAGCATCGCATGGCGGGCCTAGGGGGTTGGTAAAAGTCAGACCCCCAAAAGCGGTACAAGTCGTGTCGGAGTGTAGCCCAGAACACCCTGAAATACTACTGGAATACCTACCAGTAAATCTCCTGCCTTGGCCAAGGACTTCGTGTAATGGCTCTCCTAGACACAGCACGACCTCACCCCCAATAACGGGAGAGACGAACCCCTGAAGATCCGCTCACTGCCTCCATGTGGCTCGGGACTGTACCCAACTAAAACCTGTTTGCACGACTCCTTTGAGCGTGGTAGGGTAGTAATCAAAGTACAGTGGGAACTCACACGAGACAAATGACGATCCCCAAGTCGATGAACTAACCTGTACACATGTCACCAGGGAACTGCTATCTGACGTCAGGTATAAGACCAACTAGCATGTTCCCGGCGAGTCCTGTCCGGTGTACTCATAACCCAATGAGCACCTGTATACATCTTAGGTGATCCAACTGACACCAGTGGCTTGTGAGACCGGCCACCGCCCCTCGTCGGGGTCTCGACTGTATACACTAGTCTACTCTGGAGTATCGATGCCCTGTCTCGAAACTCCCACGACTAGGGACCTTTTTAAGGATGTGCTTATAGACTACCAGCCCCCACGTATATGATCGCCCTCATACTACTGGCAGTCAGGCATGAATCCTAGGGGCTCTATCAACGTGCAATAGTGACCTGTAAGGTCACCTAAAGCAGTACACGATGATAAAGGTAAACCAGATAGCATACTATCATCTCGAGTAAGACTGTCCTCCTGGGATAGGTCCTCCATCAATCATTGCAATCACGTGCCTGTGATCCAATAATTGACTCTGAGGGCACTATCTCCAACAAATAGATATATGGGGTTATATATTTAAAACCAAAAGAAAATATCTTATAAAAATATCTCCTCAAATATCTATCCACAAAACAAAACTCATTAACTCTTTAATGACTCACTCGATGACTCATTACATGAGTAATTAGTGAACATTCTAGAATTGATGAGTCACAACCATGAGTCACAATTTCCATTAATCATTTAAACCAAAATGATTAATCCAAAAAGAAATGCATCTTCTAAAATATTCTCGTAACGGATTACGAGAATACCCATCACCTGTATATACATACCTGTATCCGTATTCCGACCGAATACAATTACGAGAGACTAAAATATTCTGACTCCATATAATACTTGGATCCGGCCTAATCCAAAGCCCACCAGTATTATCTGTCCGAAATATGACACGTGCACAAGTGCACGTGCATTTTCGAACCCTGCTATAAAACCATACGGCCTCTACAATGTTTCACCCGAACTTGGGAAACTATCTGTAGGGGACTCTAAAGACTCGTCCGTACCCTGGCAGTGGGTTTAACCAAAAGCACGTCAGCGGCACTAGCTGTGCGAAACGACTGCCCATGTACTGACCTCAAGGGAAGCCGATGAGCGAACTCATCCTGGAACCCTACCGAGCCTATCAGTGACAATATCCGTACAGTCCGGTCCGTTTGTCTATAAGCATCGCATATCGGGCCTAGGGGGATGGTAACGTCAGACCCCCAATAGCGGTATAAGTCGTGTCGGATAGTAGCCCTGAACATCCTGAGAAACTACTGGAATAATTACCAGTAATTCTCACCTGCCTTGGCCAAGGACTTGGTGTAATGTCTCTCCTAGACACAGCACGATCTCACCCCCAATACCGGGAGAGACGAATCCCCTGCCGATCCGCTCACTTGCCTCCATGTGGCTCGGGACTGTACCCAACTAAAACCTGTTTGCACGACTCCTTTGAGCCGTTGTAGGGTAGTAATCTAAGCACAGTGGGAACTCACACGAGACAAATGACGACCTCAGGTCGTTGAACTAACCTGTACACATGTCACCAGGGAACTGCTATCTGACGCTATGTATAAATACCAAATAGCAGGTTCCCGGCGAGTCCTGTCTGGTGTACTCATAACCCAATGAGCACCTGTATACATCTTAGGTGATCCAACTAACACCAGTGGCTTATGAGACCGGCCACCACCCCTCGTCGGGGTCTCGACTGTATACACTAGTCTACTCCGGAGTATCGATGCCCTATCTCGAAACTCCTACGACTAGGGACCACAATTAAGGATGTGCTTATGGACTACCCAACTCTCATGTATATGATCGCCATCATACTGTTGGTAGTCAAGAAGGATCTTAAGGGCTCTATCAACGTGTAATAGTGATCATGTCACCTAAAACTGTACACGACTGATAAAGGCAAACTAGATAGCATACTATCATCTCGAGTAAGACTGTCCTACCGGTATAGGTCCCCCCCACAATCATTGCAATCACGCACCTGGGATCCAATAATTGACTTTGAGGGCACTACATCCAACAATCTCCCACTTGCACTTAAGGCTAATTATTGCGATGTCGCATACTCACAGCCCGTGTGATAGCGAACATCCAACTCCTCTACTAATCAGTTTCACAAAGCTCGTTTGTAAAACTCTTGTGTTCGAGAGATAGCCTCAGTGAGTGGATCCGTCCTGATGTTTCTTTCTGTGTCTCTCTTAATCTCAAGTTCGCGGAGAAAGCCATCTCCCGAATTGAGTAATACCAGTCTTCGAACATGTCTGGATATCTGATGGGGCCTAGTTCATAAATGAACTCCAAATCCAAACTTCTTAGACTGTATCGACAACTGAAACCAATCAGTATCCAGCACCATGCCTCGCACAGTATCCTCTTAGACCACCTGTCCATAATACTGCCCCTCATCAGAGGGAAAAACTATAACTCTGATAATCACTCTGTCATCCATGTCACCTTTGGAAGCCTAGAATGATAACCGTCTCCCGAAGGAGGCTGCCGTCATCAAATTTCTAGAACATTCACTTATGTTCTAAAACTGCTTCCGTATGTTTCTCTGGGATTGGATTAATATAAACTTATCACATCTAGTGCAAAAACAACATCTGGTGTGGTACTTGACATCTGATGATCAACTCAATTGCCTAAGCAAGTGATATGTTAATCATGCACATCCCTCTCCCCTTTAGTCTGTAAGACACCTTTAGAGAGGGTGACTCCATCACCTGCTGGTACACCACCATGCCATGAGTCATCTATTCCAAATACTATTAGAATACTGTCAAAGTACCCACATTGGGAAATTACCCAAATCTAGATCTAAAACCATAGATCTAGTAACCAGAACGTCAGATATTATATCCATATCCTTTGTGGAGAAACAACTGTGTGACAACCACAGTATAACCGATCGTAATTTAGGAATTTTACTTCCTACTCTGTGTGTCATCCAAATACCAGGACATCACACCCTACTACCTTCTTAACAGATCCATCCTTTATTCTGATGAAGTCAAACCTATGACCATCATATCAAAAACAGATGATCTATCTCCGCTATATCTGCTCTAGTTTATAAATAGACATAAGCTACTTGCCCACTATGCTTCCGCTGCTCCCATTGACCATAACAACCCTCTGGCAGAATAATATATACGTGCACTACTAAAACGAGTTTAGAACGATGCTATACTTATCCTCCTGCCGGGTCTCATAGCCTGGAACAATAGTAGTGTCAAGTTTGGGTAAACAAGAACCTCCCTGTCACCGTCCTTGAGGCTACCGGAGTACCTTTCGGGTGCCTGAGGTTACCCACCATATCTGCGGAGTGGCTAATGGAATGTCAAACCTGATTGAATCTTTAGGTTCTATTAAATTTCCCGTAATCGTTTGCGGTTCTGGAATCACTTCCAGTTCTACCATACTCCCACTACTGTTTATGAAAAAATCCATTTTACTAAAACTGTGGCGAGTCAAGAACAATATCACCATTGATCTTCCAGATGGTAGAAAGTCAACGCTCTTCATAGCCTGGGCCAACCCACAAGTTGCCATTACAGAAACGTGCCCTGAGTTATCCAGAGTCTGGTTTTAAGTATAAGCCGGACAACTCACCATACCTTAACATCGTTAAGATATGAACCATTCTATATCCAATATAGAAACTTTGGCACTTATTTAATTGGAACCAGATTCTAATCATGCAGCCGTCTCCAGTGCATATCAACTTAATGGAAAGAGGCTAATCAGCATTACTCAACATAGGAGTCCATCCAATTATGAGTAAACTGAAAGAGAAACAAGTTTTTTCAAAACCATTACTATTAACTGAATACCAATCACAAGTATCTACATCTTCGATCTCTTTGAAGAATCCCGATATTTGCGACATCTGGTTCTCTACTTTATTCCTATACCTATAACTTCTCAAAACTTAGACCTTGTATTTCTACGAAACACTTGTCTAAAAACAAGAGAAGTCACAAGTAAACAGAACATAGTACGAGAACCAACTCCTTTGTCCTGATGGACACTGGACAGCATACAATACTCTGTATGAGTCCCCTGAGTCGAATAACTCAAAACCTGTGCATCGTAGGTTGAAAACTGTACTTATGGTTAAGAACTACTCCGCTGTTCAATGCTCCTTACCCAATCGTCAACTGATATAGGTAAATATCACGGACATAATTTCAAAAAGTTATATCTCACTTTATAAAAATAAACGTACAGATATATCAGTTTGAAATTGGTGCACAACAACGGATACTCAAAACCAAATACTTGCCGTCCGGCAAAAACCCTGGCGACTTCCTCAAATACCACCAATTACAACGAATTCCGATATAATGAGGATGATCACCTTATTCCTAATAACTTACTCCCACTCATCATCTGTAAAATCATACAGATATGAGAATCATACCTGGTAAATACATACCCTGGAGTAAGTATCTAATCGAGAAATCGGTTTTCCTTTAACAATACATAGTGAAACTGATATATGAAAATGTTTCGTACGGGTATCCTGGTATTCCTAGTAATGCCTTTTCCATAATCCAATTCATGACTGTAACTGTATATTTCATTGCCATCTCTCCAAATCCCTTTATTTGTCTTTAATCGTTACCTTCTGTACACCCTTTTATGCTAAGTGGTTTTCTTCCTTCCCTACGTTCGGCACCAGCCTATGGTTTGGAAGAAGACTATCCAGTAAGCATAATAGGTGTACTCTCCTAAACCAAGGAGTACTCGCAACCTGAGAGAAGGTGATGATAAAAGACAACTGAATAATACCTTATTCTATTTCTCCCGAACTGGGGAAAAAAGCAAAGGTGAAATAGGAGTGCTGAAGAAGTATGCAGTTTTGTTGTGAATGATAGCAGTCGCAATTTACTTTTCCCACTTTCTAATCCCTTTATTTTGTCTTTACTTATTACCTTCTGTACACCCTACTTAGGGTAATTGGTTTTCTTCATTCCCTACCTTTCGGCACCTGCCTATGGTTTGGAAGAAGACTATCCAATAAGCATAATAGGTGTACTCTTCTAAACCAAGGAGCCCTATCAACCTGAGAGAAGGTGATGATAAAAGACAACTGAATAAACCAATTCAATTTCTCCTGAACCTGGATCTATCCTCGAAGAAGTCCCTTCGAGTTCGTATATAACCATACGATGGATCTATCCAATGGAAGTGGATGTCCATAGTAATACGGGGTGTTCTGAGAAATGCAAAGGATAAAAAAAGGAGCGGCAATGACTTATGCAACTCAGACAATCGAAAAACCAGTATTTTAAGAAGGTTCGGTCAACTTGTTCTCTGAGTTATAGTCTAGGGTCGGTCAAAGGTCACTGCCAAAGAGAGAGAGAAAAGAAACACTCTGCGTGCACTCTAACCTAGATCAGAATGGTTATCACTTTATCTAATCAGGAAACCTCCCACTGTACTGTCAAATTCTCCTCCAAACCTGAAAAAAGAATCAATGGGGATCACCCGAAGAGTAAACCAACTCATCAGTGGGAATCGGGATCCAACTCTCATCGCATGATAACGTGAAGGAATCCATTCATGTTATCACACTCCAGAAGGTATGAGGAAGCCTGGAAAGTTTTAGTTTCTTTAGAAACTCCCGATATGATTTTTACCCCATGCTCTTATGACCTTGACGAAGGCCAACAAATCATAAGTCATATGTCAAGTTCTACGCTTCATTATCTTGTCAATTTGAACCCACCCGTACATACCCTTGACGAAGGCCAACAAGGTAATACGACTGTCCCAAACCAACTCATCTATCTATGCAACAGAAAAGTAACAAGCACCTACCATCCACTATGCCTTGACGAAGGCCAAGAAACATGGCATGAATACTACGTGCTACCCGTCTGAAACGACGGAGGGCTACGACTGTTTTTTGGCGAAAAACCTTTAACGTAACGAACTTGATATCGCTGAAGGAACCTGATAGCTTTTTATAAAAATATAGTGGCAAAAACCTTTGCTAAAGAGGTCACTCCCGGTGAAGGGATCTCGGCTCTTTCCTCGTGGAATGAGGTGCAGGATATTCCAACTGAATACCGCTATGCAAAGAAACATGTAATCGACTATAGTGAAGTTATTAACCTGACGCAAACTTCTGCCCAAGGGGTCACTCCCGGTGAAGGGATCTCGGCCCTTCCCTCGTCGAATGAGATGCAGGATATTCCAACTGAATACCACTGTGCAAAACAAAAGAAAACGCCCTTGTAATAACACTTTTTAAAACTGTTCCAACAACGTCCAAACAGGTTTGCTTTCCTTTGCATTGATCAGAATCAACGCAGTCCCATCAATTAATCACACCAGAAAAGAACGAAAATAAAATGTATGTATATTCCATCCGCATTCGTCACTGGGTCCCGTTATCACCCGTTAGGTTACTTAACTAACGACAGAGCGGGGACTGGACTAGCGCGGGTGTAAAATATATACAACATCTACTAGTATATATACCAATATACAATAATCACTCCAAGCGTGATAAATGCAACATTACAGAAAAGTAATAAGCATCACAGAACAATACAGATAACTGGGATCCCCGGGTTTCACAGAGCAGCAACTGAAACCCGACGTTCCCCTGGTCATGTGGATAGCCTGTGCAATGAAACCTAGACCCCTACGGGTGCAGCATGTTACCCGCCAAATTCTGAAGCGAGGCAGCCCCCTACAGCAAAGTGAATGGACCACCCTGCACTTCACGGAATCCGGTAACTTGAGCACTGTTCATAACAGAATACTGCATTTTATACCGCCCATTCTTATGCTCGTGTGTTTATAGGTAGGTGCTTTTAATCAGTGTTTGCTACATAATTGTAGAATAGAGGTTCTCGGCTCTGAACAGTGAATATCATGGAAAAGTATGACAAATTCCGGATTACTGCCAACAACAGATAAAACACGGGTCTCCGCTCTCTATCCGTGTGTTGCCACATACCAGTTTAAGGGACAAGATGGCAAATCGATTGTCATATCATGCACAAAGCTCTATGTCAACACAAGATCCAAGAAATCTACGCGGAGCTCGAGAAAATCATGGCAAAAGATCCACATCACATCACCTTTTTGTTCTACTAAAATTCTGGAATAATTGTTAAGAGATTCTGAGAAAAGTCATATACCACATAGCAGACAACTACAAACCAGGGACCCCGACCAAATTTCACTGCCCAATTCCCCCTTATGGCCGCGGAACCGCGGCCGTATAGTGTCTACAGATGGTTAATTTTCAGGGGTAGTTTGGGTACTTCATTTTATGCCAGATTCTTGCCCTAGGGTTTCTGTAAGCTGTCTATAAATACTCCAGAACTGAGCTAAGCCAAGGGGCCAATTTTGTGTTCATTCTTTGTTCTTCTTTTTGTTAGGATTTAGTCTTTTTCTTCTTCTTCTTCATCTTTTCTCCAAGAAAATTGTAGTGAGAGCTTTTTGAGTGGAAGATCAATGAAGATGAGGGCTTTTGTATCATTCTCTTTTGTTTCTTCTTCCCCTTGAGATTCTTGCTTTCTCTTGATCTTTCAACCTCTTCATTGAGCTTGAAAGGTTAAGAGTTTGTTATTGATCTCAAGGGTCGTATTTTCTTATGGAATTAGTGCTTCATTTCACATGCGTTCTTTACCCTTCTCTTGATCTTGCAACCTCTTAATTGAGCTTGCAAGTTTAAGGGTTGGCTATTGATCCCATGCTTGTTTGAGTTCTATGTTCTTGTAATTACTTTCTTGTTCTTTTTATTGCTTATTTATTACTTGCTTTTTATTACCTTGCTTTACTTTCTTGCAATTTATATTCATGCACTTAATTACTTGTAATCTTTTCTTTTCTTTGTTCTTTTCTTTTGCTCTTTGTTGTTCATTTTGTGAATGTTGTAATTATCGTTGTTAAGAATAAATACGGTATTGTAAGTTAAGACTTTCTTTTCTCATTTCCTTTTCCCGTTATTTTCCATTGAACTCCGCCCAAACCATACGCAAGCGCTCCGTTAGGCACCCTACCCTAACAAGGTAACGGTGATTCCAAACCGCGACCGGTTGCGTTCGGTTTGGCCGGAGGCGAAAGCAAGAGACAAGAACGGAAGGACAAGGGTAAATAAGCCATACTCCACGAATACCGCGCTTAAATCCCCTAATCCACGTTGTTGCCGATTGCTCTAGCTTCAATTGGTCAAGACTCGGCTCAAAGGTTTTGAGTACGGATTTCTTTAGCTTACAATTTCGTATATTTTTCTTAACAACTTTATACTTGCAAATAATACACTTAGGATAGAATCGAACAAACATATACAAATTCTTTATTGACTCGTCTAAGACAAGAAATGACATACAACCATCTCCCTGTGGATCGACCCGTGCTCAACCGGCTAGCTGCATAGCGACACCGTCTTGATTGCGGTTAACTTTAATTCTTTCAACCAAGCACCCCTCCTTGGGTCAACCTGTACCCCCTACGAGTGTTGTGAATATTCTGCCAATCTAGAGTGAGGCCCTATGCCACTCAAAGCCATGAGATGCGGACCCGTTGCCCTCCAGAACCTGGTTATCCGTGCACTCCGTCGTGGGGTAAAGCTAGTACAGAAATGAAAAATATGTACAACGGGTACATCGACCTCAGCCCGGTCGTGCCCTAAAAAATATTATACAAACAGGCAGTGACGGCAGTCCACATGTTGGACGCTCGCCCCGCAATATCAAATGTATAAATAAATCCAAACTGCACTACCATTGCACACAGCTATCCACCACGACAAATCCGCAACATCACAGCACAAAACAAAACATCAACGCGAATGTCACGTTCGCAAATCCGTCTAAAAGGACTATAGCAATTAGACACGATTTACCGCTCAAATGACATTCACGGTCGGAGATATAATGTAAGTACTGTAAACTAACAAGTTTAAAATTCCGATCGACAAAACTTCCCGAAGTGGGCCCCACGTACAACTGCAGTACACAAACAAAATCTGGGCCCAAACAAAATATTTCAGAAAGCACAATTCCCCATGAAAGACACTACTGTAGAAAAATGGTACTATGTTTCTCCAAAACGGCGGCGGAACCGCGGCAGTACTGTGGAGACAGTGAACCAAATTTCTACAGTATCCTTAAAAAAGCCTGCACGATTTTCTGAGATGCTCAAAATGGTTTTTAGACGACAAAACAAAATCGACAGTAACTTTAACATGAAAAGTGCGGTTTTGGAAATTTCGTTCGATCGATATTTTAAACACGTTAGAACAAGTTAGTAAAGGTGAATGGCGTGGCTCTGATACCATATAAGTCTACGGTAGCGCCCCGGCCGTCATTCTAACGCCAAACGCGTAACAAAAAACTTTTATAACTAGCGCTATCGCATACTATAACCCGGATCTTGCCATTAACGCTAAACTAACAAACTGAAAAGAGGTAGAAAGGCTATACCGATCGATCCGAGTCCTTCGGTCTTTAGCCATCATCCCACGCTCCCCGCGGAAACTCCGATCTCTTTTCTCCTCATCAAGGTGGCACCACGTCAACGGATCTTTAAACGGGCTCCCGCCTCTATACCGAGGCAACTCAGTGTCACGACCCGAAAGTACGGAACATGACCGGCACTTAGGCTACGAACGTCTCAAGGCGTACGTGCTCTAAGTAAGTAGAGTCCAGAAATCCAAACCAAGAAAAGTAATAGAGTGTAGGAAAACCACAATAAGTCAACCAGCTAGCAATATAATATTCAACGCCTAAAGGCGATGATCACAACAGAGAAGGAAACTCAACAGCATGGAATCCATAGAAATATATCGCGTGACTCTAAGGTCGATAGAATAAACATCACTGGTCTCTATCTCAAATATGTACATGTTTGGTTGATGGAACTTCTAGATACAACTGAAATATAATATACAATGTATAATAAAGGGTACGATACAAATAAACCCACCTACTAACAAGTCACCCGAAAGAAGCAATGCCCGCAAGCCGTAATGAAACCTGTACGGCAAAACCTGCAAGAACTGGGGCACAACGGGGGTGAGTTGCCAACTCGTGAATAGAAAAATATCTACGAACAGAAAATCGCATGTACGACGCAATCCTAGGTTATACGATCATAATATATAATCCTCAAATATATATAACCAGCAGTCTATAACAATGACTAGGGTAAATATCTAACCCAAGTGTAATCCCATATACCAGTGTCAGTGCCTCACGTAGCAATATATCATATGGATGATGGATGAATGCATGAAACAGAATACATGTACTGAAGAAAACTGCTTCCATAAATTAGTGAGATTTCTATAATTTTAAAATGAGGTATCATAATGAAATCAACATAAAACGGTGCCTAGCATCGGCACAACACATAAATCCCAATATCTCGATATCTCTGTATCACAATCTCTATACCTCAATATCTCGAAATCTCAATGTCTCAATCAGAATATCTAGGGCGCCGTCAGTCCAGACCGGCCCCTACCATCCATCTCATGACCACGACGGTATCCTCCGGATATCCGACGCATCGGGTAATATCTGTAAGTCGATGTAGTACACCCCAGTACTTGTGGGGAGGCGGATTTTACAAAAACGATCAAGTTTAAGGAACGAACATCGACTAACCGTTTAAATCGAAGCTAAACAAATAATAACCAAACACATAGCTATACTAAACTATAGTGTTAAGGGATTATACCGATCGAAACTAGTCCTTCGTCTTTGTGTCCTCCTTTGTTCTCCTCGACCTTCTCTAGGTAGTAGACGATCCACCCGAGAGCAAAACACCAAGCTAAACCTCTAACTTGAGGTAACTAATCAACTTTGATCGCTAATCAAAGATGAAAGGATGATATAGAGTAAAGGTAATGGATTGTTTAGTCTAACTAATCCTTTGATCTCAACACATGAGGATTAAGGATTAGGGTTTGAAGATGAGAGCTTGAGGAGAGAGAATGTGTGATAAGATAATGAGAGGAGAGAGAGTGTATCATAATATATTATGAAGCATTTCTTTTTAACAATAATGAATAAAGGAAATGAATAAGCATGCTTCATAAAATATCTAGTGGTGATTCATTAGCATGAGTCATTAAGCAATAAATGTGCATTAATGAAATGAATGAATCACCACCATGACTCACTTTCTTATCCAAAAGAAACCTCCTTAGTCACATCTTCTAGAAGCTTCTCGAGTAATTACGAGAACGCCCCTCCGATCCGTAAAAAATACGGAAAAACTTTAGACTGTATAAATCCAAAAACCGGATACCAGTAACTGGCTTAAACCAAAGCCGACTGGTAAAAACTGTCCGAAAGTCGTACGCGCGTAAACGCACGTATGCGTCCGGACCCTTTGTCGCAAAACCATGCAACCTCTATATCGTTTCGCCTGGAGTAGGAAACTCTCTGTGTGGGACTCTAGAGACTCGACTACTACGCTGGCAGTGGGTTTAACTACAGACCGCAAGCGGCACTAGCTGTACGTAACGGCCCCCAGGTAGTTGTCGATAAGAAGGCCGATGAGTAAACCCATCCGAACTCCTACTGAGTCTGATGTGACAATCTCCATACAGTCCGGTCCGTTCGTCCAAGACTATCGCATATCGGGCCTAGGGGGGCGGCAAGCGTCAGTCCCCTAATAGCGGTATAAGTCGTGTCGGAGTAAAGCCCATTACACCATGAGAAACTGCTGGAACCTACCAGCAAATCTCGCTTGCCCTGGCCAGGGACTTTGCGTAATGGCTCTCTGACACAGCACGATATCTACTCCCAATACCGGGAGGGACGAATCCTGTCTAACCGCCACTGCCTCCAAGTGCTCGGGACTGCACCCAACTGCTACCTGTTTGCACGACTCCTTTGAGCCGTGGTAGGGTAGCAATCTAAGAACAGTGGGACACACTCGAGGCGAAGTAGCAGTGTCAAGTCTGCGGACTACGCTGTACTCATGTCACCTGGGAACTGTTCACTGACGACTGGTATCAAACCAACCAACAGTTCCCTGTGAGTCCTGTCCGGTGTACCCGTAACCTAACGAGCACCTGTATACTATCTCCAGTACGACGTACTGACGGCTGTGGGACAGACCATCTCCCCAACTGGGATGAGAAGCGTACACACCAGTCTACTCCGGAGTATCGATGCTCTGTCTCGATAATCCAACGACCAGGGACCTCAATAAGGATGTGCTTGTAGACTACCCAGCCCCCACTAGTGTGACTGCCATCACAACGCTGGTAGACAAGCAAGATCCTAAGAGCTCTATCAATACGTATACTCACATATTAAGATAGAAAAACCAAGTAGCATACTACCATGTTTAGCAAGACTGTTATATACATGTGAATATCCCAAGCTTCCATTAAGTAATATACAAGCTAGTATGATACAGTAATGGCCTTCTAGGGCATAAACACTAACAATCTCCCACTTGCACTAGGGCCATGTACTGGCATATCGTAGACCAATGATCTCGAGTAGCCTCTCGAACTGAATCTGAGGAAGGGCCTTCGTGAATGGATCAGCAATGTTCTCTTCTGAAGCAACTCTCCGAACCTCGATCTCCTGACGATCAATGATCTCCCTGATCAGGTGATACCGCCTCAAGATGTGTCTGGACTTCTGATGGGACCTTGGTTCCTTCGCTAAAGCTATAGCTCCGTTGTTGTCGCAATACAGAGGTATTGGATCAACTATGGTAGGAACCACCTGAAGTTCTGTTAGGAACTTCTTCATCCAGACTGCTTCTTTTGCGGCATCGCAAGCAGCTATATACTCCGCTTCCATCGTCGAGTCAGCAACGGTGTCCTGCTTGGAGCTCTTCCAGCACACCGCCCCTCCATTGAGGGTAAAGACATAACCCGACATGGACTTGGAATCGTCCTTATCACTCTGGAAGCCGGAATCAGCAAAGGCCTCCAACCTAAGGTCTTTTCCGCCGTAAACCAAGAACATCTCCTTAGTCCTCCTCAGGTACTTGAGAATGTTCTTTACTGCTATCCAGTGTTTCTCCCCTGGGTCTGACTGATACCGGCTTACCACGCTCAGTGCATAAGCTACATCTGGTCTGGTACACAACATTGCATACATTATAGAGCCTACCGCAGAAGCGTAGGGTATAATAGACATGCGTTCCCTTTCCAAATCAGTCTTGGGAGACATCTCTTTGGAGAGGGTGATTCCGTGACAAGCCGGTAGATTACCGCGCTTAGAATCTTCCATACTGAATCTTTTCAGTACAGTGTCGATATACCTGGACTGCGAAAGTCCCAACATCCTCTTGGATCTATCACGATGGATCCGGATCCCCAGAATGTAAGAGGCATCACCCAGGTCTTTCATGGAGAACCTGTGTGACAAGAATCCTTTGACAGATTGTAGCATAGGAATGTCATTTCCTATCAATAGAATGTCATCCACGTACAAGACGAGGAATACGACACTTCTGGCCACAACTTTACTATATATGCACGGTTCATCTGGATTTTTGATAAAGTCATATTCTTTGACTGTCTCATCAAAACAGATGTTCCAACTCCGCGATGCCTGCTTTAGTCCATAAATAGACTTAAGCAGCTTGCACACTTTCCCGCTGCTCCCACTCTGATTGAAACCCTCTGGCTGATCCATATAGACGCTCTCTTCTAAATTTCCATTCAGAAAAGCCGTCTTTACGTCCATCTGCCAGATTTCATAATCATGGAAGGCAGCAATAGCAAGAAGGACCCGAATGGATTTGAGCATAGCCACTGGAGAAAAGGTTTCGTCATAGTCCAAACCAGGTCTTTGACGAAAACCCTTTGCAACAAGTCTAGCCTTATAGGTTTCCACCTGTCCATCTACACCAATCTTTTTCTTGAAGATCCATTTGCATCCTATGGGTTTTACCCCATCTGGAGCAAAGTCCAAAGTCCATACTTTGTTGGTGTACATGGACTCCATCTCGGTCCGCATTGCATCTAGCCATCGTACCGAGTCGCCGCTCTGGATGGCCTGCTGGAAGTCAGTAGGTTCATCATCATCTATGATGCAATCCTCTCTATCCCCGTCTATGAGAAAACCGTAGTATCTCTCAGGCGGATGAGACGACCTACTACTCCTGCGGAGGGGTGCGGGAATGTTCTGTTCTTCTTGAACCTCTGGTTCTACCAAAATTTCAGTAGCAGCTTGTGGTTCTGGAATTTCTTCCAGTTCTATTTCGCTCCCATTTGTATCCTTTTCTAAAACTTGTTGTTCTAGAAAATGGGCATTACGAGAAACAAAAACCTTTTGTTCCTCTGCGTAATAGAAGCAATATCCCTTGGAGTTCTTTGGATATCCTACAAGCTTACACAGTACTGATCGTGCCTCGAGCTTGTCCACATACTGCTTTTTTACAAAAGCTGGACATCCCCAAATCCTTATATACTGAAGATAGGGTTTCTTCCCACTCCACATCTGATATGGTGTGGTAGGCACAGTTTTGGTTGGAACTCTGTTCAAAATATATTTCGCTGATTCTAGCGCATATCCCCAGAAAGATCGCGGTAACTCAGTATTACTCATCATGGATCGTACCATATCCAATAGGGTTCGATTCCGTCTCTCCGATACACCGTTGTGCTGTGGAGTGTATGGAGGAGTAAGCTGAGAGAGAATTCCTTTCTCTTTTAGGTAACCTAGGAACTCGGCACTTAAGTATTCTCCACCTCGATCAGATCTTAGTGTCTTAATACTTTTGCCTGTTTGGTTTTCCGCTTCACTCTTGAATTCCAGGAATTTCTCAAAGGCCTCTGATTTATGCTTCATTAAGAAAACATATCCATATCTAGAGAAATCATCTGTAAAAGTAATGAAGTAGGAATAACCACCTCTCGCATGTGTAGACATTGGACCGCATACATCGCTGTGTATGAGTCCTAAGAGCTCGCTCGCTCTTATTCCTTGTCCAGTAAATGGAGTCTTTGTCATCTTTCCTTTGAGACAAGATTGACAAGTGTCATAAGATTGATATTCGAACGAGTCCAAATATCCTTCTCTATGCAACTTAGTCAACCTTCTCTCATTGATGTGACCCAGTCTACAATGCCATAAGAAAGCTTTATTCAAATCTGGAGACTTTCTTTTTAGTGTGTTCTGGACATTGAAAATTTGGAGTTGGTTTAACACATATATGCCGTTATTTAGAGTACCGGACCCAATCAAACCATGATTAAGGTGGATGTTGACAACATCTCTTACAAACGTGAAATCATAACCTTTATTTGATAACAAGGAAACTGATATGATATTACACGTTAAGCTGGGTACAAAATAACAGTTATGTAAAACCAAAATGTGTCCACTCGTCAATCCTAGGTGATAATCCCCGACGGACGCAGCTCCCTCGCTAGCTCCGTTAGCAACCCTGAGGATCATATCACCTTCCTTCAGCACTCTACGGTTTCTCAGTGCCTGCAATGAATTGCAAATATGAGATCCTGATCCGGTATCCAATACCCAGGAAGCAGAGTTGATTGACAGACAATTCTCAATTACAAACACACCTGAAGTCGAAGCCACAGCTTGCTTCGGTTCCTGGTTCTTGGCGTTCCACGCCTTGCAATCCTTCTTCCAGTGCCCTTTCCTGTGACAATGGAAGCACTCATCCAGGCCAACTACCGGTGCTGTAAACTTTTTCTTTCCCTTCTTTCCCACCTTACTAACACCTCCTCTAGGTCTGGGTGCGGCCTTCTTCTTCCTTCCTTTGGCCCTAGCCTTGGACCCGGAAGAAGATGCACCGCCAACAAACATAGCGGGTGTTTCCCTTGCCTTCTGCAAGGTGCCCTCTGCACTCCTTAACATGTTCAGGAGTTCCGCAAGTTCAACTTCTTTTCCTTGAAGATTGAAGTTGAGGATAAACTGGGCGTAGGTGGGAGGAAGGGACTGGAGAACAAGGTCTGTATAGAGCTCATTATCCAAAGTCGTCCCAAGGTCTGCGAGCTCTTCTATGTAGCCAATCATCTGTAGGACATGTTCACCTACCGATGACCCGACAGCCAACCTCGCTCGAAACAATTTCTTAGAGGTCTCGTATCTTGCTATACGAGATTGCTCTCCATAAAGTTCCTTTGTATGGAGAAATATGCCATCTAGGGACATATCCTCGTGCCTCCTCTGATGTTCATTGTTCATCGAGGCAAGCACGATGCACTTGGCTCTCGCGCAATCTAAATCCCAGGTTTTGCGGATTTCCTTATCCGCATTGCTGGATTTGGGACCAAGGACAGCAGGTGCTGTAGCGGTGATGACGTACCCCAGTTTGTCATAGGTCAAAGCCATCTTGACATTCCGCAGCCAGTCTTTATAGTTTGGCCCCGTCAGTATATTTTTCTCTAAAAGTAACTTAAGTCCAGTCATTTTCAGGGTCCCTGCAATTAGGAGAGAGAGAAGAAAACTCTTTAGCATGATGCTCTTGCAAGTTTAGAATGGTTTTTAGTTTATCTAAACTGGATGGCTCCCACTGTTTCTCGAATCCTTCCTCAAACCATAAAAGAAGAATTAGCCAAGACTATTCTCACCGTACAATACTTGCTTAACCGTTCAGCCAGGCCGGTGTCGATACTTCGAGGGAGGTTTTCCAACGCTTTCGCGAAGTTCCTTAATTAAATAACCTCTTTTCTCTGGGGGCGTAACCCCGCTGACACTTTTCTGGACACCTACTAGGTTTATAGCATTGATCGTTAAGTGACGAATATCCTGATAAGTATCATATACTCACAGTAGGATCGGGATCCAAATATCATCGTCTGATAATGTTGTAGGAATGCTACCAACATTCATCAAACTCAAAATGGTATGCATCTCTTTGCAAATCTCAGTTTCTTTAGAAATTCCCGATATAAGTTTTTACCCCATGCTCTTATGACCTTGGCGTTGGTCAAAATGTCATAAGTCACATGTCAAGTTCTACCCATCATTATCTTGTTAATTTGAACCCATCCGTATATATCCCTGACGTTGGCCAAATGATAATACGACTGTCCCAAACCAACTCATCTATCTATGCAACAAATGAATATCCAGCAGCTACCAAACACTATGCCATGACGTTGGCCAAAACTGCATAGCTTGAATACTACTGAATACCAAAATGAAATGACGGAGGGCTACGACTGGTTTTGGCGAAACCGTGAACGTAGTGAACTTGATATAACCGAAGGAACCTGATAGCTTTTAAAAGGAGTGGTTAAGACTCCGCATTTAAAAATATCTGTTTTAAAAATAACCGAGTGGTTTCTTTAAATTGTTCCAACGATTTAAACTTTGGTTTGTTTTACTTTGCATTATAGATAATGCGTCCCATCATTAACCTATCATTGCAGAAAACAACGAAAATACAACGTCCTCTTATGCCATCCGCATTCGCCACGGGGTCCCGTCATCACCCGTTAGGTTACTTAACTAACGACAGAGCGGGGGCTGGGCTAGCGCGGGTGTAAAACATAAGTGGCGTCTAAATAGCTATCATAAATATAGATATTTTACATTCGTCTGACGCAATGATATTCATTCCAGAACACAGATAAACAATATTGGATTTGCAAGCAATCTGTATTTCTTTTGAGCCTGCAAGAAAAGACAGATTACACAGTTGTGATGAATAGCCGTTACCCCACCCTCGACCCCTACGGGTACGGCAAACTACCCACCCGGCAGTCTGTGTACCCCACCTTGGGTCAGTCCTAGGAGCAAAAACAGTAAAATGAAATAATACAACGGTGGCTACAACCGCAACCTGGAAGTGCCCCGCGAAAATAATATTACAACAAATTACATTTACAACAAATGAATTAATCAATAACCCATTGCGAACCCCGGCTATACACCACAACAGTCCAATACAGTTTATATGCACAAACAGATATAACCATTTCAGAAATGTGCAACCCCCTGCCAACCGACATACTAGCAGTTGGGGAAGGTTTACGAACACATTAAACAATGACAGATATAATCCAATACGCAAATACTGTACAATTCGATCGAATAAACATCAATATTGCTCCAAAATCTGCTCTGTTAAACAGTAACCTGAGCAATAATTAAACATTCCAGAAAACCCAAAACACCACAGGGGACCCACCCAAAAAAAACGAGCTCCTGACTCGTCAACTCGGCCGCGGTTGCGCGGCGGATCGGTGGGATCCGCCGCCCTTCCGCGGCGCTTTAGACGAATCAGAAGCCCAAATTTTTTGGGTGTTCTACTGTGGTCATGTCAAGCTCTCTGAACATACCTGAAAAATTTTCTGACTTCATTTTAACTTCGACAGAAACTTGACAGAATTAGGGTTTTGCGGCTTTGTTTTTCCGTTCGAAATTCGTACAAATTTGCAATTAAGTTATTTATTGTTTAGCGAGGCTCTGATACCACTGTAAGTCGATGTAGTACACCTCAGTACTTGTGGGGAGGCGGATTTTACAAAAACGATCAAGTTTAAGGAACGAACATCGACTAACCGTTTAAATCGAAGCTAAACAAATAATAACCAAACACATAGCTATACTAAACTATAGTGTTAAGGGATTATACCGATCGAAACTAGTCCTTCGTCTTTGTGTCCTCCTTTGTTCTCCTCGACCTTCTCTAGGTAGTAGACGATCCACCCGAGAGCAAAACACCAAGCTAAACCTCTAACTTGAGGTAACTAATCAACTTTGATCGCTAATCAAAGATGAAAGGATGATATAGAGTAAAGGTAATGGATTGTTTAGTCTAACTAATCCTTTGATCTCAACACATGAGGATTAAGGATTAGGGTTTGAAGATGAGAGCTTGAGGAGAGAGAATGTGTGATAAGATAATGAGAGGAGAGAGAGTGTATCATAATATATTATGAAGCATTTCTTTTTAACAATAATGAATAAAGGAAATGAATAAGCATGCTTCATAAAATATCTAGTGGTGATTCATTAGCATGAGTCATTAAGCAATAAATGTGCATTAATGAAATGAATGAATCACCACCATGACTCACTTTCTTATCCAAAAGTAACCTCCTTAGTCACATCTTCTAGAAGCTTCTCGAGTAATTACGAGAACGCCCCTCCGATCCGTAAAAAATACGGAAAAACTTTAGACTGTATAAATCCAATAACCGGATACCAGTAACTGGCTTAAACCAAAGCCGACTGGTAAAAACTGTCCGAAAGTCGTACGCGCGTAAACGCACGTATGCGTCCGAACCCTTTGTCGCAAAACCATGCAACCTCTATATCGTTTCGCCTGGAGTAGGAAACTCTCTGTGTGGGACTCTAGAGACTCGACTACTACGCTGGCAGTGGGTTTAACCACAGACCGCAAGCGGCACTAGCTGTACGTAACGGCCCCCAGGTAGTTGTCGATAAGAAGGCCGATGAGTAAACCCATCCGAACTCCTACTGAGTCTGATGTGACAATCTCCATACAGTCCGGTCCGTTCGTCCAAGACTATCGCATATCGGGCCTAGGGGGGCGGCAAGCGTCAGTCCCCTAATAGCGGTATAAGTCGTGTCGGAGTAAAGCCCATTACACCCTGAGAAACTGCTGGAACCTACCAGCAAATCTCGCTTGCCCTGGCCAGGGACTTTGCGTAATGGCTCTCTGACACAGCACGATATCTACTCCCAATACCGGGAGGGACGAATCCTGTCTAACCGCCACTGCCTCCAAGTGCTCGGGACTGCACCCAACTGCTACCTGTTTGCACGACTCCTTTGAGCCGTGGTAGGGTAGCAATCTAAGAACAGTGGGACACACTCGAGGCGAAGTAGCAGTGTCAAGTCTGCGGACTACGCTGTACTCATGTCACCTGGGAACTGTTCACTGACGACTGGTATCAAACCAACCAACAGTTCCCTGTGAGTCCTGTCTGGTATACCCGTAACCTAACGAGCACCTGTATACTATCTCCAGTACGACGTACTGACGGCTGTGGGACAGACCATCTCCCCAACTGGGATGAGAAGCGTACACACCAGTCTACTCCGGAGTATCGATGCTCTGTCTCGATAATCCAACGACCAGGGACCTCAATAAGGATGTGCTTGTAGACTACCCAGCCCCCACTAGTGTGACTGCCATCACAACGCTGGTAGACAAGCAAGATCCTAAGAGCTCTATCAATACGTATACTCACATATTAAGATAGAAAAACCAAGTAGCATACTACCATGTTTAGCAAGACTGTTATATACATGTGAATATCCCAAGCTTCCATTAAGTAATATACAAGCTAGTATGATACAGTAATGGCCTTCTAGGGCATAAACACTAACAATATCACCGGTCGGTAGTGCTCCCTCTGCCGGCTCAACGGCATCTCCTGCGATCTTCTTGCCCCGGGGTACCGCCCCGGGCCCACCATGTACCCGAAACGGTTCATCCGCCTCCTCGAATCGGGTCTTGAAATCCATCAGCAAAACTCATGGTGGACGACTCATACATCATGGGAAAACCACACTTTTTTTATTTAAAAGAGAGAAAGCAGTTTATATAAGTTTTGCGGTTTTTCCCCCAAATCTAGAAAATATCATGGAGATCCGAATCATCAATAGCATGTAAAATCATGAATGTAAGCATGAGAATCCATGAATGCAGCATATAATGAATAACAGTGTGCATGAAGTGACAAGTAATAACTACAATGTCAAGCTGGCATATATGGCAAGTACACTAATATCATGTCACTACTACCTAACAAGCTAAATCAAGCAATAATATTCTCTAAGTGTACGCGACATGGCAATTACCGATGAAGATGTGTGTGAACCGGCAAATAAGTATACCTGGTACATACACATAATTGGTAATGGTGCTGGTACCCTAACAGCAGGAAATCAATAATAGAATATGAATCACAACAGTATGCGATGCAGAGCAACAACAATAATGTGCGGGAGCTGAATACTAAACACAATGGTAGCTAGACTGTATCTAATGTCATAAGAGTCATATAACTACACCACTATAAGGCTGAGCTAAAGCTACAGTAGGTAAGGGAAACCGCCTAACCTCTGAGTCGATACATATATATATATATATATATATATATATATATATATATATATAGTTGGTGATCCCGCCTCGATAATGTCATATCCGATACCATATCTCTATAATCGGTTATTCCCAAGTCAAGAGGGCGGATCAAACATCAAAATATAGCTCGTACGTAAATCCGTCGTACGGCATCCCCAAATCTGGGTACGGATCAATATCACATTCGTCATATCATTCATTTGGTATTCTCTATATCGAATATCATAATCTGGGTACTGACCTATGTCTAGTACAAAGCTAACATCATCACTATCATCATGATCTGACTACTGATCAACAGTCTCGTATGAATTGATATCATCAGCACATATCATCTCAAGGAGTATACCTCGCCCAAGGCGGCCTATCATACTAATCTTGTCATATCATATCATGTAATATCTCGTAACGTAATCACATGTCGACCATTTTATATATATCACTATTCATATGGCATTATCATCCCAAAATCCGCTAAAGCATAAAGACGTATCTCAAATATGAATTTTACCATATCACCGATATTATAATCTCGGATCAAATATCATCGACTCATCACAAATCGAAGTATCATCCTCAAATCCGTATGTGAACACATAGTCTCATACCCACGTGAACACTTATCTATATAGAATCCCATAACCATATATGAAATAAGGATGTATGCAAGTATGTATGTGTGTATATGTATGTGTAGTGCACCCACTACTCTAGGGTTTCGTAACCTTTCACCAATCCAACACACCAATATCCATCTTAAACATCATCATGAATCATAAATAACATATAATATTTGTAAGTGTGTATACGCATCCGTATACATCACCACAGACTGCGGGGGTGCTATACGCCATCCACCCGACTTCTCCCCGTAGATATAAATTTACTAACCTAGCTTTATGCGTGCCGGTACCGATGTCGCCATTTGCATCTCAAACGCCTCGACGCCACATAGGGTACCTACAAGGATATCACACGCTAAAACACATGAAAACCATGTCGGAAACCCAAAATGGTGCACGCTACGCCCATAGGCAAAAACCTATAGCCTCGCTTGCAAACGCAGCCAATAACCCTCTACCGTTGGCGTTCAAACGCCACCCGACAGAAACGAATCATCGAATACCAAAATCCATACGAAAATAAGTCGTAAATCGCCAACTCAAGAAAATCAACCCAGATTCTACCCTGATTGGAATCAGTCCAAACTAGACATACCCAGGGTCAAGTTTACAGGTAAAAGGGCTAGGCACCAAAAAGGAGGGGGTTTCCTCCTGCTCTGGCCGCAAATTGCGGCCAGAAGGATTTTATCTGTGGCCTGAAATGGGAGTTGGGGGCTAAGGCTTTGGGTAGTGGTTCCAGGGTGCCTGCATAGCCTTCTGCCAAGTCAATATTATTTTAGGAGGCCCGGGTTGATAGCAGTTTCCAGAAAGGCCACAAAGTCGACAAAATCGATAAAATACGCCAAGTCGAAACATTCAGGTAACTAACTGGGAATCTGGGGTAATCTTGGTTAATCTGGTCTCAAATACACAAAATAGGGCTATACCAACCATCACAACCTTCCCTTGGCCAAATCTCACTCAAATTTACCTAAACTAGCACTAAACCACATAATAACATTAAATTTCGGCTATATAACCAGAACTTAGCAAGATAGGAGTTGGGTTGTGAGATTATACCTCAAGGGGTCCTAGATGAAGGAGAAGGGAAGAAGGAGGAAGGAGGAAGGGTTGTTGCTGCTGTAGAGCTGCTCCTTGTGCTGCAGTTTGTGTTGCAGTTGCTGTTGTTTTGCTGGATATGCAGCTGATGCAGAATATGTTTTTAACAGCAGCTTGTTGCTGTTGCTGAGGTTTTTGTTGTGGTTGGTGTTGTTTTGGTGTGGGTGTGGTGGTGTGAGAGTATTTGCTGAAGTTAGGTGTTTTTGAGGCAGTTGCGATAATATTTGATATGAGCTGATGGTGTTGCAGCTGATGTGATAAAAACTGGGCTGATATTGTGTATCAGTGGCTGTTTCAGCAGCTGATGTCAATTGGGTGGCTGAAGTTGTGTTGATGTGAGCGTGTAGGTATTGGGCTATGGTGTTAGGGGCTGGTGTGTGTGTGTGCTATTGTAACACCTTAGAATGTGTTTTGTAGCTAATTATATTTTAAAATGTGGTTTTTAATAAAAAGTTTACCAAATTAAGTTTTAAATATTTTATCTTATTTAATGTGTATTTTATTAGAATTTTATTAGGCACACACACACTTGTGCATGATAACTAGGGTTGTTTTTGGGTTAAACCATGATTAGCAACCATGGTTAACCAACCTTTTTCTCTAACCTAGTTTTATTACTAGTTTATGTGTCATGATAGTTTTAAATGGGTTTTAATTTTGAATTGGTGTTTGGTGCATGGTTGACTTTGAGAGAGAGGGAGAGAGAGAGAGAGAGAGAGAGAGCATGGGGCATCATGGCCTTTGCCATGCCTCATTTAATGAGGAAAGAGAGAGTGAGAAGGGGTCTTTGGAGTGTGCTCTCATTTCTCCACCTCATTTTCTATCTCTCATTCTCTCACTCTCTCACAAACACACACACACACTTCCAGCAGCAGCAGCTTCATCACAAACTCACACACACACACTGCAGAGAGAGAGAGAAGAAGCAGCAGCAGAAGAAGGAAGCAGCAGCAGCAGCACAGGCAGTGGCAGCAGCAACAACATCAAGAGCATCTTCCTCACCATCATCAGCATCACTATCATCATCATTACCATCAACAGCAGCAGCAGGAATAGAAGCAGCAGCAAGCAGCAGTGACAGCAGCAGCAACAGAGGCAAGCTCCAGCAACTGCAGCAGCCATCACCTCCTCCATACACCTCTTCACCTGCTCTCTAGGGTCCAATAGGGTATATTTCTGAACCCTATTGTTTGATTGTGCAGCTTGTGTGCTAATTAGCTTGTTTAGTGCTAAATTAGCTAGTTTAGTGCTAGTTTTGGTGATTTGTGAGGTATTGTGGTAATTTGTTGGATGTGTTGGATACCCTAGTTTACTTAAGTGCTAATAGGGACATTGCAACTGAGAAATCCCCAGATTACAGTAAAATACCATATAGTTTGTGATTTGTGCAATTTGTGACTTTTGAGGTGATATTTATGACTTTTGTGATCTGCTATAGACCCGATGCCTACAGAATAAAACTAGAGATGACTGGAGCATGTACACTAGGTATAGATAACACCCCCAGAAGACGAGCCCCTACCCCCTTTGTCTGGCCGCCAATTTCTCCATTCTGGCCGCAATTTGCGGCCAGGAAGAGGAATTGGGTGTTGAGGTTTTGTGTGGAGCTTTATTCTGGGTTGTATAGGTCCTTGGTATGTCTAGTTTTGTAATATTGTACCTGTAGGAAAATCTGGGACTATATGTCGCTTTTGTGTTTAGTTGTGTTTGCGCGATACGCGCGATACGTGTGTGGGTTCTGTGATCCAGCGTATCGCGGCGTGTCGCGATGGTTTTTAGACGCGTACACACACGATTCAGCGTATCGTGCACACGCGCGTTTAGTTCGCGACGCGAGTTTCTCGTTTCGTTTCGATATCGCGTTTCGAGAGATATTGGGCTTATATGTGATTTCTTGTCGTACTTGCAGGTTTGCAGACGGACACAGCTACAGGGGAAGCAGGTGATAGGATTCACCCAGCGTGGAGTTTAGGTGAGTAGATATAACATCTACAGGGGAATCGCCCGCATGGCGTTATGCGTCTGGGCTAGGATTCAATTTCCTGTCGCACATTCTACGTCATTGTAGAATTGCGCCTTACTGCATTTCTAGATATAGCTATATACTTTGACTAGCAGCCGTAGGACACCGCACACATTATTGACGGTTCATGTTGCACGAGCACGGATTGCATGCTACACACACACCGTCAATAATTGCCATGTCACACACTACCCCTTATAGCTACCATTGCTTGCCACACTTGACATCTAGTTTATCGGTATACCTATAGTGTATCATACCTTTAGTGATAGGTATATTTTCACTTGCGATACGGCTACAGGTATACCTCCTACATATTTTACTTATACCGGGAGGGATTTCCTACATATGTTACTATACCCAGGGGGGTATACGACATCAGTTCCTATAGGTAGATACCTAGACTTAGCTATACCTGTATGTTAGACACGTATCCAGTTGCAGATACCTAGCTACTTTTACTGATGTTACTTAGCTGTACCTTATCATGATTTCGCATACATCTGGTTCAGCTATATACTTGTGTTTACCTGCTCGCATTCAGATATATCGCATACTTCTATTCCTGTATTTATGCATTGTTTATCTGGATTTCATATGATGTTTTCGGGATTTGGGAACCGCGGGAGTTCATGAAATTATGCATACATGTAACAACCCGGTTTCCTTGATATGATATTTCGAGCGTCCCCCATGAGTTTTATCGGTGCTGATTACCTACTCCATACGAGGTGTGGTTGCCGTATGAGAGTACATGGCGGGGCCCGGTATGGTTCCCCTCGGCAAGAAGATCGATGGGTTTGCCGATTGAGCCTGGAGGCGGGCGAGTACCTACCGGTGATTGTTGGACCTGGCAGTTGTCTGGAGGCTACTGGCCAGAGTAGAGAGATGGATACGGGATGACCTGTACTGTCGAGGCCGAGGGCCGACACTGCAGACGGACCCCGTGGGCTGTCCGGACTGACGGAGCCCCATATACGAGGATTTCTGTGTCGATGCTTGGCACACGGTTTCATGATATTTCTTTAACCCCTTTTTGTATATATAACAGGGGACTTAGCCGTTGTTATATATACCCTTACACCAATATTAGTGGAATGGGACGCTAATATATGTGTATTGCCCCCATCATATTTATTTCTGTACATGTATATATATCTTTAGGATGTTAGATTCATATTGAGATTGGACTTGGGATACCAGGTGATTCATTGGGATTTGGACATTGGATATACCTATGTGATTGGTGACTTGTACATTCGGATATAGGAGATTACCTGATATTGTACATACGAGATATGTGAGATCCACTTGATGTTGTACATGTGATATATGTGAGATACACTGATATTGTACACACTAGATATGTGGGATATACTCGACATTGTACATTGAGGAGATGTGAGACTTACTTGATGTGAGTGCCCAATGTGGGGCCTGGTTTGAGGATTTGGGATTGGAGTATCTTAGTGGATTGGGATCCTGCCACGACGTCAGGTTTCCGTGGAAAGTGACATATTCCACCCTACACCTCACCATTACCTATTTTATGCACAGATTCATATATTGGTAGTACTTGTGGTGTACCCTTATGATAGTTGCATATTTGCTTTCTCATATCTCTATTGCACTGACATTGCATACCACTATCATGCCATCATTGCTTCACTTATTGATCGTACCTGCTAGTGTACTCTCTTTATCTCAGCATTTCATGACATATTGTTACTACTGTAATCGCATATCTTAGATTCATGCTGTACGTGCATTCCTGCGATTACCTGCATATGTTTTATACTATTCACGAGTTGGCAACTCACCCCCGTTGTGCCACAGGTGTTTCAGGTCTTTCCCCAGAGTAGTCGAGGCAGGCTATTCCCCTATCCAGCTATCCAGCTACCATCTTTTGCTACAGATACCGCATCAGCTCACAGTACCATTTTGCATAGGTAGGTTAGACGGTTATCTGTATTATATTTTGTACCCTCGTTGTATTGTACTCTCCATCTACTGTTGTATTATTGACATAGAGACTTGGTGAGGACGTTATGTGTATTATGGTGGATTTGGTGTCTTTATATATGCAGCTTTTTCTCTACTGTCCTTATTCTTCTGTTGTATTCATATTGACTAGTCTTTATAGAAAAAAATGGGGTGTTGCCAAAATTTTAAAGAAAGAAAGTGAGACTTTTAAAGAATTTGGGTTGCGATTTCAATTGTTTCTAAACTTGTATTATCTTTTCCGTATTTTTCTTGGTTTAGATTTCTGGGTTTTGGCTTTCTTTTACTACGTTGCGTCTTTAGGCGTTGTGTAGTATTAGGGCCGTCACGGGCCATTCTTGGGTCGTGACAAAGTTGGTATCAGAGCGTTAGGTTTTACCTTTCGGAGTGTAGGATGACCTTAGTATGATGGAGTAGGTAGCTTAAGCAGAGTAACGTAGTGTGTGTATGTCTGCAGCATACTCATAGCGCGGTACCTTGCATTAAGTGACCTAAGTACAATTTGCTTGACATTCCTTCCTTGATGATTCATATCTTTGAGATTCGATTTCCTCATTCTTATCGAATCTCATTTTATATCTATTTATAGCCTTGCCGCCGATGACTATGGGGACTCAGAACGATGCAGCGAGGGCCGAGGTCAGGGTTAGCTCGGGTGAGACGAGCACTGACCGGGATGGCACTCTAGTTCCACAGGTGCAGACGGATCAGCCTACGATCTATACTATGGATAGACTGTTGGTAGAGATGCAGGAGTTCCGCCAGACGATGAGTTCGTTAGTTGATGTCGTTCGGGAGCTACGACAGGAGGTGGTCACCCCTGTTACTCAGCTATCCCTTACGATCAGTATGCAGCAGTCCGTCACCTACATAGCACCAGTATTTGCAGCTCCAGTTGACGAGGCACATGTTCTAGGACAGTGGAGGACTCGTACCAGCGTACCAGCCCAGAGACAGAGGTTCGGTCGTCGGGACAGATTTCGTGGCCACTACGGGAGTAGCAGAGGCTTGGGACGAGGACAATCGTTCAGCTCTCATCCCCAGGATGGTCAGCAGTCAGCACGTGGATGTTTTCGATGCGGAAGCCTTCAGCACTTCGTCAGGGATTGTTCCTTAGCACCTCGTCATGATCGTTTCCAGAGAGGCCGTGGACATGGGAGATTCGCTCAGAGGGCTCAGGCTACCAGAGGAGTTCATCCAGCTGCGAGTAGAGGGCAGACACAGGAGTTTGCTTCTACTCATCGGGACGCGCAGACGTCCAATGTGGAGTTTTCAGGTACCCTTGAGTTATATTTTCTCTTGGTGTATTTGTTGTTTCTTGCTTGTACCGTGGTTGGGTAGATTAGTCGTAGTTGTTTTAACTTCTGTCAGCGATTCTTTTGTTGCGCGACACGTATTCAGTTTTGTGCCAATCGGATAGGAGATAGAGTTTCGTCCGTCGTTTTGATCCATCTAGAGATGTTGGATTTGACGTTCTCCTGGGCACGGATTGGTTAACTACGTGTTAGGCGTCTGTAGACTACCGTGTGGGAACAAGTTAGGTTTTGTTTTCCCCGGCAAGTCAGTTCTTGTTGTGCAGGTGGATAGTTGTACCGCCTCTCACAGCTTGAATTCAGCCTTTTTCGCTAGTCGGCTACTGAGGAGATGGCGTGGATTCTTGGCGTTCATTCGTGATACCGGAGCCACCGTGGGATTGTTGGACCGGGTTCTTTTCGTGCGAGAGTTTTCCGACGTTGTTCCAGATGAGCCGGCGAAGTTGAGGGAGCTTAAGGATCAGCTGCAGAGTTTTGGTTTGGGGAGTTTTGTGCGTCTGAGTGTTTCGCTTTTGGAAACTCCTATTTCTGTTCGTCGAGGGGGAAAGACGGAAGTTTAGGGTTGTGTATCGACGGATCGTCAATTGAACCGGCTTACGGTGCGGATAGGTATCCTTCACCTTGCCGTGGCGATTTCTTCGATCAGCTCCAGAGTGCGAGACATTTTCTAAGTGTGTTTGGGATCAGGTCATCATTATTGCGGATTCGGAGTGATGGCATTCCGAAGACTGCCTTATGCGTGCTACGGGCTTTGTGTGTATCGGTGAGTCGTTGGATTCCCTGATGCCCTAGCAGCATTCGTAGATATGATGAACCAGATTTCTGCGGGCCGTTCCTCGACCAGTTTTTATTGTGTTATTTACGACACTCTGGTCTATTTTAATGTGTCTTGAGGGACAGGAGTAGCACTTGAGGATTTGTTATGCAGATGCTGGGAGAGCACCAGCAGTTTGCTAAATTCTCAGAGTGTTTCTTCAGGCTTGTTTGTGTTGACTCCTAGGTCTTGTAGTCGTGGGAGACGGTTCCGTATGGTTCCGAGGGAGATCGTGGCCATACAGCTTAGGCCCAGACTTGTGTGCAGGACGGAGATCCGCGGATTGTTGGGCTTAGCAGGGTTTTTACCGCCGTTTAATGCAGGATTGCTAGAGTAGTGCTGCACCGTCGACTGAATTGACCACAAAGGAGGTTTCTTTTCTTTGAACTGAGGCACGTGTACTGAGTCTTCAGCAGTTGAAGATCCAGTTAACAGCTGCATCAGTTCTTCCTTTGCTTTTGGTTCGGGCGACCTTGTTGTTTAACTGTAATGTTTCTTGAGTGGACTCGAGTGTGTACTGAGGTGACACTATAGACATATCACTTTTGCTTTCCCTACATTTGGAGGAAGTACGAGGAGGATATTCCACTCATGATCTGGAGATGGCCGCGGTGGTTTTGCGTTGGAGATTTGGAGACACTACTTGCTTGAGAGTCGTGTCAGATTTTCCACGGACCGCTAGAGCTTAATGTACATCTTCCTGCAGCAGATTTGGATTGTTGTGTTAGTCTTCTGCAGATTTACAGTTCTTGTGTGATCGTCGAGTATAGCTTAGTTCGTCTCTACGGAGGGGACAGCTTGCTCATGTCCGCGCCCGACCACTTTCCCTTAAATCGTTTTCGCGAGGCACTGCCCGCCGAAGCTCGTTCGTCAGCGATACTTGAGCATACTCGGCTGGGTAATGATTCGGAGACCTTGATTGTGACAATGATGTGCTAAGTTAGGGACACGTTTGTGTACCTGCCATTATCAGGTAGAGACGTGTAATCCTAGAACATGCACATCTGTCAACTCCCTCTATGCATTCAAGTTCCACCAGCTTTGGCGTGACTTGTGAGATAGTTACAAGTGGACAGGAATGTAAGGAGAAGTTTCAGGTTTCGTTTCAAGGTGTCAGTCTTGTTGTGTGCTTGGGTCGAGCATCTGAGGCCGGCTGGAGACTTGCAACCTTTTACCGTTCCGAAGCAGGAATGGGAGCAGATCTCCACAAATTTCGTTATGGTTTCTACCCAAGTTTGGATAGGGTGTGACTCCCTTCGGATTCTTGTTGTCCGGTTTTACTCAATTTGCTCAGTTGTTTTGTTAAGTTGTGTGTTGTTTTGTTTGGTCGTCAGCAGCTTGGGATCGTCACTCGCCATCATTAGGGTTCTCTTTCGATAGCTATTATCAGGAGACACTCCAATTGGCCACCCTTAGGCTTAGGGGTTAGGTCGTGTCGATCGCCAGCCTGTTGTTTTCTGACTCTGCGTAAGTAGGACTTTGGACCCCAGCTAGTCTAGAGATTTCGGAGACGGTCCAGTTGTGTTCAGGTCAGGATGAGAACTGTCCATTGCAAACTGATGTCTTATGCGACTGTGCTGGTCGCAAGCTTGAGTGCGCAATGGCAAATCATGGGTTCCTATAGACTTTCCGATGAATGACGTGTTGGATTTTGGGGAAGCTTATTCCAGGATTTAGGTCCTTCTGAGATCCTATAAGCGAGTTAGTTTTGTTGCCTTCAATTTGGCACTTCCGCCCAGATTTCTGGATTTTCACCCCGTATTCCTTGTGAAGATACTTTACAAATTCCTTCATGACCTTCTCACATGTTTTGGCACCAGACCATTTAGCTTGACGCGATCTTTCGTTCACCCGCAGCCATGTGTGTTAATGGCTCGACAGGTGGAGAAACATCGGTCAAGAGTCTTGCCATCTGTGAAGGGTTTCCTTGGACGTAGCCGTATAGTGAGTTAGTCACTTGGGAGGCTGCGAACGAGATTTGAGGATTTTAATCTTCTCTTTGAAGGTACATGTAAAGGTATAATTTTTAAATTCGGGGACGAATTTCTTTTAAGGGGGGGAGATTGTAACACCTTAGAATGTGTTTTGTAGCTAATTATATTTTAAAATGTGGTTTTTAATAAAAAGTTTACCAAATTAAGTTTTAAATATTTTATCTTATTTAATGTGTATTTTATTAGAATTTTATTAGGCACACACACACTTGTGCATGATAACTAGGGTTGTTTTTGGGTTAAACCATGATTAGCAACCATGGTTAACCAACCTTTTTCTCTAACCTAGTTTTATTACTTGTTTATGTGTCATGATAGTTTTAAATGGGTTTTAATTTTGAATTGGTGTTTGGTGCATGGTTGACTTTGAGAGAGAGGGAGAGAGAGAGAGAGAGAGAGAGAGAGCATGGGGCATCATGGCCTTTGCCATGCCTCATTTAATGAGGAAAGAGAGAGTGAGAAGGGGTCTTTGGAGTGTGCTCTCATTTCTCCACCTCATTTTCTATCTCTCATTCTCTCACTCTCTCACAAACACACACACACACTTCCAGCAGCAGCAGCTTCTTCACAAACTCACACACACACACTGCAGAGAGAGAGAGAAGAAGCAGCAGCAGAAGCAGAAGAAGGAAGCAGCAGCAGCAGCACAGGCAGTGGCAGCAGCAACAACATCAAGAGCATCTTCCTCACCATCATCAGCATCACTATCATCATCATTACCATCAACAGCAGCAGCAGGAATAGAAGCAGCAGCAAGCAGCAGTGACAGCAGCAGCAACACTAGGAGCAGCAGCAGCAACAGAGGCAAGCTCCAGCAACTGCAGCAGCCATCACCTCCTCCATACACCTCTTCACCTGCTCTCTAGGGTCCAATAGGGTATATTTCCGAACCCTATTGTTTTATTGTGCAGCTTGTGTGCTAATTATCTTGTTTAGTGCTAAATTAGCTAGTTTAGTGCTAGTTTTGGTGATTTGTGAGGTATTGTGGTAATTTGTTGGATGTGTTGGATACCCTAGTTTACTTAAGTGCTAATAGGGACATTGCAACTGAGAAATCCCCAGATTACAGTAAAATACCATATAGTTTGTGATTTGTGCAATTTGTGACTTTTGAGGTGATATTTATGACTTTTGTGATCTGCTATAGACCCGATGCCTACAGAATAAAACTAGAGATGACTGGAGCATGTACACTAGGTATAGATAACACCCCCAGAAGACGAGCCCCTACCCCCTTTGTCTGGCCGCCAATTTCTCCATTCTGGCCGCAATTTGTGGCCAGGAAGAGGAATTGGGTGTTGAGGTTTTGTGTGGAGCTTTATTCTGGGTTGTATAGGTCCTTGGTATGTCTAGTTTTGTAATATTGTACCTGTAGGAAAATCTGGGACTATATGTCGCTTTTGTGTTTAGTTGTGTTTGCGCGATACGCGCGATACGTGTGTGGGTTCTGTGATCCAGCGTATCGCGGCGTGTCGCGATGGTTTTTAGACGCGTACACACACGATTCAGCGTATCGTGCACACGCGCGTTTAGTTCGCGACGCGAGTTTCTCGTTTCGTTTCGATATCGCGTTTCGAGAGATATTGGGCTTATATGTGATTTCTTGTCGTACTTGCAGGTTTGCAGACGGACACAGCTACAGGGGAAGCAGGTGATAGGATTCACCCAGCGTGGAGTTTAGGTGAGTAGATATAACATCTACAGGGGAATCGCCCGCATGGCGTTATGCGTCTGGGCTAGGATTCAATTTCCTGTCGCGCATTCTACGTCATTGTAGAATTGCGCCTTACTGCATTTCCTAGATATAGCTATATACTGTGACTAGCAGCCGTAGGACACCGCACACATTATTGACGGTTCATGTTGCACGAGCACGGATTGCATGCTACACACACACCGTCAATAATTGCCATGTCACACACTACCCCTTATAGCTACCATTGCTTGCCACACTTGACATCTAGTTTATCGGTATACCTATAGTGTATCATACCTTTAGTGATAGGTATATTTTCACTTGCGATACGGCTACAGGTATACCTCCTACATATTTTACTTATACCGGGAGGGATTTCCTACATATGTTACTATACCCAGGGGGGTATACGACATCAGTTCCTATAGGTAGATACCTAGACTTAGCTATACCTGTATGTTAGACACGTATCCAGTTGCAGATACCTAGCTACTTTTACTGATGTTACTTAGCTGTACCTTATCATGATTTCGCATACATCTGGTTCAGCTATATACTTGTGTTTACCTGCTCGCATTCAGATATATCGCATACTTCTATTCCTGTATTTATGCATTGTTTATCTGGATTTCATATGATGTTTTCGGGATTTGGGAACCGCGGGAGTTCATGAAATTATGCATACATGTAACAACCCGGTTTCCTTGATATGATATTTCGAGCGTCCCCCATGAGTTTTATCGGTGCTGATTACCTACTCCATACGAGGTGTGGTTGCCGTATGAGAGTACATGGCGGGGCCCGGTATGGTTCCCCTCGGCAAGAAGATCGATGGGTTTGCCGATTGAGCCTGGAGGCGGGCGAGTACCTACCGGTGATTGTTGGACCTGGCAGTTGTCTGGAGGCTACTGGCCAGAGTAGAGAGATGGATACGGGATGACCTGTACTGTCGAGGCCGAGGGCCGACACTGCAGACGGACCCCGTGGGCTGTCCGGACTGACGGAGCCCCATATACGAGGATTTCTGTGTCGATGCTTGGCACACGGTTTCATGATATTTCTTTAACCCCATTTTGTATATATAACAGGGGACTTAGCCGTTGTTATATATACCCTTACACCAATATTAGTGGAATGGGACGCTAATATATGTGTATTGCCCCCATCATATTTATTTCTGTACATGTATATATATCTTTAGGATGTTAGATTCATATTGAGATTGGACTTGGGATACCAGGTGATTCATTGGGATTTGGACATTGGATATACCTATGTGATTGGTGACTTGTACATTCGGATATAGGAGATTACCTGATATTGTACATACGAGATATGTGAGATCCACTTGATGTTGTACATGTGATATATGTGAGATACACTGATATTGTACACACTAGATATGTGGGATATACTCGACATTGTACATTGAGGAGATGTGAGACTTACTTGATGTGAGTGCCCAATGTGGGGCCTGGTTTGAGGATTTGGGATTGGAGTATCTTAGTGGATTGTGATCCTGCCACGACGTCAGGTTTCCGTGGAAAGTGACATATTCCACCCTACACCTCACCATTACCTATTTTATGCACAGATTCATATATTGGTAGTACTTGTGGTGTACCCTTATGATAGTTGCATATTTGCTTTCTCATATCTCTATTGCACTGACATTGCATACCACTATCATGCCATCATTGCTTCACTTATTGATCGTACCTGCTAGTGTACTCTCTTTATCTCAGCATTTCATGACATATTGTTACTACTGTAATCGCATATCTTAGATTCATGCTGTACGTGCATTCCTGCGATTACCTGCATATGTTTTATACTATTCACGAGTTGGCAACTCACCCCCGTTGTGCCACAGGTGTTTCAGGTCTTTCCCCAGAGTAGTCGAGGCAGGCTATTCCCCTATCCAGCTATCCAGCTACCATCTTTTGCTACAGATACCGCATCAGCTCACAGTACCATTTTGCATAGGTGGGTTAGACGGTTATCTGTATTATATTTTGTACCCTCGTTGTATTGTACTCTCCATCTACTGTTGTATTATTGACATAGAGACTTGGTGAGGACGTTATGTGTATTATGGTGGATTTGGTGTCTTTATATATGCAGCTTTTTCTCTACTGTCCTTATTCTTCTGTTGTATTCATATTGACTAGTCTTTATAGAAAAAAATGGGGTGTTGCCAAAATTTTAAAGAAAGAAAGTGAGACTTTTAAAGAATTTGGGTTGCGATTTCAATTGTTTCTAAACTTGTATTATCTTTTCCGTATTTTTCTTGGTTTAGATTTCTGGGTTTTGGCTTTCTTTTACTACGTTGCGTCTTTAGGCGTTGCGTAGTATTAGGGCCGTCACGGGCCATTCTTGGGTTGTGACAGCTATGATGGGGTTGCTGCAGTTGTTGGCTGATCTCTTGGGTGTAGCTGCTGCTTGAAATGCTACTGCTCCTGTTGCAGCTTCAGATGGGCTGTTTTCTGTTGATTTGTATGATGTTGTTGCTTCTGTGGCTGTTGCAGCAGCTGATGTTGTTGTGTGTGCAGCTGCTGATGTGTGGTCATGAGAGATGTGAGTGTGAGAGAGAGTTGAAAGGTGTGAGTGAGAGGGAAGCAAAAGTTTTGAAATGAAATGGGGTGTGACATTTGCTTTAAGCCACCATTCTCTCTCTCTCTCCTAAAACATGCTAGCTTGCATAAGCCATCATGGCTCACTTTCTCCCTACACAAGTCAACCCCCATCCTAATCACCCTTAAACAAATCTAAAGACCCTTAATTAACCCCAATTATCTTAACCAAATGGTTAACCCATCATGGTTGGCTAAACATGGTTCCACCCTAGGCTTAACCCAAGTTAACATACACAAGTGTGTGCAGTCCAGATAAAATTCCAATAAAATATTCATAAAACCAGATAAAATATTTAAAAGCCATTTTGGTAAACATTTTACCAAAACCCCCCACATTAAACACACAATTACCACAAAACACAAACTCAGGTGTTACAGTCTTCTCCCCTTAAGAAAATTCGTCCCCGAATTTAAATTTAAAACCCCCAAATTGTAAAACATTTCAAGTTAGCGGGGCTCCGAAATCATCAATACATAAAAACTCAACGTGGCGCAATACATGCGCATGAGTAATGAGTAGATAACTCGAAATCAAAACTCCGTCAAGCATCCCGCAATCATCGGAGTCAAGGCGAAAACACGAATGCCAAATCCAAAGCAAAACCGATATGCTATAAATCGGAACTATACATGTAAATATCAAATCTGTACATGTAAATATCTTGAAGGAAGTGCATGCCCAATTCTTTAAAGTCGATGTGCAATGCGCATAACACTGCACCGTGGCGGACGTTTCTATAAGAAAATAGCCATATACGTATGTATCTTTTGTTTTTAGTATGCACGATCCGCCGTTTTGAAAACAATTTAGAAGGGTTTCCTCATTTTAAATGTTTCGTGTCATATCGGACACGTATGTAAATAATGAGACTATAGCTCGCTTTTTGAAATCCCTTTGAAATCTATCAATGCAAGCAAAATATATCCAGGCACTGTCCTCTAACTATTCCTGCTCAGTACGAAAACACATAGCAAATATCATAAAAACGTACTGTTCCATAGAAATCAATCCAAAAGTGCATATGAAAACCCTGTGCGTCCGGTGCGCACGGAAATCAAAATCCATACCTGTGCCAAGCAGGTGCACAAAAACGACATCAAGGTGCAACGGGTGTGCACACAACATCGGTCATAGGCAGCGTGTGTGCCTGACAGCAAAATCAGGTGCATCTAACATGCACAAAAATCTCGATTTAGTGCATCTGATGTGCACCAAATCGCATCTCATAACATGCGCTCAACATGCGCTAAAAATCCAAATCTGGTGCATCCATCATGCACGAAGTCATGAAATCCAATATCAAGCGCCGAACACGCGCAAAATCCAATCAGGTGCGTAAAGTGCACAAAACAAATATCGAGCATCACCATCGAAATCAAAGTCCACTGCATCCAAGTGCACAAAATGCGAATCACTGCACTGCAGCATACGTGAAGTATACCGAGTGCAAAAACCAAATCGTGTGCGTGCATACGCACAAAATCAACTCAACTGTATGAAACCCATGAAATCATAAACATATGAAACCAAGGAACGAAAACGATATCAAGTGCAACAACTGTGCAAAAATCGTAAATACTCAGCAAGTGCCACCATGATGCATGAAAACAAGTATCATGAAACTCAATCATCAAAATCAGTCATGCGAATAGATCGCCCAGAACATCGAAATCAAGTATGGCGGAATAGTCCCGCTCAAGCGCATCCTCCAAGAATCTCTGGCCAACTGTCGTGGTCACTCATAGCATATCTCGTCGACGATCCTGAACTCTGGCCTGCTGGTGTGCGTAACATGACCACTCCTGGGTTCAAGTCATCTCAATGGATTACCAATCTCACGATCCATCGGCCCTGTCAGGTGTGCTAACGGGGACGATTCCTTTCTGGCCCTCTCTGGCCCTCTTTCGGTAAATTCTCATGACCACTCGCGAAGCAGTATGTCACTGGCGTCGGCCTCTGGATCTCTGAATGCACGTGATACATCTGATCTTGGGTTTAAGTATCATTGCAGCAGTATCCTGGAAGGAATCCTGCTCAAGGTTTCTTCCAAGTCTCATCTCTGCCAACTGTCCGGAAGTCATCGTCCTTTACTAAATCTGTTTCTTGTTCCGGAACAGCTGCATACACATCGCGACTCCTTCTGGAAGGTATATCCAGTACTATGCCTCGGCTTGCGCATCACATCTCTGATGTCGGCGGAGTGGAACGTCATCTTATCCAGATTTTGCACGAACCTCTTACTCCACTTTTCTCTAATGTCGACTGCTTCGGACTCGTCTCATCGTGGCTGCATAGACTGAGCTCCAATGGCTATCCTCGTATCTGGGGTCTCCCAAGAAATGCATCTCACCACCTAGCATCCGAATGAAGTCGAACCATCCGATCGATTTGTCCAAACCTCATAATCCCCCAAGATCTCAACATCTTGTGTATAGTATAATAATATCGAGTACATACCACAGCATCGGTGGTCCAGCCATAGAAGGGCAAACCCAAGCCTCACTAATGGCGCCGCGGTACTGCCGCAAACCCTAAGGTTCAATGGCTTTCACACGGTCACTGTGTCGAGTTAGGGTTTCATTCTTCTAGAGGGACCATAGAATTGGCTGCATGTCTTTCTGAATACCTAAACTTGGAATAACAGGTTTCTGACATTCGATCGTCTCTGTCGACTCACAACGTCTCCGCGTGAAGTCGTCTCTAGCTGGAATCAATCTATCTGATGACCTCGCATCGGGGTAGAGAACGATCCACATGTCTTAGTCATTCATCCTGGTGACTAGCGGCCTTCTATCATCTCTTAGTACAACTCGTACTGCAATAGATCCAACATTTGGGGCGATATCTCGTCGTTCACATCAATACTGGCTCACTCGCATGCACGCTGAACAGTGCATCGATCATCATGAATAAGCCATACATCAATGGTCATCAAAATCTGGCTGGCCTCTGTCAGTGGCTCAATCCTCTGGTGCTGATCGGCACGTCCGAGCAATCTCATACAGCGATCCATCCAACACTCGTGGCGCAAACACAATCAAAAGACACATCTCTAGAATCGTGTGTCGCCGGAATCACGCCGTGGTCAGTCCTCGGTCGTGACGAGCTCATGCTGACCGCAACTCTAGCCGTAGCTCTCCCTGTCCATAATCGTGGCAGCAAAACCATAACTGGTACCGATGAGGCTAGATCATAGGAAGGAATATGATACTGAACAAAGAAATGTACATCCTAAAGCTTCTTAAGTGGAGTGGAGTGGCGTGTCGTAAATATGCCGCGGAACATATCCACGGTACGTCACACTACTTTAGTCACCTATTCCATCAACCAAGGGTCATCCTATGCTCCGAAGGAAAAACCTAACATTCTGATACCAACTTTGTCACGACCCGAAAGTACGGAACATGACCGGCACTTAGGCTACAAACGTCTCAAGGCGTACGTGCTCTAAGTAAGCCGAGCCCAAAAATCCAAACCAAGAAAAGTAGTAAAGTGTAGGAAAATCACAATAAGTCAACCAGCTAGCAATATAATATTCAACGCCTAAAGGCGAAGATCACAACAGAGAAGGAAACTCAACAGCATGGAATCCATAGAAATATAACGCGCGACTCTAAGGTCGAAAGAATAAACATCACTGGTCTCTATCTCAAATAAGTACATGTTTGGTTGAAGGAACTTCGAGATACAACTGAAATATAATATACAATCTATAATGATGGGTACGATACAAATAAACCCACCTACTAGCAAGTCACCCGAAAGAAGCAATGCCCGCAAGCCGTAATGAAACCTGTACGGCAAAACCTGCAAGAACTGGGGCACAATGGGGGTCAGTTGCCAACTCGTGAATAGAAAAACATCTACGAACAGAAAATCGCATGTATGACGCAATCGTAGGTCATACGATCATAATATATAATCCTTAAATATATATAACCAGCAGTCTATAACAATGACTAGGGTAAATATCTAACCCAAGTGTAATCCCATATGCCCGTGTCAGTGCCTCACGTAGCAATATATCATATGGATGATGGATGAATGCATGAAACAGAATACATGTACTGAAGAAAACTGCTTCCATAAATTAGTGAGATTTCTGTATTTTTAAAATGAGGTATCATAATGAAATCAGCATAAAACAGTGCGTAGCATCGGCACAACACATAAATCACAATATCTCGATATCTCTGTATCACAATCTATGTACCTCAATATCTCGAAATCTCAATGTCTCAATCACAATATCTAGGACGCCGTCAGTCCAGACCGGCCCCTACCATCCTTCTCATGACCACGACGGTATCCTCCGGATATCCGACGCGTCGGGTAATATCACCGGTCGGTAGTGCTCCCTCTGCCAGGCTCAACGCCATCTCCTGCGATCTTCTTGCCCCGGGGTACCGCACCGGGCCCACCATGTACCCGAAACGGTTCATCCGCCTTCTCGAATCGGGTCTTGAAATCCATCAGCAAAACTCATGGTGGATAACTCATACATCATGGGAAAACCGGACTTTTTTATTTAAAAGAGAGAAAGCAGTTTATATAAGTTTTGCGGTTTTTCCCCAAAATCCAGAAAATATCATGGAGATCCGAATCATCAATAGCATGTAAAATCATGAATGTAAGCATGAGAATCCATGAATACAGCATATAATGAATAACAGTGTGCATGAAGTGACAAGTAATAACTACAATGTCAAGCTGGCATATATGGCAAGTACACTAATATCATGTCACTACTAGCTAACAAGCTAAATCAAGCAATAATATTCTCTAAGTGTACGCGACATGGCAATTACCGATGAAGATGTGTGTGAACCGGCAAATAAGTGTACGTGGTACATACGCATCATCGGTAATGGTGCTGGTACCCTAACAGCAGGAAATCAATAATAGAATATGAATCACAACAGTATGCGATGCAGAGCAACAACAATAATGTGCAGGAGCTGAATACTAAATACAATGGTAGCTAGACTGTATCTGATGTCATAAGAGTCATATAGCTACACCACTATAAGGCTGAGCTAAAGCTACAGTAGATAAGGGAAACCGCCTAACCTCTGAGTCGATATATATATATATATATATATATATATATATAGTCGGTGATCCCGCCTCGATAATGTCACATCCGATACCATATCTCTATAATCGGTTATTCCCAAGTCAAGAGGGCGGATCAAACATCAAAATATAGCTCGTACGTAAATCCGTCGTACGGCATCCCAAATCTGGGTACGGATCAATATCACATTTGTCATATCATTCATCTGGTATTCTCTATATCGAATATCATAATCTGGGTACTGACCTATGTCTAGTACAAAGCTAACATCATCACTATCATCATGATCTGACTACTGATCAACAGTCTCGTATGAATCGATATCATCAGCACATATCATCTCAAGGAGTATACCTCGCCCAAGGCGGCCTATCATACTAATCTTGTCATATCATATCTCGTAACGTAATCACATGTCGACCATTTTATATATATCACTATTCCTATGGCATTATCATCCCAAAATCCGCTAAAGCATCAAGACGTATCTCAAATATGAATTTTACCATATCACCGATATTATAATCTCGGATCAAATATCATCGACTCATCTCAAATCCAAGTATCATCCTCAAATCCGTATGTGAACACATAGTCTCATACCCACGTGAACACATATCTATATAGAATCCCATAACCACATATGAAATAAGGATGTATGCAAGTATATATGTGTGTATATGTATGTGTAGTGCACCCACTACTCTAGGGTTTCGTAACCTTTCACCAATCCAACACACCAATATCCATCTTAAACATCATCATGAATCACAAATAACATATAATATTTGTAAGTGTGTATACGCATCCGTATACATCACCACAGACTGCGGGGGTGCTATACGCCATCCACCCGACTTCTCCCCGTAGATATAAATCTACTCACCTAGCTTTATGCGTGCCGGTACTGATGTCGCCATTTTCATCTCCAACGCCTCGACGCCATATAGGGTACCTACAAGGATATCACACGCTAAAACACATGAAAACCATGTCGGAAACCCAAAATGGTGCACGCTACGCCCATAGGTAAAAACATGTAGCCTCGCGTGCAAACGCAGCAAATAACCCTCTGCCGTTGGCGTTCAAACGCCACCCGACAGAAACGAATCATCGAATACCAAAATCCATACGAAAATAAGTCATAAATCATGCGCCAACTCAAGAAAATCAACCCAGATTCTACCCTGATTGGAATCAGTCAAAACTAGACATATCCAGGGTCATGTTTACAGGTAAAAGGGCTAGGCACCAAAAACGAGGGGGTTTCCTCCTGCTCTGGCCGCAAATTGCGGCCAGAAGGATTTTATCTGTGGCCTGAAATGGGAGTTGGGGGCTAGGGCTTTGGGTAGTGGTTCCAGGGTGCCTGCACAGCCTTCTGCCAAGTCAATATTATTTTAGGAGGTCCGGGTTGATAGCAGTTTCCAGAAAGGCCACAAAGTCGACAAAATCGATAAAATACGCCAAGTCGAAACATTCAGGTAACTAACTGGGAATCTGGGGTAATCTTGGTTAATCTGGTCTCAAATACACCTAATAGGGCTATACCAACCATCAAAACCTTCCCTTGGCCAAATCTCACTCAAATTTACCTAAACTAGCACTAAACCACATAATAACATTAAATTTCAGCTATATAACAAGAACTTGGCAAGATAGGAGTTGGGTTGTGAGATTATACCTCAAGGGATCCTAGATGAAGGAGAAGGGAAGAAGGAGGAAGGAGGAAGGGTTGTTGCTGCTGTGGAGCTGCTCCTTGTGCTGCAGTTTGTGTTGCAGTTGCTGTTGTTTTGCTGGATATGCAGCTGATGCAGAATATGTTTTTAACAGCAGCTTGTTGCTGTTGCTGAGGTTTTTGTTGTGGTTGGTGTTGTTTTGGTGTGGGTGTGGTGGTGTGAGAGTATTTGCTGAAGTTAGGTGTTTTTGAAGCAGTTGCTGATGATATTTGATATGAGCTGATGGTGTTGCAGCTGATGTGATAAAAATTGGGCTGATATTGTGTATCAGTGGCTGTTTCAGCAGCAGATGCCAATTGGGTGGCTGATGTTGTGCTGATGTGAGCATGTAGATATTGGGCTATGGTGTTAAGGGCTGGTGTGTGTGTGCTATGATGGGGTTGCTGCTGATGTTGGCTGGTGTCTTGGCTGCAGCTGCTGCTTGAATTGCTACTGCTGCTGTTGCATCTTCAGAAGGGCTGTTTTATGTTGATTTGTATGATGTTGTTGCTTCTGTGGCTGTTGCAGCAGCTGATGTTGTTGTGTGTGCAGCTGCTGATGTGTGGTCATGAGAGATGTGAGTGTGAGAAAGAGTTGAAAGGTGTGAGTGAGAGGGAAGCAAAAGTTTTGAAATGAAATGGGTGTGACATTTGCTTTAAGCCACCATTCTCTCTCTCTCCTAAAACATGCTAGCTTGCACAAGCCATCATGGCTCACATTCTCCATACACAAGTCAACCCACATCCTAATCACCCTTAAACAAAGCTAAAGACCCTTAATTAACCCCAATTATCTTAACCAAATGGTTAACCCATCATGGTTGGCTAAACATGGTTCCACCCTAGACTCAACCCAACTTAACATGCACAAGTGTGTGCAGTCCAGATAAAATTCCAATAAAATATTCATAAAACCAGATAAAATATTTAAAAGCCGTTTTGGTAAACTTTTTACCAAAAACCCCACATTAAACACACAATTACCAAAAAACACAAACTCAGGTGTTACACTCGGTCATCAAGTCTGCTAAAAGAGATGACCAAGATGAAGTAGAGAATGAGTAGAATATTTTGCCTCAAACACCCTACGGTTCTCATCACATGAGTGGGTTAGGGTGGAGGTTGAAGAAGATGCTTAGGATTGGAAATTGTGAACTCAAGAAACACTAGAGAGACAAAAGATAACTATGCTCATAAACTTGTGTTATCTTCATTTTTTTCCCTTGTGAATAGATATATGAGGTTATATATTAAAAACCAAAAGAAAATATCCTATAAAAATATCTCCTCAAATATCTATCCACAAAACAAAACTCATTAACTCTTTAATGACGCACTAGATTGTTAGTGTTTATACCCTAGAAGGCCATTACTGTATCATACTAGTTTGTATATTACTTAATGGAAGATTGGGATATTCACATGTATATAACAGTCTTGCTAAAAATAGTAGTATGCTACTTGGTTTTTTCTATCTTGATATGTGAGTATACGTATTGATAGAGCTCTTAGGATCTTGCTTGACTACCAGCGTTGTGATGGCAGTCACACTAGTGGGGGCTGGGTAGTCTACAAGCACATCCTTATTCAGGTCCCTAGTCGTTGGATTATCGAGACAGGGCATCGATACTCCGGAGTAGACTAGTGTGTACGCTTCTCATCCCAGTTGGGGAGATGGTCTGTCCCACAGCCGTCAGTACGTCGTACTGGAGATAGTATGCAGGTGCTCGTTAGGTTACGGGTACACCGGACAGGACTCACAGGGAACTGTTGGTTGGTTTTATACCAGTCGTCAGTGAACAGTTCCCAAGTGACATGAGTACAGCATAGTCCGCAGACTTGACACTGCTACTTTGCCTCGAGTGTGTCCGACTGTTCTTAGGTTTCTACCCTACCACGGCTCAAAGGAGTCGTGCAAACAGGTAGCAGTTGGGTGCAGTCCCGAGTACTTGGAGGCAGTGGCGGTTAGACAGGATTCGTCTCTCCCGGTATTGGGGGTTGATATCGCGCTGTGTCAGAGAGCCATTACGCAAAGTCCCTGGCCAGGGCAAGCGAGATTTGCTGGTAGGTTCCAGTAGTTTCTCAGGGTGTAATGGGCTTCGCTCCGACACGACTTATACCGCTATTAGGGGACTGACGCTTGCCGCCCCCTAGGCCCGATATGCGATTGTCTTAGACGAACAGACCGGACTGTACGGAGATTGTCACATCAGACTCAGTAGGAGTTCGGATGGGTTTCCTCATCGGCCATCTTATCGACATCTACCTGGGGACCGTTACGTACAGCTAGTGCCGCTTGCGGTCTGTGGTTAAACCCACTGCCAGCGTAGTAGTCGAGTCTCTAGAGTCCCACGCAGAGAGTTTCCCTACTTCAGGCGAAACAATATAGAAGTCGTATGGTTTTACGACAAGGGTTCGGACGCATAGGTGCGTTTACGCACGTACGACTTTCGGACAGTTTTTACTAGTCGGCTTTGGTTTAAGCCAGTTACTAGTATCCGGTTATTGGATTTATACAGTCTAAAGTTTTTCCGTGTTTTCACGGATAGGAGGGGTGTTCTCGTAATTGCGCGAGAAGCTTCTAGAAGATGGTGACTAAGGAGGTTAAGGTGGCATATACATTAAATGAGATTAGTGAGTCATATGGATGATTCATCCATGTCATTAATGCTTCATAATTGCTTAATGACTCATGGAGATGAATCACCATTAGATATTTTTCAAGCATGGTTGTAAATCATTATCTTTTCTTTTCTTGATAAAATAAAATGCTTGATATATATTATGATAACTCATTTTCTCATTTCATTATTATGTTCATCTTCTCTCACCTTAAGCTATCTCTCTTCAAACCCTAATCCTCCCCTCTCATGTGTTGAGTACAAGGATTAGTTAGACTACTTAATCCATAACCATACTCTATTTCATCTAGGTACTTTGATTAGCACTTAAAGATACCTAGTTGCCTCAAGTTTAGAGGCAAAGCTTGGAGTTTAGCTCTCGGGGTGGATCGTCTACTACTTGGAGAAGGCCGAGGAGGAGGTGGAGTTCACAAAGACGAAGGACACGGTTCTTTAGGTATAATCCCTTCACATAGTAGTTTAGAACTTCTATGTTTGATGTTAGTTATCGTTTAGCTTCGATTCATGCGGTTAGTCGATGTTTAAGCAAAGAACAAGATCGTTTTTCATATTTCCGCCTCCCCGCAAGTCGTGGGGTGTTGCACATCGACTTACAGTGGTATCAGAGACTCGCTAAACAATAAGTAACTCACTTGCAAAATTGTATGAATTTCGAACGAAAAAAAACAAAACCGGAAAACCCCGATATCATGTGTTTCTGTCGATTTTTAAATGAGGTCCAAAAATTTTTCAGGGACCTTCAGAAAGGTTAAAATGATAATATAAGAACACCCAAGAAAAATGGACTCATGAATCGGCTAAAGCGCCGCGGAACCGCGGCGAATAACCCCGATCCGCCGCGATTCCGCCGCCGAGTTACCGATTCATCTGCCCAATTTTCCTGTGTTGGTTCTCTGTGATATTTGGTATTTTCTGGAATTTTTTAATTTTTGCTCAGGTTTCAGATCTACAGAGAAGTATTGGAGCAAAATTAAATGTGTTTAATCGATAGAAATTATACGGTATTTTCTTGTTGGATTATATCTGTCTTTGTATAATGTGTTCGTAAAGCTCCCCTAACTGCTAGTATGTCGGTTAGCAGGGGGTTGCACATTTCTGTAATGGTTTTTACTGTTTGTGTATATGAACTGTGTTGGACTGTTGTGATGATTAGCCGGGGTTAAATGATGGGTTATTATTTAATTCATATGATGTAAATGTAATTTGTTGTAATATTATTTTGCGGGGCACATCCAGATTGCGATTGTAGCCACCGTTGTATTATTTCATTTTACTGTTTTTGCTCCTAGGACAGACCCAAGGTGGGGTGCACAAACTGCCGGGTGGGTAGTTTGCCGTACCCGTTGGGGTCTTGGGTGGTGTAATGGCTATTCATCACAACTGTGTAATCCGTCTTTTGTTGCAGGCTCAAAACAAACACGGATTGCTTGTAAATCCAATAAAGTTCATCTGTGATCTGGAATGCCTATTATTGCGTCTAACGAATGTACAATATCTATATATGATAGCTATTTAGACGTCACTTATGTTTTACACCCGCGCTAGCCCAGCCCCCGCTCTGTCGTTAGTTAAGTAACCTAACGGGTAATGACAGGACCCCATGGCGAATGCGGATGGCATAAGAGGACGTTGTATTTTCGTTGTTTTCTGCAATGATAGGTTAATGATGGGACGCATTATTTATAATGCAAAGAAAATAAACCAAAAGTTGAATCTTTGGAACAATTTAATAGAAACCACTCGGTTATTTTAAAAAAGCAGAATTTTTAATTGCGGAGCTTTAACCACTCCTTTTAAAAAGCTATCAGGTTCCTTCGATTATATCAAGTTCACTACGTTCACGGTTTCGCCAAAACCGTGGGAACTCACACGAGACAAATGACGACCTCAGGTCGATGAACTAACCTGTACACATGTCACCAAGGAACAGCTACCTGACGCTAGGTATAATACCAACTAGCATGTTCCCAGCGAGTCCTGTCCGGTGCACTCATAACCCAATGAGCAACTGTATACATCTTAGGTGATCCAACTGACACCAATGGCTTGTGAGACCGGCCACCGCCCCTCGTCGGGGTCTCGACTGTAAACACTAGTCTACTCCTGAGTATCGATGCCCTATCTCGAAACTCCCACGACTAGGGACCACTTTTAAGGATGTGCTTATAGACTACCCAACTTTCACGTATATGATCACCATCATACTGTTGGTAGTCAAGCAAGATCCTAAGGGCTCTATCAACGTGTAATAGCGAACAGTAATGTCACCTAAAGCTGTACACGATGATAAAGGCAAACCAGATAGCATACTATCCAAACTCTCATCGCACATAAAAACCCCGGCTATTCAAAACACGACGATCCAATATAACATATCACAGCAACATATAACAACACATGTCATGAACGTAAGTAAATATGCCTATTACAATTGTCGTTAATCTATAACGATGAAAACGGCGATATACCACATATTACACTTATGGTCGCGGAAAAGAAAATGTAAAACTACAATATTTGGAATCCACAATCTTCTTTAGACATCGTAAACCCGAAATGTCACATATTACGGATTTCATGCCTAACTAAATGAATTCGACATATTATATCACAACACACATATCTAGGCGATATTACACAATTCGTTCGATTCAACGATTTCCCAAAATACCCCAGTGAGCTCAACACTTGAGCAGGAAAAAAAATTCCCAGTAGCATGCCCCAACACCTACGGAAAGTCGCTGAAGGGCCCGTCCCAAGCCTCCACAGTGGCGCTGCGGAACCGGCGCCAAAACCAAGTTTTGGCCGCGGTTGTACGGTCACTGTAGCGAGTTAGAGGCTCGTTCTTCCGGTGGGTCCATATAATTCCCTGCATGAATTTCTGAGTATTTTTAATATGAAAATTTTCACCTTTTGAAAAAATTTCCAAAGCGGTCTTGTTTGGGTTTTCGGGGTTTGATCGGACTTTAAACTTCGTCTAGACAACGCCTAAAGCTCTAGCTTGGCTCTGATACCACTGTAGGGTTGCTTAGCACTACCACAAGGTTTATCAAGACATCACACATGCCATATTATAAAAATTTGGTGTGCTATGAAACCCTAACCAAGATCTTAGTTAGAGAATTACGGTTAACTTTGCATGTAAACAACTTTACATCTAAGAGAGAGGGATTACAACCTTTGTAGTCCATTCCTTCACTTCATAAGCTCCGAGTAGTAGTCCCTTCGCCGCGATCCATGAACTCCCAGACTCTAGAGAGGCTCCACGAGTTGAATGATCCATGCTTGCTTGAAGACTTCGAAATCCAAGATGATCTACTTCGAGGAAACACGAACTCAAGCTATGGCTTCACTAATTATGAATTAGTCAAGCTAACACACTAATCTATATGGCTAGTATAGAACAGAATGATGAAGTAGGAATTTTTCCCACTTTATTATTTAATTTCTCACTATTTTCTTCTTGATCTCAAAAGCTAGAAATCAAAATGAGAATGAGGAAGAAGAAGAATGAATGAATGAGATTGAGGTTAGAAATGAAACCATGAGTCAAGTATATCATCCTTAACTATTGTAGAGAGTTAACCATGGCTATGTGTCATGGTTGGGTTAGAAATATCTAGGGCAAAACAAAAAGGGTGGACTTGGTCAATGGAAATCTACAACCTTCATAATGCTTCATCCATGACTCATTTCCATAATTTGAATTACTTAGATATTTAAACCCAAACAATACATACAGCATGGTATAATTCTCATACATACAGGTTGCATGTATAACCTAGCATGCTACAATATTATATATCACATATATAATATTTATGTAACAAAAGAAAAAATACAATAAACATATATCACATATATGTTCAATGTATCACAAATAAGAATAATAAATATATAAGTGAGCACATAATATATACATGCATACATACATATATATATATATATATATATATATATATATATTATATTATATTTAATCGAATCAACGCTTGATCCGATAACCCGGCTATATCATATATAACCGGCCGATATCACAACATCCAGCAACTCCTCAGTTCTTCTTGCTCCGGTGGGGATATCGCGAGAATCGAATACGGTATCACATACACGTATCAATCTCGATCCAGCACATATCACATACGTGCTCCTACTCCGTTTTGCCTGAGCTAGGAAACCTCTATGTAGGACTCTAAAGACTCGTCAATACGCCGGCAGTAAGTAATGATCATATCAAACACCTACAAGCTGCAAGGGGTCAGCTAAACGTAACAGCCACCCGGGTATTGAGCGACCAGAAGACAACAAGCACGCCTGTACATACTCCTGCCAATCCAATCAGTAAACACTACCGTACAGTCCGGTCTCTTCGTCTGATATGTCGCATATCCAGTCTTAGGGTGGTAAACGTCAGACCCCAGTAACCGATAAGTCGTGTCGATGTAAGGCTCATAACGGATCGAGAAACTACTGATAACACTTACCAGTAAATCTCCATATCAGCCCGGGCCAGGGACTTCCAATTATAGCAAATCGAACACAGCGCAACCATCAACCCCCAATACCGGGAGAGACGAAACCCCTCCTATCGCTCATTGTCTCCATGTGATTCAGGACTGCACCCAAAAGCCACCGTTTTGCACGTTCTCTTGAACGTGGTATGGTGGAAATCAAAGCATAGTGGGAATCACACAAGACTCTATGACGATCTCGGGTCTACAGACAAACCTGTACCAGTGTCACCTGAGAACTGCTACCTGACGATAGGTATAATACCATCTAGGAGTTCTCGGCGAGTCCGTTCAGTGTACCCAGTCTCCACTAAGCACCCGTACACCATCTTTGATGTCCAACACCTATGGATATGGGATCATCCATCGCCCATCATATGGGTCAAGATGCGTATACGCTAGTCTACTCTGGAGTATCGATGCCCTGTCTCGATACACCCTCGACTAGGAACAGTTATACGATGTACACGTGGACTACCTAGGCCCCACTAGTATAATCTCATCATAGTCCTAGTAGTCGAGTACAGATCCTAAGGGTTTTATCAACATGTGAGAGCAAGACAATAAACTAATACAAGTCAACATGTTAAGACAAAGCGAAACCAGATGTCATACAATCATGTCGAGCAAGAAAGTCATCTCTATATATATCCAAGCATCCTTATAATATACATCATATGTACAACAATGGCTTCTAGGGCATATACATAACTAACATGCGGAACAAAAACTTGCGTTTAAAAATTTTCGCGCAAACAAAACCCGCTCCAAGATCGAAACCATAAATCTATACCAGCAAATACAAACAGCTAAACTACCAAGTTTAGAAATGTTATACCGAATGAACCAAGTCCTTCGATTTTCTACCACCTTCATTAGCTCCTTGTGGTTAAACCCACTTCCAGCGTACTGTCGAGTCTTAAGAGTCCCACACAGAGGGTTTCCCTTGTTCAGGCGAAATGATGTAGAGGCCGTATGGTTTTACGTGCAGGGTTCCGATCATATACGTATACTGGCTACACGGATATTGTTCGGACGGATAATACTAGTGGGCTTAGGATTAAGCCAGATTATAATATTATATTATTGGATTATTTTTATCTCTTGGTATTCATATTTTTTATAGTACGAATACGGGTATGTATATGCGGTGAGGGCATTCTTGTAATTTTACAAGAAATGCTTCTAGAATGGGACACCTCATTTTGGTTATATCTATTTATTGGTAAATAAATAATGTGGTGGAAAATGGAGATATTTGTGGCACGGTTGACGCATGGCTACTTCTTTTGTTTATTCATTTGACTTTACTATTCAAGCATGGTTGTATTTTTCTATGGAAAAATATTGAATGCTTGATTATTAGAAAAAGTCATAGCCATTCTTCACTTGCACTTTCACTTGGTCATTCTAGTTTTCTCATTCTCTCTCCATTTGCTCACCTCCTTCTTTCTCAAATCCTAACCATCACATGTGTTGTGAATGCTAGGGTTCTTTGAGATTAAATAGTCAAATTAACTCTCTACATCTCCTAAGATACCTAGATTGGCAAACTAGATACTTCAGTTACCTCATTCTTGAGGTTGGAGCTTGAACCATAGACTCTCAGGTGGATCTTCTTCAACACGAGGAGGCCGACGACTGAGCTTGATCCACATCTTCTAGGAGCTCAAGAAGAGAAGATGAAGACCCGAAGGACATGATTCTTGGAGGTATAAAACTCTATTATAGTAGTTTAGAACCTCTATGTGTTTATCTAGTTAGGGTTTTTGAATGATCTTAGAAGTATAATAGACATTACTTGTCTTAAAAATTGTTTTTGTAAATCCCGCCTCCCCACAAACCATGTGGGGTGTGTGACATCGACTTACACCTCAGATGCAGTTCGAAAGTCTATTCGAGATGTTAGGTCTGCGATATACTAATTCATGGCCTTGTTGTGTTTTGCCGGCGCCCTGGCCTTCTACTATGGCCGATGCAGAACAAAAACTGGCATTTAAAAAATTTAGCGCAAACAAAGCCCGCTCCAAGATCGAAACCATAAACCTATACTAGAAAATACAAAGAGATAAACTACTAGGTTTAGAAATGTTATACCGAATGAACTAAGTCCTTCGTCTTCTACCACCTTCATTAGTTCCTAAGGGTCGCGGATCGAACTTGGTTGCCAGTCTTCCTCCATCGATAATGTTCCACTCGAGGGAAACAACGCAGGCTCCATCCTTGCCAAGCGAGGCAACTGACGCTCCAAGGTTGCTAGCAATGGAGAGTGGAGGTATAGGAATGTCTCACTATATTTTTCTTTCATCACATGAGCTCGAATGAGCAACCCAAGAAGATGAAGAAGGAGGTGAGGAAATCTAGTGGTACGAGCAACTCAAGAAAAATGGCTAAGTCTCTCTAAGAGAGAGTGAGAGTAAATCAATGAATCAATAATAATGGATGGCATGTAGAAAATAAGGCTAAGTCATTTGCAACTATGCAACTAATATATCTCTTTCATTTTCCAATAAAATAAACAACAGCCATGCTTCTCTATATGCCTCACCATGCTCATGCCAACTCACCCTCCACCTCATTTAGAAAAACAAGTGATTTTCTAAAAAGAAAATCATCTAAATGAGGTATCCAACTTCTAGAAGCTATTCCGTATAAATATAGAATACAACCTGGTATACGTATCGAAATACATATACGCGTATTCGTACAAAAATATGAATAGCACAAAGAGAAAATGAATAGTGAACAATAATACTAGAATACATATATAATATATATATATAAATTATTAAATCAAAACCTGATTTAATAATCTGGCTTAATCCTAAGCCGCTAGTATTATCAACCGTCCAATTAAAGTCTGTGTAGCCTGTACACATATTTAATCGGACACCTGTATGTACCAACATACGTCATCAACACCATATCGCCAAAAACCTTGAAAACCCTCTGTATGGGAATCTAAATACTCGTCAATACGCTGGTAGTGGGTTTAACCACAAGCACGTCAGCAGTACTAGCTGTATGTAACGGGTACCCAGGTATTGAGCAAAAGTAAGGCCGACGAGCAAACTCATCCGAACCTTTACTGAGCATGTCCGTGACAATCTCCATACAGTCTGGTCTGTTCATCTAAGAGTATCGCATATCGAGTTTAGGGGGGAGGATAAAGTCAGACCCCTAATAACGCGACATTTCATGTCGGTATGAAGCCCATCACCCATTGAGAAACTACTGATCCAAATCAGTAATTCTGGTCCACCTTGGCCAAGGATTTCTGGTGATGGCCACCCGTGCACAACGTGAGATCAACCCCTAATACCGGGAGAGAAGAATCCCCGACGATCCGCTCACTGCCTCCATGTGGCTCGGGACTGTACCCAACTAAAACCTATTTCCATGACTCCTTTGAGCCGTGGTAGGGTAGTAATCAAAGCACAGTGGGAACTCACACGAGACAAATGACGATCTCAGGTCGACAGACTAACCTGTACTCATTTGATCTGGGAACTGCTATTTGACAATAGGTATAATACCAACTAGCATGTTCCTGGCTAGTCCGTCCAGTGTACTCATAACCCAATAAGCACCTGTATACTATCTTAGGTGACTAACTGACACCAATAGCTTGTAGGACCGGCCACCGCCCCTTATCGGGGTCTCGATAAGTATACACTAGTCTACTCTGGAGTATCGATGCCCAGTCTCGATACTCCCATGACTAGGGACAGATGTGCTTATAGCCCACCTAGCTCCCACGTATATGATCGCCATCATAATGCTGGTAGTCAAGAAAGAATCCTATGGGCTCTATCAACATGTAATAGTAATCTGTAATGCTACCTAATGTATGTACATGATGATAAAGACAAACCATATAGCATACTATCATCTCGAGTAAGACTGTTCTGTCCGTATAGGTCCTCCCTCAATCATCATAATCACCTTCCTGTGATTACAATAATTGCTTTGAGGACACTATAGCCAACAGGCCTTAGTGCAAGTGGAAGATTGTTAGTGATATATGCCCTAAAGGCCATTATTGTATATTACTATATTGTATATTACATTTTGAAAGCGTGGGATATATACATATATAATAACAGTCTTTATCAACATGATAGTATAGTATCTGTTTTGAGTCTATCTTAACATATGTATATGTTTCTTTTAACATATCGCTAATATATGTTGATAGAGCCTTTGGGATCTTTGCTTGACAACCAGTGTTGTGATGACAGTCACACAAGTGGGAGCTAGGTAGTCTATAAGTACATCCTTAAACTTGTCCCTAATCATATGATTATCGAGACTGGGCATCTATACTTCAGAGTAGACTAATGTATACGTTTCTTATCCCCATCAGAGGAGGTGGACTGTGCCGCAACCATTGGTATACGGTACCAAAGATAGTATAGAGGTGCTCATTGGGTTATGAGTTACATTGGACGGACTCGTTGGGAACTGCTGGTTGATATTATACCTATCGTCAGTTAGCAGTTCCTCGGTGACATGAGTACAGGTTAGTCCGTTGACTTGACATCACTATTCATCTCGAGTGTGTTCCTACTGTACTTAGATTACTACCCTACAACGGCTCAAATGAGTTATGTAACTGGTAGCAGTTTGGTGCAGTTCCGAAGCACTTGGTGGCAGTAGAGGATAGAAGGGATTCGTCTCTTCCGGTATGGGGAGTTGTTATTGCACAGTATACGGCTAGCCAATACACAAAGTCCCTGGCCAGGTCAAGTGAGATTTATTGGTAGGTACACCAGTAGTTTCTCAGGGTGTAATTGGTTCCACACCGACAAGACTTATTGCGCTATTAGGGTCAAACGTTTACCATCCCCTTAGAACCGATATGCGATATTCTTAGACGAACATACTAGACTGTACGGAGATTGTCACTTTTAGGCTCAGTAGGGTTTTCAGACGAGTTATCGTGTCGATATTACCTTCGACAGATACTTGGGTAGCCGTTACGTACCGCTAGTGCCACTGACATGCTTGTGGTTAAACCCAATATCAACGTATTGTCGAGTCTTTAGAGTCCCATATAGAGGGTTTCCCGGTTTAGGCGAAACGGTGTAGTTTGCGTATGGTTTTATGCAGGGGTGTTCGATTAAACACATGTATTTATACACGTGCTTTAATCGGAAGGTTTAGTAGTACTAGCAGGTTTGAAAGACATCCAGTTTTGATGCTAATATTATATTGCTCACTTTTGGGTATTTGTATTTTAACACAAATACGGTATTTATACGTGTCATGACCCGGAATTAGCATGTGACCGGCACGAGAATTCTGTGAAGTGTAAAGGACCCTGCCGTAATTCAAGTAAGCCGAAGCCCAGAAATCTAAACCTTTTTGCGGAAAATAGTGGAGGTGCAGTTTTGAAACATCGGCATAAGAAATTCAAGCCATCTTTTAAAAGTATAAGTCATATCATATGAAAATGCAATGATTGTATACTAACTTTGAAAACATTTTCGTCCTTGAAATTTGGACAGCACCTTCCTTGTATATTTTGATCCAAAACCACATACATGCAATAATATAGGCATCCCCAAGCGGGAGCAAGATCTTCGCCAATTGGAAGAATCACAACCACATAATAAAGCATATATGCGACGCCCTATAGCGAAGATCAATCACAAAATGAAAGTAAAGCAGACCAAGACATCATCAGCTCAAATAAAAGACAATACACCCTTATTGCTCTAAGTCTCGAGAATATACAAGTCTGGGTCTAGGTCTACCAAATATACATAGTCTGGTTTCTGGTTGATGTAGCTTTAGCTAGATACAACAGAAATAAATAGGTATAAGGGTGATCACGATCGAAATGTGTATCCCACCTACCGAAGAAAAACACCCAGATGAAAGCTGTGTGCCAGCGAGCGGCTACTGATCCGAGCGGTCGAACCTGCAAGAAAACTGTGCCACAACGAGGGTGAGTTGCCAACTCGTGAGTAGAAAATATCAGCAGGTAGAAATCAAATGAACAACGATCCATAGGTCCTACTGCAACATAAAGGTACTATGTGGTATCCAGGGCGATCATGTATACATATGTGTACAATAATGATGTCATGCCAGTATCAGTATATGTATCAAGTCATCTGAGTCATATGCATGTATGTATGTGAATATTGAACATGTCCACCAACGACACATCAACACCATAAAACATGAGTGTCCATCATCGACACTCGAAATATCATAAAAATACGTGTCCAGCATCAACACCTAAATCATCATATCTCGGGCTCCGTCTCATCGGATCGGCCGTCATATCCATCTGATCATACGACTCCGGTTGGTATCCTCCGGATATCCTCCGAGCCCAAACTATCACTGGTCGGTAGTTGTCACGACCCGAAATATTAGCTCGTGACCAGCACTTGAATCACGCAATGTCTAAAGGCGTAACGGAATTCAAGTAAGCTGAAACCCAGAAATCTAAACCTTTTAAGAAAATAAAGGAGGTGAGTTTTTGAAATAAAGGTATATAAAATCAAGTTTTCTTAATGCAAAGAAAAGGAACATGAAAGATGCAAGTGAAATTTGCTAATTTGAAAACATGTTTCTTCTTTTAAAATTTTGGCAGCACCTCCTTTGTATTTAATGATCCAAAACCACAATACATAATAATAATAATAGCATCCCCAAGCGGGAGATAGCACTTCACCAAACGTCGGATCACAACCACGCAAGGCAATAAAAATAAGTATACGACGCCCAACGACGATGTTCACCACAAAAGAATAAGAGAAAAGCAAGACATATAAATCACAAGTCTCACTAAGTCTCATCACTTATACAATTTACAACTTTTGATTGATGGAGTTAACTAGATACAATATGAAATATAGATACAAGAGCGGGAATGATACAAATATCCCACCTACCAATGCAAAACACCCGAATGCAACTGTGTGCCAGCGAAGCCGCTACTGATCCAATCGGTCAACCTGCAAGAACTGTGGCACAACGGGGGTGAGTTGCCAACTCGTGAGTAGAAAAATATCAACAGATAGAAATCGAATAAACAACGACTCCTAGGTCAACTATATCATAAAGGTAATACTATGATATAAAGGGTGACCGGGTCTGTATATGTGCCAACAAGGTAGTCAATACCTATATGCATGTGGATAACATCCAACAGTAATAACCAATGCATGTATATGGATCTCGTCTAACCATAATCAAGATATGTATGCATGTGGATCCCGTCCACCCAAAATTAATGTCTGCATGCACATAAATATCATAAAGGGTGTGCATGAAAGTATGAGGATATATATATATATCAGCGGTGTCCCTCCCGACACATCAAAATCATGGAACCTGAGTGCCTATCATCGACACTCGAAAACATCATGAAAACCGTGCCCAGCATCGGCACATAAATCCTCATATAACGGGCTCCGTCAGTCCGGATCGGCCCACGGGCTCCATCTGCGGAATCGGCCCTCGGTCCCGGCAGTACGGGTCATCCCGTATCCATCTATCGACTCTGGTCAGTATCCTCCGGATAACCGCCAGGTCCAACCAATCACCGGTAGGTAGTAGACCCTCTGCCAGGCTCACCGTCTAGCTACACAGCAGATCCATTCTTGCCCCGGGGTACCATACCGGGTCCACCATGTACCCGCAATCGGCCTCATCCAGCTCCTCGATTCGGGTTCACAAGTCACACGTCTCAGAACCGAGAAAACGCATGGTGGACGCACTGAAATATCATATCAAGAGAAACCGGGTTTTTAAATCAGTACATGCTTTCTTTGAAATAGCCACGGTTCTCAAATCCAGAAATCTCATGAAAACAACATATCTCAATACGTAAAATCATAAAGAATGATGTATGCGACATGTGATGGAAATGTAAGCATAACAGTATATATTGACGCAGCAATCCTACTGTGTAGTGACATGGCAATTATCGATGATGAAGTGTGTGAGCCGGCAAATCTGTGTGCGTGTAACATACGCATCATCGATAATAGTGAAAGTGTACTAACACAAGTATAAGCAATGCGATGGGAATAATATGATTGCAGCATAAATGAAATCATATGCAAATGCTGACGGGTATACGTATCTAATATGACCGAGTCTGGGAATCTATCAATCGGCATCCAGCCTAACCACATCGCGTACGGTATCATCCATCGTACGGCAACCTCTAGTCAATGGTAAGGATCAATCATCAAGTCAAACTCATCACGCACGGAAAATCATCGTGCGGCGGCATTAAGCTAATAGGGATCCTATACGACAAATAAGGGTACGGCCCGAAATCACGTACGGCCTATCATCCATGATTCACAACATTATATATATATATATACCTATGTCCCAGGTCACATCCGCAATAATCTCACATTAGGGGACCGACAGGGTATAAATCATCTCGATCGACTCGCATCCGTATACCAACATAACATCAGGTCATCATATTCGTCTTATAATCTTTTCATCGCATTTATAACTCATATCAAGCCGAGTTTACCTAAATATTCTATCTCTACTATAAGTATAGGTATCTAATCTAACATACACGCCCGAACCATACAATCAGATTTTAAAAGAAGCGAATCGTAGTTTTGAAAATAGGGGTTACGGTGTTTTTAAGAAAAAGATATCATTTGAAAATCCGTAACCTTCCTCAAGGTATATTTTTAAAGATACATACGAATCTTCGGTTTAGAAAAAGGTATGGTTCGGATGACGCATCTACATCGACTATCTAGTCCTACGGTACCCTAAACGGCAATATCGGCAAACGTCGTCCTCGACTCCCGACATCACATAATAGCCGTATTATCTCATTTCTAACTATCCTAAGTTCTAATATAGTATCACTAACTATCCTTTACTATAACCCTAGTTTCCTAATCTAGGTTTCCTAACCATATTCTATAATCAGTTTTCCATCAATACATTGCGGGGGTGCTATACGCCATCCACCAGACTTCCCCCATGGATATAGATCCACTCACTTGGTCTTCGCTCGCTGAAATCGATGACGCCACGCTCCGTCGTCTCGGAATCCATGCGAAGGTACCTACAATAATCAACAGTCGCAATGCGTATTAAAATCGAATCCGGAAAACCGATACGGCGCACGGTGCGATCATAGGTTAGAACTTATGGCCCACATGTGCAAAACAATCAAACAACCCTTGTTGCCGATGTACAAACATCCGACAACCAAATACAAATCCAAGTATCAAGAAAGTGCATTTTAAAATACGGAAAACATAGCCTAAAACACACCAAAATGCTCCAAGATTTTCCCCAGGTGACAATTAGCCAAAACTGCATATAGGAGGGGTCTATTTTAGTGCAAAAGGAGCCATGGACCAAATCTGGGACCCTATTTCCCTGCTCTGACCGCAAATTGTGGCCAAAATGAATATATCTGCGTCCTGGGGTTGGAGTATGGAGCTAGGGTTTCAGTGGTAGCTTCCTAGGTACCTTCACGACTCCTAGTAATTGCAAAATCATTTCTAGTGCCCCCGGGTTGCTCCAGATTCCAAAATACCCTCTGAAATCATACATTTATCCGATGTCTGGGGTTTCTAAATCCGTGTTTTGGGGTTTCTAGTCTCTGATATGAGTCTTAATTCTAACCCTAGGGGATATAATGTAATTACCCATCACCGCTCTCAATTCCCATTAACCCTAACTAGGTTTTTCCTAAGTCCACAAAACCACCCGATATCGATTCAAATCTAACATGGGGGTATAAGTAATGGAAAAACTAAGCTAGTGGTTCAGAAAATACCTCATTTGGAAACTCAAGAAAATTCTTGAGTTGCCCCAAGTGGCCAAAATCCTTGCTTTCTTGGTTCAATGTGCTTCTCTTGAGCTTGTGCACCTTTTTTGTGAAATGGGGTTTGAGGTTTGAAGTGTTTTTCATGGAGTTTGAGAGGCTTGAAGAGGGGAGTGAGTGAGGGGGAGGCAGCATCAGCAGCAAGAAGAAGGAAGGGAGGGGAAAATGTGATGAAGGTTGTGAGTTTAGTGGATGGCTAAGTCAAAGATACCCCTCTCCTTTCTCTCTCTCTCACCCATACCTCTATTATTCAAATCTTTTCTTTTTCTTTTCTTTTCTTTTCCTCTCTCAAATAAATCATCAACCATGATAAAAACATGTAGGAAGCCATGGGAAAATATGTAACAAGTGTAGAAAAAGATACGGTGCATGTTTTGCCCAAATACGCTTAAAGCGCGATTAGCAATTTTTAATCGCGATTAGCGCTAAATTAGGATATAATTAATCATAAAAACATTAAAAATGGCATAATTCCATAAAACACCCTCTTTTAGAATTTTCCATAATTTTCTAAAAAATTTCCCAATTTATCGGTATTTAATTATACCGAAATATTAAAATATTCAATATAATATTTTTTAATTATAAAAATTCCCAAAAATAATATTTTATTTTTCTGAAGTGTTACAGTAGTGCTCACCTGCCGGGCTCAACGTCGTTCAGTACGATATTCTTTCCCCGGGGTACTGCACCGGGTCCACCATGTACCCGCAGACGTTGTCTCCTTACTCCTCGAATCGAGTAACTCATAGCTCAGAACCGAGAAAACTCATGGTGGACGCCACAAATCACATCATGAGAAACCGTATTTTTATAACAAATTATATTTTCCTTTGAAATATAACCGCGGTTCTCAAATCTAGAGATTTCATGAAAACAACATCTCAATGCATGTAACCATAAATGCTGTATATGCAAGCATAGAACAGTACTGTAAGTATCTCAAGTGTTATCATGTAAGAATGTCATGCGATAATTACTAAGAAATGATTGTACTTTTCAGTTAAGTGCAATGCAGTGATATAGAAGTTATACTGTGTATGTGGCTACCGACGATGTCACGACCCGGAAAAGGCACGTGACTGGCACTTAAATCATGTGAAGTCTATAGGACCCCACCTAATTCAAGTAAGCCAAAAGCCCAGAAATCTAAACTTTTTTGGGGAAAATAGTGGAAGTGAAGTTTTGAAATAAAGGTTTAATGAAATCAGGTTTTTTCTTTAAAACATAAGTAATATCATATGAAAAATAATGTTTTGTAACTATCTTGAAAACTCGTTTCGTCGTTTGAAATTTGGGCAGCACCTCCTTTGTATATTTTAACCCAAAAACAGTACAAGCGATAATAACAATAAGCGGGAACTAGCTCTTTGCCAATTAGCAGAAACAACCACGCAAAGATATAAATATACGACGCCCTGAGGCAAAGATCAAAACCGAGAAAGAAAATAAAGAAACCAAGCATCATCAAAAAACCGGAATAAGAATAAATACATGAGCGTGATTTTAAGTCCGAAAGAATATACAACAACGTTTTCTACGTCTACAAAATATACGTTGATGGAGCTTTAACTAGATACAACTGAATAAATATACAAATACAAAATGGTGGTCACGATGCAAGTAAAACCCCACCTACCAAAGCGAATCACCCAGAAGAAGGCAGTGTACCATGGAAGCCGCTACTGGATCCTGTGCGGTCAAACCTGCAAGAAAACTGTGGCATGACGGGGGTGAGTTTACAACTCGTGAGTAGAAGACATCACCGAGTAGAAACCGAATGTATGACTATCTCCTATGTCATACAGTAATATAATAATAATAACACGATAACATCGAGTAGTAGAAAGGTAATAATATAAACATATGTGTAATATCAAGTACTCGTGTCTATGTCACAAAGTAACTACATGTCATGTTTATCATGTATAAATGCATCATCAAATGGGTGAGTCCAGTATCGACACACAAATGATAATAAAACCTGAGTGCCAAGCTTCGACACTCGAAAACATCATGAAAACCGTGTCCATCAGCGACACATAATCCTCATATCTCAGATGGACACATACAATCAAGTGTCTGACACTAAGAGCTTAGTAATACAACCTTTGTAGACCTCCTCTTATGACTTCTTGGATTAACTTGGTGTTTGGACCGGTCCTCTTGAGATCTTCGAAGTCCACGACGATCCACCATGGAGTCCCTTTGCACAATCTCCTAGCATCACTTGAACTAAATGGAAGTGGAGCAAACGACCTTCACTAGTGGGCTAGACCAATATAGATTGGTGATGTCGGTTTGGATCTCACTTAAAAACCTTAGTTTTTTATGTTCTTCACTCACTTGAAAAAGGTAGAGAGCTTCAGTGAGGAAGAAGAAGGAGAATGGCTGAGCTTAACTCATGTGAGAATTATCAACATAATCACCAGAGAGAGAGAGAGAGTTATCTCATCCCAAACCATGGTTACAAAAAATCTAGATATTTTGATACTTGAGTTTAAGCAAAACAATGGGCAACAAAAACCATGGGAAATGAAACCATGGTTTTGACTTTAGTCAACAGAAAAGAAGAGTGTAGAAAATCAACCATGATTTTATTCCCGTTTTGTTTTTCTCAATAATCAAAATATATAAATATGTTACCATGTGAGTCTTGCATTGCCATCACCAATGTATCATCAACCATGACACATGTATGCATACATGTGTGCATCCATATCAATATATACATACACTCATGCATGCATCATAAAGAAATAGATTTTAATAAATGAGCTAATGGACTTAATATTAAATCAACAATTGATTTAATAACGCAGTCATATTACATACGACCCGTCCAATAGTAAACGCCCGATTAAAATACGGTATCAAATACACGCATTTAATCGAGCTCCCGCGCATATCCCATACGCACTCCACATCTTTTCTCCTGAGCTAGGAAACCCTTTTGTGGGATTCTAAGACCCGTCAAAACGCTAGTAGTAGGCAGTGATCATATCACATACCCACAAACCGTCAGCGTCACAAGCTGTACGAAACGGCTCCCAGGTATTGAGCGATCAAAAGAAACACAAGCGAACCTGTCAAAACTCCCGTCGAGCCAACTGGCAACACTTACCGTACAGTCCGGTCTCTTCGTCAGATATGCTGCATATCGGGTTTAGGGATGGTATCGTCGACCCCAATAACTCAATAAGTCATTCCGGTATATGGCTCATAACAGATCGTGAAACTACTGAAAACACTTATAAGTAAATCTCATCATCCTTGGCCAGGGACATCCTGTTATAGCCAATCGAGCATAGCGCAACATCAGCCCCCAATACTGGGAGAGACGAAACCCCTACTATCGCTCATTGCCTCCATGTGCCTTAGGACTGTACCCAAAATCCACCTGTTTGCACGACTCAGTAGAGCCATGGTAGGGTGGACTCTATGACGATCTCGGGTTTACAGACTAACATGTACCAGTGTCACCTAAGAACTGCTATCCGACGTTAGATATAATACCACATAATAGTTCTCGGCGAGTCCGTTCGGTGTACCCTGTCTCCACTGAGCACCCGTATACAATCTTTGGTGTCATCACACCAATGGATATGGGATCATCCATCGCCTATCATATGGGTCAAGAAACGTATACGCTAGTCTACTCTGGAATATTGATGCGCCGTCTCGATACACCGATGACTAGGACCATTTCAAGGATATGCTTATAAACTACACATGTCCCACTAGTATGATAAGCATCATAATTCAAGTAGTCAAGCAAATATCCTAAGGGCTTTATCAACATGTACCAAATGAGTAATAAGCATGATCAAGTGAACATGTCAAGATAAAGAACAACCAGATAGCATACTATCATGTCGAGCAAGAATGTCCTCTGAATATATATATATATACACATACCGATACATCCACTATCATATAATGGCCTCTAGGGCATACATATATCCAACAATCTCCCATTTGCACTAAGGCCAATTATTGGCGTATCTCATACCCAACATCTCAAAAATTCACTCATGCTGCGGCAGAGGGAGGGCCTTGGTGAGTGGATCCGCAGTGATATTCTTTGTATCTACTTTCCGAATCTCGATCTTGCGGGAATCAACTATCTCCCGGATCAGATGATATCTCTTCAGGATGTGTCTGGTTCGCTGATGGGACCTGGGCTCTTTGGCCAACGCCATAGCCCCATTATTATCACAATTCATTGGTATTGGATCAATAATGGTTGGAACTACTCCTTACCCCGAGATGAACTTCCTCATCCAGACGGCTTCCTTGGTGGCATCATTTGCAGCAATATACTCAGCTTCCATTGTGGTGTCTGCAACGGTATCCTATTTGGAACTCTTCCAACATACTGCCCCTCCATTTAGGGTAAATACAAACCCTGAGATAGATTTGCTGTCATCCTTATCACTCTGGAAGCTCGATAAGGCCTCCATTTAGAAATCCCTTTTACCATACACCAAGAACATTTCTTTAGTCCTTCGCAAGTACTTAAGAATGTTCTTCACAGCTGTCCAGTGATTCTCCGCTGGGTTGGATTGATACCTGCTTATTACACCTAGTGCATAAGCTACATCAGGGCGTGTACATAACATCGCATACATTATAGATCCTACGGCTGAAGCGTAGGGTATAATGCTCATGCGAGCTCTCTCTTCATCAGTCTTTGGGCAAAAGTCCTTGGAGAGAGTGACTCCACGACAAGCGGGTAAGGCACCCCGCTTGGAGTCTTCCATACTAAATCTCTTTAGGATGGTGTTAATGTACCTGGTTTGGGACAATCCCAACAACCTCTTAGATCTATCCCTATAGATCTTTTTGCCCAGTATGTACGAGGCATCACCCAGGTCCTTCATGGAGATCCTTTATGATAAGAACAATTTGACCAATTGTAGCATATGAACATCATTTCCTATCAGAAGAATGTCATCCACGTACAATACGAGGAATGTGACAGTACTCCCTACAATCTTCTTATAAACACAAGGTTCATCTGGATTTTTGACGAAATCAAACTCTTTGATGACATCATCAAAACAGATGTTCCAACTTTGTAATGCCTGCTTTAATCCCTAAATGGATTTAAGCGACCTACATGCTTTCCCGCTGCTCTGACTATCAATGAAGCCCTCTGGCTGATCCATATAAATGCATTTTTCTAAATCACCATTTAGAAAAGCAGTTTTTGTTGGCTATAGTGCCCTCAAGTCAATTATTGGATCGCATGCACGTGATTGCAATGATTGAGGGAGGACCTATACCGGTAGAACAATCTTACTCAAGATGATAGTATGCTATCTGGTTTGTCTTTATCATCATGTAAATGTTTCAGGTGACATTACAGATCACTATTACATGTTGATAGAGCCCATAGGATTCTTGCTTGACAACCAGCAGTATGATGGTGATCATATACGTGGGAGCTGGGTGGTCTATAAGCACATCCTTAAAAGGTCCCTAGTCATGGGAGTTTCGAGACTGGGCATCGATACTCCAAGAGTAGACTAGTGTATACTGATCGAGACCCCGACGAGGGGCGGTGGCTGGTCTCACAACCCATTGGTGTCAGTTGGTTCACCTAAGATGTATACAGGTGCTCATTGGGTTATGAGTACACCGGACGGATTCACCAGGAAGATGCTAGTTGGTATTATACTTATTGTTAGATAGCAGTTCCCTGGTGACAAGTGTACAAGTTAGTTAATCGACCTGAGATCGTCGTTTGTCTTGTGTGAGTTCCCACTGAACTTTGATTACTACCCTACCACGGCTCAAAGGAGTCATGCAAACAGGTTTTAGTTGGGTACAGTCCCGAGCCATATGGAGGCAGTGAGCGGATCATCAGGGGATTCATCTCTCCCGGTATTGGAGGTTGATGTCGCGGTGTGCACGGATGGCCAACACCAGAAATCCTTGGCCAAGGTAGTCAATAATTACTGATCTAGGATCGGTAGTCTCTCAGGCGGTGATGGACTTCATACCGACACTAAATGTCGTGTTATTGGGGGTCTGACTTTATCCACCCCCTAGACTCGATATGCGATACTCATAGATGAACAGACTGGACTGTATGGATATTGTCACTATCAGGCTCAGTAGGGGTTTCAGGATGAGTTTGCTTGTCGACCTCCCTTTCGCTCAATACCTTGGTAGCCATTACGTACAGCTAGTGCCACTGACGTGCTTATGGTTAAACCCACTGCCAGCGTAGTGACGAGTCTTTAGAGTCCCATACAGTGGGTTTCCCTGGTTCGGGTGAAATGTTGTAGAGGCCGTATGGTTTTACGGCAGGGTTCGATCATATATGTGCACTTGTGCACGGATCATGATCGGACGGATAATACTAGTGGGCTTTGGTATAAGCCTGATCCTAGTATTATATTGTTGGATTATTTTCGGCTCTTTGTATTCGTATTCATTCGGAATACGGATGCGAGTATGTATATACGGATGAGTGGTCTTCTTGTAATTCGTTACAAGTTTACTTTAGAAGTTGCTATTTTCTTTTTTGCATTAAACATTTAGTTTAAATGTTTAGTGAGGTGGAAAGTGTGGGTGTGAGTTTTGGCATGGTTCATGCATGCACTCGATGTTAGTTATATGTATGCCCTAGAGGCCATTACTGTACATGGGATGTATATTTTAGTTGATGCTTGGACATATATAGGGAGGACTTTCTTGCTCGATATAATAGTATGCTATCTGGTTTCTCTTTGTCTTAACATGTTGACTTGTAAACGTGATATTGTCTTGCTCTCACATGTTGACAAAGCCCTTAAGTTGTGTTCTTGACTACCAAGACTATGATGGAGATCATACTAGTGGGGCCAAGGGTAGTCCATAAGTACACCCTATAATTGTTCCTAGTCATGGGAGTATCGAGACAGGTCATCGATACTCCGGGGTAGACTAGCGTATAGGCTTCTCGACACATGTGATGGGCGATGGATGATCCAATATCCATTGGTGTTTGACATCAGAGAAGGTATACGGGTGCTCAGTGGAGACTGGGTACAATGGACGGACTCGCCGAGAACTCCTAGATGGTATTATACCTATCACCGGATAGCAGTTCTCTGGTGACACTGGTACAGGTTAGTCTGTAGACCCGAGATCGTCATAGAGTCTTGTGTGATTCCCACTATGCTTTGATTTCCACCATACCACGGTCAAGAGATCGTGCAAAAAGGTGGTTTTTGGGTACAGTCCCGAGTCATATCGAGGCAATGAGCGATAGGAGGGGTGTCACGACTCGAAATATTAGCTTGTGACCGGCACTTAAATCACGCGACGTCTACAGGTGTAACGCAATTCAAGTAAGCTGAAAACCATAAATCTAAACCTTTTTAAGAAATAAAGAGGTGAAGCTTTGAAATAAAGGTATAATAATTCATGTTTTGTCTTTTGCAAATTTGGGCAGCACCTCCTTAGTAAAAATTAGCCCCGAAAACGGGTACAACACAGAATATAAATAAAACATCCCCAAACGGGAGCAAATCACGCCCAACGGCGGAAACAACCACCACAAGCATAAATATATATACGATGCCCAACGGCGAAGATCCATACAAGGAAATAAAGTAAAGCAAGACATCAACCCCAAAAGCGAACATAAAACCCATCGCTCGAGTCTCGCAACTACAAGTCTTCTAGGTCTTCAACATATACAAATACTAGTTTCTGATTTGATGGAGTTTACTAGATACAATAGAAATAATAATACAAGAGTGGCACGATCCAACATGTACCACTTACCAAAGCAAAACACACGAATGCAAGCTATGTGCCAGCGATGCCGCTACTGATCCACACGGTCAACTTGCAAGAACTGTGGCACAATGGGGGTGAGTTGCCAACTCGTGAGTAGAAAACATCATTAGGTAGAAATCAAAATAAACAACGATTCCTAGGTCAACTATATCATAAAGGTAATACTATGATATCTAGGTTGACCGTATCTGCATATGTGCCAACACCTAATCAATGCCTATCAGCAAGTGGATATCATCCTACCATATAAAAATAAATGCATGTATGTATGTGGATATCATCCAACAATAAAATCAATGCATGTATGCAGGTGGATCTCGTCCAACAATATAATCAATGCATGTATGCGGGTGGATCCCGTCCACGTGTCAACTACTAACACAACAACTCCTGGATGTAAATATCATAAAAGCATATGCGGGTAAATATGAGGATATAAATCAACGTGTATCCCTCGCGACACAACAAAATCAAAGAACCTGAGTGTCCAACATCGACACTCGAACATCATGAAACCCGTGTCCAGCATCTACACGTAAATCCTCGTGTCTCAGACGCCGTCACCACGACTGGCCCTGATGTCATGTTTGTACATCACTACGGTCGGTATCCGCACGATAACCGCCGAGTCCAAATACTATCACCGGTAGGTACTTGCCAAGCCTTCCAGGATCATCGCCATCATCTGCGATCTTCTTGCCGAGGGAAACCATATCGGGCTCCACCATGTACCCGTACACGGCCCACTCCACTCCTCGCATTGGGTATATATCACAAATCTCAGAACTGAGAAATCTTATGGTGGACGCACTGAAATATCATATCAAGAGAAACCATGTTTTCAAACAACACATAAATTCTTGAAATACCACCACGGTTCTCAAATCCATAAATTATATGAAATCCATATCTCAAGGCGTAAATCCATGAAAACTGATATATGCAATATAAAACAGCAATATGAGCATATTAAGGGAAAACTACTCTTTTAAATGAATCCAGTTTTAAAATATATCATGCGGTTCCCAAACCCTCCGAAAACAAGTGCAGCATCATATGAGGTGTACATGTAACTATAGCAAGATATGTGTATCTACATGTAAGCAGGTATGTATAATGCATCTCATAAGCACAATAGCACAATAATCAACGTCTCAATTTCAAATGACTATACAGCACCACTTAGGAGTATATGCAGCTATAGTAGAGTATGTCATGCAACATGGCATAATGATGTGAGCATAGCAAGTATATCATAGCATGATGTAGAAATTCTACTTTGTGAGTGATATAGAAATTATCGATGATGAAAGTGTGTGAGCCGGCAATCGGTGTAAGTGTAACATACGCATCATCGATAATGGTGTAGGTGTACTAGCACAGGTATATGTAATGCAATGAGAATGACAAGAATGTAGCATAAGGTACATCGTAAGTGAAAATGATAAAAGGTATACGTATCTACCACATATCCGAGTCGGTGAATCAATCAATCGGCATCCAGCCTCACATCACCACGTACGGTATAATCTATCGGACGACATCCTCTAATCAAGGGTATAGATCAAACAACAGGTAAAACTCATCGTGCACGGTAATCCATCGTACGGCGGCATTAAACAATTAGGGATTTTATCAACCTATACAACAACGGTGGTACGGACCTAAGTCTCGTACGGCATATCACTCATTATGCACATCGTTATCCATATATATATACCTATCTCTCTGGTCACGTCCGTATCAATCTCGTATCAGGGGACTGGCAAGGTATCAACTATCTCTTATCGACTCGCATCTATATAACGACATATCAACCAAGTCATCATATCTCATCGTATACCCTTTTAATCGCATCAATCTCTCACATCAAGTCATTTTACTTGTGCATTACATCATATGAATCTCATGCCACGCTACTCTAAATCTCATAGTTAATCTCGTGCAGCTACATATCTATATATAATGTGATTCGCATTCACTTTTCATATCCTTTTATCAATTTGAGACATCATTTCTATCATATTATGTCTAAGCGTTATGTCCTTATAGATTTCATCTCATATCTCGATATATATATTCAATCCTCAATATCACCTCTAACTATCTTTTAACCACATCTATAGTTTTCAAATGTAGGTTTCTCCTACTGTATTCTATGTATATATATATCGGTTTCCATTCAAAATTTGCGAGAGAGCTATACGCCATCCACCCGACTTCCTCCGTAGATATAAATCTACTTACCTGTGGAACTCCTCGTCCAAGCATAGTCGATGTGCTTCGTCGTCTCAGAATCCACGCGAAGGTACCCACAATATCAACACGTTTCGCAATACTATTAAAATCAAGTTCCGAAATCCAAATACGGCACGCGGTGCGCTCATAGGTAAGAACCTATAGTCTACGCATGCAAAACAACCAAACAACCACTCGTCGTTGACGTACAAACGTCCAATGACCAAATACAATATCAAGTCTCAAAAACCAAGAATCCCAATACCGGAAAACATAGCCAAAACCCTAACTAGGGTCGCTATACATGAAAACCGCTAAGCCTAAAACCCCAATCGTACCAATAACCCTATATTAGTAAACTGTAAAGTGGGTTAAGAAATTATACCGATCGATCCATGTCCTTCGGCCTTAAATCTCTGTCCTTAGCATGTTGCAGCTGCCTCGATGAAGATCGCTTTCCGGTCCCGCTCGTCAAAGAGGACGCACGTCGATGATTCTTTATATGCGCTCCCGCCTCAAAACCGAGGCAACTCGGACATGAAGTTTGCTAGCGGACATGTCCAAGATTGAAGTATAGAGAAGTGTGAATACTTAGTCTCAAGGAACCCAATGATTTGGGTGGAGGTAAATGAAGTTGCCAAGTATAGAAATTATGAGCTTAAGAATTCTTTTGCAAACAAAGAAAAATGGGCTGAAGAAGTGTAACACCTTAGATTGTGATTAGTGGCTAATTATACTTTAATGTGTGGTTTTTAGTAAAAAGTTTACCAAAACGATTTTCAAATATTTTATCAAAATTAATGAATATTTTAATTAGGCTAGCACATACATGTGCATGTAAACTAGGGCTAAGTTTTGGGTTATAACCATGTTTAGATGACCATTGTGGGCTAACCCATTTAATTAGGTTAATATGAATTAATTAAGGGTATTAGCTTTTTTTTATAATTAACTTTAATTGTGTTTTGTGGGTTGACTTGGGACTTTGGAGAGAGAGAGAGAGAGCATGATGGGCTTGGCCATGCTTGTAGTTAATGAGGAGAGAGAGGGGGGTTTGACTCTCATATCTCTCATTTCTTTATCAAACACTCAACACTCATTTCCTCACATCATCACATCTCTCTCCCTCTCATTTACACACAACAGCAGCAACATACACACAACAGCAGCACACACACAGCAGCAGAAGTAAGCAGCAACAACAGCAACAGCAAGCAGCACAGCAGCAGCAACACACATTCTCTTCTCTTCTTCTTCTTCTTCCTTTCTTCTTGCACCCTAGGACCACTAGAGGTATAATTGCTAAACTTAACTTCCTTTTTCTAAACTTGTAGTTAGTTAGCTTAAGTTAGTGTTTAATGTGGTCATTAGTGCTAGATTTGTGATTTAAGTGGAGTTTAAGCCAAGTTAGGATTTTTATGGCTATTATAGCTTGACTAAGTGTTTTTAAGGCCATTTACACCAAGTTTTGCACCAGATTTCACAAAAATACCATATTATTTCAAATTAGTGTTATTTAACGTTTTAATGTAAATTGTGAGCTATTTGAGATCTGCTTTTGACCCGGGTGTTTCAGAGAAAAGTTGAATTTACTGGAGCCTGTTCACTAGATCTAGACCACACACACGGAGCACGAAGCCCTAATTCGCAACCCTGGCTGCAAATAAATTCGTTTTGGCCGCAAATTGCGACCATAGGGGGGAGTTGGGTGCCAGGGTTTGTTCTAGGGGAGTCTGCTACATATTTATGGTGTTTGGTGTGTGCAGCTTTTTCTAGTTCCGCTTGTATCAAAATCTGGAACTTAAAACCCATTTCCGATACTTTTAAACTTGCGCGACACGTACGTTTTGTGAGTGGGTTTGGTGATTTCTGTGTGTCGCGGCGTGTCAGGGTAGTTTCAGACGCGTATACACATGTTTTGGAGTATCGGATGCACACGCGTTTAGTTCGCGACGCGAGTTTCTCGTTTGATTTCAATATCGCGTTTTTGCAGGATTTTAGCTTATGTGTATTCTTTGTGTAAATTCTAGGTTCGCAGGCGGGTGCTTCGGACGCCGCAAGGAAAGGGAAGCAGGTAGTCGGCTACACTTGGCACGAGATCACGGTGAGTGGATTTAACATCTACGGGGAAATCGGCCGTATGGCGTTAAGCGTCAGGGCTTGATAGGATATTGTAGTCGCGTACATATTTATATGTATATTACTTGTGCATATGTACTATTGTAGCATACCCATCTTTTGTTGCATATAGAAATAGTAGTTATGTAACAACGCACGGTCACCAACGGTTAAAGCCGCACGAGCACTATTTGTATGTTATACTCACAATGTTAGTGATTGCCATGACACTCGCACTATAGGATTGCTACAAACCATACATCATTTTGATTACCGCGTCATTGATGATTAGACATGATTCTGTCGCATATTGCGCACATACAAATTGTATATCCATATTGGTGCACACATACATTGATATATCCATATTGCGCACATACACATTGTATATCTATATTGGTGCACACATACATTGATATATCCATATTGCGCACATACACATTGTATACCCATATTGGTGCACACATACATTGATATATCCATATTGCGCACATACACATTGTATACCCATATTGGTGCACACATACATTGATATATCCATATTGCGCATATACACATTGTACACCCATATTGGTGCACACATACATTGATATATCCATATTGCGCACATACACATTGTATATCCATATTGGTGCACACATACATTGATATATCCATATTGCGCACATACACACTATATATCCTTATTGGTGCACATATACAATTGTACACTCATACTTGCGTATATATCCACTTGCACATCCATACCTATATACATACATATTTCACATACATGGATGGTACGGGCTTTGATTTCTAGAAAATGGGGACCGTATGAGATATTTTCAAAACTGGATCCATTTAAAAGAGAGGTTTTCCCTTTTTACTCTTAGTGGCATACGACACATTGCATGGATTTACGCATTGAGTTTTGGATTCGTGTGATTTCTGGATTTGAGAACCGTGGTATTATTTTAAGAAAATATGCACTGTTTTGAAAACCCGGTTTCTTTTGATATGATATTTTAGTGCGTCCACCATGCGTTTTCTCGGTTCTGAGACGTGTGACGTGTGAACCCGAATCGAGGAGCTGGATGAGGCCGATTGCGGGTACATGGTGGACCCGGTATGGTACCCCGGGGCAAGAAAGGGATGTTGTGTATACAGACGGCGAGCCTGGCAGAGGGACCACTACCTACCGGTGATTGGTTAGACCTGGCGGTTATCCGGAGGATACTGACTTGAGTCGAGAGATGGATACGGGCCGACCCGTACTGCCGGGGCCGAGGGCCTATTCCGCAGACGGAGCCCGTGGGCCGATCCGAACTGACGGAGCCCGATATATGAAGATTTGCGTGTCGATGCTGGACACGAGTATTTCATGATGTTTTCGGGTGTCGATGTTGGGCACCCCGCTTCTCTGAGATTTACAGGATTGAGAGCCGGATAGAGTGACGGCGCCTGAGTTATCGGGATTTTGGGGTGTTTTTGGTAGACACCGGGGTTTTCCACATTGATGATCCGTGTAGATGGTATTTTTATCCCATGCTCAGCATTCATTGTTATACATTGCATCATGTAGTCGTAGTACCCGATAGAGTACTTTGCATGATTATTGTGTACCCAGCTCGTCATGTAGATGTTATTAGATTGTACTTGTTATGCATGATTATTGCGTACCCAGCTCATCATATAGATGTTATCTGATTGCACATGTTAGAGTATCGCAGTATGTGCATACTCGCGATTACCTTTATATGTTATTTACTATTCACGAGTTGGCAACTCACCCCCGTTATGCCACAGTGTTTGCAGGTCGACCCTCAGAGTAGTTGTGGCAGGGCTATCTCTTGTATCTTTTTGCTACGGATACCACTGCAGTTGGCGTGTGAGCCGTTTTGCTGATAGGTGGGTTTGCGGTATCTGTTTATTTTCCATTTGTACATGCTTTTGTATCTAGTACTCTCCATCTACTATTCCATGTATTGACTTAGAGACCAGTTGTGAGGACGATGTATATTATTTTGTATTCTGGATGTCGAGCTAGTGTGAGCCGGCTTTATTTATGGAGTTTTATCCTCCAAGACTTCTTTCTCTTATTTTGCTCATTCTTCGCTACGGCGTCGTATATTATTATTGTGGTGGTTGTTTCCGCCGTTGGGCGTGATTGCTACCATTTAGGGATGCTTTATTCTTATTGTATGTCATTTTACTTATATCATGTCTTGTACCCGATTTAGGGGCTAGTTTTTACAATGGAGGTGCTGCCGAAATTTTTAAGAAAATAACTCAAACTTTAATGATTTTTACTCGAGTTTTCTAAATGTTTTAAACCAATGTTTTCAACACTCACTACTTTAAATGGTTTTTTATTTATGGGTTTCGGCTTACTTAATTGCGTTACGCCTGTGGACGTTACGTGGTTAAGCGCCGGTCACGGGCCGAACTTTGGGTCGTGACAAAGTTGGTATCGGAGCGTAGGTTTTACCTTTCGGAGTGTAGGATGACCCTGGTATGATGGAGTAGGTAGCTGAAGCATACTCACGACACGGTACTCCGCCTAAGTGACCTTAGGACTTATTGATTGAAATTCCTTCATGATTATATACATTCTTGTGATTCGATTTTCGTATCCTTATCGAATCCTACTTTCTTTTCAGCCATTATGCCGCCAAAGACTACGAGGGCGTAGAGAGCGGCCGCGAGAGACGAGATTAGAGTTGACTCGTCTGTGACGAGGACTGACCCGGGCAGTACACCCATTGTACCAGAGCAGACTGTTCCTCCTTCGACAGACCAGATCGCCATGCTAGGGGCCGGTATGCAGGAGATGCGCCAGATGATAGGGTCGTTAGTTCAGACACTTCGAGCGCAGCGACCAGAGGTAGTTCCATTCATTATGGGGACCGCGATGGTACTTACAGTACAGGCAGTTGCCCCTGCAGCTACAGAGGTTATTACAGTATCGCTATATGAATTTATGGGGTTGAAGCCTCCGGTCATCACAGGCACCGATGCGGCCGAGGACCCACAGTCATCTATCGATAGGATGGCCCGGATATGTCGTTCACTCAGATGCTCAGATGCGAGATGGGTGGAGCTCGCGAGCTTTCGCCTGGAAGGTCTTGCGCAGAAGTGGTGCGAGTCGGTAGAAAAGGGCAGAGCAGCAGGTCTTTCTCCTATGACCTGGACCGAGTTTGTGACAGTATTTCTATCCTGTTTCCTTCACCAGAGTGTCAGGGATGCCCGAGCGCGCAGGTTCGAGTCATTACGCCAGACGCCGGATATGACGGTGGCAGAGTATGATGTGCAGTTCACCGAGCTATCTGTTTATGCCCCGTATTTAGTGGCTACTGAGGAGATGTGAGTCCAGAGATTTGTTCGAGGCTTGCTTACCCCACTGTTTCTTGCGATCAGCGCACAATATTGCGAGACTTATGCAGCAGCTGTAGACGCAGCCATATTAGTCGAGGAGCGCCTTGCTGAGAGTTCGGTAGTTCCAGGGCCAAAGAGAGTTTGTATAGATACGCCAGCACAGAGACAGCCGTTTAGGCACCGCGATAGGTTCCGTTCAGGTACGGGGGGTAGCGGAGGATCGGGACGAGGTCGGCTATTCAGCTCTTATCCCTAAGAGGGTAAGCAGGCACCATCTAGATGTTTCTGATGCGGGAGTACTTATCATCGTGTGCGAGATTGTCCGGAGCCACGTGAGGGCGAGACAGCCGTACCACAAGTCACACTTCCACCTTCTCCACCCAGAGGGCGTTGCCTATTGTACCTGTTGTTGCTCCGCGTCAGACTCATGCACAGAGAGGTCGTGGTCGCGGAGGGTTTACTCATAGAGGATGAGGTAGCCGAGGTAGAGGACAACCAGTTGCTAGTAGGGGACCGCCATTCGCAGGTAGAGGACAGGCATGGGTTTTCGCTTTGACGCATCAGGACGCGCAGGCGTCCAATGCAGTGGTCTCAGGTACTTTTTCAGTATATTCTGTTGACGCACACATATTGTTTGATCCGGGATCCACGCACTCGTACGTTTCCACACACTTCGTGCCGAGTTTGGGTAGAGAGTCTAGTTTGCTTGATCAGCCGCTGGCTGTGACCAGTCCTGTGGGTGAGTCGTTTATTGCTAGACACGTGTTCCGATCGTGTGTTGTCCATATTGGAGAGAGAAAGTTGCCTGTCGACTTGATCCTTCTTGAGATGTTGGACTTCGACGTTCTTCTGGGCATGTATTGGTTAGCCACGTGCTATGCGTCTGTGGACTGCCGCGAGAAGACCGTTAGGTTTTGTTTTCCCGGCGAGTCGGCTTTTGTTGTGCAGGGGGACCGTGGTGCCACCCCTCACAATTTGATTTCGTCTCTTCGCGCTGGACAGCTTTTGAGGAAGGGATGTCAGGGATTCCTAGCCTATGTTTGCGACACTAGAGCTACGGTGGTTCCATTGGACCAGGTTCCGATTGTTAGCGAGTTCCCTGATGTTTTCCATGACGAGCTTCCTGGGCTACTGCCTGAGCGCGATATTGTTTTCTGTATTGACTTGATTCCTCGTACGGAGCCTATTTCCATACCGCCTTATCGGATGGCCCCGGCGGAGCTTAGAGAGTTGAAAGGTCAGTTGCAAGATTTGCTGGATAAGGGGCTTATTCGACCCAGTGTGTCTCCTTGGTGTGCTCCAGTCCTGTTTGTCAAGAAGAAGGACGGCAGTTTGCGCTTGTGAATTGACTACCGCCAGCTGAACAGGGTTACCGTACGTAACAAATATCCTTTACCACGCATCGATGACTTGTTCGACCAGCTTCAGGGTGCTGGATACTTTTCGAGGATCGACTTGCGATCAGGCTACCATTATTTGCGGGTTCGACAGGAGGATATTCCGAGAACGGCTTTTCGCATGCGTTACGGTCACTATGAGTTTTTGGTGATGTCGTTCGGACTCACCAATGCCCCAGCAGCATTTATGGACTTGATGAACCGTATTTTCAGGCTGTATCTTGATCTGTTCATCATCGTATTTATTAACGACATTTTGGTGTATTCCCGGAGCCGAGAGGAGCATGAGCAGCACATGAGGATCAAATTGCAGACTTTGAGGGAGCACCAGCTGTTCGCGAAATTCTCCAAGTGCGCGTTTTGGCTTGACAGCGTAGATTTCTTGGGTCACGTGATTATGCGAGATGGTATATGTGTGGACCCGAAGATGATTGAGGCCGTTCAGCATTGGCCCAGACCAGCATCAGTTACAGAAGTCCGCAGCTTTCTAGGACTGGCTGGATACTACCGACGATTTGTACAGGACTTCTACCGTATTGCTGCACCGTTGACCGGGTTGACCCGGAAGGGAGTTCCTTTTGATTGGATGGAGGCGTGCGAGCATAGCTTTCAGCAGTTGCAGACTCGTTTGACTACGGCACCGGTGTTATCATTGCCTTCGGGATCAGGAGGATTTGTGGTCTATTGTGACGCTTCTCGAGTGGCGCTAGGGTGCGTATTGATACAGCACGACAGGGTGATCGCGTATGCTTCTCGGCAGATGAAGAAACATGAACAGAACTACCCCACTCACGATTTGGAGATGGCTGCAGTGGTCTATGCACACAAGATCTGGCGACATTACCTATACGGTGAGTCGTGCCAGATATTCACTGATCACAAGAGCTTGAAGTACATATTTCAGCAGCGAGACCTGAATCTTAGACAGCGCCGTTGGATGGAGTTAGTGAAGGACTACGATTGTGAGATCCTTTACCACCCGGGCAAGGCAAATGTAGTGGCGGATGCTTTGAGTAGGAGGCCCGGGGGTAGTCTATCTTGTTTGAGCGCAGTGCAGAGGCAGTCGTCGGCAGATTTTATACGACAGCTAAGTGCAGTTTGAGTTCACTCCGATCGGGGGACAGCTTGCGCATATTCGTGCACGCCAACAGTTTCTTGACCGTATACATGAGGCATGGTACGGTGATGACCGTTGTTCAAAGATCATGGCACATATTGGACAGGGCAGATTTTCCGAGTTCGTGATTGATGATCAGGGGATACTACGATTTGGGACTAGTGTGCGTACCAGATGCTGAGGGACTGCGGCATGAGATTCTTGAGGAGGCACATCGATCGGTGTACAGTGTTTATCCGGGTTCCACCAAGATGTACCATGATATGAGAGATGTTTACTAGTGTGACGGGATGAAGAGGGATGTCACAGACTTCGTGTCGAGATGCCTGACTTGTCAACAAGTCAAGGCCAAGCACCAGAGGCCCGCGGGAGAGCTACAGCCATTACCCATTCCGGAGTGGAAATAGGAGCAGATTTCTTTGGACTTCATTATTGGTCTACCCAGGACTAGTCGAGGGTATGACTCTATTTGGGTGATCGTGGATCGATTGACGAAAGCGGCTCACTTCCTGCCGGTGAAGACGACTTTCGGATTTTCTCAGTATGCCCAGATATATATCGATGAGATCGTACGACTGCATGGAGTCCCGACTTGTATCGTGTCAGACCAAGACACCCAGTTTACCAGCCGACTATGGCAGAGACTTTAGGAGGCGTTAGGCACCCGTTTGAGTTTCAGCACAGCATTTCATCCGCAGACCGACGGCCCGTCAGAGTGGACTATTTAGACTCTCGAGGACATGCTCCGAGCGTGCGTTTTAGACTTTGGTGGTAGCTGGGATCATCATTTACCATTGGTGGAGTTCTGCTACAACAATCGTTTCCAGGATACTATTCAGATGGCACCTTTCGAGACCTTGTATGGGAGGAGATGTAGATCGCCCGTCTGTTGGACAGAGCTCAGTGAGAGCAGTATTTTAGGGCCGCAGATCGTACAGGAGACGACCGAGAAGATACAGTTGATTCGAAATAGGATGATGACAGCTCAGAGAAGGCAGAAATCGTATGCTGACAGACGCCGTCGCAGAATCGAGTTCACAGTTGGCGATCATGTCTTTCTGAGGGTCTCCCTAATGAAGGGCGTGATGAGATTTGGATGGAAAGGGAAGCTTAGCCCCAGATTTATAGGTCCTTTTGAGATCCTCGAGCGTGTGGGCGCAGTGGCATATCGTTTGGCTCTTCCACCCGACTTCCCGGATGTTCACCCCGTATTCCACGTGTCGATGCTTCGCAGATACCTGCATGACCCTTCTCACATGATTCAGCATCAGACCGTTCAGCTCGAGCGCGATCTTTCGTTCACCGAGCAGCCAGTAGTGACATTGGAGCGGCAGGTGAAGAAACTTCAATCAAAGGTCTTGCAATATGTGAAGGTGGTTTAACGCAACCCAAATGGTGAAGAGATCACTTGGGAGGCCGAGGGCGAGATGCGTAAGAAATTCCCTCATCTCTTTGAAGGTACGCGTAGCTATTTTTTTTTTAATTCGGAGACGAATTTTCTTTAAGGGAGGAAGATTGTAACACCTTAGATTGTGATTAGTGGCTAATTATACTTTAATGTGTGGTTTTTAGTAAAAAGTTACCAAAACGATTTTCAAATATTTTATCAAAATTAATGAATATTTTATTAGAATTTAATTAGGCTTGCACACACATGTGCATGTAAACTAGGGCTAAGTTTTGGGTTAAAACCATGTTTAGATGACCATGGTGGGCTAACCCATTTAATTAGGTTAATATGAATTAATTAAGGGTATTATTTTTTTTTATAATTAACTTTAATTGTGTTTTGTGGGTTGACTTGGGACTTTGGGGAGAGAGAGAGAGAGAGCATGATGGGCTTGGTCATGCTTGTAGTTAATGAGGAGAGAGAGGGGGTTTGACTCTCATATCTCTCATTTCTTTTTCAAACACTCAACACTCATTTCCTCACATCATCACATCTCTCTCCCTCTCATTTACACACAGCAGCAGCAGCACACATAGCAGCAGCAGCAGCACACATAGCAGCAGCAGCAAGCAAGCAGCAGCAGCAAGCAAGCAGCAGTAAGCAACAGCAACAGCAAGCAGCACAGCAGCAGCAGCACACATTCTCTTCTCTTCTTCTTCTTCTTCGCTTCTTGCACCCTAGGACCACTAGAGGTATAATTGCTAAACTTAACTTCCTTTCTAAACCTGTAGTTAGTTAGCTTAAGTTAGTGTTTAATGTGGTCATTAGTGCTAGATTTGTGATTTAAGTGGAGTTTAAGCCAAGTCAGGATTTTTATGGCTATTATAGCTTGACTAAGTGTTTCTAAGGCCATCTACACCAGGTTTTGTACCATATTTCACAAAAATACCATATTATTTCAAATTAGTGTTATTTAACGTTTTAATGTAAATTGTAAGCCATTTGAGATCTGCTTTTGACCCGGGTGTTTCAGAGAAAAGTTGAATTTACTGGAGCCTATACATTATATCTAGACCACACACACGGAGCACGAAGCCCTAATTCGCAACCCTGGCTGCAAATAAATTCGTTCTGGCCGCAAATTGCGGCCAGAGGGGGGAGTTGGGTGCCTGGGTTTGTTCTGGGGGAGTCTGCTACATATTTATGGTGTTTGGTGTGTGCAACTTTTTCTAGTTCATCTTGTATCAAAATCTGGAACTTAAAACTCTTTTCCAATACTTTTAAACTTGCGCGAAACATACGTTTTGTGAGTGGGTTTGGTGATTCCTGTGTGTCGAGGCGTGTCAGGGTAGTTTCAGACGTGTATACACATGTTTTGGCGTATCGGATGCACACGCGTTTAGTTCGCGACGCGAGTTTCTCATTTGGTTACTGTAACATTTCAGAAAAATATAAAATATTATTTTTGGAATTTAATATTAAAATAATACATTTCCCGAAAACTGCCCGATTTGCGAAATTGGGGTTTTCGAAAAAGGGTATAAATATATACCAATAATTGTGAAATAAAAGGAAATTAAAATGATTTATTCATTTAAAAATATATTTAAAGGATTTGGCAATTTTAAAATTTATTATATGCAGTTTTGATAAAAACCCGATTAGTGTACTGCTAATCGCGATTAAGCCAAATCCATGTTTCTACAGTTTTCATGGTTAGTGCACCATGACATGTTTCATTTGGTTACATGTTTCACTTCATTTGGTTTATGTGTTATGGTTTATTGGTGGTGAGAAAAGGAAAAAGTAAAGAAAAAGGTGTAATGATGAATTGGAGAGAGAGGGGGGACATAATGATGACTTGGAAAGAGAAAGATTGAGAATAATTGAGAGAGAGAGGGGGGCTGCCTCATAGCCTTTTCCCCATTATTTTTGCATCTCATTCTTCATCTTCCTCACTCTCATCTCCCTCCATCTTCAAATCCTAAATCCATCTCCAAAACTCCATTCAAACCATATACCCCTTTCACAAAAAGCGATCCCCTTTTCATGCTCTTCACATTGAACCAAGCAAAATGAGATTTTGGCAACTTTGGGACTTCTAGGGTTTTCTTAAGAGACATCCATGAGGTATATCTCTTTCCATGTTAGTTTAGTTTGAATTCCTAGCTTTTAATTTAACTTAGAACTCGTTTAGTGGTGATTTGTGGAGATTATAAAACCCTAGTGAGGGTTTGAGTGAAATTGTGGATTGATGATATTTAAGTGTCTGTGGAGCGGCTGTGTAATACCTGAGAATGAGTATGGGAAACCAAAATACGGATTTGGGATTTGAGTTCGTGTCGGTTTTGTGGAAATAAAAGGTGTGCAGCGAAATCTGGAGCAACCCGGGGGATTTTTGAGAGTAGCAAACAATACCAGGGACCTAGATACACTACCAGGAAACCACCATGACAGAACGAACCCCATTGGAGACAGGGGGGCCGAGGAGGTCGTATTTTATGGCTAGGTGGACGGCCACTTGGTGGGGTGGGGTGTCGGGGTTGGGCCAGTATTTTAAGTACATTATATACATCACCCTAGACTTGTTTGCTTGGATTTATTTGACCTGAGTCAAAATCTGGGAGCTTTTTAGTTTGAATTTGCCTATGTTTTCCGTATTTTGAAATGTTAATTCTTGTTATTTGGATTTGTATTTGGTTGTGGGATGTTCGTACATCAATAACAAGGGTTGTGTGGTTGATTTAGTACGCGTATGCTATAGGTTCTAACCTACGAGCATGGCGTGTGCCGTTTTGGATTTCAGAACTTGATTTTAATAGCGTTGAGATGTGTGTTGTTATTGTAGGTACCTTCGCATGTATTCCGAGGCGTCGGAGCATGGCGACATCGACTTCGGCAGGCGAAGACCAAGGTGAGTGGATCTATATCCACGGGGGAAGTCGTGTGGATGGCGTATAGCTCCCCCGCAAAGTTTTGATGGAGACTGATTTATAGAATATGGTTAAGGGAACCTAGATTAGGAAACTAGGGTTAGAGTTAAAAGATAGTTAGTGAAACTATATTGGAAGATAAATAACAGTTAGAAGTGATATGCTCCGGCTAATATGAAATGACGAGAATTGAGGATGATATTTGATGATATTGCCGTTTAGGGTACTATAGGACTAGATAGTCGACGTAGATGTGTCATCCGAACCATACATATTTCTAAACTGAAGAATCGTATGCATCTTTTAAATAGTTACCTTGAGGGACGTTACGGATTTTCAAATGATATCTTTTCCTTAAAAACACCGTAACCCCTATTTTCAAAACTACGATTCGCTTCTTTTAAAATCTGCTTGTATGGTTCGGGTGTGTATGTTAGATTTGATTCTTATACTTAGTAGAGATAAAATGTTTATGTAAACTCGACTTGATGTGAGATATAAATGCGATGAAAGAATATAAGACGAATATGATGATATGATGATATTTAGGTATACGGGTGTGAGTCGATTGAGATGCTTGTCGGTCCCCTGATATGAGATCGTTATGGATGTGACCTGGGACATATGTATATATATATATATATATATATATATATATAGAATTTGTTGAATCATGGATGATAGGCCGTATGTGATAGTAGGCCATACCCTCATTGTCGTAAAGGTTGATAGGATTCCTAATGTTTTAAATGCCGCCATACAATGATCTTTTCCGTATGTGATTAGTTTGTTTTTATGATTGATCCATACCCCTGACTAGAGGATGCCGTACGATGGATTATACCGTAGTGATGTTGTGTGGCTAGATGTCGATTGATAGATTCATCGACTCGGTCATATTAGATACGTATACCCGTCTGCATTTGCATATGATTTACCTTATGTTGCATTCATGTTATTCGCATCGCGTTACTTATACTTGTGCTAGTACACCTGCACCATTATCAATGATGCGTATGTTACACTTACACAGATTTGCCGGCTCACACACTTCATCATCGATAATTACCATGTCACTACACAGTAGGATTGCTGCATCATGATATGACTCTTCGCATGACATACTTGTGTATATATATCCTTGTGCATTCATGCCTACATACATACTTTTTGCACATACATAGACGATGTTGCATTTGACTTTGGAGAAATTGGGAACCGCGGGATATATTTAAAAACTGGAATCATTTTAAAAGAGCGGTTTTCCCTTAATATGTCATATTACTGTCCTATGTTGCATGGTATACGGAGATGCTTACATTTCTATAATATGTCGCATACATCATGCTTTATGATTTTGCGCATTGAGATATGCTGTTTTCATGAGATTTCTGGATTTAAGAACCGTGGCGATTTCAAAAGAAAACATGCACCGTTTTAAAAACCCGGTTTCTCTTAATATGATATTTCAGTGCGTCCACCATGTGTTTTCTCGGTTCTGAGAGCGACATGTGAAACCCGATTCGAGGAGGCGGATGAGGCTGATTGCGGGTACTGTGTGGACCCGGTAAGGTACCCCGTGGCAAGAAGTTTGAGGTGTAGACGATGAGCCTGGCAGGGGAGCACTAACTACCGGTGATTGTATTTGGACTCGGCAGTTATCTGAAGGATACCGACCGGGGTAGCGAGATGGATATGAGGGCCGACCAGGGTGTGCGGCGCCTGAGGGCCGATCTGAGGATACGGAGCCTGAAATATATGAGGATTTACGTGCCGATGCTGGGCATGGTTTTCATGATGTTTTCGAGTGTCGATGCTAGGCGCTCAGGTTCCATGATATTGATGTGTCATGAGGGACACCGTTGATTTATATCCTAATACTTTCATGCACACTCTTTTATGATATTTACGTGCATACAGACATTGATTATATCGGTGGACGAGATCCACATGCATACATGCATTGATTTTACTGTTGGATGGTATCCACATGCTTATAGGCATTGACTACTTTCTTGGCACATATACAGACCCGGTCACCCTAGATATCATAGTTTTACCTTCATGTTATAGTTGACCTAGGAGTCGTTGTTTATTCGATTTCTATCTGTTGATATTTTTCTACTCACGAGTTGTCAACTCACCCTCGTTTTGCCACAGTTCTTGCAGGTTGACCGCTTGGATCAGTAGCGGCTTCGTTGGCACACAGTTGTATTCGGGTGTTTTGCATTGGTAGGTGGGACACTTGTATCGTACCCACTCTTGTATCTATATTTCATATTGTATCTAGTTAACTCCATCAATCAAAATTAGTAAATTGTATAAATAATGAGACTTAGCGGGATTGTGGTTGCGAGACTTAAAGCGAGGGGTATGATTGGTTGATGTTTTGCATACGTGCGTTTTTTAAATCAAAGAATTAACCGCAATCAAGAACGGTGTCGCTTGGTAGCTAGCCGGTTGAGTACGGGTCGGTCCACAGGGAAAACGTGTATTTTCTGGCTGTTCTAACGAGTCAATTCCTATTTGTGGTAGGTTTTGATTTTCTATAAAAACTGAGGTTGAAATTGATTTGGATTAAAACCTTGCTAGGGTTAGGATTAGGTTAGTTTGGAAAGTCAATTCTTCTCACCGCTCTCTTTGCCCTAATTAAGAACTTTAGGTGTTAAGGTAATAATTAACAAAAGGGGTTAGCGCGAGCAGGAAGAAACTTCGTTTCTTCCTTTTGGCCCTTGTCCGTCCTTTCTTAATTCTTAGCCCTAACCTCTATGGAAATCAATCACAACCGGACTAACTAGGGAATCATCGCTATCTCGTAGGATAGGGTGCCGTAGTGAGCGGTGTGTGTTTTATTTGCATAAAGTCCTATTTTTGAAATATTGAACGGGCAAGAAAGGAGTGAGAGATTTTCATCTCTCAAACCTTCCCCAAACCTAACCCTAATAAGTGAGGAACTACTCACTCATTAGGAAATTAACAAAGGAATTCATTTCTTTTATGATTTTATTTTAACCTAATTAACGTGTGGAAAATAACCACGGCGGATAAAAATTGCAGAGAAATAAAATTTGCAGATAAGAAATTCAAGATAAAAAACTTACTTTATTGATGCACTCTTTGACAATTACAAGGAATGAAAATTTAAAATAGAGAAATAAAAAGAGGCATGCTCCAAAAAGAGCTGTAGGCTTCCTATTTATAGGTAATAGAAACCCTAGGGTTTACATCTGATCCACATATGAATTTACAAAACTACCTTAAGAAAACCGGGTCAATGGACCGACTCCCACCGACACACACCGACACGTGTTCTTTATGGCCGTGGAACCGTGGCCATAAGCCTGGTTTGGCCGCGGATCCGCAGCCAAATGATGGGTTCTCTGTCTCAAAGTTTTAGGGCTGCTTCATATTGCATTTTGCTTCTGGTTTCTTCACTTGGTTCTTCAGAATCTTTTCTATTTTCTTTCAGATTTCCTCAGTGCAGAATGTTGTGGACTTTTACCGTTCGCTTCGTGTTGAAGTCTTGAATCTTGTGTTGCCTTCGTACCTTGTGCAATTGATCTTCATTTGTTCTGTAGGCGGCATCATAAAGATTCTTCTATTTGTTGGTCGTAGTCTCACTTTTGTAGCGTCTTTTCACCATTTTCACTGTATTGTTCCGAGAACCTGTAACCTGCAACTATTTAACAGACATGGATCAAAAGCACCTATTTGTTTGCAATATGATTAAGAATGGGGAATATAATAATGCAAAATTCTGATATAAACAAATACCCCCAAACTTATCTTTTGCTCGTTCCGAGCAAAACTAGTTTTATTCTCGAAAAAGCCTAAGCTCACTTTCGCAAGGAAACGCGATTGCACCGAGCTCGTGCAACAAGCCGTTAAACCTCTAAGTGTCCCTAGTTGGAGGAGTGTTGTCTCCTGAGGGTTTTCAGCGGATACTACCCACAAAATCCGATCAACTTGGCCTATTGACTTTCATTCTTCAATTTGGTGTTCTAGCAAGGAATTCTGTTATCTGCAACTCAGAAATTATCAACCCATATTTTTCACACTCACTTATCATTTAACTTAAGATCGTATATGTTTTGTAAATTTATTTAGCTTTTAGCATCTTTTGAATTTTCCTTCTAAGGTTCCATCTCAACTTAGGAATTTTTATCATCTCTATTGAAGATATAAGTCTTATTTCTCATTCCTATCTCTCATCCAAACCCTAATCATATACCCCTACGTGTGTGTGTATATCACCCCTACGTGTGTTTGTATATCACCCCTACACTTGGAAATTCAATTCAAGCTATTATACTCTTGTCCATCGTCCAAAGTACTTTTAGTTGGTGAATTTTAGATGAAATTGCTCACACATTCTTCATGCGACCGTTAATACTTCTTGAGGTACTAACGACCGATTACAAAATGTGTTTGCGCATTAAGGCATAATTCCTCGTCTTGTAATACCTAAGGCTTTAGCAGTGACTCCCAAATCAGTTGGTCTAGGGCACTATGTGATAAAGCACCATCGCTATATATTTTTTTATTTTACTCAGCCTTAAGTAATTACAAAATCAGTGTTCATTTTTTTATATCTCTTTATTCACACTTATAATTTTATTTTCTTTCATACTAAGGATTTTAGACAAGAGCATTTCAAAGTCTCCTATACTATTCCAAGTTTCAAGGTGCGTGTTTGTGCAAGTTGTAGGGTATATATTTTCAGAATTTAGACTTAAGATTCGGAATTATTTTTCAGACTTACACTTCAAATAAAAATTTCAATACTCTTCCCTTATTTTGACTTAACCCAAGAACTGAACTCAAAATTTGTCTATTTCTATATAAACTACAAGAACATATATTTTCTACAGTTGAACTTTAAGAAAGGTTATTTTTAGGGTTTTTAATTTACTAAGTTTAGGATCTAGTTTTTTCCTAAATAGTCAACCGTCATGTTGAACTTGAGTCAAATATGGCCAAAATTGAACTTTTCAATTTTTTGATATTTATGGGTTTTAAAAAAAATGCAAATGCAAACATATACACATGAATCCGAAGAAATAAAGCTTACCGAGCACACCCCCAAACTTAAACTTGACAGTGCCCTCACTGTCAGGCTACACCAAGAGGGTCTAAATTGTCGGCACTCTCCTGTTTTTTTATTGTTAACACAAAAAGAAAACAAAATATATATTCAAAAAGGTTCCCCCCAAACTTAAGTGAAACATTGTTTCTACTGTTGCCATTTTTAAAATCTCATAAACTTGTAAACTTGGGAGGAAAAATTTATTAACGGGGACGTAAAATATGATTGTCAAAATCTCCCCCAAACTTATTTTTGACTCATAACTTTGAGTGTAAAAAAAATTATTTTCAAGAGCCAAATTATAACCCCCTCCCCAAACTTAAATGAAACAATGCTATGCTTTTTAAAGAGGGGGGTCAAAGTTATCGGTCAATGCCAAGCTCTGCAAAGACCAAAAGTCAACACCAACCATTCGAAGAATTTATCAATGTAACATATAGGTCGGTGGAAGAACATGTTATATAGAGCCAAGAATAAGTGGGGAAGAGATAAGTGGTGGTATGGAAAGGGTTTGCGTGAATGTGAATGTGAGGAGATAAAAGGTCATGATAAATAAAAACGAGAATGTGAATGATCAGAAATGAGTGGAATATTGGTATTCTCGTATTTTATAAGAAGAAAGGGTGGTGGTTCAGCTTCTGTAGGTGGAGGTTGATTAATCACAAAATCCATGTTGTTTAGGAATGCAAGTTTGTCAGTAAAAAGTTCTTCAAAACTCTCATCGATGTAATTGAACATTTTGCTGTCAGCAAGTTTTGTGCCAGAATTTATCATACTTGATTTGTCAAAAATTATGGAGGTAGGAGACTTGAAAAACTCATCTACCTCATTTTCAAAAGTATCCAAATCAAGTTGGCTTTCTGGAATGATCAAACTTGAATTATCGGATTGTGATTCATCAACACTCACTGAAATTATAGGAAGAATAGAAGAAGAACCCGAGAAAGTGGGAGAAAGAGGTTGAATACGAACTTGAGGGTGGAGATGGAGTGTATAAATTAGCACTAATTGTAATGACCGATGTGTAAGCAGCGATTGTGCTAATCTATTAACCCACTGGCTATCAGAGATAGGGTAAATGATACCACTATCAAGACATTTTACAATCTCCTTTTTAACAGCCTCTTTCATTATGGGGTTGAGGCGTCTCTGTGGATCCCTTACTGGCTTGGAATCATCCATCATATGTATATGATGTTCAACTATGAGGGGACTAATCCCCTTGATGTCCGCCATAGTCCAGCCAAAAGCTTGCCGGTTATTTTGTAAGACCATTAAAAGGGCTTTCTCTTGCTCGAGAGCTAGAGATACCGATATGATAACTGGAAGGGTCTCATTCTCACCTAAGTAAGTGTATTTAAGGTGAGACGGCAACAGCTTGAGTTCGAGTTTTGGAGGTGAAACAATTGAAGGAAAAATTGGTGAAACTGTCTCGAACTCGAAGGATTCCAACAATGGTTCGAAGCAAGTGTAAGCAACCGAGTCGGATGGTTCAGCTAACACATCCAAAAATTCAAAGGACTCAAACTCGGGTGGTGAGTCTTCAAAATCATCTAAAAAAGTGAAACACTCGTAATCGTTATCGGGTGTGAAATCCGGGGCAGATTCAAGGAGGAACGCACTAGTGGCGTATAAACTGCTGTGATCGAACAGAAATTTTTCGAGCTCACAGTCCTCCTGTGTGATCTCTTGGATCTAGCAAACATCAATTATACTAGTATTAGGCTCGGAGGGCTGATTCCCCAACTTAAAAATGTTGAGTTCAATTGTCATATTTCCAAAAGATAGGTTCATCGAACCATTTCGACAATTGATCACCGCATTAGAAGTCGCTAGAAATGGTCGACAAAGTATCACCGGAATTTGACTCCGGGGGTTAGCTACAGGCTGTGTCCATAACAATGAAATGAACGGGGAAAATGAAGTCCCCTAATTTAATTAACACATCCTCTAACTCACCCCTAGGATGGGTGATGGATCGGTCGTCCATTTGGAGAGTACAATGTCTGGGTTCAAGCTCTCCAACGCCTAATTGTTCATATACTGAATAGGGAAGCAAATTAACACTGGCACCAAGATCTAACAGTGCAAGATTGATGTTCTTATCCCCAATTTTTATTGAAATTGTAGGACAGCCAGGGTCCTTATGTTTTTGGGGTAAAGGTTGGGTAAGAGTATCACTTACTGCACTAGCCACGAAAACTTTCTTAGGTACTTGCGATTTCCTCTTCTTGGTGCATAAGTCCTTTAAGATTTTAGCGTAAGAAGGAACTTGTTGGATTGCATCCTATAGAGGTATGGTAATGCTAACCTGTTTGAATAACTTCACAATCTTCTCCATTTATGGAGTAGGTTTATTGGATCTCAACCTGTTTGGAAATGGAATATTTTGAAAATTTCTTGAGTCCAATGTTTGTGGAGTAGATTGCGGAGGTTGAACGGATCCCAGTGTTGGTGTTTTTGTGGAGTGAGATGTGGGTCCGTTCGAATTAGAAGAAGTAGAGCCTTGTGAAGAATGAATAACATGCTCTGAAGAAGATGAAGAAGAAGAAGAAGAAGAAGAAGAAGCGGCGGCCGGGGTTTCATCATTATTACCATCATTGTTGTGCAATACCTTTCCAGATCTCAATGTAGTCACGGCACTCACATTTTGATTTTGTTGTTCATGAGCAACATATGTATTTTGTGTGTGACCGGGATTTGGCAGTGGTTAAGATGGAAGTTTACCCTTTTCTCGCTCGCTTAACGCAGCATTCAGTTGCGCAATTTGGTCTTCAATTGTTTTGATGCTCTGATCATGTGAAGCAGTATATTGCACCAAAGACTGAATGGATGATTGGATGCTGTCTGAGGATTGCGTAGATTGTTTTAAAAATGCATCCAGACTTCGTTCTAGCGAGGAAACCTTATCGTTATTCGGCTGAACAAAATTGTTTTGAGGATAAGAGTTGTTTGGTACAAAATTGTTCATTTGGTTTTGGTAAGGTTGGGGTTGGAAAGGTTGCTGATATTGAGTTTGTTGAGGGGCTTGTTGTTGTGGAGGAGGCCTTTGAAAGTTGTTATTGCCTTGGAATTGTTGTTGATTTTGATTCCAAGAAATATTTGGGTGGCTCCTCGAACCAGGATTGTAAATTGAAGAGTATGGATCATTTCTTTGTCTTTGCTGAAAGGCAGCATTGACTTGATCTTGTCCTTGAACATGTGGGTTGTAAGGAAACTCTTCGGTTAGATGGGACGGATCCGAACAACAAGCGCAAATAGTGCGTGGGGGTAAAGCTGGGGCAGGAGAAGGCGATGAGAATTTGCTCTCAATTGCTTCAAGTTTTTTCGTGAGTGCGACCATTACGGCCTTCATTGCAATCAACATATCAAGTTGATGTATGCCTGCCCTAGACTGACCTCTGAAGTAGATGAAGTGGTCTTAGTGCTTTCCCACTGAAGTGTTTGTTCAGCAAGATCGTCGAGAAATTGCCAAGCTTCCTCGCTTGATTTTGTAAGAAAGTGACCTTGACAAATAGTTTCCAACAACTGCTTAGTTGCTGGGTTCAGTCCTTCGTATAAAGTTTGGCAAAGTTATAAATTCTCGATACCGTGGTGAGGGCACTGAACAAGAAGGTTCTTAAATCTTTCAAAACACTTCCACAAAGGTTCGGAAGGAAGCTGGGAAAATTGAATAATTTCATTGCGAATTCTCGCGGTCTTGTAGTATGGGTAAAACGTTTTTAGAAAAGCCTTAACAAACTCTTTCCAATTTTTATGGAGTGTGATGCTGTGCTATATAACCATTTTTCGGCTAGGTCACATAAAGAGAATGGAATGACACGTAGCCTTATAGCATCATCAGAAAGTTGTGTGGTCTTCATCATTGCGCAAACATTCTGGAATTTGTTAATGAAGATGTAGGCATCTTCAGATTCCAGCCCGTGAAATTTGGGCAACATATTGATGAAGTGGGGTTTAATTTCAAAGTTATCCCCATTAGCTGGTGGAAGTGAAAGACAAGTTGGAAGTGCGGTGCGGATGGGGTAGAAAAGATCCTGGAGCGCAATTCATTGGGGCGCTTCGACAGGAGGGTGTGGTGGGTTATTCGCACCCAGTGGAGGTGGAATCAGTCCCGTAGGTAAGGGGTTGTTAGGATTGAATTCCGACATCTCCTTAGAAGATGATGAATTTGAAGATGAAGGTAAAGAAGTGGAGGAAATTTCGACTTCGGAGTCGAAAGCGTCGTCAGTCGGCACTAACGAGACACGGACTAAACGGGCGCTAGTGTCCCTAGTCCAACTGGACATACACTAAAGAGGTGTAGTGTGGTCAAAAAGTAAAAAATAGATGGTGGGGGTAAGAAAACGTCAATGAGAGAATGTGGGGTGCTTGTTAGTGTATATGCCCTAGAGGCCATTACTGTATCATACTAGTTTGTATATTACTTAATGGAAGCTTGGGATATTCACAGTTGTATATACAATCTTGCTCGAAATGGTAGTATGCTACTTGGTTTGTCTCTGCTTTAATATGTGCATGTGTTTCTTTTAGCATATTGCTGATATACATATTAGTAGAGCCCTTAGGATCTTTGCTTGATTACCAGCGTTGTGATGGCGCTCACACTCGTGGGAGCTGGGTGATCTATAAGCACATCCTTATACAGGTCCCCAGTCGTTGGACTATCGAGACAGGGCATCGATACTCCGGAGTAGACTAGCATATGCGCTTCTCATCCCAGTGTGGGAGACGGTCTGTCCCACAGCCGTCAGTACGTCGTACTTGGGATAGTATATGGGTGCTCGTTAGGTTACGAGTACACTGGACAGGACTCGTCGGGGACTGTTGGTTGGTATTATACCTATCGTCAGTTATCAGTTCCCATGTGACATGAGTACAGCTTAGTCCGCTGACTTGACACTGTCACTTCGCCTCGAGTGTGTTCCCACTGCACTTTGATTACTACCCTACCATGGCTCAAAGGAGTCGTGCAAACTGGTAGTTTTTGGGTGCAGTCCTGAAGCACTTGGAGGCAGTGACGGTTAGACAGGATTCGTCTCTCCCGGTATTGGGGGTTGACATCGCGCTGTGTCCAGGAGAGCCATTACATGAGTAGTCCCTGGCCAGGGCAAGCGAGATATACTGGTAGGTTTCCAGTGTTATCTCAGGGCGTTCTGGGCTACAGTCCGACACGACTTGTACCGCTATTAGGGGACTGACGTTCACCGCCCCCCTACGCCCACCATGCGATGTATCAGACGAACAGACCGGACTGTACGGAGATTGCCACATACAGGCTCAGTAGGAGTTCAGATGGGGTTCACCTCGTCAGTCTTCTTATCGATATCTACCTCGGGACCGTTACGTACAGCTAGTGCCGCTTGCGGTCTGTGGTTAAACCCACTGCCAGCGTAGTGTCGAGTCTTTAGAGTCCCATACAGAGAGCTATTCGCCTTTAGGCAAAATGAGTAGAGGTCGCATGGTTTTGCGACAGGGTTCGTTCACATCCGTGCACTTGTGCACGTTTGCTGTCCGGACAGTTTATACTAGCGGGCTTTGGTTTAAGCCGGATCCTAGTATATGATTTGGGATTGGTTTTTCTCATTGTATTCGTGTTCCTCGGATCACGAATGCGGGTGCGTATGCACAGTTGCTTGAGACAGAGGGAGAGGACTTTGATTAGGGTTAATGACTATTGTCATTTTATTAACCCTAATGCTTATGTGTGTACTATTGTTAATTGATATTAGTTTTATAATTGTGCATGGCTATGGTTGTTGACCATTTGACCTCCTTGACTTGTTGACTATGGTTGACATTTTGACCATCATCATTTCTTTTGGAAAATGCTTTTTGATCCTTGCAAATTGAAATGACAATGGTCATGTCTTGATTAACCATGAAAATTATCTAGCTAATTTTCTAATTACAATAATTGACACATATTAGTGAGAATGGTTCACATTATTCTCATTCTATCATTTCTTTTCTCTCTCTTGTTCTTCCTCTCCCTCAAGCTCTCCCCTCTCATGTGTTGAGAAACACTTGAGCTTGAGAAAAACCCTCTCTTGATCATCTCTACTCTCATCTAGGGTTCAAGGACTAGCACTTCTTGCACCCTAGTTACTTCTAGCTTGGAGTTGAAGCCAAAGGTTGAGGCTTTCGGGTGGATCTTTCTTCGACGGGAGAAGACGACCAAGGTGACCTCCTTCGACCACTCCAAGGAGCAAGGAGAGAAGGACTTAAAGCCCAAGGTATAACCTTTCTAGCACTTAGCTAGTTTCTAGTTAGCTTTAGCTTGTTTTTGTTTAGAAAAGATCCTTCAAAGTCTAGTCCATGTTGCCTAAGCTCATAAATATCCAATTTTTATTCCGTTTTCCGCCTCCCCGCAAGCACCGGGGTGGGCAACGTGGACTTACAGGGTGCAATGGATTTCTAGCGACAAAATGGCAAGTTTTTGTAAACTAGACTGCTCCTAACTGTTCCAAAGGGCAAGTTGTGAGATCCTCAAATCGCCTCTTCACCGCCAATTGTGGCCAGGTAAGCACAAATAAAGAAAGGAGGGATCTGCTCACGAATCACCGTGTGACGGGCCTTTTAAAATTACCTTTCCCACTTGTCTAGCCTAGGCACCACAAAGTCTGGTTTAGATAAACGACCGATGCCTACAACCTTTCCTTTGTCCTAATGAGCACGACAGTCCTTATTGGCTGAGTCTAATATTTTTTTAATTAACTCGAAGGTTGATGCAAAATGCTTTTTGTGATTTTTAGGGGTCCTAGGAAGGGTAATGAAATCCCCACCCAATCTGGATTGGTGTTATAGCCCCTTAAAAGTCCGTTTTAAAAATGCAAAGCAGTAAAATCTCAAAAATCCAAAACACTTGCCAAATTTTTTTTATTTGCGGCGCAAAGAATCCTGCACAAAATCAAGTTATTGGAGAAGGGGGAGAAGTTTTGCGCAAAGAACCCTGCAGGAAAAATTTTCAGAGGAGCATAGAGGGTAACAGAGAAGACAAGAAATACTCACAGAGGGATTTGCTTTGCTGACGTCAGCAAAGTGCCGTGGATCCACTGTCAAATGTCTCTTCCTGCCGTGGTTCCGCGGTGTACTTGTTGGTTCAGTTCCTAAAAAATTTGTTCTGTTCTGTTCTGATTTTCCTCTGTCTGTTCAGATCTTCTTTTCTGGATTTGTTCACCGAGCTTCCTCCAGATCTGAATCTGTTCGCCTTTCCGTTCCTGCACAATTCACACTAAAACCCTTCAAAAAATAACAAGAGTTTAAAAAAAATTTGTTCTTATATTTTTCAGTTTTTAAGATTTTTAATTTTTTAATTAACCCGAAATTACAGAAAGAAAATAACTACCGTTATCCCCGGCAACGACGCCATTTGATTGGTAGATGTTTTGCGTACGTGCGTTTTTTTAAATCAAAGAATTAACCGCAAACAAGAACGGTGTCGCTTGGTAGCTAGCAGGTTGAGTACGGGTCGGTCCACAGGGAAAACGTGTATTTTCTAGTTGTTCTAACGAGTCAATTCCTATTTGTGGTAGGTTTTGATTTTCTATAAAAACTGAGGTTGAAATTAATTTGGATTAAAACCTTGCTAGGGTTAAGATTAGGTTAATTTGGAAAGTCAATTCTTCTCACCGCTCTCTTTGCCCTAATTAAGAACTTTAGGTGTTAAGGTAATAATTAACAAAGGGGATTAGCGCGAGCAGGAAGAAACTTCGTTTCTTCCTTTTGGCCCTTGTCCGTCCTTTCCTAATTCTTTGCCCTAACCTCTATGGAAATCAATCACAACCGGTCTAACAAGGGAATCACCGCTATCTCGTGGATAGGGTGCCATAGTGAGCGGTGTGTGTTTGATTTGCATAAAGTCCTATTTTTGAAATATTGAACGGGCAAGAAAGGAGTGAGAGATTTTCATCTCTCAAACCTTCCCCAAACCTAACCCTAACAAGTGAGGAACTACTCACTCATTAAGGAATTAACAAAGGAATTCATTTTTTTTTATGATTTTCTTTTAACCTAATTAACGTGCTGAAAATAACTACGGCAGATAAAAATTGCAGAGAAATAAAATTTGCAGATAAGATATTCAAGATAAAAAACTTACTTTATTGATGCACTCTTTGACAATTACAAGGAATGAAAATTTAAGCTAGAGAAATAAAAAGAGGCATGCTACAAAAAGAGCTGTAGGCTTCCTATTTATAGATAATAGAAACCCTAAGGTTTACATCTGATCCGCATATGAATTTACAAAACTACCTTAAGAAAACCGGGTCAATGCATCGACTCCCACCGACACGCACCGACACACCGACACGTGTTCTATATGGCCGCGGAACCGCGGCCATAAGCCTGGTTTGTCCGCGGATCCGTGGCCAAATGATGGGGTCTCTGTCTTAAAGTTTAGGGTGTCTTCATGTTGTTGGTGTATATGCCCTAGAGGCCATTACTGTATCATACTAGTATGTATATTACTTGATGGAAGCTTGGGATATTCACAGTTGTACAGACAATCTTGCTCAAAATAGTAGTATGCTACTTGGTTTGTCTCTGCTTTAATGTGTACATGTGTGTTTATTTATTATATCACCAATACGCATTAGTAGAGCCCTTAGGATCTTTGCTTGATTACCGGCGTTGTGATGGCGATCACACTCGTGGGGGCTGGGTAATCTACAAGCACATCCTTATACACGTCCCTAGTCGTGGGAGTACCGAGATAGGGCATCGATACTCCGGAGTAGACTAGCATATGCGCTTCTCATCCCAGCACGGGAGACGGTCTGTCCCACAGCCGTCGGTACGTCGTACTTGAGATAGTATGCGGGTGCTCGTTAGGTTACGAGTACACTGGACAGGACTCGTCGGGAACTGATGGTTGGTATTATACCTATCGTCAGTTATCAGTTCCCAGGTGACATGAGTACAGCTTAGTCCGCTGACTTGACACTGTCACTTCGCCTCGAGTGTGTTCCCACTATTCTTTGATTACTACCCTACCACGGCTCTACTGAGTCGTGCAAACAGGTAGTAGTTGGGAGCAGTCCCAAAGCACTTGGAGGCAGTGACGGTTAGACAGGATTCGTCTCTCCCGGTATTGGGGGTTGACATCGCGCTGTGTCTAGGAGAGCCATTACACGAGTAGTCCCTGGCCAGGGCAAGCGAGATATACTGGTAGGTTCCAGTGTTATCTCAGGGTGTTCTGGGCTTCACTCCGACACGACTTGTACCGCTATTAGGGGTCTGACGCTTGCCGTCCCCTAGGCCCGCCATGCGATGTATCAGATGAACAGACCGGACTGTACGGAGATTGTCACATACAGACTCAGTAGGAGTTCGGATGGGTTTACCTCATCGGCCTTCTTATCGACATCTACCTGGGGACCGTTACGTACAGCTAGTGCCGCTTGCGGTCTGTGGTTAAACCCACTGCCAGCGTAGTGTCGAGTCTTTAGAGTCCCACACAGAGAGTTTCCCTGCACTGAGCGAAACGTGTAGAGGCCGTATGGTTTTACGGCAGGGCTGCGATCACTTACGTACACTTGTGTGCGTATGGTGTTCGGGCAGGCAATACTAGTGGGCTTTGGTTTAAGCCAGATCCTAGTATTGCACGGATGGATTTGTTTTGTCTTCTGCGCATCCGCATTCTACGGAATACGGATGCAGGTGTGTATGCACAGTTTTCTGGAGCGATGAAGGAGGAGGTGCCTCATTAGGGTTTTGGCAGATGGTTCGGCCAAAACCGCTATGTGGCAGGCTCATTAGGGTTTTGACAGTTGATTCGGTCAAAACCATTTTGAGGCCGACTCATTAGGATTTCGACAGTTCGTTTGGTCAAAACCATTATGAGCCGGGGACATTATTTACTAATCTTTTCCTTGATAATTTTGTTATGGCTAATTACATTGACCATTTGACCATCTTGACTTTGTTGACCATTTGACCAAAGTTGACTTGGACCTTCTTAGAAGTTCTAAAGTATTCTTTGGTTTTCTTTTTATTTAGTTATGATAATGGTCATGTCATTGTAGCCATCACCTTTATCTTGATTGGATTTGTAATGATAATGTTTTGTGCATTATTGCAACCATGGTTAGATTTTCTTTGGATAAGCTTTTTCATTTGCTCATTCTCATTCTCTCTCTTGAAATGAGAAGCTCCATGGTTGCTAGAAAATCTCCTTCTTCTTCCTCCTCTTGATTTCTCCTTTGATCTCATGTGTTGAGAGAAAAAGGATTCTACTTGACAAACACATCCATACATCCTCTCTACACAACCTAGGGCTTCTAGATTAGCAATCTCCTTGCCCTAGTTACCTCGGCTTGAGGTGGAGCTCGGTGTACATCTCTCGGGTGGATCGTCTTCGACTCAAGGAGGCCGCGGAGGTGACCGAAGTCCGGATCAACCTTTGAGCAAGCAATGAAAAGAACAACAAGAAGAGAAGAACATCATAGAAGAACAACAACAAGAAGTGAAGGAGTTCAAGTTGAGGTATAACCACTTTGCCGAGTAGTTAATTCTTCTTTGCAAGTATGCTAGTTTAGTTTAGCAAAGATCCGGCTTTTACGGTCCATGTTACAAAGTTTAGAAAAATTTTGATTTACCGTTTCCGCAACCCCGTAAGTACCGGGAGAGGTAACGTGGACCTAACAGAGGTATCAGAGCCTAACTAAACTTAAACTAGCTTGGTAGTGAAGTGTAACGAAGTTCGGAACCGGAAAAATCCAAAAACCAAACTTTTACAAAACCTGAGTTTCTGTTGAAATTTTTTTGGCTCAAAATGAAAAACTTTGTACTTGTAAATTCGTCTCAGGGTTTTGTGTGAACACCCAAGAAACACGATGCCCTAATTCATCCAAAGAGCCGCCCTTCCGCGGCACGAGGTAGGCATGTGCCGCGGAAGCACCGCGGTTTGTTTTCCTCTCTGCATCGTTTTTCGTGCAGTGTTCTTCTGGTGGGATTTTGTGATTTTTCAGATATATTATTTGTGCCCAGATTTTCCAGAACAGAAATTTACTTTTGGGGTGCTATAATTCCGTATTTTTTCGAACTTCGCTACACTTTGTCTATGTTGGTTATATCTGTGATGTTTGCATGTATTGAACGTCGGCTAATCGCTATAAGTCGATTAGTCGGGGTTATACATGATCTGTGTTTGATATTGGAATGTGTATATGAATGTGTTGGACTGTCGCGGGTGAATAGCCGGGGTGGATGTGAGATGATCTTTTGTTTTTCTTTCATTCATTGTAAATGTAAATTGATGTAATAATTATTATTTGTTTGGCCGCACAACCGGGTCGGGGTTGTAGCCGTCATTGTATAATTCTTTTTACTGTTTTTGCTCCTAGGATAGACCCATGGAGGGGGTGCACAAACTACCGGATAGCTCGAAGTGCCGAGTGGCCTACTCATGGCATTGAGGGAGGTTGCTTCGCTTCGGGTACTTGGCGGGTAGTTTGCCGCACCCGTAGGGGTCTTGGGTGGGGTATTTGGCTATTCACCGCGACCGTGTTATCCGCTTTTCGTTCCAGGCTCGAAAGAATTGCGGATTCCTAGTATATCCAATGTATTCATCTGTGATCTGTAGTGTCTATCATTGCTTTCTATTTAGGCGTTGCTTATGTTTTATAGCCGCGCTAGCCCAGCCCCCGCTCTATCGTTAGTTAAGTAACCTAACGGGTGATGACGGGGCCCCGTGGCGAATGCGAATGGCATAAGCGTACGTCATATTTTGGTTGTTTTCTGCAATGGTAGGATTAAAATGATGGGACGCATTAAAAGAACTAATGCAAGAAAATAAACCTAAAAGACGTTGTTGGAACAATTTTTCAAAAAGCTGTTATTGCAAGGACGTTCATTTTTGTTTTGCATAGCGGTATTCGGTTGTGAATGCCCAGCACCTCAGTCGACGAGGCAAGGGCCGAGATCCCTTCATCGGGAGTGACCCCTTGGACAAAAGTTTGCGTCAGGGTAATAACTTCACTATAGTCGATTATTCTTGCTTTGCATCGAGGTATTCATTTGGAATATCCTGCACCTCATTCGACGAGAAAAGAGCCGAGATCCCTTTGCAGGGAGTGACCTCTTTAGCAAAAAGTTTTCGCCACTATATTTTCAAAGACCTGTATCATGTTCCTTCAACGATATCAAGTTCATTACGTTAACGGGTTTTTCGCCAAAAACCCAGCCGTAGCCCTTCGTCGTTTCTTATAAGTTATACTTAGTATTCGTGCTGCGTTTGTTGACTGTGTCAAGGCGCAGTGAACGGTAGCTAAGTGTTGCTTATTTGATGGATACAATGTGATTGGTTAGGACATTTGTGTAACCTTGTTGACTGTGTCAAGGGTTATGCAGGTGGGTTTAATGCAATCAAGACAACGACGGGATGAACTTGACTAGGACTCTTTGATTTGTTGACTGTGTCAAGATCACTTGGGTCCTAGGGGCAAAAACCACATCGGGAGTTTCAAAAGAACTGAAACTTGCAGATTTAGCATACCTTCTGGAGTGTGGTGACTAGAGTGGATTCCATCTAGGTTATCACACAATGACAGTTGGATCCCGATCCCACTGATGAGTTGGTTTACTCTCGGGAGATTATTTCACTTAACAATCAATGCTATAAACCTAGTAGGTGTCTAGAAAGGTGTTAGCGGGGTTACGCCCCCAGGGAAAAGAGGTTCTTTAATTAAGGAACTTCGCGAAAGCGTTGGAAAACCTCCCTCGAAGTACCGACACTAGCCTGGCTGAAAGGTTAAGCAAGTATTGTGACGTGAATTAAAACCCGGCTAGTTCTTCTTTTAAAAAGGTTTTAAGAAGAATTTGAGGAAACAGTGGGAGACATCCTAGTTAGATAAATTAATAAACCAATCTAATCTTGCAAGAGCATACGCTGAGTGTTTCTTTTCTCTCCAGGCAGCAACCTTTTCACGCCCTAATCAAGATAATAAAATGTATCGCTTGACCGAACCGAATTCTTATTCGGGACTGGGGAAAGATGGTTCAGCTCTAACTTGTGACAACAGTCATGAGTATGAGAATGGGAAAGAGGAAAGTATGGATTTCCAGGATACCCAGTTGAAGAAGAAGCATGGTTTTGCATCTACTTCAGGTGTTCTTGTAATTGAGAACTGTTTTACGGTCAGCCCTACCTCCTGGGTACTTGATACCGGATCAGGATCTCATATCTCTAATTTATTGCAAGGACTGAGAAAAAGTAGGAAAGTTGCACCGGGTGATATGTCGCTCAGAGTAGCGAACGGAGCACAAGTTAATGCGGCAGCCGTCGGTGAATATCACCTAGTATTGCCGAATGGCAAGACTATGATTTTGAACGATTGCTACTATGTACCCTCCATGGTTTGCAACATCATATCAGTTTCTTTACTCGATAAAGATAGATATAAGTTTGTTCTTGAAAAGAATATCATGAACATTTACCTTGATGAGGTACTGGTTGCAGAGGGTACACTGTTTAATGGTATCTACGTTCTAAATCAGAATACAGTTCTCAATATACAAAACACACGCAAGAGGAAGAATTCAGATACGAATGAATCCTACTTGTGGCATTGTAGACTTGGTCATATTGGAGAGAAAAGACTGAGTAAGTTGCATAAAGATGGACTCTTGGATGCGTTCGAGTTTTCATCTTATGAAACTTGTCAGTCTTGTCTCAAAGGGAAGATGACCAAATCTCCGTTCACCGGACATGGAGAAAGAGCAGCAGAGCTCTTGGGACTCGTACATAGTGATGTATGTGGTCCGATGTCTATACATGCAAGGGGTGGGTTCTCGTACTTCATCACATTCACTGACGATCTCTCTAGGTTCGGATATGTGTATCTGATGAAACACAAATCTGAAGCTTTTGAGAAATTCAAGGAATTCAGAAAGGAAGTAGAGAACCAGACAGGTAAAAGTATCAAGATCCTCCGGTCTGACAGGGGAGGGGAGTACTTAAGCACGGAATTCCTAGATTACTTAAAAGAGAATGGTATTCTCTCTCAGCTTACTCCTCCTTATACACCACAGCACAACGGTGTATCGGAGCGGAGGAATCGTACCCTATTGGATATGGTTCGCTCCATGATGAGTAGTGCTGAGTTACCTCTTTCATTCTGGGGATATGCACTTCAAACTGCAGCACATCTATTGAATCAAGTTCCATCCAAATCCGTGCCTAAGACTCCGTATGAAATATGGAGTGGTAAGAGTTTGTATCTTAAACGTGTTAAGATTTGGGGTTGCCCAGCTTATGTCAAAAAGCAGAACCCAGACAAACTTGAGGCACGGGCAGTTTTGTGTAAGATTGTGGGATACCCAAAAGATTCAAGTGGGTATCTGTTCTACCATGCAGAGGAACAGAAGATAATTGTTTCAAGAAATGCCACATTTTTAGAAAAAGAATTTCTTGTTAAAAACTTTAGTGGCAGCACGGTAGAACTGGATGAAATTCCAGAAACACAAACTTTGACAAAAGATTTGGAGGAACCGCTAGATTCAATAACCCCAAACGAACCTCAGCCACTCCGCAGATCTGGTAGGATTTCTCATCCGCCCGAGAGATACTACGGTTTTCTCATAGACGGGGATCGAGAGGATTGCATCTTGGAAGAAGATGACCCTACCAGTTTCAGGCAGGCCATTATCAGTAGGGACTCTGATAAGTGGCAGGAAGCAATGCAATCCGAAATGGAGTCCATGTACGCCAATAAAGTGTGGACCTTGGACATTGCTCCACCTGGGGTAAAACCCGTTGGATGCAAATGGATCTACAAAAGGAAACTTGGTGTAGATGGGCAGGTGGAAACCTATAAAGCTAGACTCGTTGCAAAAGGTTTTCGTCAAAGACCTGGTTTGGACTATGACGAGACTTTTTCTCCGGTGGCTATGCTCAAATCCATTCGGATCCTACTTGCCATTGCTGCCTTCCATGACTATGAAATCTGGCAGATGGATGTTAAGACGGCTTTCCTAAACGGTTGTTTGGAAGAGTGCATTTACATGGATCAACCAGAAGGTTTCGTAGACAGTGGGAGCAGCGGAAGGGTGTGCAAGTTGCTTAAATCCATTTATGGATTAAAGCAGGCATCGCGGAGCTGGAACATCTGTTTTGATGAGGCAATCAAGGAATTTGATTTCATCAAGAACGAAGATGAACCCTGTGTATATAAGAAGATTGTAGGACGAACTGTCGTATTCCTAGTCTTGTACGTGGACGACATTCTTTTGATAGGAAATGATATTCCTATGCTACAGTCGGTCAAGCTATTTTTGTCACAAAGGTTCTCCATGAAGGACCTGGGTGATGCCTCGTACATTCTGGGGATCAAGATCTATAGAGATAGATCCAAGAGACTATTGGGACTTTCGCAGTCCAGGTACATAGAGACCGTACTAAAGAGATTTAGTATGGAGGGTTCCAAGCGCGGTAACATACCCGCATTGCACGGAATTACCCTCTCCAAGAAGATGTCTCCTAAGACTGACGAGGAGAGGGTTCGCATGAGCACTATACCCTACGCTTCGGCGGTAGGATCTATAATGTATGCGATGCTATGTACAAGACCAGATGTAGCTTACGCGTTGAGCGCGGTAAGCCGGTATCAGTCAGACCCAGGGGAGGACCACTGGACAGCAGTGAAGAACATTCTCAAGTACCTGAGAAGGACTAAGGAGATGTTCCTGGTTTACGGTAATGGACACCTCAGGGTCGAGTCCTTTACCGAACAAGCTTCCAGAGTGACAAAGATGACAGCAAGTCTGTCTCGGGTTTTGTGTTTACCCTCAACGGAGGGGCGGTATGTTGGAGGAGTTCCAAGCAGGATACCGTCGCAGACTCGACGATGGAGGCTGAATACATTGCTGCAAGCGATGCCGCAAAAGAGGCGGTCTGGATAAAGAAGTTCATTAGTGAACTTCAGGTGGTTCCGTCCATTGTTGACCCAATACCTTTGTATTGCGATAACAATGGGGCTATAGCTTTAGCGAAGGAACCAAGGTCCCATCAGAAATCCAGGCACATCTTAAGGCGGTATCACCTGATCTGGGAGATCATTGATCGACAGGAGATCGAGGTGCGGAGAGTGGACACAAAGGACAACACTGCGGACCCATTCACAAAGGCTTTACCCCAGACTCAGTTCGAGCGGCTGATCGAGATGATAGGTCTTCGATACGCCAGTACATGGCCTTAGTGCAAGTGGGAGATTGTTGGTGTATATGCCTTAGAGGCCATTACTGTATCATACTAGTATGTATATTACTTGATGGAAGCTTGGGATATTCACAGTTGTACAGACAATCTTGCTCAAAATAGTAGTATGCTACTTGGTTTGTCTCTGCTTTAATGTGTACATGTGTGTTTATTTATTATATCACCTATACGCATTAGTAGAGCCCTTAGGATCTTTGCTTGATTACCGGCGTTGTGATGGCGATCACACTCGTGGGGGCTGGGTAATCTACAAGCACATCCTTATACACGTCCCTAGTCGTGGGAGTACCGAGATAGGGCATCGATACTCCGGAGTAGACTAGCGTATGCGCTTCTCATCCCAGCACGGGAGACGGTCTGTCCCACAGCCGTCGGTACGTCGTACTTGAGATAGTATGCGGGTGCTCGTTAGGTTACGAGTACACTGGACAGGACTCGTCGGGAACTGATGGTTGGTATTATACCTATCGTCAGTTATCAGTTCCCAGGTGACATGAGTACAGCTTAGTCCGCTGACTTGACACTGTCACTTCGCCTCGAGTGTGTTCCCACTGTTCTTTGATTACTACCCTACCACGGCTCTACTGAGTCGTGCAAACAGGTAGTAGTTGGGAGCAGTCCCGAAGCACTTGGAGGCAGTGACGGTTAGACAGGATTCGTCTCTCCCGGTATTGGGGGTTGACATCGCGCTGTGTCTAGGAGAGCCATTACACGAGTAGTCCCTGGCCAGGGAAAGCGAGATATACTGGTAGGTTCCAGTGTTATCTCAGGGTGTTCTGGGCTTCACTCCGACACGACTTGTACCGCTATTAGGGGTCTGACGCTTGCCGCCCCCCTAGGCCCGCCATGCGATGTATCAGACGAACAGACCGGACTGTACGGAGATTGTCACATACAGACTCAGTAGGAGTTCGGATGGGTTTACCTCATCGGCCTTCTTATCGACATCTACCTGGGGACCGTTACGTACAGCTAGTGCCGCTTGCGGTCTGTAGTTAAACCCACTGCCAGCGTAGTGTCGAGTCTTTAGAGTCCCACACAGAGAGTTTCCCTGCACTGAGCGAAACGTGTAGAGGCCGTATGGTTTTACGGCAGGGCTGCGATCACTTACGTACACTTGTGTGCGTATGGTGTTCGGGCAGGCAGTACTAGTGGGCTTTGGTTTAAGCCAGATCCTAGTATTGCACGGATGGATTTGTTTTGTCTTCTGCGCATCCGCATTCTACGGAATACGGATGCAGGTGTGTATGCACAGTTTTCTGGAGCGATGAAGGAGGAGGTGCCTCATTAGGGTTTTGGCAGATGGTTCGGCCAAAACCGCTATGTGGCAGGCTCATTAGGGTTGTGACAGTTGATTCGGTCAAAACCATTTTGAGGCCGACTCATTAGGGTTTCGACAGTTCGTTTGGTCAAAACCATTATGAGCCGGGGACATTATTTACTAATCCTTTCCTTGATAATTTTGTTATGGCTAATTACATTGACCATTTGACCATCTTGACTTTGTTGACCATTTGACCAAAGTTGACTTGGACCTTCTTAGAAGTTCTAAAGTATTCTTTGGTTTTCTTTTTATTTAGTTATGATAATGGTCATGTCATTGTAGCCATCACCTTTATCTTGATTGGATTTGTAATGATAATGTTTTGTGCATTATTGCAACCATGGTTAGATTTTCTTTGGTTAAGCTTTTTCATTTGCTCATTCTCATTCTCTCTCTTGAAATGAGAAGCTCCATGGTTGCTAGAAAATCTCCTTCTTCTTCCTCCTCTTGATTTCTCCTTTGATCTCATGTGTTGAGAGAAAAAGGATTCTACTTGACAAACACATCCATACATCCTCTCTACACAACCTAGGGCTTCTAGATTAGCAATCTCCTTGCCCTAGTTACCTCGGCTTGAGGTGGAGCTCGGTGTACATCTCTCGGGTGGATCGTCTTCGACTCAAGGAGGCCGCGGAGGTGACCGAAGTCCGGATCAACCTTTGAGCAAGCAATGAAAAGAACAACAAGAAGAGAAGAACATCATAGAAGAACAACAACAAGAAGTGAAGGAGTTCAAGTTGAGGTATAACCACTTTGCCGAGTAGTTAATTCTTCTTTGCAAGTATGCTAGTTTAGTTTAGCAAAGATCCGGCTTTTATGGTCCATGTTACAAAGTTTAGAAAAATTTTGATTTACCGTTTCCGCAACCCCGTAAGTACCGGGAGAGGTCACGTGGACCTAACACATGTTGCATTTTTCTTCTGGTTTCTTCACTTGGTTCTTCAGAATCTTTTCTATTTTCTTCCAGATTTCCTCAGTGCAGAATGTTGTGGACTTTTACCGTTCGCTTCGTGTTGAAGTCTTGAATCTTGTGTTTCCTTCGTACCTTGTGCAATTGATCATCATTTGTTCTGTAGGCGGCATCATAAAGATTTTTCTATTTGTTGGTTGTAGTCTCACTTTTGTAGCGTCTTTTCACCATTTTCACTGTATTGTTCCGAGAACCTGTAACCTGCAACTATTTAACAGACATAGATCAAAAGCACTTATTTATTTGCAATATGATTAAGAATGGGGAATATAATAATGCAAAATTCTGATATGAACAAGGTATTCCGCTACTTGTGGTTTTGATGTCTTGCTTATTTCTTTGTCTTTTGTGGTGATCTTCGCCGTTGGGCGTCGTATACTTATATATATTGTCTTGTATGGTTGTGATCCGCCGTTTGGCGAAGAGATAGCTCCCGCTTGGGAATGCCTTTATTATCTTCATGTATTTTTGGTTTTTGGATCAAAAAATACAAAGGAGGTGCTGCCCAAATTTTTAAAAGACGAAACACGTTTTCAAACCAGCAAATTTCGCTTGCATTTTCATGTCCCTTTTCTATGCATTAAGAAAACTTGATTTCATTATACCTTTATTTCTAAACCTCACATCCTTTATTTTTCTTAAAAGGTTTAGATTTCTGGAATTCAGCTTACTTGAATTCCGTTACGCCTTTAGACGTTGCGTGATTCAAGTGCTGGTCACGAGCTAATATTTCGGGTCGTGACAAAGTTGGTATCAGAGCGTTAGGTTTAACCTATGTTCGAGTCTATGTTTGACTATGCGGAGTCTAGGGCAGGTATGAATTTCGGAACCTAGGCTTGACCTTACGGAACTTTGCCTTGAACGGGGGGGGGGGGGGTATTAGACCCGAAATTTCGTTTCATAGGCTGACTCTGATTGATGGAGCAGGTAGCTTGAGTAGAGTGACGTACCGTACGTATGTTCCGCGGCATATTTACGATACGATACTCCACTTAAGAAACCTTAGGATGTACATATTTTGAGATCTGTGATTCTCTTCATATCCTTGATTATACATCCATTTGAGATCCTTGATGTTATTTGTTCCATGATCATATTATCATTGATGTTGTTCCTTCTTATGATCATGTATCCATTTTGGATCTGTCTTTTCCTTTCATGCCGTTGATCTGCTTTCTTCGATACTCGATTGAGATTCCTGTCACCATGGTTTGAGCGCAGATTGAGCTGCTGCTAGTGTTGCGGTCAGGGTGAGCTCGTCTGGTACGAGGACTGACCAGTGTGGTTTATGGTGACACGGGAACGTCTCGAGATAGTATTTATGTTGTGACCTCTCGGATGAGGCGAGTGTTTGGTTTTTACACTGGATGTTCGGGCTACTAATAGAGCTGCCAGCTGCGAGAGGACTGTTGATGTACAACATACCTCAGAGATATTGATGTCGCCTAGCGTGCAGACAGATGACCCGGCTGTTGCTGAGATTGATAGGATGTCGCTTCCAGAGCTTACGAGCTGAGATCGCCGGATCTTCCAGGAAGAAATGCGACAGATGATAGCTAGTCTATCCCGATTAGAGAGGCGAAAATGATTCGTCAGATTGATGCGCCAACGTAGGCCCAGTTGAGTTAGAAATTTTCAGTGTGGAGAGTCTTACTCAGATCTAGAGTAGACCGATCCAGAGATGGCCGCTGATGTATCGCCTTTCCTGGAGGATTGAGGCATTGTTTAGCGTGCGGACGGAGGGTATTCGCATGTCGGCTAGGCAAAGTTTCAAAGTTCGAGCGAGTGTTAGAAACCCATTTTTCCCATGTTTAAAGTGTTCGGAGGAACATGCAAGTAATTCTGTGGACCCTCTAGAAGAATGAAACCCTAACTCGACATGATGACCATGGAACCACTTTGAACCTTAGGGTTTGTGGCAGTTTAGCGGTGCCATCAGTGAGGCTTGGGTTTGCCCTTCTACGGCTGGTCCAGAGGTGTTGTGGTATGTACTAGATGTTTTTAGACTGCGCTTAGGTGTTAAGTCTTCGGGAAATTTTGGGACGTTGATGACTCGATCGAAAAGTTTGACGTCGTCCAGATATCATGTGATAAGAGACCAGCTTCGGATAGAGGACCACACCCTGATGCATTATTAGTTGATCGAGGACAGACGAGTGTTGAGTATTCCTCCGAGGGTTGGGACGAGTTCCCGAGGACGTGTTCGGCCAGATATCGAAGATACAGAGTACGCAATTTCTAGTCCGTGTGAGAGACTTCGGATTGACCGTGGCCGAGAAGAAGTACGCAGATAGCAAGACGTGACGTCGAAGCGGACGATGATAAAGGCGAGTGGAGCCAGCGGTTCATGCGAGATACTGACGGGCTGTTACTACTCCCCGTCGAGATTAGAGATCTGATATGTATACAGAGGCGTTGGGATACGGCCTGTTCCCGAGGGAAGGTGTGCGGAACACGCAGATGTCCAGAAAACGAGAAAAGATTATGCAAGAGTACCGGCCTCCGTACAGTTCGGCATAGGCGAGATCGGAAGCGACCTTGAGAAAAGATTCCTTCCGGGACACTGCTGTTGTAGGGATCCTAGGCACACGCATAAGGGTCTACGAGGCATCAACCATGCCCGATTAAAATTTTAGCCGTGCCGAACAACCCAAAGCCGGATCTTTAAACTAGAGTTTATGCGAAAACAAGCATGTTAAACACTTTAACACTAAGTGAGAGGGATTACAACCTTTGTAGATCTGGTCCTTCACTTCTTAAGCTCCGTGTTGAAGTCCCTTCGCTGCGATCATTGTGTTCCGGACTCTCGAGAGGTTCCACGAAGAGAAAGATGCAAGCTTGCTTCCGATCTTCGATACAAAGATGATCTACCTTGAAGTTTCATTAACACAAGCTAACACTCACCAAATGAAGTGAACACTCTCATCTAAAGGGAAAGGATAGATGAGAATGATGAAGTGGGATTTTTGCTCTCTTTTATTTTCTTATTCTCACTCATTTTCATCACTTGGAAAAAAGCTAGAAAGCTTTTTCCATGAAAGAAAGAAGAAGGAAGAAGAAGATGAATATCATTGGAATCCTTTTGTGATGAATAATGAAAAGATAAATATGATGAATAATGCAACCATGGTCAACTAAACCAATGTAGAGAATTAACTAGGGCTAGGGTTTGGTTTGGTTTAAAAGTGAGTCACTTGAAAATTTCAAGCATAATATCTTTTTCAAGACAAAAGAAAAGCTTCTAGAATCTACTAGAAGTCTTAACCTTAATCCAAACCCTAATCATGTTTAAACTCCACTAAACATGTTGCATTAGTTATCATATCATGTTACAATATTATATATCACATATATAATATTTATCGTAAAAAAATAAAATAATACATTTAACATATATCGCATATATATCAATGTATTACCCGAGTGAGAAAAAGAATCTTTTAGTGAGCTAATATTAGTTAATGTAATTTAATAAATCATATATATTATTATACATTAAATTATCGAATTAACACTTGATCCGACAATCCGGCTATGTCGCATATAACCGACTAGTACGATGACCCAGCTATATCACATATACCCGGCCGATATCTCATATCGCGAGAATCCAATACGGTATCACATACCGCATTATCCTCGGTCCCGCACATATCACATATGTGCTCCTACTCCGTTTTGCCTGAGTCAAGAAACCTCTGTGTTGGACTCTATAGAATTGTCAATACGCCGGCAGTAGGTGATGATCATATCAAACATCCACAAGCTGCAAGCGGTCAGCTAAACGTAATAGCTACCCAGGTATTGAGCGCTCAGAAGATCAACAAGAAAGCCTGTACATTCTCCTGTGAATCCAATCAGTAACACTCCCGTACAGTCCGGTCTCGACGTCTGATATGTCGCATATCTCGCCTAGGGGTGGTAAATGTCAGACCCCAGTAGTTCGATAAGTCGTGTCGATTTGAGGTCTATAACAGTTTGAGAAACTACTGATAACACTTAACAGTAAATCTCAGCAACCCGGGCCAGGGATTTCCAGTTATAGCCAATCGGACACAGCACAACATCAACTCCCTGCTCATTGCCTCCATGCGATTCGGTACTGTACCCAAAAGCCACCATTTTGCATGCCCTCTTGGACGTGGTATGATGGAAATCAAAGCCCGGTGGGAATCACACAAGACTCTATGACGATCTCGGGTCAACAGACTACTCTGTACTAGTGTCACCGGAGAACTGCCATCTGACGTGAGGTATAATACCATCTGGGAGTTCTCGGTGACTCCGTCCAGTGTACCTAATCTCTACTGAGCACCCATACACCATCCTTGATGTAAAACACCGATGGATATGGGATCATCCATCGCCCATCATATGGGTCAAGATGCGTATACGCTAGTCTACTCTGGTGTATCGATGCCCTGTCTCGATACACCCTCGAATAGGAACAGTTATAAGATGTACTCGTCGACTACCGTGGCCCCACTAGTATGATCTCATCATAGTCCCAGTAGTCGAGTACATATCCTAAGGGCTTTATCAACATATAACATAGAGACAATCAGAGTACATGTTTAGATAAAGTACAACCAGATAACATACTATCATGTCGAGCAAGAAAGTCCTCCCTATATATGTCCAATCATCCATTACAATATACATCGTATGTACAGTAATGGCCTCTAGGGCATACATATAACTAACAATCTCCCACTTTCACTAGGGCCATCTGTTGTGTTATCACATACCCAACAATTAGCTGTGGTTGAAGTATCTCATACTCAACCATCCCATAAAAGTCACTACTGGGAAAAAGGCCTTTGTGAGTGGATCCGCATTGTTGTCCTCTATGTCTACTCTCCTAACCTCGATCTCCCTGGAGATCAACCATCTCCATGATCAGGTGATACCGCCTAAGAATTATATCTGGATTTCTGATGGGACGGGGGGTTCCTTGGCAAAAGCCACAACTCCATTGTCACACAATGGTCGGAACGAAGTTCATCTCATGAACTTATATATATCCAGACTGCCTCTTTGGTAGCATCTTTGGTAACGATGTATCTTGCCTTTAATCATCTAGTATGTCACGGTATCTAGCTTGGAACTCTTCCAACATACCATCCCTCCACTGAGGGTAAAGACAATGCCTGCGACTGACATTCAGTCGTCCTTATCACCCTGGAACTTTTCCAGTGATTCTCCCCAGGATTGATTGATACTATCTCACTACATCTAGTGAGAATCCTAACATCCAATTAGATCTATCTCATATATCCAAAACCCAGGATTTAGGAGGTATCACTTTGATCCTATATGGAGAATCCTTGTGATAAGCGGAGATTGACCGAGCGTAGCATGGGAAACTCCTTCCATATCAAGAGTATGTCATCCACGTACTCTACGAGGATCATCTCCATACTCTCTACTACCTTTTTGTATATACATGGTTCATCTACCATTTTGATGAAGTCAAACTCTTTGACTATCACATCAAAACAGATGTTCCAACTCCGCGATGCCTGTTTTATCATATAAAACATCTTGCACACGTTTCCGCTACTCCCGCTGTCTATGAAGCCCTCTGGCTGTGTACTTATAGATGCTCTCTTCTAAAACATCATTTTAGAAAAGCAGTCATGACACCCAACCACCAGATATCGTAGTCATGGTATGTAGCCGTGGTAAATAGGATCTGGATGGACTTAAGCATAGCTTTGAAAGTCTTAACTTTTCCCTGTACACCAAGTAATCTTCTCAAGATATACTTGCTCCTGATGGGTATTTAACCCTTCAGATAAAGCAACCAAAGTCCATACTTTGTTGGTGTATAAGGATTCCATCTCAGATCGCTAAGCATCCAGCCATTCTTACAGAGTCTCACTCCTGATGGCCAGCTCGAAACTAGTTGGGTCATCATCTCATGATGCAATCATCGCTCCCATTGTCATAGAGAAACCAAAGTATCTCTCAGGTGGGTGAGGAACCCTACTGTAAGTGCACGGCGGCGCCCCGGCCGTCAATCAGACGGCCAAACGCGGAAACGGTGGTAAACTTTAAAATTTGCGGACTTAGCAAACCGGCACCACCGCGCACTAAACTCCGGATCGTGCCATTAAACTAGTCTAAGCTATCTAGAGAAGGGGGTAGAGAAGTATACCATACGATCCGAGTCCTCCGGTCTTCATCTCCACTCCGATCTCCTCGCGGGATCTCCGTCCGTCTCCTCCTCGTCGGAAAGGGCACCACGAAGCCGGGTACTTTTACGGGCTCCCACCTCAATACCGAGGCAACTCGCGCATGAAGCCGGCTACTCGACATGCTCAAGATATGCTGTAGAATGCAGTGTAGAATGCGCTTTGTCTCAATGGGGTTTGTAGTTGCCATGATGGAGGAATCAAAGAATAGAAAAATGGTGCTTGCATTTTTCTAGCAAGAAAATGAGATCAAGAATGAACTCTCAAGATGAAACTCTCATTTTCTTTCTCTCTTTTCCTTTTCTTCTTCTCTCTTCTCTTTTTTTCATATTGTTTCATCAAGTGAGAGCAAGAGGGTGGAGGAATGAATATGAAGCATAAACATGAAGGGAGGTGAGTGTAGGAGATAATGAAGGGTGACCACAACCAAGACATAATCATCACTAAACTTTACATCAACCTCAAATCCATCCTAATCTCATAAATACATGAAAAGCAAAGATGCTTATCATATCACACCTTATGCAATAAAACCCCCAACCATGTGTTATTTGCAAACTTGCAAATAACACCCTCCATCGGAAAAGTCCGGCCGGGAAAGAACAAAGGAAAACCGGCCGGAACGGAAAGCAAACTGGCAACTCCAGAAAACTGGTCCCGTAATAAATTACAGGAAAACCCCGATACTGTGCATACACACCCGCATCTGTATTCCGTCCGGATACAAATGCAAAGAGACAAAATCTACACTGTACTAAACTAGGACCGGCTTAAACCAAAGCCGGCTAGTAAAATCCGTCCGATCCTGATTCGTGCAATACCGCGCGTACCTGATCGAACCTTGCCATATTACTATACGGCAACTAGTACAAACTGTCCGATCCTAATCCGTGCAATACCGCACGTATCTGATCGTACCCTGCCATATCTCCATACGGCCTCTACAGCGTTTCGCCCGAAAACTTGAGTAACTGAAAGTGTGGTGGACTCTAAAGACTCGTCAATACTATGGCTGTGGATTTAACCACTAGCACGTCAGAGGTATAAGCCAATACATGACGGGCCACCAGCTATTGACCAAAAGGGACGTCGATGAGGAAGCTCACCCCGACACCCAACTGAGCCTGTCAGTGACAATATCCGTACAGTCCGGTCCGTTCGTCTATGAGCATCGCATGGCGGGCCTAGAGGGTTGGTAAAAGTCAGACCCCCAAAAGCGGTACAAGTCGTGTCGGAGTGTAGCCCAGAACACCCTGAGATACTACTGGAATACCTACCAGCAAATCTCCTGCCTTGGCCAAGGTCTTCGTGTAATGGCTCTCCTAGACACAGCGAGACCTCACCCCCAATACCGGGAGAGACGAACCCCCGAAGATCCGCTCACTGCCTCCATGTGGCTCGGGACTGTACCCAACTAAAACCTGTTTGCACGACTCCTTTGAGCCGTGGTAGGGTAGTAATCAAAGTACAGTGGGAACTCACACGAGACAAATGACGATCCCCAGGTCGATGATCTAACCTGTACACATGTCACCTGGGAACTGCTATCTGACGTCAGGTATAAGACCAACTAGCATGTTCCCGGCGAGTCCTGTCCGGTGTACTCATAACCCAATGAGCACCTGTATACATCTTAGGTGAACCAACTAACACCAGTGGCTTGTGAGACCGGCCACCGCCCCTCGTCGGGGTCTCGACTGTATACACTAGTCTACTCTGGAGAATCGATGCCCTGTCTCGAATCTCCCACGACTAGGGACCTTTTAAGGATGTGCTTGTAGACTCCAGCTCTCACTTATATGATCGCCCTCATACTGCTGGCAGTCAAGCAAGAATCCTAGGGGCTCTATCAACGTGAAATAGCGACATGTCAGGTCACCTAAAGCAGTACACGATGATAAAGGTAAACCAGATAGCATACTATCATCTCGAGCAAGACTGTCCTACCGGGATAGGTCCTCCCTCAATCATTGCAATCACGTGCCTGTGATCCAATAATTGACTCTGAGGGCACTATCTCCAACAATCTCCCACTTGCACTCAAGGCTAATTATTGCGATGTCGCATACTCACAGCCCGTGTGATACCGAACACCCAACTCCCCTACTAGTCAGTTTCACAAAATCCGTTTGCGAAACTATTGCGTTCGAGGAATAGCCTCAGTGAGTGGATCCGCCTTGATGTTTCTTTCTATGTCTCTCTATATCTCAAGTTCGCGGAGAAAGCCATCTCCCGAAATGAGCAATACCTGTCTTAGAATGTCTGGATGTCTGATGGGACTTAGCTCATAAATGAACTCCAAATCCAAACTTCTTAGACTGTATCGTCAACTGAACTTAATCAGTATCCTGCGCCATGCCACCCTCAGTATTGCCTTGGACCATCCGTCCAAAATACTGCCCCTCGTCAGAAGGAAAACTATAACTCTGACGATCACCCTGTCGTCCATGTCACCTTGGAAGCCTGGAATGATAACTGTCTCCCTAATGAGGCTGTCGTTGTCATATCCCTAGAACATCCACTTATGTTCTAAAACTGCTTCCTACCGTTTCTCCAGGATTGGATTAATGTCAACTTATTGCATCTAGTGCAAGAACAACATCTGGTGTGGTACTTGACATCTCACGATTGACTCAATTGCCTGAGCAAGTGATCTGCCAATCATGCACGTCCCTCTCCCCTTTAGTCTGTAAGACACCTTTGGAGAGGGTGACTCCATTACCTGCAGGTACACTACCGTGCCAGGAGTCGTCCATTCTAAATACCCTTAGAATGCTGTCTAAGTACCCTGATTGGGAAACCACCCAAATCTAGATCTAAAACCATAGATCTAGTAACCAGTATGTCTGATATAATGTCCAAGTCCTTTGTGGAGAAAACACTGTGTGACGACCAAAATATAACCGATCGTAGTAAAGGAATATCACTTCCTACTACCTTCTCAACAGATCCATCCCCTATTCTGATGACGTCAAACCTATGACTGTCACATCAGAAACAGATGATCTATCTCCGCTACATCTGCTTTAGTCTATAAATAGACATAAGCCTGATGTCCACCAATGCTTCCGCTGCTCCCACTGACTACGACAACCCTCTGGCAGAGTCATATAGACGTACACTTCTAAAACTAGTTTAGAAAGACGCTATACTCATCCTCCTGTCGGGTCTCGCAGCCTGGAACAACAACAATGGCAAGTGTGGGTAAACAAGAACTTCCCTGTCACCGTCCTTGAGGCTACCGTAGTACCTCTCGGGTGCCTGAAGTTACCCACCTTATCTGCGGAGTGGCCAATGGAATGTCAAATCAGATTGAATCTTTAGGTTCCTTATCAAATCTTCAGTAATCGTTTGCGGTTCTGGAATCACTTCCAGTTCTACCATACTCCCACTGCTGTTTTTTGAAAAAATCCATTTTTAATAAAACTGTGGCGAGACTTGAACAATATTTCTATTGATCTCCCAGATGGTAGAAAGTCAACCCTCGTCATAGCCTGGGTCAACCCACAAACAGCCATTACAGAAATGTGCCTATGAGTTATCCAGAGTCTGGTTTTAAACATAAGCCGGACAACTCCCCGTACCTTAACAACGTTAAGATATGAACTGTTCTACATCCAATATAGAACCAGAGGCACTGATTTAATTGAACCAGATTCAAATCATGCAGCTATCTCCAGTGCATGTCAACTAAATGGAAGGAGGCCGATCAGCGTTACTCAACTTAGGAATGCTTCCAATTATGAGTAACCTGAAAGAGAAGCAATTTCTCTTTATCATTACTATCAACTGAATACCATACACAAGTATCTACATCTTCGATCACTTTGAAGAATCCCGATACTTGCTACACCTGGTTCTCTACTTTATTCAAATACCTATAACTTCTCAAAATTCAGACCCTGTATTTCCACGAAACACTTGTCTAAAAACCAGAGAAGTCATAAGTAAACCGAATATAGTACGAGAACCAACCCCTCTGTCTTGATGGACACTGGACAACATACAATACTCTGTATAAGTCCGCTGAGTCTAACAACTCTTTCACTGTGTGCCGTAGGTTGAAAACTGTACTTATGGTTAAGAAGAATTACACCGTTGTTTAATGCTCCTTACCTAACCATCCACTGATATAGGTAAATGTCATCGACATAATATCAAAAGGTATATCTCACTCTATGAAAATAGACGTACAGATATATCAATTTGAAATTGGTGCACAACAGCGGATATTCAAAACCAAATATTTGCCGACCGGCAAACAACCCAGGTGGCATCCTCAAATATCACCAATTTCAACGAATTCCGATATAATGAGGATGATCACCCAATTCCCAATAACCTACTCCCACTCATCATCTGTAAAACCATACATATGTGAGAATCATACTTGGTAAATACATACCCTGGAGTAAGTATCTAATCGGGAAATCAGTTCTCTTTTAACATTACACAGTGAAACTGAAACATCGAAATGTTTCGATAGGGTATCCTGGTATTCCTTGTAATGCCTCATCCATTATCCAGATTCACAACTATAACCGTATAATTCTTTGCCACCTCTCCAAATCCCTTCATATGTCTTTAGTCATTACCTTCTGTACACCCCTTTAGGCCAAATGGTTTTCTTCCTTCCCTACCGTTCGGCACCAGCCTATGGTTTGGAAGAAGACTGTCCAAAAAGCATAAAGGGTGTACTGTCCTAATCCTAGGAGCACTCGCATCGCGAGAGAAGGTGAAGATAAAAGACACCTGAATGTACTTTATTCCTATTTCTCCTGAACCAGGATCCATCCCCGAACTGGAACAAGTTCCTTTCGAGTTCGTATATAACCATACGATGGAGTATCCAATAAACTGTGGATCTTCGTAGTGATACGGAGTGTCCTGGAGAAATACAAAGGTGATTTAGGATTGGCGAAGAAATATTTGGTTTGGTCGAGAATATTAGTCGCAATTTACTTTGCCCTCTTACTAATCCCTTGCTTCGTCTTAATCTTAATACCTTCTATACACCGTTTAGGCTAATTGGCTTTCTTCCTTCCCTACCGGTCGGCACCAGCCTATGGTTTGGAAGAAGACTATCCAATTTGCGTAATAGGTGTACTACTCCTAAACCAAGGAGTACTCGCAACCTGAGAGAGGGTGAAAAGAAAAGACAACTGAATAGTCCTATCCGTTTTCTCCAGAACCGGAAACCATCCTCGAATAAATCCCTTCGAGTTCGTATCTAACCATACGATGGTTTTGTCCAATGGAAGTGGACGTTCGCAGTAATACGGGGTGTCCCGGAGAAAAGGGTAAAAGTAGGAGTGGCAATGAGGTCTGCAACTCTGACAATCCAAAAGCCAGTGTTAAGAAGGTTCGGTCAACTTGGTCACTGAGTCATAGTCTAGGGTCGGGTCAAAGGTCGCTGCCAAAGAGAGAGAGAAAAGAAACACTCAGCGTGCACTCTAACCTAGATCAGAATGGTTACCAATTTATCTAATCTGGAAACCTCCCACTGTTCCTCAAATTCTCCTCCAAACCTGAAAGAAGAATTAGTCGGGGTCACCCGAGGAGTAAACCAACTCATCAGTGGGAATCGGGATCCAACTATCATTGCATGATAACGTGACGGAATCCGCTCACGGTATCACACTCCAGAAGGTATGCGCATATCTGGCAAGTTTCAGTACTTTTGAAACTCCCGATGTGATTTTTGCCCCATGCTCTTATGACCTTGGCGTGAGGTCAAAATATCATAAGTCACATGTCAAGTTCTACCCGTCATTATCCAGGTTAATTTGAATCCACCCGTACATACCCTTGACGTAGGCCAAAATAGTAGTACGACTGTCCCAAACCAACGCATCTATCTATGCAACAGATAAATACCCGGCAGCTACCAATCACTATGCCTTGGCGTGAGGTCAAAATACATAGCTTGAATACTACCGAATATTTAACTGAAATGACGGAGGGCTACGAATGGTTTCTGGCGAAAACCTTTAACGTAAAGAACTTGATATCGTCGAAGGAACGGATAGCTTTTAAAAAATATAGTGACGAAAACCGTTGCTAAAGAGGTCACTCCCGGTGAAGGGATCTCGGCTCTTTCCCCGTAGAATGGGGTGCAGGATATTCCAACTGAATACCACGGTGCAAAGCAAAAGTAATCGGCTATAGTGAAGTTAATGCCCTGACGCAAACTTCTGTCCAAGGGGTCACTCCCGGTGAAGGGATCTCGGCCCTTGCCTCATCGACTGAGGAGCAGGATATTCCAAATGAATACCACGATGCAAAACAAAAGTGAACGTCCTTGCAATAACAGCTTTTTGAAAAGTGTTCCAACAACATCAGATTAGGTTTGTTTAACTTGCATTGATCCGAATCAACGCAGTCCCATCAATTGATCACACCACAAAGAACGAAAATATACTGATGTACGTATATGCCATCCGCATTCGCCACTGGGTCCCGTCATTACCCGTTAGGTTAGCTAACTAACGACAGAGCGGGGACTGGACTAGCGCGGATGTAAAACATATACAACATCTACTAATATATATACCAATATATTATATTCGCTCAAGGCGTGATAAGAAAAGCAACATCACAGAAATGAACAGCATCACAGAACAATACAGATATCTGGGATCCTCGGGTTTCACAGAGCCACTACTGAAACCCGACGTTCCCCTGGTCGTGTGGATAGCCTGTGCAATGAAATCCTAGACCCCTACGGGCGCGGCAAGTTACCCGCCAAAACCTGAAGCGAGGCAGCCCCCTTCAGCTCCGTGAATGGACCACCCAGCACTCCACGGAATCCGGCAACTTGGGCACCCCTCCTGGGTCAACCTGTACCCCCTACGAGTGCGGCGAATAGCCCGCCAATCCCAGAGTGAAGCCCCCTCCGTCTCAATGCCATGAGATGCGGGCTTGTTGCCCTCTAGAACACGGCTATCCGTGCACCCCACCGCGGGGTAATCCTAGTACAGAAAGTAAAATATACATACACCGGGTACATCGACCGCAACCAGGTCGTGCCCCAAAAGAATAATACAAACTGGCAGTGACGGCAGTCCACAAGTCGGACGCTCGCCCCGCAAAATCAAATGTACATAATACCACCACAACTGTACTAGCATTGCATCCAGGCTATCCCCACGACCGATCCGCAACATCACAGCATAAACATAGAACATCAACGTGAAAGTCACGTTCGCATATCCGTCTAACCGGGCTATAGCAGTTAGACAGGATTTACCGATCGAGTGACATTCACGGTCGCAGATATAATGTAAATACTGTGAAATAATGTGTTTAAAATTTTCCGATTGATCAAACAATTAACAACTGGGCCCCAAAGAAAACTGTAGCACTCACAGAAATAATTGGCCCAACTTTAATATTCCAAAACCCATATTTTAAGCCCAGAAAGCCTCTGAAAAAAAATGGTGCAGTGAACCCTACAGTGCGCGGCGGATTAGCGGCGGGAAGGGGGGTAATGCGGCGCTTCCGCGCTCCCACTGTAGATTCACCTTATCGAATTTTTACAGAACTCTTATATTTTCCAGTACATCAATATTTTACAACCTGAAAAATATTTAGAGACCAAAAAATTTCAACAGAAAACTGTCGTGCTTGAAATACGAGTTTTCGGGATTTTGTTCGATCGGAAACGTAAAACACATTACACAAAGCTAGACTATGTTAATGGCGAGGCTCTGATACCACTGTAAGTGCACGGCGGCGCCCCGGCCGTCAATCAGACGGCCAAACGCGGAAACGGTGGTAAACTTTAAAATTTGCGGACTTAGCAAACCGGCACCACCGCGCACTAAACTCCGGATCGTGCCATTAAACTAGTCTAAGCTATCTAGAGAAGGGGGTAGAGAAGTATACCATACGATCCGAGTCCTCCGGTCTTCATCTCCACTCCGATCTCCTCGCGGGATCTCCGTCCGTCTCCTCCTCGTCGGAAAGGGCACCACGAAGCCGGGTACTTTTACGGGCTCCCACCTCAATACCGAGGCAACTCGCGCATGAAGCCGGCTACTCGACATGCTCAAGATATGCTGTAGAATGCAGTGTAGAATGCGCTTTGTCTCAATGGGGTTTGTAGTTGCCATGATGGAGGAATCAAAGAATAGAAAAATGGTGCTTGCATTTTTCTAGCAAGAAAATGAGATCAAGAATGAACTCTCAAGATGAAACTCTCATTTTCTTTCTCTCTTTTCCTTTTCTTCTTCTCTCTTCTCTTTTTTTCATATTGTTTCATCAAGTGAGAGCAAGAGGGTGGAGGAATGAATATGAAGCATAAACATGAAGGGAGGTGAGTGTAGGAGATAATGAAGGGTGACCACAACCAAGACATAATCATCACTAAACTTTACATCAACCTCAAATCCATCCTAATCTCATAAATACATGAAAAGCAAAGATGCTTATCATATCACACCTTATGCAATAAAACCCCCAACCATGTGTTATTTGCAAACTTGCAAATAACACCCTCCATCGGAAAAGTCCGGCCGGGAAAGAACAAAGGAAAACCGGCCGGAACGGAAAGCAAACTGGCAACTCCAGAAAACTGGTCCCGTAATAAATTACAGGAAAACCCCGATACTGTGCATACACACCCGCATCTGTATTCCGTCCGGATACAAATGCAAAGAGACAAAATCTACACTGTACTAAACTAGGACCGGCTTAAACCAAAGCCGGCTAGTAAAATCCGTCCGATCCTGATTCGTGCAATACCGCGCGTACCTGATCGAACCTTGCCATATTACTATACGGCAACTAGTACAAACTGTCCGATCCTGATCCGTGCAATACCGCACGTATCTGATCGGACCCTGCCATATCTCCATACGGCCTCTACAGCGTTTCGCCCGAAAACTTGAGTAACTGAAAGTGTGGTGGACTCTAAAGACTCGTCAATACTATGGCTGTGGATTTAACCACTAGTACGTCAAAGGTATAAGCCAATACATGACGGGCCACCAGCTATTGACCAAAAGGGACGTCGATGAGGAAGCTCACCCCGACACCCAACTGAGCCTGTCAGTGACAATATCCGTACAGTCCGGTCCGTTCGTCTATGAGCATCGCATGGCGGGCCTAGGGGGTTGGTAAAAGTCAGACCCCCAAAAGCGGTACAAGTCGTGTCGGAGTGTAGCCCAGAACACCCTGAGATACTACTGGAATACCTACCAGCAAATCTCCTGCCTTGGCCAAGGTCTTCGTGTAATGGCTCTCCTAGACACAGCGCGACCTCACCCCCAATACCGGGAGAGACGAACCCCCGAAGATCCGCTCACTGCCTCCATGTGGCTCGGGACTGTACCCAACTAAAACCTGTTTGCACGACTCCTTTGAGCCGTGGTAGGGTAGTAATCAAAGTACAGTGGGAACTCACACGAGACAAATGACGATCCCCAGGTCGATGAACTAACCTGTACACATGTCACCTGGGAACTGCTATCTGACGTCAGGTATAAGACCAACTAGCATGTTCCCGGCGAGTCCTGTCCGGTGTACTCATAACCCAATGAGCACCTGTATACATCTTAGGTGAACCAACTAACACCAGTGGCTTGTGAGACCGGCCACCGCCCCTCGTCAGGGTCTCGACTGTATACACTAGTCTACTCTGGAGAATCGATGCCCTGTCTCGAATCTCCCACGACTAGGGACCTTTTAAGGATGTGCTTGTAGACTCCAGCTCTCACTTATATGATCGCCCTCATACTGCTGGCAGTCAAGCAAGAATCCTAGGGGCTCTATCAACGTGCAATAGCGACATGTCAGGTCACCTAAAGCAGTACACGATGATAAAGGTAAACCAGATAGCATACTATCATCTCGAGCAAGACTGTCCTACCGGGATAGGTCCTCCCTCAATCATTGCAATCACGTGCCTGTGATCCAATAATTGACTCTGAGGGCACTATCTCCAACACCTACTAGATCGGCGGAGAGGCTGAGGTTCGTTGGTTACTATTGAATCCTTCGGTTATACCAAATCATCTGCTGTAGTTTGTATAGCTGGAACTCCTTCCAGTTCTACCTCATGACCACTAATTTCTTCACAAGAAATTCCCTTTCACAAAGGTGGCATGCTGAGAAACAAAACATCTTTTGTTCCTCTGTTTGGTAGAAGATATTCCCTTGCGAATGCTTGGGATATCCAACAAACTTCCACAGAACTGACTTTGCCTCGAGCTTGTCCGTATTATGCTTTTAGACATAGGCTGGACAACCCCAAATCTTAACAAACTTAAGATATGGGCTCTTTCCATTCCATATCACATATGAAGTTGTAGGTAACTGATTTGATTTGAACCCTATTCAATAGGTATGCAACTTCTCAAGTGCATAACTCCCAAAAGAAAATAGGAAACTCAGTAGTACTCATCATAGAGCACACCATATCATATAGGGTGCTATTGCTCCGCTCCGATATACCATCGTGCTATGGTGTATACGGAGGAGTAATGCTGAGAGAGAATCTCATTCTCCTTTAGAATAGTCTAGGAATTCCGTGCTCAAGTATTCTCCTCCTTGATCTCATCAAAGGACATAATACATATACCCGTTTTTTGGTTCTCTACTTCTTACTTATATTCTGTGAATATCTCAAAAGGTTCAGACTTGTGTTTCAACAGGAACATATGTCCGAATCTTGAGATATCATCAGAGAATGTAATGAAGTACAAAGAACAAGTCTTGGCATGTGTAAACAGGGGACCATCATACATCATCATGTATCAATCCCAAGAGTTCACTAACTCTTTCTCTGTTTGCAATAAACAGAGCTATGGTCATCGTATCTTTGTGACATGACCGGCAAGTTTCACAAGATGTAAATTCAAATTAATTTAAATATGCATCTATATGTAACTTCAGCTAGTCGGGTCGCATTGATATGACCTAGTCTACAATGCCTCAAGAAGGATTCATTCATTTCTGAACTCTTTCTCTTGTGTGTGTTTTGTACGTTAAGAACTATGGTTTGATTTAGAACATCTATGCTTTTAGATAACGTGCCTGAACCGATCAACTCTTAATATAGGAAATGTTCAAAACATTATCCAACAATACAAAATTATATCCTTTCTTTACTAATAAAGAGACTGATATAATGTTGTATATCAGGTTCGGTATCTAATAACATTCGTTCATAATCAATGTAATCTAGTAATACAGGGTGATAGTGACCAACAGACTTGGCTGCAACACTTGCACCGTTTTCTATCTCATGAAACTTATCACCCTTTCTCAGTTCTCTACCTATCAGTAGCCCATATAACAGATTACGTATGCGGGATCCTAATCCGGTATCTCATACCCAGGACGTAAAGGATACTGAGAAACAGTTCTGTGTAATGAACATACCCGAAGATGATGCATCAACATGCACTTTCTTCGTTTGTCTGGTATTCCCCAATTTCCTGCTCTGTCTTATAACAATTATAAGTTGGAGCAGGACCAACGTTCCCCAACTCAGTATAACAAGTGGGTTCGGTCAATACATCCGTATTATTATCTTGATTAAGGCGTGATATGGTCGCTACCTTGAGAGAGAGAGAAGAAAACACTCAGCGTATGCTCTTGCAAGATTAGATTGGTTATCTAATATATCTAATCAGGATGTCTCCCACTGTTTTAGTCAAATCTTCCTTCAAACCCTAAAAGGAAAGACTAGCCTGGATTAATTACACGCTACAAGTTCGCCAATCTTTCAGCCAGGCCAGTGCCGGTACTTTGAGGGAGGTCCCACGTATTTTCGCACGAAACTAATTAAAGTAAACATCGTTTTCCCAGGGGCGTAACCCTGTTGACACCTTTCTAGACACCTACTTGATCGGCTAATTGTAATGTGTAAAACTCTCCCAGGAGTAACTCTTACTCGCAGCGGGTATCGGGATCCAACTATCTCATAGAAGGTATGCAATCTCATTTCAAATTTCAACACTTGAAATTCCCGATAATATTTTTCCCCTAGCATCTTATGACCTTGGCTAAGGTCAATAAATCATAAGTGCTAGCCATGTTCAACCCGTCATTTCCCGATTGAATTAAACCCACCCGCACGACCCTTGGCTAAGGTCAACAAAGTCGCACGACTGCTCTAACTCAATCGCATCATATGCTTATACAGATAAGCACTAATCAGCTACCGCACACTACGCCTTGGCTAAGGTCAACAAACGCAGCATGAATACTAACCAGTACTTATCTGAAATAACGGAGGGCTATGACAGGTTTTTAAGAAAACCCTTTGCATAATGAACTTGATATCGTTGTAGAATCGAGTGATTTTAAATGGAGTGTTTTTGAGGCTTTTCTTGTTTGGCTAAAGGGGTCACTCCCGGTGAAAGGATCGTCGGCCCTTTCCTCATCGAATAAGGTGCAGGATATTTCACAAATATCGCTGTGCAAAGAAAGAACTATAGAAACAATCAAAAGAAAAACCGAGTTTGTAGCATCTGCTAGTTTCACTAAAGAGGTCACTCCCGGTGAAGGGATCTCGGCTCTTTCCTTATCGAATAAGGTGCTGGATGTTCTACAAGGAACACCTCTATGCAAAGCAAGAACTAGAGCTACCAGTTTTTAAATAAGTTTCTACAACATCTTTAGGTTTCTTTTATTTCATTAATCTCATTAATGAAGTCCCATTTTATTATGCTTCACAAGCATCTCTTTTGAAACGAAATCTGCAATATAACATATATCTCATATATATAATACAAACATTCGTCTCATGCAGTAATATGATCTCATCATAGAACATTGCAGCAGAAGAACATATATGAAATATTGGATATACTAGGACGTCCGTGTTTTAGTACGAGCCTGTATAATACACGGATTCCACGGTCGCGATGAATAGCCAAACCCACATCCCTAGACCCCTACGAGAGCGGCAAGCAACACTGTCAATTCTAGGGTTAGGAGACCCGATCTCGACTCCTCGAGATGGTCTCCCACTGGACCCTAGAACCCGGTTACTTGTGCTCCCCGCCTTGGGTCTACCTAATGCGGAAAAGTAAATAATATCCAATAATGACATCATCCTCAGCCCAGAAGTGCCCCAATAAAAGAATATTACATACAAATGAATTTTACATGAATGAAAAAGAAAAACTCTCATCTCGCATAAAACCCCCGGCTATTCAGAACACGACGATCCAATATCAAATATCACAGCAACACATAATATCTCATATCATCAACGTAAGCAAGTATGCGTATCCCGATTGTCGTTGATGTATAGCAACAAAGCTGGCGATACACCACATACTACGCTTACGGTCACAGAAAAGAAAGTGTAAAACAACAACAGTTGGAATCCGCAACCTTCTTAAACATCGCATGCCTAACTATTATCAACCCCGTATTTTAGTCTCATTATCGAAAACTCTTTTCAATATCAAGTCGGGCAATTCAACAAGATTCCCGACATCCTGATCGAACGCTCGTCGCAAACTTTAGTAGACGGCCGCACCCCCGGATGCCGTCGACGAAGTGCACTAAGGCGGAACAACGCTGCCGCGAGCACCCGAGCGGATGCTTTTGGCGACGGGGTTCTCCTACAGTCACTTGGTCGGGGCTATGGGGCGTGGCTGTCTGTTAAGTTTACCCGGCGAGTATCCGCGTACGCTACGTGATTGCGACAGACTTTTGATCATATCAAAATTCCATGGCAACCGATCATCTGAGACTAAACCGCTAGATTTATAACATTCAAATTAGTTATCTCATAACTACTTGTGGATTCCAATTATTGTATCACATTCCAGATAAAAAGACAATGTTAAACTTTCCGATCGAATGATCAAACACCCAAGATTTCCCCAATATATCTCAACACTTGAAATGAGTTTAAAAACATCCATCACATGCCACAGTACTAATGGTCCAGCCGTAGAAGGGTCAAGCCAACGCCTCACATGTGGCACGCCGTACTGCCACAAACCCTAAGGTTCAGAGGCAGTTCAAGACGGTCACATAATCGAGTTAAGGTTTCTTGTCTTCTAGAGGGTCCACCACGTTACTTGCACGACTTAGAAAGTTTCAAACTCGAGAAAAAATCCAACTTTTGAAAAAATTTCCGACTGGGAAAAAAGTGAGTTATTGATATCCGTTCGAACTTTTTAACACGTTCTAAAAATTACCCGGACAAAATAAACGAAGTTATATTATCCGATCGAATCAACGAGTCCCCAATACAACCCAGATAACTCAACACTTGAGTATAATTAAAAGTACCCAGAAACATCAGGAAACACATACGGATGAAACTGTACAAAAATGAAACCCTAACTCTACTGTTGCTCCGCGGAACCGCCGCTAATGGCATGTCATTGCCGCGGTTCCGCGGCCGTTTAAGTGAGTTAGTGGCTCATTTTTCACATATGTCCATAGAATTCCCTGCTTATTTTTTGAGTATTTTTAATGTGGAAAAAATCACATTTTCAGAAAATGTCCAGAGAAGAGTTCAAATTAGGGTTTCGCGGTTCGATCGGACTTTAAACTCCGTCTAGACTTCACCTAAAGCTCCAGCTTGGCTCTGATACCACTGTAGGGATGCTAGGCACATGCACAAGGGTCTACGAGGCATCAACCATGCCCGATTAAAATTTTAGCCGTGCCGAACAACCCAAAGCCGGATCTTTAAATTAGAGTTTATGCGAAAACAAGCATGTTAAACACTTTAACACTAAGTGAGAGGGATTACAACCTTTGTAGATCCGGTCCTTCACTTCTTAAGCTCCGTGTTGAAGTCCCTTCGCTGCGATCATCGTGTTTCGGACTCTCGAGAGTTTCCACGAAGAGAAAGATGCAAGCTTGCTTCCGATCTTCGATACAAAGATGATCTACCTTGAAGTTCCATTAACACAAGCTAACACTCACCAAATGAAGTGAACACTCTCATCTAAAGGGCAAGGATAGATGAGAATGATGAAGTAGGATTTTTTCTCTCTTTTATTTTCTTATTCTCACTCATTTTCATCACTTGGAAAAAAGCTAGAAAGCTTTTTCCATGAAAGAAAGAAGAAGGAAGAAGAAGATGAATATCATTGGAATCCTTTTGTGATGAATAATGAAAAGATAAATATGATGAATAATGCAACCATGGTCAACAAAACCCATGTAGATAATTAACTAGGGCTAGTGTTTGGGTTGGGTTAAAAGTGAGTCACTTGAAAATATCAAGCATAATATCTTTTTCAAGACAAAAGAAAAGCTTCTAGAATCTACTAGAAGTGTTAACCCTAATCCAAACCCTAATCATGTTTAAACTCCACTAAATATGTTGCATTAGTTATCATATCATGTTACAATATTATATATCACATATATAATATTTATCGTAACAAAATAAAATAATACATTTAACATATATCGCATATATATCAATGTATTACCCGAGTGAGAAAAAGAATCTTTTAGTGAGCTAATATTAGTTAATGTAATTTAATATATCATATATATTATTATACATTAAATTATCGAATCAACACTTGATCCGACAATCCGGTTATGTCGCATATTACCGACTAATACGATGACCCGGCTATATCACATATACCCGGCCGATATCTCATATCGTGAGAATCCAATACGGTATCACATACCGCATTATCCTCGGTCCCGCACATATCACATATGTTCTCCTACTCCGTTTTTCCTGAGTCAAGAAACCTTTGTGTAGGACTTTAAAGAATCGTCAATACGCCCGATACCCCAGTATCGGTGTATTCTTTGTTGCTTTTGTTGTTCCCTTGTTTGGGCTCGGCTTCCGGTAGTAGGTGATGATCATATCAAATACCCACAAGCTGCAAACGGTCAGCTAAACGTAATAGCTACCCAGGTATTGGGTGCTCAGAAGATCAACAAGCAAGCCTGTACATTCTCCTGTGAATCCAATCAGTAACACTCCCGTACTGTCCGGTCTTATCGTCTGATATGTCGCATATCTCGCCTAGGGGTGGTAAACGTCAGACCCCAGTAGTTCGATAAGTCGTGTCGATTTGAGGACTATAACAGTTCGAGAAACTACTGATAAACTTATTAGTAAATCTCAGTAACCCTGGCCAGGGATTTCCAGTTATAGCCAATCGAACACAGCACAACATCAACTCCCTATACCGGGAGAGACGAATCCCCTCCTATCGCTCATTGCCTCCATGTGATTCGGGACTGTACCCCAAAGCCACCTTTTTGCACGCCCTCTTGGACGTGGTATGATAGAAATCAAAGCACAGTGGGAATCACACAAGACTCTATGAGGATCTCGGGTCAACAGACTACTCTGTACCAGTATCACCGGAGAACTGCCATCTGACGTGAAGTATAATACCATCTGGGAGTTCTCGGCGAGTCCGTCCAGTGTACCCAGTCTCTACTGAGCACCCGTACACCCTCCTTGATGTCAAACACCGATGGATATGGGATCATCCATCGCCCATCATATGGGTCAAGATGTGTATACGCTAGTCTACTCTGGTGTATCGATGCCCTGTCTCGATACACCCTCGACTAGGAACAGTTATAGGATGTACTCGTCGACTACCGTGGCCCCACTAGTATGATCTCATCATAGTCCCAGTAGTCGAGTACATATCCTAAGGGCTTTATCAACATGTAACATTGAGACAATCAGAGTACATGTTTAGATAAAGTACAACCAGATAGCATACTATCATGTCGAGCAAGAAAGTCCTCCCTATATATGTCCAAGCATCCATTACAATATACATCGTATGTACAGTAATGGCCTCTAGGGCATACATATAACTAACAGTTGCAATGAGAATTGCACCTAGGATCAGATGTGTCACGTGTATTCAGAGAGCCAGAGGCCGATGCCAGTGACGTGATGCCTTACGAGTGGTCATGATGATTGACCGGGAGATGACCAGAGAAGTGCCAGAACGGAATCGTCCCCGTTAGCACACCTGACAGGGCCGATGAGCCGATGGATTGCGAGATTGGTAATCCGAGGAGAAAGTAAGTACCCAGAGACAGAGGACGCCAGACCGTGAGCAGGAGGCGAGCGGATATTCTTGTTCTGCCGGTTTTGGGCGCACCGATTCATTTTTTGACATTGCAGGAGGTGTATCTCAATGTATTTTGTTGCGATTTGCGTTTGTGATCTGAGTATCACGCTTATATCGCTTGGATTTGAGTTTTGATGATGAGTTTCCTGATATTGATTTCGTGCACCATGGCTGCACCTACTGGGTATGTACATGTTTGCGCACAGTCTTCATGCACTTTTAGTATTTTGGTTTGCTTTTGTGCACGTTGATGCATACGGTTGTGAGATTATATACCACTGTATACCTGATTTGGATTTGGATTGAAAGGTGTTGTATACCGTCGATATCGATTTTGATACTCGATATTTGTTTTGTGCACCTTGTGCTCCTGATTGGATTCTTGCGTATATTTGACGTGCTTGGAGTGGACTTTTGCGCTTGTTCGGCGCTTGATATTGGATTTCGTGATTTCGTGCATGTTGGATGCACCTGATTTGGATTTTCGTGTGTGTTGGGCGCATGATATGAGATGCGATTTTGGTGCACACCAGATGCACTAAATCGGGATTCTTGTGCATATCAGATGCACCCGATATTGTTGTCGTGCACACCCGTTGCACAGGACAGATGCTTTTGTGCACACCGTTGCACTTAGTTTTGCTTTTGTGCATATTCTGGCACCTGTATTTGGATTTGATTTCTGTGAGCACCAGACGCTTGTGATTGTTGGATACACCTTTTGAGGATGATTTTGCTTTTGGGCATCTTGTTTTCATGATAGGCACTATATTATGAAGTGGCCTAACAGGACTGATCTGAGGACAGTACCTGAGTACCTTGCATGCATTAAAAGATTACCAAGAGGATTTTAAAAAGGAGCTATATAGTCTCGCTATTTCCTACGTGTCCGTGAGCGACACGAACTTTTATAAAGGAAAACCTTTTGGGATATTTTGAAAACGACGGAACGTGTATCCTGAACATATATGGACATATATTATTATTTTAAACTGAGCGTCCGTCACTTATGCCTTGAGTTACGCATCACGCGACGATTTAGAAAGGATTTTGCATGTGTGTCATTCTGTTTTTGAAGATTTTTTTTTCAAGGATGCGTATTATATACATATTATAGTATTTGACTAGTGTCTGTTGGATTCCAGTATTGTATTTCTAGATCTATATCTCCACTGTAACTCCGAGGATATGCGTGCAAGTCCGATGATTTGCGTGACACTTGACGGGGTTCGATTTTGAGGTTGTACTCGTTTTCAGGCGCACGCGATGCGCGGTGCTATTTCTGTATCGTCCGTGGTTTCGGAGCCCCGTTGATTTCAGTTGATTATTGAAATGTTTTGGTATTTGGAGGTTTAAATTTAAATTCGGGGACCAAATTTATTTAAGGGGGGAAGACTGTAACATTTTAAAAAAATATAAAATATTATTTTTGGAATTTAATATTAAAATAATACATTTCCCGAAAACTGCCCGATTTGTGAAATTGGGGTTTTCAAAAAAGGGTATAAATATATACCAATAATTGTGAAATAAAAGGAAATTAAAATTATTTATTCATTTAAAAATATATTTCAAGGATTTGGCAATTTTAAAATTTATTATATGCAGTTTTGATAAAAACCCGATTAGTGCACTGCTAATCGCGATTAAGCAAAATCCGTGTTTCTACAGTTTTCATGCTTAGTGCACCATGACATGTTTCATTTGGTTACATGTTTCACTTCATTTGGGTTATGTGTTATGGTTTATTGGTGGTGAGAAAAGGAAAAAGAAAAGAAAAAGGTGTAATGATGAATTGGAGAAAGAGAAGGGACATAATGATGACTTGGAGAGAGAGAAAGAGTGAGAATAATTGAGAGGGGGGGCTGCCTCATAGCCTTTTCCCCATTATTTTTTCATCTCATTCTTCATCTTCCTCACTCTCATCTCCCTCCACCTTCAAACCCTAAATCCATCTCCAAAACTCCATCCAAACGATATTTCCCTTTCACAAAAAACGATCCGCTCTTCAAGCTCTTCACATTGAACCAAGCAAAATGAGATTTTGGCAACTTTGGGACTTCTAGGGTTTTCTTAAGAGACATCCATGAGGTATATCTCTTTCCATGTTAGTTTAGTTTGAATTCCTAGCTTTTAGTTTAACTTAGAACTCGTTTAGTGGTGATTTGTGGAGATTACAAAACCCTAGTGAGGGTTTGAGTGAAATTGTGGATTGATGATATTTGAGTGGCTGTGGAGGGGCTGTGTAATACTTGAGAATGAGTATGGAAAACCAAAATACGGATTTGGTATTTGAGTTCGTGTCGGTTTTGTGGAAATAAAAGGTGTGCAGGGAAATCTGGAGCAACCCGGGGGAATTTTGAGAGTAGCAAACAATACCAGGGACTTAGATACACTACCAGGAGACCGCCATGGCAGAACGAACCCCATTGGAGACAGGGGGCCAAGGAGACCGGATTTTATGGCTAGGTGGCCGGCCACTTGGTGGGGTGGGGTGTCGGGGTTGGTCCAGTATTTTAAGTACACTATATACATCACCCTAGACTTGTTTGCTTGGATTTATTTGACCTGAGTCAAAATCTAGGAGCTTTTTAGTGTGATTTTGGCTATGTTTTCCGTATTTTGAAATGTTAATTCTTGTTATTTGGATTTGTATTTGGTTGTAGGATGTTCGTACATCAATAACAAGGGTTGTGTGGTTGATTTAGTACGCATATGCTATAGGTTCTAACCTACGAGCAAGGCGCGTGCAGTTTTGGATTTCAGAACTTGATTTTAATAGTGTTGAGATGTGTGTTGTTATTGTAGGTACCTTCGCATGGATTCCAAGGCAACGGAGCGTGGCGACATCGACTTCGGCAGGCGAAGACCAAGGTGAGTGGATCTATATCCACGGGGGAAGTCGAGTGGATGGCGTATATCACCCCCACAAAGTTTTGATGGAGACTGATTTATAGAATATGGTTAAGGGAACCTAGATTAGGAAACTAGGGTTAGAGTTAAAAGAGAGTTAGTGAAACTATATTGGAAGCTAAATGACAGTTAGAAGTGATATGCTACGGCTAATATGAAATGACGGGAATTGAGGATGATATTTGATGGTATTGCCGTTTAAGGTACTATAGGACTAGATAGTCGACATAGATGTGTCATCTGAAACATACATATTTCTAAACTGAAGAATCGTATGCATCTTTTAAACAGTTACCTTGAGGGACATTACGTATTTTCAAATGATATCTTTTCCTTAAAAACACCGTAACTCCTATTTTCAAAACTACGATTCGCTTCTTTTAAAATCTGCTTGTATGGTTCGGGTGTGTATGTTAGATTAGATAATTAAACTTAGTAGAGATAAAATATTTATGTAAACTCGACTTGATGTGTGATATAAATGCGATGAAAGAATATAATACGGATATGATGATATTTTGGTATACGGGTGTGAGTCGATTGAGATGATGGATACCTTGTCGGTCCCCCGATATGAGATCGTTATGGATGTGACCTGGGACATATGTGTGTGTGTGTGTGTGTGTGTGTGTGTATATAGAGAGAGAGAATGTTGTGAATCATGGATGATAGGCCGTACGTGATAGTAGGCCGTACCCTCATTGTCGTAAAGGTTGATAGGATCCCTAATGTTTTAAATGCCGCCGTACGATAATCTTTTCCGTACGTAATGAGTTTGATTTTATGATTGATCCATACCCTTGACTAGAGAATGCCGTACGATGGATTATACCATAGTGATGTTGTGTGGCTAGATGTCGATTGATAGATTCACCGACTCGGTCATATTAGATACGTATACCCGTCAGCATTTGCATATGATTTACCTTATGCTGCATTCATGTTATTCGCATCGCGTTACTTATACTTGTGCTAGTACACCTGCAGCATTATCGATGATGCGTATGTTACACTTACACAGATTTGCCGGCTCACACACTTCATCATCGATAATTGTCATGTCACTACACAGTAGGATTGCTGCATCATGATTTGACTCTTCGCATGACATACTTGTGTATATATATCCTTGTGCATTCATGCCTACATACATACTTATTGCACATACATAGACGATGTTGCATTTGACTTTGGAGAAATTGGGAACCACGGGATATATTTAAAAACTGGAATCATTTTAAAAGAGCGGTTTTCCCTTAATATGTCATATTACTGTCCTATGTTGCATAATATACGGAGATTCTTACATTTCTATCATATGTCACATACATCATGCTTTATGATTTTACGCATTGAGATATGCTGTTTTCATGAGATTTCTGGATTTGAGAACCGTGGCGATTTCAAAAGAAAGCATGTACTGTTTTAAAAACTCGGTTTCTCTTAATATGATATTTCAGTGCGTCCACCATGTGTTTTCTCGGTTCTGAGAGCGATATGTGAAACCCGATTCGAGGAGGCGGATGAGGCCGATTGTGGGTAAATGGTGGATCCGGTAAGTTACCCCGAGGCAAGAAGTTCAAGGTGTAGACGATGAGCCTGGCAGGGGAGCACTACCTACATGTGATTGTATTTGGACTCGGCGGTTATCCGGAGGATACCGACCGGAGTAGTGAGATGGATATGAGGGCCGACCAAGGTGTGCGGCGCCTGAGGGACGATCTGAGGATAAGGCGCCTGAGATATATGAGGATTTACGTGTCGTGCTGGGCACGGTTTTCATGATGTTTTCCAGTGTCGATGCTAGGCACTCAGGTTCCATGATTTTGATGTGTCGTGAGGGACACCGTTGATTTATATCCTCATACTTTCATGCACACTCTTTTATGATATTTACGCGCATACAGACATTGATTATATGGGTGGACGAGATCCACATGCATACATGCATTGATTTTACTGTTGGATGTTATCCACATGCTTATAGGCATTGACTACCTTATTGGCACATATACAGACCCGGTCACCCTAGATATCATAGTTTTACCTTCATGATATAGTTGACCTAGGAGTCGTTGTTTATTCGATTTCTATCTGTTGATATTTTTCTACTCACGAGTTGGCAACTCACCCCCGTTGTGCCACAGTTCTTACAGGTTGACCGCTTGGATCAGTAGCGGCTTCGCTGGCACACAGTTGCATTCGAGTGTTTTGCATTGGTAGGTGGGACACTTGTATCGTACCCACTCTTGTATCTATATTTCATATTGTATCTAGTTAACTCCATCAATCAAAATTAGTAAATTGTATAAGTAATGAGACTTAGTAGGATTGTGGTTGCGAGACTTAGAGCGAGGGGTATTCTCCTACTTGTGGTTTTGATGTCTTGCTTATTTCTTTATCTTTTGTGGTGATCTTCGCCGTTGGGCGCCGTATACTTATATATATTGTCTTGCGTGGTTGTGATCCGCGGTTTGGCGAAGAGCTAGCTCCCGCTTGGGGATGCCTTTATTATCTTCATGTATTTGTGGTTTTTGGATCAAAAAATACAAAGGATGTGCTGTCCAAATTTTTAAAAGATGAAACACGTTTTCAAACTAGCAAATTTCACTTGCATTTTCATGTCCCTTTTCTATGCATTTAGAAAACTTGATTTCATTATATCTTTATTTCAAAACCCTACCTCCTTTATTTTTCTTAAAAGGTTTAGATTTCTAGGTTTCAGCTTACTTGAATTCCGTTACGCCTTTAGACGTTGCGTGATTCAAGTGCTGGTCACGAGCTAATATTTCGGGTCGTGACAGTTTTAATATCGCGTTTTGGCAGGATTTTAGCTTATGTGTATTCTTTGTGTAAATTCTAGGTTCGCAGGAGGGTACTTCGGACGCCGCAAGGAAGGGGAAGCAGGTAGTCGGCTACACTTAGCACGAGATCACGGTGAGTAGATTTAACATCTACGGGGAAATCGCCCGTATGGCGTTAAGCGTCAGGGCTTGATAGGATATTGTAGTCGCGTATATATTTATATGTATATTACTTGTGCATATGTACTATTGTAGCGTACCCATCTTTTGTCGCATATAGAAATAGTAGTTATGTAACACCGCACTGTCACTAACGGTTCAAGCTGCACGAGCACTATTTGTATGTTACACTCATACCGTTAGTGATTGCCATGACACTCGCACTATAGAATTGCTACGAACCATACATCATTTTGATTACCGCATCATCGATGATTAGACATGATTCTGTCGCATTGTAACACCTTGGAATGTGTTTTGTAGCTAATTATATTTTAAGATATAGTTTTTAATAAAAAGTTTACCAAACTAAGTTTTAAATATTTTATCCTATTTATTGAGTATTTTATTAGAATTTTGTTAGGCACACACACACTTGTGCATGTAACTAGGGTTGTTTTTAGGGTTAAACATGATTAGAAATCATGGTTAGCTAACCATTTGTCTTAAGTTAGTTTTATGATTAGTTTAAGAGTTATGGTTGTTAAAATAATATGGGTTTTAAGCATGATGGTTTTAAAATGAAAATGAATTTGGAAAAGGTTTTAATATTTTGTTTGAATGTTGACTTTTAAGAGAGAGAAGGAGCATGGGCTACATGGTGAGCCATGCCTCTTTAGTGAAGTGAGAGAGAGTGAGAAGGGGGGGGTTGTTTGTTTCTCTCATTTCTCACTCTCACTCTCATTTCCCTCACACTCTCTCACACACACACACTCACCTGCATTACCAGAAGCAGCAACTCCAGCATCACCATCATCAGCTCCAGCATCATCATCATCACAGCAGCAGCCACAGCAGCAACAACAACCTCAGCAACAACAACAACAACAGAAGCAGCAGCAGTGGCACCAGCATCAGCAACAGCTGTAGAAGCAAGCAGAAGTAGCAGCAACTGTAGCAGCAGGAGCCCCAGCAGCAGTAGCAACCCCTCACACACTTCTTCTCTTGCTTCTTAGGGTTCATTAGGGTATATTTCTGAACCCCATTTCATGTTTTCTTAAGTTGTGTGTGGTTTAGTGTCAATTAGTGTTAATTATGAGTTTAGTGCTAGATTATGGTGTTTTGAGAGAAGTTGTGGCAAATTGATGATTGTGTTAGATAACCCTACCTATTTTAGTGTTAATAGGGTCCCTTCAACTGGGAATTAACCCAGGTTTCACTAAAATACCATAGGGTTTGTGTTTTGTGCAATTTGGCGTTTTTTTAGCGATACTTGTGACTTCTGTGATCTGCTTTTGACCCGGACCCTACAGAACAAAATTGAGGAAACTGGAACATACTTGTTAGGTCTAGAATACACCACCAGAGCACGAGCCCCTATCTCCCAACCCAGGCCGCAAATTATATCAATCTGGCCGCAAATTGCGGCCAGGAAGGGGAGTGGGGTGCTGGGGTTTTGGGTATGGTAGTCTGCTGTGTAGTGTAGTATTTTGGCATGTCTAGTTTTGTAAGATTTGGCCTGTAGGAAAATCTGGGATCAAATATCGTTTTTCATGTCCGTTGTGTTTGCGCGATACGCGCGATACGTGAGTGGGTTCTGTGTCCAGCGTATCGCGGCGTGTCGCGATGGTTTTAGACGCGTACACCACGATTCAGCGTATCGTGCACACGCGCGTTTAGTTCGCGACGCGAGTTTCTCGTTTTGGTTCGATATCGCGTTTCGCGGGATATTTGGCTTATATATGATTTTTGTGTCTTATTTGCTGGTTTGCAGGCAGGGACAACGGACACTACTACAGGGAGGAGCAGATGGTAGGATTCACCTAGCGTGGGGCGTAGGTGAGTAGATTTAACATCTACAGGGGAATCGCCCGCATGGCGTTATGCGTCTGGGCTAGGATTCAAATACCTGTCGCACATTCTACGTCATTGTAGAATTGCGCCTTTACTTTATTTCCTTGATATGGTTATACTGTGACTAGCAGCCGTAGGACACTGCACATATTATTGACGGTTCATGTTGCACGAGCACGATTGTATGCTACACACACACCGTCAATAATTGCCATGTCACACACTACCCATTATAGATACTATTGCTTACCACACATGACATCTAGCTTATTGGTATACCTATAGTGTATCATACCTTTAGTGATAGGTACACATACACCTTGCGATACAGCTACAGGTATACCTTGCACATATTTTAGTTATACCGGGGGGGTATCCTACCTATTTTACTTATACCCAAGGGGGTATACGATATCAGTTCTTATAGGTAGATACATATACATTGCTACACCTGTATGTTACACACATATTCAGTTGCAGTTATATATTTACCTTTACTGGTGTTACTTAGCTGTACCTTATTTGGTTTCGCATACATCTGGTTCCAGCTACATATTCTCATTTATATGCTCGCATTTCAGATATATCGCATATATTTATTCTTGGATTTGCGCATTGTTATTGGGATTTTAGATGATGTTTTCTGGATTTGGAAACAACGGGAGTTCATGAAATTATGCATACATTGAAAAACCCAGTTTCCTTGATATGATATTTGCGCATCCACCATGAGCTTTATCGGTGCTGATATGTATATTCCCCTACGAGGAGGCGTCGAGGCCGTAGAGGGTACATGGTGGGGCCCGGTATGGTTCCCCTCGGCAAGAAGATCGATGGATTTTGCCGATTGAGCCTAGAGGCGGGCTAGTACCTACCGGGGACAGTACTGATGACTCGGCGGGGGTCATGGAGACACCGTTGGGCGTCATGCATGTATGCATACGTCGAAAGGCGAGGGTCAGAGCTAGGCACTCGTGCTTTCGGGATAGCGTATGATACGTACCTATCAGGATTTCTGTGTCGATGCTTGGCACATTGTTTTCATGATATTTCTTGTAATACTTTTGTATATATAACAGGGGATTAGCCGTTGTTATATATACCCTTACACCAATATTAGTGGAATGGGACGCTAATATATGTGTATTTTCCCCATCATATTTATCTCTGCAAATATATATATATACCTTAGGATGTTAGAAACTTACTTGAGATTTGGCTTGGGTTATTAGGTGATTCATTGAAATTGGATATTGGACATACCTATGTGATCGTTGATTTGTACATTCGGGATATAGGAGATTACTCGATATTGTACATTCAGGAGATGTGAGACTCATATGATGTGAGAGCCCAATGTGGGGGCTGATTTGAGGATTTGTGGATTGGAGTGTCTTGATGGATTGTGATCCTGCCACGATGTCAGGTTTCCGTGGAAATGACATATTCCACCCTATACCTCACCCTTATCTATTTTTTGCACAGTTTCATATATTGGTAGTACATGTTAGTGTACCCTTATGATAGTTGCATATTTGCTTTCTCATATCTCTATTGCATAGTTATTGCATACTATTATCATGTCATCATTGCTTCACATATTGATTGTACCTGCTAGTGTACTTTCCACTATTTTACATTCACATGACATGTTATTACTGTAATCGCATATCTTAGATTCATGCTGTACGTGCATTTCTGCGATTACCTGCATATGTTATCTACTATTCACGAGTTGTCAACTCACCCCCGTTGTGCCACAGGTGTTTCAGGTTTTTCCCCAGAGTAGTCGAGGCAGGCTATTCAGCTATTCAGCTATTCAGTATCCATCTATCATCTTTTGCTACAGATACCGCATCAGCTCACAGTACTATTTGCTTAGGTGGGTTAGATGATTATCTGTATTTCATATTATACATTCGTTGTATATTGTACTCTCCATCTACTATTGTATTGTTGACTTAGAGACTTGGTGAGGACGTTACTGTATATTATTTGTGGGTTTGTTGTCTTTTATATACAACTTTCTCTCTATTGTCCTTATTTCTTCGCTATAGCTTCATATTTTTGTGTTGTATTCATCTTGGCTGGTTTTTACAAAATAGGGGTGTTGCTAAAATTTTAAAGATATAAAATAGGACTTTTAAAGAATTTGGGTTGCGATTTCAAATGTTTCAAAATCTTATATTATCTTTTCCGTATTCTTATGGTTTAGATTTCTGGGTTTTGGCTTTCTTTTACTACGTTACGTCTTAGGGCGTTGCGTAGTATTAGGGCCGTCACGGGACAATTTCGGGTCGTGACAAAGTTGGTATCAGAGCGCTAGGTTTTACCTTTCGGAGTGTAGGATGACCTTAGTATGATGGAGTAGGTAGCTTAAACAGAGTAACGAAGTGTGTGTATGTCTGCAGCATACCCACGGTGCGGTACTTTGCATTAAGTGACCTAAGTAAAATTTTGCTTGAAATTCCTTCCTTGATGATTCGTATCCTTAAGATTCGATTCCTTATTCTCATCGAATCTTATATCTATTTATAGCCTTGCCATCGATGACTATGGGGACTCAGAGTGATGCAGCGAGGGCCGAGGTCAGAGTTGGCTCGGGTGAGACGAGTACTGACCAGGATGGCACTCTAGTTGCACAGGTGCAGACGGATCAGCCTACGACTTATACTATTGATAGGCTTGTGGCAGAGATGCAGGACTTCCGCCAGACGATGAGCTCATTGGTTGATGTCGTTCGGGAGCTACGACAGGAGGTTGTTACCCCTGTTACTCAATTGTCACTTGCGATCAGCATGCAGCAGTCCGTCACCTACATAGCACCAGTGGTTGCAGCTCCAGTTGATGAGGCGCATATTCCAGAGGCTCAGAGAGTTCCAGGACAGTCGAGGACTCGTACCAGTGTACCAGCCCAGAGACAGAGGTTTGGTCATCGAGACAGATTTCGTGGCCGTCGCGGGAGTAGTAGAGGCTTAGGGCGAGGACAGTCGTTCAACTCTCATCCCTAGGATGGTCAGCAGTCAGCGCGTGGATGTTTTCGATGCGGAAGCCTTCAGCACTTCGTCAGGGATTGTTCCTCAGCACGGCATCAGGATCGTACTCAGAGAGGCCATGGACGGGGAAGATTTGCTCAGAGGGCTCAGTCTACCAGAGGAGTTCATCCAGCTGCGAGTAGAGGGCAGACACAGGAGTTTGCTTCTACTCATCGGGACGCGCAGAAGTCCAATGTGGAGTTTTCAGGTACCCTTGATTTATATGTTCTTTTCATGCTTGTACCGTGGTTGGGTAGATTAGTCGTAGTTGTGCTAACTTCTGTCAGCGATTCTTTTGTTGCGCGACACGTATTTCAGTTGTGTGCCAATCGGATAGGAGATATAGATTCGTCCATCGTCTCGATTCTTCTAGAGATGTTGGGTTTGACTCTCTCCTAGGCACGGACTGGTTAACTACGTGCTAGGCGTCTGTGGACTACCGTGAGGAAACAAGTTAGGTTCTGTTTTCCCCGGCAAGTCAGTTCTTGTTGTGCAGGTGGATAGTTGTACCGCCCCTCACAGCTCGAATTAAGCCTTTTTCGCTAGTCGGCTTTTGAGGAGATGTCGTGGATTCTTGGCGTTCATTCGTGATACCGGAGCCACAGTGGGATCGTTGGACCGGGTTCCTTGCGTGCGAGAGTTTTTCCGACGTTGTTCCGGATGAGCCGGCGAAGCTTGGGAGCTAAAGGATCGGCTGCAGAGTTGTGGTTTGGGGAGTTTTGTGCGTCTGACTGTTTCTCTTTTAGAAGCTCCTATTCCTGTTCGTCAAGGAGAAAGACGGCAGCTTAGGGTTGCGTATCGACGGGTCGTTAACTGAACCGACTTACGGTGCGGATGGGTATCCTGTACCTCGCCGTGACGATTTCTTCGATCAGCTCCACAGTGCGAGACATTTCTAAGTTTGCTTAGGATCAGGTCATCATTATTGCGGATTCGGAGTGATGGCATTCCGAGGACTGCCTTATGTATGCTATGGGCTTTGGGTGTTTTTGTGAGTCGTTGGATTCACTAATGCCCTAGCAGCATTCGTAGATGTGATGAACCAGATTTCTTCAGGCCGTTCCTCGACCAGTTTCTGTTGTGTTATTTACGACATTCTGGTCTATCTAATGTGTCTTGAGGGACAGTAGTAGCACTTGAGGATTTGTTGTGCAGATACTGGGAGAGTACCAGCAGTTTGCTAGATTCTCGGAGTGTTTCTTCAGGCTTGTTTGTGTTGACTCCTAGGTCTTGTAGTCGCGGGAGACGGTTTTGTATGTTCCCGTGGGAGATCGTGGCCGTACAGCTTAGGCCCAGACTTGTGTGCTGGACGGAGATCCGCATATTGTTGGGCTTAGCAGGTTTTACCGCCGTTTCATGCAGGATTGCTAGAGTAGTGCTGCACCGTCGACTGAATTGACCGGAAAGGTGGTTTCTTTTCTTTGGACTGAGGCATGTGTGCGGAGTTTTCAGCAGTTGAAGATTCAGTTAACAACTGCATCAGTCTTTCTTTGCTTTTGGTTCGGGCGACTTTGTTGTTTAACTGTAATGTTTCTTGAGTGGGCTCGAGGGTGTACTGATGTGACACTACAGAGTCATCGCTTTTGCTTCCCTACATTTGGAGGAAGTACGAGAAGGATATTCCACTCATGATCTGGAGATGGCCGCGGTGGTTTTGTGTTGGAGATTTGGAGACACTATCTGTTCGAGAGTCATGTCAGATTTTCACGGACCACCAGAGCTTAATGTACATCTTCCTGCAGCGGATTTGGATTGTTGTGTTAGTCTTCTGCAGATTTACAGTTTTTGTGTGATCTTTGAGTATAGCTTAAGTTCGTCTCTACGGAGGGGACAGCTTGCTCATGTCCGCGCCCGACCACTTTTCTTAAATCGTTTTTGCGAGACACTGCCCGCCGATGCTCGCTCGTCAGTGATACTTGAGCATACTCGGCTAGGTAATGATTCGGAGACCTTGATTGTGACAATGGTGTGCTAAGTTAGGGACACGTTTGTGTACCTGACATTATCAGGTAGAGACGTGCAATCCTAGAGTAAGCACATCAGTCAACTCTCTGTATTCATTCAAGTTCCACCAGCGTTGGCATGACTTGTGAGATAGTTACGAGTGGACAAGGATGTAAAGAGAAGTTTCAGGTTTCGTTTCAAGGTGTCAGTCTTGTTGTGTGTTTGAGTCGAGCATCTGAGGCCGGCTGGAGAGTTGCAATCTTTAACCGTTCTGAAGTAAGAGTGGGAGCAGATCTCCACCAATTTCGTTATGGTTTCTACCCAAGTTTAGTCAGGGTGTGACTCCATTCGGATTCTTGTCGTCCGGTTTTACTCAATGTGCTCAGTTGTTCTTGTTAAGTTGTGTGTTTGTATTGTTTGTTGTCAGCAGTTGGGGATCGTCACTCGCCATCGTTAGGGTTCTCCTTCGATAGCTGTTATCAGGAGACACTCCAAATGGCCACCTTTAGGTTTAGGGGTTAGGTCGTGTCGATCACCGGTCTGTTGTTTTTCTGACTCTGCGTAAGTAGGACTTTGGATCCCGGCTAGTCTTGAGACTTCGGAGATAGTCCAGTTGTGTTAGGTCAGGATAGGAATTGTCCATTGCGAACTGAGGTCTTATGCCGACTGTGTTAGCCATAGACTTGAGTCCGCAGGGACAGATCATGTATTCCTACGGACTTTCCGATGAGTGACGTGTTGGATTTTGGGAAGCATGTCCCAGGATTTAGGTCTTTCTGAGATCCTATAAGCGAGTTAGTTTCGTTGCCTTTAAATTGGCACTTCCGCCCAGATTATTGAGTTTTCACCCCGTATTCCTTGTGATGATGCTTTACAATTACCTTCTTGACCTTTCTCACATGATTTAGCACCAGACCATGTAGCTTGGATGCGATCCTTCGTTCACCAGCAGCCAATGGTATTAATGGCTCGGCAGGTGGTGGGACATCGGTCAAGGGTCTTGCTATCTGTGGAAGGTTTCCTTGGACGTAGCCGTATAGTGAGATAGTCACTTAGGAGGCTGCGAGCGAGATTTGAGGATTTTAATTTTCTCTTTAAAGGTACGCGTATCGGTATATTTTTAAAATTCGGGGACGAATTTCTTTTAAGGGAGGGAGATTGTAACACCTTGGAATGTGTTTTGTAGCTAATTATATTTTAAGGTATGGTTTTAATAAAAAGTTTACCAAACTAAGTTTTAAATATTTTATCCTATTTATTGAGTATTTTATTAGAATTTTGTTAGGCACACACACACTTGTGCATGTAACTAGGGTTGTTTTTGGGGTTAAACATGATTAGCAATCATGGTTAGCTAACCATTTGTCTTAAGTTAGTTTTATGATTAGTTTAAGAGTTATGGTTGTTAAAATAATATGGGTTTAAAGCATGATGGTTTTAAAATGAAAATGAATTTGGAAAAGGTTTTAATATTTTGTTTGAATGTTGACTTTTGAGAGAGAGAAGGAGCATGGGCTACATAGTGAGCCATGCCTCTTTAGTAAAGTGAGAGAGAGTGAGAAGGGGGGGTTGTTTGTTTCTCTCATTTCTCACTCTCACTCTCATTTCCCTCACACTCTCTCACACACACACACACTCACCTGCATTACCAGAAGCAGCAGCTCCAGCATCACCATCATCAGCTCCAGCATCATCATCATCACAGCAGCAGCCACAGCAGCAACAACAACCTCAGCAACAACAACAACAACAGAAGCAGCAGCAGTGGCACCAGCATCAGCAACAGCTGCAGAAGCAAGCAGCAGTAGCAACAAATGTAGCAGCAGGAGCCCCAGCAGCAGTAGCAACCCCTCACACACTTCTTCTCTTGCTTCTTAGGGTTCATTAGGGTATATTTCTGAACCCCATTTCATGTTTTCTTAAGTTGTGTGTGGTTTAGTGTCAATTAGTGTTAATTATGAGTTTAGTGCTAGATTATGGTGTTTTGAGAGAAGTTGTGGCAAATTGATGATTGTGTTAGATAACCCTACCTATTTTAGTGTTAATAGGGTCCCTTCAACTGGGAATTAACCCAGGTTTCACTAAAATACCATAGGGTTTGTGTTTTGTGCAATTTGGCGTTTTTTTAGCGATACTTGTGACTTCTGTGATCTGCTTTTGACCCGGACCCTACAGAACAAAATTGAGGAAACTGGAACATACTTGTTAGGTCTAGAATACACCACCAGAGCACGAGCCCCTATCTCCCAACCCAGGCCGCAAATTATATCAATCTGGCCGCAATTTACGGCCAGGAAGGGGAGTGGGGTGCTGGGGTTTTGGGTATGGTAGTCTGCTGTGTAGTGTAGTATTTTGGCATGTCTAGTTTTGTAAGATTTGGCCTGTAGGAAAATCTGGGATCAAATACCGTTTTTCATGTCCGTTGTGTTTGCGCGATACGCGCGATACGTGAGTGGGTTCTGTGATCCAGCGTATCGCGGCTTGTCGCGATGGTTTTAGACGCGTACACACACGATTCAGCGTATCGTGCACACGCGCGTTTAGTTAGCGACGCGAGTTTCTCGTTTTGGTTCGATATCGCGTTTCGCGGGATATTTGGCTTATATATGATTTTTGTGTCTTATTTGCAGGTTTGCAGGCAGGGACTACGGACACTACTACAGGGGGGAGCAGATGGTAGGATTCACCTAGCGTGGGGCGTAGGTGAGTAGATTTAACATCTACAGGGGAATCGCCCGCATGGCGTTATGCGTCTGGGCTAGGATTCAAATACCTGTCGCACATTCTACGTCATTGTAGAATTGCGCCTTTACTTTATTTCCTTGATATGGTTATACTGTGACTAGCAGCCGTAGGACACTGCACATATTATTGACGGTTCATGTTGCACGAGCACGGATTGTATGCTACACACACACTGTCAATAATTGCCATGTCACACACTACCCATTATAGATACTATTGCTTACCACACATGACATCTAGCTTATCGGTATACCTATAGTGTATCATACCTTTAGTGATAGGTACACATACACCTTGCGATACAGCTACAGGTATACCTTGCACATATTTTAGTTATACCGGGGGGTATCCTACCTATTTTACTTATACCCAGGGGGGTATACGACATCAGTTCTTATATGTAGATACATATACATTACTACACCTGTATGTTACACACATATTCAGTTGCAGTTATATATTTACCTTTACTGGTGTTACTTAGCTGTACCTTATTTGGTTTCGCATACATCTGGTTCCAGCTACATATTCTCATTTATATGCTCGCATTTCAGATATATCGCATATATTTATTCCTAGATTTGCGCATTGTTATTGGGATTTTAGATGATGTTTTCTGGATTTGGAAACCGCGGGAGTTCATGAAATTATGCATACATTGAAAAACCCGGTTTTCTTGATATGATATTTGCGCATCCACCATGAGCTTTATCGGTGCTGATATGTATATACCCCTACGAGGAGGCGTCGAGGCCGTAGAGGGTACATGGTGGGGCCCGGTATGGTTCCCCTCGGTAAGAAGATCGATGGATTTTGCCGATTGAGCCTGGAGGCGGGCTAGTACCTACCGGTGACAGTACTGATGACTCGGCGGGGGTCATGGAGACACCGTTGGGAGTCATGCACGTATGCATACGTCGAAAGGCGAGGGTCAGAGCTAGGCACTCGTGCTTTCGGGACAGCGTATGATACGTACCTATCAGGATTTCTGTGTCGATGCTTGGCACATTGTTTTCATGATATTTCTTGTAATACCTTTGCATATATAACAGGGGATTAGCCGTTGTTATATATACCCTTAAACCAATATTAGTGGAATGGGACGCTAATATATGTGTATTGCCCCCATCATATTTATCTCTGCAAATATATATATATACCTTAGGATGTTAGAAACTTACTTGAGATTTGGCTTGGGTTATTAGGTGATTCATTGAGATTGGATATTGGACATACCTATGTGATCGTTGATTTGTACATTCGGGATATAGGAGATTACTCGATATTGTACATTGAGGAGATGTGAGACTCATATGATGTGAGAGCCCAATGTGGGGGCTGATTTGAGGATTTGTGGATTAGAGTGTCTTGATGGATTGTGATCCTGCCACGATGTCAGGTTTTCGTGGAAATGACATATTCCACCCTATACCTCACCCTTATCTATTTTATGCACAGTTTCATATATTGGTAGTACATGTTAGTGTACCCTTATGATAGTTGCATATTTTCTTTCTCATATCTCTATTGCATAGTTATTGCAAACTATTATCATGTCATCATTGCTTCACATATTGATTGTACCTGCTAGTGTACTTTCCACTACTCTACATTCACATGGCATGTTATTACTGTAATTGCATATCTTAGATTCATGCTGTACGTGCATTCCTGCGATTACCTGCATATGTTATCTACTATTCACGAGTTGGCAACTCACCCCCGTTGTGCCACAGGTGTTTCAGGTTTTTCCCCAGAGTAGTCGAGGCAGGCTATTCAGCTATTCAGCTATTCAGTATCCATCTATCATCTTTTGCTACAGATACCGCATCAGCTCACAGTACTATTTGCTTAGGTGGGTTAGATGATTATCTGTATTTCATATTATACATTCGTTTTATATTGTACTCTCCATCTACTATTGTATTGTTGACTTAGAGACTTGGTGAGGACGTTACTGTATATTATTTGTGGGTTTGTTGTCTTTTATATACAGCTTTCTCTCTATTGTCCTTATTTCTTTGCTATAGCTTCATATTTTTGTGTTGTATTCATCTTGGCTGGTTTTTACAAAAAAGGGGTGTTGCTAAAATTTTAAAGAAATAAAATAGGACTTTTAAAGAATTTGGGTTGCGATTTCAAATGTTTCAAAATCTTATATTATCTTTTCCGTATTTTTATGGTTTAGATTTCTGGGTTTTGGCTTTCTTTTACTACGTTACGTCTTAGGGCGTTGCGTAGTATTAGGGCCGTCACGGGCCAATTTCGGGTCGTGACACGCTTATTGCGCACATACACATTGTATACCCATATTGATGCACACATACATTGATATATCCATATTGCGCACATACACATTGTATACCCATATTGGTGCACACATACACATTGTATACCCATATTGGTGCACACATACATTGATATATCCATATTGCGCACATACACAGTGTATATCCATATCGGTGCACACATACATTGATATATCCATATTGCGCACATACACACTGTATATCCTTATTGGTGCACATATACATTGGTACATTCATACTTGCGTATATATCCACTTGCACATCCATACCTATATACATACATATTTCACATACATGGATGGTACGGGCTTTGATTTCTAGAAAATGGGGACCGTATGAGATAGTTTCAAAACTGGATCCATTTAAAGAGCGGTTTTCCCCTTTTACTCTTAGTGGCATACGTCACATTGCATAGATTTACGCATTGAGTTTTGGATTCGTGTGATTTCTGGATTTGAGAACCGTGGTATTATTTTAAGAAAATATGCACTGTTTTGAAAACCTGGTTTCTCTTGATATGATATTTCAGTGCGTCCACCATGCGTTTTCTCGGTTCTGAGACGTGTGACATGTGAACCCGAATCGAGAAGCTGGATGAGGCCGATTGCGGATACATGGTGGACCCGGTATGGTACCCCGGGATAAGAAAGGGATGCTGTGTATACAGACGGTGAGCCTGGCAGAGGGACTACTACTTACCGGTGATTCGTTGGACCTGGCGGTTATCCGGAGGATACTGACCAGAGTCGAGAGATGGATACGGTCCGACTCGTACTGCCGGGGCCAATGGCCGATTCCGCAGACGGAGCCCGTGGGCCGATCCGGACTGACGGAGCCCGATATATAAGGATTTGCGTGTCGACACTGGACACGAGTATTTCATAATGTTTTCGGGTGTCGATGTTGGGTACCCCGCTTCTATGAGATTTAGAGGATTGAGGGCCGGATAGAGTGACGGCGCCTGAGTTATAGGGATTTTGGGGTGTTTTGGGTAGACACCGTGGTTTTCCACGTTGATGATCCGTGTAGATGATATTTTTATCTCATGCTCAGCATTCATTGTTATGCATTGCATCATGTAGTCGTAGTACCCGATAGAGTACTTTACATGATTATTGTGTACCCAGCTCGTCATGTAGATGTTATTAGATTGCACTTGTTATGCATGATTATTGCGTACCCAGCTCATCATATAGATGTTATCTTATTACACATGTTAGAGTATCGCAGTACGTGGATACTCGCGATTACCTTTATATGTTATTTACTATTCACGAGTTGGCAACTCACCCCCGTTGTGCCACAATGTTTGCAGGTCGACCCTCAGAGTAGTTGCAGCAGGGCTATCTCTTGTATCTTTTTGCTACAGATACCACTGCAGTCGGCGTGTGAGCCGTTTTGCTGATAGGTGGGTTTGCGTTATCCATTTATTTTCCATTTGTACACACTATTGTATCTAGTACTCTCCATCTACTATTCCATGTATTGACTTAGAGACCAGTTGTGAGGACGATGTATATTATTTTTTATTCTGGATGTCGAGCTCGTGTGAGCCGGTTTTATTTATGTAGTTTTATCCTCCATGATGTCTTTCACTTATTTTGCTCATTCTTAGCTACGGCGTCGTATATTATTATTGTGGTGGTTGTTTCCGCCGTTGAGCATGATTGCTCTCATTTGGGGATACTTTATTCTTATTGTATATCATTTTACTTATATCATGTCTTGTACCCGATTTCGGGGCTAGTTTTTACAAAGGAGGTGCTGCCGAAATTTTTAAGAAAATAACTCAAACTTTAACGATTTTTACTCGAGATTTCTAATTGTTTTAAACCAATGTTTTCAACACTCACTACATTTAATGGTTTTTGATTTCTGGGTTTCGGCTTACTTAATCGCGTTACGCCTGTGGACGTTATGTGGTTAAGTGCCGGTCACGGACAGAACTTTGGGTCGTGATAGCAAGAGAATGCTCTCTGTGGATTTGTGGTGATAAAAAATGTGTGAATTAATCCCCACCAAGAAATCAATTCATTCCCAAGCACACTCAAACCTCATCAAAAAAAATATCCACCATAATGCTCGCCAAAAATAGTGCTCGACCACTGTTGTGAGGAAATGGTTCACTGTCCTTTTAAATTGAGAGAGGTGAGCTTAAGCAAGGCAAGTGGTGAGCATATCAAAATATCATCACAAATATCCATCTAAATATCCTAAAGCAAAAACAAGAAGCTTTAAATGCAAAAGATGAGTCACAAATGGAACCATGCCTCATTAAAGCACACACAATGACTCACCAAAACCAAAACCCCCCACTGCTCCCGAAATTGCTTAGCAAGCACATAAATGAAATATGGCCAAAAATGTTTGCTAATAATTTCCATTAAACAAATGTTTAAAATGAATAAATTATTTTAATCTCCCAATTATTTCAAAAATATTGATATACATTTATACCATTTTACGAAAAACCCAAATTCGCAAATCGGTAGTTTTCACGAAATATAATATTGTAATATTAAATTCCAAAAATAATAATTTTTTTATATTTTCTGAAATGTTACAAGGGGTTTCGTCTCTCCCGGTATTGGGAGTTGATGTTGCGCTATGCTCGATTGGCCATAACAGGAAATCCCTGACCAGGATTGCTAGGATCTACGGGTAAGTGTTATCAGTAGTTTCTTGAACCGTTATGGACCTTGCATCGGCATGACTTATCAGGCTATTGGGGTCTGAGGTTATACCACCCCCAGGCTGTGATATGCGACATGTAAGACGAAGAGACCGGACTGTACGGTATTGTTACTGATTGGATTCGCAGGAGTACGAGCAGGCTTGCTTGTTGATCTTCTGATCACTTAATACCCGGGTAGATGTTACGTTTAGAAGACCGCTTGCGGTTTGTGGATGTTTGATATGATCATCACCCACTTCCGGCATATTGACGAGTCTTTAAAGTCCTACACAGAGGTTTCCTGGTTCATGTGAAACGGAGTAGGAGCATATATGTGATATGTGCAGGACCGAGATTAATACGTGTATGTGATACCGTATTTTATTCTCGCGACATGTGACATAGGTCGGTTATATGTGATATAGCCAGGTTATCGGATCAAGTGTTTATTCGATAAGTTGTTACACTTTATATTAGTCGGTTATATGTGATATAATCAGATTATTAAATCAAGTGTTGATTTAATAATTTAATGTAGAATTATACATTTGATATATTAAATTACATTAACTAATATTAGCTCACTTAAGTTTTTCTTTTTCTCGCTTATGATACACTTAACATATATGTGATATATGTTAACTGTTTTATTTGCACACATAAATATATATGTGATATATATTGTTCTGTCATGCTAGGTTACACATGCAACATGTATGTATGAGACTTATACAATGCTAGGGTTTATGTTATGGTTTATATTTATTTCAAGAAAATTCAAAATTGTGGATATTTTGTCATGGTTCAAAGCTTGTAGAAGCTTATAGTTTGCATTGACTTGGTCCACTCTTTTGTCTAGCTTAAGATATTTATCAACCCAACCTTAAGTCATAGCTATGGATTAGTCTCTACAATGGTTAGTGCATGACATACACTCACCATGGTTGCATTTCTAACCTCACTTGATTATTCTTTCATCACTTGCTCATCTTCTTTATGTACTCAAAAAGCTTTCTAGGGTTTTGAGAAGTGATGAAATATTGTGAGAAAAATAAAACTAAAGTGAGCCCACTTTCTACTTCATCATCCTCTACAATTAGCCATTTAGTTTAGGGTGTTTTCTTCACTAATTTCACCATTAGTGAAGAGGTAGTATGAGCTCAAGTCTTCTCGACGTAGATCATCTTCGGCCTTGAAGACATTGAGTAAGCTTGTTCGTTTCTTCATGTGAACCCTTACTGGAGTCCGGGTCTTCACAACTTGCAGCAAAGGGACTACGACATGGAGCTTTAGAAGTGAATGACCGGTCTACAAAGGTTGTATTCCCTCATTCACTTAGATGTAAAGTGTAATCATTTTGTATCGTCGGATTTTCTTATAATATATTCTAGGGTTAGGGTTAGCTAATACAGAATTTTTTTAAAATGGTATGGACGATGCCTCCTGAAACCTTGTTGTCGTGCTAGGTAACCCTACAGTGGTAGCAGTGCCATGCTATAAAATTAGACGATGTTTGCTAGGATTACGAAACCGAAACACCCGATACGAAAACTTGGTTTCTTTCGAATTTAAAAATTCTTCAAATTTTTTTTTAAACAACTGCAGAATATTATATGTGATGTAACATGAACACCACAAAAAATTGAGGCAATTTTGACCTAAAGTGGCCGGCCACAAGGGCTTAAAATCCGAGCTCACCGGGTGAAAAGTGGAGTTCTGGCTTCAAATTTTGGTAGTGTTCGAGTCTCTGGTTTTGGGGTTTCAGGTGTTGTTTGTTTTTGCTAAATTTGCATGTGATGTTAACTTTCTGCAAAGGTAACTCGGAGTGTTTCGTATACGTAATTCTAACATGTATTCGGGTTATTTAGACGTTGTTAAAAGTTTGAGCGGATATCAATAACCCAATTTTTCCCCGCTGGAAATTTTCCAAGTGGTGGATTATTTCCGAGTTTAAAATTTTCAGAAAATCTTGCAAGCGATTCTGTGCACCCTCTAGAAGAACGAAACCTTAACTCAATTCTTTGACCGTCAGAACCGCCATAAAACCCTAGGATTTGTGGTAGTTCAACGATGCCACAGTTGAGGCATTGGTTGACCCTTCTACGGCTGGTTCATAGGAGCTGTAGCATGTTCTGGGTACTTTTTGAACTCCGCTCAAGTGTTGAGCTTGTCTGGAAATTTTGGGTGTTTGATTATTCGATCAAAAAGTTTAACTTCTTCTAGCTATCTGTGATTGTGATACAATATTTGGAATCCACAAGTAGTTATGTGATAACTAGTTTGAATTTTATAAATCTAGCAGTTTAGTCTCATTGGATCGGTTACCACGGGATTTTGATGTTGATCAAAAGTCCGTCGCAACTACTTAGCCTACGCGGATACTCACTGGGTAACCTTATTAGATAGACACGCCCAATAGCCCTGACCAATTGACTGTAGGAGAACCCCGTTGACTAAAGCATCCGTTCGGGTGCTCGCGGCTGCGGTGTTCCGCCTAAGTGAACTTCGTCGACGGTATCAGGGGTGCGGCCTTCTACTAAAGTTTCCGATGAGCATTCGATCAGGATGTCGGGAATCTTGTTGAATTACCCGATTTGATATTGAAAAGTGTTTTCGATATCGAGACTAAAATGTGGGGTTTATATTTGTTAGGCATGTGATGTCTAAGGAATTCATTTGGTTAGGAATGAAATCCAAAGTATAAGATACATTGGGTTTATGATGTCCAAGGTGGTTGCGTATTCCAATTGTTGTAGTTTTTCACTTTCTTTTCTGCCACCATAAGTGTAATATATGGTGTATCGCCGGTTTCGTTGCTATATGTCAACGACAATTAAGATACGCATATTTACTTACGTTGATGACATGTAATGTTATGTGTTACTGTGATATGTTATATTGGATCATCGTGTTTTGAATAGCCGGAGGTTTTTATGTGAGATGAGAGTTTTTTATTTTCATTCATGTAAAAGCTTGTATGTAATATTCTTTTATTGGGGCACTTCCGGGTATAGGATGATGTTACCATTGATGTATATTATTTACTTTTTCGCATTAGGATACACCCAAGGAGGAGAGCACAAGTAACCGGGTTCTAGGGTCCAGTGGGAGACCATCTCAAGGAGTTGAGACCGGGTCTCCTAACTCTAGAATTGGTAGGGTTGCTTGTCTCTCTCGTAGAGATCTAGGGATGTGGGTTTGGCTATTCATCGCGACCGTGGAATCCATGTTTTATACTGGCTTAATTTAAAACACGGAAATCCTAGTATATCCAATATTTCATATGTTATCTTCTGTTGCTCTGTGATGTGATCACTATGATATGTTCAGACAAATACCTATATTATATATATGAGATTTAATTAATATTGCTGCTTTTGTTTCATATGTGATGCTTGGGAAGCATAGTTGACGGGACATCATTAATGAGATTAATGAAATAAAAGAAACCTAAAGATGTTGTAGAAACTTGTTTTAAAAACTGGTAACTCTTGTTCTTGCTTTGCATAGCGGTATTTCTTGTAGAATATCCAGCACCTTATTCGATAAGGAAAGAGCCGAGATCCCTTCACCGGGAGTGACCTCTTTAGCGAAACTAGCAGATGCTACAAACTCGGATTGCCTTTTGATTTCTTTTATAATTTTTTTTTTGCATAGTGGTATTTGTGAAATATCCTGCACCTTATTCGATAAGAAAAGAGCCGAGATCCCTTCACCGGGAGTGACCTCTTTAGCGAAACTAGTAAAAGCCTAAAAAACACACCTTTTTCAAAATCACTCGATTCTACAACGATATCAAGTTCATTACGCAAAGGGTTTTCTTAAATACCTGTCGTAGCCCTTTGTCATTTCAGATAAGTAGTATTTAGTATTCGTGCTGTGTTTGTTGGCCTTTGTCAAGGCGTAGTGTGCGGTAGCTGATTAGTGCTTATCTGCTTGAGCATATGATGCGATTGGATCAAGGTAGTCGTGCAACCTTGTTGGCCTTTGTCAAGGGTTGTGCGGGTGGGTTTAATTCAATCAGGAAATGACGGGTTGAACTTGACTAGCATCCTATGGTTTGTTGGCCTTTGTCAAGGTCATAGGAGGTTAGGGGCAAAATATTATCGGGAATTTCAAGTGTTGAAATTTGCAATAAGATTGCATACCTTCTATGAGATAGTTGGATCCCGATACCCACTGCTAGTAAGAGTTACTCCTGGGAGAGTTTTACACATTACAATTAGCCAATCAAGTAGGTGTCTAGAAAGGTGTTAACGGGGTTACGCCCCTGGGAAAACGAGGTTTATTTTAATTAGGTCCATGCAAATGCACGGGGAACCTCCCTCAAAGTACTGACACTAGCCTGGCCGAAAGATTGGAGAACTTGTAGGGTGTAATTAATCCCGGCTAGTCTTACATTTTAGGGTTTGATGGATGATTTGATAAAAACAGTGGGAGCCATCCTGATTAGATAAAATAATTACCAATCTAATTTTGCAAGAGCGCACGCAGAGTGTTTTCTTCTCTCTCTCTCTCTCCTGGTAGCGACCATGTCACGCCTTAATCAAGATAATAATATGGATGCATTGACCGAACCTGCTTATTATACTAAGCTAGGGAACATTGGTTCTGCTCCATCTTATAACTGTTATAAGTCCGAGCAGTAAATAGGGGAATATCCGGATTCCCATGCCACCCAATCGAGAATTAAGCATGTTGATGCATATTCTTCGGATGTGTTCGTTACCGAGAATTGTTTCTCAGTATCCTCTATGTCCTAGGTATGTGATACCGGATCAGGATCCCACATATGTAAGAGTTACATGGGCTACAGAAATGTAGAGAACTGAGAATAGGTGATATATCTCTAAGTGTAGAGAATGGTGCAAATGTTGCAGCTAAATCAGTTGGCAGATATCACCTTGTATTTATTTACATTGATTCTGAACAAATGTTATTAGATACCGAACCTGATATACAACATTACATCAGTTTCTTTATTAAGTTAAAGAAAGATATAATTCTGTATTAGAGGATAATATTGTGAACATTTTCCTGAATCAAGAGTTGATTGGATCAGGCACGTTATGTAATGGCATATAAGTTCTAAATCAATCCACGGTTCAAAGTAAGTAGAACACACACAAGATGATCAATTCAGAAATGAACGAATTCTTCTTAAGGCATTGTAGACAAGGTCATATCAATGCGACACGACCAGCTAAGTGTCACAACCCGAAAATGGCACATGACGGCCCTTAAACTACGCAACATCTACAGGTGTAATGCCATTTAAGTAAGCCGAAAACCCAGCAATCTAAACCATCAAAAGTAGTAAGAAATAGGCACATTGATAAAACTTTTGAAATCTCAAACCAAATTATTTAAAGTCCAACTTTTATTCTTTAAAATTTTGGCAGCACCTCCTTTGTAAAACAAGCCCCCCAAAATGGGTACAATAATATATAAGTAAAAGCATCCCAAACGGGAGCAAAATCCACACCCAACGGTGGAAAACAACCACCACAACAGATATACGACGCCGTAGCAAAGAAAGAGACGATATAAATAAAACCGCGTAAAAAACCTTCAAGTCACAAAATGATATACAATATCGTCCTCACATCAATTCTAAGTCATACAAGATAATGGTAGATGGAGAGTACATGATACAACAAATATACAACAGGCAACATCGGATAACCGCAAAACCTACCTAAGAAAAACTACACAATGTCAGGCGAAGCGGTATCCGCAGCAAAAGATGATATGATGGATGAAATAGCCCTGCCTCTGACTATCCTGAGGAACACCTGCAAAACACTGTGGCGCAACGGAGGTGAGTTGCCAACTCGGGAATAGTAAAATAACATATGCAGGTAATCGCAAGTATGCACGAATTGCGCGAATCTAACATCTGCAAACTATCAGCAATAAATGGTCATATGTAATGCATCAGTCATGAAAGGTACACTAACAGGTACGACTAATACATGAAGCAATAATATGATAATCTGTATGCAATAATCATGTAAGGTACTCTATCAGGTACAACTAATACATGAAGCAATGCAAATAATGGTATGTAAATGCAACAGTCATGGAAAGTACTCTATCAGGTACTACCAATACATGAAACGGTGCATAAATAATAAATGTGGAGTATGGAATAAAACATGTCATTTCCATGGAAATCCTAACCTCGCGGTAGGACCAAAATCCAACAAGACAATCCAAATCCCAATTTCCACAAATCAGCCCCCAAATTGGCTCTCATATCATGTAAATCTCATATATCCTAATGTCCAACATCAAGTATATGTCATATACCCCGAATGTACCACATCAAGTAGATCTCACATATCATGTATGTACAATTTCAGTATATCCCACATATCCTGTGTGTACAATATCAGTATATCCCACATATCCTGTGTGTACAATATCAGTATATCCTACATATCCTGTGTGTACAATATCAGTATCAAGTAAGTTTCATATAAGGTGAGTGTCTAACATCGACACCTAAAACATCATGAAACAAGTGTCAAGCATCGACACCGAAATATTGATCTATCAGGTGCTGTCACCACGACTGGCCCCCTGATAGGTATGTATCATACGCGATACCGAAAAGCCCGAGTGACTAGCTCTGACCCTCGTCTCTCGACGTATCCATACGTACATGACTCCCGTCGGTATCCCCACGATAACCGCCGAGTTATAGGTACTGTCACCGGTAGGTACTTGCCCACCTTCCAGGCTCAATCGGCATGGACCGTCGATCTTCTTGCCGAGGGAAACCGTACCGGGCCCCACCATGTACCCTCACACGACCCACGACGCTCCTCGCGTGGGGTATATATATATATCAGAACTGATAAAACTCATGGTGGCTGCTGAAATATCATATCAAGAGGAACCGGGTTTTTCAAATAATGCATAATTTCATAAAACAACCACGGTCCTCAAATCCAGAAAACATCAAGTAATGAATAAGTATAACGGCATGAATCAATACATATATATTAGCGTCCCACTCCACTAATATATATATATATATATATATATATATATATATATATATATATTATATATGCATATATATATATATGCATATATAACAGCGTCCCACTCCACTCATATATATACTTAGGAGTAACAATATCAGAGAACATCATATGAAATCCAAGAATGTAACATATGCAGCATGAACAGTAGTATGAGCATATAAAGGAAAACGGCTATTTAACTGCCACAAGTTAATAAATATTTCATGCGGTTCCTGATTTTCTCCGAAATCAGATACAACATCATAAACAGGTGAACATGTAGCTATAACAAGGTATACGTAACCATGTCGGTATAGCAAGATATGTGTGTCCATATGTAAGTATGTATGATGTCAAAGTAGCTGTAGCAAGGTATGTGTCTATACCTATCCATACATTGTAATACTCTCCAGGTATATGTATGTATGTAAGATGTACAGTTAGCTATGTCTCATATGTGTATATACCTATCACTAATGGTACACTACCATATAGGTATACAGGTAACTAGCATGTAAGAATGTCAAGGCATATGTGTAAGCATGTAGGCCTACAGGTATGCTATAAGTCATATGCATAAAGAAATATGGATCAATGTCTCAATGTACCTAACGAGCAATATCATATCTATAGGGGTGTTGTGCGTGTCATGGCAATTATTGACGGTTTGTGTGGCATACAATCAGTGCTCATGCAACATAAGTCGTTAATAATAGTGCAATGTCCTAAGGATACTAGTCCAAGCACAACAATAACTAAGCAGTAATGTATATGCGCAACTCTATATATATGCAATAGAATATGCGAAAAAACATAACATCTCTAGCCCAGACGCATAACGCCATGCGGGCGATTCCCCTGTAGATGTTAAATCTACTCACCAACCGTCCTGGCTAAGTAAAGCCAACCACCTGTTTCCCCTTCTTCGCAGCGTCCGAAGTCCCCGCCTGCGAACCTAAAACAACACAACGATAACACAAGTATATATTAATATATTAGTAAACGACCATAAACACGTACAAACTACGTTTTACTGACACACCAACTCCAAACCTACTCCCAAGTGTTCGTATTGTGGCTAACGTACGTAGCGACACGACGAAACCAACCCAAGAGAAAAACCAGCACGAAGTGCACGGACCGTGTCGGATAACGTATCGCGCATAGTCGTATCACTAGAAACTAGCTATGTGATCCCAGATTTTGCATACAGAGAAAACTCAACAACTAAACAAGACCAAACATACCTAAACCAAAGCAGAAACCTACCCACAAAAACCCAAACCCTAACTCCTCCCAAAAACCGATTTCGCCGGAAATCCTCTTCATGTCACCGGCCGAAGTCCAAGCAGGGTGGTTCGTGCTTGAGGTGATGTCCTATGGTCTCTTGTACAACACAACTACATTGTTTGGTTTTCTAGTACACACCCCGGGTCACAGCAGAACACAGATATCACAAATTGACACTAAAAATACGATATTATGCACAAAACTTAACTTAAAGCAATCAAAACTGAAACTAAAAGGATACACATCACTACCACAACATAAAGAACAGATAGAGATCATTACCTATCCTCAAGAACTCAAAGATCCTAGCTTTCCTAGCTCCAAGGCATCCAAGAGGCAAAACTAGATTAAAGATGTGATTTTTGTGAGAATTGTGATGTTTAGTGATGGATTTGTGTAGAAATGGTGAAGAGAAGCTAAGTTTTCAGTTTGAGGAATGAGGAAGTGAAGAAATAATGCTAAAGAGATAGAGAAATGAAAGAAGGAAAAGATAAAGAGAGAGAGGTGAGTGTAGGAGAGTGAGTGCTCCATTACACTTATTGTACACTATTCTCACCAACCTCACACCAAAACAAAACCGAGAAAAATATCTCTCTTCTCATTCAACAAATATCAAGGATTAAAGCAAAGAATGGATTTAAAGCAAAGGATTAGAATTAAGGTTAAGTGTCAAGGTTGCTAAAAACTAGCTTATCATAAACAAACCCATACATTTACGTGCACACGTGCGTGCATGCCCATAAAAAATAATATTAAAATAATAATTAAATGTTATAAAATGTGAGGAACCCGAATTGGTAAACTTTTTACAGTAAACCCGCATTACCGTCTAAATTAACACTAACCGAAATCTAAGGCGTTACAATCTCCCCCCTTATAAAAATTCGTCCCCGAATTTAAAATTCTCACATACCTTCAAGAAGATGAGTACAAAACTCCCAAATCTCGCTCACAACCTCCCAAGTGACCACCTCACGATAAGGCTACGCCCTAGAAAACCCTCCACAGATGGCAAGACCCTTGACCGAAGTTTCTTCACCTGCTGAGCCACTAACACAAATGGCTGCCGGTGAACGAAAAGATCGCGTCCAAGCAAAATGGTCTGGTGATGAATCATGTGAGAAAGGTCAAGAAGGTAATTGCAAAGTATCAACACAAGGAATACGGGATGAATACTCAATAATCTGGGCGGAAGTGCCAAATCAAAGGCAACGGAACTAACTCGCTTTAAGGATCTCAAAAGGACCTACAATCCTGGGATAAACTCCTCAAAACTCAACACGTCATTCATCGGAAAATCCTTAGGAATACATGATCTCCCACTGCGAACTCAAATCTGCGACCACCACGATCGACATAAGACCTCTTTCTGCACTGGGATGTCCTCATCCTGACCTGAAAGTTAGTGTATATGCCCTAGAGGCCATTACTGTATCATACTAGTTTGTATATTACTTAATGGAAGCTTGGGATATTAATAGTTGTATAGACAGTCTTGCTCAAAATGGTAGTATGCTACTTGGTTTATTTCTACTTTAATATGTGCATGTGTTTATTTTAGCATATCGCTTATACATATTAGTAGAGCCCTTAGGATCTTTGCTTGATTACCAGCGTTGTGATGGCAGTCACACTAGTGGGGGCTGGGTAATCTATAAGCACATCCTTATACAGGTCCCTAGTCATAGGATTATCGAGACGGGGCATCGATACTACGGAGTAGACTAGCGTATACGCTTCTCATCCCAGTAGGGGAAATGGTCTGTCCCACAGCCATTAGTACGTCGTACTGGAGATAGTATGCGGGTGCTCGTTAGGTTATGAGTACACCGGACATGACTCGTAGGGAATTGCTGGTTGGTACTATACCTATCGTCAGATAGCAGTTCCCAGGTGACAGGAGTACAGCTTAGTCCGTCGACTTGACACTGCTACATCGCCTCGAGTGTGTTCCCACTGTACTTTGATTACAACCCTATCACGGCTCAAAGGAGTCGTGCAAACAGGTAGTAGTTGGGTGCAGTCCTGAAGCTCTTGGAGGCAGTAACGGTTAGACATGATTCGACTCTCCCGGTATTGGGGGTTGATATCGCGCTGTGTCTAGGAGAGCCATTACACAAAGTCCCTGGCCAGGGCAAGCGAGAATTACTGGTAGTGTTTCCAGTAGTTTCTCAGGGTGTTCTGGGTTACACTCCGGCACGACTTGTACCGCTATTACGGGTCTGACGTTTACCGCCCCCCAGGCTCGACATGCGATACTCAATGACGAATAGACCGGACTGTACGGAGATTGTCACATTCTGGCTCAGTAGGAGTTCGGATGGGGTCTACCTCGTCGGCCTTCTTATCGACATCTACCTGGGGACCGTTACGTACAGCTAGTGCCACTTGCGATCTGTGGTTAAACCCACTGCCAGCGTAGTGTCGAGTCTTTAGTGTCCCACACAAAGAGTTTCCCTGCACTGGGCAAAAGGTGTAGAGGCCGTATGGTTTTACGGCTGGGCAACGATCACTTACGTGCACTTGTGTGCGTATGATGTTCGGGCAGAAAATACTAGTGGTCTTTGGTTTAAGCTGGATCCTCGTATTGTATAGATGGATTAGTTTTGTCTTCTGTGCATTCGTATTATACGGAATGCGGATGCGGGTGTGTATGCACGATTGTGAGGAGCGATGAAGGAGATGCCTCATTAGGGTTTTGACCATTGACTTGGTCAAAACCGTTATGAGGTGGAGGAAAATATTTACTAATCCTTTTAATGATAATTGTGATGGCTAATTGCTTTGACCATTTGACCTAGTTGGCCTTGTTGACTTGGATATTTTTTGTGAGCTCTAGACTCTTCTTATGGCTTGGATTTAACTTGACATGATAATGGTCAAATCAATTGTAACCATCATAATTTATCATGAAAAAAGAATGGTAATTATTTTTCTTATGGATCATTATCTCTTGCTCATTCTCACTCATCAAAAGAGAGCTCTCATACTCTCTTCTTCTTCCTCCTCACTAGAAAATCCTATAGCTCTCATGTGTTGAGAAAATTAGGATTTAAATAGACAAACAAATCGATCTTCTTCCTCTACATCACCTAGGACATCAAGCTTAGCATACTTTTTGCCCTAGTTACCTCGGTTCTTGAGGTGGAGCTCGGACTAAAGACTCTCGGGTGGATCATCATCGACTTAAGGAGGCCGTTGAAGAAGCCACGATCCGGATCGACCCATGGAGCCTACGGAGACGAGGAGGACAGCGGAGAAGACCCGAAGGACTTGTTGCATGAGGTATAATCGTCTATCACAGTAGATTAAACCTCCCGTAGTTTCGTTAGATATGGTTTGCCAAAGATCCTTTAGCGTTAGTCTATGTTGCTATGTAAGAAAGTTTTGATTTTTTACTTGTTCCGCCTCCTCGCTAGCTTGCGGGGTGAGCGACATAGACTTACAGTGGTATCAGAGCCTCACTAAAACATTACTAACTTGTTAGCAAAGTGTTAGAATACGATCGCCGGAAAAATCGCAAAACACGAACTAAAAATGCACTTTTCTGTCGTTTTTAAAAACTGGTCCAAAAATTTTTCCAGGGACCTTAAAAATACGTGCAGGCTTTTTTATGGACACCCAAGAAAAATGAGATCGTAAATCGGTCAGACCGCCGCGGAAGCGCGGCGAAACCAAGCGTTTCGCCGTGGATCCGCGTCCGAGTCGACTCCAAGTCAACTCGTTTTTCATGCAGAATGTCCAGCATGGTGTTTTGTGATTTCTCTGTTATTTTGTTTCTGCCCAGATTTTATGAGTACTGTGTTGTGCTTGTGGTAGATTCAAATCTGGTTATCGATCGAAATTCTAAGTATTTTAGCTAATCGGATCTTCTGTGATTTGATATATGTACTGAACGTCTACTGATCGCTATACGTCGATTAGTGGGGGTTGTACATATCTGTGTTCTGTGATGTTGGATTGTGTATATGAACTTGTTCGATCGTCGTGGATGAATAGCCGGGGATGTAAGATGAGTGTTTATTTATCTTTCATTCAATGTAATATTTGTAAATTGATGTAATATTATTTTATGGTCGCACATCTGGGTTGAGGTTATAGCCACTATTGTATATTATTTCTTTTACTGTTTTTTGCTCCTAGGATAGACCCAAAGTGGGGTGCACAAACTACCGGGTACTTTGAAGTGCCGAGTGGCCTACTCACGTTGTTGAGGGAGGTTGCTTCACTTCGGATATTTGGCGGGTAGTTTGCCGCACCCGTAGGGGTCTAGGGTGGAGTTTGGCTATTCATCGCGACCGTGTAATCCGTATTTCGTTGCAGGCTCAAACGAAGCGCGGATTCCTAGTATATCCAATGTGTTCATCTGTGATCTGGAATGGCTATCATTGCATCTGATTAATGTATATATCTATATATGATATCTAGTAGGCGTTGCTTAGTTTTGCATCCGCGCTAGTCCAGCCCCTGCTCTGTCGTTAGTTAAGTAACCTAACGGGTGATGACGGGGCCCAGTGGCGAATGCGGATGGCATAAGCGTACGTCATATTTTCGTTGTTTTCTGCAATGGTAGGATTAATTGATGGGACACATTATATTAATGCAAAGAAAACAATCCAAAGATGAATTGTTCGAACAATTTCAAAACCCACTCGGTTTTTTCAAAACTGCAAAACTTTTAAAAAAACAAGGAGCTTAAACCATTCCTTTTAAAAGCTATCAGGTTCTTTCAATTATATCAAGTTCACTACGTTCACGGTTTTGCCAAAACCATTCGTAGCCCTCCGTCATTTCATATGAATATTCAATAGTATTCAAGCTATGTTTGTTGGCCTTAGTCAAGGCATAATGATTGGTAGCGCTCGGTATTCATATGTTGCATAGATAGATGCGTTGGTTTGGGACAATCGTATTACTTTGTTGGCCTTAGTTAAGGGTATATACGGGTGGGTTCTGTCATGACCCGAAAGGTACGGAACGTGACTGGCACTTAAATTACGAACGTCTCAAGGCGGAGGTAATCTAAGTATGCCAAAACCCAGAAATCAAAACCAAATAAGCAGTAGAGTGAAGGAAAACCAATTTATTGAAAGCGATTTGAATCATATAAGTCACATCAAGCCTTTTTAAAAGCAACGTCCATTTATCCGAAAATTTTGGCAGAGTCTCCTTTGTAAATACTGGCCCCCAAACGGGTAGAAACAGGAATATATATGAATACAAGAAATAAGGCATTCTCAAGCGGGAGCTAGCACTTCGCCCCAAGGCGGACTCAAATCCCACGCAATATAAATCAACAATGTGCAAGTAAGCATAAAAAGGCACAAGTAATAAGCAATATGTCGGCTCAAGTGAGCGTGACCCAAAGAAACAATATACATGCCCATAAATCTCACTGTCTCGCCTCTAAGTCAATATACAACAATACTGGTAGATGATACAGTAGATGGAGTACACTAGATACAATGAATATACAAGGTGGAAAACAAAATAAACACATAACCCACCTACGAGCAAAAATCCTCAAATCCACGCAAAAGGAGGAAGTGCGTCCGCCGCAACAGTACTGACGGATCGGACCTGCAAAAAGTCTGTGGCACAACGGGGGTGAGTTGCAAACTCCTGAGTAATATGTATCATCTATAAAGACTATCGTAAGCATGTACGCAAAGTGTCACAATTCTTCAATATTGATATGGTATGAAGTACTAGCATGTATGCGACATGAATGCAATGTAACACGTGATCTGAATATGCTGATATGAGGAAATCATTATTTTCATCTTAAGAAAATTTCTATGAAATATCTGAGGAAATATCATATGAAATCAACAGAAATCCGTGCCCAGCATCGACACCTCAAATAAACATCTCAGTGTCCCAAAGTGTCTGTATCCAATATCCCGGCCCCAGCCGTCCGGCTAGTCCATCTCAAAATATCAATATCTCAACATCTCACGGCCACGGTCGGCATCCTCTGGATATCCTCCGCACCAACAATCACCGGTAGGTAGTCTGCCCATGCCAGGCTCATCGTCTACTACTCGAACTTCTTTCCCCAGGGTACCTTACCGGGCCCACCATGTACCCGAGACGGTTCATCCAACTTCTCGAAATGGGTCTCGAAAACCAACAGAAAACTCATGGTGGACGACACAAATATCATGTCACGAGAAAACTGCAACTTGCCATATTTAAAATTATATCAGTTTTATTAAATCCTTGCGGTTTCTCCAAAATCTCATAAATCTCAAATACTGAAATCCTCCAGAAGAAAGTACCATAAGTATGCATGTCAATGATGATGAATGCATATGGTATCAACAGTGCGAACTGCAATATATGACATAAGGACTATGTATGATCGAATGATGTAACGAGGTACATGCATATGACTAGCAATACTACATGTTCATCTTGCGGAATTACTATATTAGTACTGGTTTATATGTCTTATATAGTGAAATTATTCTAAATTCCGGTTTAAACAAGTTATCTAGTATTTGTGGCATGGCAATTACCAAGGCGTGTGTGTCCACATGAAAAGTGCTCGTGCTGCATAAAACCCTGGTAATGGTGCAAGTGTCCTATGAGATGAAGTTGCACAATTATATATAATGAATTAAGCAAGCCAATTATTTCCTGTGTCGCATATCTCATTTAATGGTTTCAATGGTTTTTATACGATGAATTTAACATAAATATGGATATACAGGTCATGCAGTGCTGTAAAATAGGTAACTAAGGACTACATGCAAAAAGCTGGTATTACTAGAAATTCTAAACTTATCGGGTGCCTTGCTCCATCCAAAAGATTCTCCCCGTAGATGTATACATCTACTCACCGGAATTCCCCAGCTATCTTGATCCAATCACCACTTTCCCTTTTCGTGCCGCGTCCGAAGTCTCCGCGACCAATCCTGGAATTTGCACAACACAAAATATAAAGTTACAGATCATGAAACGACGCATGTCACAAAATGAATGGGTCAATGTCAACGAGTTAGGCACATTGTGCACAAGGTGCGCGGAACACACACGAAAAACACTACAACCTTAACTAAAATTGTCGTTTCGGACCAACCGCCAAAACAAAACCCGATCAACCAAGTTTCGCATTCCCACATCCTAAATGTCGTAGGAGATGCCAAAAATATAATCAAGATATCAAAAATAATTCATCACATAATTTTAGAGAAAAAAAACTAGTAAGCGCTAACATTCCAAATTCGGTGCAAAAATCGTCGCTTTGCGACAAAAAGACAACTATCATGCATAATCACCCAAGTTAAACCATTAGATAGCCACCACACTAAATTTCAACACATTAACCATGCTTCAAAACCTATTTCCCATACAAAAACCATTTCTTGATTTTATAAACTAGCACTTCTAATCAAAAACCATACTAGAAAAACCTAGATTAACACTAATTTAAAACCCAAATTGCAAGTTAACCTCTTAGATTAGGTTAGAAAAACCACTAGATAACAAAATAAATTTAATTAACCTAGTAATGGTTTTCTAAAACCCTAGTTTAAACTCAAACCATTCACTTTAAAAAAAACTAGATTAGAAATTAGCAATAAATTTAACACTAAAACAATTTCAAAGTTCTAATTTAGCACACTTAAACTACAATTTAACCATTTGATTAGAAATTATACCTCACAAGTTCAACCCTAGCTTGCTCTAGCCTCCCAAGACATCTCCTTTCTCCAAGTTTTGAACAAATTTGGACTTGAGGATGTAAGTCTACGGTAGCGCCCCGGCCGTCTAACAGATGCCAAATGCGGAACAAAAACTTTTTAGCTGGCGCTATCGCATACTACAACCCGGATCTGCCATTAAAGCTAAACTAACAAACTACAAAGTGGGTAGAAATGTTATACCAAACGATCCGAGTCCTTCGGTCTTCAACCATCATCCCTCGCTTTGTTGTGGCTGCTCCGATCTCCTGAATCTCCAGTCTTCTCTTCCAGGAGGCACCACGTCGACAGATCTTTAAACAGGCTCCCGCCTCTGAACCGAGGCAACTCGATCATCAAGTTTGCCAAAAGAGATGACCAAGATTGATGTAGAGAATGAGTAGAACACTTTGTCTCACTTCGTCCAAAGCCATGGACGAACGGTTAATGAAGTTGCCTTTTGGAGTAAAATGAAATGAGAAATTGGTATATGAAATTTCCATGAACCACTACTATAATCTTTTTCCTACAACCACAATCTTTTTACCAATCCATCATCTTCACCAAATGAAAGGGCCGACCACTTAATAGGATGAGGGAGGTGAGTGTAGGATGGGGGGTGACTACAACATTAAATGATATGAATGATTCATCTAAACACCTTGCACTAATCATTTAATGAAACAATGATTCATAACAACACATAATGACATCATTAAATGAACAATTAATGCATTAAGCCACTTCACCATCTTAGTCACAATCTAGAAGCTTCCACACACATCACCCTCATGACTCACCCTAGTGACGAAAAGATAAATCCGAATTTAACCGAATGTTAAATACGGGTGATAGAAAACAGGAAACTGGCATCTTCCAAAAGCGATCCCGAAACGAATTTCTGGATAACCCCGTATCAGTATAAATATACCCGCATTTGTATTACGACCGAATACAAATGCAACTGAGACAAAGATATTATATCAACACAGTATAATACTAGGATCCGGCTTAAACCAAAGCCCACCGGTATTATCTGCCCGAAATATGACACGTGCGTAAACACATGTGCATTTTCCGAACCCTGCCATAAAACCATACGGCCTCTACAACGTTTCTCCCGAACTTGGGAAACTGTCTGTGGGGAACTCTAATGACTCATCAACACATTGGCACTGGGTATAACCTCTAGCACGTCAGAGGTACTAGCTGCACGTAACGGTTGCCTATGTATTGATCGGAAGGGAAGCTGACGAGCGAACTCATCCAGAAACCCTACTGAGCCTGACAGTGACAATATCCGTACAGTCCGGTCCATTCGTCTATGAGTATCGCATATAGGGCCTAGGGACTGGTAAACGTCAGACCCCCAATAGCTGTATAAGTCGTGTCAAAGAGAGAAGCCCAGAACACCCTGAGATATTACTGGAATACCTACCAGTAAATCTCGATTACCCTGGCCAGGGATTTCGTGTAATGGCTCTCCTAAACACAGCGCGATCTCACCCCCAATACCGGGAGAGACGAATCCCCGACGATCTGCTCACTGACTCATTGTGGCTCGGGACTTGTAACATTTTCAAAAAGATAAAATATTAATTTTGGGAATTTTTATAATTTAATATTATTTTATTGAATATTTTAATATTTTGGTATTATTAAATACAAATAAATGGGAAAAATTTTGGAAAAATCTAAAATAAGGAAAATTAGAGAATTATGCCATTTCTAAGTTTAATTGATTAGTTATATGCTAAATTAGTGCTAATCGCGATTAAAAATCGCTAATCGGTTTTTTTAGCATTTTGTGCAAAACATGCACATATCATTCTTTTTTACACTTGTGCATTTTCACCATGGTTTGCTTTGGGGTTACTATTTATGTGAGATGGATTTTGAGAGGAAAAAGGAAAAGAAAAGAGAAAAGAATAAAGAAATTGGTAGTTGGTGAGAGAGAGAGAGAGGTATGGGCTTCTTTGACCAAGACTTAGCCATTTCCTTTGATCCCCACACTCATTTCCCTCCCTCTCCCTCTGGTTGTTGCTGCTGCTCCTGCTTCCTCCCCTTTCCTCCACCTTCAAGCCCTCATTTCTCCTCTAAAACATCACTATAACCCTATCCCCATTTCTCTAAAAAGATGCACAAGCTCAAGATCTACACATTGGACCAAAGAAGCAAGGATTTTGGCCAATAGGGCAACTCAAGAAAATTCTTGAGTTGCCAAATGAGGTAATTACTGAACCATTAGCTTAGTTTTAGCATTACTTTTAACCCTATGTTAAGATTGAATCGATATCAGGTAATTTTGTGAACATGGGAAAAACCTAGTTAGGGTTTGAGGGAAACTTGTGTTGTATGTGAAACTGAGTTCAATAGAGGCTACACCAACACCCTAGTGTATGAATTGAGACCCTAACCTGAAGCTTAAACCCATAATACGGATTTTAGAAACCGATATCGGGGAATTTATGAAATCTGTGAAGGGTATATTGAATCTGCTATCACCCGAGACACCCTAAATTAAAATTGGTTAGACAGTGGTATGTGCAGGCACCCAGGAAGCTACCACCAAAACCCCAGCCCCTAATTCCTTTTCCCGGCCGCAAATTTACCCATTCTGGCCGCAATTTGCGGCCAGACTATGGTGGATGTGGCTTGTTTTGGTTTTGGTGTTCCCTTATCTGTAGTTTAGGCCCTTGGTATGTTTAGATTTGTATAATTGGACCTAGGGTGAAATCTGGGACATATTTCCTAAGTTGCTGTTTTGGATTCGTGTTTCCGTATTCCGTATTTTTAGGTCTGAATTTGTGTCTTGTGTTTTGCCTCGACTATTTGGCGTTTATACGACGATATAGAGGATTTATTGATGGTTTTGAAAGCGTGCCATAGGTTCTAACCTATAGGCCTCTTATCGTATCGTTTTGGGTTTCGTGTGCCGTTTTAGCTTTGATTTGGTTTTAATGCGCATATACGATATTTTGATATGTAGGTACCCATGAAGACTTCGGGACAACAAGCAAACGCGTGGCGACGTCCACAAATGAAGACGCAAGGTGAGTAGATTATATTTACTGGGGGAAGTCGGGTGGATGGCGTATAGCACCCCCGCAGTCCGTAGTTGTTATATTATATATGATAGTTAGGTGTATTATGGATAGTGTAGGGTTAGAAGTGACTAGTGTAGTTCATAGTCGCGAACCCTAGAATAGAATTACACCTACACATACACCCTTGCATATTCCTTATACTTGCACTGTGTTGATGATATTGGATGACATTGGAGATGAGTCGATGATGTTGGGCCTTGTGCCGCGAGATCGATGATTTGATGTGATTCGTATTGGGATACGATATGTGATCTCTAGCGGGCCTTGGAACGTGTGCTTGCACACACAGTTTATTGATGGTATCAGTTGTACTAGACTTAGATCAGTACCCCAGATTATGTGATATGATGATAGTGATACCTGAGATGTGATGAGATAGTGGGATATTGACCGTACCCAGCTATTGGGATGCCGTACGACGATTTACCGTACGAGCCTATATTGATGATAGATCCGCGCTCATGACTTGAGGATGTCATATGATATACTGTATCGTACGCGATACTATTGAGGCGGGATCACCGACTATTATATCTATATATATATCGACTCAGATTTAGGTGGTTTCCATACCCCTCCTGATTTACTTGATACTTAGATCTGTAGTTTGCATAGTAGATGTTAGACTAGACCCGAGTCATACCTATTTCAAAACTACGAATCAGGAATATCTTAAAAGACAAGTAAAGAGATTCTACGGGTATTTTTCAAAGGACGTATCTTTCTTAAAATATACGGTAGCCCTTATTTTACTAAAAATCCTGATTCGTCTTACTTCAAATGACATAACTGCATGATATATACATATTGATGTAGATTCTTTACTGTGATGTTGATTATTTGATTTCCGCATATTCATGCTATTCATATTGCTTTGCATATGATTATTGTTATATTTTTATCATGCTGTTAGGACACCAGCACCATTATCGATGATGCGTATGTTCCACGTACACTATTTTCCGGCTCACACACTTCATCATCGATAATTGCCATGCCACTACACTGTAGTACTGTTGCGTTCATGATATGATTCTTGCATGGAATATTGAGCACTTATACTTGTACACAAACATAGATGATTCTGACTTGATTAGAGATTTGGGAACCGCAAGATGTTCTTCAAAACTGATTCGTTTTAAAGGAGCAGTTTCCCTCGACATGTGCACATTACTATTCCATGTTGCATGACTTATGATATGCTTACCTTTCTTACATGTCGCATACATCACGTTTTGATTATACGCATTGAGATATGTTGTTTCCATGATATTTCTGGATTTAGGAACCGTGGGTATTTCAAAAGAGAATATATAATTGTGTTAAAAACCTGGTTACCCTTGATATGATATTTCAGTGCGTCCACCATGTGTTTTCTCGGTGCTGAGAGCGACATGTGAAACCCGATTCGAGGAGGCGGATGAGGCCGATTGCGGGTACATGGTGGACCCGGTATGGTACCCCAGGGCGAGAACGGTTTCACTGTGTAGTAGACGGTGAGCCTGGCAGAGGGACTACTACCTACCGGTGATTGTATTTGAGCTCGGCGGATATCTGGAGGATACCGACCGGAGTTGAGAGATGGATATGGGCTGACCCGTACTGCCGGGGCCGAGGGCCGATACCGCAGACGGAGCCCCATATGGATGAGGATATGGGCTGACCCGTACTGCCGGGGCTGAGGGCCGATACCGCAGACGGAGCCCCATATGGACGAGGATTTACGTGCCGATGCTAGGCACAGGTTTCATGACGTTTTTCCATGATTTTGTTTATATCCTCATATTTGCATACATGATGCTTATTGTCATTGGGTGACGGGTGGACGGGTTCCACGTTTTTACAGACTTGATCACATACAGACTGGATTTTTATTGATCATACTTCATTTGTATATATAACAGGGTATGAGGGCGCTGTTATATATACCCTTACACCAATATTAGTGGTATGGGACGCTAATATATGTGTATTGATATCCTTTGATACTTCATCATATTTACTTCATGCAGACATACCTTATACTGATGACATGTTATTACCTGAGTACTTGGCACCACATACCTGTTTAGATGTTGCTTGCCACCTTATCATGTATCAGGCTTATTCCTTGAGGTTTATTACTGATTGTTGACCTAGGATTATGTCTTGCATTCGGTTTCTGCTTGTAGATATTCTCTATTTCACGAGTTGGCAACTCACCCCCGTTGTGCCACAGTTCTTGCAGGTTTGCCGTACAGGTTCCTTTGCGGCATTTCTGGCACATTGCTTCCTTGCGGGTGAATTGCATTTGGTAGGTGGTTTCTTTTGCATCAAGAACCACCATTGTACTTATATTATTCATTGTATCTAGAAATTCCATCAACCAAACTTGTCTATTGTTTCAAACTCATACTTTAGTGATGTATTATTCGACCTTAGAGTCGCGCTTAGTAGTATTGCGGTTTTCATGCTTATTGAGTTCTTTTGGTTTGATCCTCGCCTTTCGGCGTTGTATATTATATTGCATGTGTCGTTATGACCGTCAATTGACGAAGAGCTAGCTCCCGTTTGGGGATGCCTTTTACCATTGTATATATGCTGTTCTTGTTGTACCCCGTTCGGGGCCAGTATTTACAAAAGAAACTCTGCCGGAATTTTTAGAAAAGACTTTACCTTTTAAAAATGCACATTCGGCTTAGTTATTTAAAAACCTTGACTTCAAACATGTTTTCCTTCACTTCTTTAAAAACCAGTTTTCTTTACTTACTCTTAAAATGGTTTTAGATTTCTGGGCTTTGGCTTACTTGGATCAGATAGAGTCCTATAGACTTCATATGGTTCAAGGGCCAGTCACGTGCTCTTTCGGGTCGTGACAGGACTGTACCCAAAAAATTCCTGTTTGCACGACTCCTTTGAGCCATGGTAGGGTAGAAATCAAAGCACAGTGGGAACTCACATGAGACAAATGACGACCTCAGGTCGATGAACTAACCTATACACATGTCACCTGGGAACTGCCATCTGACGATATGTATAATACCAACTTAGCATGTTCCCGACGAGTCCAGTCCGGTGTACTCATAACTCAATGAGCACCTGTATACATCTTAGGTGAACCAACTGACACCAATGGCTTGTGAGACCGGCCACCGTCCCTCGTCGGGTTCTCGACTGTAAACACTAGTCTACACTGGAGTATCGATGCCCTGTCTCGAAACTCCTACGACTAGGGACACTTTAAGGATGTGCTTATAGACCCCAGCTCCCACATATATGATCGCCATCATACTGCTTGCAGTCAAGCAAGAATCTTATGGGCTCTATCAATATGCAATAGTGAACTAAAGCATGTATTAGATGATAAAGACAAACCAGATAGCATTCTATCATCTCGAGTAAGACAGTCATGTCGGTATAGGTCCTCCCTCAATCATTGCAATCACGTGCCTGCGATCGAATAATTGACTTAGAGGGCATCATATCCAACAATCTCCCACTTGCACTTAAGGCTAATTATTACGATGTCGCGTACTCACAGCTTGTGTGATACCGAACATCCAACTCCTCTACTAATCAGTTTCACAAAACTCGTTTGTAAAACTATCGTGTTCGAGAAATAGCCTCAGTGAGTGGATCTGCCCTGATGTTTCTTTCTATGTCTCTCTTAATCTCAAGTTCACGAAGAAAGCCATCTCCCGAATCGAGTAATAGATGTCTTAGAATATGTCTGGATATCTGATGGGACCTAGTTCATAAATGAACTCCAAATCCAAACTTCTTAGACTGTATTGATAATTGAACCTAATCAGTATCGCGCACCATGCCTCCCACAGTATCCTCTTGGACCACCAGTCCATAATACTATCCCTCGTCAGAGGGAAAAATATAACTCTGACAATCACTCTGTCATCCATGTCACCTTTGAAGCCTGGAATGATAACCGTCTCCCGAAGGAGGCTGCCGTCATCAAATCCGTAGAACATGCACTTATGTTCTAAAACTGCTTCCTTATGTTTCTTCAGGATTGGATTAATATAAACTTTTCGCATCTAGTGCAAAAACAACATCTGGTGTGGTACTTGACATCTCACGATTGACTCAATTGCCTAAGCAAGTGATCTGCCAATCATGCACATCCCTCTCTTTTTCAGTCTGTAAGACACCTTTAGAGAGGGTGACTCCATCAACTGCAGGTACACCACCATGCCAGGAGTCATCTATTCTAAAATACCATTAGAATATTGTCAAAGTACCCAAATTGGGAAACTACCTAATTTTAGATCTAAAACCATAGATCTAGTAACCAGAATGTCTGATATTATATCCATGTCCTTTGTGGAGAAACAACTGTGTGACAACCACAGTATAACCGATCGTAGTATAGGAATTTTACTTCCTACTCTGTGTATGTCATCCAAATACCAGGACATAACACCCTACTACCTTCTTAACAGATTCTTCCCCTATTCTGATGAAGTTAAACCTATGACTGTCATATCAAAATTAGATGATCTATCTCCGCTATAACTGCTCAAGTCTATAAATAGACATAAGCTACTTGCCCAGTATGCTTCCGCTGCTCCCACTGACTACGACAACCCTCTGGCAGAATAATATATACGTACACTTCTAAAGCTAGTTTAGAACGACGCTATACTTATCCTCCTGCCGGGTCTCATAGTCTGGAACAACAGTAGTGTCAAGTCTGGGTAAACAAGAACCTCCCTGTCACCGTCCTTGAGGCTACCGGAGTACCTCTCGGGTGTCTGAGGTTACCCACCATATCTGCGGAGTGGCTATTGGAATGTCAAACCTGATTGAATATATAGGTCCTATTAAATTTTCCGTAATCGTTTGCGGTTCTGGAATCACTTCCAGTTCTACCATACTCCCACTATTGTTTTCTGAAAAAATCCATTTTACTAAAACTGTAGCGAGTCAAGAACAATATCATTATTGATCTTCCATATGGTAGAAAGTCAACCCTCATCAAAGCCAGGGTCAACCCACAAACTGCTATTACAGAAACGTACCTAGAGTTATCCAGTGTCTGGTTTTAAGCATAAGCTGGACAATTCCCTTTACCTTAACATCGTTAAAATATGAAGCATTCTATATCCAATATAGAAACTTTGGCACTTATTTAATTGGAACCAGATTCAAATCATGCAGCTGTCTCCAGTGCATATCATCTTAATGGAGAGAGGCTAATCAGCATTACTCAACTTAGGAATCCATCCAATTATGAGTAACCTGAAAGAGAAACAAGTTTCTCAAAACCATTAACTGAATACCAATCACAAGAATCTACATCTTCAATTTCTTTGAAGAATCCCGATACCTGCGACACCTGGTTCTCTACTTTATTCTTATACCCACAACTTCTCGAAACTTAGACCTTGTATTTCTACGAAACACTTGTCTAAAATTAGAGAAGTCATAAGTAAACAGAACATAGTACGAGGACTATCCCCTTTGTCCTGATGGACACTGGACAACATACAATACTCTGTATAAGTCCTCTGAGTTTAATAACTCAAAACATGTGCGTTGTAGGTTGAAAACTGTCTCCAGGCGATTTCCTCAAATATCACCAATTACAACGAATTCCGATATAATGAGGATGATCACCTAATTCCCAATAACTTACTCCCACTCATTATCTGTAAAACTATACAGATGTGAGAATGAAACCTGGTAATTACATACCCTAGAGTAAGTATGTAATCGGGAAATCAGTTTTCCTTTAACAATGCACTGAAACATGAAAATGTTTCGTAGGGGTATCCTGGTATTCCTAGTAATGCCTCTCCCATAATCCAATTCATGATTTTAACCGTATATTTGTTTGCTACCTCTCCATATCCCTTTATTTGTCTTTATTTATTACCTTCTGTACACCTTCGTTAGGCTAAGTGGTTTTCTTCCTTCCCTAGCGTTCGGCACCAGCCTATGGTTTGGAAGAAGACTATACAGTAAGCATAATAGGTGTACCCTCCTAAACCAAGGAGTACTCGCTACTTGAGAGAAGGTGATGATAAAAGACAACTGAATAATACCTTATTCTATTTCTCCCGAACTGGGGAAAAACAAAGGGGAAATAGGAGTGGCGATGAAGTACGTGGTTTGGTCATGAATGATAACAGTCGCAATTTACTTTGACCTCTTTCTAATCCCTTTATTTTGTCTTTAGTTATTACCTTCTGTACACCCTACTTAGACTAATTGGTTTTATTCATTCCCTACCTTTCGGCACCTGCCTATGGTTTGGAAGAAGACTATCCAATAAGCGTAATAGGTGTACTATCCTAAACCAAGGAGCCCTCGCAACCTGAGAGAAGGTGATAATAAAAGACAACTGAATAAACCAATTCTATTTCTCCTGAACCTGGATCCATCCTCGAAGAAGTCCCTTCGAGTTCGTATATAACCATACGATGGAACTATCCAATGGAAGTGGATGTCCGTAGTAATACGGGGTGTTCTGAGAAATACAGGGTAAAAGAAGGAGCGACAATGACTTATGCAACTTTAGACAATCCAAAAGCCAGTATTTTAAGAAGGTTCGGTCAACTTGGTCACTGAGTAATAGTCTAGGGTCGGTCAAAGGTCGTTGCCAAAGAGAGAGAGAAAAGAAACACTCTGCGTGCACTCTAACCTAGATCAGAATGGTTATCACTTTATCTAATCAGGAAACCTTCCACTGTAGTCTCAAATTCTCCTCCAAACCTAAAAGAAGAATTAGTCGGGATCACCCGAAGAGTAAACCAACTCATCAGTGAGAATCGGGATCCAACTATCATCGCATGATAACTTGATGGAAGCCACTCAAGTTATCGCACTCCAGAAGGTATGCGTAAGTATGGCAAGTTTCTTGTATGTTTGAAACTCCCGATGTAATTTTAATCCCATGCTCTTATGACCTTGACGTAGGCCAACAAATCATAAGTCACATGTCAAGTTCTACCCATCGTTGTCCTGATTAATTTAGGTCCATCGTATATGCCCTTGACGTAGGCCAACAAGGCTGTACGTCTGTCCTAAACTAATGCATCTATCTATGCAACAAATGGATACCCCAGCAGCTACCAAACACTATGCCATGACGTAGGCCAACAAACATAGCTTGAATACTACTGACCATCCATAAGAAATGACGGAGGGTTATGGCTGGTTTTTGGCGAAAAACCATTAACGTAATGAACTTGATCTCGTTGAAGGAACCTGATAGCTTTTTATAAAAATATAGTGGCGAAAACCTTTGCTAAAGAGGTCACTCCCGGTGAAGGGATCTCGGCTCTTTCCTCGTGGAATGAGGTGCAGGATATTCTAATTGAATACCGCGATGCAAAGCAACTTGTGATCGACTATACTGAAGTTATTACCCTGACGCAAACTTCTGCCCAAGGGGTCACTCCCGGTGAAGGGATCTCGGCCCTTTCCTCGTCGAATGAGGTGCGGGATATTCATAACCGAATACCACTATGCATAACAAAAGGAAACGTCTTTGTAATAACACTTTTTTAAAACTGTTCCAACAACATCAAATATAGGTTTGTTTTTATCCTTGCATTGATAAGAATCAATGCAGTCCCATCAAATAATCACACCAGAAAAGAACGAAAATATAATGTACATATATGCCATCCGCATTCGCCACTGGGTCCCGTCATCACCCGTTAGGTTACTTAACTAATGATAGAGCGGGGACTGGGCTAGCGCGGGTGCAAAACATATACAACATCTGCAAGTATATATAAATATATAATAATCGCTCCAGGCATGATAATATGCAACATTACAGAAAAGTAATAAGCATCACAGAACAATACAGATAATTTAGGATCCCCGGGTTTCATAGAGCCGCTACTGAAACCCGACATTCCCCTGGTCGTGTGGATAGCCTGTGCAATGAAACCTAGACACCAACGGGTGCGGCATGTTACCCGCCAAAACCTGAAGCGAGACAGCCCCCTACAGCAAAGTGAATGGACTACCCGGCACTTCACGGAATCCGGTAACTTGAGCACCCCTTCTTGGGTCAACCTGTACCCATTACGAGTGCGGCGAATAGTCTGCCAATTCTAGAGTGAGGCCCCTCTGCCTCTCAAAGCCATGAGATACGGACCCGTTGCCCTCCAGAACCCGGCTATCCGTGCACTCCGTCGCGGGGTAAACCTAGTACAGAAATGTAACACTTTGAATTCTGTTAGGAATGTTTTTCGTGTTAATTAGCTATTGTGCGTGTTATTATATATGTGTATAGGATTATTAGTTATTTTTAGTCGGGTTACCCTAATTGGAAAAAATTTCCTTTATGAAGTTTACACTTGCACACTTAGCCATTTTGTGACTTAGGTTCAAAGTGTTAGCCATTTCATTCTTGCATGGTTCATTGCTATTTCCCCACCCTTTTATCAAATCAAAAACCCCATTCAATAATTCAAAATCCAATAGAAAAATGAAGCATGGTGTTAGGTGAGGAAGTTGACTTTTGACCCTTTTCTTTCTCTCTTCTCTCTCTCTCTCTCTCTCTCTCATTTCTGAAACTCCTGCAGAAAAGCAGCAACAAACATAGCATTTTCTTCATCTCCTCTTCTCTTTTCACTTCCCTTTGATCTCTATACAAAACCCTACACAAAACAACACATTTTCTTCACAAAACCATGGGGAAAAGGGACCTTTTGAGGTGTTTGGAGGCAAATCTGCACACTTGAGGCTAGGGCTGAGACTTGTAGTGTTTCTTAAGGTCTTTTGAAGGTATATAGCTCATATTTAAAACTCTTTTCCATATCTTGTAGTATCTTAGCTAAAAATCATGTTTTATGTGCATCATTAGTGATATTGAGGGATATTGGTAAAGTATATGTTAGATTAGTATTCTCATGGTTTAGTGAACTCTTTTAAGTGCTATTAGAGCTATTTAACCCAGGTTTTTGTTTCAGTTTGCACAGAAATAAAGTATCATTTTAGTGTAAAAGTGTGGTTTTTAACTAGAATTAGGGCTCTATGGAATCTGCTCCTACCCGGGGTGTTTCAGAATGAAATTGTATTTACTGTAGCATGTGTAGGGGGTATAGAGTGCACACACCAGACCTGGGAGCCCACCTCCCTACCCAGGCCGCAGGAAAATGTGTTCTGGCTGCAATTTGCGGCCAGATGAGTGAGTTGGGGGTTGGGGCTTGGACCACAGGAGTCTGCTACTATGTGGAGTATTTTGGTATATATAGTTTTGTAATATCTTTTCTGTATAAAAATCTGGGATATAATACCCTATTTCCCGTATTTTTAAACTTTTGTGACACGCGTGATACGTGTGTGTGGGTTTGGGGTTTCTGCGTATCTCGACGCGTCGGGGTAGCTTCAGACGCGTAATCACACGTTTTAGCGTATCGCGCACACGCGCGCTTGGTTTGCAACACGGGTTTCTAGTTGACTTTAAAAGTCGTGTTTGTATGGTTTTGAGCTTATGTGTGATATATTGTGAAATTCTAGGTTCGCAGGCGAGTGCGACGGGCGCCGCGAAGAAGGGGAAACAAGTCGTCAGCTATACCTAGCGAGAGACTATGGTGAGTAGATTTAACATCTACGGGGATATCGCCCGCATGGCGTTATGCGTCAGGGCTGATAGGACCTTATAGCGATATATACTGCATTCACCTACATGACTACTGCTTATTGCATACCGCATTCCCTGCTATGCTATATAGAACACCGCACTATTACTAATGGTTCAAGTTGCACGAGCGCGATTTATATTCTACACTCACACCGTTAGTGATTGCCATGACACTTACATTATATGATTTCTATAAATCATATGTCAGATTGTTTCCGCATTATTGATGTTTGCCATGATTTTCCGCATATCAGCAGATGTTATATTCATACTTGGACACATCTACATCACATATTCATACATGTGCCGTGTATATATTCATATCTTCATACCAGCATAGATTTACGCATTGAGATATGTTGTTTCCATGTGATTTCTGGATTTGGGAACCGTGGATATTTCAAAAGAGAATAGGTAATTATTTAAAAACCCAGTTTCCCTTGATATGATATTTCAGTGCGTCCACCATGTGTTTTCTTGGTGCTAGAGCGCGATATATGAGAGAGAGGGCTGACCCGGACTGATGGATGCCCGATATATGAGAGAGAGGGCTTACCCGGACTGACGGATGCCCGATATATAAGAGAGAGGGCTGACCCGGACTGACGGATGACCGATATATGAGAGAGAGGGCTGACCCGAACTGACCGAGATTCGAGTTGACTCGTCCGAGACAAGGACTGATCCGGGTAGTACACCGGTTGTGCCCGAGCAGGCTGTTCCTGCCGTGACAGATCAGATTGCCATGTTAGGGGTTGGTGTGCAGGAGATGCGCCAGACGGTGGGATCCAGTATGCAGGAGATGCGCCAGATGATGGGATCTTTAGTTGAGACACTTCTGTTGGAGATAGTGCCCTCATAGTCAATTATTGGATCGCGGGTACGTGATTGCAATGATTGCGGAGGACCTATACCGGTAGGACAGTCTTACTCAAGATGATAGTATGCTATCTGATTTGCCTTTATCAGTCGTGTACATGATCAGGTGACTGATTACATGTTACACTTTGATAGAGCCCTTAAGATCTTGCTTTACTACCAACAGTATGATGGCGATCATATACGTGAGAGTTGGGTAGTTTATATGCATATCCTTAATTGTGGTCCCTAGTCATGGGAGTTTCGAGACAGGGCATCGATACTCCGGAGTAGACTAGTGTGTACAGTCGAGACCCCGACGAGGGGCGGTGGCCGGTCTCACAAGCCACTGGTGTCAGTTGGATCACCTAAGATGTATACAGGTGCTCATTGGGTTATGAGTACACCGGACAGGACTCGCCGGGAACCTGCTAGTTGGTATTATACATATCGTCAGATAGCAGTTCCCTTGTGACATGTGTACAGGTTAGTTCATCGACCTGAGGTCGTCATTTGTCTCGTGTGAGTTCCCACTGTGCTTTGATTTCTACCCTACCACGGCTCAAAGGAGTCATGCAAACATGTAGCTTTTGGGTACAGTCCCGAGCCATATGGAGGCACGTGAGCGGATCGGCAGGGGATTCGTCTCTCCCGGTATTGGGGGCGAGATCGTGCTGTGTCTAGGAGAGCCATTACACAAAGTCCATGGCCATGGCAGGAGATTTACTGGTAGGTACTCCAGTAGTATCTCAGGGTGTTATTGGGCTTCACTCCGACACGACTTATACTGCTATTGGGGGTCTGACGTTACTAGCCCCCTAGGAAGATATGCGATACTCATAGACGAACGGACCGGACTGTATATACATTGTCACTGTTAGGCTCAGTTGGGTTTTCTGGATGAGTTCGCTCATCAGCTTCCCTTGAGGTCACTCCATGGGCAGCCGTTACGCATTGCTAGTGCCGCTGACGGTTTGTGGTCAAACCCACTGCCAGGGTACTGACGAGTCATTAGAGTCCCCCACAGACAGTTTCCCAAGTTCGGGCGAAACGTTGTAGAGGCCGTATTGTTTTATGGCAGGGTTCGGAAAATGCACGTGCGTTTACGCACGTGTTATTTTTCGGGCAGATGATACTGGTCGGTTTTGGTTTAAGCCGGATCCAAGTATTATATTGAGTAGGTATAATATCTTTGTCTCAGTTGCATTTGTATTCGGTCGTAATACAAATGCGGGTATATTTATACAGTTTCGGGGTTATCCTGAAAGTCGTTTCAGGATCACTTTTGGAAGTTGCCAGTTTCCAGTTTTCTATCAGCCGTCTTTTAACATTCGGTTAAAGACGGATTTATCTTTTCTTGGATGAGAGTGACTCAGGCTTCTAGAAGCTTCTAGAAGGTTCTAGAAATGGAGAGGTGTCTTGTGACTATGCTTTGATTTCTAAACATTCTTGTTTTCCTTAAGATCTTTATGCTTGATATTTTCATGTGTTCACACATGATATTTTTCTTATGGTCACCCCCCCTCTCCTACGATCACCTCCCTCTTTGCTATAAGAGGCCGGCCCCCTCTCTCTCCTCACACGCTCTCACTTGATGGTTTTCATTTGTTAAAAGATTATGATAGTATTTGGGATGTATGGAATTTCACAGTTCATTTCATTCCATCACCCAATTCCCTCGGCAACTTCATTAACCGATCGTCCACGGATTTGGACGAAGTGATACAAAGTCATCTACTCATTCTCTACATTATTCTTGGTCATCTCTTTTAGCAAACTTGACGATCGAGTTGCCTCAAGTCAGAGGCGGGAGCCCGTTTAAAGAATCGATTATGTGGTGCCACCTCGACGAGGAGATCGGAGATCGACGAGATCGGAGCAGCCGCAACGGAGCATGGGATGATGGTTAAAGAACGAAGGACTCGGATCATTCGGTATAACCTTTCGAACGAAGGACTCGGATCATTCGGTATAACCTTTCTACACTCTTTACAGTTTGTTAGTTTAGCAATAATGGCAGATCCGGGTTAAAGTATACGATAGCGCCAGTTAAAAAGTTTTTGTTCCGCATTTGGCGTTGTAAGACGGCCGGGGCGCTAGCGTAGACTTACAGTGGTATCAGAGCCTAACCATTTTGCTATTCTAACTTGTGCTAATGCGTTTAAAACATCGATCGAACCGGAAATCAAAAATCGCAATTTTCAAGCTTGACAGTTTCTGTTGATTTTAAATGATCTCCTAAAATTTTTCTACATGTCTCAGAAAACTGTGCAGGCTTTTCTAAGAACCACGACGAAATTTAGGGACATGACTCCACCAAACCGCAGCGGAAACGCGGCCAAACCCATGGTTTGGCCGCGCATCCACGGCCACTTGGTGAGCTCATGCTCCCAAATTCGTATAGTGAGTTCTCTGTTGGATTTTGTGGTTTTTGGTAAATATCGTTTTGGCCCAGATTTTGTTACTGTTCACCAGTAAGTCGTGGGGCCCACTTTTTGATATTTGGTCGATCGAAATTTAAACACGTTAGTTTACAGTGCTTACATTATATCTCCGACCGGGAATGTCATTTGATCGGTAAACCGCGTCTGATTGCTATAGTTCTTTTAGACGGGTTTGCGAACGTGACATTCGCGTTGATGTTCTGTGTTGTGCTGTGTTGCGGATTTGTCGTGGTGGATAGCAGTGTGCAATGGTAGTACAGGTTGTGTTTATTTGTACATTTGATATTGCGGGGCGAGCGTCCAACTTGTGGACTGCCGTCAATGCCTGTTGTATAATATTCTTTTGGGGCACGACCAGGTTGCGGTCGATGTACCTGTTGTACTATTTTTCATTACTGTACTAGGTTTTGCCCCAAGACGGAGTGCACGGATAGCTGGGTTCTGGGGGGCAACGGGTCTGCATCTCATGGCTTTGAGAGGCAGAGGGGTCCCACTTTAGAACTGGCAGACTATTCGCCGCACTCGTAGGGGGTACAGGTTGACCCAAGAAGGGGTGCCCAAGATTACCGGATTCCGTGGAGTGCTGGGTGGTCCATTCACAATGCTGTAGGGAGCTGCCTCGCTTCAGGTTTTGGCGGGTAACTTTCCGCACCCGTAGGGGTCTAGGTTTCATTGCACAGGCTATCCACACGACAGGGGAACGTCGGGTTTCAGCAGCGGCTCTGTGAAACCCGGGGATCCCAGATTATCTATATTGTTCTGTGATGCTTATTACTTTTCTGTAATGTTGCATATTATCACGCCTGGAGCGATTATTGTATATTGGTTTATATATTATTAGATGTTGTATATGTTTTACACCCGCGCTAGTCCAGTCCCCGCTCTGTCGTTAGTTAAGTAACCTAACGGGTGATGACGGGACCCAGTGACGAATGCGGATGGCATATACGTACATTTTATTTTTGTTCTTTTCTGGTGTGATTAATTGATGGGACTACATTGATTTTGATCAATGCAAAGTAAAACAAACCTGTTTGCAGCTGTTGGAACAAATTTAAAAAGTGTTATTGCAAAGACGTTTCCTTTTGTTATGCATAGCGGTATTCAGTGGAATATCCTGCACCTCATTCGACGGGGCAAGGGTCGATATCCCTTCACCGGGACAGACCCCTTGGGCAGAAGTTTGCGTCAGGGTAATAACTTCACTATAGTCGATTACAAGTTGCTTTGCATAGCGGTATTCAGTGGAATATCCTGCACCTCATTCCACGAGGAAAGAGCCGAGATCCCTTTACCGGGAGTGACCTCTTTAGCAAAAGGTTTTCGCCACTATATTTTAAAAAGCTATCAGGTTCCTTCAGCGATATCAAGTTCACTACGTTAAAGGTTTTTTCTCCAAAAACCAGTCGTAGCCCTCCGTCACTTCTTTTGGGTATTCAGTAGTATTCAAGCTATGTATTTTGACCTAACGCCAAGGCATAGTGTTTGGTAGCTGCTGGGTATTCAATTGTTGCATAGATAGTTGAGTTGGTTTAGGACAGCCGTTCTGCCATTTTGACCTAACGCCAAGGGCATGTGCGGGGGGGGGGGGGTTCAAATAACAAGATAGTTATGGGTAGAACTTGGCATGTGACTTATGACATTTTGACCTAACGCCAAGGTTATAAGAGCATTGGGCAAAAACTATATCGGGAGTTTCTAAAGAAACTGAAACTTGCCAAGTATGCGCATACCTTCTGGAGTATGAGTAACGTGGATGCATTCCATCACGTTATCATGCGATGAGAGTTGGATCCCGATTCCCACTGATGAGTTGGTTTACTCTTCGGGTGATCCCGATTGATTCTTCTTTCAGGTTTGGAGGAGAATTTGACAGGACAGTGGGAGGTTTCCGGATTAGATAAAGTGATAACCATTCTGATCTAGGTTAGAGTGCACGCAGAGTGTTTCTTTTCTCTCTCTCTTTGGCAGCGACCTTTGACCGACCCTAGACTATGACTCAGTGACCAGGTTGACCGAACCTTCTTAAAATACTGGCTTTTGGATTGTCTATGTTGCATAAGTCATTGCCACTCCTTCTTCTACCATTTGAATTTCTCAGAACACCCGTATAACTACGGATATCCACTTCCATTGGATAGATCCATCGTATGGTTATATACGAACTCGAAGGGACTTCTTCGAGGATGGATCCAGGTTCAGGAGAAATAGAATTGGTTTATTCAGTTGTCTTTTATTATCACCTTCTCTCAGGTTGCGAGAGCTCCTTGGTTTAGGAGAGTACACCTATTACGCTTATTGGATAGTCTTATTCCAAACCATAGGCTGGTGCCGAAAGGTAGGGAATGAAGAAAACCAATTAGCCTAAGTAGGGTGTGCAGAAGGTAATATGTAAAGACAAAATATAGGGATTAGAAAGAGGGCAAAGTAAATTGCGACTGTTATCATTCACGACCAAACCGCGTACTTCATCGCCACTCCTATTTCACTTTTAAAAGAATAAGGTATTATTCAGTTGTCTTTTATCATCACCTTCTCTCGAGATGCGAGTACTCCTTGGTTTAGGAGGGTACACCTATTATGCTTACTGGATAGTCTTATTCCAAACCATAGGCTGGTGCCGAACGGTAGGGAAGGAAGAAAACCATTTAGCCTAACGATGGTGTACAGAAGGTAACGACTAAAGACAAATAAAGGGGATTTGGAGAGATGGCAAAGAGATATACGGTTGAAGTCATGAATTGGATTATGGAAGAGGCATTGCTATGAATACCAGGATACCCCTACGAAACATTTTCATGTTTCAGTGCATTGTTAAAGAAAAACTGTTTTCCCGATTAGACACTTACTCCAAGGGTATGTATTTACCAGGTTTCATTCTCATATCCGTATGGTTTTACAGATGATGAGTGGGAGTAAGATATTGGGAATTAGGTGATCATCCTCATTATATCGGAATTCGTTGAAATTGGTGATATTTGAGGAAATCGCCAGGGTACAGTTTTCAACCTACGACGCACAGGTTTTGAGTTGTTAACTCAGCGGACTTATACAGAGTATTGTATGTTGTCCAGTGTCCATCAGGACAAAGGGGTAGGTTATCATACTATGTTCTGTTTACTTATGACTTCTCTAGTATTTAGATAAGTGTTTCGTAGAAATACAAGGTCTAAGTTTTGAGAAGTTGTGGGTATAAGAATAAAGTAGAGAACCAGGTATCACAAGTATCGGGATTCTTCAAAGAGATCGAAGATGTAGATTCTTGTGATTGGTATTCAGATGAAAGTGATGATTTTGAGAAACGTGTTTCTCTTTCAGGTTACTCATAATTGGATGGATTCCTAAGTTGAGTAATGCTGATTAGCCTCTTTCCATTAAGTTGATATGCACTGGAGACAGTTGCATGATTTGAATCTGGTTCCAATTAAATTAGTGCCAAAGTTTCTATATTGGATATAGAATAGTTCGTACCTTAAAAGATATTAAGGTATGGGGAGTTGTCCAGCTTATGCTTAAAACCAGACTCTGGATAACTCAGGGCACGTTTCTGTAATGGCTGTTTGTGGGTTGACCCTGGCTATGACGAGGGTTGATATTCTACCATTTGGAAGATCAATAGTGATATTGTTCTTGACTCGCCACAGTTTTAGTAAAATGGATCTTTTTCAGGAAAACAGTAGTGGGAGTATGGTAGAACTGGAAGTGATTCCAGAACCGCGAACGATTACGGAAAATTTAATAGGACCTATATATTCAATCAGGTTTGACATTCCAATAGCCACTCCGCAGATAAGATGGGTAACCTCAGACACCCGAGAGGTACTCCGGTAGCCTCAAGGACGGTGACAGGGAGGATCTTGTTTACCCAGACTTGACACTACTGTTGTTCCAGGATATGAGACCCGGTAGGAGGGTTGTCATAGTCAGTGGGAGCAGCGGAAGCATAATGGGCAAGATGCTTATATCTATTTATAGACTTGAGCAGTTATAGCGGAGATAGATCATCTAATTTTGATGCGACAGTCATGGGTTTGACTTCAATCAGGATAGGGGATGGATCTGTTAAGAAGGTAGTAGGGTGTGATGTCATGGTATCTGGATGACATACACAGAGTAGGAAGTAAAATTCCTATACTACGATCGGTTGTACTGTGGTCGTCACACAGTTGTTTCTCCAGACTGGATATGGATATAATATTTGACATTCTGGTTTCTAGATCTATGGTTTTAGATCTGGTTTTGGGTAGTTTCCCAATGTAGGTACTTTGACAGTATTCTAATGGTTTTTAGAATAGTTGGCTCCTAGCATGGTGGTGTGCCTGTTGGTGATGGAGTCACCTTCTCTAAAAGTGTCGTATAGACTAAAGGGGAGAGGGATATGCATGATTGGCAGATCACTTGCTTAGGCAATTGAGTAAATCGTGAGATGTCAAGTACCACACCAGATGTTGTTTTTGCACTAGATGCAATAAGTTTGTATTAATCCAATCCTGGAGAAACATAAGGAAGCAGTTTTAGAACATAAGTACATGTTCTACGGATTTGATGACGGCAGCCTCCTTCGGGAGACGGTTATCATTCCAGGCTTCAAAGGTGACATGGTTGACAGAGTGATTGTCAGAGTTATAGGTTTTCCCTCTGATGAAGAGGGACAGTATTATGGACAGGTGGTCCAAGAGGATACTGTGGGTGGCATGGTGCCCGATACTGATTAGGTTCAGTGATTGATACAGTCTAAGAAGTTTGGATTTGGAGTTCATTTATGAACTAGGTCCCATCAGATATCCAGACGTATTCTAAGACAGGTATTACTCGTTTCGGGAGATGGCTTTCTCCGCGAATTTGAGATTAAGAGAGATATAGAAAGAAACTTCTAGGCGGATCCACTCACTAAGATTATTTCTCGAACACAATAGTTTTACAAACGGGCTTTGTGATACTGATTAGTAGAGAAGTTGGATGTTCGGTTTCACACGGGCTGTGAGTAGTCGACATCGCAATAATTAGCCTTGAGTGCAAGTAGGAGATTGTTGGAGATAGTGCCCTCATAGTCAATTATTGGATCGCGGGTACGTGATTGCAATGATTGCGGAGGACCTATACCGGTAGGACAGTCTTACTCAAGATGATAGTATGCTATCTGGTTTGCCTTTATCAGTCGTGTACATGATCAGGTGACAGATTACATGTTACACTTTGATAGAGCCCTTAAGATCTTGCTTTACTACCAACAGTATGATGGCGATCATATACGTGAGAGTTGGGTAGTTTATATGCATATCCTTAATTGTGGTCCCTAGTCGTGGGAGTTTCGAGACAGGGCATCGATACTCCGGAGTAGACTAGTGTGTACAGTCGAGACCCCGACGAGGGGCGGTGGCCGGTCTCACAAGCCACTGGTGTCAGTTGGATCACCTAAGATGTATACAGGTGCTCATTGGGTTATGAGTACACCGGACAGGACTCGCCGGGAACCTGCTAGTTGGTATTATACATATCGTCAGATAGCAGTTCCCTGGTGACATGTGTACAGGTTAGTTCATCGACCTGAGGTCGTCATTTGTCTCGTGTGAGTTCCCACTGTGCTTTGATTTTTACCCTACCACGGCTCAAAGGAGTCGTGCAAACAGGTAGCTTTTGGGTACAGTCCCGAGCCATATGGAGGCACGTGAGCGGATCGGCAGGGGATTCGTCTCTCCCGGTATTGGGGGCGAGATCGTGCTGTGTCTAGGAGAGCCATTACACAAAGTCCATGGCCATGGCAGGAGATTTACTGGTAGGTACTCCAGTAGTATCTCAGGGTGTTATTGGGCTTCACTCCGACACGACTTATACTGCTATTGGGGGTCTGACGTTACTAGCCCCCTAGGCAGATATGCGATACTCATAGACGAACGGACCGGACTGTATATACATTGTCACTGTTAGGCTCAGTAGGGTTTTCTGGATGAGTTCGCTCATCAGCTTCCCTTGAGGTCAGTCCATGGGCAGCCGTTACGCATTGCTAGTGCCGCTGACGGTTTGTGGTTAAACCTACTGCCAGGGTACTGACGAGTCATTAGAGTCCCCCACAGACAGTTTCCCAAGTTCGGGCGAAACGTTGTAGAGGCCGTATGGTTTTATGGCAGGGTTCGGAAAATGCACGTGCGTTTACGCACGTGTTATTTTTCGGGCAGATGATACTGGTCGGCTTTGGTTTAAGCCGGTTCCAAGTATTATATTGAGTAGGTATAATATCTTTGTCTCAGTTGCATTTGTATTCGGTCATAATACAAATGCGGGTATATTTATACAGTTTCGGGGTTATCCTGAAAGTCGTTTCAGGATCACTTTTGGAAGTTGCCAGTTTCCAGTTTTCTATCAGCCGTCTTTTAACATTCGGATAAAGACGAATTTATCTTTTCTTGGATGAGAGTGAGTCAGGCTTCTAGAAGCTTCTAGAGGGTTCTAGAAATGGAGAGGTGTCTTGTGACTCATGCTTTGATTTCTAAACATTCTTGTTTTCCTTAAGATCTTTATGCTTGATATTTTCATGTGTTCACACATGATATTTTTCTTATGGTCACCCCCCTCTCCTACGATCACCTCCCTCTTTGCTATAAGAGGCCGGCCCCCTCTCTCTCCTCACACGCTCTCACTTGATGGTTTTCATTTGTTAAAAGATTATGATAGTATTTGGGATGTATGGAATTTCACAGTTCATTTCATTCCATCACCCAATTCCCTCGGCAACTTCATTAACCGATCGTCCACGGATTTGGACGAAGTGAGACAAAGTCATCTACTCATTCTCTACATCATTCTTGGTCGTCTCTTTTAGCAAACTTGACGATCGAGTTGCCTCAAGTCAGAGGCGGGAGCCCGTTTAAAGAATCGATGATGTGGTGCCACCTCGACGAGGAGATCGGAGATCGACGAGATCGGAGCAGCTGCAACGGAGCGTGGGATGATGGTTAAAGAACGAAGGACTCGGATCGTTCGGTATAACCTTTCTACACTCTTTACAGTTTGTTAGTTTAGCAATAATGGAAGATCCGGGTTAAAGTATACGATAGCGCCAGTTAAAAAGTTTTTGTTCCGCATTTGGCGTCGTAAGACGGCCGGGGCACTAGCGTAGACTTACAACTTCGAGCGCAGCGACCAGAGGTTGTTCCACCCGTTGCAGAGATCGCGGTGATACCCACAGCACAGGCAGTTGTCCCTACCGCTACAGAGGTCATCTTAGTATCACTGTCACAGTTTGTGAGGCTGAAGCCTCCGGTCTTCATTGGCACCGATGCGGCTGAGGAACCACAGTCTTTCATTGATAGGATGGCGCGGATATGTCGTTCACTTAGATGCGAGATGGGTTAAGTTCACGAGCTTTCACCTGGAAGGTCTCGCGCAGAAATGGTGCGAATCAGTCGAGAAGGGTAGAGCAACAGGTCTTCCTCTTATGACCTGGACAAAGTTCGTGGCGCTATTCCTTACCCGTTTTCTTCCACTAAGCGTCAGAGATGCTAGAGCACGCAGGTTCGAGTCCTTACGTCAGACTCCGGAGATGTCAGTGGCAGAGTATGATGTCCTGTTCACCGAGCTATCAGTGTATGCTCCGTATTTAGTGGCTACCGTGGAGATGCGAGTCAAGAGATTTGTCCGAGGCTTGCTCACACCTCTGTTCCTTGCGATCAGCGTACAGCATTACGAGACCTATGCAGCAGCTGTAGATGCAGCCTTATTGGTTGAGGAGCGCCTTGCTGAGACTTCGGTAGTTCCAGAGCCGAAGAGAGTTCGTGCGGATACATCAGCGCAGAGACAGCCTTTTCGGCGCCGTGATAGACGTCTTGCAGGTAGCAGAGATTTAGGGCGGGGCCGGTTGTTCAGTTCCTATCCCCAGGAGGGTCAGCGGTCATCGTCGGGATGTTTTCGCTGCGGGAGTTCTTATCATCTTGTACGAGATTGTCCTGAGATACCCCGGAGGGGGGCAGCAGCACCACACGTCACATTACCACCTTCACCACCCCAGACGGTGTTGCCTATTGTACCTACTGTTACTCCGCGTCAGACGCATGCACAGAGAGGTCGTGGTCGCGGAGGATTTGTTCATAGAGGACGAGGTGACCGAGGCAGAGGGTAGCCAGCTGCCGGCAGGGGACAGCTAGTCACAGGTGGAGGACAGGCATGAGTTTTTGCTTTGACGCATCAGGACGCGCAAGCGTCCAATGCGGTGGTCTCAGGTATCCTTCCAGTATGTTCGGTTGATGCACACGTGTTATTCAATCCCGGATCCACGCACTCGTACGTATCCACACACTTTGTGCCGAGTTTGGGTAGAGAGTCCGGTTTGCTTGATCAGCCGCTTGTTGTGACCACTCCCGTAGGTGAGTCGTTTGTCGCTAGGCACGTGTTCCGATCCTGTACCGTCCGTATTGGCGAGAGAGAGTTGCCGGTCGATTTGATCCTTCTTGAGATGTTGGACTTCGACGTTCTTTTGGGCATGGATTGGTTACCTACGTGCTATGCTTCTGTTGACTGCCGCAAGAAGACAGTAAGATTTTGTATTCCCGGCGAGTCGGTTTTTGTTGTGTTGGGGGACCGTGGTGCCACCCCTCACAGTGTGATTTCTTCTTTTCGCGCCGGACAACTTTTGAGGAAGGGATGTCAGGGATTTCTCGCCTATGTTTGCGATACTAGAGCTATAGAGGTTCCGTTGGATCAGGTTCTGGTTGTTAGCGAGTTCCCTGATGTGTTCCCTGACGAGCTTCCTGGGCTACCGCCCGAGCGTGATATTTCTTTCTGTATTGATTTGGTTCCTGGCACGGGGTCTATTTCCATACCGCCTTATCGGATGGCCCCGGCGGAACTTAGAGAATTGAAGGGTCAGTTGCAAGATTTGCTGGATAAGGGACTCATTCGACCCAGTGTTTCTCCTAGGGGTGCTCCAGTCCTGTTTGTCAAGAAGAAGGACGGCAGTATGCGTTTGTGTATCGACTACCGCCAGCTGAACAGGGTTATAGTGCAGAACAGATATCCTTTGCCACGTATCGACGATTTGTTCGACCAGCTTCAGGGGGCAGGATACTTTTCGAGGATCGATTTGCGATCAGGCTACCATCAACTGCGGGTTCGACAGGAGGACATTCCTAGGACAACTTTCCGCACGCGCTACGGCCACTATGAGTTTTGGTGATGTCGTTCGGACTCACCAACGCGCCAGCAGCATTCATGGACTTGATGAACCGTATTTTCCGTCCGTATCTTGATCTGTTCATCATCGTATTCATTGACGATATTCTGGTGTATTCTCGGAATAGAGAGGAGCACGAGCAGCACCTGCGGATTACACTGCAGACCTTGAGGGAGCATCAGCTGTTCGCCAAATTCTCCAAGTGTGATTTCTGGCTGGACAGCGTAGACTTCTTGGGGCACGTGATTACACGAGATGGTATATGTGTAGACCCAAGGAAGATCGAGGCCGTACGGAGTTGGCCCAGACCCACATCGGTTACGGAGGTTCGCAGCTTTTTAGGGTTGGCCAGTTACTACAGGCGATTTGTGCAGGACTTCTCTCGCATTGCTACACCTTTGACCGGGTTGACCCGGAAGGGCGTTCCTTTCGATTGGACGGAGGAGTGTGAGCAAAGTTTTCAGCAGTTACGGACTCTACTGACTACGGCGCCAGTGTTATCATTGCCTTCAGGATCAGGCGGATTTGTGGTCTATTGTGATGCTTCACGAGTGGGGCTAGGGTGCGTATTAATGCAGCATGACAGGGTGATCGCGTATGCTTCGCGACAATTGAAGAAACATGAACAGAACTACCCCACTCATGATTTGTAGATGGCTGCAGTGGTCTTTGCACTTAAGATCTGGCGACATTACCTATATGTCAAGTCGTTCCAGATATTCACTGATCACAAGAGTTTAAAGTATATATTTCAGTAGCGAGACCTGAACCTTAAACAGCGTCGATGGATGGAGTTAGTGAAGGACTACGATTGTGAGATCTTGTATCACCCAGGCAGGGCGAATGTAGTGGCGGATGCTTTGAGCAGGAGGCCCGGGGGTAGTCTATCTTGTTTGAGCGCAGTACAGAGGCAGTCGTTAGCAGATTGGCAGATCATATGCGACAGCCGGGTACAGTTCGAGTTTACGTCGATCGGAGTACAGATTGCGCATGTTCGAGCACACCCACAGTTGCTCGACCGTATATATGAGGCACAGCACATTGATGACCGATGTTTAGAGATTAGGACATAGATTGGACAGGGCAGATTTTTCGAGTTCGTGATCGATGATCAGGGGATACTATGATTTGGGACTAGACTGTTCGTACCAGATGCTAAGGGACTGCAGCGTGAGATTCTTGAGGAGGCACACCGCTCGGTGTACAGTGTTCATCCAGGTTCCACCAAGATGTACCACGATATGAGAGATGTTTACTGGTGGGATGGAATGAAGAGGGACATCGCAGATTTCGTGTCGAGATGCCTGACTTGTCAGCAAGTCAAGGCCGAGCACCAGAGGCCCGCGGGAGAACTACAGCCGTTACCCTTTTCGGAGTGGAAATGGGAACGGATTTCTATGGACTTCATTGTGGGTCTACCCAGGACTAGTCGAGGGTATGACTCCATCTGGGTGATCGTAGATCGTTTGACGAAAGCGGCTCACTTCCTACCGGTGAAGACGACTTTCGGATTTGCTCAGTATGCGCAGATTTACATCGACGAGATTGTACGACTTCATGGAGTTCCGACATGTATCTTGTCCGACAGAGGCACCCAGTTTACCAGCCGGCTATGGCAGAGACTTCAGGAGGCTTTGGGTACTAGCTTGAGTTTCAGCACAGCATTTCATCCGCAGACCGACGGACAGTCAGAGCGGACTATTCAGACTCTCGAGGACATGCTCAGAGCGTGCGTCTTAGACTTTGGAGGTAGCTGGGATCATCATTTACCCTTAGTAGAGTTCTCCTATAACAACAGCTACTAGGAGACCATTCAGATGGCACCGTTTGAGGCTCTTTATGGGAGGAGATGCAGATCGCCCACCTGTTGGACAGAGCTCAGTGAGAGCAGTATCTTAGGGCCACAGATTGTGGAGGAGACGACCGCGAAGATCCAGTTGATTCGCGATAGGACGAGAGCAGCCCAGAGTAGGCAGAGATATTATGCGGACCGTCGTCGGCGCAGACTTGAGTTTTCTGTTGGTGATCATGTTTTCTTGAGGGTCTCCCCAATGATAGGTGTGATGAGATTTGGGAAGAAGGGGAAGCTTAGTCCCAGATATGTGGGCCCCTTCGAGATCCTCGAGCGTGTGGGTGCAGTTGCGTATCGGTTAGCCCTTCCGCCCAGTTTTCCAAACGTGCACCCCGTATTTCACGTTTCGATGCTCCGCAGATATCTTCATGATCCTTCGCATGCGATTCAGCACCCGACGATCCAGCTTGAGCATGACCTTTCCTATGCAGAGCAGCCGGTGATCATTTTGGATCGACAAGTGAAGAAATTGAGATCGAAAGACATACCATCAGTCAAGGTACTTTGGCGTGGTAAGGGCAGCGAGAAGGTCACTTGGGAGACCGAGAGCGAGATGAGGAAGAGGTATCCCCATCTTTTTGAAGGTACGTGTAGTTAGATTTTTAAATTCGGGGACAGAATTTCTTTAAGGGGGGTAGATTGTAACACTTTGAATTCTGTTAGGAATTTTTTTCGTGTTAATTAGCTATTGTGCGTGTTATTAGATATGTGTATAGGATTATTAGTTATTTTTATTCGGGTTAACCTAATTGGAAAATTTTTCCTTTATGAAGTTTACACTTGCACACATAGCCATTTTGTGACTTAGGTTCAAAGTGTTAGCCATTTCATTCTTGCATGGTTCATTGCTATTTCCCCACCCTTTTATCAAATCAAAACCCCATTCAATAATTCAAAATCCAATAGAAAAATGAAGCATGGTGTTATGTGAGGAAGTTGACTTTTAACCCTTTTCTTTCTCTCTTCTCTCTCTCTCTCTCATTTCTGAAACTCCAGCAGAAAAGCAGCAACAAACATAGCATTTTCTTCATCTCCTCTTCTCTTTTCACTTCCCTTTGATCTCTATACAAAACCCTACACAAAACAACACATTTTCTTCACAAAACCATGGAAAAAAGGGACCCTTTGAGGTGTTTGGAGGCAAATCTGCACACTTGAGGCTATGGCTGAGACTTGTGGTGTTTCTTAAGGTCTTTTGAAGGTATATAGCTCATATTTAACACTCTTTTCCATATCTTGTAGTATCTTCGCTAAAAATCATGTTTTATGTGCATCATTAGTGATATTGAGGGATATTGGTAAAGTATATGTTCGATTGGTATTCTCATGGTTTAGTGAACTCTTTTAAGTGCTATTAGAGCTATTTAACCCAGGTTTTTGTTTCATTTTGCACAAAAATAAAGTATCATTTTAGTGTAAAAGTGTAGTTTTAAACTTGTATTAGGGCTCTGTGGAATCTGCTCCTACCCGGGGTGTTTCAGAATGAAATTGTATTTACTGTAGCATGTGTAGGGGGTATAGAGTGCACACACCAGACCTGGGAGCCCACCTCCCTACCCAGGCCGCCTGAAAATGTGTTCTGGCCGCAATTTGCGGCCAGATGAGTGAGTTGGGGGTTGGGGCTTGGATCACAGGAGTCTGCTACTATGTGGAGTATTTTGGTATATATAGTTTTTTAATATCTTTTCTGTATAAAAATCTGGGATCTAATACCCTATTTCCCGTATTTTTAAACTTTCGTGACACGCATGATACGTGTGTGTGGGTTTGGGGTTTCTGCGTATCGCGACGCGTCGGGGTAGCTTCAGACGCGTAATCACACGTTTTAGCGTATCGCGCACACGCGCGCTTGGCTTGCGACACGGGTTTCTAGTTGACTTTAAATGTCGTGTTTGTATGGTTTTGAGCTTATGTGTGATATATTGTGAAATTCTAGGTTCGCAGGCGAGTGCGACGGACGCCGCGAGAAGGGGAAACAAGTCGTCGGCTATACCTAGCGAGAGACTACGGTGAGTAGATTTAACATCTACGGGGATATCGCCCGCATGGCGTTATACGTCAGGGATGATAGGACCTTATAGCGATATATACTGCATTCACCTACATGACTACTGTTTATTGCATACCGCATTCCCTGCTATGCTATATAGAACACCGCACTATTACTAACGGTTCAAGTTGCACGAGCGCGATTTATATGCTACACTCACACCGTTAGTGATTGCCATGACACTCACATTATAGGATTGCTATAAATCATATGTCAGATTGTTTCCGCATTATTGATGTTTGCCATGATTTGCCGCATATCAGCAGATGTTATATTCATACTTGGACACATCTACATCACATATTCATACATGTGCCGTGTATATATTGATATCTTCATACCTGCATAGATTTACGCATTGAAATATGTTGTTTCCTTGTTATTTCTGGATTTGGGAACCGTGGATATTTTAAAAGAGAATAGGTAATTATTTAAAAACCCGGTTTCCCTTGATATGATATTTCAGTGCGTCCACCATGTGTTTTCTCGGTGCTAGAGCGCGATATATGAGAGAGAAGGCTGACCCGGACTGACGGATGCCCGATATATGAGAGAGAGGGCTGACCCGGACTGACGGATGCCCGATATATGAGAGAGAGGGTTGACCCGGACTGACGGATGCCCGATATATGAGAGAGAGGGGGCTGACCCGGACTGATGGATGCCCGATATAGGAGGATTTGCGTCTCGATGCTAGACACGAGTATTTATGATATTTGGGTGCCGATGTTGGGCACTCGTGATTCTCAGTGATGTACTGGATGTGAGGGCTGATGGGAGTGCCGGCGTCTGGGTTGTTGGGATTTGGGGTGCATTGGTGGGTACCGATTATCTTTCCATGTTGACATTTCGTGTAGATGTTATTTCATCCCATGCTCTGCAATTATTATTTTGCATCTCATCCTGTAGTTACATTACTTGACAAAGCACTTGCATGATTATGCACATACTTCTTATTGCATATAGACTTATCTGTTGGCATTTGATAGAGTAGCGCAGCACGTGCATGCTCGCGATTACCTTTATATGTTATCTCTATTCACGAGTTGGCAACTCACTCCCGTTGTGCCACAGTATTTGCAGGTTGCCCCTCAGAGTAGTCGTGGCAGGCTGCTTTCTTACATCTTTTTACTACAGATACCACTACAGTTGGTGCGAGAGCTGTTTTGCTGTTAGGTGGGTTGTGGTATCTGGTTACTTCTATTGTACACATTTTTGTATCTAGTATTCTCCATCTATCTTATATGTATTTGACTTAGAGACAGTGTGATGACGATGATGTATATTATTTGTATTCTGGTGTCGAGTTCGTTGTGAGCCGACTTTACATATGCAGTTATTTCTATCCGTGATGTTCCCACTTGTTGCTCTTGATCTTCGCTACGGCGTCGTATATTGATATCTTGGTGATTTTTTACTTAAGATTTCTTATCACTTTTAAAATGCTTTCATTTAAAACTTAAAACACTCTATACTTTTACTGGTTTGATTCATGGGTTTTCGGTTCACTTAGTCGCATTACGCCTGTAGACGTTACGTGGTTAAGTTCCGGTCACGGGCCAAACTTTGGGTCGTGACAAGAAATAAAAATATGTACAACGGATACATCGACCTCAGCTCGGTCGTGCCCCAAAAGAATATTATACAAACTGGCAGTGACGGCAGTCCACATGTTGGACGCTCGCCCCGCAATATCAAATGTACAAATAAATTCAAAAAGCACTACCATTGCACCCTGCTATCCACCACGACATATCCGCAACATTACAACACAACACAGAACATCAACGCGAATGTCACGTTCGCAAATCCGTCTAAAAGAACTATAGCAATTAGACGCAATTTACCGCTCGAATGACATTCACGGTCGGAAATATAATGTAAATACTGCATACTAACAAGTTTAAAATTTCGATCGACAAAACTTCCCGAAGTGGGCCCCACAAACATCTGCTGTACAGTAACAAAATATGGGCCCAAAAGAAATATTCCAGAAACAACAAATTACCATGTAGAAGACACTGTTAAAATTTGGATCACTGTTCCTTCAAACTGGTCGCGGATGCGCGGTCAAACCCTAGCTTTGACCGTGGATCCGCGGCAATTATATGGGATCACGTGACCAAACTTCAACTGTCTTCTTCAAAAAGCCTGCACAATTTTCTGTGACGCTCAAAATAATTTTTAGACCAGATTTAAAATCGACAGAAACTTTGTACTGAAAAATTGTAGTTTTCGAAAATCCGTTCGATCGATATTTTAAACGTGTTAGCACAAGTTAGTAAAGCTTAATGGTGAGGCTCTGATACCACTGTAAATCTACGGTAGCGCCCCGGTCGTCTAACAGACGCCAAATGCGGAACAAAATTTTTTTAGCTGGCGCTATCGCATACTATAACCCGGATCTGCCATTAAATATAAACTAACAAACTACAAAGTGGGTAGAAATGTTATACCGAACGATCCGAGTCCTTCGGTCTTCTGTCACGACCCGAAATTGGCACGTGACGGCCATAATACTACGCAACGCCTACAGACGTAACGCAGTAAAAGAAAGCCAAAACCCAGAAATCTAAACCATAAAAAAGACAAGAAAAGATAATCGGAGTTTTGAAACATTTGAAATCACATCCCAAATTCATTAAAAGCCCAATTTATTTCCTTTAAAATTTTGGCAGCACCTCCTTTGTAAAAACAAGCCCCAAAAATGGGTACAACATAAATATAAAGTAAAGCATTCCCAAACGGGAGAAAATACACGCCCAAAGGCGGAAAACAACCACCACAACAAATATACGACGCCGTAGCGAAGAAATAAAAGACGATAGAAAGGAAACTGTTTAAAAGACAACAAGTCACAAAATAATATACAATATCGTCCTCACACAAGTCTCTAAGTCAAACATGAAAATATAGTAGATGGAGAGTACAAGGATACAACGAATATACAATACAACACGAATAACCACAACCCACCTAAGCAAAACAGCACACTGTGAGCCGATGCGGTATCCGTAGCAAAAGATGATAGATGAATAGCCTGCCTCGACTACTGTGGGGAAACACCCTGCAAAACAACTGTGGAACAACGGGGATGAGTTGCCAACTCGTGAATAATAATAACATATGCGGGTAATCACAAGTATGGACGAACAACGCGAATCTAATATATGCAATCAATAGCAATAAAAGGTCATATGAATGCAATAATCATGAAAGGTACGCAAGCAGGTACAACTAATACATGAAGCAATGCATAAACAATAATGTGGAGTATGGAATGAAATATGTCATTTCCACGGAATCCTGACATCGTGGTAGGATCACAATCCATCAAGACAAATCCAAATCCCAATTCCTCAAATCAGCCCCCAAATTGGCTCTCATATCATATAAGTCTCACAAATCCTGAATGTACCATATCGAATAAATATCATATATCCTGAATGTACAAATCAGCAATCTCATAAATATCCTGTATCGAATCTCAATAAATACCCTATATCCCAAATCCAATATCAAGTAAAATTCTAACACCCTAAATATATTTGCATGAAATAATATGATGATGTATACAAATTAACGTCAATACATATATATTAGCGTCCCATTCCACTAATATTGGTGTAAGGGCATATATAACAGCGTCCTAACCCACTGTTATATATACAAAGAAGTAAAGATGTCAATGCACATATATTAGCGTCCCATTCCACTAATATTTGTGTAAGGGAATATATAACAGCGGCCTAATCCCCTGTTATATATACAAATGAGTAAAAGAAATATCATGAAACCAATATGTCAAACATCGACACAGAAATGCTGGTCTATCAGGTGCTGTCACCAAGACTGGCACCCTGATAGGTACGTATCATACGCTATCCCGAAAGCACGAGTGCCTAGCTCTGACCCTCGCCACTCGACGTATCTATACGTACATTACTCCCGTCGGCATCCATATGATAACCGCTGAGTCATTGGTAATGTCACCGGTAGGTACTTGCCCACCATCCAGGCTCAATCGGCAAGGTCCATCGATCATCTTGCCGAGGGGAACCGTACCTGGCCCCACCATGTACCCTCATACGGCACCCACTCTTCGTATGGAGTATATAATCAGAACCGATAAATCTCATGGTGGCTGCGGAAATATCATATCAAAGGAAACCGGGTTTTTCAAATAATGCATAATTTCATGAATTCTCACGGTCCCCAAATCCAGAAAACATCATGAAAAATCCATATAACAATGCGAAAATCCATGAATATAATATATGCAACATAAAGCTGAAATGTAAGCATATAAAGGAAAAGCCTCTAATTAACTGCAACAAGTTAATATAAATATCATGTGGTTCCTAATTTATCCAAGTCTAAATAACATCAAGTAAAGGTAAACATGTAGCTATAACCAGATATATGTGTAAACATAAAGGTATAGCAAGATATATGTATCTACCTACAAGTAATGATGTAGTATACCCCCTGGGTATAAGTGAAGTATGTGCACAAGGTATACCTATAGCTATGTCATAGGGTATGCATGTACTTATCCCTAATGGTACAATACTCTATAAGTATACAGGTATCTAACATGTAAGTATATGAAGGCATATGTGTAAGCATGTAGGTATACAGGTATGCTTAATATCATATGCGATAAGAAATATGAATCATTGTCTCAATGTTCCTAACCAAACAATAGCATTTCTATATGTGGGTTGTGCGTGACATGGCAATTATTGACGGTGTGTGTAGCATACAATCAGTGCTCGTGCAACATGAATCATCAATAATATGTGCAGTGTCCTAAGAATACTAGTTCAAGCACAACAATAACTAAGCAGTATGGTGAATGCGCAATTCTAAATATGACATAGAATATGCGACATAATTAACATCTCTAGCCCAGACGCATAACGCCATGCGGGCGATTCTCCTGTAGATGTTAAATCTACTCACCAACGCCTCAAGCTAGGTGAAGTCTACCACCTGTTTTCCCCTGGTAGCAGTGTCCGAAGTCCCCGCCTGCGAACCTGCAACATTAAAACAATAACACAAATATATATTAATAATAGATCAAGAACGCGTACAACTACATTAGACCGACGCAACAACACCAAACATACTCTCAAGCGTTTGTATTGTGACTAACGTGCGTAGCGACACGACGAAACTAACCCAAGAGCAAAACCACACAAAGTGCACGATCTGTGTCGTATAACGTATCGCGCGGACACAAAACACTAGAAACTACCTAAGTGATCCCAGATTTTGCATACAGAGAAAACTCAACAATCAAACAAGACCAAACTTACCCAAACCACAGCATAGACCTACCCTCAAAAACCCACACCCCAACTCTTTTCCCGAGCCGAGGTCGCCGGAGTTCCCTTCGTATGTCGCCGGCCGTGGCCGGTGGGGTGGGTCTCGTGTCTCAGGTGGGGACCTATGGTCTCAGGTACAACACAGATATATTGTTTAGTTTTCTAGTAAACTTTCCGGGTCACAGCAGATTACATATATCACAAATAAGCACTAAAAATACGATATTATGCAACGAACATAACTTTAACCAATCTAAACTGAAATTAACTAGCTAAGCTACACTAAAAACACTTAAACAACATCAAAAGAATATTACCTACATAAAAGAACACAAAGATCCTAGCTTTGTATGATCCAAGGCATCCAAGAGGCAAAAGTGAGATAAAAATGTGATTTTGGTGAACTTTGTGAAGGATTTGATGAATTTTGGTGAGGGAAAAGGGAGTGTTCAGTTTGATGAGAGAGAAGAGGAAGGAAAAAATGAGATAGAGAAAAGAAAGAGAGGAAATGATGAAGAGAGAGGGAGGTGAGTGTAGGGTGAGAATGAGAGTGAGTGTATCATAGCATTTAATCCTCATTAATGCCTTCACACACACCTCATCACTCAAACAAATCTCTCTGTCTCACACAAAAGATCAAGAGATTAAAGGGTTAAGGATTAAGCAAAGGGTTTAAATCAAGGATTAGGTTAAGTGTCAAGGTTGCTAAGATCAAAATTAGCACAAACAAATCCTCGCATTTACGTGCACACGTGCGTACATGCTTATAACAAATAATAATAAATTATTAATTAAATGTTATAAAATTTGAGGAACCCGAATTGGTAAACTTTTTACAGTAAACCTGCATTAACGTCTAAACAAACACTAACCGAAATCTAAGGCGTTACATCTTCAACCATCATCCCACGCTTTGTTGCGGCTGCTCCAATCTCCTGAATCTCGAGTCTTCTTGTCCAGGTGGCACCACGTCGACGGATCTTTAAACGGGCTCCCGCCTCTGAACCGAGGCAACTCGATCATCAAGTTTGCCAAAAGAGATGACCAAGATTGATGTAGAGAATGAGTAGAACACCTTGTCTCACTTCGTCCAAAGGCATGGATGAACGGTTAATGAAGTTGCCTTTTGGAGTAAAATGAAATGAGAAATTGGTATATGAAATTTCCATGAACCACTATTATAATCTTTTTCCTACAACCATAATCTTTTTACCAATCCATCATCTTCACCAAATGAAAGGGCCGACCACTTAAAAGGATGAGGGAGGTGAGTGTAGGAGGGGGGGTGACTACAACATTAAATGATATGAATGATTCATCTAAACACCTTGCACTAATCATTTAATGAAACAATGATTCATAACAACACATCATCACATCATTAAATGAACAATTAATGCATTAAGCCACTTCACCATCCTAGTCACCATCTAGAAGCTTCGACACACATCACCCTCATGACTCACCATAGTGACGAAAAGATAAATCCGCATTTAACCGAATATTAAATACGGGTGATAGAAAACAGGAAACTGACAACTTCCAAAAGCGATCCCGAAACGAATTTCGGGATAACCCCGTATCAGTATAAATATACCCGCATTTGTATTACGACCGAATACAAATGCAACTGAGACAAAGATATTATATCTACACAGTATAATACTAGGATCCGGCTTAAACCAAAGCTCACCGGTATTATCTGCCCGAAATATGACACGTGCGTAAACACACGTGCATTTTCCGAACCCTGCCATAAAACCATACGGCCTCTACAAAGTTTCGCCCGAACTTGGGATACTGTCTGTGGGGAACTCTAATGACTCATCAACACAATGGCACTGGGAATAACCTCTAGCACGTCAGAGGTACTAGCTGTACGTAACGGTTGCCTATGTATTTATCGAAAGGGAAGCTGACGAGCGAACTCATCCAGAAATCGTACTGAGCCTGACAGTGACAATATCCGTACAGTCCGGTACATTCGTCTATGAGTATCGCATATAGGGCCTAGGGGCTGGTAAACGTCAGACCCCCAATAGCTGTATAAGTCGTGGCAAAGAGAGAAGCCCAGAACACCCTAAGATATTACTGGAATACCTACCAGTAAATCTCGATTACCCTGGCCAGGGATTTCATGTAATGGCTCTCCTAAACACAGCGCGATCTCACCCCCAATACCGGGAGATACGAATCCCCGACGATCTGCTCACTGCCTCCATGTGGCTCGGGAATGTACCCAAAAAATACCTGTTTGCACGACTTCTTTGAGTCGTGGTAGGATAGAAATCAAAGCACAGTGGGAACTCACACGAGACAAATGAGGACCTCAGGTCGATGAACTAACCTGTACACATGTCACCTGGGAACTGCCATCTGACGATATGTATAATACCAACATAGCATGTTCCCGGCGAGTCCAGTCCGGTGTACTCATAACTCAATGAGCACCTGTATACATCTTAGGTGAACCAACTGACACCAATAGATTGTGAGACCGGCCACCGCCCCTCGTCGGGGTCTCGACTGTATACACTTGTCTACACTGGAGTATCGATGCCCTGTCTCGAAACTCCCACGACTAGGGACACTTTAAGGATGTGCTTATAGACCCCAGCTCCCACATATATGATCACCATCATACTACTGGCAGTCAAGCAAGAATCCTATGGGCTCTATCAATATGCAATAGTGAACTAAAGCATGTATTAGATGATAAAGACAAATCAGATAGCATACTATCATCTCGAGTAAGACAGTCATGTCGGTATAGGCCCTCCCTCAATCATTGCAATCACGTGCCTGCGATCGAATAATTGACTTAGAGGGCATCATATCCAACAGAGAAGTTATAGAATAGGGTTTTGTTGTGAATTTGCGAAGAAATTTATGGATTTTTGTTGAATTTTGATGGAATTGTGATGAATTTTGGAAGGAAAAAGTGAAATGAAAATGGGGACAGCAGTAGGGTGGTTGTCGGCCAGAGGAGGGAGTGGGGAGAATGAGGGAAAAAAGTGTGGAAAATTTGAAAGTCAAAGACTCCGCATACCTCCTAAACCCATACCTCAAATTACTATATTTAAATCCCTTTTCATGCCATATTGTTCACAAGAGTTGAAGAACCAAAAAAAAAAGAGAGAAGTTTCCTGCTATGGTGGGCCGGCCAAGGGAGGATGAGGATTGGTGAAAGAGTGTATAAAAAATTCTACGCAAAAAGACCCCCCGACAAGCTCAAAATTGCAAGTTTTAGTTTTATTAATTAAAATTTTAATTTCCCTTGATTATAACTAATTAGAACTAGAAATAACATACTAAAAATTTATATTACAAACTAGATTTTAGTTGTCATGGTTCTAAAGCAAGTAATTAGCCCATTCAAATTTGTATTTATTGCTTATTTAATATATTTGTAACAGCTTAAAATAATATTAAAAATAGTAAATTAGGGAAAAAATTTTAAACGACCAGAAATTTATAAGTGACTCATTAGCTACTAAAAACTAGTAATTACATATCCAGTATAATTAGGCCTATATTGAAAAATAATTATAATAACAATTTACGGAAAATACCAAATATTTACCGATTTTCGGGAAAATACCAAAACGACTTTTCAAGGCGTTACAATCTTCCCCCCTTAAAGAAATTCGGTCCCCGAATTTAAAAATCTAGCTACGCGTACCTTCAAAGAGATGGGGATATTTCTTCCTCATCTCGTCCTCGGTCTCCCAGGTGACCTCCTCGCTGCTCGGGCCACGCCAAAAGACCTTGACGGTCGGTATAACTTTCGATTTCAATTTCTTCACCTGCCGATCCAGGATGACCACCGGCTGCTCTGAAAATGAAAGGTCATGCTCCAGCTGGATCGTCGGGTGCTGAATCGCATGAGAAGGGTCGTGAAGGTACTTGCGGAGTATCGAAATATGGAAGAAGGGGGGAACATCAGGAAAGCTGGGTGGAAGAGCCAAACGATACGAAACTGGGCCGACATGCTCTAGGATCTCGAAGGGACTCAAAAATCTGGGACTAAGCTTTCCTTTTCGCCCAAACCTCATCACACCCTTCATTGGAGAGACCCTCAAAAAAACATGGTCACCAACTGCGAACTCTAGTCGGCGACGGCGTTTGTCCGGATACGATTTCTGCCTGCTCTGAGCCGCTCTCATCCGATCTCGAATCAACTGTATCTTCTCGATCGTCTCCTCAACAATCTGTGGCCCCAAAATACTGCTCTCGCTGAGCTCCGTCCAACAGACGGGCGATTTGCATCTCCTCCCATACAAGGCCTCGAAAGGTGCCATCTGAATAGTATCCTGGAAGCTGTTGTTGTAGGAGAACTCCACTAAGGGTAAATGATGATCCCAGCTACCTCCGAAGTCTAAAACGCACGCTCGAAGCATGTCCTCAAGAGTCTGAATAGTCCGCTCTGACTGGCCGTCGGTCTGCGGATGAAATGCTATGCTGAAACTCAATCGGGTGCCCAACGCCTCCGGAGGTCTCTGCCATAGTCGGCTGGTAAACTGGGTGCCTCGGTCTGACACAATAGATGTCGGGACGTCATGCAGCCGTACGATCTCGTCGATGTAAATCTGGGCATACTGAGCAAAACTGAAAGTGGTCTTTACTGGCAGGAAGTGAGCCGCTTTCGTCAATCGATCCACGATCACCCAAATGGAGTCATACCCTCGACTGGTCCTGGGTAGACCCACGATGAAGTACATAGAAATATGCTCACATTTCCACTCCAGAATGGGTAAAGGCTACAACTCTCCTGCGGGCCTCTGGTGCTCTGCCTTGACTTGCTGACAAGTCAGGCATCTCGACACGAAATCTGTGACGTCCCTCTTCATTCCGTCCCACCAATAAACATCTCGCAAATCATGGTACATCTTGGTGGAACTGGGATGAACGCTATACCTCGATCTATGGGCCTCCTTAAGAATCTTACGCCGTAGTCCCTCAGAATCTGGTACGCACAATCGAGTCCCAAATCGCAGTAACCCCTGATCATCGATCACGAACTCGGAAACTCTGCCGTGTCAAACCTGCTTTATGATCTCTGAAAAACGGTCATCATTGGGCTGTGCCTCTCGAATACGATCAAGCAACTGCGGACGTGCACGAACATGCGCAAGCTGTCCCTCTGTCGGAGTGAACTCAAACTCAACTCGGCTGTCGCATAAAATCTGCCAATCTGCTGACGACTGCCTCTGTACGGCACTCAAACAAGATAAACTACCTTCGGGCCTCCTACTCAAAGCATCAGCCACCACGTTCGCCTTGCCCGGATGGTAAAGGATCTCGCAATCATAGTCTTTCCCCAGCTCCATTCAATGGCGCTGTCTCAGATTCAGGTCTCGCTGCTGAAATATGTACTTCAAGCTCTTGTGGTCTGTAATATCTGGCATGACTCGCCGTATAGGTAATGTCTCCAGATCTTGAGTGAAAACACCACTGTAACCATCTCTAAATCGTGCGTAGGATAGTTCTGTTCATGTGTCTTCATCAGCCGAGAAGCATACGCAATAACCCTGTCGTGCTGCATCAACACGCAACCTAATCCCACTCGAGAAGAGTCGCAATAAACCACGAATCCACCCGATTCCGAAGGCAATGACAACACTGGTGCAGTAGTCAGACGAGTCTTCAACTGCTGGAAGCTATGCTCGCACGCCTCGGTCCAATCAAAAGGAACTCCCTTTCGGGTCAACCCGGTCAACGGTGCAGCATTACGGGAAAAGTCCTGAACAAATCGTCGGTAGTAGCCAGCCAGGCCTAGGAATCTGCGGATCTCCGTAACTGATGTCGGTCTGGACCAATGCTGAACGGCATCGATCTTCTTCGGGTCCATACATATGCCATCTCTCGTAATCACGTGACCCAAGAAGTCAACGCTGTCAAGCCAAAATGCGCACTTGGAGAATTTCGCGAACAGCTGGCGCTCTCTTAAAATCTGTAATGTGATCCGCAAGTGCTGATCGTGCTCCTCTCGGCTCCGGGAATACACCAAAATATCGTTAATAAACACGATGATGAACAGATCTAGATACGGCCTGAAAATGCGGTTCATCAAATCCATAAATGCAGCTGGTGCATTGATGAGTCCGAACGATATCACCAAAAACTCATAGTTCCCGTAACGTGTGCGAAAAGCCATCCTCGGAATATCCTCCTGCCGCACCCACAACTGATGGTAACCCGATCGCAAGTCAATCCTCGAAAAGTATCCCGCACCCTGAAGCTGTTCAAACAAATCATCGATACGTGGTAAGGGATATCTGTTCCGTACGGTAACCCTGTTCAGCTAGCGGTAATCAACGCACAAGCGCAAACTGCCATCTTTCTTCTTGACGAACAGGACAGGAGCACCCCACGGACACACTAGGTCGAATAAGCCCTTTATCTAACAAATCCTGCAACTGATCCTTTAGCTCTCTAAGCTCCGCCGGGGTCATCCGATAAGGCGGTATGGAAATAGTCCCCGAGCCGGGAATCAAGTCAATGCAGAACTCAACATCGCGCTCAGGCGGTAACCCAGGCAGCTCATCGGGGAAAACATCAGGGAACTCACTAACAATCGGGACCTGGTCCAAAGGAACCTCCGCAGCTCGAGTATCACAAATATACTCTAAGAATCCCTGACATCCTTTCCGCAAGACCTGATCAGCGCGAAGAGACGAAATCAAGCTGGGAAGGGCGACGCTGTGGTCTCCCTGAATAACAAGGACTGGCTCTCCCGGAAAGCTAAATCTTACAGCCTTCTCACGGCAGTCCACAGTTGCATAACAAGTGGCCAGCCAGTCCATGCCCAGAAGCACATCAAAGTCCAACATATCGAGGAGAATCAAATCAACTGACGTATCCCTCTCCCCGATACGAACGGAACACAATCGAAACACAAAACGAGCGATAAACGACTCGCCTACCGGAGTAATAACAACAAGCGGTTGATCTAACGACGACGACTCACGGCCCAACATCGGTGCAAAATGTGTAGATACATACGAATGTGTGGAACCTGGGTCGAATAATACTCGCGCGTCGAAAGAACATACTGGCAAGGTACCTGTCACAACGGAATTGGATGCCTGCGCATCCTGCGGAGTCAAAGCGAACACTCGGGCCTGTCCTCCACCAATAGCTGGCTGTCTTCGACCTCGGCCTCGGCCTCCTCGTCCTCTCTGAATAAGACCGCCGCGTCCACGGCCTCTGGGGCGTCGAACTGACGTGGAGCACTACCGGGGGCAGGAAGTAGAGCTCTCTGAGGAGGTGGTGAAGGTGGTAAAGTCATGTGTGGAACTATCGCCGCTCCCTGTCATCTCACCGGATAGTCTCTGATACAATGGTGCGGACTCCCGCACCCAAAACATCCTGGCGACGCCTGCTGGCCCTGCGGATAAGAACCAAATAGCTGACCCCGTCTAACTCCTCTGCCGCCACCATCTCTCGGATAAAATCTGGCACGATGCCTCTGAGCTGCCATATCGGTACGAATCCACTTCGGCCCATAAACGGCCGAAGTCTCTGAAATGCGCGCCTCTATCCATAAGGCCATGTCCATAACAGATGTATAAGTGTCAAAGTGTTGGGCGCCGATTGCAAGAAATAACTGTGTGTCGAGTCCCTACACAAACCTCTTTACCATCTTCTCTTCAGTATCAACCAAGTACGGAGCATATCGGGACAACTGAGTAAACTGGATATCATACTCGGACACTGTCATCCCTGGAGTCTTGATCAAAGCCTCAAACCTATGAGCTCTAGCATCACGAATGCTCTCTAAAAGGAAACGGACTAGAAACACTGCTGTGAACTCGGCCCAAGTCATAGGAGGTAGACCTGCAGCTCGACCTCTCTCGACCTCTCTCGCCTGACTCCCACCATGTCTGTGCAAGGCCCTCCAAACGAAAACTCGTAAGCTTCAACCATCTATCGTCGGAACATCTAAGCGAATGTCAAATCCTAGTTAAATTGTCAAGGAATGTCTGCGGATCCTCCGTTGCATCGGTGCCGGTGAAGACCGGGGGTCTCAGCCTCATGAAATCCTGTAGTGATACTGGAATAGCCACTGTAGTAGTAGGAGCAACTGTCTGGGAAGCAGGCACTATCGTAGTCTGTACTGGGTAGGTACGTCCTCCGATCTCGGTGCATGACTGGCTTCTACTAAAGATCCCACAATCTGTCGTAACTCCTGCATACCTCCCATCATCTGTCGTAACTCCTCCATACTAGACTCTAGCCTATCCATGCGGCCTGGGGAATGCGGATCAGTCTGTCCCTGAGGCGTGGGTACGCCACCCTGCTCGGTCCTCGTCTCAGACGAGCCTTCTCGGATCTCATCTCGGGCGGCAGCCCTCTGCGCTCTCGTAGCCTTCGGTGGCATAGTGGCTGGTACAAGAAATAGGATAATAAGAACAGTGCAATAGAATCATAGGATACATGGAATTGAAGAAGGAATTTCAAGCAAGTATATCCTAAAGTCACCTAGGCGGAGTACCGTATCGCAAGTATGCCGTGGACATACACACGCTACGTTACCCTGCTTAAGTCACTTACTCCATCTACCAATGGTCATCCTATACTCAGAAAGGTAAAACCTATCGCTCTGATACCAACTTTGTCACGACCCGAAAGGTACGGAACGTGACTGACACTTAAATTATGAACGTCTCAAGGCGGACGTAATCTAAGTAAGCCAAAATCCAGAAATCAAAACCAAATAAGTAGTAGAGTGAAGGAAAACCAATTTGTTGAAAGCGATTTGAATCATATAAGTCACAACAAGCCTTTTTAAAAGCAACGTCCATTTATCCGAAAATTTCGGCAGAGTCTCCTTTGTAAATACTGGCCCCTAAACGGGTAAAAACAGGAATATAGATGAATACAAGAAATAAGGCATCCCCAAGCGGGAGCTAGCTCTTCGCCCCAAGGCGGACTCAAATCCCACACAATATAAATCAACAATGTGCAAGTAATCATAAAAAGGCATAAGTAGTAAGCAACATGTCGGCTCAAGTGAGCGCGACCCAAAGAAACAATATACATGCCCACAAATCTCACTGTCTCGCCTCTAAGTCAATATACAACAATACTGGTAGATGATACAGTAGATGGAGTACACTAGATACAATGAATATACAAGGTGGAAAACAAAATAAACACATAACCCACCTACGAGCAAAAATCCTCAAATCCACGCAAAAGGAGGAAGTGCGTCCACCGCAACAGTACTGACAGATCGGACCTGCAAAAAGTCTGTGGCACAACGGGGGTGAGTTTCCAACTCGTGAGTAATATGTATCATCTATAAAGACTATCGTAAGCATGTACGCAAAGTGTCACAATTCTAAAATATTGATATGGTATGAAGTACTAGCATGTATGTGACATGAATGCAATGTAACACGTGATCTGAATATGCTGATATGAGGAAATCATTATTTTCATCTTAGGAAAATTTCTGTGAAATATATGAGGAAATATCATATGAAATCAACAGAAATCCGTGCCCAGCATCGGCACCTCAAATAAATATCTCAGTGTCCCAAAGTATCTGTATCCAATATCCCGGCCCCAGCCGTCTGGCTGGTCCATCTCAAAATATCAATATCTCAATATCTCACGGCCACGGTCGGTATCCTCTGGATATCCGCCGCGCCAACAATCACCGGTAGGTAGTCTGCCCCTGCCAGGCTTATCGTCTACTACTCGAACTTCTTGCCCCAGGGTACCTTACCAGGCCCACCATGTACCCGAGATGGTTCATCCAACCCCTTGAAACGGGTCTCGAAAACCAACAGAAAACTCATGGTGGACGACACAAATATCATGTCACGAGAAAACCGCAACTTGCCACATTTAAAATGATATCAGTTTTATTAAATCCTTGCAGTTTCTCCAAAATCTCATAAATCTCAAATACTGAAATCCTCCGGAAGATAGTACTATAAGTATGCATGTCAATGATGATGAATGCCTATGGTATCAATAGTGCGAACTGCAATATATGACATAAGGACTATGTATGATCGAATGATGTAACGAGATACATGCATATGACTAGCAATTCTACATGTTCATCTTGCGGAATTACTATATTAGTGCTGGTTTATATGTCTTATATAGTGAAATTATTCTAAATTCCGGTTTAAACAAGTTATCTAGTATTTGTGGCATGGCAATTACCAAGGCGTGTGTGTTCATATGAAAAGTGCTCGTGCTGCATAAAACCCTGGTAATGGTGCATGCAGGTGTCCTATGAGATGAAGTTTCACAATTATATATAATGAATTAAGCAAGCCAATTATTTCCTGTGTCGCATATCTCATTTAACGGTTTCAATGGTTTTTATACGATGAATTTAACATAAATATGGATATACAGGTCATGCAGTGCCGTAAAATAGGTAACTAGGGACTACATGCAACAAGCTGGTATTACTAGAAATTCTAAATTTATCGGGTGCCACGCGCCATCCAAATGATTCTCCCCGTAGATGTATACATTTACTCACCGGAAATCCCCAGCTATCTTGATCCAATCACTGCTTTCCTTTTTCGTGCCGCGTCCGAAGTCTCCGCGACCGATCCTGGAATTTGCACAACACAAAACATAAGGTTACAGATCATGAAACGACGCATGTCATAAAATAAAAGGGTCAATGTCAACGAGTTAGGCACATTGTGCACAAGGTGCGCGGAACACACACGAAAAACACTACAACCTTAACTAAAATTGTCGTTTCGGACAAACCGCCAAAACAAAACCCGATCAACCAAGTTTCGCATTCCCACATCCTAAATGTCGTAGGAGATGCCAAAAATATAATCAAGATATCACAAAAAATTCATCACTTAATTTTAGGGAAAAAAACTAGTAAGGGCTAACATTCTAAATTCGGTGCAAACATCGTCGCTTTGCGACAAAAAGACAACTATCAAGCATAATCATCCAAGTTAAACCATTAGATAGCCACTACACTAAATTTCAACACATTAACCATGCTTCAAAACCTATTTCCCATACACAAACATGTTAGTGTATATGACCTAGAGGCCATTACTGTATCATACTAGTTTGTATATTACTTAATGGAAGCTTGGGATATTCACAGTTGTATAGACAATCTTGCTCAAAATTGTAGTATGCTACTTGGTTTGTTTCTACTTTAATGTGTACATGTGTTTCTTTTAGTATATCACCTATACACATTAATGGAGCCCTTAGGATCTTTGCTTGATTACCAGCGTTGTGATGGCAGTCACACTCGTGGGGGCTGGGTAATCCATAAGAACATCCTTATACAGGTCCCTAGTCGTAGGACTATCGAGACAGGGCATCGATACTCCGGAGTAGACTAGCGTATGCGCTTCTCATCCCAGCAGAGGAGACGGTCTGTCCCACAGCCGTCAGTACGTCGTACTTGAGATAGTATGCGGGTGTTCGTTAGGTTACGAGTACACTGGACAGGACTCGTCGGGAACTGTTGCTTGGTACTATGCCTATCGTCAGTTATCAGTTCCCAGGTGACATGAGTACAGCTTAGTCCGCTGACTTCATACTGTCACTTCGCCTCGAGTGTGTTCCCACTGTACTTTGATTACTACCCTACCACGGCTCAAAGGAGTCGTGCAAACAGGTAGTAGTTGGGTGCAGTCCCGAAGCACTTGGAGGCAGTGACAGTTAGACAGGATTCGTCTCTCCCGGTATTGGGAGTTGATATCGCGCTGTGTCTAGGAGAGCCATTACACAAAGTCCCTGGCCAGGGCAAGCGAGATATACTGGTGGGTTTCCAGTGTTATCTCAGGGTGTTTTGGACTACACTCCGACACGATTTGTACCGTTATTAGGGGACTGACGTTTACCGCCCCCCTAGGCCCGCCATGAGATATTCTCAGACGAACAGACCAGACTGTACGGAGACTGTCACATTCAGGCTTAGTAGGAGTTCGGATGAGTTCACCTCGTCACTCTTCTTATCGGCATCTACCTGGGGGCCGTTACGCACAGCTAGTGCCGCTTGCGGTCTGTGGTTAAACCCACTGCCAGCGTAGTGTCGAGTCTTTAGAGTCCCACACAGAGAGCTATTCGCCTTTAGGAAAAAGAGTAGAGGTCGCATGGTTTTGCGACAGGGTTCGGTCACATCCGTGCACTTGTGCACGTTTAGTGTCCGGGCAGTTATTACTAGCGGGCTTTGGTTTAAGCCAGATCCTAGTATACGTTTTGGGATTGGTTTTATCTCATTTGTATTCGTGTTCCTTAGAACGCGGATGCGGGTGTGTATGCACGGTTGACGGAGACAGAGGCAGAGGATTCTCATTAGGGTTGTTGACTGTTGACTTTTGCTAAACCCTAATGAGAATTAGAAATATGATTAATAATAATATTAATTAAGTATTATTGTGCCATGGTTGGGTTGAAAGGTTGACTTTGTTGACTGGTTGACTTTGTTGACCATCATCATGACAATGGCTATCATTTCATGGCATTGACCATGGCTTGCGTGTTTTGATCACAAATTGTATTTAATGCAAGAAATGATATTGCCATTTGATATGATAAGAACCATCACAAAAATACTCAGTTACTATTATTATGATTATTTTGTGTTATGAGAGCATGGGTGGAAAAAGTCTTGCTCATTCTATCATTTGTATTCTCTCTCATCCTCAAGCTTTCCCTCTTCCTCTTGTTCTCTCTGTAGTTCATGGTTCTATTGTCTCATGTGTTGAGAAACAAGAACCATAGAGATAAAACCCAAAACACTTCTCTACTCATCCTAGTATACAAGGTCTAGCAAGCCAAGTGTTCTAGTTTCCTCTAGATTGAGGTTGGAGCCAAAGGTAGAAGCTTTCGGGTGGATCCATCTTCGGCACAAGGAGACGACGAGGTGAGGCCGATCCGACCACCACAAGGAGTTGAAGAGAAGGAGTTCAAGTTAGGTATAACCCTTAACCTAGTAGCTAAACTCTTAGTTAGGTTGTTAGATAGTATGTTTAACAAAGATCTGTTTCTAGAGTCCATGTTACCCCCAAAGTAAAAATTGTTTTTCACCATTTCCGCAACCCCAAAGAACCGTGGACGGGTAACTTGGATTTACAGTGGTATCAGAGCCTAGTTAAACACTTTCTAATATGTTAGCAAAGTAACTAGAAGTTCGATCGAAAAGAAAATCACAAAACACGCCCGGAACATGAACTTTCTGTCGATTTTTAAACTGCTGTAAAAATTATTTCACATGTACCAAAAATCGGCTCAGGGTATTTTGTGAACAGTGCAGAGAAATGATCCACTGAACCGACCAACTCACCGCGGAAACGCGGCAAGAAGAGCTTCGTGCCGCGGATCCGCGGCCGAGTTGACTCGGCCGTGGATCGGTTTTGCTGCAGTGTATTTATTGGGGTGTTTTGGGATTTTTGGAATATGATTTTTCTGCCCAGATTTTCCAGAAAGCAAAATTTGTTTTTGAGGTGGTTAAAAATCCGTATTTTGATCGAACTTCTAAAGACTTTAGCTAACGGGTTATATCTGTGATGTGATATATGTATTGAACGTCTGCTAATCGTTGTACGTCGATTAGTGGGGGTTATACATATCTGTGATCTGTAATGTTGATGGTATGTGTATATGAATTCATTGGATTGTCGCGGATGAATAGCCGGGGGTTGTGAGATAAGAGTTTTCTTTATCTTTCAATTCATGTAATATGTAAATTGATGTAAAATTATTTGTATGGCCGCACATCCGGGATGAGGTTATAGCCGCCATTGTAAAATTTCTTTTTACTGTTTTTGCTCCTAGGATAGACCCAAGGAGGGGGTGCACAAACTACCGGGTACCTCGAAGTGCCGAGTGGCCTACTCACGTTGTTGAGGGAGGTTGCTTCACTTCGGGTATTTGGCGGGTAGTTTGCCACAGCCGTAGGGGTCTAGGGTGGGGTATTGGCTATTCATCGTGACCGTGTAATCCTCTTTTCGTTATAGGCTCGTACGGAATGCGGATTCCTAGTATATCCAATGTGTTCATCTGTGATCTGGAATGGCTATCATTGCATCTGACGAATGTATATATCTATATATGATATCTATTTTGGCGTTGCTTATGTTTTGCATCCGTGCTAGTCCAGCCCCCGCTCTGTCGTTAGTTAAGTAACCTAACGGGTAATGACGGGGCCCCGTGGCGAATGCGGATGGCATAAGCGTACGTCATATTTTCGTTGTTTTCTGCAATGGTAGGATTAAATGATGGGACGCATTAAATTAATGCAAGAAAATAAACCAAAGTAAAGTCGTTGGAACACTTTCAAAACCACTCGGTTTCTTTTCAAAAACAACTTTTAAACGCGGAGCTTAAGCCACTCCTTTGAAAAGCTATCTCGTTCCATCGATTATATCAAGTTCACTACGTTCACGGTTTCGCCAAAACCATTCGTAGCCCTCCGTTATTTCATATGTATAGTCAATAGTATTCAAGCTATGTTTGTTGGCCAAAGTCAAGGCATAGTGATTGGTAGCTATTGGGTATTCATGTGCAGCATAGATAGATGCGTTGGTTTGGGACAGTCGTACTGCCTTGTTGGCCAAAGTCAAGGGTACGTACGGGTGGGTTCAAATTTACCTGGAGAATGATAGGTAGAACTTGACATGTGACTTATGATTTGTTGGCCAAAGTCAAGGTCATAAGAGCATGGGGCAAAAATCCACATCGGGAGTTTCTAAAGAAACTGAAACTTGCTAGTGCAGCATACCATTTGGAGTGTGATGATTCTGGTAGGATTCCTTCAGTTTTGTCACGCGATGATATTTGGTTCCCGATCCTACTGTGAGTATATGCTACTCCTCGGGAAATTTCTCACTTAACGATCAATGCTATAAACCAAGTAGGTGTGTAGAAAGGTGTTAGTGGGGTTACGCACCCAGGGAAAAGAGGTTATTTAATTAAGGAACTTCGCGAAAGCGTTGGAAAACCTCCCTCGATGTACCAACACTGGCCTGGCTGAACGGTTAAGCAAGTATTGTACAGTGAGATTGATCCCGACTAATTCTTCGTTTTTGGTTTGAGGAGGAATTCGAGAAACAGTGGGAGCCATCCTGTTTAGACAAACTAAAAACCACTCTAAACTTGCAAGAGCATCATGCTAAAGTGTTTCTTCTCTCTCTCCTAATTGCAGCGACCAAATATCATGACCGGACTTAAGTTACTACTAGATAAAAACATACTGACAGGGCCAAACTACAAAGATTGGCTCAGGAATGTCAAAATGGCAATCACTTATGACAAGTTGGGGTATCTCCTTACCACCAAAGCACCCCCTGTCCCAGGTCCCAAAACTAGCATCGCGAATAAGGAAATCCGTAAGACCTGGGAAATCGACTGCGCGAAGGCCAAGTGCCTCGGGCTTGCCTCTATGGACAATGAACATCGGAGGAGGCACGAGAATATGGACCTCGAATCCATATTTCTCCATACAAAAGAACTGTATGGAGAGCAATCCCGTATCGCCAGATACGAAGTCTTGAAAAAGCTGTTTTCGGCGAGATTGGCCGTCAGATCATCGGTAGCGGAACACGTGCTTAAGATGATTGGCTTCATTGAGGAGCTCGCGGACCTTGGGACCACGTTAGAGAACGAGCTCTACATGGACTTGATTCTCCAGTCCCTTCCTTCCACTTACGCCCAGTTTATCCTGAACTTCAACTTGCAAGAAAAAGAAGTTGAACTTTCAGAACTCCTCAACATGCTAAGGAGTGCAGAGGACACCCTACAGAAATGTAGGGAAACATCCACTTTGTTTATAGGAGGATCTTCCTCTTCTAGGTCCAAGGCGAAAGCCAAGGGAAAGAAGAAGAAAACCCCCACCAAACCAAGGGGCGGTGTTAGTAAAGTGGATACGAAGGGAAAGGGAAAGGCAACAAAGGTAGCGGGAAAGCTTGTGGGGAAGGAAGAGTGATTTTACTGTAACAAGAGTGGACACTGGAAAAAGGATTGCAGGGCTTGGAAGGCCAGAAACCACGACCCAAAGCAAGTTGCGGCTTCGGCTTCAGGTGTGTATGTTATTGAAAAATGTCTATCAATAAACTCTACTTCCTGGGTATTGGATACCGGATCAGGATCTCATATCTGTAATTCCATACAGGCACTGAGAAAGCGTAGGGTTTTGAAGGCAGGTGATATGACCCTCAGAGTTGCAAATGGAGCTGGCATGGATGCTGAGTCCGTAGGGGACTATCACTTAGGAATGTCAGATGGACATGTTTTGGTTTTACGTGATTGTTATTTTGTACCCAATGCAACTTGTAATATCATATCTTTATCTTTATTATCTAAAGAAGGTTATGAATTTGCATTTGTAAGCAATGTTGTAAACATTCACCTTAATCAAGTTTTGATTGGGTCAGGTACATTAAGCAATGGTATATACTTATTAAACCAACCACAGATTTTCAATGTCCAGAATACACACAAAACAAAGTCTCCGGAAACAAATCAGGCTTTCTTATGGCATTGTAAACTGGGTCACATCAATGAGAGAAGGTTGACAAAGTTACATACAGAAGGATATTTGGATCCGTTCGAATATCAATCGTATGCAACTTGTCAATCCTGTCTCAAAGGAAAGATGACAAAGACTCCGTTCACTAGACACGGAGTAAGAGCGAGCGAGCTCTTGGGACTCGTACACAGCGATGTGTGCGGTCCAATGTCTACGCATGCGCGAAGCGGTTATTCTTTCTTCATTACATTTACGGATGACTTTTCAAGGTACGAATATGTCTTCTTAATGAAACATAAATCCGAAGCCTTTGGAAAATTCTAGGAATACAAGAAGGAAGTAGAAAAACAAACCGGCAAAAGTATCAAGACACTGAGATCTGATCGAGGTGGTGAATACTTGAGTGCCGAGTTCCTGGATTACCTAAAAGAGAATGGAATTCTCTCTCAGCTTACTCCTCCATACACTCCGCAACATAACGGTGTATCGGAGAGACGGAACCGGACCCTATTGGATATGGTACGTTCCATGATGAGTAACACTGAGTTACCGCAATCATTCTGGGGATATGTACTAGAATCAGCTGCATACCTTTTGAACCGAGTTCCAACTAAGAATGTGCCTACCACACCATATCAGATGTAGAGTGGGAAGAAACCCTATCTTAAGCACATTAAGACATGGGGATGTCCAACTTTTGTCAAAAAGCAGCATGCGGACAAACTCGAGGCACGCTCAGTACAGTGTAAGCTTGTGGGATATCCAAAGAACTCCAAGGGATATTTCTTCTATTGCGAAGAGGAACAAAAGGTTTTTGTTTCTCGTCATGCCCACTTCTTGGAAACTGAATTTTTGGAAAATCAGATAAGTGGGAGCGCAATAGAACTGGAAGAAATTCCAGAATCACGAGCTATTACTGAAAGCTTAGTAGAACCAGAGGGTTCGAAAGATCAGGACATTCCTACACTGTTCCGCAGGAGTAGTAGGCAGTCTCATCCGCCCGAGAGATACTACGGTTTTCTCATAAACGGGGATAGAGAGGATTGTATCATTGATAGTGATGAGCCTACTAGCTTCCAGCAGGCCATTCAAACGTTGACTCGGTAAAATGGCTGGATGCAATGCGGACCGAAATGGAGTCCATGTACACCAACAATGTATGGACTTTGGACGTTGCTCCACATGGGGTAAAACCCGTAGAATGCAAGTGGATCTTCAAAAGGAAGATTGGTGTAGATGGACAGGTTGAGACCTATAAGGCTAGACTTATTGAAAAGGGTTTTCGTCAAAGACCTGGTTTGGACTATGACGAAACCTTTTCTCCAGTGGCTATGCTGAAATCCATTCGGATCCTTCTTGCCATTGCTGCCTTCCACGATTATGAGATTTTGCAGATGGGAGTAAAGACCGCTTTTCTATATGGAAATTTAGAGGAGTGTGTCTATATGGACCAGCTAGAGGGTTTCATTCAGAGTGGGAGCAGCGGAAAGGTGTGCAAGTTGCTTAAGTCCATCTATGGACTAAAGCAGGCATCGCGGAGTTGGAACATCTGTTTTGATGAGACGGTCAAAGAATTTGGCTTTATCAAAAATCCAGATGAACCATGCATCTATAGTAGATTTCTAGCAAGAACTGTCGTATTCCTCGTTTTATACGTGGATGACATTCTCTTGATGGGAAATGACATTCCTATGCTACAATCTGTCAAAGGGTTCTTGTCACACAGGTTCTCCATGAAAGACCTGGGTGATGCCTCTTACATTCTGGGGATCCGGATCTATCGTGACAGATCCAAGAGGATATTAGGACATTCATAGTCCAGGTACATCGACACCATACTGAAAAGATTCAGTATGGAAGATTCCAAGAGCGGTAATCTACCGGCTTGTCACGGGATCACCCTCTCCAAAGAGATGTCTCCCAAGACTGATTTGGAAAGGGATCGCATGTCTATTATACCCTACGCTTCTGCGGTAGGCTCTATAATGTATGCGATGTTGTGTACCAGACCAGATGTAGCTTATGCACTGAGTGTGGTAAGCCGGTATCAGTCAAACCCTGGCGAGAAGCACTGGATAGCGGTAAAGAACATTCTCAAGTACCTGAGAAGGACTAAGGGGATGTTCTTGGTGTATGGCGGAAAAGACCTCCAGATCGAGGCCTTTGCTGACTCCATCTTCCAAAGTGACAAGGATGATTCCAAGTCCATGTCGGGTTATGTCTTTACACTCAATGGAGGGGCGGTGTGTTGGAAGAGTTCCAAACAGGAAACCGTTGCAGACTCGACGATGGAAGCGGAATATATCGCTGCTGCTGATGCCGTAAAAGAAGCCGTCATGATGAGGAAGTTCTTAACGGAACTTCAGGTGGTTACGTCCATTGTTGGTCCAATACCACTGTATTGCGACAACAACGGGGCTATAGCTTTAGCGAAGGAACCCAGGTAACATCAGAAGTCCGGACACATCTTGAGGCGGTATCACCTGATCAGGGAGATCATGGGTCGCCAGGAGATCGAGGTTCGGAGAGTTGCCACGGATGATAACACTGCTGATCCACTCACGAAGGCCTTACCCCAGACTCAGTTCGAGCGACTGATCGAGATGATAGGTCTTCGATACGCCAGTGCATGGCCTTAGTGCAAGTGGGAGATTGTTGGTGTATATGCCCTAGAGGCCATTACTGTATCATACTAGTTTGTATATTACTTAATGGAAGCTTGGGATATTCACAGTTGTATAGACAATCTTGCTCAAAATGGTAGTATGCTACTTGGTTTGTTTCTACTTTAATGTGTACATGTGTTTCTTTTAGTATATCACCTATACACATTAGTGGAGCCCTTAGGATCTTTGCTTGATTACCAGCGTTGTGATGGCAGTCACACTCGTGGGGGCTGGGTAATCCATAAGCACATCCTTATACAGGTCCCTAGTCATAGGACTATCGAGACAGGGCATCGATACTCCGGAGTAGACTAGCGTATGCGCTTCTCATCCCAGCACGGGAGACGGTCTGTCCCACAGCCGTCAGTATGTCGTACTTGAGATAGTATGCGGGTGCTCGTTAGATTATGTGTACACTGGACAAGACTCGTCGGGAACTGTTGGTTGGTACTATACCTATCGTCAGTTATCAGTTCCCAGGTGACATGAGTACAGCTTAGTCCGCTGACTTGACACTGCCACTTCGCCTCGAGTGTGTTCCTACTATACTTTGATTACTACCCTATCACGGCTCAAAGGAGTCGTGCAAACAGGTAGTAGTTGGGTGCAGTCCCGAAGCACTTGGACGCAGTGACGGTTAGACAGGATTCGTCTCTCCCGGTATTGGGAGTTGATATCGCGCTGTGTCTAGGAGAGCCATTACACAAAGTCCTTGGCAAGGGCAAGCGAGATATACTGGTGGGTTTCCAGTGTTATCTCAGGGTGTTCTGGGATACACTCCAACACGACTTGTACCGCTATTAGGGGACTGACGTTTACCGCACCCCTAGGCCCACCATGCGATATTCTCAGATGAACAGACCGGACTGTACGGAGACTGTCACATTCAGGCTCAGTAGGAGTTCGGATGAGTTCACCTCGTCAGTCTTCTTATCGGCATCTACCTGGAGGCCGTTACGCACAGCTAGTGCCGCTTGCGGTCTGTGGTTAAACCCACTGCCAGCGTAGTGTTGAGTCTTTAGAGTCCCACACAGAGAGCTATTCGCCTTTAGGCAAAAGAGTAGAGGTCGCATGGTTTTGCGACAGGGTTCGGTCACATCCGTGCACTTGTGCACGTTTAGTGTCCGGGCAGTTATTACTAGCGGGCTTTGGTTTAAGCCAGATCCTAGTATACGTTTTGGGATTGGTTTTATCTCGTTTGCATTCGTGTTCCTTGGAACGCGGATGCGGGTGTGTATGAACGGTTGACGGAGATAGAGGCAGATGATTCTCATTAGGGTTGTTGACAGTTGACTTTTGCTAAACCCTAATGAGAATTAGAAATATGATTAATAATAATATTAATTAAGTATTATTGTGCCATGGTTGGGTTGAAAGGTTGACTTTGTTGACTGGTTGACTTTGTGGACCGGTTGACTAGGTTGGACTTGTTGACCATCATCATGACAATGGCTATCATTTCATGGTATTGACCTTTGCTTGCTTGTTTTGTTCACAAATTGCATTTAATGCATGAAATGATATTGCCATTTGATATGATAAAAACCATAACAAAAATACTCAATTACTATTATTATTATTATGATTATTTTGTGCTATGAGAGCATGGGTGGAAAAAGTCTTGCTCATTTTATCATTTGTATTCTCTCTCATCCTCAAGCTCTCCCTCTTCCTCTTGCTCTCTCTAGTTCATGGTTCTATTGTCTTATGTGTTGAGAAACAAGAACCATAGAGATAAAAACCCAAAACACTTCTCTACTCATCCTAGTATACAAGGTCTAGCAAGCTAAGTGTTCTAGTTTCCTCTTGATTAAGGTTGGAGCCAAAGGTAGAAGCTTTCGGGTGGATCCATCTTCGGTACAAGGAGACGACAAGGTGAGGCCGATCCGATCACCACAAGGAGTTGAAGATAAGGAGTTTATGTTTAGGTATAACCCGTAACCTAGTAGCTAAACTCTTAGTTAGTTCGTTAGATAGTTTGTTTAACAAAGATCCGTTCTAGAGTCCATGTTACCCCCAAAGTAAAAATTGTTTTTCACCATTTCCGCAACCCCAAAGAACCGGTGACGGGTAACGTGGATTTACAAAACCATTTCTTGATTTTATAAACTAGCACTTCCAATCAAAAACCATACTAGAAAAACCTAGATTAACACTAATTTAAAGCCCAAATAGCAAGTTAACCTCTTAGATTAGGTTAGAAAAACCACTAGATAACAAAATAAATTTAATTAACCTAGTATTGGTTTTCTAAAACCCTAGTTTAAACTCAAACCATTCACTTTAAAAAAAAACTAGATTAGAAATTAGCAATAAATTTAACACAAACAATTTCAAAGTTCTAATTTAGCACACTTAATGTAACATTTCAAAAAAGACAAAATGTTAATTTTGGGAATTTTTATAATTTAATATTATTTTATTGAATATTTTAATATTTTGGAATTATTAAATACAAATAAATGGGGAAAAATTTTGGAAAATTTTGGAAAATTCTAAAATAGGGTAAATTAGAGAATTATGACATTTTAAAGTTTTTGTGATTAATTTGACACTAATTTAGTGCTAATCGCGATTAAAAATCACTAATCGGTTTTTAGCTTTTTGTGCAACACATGCACATATCACTTTTTCACACTTGTGCATTTTCTTGCCATGCTTTTCATTTGGGTTTACTATTTGAGTGAGAAGGGTTTTAAAAGGAAAAAGAAAAGGAAAAGAATAAAGAAATGGGTAGTTGGTGAGAGAGAGAGGTATGGGCTTCATTGACTAAGGACTTAACCATTTCTCCCCTCATTTCCCTCCCTCTTCTCCCTTCTCCTGCTGCTGCTCCTGCACCTCCTTTCCCTCCCCTCTTCAAGCTCCAAAACACCTCTAAAACAACCCCAAAACCCAATCTCCATTTCATTAAATGTGTGCACAATCCCTAGATCTACACTTGGTGCTAAAGAAGCAAGGATTTTGGCCACTAGGGGCAACTCAAGAAAATTCTTGAGTTGCCAAATGAGGTATTTTCTGGACCTTAAACTTAGTTTATGCATTTCCTTTACCCTCATATTAAGATCGAATCGATATTGTGTGATATTGTGGACTTGTGGATAACCTAGTTAGGGTTGTGATGATTTATGGGTTGTAATATGGAATTGAGGTCAGTAGAAGTTATACCATCACCCTAGTGTATGAATTGGAAACCCAAAACCTGAAGCTTAAACCATAATACGGATTTTAGAAACCGATATCGGGGAATTTATGAAATCTGTGAAGGGTATATTGAATCTGCTATCACCCGAGACACCCTAAATTAAAATTGATTGGACAGTGACACGTGCAGGCACCCAGGAAGCTAACCCCAAGACCCCAGCTCCCACTTCTTCTTCTCGGCCGCCAATTTATCCCCATTGGCCGCAAATTGCGGCCTGGGTCCCACCATTTTGGCTCGTATTGGTTCTGTAGCTCCTACATGTTCATGTTAGACCCCTGGTATATATAGATTTGTATAAAGTGACCTAGGGTAAAATCTGGGACATATTTCCTAAGTTGCTGTTTTAGATTCATGTTTCCGTATTCCGTATTTTTAATTCTGCAATTGTGGATTGTGTTTTGCCTCGACTATTTGGCGTTTATACGACGATATAGAGGATGTGTTGATGGTTTTGAAGGCGTGCCATGGGTTTTAACCTATAGGCCTCTTATCGTATCATTTTGGATTTCATGTGCCGTTTTAGCTTTGATTTGGTTTTAATGCGCATATACGATATTTTGATGTGTAGGTACCCCATGAAGACTTCGGGACGACAAGCAAGCGCGTGGCGACGTCCACAAATGAAGACGCTAGGTGAGTAGATTATATCTACTGGGAGAAGTCGGGTGGATGGCGTATAGCACCCCCGCAGTCCGTAGTTGTTATTATATATGATAGTTAGGTGTATTATGGATAGTGTAGGGTTAGAAGTGACTAGTGTAGTTCATAGTCGCGGACCCTAGAATAGAATTACACCTACACGCACACCCTTGCATATTACTTATACTGGCACTGTGTTGATGATATTGGATGACTTTGGAGATGAGTCAATGATATTGGGCTTTGTGCCGAGAGATCGGTGATGTGATATGATTCATATTTGGGATACGAAATGTGATTCTTGCGGGCTTGGGATGTGTGTTTACCCCCGCATGCATACTTTATTGATGGTATCGATTTATACTAGACATAAAGTAGTACCCCAGATTATATGATATGTTGATAGTGATACCTGAAGTGTGATGAGATAGTGTGATATTGACCCGTACCCAGCTATTGGGATGCCGTACGACGATTTACCGTATGAGCTTTACATTGATGATAGATCCGCACTCATGACTTGAGGATGTCATATAATATACTGTATCGTACGCGATACTATTGAGGCGGAATCACCGACTATTATATCTATATATATATCGACTCAGATGTTAGGAGGTTTCCTTACCTGTAGCTCAGCTTGTTAGTTCAGCTGTATAGTTTAGTGTAGTTGTTAGATTAGATTAGACTCCTACCTATTTCAAAACTAGCGGGTCGTGGGTATTTTAAAAGACAGGTCAAGGGATCTACGGATATTTCAAAAGGCGTATCTTTTCATAAAAACACCGTAGCCCCTATTTTCAAAACCCCATGATTCGTGATATTTCAAAAGGCACCATTTGTAGGACTTATATTAGATTAATGCAGATTAGTTATAGTTGCGTCTAGATTCAGCTCCCACTTTTTTTGTGGTTCGCTTTGCATCGCATTCTTATATTATGTTTCATACTCCATTATTGATATCATGCTATTAGGACACCAGCACCATTACCGATGTTGCGTATGTACCACGTACACTTACTTGCCGGCTCACACACATCTTCATCGGTAATTGCCATGTCACGTACACCTTAGAAAATACTATTGCTTGACATAACCTATTAGCTAATAGTTTAGACATTGTAGTTATTACCTGCTACTTCATGCATACTGATATTCATTGTTATGCCGCATTCATGGATTCTCATGCATATATTCACTATTTTACGTGTTACTGAGGTTTTGGATTTGGATTTCCGTGAGATTTTCTGGATTTGGAGGAAAACCGCAAAAACACAGATAAACATTTTCTCTCTTTTAAAATAAAAAGTGCGGTTTTCCCATGATGTATGAGTCGTCCACCATGAGTTTGCTGATGGATTTGGAAACCCGATTCGAGGAGACGGATGAACCGTTTCGGGTACATGGTGGACCCGGTGCGGTACCCCGGGGCAAGATGAATGTGGTGATGACGTTGAGCCTGGCAGGGGAGTACTACCGACCGGTGATTTTACCTGACGCGTCGGATATCCGGAGGATACCGTCGTGGTCTTGAGATTGATGGTAGGGGCCGGTCTGGACTGACGGCGCCCTAGATTTTGTGATTGGGATACAGAGATATCGGGTTATTTGGATTACGTTTTGTGCCGATGTTAGGCACTGTTTTATGCTGATTTCATTATGATACCTCATTTTAAAAATACAAAGGAAATCTCACTAAAGTATGAAAACAGTTTCTTAATTTACATGTATTATGTTCTCATGCATTCATACCTCATTCTTATGTTATATTGCTACCTGAGGCACTGACACAGGCACAGGAGATTACACCCGGGTTAGATATTTACCCTAGCCTTGTTATAGGCTGCATGTTTTATATTGAGGATTTTGTACTGATCGTTTTGACCTAGGATTATGTCTTGCGTTCGGTTTCTGCTTGTAGTTATTCTCTATTCACGAGTTGGCAACTCACCCCCGTTGTGCCACAGTTCTTGCAGGTTTTGCCGTACAGGTTCCTTTGCGGCATTTCTGGCACATTGCTTCCTTGCGGGTGAATTGCATTTGGTAGGTGGTTCCTTTTGCATCAAAACCACCATTGTACTTATATTATTCTTTTGATCTAGAATTTCCATCAACCAAATTTGTTTATTGTTTCAGACTCAGACTTTATTGATGTTTTATTTGGCCTTAGAGTTGCGCTTAGTAGTATTGCGGTTTTCATGCTTACTGTGTTTCTTTTGGATCGATCCTCGCCTTTCGGCGTTGTATATTATATTGCATGTGTGGTTGTGACCGTCAATTGACAAAGAGCTAGCTCCCGCTTGGGGATGCCTTTTATCATTGAATATATGTTATGCTTGTTGTATCCCGTTCGGGGCCAGTATTTACAAAAGAAACTCTGCCAAAATTTTTAGAAAAGACTTTACCTTTTAAAAATGCACCTTCGGCTTAGTTATTTAAAAACCTCGACTTCAAACATATTTTCCTTCACTTCTTTAAACCAGTTTTCTTCACTTACTCTTAAAATGGTTTTAGATTTCTGGGCTTTGGCTTACTTGGATCAGATGAAGTCCTATAGATTTCATATGGTTCGAGGGCCAGTCACGTGCTCTTTCGGGTCGTGACAAAGTTGGTATCAGAGCGCTAGGTTGACCTTGGTTCGAGTCTAAGTTTGACTATGTGGAGCCTAGGGCGTTTATATATATACGGAACTTAGGCTTGACCTTACGGAACTTAGACTTAGTCGAGGGGGTATTAGACCCGAACTTTCGTCGTATAGGATGACCCTTGGTTGATGGAATAGGTGACTAAAGTAGAGTGACGTACCGTTGGTATGTTCCGCGGCATACTTACGACACGCCACTCCGCTTAAGGAACCTTAGGATGTACATATTTTCGAGATCAGTGATTCTCTTTATATCCATGATTATACATCCATTTGAGATCCCCGATTCTATTAGTCCATGATCATACCTTCATTGATGCTGTTCCTTCTTATGATCGTGTATCCACTCTGGATCTGTTGTTTCCTTTCTTGCCATTGATCTGCTCTCTTCGATACTCGATTGAGGTTCCTGTCGCTATGTTTGAGCGCAGTTTGGGCTGCTGCTAGGGTTACGGTCAGTGCGAGCTCGTCTGGTACGAGGGCTGACCATTGTGTTTTCTGGTGACATGGGAACGTCTCGAGTTAGTATTGATGACTGTGACCTCAAGTGGAGGAGAGTGCTTGGTTTTGCACCGGATGATCGGGCCATTGTTAGAGCTGCCAGTTGAGAGAGGACTGTTGATGTACATCATAACTCAGAGATTATGATGTCGCCTACCGTGCAGACAGAGGGACCAGTTGTTGCTGAGATTGACGGGATGTCGCTTTCGGAGCTTACGAGCTTAGATTGTCGGAGCTTCCAGACAGATATGAGACAGATTATAGCTAGTCTACTCGATTTGAGAGACGAAGGTGATTCGTCCGATTTATGCACCGGAGCGGGCCCAGTTGAGTTGAAGATTTCCAGTGTGGAGAGTCTTACTCAGATCTAGGGCAGACCGATTCAGAGATGACCGCCAATGCGTCGTCTTTCCTGGAGGATTGAGGCGCTGTTCGGCGTGCAGGTGAATGAGCCAGTTGCTGCTGCAAATGACGAGATATCGCCCAGATGGTTGGAGCTGCTGCAGCGTGAGCATATACTTAGAGAGATGATAGCGAGTCGCCAGTCACCTGAGGATGAATGACTAGGACATTTGGTTCGTCCGTTTACCGATGCGAGGTCATCAGATAGATTGATTCCAGCTAGAGACGACTTCACGCAGATTCGTTGAGAGTCGATTGAGACGATCGAATGTCAGGAGCCCATTTTCCAAGTTTAAAGTATACGGAAAGACATGCAGGTGATTCTATGGACCCTCTAGAAGAATGAAACCCTAACTCGATTTAATGACCGTGTGAAAGCCTTTGAACCTTAGGGTTTAAAGCAGTTCCGCGGCGCCATTAGTGAGGCTTGGGTTTGCCCTTCTACGGCTGGACCACCGACGCTGAGGCATGTACTCGATACTATTAAACTGTACTCAAGATGTTGATCTCTTGGGGGATTATAAGGTTCTGACGAGTCGATCGAATGTTTCGACATCATTCGAATATCATGTGATGGGATGCATTTCTTGGGAGACTCCAGATACGAGTATAGCTGTTGGAGCATAGTCCATGCAGCCACGATGAGACGAGTCCGAATCAGTCGACATTAAAGCAGGGTGAAGAAAAGAGTTCGCAAGAGATTTCGACGAGATGACGTCCCACTCCGCTGACATTAGAGATGTGATACGCACCCAGAGGCGTTGTATATGGATATATCTTCCAGAAAGAAGCGCGATAAGTATGCAGCCGTTCCGGAACAAGAATTTGCTTCAGCAAGGGATGATGACTTCTGGGCAATTCGGCAGGGATGAGATTTGAGAGAGACTTCGACATGACCTTTCTGGAATACTATACGAGAAGACCTGACCCAGGAGTGGTCATATTGCGCACAACCAGCAGGCCAGAGTTAGCATTGTCGACGAGGTAGTTGACCAGATTCGGATAAAGGAACTTACCCAGATGCGTTGCGAATCGATCAAGGACGGACGAGTATTGAGTATTCCTCCGATGGTTGGGACGTGTTCCCGAGGGCCTGTTCGGCCTGACATCTTCTACAGAATGATGAAGCTACAGAGTACGCGATTTCGAGTCCGTGTGAGAGACTTCAGATTGACCGTGGCCGAGAACAGTGCAGTGCGTAGATATGAATGGCGTGACGTCATAGTGGACGACGATAGAGACAGGTGGAACCAGAGGTTCGGGCGAGACGCTGACGAGCTGTCATTGCTTCCCGTCGAGACCAGAGGTCAGATATGCTTACAGAGGCATTAGGATGCAACCAGATTCCGAGAAATATTGTGCTGAGGACACAGATGTCTATCGAGTGAGAAGAGATTATGTAGGAAAGCCAGCCTCTGTACAGTTCGGCATAGGCAAGATCGGAAGAGACCTTGAGCAGGATTCCTTCCAGGACATTGCTGCAATGATGTTTGCACTCAGGATCAGATATGTGACGTGCATTCAGAGAGCCAGAGGCCGACTCCAGTGATGGGCTGCCTCACGAGTGGTCGTGAGGATTGACCGATAGGTGACCAGAGAAGTGCCAGAACGGAATCGTCCCCGTTAGCACACCTGACAGGGCCGATGAGCCGATTGACTGCGAGATAGGTAATCCTCAGAGAAGATAAGGACCCAGAGTCAGAGGGCGCCAGACCGTGAGCAAGAGGCAAGTAGATATCTTGCGCTGCTAGCAGTGGATGCACCGACTCCTTCTCGACCTCGAAAGAGGAACTACCGACGACGGTACTATGATTTGTGATTTTGTGATTCGATTATCACGTATCCGTCATTTTGGATTTCGGTATTTTGGGCGTTCTGTTTGCATGATTTAGTTTTGATGACTGAGTTTCATGATATTTGTTTCATGCACCCACTGGATATTTATATTTTGCGCATAGTTATTACATTCGAGGTTTTGATTATGAATTCACACCCACCTTATACAGTGATTTGATTTACACTTCCAGCAGAGTTTTCATGCACCTTTAGTGTTTTGATATACGATTTTGGTGCACGCCAGATGCACTAAATCGGGATTCTTCGTGCATGTTACATGCACCTGATTTGGTTGCTGTCAGGCACACACATTGCCTATGACAGATGTTTCGTGCACACCCGTTGCACCTAGATGTTGTTTTGTACACCTGTATGACACATATGGATTTTGATTCCTTGCGCACCAGACGCATAGGATATTCTCTATATATTGATGTCTTCGGAGCCCCGACAAATTGGAGTATTACAAAAATTGTTTTAGTATTGGGGGTTTAAATTTAAATTCGGGGACCGAATTTCTTTAAGGGGGGTAGATTGTAACATTTCAAAAAAGACAAAATGTTAATTTTGGGAATTTTTATAATTTAATATTATTTTATTGAATATTTTAATATTTTGGAATTATTAAATACAAATAAATGGGGAAAAATTTTGGAAAATTTTGGAAAATTCTAAAATAGGGTAAATTAGAGAATTATGACATTTTAAAGTTTTTGTGATTAATTTGACACTAATTTAGTGCTAATCGCGATTAAAAATCACTAATCGGTTTTTAGCTTTTTGTGCAACACATGCACATATCACTTTTTCACACTTGTGCATTTTCTTGCCATGCTTTTCATTTGGGTTTACTATTTGAGTGAGAAGGGTTTTAAAAGGAAAAAGAAAAGGAAAAGAATAAAGAAATGGGTAGTTGGTGAGAGAGAGAGGTATGGGCTTCATTGACTAAGGACTTAACCATTTCTCCCCTCATTTCCCTCCCTCTTCTCCCTTCTCCTGCTGCTGCTCCTGCACCTCCTTTCCCTCCCCTCTTCAAGCTCCAAAACACCTCTAAAACAACCCCAAAACCCAATCTCCATTTCATTAAATGTGTGCACAATCCCTAGATCTACACTTGGTGCTAAAGAAGCAAGGATTTTGGCCACTAGGGGCAACTCAAGAAAATTCTTGAGTTGCCAAATGAGGTATTTTCTGGACCTTAAACTTAGTTTATGCATTTCCTTTACCCTCATATTAAGATCGAATCGATATTGTGTGATATTGTGGACTTGTGGATAACCTAGTTAGGGTTGTGATGATTTATGGGTTGTAATATGGAATTGAGGTCAGTAGAAGTTATACCATCACCCTAGTGTATGAATTGGAAACCCAAAACCTGAAGCTTAAACCATAATACGGATTTTAGAAACCGATATCGGGGAATTTATGAAATCTGTGAAGGGTATATTGAATCTGCTATCACCCGAGACACCCTAAATTAAAATTGATTGGACAGTGACACGTGCAGGCACCCAGGAAGCTAACCCCAAGACCCCAGCTCCCACTTCTTCTTCCCGGCCGCCAATTTATCCCCATTGGCCGCAAATTGCGGCCTGGGTCCCACCATTTTGGCTCGTATTGGTTCTGTAGCTCCTACATGTTCATGTTAGACCCCTGGTATATATAGATTTGTATAAAGTGACCTAGGGTAAAATCTGGGACATATTTCCTAAGTTGCTGTTTTAGATTCATGTTTCCGTATTCCGTATTTTTAATTCTGCAATTGTGGATTGTGTTTTGCCTCGACTATTTGGCGTTTATACGACGATATAGAGGATGTGTTGATGGTTTTGAAGGCGTGCCATGGGTTTTAACCTATAGGCCTCTTATCGTATCATTTTGGATTTCATGTGCCGTTTTAGCTTTGATTTGGTTTTAATGCGCATATACGATATTTTGATGTGTAGGTACCCCATGAAGACTTCGGGACGACAAGCAAGCGCGTGGCGACGTCCACAAATGAAGACGCTAGGTGAGTAGATTATATCTACTGGGGGAAGTCGGGTGGATGGCGTATAGCACCCCCGCAGTCCGTAGTTGTTATTATATATGATAGTTAGGTGTATTATGGATAGTGTAGGGTTAGAAGTGACTAGTGTAGTTCATAGTCGCGAACCCTAGAATAGAATTACACCTACACGCACACCCTTGCATATTACTTATACTGGCACTGTGTTGATGATATTGGATGACTTTGGAGATGAGTCAATGATATTGGGCTTTGTGCCGAAAGATCGGTGATGTGATATGATTCATATTTGGGATACGAAATGTGATTCTTGCGGGCTTGGGATGTGTGTTTACCCCCGCATGCATACTTTATTGATGGTATCGATTTATACTAGACATAAAGTAGTACCCCAGATTATATGATATGTTGATAGTGATACCTGAAGTGTGATGAGATAGTGTGATATTGACCCGTACCCAGCTATTGGGATGCCGTACGACGATTTACCGTATGAGCTTTACATTGATGATAGATCCGCACTCATGACTTGAGGATGTCATATAATATACTGTATCGTACGCGATACTATTGAGGCGGAATCACCGACTATTATATCTATATATATATCGACTCAGATGTTAGGAGGTTTCCTTACCTGTAGCTCAGCTTGTTAGTTCAGCTGTATAGTTTAGTGTAGTTGTTAGATTAGATTAGACTCCTACCTATTTCAAAACTAGCGGGTCGTGGGTATTTTAAAAGACAGGTCAAGGGATCTACGGATATTTCAAAAGGCGTATCTTTTCATAAAAACACCGTAGCCCCTATTTTCAAAACCCCATGATTCGTGATATTTCAAAAGGCACCATTTGTAGGACTTATATTAGATTAATGCAGATTAGTTATAGTTGCGTCTAGATTCAGCTCCCACTTTTTTTGTGGTTCGCTTTGCATCGCATTCTTATATTATGTTTCATACTCCATTATTGATATCATGCTATTAGGACACCAGCACCATTACCGATGTTGCGTATGTACCACGTACACTTACTTGCCGGCTCACACACATCTTCATCGGTAATTGCCATGTCACGTACACCTTAGAAAATACTATTGCTTGACATAACCTATTAGCTAATAGTTTAGACATTGTAGTTATTACCTGCTACTTCATGCATACTGATATTCATTGTTATGCCGCATTCATGGATTCTCATGCATATATTCACTATTTTACGTGTTACTGAGGTTTTGGATTTGGATTTCCGTGAGATTTTCTGGATTTGGAGGAAAACCGCAAAAACACAGATAAACATTTTCTCTCTTTTAAAATAAAAAGTGCGGTTTTCCCATGATGTATGAGTCGTCCACCATGAGTTTGCTGATGGATTTGGAAACCCGATTCGAGGAGACGGATGAACCGTTTCGGGTACATGGTGGACCCGGTGCGGTACCCCGGGGCAAGATGAATGTGGTGATGACGTTGAGCCTGGCAGGGGAGTACTACCGACCGGTGATTTTACCTGACGCGTCGGATATCCGGAGGATACCGTCGTGGTCTTGAGATTGATGGTAAGGGCCGGTCTGGACTGACGGCGCCCTAGATTTTGTGATTGGGATACAGAGATATCGGGTTATTTGGATTACGTTTTGTGCCGATGTTAGGCACTGTTTTATGCTGATTTCATTATGATACCTCATTTTAAAAATACAAAGGAAATCTCACTAAAGTATGAAAACAGTTTCTTAATTTACATGTATTATGTTCTCATGCATTCATACCTCATTCTTATGTTATATTGCTACCTGAGGCACTGACACAGGCACAGGAGATTACACCCGGGTTAGATATTTACCCTAGCCTTGTTATAGGCTGCATGTTTTATATTGAGGATTTTGTACTGATCGTTTTGACCTAGGATTATGTCTTGCGTTCGGTTTCTGCTTGTAGTTATTCTCTATTCACGAGTTGGCAACTCACCCCCGTTGTGCCACAGTTCTTGCAGGTTTTGCCGTACAGGTTCCTTTGCGGCATTTCTGGCACATTGCTTCCTTGCGGGTGAATTGCATTTGGTAGGTGGTTCCTTTTGCATCAAAACCACCATTGTACTTATATTATTCTTTTGATCTAGAATTTCCATCAACCAAATTTGTTTATTGTTTCAGACTCAGACTTTATTGATGTTTTATTTGGCCTTAGAGTTGCGCTTAGTAGTATTGCGGTTTTCATGCTTACTGTGTTTCTTTTGGATCGATCCTCGCCTTTCGGCGTTGTATATTATATTGCATGTGTGGTTGTGACCGTCAATTGACAAAGAGCTAGCTCCCGCTTGGGGATGCCTTTTATCATTGAATATATGTTATGCTTGTTGTATCCCGTTCGGGGCCAGTATTTACAAAAGAAACTCTGCCAAAATTTTTAGAAAAGACTTTACCTTTTAAAAATGCACCTTCGGCTTAGTTATTTAAAAACCTCGACTTCAAACATATTTTCCTTCACTTCTTTAAACCAGTTTTCTTCACTTACTCTTAAAATGGTTTTAGATTTCTGGGCTTTGGCTTACTTGGATCAGATGAAGTCCTATAGATTTCATATGGTTCGAGGGCCAGTCACGTGCTCTTTCGGGTCGTGACACTTAACCTACAATTTAACCATTTGATTAGAAATTATACCTCACAAGTTCAACCCTAGCTTGCTCTAGCCTCCCAAGACATCTCCTTTCTCCAAGTTTTGAACCAATTTGGGCTTGAGAAGTGATAGAATAGGGTTTTGTGTTGAATTTGTGAAGAAATTTATGGATTTTTGTTGAATTTTGATGGAATTGTGATGAATTTTGGAAGGAAAAAGAGAAGGGAAATTGAGGACAACAGCAGGGAGGCTCTCGGCCAGAGGAGGGAGTGGGGAGAATGTGGGAAAAAAGTGTGGAAAATTTGAAAGTCAAAGACTCCCCATACCTCCTAAACCCATACCTCAAATTACTATATTTAAATCTCTTTTCATACCATATTGTTCACAAGAGTTGAAGACCCAAAAAAAAAGAAAGAGAGAAGTTTCCTGCTGTGGTATGCCGGCCAAGGGAGGATGAGGATTGGTGAAAGAGTGTATAAAAAATTCTATGCAAAAAGACCCCCGACAAGCTCAAAATTGCAAGTTTTAGTTTAATTAATTAAAATTTTAATTTCCCTTGATTATAACTAATTAGAACTAGGAAATAACATACTAAAAATTTATATTACAAACTATATTTTAGTTGTCATGGTTCTAAAGCAAGCAATTAGCCCATTTAAATTTGTATTTATCGCTAATTTAATGTATTTTTAACAGCTTAAAATAATATTAAAAATAGTAAATTAGGGGGGAAATTTAAACGACCAGAAATTTATAAGTGACTCATTAGCTACTAAAAAATAGCAATTACCTATCCAAATTAGGTATAATTAGGCCTATATTGAAAAATAATTATAATGACAATTTACGGAAAATACTAAATATTTACCGATTTTCGGGAAAATACCAAAACGACTTTTCAAGGTGTTACAGGTTCAAATTAACCTGGAAAATGACGGGTAGAACTTGACGTGTGACTTATGATTTGTTGGCCTTAGTCAAGGTCATAAGAGCATGGGGCAAAAAAATCCACATCGGGAGTTTCTAAGGAAATTGAAACTTGCTAGTGCTGCATACCATTTGGAGTTTGATAATGTTGGTAGGATTCCTTCAGCATTATCACATAATGATATTTGGATCCCGATCCTACTATGAGTATCTGCTACTCCTCGGGAGATTTTTTCACTTAACGATCAATGCTATAAACCAAGTAGGTGTCTAGAACAGTGTTAGCCGGGCTACGCCTCCACGGAAAAGAGGTTATTTAATTAAGGAACTTCGCGAAAGCGTCGTAAAACCTCCCTCGAAGTATCGACACTAGCCTAGCTAAACGTTTAAGCAAGTATTGTACGGTGAGATTAATCCTGACTAATTCTTCTTTTATGGTTTGAGGAAGGATTCGAGAAACAGTGGGAGCCATCCTGTTTAGATAAATTAAAAACCAATCCAAACTTGCAAGAGCATCATGCTAAGTGTTTTCTTCTCTCTCTCTTAATTGCAATGACCCAGTGACCAGACATAGGTTACATCTAGGTAATAAAATGACTGGCAAAGGTCTATCCAGATGTCCATTACCCATGACAAATTGGGACACCTCTTCACTAATCCAACCCCTGCCATCTCAGGACCAGTTTCCATCATCACGGATACTGATATCCGTAAGACATCGGAAAAAGACTGTGCGAATGCCAAGTGCCTCGTGTTGGCCTCAGTTGATGGTACATACCAGAGGCAGCACGAGAAGATGGACTTAGTTTCTGTCTTCCTCCATAACAAAGATTTATATGGAGAGCAATCTCGTATCGCAAGATATGAGACCTCGAACGAATTGCTTCAAGAGAGTTTGGCTGCCGGGTTATCTGTAGGGGGCAACGTCCTTACAGAGACTAGCTATTTTGATGAGCTCACGGACCTGAAGACCACGTTGAAGAAAGGGTCAAATACTGACTTAATTCTACAGTCTCTGCCCTCTACTTACACCGTGAAGGAAACCAGGGAAGTAGAAGGAAAGGGAAGGGCAAAAGTTTCGGGACTAGATGTGGTGAAGGAGGGACGTTCCTATTGTTACGGGAAAGGACATTGGCAGAGGGATTGCAGGGCTAGCAAAGCCAGTAGCCAGGATTCGAAGTATTTTGTGGCTTCGGCTTCGGGTGTGTTTATAATAGAAAATTGTATGTCAATTAACTCTACTTCCTGGGTACTAGATACCGGATCAGGATCTCATATCTGTAATTCATTACAGGTTTTAAGAAACCGTAGAGTTATCAGGATAGGTGATATGACTCTCAGAGTTGCGAACGGAATGAGCGTGAACGCTGAATTCGTAGGGGAATATCACCTAGGATTGACAAGTGGACAGATATTGATTCTACGTAACTGTTTATATGTACCTAGTCTAGCATGTAATATCATATCTGTATCATTACTCTCTAAGGAAGGATATGATTTTACGTTTGTAAGCGATGTGGTCCACATCCACCTAAATCAAGTTCTGATTGGGTCAGGTACATTAGATAACGGTATATACGTATTAAATCAAGCTCAGGTTTTCAGTGTCCAGAACACACTTAAAAGAAAGTCTCCAGAATTAAATCACGCTTTCTTATAGCATTGTAGACTGGGTCACATCAATGAAACACGGTTGACGAAATTACATAAAGAATGATATTTGGATCCATTCGAATATCAATCTTATGCTACTTGTGAATCTTGTCTCATGGGAAAGATGACAAAGACTTCGTTCACTGGACACGGAGTAAGAGCGAGAGAGCTCTTGGGACTTGTACACAGTGATGTGTGTGGTCCAATGTCTAGACATGCGCGAAGTGGTTATTCATACTTCATTACTTTTACGGATGATTTCTCAAGGTATGAACATGTCTTCTTGATAAAGCATAAATCCGAGGCCTTTGAGAAATTCCGGGAATACAAGAATGAAATGGAAAAACAAACAGGAAAAAGTATCAAGAAACTGAGATCTGATCGAGGTGGTGAAAACTTAAGTGTCGAGTTCCTAGGCTACTTAAAAGTGAATGGAATTCTCTCTCAGCTTACTCCTCCATACACACCACAACACAATGGTGTATCGGAAAGGCGGAATCGAACCCTATTGGATATGGTTCGTTCCATGATGAGTAAGGATGAGTTACCGCGATCTTTCTGGGGTTATGCACTAGAACTAGCTGCATATCTTTTGAACCAGGTTCCTACTAAGTTAGTGCCTACCACACCATATCAGATGTGGAGTGGGAAGAAACCCTGTCTTAAACACTTTAAAACATGGGGATGTCCAGCTTTTGTTAAAAAGCAGCATGCGGACAAGCTCGAGGCACCCTCAGTACAGTGTAAGTTGGTGGGATACCCAAAGAACTCCAAAGGGTATGTTTTCTATTACACAGAGGAGAAAAAGGTCTTTGTTTCTCGTCATGCCCACTTCTTGGAAACTGAATTTTAGAAAATCAGATAAGTGGGAGCGCAATAGAACTAGAAGAAATTCCAGAACCACAAGCTATTACTGAAAGCTTGGTAGAACCAGAAGTTTCAGGAGAACCGGACATCCCAGTGCCACTCCGCAGGAGTAGTAGGCAGTCTCATCCGCCCGAGAGATACTACGGTTTTCTCATAGACAGGGATCGAGAGGATTGCATCATTGACAGTGATGAGCCTACTAGCTTCCGGCAAGCCATTCAGAGAGGTGACTCAGTAAAATGGCTGGATGCAATGCGGACCGAAATGGAGTCCATGTACACCAATAATGTTTGGACTTTGGACATTTCTCCAGAAGGGGTAAAACCCGTAGGCTGCAAATGGATCTTCAGAAAGAAGATTGGTGTAGATGGGCAGGTTGAAACCTATAAAGATAGACTTGTTGCAAAGGGTTTTCGTCAAAGACCTGGTTTGGACTATGACGAAACATTTTCTCCAGTGGCTATGCTCAAATCCATTCGGATCCTTCTTACTAGTGCTGCCTTCCACGATTATGAGATCTGGCAGATGGACGTAAAGACGACTTTTCTAAATGGTAATTTGGAAGAATGCGTCTATATGGATCAGCTGGAGGGTTTCATTCAGAGTGGGAGCAGAGGTCAAATGTGCAAGTTACTTAAGTCCATTTATGGACTAAAGCAGGCATCACGGAGTTGGAACATCAGCTTTGATGATACTGTCAAAGAATTCGACTTTATCAAAAATCTAGATGAACCATGCATATATAGTAAGATTGTAGGGAGAACTGTTGTATTCCTCATCTTGTACTTAGATGATATTCTTTTGATAGGAAATGACATTCCTACCCTACAGTCAGTCAAAGGATTCTTGTCACAGAGGTTCTCCATGAAGGACCTAGGCGATGCCAACTATATTCTGGGGATCCAGATCTATCGTGATAGATCTAAGAGGATGTTGGTACTTTCGCAGTTTAGGTACATCGACACGATACTGAAACGATTCAGTATGGAAGATTCAAAGCGCGGTAACCTACCGGCTTGTCACGGAATCACCCTATCCAAAGAAATGTCTCCAAAGACTGATTTGGAAAGGGCTCGCATGTCATCTATACCCTATGCATCTGAGGTAGGCTCTATAATGTATGCGACATTGTGTACCAGACCAGATGTAGCATACTCACTGAGCGTTGTAAGCCGGTATCAGTCTGACCCAGGGGAGAAACACTGGATAGCAGTCAAGAACATTCTCAAGTACCTGAGAAGGACTAAGGATATGTTCTTGGTGTATGGCGGAAAAGACCTCCAGATCGAGGCCTTTGCTGACTCCAGCTTCCAGAGTGACAAGGATGACTCCAAGTCCATGTCGGGTCATGTCTTTACCCTCAATGGAGGGGCGGTCTGTTGGAAGAGCTCCAAGAAGGAAACCGTTGCCGACTCGACGATGGAAGCGGAGTACATAGCTGCTTGTGATGCCACAAAAGAAGCTGTCTGGATGAAGAAGTTCCTCACAGAACTTCAGGTGGTTCCAACCATTGTTGATCCAATACCGCTGTATTGCAACAACAACGACGCTATAGCTTTAGCGAAGGAACCCAGGTCCCATCAGAAGTCCAGACACATTTTGAGGCGGTACCACCTGATCAGGGAGATCGTAGATCGCCGGGAGATCGAGGTGAAGAGAGTAGATTCGGAGAATAACATTGCAGATCCATTCACGAAGGTCATACCACAGACTCAGTTCGAGTGGCTGATCGAGATGATAGGTCTTTGATACGCCAGTACATGGCTCTAGTGCAAGTGGGAGATTGTTAGTGTATATGCCCTAGAGGCCATTACTGTATCATACTAGTTTGTATATTACTTAATGGAAGCTTGGGATATTCACAGTTGTATAAACAGTCTTGCTCAAAATGGTAGTTTGCTACTTGGTTTGTTTCTACTTTAATATGTGCATGTGTTTCTTTTAGCATATCGCGTATACATATTAGTAGAGCCCGTAGGATCTTTGCTTTATTACCAGCGTTGTGATGGCAGTCACACTAGTGGGGGCTAGGTAATCTACAAGCACATCCTTATATAGGTCCCTAGTCGTAGGATTATAGAGACGGGGCATCGATACTCCGGAGTAGACTAGCGTATACGCTTCTGTAACACCTTAGATTGTGTTTTGTGGTTAATTATATTTTAATGTATGGTTTTTAATAAAAAGTTTACCAAATTAGTTTTCAAATATTTTATCCTATTTAATAAGTATTTTATTAGATTTTTCCAAGGCTTGCACACACTTGTGCATGTTAACTAGGGTTGTTTTGGGGGTTTAACCATGATTAGTAACATGGTGAACTAACCATTTTTTTCCCCTAATCTAGTTTAATATTGTATTAGGTGCTTTTGGGTTTTTATTTGTATATGGTTCTTTTCAAAAATAAAATGAATTTAAAAAGGGTTTTTAAATGATTGCTTTGTGTTGACTTGTTGAGAGAGAGAGAGAGTGCATTATGAGGCATGATGGCTTGCTCATGCCTTCATTTAATGAAGAGAGAGAAAGAGGAGGGGGTTGACTTGTTAGTGTTCTCTCATTCTCACTCATTTCTCTCATCCTCTCACTCTCAAACTCACAACACACACACACTCACCGGCAGCAGAGGCAGCAGCAGCTCCAGCATCAACTCCACCAGCATCTTCAGCAACAGCGTCATCACCATCATCATCAGCAGCAGCAGGAGCAGCAGGCAGCAACAGCAGTAGCAGGAGCTCCAGCGACTTGCAGCAGCTCCTTTCACTTCTTCACCTGCCTTCTAGGGTTCATTAGGGTATATTTCTTGAACCCCATTTCATGGTTTGCTTATGTTGTGTGTAGTTTAGCATCGGTTTGTGTTAAATAGTTAGTTTTGTGCTAAAATGGTGATTTATGTGGAATTTTGGTTAGAATGTGATTGTGTTAGCTAACCTAGCTTATTTAAGTGTTGTTAGGGTCACCTTAACTGAGTTTAACCCTGGATTACACTAAAATACCATAGGGTTTGTGTTTTGTGCAAAAATGGTGATTTTAAAGCGATGTATTGGCTTTCTGTGATCTGCTATTGACCCGGGACCTTCAGGTTAAAATTGAGAAAACTGGGGCATGTACACTAGGTCTAGATACCACCACCTGAGCACGAGCCCCTAATTCCTAAAGATGGCCGCAGTTTTATTAGGTTTGGCCGCAATTTGCGGCCAAGTAGGGGGTAGGGGTGTAGGGGTCTTGGCTAGGGTTGTCTGCAGTGTTGTCTAGTGCTTTGGCATATCTAGTTTTGTAATATTTGACCTGTAGGAAAATCTGGGACTATATATCATTTTGCATGTCCGTTTGTTTGCGCGATACGTGAGAGGGTTCTGTGATCCTGCGTATCGCGGCGTGTCGCAATGGTTTTAGACGGGTATACTGTCACGCCCCGCTTCCCAGTATACGGCGAAGTGGACGCGACGAGGCTCGCTACGTATATACTCAGAAGTATATACGCTAAGCGTAACTAAGCAATATAAAGTAAATCACAAGAGACGAATAATATAGAAATAACAGCAACTTTTATTAATAACATTCTTTTTACAATGCAGGAAAAGAAAATACAACTGGAATGAAAAGCAATGCCTAAACAGTGGCATAACAGGAAATGAAATAAACTGGAAAGAACAAGGTACAATTATCTAGAGCTCTGGGTCTGCATGGAACTGCTCCAAATCTTCACCGGTGGGCTCGATCTCAGCTTGGTCCAACGCACCTGACGACATTCAAATAAGAAAGAGATAGAATGTCGTCAGCGAACAGGTCGCTCGGTAAGTCCCAAAGAATAAGAAGAATGAGAAAGACAAAGTAACAGTATTTTCTAACTATTATATTAGTGAATATTATGGAACATTGTGTAACGCTGTTGTTTGTAGCTTGGTACAGAAGGATGCCAGTATATACGAGGGGGATCTCTATATGCTAGAGATCAGGGCAAAAGGAAAGTACAAGGAACCGTTATGCCACGGTACAACAGCAATAGGATTCAGGTTAGGTGTCTTAATCTGACCACCTCGTGCCACCTTTAACATCTTCCGTACCAATCTACCCCTTAAACCCCGTAATGTTTTAACAGTATTGTAGTATTGGAATATGTAAGTTGGATGACTGACCAAAACCATGATATCAGTAATCATGTTGCAACTGTAAAATCGGGTAAATGGAATATCAGGATAATGGATGAATATCCATGGTTTGATTCAGTCAAAATGAATATATTGTTAACTGGGTTCATGGATTCATGTATTCAGATTGTATTGGAATATAAAGAATATAGATTGACTTGAATCATATTCGAGTCAGGAATAGTCAGACTCTAACCCGAGTCAGACTAAAAGAAGAGAATTTGAAGTTCAATATTAGCTAGGGGCCTTATTGTAATTTGTAAAACTTGAGGGGATTTTATGTAAAAATACTTTTGTATAGTTTTCAAAATACACCTCAAGTATTTAATAATCGTCTTTATTGTTATAATGAATGTGAATTTTATTTGTGTTATTCTAGTGAATATATCCTAATAAAAGTATTAATTGTTTTATCTGAAATTCATGGTATTTTAGTGTAACTTTTAATCTTGTAATTTTTAGGAAAATGTGGAAACTTATATTATGATAAAATAGATGTTTAAATGATAATTATATATATATTAACACATGAATAATTTTAAATAAATATTTTATTTAGAAAAAAAATCTCATTTTCCTTAAATATCGTATTTTAAACCTTTCGAGACCGAATGCTCCTTGCGAAGGTCTGAATCTCGCACTACTAGCCTGCGGGTGCACGATGAACCGTACTGTCACGACCCGAAAGAGCACGTGACTGGCCCTTGAACCATATGAAGCCTATAGGACTCCATCTGATTCAAGTAAGCCAAAAGCCCAGAAATCTAAAACCATTTTTAAGAATAAGTAAGGAAAAACTGGTTTAAAGAAGTGAAGAAATACAGGTTTGAAATCAAGGTTTTTAAATAACTAAGCCGAATGTGCATTTTAAAACAGTAAGGTTTTTCTAAAAATTTCGGCAGAGTTTCCTTTGTAAAATGGCCCCGAATGGGGAAAAACATGGATAACAATATGTATATATGCAATGATAAAGGCATCCCCAAGCGGGAGCTAGCTCTTCGTCAATCGACGGTCACAACCACGCAATGATATGATAATATACAACGCCAAGTGGCGAGGATCAAATCCAAAGAAAGCTCAAAAGCAATAAGAAAACCGCAATATTACTAAGCGCGACTCTAGGTCGAATAATACAATACAGTCTCTAAGTCTGAAAGAATATACAAGTTTTTGGTTGATGGACAATTTCTAGATACAATGAAATAAATAAATACAATGGTGGTTCTTGATGCGAAAGAATCCACCTACCAAAGCAAATCACCCGCAAGCAGAAAGTGTGCCAGAAATGCCGCAAAAGAACCTGTACGGCAGAACCTGCAAGAACTGTGGCACAACGGGGGTGAGTTGCCAACTCGTGAATAGAAACATCTACAAGTAGAAACCGAATGCAAGACATAAACCTAAGTCAACGATCAGCAATATAATCCATAAGAGTACATCTGAGTGTAACAAGGTGGCAAGGTAACATCTAATCACGTATGTAGTGCCAGGTACTCAGGTAGTAACATGTCATCAGTATAAGGTATGTCTGCATGAAGTAAATATGATGAAATATCAATGATATCAATACACATATATTAGCGTCCCATACCACTAATATTGGTGTAAGGGTATATATAACAGCGCCCTCATACCCTGTTATATATACAATAAAGTATGATCAATGTAAAACCAGTCTGCCTATGATCCAAGTCTGTATGTATGTGGAACCCGTCCACCCGTCACCCAATGAAAATAAGCATCATGTATGCAATGTGAGGATATAAACAAAATCATGGAAAAACATCATGAAACCCGTGCCTAGCATCGACACGTAAATCCTCCTGTATCGGGCATCCGTCATTCTGGATCATGCCCTAAATCAAAGTACAAATCGGGAATCCGTCAGTCCGGGTCATCCCTCTCTCAATGCATCGGGCATCCGTCATTCCGGATCATGCCCTATATCAATCCATCGGGCATCCGTCATTCCGGATCATGCCCTATCTCAAAGTATATATATCGGGAATCCGTCAGTTCGGGTCATCCCTCTCTCAATACATCGGGCTTCCGTCAGTCCGGGTCAGCCCTCTATCAGTACATCGGGCTTCCGTCAGTCCGGGTCAGCCCTCTATCAAAGCATCGGGCTTCCGTCAGTCCGGGTCAGCCCTCTCTCAGTACATCCTCTAGCACCGAGAAAACACGGGGCGACGCCCCAAATATCATATCAAGGGAACCGGGTTTTTAAATGATTTCTATTGAAAAGGACACGGTTCCTAAATCCAGAAATCCCATGAAAATCCAACATCAAGAAGTACATCCAATGCGATGTGCTATGCAATCAATCCATGATGTATGCGACATATAAGGAAAGGTAATCATATCGGGAATCATGCAACATGGAATAGTAATGAACATATGCCAGCAATATGAATAGCATGAAGATGCAGAAATCTAGTAGTCAACATCACAGTGGTGTATCTACAATGCAAACTACATCTAAGTATCAGGTCTATCAGGAGGGGTAGGTGTGGAAACCACCTAAATCTGAGTCGGTATATATATAAAGATATATAGTCGGTGATCTCGCCTCAATGTCATATAATAAGATATCCTCGAGTTATAAGTGCGGATCTATCATCAATATCGGCACGTACGGTAAATCATCGTACGGCATCCCCATAGCTGGGTAGGGGTCAACATCTCACTGTCTCATCACATAACAGATATCACCATCATCAGATCATATAGTCTAGAGTACCACCCTATGTCTAGTACAAACGGTAACATCAGTAAGTATGCATGCGGGGGTAAACACATATCCCAAGCCCGCAAGAAGCACAAGTCATATCCCACATATGAATCGTGTCAAATCACCGATCTCAGGGCATCAAGCCCACATCATCGACTCATCTCCAGAGTCATCACATATCATCAATCACAGTGCAAGTACAAGTGATAAGCAAAGGTGTGTGTATAGGTGTAATTCTATCTTAGGGTTCGCGACTATGAACTACACTAGTCACTTCTAACCCTATACTATCCATAATACACCTAATGTCACCATAACTACATAATAATCTATCTACGGACTGCGGGGGTGCTATACGCCATCCACCCGACTTCCCCCTGTAGATATAATCTACTCACCTTGCATCATCATTTGCGGACGTCACCACGTATTTGCTCGTCCCAAAGTCTTCATGGGTACCTACACATCAAAATATCGTATATGCGCATTAAAATCAAATCCAATCTAAAACGGCGCATAAAATCCAAAATGATACGATAAGGGGCCTATAGGTGAAAACCTATGGCACGCCTTCAAAACCATCAATAACTCCTCTATATCGTCGTATAAAAGACAAATAGTCGAGGCAAAACACAATCCACCATTTCAGAAATGAAAATACGGAATACGAAAATACGAATCCAAAACAACAACTTAGGATATATGTCCCAGATTTCACCCTAGAAAGAATCTGTCAAAACTAGAAGTACCCAGGGCCAAGAATAGAGGAAATGGGACTATGCACAGAAAACGAGGAGATTCCTCACTGGTCTGGCCGCAATTGGCGGCCAGAATGGAGGTTTTGGCGGCCGTACGAATGAGCTAGGGGCTAGGGTTTGGGGTGTTGGTTCTATGGTGCCTGCACATCTCAATTCCCACTCAATATTATTTTAGGGGTCTCGGGGTGTTAGCAGATTCTGAATAACCTTCACAGATTTCACAATTTCCCCGATATCGGTTTCTAAAATCCGTATTATGGGTTTAAACTTCAGGTTAGGGTCTCAATTCATACACTAGGGTGTTGGTGTATCCTCAATTGAACTCAATTTCACAATACAACCCAAGTTCCTCTCAAACCCTAACTAGGTTTTTATCAAATCCATAATATCACACAATATCGATTTAATCTTAACATGGGGTTATAAGAAAAGCTATAATTAAGCAAATGGTTCAGAAATTACCTTCATTAGCAACTCAAGAATTTTCTTGAGTTGCCCCTTGTGGCCAAAATCCACGCTTTCTTGGTCCATTGCGTAGATCTCGAGTTTGTGCATATTTTTAGTGAAACGAGGGTGTGATTTTGGGGTTGTTTTTGAGATGATTTGAGGGATTGAAGGTGGAGGAAGGGGGAGGAAGAGGCAGCAGCAGCAAAGCAAAGGGAGAGGGAGAGAAATGATGAAAATGGCTAAGGGTTTGGTCAATGGTTCAACCCATACTCCTCTCTCACCAACCCCATTCTTTTTTCTTTTCTTTTCCTTTTTCTTTTCTTAAACCTTTCTCACTAGAATAGTAACCCCAAATGAGAAACCATGACAAATAAAATGTATCACAAAGGTGAAAAAGTGATATGTGCATGTTTTGCACAAAATTGCCAAAAAACCCGATTAGCGATTTTAATCGCGATTAGCACTAAATTAGTGTCAAACTAATCACAAAAACTTTAAAATGTCATAATCCACTAATTTACCCTATTTTCGAATTTTCCATAATTTTTCTAACATTTTTCCTATTTATTTGCATTTAATATTAAGATAATCAATAAAATAATATTAAATTATAAAAATTCCCAAAATTAATATTTTATATTTTTTTGAAAATGTTACACGTACTATCCCTAACAGGTTCCCCAAAAGTGGGTTGTAGCGGCGCTTTGCTTAGGTTTAACAAATACTTTTCATTTGGGGAAACGGTTTTATAAATATGGGGTATTTATTTGCAAAAGAGTACAGTTTTCCGTATTTTAGTTATTAGGGTTTCCTAAGCCAACTAGCCTGCTTCTAAGTCTAAACGATGAGTCATTAGAAGCCACAAATCGCCTCTTCACCGTCAATTGCGGCCAGGTAAGTTCCAGGTAAGTGGGAAGGAACCACAGTCGTGGGCCTAATTAAAAACCACTAGCCTTATACACACTTGCCTAGTCATCACAAGACAGTTTAGAAAAACGATCAATGTCCATGACCAATCGGTTTTCATTTTATTAAAATATTTTATCTAGAAAAGTTTACAACTTAAAACTTTAAATAAAGATTAGGGTATTTTAGTGAAAAGTCCTGTAATTTCGTATTCTGTATTTTGATATTTATTAATTAAGGTTATATTGAGTGTGTGTGGGGGTAGGTCATTACCCCGTGACTTATTTTAAGTTTTGGTGAAGTTTAAAGGTAAAACATGCTATGTTAAAGTTGAAGGTATTAAAGTGCAAGAATACGGTATTTAAAAACGTTAACATTTTAAGTGTGAAATTTCATTTAAATTGGGTTCTACAAGTTTAGTGATCAAGATAAACCTATTTAGGAGTGATGGAATTAATTAAACTAAGAAAAATGAACTTCATGGTATTTTTATGAAAAGAATACGGTTTTGCAAAGAAGTTATCATTTTATGTGGAAAAGTTTGATTAGATTGGTTTATGGGTGATTAATAGTCAACAAGCATATGGGTAGATAATATGTATTAGGTGACAAGTGGAAATTTAGAGAAAAACCGAATCGGAAATCGGTTTGTCCGATTTCCGTCGGGTTCCAAAAAGTCGTATTTTTATCTTAAAGAAAAGAGAGATAAAAGAAGGCGGGACTTACGGTTTGGACAAGCTAAGGAAGCTAATGGACGTGGTGGTTGTCGATTCGTTGAACACGTCGCGAAGGTTCTGATCCGGTCGCCGGAATCCGTCGTCGATTTCGGCAGCGCTTCGCTTCTCGCTCTTCGTACCGAGTTCTCGAGAATTTGATAGAGTGGACTTATAGTTGTGAGGGGAAAAGGTAAAGTATAGGGGTCTTTATATAGGGCTAGGCTAGGGTTAGGGTTAGGGTTAAAAAAAATATAAAAAACATTAAAAATTCATTGAATTTGGTCTTAAAAGAGATTTATTGGAAATTTCGTAACAGTAGAAAATATTTAGAGTATGCAGATGAAGAGACTAGGTCAACACGAATTTTTTTCGTGTTGACGACTCGGCCGACCGGCCGAGTCCGGCCGGTGGCGCCGGCCGATTCGGCCGAGTCGCGGCCGAATCGGGTCTCGTTGGGTCGGGCTCGGTCTGGGGGGAATTTTGGTATAGTTTATTTTTTTAATTGGAAATAAATTGTGAGTTATGGTTGTTTGACCGTTTGACTTCTAAAAAAAAATTAAAACAAAAAGATATAAAAATTATGTAGGGCATAGGATTCGAACTCTGGTGGCTTGGTTCAGCAGTGCAAGGTGTTACCAATGAGCTACAAGCTCCTTCTTGTAATTATTGTAAGGAATTAGATACTTAAATTGTTTCCCGCAACATCAATACTCCAAGTATACACTATATTTAAAGCAATTTTTTTGGTATACAAAATTGGAGTTGTTACAATCTACCCTCCTTACAAAAATTTCGTCCTCGAAATTTACATCTTTTATTTAAGGACTAATTTACAAAAAGGTGCGGATATCTTGCACGCATCTCATCCTCCCTTTCCCACGTGGATTCTCCTGGAGTGTCATTCCTCCACATTACCCGGACCAAATTAACTTCTTTGTTCCGAAGTGTCTTCACTTTCCTGTCCAGGATCTCCACAGGTTGTTGCTCACAAGACAAATCGGGCTGTATCGTGAGCTCGGAATGATCAAGTACATGGCTGGGGTCACTCACATACCTTCTGAGTTGAGATATATGAAACACGTTATGCACTCCTTCCAATGAGGGTGGAAGCGCTAAACGATATGCCACCTCACCGACTCGTTCGAGTATATTGAACGGTCCAATGTATCTCGGACTCAACTTTTCCCGTCTTCCAAATCTGATCACTCCGCGGTTCGGAGAGATTTTCAGGAATACATGATCTCCTGGCTGGAACTCCAAGTGTCGTCTCTTCGCATCAGCCCAGTGTTTCTGTCTATCTTGGGCTATGCGCATTCTTTCCCTGATAGTACGAACAACATCAACGGTCGCTACTATCATCTCTGGTCCAAGGAGTTCCCTATCTCCGATGTCGTCCCAACTTAATGGTGATCGACACTTCCTTCCATACAATGCTGCAAAAGGTGCCATTCCTATGCTTGCTTGGTAGCTGTTGTTGTACCCAAACTCCACAAGATGTAGGTGATCTTCCCACGATCCCTTGAAGTCGAGCATACATGCTCTGAGCATATCCTCCAAGATCTGAATAGTTCATTCCGACTGACCATCTATTTGTGGATGATAAGCCGTGCTGAAGTTCAGACTTGTTCCCAAGCTAGCTTGCAGACTTTGCCAAAATTGCGATCGGAACCTAGTGTCACGATCGGAGACAATGCAGACCGGTACTCCATGAAGTCTCACAATTTCCTGTATGAGTTCATGGGTATCAGAGATAGTACAATATGAAGAGTTTAAATCTTAAATTAGATTATTACCTCCATGTACTTCTTCGCTAATGTCTCAGTTGATTGGCCAACTCGAAATGGAATGAAGTGAGCCGACTTTGTGAGTCGATCCACAATGACCCAAATCGCATCGTTACCCTTTGTGCTGCGAGGAAGAGCAGTTACAAAGTCCATCGTGATGTGCTGCCACTTCCATTCTGGGATTGGTAACGGTTGAAGTAGTCCAGCTGTCCTGTGATGTTCAGCCTTTACTTGCTGACACACCAAGCATTTTGCGACACTCCTGGCTACTTCACGCTTCATTCCATGCCACCAATAATTATGACGTAGATCTTTGTACATTTTGGTACCTCCAGGATGTACTAAATAGGGAGAGCTGTGAGCTTCTTTCATTAACTCTTCCCGAACAGGACCCTTTGGTACACACAATCTGCTGCCGTATCTTAAAGATCCATCTTCATGGATGATGAAATCTGTTCTGAGTCCATTCTCCACTTGTTCTCTGATCTTTTGCAACTTAGCATCGCTGGCTTGAGCTGCTTTGATCTGATTGACAATAGTTGATTGAACTTGTAGATTCATCAAATTTGAAACATCGCCTGGCATGACTAGTTCAAGCTCTATCTGATGTAGGTCCTGCTGAAGCTTCCACTGGGCGGTGAGATTCGTTGCTAATGGTTGGTGACTAAGAGAATCAGGTACTACGTTCACCTTCCCTGGATGATACTGCAAGTTGATGTCAAAGTCCGCCATCAGTTCTAACCATCTTCTCTGCCGCATATTCAACTCCTTCTGAGTAAACACGTACTTCAGACTTTTATGATCTGTGTAGATGTTCACTCGTTCACCAAGTAAGTAGTGGCGCCAAATCTTGAGAGCAAAAATAACGGCTGCCAACTCTAGATCATGCGTCGGATAATTGCGCTCATGAGTCTTCAGTTGTCTTGAAGCATAAGCCACAACCTTACCGTGCTGATGTAGAACACATCCTAGTCCCTTACCGGATGCATCACAATGCACTTCAAATCCTCCAGATTGATCCGGTATGACGAGAATAGGTGCAGATGTCAGTCTTGACTTGAGTTCTACGAAAGCTTGCTCGCATGCTTCTGACCATACAAATTCTTCATCTTTTCGTGTGAGCTTGGTCAAGGGTGTTGCTATCTTCGAAAAGCCTTCAAAGAATCTTCTGTAATATCCAGCTAAGCCCAAGAAACTCCGAATATCCTTCACTGATTTTGGTGTAGGCTATTCGCTGACTGCTGAAACCTTTGCTGGATCTACAGAAATCCCTTCTCCTGATACGATGTGTCCAAGAGAACCAACCTGTTTTAGCCAAAACTCGCACTTGCTGTATTTGGCATAAAGCTTATGTTGTCGAAGTGTTTCCAGGACAATTCGTAAGTGCTCCGCATGCTCTTTCCGATTCTTAGAATATACCAGGATGTCGTCGATGAAGATGACAACGAACCTGTCTAAATACTCCCGGAAAACTTGGTTCATAAGATTCATGAAGATTGCTGGTGCATTGGTCACTCCAAATGGCATTACTAGAAATTCGTAATGTCCATAGCGAGTTCTGAAAGCTGTTTTGTGAATATCAGCCTCCTTGACCTTCACTTGATGATAACCTGAACGAAGATCTAGTTTAGAGAAGACACAGGATCCACTTAGCTGATCGAATAAATCGTCGATGCGCGGGAGTGGATACTTGTTCTTTATAGTAACTTCGTTCAAAGCCCTATAGTCGATGCACATTCTGTATGAACCTTCCTTCTTCTTCACCAACAGTACAGGTGCTCCCCAACTTGAAGTGCTGGGACGAATCCATCCTTTCGCCAGTAATTCATCCAACTGTGTTCGAACTTCCTTCAATCCTTCCGGACTTAGTCTATACGGTGCTTTGATCACTGGTTGTGCTCCTGGTACTAAGTCAATACTGAATTCAAGAGCTCGATCGGGTGGCAAACCTGATATATCGTCAGGGAATACATCGTCAAACTCTCGAACTATCTCCGGTCTTGATTCTTCCTCTGCATGAGCTGCTGCAACTACTGCTTCCCTTGGCTTCGCTTTGTAAGTACTTGTAACATCTTCAAAAATATAAAATATTAATTTTGGGAATTTTTAAAATTTAATATTATTTTATTGATTATTTTAATTTTAAATGCAAATAAATAGGAAAAATGTTAGAAAAAAATTATGAAAAATTATGGAAAATTCTAAAATGGGTTAATTATTGAAATTATGACATTTTTAAGTTGTTGTGATCATTTTGACACTAATTTAGTGCTAATCGCGATTAAAATCGCTAATCGGGTTTTTTGGTAATTTTGTGCAAAACTTGCACATACCACTTTTTTCTACACTTGTGTATTTTTAGCCATGGTTTTCTTTTGGGATTACTATTGATGTGAGAAGGTTTGGGATTTTAAAAGAAAAGAAAAAGGAAAAGTAAGTAATGATGAGAGAGAGAGAAGACAAGTCAACCTTACCTTTTTTGAACCATACTCCATCACTTTCCTTCCCATTTCTCTCCCCTCTCCTTGGTGAGCTGCTGCTGCTCCCTCTCTTCCTCATTCTCCCCCTTCACTAAAACCCTAGATCCACAATGAAATCAACCCCAAAACCCCATTCCCACTTCACAAAAAATGGTCCCAAGCTCACTAGCTTCACTTTGAGCCTAATAAGATTAGATTTGGAGCACTTTGAGCAACTCAAGAATTTTCTTGAGTTGCCAAAGGAGGTAATTTCTGCACCCTCTTATAGCATTTCAATTTCCTTATGCATCAATTCTAGTTTAGTATCGATATCGTGTCATTTGGTGGACTTTTGAGATTTCAAGATAAGGGTTAGGGTAAAACTGAAACTAAGATGAAATTGAGGCTTGTGGAGACCCTAGAAAACCCTGGTGTGATGCTAATTTGAACCCAAACCTGAAATGGGAACCAGAATACGGATTTTTGTAACCGATATCGGGGAAAAACTGGAATCTGCCACTGTTATTTGGAATCTGCTATCATACGAGGAACCCTAAAATAATATTGAGTGGAAATTGAGATGTGCAGGCAACCTAGAGGCAACACCCAAAACCCTAGCTCCCCAATCCACTGTGAGGCCGCCAAAATCCCTTTTCTGGCCGCAATTTGCGGCCAGACCTGAGAGGAAATTCCTCGTTTTTCGTGCATGCCCCCATTTCCTCAATTCTTGGCCCTGGGTACTTCTAGTTTTGACAGATTCTATCTAGGGTGAAATCTGGGACATATATCCTAAGTTGTTGCTTTGGATTCGTATTTCCGTATTTCCGTATTTTTGGATTCTGAAATGGTGGAATGTGTTTTGCCTCGACTATTGTCGTTTATACGACGATATAGAGGATTATGGATGGTTTTGAAGGCGTGCCATAGGTTCTCACCTATAGGCCCCCTTATCGTATCGTTTTGGATTTTATGCGCCGTTTAGCTTGGATTGGTTTTGATGCGCATATACGATATTTGATGTGTAGGTACCCATGAAGACTTTAGGACGACAAGCAATACGTGGTGACGTCCGCAATTGGTGATGCAAGGTGAGTAGATTATATCTACGGGGGAAAGTCGGGTGGATGGCGTATAGCACCCCCGCAGTCCGTAGATAGCTTATTATATGGTATTGTGATATTAGGTGTATTTTGGATATGTAGGGTTAGAAGTGACTAGTGTAGTTCATAGTCGCGAACCCTAGGATAGAATTACACCTATACACATACCCTTGCTTTTCACCTGTACTTACACTGTGATTGATGATATGTGACGACGTTGGAGATGAGTCGATATTGTGGGCTTGGTGCCCTGGGATCGGTGATTTGACACGATTCATATGTGGGATATGACTTGTGATTTCTTGCGGGCTTGGGATATGTGTTTACCCCCGCATGCATACTTACTGATGTTACCGTTTGTACTAGACATAGAGTGGTACTCTAGACTATATGATCTGATGATGGTGATATCTGTTATGTGATGAGACAGTGAGATGTTGACCCCTACCCAGCTATGGGGATGCCGTACGATGATTTACCGTACGAGCTGATATTTATGATAGATCCGCACTCATAGCTAGAGGATATCTTACGATATGACATTGAGGCGGGATCACCGACTATATATCTACATATATACTTTGACTCAGTTCTAGGTGGTTTCCACACCTACCCCTCCTGATTGACCGGATACTTAGATGTAGTTTGCATAGTAGATACTTTATTGTGCTGTTGATTACTGGATTTCCGTATATTCATGCTATTCGCATTGCTGGCATATGTTCATTACCATGTTATTATCATGCTGTTAGGACACCAGCACCATTATCGATGATGCGTATGTTTCACGTACACTATTTGCCGGCTCACACACTTCATCATCGATAATTGTCATGTCACTACACTGTAGTACTATTGCATTCGTGATATGATGCTTCATTCGACATATGCGCATTCCTTTTCCATGTTGCATGATTTCCGATATGAGTACTTTCTTTACTTGTCGCATACATCATGGATTGAATGCATAGCACATCGCATTGGATGTACTTCTTGATGTTGGATTTTCATGGGATTTCTGGATTTGGGAACCGTGTCCTTTTCAATAGCAATCATTTAAAAACCCGGTTCCCTTGATATGATATTTGGGGCGTCGCCCCGTGTTTTCTCGGTGCTAGAGGATGCGTTGAGATAGGGTATGCTCCGGAATGACGGATGCCCGATGGATTGAGATAGGGTATGCTCCGGAATGACGGATGCCCGATGGATTGAGATAGGGTATGCTCCGGAATGACGGATGCCCGATGGATTGAGATAGGGTATGCTCCGGAATGACGGATGCCCGATGGATTGAGATAGGGTATGCTCCGGAATGACGAATGCCCGATGGATTGAGATAGGGTATGCTCCGGAATGACGGATGCCCGATGGATTGAGATAGGGTATGCTCCGGAATGACGGATGCCCGATGGATTGAGATAGGGTATGCTCCGGAATGACGGATGCCCGATACAGGAGGATTTACGTGTCGATGCTAGGCACGGGTTTCATGATGTTTTTCCATGATTTCGTTTATATCCTCACATTGCATACATGGTGCTTATTGTCATTGGGTGACGGGTGGGCGGGTCCCACCTATATACAGACTTGGTTCATATACAGACTGGATTTACACTTATCTTACACCAATATTAGTGGTATGGGACGCTAATATATGTGTATTGATATTATTGATATTTCTTCATTGATACTTCATGCAGACATACCTTATACTGATGACATGTTATTACCTGAGTACCTGGCACTATATTCATGATTAGATGTTACCTTGCCACCTTATTACACTCAGATGTACTCTTATGGATTATATTATTGATCGTTGACTTAGGATTATGTCTTGCATTCGATTTTATCCTTGTAGATGTTTCTATTCACGAGTTGGCAACTCACCCCCGTTGTGCCACAATTCTTGCAGGTTTTGCCGTACAGGTTCTTTTGCGGCATTTCTGGCACACTTTCTTCTTGCGGGTGATTTGCTTTCGGTAGGTGGATTCTTTCGCATCAAGAATCACCATTGTATTTATTTATTCCATTGTATCTAGAATTTCCATCAACCAAAACTTGTATATTCTTTCAGACCTAGATATCAGTGTTGTATATTTCGACCTTAGAGTCGCGCTTAGTAGTATTGCGGTTTCTTGTTGCTTTTGAGCTTTCTTTTGCTTTTGATCCTCGCCACTTGGCGTTGTATATTATCTTATCTTTGCGTGGTTGTGACCGTCGATTGACGAAGAGCTAGCTCCCGCTTGGGGATGCCTTTATCATGTTATATCTTGTTATTATCGTTTTACCCCATTCGGGGCCAGTTTTACAAAGGAAACTTTGCCGAAATTTCTAGAAAAGACTGTACCGTTTTTAAAATGCACATTCGGCTTAGTTATTTAAAAACCTTGATTTCAAACCTGTATTTCTTCACTCCTTTAAACCAGTTTCTTTACTTATTCTTCAAAATGGTTTTAGATTTCTGGGCTTTTGGCTTACTTGAATCAGATGGAGCCCTATAGGCTTCATATGGTTCAAGGGCCAGTCACGTGCTCTTTCGGGTCGTGACAAAGTTGGTATCAGAGCGCTAGGTTGACCTTGGTTCGAGTCTAAGTTTGACTATGTGGAGCCTAGAGAGTTGTTTATATACGGAACTTAGGCTTGACCTTACGGAACTTAGACTTGGTTGAGGGGGTGTAAACCCGAACTTTCGTCGTTTTAGGATGACCCTTGGTTGATGGATTAGGTGACTAAAGTAGAGTGACGTACCGTTGGTATGTTCCGCGGCATACTTACGACACGCCACTCCGCTTAAGGAACCTTAGGATGGACATTTGTTTTGAGATCAGTGATTCTCTTTATATCCTGGATTATACATCCATTTGAGATCCCCGATTCTATTAGTTTCATGATCATGCCTTCATTGATGCTGTTCCTTCCTATGATCATGTATCCACTTTGGATCTGTTGTTTTCCTTCTTGCCTCTGGTGTGCTCTCTTTGATACTCGATAGAGATCCCTGTCACCATGTTTGAGCGCAGTTTGGCTGCTGCATGGGTTACGGCCGGTGTGAGCTCGTTTGGTACGAGGGCCGACCGTTGTGTTTTCTAGTGACATGGGAACGTCTCGAGTTTGTGTTGGTGATTGTGACCTCTGGTGGAGGCGAGTGCTTGGTTTGCACCGGTTGATCGTGCCTTTGTTAGAGCTGCCAGCTGAGAGAGGACTGTTGATGTACAGCATACCTCAGGGATTGTGATGTCGCCTACCGTGCAGACAGATGGACCAGCTGTGGCTGAGATTGACAGGATGTCGCTTCCGAAGCTTACGAGCTGAGATTGCCGGAGCTTTCAGGCAGATATGCGACAGATGATAGCTAGTCTACCAGATTTGAGAGACGAACGTGATTCGTCCGATTTGGCGCCAGAGCGGGCCCAGTTGAGTTGAAGATTTCCAGTGTGGAGAGTCTTACTCAGATCTAGTGCAGACCGACTCAGAAATGACCGCTTATGTGTTGCCTTTCCTAGAGGATTGAGGCGTCGTTCGGCGTACAGGCGTATAAGCCAGTTGCTGCTGCAAATGATGAGATATCGCCCAGATGATTGGAGCTACTGCAGCATGAGCATGTACTTAGAGAGATGATAGCGAGTTGCTAGTCACCGAGGATGAATGACTAGGACGTGTGGTGAGTTCGCTTACCCCGATGCGAGGACATCAGGTGGATTGATTCCAGATAGAGACGACTTCACGCAGGTTCGTTGAGAGTCGATTGAGACGATCGAATGTCAGGAGCCATTTTCCAAGTTTAAAGTATATGGAAAGACATGCAGGTGATTCTATGGACCCTCTAGAAGAATGAAACCCTAACTCGACTTAATGACCGTGTGACAGCCTTTGAACCTTAGGGTTTACGGCGGTTCCGCGGCGCCATTAGTGAGGCTTGGGTTTGCCCTTCTACGGCTGGACCACCGACGCTGTGGCATGTACTCGATGCTATTAAACTGTACCCGAGATGTGAGTTCTTGGGGGATTTTGAGGATCTGACGAGTCGATCGGATGGTTCGACATCTTTCGGACATTGTGATGGGACACTGCTTGGGAGACTCCAGATGCGAGGATAGCCGTCGGAGCGCAGTTTGTGTAGCCATGATGAGACGAGTCCGAATCTGTCGACATTTGAGCAGAGTGAAGAAAAGAGTTCGTACGAGGTTTCGACGAGATGATGTTCCACTCCACTGATATTAGAGATGTGATACGCACCCAGAGGCGTGGTATATGGATATATCTTCCAGGAAGAAGCGCGATAAGTATGCAGCCGTTCCGGAATAAGCGTGAGCTTCAACATTGGATGATGACTTCCGGGCACTTCGGCAGGATTGAGATTTGAGAAAGGAATCTCGGCAGGACCTTTCTGAAGTACGATACGAGAAGACTTAGACCCAGAGTGGTCATTTTGTGCACACCCAGCAGGCAGAGTCCAGCATTGTCGACGAGGTAGTTGGCCAAGTTCGGATAGAGGAACTTAACCAGATGCGTTGCGAATTGATCAAGGACGGACGAGTGATGAGTATTCCTCCGATGGTTGAGACGTGTTTCCGAGGACCAGTTCGGCCTGACATCTGCTACAGAGTGATGAAGCTACAGAATACGTGATTCGAGTCCGTGTGAGAGACTTCAGATAGACCATGAGCCAGAGGCCGACGCCAGTGATATGCTGCCTTACGAGTGGTCGTGAGGTTTGACAGAGAAGTGCCAGAACGGAATCGTCCCCGTTAGCACACCTGACAGGGCCGATGAGCCGGTTGACTGTGAGATTGGTAAGCCCCAGAGAGGATAAGGACCCAGAGAGTCAGAGGACGCCAGATCGTGAGCAAGAGGCAGGTAGATATCCTGCGCTGCTAGCTGTGGATTGCACCGACTCCTTCTCGACCTCGAAGGAGGAACTGCCGAAGACGGTATTTGTGATTTGTGATTTTTTGATTCAATTATCACGTATCCGTCATTTTGGATTTCGGTATTTTGGGTGTTCTGTTTGCATGATTTAGTTTTGGTGACTGAGTTTCATGATATTGGTTTCATGCACCCACTGGATATTTATATATTTTGCGCAGAGTTTTCATGCATTTAGTGTTATGCTTTGATTCGTGCACGCTGATGCACACGATTGTGAGATTTCCTTTGCGGTACACCTGATTTTGGTTTGAGACGCATTTTATCGTTGATTTTGACCCGGATTTTGATGGTTGGTTTTGCACTCCGTGCTGGTGATGTGCTTTACACCTATTCGATGTTTGTTATTGGATTTCGTGATTCCGTGCATGTTGAGTGCGCAGGGTTTAGATTTTCATTCGTGCACGATGGATGCACAGATTTGGATTTTCGCGCGTGTTGGGCACATGTTTTTAGATACGATTTTGGCGCACGCCAGATGCGCTAAATCGGGATTCTTCGTGCATGTCACATGCACCTGATTTATTTTGCTGTCAGGCACATACGTTGCCCATGACAGAGGTTTCGTGCACACCCGTTGCACCTAGATGTTGTTTTGTGCACTTGTTTAGCACATATGGGATTTTTGATTTCCGTGCGCACCAGACGCACAGGATTGTGTTATGTACATTTTTGAGATTTATTCCTTTTGGAGCAGTACCTTTTATGATGTTGGGTTTTTGCTTTCATGCTGAGCAGGACTAGTCGGTAGACGGTACCTGGATATACTTTTGCATGTTTTACCTCAGCTTTTTACGTGTATAGATTGGATGTCTACATGTGTAGTTTCGATCCATATCATATCGGTTTTGTATTGGATTTGACATTGTGTTTTTACATCGACTCCGATGATTGCGGGATGCTTGACGGAGTTTTGTTTTTGAGTTATCTGCTCAGTACCCTTGCGCATGCATTGCGTTGTGACGTTCTTTGTGTTGATGATTTCGGAGCCCCGACGACTTTGATTTATTACTGAGATTGTTTTAGTAGTGGGGGTTTAAATTTAAATTCGGGGACCGAATTTCTTTAAGGGGGGTAGATTGTAACATCTTCAAAAATATAAAATATTAATTTTGGGAATTTTTAAAATTTAATATTATTTTATTGATTATTTTAATTTTAAATGCAAATAAATAGGAAAAATGTTAGAAAAAAATTATGAAAAATTATGGAAAATTCTAAAATGGGTTAATTATTGAAATTATGACATTTTTAAGTTGTTGTGATCATTTTGACACTAATTTAGTGCTAATCGCGATTAAAATCGCTAATCGGGTTTTTTGGTAATTTTGTGCAAAACTTGCACATACCACTTTTTTGTACACTTGTGTATTTTTAGCCATGGTTTTCTTTTGGGATTACTATTGATGTGAGAAGGTTTGGGATTTTAAAAGAAAAGAAAAAGGAAAAGTAAGTAATGATGAGAGAGAGAGAAGACAAGTCAACCTTACCTTTTTTGAACCATACTCCATCACTTTCCTTCCCATTTCTCTCCCCTCTCCTTGGTGAGCTGCTGCTGCTCCCTCTCTTCCTCATTCTCCCCCTTCACTAAAACCCTAGATCCACAATGAAATCAACCCCAAAACCCCATTCCCACTTCACAAAAAATGGTCCCAAGCTCACTAGCTTCACTTTGAGCCTAATAAGATTAGATTTGGAGCACTTTGAGCAACTCAAGAATTTTCTTGAGTTGCCAAAGGAGGTAATTTCTGCACCCTCTTATAGCATTTCAATTTCCTTATGCATCAATTCTAGTTTAGTATCGATATCGTGTCATTTGGTGGACTTTTGAGATTTCAAGATAAGGGTTAGGGTAAAACTGAAACTAAGATGAAATTGAGGCTTGTGGAGACCCTAGAAAACCCTGGTGTGATGCTAATTTGAACCCAAACCTGAAATGGGAACCAGAATACGGATTTTTGTAACCGATATCGGGGAAAAACTGGAATCTGCCACTGTTATTTGGAATCTGCTATCATACGAGGAACCCTAAAATAATATTGAGTGGAAATTGAGATGTGCAGGCAACCTAGAGGCAACACCCAAAACCCTAGCTCCCCAATCCACTGTGAGGCCGCCAAAATCCCTTTTCTGGCCGCAATTTGCGGCCAGACCTGAGAGGAAATTCCTCGTTTTTCGTGCATGCCCCCATTTCCTCAATTCTTGGCCCTGGGTACTTCTAGTTTTGACAGATTCTATCTAGGGTGAAATCTGGGACATATATCCTAAGTTGTTGCTTTGGATTCGTATTTCCGTATTTCCGTATTTTTGGATTCTGAAATGGTGGAATGTGTTTTGCCTCGACTATTGTCATTTATACGACGATATAGAGGATTATGGATGGTTTTGAAGGCGTGCCATAGGTTCTCACCTATAGGCCCCCTTATCGTATCGTTTTGGATTTTATGCGCCGTTTAGCTTGGATTGGTTTTGATGCGCATATACGATATTTGATGTGTAGGTACCCATGAAGACTTCAGGACGACAAGCAATACGTGGTGACGTCCGCAATTGGTGATGCAAGGTGAGTAGATTATATCTACGGGGGAAAGTCGGGTGGATGGCGTATAGCACCCCCGCAGTCCGTAGATAGCTTATTATATGGTATTGTGATATTAGGTGTATTTTGGATATGTAGGGTTAGAAGTGACTAGTGTAGTTCATAGTCGCGAACCCTAGGATAGAATTACACCTATACACATACCCTTGCTTTTCACCTGTACTTACACTGTGATTGATGATATGTGACGACGTTGGAGATGAGTCGATATTGTGGGCTTGGTGCCCTGGGATCGGTGATTTGACACGATTCATATGTGGGATATGACTTGTGATTTCTTGCGGGCTTGGGATATGTGTTTACCCCCGCATGCATACTTACTGATGTTACCGTTTGTACTAGACATAGAGTGGTACTCTAGACTATATGATCTGATGATGGTGATATCTGTTATGTGATGAGACAGTGAGATGTTGACCCCTACCCAGCTATGGGGATGCCGTACGATGATTTACCGTACGAGCTGATATTTATGATAGATCCGCACTCATAGCTAGAGGATATCTTACGATATGACATTGAGGCGGGATCACCGACTATATATCTACATATATACTTTGACTCAGTTCTAGGTGGTTTCCACACCTACCCCTCCTGATTGACCGGATACTTAGATGTAGTTTGCATAGTAGATACTTTATTGTGCTGTTGATTACTGGATTTCCGTATATTCATGCTATTCGCATTGCTGGCATATGTTCATTACCATGTTATTATCATGCTGTTAGGACACCAGCACCATTATCGATGATGCGTATGTTTCACGTACACTATTTGCCGGCTCACACACTTCATCATCGATAATTGTCATGTCACTACACTGTAGTACTATTGCATTCGTGATATGATGCTTCATTCGACATATGCGCATTCCTTTTCCATGTTGCATGATTTCCGATATGAGTACTTTCTTTACTTGTCGCATACATCATGGATTGAATGCATAGCACATCGCATTGGATGTACTTCTTGATGTTGGATTTTCATGGGATTTCTGGATTTGGGAACCGTGTCCTTTTCAATAGCAATCATTTAAAAACCCGGTTCCCTTGATATGATATTCGGGGCGTCGCCCCGTGTTTTCTCGGTGCTAGAGGATGCGTTGAGATAGGGTATGCTCCGGAATGACGGATGCCCGATGGATTGAGATAGGGTATGCTCCGGAATGACGGATGCCCGATGGATTGAGATAGGGTATGCTCCGGAATGACGGATGCCCGATGGATTGAGATAGGGTATGCTCCGGAATGACGGATGCCCGATGGATTGAGATAGGGTATGCTCCGGAATGACGGATGCCCGATGGATTGAGATAGGGTATGCTCCGGAATGACGGATGCCCGATGGATTGAGATAGGGTATGCTCTGGAATGACGGATGCCCGATGGATTGAGATAGGGTATGCTCCGGAATGACGGATGCCCGATGGATTGAGATAGGGTATGCTCCGGAATGACGGATGCCCGATACAGGAGGATTTACGTGTCGATGCTAGGCACGGGTTTCATGATGTTTTTCCATGATTTCGTTTATATCCTCACATTGCATACATGGTGCTTATTGTCATTGGGTGACGGGTGGGCGGGTCCCACCTATATACAGACTTGGTTCATATACAGACTGGATTTACACTTATCTTACACCAATATTAGTGGTATGGGACGCTAATATATGTGTATTGATATTATTGATATTTCTTCATTGATACTTCATGCAGACATACCTTATACTGATGACATGTTATTACCTGAGTACATGGCACTATATTCATGATTAGATGTTACCTTGCCACCTTATTACACTCAGATGTACTCTTATGGATTATATTATTGATCGTTGACTTAGGATTATGTCTTGCATTCGATTTTATCCTTGTAGATGTTTCTATTCACGAGTTGGCAACTCACCCCCGTTGTGCCACAGTTCTTGCAGGTTTTGCCGTACAGGTTCTTTTGCGGCATTTCTGGCACACTTTCTTCTTGCGGGTGATTTGCTTTCGGTAGGTGGATTCTTTCGCATAAAGAATCACCATTGTATTTATTTATTCCATTGTATCTAGAATTTCCATCAACCAAAACTTGTATATTCTTTCAGACCTAGATATCAGTGTTGTATATTTCGACCTTAGAGTCGCGCTTAGTAGTATTGCGGTTTCTTGTTGCTTTTGAGCTTTCTTTTGCTTTTGATCCTCGCCACTTGGCGTTGTATATTATCTTATCTTTGCGTGGTTGTGACCGTCGATTGACGAAGAGCTAGCTCCCGCTTGGGGATGCCTTTATCATGTTATATCTTGTTATTATCGTTTTACCCTATTCGGGGCCAGTTTTACAAAGGAAACTTTGCCGAAATTTCTAGAAAAGACTGTACCGTTTTTAAAATGCACATTCGGCTTAGTTATTTAAAAACCTTGATTTCAAACCTGTATTTCTTCACTCCTTTAAACCAGTTTCTTTACTTATTCTTCAAAATGGTTTTAGATTTCTGGGCTTTTGGCTTACTTGAATCAGATGGAGTCCTATAGGCTTCATATGTTTCAAGGGCCAGTCACGTGCTCTTTCGGGTCGTGACAGTACTTGGCTCTAATGTACGATCTCCACTCTTGAAATAGAAGACCGGATGATCTGGAATCTCAAATACTACCCTCCTTTAACGACAGTCGATGGTAGTATAAAAGGTTCCAAGCCAGTCCATTCCTAGAACCACATCGAAGTTTGGTATGTCCAGTACTTTGAAGTCAGCGTAAAACTCTCGACTGCAGACGATGACTGGACACATGCTGTATCCCATAGTTGCCTTTAGAACACCATTTCCAGAACTGACGTTCCAGCTGGATACAAGCGGTGAGACTGGAATCGCATGGGTTCGGACAAACCGTTGCGACATAAACAAGTGGGATGCTCCAGTATCAAACAGTGCAAGTGCAGGTAGTGAAGCTACTAGGATTGTACCTAAGGTATATGGGATAGGTTTTAGGTATAGGGAAAGTGTGTATGTAAACAAAACTAAAAGATAAATTTGGGAAGGAAAGTTTACCAGTAATGACTTGGCCAGTGGCCTCAGCTTCTTCCACAGACATCATGAAAGCCTGGCGCTTCGGCACATTCCTCCTGGCCTGAGGAGCATTCCTCTGAACATTCCTTTGAGCATGATGGAACTGTCGAGGAGGTGGTGCAGCTTGGGGTCCCCTAGGTGGTGCAGGCAGTGCAAGTCTGGGAGCAGGTGCCGGAAGAACTGGTCTCTGCTGATAAGTATTTGCTGGCCTGGGTGCAGCAACTGAGTTCTGCCTTTGGGGACAAGATCCAATATCATGAGTGGCTGAACCGCAGATTAAACAGAGGCGGTTGGCTCGACGGCAGTCTTTCATCATATGTCCAGTTCTCTTGCAGTAGGTGCAAAAGGCTGGGCTAGGACGATGAGTTGGTACTCCGGGTCACCTCGGCACGAAAGATGGTCTGGACGTGGCTCCACCTACCATCCGGTTGGCAGGGCGTTTGACTCCTGCAGACTGAGGTCTGCCCCTCTCTTTTATGACTGCCTCATAACTGCGGGCAGCTTCTAGGGCTTCTGTTGGAGATAGTGCCCTCAGAGTCAATTATTGGATCACAGGCACGTGATTGCAATGATTGAGGGAGGACCTATCCCGGTAAGACAGTCTTACTCGAGATGATAGTATGCTATCTGGTTTACCTTTATCATCGTGTACTGCTTTAGGTGACCTGACAGGTCGCTATTGCACATTGATAGAGCCCCTAGGATTCTTGCTTGACTGCCAGCAGTATGAGGGCGATCATATAAGTGAGAGCTGGAGTCTATAAGCACATCCTTAAAAGGTCCCTAGTCGTAGGAGTTTCGAGACAGGGCATCGATTCTCCACAGTAGACTAGTGTATACAGTCGAGACCCCGACGAGGGGCGGTGGCCGATCTCACAAGCCACTGGTGTCAGTTGGTTCACCTAAGATGTATACAGGTGCTCATTGGGTTATGAGTACACCGGACAGGACTCGCCGGGAACATGCTAGTTGGTCTTATACCTGACGTCAGATAGCAGTTCCCTGGTGACATGTGTACAGGTTAGTTCATCGACCTGAGGATCGTCATTTGTCTCGTGTGAGTTCCCACTGTGCTTTGATTACTACCCTACCACGGCTCAAAGGAGTCGTGCAAACAGGTTTTAGTTGGGTACAGTCCCGAGCCACATGGAGGCAGTGAGCGGATCTTCAGGGGTTCGTCTCTCCCGGTATTGGGGGTGGGGTCGCGCTGTGTCTAGGAGAGCCATTACACGAAGTCCTTGGCCAAGGCAGGAGATTTACTGGTAGGTATTCCAGTAGTATCTCAGGGTGTTCTGGGCTACACTCCGACACGACTTGTACCGCTTTTGGGGGTCTGACTTTTACCAACCCCCTAGGCCCGACATGCGATGCTCTTAGACGAACGGACCGGACTGTACGGATATTGTCACTGACAGGCTCAGTAGGGTGTCAGGATGAGTTCGCTCATCGACGTCCCTTTTGGTCAATAGCTGGTGGCCCGTCACGTATTGGCTTATACCTCTGACGTGCTAGTGGTTAAATCCACAGCCATAGTATTGACGAGTCTTTAGAGTCCACCACACTTTCAGTTACTCAAGCTTTCGGGCGAAACGCTGTGGAAGCCGTATGGAGATATGGCAGGGTTCGATCAGATACGTGCGGTATTGCACGGATCGTGATCGGACGGGTTTTTACTAGCCGGCTTTAGTTTAAGCCGGATCCTAGTTTAGTAAAGTGTAGATTTTGTCTCATTGCATTTGTATCCGGACGGAATACAGATGCGGGTGTGTATGCACAGTATCAGGGTTTTCCTGTAATTTATTACGGGACCAGTTTTCTGGAGTTGCCAGTTTGCATTCTGTTCCGGCCGGTTTTCCTTTGTTCTTTCCCGGCCGGACTTTTCCGATGGAGGGGGTTATTTGCAAGTTTGCAAATAACATTTGTGGAGGGAGTTTCTTGCAATTGTTTTGTATATGATGGCATCTTTTCTTTTCAGCCATCATTTTGATTCTTTCTTAGTCTTTTCCTTTGCTTTAATGAGATGAGAAAGGATTAGGATTGATTTGTGTTTTGTGATGATGATGTTTGGATATGGTCACCCTTCATGCTCTCCTACACTCACCTCCCTTTTGCTTATGTATTCTTTGCTCCACCATTTCTAAGATTATAAGTTTTTCATGGTTGAGAAAAAGAAAAAGATGAGAGTTTTCATTCTTGAGAGTTTCATTTTTCTTGATCTCATTTCATGCTAGAATAATGCAAGCACCATTTTTCTTATCTAGTTTCCTCCATCATCTTCAAATGGCAACAAACCCAAATGAGACATAGCTTCAACCCTACACATTCTACAGCAAATCTTGGACGCGTCGGCTAGCCTACTTCGCGCCCGAGTTGCCTCGGTATTGTGGTGGGAGCCCGTAAAAGATACAGGCGATGTGGTGCCCTTCCGGCGAGGAGGCGACGACCGGAGTTTCCGCAGGAGATCGGGACTACGAGGAGAAGACCGGAGGACTCGGATCACTCGGTATATCTCTAACCCGTCTTGTAGTTAGCTAGAACTAGTTTAATGGTCCGATCCGGTTGTTTAGTGCGCGGTGGTGCCGGTTTGCTAAGTTCGCAAAATTATAGTTTATCACCGCTTCCGCATTTGGCCGACGGATTGACGACCGGGGCGCCGCAGTGCACTTACAGCTTCCTCATGAGTCAAAAACTTTCCTGTGGCTAGAGCAGCCTTGATCTCTGTGTCCAAACCTTGCTGAAAACGACGGGCTCTGATATCGTCCGTCGGTATCAGGTGTGCCGTGAATCTGTTTAAAAATTGTGTTAGCTGTGTAATATGTGATATTTTAAAAATTGAACTATTGTGACATATATTACCGGCTCAACATAGTGAACTCAGCATCGTATTCATCTACCGATTTCTCCCACATTGATCCTTGCTGTAGATGAATAAACTGCTGCTCCATAGCGAACCTGGCAGTCACAGGGAAATATTTCGCGTCAAACTTCTCGCGAAATGTCTTCCATTCAATCGGCTGCGCTAGACGGGTTTCTTCCGCCTTCCACCAATTGCGAGCATTATCCGTGAGCTGTAGCTTCGCTACACGGACCCAAGCGTGGTCTGGCACTTGAGCTGCTGCAGATCTTCTTCGATGCTTTGTGCCCATGCTTCTGCTTCGAGAGGGCTTCCTTTACCAGAGAACTGCTTTGGGTGCAAAGCCCGGAATTGCTTTACTCCCGGTGCATCGTTATCAGGACGGCTCAGAAGTTGTTGTTGTCCCTCGAGAAAACTACGGATCGCATCAAATAACATCGTCTGCTCAGTGGGTGGTGCGGGAATAGCCGGTGTGAGAGGTAGTGCTGATGGGGTGTTGTTGACGTTGGTGCTGGTGTTGTTCGGGAAATCCATGATCTTGAAGAAAAATTTGGTTTAGGACAGATTCAAAAATAAGATTCAAGGAATAGAAATTTGCAAGATTCAAGGAACATGAATTGTAAAGAATGTTTTAGTTGCTGGTTCTTGTGTTATATTGCTTAGGTTGTTCACGCAGACCAGAACTGCATGACAGGGATTCATACAGCTCTAACCTGCATGGGCCACCAACAAAACCTGTCACGCCCCGCTTCCCAGTATACGGCGAAGTGGACGCGACGAGGCCCGCTACGTATATACTCAGAAGTATATACGCTAAGCGTAACTAAGCAATATAAAGTAAATCACAAGAGACGAATAATATAGAAATAACAGCAACTTTTATTAATAACATTCTTTTTACAATGCAGGAAAAGAAAATACAACTGGAATGAAAAGCAATGCTTAAACAGTGGCATAACAGGAAATGAAATAAACTGGAAAGAACAAGGTACAATTATCTAGAGCTCTGGGTCTGCCTGGAACTGCTCCAAATCTTCACCGGTGGGCTCGACCTCAGCTTGGTCCAACGCACCTGACGACATTCAAAGAAGAAAGAGATAGAATGTCGTCAGCGAACAGTTCGCTCGGTAAGTCCCAAAGAATAAGAAGAATGAGAAAGACAGAGTAACAGTATTTTCTAACTATTATATTAGTGAATATTATGGAACATTGTGTAACGCTGTTGTTTGTAGTTTGGTACAGAAGGATGCCAGTGTATACGAGGGGGATCTCTATATGCTAGAGATCAGGGCAAAAGGAAAGTACAAGGAACCGTTATGCTACGGTACAACAGCAATAGGATTCAGGTTAGGTGTCTTAATCTGACCACCTCGTGCCACCTTTAACATCTTCCGTACCAATCTACCTCTTAAACCCCGTAGTGTTTTAACAGTATTGTAGTATTGGAATATGTAAGTTGGATGACTGACCAAAACCATGATATCAGTAATCATGTTGCAACTGTATAATCAGGAAAATGGAATATCAGGTAAATGGAATATCAGGATAATGGATGAATATCCATGGTTTGATTCAGTCAAAATGAATATATTGTTAACTGGGTTCATGGATTCATGTATTCAGATTGTATTGGAATATAAAGAATATAGATTGACTTGAATCATATTCGAGTCAGGAATAGTCAGACTCTAACCCGAGTCAGACTAAAAGAAGAGAATTTGAAGTTCAATATTAGCTAGGGGTCTTATTGTAATTTGTAAAACTTGAGGGGGCTTTATGTAAAAATACTTTTGTATAGTTTTCAATATACACCTCAAGTATTTAATAATCGTCTTTATTGTTATAATGAATGTGAATTTTTTTTTGTGTTATTCTAGTGAATATATCCTAATAAAAGTATTAATTGTTTTATCTGAAATTCATGGTATTTTAGTGTAACTTTTAATCTTGTAATTTTTAGGAAAATGTGGAAACTTATATTATGATAAAATAGATGTTTAAATGATAATTATATATATATTAACACATGAATAATTTTATATAAATATTTTATTTAGAAAATAAATCTCATTTTCCTTAAATATCGTATTTTAAACCTTTCGAGACCGAATGCTCCTTGCGGAGGTCTGAATCTCGCACTACTAGCCTGCGGGTGCACGATGAACCGTACTATCCCTAACAGGTTCCCCAAAAGTGGGTTGTAGCGGCGCTTTGCTTAGGTTTAACAAATACTTTTCATTTGGGGAAACGGTTTTATAAATATGGGGTATTTATTAGCAAAAGAGTACAGTTTTCCGTATTTTAGTTATTAGGGTTTCTAAGCCAACTAGCCTACTTCTAAGTCTAAACGATGAGTCATTAGAAGCCTCAAATCGCCTCTTCACCGTCAATTGCGGCCAGGTAAGTGCCAGGTAAGTGGGAAGGAACCACAGTCGTGGGCCTAATTAAAAACCACTAGCCTTAGACACACTTGCCTAGTCACCACAAGACAGTTTAGATAAACGATCGATGTCCATGACCAATCGTGTTTTCATTTTATTAAAATATTTTATCTAGAAAAGTTTACAACTTAAAGCTTTAAATAAATATTAGGGTATTTTAATGAAAAGTCCTGTAATTTCGTATTCTGTGTTTTTATATTTATTAATTAGGGTTATATTGAGTGTGTGTAGGGGTAGGTCATTACCCCGTGACTTATTTTAAGTTTTGGTGAAGTTTAAAGGTAAAACATGCTATGTTAAAGTTGAAGGTATTAAAGTGCAAGAATACGGTATTTAAAAACGTTATCATTTTATGTGTGAAATTTCATTCAAATTGGGTTCTACAAGTTTAGTGATCAAGATAAACCTATTTAGGAGTGAGGGAATTAATTAAACTAAGAAAAATGAACTTCATGGTATTTTTATGAAAAGAATACGGTTTTGCAAAGAAGTTATCATTTTATGTGAAAAAGTTTGATTAGATTGGTTTATGGGTGATTAATAGTCAACAAGCATATGGGTAGATAATATGTATTAGGTGACAAGTGGAAATTTAGAGAAAAACCGAATCGGAAATCGGTTTGTCCGATTTCCGTCGGGTTCCAAAAAGTCGTATTTTTATCTTAAAAAAAAGAGAGATAAAAGAAGGCGGGACTTACGGTTTGGACAAGCTAAGGAAGTTAATGGACGTGGTGGTTGTCGATTCGTTGAACACGTCGCGAAGGTTCTGATCCGGTCGCCGGAATCCGTCGTCGATTTCGGCAGCGCTTCGCTTCTCGCTCTTCGTACCGAGTTCTCGAGAATTTGATAGAGTGGACTTAGAGTTGTGAGGGGAAAAGGTAGAGTATAGAGGTCTTTATATAGGGCTAGGCTAGGGTTAGGGTTAGGGTTAAAAAAAATATAAAAAACATTAAAAATTCATTGAATTTGGTCTTAAAAGAGATTTATTGGAAATTTCGTAACAGTAGAAAATATTTAGAGTATGCAGGTGAAGAGACTAGGTCAACACGAATTTTTTTCGTGTTGACGACTCGGCCGACCGGCCGAGTCCGGCCGGCGGCGCCGGCCGATTCGGCCGAGTCGCGGCAAAGTCGGGTCTCGTTGGGTCGGGCTCGGTCTGGAGGGAATTTTGGTATAGTTTAATTTTTTTAATTGGCAATAAATTGTGAGTTATGGCTGTTTGACCGTTTGACTTCTAAAAAAAAATTAAAACAAAAAGATATAAAAATTATGTAGGGCATGGGATTCGAACTCTGGTGGCTTGGTTCAGCAGTGCAAGGTGTTACCAATGAGCTACAAGCTCCTTCTTGTAATTATTGTAAGGAATTAGATACTTAAATTGTTTCCAGCAACATCAATACTCCAAGTATACACTATAATTAAAGAAATTTTTTTGGTATACAAAATTGGAGTTGTTACATATACACACGATTCAGCGTATCGTGCACACGCGCGCTTAGTTCGCGACGCGAGTTTCTCGTTTTGGTTCGATATCGCGTTTTGTGGAATATTTGGCTTATATTTGATTTCCATGTCTTATTTGTAGGGTTGCAGGCAGGGACTACGGACACGACTACACGGGGAGCAGATGGTAGGATTCACCTAGCGTGGAGCGTAGGTGAGTAGATTTAACATCTATAGGGGAATTGCCCGTATGGCGTTATGCGTCTGGGCTAGGATTCTAATACTTGTCGCATATTCTACGTCATTGTTAGAATTGCGCCTTTACCTATTTACTTAGATATAGTTGTACTGTGACTAGTAGCCGTAGGGCACTGCACACATTATTGATGGTTCATGTTGCACGAGCACGGATTGTTTGCTACACACACACCGTCAATAATTGCCATGTCACACACTAATCATTATAGATACTTTATTTCTTATCATACATGACATCTAGCTTATCGGTATACCTATAGTGTATCTTACCCTTAGTGATAGGTACATCTACACCTTGCGATACAGCTACAGGTATACCTTGCACATATTTTACTTATACCCGGGGGGGTACCCTTCATATTCTACTTATACCCAGGGGAGTATACGACATCTTTAACTTATAGATAGACACCTATACTTAGCTGTACCTTATTAATTTCGCATACATCTGGTTTCAGCTATATGTTCTCATTTATATGCTCACATTCTGATATATCGCATATATTTATTCCAGGATTTGCGCCTTATTATTTGGATTTTACATGATATTTTCTGGATTTGGGAACCGCGGGAGTTCAGGAAATTATGCATACATTGAAAAACCCGGTTTCCTTGATGTGATATTTGCGCAGCCACCATGAGATTTATCGGTTCTGATTATATACTCCATACGAGGTGTGGTTGCTGTATGAGGGTACATGGTGGGGCCCGGTATGGTTCCCCTCGGCAAGAAGATCGATGGACTTTGCCGATTGAGCCTGGAGGCGGGCGAGTACCTACCGGTGACAGTTCCCATGACTCGGCGGGGGATCACGGAGACACCGTTGGGAGTCATGTACGTATGCATACGTCGAAAGGCGAGGGTCAGAGCTAGGCACTCGTGCTTTCGGGATAGCGTATGATACGTGATCAGGATTTCTGTGTCGATACTCGGCACATTGTTTTCATGATATTTCTTTAACACCTTTGTATATATAACAGGGGATTTAGCCGTTGTTATATATACCCTTACACCAATATTAGTGGAATGGGACGCTAATATATGTGTATTGCCCCCATCATATTTATTTCTGTACATATTTACCTTTAGGATGTTAGATTCTTACTTGAGATTTGACTTGGGATATTAGGTGATTCATTGAGATTGGATATTGGACATACCTATGTGTTTACTAATTTGTACATTCGGGATATAGGAGATTACTCGATATTGTACAATTAGGAGATGCGAGACTTATATGATGTGAGAGCCCAATATGGGGGCTGATTTGAGGAATTAGGATTTGAGTGTCTTGATGGATTGTGATCCTACCATGATGACAGGATTCCATGGATGACATATTTCTCTCCATATCTCGTACCTTTTCACATATGCATTGTTTCATGTTTTAGGAGTACCTGTTAGTGTACCCTTCATGATAGCTGCATATTTGCCTTCTCATATTTCTATTGCATAGTTATTGCACACTCATGTCATGTTATTATTGCTTTACATATTGATTGTACCTGCTAGTGTACTTTCCTTTATTCAGCATTTGCATGACATGTTATTACTGCAATCGCATATCTTAGATTCATGTTGTACGTACATTTCTGCGATTACCTGCATATGTTATCTACTATTCACGAGTTGGCAACTCACCCCCGTTGTGCCACAGGTGTTTCAGGTTGTTCCCCAGAGTAGTCGAGGCAGGCTATTCAGCTATTCAGCTACCCTCTTTTGCTACAGATACCACATCAGCTCACAGTACTATTTTGCTTAGGTGGGTTTTGGTGGTTATCTGTATTTTGTATTGTACCTTCGTTGTATTTGTACTCTCCATCTACTATCATGTTGTTGACCTAGAGACTTGGTGAGGACGATATTGTATATTATTTGTGGATTTGTTGCCTTTTTATATACAGCTTTCTCTCTATTGTCCTTATTCTTCGCTACGGCGTCGTATATTTGTATTGTATTCATCTTGGCTAGTTTTTACAAAAAGGGGGTGTTGCCAAAATTTTAAAGAAAGAAAGTGGGACTTTTAAAGAATTTGGGTTGCGATTTCAAATGTTTCAAAAACTTATATTATCTTTTCCGTATTTTTATGGTTTAGATTTCTGGCTTTTGGCTTTCTTTTACTACGTTACGTCTTTAGGCGTTGCGTAGTATTAGGGCCGTCACGGGCCAATTTTGGGTCGTGACAGCTTCTCATCCCAGCAGGGGAAATGGTCTGTCCCACAGCCATTAGTACGTCATACTGGAGATACTATGCGGGTGCTCGTTGGGTTATGAGTACACAGGACAACACTCGTAGGGAATTGCTGGTTGGTACTATACCTATCGTCAGATAGCAGTTCCCAGGTGATAGGAGTACAGCTTAGTCCGTCGACTTGACACTACTACTTTTCCTCGAGTGTGTTCCTACTGTACTTTGATTACTACCCTTCCACGGCTCAAAGGAGTCATGCAAACGGGTAGTAGTTGGGTGCAGTCCCGAATCACTTGGAGGCAGTAACGGTTAGACAGGATTCGTCTCTCCCGGTATTGGGGGTTGATATCGCGCTGTGTCTAGGAGAGCCATTACACAAAGTCCCTGGCCAGGGTAAGCGAGATTTACTGGTAGTGTATCCAGTAGTTTCTTAGGGTGTTCTGGGCTACACTACGGTACGACTTGTACCACTATTAGGGGTCTGACGTTTAACGCCCTCTAGGCCCGACATGCGATACTCATAGACGAACAGACCGGACTGTACGGAGATTGTCACATTCAGGCTAAGTAGGAGTTCGGATGGGGTCTACCTCGTCGGCCTTCTTATAGACATCTACGTGGGGACCGTTACGTACAGCTAGTGCCACTTGCGGTCTGTGGTTAAACCTACTGCCAGCGTAGTATCAAGTCTTTAGAGTCCCACACAGAGAGTTTCCCTGCACTGGGCAAAAGGTGTAGAGGCCGTATGGTTTTACGGCAGGGCTACGATCACTTACGTGCACTTGTGTGCGTATGATGTTCGGGCATACAATACTAGTGGGCTTTGGTTTAAGCCGGATCCTAGTATTGTATATATGGATTAGGTTTGTCTTCTGTGCATTCGTATTCTACGGAATGCGGATGCGGGTGTGTATGCACGGTTGTGAGGAGCAAAGAAGGAGATGCCTCATTAGGGTTTTGACCATTGACTTGGTCAAAACCATTATGAGGTGAAGGAAAATATTTACTAATCCTTTTAATGATAATTGTGATGGCTAATTGCTTTGACTATTTGACCTAGTTGACCATTGTTGACTTGGATATTTTTTGTGAGCTCTAGACTCTTCTTATGGCTTGGATTTAACTTGACATGATAATGGTCAAATCAATTGTAACCATCACAATTTAACATGACAAAAGAATGATAATTATTGTTCTTATGGATCATTATCTCTTGCTCATTCTCTCTCATCAAAAGAGAGCTCTGATACTCTCTTCTTCTTCCTCCTCACTAGAAAATCTTATAGCTCTCATGTGTTGAGAAAATTAGGATTTAAATAGACAAACAAATCCATCTTCTTCCTCTACATCACCTAGGACATCAAGCTTAGCATACTTGTTGCCCTAGTTACCTCGGTTCTTGAGGTGGAGCTCGGACTAAAGACTCTCGGGTGGATCATCTTCGACTTAAGGAGGCCGTTGAAGAAGCCACGATCCGGATCGACCCATGGAGCCTACGGAGACGAGGAGGACAACGGAGAAGACCCGAAGGACTTGATGCATGAGGTATAATCGTCTATCACAATAGATTAAACCTCCCGTAGTTTCGTTAGATATGGTTTGGCAAAGATCCTTTAGCGTTGGTCTATGTTTCTATGTAAGAAAGTTTTGATTTTTTACTTGTTCCGCCTCCTTGCTAGCTTGTGGAGTGAGCGACATAGACTTATACTGAACCAACCGGATCATCTCCGAAGTCTCTAGACTAGCCGGGGTCCAAAAAATCCTACTCACGCAGAGTCAGAAAACAGAATGGCGATCGACACAACCTAACAACAAAACTTAAAGGTTGCCAATTGGAGTGTCTCCTGATAACAGCTAACGAAGGAGAACTCTAACAATGGCAAGTGACGATCCCAACTGCCAACAAACACTTAGTACGTACGCACATGCATATCCTCCAGAGTCTTTATAGTCCGCTCAACTGACCATCGTCCCACAGATGGAAAAGCGGAGCAAAAGCTCAACCAGTACCCAAGGCTTCCTGAAGCTTCTGCCAACTACGGCTAGCGAACATGGTTCCCCCAATTGGATACAACGCATAAAGGAACTCCGTGCAACGCACAAACTTAACAAAGAACAACTGAGCAACAGAGAATAACTGGACAACAAACACCCCAAATAGAGTCTCACCCTGACTAAACCTGGGTAGACACTACAACGAAAATTCATGGAGATCTGCTCCCATTCCCTCTCCGGAACGGTTAAAGGTCGCAACTCTCCAGCCGGTCTCAAATTCTCAACCTAAGCTCACAACAAGACAGACACCTTGAACAAAATCCGAAACTTCACTTTTTCATCCTGCCCACCAGTAACTAACTCTCAAGTCACATTACATCTTGGCGGCACTTGGATGAAAACAGAAAGCTGACCGATGTGCCTGCTCTGGGACCTCGCGTCTCTACCTATCAGTATCAAGTACACACCAATGAGTCCCTAAACATAGCACACACTGGTCATAAATCAAGGACTCTGAATCTTTACCCTGTCGAACATGCTCAAGTATCACAGACAACAAGTATCGGTGGGTTGTGCCTCCCGAAAACGATTAAGGAAAAGCGGTCGGGCGCGGACATAAGCAAGCGGTCCCCTCAGTAGAGGTGAACCTAGCTTTACTCCATGATCACACAAAACTGTAAATCTGCAGATGACTGTCTCAGAACCGTGCATAACTGGAACAAGCTAACCCCAGGCCTACGACTCAAGCATCAGCTACTACAATCACCTTGCCACGGATAACCAAAGGATCTCACAAACACAATCCTCCACAAGCTCCATCAAACGGAACTGTCTCAACAATCGAAACCCGCTGCAGGAAGATGTACATTACGCTCTAGTGGTCCGTGAAAATCTGACACGACTTTCCACACAAGTAGTGTCCTCGGATCTTCAATAAACAACCACCGCGGCCATCTCCAGATCATGAGTGGGATATCCAGCTCGTACTTCCTCCAACTGGAGGGAAGCAAAAGCGATAACTCTACAATGCTACATCAGCGCAAAATCGAGCCCCACTCGCGAAACATCACAGTTAAACAACAAGGTCGCCCGAACCAGAAAGCAAAGAAAGAACTGGTGCAGTTGTCAACCGAATCTCCAACTGCTGAAAACTCCGCACACATGCCTCAGTCCATAGAAAAAGAACCTCCTTCCCGGTAAGTTCAGTTAACGGTGCAGTGATACACAATCAATCCTGCACGAAACGGCGGTAAAAACCTGCTAAGTCCAAAATCTGCGGACCTCTGACCCGGATATAAGTATGGGTCAAAGCTGTACGGCCTCGATCCTCCTTGGGTCCATACGAAAACCGTCTCCCGTAACTACTAGACCTAGGAGTCAACACAATCAATCCTGAAGGAACACTCCGCGAATTTAGCAACCAGCTGGTGCTCTCCCAATGTGTGCAAAACAAATCCTCAAGTGCTGCTCACGTTCCTCACGACTCATTGGAAAAGACCAGGATGTCATCAATGACACAGCAATAAACTGGTCGAGGGACGGCCTGATGAAATCTGGTTCATCACATACACGAATGTTACTAGGGCATTGGTGAGTCTAATGACACCACCAAAACACACAAATCCCGTAGCACGCATAAGGCAGTCTTCGGAATGTCATCACTCCGAACCCGTAACAATGATGACCTAATCTCAAACAACTTAGAAAAATGTCTCGCACCCTGGAGCAAGTCGAACAAATCATCAATGCGAGGTAAAGAATACCTATCCGCACCGTAAGCCGGTTCAATTGACGATCCATCAACACACAACCTCTAACTGTCGTCTTCTCCCTGACGAACAGAAAAGGAGCTCCCTAAAGCAAAACACTCGGATGCATAAGTCCCCCAACAAACATCTCTGCAGCTGATCCTTAAGCTCCCTAAGCTTCGCCGGCTCATCTGGAACAACATCGGAAAACTCTCGCAAGAAATGAACCCGGTCCAACCAACCCACTATGGCTCTGGTATCATGAATGAAATCAAAGAATCCTCGACATCCTCTCCTCAAAAGCCGACTAGCGAAAAAAGAAGGCTGAATTCAAGCTGTGAGAGGCGGCACCACTGTCCCTCTACACAACGAGAACTGACTCGCCAGGAAAACAAAACCTAACTTTTTTCTCACGGCAGTCCACAGACGCCTAGCACGTATCTAACCAGTCCGTGCCCAGGAGAACGTCAAATCCAACATCTCTAGAAGGATCACAACGACGGACGATTCACTATCTCCTAACCGATTGGCACACGACAGAAACACGTGTTGCGCAATAAAAGAATCGGTTACAGAAATTAACACAACAACTGCTGATCTAGCATATACAACTCTCAGCCCAACCAAGGCACAAAGTGTGTAAAACAACAAGTGCATAGATCCTGAACAAAACCAACCTATGAATCAAAAGAACATACAAATTAAGAATACCTGAAAACTTTGCATTTCGCCTGTGCGTCCCGATGAGTAGAAGCAAACTTTCGTGTCTGCCTCCTACCCGCAACTGGCTGAACTCCTCCTCTGCCAACCTGACCCCTCTGACCGAATCATCCGCGACCACGACCTCTCCGAACACGATTCAGACGTAGTGCTATGGAACAATCCCTAATGAGGTGATAAAGGCTCCCGCATCGAAAACATCCATACAATGGCTGCTGACCCTCCTAGGGATGAGAGCTGAATGACTGTCCTTATCCCAAGCCTCTTCTACTCCCGCGACGGTCATGAAATCTGTCTCGACACCTAAGCCTCTATCTCTGGGCCGGTACACCTGTACGAGTCCTCCTCTGTTTCGGAACTCCTAAAGTCTCGGAAAGACGCTCCTCGTCAAAACGGGCTGGGTCCACTGGTGCTGTATAAGTAACACAAGGCTGAGTGCTGACTGCAAGGAAAAACTGGGTAACAGGGGTAGCAACCTCCTATCGCTGCGCTCGAATGGACTTAACCAATGTACTCATCGTCTGGCGCAAGTCCTGCATTTCTGCCACAAGCCTATCAATATGATCTATCGAAGGCGGATCCATCTGCTCCGGTGCAACGAGCATGCCATCCTTGTCAGTCCTCGTCCCACATGAGTCAACTATGACATTGGCTCTCGCTGCATCACTCTGAGTCCTCATAGTCTTCGGCAGCAAAGGCTATAATTGGAAGAAGGATTCGATATGAACACGGAAATCGAATCACAAGGATATGTATCATCAAGGAAGGAATTTCAAGCAATTTGTACTTAGGTCACTTTAGGCGGAGTACCGTGATCATGAGTATGCCGCGGACATACACACACTATGCTTAAGCTACCTACTCCATCATACCTAGGTCATCCTACACTCCGAAAGGTAAAACCTAGCGCTCTGACACCAATTTTGTCACGACCCGAAAATGGCACATGATGGCCCTTAAACTACGCAACGTCTACAGGCGTAACACAATTTAAGTAAGCTGAAAACCCAGCAATCTAAACCATCAAAAGTAGTAAGAAATAAGAACATTGATAAAAATTTTGAAATCTCAAACCAAATTGTTTAAAGTCCAACTTTTATTCTTTAAAATTTTGGCAGCACCTCCTTTGTAAAACAAGCCCCCAAAAATGGGTACAACAATATATAAGTAAAAGCATCCCAAACGGGAGCAAAATCCACGCCCAACGGAGGAAAACAACCACCATAACAGATATACGACGCCGTAGCGAAGAAAGAGACGATATAAATAAAACTGCATAAAAACCTTCAAGTCACAAAATGATATACAATATTGTCCTCACATCAAGTCTAAGTCATACAAGATAATGGTAGATGGAGAGTACATGATACAACGAATATACAACAGGCAACTTCGGATAACCGCAAAACCTACCTAAGCAAAACTGCACACTGTCAGGCGAAGCAGTATCCGCAGCAAAAGATGATACGATGGATGAAAATAGCCCTTCCTCTGACTATCCTGAGGAACACCTGCAAAACACTGTGGCACAACGGGGGTGAGTTGCCAACTCGTGAATAGTAAAATAACATATGCAGGTAATCGTAAGTATGCACGTACAACGCGAATCTAACATCTGCAAACTATCAGCAATAAATGGTCATATGTAATGCATCAGTCATGAAAGGTACACTAGCAGGTACTACTAATACATGAAGCAATAATATGACAATCTGTATGCAATAATCATGTAAGGTACTCTATCAGGTACAACTAATACATGAATCAATGCAAATAATGGTATGTAAATGCAACAGTCATGGAAAGTACTCTATCAGGTACTACCAATACATGAAACAACGCATAAATAATAAATATAGAGTATGGAATAAAACATGTCATTTCCACGGAAATCCTAACCTCGTGGTAGGACCAAAATCCAACAAGACAATCCAAATCCCAATTTCCACAAATCAGCCACCAAATTGGCTCTCATATCATGTAAATCTCATATATCCTGAATGTCCAACATCAAGTATATCTCATATACCCCGAATGTACCACATCAAGCAGATCTCACATATCATGTATGTACAATATCAGTATATCCCACATATCCTGTGTGTACAATATCAGTATATCCCACATATCATGTGTGTACAATATAAGTATATCCCACATATCCTGTGTGTACAATATCAGTATCAAGAAAGTTTCATAAAAGGTGAGTGTCTAACATCGACACCCAAAACATCATGAAACAAGTGTCAAGCATCGACACCGAAATACTGATCTATCAGGTGCTGTCACCACGACTGGCCCCCTGATAGGTACGTATCTTACGCTATATCGAAAAGCCCGAGTGCCTATCTTTGACCCTCGTCTCTCGACGTATCCATACGTACATGACTCCCATCGGTATCCCCACGATAACCGCCGAGTCATAGGTACTGTCACCGGTAGGTACTTGCCCACCTTCCAGGCTCAATCGACATGGACCGTCGATCTTCTTGCCGAGGGGAACCGTACCGGGCCCCACCATGTACCCTCACACGGCCCACGACGCTCCTCGCATGGGGTATATATATATATCAGAACCGATAAAACTCATGGTGGCTGCTGAAATATCATATCAAGAGGAACCGGGTTTTTCAAATAATGCATAATTTCATGAAACAATCACGGTCCTCAAATCCAGAAAACATCAAGTAATGAATAAGTATAACTGCATGAATCAATACATATATATCAGCGTCCCACTCCACTAATATATATATATATATATATGCATATATAACAGCGTCCCACTCCACTGATATATATACTTAGGAGTAACAATATCAGAGAACATCATATGAAATCCAAGAATGTAACATATGCAGCATGAAACAGTAATATGAGCATATAAAGGAAAACAGCTATTTAACTGCCACAAGTTAATAAATATTTCATGCGGTTCCTGATTTCCTCCGAAATCAGATGCAACATCATAAACAGGTGAACATGTAGCTATAACAAGGTATACGTAACCATGTCAGTATAGCAAGATATGTGTGTCCATATGTAAGTATGTATGTGTCGCAACCCGAATATTTCGACTCGTGACCGGCACTTAACCATGCAACGTCTACAGGCGTAACGCGACTAAGTAAGCCGAACCCAGTAATCAAAACCATTTAAAAGTAGTGAGTGTTGAAAACATCCAATTAAAACATTTAGAAAACATTAAATAGTTCGATAAAGTTCTTTTTAAAGTTAAGTTATCCTTATAATAATTTTGGCAGCATTTCCTTTGTAAAAGTAACCCCGAAATCTGGTACAAAACAGGGTATAAGTGAAATGATATATAATGAAATAAAGCATCCCCAACGGGAACAATCACGCTCAACGGCAGAAACCATCACCACAAAAGTAATATACGACGCCGTAGCGAAGAATGAGCAATAAGTAAACATCAAAAAATAATAAAATGCAATATATAACAGTCGGCTCCCACGAGCTCGACACCAGAAAACAAAAATATACATCATCGTCCTCACACTGTCACTAAGTCCAGTACATATATGGTAGATGGAGAATACTAGATACAAAAGTGTGTACAATAAAGTAACCAGATACCACAACCCACCTAATAGAAAAAATAGCTCTCGCACCAGCTGTAGTGGTATCTGTAGCCAAAAGATGCAAAAGGAAGCCTGCCGCGACAACTTTGAGGGGCAACCTGCAAATACTGTGGCACAACGGGGGTGAGTTGACAACTCGTGAATAGAGATAACATATAAAGGTAATCACGAGCATGCACGTACTGCGCTACGCTATCATATGCCAGCAGGTAAATCTATATGCGACAAGCAGTATGTGCAATAATCATGCAAATGCTCTGTCAGGTAAAATAACTACAGGATGAGATACATGATAATCAATGCTGAGCATGGGATAAATAACATCTACACGGAATATCAGCGTGGAAAAGTAATCGGTGCCCAAAACTGCACCCAAATCCCAAATAATCTCAGGCGCTGGCACTCTTCTCGGCCCTCAAATCCTGTAAATCTCTGAGAGTCACAAGTGCCCAACATCGGCACTCAAAATATCATAAAATACTCGTGTCCAACATCGACACGCAAATCCTCATATATCGGGCTCCGTAAGTCCGGGCCAGCCCACGGGCTCCGTCTTCGGCATCGGCCCTCGGCCCCGGCAGTACGGATCATCCCGCATCCATCTCTCGACTCTAGTCGGTATCCTCCGGATAATCGCCAGGTCCAACCAATCACCGGTAGGTACTCGCCCACCTCCAGGCTCAATCGGCAAAGTCCATCGATCATCTTGCCGAGGGGAACCATACCGGGTCCACCACGAACCCGCAAACGGATCATCCAACACCTCGAATTGGGTTTCAAGCACACGTCTCAGCACCGAGAAAACGCGTGGTGGATGCACCAAAATATCATATCACGAGGAACCGGGTTTTCAAATAGTGCATATTTTCTCAAATAATCCCACGGTCCTCAAAACCAGAAATCACATGAAAATCCAACACCAATAAGTAAATCAAATGCGATGTGCTATGTACATCAAGCCATAATATAGGTACAAGGGGAAACCGCTTCTTAAAATAGTTTCAGTTTTTAAAGACATCATGCGGCTCCCAATTTCTATGATAATCAATTGAATCATATGTGAAATGAACTACAGCAATATAATCTAGCAATTCTACAGTGAGTGTGTCATGGCAATTACTAACGGTGTGTGTGTAACATGCAGATTAGTGCTCGTGCAGCATGAACCGTTAGTAATAGTGCGGTGTTCTATCAATTCTAAGTTTACATACATATAGTAGTGAATGCAGTATGCAACAACAGTATCCATGACAGTCAATGGGGTAAATGCAACATATAGCTATAAGGTCCTATCTGCCCTGACGCATAACGCCATGCGGGCGATATCCCCGTAGATGTTAAATCTACTCACCGAAGTCTCACACTAAGTGTAGCCGACGACTTGCTTCCCCTTCTTCGCAGTGTCCGTCTCACTCGCCTGCGAACCTAGAATTACACTATATATCACACATAAGCTCAAATCCACAAAAACGTGATATTAAGGTCAAATTAGAAACCCGCGTCGCAAACCAAGCGCGCGCTGTGCGCGATACGCTAAAACGTGTGATTAAGCGTCTGAAACTACCTCGACGCGTCCCGATACGCAGAAACCCCAAAACCCACACACGTATCACGTGTGTCGCGAAGATTTAAAATACGAGAAATAGGTAATTAGCTCCAGATTTTGATACAGAAAGTGTTTTGCAAAACTAGATATACCATAAAACCCCACATAGCAGCAGACACCTATCACCAAAACCCCAACCCCCAGGTCACCAATCTGGCCGCAATTTGCGGCCAGAAGTAATATTTCGGCGGCCCAGGTTGGGAGCCTGCCTCCCGTGCTTCGTGTGTGTATTCTACTCATAGTATACATGTCCCAGTAATTACAAATTTATTCTGAAGCAACCAGAGTGCAAGCAGATTTCAACAGAGTCCAAAAACCAGTTAAAAACAACATTTAGCACCAAATTGTTACTTTAGGGTATTTTTGTGTAATCTGAAATGAAAACTTGGTTTGAACAGCTCTAATAGCACTTAAATGAGTTAACCAAGCCATAAAATTCCCAACTTATCATATACTTCACAAAATTCCTTTCAATATCACAAAAAGCACATAAAAACATGATTTTTAGCTAAAATACTACAATTTATGAGAAAGGGTGTTAAGTGTGAGTTTAATACCTCCCAAAAGCCTTAGGAAAACCCAAACATCCAGCTCTTTCCTCAAGTATGCAGACTTGCCTCCAAACTCCCCCAAAAAGCCATTTTTCTAAGGTTTTGAGTGCAAAAATGAATGGTTCTTGTGTAGGTTTTGAACAAGAATCAAAAGAGAAGTGAAAGATCAAGAACAAAGTGATGAAAATGGGTTATTTTGTTGCTGGGGCTGCTGTTCTGCTGAGGAAATTTTAGCAAGAAAAGAAAAGAGAAAAGAGAGGGAGAAAGAAAAGAAAGAGAGAGAGAAAAGCCACATTTATTACCTCCATGCCTCATTAATGCTCACCATACCTCTCTCTTTTCTCTCAAAATCAATTTCTTTTGTTTTAAAAGGAAAAGAAAAGGAAAATTTGAAAAGGGTGAGAAGGAATAAGTATGTGCCACTAAAATGCTAAGTGTGCAAGCAAGCACACTAATCCTCATTATGACGGTAATTAAGGAAAATAATTCTAATTAAAAGAACACATTGCTAAATTAAAATTAATTAAAGATAATAAACCCCGTTTAAAATATATGAAACCCCCAATCATCTCAATTTGACTAGATTGAGGCGGAAATAAAATTTACGGATTTTATGGAAACACGCATCAATGCTAACTATCGTGAAATAAGACTAAACGAATTTTCAAAGTGTTACAGTATGATGTCAAAGTAGCTGTAGCAAGGTATGTGTCAATACCTATCCATACATTATAATACCCTCCAGGTATATGTATGTATGTAAGATGTACAGGTAGCTATGTCTCATATGTGTATATACCTATCACTAATGGTACACTACCATATAGGTATACAGGTAACTAGCATGTAAGCATGTCAAGACATATGTGTAAGCATGTTGGTATACAGGTATGCTATAAGTCATATGCATAAAGAAATATGAATCAATGTCTAAATGTCCCTAACCAGCAATATCATATCTATAAGGGTGGTGTGCGTGTCATGGCAATTATTGATGGTGTGTATTGCATACAATCAGTGCTCGTGCAACATAAGCCGTCAATAATAGTACAGTGTCCTAAGGATACTAGTCCAAGCACAACAATAACTAAGCAGTAATGTGTATGCGCAACTCTATATATATGCAATAGAATATGCGAAAAAACATAACATCTCTAGCCCAGACGCATAACCCTATGCGGGCGATTCCCCTGTAGATGTTAAATCTACTCACCAACCGTCCTAACTAAGTAAAGCGAACCACCTGTTTCCCCTTCTTCGCAGCGTCCAAAGTCCCCGCCTGCGAACCTAAAACAACACAACGATAACACAAGTATATATTAGTAAACGACCAAAATCACGTACAAACTACGTTTTACCGACACACCAACTCCAAACCTACTCCCAAGTGTTCGTATTGTGGCTAACGTACATAGAGACACGACGAAACCAACCCAAGAGCAAAACCAGCACGAAGTGCACGGACCGTGCCGGATAACGCATCGCGCGTAGTCGTATCACTAGAAACTACCTATGTGATCCCAGATTTGCATACAGAGAAAACTCAACAACTAAAAAAGACCATACATACCTAAACAAAAGCAGACACCTACCCACAAAAACCCAAACCCTAACTCCTCCCAAAAACCGATGTCGCCGGAAATCCTCTTCATGTCGCTGACCGAGGTCCGAGCAGGGTGGTTCGTGCTTGAGGTGATGTTCTATGGTCTCTGGTACAACACAACTACATTGTTTGATTTTCTAGTACATGTTAGTGTATATGCCCTAGGGGCCATTATTGTATCATACTAGTTTGTATATTACTTAATGGAAGCTTGGGATATTCACATGTATATAACAGTCTTGCTAAACATGGTAGTATGCTACTTGGTTTTTCTATCTTAATATGTGAGTATACGTATTGATAGAGCTCTTAGGATCTTGCTTAACTACCAGCGTTGTGATGGCAGTCACACTAGTGGGGGCTGGGTACTCTATAAGCACATCCTTATTCAGGTCCCTAGTCGTAAGATTATCGAGACAGGGCATCGATACTCCAGAGTAGACTAGTGTGTACGCTTCTCATCCCAGTTGGGGAGATGGTCTGTCCCACAGCCGTCAGTACGTCGTACTGGAGATAGTATGCAGGTGCTCGTTAGGTTATGAGTACACCGGACAGGACTCACAGGGTCGTCAGTGAACAGTTCCCAGGTGACATGAGTACAGCATAGTCCGCAGAATTGACACTGCTACTTCGCCTCGAGTGTGTCCCACTGTTCTTAGATTGCTACCCTACCACGACTCAAAGGAGTCATGCAAACAGGTAGCAGTTGGGTGCAGTCCCGAGCACTTGGAGGCAGTGGCGGTTAGACAGGATTCGTCTCTCCCGGTATTGGGGGTTGATATCGCGCTGTGTCAGAGAGCCATTACGCAAAGTCCTTGGCCAGGGAAAGCAAGATTTGCTGGTAGGTTCCAGTAGATTCTCAGGGTGTAATGGGCTTTCCTCCGACACGACTTATACCGCTATTAGGGGACTGACGCTTGCCGCCCCCTAGGCCCGATATGCGATAGTCTTAGATGAACAGACCGGACTGTACGGAGATTGTCACATCAGACTCAGTAGGAGTTCGGATGGGTTTCCTCATCGACCTTCTTATCGACATCTACCTGGGGACCGTTACGTACAGCTAGTGCCGCTTGCGGTCTGTGGTTAAACCCACTGCCAGCGTAGTAGTCGAGTCTCTAGAGTCCCACACAGAGAGTTTCCCTACTCCAGGCGAAACGATATAGAGGTCGAATGGTTTTACGACAAGGGTTCGGACGCATACGTGTGTTTACGCACGTACGACATCCGGACAGTTTTTACTAGTCGGCTTTGGTTTAAGCCAGTTCTAGTATCTGGTTATTGGATATATACAGTCTAAAGTTTTTCCGTGTTTTCACGGATAGGAGGAGTGTTCTCGTAATTGCGCGAGAAGCTTCTAGAAGATGGTGACTTGGGGGTTAAGGTGGCATATGCATTAAATGAGATTAGTGACTCATTTGAGTGATTCATCCATGTCATTAATGCATCATAAATGCTTAATGACTAATGGAGATGAATCACCCATTAGATATTTATGGAGCATGGTTATTAAATCATTTATTTGATTTATCTTCATATTGTTAATGCTTCATATAGATTATGAGAGATCATTATCTCATTCACTTCTCTTTCTCACTTTCTCTCTCCTCAAGCTCTCCCTCTTCAAACCCTAATCCTCCCCTCTCATGTGTTGAGACCAAGGATTAGAGTAGACTACTTAATCCTTAACCATTCTCTATATCACCTAGGTTACTTAGATTAACGATTTAAGAAACCTTGTTACCTCAAGTTAGAGGTGAAGCTTGAAGTTAAGCTCTCGGGTGGATCTTCTACTACATAGAGAAGGCCGGAGAGGATGTGGAGATCGACAAGACGAAGGACTCGGTTCTATAGGTATAATCACTTATTATAATAGTTAACTCTTCTATGGTTTCTTGTTAGTTATTGTTTATGCAAAGATTCTCGGTTAGTCGATGTTTACGCTTAAAACAAGATCGTTTTTCATTATTCCGCCTTCCCGCAAGTCGTGGGGTGTTGTACATCGACTTACAGTGGTATTAGAGCCTCGCTAAATAATAATTAACTCATTAGCAAAGTCGTAAGTATTTCGAACGCAAAAGGAACCGGAAAGATCATCGTGTTAACACAGTTTCTGTCGAATTTAAAACTGGCCCTAAAAATTTTTCAGGGACCTTCAGATTAACTTGCATAGAATAATAGGGCTACTGAAGAAATTTGGACTCCTGACTCGGCCAACGCACCGCGGAACCGCGGCGGATCCATGCGATCCGCCGCGGATCCGCGGCCGAGTCAGCCCAAATTCCTTCAGTAACTCTCCTGTGTTAATAGTGATGTTTCTGGGATATTTTATTTTCTGCTCAAGTCTTAGGTGCACAGAGAAGTTTTGGGAGTAGAATCTAAAGTGTTTGCTCGATCGAAATTTTACGATGTTTGCTAATATGATTATATCTGTGTTTGTATAATGTGTTCGTAAACCTCCCCTAACTGCTAGTATGTCGGTTGGCAGGGGGTTGCACATTTCTGTAATGGTTTTTACTGTTTGTGGTTGTGAACTGTATTGGACTGTTGTGATGATTAGCCGGGGATTGAGATGGGTTGTTATATTCATTCATTCGATATAACTGTAATATGTTGTAATATTATTTTGCGGGGCACATCCAGGTTGCGGTTGTAGCCACCGTTGTATTATTTCATTTTACTGTTTTTGCTCCTAGGATAGACCCAAGATGGGTGCACAAACTACCGGGTATTTTGAAGTGTTTAGTGGCCTACTCACTTTGTTGAGGGAGACCGCTTCACTTCGGGTATTTGACGGGTAGTTTGCCGTACCCCTAGGGGTCTAGGGTGGGGTAATGGCTATTCATCACAACTGTGTAATCCGTCTTTTGTTGTAGGCTCTAAACAAACACGGATTGCTTGCAAATCCAATAAAGTTCATATGAGATCTGGAATGCCTATTATTGCGTCTGACGAATGTACAATATCTATATATGATAGCTATTTAGACGTCACTTATGTTTTACACGCGCGCTAGCCCAGCCCCCGCTCTGCCGTTAGTTAAGTAACCTAACGGGTGATGATGGGACCCCGTGGCGAATGTTGATGGCATAAGAGGACGTTGTATTTTCGTTGTTTTCTGCAATGATAGGTTAATGATGGGACGCATTATTTATAATGCAAAGAAAATAAACCAAAAGATGAATCGTTGGAACAATTTAAAAGAAACCACTCGGTTATTTTAAAACAGATGATATTTTTTAAATTACGGAGTTTTAACCACTCCTTTTAAAAGCTATCAGGTTCCTTCGGTCATATCAAGTTCACTACGTTCACGGTTTCGCCAAAACCATTCTTAGCCCTCCTTCATTTAATTTGGGTATTCTGTAGTATTCAAGCTATGTATTTTGACCTAACGCCAAGGCATAGTGTTTGGTAGCTGCTGGGTATTCATTTGTCGCATAGATAGATGAGTTAGTTTGGGACAGTCGTATTATCATTTTGGCCGAACGTCAAGGATATGTACGGATGGGTTCAAATTAACAAGATAATGATGGGTAGAACTTGACATGCGACTTATGACATTTTGACCTAACCCCATGGTCATAAGAGCATGGAGCAAAAATATATATCGGGAATTTCTAAAGAAACTGAAATTTGCAAAGAGTTGCATACCATTTGAAGTTTGATGAATGTTGGTAGGATTCCTTCAACATTATCATACGATGATATTTGGATCCCGATGCTACTGTGACTATATGCTACTCATCAGGATATTCGTCACTTAACGATCAATGCTATAAACCAAGTAGGTGTCAAGAAAGGTGTCAGCGGGGTTACGCCCCCAGAGAAAAGAGGTTATTTAATTAAGGAACTTCGCGAAAGCGTTGGAAAACCTCCCTCGAAGTACCGACACCAGCCTGGCTGAACGGTTAAGCAAGTATTGTAAAGTGAGAATAGTCCTGGCTAATTCTTCTTTTATGGTTTGAGGAAGGATTCGAGAAATAGTGGGAGCCATCCAGTTTAGATAAATTAAAAACCACTCTAAACTTGCAAGAGCATCATGCTATAGAGTTTTCTTCTCTCTCTCCTAATTGCAGCGACCCTGAAAATGACTGGACTTAAGTTACTTTTAGAGAAAAATATACTGACAGGGCCAAACTATAAAGATTGGCTGCGGAATGTCAAAATGGCTCTGACCTATGACAAATTGGGGTACGTCCTCACCGCTAAGGCACCTGCTGTCCCTGGTCCCAAATCCAGTAATGCGGATAAGGAAATCCGCAAAACCTGGGATTTCGATTGCGCGAAAGCCAAGTGCATCGTGCTTGCCTCGATGAACAATGAACATCAGAGGAGGCACGAGGATATGGAACTAGATGCCATATTTCTCCATACAAAGGAACTTTATGGAGAGCAATCTCGTATAGCAGGATACGAGACCTCTAAGAACTTGTTTCGAGCGAGGTTGGCTGTCGGGTCATCGGTAGGAGAACATGTCCTAAAGATGATCGGCTATATAGAAGAGCTGGCAGACCTTGGGACGACTTTGGATAATGAGCTCTATACAGACCTTATTCTCCAGTCCCTTCCTTCCACCTATGCCCAGTTTATTCTGAACTTCAACATTCAAAGAAAAGAAGTTGAACTTTCGGAACTCCTGAACATGTTAAGGAGTGCAGAGGGCACCTTGCAGAAAGCAAGGGAAACACCCGCTATGTTTGTTAGCGGTGCTTCTTCTTCCGGGTCTAAAGCTAGGGCCAAAGGAAGGAAAAAGAAGGCCGCCCCCAGACCTAGAGGAGGTGTAAGTAAGGTGGGAGGGAAGGGAAAGAAAAAGTTTGCAGTACCGGTAGTGGGCCAGGATGAGTGCTTCCATTGTCACAGGAAAGGGCACTGGAAGAAGGATTGCAAGGCGTGGAACGCCAAGAACCAGGAATCGAAGCAAGATGTGGCTTCGACGTCAGGTGTGTTTGTAATTGAGAATTGTTTGTCAATCAACTCTGTTAGTTGTATGTATGCCCTAGAGGCCAGTATTGTACAGATGATGTATATTATATTGGATGCTTGGACATATATAGAGATGACTTTCTTGCTCGATATGATAGTATGCTATCTGGTTACTCTTTATCTTAACATGTATACTAGTCTCTTTAAACTGTCTTATAGTTACATGTTGGTAAAGCCCTTAGGATGTGTACTTGACTACCTGGACTATGATGAAGATCATACTAGTGGGGACATGGTAGTCCATAAGTACATCCTTCATGGTCCCTAGTCGTGGGTGTATCGAGACGGGGCATCGATATACCAGAGTAGACTAGCGTATACGCTTCTCGACCCATGAGATGGGCGATGGATGATCCCATATCCATTTGTGTTTGACATCAGAGATGGTATACGGGTGCTCAGTGGAGACTGGGTACACTGGACGGACTCGCCGAGTACTCCCAGATGGTATTATACCTCACGTTAGATGGCAGTTCTCAGGTGACACTTGTGCAGGTTAGTCTATAGACCCGAGATCGTCATAGAGTCTTGTGTGATTCCCACTGTGCTTTGATCTCCACCTTACCACGTCCATGAGGGCATGCAAAACGGTGGTCTTTGGGTACAGTCCCGAGTCACATGGAGGCAATGAGCGATAGGAGGGGTTTCGTCTCTCCCGGTATTGGGGGTTGATGTTGCGCAGTGCTCGATTGGCCGTAACAGGGAAGTCCCTGGCCAGGGCTGATCAGAGATTTGCTGGTAAGTGTTACCAGTAGTTTCTCGACCCGTTATGAGCCTCACATCGGCACGACTTATCGGTTATTGGGGTCTGACGTTTACCACCCCTAGACTTGATATGCGACGTATCAGACGAACAGACCGGACTGTACGGTAAGTGTTACTGATTGGATTCACAGGAGTATGAGCGGGCTTGCTCGTCGGTCTTCTGATCGCTCAATACCCGGGTGGCCGTTACGTTTAGCAGACCGCTTGCGGCTTGTGGGTGCTTGATATGATCATCATCTGCTACCGGCATATTGACGAGTCTTTAGAGTCCTACATAGAGGTTTCCTGGCTCAAGCGAAACGAAATAGGAGCGCATATGAGATATGTGCGGGACCGAGAATAATGCGTGTATGTGATACCGTATTTCATTCTCGCGATGAATGTATCGATTGGTTATATTCAATATAACCTAGATATCGAATCCAGGATTGATTCGATAAGCCGATACATAGGATACTAGTCGGTTATATGCGATATGACCGGATCGTTAAATCAAGTATTGATTTAATGATTTAATGTATAATTATATATATATGATATATTACTTTGCATTAACTAGTATTGGTTCACTTTAAATGGATTTTCTCACCTGATGTGCAAGTTGTATATGTGATATACTTTTGTGCACATGTTTGTATCATGTTTGATGATGCTTGCTCATTTGGTTAAGTGTAAAGAATTAAACCTTGGTTAAGTAAATGGTTAGGGTTTTTCTTTATTCATTCATTTATCTTTTTATTTGGATTAAAAGAAATGGCAAAAGAAAACAAAATGGTTGCTTTCATTCTTGAAGCTTGTTGAAGCTTCATGAAGCTTTGACCAAAGTGACCATTTTGTCTTCATGCTTAACCCTAACCATTCATCTAACCTTAGTCAATTCTCTACACCTAACCATGGTCTACATTATGATAAGTATTCATTTTCTTTTTCATTTTTAATAACTTATCATATCTTTCCTTCTTCTTCATCATCTTCATCAAGAAGGAAAGCTTGACTTCATCAATGGCATCTTGAGCAAAAGTGTGTTAAATCCAATTCTAAAGTGAACCCACCTCCTATTTCTTCACCCTCTACCTCTTGCCAAGTAGTATAGGGTGTTTTCTTCACAAGTTTCACAACTTGGTGAAGTTGGAGCTTGATCTTGTGTAACCTCGACGTAGATCATCTTCGGCACGAAGCCGACGACCTTGCCCGCCCATTTCTCCGATGAAGCCGATGCTTGAGTCCGGGATTCGAGACGGACAGCGAGAGGACGTCTATGTGGAGCTAAGGAAGTGGAGAACCGGATCTACAAAGGTTGTAGCATCTCACTTTTAGTTAAGATGTTAACTAGTTTCCTTTTTCGCCTAAAATTCTAGTTGACGATCCGTATTAGGGTTTCTCGGCACCCATAAAATTTAAAATTGGCATGGTTGATGCCTTGTGAGACTTCATTAGAGTGCCTAGGAACCCTACAAACTCTACTTCCTGGGTATTGGATACCGGATCAGGATCTCGTATTTGCATTTCATTGCAGGCACTGAGAAACTGTAGAGTGCTGAAGGAAGGTGATATGACCCTGATGGTTGCTAACGGAGCTAGCGTGGGAGCTGTGTCCGTAGGGGATTATCACCTGGGATTGACGAGTGGACACATTTTGGTTTTACATAACTGTTTTTGTTTACCCAGCTTAATGTGTAATATCATATCTATTTCCTTGTTATCAAATAAAGGTTATGATTTCACGTTTGGAAGTGGTGTTGTTAACATCCACCTTAATCATAGTTTGATTGGGTCCGGTACACTGGAAAACGGTATATATGTGTTAAACCAACTCCAAATTTTCAATGTCCAGAACACACTAAAAAGAAAGTCTCCAGATTTAAATAAAGCTTTCTTATGGCATTGTAGACTGGGTCACATCAATAAGAGAAGGTTGACTAAGTTACATAGAGAAGGATATTTGGACTCGTTCGAATATCAAACTTATGACACTTGTCAATCTTGTCTCAAAGGAAAGATGACAAAGACTCCATTTACTGGACATGGAGTAAGAGCGAGCGAGCTCTTAGGACTCATACACAGCGATGTATGTGGTCCAATGTCTACACATGCAAAAGGTGGTTTTTCCTATTTCATTACTTTCACGGATGATTACTCAAGGTACGGATTCATTTATCTGATGAAACATAAATCCGCGGCTTTTGAGAAATTCCAAGAGTATAAGAATGAAGTAGAAAACCAAACCAGCAAAAGTATCAAGACACTAAGATCTGATCGAGGTGGTGAATACTTGAGTGCCTAGTTCCTAGGTTACCTAAAAGAGAAAGGAATTCTCTCTCAGCTTACTCCTCCATACACTCCACAGCATAACGGTGTATCGGAGAGAAGGAATCGAACCTTATTGGATATGGTACGTTCCATGATGAGTAATGCTGAGTTGCCGCGATCTTTTTAGGGTTATGCGCTAGAATCAGCGGCATATCTTTTGAACATGGTACCTACCAAGACTGTGCCTACAACGCCATAACAGATGTGGAGTGGGAAGAAAACCCATCTTCAGTATATAAAGATTTGGGGATGTCCAGCTTTTGTTAAAAAGCAGCATGTGACAAGCTCGAGGCACGATCAGTAAAGTGTAAGTTTGTGGGATATCCAAAGAACTCCAGGGGATATCTATTCTATTACGCAGAGGAACAAAAGGTATTTGTTTCTCGAAATGCCCATTTTCTAGAACATCAGTTTTTAGAAAAGGAAACATGTGGGAGCGAAATAGAACTGGAAGAAATTCCAGAACCACAAACTAATACTGAAAGTTTGGTAGAACAAGTTGTTCAAGAAGAATAGGACATTTCCGCACCCCTCCGCAGGAGTAGTAGGCCGTCTCATCCGCCTAAGAGAAACTACGGTTTTCTCATAGATGGGGATAGAGAGGATTGCATCATAGATGATGATGAACCTACTGGCTTCCAGCAGGCCATCCAGAGCGGCGACTCGGTACGATGGCTAGATGCAATGCGGACCGAAATGGAGTCCATGTACACCAACAAAGTATGGACTTTGGACTTTGCTCCAGATGGGATAAAACCCATAGGATGCAAATGGATCTTCAAGAAAAAGATTGGTGTAGATGGACAGGTGGAAACCTATAAGGCTAGACTTGTTGCAAATGGTTTTAGTCAAAGACCTGGTTTGGACTATGACGAAACTTTTTCTCCAGTGGCTATGCTCAAATCCATTCGGGTCCTTCTTACTATTGCTTCCTTCCATGATTATGAAATCTGGCAGATGGACGTAAAGACGGCTTTTCTGAATGGAAATTTAGAAGACTGCGTCTATATGGATCAACCAGAGGGTTTCAATCAGAGTGGGAGCAGCGGGAAAGTATGCAAGTTGCTTAAGTCCATTTATGGACTAAAGCAGGCATCGCGGAGTTGGAACATCTGTTTTGATGAAACAGTCAAAGAATATGACTTTATCAAAAATCCAGATGAACCGTGCATATATAGTAAAGTTGTAGCACAAACTGTCGTATTCCTCGTCTTGTAGGTGGATGACATTCTATTGATAGGAAATGACATTCCTATGCTACAATCTGTCAAAGGATTCTTGTCACACAGGTTCTCCATGAAAGACCTGGGTGATGCCTCTTACATTCTGGGGATCCGGATCTATCGTGATAGATCTAAGAGGATGTTGGGACTTTCGAAGTCCAGGTATATCGACACTGTACTGAAAAGATTCAGTATGGAAGTTTCTAAGCGTGGTAATCTACCGGCTTGTCACGGAATCACCCTATCCAAAGAGATGTCTCCCAAGACTGATTTGGAAAGGGAACGCATGTCTATTATACCCTACGCTTCTGCTGTAGGCTCTATAATGTATGCGATGTTGTGCACCAGACTAGATGTAGCTTACGCACTGAGCGTGGTAAGCTGGTATCAGTCATACCCTGGGGAGAAGCACTGGATAGCAGTAAAGAACATTCTCAAGTACCTGAGGAGGACTAAGGAGATGTTCTTGGTTTACGGCGGAAAAGACCTCAGGATGGAGGCCTATGCTGATTCCGGCTTCTAGAGTGATAAGGACGATTCCAAGTCCATGTCAGGTTATGTCTTTACCCTCAATGGAGGGGCGGTGTGCTGGAAGAGCTCCAAGCAGGACATCGTTGCTGACTCGACGATGGAAGCGGAGTATATAGCTGCTTGCGATGCCGCAAAAGAAGCGGTCTGGATGAAGAAGTTCCTAACAGAACTTCAGGTGGTTCATACCATTATTGATCCAATACTTCTGTATTGCGACAACAACGGAGCTATAGCTTTAACGAAGGAACCAAGGTCCCATCAGAAGTCCAGACACATCTTAAGGCGGTATCACCTGATCAGGGAGATCATTGATCGTCAGGAGATCGAGGTTCGGAGAGTTGCTACAGAAGAGAACATTATTGATTCATTCACAAAGGCCCTACCTCAGATTCAGTTCGAGAGGCTACTCGAGATCATCGGTCTTCGATATGCCAGTACATGGCCCTAGTGCAAGTGGGAGATTGTTAGTGTATATGCCCTAGGGGCCATTATTGTATCATACTAGTTTGTATATTACTTAATGGAAGCTTTGGATATTCACATGTATATAACATTCTTGCTAAACATGGTAGTATGCTACTTGGTTTTTCTATCTTAATATGTGAGTATACGTATTGATAGAGCTCTTAGGATCTTGCTTGACTACCAGCGTTGTGATGGCAGTCACACTAGTGGGGGCTGGGTAGTCTACAAGCACATCCTTATTCAGGTCCCTTGTCGTAGGATTATCGAGACAGGGCATCGATACTCCGGAGTAGACTAGTGTGTACGCTTCTCATCCCAGTTGGGGAGATGGTCTGTCCCACAGCCGTCAGTACGTCGTACTGGAGATAGTATGCAGGTGCTCGTTAGGTTACGGGTACACCGGACAGGACTCACAGGGAAATGTTGGTTGGTTTTATACCAGTCGTCAGTGAACAGTTCCCAGGTGACATGAGTACAGCATAGTCCGCAGACTTGATACTGCTACTTTGCCTCGAGTGTGTCCCACTGTTCTTAGATTGCTACCCTACGAAGTCGTGCAAACAGGTAGCAGTTAGGTGCAGTCCCGAGCACTTGGAGGCTGTGGCGGTTAGACAGGAATCGTCTCTCCTGGTATTGGGGGTTGATATCGCGCTGTGTCAGAGAGCCATTACGCAAAGTCCCTGGCCAGGGCAAGCGAGATTTGCTGGTAGGTTCCAGTAGTTTCTCAGGGTGTAATGGGCTTCGCTCCAACACGACTTATACCGCTATTAGGGGACTGACGCTTGCCGCCCCCTAGGCCCGATATGCGATAGTCTTAGACGAACAAACCGGACTGTACGAAGATTGTCACATCAGACTCAGTAGGAGTTCGGATGGGTTTCCTCATCGGCCTTCTTATCGACATCTACCTGGGGACCGTTACGTACAGCTAGTGCCGCTTGAGGTTTTTGGTTAAACCCACTGCCAGCATAGTAGTCGAGTCTCTAGAGTCCCACACAGAGAGTTTCCCTACTCCAGGCGAAACGATATAGAGGTCGTATGGTTTTACGACAAGGGTTCGGACGCATACGTGTGTTTACGCACGTACGACATCCGGACAGTTTTTACTAGTCGGCTTTGGTTTAAGCCAGTTTCTAGTATCCGGTTATTGGATTTATACAGTCTAAAGTTTTTCCGTGTTTTCACGGATAGGAGGGGCGTTCTCGTAATTGCGCGAGAAACTTCTAGAAGATGGTGACTTGGGGGTTAAGGTGGCATATGCATTAAATGAGATTAGTGACTCATTTGAGTGATTCATCCATGTCATTAATGCATCATAAATGCTTAATGACTAATGGAGATGAATCACCCATTAGATATTTATGGAGCATGGTTGTTAAATCATTTATTTGATTTATCTTGATATTGTTAATGCTTCATATATATTATGAGAGATCATTATCTCATTCACTTCTCTTGCTCACTTTCTCTCTCCTCAAGCTCTCCCTCTTCAAACCCTAATCCCCCCCTCTCATGTGTTGAGACCAAGGATTAGAGTAGACTACTTAATCCTTAACCATTCTCTATATCACCTAGGTTACTTAGATTAGCGATTTAAGAAACCTAGTTACCTCAAGTTAGAGGTGAAGCTTGAAGTTAAGCTCTTGGGTGGATCTTCTACTACATAGAGAAGGCCGGAGAGGACGTGGAGAACGACAAGACGAAGGACTCGGTTCTATAGGTATAATCACTTATCATAGTAGTTAACTCTTCTATGGTTTCTTGTTAGTTATTGTTTATGCAAAGATTCTCGGTTAGTCGATGTTTACGCCTAAAACAAGATCGTTTTTCATTATTCCGCCTCCCCATAAGTCGTGGGGTGTTGTACATCGACTTACAGTACACACCCCGGGTCACAGCAGAACACAGATATCACAAATCGACACTAAAAATATGATATTATGCACAAAACTTAACTTAAAGCAATCAAAATTGAAACTAAAATCCTACACATCACTACCACAATATAAAGAACAGAAAGAGATCATTACCTATCCTCAAGAACTCAAAGATCCTAGCTTTCCTAGCTTCAAGGCATCAAAGAGGCAAAACTAGATTAAAGATGTGAGATTTATGATGTTTAGTGATGGATTTGTGTAGAAATGGTGAAGAGAAGCTAAGTGTTCGGTTTGAGGAATGAGGAGGTGAAGAAATAATGCTAAATAGATAGAGAAATGAAAGAAGGAAAAGATAAAGAGAGAGAGGTGAGTGTAGGAGAGTGAGTGCACCATTACACTTAATGCACACTATTCTCACCACTCCACCTCACACCAAAACAAAACCAAGAAAAATATCTCTCTTCTCACTCAACAAATATCAATGATTAAATCAAGGATTAAAGCAAAGAATGGGTTTAAAACAAAAGATTAGAATTAAGGTAAAGTGTCAAGGTTGCTAAAAACTAGCTTAGCACAAACAAACCCTCACATTTACGTGCACACGTGCGTACATGACCATAACAAATAATATTAAAATAATAATTAAATGTTATAAAATGTGAGGAACCCGAATTGGTAAACTTTTTACAGTAAACCCGCATTACCGTCTAAATTAACACTAACCGAAATCTAAGGCGTTACACTAAGTTACATAAGGATGAATATGAGAATCAGTTCGAATTTTCATCTTATGCTACTTTCCAGTCTTTTCTCAAAGTTAATATGACCAATACTCCTTTTACTGGAAACAGAGAAAGAGTTACTGAACTCTTAGGACGGATACATGATGATGTATATAGTCCTATGTCTACAAATTCCATGGTTGGTTTTCATACATCATTATATTCACTGATCATCTCTCAGGATTTAGACATATGTTCTGTTGAAACAAAAGTCTGAAACTATTGAGTAATTCATGGAATATAAGCTTGAAGTTAAAGAACTAGATGGGTGGAAGTATTAAGTCCTTCGATGTGATCGAGGAATAGAATACTTGGGCATGGAGTTCCTGGACTTTCTAAAAGGAGAATGTGATTCTCTCTTAGCTTACTCCATCGAATAAACCAAAGCACAACGGTGTATCAGGGTGGAGGTATCGCACCCAATGATATATGGTACGCTCTATGATGAGTACTGATGAGTTACCTGTTTCCTTTTGGATGTTATGCACTTGAGAAGCTGCATACCTATTGAGTGTGGTTCCATCCAAATCAGTGCCTACCACTACATATGAGATATAGAATGGGAAGAGACCATGTCTTAAATGGGTTAAGATACGGGTTGTCCGGCCTATGTTGAAAAGAAAAATTCGGACAAGCTCGAGGAAAGGTCAGTTTTGTAAGTTTGTTAGGGTATCCCAAACATTTGCAAGGGTATATCTTCTACCAATCCGAGGAGCAAAATGTGTTTTGTTTCTCAGCATGCCAACTTTTTAGAAAAGGAATTTCTTGTGAAGAAATTTATGGACATGATGTAGAACTGGAAGAAGTTCCAGCTTGACAAACTAACAGCTAATGATTTGGTGAAACCAAAGGATTCAATAGTCTCCAACAAACCTCAGCCTCTCCGCAAATCTGGTAGGGTTCCTCATCCACTTGAGAGATACTACGGTCTTCTCGGTGACAGTAGGAGCGAGGATTGCATCATGGTAGATAATGGCCCAACTAGGTTCTGGCAGGCCATCACGAGTAGGGACTCTGTGAAAAGGCTGGATGCTATGCGATCAAAGATGGAATCCATGTACACCAACAAAGTATGACTTTGATTATTGCACCTGAAAGGGTAAAACACATTGGGAGCAAATGGATCTTGAGAAGATTCTTGGTATAGATGGAAAAGTTGAGACTTTGAAAGCTGTGCATCAGTCCATCAGGATCAATGCAAGCATCGCAGAGTTGGAACATCTGTTTTGATGTGACAGTCAAAGAGTTTGACTTCATCAAAATGGTAGATGAACCTTGTATATACAAGAAGGTTGTAGAGAAAGGTTGTCTTCCACGTATTGTACGTAGATAACATACTCTTGATAGGAAATTGTTTCCTATGCTACACTCGGTCAAGCTCCACTTATCACGAGGATTCTCCACGGATGATCTGGATGGTACCTACTACATCACGTAGATTATGATCTGTGGTGATAGATCTAAGTGGATGTTGGGAGTGTCCCAAATCCAGGTACATTAACAGCATACTAAAGGGGTTTAGTATGGAGTATTTTAAGCGTGGTGGTTCGTCCACATACTCATGGATCACTCGCGTGCAACGGATAACCTATGCTTCGGCAGTAGGCTCTATCATATATGCGATGTTATGTAACAGACAAGATGTAGATGACTCACTAGGTGTGCTGATCAGGAATCAATCGGATCTTGGGAGAATCACTGGTAGCTGTGGAGGACATTCTTAAGTACTTGAGAAGCACTAAAAGAATGTTCTTGGTTCGAGCTTCCAGAGTGATAAGGTCGACTGAAATTTAGTCACAGGCATTGTCATTAACCTCAGTGGAGGGACGGTATGTTGGAAGTGTTCCAAGATAGATACCGTGATATACTAGACGATAAAGGCTAAATACATTGCTACGAATGATGCTGCCAATGTGGTTGTCTGGGCATTTCTAGTTCATGAGATGAACATGGTTCCTACCATTGAGCATCCAATAAGTGTTATTGAGACAACAATAGAGTTATGGCTTTGCCTGTCACGACCCGAAATAGCTTATGACTGGCCCTTGAATCATATGAAGTCTATAGGACCCCATCTAATCCAACTAAGCCAAGCCCAGAAATCTAAAACCATTTTAAAATAATAAATGAAGAAAAAATAGTTTAAGAAGTGAAGGAAACATGTTTTAAAAGCTGGGTTTTCTAAATAAGTAAGCCGAATGTGTATTTTTAAAAGGCATAGTCTTTTCTGAAAATTTCGGCAGAGTTCCCTTTGTAAATACTGGCTCCGAACGGGGTACAACAAGAATAATATATATATGCAATGATAAAAGGCATCCCCAAGCGGGAGCTAGCTCTTTGTCAATCGACGGTCACAACCACGCAAGCAATATAATATACAATGCCGAAGGGCGAGGATCAAAACTCAGAAAGAACTCAAAACAGCATAAAAACCGTAATACTACAACGCGCGACTCTAAGGTCGAAATAATACATAACTGATTTCTAAGTATGAAACAATGTACAAGTTTTGGTTGATAGAATTACTAGATACAACTGAATAATACATGTACAATGGTGGTTCTGATGCAAAAGAACCCACCTACCCAAGCAAGTCACACGTAAGAGAAGCAATGTGCCAGAAAAGCCGCAATGAAACATGTGCAGCAAAACCTGCAAGAACTGTGGCACAACGGGGGTGAGTTGCCAACTCGTGAAAAGAAAACATCACAGAGCAGAAATCGTATGTATGACTCATCCTAGGTCAATATGATCAGTAATAATATAAACCTCAACGAATAAGTCTGAAGCATGCTAAAGTGGCAATGTAACCTTTATACATGAGGGTAGTGCCCAGTGCTCATGCCAGTGCCTCATGTAATAACATATCATAAATATGAGGTATGATCAATGTAATCAAATCTGTATGTATGTGGATCCCGTCCACTCGTCACCCAATGACAATAACCATCATGCATGTAAATATCATAAGCATAAGCATGGAAGTATGAGGATATAAACCATCTGTGTCCCTCGCGACACGTCAAAATCATGGAACCGGAGTGTCCAGCATCGACACTCGAAAACATCATGAAAGCTGTGCCCAGCATCGGCACGTAAATCCTAATATATCGGGCTCCGCCAGTCCGGATCAGCCCACGGGCTCCGTCTGCGGAATCGGCCCTCGACCCCGGCAGTACGGATCGTCCCATATCCATCTATCTACTCTGGTCAGTATCCTCCGGATAATCGCCAGGTCCAACCAATCACCGGTAGGTACTCGCCACCTTGCCAGGCTCATCGTCTGCTCCACGAAAAAATATTTCTTGCCTCGGGGAACCATACCGGGTCCACCATGTACCCGCAATCGGCCTCATCCGCCTCCTCGAATCGGGTTTCATATGTCGGTCTCAGCACCGAGAAAACACATGGTGGACGCACTGAAATATCATATCAATGGTAACCGGGTTTTTAAAACAATTACATATTCTCTTTTGAAATACCCACGGTTCCCAAATCCAGAAATATCATGAAAACAACATATCTCAATGCGTATAATCAGAAAGCACGATGTATGCGACATGTAAAAGAAATGTAAGCATATCAGTATGTCATGCAACACGGAATAGTGATATGCACATATTTAGGGAAGACTGCTTCTTTAAAATGAATCATCTTTAAAAGGTATCTTGCATTTCCCAAATCTCTAATCAAGCCAGAATCATCAATGTATGTGCAAATACGTATGCATGCACGTATGGGTGTACAATAGGAATACACAGTATATAGGTACACAAGTATGCCATGCAAGGGTCATATCCTGAATGCAACAGTACTACAGTGTAGTGGCAAGGCAATTATCGATGATGAAGTGTGTGAGCCGGCAAGCAGTGTACGTGGAACATACGCATCATCGATAATGGAGCTGGTGTCCTAACAACATGGTCGTAATATAGCAATAAACACAAGCAATGCAATGCAAATAGCATGAATATGCGGAATCGAATAATCAACGCAACAGTGAAGAATCTACCACAATAAATATATCATGCAGCTTTGCAATTTGAAATAAGACGAATCGGGGTTTTTGGTAAAATAAGGGCTAGGTGTTTTAAGAAACGATGCGTCATTTAAAAATATCCGTAGAATCCATTTTTCCTATCTTTAAAATATCCCCTATTCGTTAGTTTTGAAATAGGAATGACTCGGGTCTAGTCTAATGTCTACTAAGTAATCTACAGACCTAACTAACTAGCTAAACAGGAGGGGTATTGAAACCACCTACATCTGAGTCGATATATATATATATATACATACATATATATATATATATAATTGTCGGTGATCCCGCCTCAGTAGTATCCCATACGACACAATATACATCATATAATATCCTCGAGTCATGAGTGTGGATCTATCATCAATATAATGCTCGTACGTAAATCCGTCGTACGGCATCCCAAATCTGGGTACGGGTCAACATCACAGTCAGCTCATCAATTATCTGGTGTACTTATCATCATTTCTCATTATCTGGGTACTGATCTAAGTCTAGTACAATCGATAGCATCTAAACAAATATAAGCGCGTGTGTAAAACACACGTCCAAAGGCCCGCTAAAATCTCGTATCGTATCCCAAATACGAATCACATCATATCACCGATCTCACGGCACCATGCCTAAACTCATCGACTCATCTCCAGTATCATACACTATCCACATCATCACGATATAAGTATAGAAATAAGCATGTGTGTGCGTGTGGGTGTAAACCTATGCTAGGGTTCGCAACTAGGAAAATACACTAGTTCACTTCTAACCCTAAATATCCATAATACACCTAACACATCTATGATCTCCATGTCATGCAATAAGCTATCATATATATATATATATATAGTATATATAGTATACTAGACAACGAACTGCGGGGGTGCTATACGCCATCCACCCGACTTCTCCCGTAGATATAATCTACTCACCTTGTATCTTGCGTGTCGGTGTTGATATTGCCACCATCATCTTCATCGCCTCGGATCACCGTGGGGTACCTACATATCACACGTATCGCATCGCATTAAAACCAAATCGAAACTTAATGACACGCGAAAACCAACACGATACGCTAAAAGTGTAGGGTTCCTAGGCACCCTAGTGAGGTCTCACAAGACATCGATCATGCCAATTTCAAAAATTTAACGGTGCCGAGAAACCCTAATACGGATCGTCGGCTAGATTTCTAGGCGACAAATGAAACTAGTTTACAACTAAACTAAAAGAACGGAAATACAACCTTTGTAGATCCATTTCTCCACCTCCATAGCTCCGCAATGAAGTCTCCTCACTGTCCAAATGGAATCCCGGGCTCTAGCGTCGGCTTCATCGGAGAAATGGGCGGGCAAGGTCGTCGGCTTCGTGCCGAAGATGATATACGTCGAGGCATCACAAGATCAAGCTCCTACTTCACCAAGTAATGAAACTTGTGAAGAAACACACTCTACTACTTGGCAAGAGGTAGAGAATGAAGAAATAGGAAGTGGGTAGACTTTAGAATTGGATTTCTCACTTGATTTCTTCACTTGCCATTGATGAGGCGAGCTTTCTTCATATGAAGAAGAAGAAGAAGAAGAAGATGATAATTGTTATGATAAGTTAATTTGAAAATAGAAATAAAATGAATACTTATCATAATAATAACCATGGTCAAGTGTAGAGACTAAACTAAGGTTAAGTGAAGTGGTTAGGGTTAAGCATGAGACAAAATGGTCACAAAGTAAAAGCTTGATGAAGCTTCAAAGAAAGAAACAAAACTTGCAACCATTTCATTTCTAATCTTTTCCAAAAATAAATAAATAAATAAATTAGTAAGAAAAAGAAAACCCTAATCATTAAATTAACCAAGGTTTAATTCTTTACACTTAACCAAGTAAACATGTATCATCAAACATGATACAATCAAGTGCACAAAAGTATATCACATATACAACTTGCACAATTCAAGTGAGAAAATCCATTTAAAGTGAACCAATACTAGTTAATGCAAAGTAATATATCAAATATATAATTATACATTAAATTATTAAATCAATACTTGATTTAACGATCCGGTCATATCGCATATAACCGACTAGTATCCTATGTATCGGCTTACCGAACCAACCCTTGATTCGATAACTAGGTTATATCACATACAACCTTTCGATACATTCATCGCGAGAATGGAATACGGTATCACATATACGCATTATTCTCGGTCCCGCACATATCTCATATGCGCTCCTATTTCGTTTCGCTTGAGCCAGGAAACCTCTGTGTAGGACTCTAAAGACTCGTCAATACGCCGGCAGCAGGTGATGATCATATCAAACACCCACAAGCCGCAAGCGGTCTGCTAAACGTAACGGCCACCCGGGTATTGAGCGATGATAAGATCGACGAGCAAGCCCGCTCACACTCCAGTGAATCCAACCAGTAACACTACCGTACAGTCCGGTCTGATCGTCTGATATGTCGCATATCTCACCTAGGGGTGGTAAACGTCAGACCCCAAAAGCTCAATAAGTCGTGTCGATATGAGGTCTATAACAATTCGAGAAACTACTGGTAACACTTACCAGTAAATCTCAGCAACCCTGGCCAGGGATTTCCTGTTATAGCCAATCGAACACAGCGCAACATCAACCCCCTATACTGGGAGAGACGAATCCCCTCCTATCGCTCATTGCCTCCATGTGACTCGGGACTGTACCCAAAAACCACCGTTTTGCACGCCCTCTTGGACGTGGTAAGATGGAAATCAAAGCACAGTGGGAACCACACAAGACTCTATGACGATCTCGGGTCAACAGACTACTCTGTACCAGTGTCACCAGAGAACAGCCATCTGACGTAAGGTATAATACCATCTGGGAGTTCTCGGCGAGTCCGTCCAGTGTACCCAGTCTCTACTGAGCACCCGTATATCATCTCTGATGTCAAACACCGATGGATATGGGATCATCCATCGCCCATCTGTATGGGTCGAGAAGGTACACGCTAGTCTACTCTGGGATATCGATGCCCCGTCTCGATACACCCATAACTAGGGACTTTGAAGGATGTACTTATGGACTACCATGTCCCCACTAGTATGATCCGCATCATAGTCCAGGTAGTCAGGTACACATCCTAAGGGCTTTACCAACATGTAACAGAGAGACAATCAGTGTACACGTTAAGGTAAAGGGTAACCAGATAGCATACTATCATGTCGAGCAAGAAAGTCCTCCCTATATATGTCCCAGCATCCACTTCAATATACATCCTATGTACAGTAATGGCCTCTAGGGCATACATATAACTAACAATCTCCCACTTGCACTAGGGCTATCTGTAGCAGTGGTTGTAGTATCTCATACTCAACCATCCCATAAAAGTCTCTCTCTGGGAATAGGCATTCGTGAGTGGATCCGCCGTGTTGTCCTCTTAGTCTACTCTCCTAACCTCGATCCCTTAGAGATCAACCATCTCCATGATCAAGTGATACTGCCTTAGAATATGTCTGGATCACTGATGGGACCTGCGTTCCTTGGCATAAGCCACAACTCCATTGTCTCACAATGGGAGGAACATAGTTCATCTCATGAACCAATATACACCCAAACAGCCTCTTTGGTAGCATCTTAAGTAGCGATGTATCCTGCCTTTATCGTCAAGTATGTCACGGTATCTAGCTTAGAACTCTTCCAACATACCGTCCCTTTACTGAGGGTAAAGACAATGCCTGTGACTGACATTCAGTCGTTCTTATCACTCTGGAACACTTCCAGTGATTCTCCCCAGGATCAACTGATACCATCTCACTACATTTAGTGAGTTGCCTAACATCCATTTAGATCTATCTCATAGATCCAAAATCCAGGATTTAGTAGGTATCACTTCGATCCTATATGGTACTCCCTACTACCTTTTTGTTTATACAAGGTTCATCTACCATTTTGATGATGTCAAACTCTTTGACTAATCCATCAAAACAGATGTTCCAACCCCGCGATGCCTGCTTTAATACTATAAAGCATCTTGCACACGTTTCCGCTGCTCCTACTGTCTACGAAGCCCTCTGGCTGTGTACTTATAGACGCACTCTTCTAAAACATCATTTAGAAAAGCAGTCATGACACCCAACCACCAGATATCGTAGTCATGGTATGTAGCCGTGACAAGTAGGATCTGGATGGACTTAAGCATAGCTACTTGAAAAGGTTTCATCATTATCCACGCCTGGTCGATGACGAAAACCTTTAACAAGTCTAGCTTTGAAAGTCTCAACTTTTCCATCTACACCAAGTAATCTTCTAAAGATATACTTGCTCCTGATGGGGATTTAACCCTTCAGATATAGCAACCAAAGTCCATACTTTGTTGGTGTATAAGGATTCCATCTCAGATCGTTAAACATCCAGCCATTCTTACAGAGTCCTTACTCTTGATGGCCAGCTCGAAGCTAGTTGGGTCATCATCTCATGATGCAATCCTCGCTCCCACTGTCATAGAGAAACCGAAGTATCTCTCAGGTGGGTGAGGAACCCTACTAGATCGGCGGAGAGGCTGAGGTTCGTTGGTATCTACTGAATCCTTTGGTTGTACCAAATCATCTGCTGTATTTTGTAAAGCTGGAACCTTTCCAGTTGTACATTACAGACATTGCCTCGATCCTGTCCGGATTTAGCTTTTAGACATAGCCCGGACAACCCTAAATCTTAACTAGCTTAAGACATGGGCTCTTCCCTTTCTATATCACATATCAAGTGGTAGGCACTGATTTGATTCGAACCTAATTCAATAGGTATGCAGCTTCTCAAGTGCATAACACCCAAAGGAAAAAGGTAACTCAGTAGTACTCATCATAGAGCACACCATATCAAATAGGGTGTATCTGCTCCGCCCCGATATACCATCGTGCTATGGTGTATACGGAGGAGTAATGCTGAGAGAGAATCTCATTCTCCTTTAGAATAGTCCAGGATTTCCGTGCTCAAGTATTCTCCTCCTCGATCACATCAAAGGACATTATACTTATACCCGTATTTTGGTTCTCTACTTCTAACTTATATTCCGTGAATATCTCAAATGGTTCGGACTTGTGTTTCAACAGGAACATATGTCTGAATCTCGAGAGATTATCAGAGAATGTAATGAAGTACAAAGAACCGGTCTTGGCATGTGTAGACTGGGGACCTACATACATCAAACATGTATCATCCCAAGAGTTCACTAACTCTTTCTCTGTTTCCAGTAAACGGAGCTATGGTCATTTTATCTTTGTGACATGACTGGCGAGTTTCACAAGATGTAAATTCAAACTGATTTAAATATGCATTTAAATGTAACTTAGCTAGTCGGGTCGCATTGATATGACCTAGTCTACAATACCTCAAGAAGGATCCGTTCATTTCTGAACTGTTCCTCTTGTGTGTGTTCCATATACTAAGAACTGTAGTTTGATTTAGAACATCAATGCTTTTAGATAACGTGCCTGAACCGATCAACTTTTGATATAGGAAATGTTCAAAACATTATCCAACAATACAAAATTTTATCATTTCTTTACTAATAAAGAGAGTGATATGATTTTGTATATCAGGTTCGGTATCTAATAACATTCATTCAGAATCAATGTATTGGTAATACAGGGTGACAGTGACCAACAGACTTGGCTGCAACACTTGCCCCGTTTTCTGCCTCATGAAACTTATCACCCGTTCTCAGTTCTTTACATATCTGTAGCCATGTAACAGATTACATATGCGGGATCCTGATCCGGTATCATATACCCAGGACGTAAAGGATATAGAGAAACAGTTCTTTGTAATGAACACACCCGAAGATGATGCATCAGCATGCACTCTCTTCGTTTGGGCGGCACGGGAATTCTGGTAATCCCCAATTTCCTGCTCTGTCTTATAACAATTATAAGTTGGAGCGGGACCAACGTTCCCCAGCTCAGTATAACAAGTGGGTTCGGTCAATAATCCGTATTATTATCTTGATTAAGGCATGACATGGTCGCTACCAGGAGAGAGAGAGAAGAAAACACTCAGCGTGCGCTATTGCAAGAATAGATTGGTTATTATTTTATCTAATCAGGATGGCTCCCACTGCTTTTTATCAAATCTTCCTTCAAACCCTAAAAGGAAAGACTAGCCGGGATTAATTACACACTACAAGTTCGCCAACCTTTCAGCCAGGCCAGTGTCGGTACTTTGAGGGAGGTCCCCCGTGCTTTCGCACGAACCTAATTAATGTAAACCTCGTTTTCCCAGAGGCGTAACCCCGTTAACACCTTTCTAGACAACTACTTGATCCGCTAATTGTAATGTGTAAAACTCTCCCAGGAGTAACAATTACTCGCAGCGGGTATCGGGATCCAACTATCTCATAGAAGGTATGCAATCTCATTGCAAATTTCAACACTTGAAATTCCCGATAATATTTTGCCCCTAACGTGCTATGACCTTGACGAAAGCCAACAAACCATAGCCCACTAGTCAAGTTCAACCCGTCATTTCCTAATTGAATTAAACCCACCCGCATGACCCTTGACGAAAGCCAACAAAGCCGCACGACTACCCTAATCCAATCGCATCGTATGCAGCAGATAAGCAGCATATAGCTACCGCACACTACACCTTGACGAAAGCCAACAAATGCAGCACGAATACTATATACAACTTATCTGAAATAACGGAGGGCTACGACAGGTTTTTCTGAAAACCTATTGCGTAATGAACTTGATATCATTGTAGGATCGAATGAATTTTGAAATGGAGTGTTTTTGAGGCTTTTCTAGTTTTGCTAAAGGAGTCACTCCCGGTGAAGGGATCTTCGGTCCTTTCCTCGTCGAATGAGGTGCGGGATCTATCATATATATCACTGTGCAAAGCAAAAACTCTTAAAAGCAATTAAAAGAAAAACCGAGTGTGTAGCATCTGCCAGTTATTGCTAAAGGAGTCACTCCCGGTGAAGGGATCTCGGTCCTTTCCTCATCGAATAAGGTGCAGGATATATCATATATACCGCTGTGCAAAGCAAGAACTGTAGCTACCTGTTTTATTTTGAAATTCGATTCCATAACATCTTAGGTTTCTTTTATTTCATTAATCTCATTAATGAAGTCCCATCATTTAAGTACCTAAACATCACAGATAAATACGACGTACACTTATGCCATCCGCAATCGCCTCGATGTCCCCTCGTGCACCGTCAGGTTAGGTAACTAACGGCAGAGCAGGGCAGGGCTAGCGCGGGTGTAAAACATAAGTAACGTCTATATAATATATCATATATACTATATACTGTATCTATCACAGAACATCACATGATCACATCACAGATATCGCAGCAGAAGAATCATATGAAATATTGGATATACTAGGACGTCCGTGTTTTCAATACGAGCCAGTATAAAACACGGATTCCACGGTTGTGATGAATAGCCAAACCCACACCCTAGACCCCTACGAGAGCGGCAAGCAACCCTACCAGTTCTAGAGTTAGGAGACCCGGACTCGACTCCTCGAGTTGGTTTCCCACTGGACTCCAGAACCCGGTTACTTATGCCCTCCTCCTTGGGCCTATCCTAGTACGGAAAAGTAAATAATATACAAAAGGTGACATCTTCCGCAACCTGGAAGTGCCCCAATAAAAGAATATTACATACAAGTTTTTACATGAATGAAAATGAAAAACACTCATCTCACATAAAAACCCCCGGCTATTCAAACACGACAATCCAATATAACATATCCAGCAACACATTACATCACATGTCATCAACGTAAGTAAATATGCGCATCCCAATTGTCGTTGACATATAGCAACGAAACCGGCGATATCACATATTACACTTACGGTCACAGAAAAGAAAGTGTAAAACTACAACAGTTGGAATCCGCAACCACCTCAGACATCGCATGCCTGACCAAATGAATTCTTTAGACATCGCATGCCTAACAATTATAAACCCCGCATTTTAGTCTCATAATCGAAAACTCTTTTCAATATCAAGTCGGGCAATTCAACAAGATTCCCGACATCCTGATCGAATGCTCGTCGCAAACTTCAGTAGGCGGCCGCACCCCCGATGCCGTCGACGAAGTGCACCAAGGCGGAACACCGCTGCCGCCAGCACCCGAACGGATGCTTTCGGCGACGGGGTTCTCCTACAGTCACTTGGTCGAGGCTATGGAGTGAGGCTGTCTATTAAGTTTATCCGGCGAGTATCCGCGTACACTACGTGATTGCGACGGACTTTTGATCACATCAAAATTCCGTGGCAACCGATCAAGTGAGACTAAAGTGCTATGTTTATAACATTCATTCAGTTATCTCATAACTGCTTGTGAATTCCAATTATTGTATCCCATTCCAGATAAATAGAAAATGTTAAACTTTCCGATCGAACATTCGAACACCCAAGTTTTCCCGACACCGATCAACACATGAAATAAGTTCAAATACATTCATTTCATGCCTCAGTACCAACGGTCCAGCCGTAGAAGGGTCAAGCCAACGCCTCACATGTGGCACGCCGTACTGCCCCAAACCCGAAGGTTCAAAGGGCAGTTCAAGACGGTCACATAATCGAGTTAAGGTTTGTTGTCTTCTACAGGGACCATCGCATTACTTGCACTACTTAGAACGTCTTTAAACCTCAGAAAAATCCAACACTTGGAAATTTTCCGGCAGGGAAAAATTGGGTATTTATATCCGGTCGAACTTTTTTAACATATTCTAAAATTATCCGGAAAAACACAAAGACAAAATTTGACAATCCGATCGAATGTACGAACTCCCAATACAACCCAAAATACTCAACTCTTGATTTCAGATTAAAACTTCCCAGGAAAACCAGCACTGCCAAATAGGAATTACTGTGCAAAATTTAATGGGAGAAGAGACAAAAGGGACGCGGAACAGCCGCATTAGCACGCTAATGCCGCGGTTCCGCCGCACTTTAGAAAGATCATTAGGTAATTTTTGCACCGTAATTCTTAGATTTCCCTGCTGATTTTTCTGCATATTTTTAATTTGCAAAAATCCACAAATTTGAAAAAAGTACAGAGAGCAAGTTGGATGTAGGTTTTCGGTTCGATCGGACTTCAAACTCCGTCTACGCATCGCCTAAGGCTCTAGATAGACTCTGATACCACTGTAGGGTTCCTAGGCACCCTAGTGAGGTCTCACAAGACATCGATCATGCCAATTTCAAAAATTTAACGGTGCCGAGAAACCCTAATACGGATCGTCGGCTAGATTTCTAGGCGACAAATGAAACTAGTTTACAACTAAACTAAAAGAACGGAAATACAACCTTTGTAGATCCATTTCTCCACCTCCATAGCTCCGCAATGAACTCTCCTCGCTGTCCAAATGGAATCCCGGGCTCTAGCGTCGGCTTCATCGGAGAAATGGGCGGGCAAGGTCGTCGGCTTCGTGCCGAAGATGATCTACGTCGAGGCATCACAAGATCAAGCTCCTACTTCACCAAGTAATGAAACTTGTGAAGAAAACACACTCTACTACTTGGCAAGAGGTAGAGGATGAAGAAATAGGAAGTGGGTAGACTTTAGAATTGGATTTCTCACTTGATTTCTTCACTTGCCATTGATGAGGCAAGCTTTCTTCATATGAAGAAGAAGAAGAAGAAGATGATAATTGTTATGATAAGTTTATTTGAAAATAGAAATAAAATGAATACTTATCATAATAATAACCATGGTCAAGTGTAGAGACTAAACTAAGGTTAAGTGAAGTGGTTAGGGTTAAGCATGAGACAAAATGGTCACAAAGTCAAAGCTTGATGAAGCTTCAAAGAAAGAAACAAAACTTGCAACCATTTCATTTCTAATCTTTTCCAAAAATAAATAAATTAGTAAGAAAAAGAAAACCCTAATCATTAACTTAACCAAGGTTTAATTCTTTACACTTAACCAAGTAAACATGTATCATCAAACATGATACAATCAAGTGCACAAAAGTATATCACATATACAACTTGCACAATTCAAGTGAGAAAATCCATTTAAAGTGAACCAATACTAGTTAATGCAAAGTAATATATCAAATATATAATTATACATTAAATCATTAAATCAACACTTGATTTAACGATCCGGTCATATCGCATATAACCGACTAGTATCCTATGTATCGGCTTACCGAACCAACCCTTGATTCGATAACTAGGTTATATCGCATACAACCTTTCGATACATTCATCGCGAGAATGGAATACGGTATCACATACACGCATTATTCTCGGTCCCGCACATATCTCATATGCGCTCCTATTTCGTTTCGCTTGAGCCAGGAAACCTCTGTGTAGGACTCTAAAGACTCGTCAATACGCCGGCAGCAGGTGATGATCATATCAAACACCCACAAGCCGCAAGCGGTCTGCTAAACGTAACGGCCACCCGGGTATTGAGCGATGAGAAGATCGACGAGCAAGCCCGCTCACACTCCAGTGAATCCAACCAGTAACAATACCGTACAGTCCGGTCTGATCGTCTGATATGTCGCATATCTCGCCTAGGGGTGGTAAACGTCAGACCCCAATAGCTCAATAAGTCGTGTCGATATGAGGTCTATAAAAATTCGAGAAACTACTGGTAACACTTACCAGTAAATCTCAGCAACCCTGGCCAGGGATTTCCTGTTATAGCCAATCGAACACAGCGCAACATCAACCCCCTATACCGAGAGAGACGAATCCCCTCCTATCGCTCATTGCCTCCATGTGACTCGGGACTGTACCCAAAAACCACCGTTTTGCACGCCCTCTTGGACGTGGTAAGATGGAAATCAAAGCACAGTGGGAACCACACAAGACTCTATGACGATCTCGGGTCAACAGACTACTCTGTACCAGTGTCACCAGAGAACTGCCATCTGACGTAAGGTATAATACCATCTGGGAGTTCTCGGCGAGTCCGTCCAGTGTACCCAGTCTCTACTGAGCACCCGTATATCATCTCTGATGTCAAACACCGATGGATATGGGATCATCCATCGCCCATCTGTATGGGTCGACAAGGTACACGCTAGTCTACTCTGGTATATCGATGCCCCGTCTCGATACACCCATGACTAGGGACTTTGAAGGATGTACTTATGGACTACCATGTCCCCACTAGTATGATCCGCATCATAGTCCAGGTAGTCAGGTACACATCCTAAGGGCTTTACCAACATGTAACAGAGAGACAATCAGTGTACACGTTAAGGTAAAGGGTAACCAGATAGCATACTATCATGTCGAGCAAGAAAGTCCTCCCTATATATGTCCCAGCATCCACTACAATATACATCCTATGTACAGTAATGGCCTCTAGGGCATACATATAACTAACAAAAAGGCCTATAGGTTAAAACCTATGGGTACGCCTTCAAAACCACCAAACAACCCTCAATATTGTCGTATGAACGCCAAGTAGTCGAGGTAAAACATAATACGCACATTCAGAATTAAAAATACGGAATACGGAAACACGAATAAAAACAGCAACTCAGGAAAAGGCTCCAGATTCTACCATAGGTCAAATTGGACAATTTTGCACATGCGAGGGGTCTAGTTTACTGATAAGGAGACCATAGAACCAAAACGAGGCACATTGGCCTAGGTCTGGCCGCAATTTATGGCCTGGCAGAATAAATCTGCGGCCAAGGTAGGGAGGTAGGGGCTAGGGTTTTGATGATAGCTTCCTGGGTGCCTGCATGTATCACCGTCAATCCAAAAATATTTTCAGAGTCTCGGGGAGATAGAAGATCTCATATAACCTTCACAGATTCACAAATATTCCAATATCGGTTTCTAAATCTATATTCCGGGTTTCAAGTCTCAGGTTTGGTTCTTAATTCAAGCATTAGGGTGTTCATGTAGCCTCTACTGAGCTAAATTTCACATTACAACCCAAAATTTCCTCAAACCCTAACTAGGTTTTTCCTATGTCCACAAAACTACCCGATATCGATTCTAATCTTAACATGGGGTATAAGTAATACAAAAACTAAACTAATGGTTCAGTAAATACCTCATTTGGCAACTCAAGAATTTTCTTGAGTTGCCCCTAGTGGCCAAAATCCTTGCTTTCTTGGTCCAATGTGCTTGTCTTGAGCTTGTACACACTTTTTGTGAAATGAAGGTGAGGTTTTGGAGTGATATTCATGGAGTAATGGGGGTTTGAAGGTGGAGGAAGAGGAGGGCAGAAGTAGCAGCAGCAGCAAATGGAAGAGGGGGAAAAAAGAGAGGAGGAAACAATAGGGAATGACCAAGTCAAACACCCTCACCTACTCTCTCTCTCTTTCAACATACCTATTTCTTTATTCCCTTTTCCTTTTCTTTTCTTTTCTTTTCCCTCTAAATCCTTCTCACTCAAATAGTAAACCCAAAGTGATATGGTAGAAACGCACAAGTGTTGAGCACAAAAATGATATGTGCATGTTTTGCACAAAAAAGCCAAAAATCCAAATTAGCGATTTTTAATCGTGATTAGCACTAAATTAATCTTAAACTAATCAAAAAAACTTAACAATGGCATAATTCCATAAAATACCCTATTTTAGAATTTTCCATAATTTTTCCATTTATTTGTATTTAATTATGCCGAAATATTAAAATATTAATTAAAATAATATTAAATTATAAAAATTCCCAAAAATAATATTTTATTTTTTTTGAAATGTTACAATCTTCCCTCATTAAAGAAATTCGGTCCCCGAATTTAAATTTAAACCTCCAAATTCTAAAACATTTCAGTAAAAATCCAAGTTGTCGGGGCTCTGAAATCATCAATACATAAAACGCATCGTAGCGCAATGCATGCGCATGAGTAATGAGCAGATAACTCAAAATCGAAACTCCGTCAAGTATCCCGCAATCATCGGAGTCATGATAAAAACACGAATGCTAAATCCAAAGCAAAACCAATACCATATAAATCAGAACTATACATGTAAATACCAAATCTATACATGTAAATAGCTGAAGTAAATGCATGCCAAATCCTTTTTAGTCATTGTGCGATGCGCATAACACTGCACGGTGGCGGACGTCTATTTTAATAAAATAACCATATACGTATATATCATTTGTTTAATATGTGCGTTCCGCCGTTTTGGAAACAATTTAGAAGGGTTTCCTTGTTTTAAACGTTTCGTGTCATATCGGACACGTAGGTATAAACTGAGACTATAGCTCGCTTTTTGGAAATCCTTTCGATAACTATCAATGCATGCAAAATATATCCAGGTACTGTCCTCTGACTAGTCCTGCTCAGTACGAAAACACATCGCAAATACCATAAAAACGTACAGCTCCATAAGAATCAATCCCAAAATGTGCATATGAATACTACGTGCGTCTGGTGCGCACGGAAATCAAAATTCCATATATGTTCCATACAGGTGCACAAAAAAATATCTAGGTGCAACAGGTGTGCACGAAACATCTGTCATAGGCAACGTGTGCGCCTGACAGCAAAATCAGGTGCATCTGACATGCACGAAGAATCCCGATTTAGTGCATCTGGTGTGCACCAAAATCGTATCTCAAAACATGCGCCCAACATGCGCGAAACTCCAAATCGGTGCATCCATCATGCACGAATAAAAGCTAAATCCTGCGCACTCAACATGCACGAAATCACGAACTCCAATAGCAAGCGTCGAACATGCGCAAGTCCAAATCAAATGCACGGAGTGCAAGAAATCAACATCAATATCAGAATCAAAATCGACATATCGAATGACATCAAATCGAAATCAGGTGCAACCGTAGTGCACAAAATATAAATCCGGTGCAACAAAGGCACGAAATATAAATCTGGTGCGATAAACGCAAGAAACATAAAACTGGTGCGACAAACGCACGAAGTATAGAACTGGTGCATCCCATGCACAAATACCAAGCAATAACTCAAATGCGTAAGCAGCAACACCAAGTGTACCCAGGTGTAAATAAAATCATAAACGTGTGCAACTGCGTGCACAAAACACCTATCAATGCACTACAAGCACATAAGCTATACCGAGTGCAAAAATCAAATCGTATGCATAACATATGCACAACATCAAATCAACCATATGAAATCCATGAAACTCAGTCATCAAGACTAAATTATGCGAATAGATCGCCCAAAATACCGAAATCCAAAGTGACGGATACGTGATAGTCAAATCACAAATCATAATTACCATCGTCGGTATATCCTCCTTCAAAGTCGAGAAGGTGCCGGTACATCCAATGCTAGCGGCGCAAGATATCTACTTGCCTCTTGCTCACGGTCTGGCATCCTCTGTCTATGGGTTCTTATCTTCTCTGTGGATTACCAATCTCGCAATCCATCGGCTCATCGGCCTTGTCAGGTGTGCTAATGGAAACGATTCCGTCCTGGCACTTTTCTGGTCATCTCTCGGTCAATCCTCACGACCACTCGTAAAGCAGCACGTCACTGGCGCCGACCTCCTCTGAATGCACATCACTCATCCGATCCTGGGTGCAATTCTTATTGCAGCAGTGTCCTGGAAGGAATCCTGCTTATGGTCTCTTCCATTTTCGCCTAAGCCGAACTGTACGGAGGCTGGTACTCTTACATAATCTTTTCTCGCTCGATTGACATCTGTGTCCTCAGCACAGCAATTTCTCGGAGACTGGTCGCATCCTAACGCCTCTGTAGACATATCCGACCATAATCTCAACGGGGAGTAACAACAACTCATCAGTGTCTCGCACGTACCTCTTGTCCCGCCTGTCTGTACCATCGTCCACTTTGACGTCACATCTCTATCTGCGCACTGCAAATGTTCTCGGCTACGGTCAATCCGAAGTCTCTCGCAAGGACTCGAAATCGCGTACTCTGTAGCTTCATCACTCTGTAGAAGATATCTGGTCGAACAGGTCCTCGGGAACTCTTCCCAACCATCGAAGGAATACTCAATACTCGTCCGTCCTCGATCAACTCACAACGCATCTGGGTGAGGCCCTTTATACGAACCTGGTCAACTATCTCATCGACGGTGCCGAACTCTGGCCTGCTGGGTGTGCGTAATATGACCACTCCTGGGTCCAGGTCTTCCCGTATAGTATTCCAGAAAGGTCCTGTCGAGGTCATTCTTGAATCTCTTACTCCACTTTTCTCTGATGTCGACTGCTTCGGACTCGTCTCATCGTGGCTGCATGGACGGCGCTCCAACGGCTCTACTCGTATCTGGAGTCTCCCAAGCAATGTGTCCCATCATATGATATCCGAATGATGTTTAATCATCCGATCGATTTGTCAAAACATCATAATCCCCCAAGAGATCAACATCTTAGGTACAATTAAATAGTATTGAGTACATACCACAGCATCAGTGGTCCAGCCGTAGAAGGAAAACCCAAGCCTCACTAATGGCGCCGTGGAACTGCCGCAAACCCTAAGGTTCAAAGGCTTTCACACGGTCATTTTGTCGAGTTAGGGTTTCATTCTTCTAGAGGGTCCATAGAATCGCTTGCATGTCTTTCCGAATACTTTAAACTTAGAATATGGTTTCCTGACATTCGATCGTCTCTATCGACTCTCAACGAACCTGCGTGAAGTCGTCTCTAGCTGGAATCAATATATTTGATGACCTCGCATCGGGGTAAGCGAACAAACCACTTGTCCTAGTCATTCACCCTCGGGTGACTAGCGACTCGCCATCGTATCTCTAAATATATACTCATGCTGCAGTAGCTCCAATCATCTAGGCGATACCTCGTCATTTGCAGCAACAACTGGCTTATTCATTCGTACGCTGAACAGCGCCTCAATCATCCTGAATAAGAGATATATCAATGGTCATCACATCCTGGATGGCCTCTATCAGTGGCTCAATCCTCTGGTACCGATCGACACGTCCGAGAAATCTCGTAAAAGCGATCTGTCAAAAGCTCATGGCGCGAAAACACAATAAGACGATGCCTCTCTATGCAATCGTATGTCTCTAGAATCACGCCCTGGTCAGTCCTTGTCCACGACGAGCTCATGCTGACGCAACTCGAGCCGTAGCCCACTCTGCCCGTGCAATCGTTGTAAGTCCACGTTGCGACCCCCGGTTCTTACGGGGAAGCGGAAACGGTATAAAAATCAAATTTTAGTGCAAGAGGCAACATGGACTAAGCTAGGTCGGGATCGTTGTCTAAACTAAAACTAGCAAACTAGCTAAAGAAGTTTAGCTACTCGGATGAAGATGGTTATACCTAGACTTGAACTCCTTCGTCTTCAAACTTTGTAGAGGTTGATGGTTCTCCTTTGTCGCCTTCTCCCGTCGAAGATGGATCCACCTCGAAGGCTCGACCTTTGGGCTCTTTCTCGTACTTGGAGTGAACTAGAATCGCCGGCTTGCTAGACCCTTGATCCTAGAGTGAGTAGAGAGTGTCTAGGGTTTGCTTTTGTTTTTCAAGAGAAGGATTCTCAACACATGAGAAGGTTTCTCTTGGCTAGAGGAAGAAGAAGATGAAATGAAGAGAGAGAGTGAGAATGATAGAATGAGCCTTTCTTTTTCCTTTTGCAACCATAACAAAAGAAAAAAGAATAATCAAATAATAATAATAATCAAAATGAAAAAGGTTTGATGGATAGTTTAGAATGACTAATATCATTACAAGCATTAAATGAATAAAGCAAGAATGAAAAGGCATCTTGCATTTGTAATGATGGTAGTCAAATGTTCAACCATGGTCAACAAGTCAACCATGGTCAACAAGTCAACAAAAACTAACCATGACACAATTTCATTTTATTATATATTATTAAATGATATAATACAAATCCATTAGGGTTTGGAAAAAGACGACTGTCAACTGTGCATACGCACCCGTTCCGAAACCCTAATGAAAATCATCTTCCTCCTCCTCAAATAACTGTGCATACACACCTGCATTCTTGTTCCGAGGAACATGAATACTGAGAGATAAAAGCAACCCCAAATACTATACCAGTATCCGGCTCAAACCAGAGGCCGCTGGTAATATCTGTCCGGACTCCAAATGTGCACAAGTGCGCGGATGAGAACGAACAATGTCGCAAAACCATGCGACCTCTACTCTGTTTTGCCCATAGGCGAATACCCTCTGTGTGGGACTCTAAAGACTCGACACTACGCTGGCAGTGGGTTTAACCACAGACCGCAAGCGGCACTAGCTGTGCGTAACGGTCCCCAGGTAGATGTCGACAAGAAGGCTGACGAGGTGAAACCCCATCTGTACTCCTACTGAGTCTGAATGTGACAGTCTCCGTACAGTCCGGTCTGTTCGTCTGATACATCGCATGGCGGGCCTAGGGGGCGGTAAACGTCAGTCCCCCAATAGCGGTACAAGTCATGCCGGAGCGAAGCCCAAAACACCCTGAGATAACACTGGAAACCTACCAGTATATCTCGTTTGCCCTGGCCAGGGACTACTTGTGTAATGGCTCTCCTAGACACAGCGCGATGTCAACCCCCAATACCGGGAGAGACGAATCCTGTCTAACCGTCACTGCCTCCAAGTGCTTCGGGACTGCACCCAACCACCACCTGTTTGCACGACTCCTTTAAGCCGTGGTAGGGTAGTGATCAAAGTGCAGTGGGAACACACTCGAGGCGAAGTGCCAGTGTCAAGTCAGCGGACTAAGCTGTACTCATGTCACCTGGGAACTGATGACTGACGATAGGTATAATACCAACCTGTCAGTTCCCGACGAGTCCTGTCCAGTATACTCGTAACCCAACGAGCACCCGTATACTATCTCCAGTACGACGTACTGATGGCTGTGGGACAGACCATCTCCCACACTGGGATGAGAAGCGCATACGCTAGTCTACTCCGGAGTATCGATGCCCTGTCTCGATAGTCCTGCGACTAGGGACCTGTATAAGGATGTTCTTATAGATTACCCAGCCCCCACTAGTGTGACTGCCATCACAACGCTGGTAATCAAGCAAAGATCCTAAGGGCTCCACTAATGCGTATAAGTGATATAGTAAAATAAACACAAGTACACATTGAAGTAGAGACAAACCAAGTAGCATACTACTATTTTGAGCAAGATTGTATATACAAGGTGAATATCCCAAGCATCCATTAAGTAATATACAAACTAGTATGATACAGTAATGGCCTCTAGGGCATATACACTAACAATCTCCCACTTGCACTAAGGCCATGTACTGGCGTATCGAAGACCTATCATCTCGATCAGCCGCTCGAACTGAGTCTGGGGCAGGGCCTTGGTGAATGGATCTGCAGTGTTGTCTTCTGAAGCAACTCTCCGAACCTCGATCTCCTTGCGATCCACGATCTCCCTGATCAGGTGATACCGCCTCAAGATGTGCCTGGATCTCTGATGGGACCTGGGTTCCTTCGCTAAAGCTATAGCCCCATTGTTGTCGCAATACAGAGGTATTGGATCAACAATGGACGGAACCACCTGAAGTTCTTTCAAGAACTTCCTCATCCAGACAGCTTCTTTTGCGGCATCAGATGCAGCGATGTATTCCGCTTCCATCGTCGAGTCTGCAACGGTTTCCTGTTTGGAACTCTTCCAACACACCGCCCCTCCATTGAGGGTAAAGACAAAGCCCGACATGGACTTGGAATCATCCTTGTCACTCTGGAAGCTGGAGTCAGCAAAGGCCTCGATCTGGAGGTCTTTTCCGCCATACACCAAGAACATCTCCTTAGTCCTTCTCAGGTACTTGAGAATGTTCTTTACCGCTATCCAGTGTTTCTCCCCAGGGTTTGACTGATACCGGCTTACCACACTCAGTGCATAAGCTACATCCGGTCTGGTACACAACATCGCATACATTATAGAGCCCACCGCAGAAGCGTAGGGTATAATAGACATGCGATCCCTCTCCAAATCAGTCTTGGGAGACATCTCTTTAGAGAGGGTGATCCCGTGACAAGCCGGTAGGTTACCGCGCTTGGAATCTTCCATACTGAATCTCTTCAGTATGGTGTCGATGTACCTGGACTATGAAAGTCCCAATATCCTCTTGGATCTATCACGATGGATCCGGATCCCCAGGATGTATGAGGCATCACCCAGGTCTTTCATGGAGAACCTGTGTGACAAGAACCCCTTGACAGATTGTAGCATAGGAATGTCATTTCCTATTAAGAGAATGTCATCCACGTATAAAACGAGGAATACTACAGTTCTCGCTACAAATCTACTATAGATGCATGGTTCATCTGGATTTTTGATAAAGCCAAATTCTTTGACCGTCTCATTAAAGCAGATGTTCCAACTCCGCGATGCCTGCTTTAGTCCATAGATGGACTTAAGCAACTTGCACACCTTTCCGCTGCTCCCACTCTGAATGAAACCCTCTGGCTGGTCTATATAGACACACTCCTCTAAATTTCCATTTAGAAAAGCTGTCTTTACGTCCATTTGCCAGATCTCATAATCGTGGAAAGCAGCAATGGCAAGAAGGATCCGAATGGATTTCAGCATGGCTACTGGAGAAAAGGTTTCGTCATAGTCCAAGCCAGGTCTTTGACGGAAACCCTTTGCTACCAGCCTAGCTTTATAGGTCTCAACCTGTCCATCTACACCAATCTTCCTTTTGAAGATCCACTTGCATCCTACGGGTTTTACCCCGTCTGGAGCAATGTCCAACGTCCATACCTTGTTGGTGTACATGGACTCCATTTCGGTCCGCATTGCATCCAGCCATTTCACTGAGTCAACGCTCTGAACGGCCTGCTGGAAGCTAGTAGGCTCATCATAATCTATGATGCAATCCTCTCTATCCCCGTCTATGAGAAAACCGTAGTATCTCTCGGGCGGATGAGACTGCCTACTACTTCTGCGGAGTGGCGTAGGAATGTCCTGTTCTTCCGAACCCTCTGGTTCTACTAAACTTTCAGTAATAGTCCGTGGTTCTGGAATCTCTTCCAGTTCTACTGCGCTCCCACTTATTTCCTTTTCTATGAACTGGTGTTCTAGAAAGTGGGCATGACGAGAAACAAGAACTTTTTGTTCCTCTTCGCAGTAGAAGAAATATCCCTTGGAATTCTTTGGATATCCCACAAACTTGCACAGTACTGAGCGTGCCTCGAGTTTGTCCGCATGCTGCTTTTTGACAAAAGCCGGACTTCCCCATATCTTAATGTGATTAAGATGGGGTCTCTTCCCACACCACATCTCAAATGGCGTAGTAGGCACAGTCTTAGTGGGAACTCGGTTCAAAAGGTATGCGGCTGATTCTAGCGCATATCCCCAGAATGATTGCGGCAACTCAGCGTTACTCATCATGGACCGAACCATATCCAATAGGGTTCGGTTCCGTCTCTCCGATACACCGTTATGTTGCAGAGTGTATGGAGGAGTAAGCTGAGAGAGAATACCATTCTCTTTTAAGTAATTCAGGAATTCGGCACTTAAGTATTCTCCACCTCGATCCGATCTTAGAATCTTAATACTTTTGCCGGTCTGTTTCTCTACCTCATTCCTATACTCCTGGAATTTTTCAAAAGCCTCGGACTTATGTTTCATTAAGAAAACATAACCGTACCTTGAGAAGTCATCCGTAAAAGTAATGAAGTAAGAATGTCCGCTTCGGGCATGTGTAGACATTGGACCGCACACGTCACTGTGTACGAGTCCCAAGAGCTCGCTCGCTCTTACTCCATGTCCAGTAAACGGAGTCTTTGTCATCTTTCCCTTGAGACAGGATTGACAAGTGGCATACGACTGATATTCGAACGCATTCAAATACCCTTCTGTATGTAACTTCGTCAACCTTCTCTCATTGATGTGACCCAATCTACAATGCCATAAGAAAGTCTGGTTTATTTCTGGAGACTTTCTTTTGTGTGTATTCTGGACATTAAAAATCTGTGGTTGGTTCAATACGTATATACCATTACTCAAAGTACCTGACCCAATCAAAACTTGATTAAGGCGAATGTTTACAACATTACTTACAAACGCAAATTCATAACCTTCTTTAGAAACTAAAGATACAGAAATGATATTACAAGTTGCGTTGGGTACAAAAAAGCAATTACGCAAAACCAAAACATGTCCATCCGACATTCCCAGGTGATAGTCCCCCACGGCTTTAGCATCCATGCTAGCTCCGTTTGCAACTCTGAGGGTCATGTCACCTGCTTTCAAAACACTACGGTTTCTCAACGCCTGCAAAGAATTACAGATATGAGATCCTGATCCGGTATCCAATACCCAGGAAGTAGAGTTTATAGAAAGACAGTTTTCAATAACATACACACCTGAAGCTGAAGCTGCAACCTGCTTCAATTCCTGTGTTCTGGCCTTCCAGGCCCTGCAATCATTCTTCCAGTGTCCTTTCTTATGACAAAAGAAGCATTCTTCCTTATCCACAAGCTTCCCCGCTATCTTTGTTGCTTTTCCTTTTCCCTTCGTATCCACTTTACTAACACCGCCCCTTGGTTTGGCGGGGGCTTTCTTCTTCTTTCCCTTGGCTTTCGCCTTGGACCTAGAAGAAGATGATCCTCCTACAAACAAAGTGGATGTTTCCCTACCTTTCTGTAGGGTGCCCTCTGCGCTCCTCAGCAGGTTGAGGAGCTCTGAAAGTTCAACCTCCTTTTCTTGTAGGTTGAAATTCATTATAAACTGGGCGTAAGTGGAAGGAAGGGACTGGAGAACATATCCGTATATAGCTCACTCTCCAATGTGATCCCTAGGTCAGCGAGCTCCTCAATGTAGCCGATCATCTTTAGCACGTGCTCGGCTACTGATGATCCGACGGCCATTCTTGTCGAAAACAACTTTTTCGACGCTTCGTATCTTGCGATACGTGATTGCTCTCCATACAGTTCTTTTGTATGAAGCAATATGGACTCCATGTCCATATTCTCATGCCTCCTCTGATGTTCGTTGTCCATCGAGGCAAGCAGGAGGCACTTGGCCTTCGCGCTATCAATCTCCCAAGTCTTGCGGATTTCCTTATCCGCGACGCTGGAAGTTGGACCAGGGACAGGGGGAGCTTTGGTGGTAAGAAGATACCCCAGCTTGTCATAAGTGATTGCTATCTTGACATTCCTGAGCCAATCTTTGTAGTTTGGCCCTGTCAGCTTGTTTTTATCTAGGAGTAACTTAAGTCCAGTCATGTTGATTGGTCGCTGCAATTAGGAGAGAGAAGAAGAAACACTCAGCATGATGCTCTTGCAAGTTTAGAGTGGTTTTTAATTTGTCTAAACAGGATGGCTCCCACTGTTTCTCGAATCCCTCCTCAAACCATAAAGGAAGAATTAGTCAGGATCAATCCCACCGTACAATACTTGCTTAACCGTTCAGCCAGGCTGGTGTCGGTACTTCGAGGGAGGTTTTCCAACGCTTTCGCGAAGTTCCTTAATTAAAGAACCTCTTTTCCCTGGGGGCGTAGCCCCGCTAACACCTTTCTAGGCACCTACTAGGTTTATAGCATTGATCGTTAAGTGAGAAATTTCCCGAGGAGTAGCATATACTCACAGTAGGATCGGGATCCAAATATCATTGCGTGACGAAACTGAAGGAATCCTACCAGAATCACCACACTCCAAATGGTATGCAAATCTAGCAAGTTTCAGTACTTATGAAACTCCCGATGTGGATTTTTGCCCCATGCTCTTATGACCTTGACTTTGGCCAAAATATCATAAGTCACATGTCAAGTTCTACCCGTCATTATCCAGGTTAATTTGGATCCATCCGTATCTACCCTTGACTTTGGCCAAAATGGCAGTACGACTGTCCCAAACCAACGCATCTATCTATGCTACACATGAACACCCAACAGCTACCAATCACTGTGCCTTGACTTTGGCCAACATACACAGCTTGAATACTATTGACTATTCATGCGAAACGACGGAGGGCTACGGATGGTTTTGGCAAAACCGTGAACGTAGTGAACTTGATTTGGTCGATGGAACGAGATAGCTTTTAAATGGAGTGGCTCAAACTCCGCATTTTAAAAGTTAGTTTTGAAAAGAACCGAGTGGTTTTTCGAAAGTGTTCCAACGACTTTAACTTGGTTTATTATCTTGCATTAGTTCTTTTAATGCGTGATATTCTTGCATTAGTACTTTTAATGCGTCCCATCATTTAAATCCTACCATTGCAGAAAACAACCAAAATATGACGTACGCTTATGCCATTCGCATTCGCCACTGGGCCCCGTCATTACCCGTTAGGTTACTTAACTAACGACAGAGCGGGGGCTGGGCTAGCGCGTCTGTAAAACATAAGCAACGCCTAAATAGAAAGCAATGATAAACATTTCAGATCACAGATAAATACATTGGATATACTAGTAATCTGTAATTTGTACGAGCCTGTAACAAAAAACAGATAACACGGTCGCGGTGAATAGCCAATACCCCACCCAAGACCCCTACGGGTGCGGCAAACTACCCGCCAAGTACCCGAAGCGTAGCAACCTCCCTCATCTCCATGAGTAGGCCACTCGACACTTCGGCATACCCGGTAGTTTGTGCACCCCTCCATGGGTCTATCCTAGGAGCAAAAACAGTAAAAGAATTATACAATGACGGCTACAACCCCGACCCGGTTGTGCGGCCAAACAAATAAAAATTATTACATCAATTTACATTTACAATGAATTGCAAGAAAAGAAAACTCTCGTCTCACAACCCCCGGCTATTCACCCGCGACAATCCAACATATTTATATACACATTCCAGCACATTACAGATCATGTATAACCCCGACTAATCGACTTATAGCGATTAGCCGATGTTCAATACATGCAAACAATACAGATATAACCATCATAGTCAAAGCGCAGTGAAGTTCGGAAAAAATACGGAATTATAGGACCCCAAAAGAAAATTTCTTTTCTGGAAAATCTGGGCACATATAATATATTTCAAAAATCCCAAAACCAACACCTACACACACTGCACGAAAAACGACGCAAAGATGAAGACAAAGCGCGGCGCTTCCGCGGCACATGCCTACCTCGTGCCGCGGAAGCGCGGCGGTTTGAAGGGAACAGTGAACCGTTTTTCATGGGTGTTCTTAGAAAACCCTGAGATGATTTTACAAGTATAAAGTTTTTCATTTTGACCAGAAAAAAATTCAACAGAAACTCAGTTTTTGTAAAAGTTTGGTTTTTGGATTTTTCCGGTTCCGAACTTCGTTACACTTCACTACCAAGCTAGTTTAAGTTTAGTTAGGCTCTGATACCACTGTAAGTCCACGTTGCGACCCCCGGTTCTTACGGGGAAGCGGAAACGGTATAAAAATCAAATTTTAGTGCAAGAGGCAACATGGACTAAGCTAGGCCGGGATCGTTGTCTAAACTAAAACTAGCAAACTAGCTAAAGAAGTTTAGCTACTCGGATGAAGATGGTTATACCTAGACTTGAACTCCTTCGTCTTCAAACTTTATAGAGGTTGATGGTTCTCCTTTGTCGCCTTCTCCCGTCGAAGATGGATCCACCTCGAAGGCTCGACCTTTGGGCTCTTTCTCGTACTTGGAGTGAACTAGAATCGCCGGCTTGCTAGACCCTTGATCCTAGAGTGAGTAGAGAGTGTCTAGGGTTTGCTTTTGTTTTTCAAGAGAAGGATTCTCAACACATGAGAAGGTTTCTCTTGGCTAGAGGAAGAAGAAGATGAAATGAAGAGAGAGAGTGAGAATGATAGAATGAGCCTTTCTTTTTCCTTTTGCAACCATAACAAAAGAAAAAAGAATAATCAAATAATAATAATAATCAAAATGAAAAAGGTTTGATGGATAGTTTAGAATGACTAATATCATTACAAGCATTAAATGAATAAAGCAAGAATGAAAAGGCATCTTGCATTTGTAATGATGGTAGTCAAATGTTCAACCATGGTCAACAAGTCAACCATGGTCAACAAGTCAACAAAAACTAAACATGACACAATTTCATTTTATTATATATTATTAAATGATATAATACAAATCCATTAGGGTTTGGAAAAAGACGACTGTCAACTGTGCATACGCACCCGTTCCGAAACCCTAATGAAAATCATCTTCCTCCTCCTCAAATAACTGTGCATACACACCTGCATTCTTGTTCCGAGGAACATGAATACTGAGAGATAAAAGCAACCCCAAATACTATACCAGTATCCGGCTCAAACCAGAGCCCGCTGGTAATATCTGTCCGGACTCCAAACGTGCACAAGTGCGCGGATGAGAACGAACCCTGTCGCAAAACCATGCGACCTCTACTCTGTTTTGCCCATAGGCGAATACCCTCTGTGTGGGACTCTAAAGACTCGACACTACGCTGGCCGTGGGTTTAACCACAGACCGCAAGCGGCACTAGCTGTGCGTAACGGTCCCCAGGTAGATGTCGACAAGAAGGCTGACGAGGTGAAACCCCATCTGTACTCCTACTGAGTCTGAATGTGACAGTCTCCGTACAGTCCGGTCTGTTCGTCTGATACATCGCATGGCGGGCCTAGGGGGCGGTAAACGTCAGTCCCCCAATAGCGGTACAAGTCGTGCCGGAGCGAAGCCCAAAACACCCTGAGATAACACTGGAAACCTACCAGTATATCTCGTTTGCCCTGGCCAGGGACTACTTGTGTAATGGCTCTCCTAGACACAGCGCGATGTCAACCCCCAATACCGGGAGAGACGAATCCTGTCTAACCGTCACTGCCTCCAAGTGCTTCGGGACTGCACCCAACCACCACCTGTTTGCACGACTCCTTTGAGCCGTGGTAGGGTAGTGATCAAAGTGCAGTGGGAACACACTCGAGGCGAAGTGCCAGTGTCAAGTCAGCGGACTAAGCTGTACTCATGTCACCTGGGAACTGATGACTGACGATAGGTATAATACCAACCTGTCAGTTCCCGACGAGTCCTGTCTAGTATACTCGTAACCCAACGAGCACCCGTATACTATCTCCAGTACGACGTACTGATGGCTGTGGGACAGACCATCTCCCACACTGGGATGAGAAGCGCATACGCTAGTCTACTCCGGAGTATCGATGCCCTGTCTCGATAGTCCTGCGACTAGGGACCTGTATAAGGATGTGCTTATAGATTACCCAGCCCCCACTAGTGTGACTGCCATCACAACGCTGGTAATCAAGCAAAGATCCTAAGGGCTCCACTAATGCGTATAAGTGATATAGTAAAATAAACACAAGTACACATTGAAGTAGAGACAAACCAAGTAGCATACTACTATTTTGAGCAAGATTGTATATACAAGGTGAATATCCCAAGCATCCATTAAGTAATATACAAACTAGTATGATACAGTAATGGCCTCTAGGGCATATACACTAACAATCGTGGCAGCAAAATCATAACCAGTATCGATGAGGATAGATCATAGGAATGAATATAATACTGTGCAAGGAAATGTATATCCTAAGGTTTCTTAAGCGGAGTGGCGTGTCGTAAGTATGCCGCGGAACATACGTACGGTACGTCCCTCTACTCAAGCTACCTACTCCATCAACCAAGGGTCATCCTATGCGACGAAAGTTCGGGTATAATACCCCCTCGACTAAGTCTAAGTTCCGTAAGGTCAAGCCTAAGTTCCGTATATGTAAACGCCCTAGGCTCCGCATAGTCAAACTTAGACTCGAACCAAGGTTAACCTAGCGCTCCGATACCAACTTTGTCACGACCCGAAATAGCTCGTGACTGGCCCTTGAATCATATGAAGTCTATAGGTCCCCATCTAATCCAAGTAAGCCAAGCCCAGAAATCTAAAACCATTTTAAATAATAAATGAAGGAAAAATAGTTTAAGAAGTGAAGGAAACATGTTTTAAAAGCTGGGTTTTTTAAATAAGTAAGCCGAATGTGTATTTTTAAAAGGTATAGTCTTTTCTGAAAATTTCGGCAGAGTTCCCTTTGTAAATACTGGCCCCAAACGAGGTACAACAAGAATAATATATATATGCAATGATAAAAGGCATCCTCAAGGGGGAGCTATCTCTTCGTCAATCGACGGTCACAACCACGCAAGCAATATAATATACAACGCCGAAGGGCGAGGATCAAAACTCAGAAAGAACTCAAAACAGCATAAAAACCGTAATTCTACAACGCGCGACTCTAAGGTCGAAATAATACATAACTGATTTCTAAGTCTGAAACAATATACAAGTTTTGGTTGATGGAATTACTAGATACAACTGAATAATACATGTACAATGGTGGTTCTGATGCAAAAGAACCCACCTACCCAAGCAAGTCACCCGTAAGAGAAGTAATGTGCCAGAAAAGCCGCAATGAAACCTGTGCGGCAAAACCTGCAAGAACTGTGGCACAACGGGGGTGAGTTATCAACTCGTGAATAGAAAACATCACAGAGCAGAAATCGTATGTATGACTCATCCTAGGTCAATACGATCAGTAATAATATAAACCTTAATGAATAAGTCTGAAGCATGCTAAAGTGGCAATGTAACCTCTATACATGAGTGTAGTGCCCAGTGCTTGTGCCAGTGCCTCAGGTAATAACATATCATAAATATGAGGTATGATCAATATAATCAAATCTGTATGTATGTGGATCCCGTCCACTCGTCACCCAATGACAATAACCATCATGCATGTAAATATCATAAGCATAAGCATGGAAGTATGAGGATATAAACCATCTGTGTCCCTCGCGACACGTCAAAATCATGGAACCGGAGTGTCCAGCGTCGACACTCGAAAACATCATGAAAGCTGTGCCCAGCATCGGCACGTAAATCCTCATATATCGGGCTCCGTCAGTCCGGATCAGCCCATGGGCTCCGTTTGTGGAATCGGCCCTCGGCCCCGGCAGTACGGATCGTCCTATATCCATCTATCGACTCTGGTCAATATCCTCTGGATAACCTCCAGGTCCAACCAATCATCGGTAGGTACTCGCCACCCTGCCAGGCTCATCGTCTGCTCCACGAAAAAACATTTCTTGCCCCGGGGAACCATACCGGGTCCACCATGTACCCGCAATCGGCCTCATCCGCCTCCTCGAATCGGGTTTTACATGTCGCTCTCAGCACCGAGAAAACATATGGTGGACGCACTGAAATATTATATCAAGGGTAACCGGGTTTTTAAAACAATTACATATTCTCTTTTGAAATACCCACGGTTCCCAAATCCAGAAATATCATGGAAACAACATATCTCAATGCGTATAATCAGAAAGCACGATGTATGCGACATGTAAAAGAAATGTAAGCATATCAGTATGTCATGCAACACGGAATAGTGATATGCACATATTTAGAGAAGACCGCTTCTTTAAAATGAATCAGCTTTAAAAGGTATTTTGCGGTTCCCAAATCTCTAATCAAGCCAGAATCATCAATGTATGTGCAAATACGTATGCATGAACGTATGGGTGTACAATAGAATACATAGTATATAGGTACACAAGTATGCCATGCAAGGGTCATATCCTGAATGCAACAGTACTACAGTGTAGTGGCATGGCAATTATCGATGATGAAGTGTGTGAGCCGGCAAGCAGTGTACGTGGAACATACGCATCATTGATAATGGTGCTGGTGTCCTAACAACATGGTTGTAATATAGCAATAAACACAAGCAATGCAATGAAAATAGCATGAATATGCGGAATCGAATAATCAACGCAACAGTGAAGAATCTACCTCAATAAATATATCATGCAGCTTTGCCATTTGAAATAAAACGAATCGGGTTTTTTGGTAAAATAAAGGCTACGGTGTTTTAAGAAAAGATGCATCGTTTGAAAATATCCGTAGAATCCATTTTGCCTATCTTTAAAATATCCCCTATTCGTTAGTTTTGAAATAGGTATGACTCGGCTCTAGTCTAATGTCTATTAAGTAATCTACAGACCTAACTAACAAGCTAAACATGAGGGGTATGGAAACCACCTACATCTGAGTCGATATATATATATATATATATATATATAAATATATATATATATATATAATAGTCGATGATCCCGCCTCAATAGTATCCCATACGACATAATATACATCATATAATATCCTCGAGTCATGAGTGTGGATCTATCATCAATATAAAGCTCGTACGTAAATCCGTCGTACGGCATCCCAAATCAGGGTACGGGTCAACATCACAGTCAGCTCATCAATTATCTGGTGTACTTATCATCATTTCTCATGATCTGGGTACTGATCTAAGTCTAGTACAATCGATACCATCTAAACAAATATAAGCGCGTCTGTAAAACACACGTCCAAAGGCCCGCTAAAATCTCGTATCGTATCCCAAATACGAATCACATCATATCGCCGATCTCACGGCACCATGCCTAAACTCATCGACTCATCTCCAGTATCATACACTATCCACATCATCACGATATAAGTTTAGCAATAAGCATGTGTGTGTGTGGGTGTAAACCTATGCTAGGGTTCGCAACTAGGAAAATACACTAGTTCTCTTCTAACCCTAAATATCCATAGTACACCTAACACATCTATGATCTCCATGTCACGCAATAATCTATCATATATATATATATATATATAATATATATAATATACTAGACATCAAACTGCGGGGGTGCTATACGCCATCCACCCAACTTCCCCCTTAGATATAATCTACTCACCTTGTATCTTGCGTGTCGGTGTCGATATTGCCATCATCATCTTCATCGCCTCGGATCACCGTGGGGTACCTACATATCACACGTATCGCATCGCATTAAAACCAAATCGAAACTAAACGACACACGAAAACCAACACGATATGCTAAAAGGCCTATAGGTTAAAACATATGGGTACACCTTCAAAACCATCAAACGACCCTCGATATTGTCGTATAAACGCCAAGTAGTCGAGGTAAAACACAATACGCATATTCAAAATTAAAAATACGGAATACGGAAACACGAATAAAAACAGCAACTCAGGAAAAAGGCTCCAAATTCTACCCTAGGTCAAATTGGACAATTTTGCACATGCCAGGGGTCTAGTTTACTGATAAGGAGACCACAGAACCAAAACGAGGCACATTGGCCTAGGTCTGGCCGCAATTTGTGGCAAGGCAGAATAAATCTGCGGCCAAGGTAGGGAGGTAGGGTCTAGGGTTTTGATGATAGCTTCCTGGATGCCTGCATGTATCACTGTCAATCCAAAAATATTTTCAGAGTCTCGGGGTGATAGCAGATCTCATATAACCTTCACAGATTTCACAAATCTTCCGATATCGGTTTCTAAATCCGTATTCCGGGTTTCAAGTCTCAGGTTTAGTTCTTAATTCAAGCACTAGGGTGTTCATGTAGCCTCTAATGAGCTAAATTTCACATCACAACCCAAAATTTCCTCAAACCCTAACTAGGATTTTCCTATGTCCACAAAACAAACCGATATCGATTCTAATCTTAACATGGGGTATAAGTAATACAAAAACTAAGCTAATGGTTCAGTAAATACCTCATTTGGAAACTCAAGAATTTTCTTGAGTTGCCCCTAGTGGCCAAAATCCTTGCTTTCTTGGTCCAATGTGCTTGTCTCGAGCTTGTGCTCACTTTTTGTGAAATGAAGGTGAGGTTTTGGAGTGATATTCATGGAGTAATGGGGGTTTGAAGGTGAAGGAAGAGGAGGGCAGAAGTAGCAGCAGCAGCAAATGGAAGAGGGGGAAAAAATGAGAGGAGGAAACAAGAGGGAATGGCCAAGTCAAACACCCTCACCTACTCTCTCTCTCTCACCATACCTATTTCTTTATTCCCTTATCCTTTTCTTTTCTTTTTCTTTTCCCTCTAAATCCTCACACTCAAATAGTAAACCCAAAGTGATATGGTAGAAATGCACAAGTGTAGAGCACAAAAATGATATGTGCATGTTTTGCGCAAAAATGCCAAAAATCCAAATTAGCGATTTTTAATCGCGATTAGCACTAAATTAGTGTCAAACTAATCATAAAAACTTAACAATGACATAATTCCATAAAATACCCTATTTTAGAATTTTCCATAATTTTTCCATTTATTTGTATTTAATTATGCCGAAATATTAAAATATTCATTAAAATAATATTGAATTATAAAAATTCCCAAAAATAATATTTTTTTTTTGAAATGTTACATTGCCCTAGGAACGTCCGTCCCATCAGCGATCTAGACATATTATGAGGCAAGTATCACCTGATCAGGAAGATGGTTGATCTCCAAGGGATCGAGGTAAGAAGAGTAGATTTTGAGGTTAACACGGCGGATCCACTCACCAAGGCCTGCTTGCCCAAATACTATTTGAGAGATTTTGGGATGGTTAAGTATGGGATAATACAACCACTGCTATATTGTTGGATATAGAATACTACAACAGATGGCCTTAGTGCAAGTGGGAGATTGTTAGTTATATATATGCCCTAGAGGCCATTACTGTACATGGGATGTATATTGTAGTGGATGCTTGGACATATATAGGGAGGACTTTCTTGCTCGATATGATAGTATGCTATCTGGTGGTTCTTTGTCTTAACATGTTGACTTCTATACGTGATACTGTATTGCTCTCACATGTTGACAAAGCCCTTAGGATGTGTACTTGATTAGAAGGACAATGATGGAGTTCATACGGGTGGGGCCAAGGGTAGTCCACAAGTACACCCTATAATTGTTCCTAGTCGTGGGAGTATCGAGACAGTGCATCGATACTCCAGAGTAGACTAGCGTATAGGCTTCTCGACCCATGTGATGGGCGATGGATGATCCCATATCCATTGGTGTTTGACATCAAAGAAGGTATACAGGTGTTCAGTGGAAACTGGGTACACTGGACACACTCGCCGAGAACTCATAGATGGTATTATACCTATCGTCGGATAGCAGTTCTCTAGTGACACTGGTACAGGTTAGTCTGTAGACCCGAGATCGTTATAGAGTCTTGTGTGATTCCCACTGTGCTTTGATTTCAACCATACCACGGTCAAGAGATCGTGCAAAAAGGTGGTTTTTGGGTACAGTCCCGAGTCACATGGAGGCAATGAACGATAGGAGGGGTTTCGTCTCTCCCGGTATTGGGAGTTGATGTTGCGCTATGCTCGATTGGCCATAACAGGAAATCCCTGGCCAGGGTTGCTGAGATCTACTAGTAAGTGTTATCAGTAGTTTCTCGAACCGTTATGGACCTTGCATCGGCATGACTTATCAGGCTATTAGGGTCTGACGTTATACCACCCCCAGGCTGTGATATGCGACATATCAGACGAAGAGACCGGACTGTACTGTAGTGTTACTGATTGGATTCACAGGAGTACGAGAAGGCTTGGTTGTTGATCTTCTGATCGCTCAATACCCGGGTGGTCGTTACGTTTAGCAGACCGCTTGCGGCTTGTGGGTGTTTGATATGATCATCACCTACTGCCGACGTATTGACGAGTCTTTAGAGTCCTAAACAGAGGTTTCCTGGTTCATGCGAAACGGAGTAGGAGCACATATGTGATATGTGCAGGACTTAGATTAATACGTGTATGTGATACTGTATTACATTTTCACGACATGTGACATAGGTCGGTTATATGTGATATAGCCGGGTTATCGGATCAAGTGTTGATTCGATAAGTTGTTACACTTGATATTAGTCGGTTACATGTGATATAGCCGGATTATTAAAGCAAGTGTTGATTTAATAATTTAAGGTAGAATTATATATTTTATATATTAAATTATATTAACTAATATTAGCTCACTTAAGCTTTTCTTTTTCTCACTTATGATACACTTAACATATATGTGATATATGTTAATTGTTTTATTTGCACACATAAATATATATGTGATATATATTGTTGTGTGATGCTAGGTTACACATGCAACATGTATGTATGAGACTTATACCATGCTAGGGATTATGTTATGGTTTATATTTATTTCAAGCAAATTCAAAATTGTGGGTATTTTGTCATGGTTCAAAGCTTGTAGAAGCTTGTAGTTTGCATTGAATTGGTCCACTATTTTGTCTAGCTTAAGATATTTATCAACCCAACCTTAACTCATAGCAATGGTTTAGTCTCTATAATGGTTAGTGCATGACATACACTCACCATGGTTCCATTTCTAACCTCACTTGATTATTCTATCATCACTTACTTCATCTTCTTCATGAGCTCAAAAAGCTTTCTAAGGTTTTGAGAAGTGATGAAATATTGTAAGAATAATAAAACTAAAGTGAGCCCACTTCCTACTTCATCATCCTGTACTATTAGCCATTTAGTTTAGGGTGTTTGCTTCACTAATTTCACCATTAGTGAAGAGATAGCATGAGCTCGAGTCTTCTCAACGTAGATCATCTTCGGCCTCGAAGACATTGAGCAAGCCTATTCGTTTCTTCATGTGAATCCTTACTAGAGTCCGGGTCTTCCTAACTTGCAGCGAAGGAACTACGACATGGAGCTTTAGAAGTGAAGGACCGGTCTACAAAGGTTGTATTCCCTAATTTACTTAGATGTAAAGTGTTTACATTTTGTATCATCAGATTTTCTAGTAACGATTCTAGGGTTAGGGTTAGCTAATACGGAAATTTTTTTAAAATTGCATGGACGATGCCTCCTGAAACTTTGCTGACGTGCTAGGTAACCCTACCCTTGGTGGCTCATGGTGGTGGGTGATGGTGGCATGATGAATTCTTTCTTTGTATTGTGAGATATTTGTAGTGAGCTTGTTAGATATTTTATTCTCAAGTTGTTTTCTTTACTTGCTCATAAAATATAACACAAAACATAACAAAAGAAAAGGGGGCAGCCACATTCTTTTCTTGAGTTGCCAATCCTTAAGCTTACACTTTCTCTCATAGCATCTTCTTCAACCTCCACCCAAACCCCATCTTGAGTTGAGAATCCTTGGGTGTTTTGAGACAAAGTAATCACACACTCTCTCTACTTCATCTTAGCTATCTAGGCTAGAAAACTAGATACCCGTGTTGCTTCGGTTTAGAGGTGGGAGCCCGTATTACTAACCCTCGACGTGGATCTTCTTCGATGTGGGGAGACCGGAGATCAAACTTGATCAATGAAGCCGCGAGGAGCTTGGGATAGAGGTTGAAGACCGAAGGACTCGGATCGTTTGGTATAACCTCTATAAACTCCTTTACATACATTGTTAGTGTTGGGTTTCCTTAGAACCTAATCTAGGGTTTGTAAGAATCACACATGTCATTTTATAATTTTAGAGAGGTGCTAAGCAAACTAACCATGAATCTTAAATAGAATATTTAGGTAACACCAAAAGTATCACATACAACAAGCTATATAACACTAAGTGAAGAGAATACAACCTTTGTAGTTCACTTTTCTTGACTTCTTGGATCCTTGAGAGTTTGAACCGGCTAGCTAGTGATCTTCCAAGTCCACGATGATCCACCCGGAGTCCACATTGTCCAAGCTCCTAGCTCTACTTGATCAAGGATGAAGATGAAGCTAACACTCTAAACTAATTGGCTAGACTCGTGTATAATGATGATGTGGTTTGTTTTCTCTATTCAAAATGTAAGTCGATGTGCAACAACCCACGACTTGCGGGGAAGCGGAAATATGAAAAACGATATTGTTCTTTGCTTAAACATCTACAAACCACATGAATCGAAGCTAAATGATAACTAACATCAAACATAGAAGTTCTAAACTACTATGTGAGGGGATTATACCTAAAGAACCGTGTCCTTCGTCTATACGAACTCTACCTCCTCCTCGGCCTTCTCCAAGTAGTAGACGATCCACCACGAGAGCTATACTCCAAGCTTTGCCTCTAAACTTGAGGCAACTAGGTTTCTTTAAGTGCTAATCAAAGTACATAGATGATATAGAGTGAGGGTTATGGATTAAGTAGTCTAACTAATCCTTGTACTCAACACATGAGAGGGGGGGATTAGGGTTTGAAGAGAGGAAGCTTGAGGAGAGAGAAGGTGAGAAGAATAATCAAATGAGAAAATGAGTTATCATAATATATATCAAGCATTATTGTTTTTCAAGAAAAAAAAAGAAAATGATTTACAACCATGATTGATAAATATCTTATGGTGATTCATCTCCATGAGTCATTAAGCAATTATGAAGCATTAATGACATGGATGAATCATCCATATGACTCACTAATCTCATTTAATGTATATGCCACCTATACCTTCTTAGTCACCATCTTCTAGAAGCTTCTCGCGCAATTACGAGAACGCCCCTCCTATCCGTGAAAACAAGGAAAAACTTTAGACTGTATAAATCCAATAACCGGATACTAGTAACTGGCTTATACCAAAGCCGACTAGTAAAAACTGTCCGGATGTCGTACGTGCGTAAACACACGTATGCGTCCGTGTAAGTCGATGTACAACACCCCACGACTTGTGGGGAGGCGGAAATATGAAAAACGATCTTGTTCTATGCTCAATCATCGACTAACCGCATGAATCGAAGCTAAACGATAACTAACAACAAACATAGAAGTTCTAAACTACTATGTGAAGGGATTATACCTAAAGAACCGTGTCCTTCTTCTTTACGAACTCCACCTCCTCCTCGGCCTTCTCCAAGTAGTAGACGATCCACCACGAGAGCTAAACTCCAAGCTTTGCCTCTAAACTTGAGGCAACTAGGTATCTTTAAGTGCTAATCAAAGTACCTAGATGAAATAGAGAGAGGGTTATGGATTAAGTAGTCTAACTAATCCTTGTACTCAACACATGAGAGGGGAGGATTAGGGTTTGAAGAGAGAGAGCTTGAGGAGAGAGAAGGTGAGAATAATAATGAAATGAGAAAATGAGTTATCATAATATATATCAAGCATTTTATTTCATCAAGAAAAGATAATGATTTACAACCATGCTTGATAAATATCTAATGGTGATTCACATCCATGAGTCATTAAGCAATTAGGAAGCATTAATGACATGGATGAATCATCCATATGACTCACTAATCTCATTTAATGTATATGCCACCTTAACCTCCTTAGTCACCATCTTCTAGAAGCTTCTCGCGCAATTAAGAGAACGCCCCTCCTATCCGTGAAAACACGGAAAAACTTTAGACTGTATAAATCTAATAACCGGATACTAGTAACTGGCTTAAACCAAAGCCAACTAGTAAAAACTGTCCGAAAGTCGTACGCGCGTAAACGCACGTATGCGTCCGAACCCTTGTCGTAAAACCATACGACCTCTATATCATTTCGCCTGGAGTAGGGAAACTCTCTGCGTGGGACTCTAGAGACTCGACTACTACGCTGGCAGTGGGTTTAACAACAGACCGCAAGCGGCACTAGCTGTACGTAACGGTCCCCAGGTAGATGTCGATAAGAAGGCCGATAAGGAAACCCTTCCGAACTCCTACTAAGTCTGATGTGACAATCTCCGTACAGTCCGGTCTGTTCGTCTAAGACTATCGCATATCGGGCCTAGGGGGCGGCAAGCGTCAGTCCCCAAATAGCGGTATAAGTCGTGTCGGAACGAAGCCCATTACACCCTGAGAAACTACTGGAACCTACCAGCAAATCTCGCTTGCCCTGGCCAGGGACTTTGCGTAATGGCTCTCTGACACAGCGCGATATCAACCCCCAATACCGGGAGAGACGAATCCTGTCTAACCGCCACTGCCTCCAAGTGCTCGGAACTGCACCCAACTGCTACCTGTTTGCACGACTCCTTTGAGCCGTGGTAGGGTAGTAATCTAAGAACAGTGGGACATACTCGAGGCGAAGTAGCAGTGTCAAGTCTGCGGACTATGATGTAGTCATGTCACCTGGGAACTGTTCACTGACGACTGGTATAAAACCAACCAACAGTTCCCTGTGAGTCCTGTCCGGTGTACCCGTAACCTAACGAGCACCTGCATACTATCTCCAGTACGACGTACTGACGGCTGTGGGACAGACCATCTCCCCAACTGGGATGAGAAGCGTACACACTAGTCTACTCCGGAGTATCGATGCTCTGTCTCGATAATCCAACGACTAGGGACCTGAATAAGGATGTGCTTGTAGACAACCTAGCCCCCACTAATGTGACTGCCATCACAACACTGGTAGTCAAGCAAGATCCTAAGAGCTCTACCAATACGTATACTCACATAATAAGATAGAAAAACCAAGTAGCATACTACCATGTTTAGCAAGACTGTTATATACATATGAATATCCCAAGCTTCCATTAAGTAATATACAAACAAGTATGATACAATAATTGTTGCGCCACGGCAGCGCCCCGGCCGTCTATCCGAGGCCAAAATGCGGAATCAAAAATTTTCTTAACTTTCAAACCGGCGCTACCGCGGACAATAAACCCGGATCGTAACCATTAACCTAATGCTAGGTATCAAGAGAAGGGTAGAGAAGTATACCTAGCGATCCGTGTCCTTCGGTCTTCTCGTCGTCGTCCCGATCTTCCGCGGAATCACCATTCATCGTCTTCTCGTCGGAAAGGGCACCACGTAGCCGATATCTTTTACGGGCTCCCACCTCTGGGCCGAGGCAACTCGGGCGCGAAGTTGGCTAGCCGACGCATCCAAGAAGTGCTGTAGGCTAGTTTAGAATGGTTGTCTCACTTGGGGTAGTGAAGTTGCCATTGGTGATGGAGGAATGAGGTTAAGGAAAGATGGTGCTTTTATTTTTCCAAAACAAGAAGAATGAGATGAAGAAATATGTGCCACCACAAAAATCAATCTCTCATCTCCCTCCCTCTAAGTGGCCGGCCTCCTCTTGAAGAATGGTGAATGGAAAAACTAATACAAGAGGGAGGTGAGTGTAGTAGAAGAATAATGGTGACCACACCCAAAACCATCATCACAATATCAAATCAATTCCAATCAACATAAAGCAAGAAAATGATGATAGAAAAGAATGGTATCAAAAGATGCTTTCATAATCAATCCATATGCAAGAAACCCCTCCACAATATGTTATTTGCAAACTTGCAAATAACCCCCTCGATCGGAAAAGTCCGGCCGGGAAAGAACAAAGGAAAACCGGCCGGAACGGAATGCAAACTGGCAACTCCAGAAAACTGGTCCCGTAATAAATTACAGGAAAACCCCGCTACTGCATATACATGCCCGCATATGTATTCCCACTGAACACAAATGCAAGAGACAAAATCTACACTGTACTATACTAGGATCTGGCTTAAACCAAAACCGGCTAGTAATATCCGTCCGATCCTGATCCGTGCAATACCGCATGTATCTGATCGAAACCTGCCATATATCCATACGGCCACAAGTACAAACCGTCCGATCCTGATCCGTGGAATACCGCACGTATCTGATCGGACCCTGCCATATCTCCATACGGCCTCTACAGCGTTTCGCCCGAAACTTGAGTAACTGTCTGTATGGTGGACTCTAAAGACTCGTCAATACTATGGCTGTGGATTTAACCACTAGCACGTCAGAGGTATTAGCCATACATGACGGGCTACCAGCTATTGACTAAAAGGGACGTCGATGAGCAAACTCATCCTGACACCCTACTGAGCCTGTCAGTGACAATATCCGTACAGTCCGGTCTGTTCGTCTATGAGTATCGCATGGCGGGCCTAGGGGGTTGGTAAAAGTCAGACCGCCAAAAGCGGTACAAGTCGTGTCGGAGTGTAGCCCAGAACACCCTGAGATACTACTGCAATACCTACCAGTAAATCTCCTGCCTAGGCTGAGGGCTTTGTGTAATGGCTCTCCTAGACACAGCGCGACCTCACCCCCCAATACCGGGAGAGACGAACCCCTGCAGATCCGCTCACTGCCTCCTTGTGGCTCGGGACTGTACCCAACTAAAACCTATTTGCACGACTCCTTTGAGCCGTGGTAGGGTAGTAATCAAAGTACAGTGGGAACTCACACGAGACAAATGACGATCCCTAGGTCGATGGACTAACCTGTACACATGTCACCAGGGAACTGCTATCTGACGTCAGGTATAAGACCAACTAGCATGTTCCCGGCGAGTCCTGTCCGGTGAACTCATAACCTAATGAGCACCTGTATACATCTTAGGTGAACCAACTGACACCAGTGGCTTGTGAGACCGGCCACCGCCCCTCGTCGGGGTCTCGACTGTATACACTAGTCTACTCTGGAGTATCGATGCCCTGTCTCGAAACTCCCACGACTAGGGACCTTTTAAGGATGTGCCTATAGACTGCAGCTCCTACTTATATGATCGCCCTCATACTGCTGGCAGTCAAGCAAGAATCCTAGGGGCTCTATCAACGTGTAATAGCGACCTGTCAGGTCACCTAAAGCAGTACACGATGATAAAGATGAACCAGATAGCATACTATCATCTTGAGTAAGACTGTCCTACTGGGACAGGTCCTTCCTCAATCATTGCAATCACGTGTCTGTGATCTAATAATTGACTCTGAGGGCACTATCTCCAACAATCTCCCACTTGCACTAAAGGCTAATTATTGTGATGTCGCATACTCACAGCCCGTGTGATACCGAACTCCCAACTCCTCTACAAGTCAGTCTTACAAAACTCGTTTGCGAAACTATTGCGTTCGAGGAATAGCCTTAGTGAGTGGATCCGCTTTGATGTTTCTTTCTATGTCTCTCTATATCTTAAGTTCGCGGAGAAAGCCATCTCCCGAAAAGAGCAATACCTGTCTTAGAATGTGTCTGGATGTCTGATGGGACCTAGCTCATAAATGAACTCCAAATCCAAACTTCTTAGACTGTATCGTCAACTGAACTTAATCAGTATCCTGCGCCATGCCTTCCCTCAGTATCCACCTAGACCACCTGTCCAAAATACTGCCCCTCTTCAGAGGGAAAACTATAACTCTGACAGCCACTGTGCCATCCAGGTCACCTTGGAAGCCTGGAATGATAACCGTCTCCTAAAGGAGGCTACCGTTATCAATTCCCTAGAACATCAACTTATGTTCTAAAACTGCTTCCGATTGTTTCTCCAGGATTGGATGAATATCAACTTATTGCACCTACTGCAAGAACAACATCTGGTGTGGTACTTGACATCTCATGATTGACTCAATTGCCTGAGCAAGTGATCTTCCAATCATGCACATTCCTCTCTATTTTAGTCTGTAAGACACCTTTAGAGAGGGTGACTCCATCACCTGCAGGTACACCACCATGCCAGGAGTCGTCCATTCTAAATACTCTTAGAATGCTGTCTAAGTACCCTTATTGGGAAACCACACAAATCTAGATCTAAAACCATAGATCCAGTAACCAGAATGTCTGATATAATATCCAAGTCCTATGTGGAGAAACTACTGTGTGACAACCAAAGTATAACCGATCGTAGTATAGGAGTTTCTTTTCCTATTCTATGTATGTCACCCAAATACCATGACATCACACCCTACTACCTTCTCAACAGATCCATCCCCTATTCTGATGAAGTCAAACCTATGACTGTCACATCAGAAATTGATGATCTATCTCCGCTATATCTGCTTTAGTCTATAAATAGACATAAGCCACTTGTCCACCAATGCTTCCGCTGCTCCCACTGACTACGACAACCCTGTGGCAGAGTCATATAGACGTACACTTCTAAAGCCAGTTTAGAACGACGCTATACTCATCCTCCTGCCGGGTCTCGCAGCCTGGAACAACAGCAATGGTAAGTCTGGGTAAACAAGAACCTCCTTGCCACCGTCCTTGAGCATACCGAAGTACTTCTCGGGTGCCTGAGGTTACCCACTTTATCTGCGGAGTGGCCAAATGGAATGTCAAATCAGATTGAATCTTTAGGTTCTTATCAAATCTTCAGTAATCGTTTGCGGTTCTGGAATCACTTCCAGTTCTACCATACTCCCACTACTGTTTTCTGAAAAAAATCCACTTTTGTTAAAACTGTGGCGAGTCTAGAACAATATCACTATTGATCTTCCAGATGGTAGAAAGTCAACCCTCGTCATAGCCCGGGTCAACCCATAAACAGCCATTACAGAAACGTTCCTTGAGTTGTCCAGTGTCTGGTTTTAATCATAAGCCGGACAACTCCCCGTGCCTTAACATCGTTAAGACATGAACTGTTCTATATCCAATATAGAACCAGAGGCACTGATTTAATTGAACCAGATTCAAATCATGCAGCTGTCTCCAGTGCATGTTGACTAAATGGAAGGAGGCCGATCAGCGTTACTCAACTTAAGAATGTTTCCAATTATGAGTAACCTGAAAGAGAAGCAAGTTCTCTTAATCATCACTATCAACTGAATACCATACACAAGTATCTACATCTTCGATTCAACTTGAAGAATCCCGATACTTGCAACACCTGGTTCTCTACTTTATTCAAATACCTATAACTTCTCAAAATTCGGACCCTGTGTTTCCACGAAACACTTGTCTAAAAACTAGAGAAGTCATAAGTAAACCGAATATAGTACGAGGACCAACCCCTCTGTCCTGATGGACCCTGGACAACATACAATACTCTGTATAAGTCCCTTGAGTCTGATAACTCATTCACTGTGTGTCGTAGGTTGAAAACTGTACTTATGGTTAAGAAGAATTACACCGCTGTTTAATGCTCCTTACCTAACCATCCACTGATATAGGTAAATGTCGTAGACATAATTTCAAAAAGGTATATCTCACTCTATAAAAAATAGACGTACAGATATATCAATTTGAAATTGGTGCATAATAGCGGATATTCAAAACCAAATAATTGCCGTCCGGCAAACAACCCAGGTGACTTCCTCAAATATCACCGATTACAATGAATCCCGATATAATGAGGATGATCACCCAATTCCCAATAACTTACTCCCACTCATCATCTGTAAAACCTTACAGATGTGAGAATCATACCTGGTAAATACATACCATGGAGTAAGTGTCTAATCGGGAAATCAGTTTTCCTTTAACAGTACACAGTGAAACTGGAACATTGAAATGTTTCGTTGGGGTATCCTGGTATTCCTAGTAATGCCTCTTCCATTATCCAGATTCACAACTGTAACCGTATAATTCTTTGCCATTTCTCCAAATCCCTTTATATGTCTTTAGTCATTACCTTCTGTACACCCCTTTAGACCAAATGGTTTTCTTCCTTCCCTACCGTTCGGCACCAGCCTATGGTTTGGAAGAAGACTATCCAATAAGAATAATGGGTGTACTGTCCTAATCCTAGGAGCACTCGCAACACAAGAGAAGGTGAAGATAAAAGACAACCGAATAAACCTTATTCCTATTTCTCCTGAACCAGAATCCATCCCCGAACTGGAACAAGTTCCTTTCGAGTTCGTATATAACCATACGATGGATTATACAAGAAAACTTGGGATCTTCGTAGTGATACGGAGTGTCCTGGAGAAATACAAAGGTGATTTAGGATTGGCGAAGAAATACTTGGTTTGGTCGCGAATAGCAGTCACAATTTACTTTGCCCTCTTACTAATCCCTTGCTTTGTCTGAACTTAATACCTTCTGTACACCGTTTAGGCTAATTGGAATTCTTCATTCCCCACCGTTTGGCACCAGCCTAAGGTTTGGAAGAAGACTATCCAATTTGCGTAATAGGTGTACTATCTCCTAAGCCAAGGAGTACTCGCAATCTGAGAGAGAAGGTAAAAGGAAAAGGCAACTGAATAGTCCTATTCGTTTTCTCCAGAACCAGAAACCATCCTCGAATTCCTTCGAGTTCGTATATAACCATACGATGGTTTTGTCCAATGGAAGTGGACGTTCGTAGTAATACGGGGTGTCCAGGAGAAAAGGGTAAAAGTAGGAGTGGCAATGAGGTTAGCGACTCTGACAATCCAAAAGCCAGTGTTATAGAAGATTCGGTCAACTTGGTCACTGAGTTATAGTCCAGGGTCGGGTCAATGGTCGCTGCCAAAGAGAGAGAGAAAAGAAACACTGAGCGTGCACTCTAACCTAGATCAGAATGGTTATAACTTTATCTAATCTGGAAACCTCCCACTGTAACGTCAAATTCTTCTCCAAACCTGAAAGAAGAATTAGCCGGGATCACCCGAGGAGTAAACCAACTCATCAGTGGGAATCGGGACCCAACTATCATCGCATGATAACGTGACGGAATCCACTCACGTCACCACACTCCAGAAGGTATGCGCATGCCTGGCAAGTTTCAGTTTCTTTAGAAACTCCCAATATATGTTTTTACCCCTAGGACCCAAGTGACCTTGACTGAGCCAACATATCAAAGGATCCTAGTCAAGTTCAACCCGTCATTATCTTGATTGCATTAGACCCACCCGCACGAGTCCTTGACTGAGCCAAAATGACCGTACGACTGTCCTAACCAATCACATATCCATAAGACAGAAAAGCATTACAGAGCTACCGCACACTACGCCTCGGCTGAGCACAACATACGTAGCACGAATACTAAGCAATACTAATCTGAAATGACGGAGGGCTACGGCTGGTTTTTGGCGAAAAACCTTTAACGTAATGAACTTGATATCGTTGAAGGAACCGGATAACTTTTTATAAAAATATAGTGACGAAAACCTTTGCTAAAGAGGTCACTCCCGGTGAAGGGATCTCGGCTCTTTCCCCATAGAATGAGGTGCAGGATATTCCAACTGAATACCACGATGCAAAGCTAAAGTAATCGGCTATAGTGAAGTTATTACCCTGACGCAAACTTCTATCCAAGGGGTCACTCCCGGTGAAAGGATCTCGGCCCTTGCCTCGTCGACTGAGGTGCTGGATATTCATAACCGAATACCACTGTGCAAAACAAAAGAGAACGCCCTTGCAATAACAGCTTTTTGAAAAAAGTGTTCCAACAACATCAGAATAGGTTTGTTTAGCTTGCATTGATCCGAATCAACGCAGTCCCATCAATTGATCACACCAATAAAGAACGAAAATAATGATGCACGTATATGCCATCCGCATTCGCCACTGGGTCCCGTCATCACCCGTTAGGTTACTTAACTAACGACAGAGCGGGGACTGGACTAGCGCGGAAGCAAAACATATACAACATCTACTAGTATATATATCAATATATAATATTTCGCTCAAGGCGTGATAAAATGCAACATCACAGAAATGTACAGCATCACAGAACAATACAGATATCTGGGATCCCCGGGTTTCACAGAGCCACTACCGAAACCCGATGTTCCCCTGGTCGTGTGGATAGCCTGTGCAATGAAATCCTAGACCCCTACGGGCGCGGCAAGTTACCCGCCAAAACCTGAAGCGAGGCAGCCCCCTTCAGCAATGTGAATGGACCATCCAGCACTTCACGGAATCCGGTAACTTGGGCACCCCTCCTGGGTCAACCTGTACCCCCTACGAGTGCGGCGAATAGCCCGCCAATTCTAGAGTAAAGCCCCCTCCGTCTCAAATCCATGAGATGCAGTCCCGTTGCCCTCTAGAACCCGGCTATCCGTGCACCCCTCCGCGGGGTAATCCTAGTACAGAAAGTAAAATATACATACAACGGGTACATCGACCTCGACCTGGTCGTGCCCCAAAAGAATAATACAAACAGGCAGTGACGGCAGTCCACATGTCGGACGCTCGCCCCGCAATATCAAATGTACATATAAAACAAAACTGTACTACCACTGCAACCAGGCTATCCACCACGACCGATCCGCAACATCACAGCACAAACACATAACATCAACGTGAATGTCACGTTCGCAAATCCGTCTAACCGGGCTATAGCAGTTAGACAGGATTTACCGATCAAGTGACATTCACGGTCGCAGATATAATGTAAATACTGTGAAACAATGTGTTTAAAATATCCGATCGATCAAATTTTACCAAGTGGGCCCCCAAGCAATACTGTAGCACTCACAGAAATTCTGGGCCCAAACATAATATTCCAGAAACCCTATTTTCACCCCGGAAGCCCACTGGAAACATTCGACACGTCGATCCCTCTATACTGCGGCGGAACCGCGGCTCCAAATAGGGTTTGGCCGCGGTTCCGCGCTCTCCCTGAAAGATCAATCTCTCGAATTTCCCCAGAATTCTTAGGACTTCTAGTACATCAATTTTCTACAACCTGAAAAAATTTTCGAGCCAGAAAAAATTCGACAGAAAACTGATGTGAAGAAAACGCGGGTTTTTGGAATTTTGGTCGATCGGAAATGTAAAACATATTAAACAAAGCTAGACTATGTTAATGGCGAGGCTCTGATACCATGTTGCGCCCCGGCAGCGCCCCGGCCGTCTATCCGAGGCCAAAATGCGGAATCAAAAATTTTCTTAACTTTCAAACTGGCGCTACCGCGGACAATAAACCCGGATCGTAACCATTAACCTAATGCTAGCTATCAAGAGAAGGGTAGAGAAGTATACCGAGCGATCCGTGTCCGTCGGTCTTCTCGTCGTCGTCCCGATCTCCCGCGGAATCACCATTCGTCGTCTTCTCGTCGGAAAGGGCACCACGTAGCCGATTTCTTTTACGGGCTCTCACCTCTGGGCCGAGGCAACTCGGGCACGAAGTTGGCTAGCCGACGCGTCCAAGAAGTGCTGTAGGCTAGTGTAGAATGGTTGTCTCATTTGGGGTAGTGAAGTTGCCATTGGTGATGGAGGAATGAGGTTAAGGAAGGATGGTGCTTTTATTTTTCCAAAACAAGAAGAATGAGATGAAGAAATATGTGCCACCACAAAAATGAATCTCTCATCTCCCTCCCTCCAAGTGGCCGGCCTCCTCTTGAAGAATGGTGAATGGAAAAACTAATACAAGAGGGAGGTGAGTGTAGTAGAAGAATAATGGTGACCACACCCAAAACCATCATCACAATATCAAATCAATTCCAATCAACATAAAGCAAGAAAATGATGATAGAAAAGAATGGTATCAAAAGATGCTTTCATAATCAATCCATATGCAAGAAACCCCTCCACAATATGTTATTTGCAAACTTGCAAATAACCCCCTCCATCGGAAAAGTCCGGCCGGGAAAGAACAAAGGAAAACCGGCCGGAACGGAATGCAAACTGGCAACTCCAGAAAACTGGTCCCGTAATAAATTACAGGAAAACCCCGCTACTGCATATACATGCCCGCATATGTATTCCCACAGAACACAAATGCAAGAGACAAAATCTACACTGTACTATACTAGGATCTGGCTTAAACCAAAGCCGGCTAGTAATATCCGTCCAATCCTGATCCGTGCAATACCGCACGTATCTGATCGAAACCTGCCATATATCCATACGGCCACAAGTACAAACCGTCCGATCCTGATCCGTGGAATACCGCACGTATCTGATCGGACCCTGCCATATCTCCATACGGCCTCTACAGCGTTTCGCCCGAAACTTGAGTAACTGTCTGTGTGGTGGACTCTAAAGACTCGTCAATACTATGGCTGTGGATTTAACCACTAGCACGTCAGAGGTATTAGCCATACATGACGGGCTACCAGCTATTGACTAAAAGGGACGTCAATGAGCGAACTCATCCTGACACTCTACTGAGCCTGTCAGTGACAATATCCGTACAGTCCGGTCCGTTCGTCTATGAGTATCGCATGGCGGGCCTAGGGGGTTGGTAAAATTCAGACCCCCAAAAGCGGTACAAGTCGTGTCGGAGTGTAGCCCAGAATACCCTGAGATACTACTGGAATACCTACCAGTAAATCTCCTGCCTCGGCCGAGGGCTTTGTGTAATGGCTCTCCTAGACACAGAGTGACCTCACCCCCCAATACCGGGAGAGACGAACCCCTGCAGATCCGCTCACTGCCTCCATGTGGCTCGGGACTGTACCCAACTAAAACCTATTTGCACGACTCCTTTGAGCCGTGGTAGGGTAGTAATCAAAGTACAGTGGGAACTCACACGAGACAAATGACGATCCCCAGGTCGATGAACTAACCTGTACACATGTCACCAGGGAACTGCTATCTGACGTCAGGTATAAGACCAACTAGCATGTTCCCGGCGAGTCCTGTTCGGTGTACTCATAACCCAATGAGCACCTGTATACATCTTAGGTGAACCAACTGACACCAGTGGCTTGTGAGACCGACCACCGCCCCTCGTCGGGGTCTCGACTGTATACACTAGTCTACTCTGGAGTATCGATGCCCTGTCTCGAAACTCCCACGACTAGGGACCTTTTAAGGATGTGCTTATTGACTGCAGCTCCCACTTATATGATCGCCCTCATACTGCTAGCAGTCAAGCAAGAATCCTAGGGGCTCTATCAACGTGTAATAGCGACCTGTCAGGTCACCTAAAGCAGTACACGATGATAAAGATGAACCAGATAGCATACTGTCATCTTGAGTAAGACTGTCCTACTGGGACAGGTCCTCCCTCAATCATTGCAATCACGTGCCTGTGATCCAATAATTGACTCTGAGGGCACTATCTCCAACAATAATGGCCCCTAGGGCATATACACTAACAATCTCCCACTTGCACTAGGGCCATGTACTTGCATATCGAAGACCGATGATCTCGAGTAGCCTCTCGAACTGAATCTGAGGTAGGGCCTTCGTGAATGGATCAGCAATGTTCTCTTCAGAAGCAACTCTCCGAACCTCGATCTCCTGGCGATCAATGATCTCCCAGATCAGGTGATACCGCCTTAAGATGTGTCTGGATTTCTGATGGGACATTGGTACTTTCGCTAAAGTTATAGCTCCGTTGTTGTCGCAATACAGAGGTACTGGATCAACTATGGTAGGAACCACCTGAAGTTCTGTTAGGAACTTCTTCATCCAGACAGCTTCTTTTGCGGCATCGCAAGCAGCTATATACTCCGCTTCCATCGTCGAGTCAGCAACGGTGTCCTGCTTGGAGCTCTTTCAGCACACCGCCCCTCCATTGAGGGTAAAAACATAACCCGACATGGACTTGGAATCGTCCTTATCACTCTGGAAGCCGGAATCAGCAAAGGCCTCCAACCTGAGGTCTTTTCCGCCGTAAACCAAGAACATCTCCTTAGTCCTTCTCAGGTACTTGAGAATGTTCTTTACTGCTATCCAGTGCTTTTCCCCTGGGTCTGACTGATACCGGCTTACCACGCTCAGTGCGTAAGCTACATCTGGTCTGGTGCACAACATCGCATACATTATAGAGCCTACCGCAGAAGCGTAGGGTATAATAGACATGCGTTCCCTTTCCAAATCAGTCTTGGGAGACATCTCTTTGGAGAGGGTGATTCCGTGACAAGCCGGTAGATTACCGCGCTTAGAATCTTCCATACTGAATCTTTTCAGTACAGTGTCGATATACCTGGACTGCGAAAGTCCCAACATCCTCTTGGATCTATCACGATAGATCCGGATCCCCAGAATGTAAGAGGCATCACCCAGGTCTTTCATGGAGAACCTGTGTGACAAGAATCCTTTGACAGATTGTAGCATAGGAATGTCATTTCCTATCAATAGAATGTCATCCACGTACAAGACGAGGAATACGACACTTCTGGCTACAACTTTACTATATATGCACGGTTCATCTGGATTTTTGATAAAGTCATATTCTTTGACTGTCTCATCAAAACAGATGTTCCAACTCCGCGATGCCTTCTTTAGTCCATAAATGGACTTAAGCAGCTTGCATACTTTCCCGCTGCTCCCACTCTGATTGAAACCCTCTGGCTGATCCATATAGACGCACTCTTCTAAATTTCCATTTAGAAAAGCCGTCTTTACGTCCATCTGCCAGATTTCATAATCATGGAAGGCAGCAATAGCAAGAAGGACCCGAATGGATTTGAGCATAGCCACTGGAGAAAAAGTTTCGTCATAGTCCAAACCAGGTCTTTAACGAAAACCCTTTGCAACAAGTCTAGCCTTATAGGTTTCCACCTGTCCATCTACACCAATATTTTTCTTGAAGATCCATTTGCATCCTATGGGTTTTACCCCATCTGGAGCAAAGTCCAAAGTCCATACTTTGTTGGTGTACATGGACTCCATTTCGGTCCGCATTGCATCTAGCCATCGTACCGAGTCGCCGCTCTGGATGGCCTGCTGGAAGTCAGTAGGTTCATCATCATCTATGATGCAATCCTCTCTATCCCCATCTATGAGAAAACCGTAGTATCTCTCAGGCGGATGAGACGGCCTACTACTCCTGCGGAGGGGTGCGGGAATGTCCTGTTCTTCTTGAACTTCCGGTTCTACCAAACTTTCAGTAGCAACTTGTGGTTCTGGAATTTCTTCCAGTTCTATTTCGCTCCTACTTATTTCCTTTTCTAAAAACTGCTGTTCCAGAAAATGGGCATTACGAGAAACAAAAACCTTTTGTTCCTCTACGTAATAGAAATAAATCCCTTGGAGTTCTTTGGATATCCCACAAACTTACATTTTACTGATCGTGCCTCGAGCTTGTCCACATGCTGCTTTTTAACAAAAGCTGGACATCCCCAAATCTTCATATGCTGAAGATGGGGTTTCTTCCCACTCCACATCTGATATGGGGTGGTAGGCACAGTCTTGGTAGGAGCCCTGTTCAGAAGATATGCCGCTGAATCTAGCGCATAACCCCAAAAAGGTCACGGTAACTCAGCATTACTTATCTGGATCGTACCATATCCAATAGGGTTCGATTCCGTCTTTCCGATACACCGTTATACTGTGGAGTGTATGGAGGAGTAAGCTGAGAGAGAATTCCTTTCTCTTTTAGGTAACCTAGGAACTCGGCACTCAAGTATTCACCACCTCGATCAGATCTAAGTGTCTTGAAACTTTTGCCGGTTTGGTTTTCTACTTCATTCTTATACTCTTGGAATTTCTCAAAAGACTCGGATTTATGTTTCATCAGATAAATGAATCCGTATCTTGAGTAATCATCCGTGAAAGTAATGATATAGGAAAAACCACCTCTTGCATGCGTAGACATTGGACCACATACATCACTGTGTATGAGTCCTAAGAGCTCGCTCGCTCTTACTCCTTGTCCAGTAAATGGAGTCTTTGTCATCTTTCCTTTGAGACAAGATTGACAAGTGTCATAAGTTTGATATTCGAACGAGTCCAAATATCCTTCTCTATGCAACTTAGTCAACCTTCTCTCATTGAGTGACCCAGTCTACAATGCCATAAGAAAGCTTTATTTAAATCTGGAGACTTTCTTTTTAGTGTGTTCTGGACATTGAAAATTTGGAGTTGGTTTAAAACATATATACCGTTATTTAGTGTACCGGACCCAATCAAACCATGATTAAGGTGGATGTTAACAACATCTCTTACAAACGTGAAATCATAACCTTTATTTGATAACAAGGAAACTGATATGATATTACACGTTAAGCTTGGTACAAAAAAACAGTTATGTAAAACCAAAATGTGTCCACTCGTCAATCCTAGGTGATAATCCCCGACGGACGCAGCTCCCACGCTAGCTCCGTTAGCAACCTTTAGGGTCATATCACCTTCCTTCAGCACTCTACAGTTTCTCAGTTCCTGCAATGAATTGCAAATATGAGATCCTGATCCGGTATCCAATACCCAGGAAGTAGAGTTGATCGATAGACAATTCTCAATTACAAACACACCTGAAGTCGAAGCCACAGCTTGCTTCGGTTCCTGGTTCTTGGCGTTCCATGCCTTGCAATCCTTCTTCCAGTGCCCTTTCCTGTGACAATAGAAGCACTCATCCTGGCCAACTACCGGTACCGCAAACTTTTTCTTTCCCTTCCCTCCCACCTTACTTACACCTCCTCTAGGTCTGGGGACGGCCTTCTTCTTCCTTCCTTTGGCCCTAGCCTTGGACCCGGAAGAAGATGCACCACCAACAAACATAGCGGGTGTTTCCCTTGCCTTCTGCAAGGTGCCCTCTGCACTCCTTAACATGTTTAGGAGTTCCGGAAGTTCAACTTCTTTTCTTTGAATGTTGAAGTTCAGGATAAACTGGGCGTAGGTGGAAGGAAGGGACTGGAGAATAAGGTCTGTATAGAGCTCATTATCCAAAGTCGTCCCAAGGTCTGCGAGCTCTTCTATATAGCCATCATCTTTAGGACATGTTCTCCTACCGATGACCCGACAGCCAACCTCGCTCGAAACAAGTTCTTAGAGGTCTCGTATCTTGCTATACGAGATTGCTCTCCATAAAGTTCCTTTGTATGGAGAAATATGGCATCTAGTTCCATATCCTCGTGCCTCCTCTGATGTTCATTGTTCATCGAGGCAAACACGATGCACTTGGCTTTCGCGCAATCGAAATCCCAGGTTTTGCGGATTTCCTTATCCCCATTACTGGATTTGGGACCAGGGACAGCAGGTGCCGTAGCGGTGAGGACGTACCCCAATTTGTCATAGGTCAAAGCCATTTTGACATTCCGCAGCCAATCTTTATAGTTTGGCCCTGTCAGTATATTTTTCTCTAAAAGTAACTTAAGTCCAGTCATTTTCAGGGTCGCTGCAATTAGGAGAGAGAGAAGAAAACTCTTTAGCATGATGCTCTTGCAAGTTTAGAGTGGTTATTAGTTTATCTAAACTGGATGGCTCCCACAGTTTCTCGAATCCTTCCTCAAACTATAAAAGAAGAATTAGCCAGGACTATTCTCACTGTACAATACTTGCTTAACCGTTCAGCCAGGCTGGTGTCGGTACTTCGAGGAAGGTTTTCCAACGCTTTCGCGAAGTTCCTTAATTAAATAACCTCTTTTCTCTGGGGGCGTAACCCCGCTGACACCTTTCTTGACACCTACTTGGTTTATAGCATTGATCGTTAAGTGACGAATATCCTGATAAGTAGCATATACTCACAGTAGGATCGGGATCCAAATATCATCGTATGATAATGTTGAAGGAATGCTATCAACATTCATCAAACTCCAAATGGTATGCATCTCTTTGCAAATTTCAGTTTCTTTAGAAATTCCCGATTTAAGTTTTTGCCCCATGCTCTTATGACCTTGGCTTTGGTCAAAATGTTATAAGTCACATGTCAAGTTCTACCCGTCATTATCTTGTCAATTTGAACCCATCCGTATATACCCCTGACTTTGGTCAAATGATAATACGACTGCCCCAAACCAACTCATCTATCTTATGCAACAAATGAAATTCCAGCAGCTACCAAACACTATGCCTTCACTTTGGCCAAAATGCATAGCTTGAATACTACTGAATACTCAAATGAAATGACGGAGGGCTACGAATGGTTTTGGCGAAACCGTGAACGTAGTGAACTTGATATAACCGAAGGAACCTGATAGCTTTTAAAAGGAGTGGTTAAGGCTCCGTATTTAAAAATATCTTTTTTTAAAATTAACCGAGTGGTTTCTTTTAAATTGTTCCAACGATTAAACTTTTGGTTTATTTTCTTTGCATTATAAATAATGCGTCCCATCATTAACCTATCATTGCAGAAAACAACGAAAATACAACGTCCTCTTATGCCATCCGCATTCGCCACGGGGTCCCGTCATTACCCGTTAGGTTACTTAACTAACGACAGAGCGGGGGCTGGGCTAGCGCGGGTGTAAAACATAAGTGACGTCTAAATAGCTATCATATATAGATATTGTACATTCGTCAGATGCAATAATAGGCATTCCAGATCACAGATGAACTTTATTGGATTTACAAGCAATCCGTGTTTGTTTTGAGCCTGCAACAAAAGACGGATTACACAGTTGTGATGAATAGCCATTACCCCACCCAAGACCCCAACGGGTACGGCAAACTACCCACCCGGCAGTTTGTGCACCCCACCTTGGGTCTGTCCTAGGAGCAAAAACAGTAAAATGAAATAATACAACGGTGGCTACAACCGCAACCTGGATATGCCCCGCAAAATAATATAACAACAAATTACATTTACATCAAATGAATTAAATAAAAACCAATCTTATAACCCCGGCTAATCATCACAACAGTCCAATACAGTTCATATCCACAAACAGTAAAAACCATTACAGAAATGTGCAACCCCCTGCCAACCGACATACTAGCAGTTAGGGGAGGTTTACGAACACATTATACAAACACAGATATAATCCAACAAGCAAATACCGTATAATTTCGATCGATTAAACACATTTAATTTTGCTCCAATACTTCTCTGTAAATCTGAAACCTGAGAAAAAATTAAAAATTCCAGAAAATACCAAATATCACAGAGAACCAACACAGGAAATTTGGGCTGGTGAATCGGCAACTCGGCGGCGGATAGGGTGGATTCGCCGCGGTTCCGCGGCGCTTTAGCCGATTCATGATCCCAATTTTCTTGGGCGTTCTTCTACTATCATTTAAGGCTTTCTGAAGGTCCCTGAAAAATATTTGGGCCTCATTTAAAAATCGACAGAAACCATGATATCGGGGTTTTCCGGATTTGGTTTTTTATCGTTCGAAATTCATACAATTTTGCAAGTGAGTTAATTACTGTTTAGCGAGGCTCTGATACCACTGTAAGTCGATGTACAATACCCCACGACTTGTGGAGAGGCGGAAATATGAAAAACGATCTTGTTCTATGCTCAAACATCGACTAACCGCATGAATCGAAGCTAAACGATAACTAACAACAAACATAGAAGTTCTAAACTACTGTGTGAAGGGATTATACCTAAAGAACCGTGTCCTTCTTCTTTACGAACTCCACCTCCTCCTCGGCCTTCTCCAAGTAGTAGACGATCCACCACGAGAGCTAAACTCCAAGCTTTGCCTCTAAACTTGAGGCAACTAGGTATCTTTAAGTGCTAATCAAAGTACCTAGATGAAATAGAGAGAGGGTTATGGGTTAAGTAGTCTAACTAATCCTTGTACTCAACACATGAGAGGGGAGGATTAGGGTTTGAAGAGAGAGAGCTTGAGGAGAGAGAAGGTGAGAATAATAATGAAATAAGAAAATGAGTTATCATAATATATATCAAGCATTTTATTTTATCAAGAAAAGAAAAGATAGTGATTTACAACCATGCTTGATAAATATCTAATGGTGATTCACATCCATGAGTCATTAATCAATTATGAAGCATTAATGACATGGATGAATCATCCATATGACTCACTAATCTCATTTAATGTATATGCCACCTTAACCTCCTTAGTCACCATCTTCTAGAAGCTTCTCGCGCAATTACGAGAACGCCCCTCCTATCCGTGAAAACACGGAAAAACTTTAGACTGTATAAATCCAATAACCGGATACTAGTAACTAGCTTAAACCAAAGCCGACTAGTAAAAACTCTCCGAAAGTCGTACGTGCGTAAACGCACGTATTCGTCCGAACCCTTGTCGTAAAACCATACGACCTCTATATCGTTTCGCCTGGAGTAGGGAAACTCTCTGCGTGGGACTCTAGAGACTCGACTACTACGCTGGCAGTGGGTTTAACCACAGACCGCAAGCGGAACTAGCTGTACGTAACGGTCCCCAGGTAGATGTCGATAAGAAGGCCGATGAGGAAACACATCCGAACTCCTACTGAGTCTGATGTGACAATCTCCGTACAGTCCGGTCTGTTCGTCTAAGACTATCGCATATCGGGCCTAGGGGGCGGCAAGCGTCAGTCCCCTAATAGCGGTATAAGTCGTGTCGGAGCGAAGCCCATTACACCCTGAGAAACTACTGGAACCTACCAGCAAATCTCGCTTGCCCTGGCCAGGGACTTTGCGTAATGGCTCTCTGACACAGCGCGATATCAACCCCCAATACCGGGAGAGACGAATCCTGTCTAACCGCCACTGCCTCCAAGTGCTCGGGACTGCACCCAACTGCTACCTGTTTGCACGACTCCTTTGAGCCGTGGTAGGGTAGTAATCTAAAACAGTGGGACACACTCGAGGCGAAGTAGCAGTGTCAAGTCTGCAGACTATGCTGTACTCATGTCACCTGGGAACTGTTCACTGACGACTGGTATAAAACCAACCAACAGTTCCCTGTGAGTCTTGTCCGGTGTACCCGTAACCTAACGAGCACCTGCATACTATCTCCAGTACGACGTACTGACGGCTGTGGGACAGACCATCTCCCCAACTGGGATGAGAAGCGTACACACTAGTCTACTCCGGAGTATCGATTCTCTGTCTCGATAATCAAACGACTAGGGACCTGAATAAGGATGTGCTTGTAGACTACCCAGCCCCTACTAGTGTGACTGCCATCACAACGCTGGTAGTCAAGCAAGATCCTAAGAGCTCTACCAATACGTATACTCACATATTAAGATAGAAAAACCAAGTAGCATACTACCATGTTTAGCAAGACGGTTATATACATGTGAATATCCCAAGCTTCCATTAAGTAATATACAAACTAGTATGATACAATAATGGCCCCTAGGGCATATACACTAACAGTCCGAACCCTTGTCGTAAAACCATACGACCTCTATATCGTTTCGCCTGGAGTAGGGAAACTCTCTGTATGGGACTCTAGAGACTCGACTACTACGCTGGCAGTGGGTTTAACCACAGACCGCAAGCGGCACTAGCTGTACGTAACGGTCCCCAGGTAGATGTCGATAAGACGGCCGATGAGGAAACCCATCCGAATTCCTACTGAGTCTGATGTGACAATCTCCATACAGTCCGGTCCATTCGTCTAAGACTATCGCCTATCGGGCCTAGGGGTGGCAAGCGTCAGTCCCCTAATAGCGGTATAAGTCGTGTCGGAGCGTAGCCCATTACACCCTGAGAAACTACCGGAACCTACCAGCAAATCTCGCTTGCCCTGGCCAGGGACTTTGCGTAATGGCTCTCTGACACAGCGCGATATCAACCCCCAATACAGGGAGAGACGAATCCTGTCTAACAGCCACTACCTCCAAGTGCTCGGGACTGCACCCAACTGCTACCTGTTTGCACGACTCCTTTGAGCCGTGGTAGGGTAGCAATCTAAGAATAGTGGGACACACTCGAGGCGAATTAGCAGTGTCAAGTCTGCGGACTATGCTGTACTCATGTCACCAGGGAACTGTTTACTGACGACCGGTATAAAACCAACCAACAGTTCCCTGTGAGTCCTGTCCGGTGTACCCGTAACCTAACGAGCACCTACATACTATCTCCAGTACAACGTACTGACGGCTGTGGGACAGACCATCTCCCCAACTGGGATGAGAAGCGTACACACTAGTCTACTCCGGAGTATCGATGCCCTGTCTCGATAATCCAACGACTAGGGACCAGAATAAGGATGTGCTTGTAGACTACCCAGCCCCCACTAGTGTGACTGCAATCACAACGCTGGTAGTCAAGAAAGATCCTAAGAGCTCTAGCAATACGTTTACTCACATATTAAGATAGAAAAACCAAGTAGCATACTACTATGTTTAGCAAGACTGTTATATATATGTGAATATCCCAAGCTTCCATTAAGTAATATACAAACTAGTATGATACAGTAATGGCCTTCTAGGGTATAAACACTAACAATCTCCCACTTGCACTAGGGCCATGTACTGGCGTATCGAAGACCGATGATCTCGAGTAGCCTCTCGAACTGAATCTGAGGTAGGCCTTAGTGAATGGATCAGCAATGTTATTCTCTGTATTTACTCTCTTTACCTCGATATCCCGGCGATCTACGATCTCCCTGATCAGGTGATACCGCCTTAAGATGTGTTTGGACTTCTGATAGGACCTGGGTTCCTTCGCTAAAGCTATAGCGCCGTTGTTGTCGCAATACAGAGGTATTGGACCAACACTGGTAGGAACCACCTGAAGTTCTGTGAGGAACTTCTTCATCCAGACATCTTCTTTTGCGGCATAGCAAGCTGCTATGTACTCCGCTTCCATCGTTGAGTCAGCAACGGTGTCCTGCTTTGAACTCTTCCAACAGACCGCCCCTCCATTGAGGGTAAAGACATAACCCGACATGGACTTGGAGTCATCCTTGTCACTCTGGAACCCGGAATCAGCATAGGCCTCCATCCTGAGGTCCTTTCCGCCGTAAACCAAGAACATCTCCTTAGTCCTTCTCAGGTACTTGAGAATGTTCTTTACTGCTATCCAGTGATTCTCCCCTGGGTTTGCCTGATACCGGCTTACAACGCTCAATGCGTATGCTACATCTGGTCTGGTACATAACATCGCATACATTATAGAGCCTACCGCAGAAGCGTAGGGTATAATCGACATGCGTTCCCTTTCCAAATCAGTCTTGGGAGACATCTCTTTGGAGAGGGTGATTCCGTGACAAGCCGGTAGATTACCGCGCTTAGAATCTTCCATACTGAATCTTTTCAATATGGTGTCTATGTACCTGGACTGTGAAAGTCCCAACATCCTCTTTGATCTATCACGATAAATCTGGATCCCCAGAATGTAGGTGGCATCACCCAGGTCCTTCATGGAGAATTTCTGTGACAAGAATCTTTTGACTGACTATAGCATAGGAATATCATTTCCTATTAGGAGAATGTCATCCACGTACAAGACGAGGAATACAACAACTCTCCCTACAATCTTACTGTATATGCATGGTTCATCTGGATTTTTGATAAAGTCGAATTCTTTGACAGTATCATCAAAACAGATGTTCCAACTCCGCGATGCCTGCTTTAGTCCATAAATAGACTTAAGCAGCTTGCATACTTTACCGCTGCTCCCACTCTGAATGAATCCCTCTGGTTGATCCATATAGACGCTCTCTTCTAAATTTCCATTTAGAAAGGCCGTCTTTACGTCCATCTGCCAGATCTCATAATCGTGGAAGGCAGCAATAGCAAGAAGGACCCGAATGGATTTCAGCATAGCCACTGGAGAAAAGGTTTCGTCATAGTCCAAACCAGGTCTTTGACGGAAACCCTTTGCAACAAGTCTAGCCTTATAGGTTTCAACCTGTCCATCTACACCAATCTTCTTTCTGAAGATCCACTTGCATCCTACGGGTTTTACCCCATCTGGAGTAGTGTCCAAAATCCATACTTTGTTAGTGTACATGGACTCCATTTCGGTCCGCATTGCATCCAGCTATTTTACCGAGTCGCCGCTCTGAATGGCTTGCTGGAAGCTAGTAGGGTCGTCATTATCAATGACGCAATCTTCTCGATCCCCGTCTATGAGAAAACCGTAGTATCTCTCAAGCGGATGAGACTGCATACTACTTCTGCGGATAGGCGCTGGTATGTCCCTTTCTTCTGAAACTTCTTGTTCTACCAAAATTTCAGTAACAGCTTGTGGTTCTGGAATTTCGACCAGTTCTACTGCGCTCCCACTCTTCTGATTTTCTAAAAATTCAGTTTCTAAGAAGCGGGCATGACGAGAAACAAAAACCTTTTGTTCCTCTGCGTAGTAGAAGCAATATCCCATGGAGTTCTTTGGATATCCCATAAATTTACACTCTACTGAGCGTGCCTCGAGCTTGTCCAAATGCTGCTTTTTTACAAAAGCTGGACATCCCCATGTCTTCAGGTACTGAAGATAGGGTTTCTTCCCACTCCACATCTGATATGGCGTGGTAGGCACAGTCTTGATTGGAACCTTGTTCAAAAGATATGCTGCTGATTCTAGCGCATAACCCCAGAATGATCGTGGTAACTCAGCCTTACTCATCATGGAACGAACCATATCCAATAGGGTTCGATTCCTCCTTTCCGATACACCGTTGTGTTGTGGTGTGTATGGAGGAGTAAGCTGAGAGAGAATTCCTTTCTCTTTTAAGTAACCCAGGAACTCGGCACTTAAGTATTCACCACCTCGATCAGATCTCAGTGTCTTAATACTTTTGCCTGTTTGGTTTTCCACTTCATTCTTGTATTCTGGGAATTTCTCAAAGGCCTCGGATTTATGCTTCATCAAGAAGACATGTCCATACCTAGAGAAATCATCCGTAAAAGTAATGAAGTAGGAATAACCACCTAGCGCATGTATAGACATTGGACCGCACACGTCACTGTGTACGAGTCCTAAGAGCTCGCTCGCTCTTACTCCGTGTCCAGTAAACAGAGTCTTTGTCATCTTTCCCATGAGACAAGATTCACAAGTGGCATAAGATTGATATTCGAACGGATTCAAATATCCTTCTCTATGTAACTTCGTTAATCGTGTTTCATTGATGTGACCTAGTCTACAATGCCATAAGAAAGCCTGATTCATTTCTGGAGACTTTCTTTTAAGTGTGTTCTGGACATTGAAAACCTGAGCTTGATTCAATACGTATATACCGTCATCTAATGTACCGAACCCAATCAGAACTTGATTTAGGTGGATGTGAACTACATCGCTTACGAATGTAAAGTCATATCCCTCTCTTGAAAGTGAGGATACTGATATGATATTACAAGTCAAACTAGGTACATACAGACAGTTACGTAGAATCAATATCTGCCCACTTGTCAAACCTAGGCGATATTCTCCCACGGATTCAGCGTCCACGCTCATTCCATTTGCAACTCTGAGAGACAAATCACATATCCTTATAACTTTACGGTTTCTCAAAGCATGTAACGAATTACAGATATGAGATCCTGCTCCGGTATCTAGTACCCAGGAAGTAGAGTTAATTGACAAACAGTTCTCAATTACAAACACACTTGAGGCTGAAGCCACAACATGCTTCGTATCCTAGCTACTGGCTTCCAAAGCCCTGCAATCCTTCTGCCAATGTCCGTTCCCATAACAATAGGAACATCCCTCCTTGCCTACAACAAGTCCCAAAACTTTTGCTCTTCCCTTTCCTCCTACTTTACTGACACTGTATATCGACTTTGTAGAGGTCTTCTTCTTTTCATCCTTAGCTTTTGCCCTGGATGTAGAAAAAGAAGGTCCCCCATTAAGCAGAGCTTGTGTCTCCCTGGTTTCTTTCAGGGTATAAGTAGAGGGTAGGGACTGTGGAAATAAGTCAGCATATGACCTGTTTCCCAACGTGGTCTCCAGGTCCTTGAGCTCATCAATATAGCTAGTCATCGTAAGGACGTCGTCCCTTACAGATGACCCGTCAGCCGACCTCGCTTGAATTAATTCGTTCGAGGCCTCATATCTTGCGATATGAGATTGCTCTCCATATAAATCTTTGTTATGGAGAAAGATGGAAATAGAGTCCATCTTCTCGTGCTGCTTCTGGTTTATACCATCAACTGAAGCCAACACGAGGCACTTGGCTTTCGCTTTATCCTTTTCCTTTGTCTGACGGATATCCTTATCCGCGACGGTGGAAACTGGACATGGGAAGGCGGGATCTTGAGCAGTAATAGGGTGGTCCAGCTTGTCATAGGCAATGGTCATCTGGACAGACCTTTGCCAGTCATATAAGTTAGATTCAGTCAACTTGTTATCTTGATGTAACCTAGTCATGGTCATAAGGTCGCTGCAATGAGAGAGAGAGAACAAAACACTTTAGCATGATGCTCTTGCAAGTTTAGATTTGGTTTTTTAATTTATCTAAACTGGATAGCTCCCACTGTTTCTCGAATCCTTCCTCAAACCATAAAAGAAGAATTAGCCAGGACTATTCTCACTATACAATACTTGCTTAACCGTTCAGCCAGGCTAGTGTCGGTACTTCGAGGGAGATTTTCCAACGCTTTCGCGAAGTTCCTTAATTAAATAACCTCTTTTCTCTGGGGGCGTAACCCCGCTGACACCTTTCTTGACACCTACTTGGTTTATAGCATTGATCGTTAAGTGACGAATCTCCTGATAAGTAGCATATACTCACAGTAGGATCGGGATCCAAATATCATCGTATGATAATGTTGAAGGAATCCTACCAACATTCATCAAACTCCAAATGGTATGCATCTCTTTGCAAATTTCAGTTTCTTTAGAAATTCCCGATATAGATTTTTGCCCCATGTTCTTATGACCTTGACGAAAGCCAACAAATCATAAAACACATGTCAAGTTCTGCGCATCATTATCTTGTTAATTTGAACCCACCCGTATATACCCTTGACGAAAGCCAACAAGGTTATACGACTGTCCCAAACCAGCTCATCTATCTATGCAACAAATGAATACCCCAGCAGCTACGAAACACTATGCCTTGACGAAAGCCAACAAACATAGCTTGAATACTACTGACCATCCATATGAAATGACGGAGGGCTACGACTGGTTTTGGCGAAACCGTGAACGTAGTGAACTTGATATAATCGAAGGAACCTGATAGATTTTTAAAAGGAGTGGTTAAAGCTCCGCAATTAAAAATTCTGCTCTTTTAAAATAACCGAGTGGTTTCATTTAAATTGTTCCAACGATTCAACTTTTGGTTTATTTTCTTTGCATTATAAATAATGCGTCCCATCATTAACCTATCATTGCAGAAAACAACGAAAATACAACGTCCTCTTATGCAATCCGCATTCGCCACGGGGTCCCGTCATCACTCGTTAGGTTACTTAACTAACGGTAGAGCGGGGGCTGGGCTAGTGCGGGTGTAAAACATAAGTGACGTCTAAATAGCTATCATATATAGATATTGTACATTCGACAGATGCAATAATAGGCATTCCAGATCTCAGATGAACTTTATTGGATTTACAAGAAATCCGTTTTTGTTTTGATCCTGCAACAAAAGACGGATTACACAGTTGTGATGAATAGCCTTTACCCCACCCAAGACCCCTACGGGTACGGCAAACTACCCGCCCGGCAGTTTGTGCACCCCACCTTGGGTCTGTCCTAGGAGCAAAAACAGTAAAATGAAATAAAACATCGGTGGCTACATCCGCAACCTGGATGTGCCCCGCAAAATAATATTACAACAAATTACATTTACATCAAATGAATTAAAAAATAACCCATCACATAACCCCGGCTATACATCACAACAGTCCAACACAGTTCATATCCACAAACAGTAAAAACCATAACAAAAATGTGCAACCCCCTGCCAACCGACATACTAGCAATTAGGGGAGGTTTACGAACACATTATACAAACACAGATATAATCCTACAAGAAAATACCGTATAATTTCGATCGATTAAACACATTTAATTTTGCACCAATACTTCTCTATAAATCTGAAACCTGAGCAAAAATTAAAAAATTCCAGAAAATACCAAATATCACAGAGAACCTACACAGGAAAATTGGGCTGATGAATCGGCAACTCGGCGGCGGAAGCACGGCGGATCGGTGCAATCCGCCGCGGTTCCGCGGCGCTTTAGCCGATTCATGTGCCCAGTTTTCTTGGGTGTTCTAATACTATCATTTAGGGCTATCTGAAGGTCCCTGAAAAATTTTTGGACCTCATTTAAAAATCGACAGAAACTCATGATATCGGGGTTTTCCGGTTTGTTTTTTCCGTTCGAAATTCATACAATTTTGCAAGTGAGTTATTTATTGTTTAGCGAGTCTCTGATACCACTGTAAGTCGATGTGCAACACCCCACGACTTGCGGGGAGGCGGAAATTGTTAGTGTTTATGCCCTAGAAGGCCATTACTTTATCATACTAGTTTGTATATTACTTAATGGAAGCTTGGGATATTCACATGTATATAACAGTCTTGCTAAACATGGTAGTATGCTACTTAGTTTTTTCTATCTTAATATGTGAGTATACGTATTGATAGAGCTCTTAGGATCTTGCTTTACTACCAGCGTTGTGATGGCAGTCACACTAGTGGGGGCTGGGTAGTCTACAAGCACATCCTTATTCAGGTCCCTAGTCGTTAGATTATCGAGACAGAGCATCGATACTCCGGAGTAGACTAGTATGTATGCTTCTCATCTCAGTTGGGGAAATGGTCTGTCCCACAGCCGTCAGTACGTCATACTGGAGAAAGTATGCAGGTGCTCGTTAGGTTACAGGTACACCGGACAGGACTCACAGGGAACTGCTGGTTGGTTTTATACCAGTCGTCAGTGAACAGTTCCCAGGTGACATGAGTACAGCATAGTCCGCAGACTTGACACTGCTACTTCGCCTCGAGTGTGTCCCACTGTTCTTAGATTGCTACCCTACCACGGCTCAAAGGAGTCGTGCAAACAGGTAGCAGTTGGGTGCAGTCCCGAGCACTTGGAGGCAGTGGCGGTTAAACAGGATTCGACTCTCCCGGTATTGGGGGTTGATATCGCGCTGTGTCAGAGAGCCATTACGCAAAGTCCCTGGCCAGGGCAAGCGAGATTTACTGGTAGGTTCCAGTAGTTTCTCAGGGTGTAATGGGCTTCCCTCCGACACGACTTATACCGCTATTAGGGGACTGACGCTTGCCGCCCCCCTAGGCCCGATATGCGATAGTCTTGGACGAATGGACCGGACTGTATGGAGATTGTCACAGCAGGATCAGTAGGAGTTCGGATGGGTTTCCTCATCGGCCTTCTTATCGACATCTACCTGGGGACCGTTACGTACAGCTAGTGCCACTTGCGGTCTGTAGTTAAACCCACTGCCAGCGTAGTAGTCGAGTCTTTAGAGTCCCACACAGAGAGTTTCCCTACTCCGGGCGAAACGATATAGAGGTCGTATGGTTTTACGACAAGGGTTCGGACGCATACGTGCGTTTACGCCCGTACGACTTTCGGACAGTTTTTACCAGTCGGCTTTGGTTTAAGCCAGTTAATGGTATCCGGTTATTGGATATATACAGTCTAAAGTTTTTCCGTATTTTTGCGGAAAGGAGGGGCGTTCTCGTAATTGCGCGAGAAGCTTCTAGAAGGTGGTGACTAAGGAGGTTTAGGTGGCATATACAATGAATGTGATTAGTGAGTCATATGGATGATTCATCCATGTCATTAATGCATGATAAATGCTTAATGACTCATGGAGTGAATCATCACTAGATATTATCAAGCATGGTTGTTAAATTCATTTATATTCTTTTCTTGATAAAAAGAAATGCTTGATATATATTATCATAACTCATTATTCTCACTTCATTATTATTCTCACCTTCTCTCTCCTCAAGCTCTCCCTCTTCAAACCCTAATCCTCCCCTCTCATGTGTTGAGTACAAGGATTAGTTAGACTAATTAAACCATAACCCTCACTCTATATCACCTAGCTTCTTTGATTAGCACTTAAAGAAGGTTAGTTGCCTCAAGTTTAGAGGCTAAACTTGGAGTAAAGCTCTCGGGTGGATCGTCTACTACTTCGAGAAGGCCGAGGAGAAGGAGGAGTTCGCAAAGACGAAGGACACTATTCGTTAGGTATAATCCCTAAACATAGTAGTATAGAACTTCTATGTTTCATGTTAGTTATCGTTTAGCTTCGATTCATGCGGTTAGTCGATGTTTAAGCAAAGAACAAGATCGTTTTTCATATTTCCGCTTCCCCGCAAGTCGTGGGGTGTTTCACATCGACTTACAGTGGTATCAGAGCCTCGCTAAACAATAAATAACTTATTTACAAATTTGTATGAATTTCGAACGGAAAAAACGAAACCGGAAAAGCCCGAAATCACAAGTTTCTGTCGTTTTTTAAATGAAGTCCAAAAATTTTTCAGGGAAGTTCAGAAAGCTTGAAATGACAGTAGAAGAACACCCAAGAAATTTGGGCCCCTGAATCGCCTAAAGCGCAGCGGAAGCGCGGCGGATCCCACCGATCCGCCGCGCTTCCGCCGCCGAGTTGGCGATTCAGGAACCCAATTTTCCTGTGTTGCTTTATGTAATATTTGGTATTTTCTGGAAGTTTTAATTTTTGCTCAGGTTTCAGATTTACAGAGAAGTATTGGAGCAAAATTAAAAGTGTTTAATCGAGCGAAATTATACTGTATTTGCTTGTTGGATTATATCTGTGTTTGAATAATGTGTTCGTAAACCTCCCCTAACTGCTAGTATGTCGGTTTGCAGGGGGTTGCACATTTCTGAAATGGATTTTATCTGTTTGTGCATATGAACTGTGTTGGACTGTTGTGATGTATAGCCGGGGTTATGTGATGGGTTATTATTTAATTCATTTGATATAAATGTAATTTTTTGTAATATTATTTTGCGGGGCACATCCAGGTTGCGGTTGTAGCCACCGTTGTATTATTTCATTTTACTGTTTTTGCTCCTAGGACAGACCCAAGGTGGGGTGCACAAACTGCCGGGCGGGTAGTTTGCCGCACCCGTAGGGGTCTTGGGTGGGGTAATGGCTATTCATCACAACTGTGTAATCCGTCTTTTGTTGCAGACTCAAAACAAACACGGATTGCTTGCAAATCCAATTAAGTTCATCTGTGATCTGGAATGAATATCATTGCGTCAGACGAATGTAAAATATCTATATTTATGATAGCTATTTTAGACGTCACTTATGTTTTACACCCGCGCTAGCCCAGTCCCCGCTCTGTCGTTAGTTAAGTAACCTAACGAGTAATGACAGGACCCAGTGGCGAATGCGGATGGCATAAGAGGACGTCATATTTCCGTTGTTTTCTGCAATGATAGGTTAATGATGGGACGCATTATCTATAATGCAAAGAAAATAAACCAAATTTTTAATTGTTGGAACAATTTAAAAGAAACCACTTGGTTAATTTTAAAAACAGATATTTTTAAATGCGGAGCTTTAACCACTCCTTTTAAAAGCTATCAGGTTCCTTCGGTTATATCAAGTTCACTACGTTCACGGTTTCGCCAAAACCAGTCGTAGCCCTCCGTCATTTCTTATGGATGGTCAGTAGTATTCAAGCTATGCTTGTTGGCTTTCGTCAAGGCATAGTGTTTGGTAGCTGCTGGGGTATTCATTTGTTGCATAGATAGATGAGCTGGTTTGGGACAGTCGTATAACCTTGTTGGCTTTCGTCAAGGGTATATACGGGTGGGTTCAAATTAACAAGATAATGATGGGCAGAACTTGACACGCGTTTTATGATTTGTTGGCTTTCGTCAAGGTCATAAGAACATGGGGCAAAAATATATATCGGGAATTTCTAAAGAAACTGAAATTTGCAAAGAGATGCATACCATTTGGAGTTTGATGAATGTTGGTAGGATTCCTTCAACATTATCATACGATGATATTTGGATCCTGATCCTACTGAGAGTATATGCTACTTATCAGGATATTCGTCACTTAACGATCAATGCTATAAACCAAGTAGGTGTCCAGAAAGGTGTCAGCGGGGTTACGCCCCTAGAGAAAAGAGGTTATTTAATTAAGGAACTTCGCGAAAGCGTTGGAAAACCTCCCTCGAAGTATCGACACTAGCCTGGCTGAACGGTTAAGCAAGAATTGTACAGTGAGAATAGTCATGGCTAATTCTTCTTTTATGGTTTGAGGAAGGATTCGAAAAACAGTGGAAGCCATCCAGTTTAGATAAATTGAAAACCAATCTAAACTTGCAAGAGCATCATGCTAAAGTGTTTTCTTCTCTCTCTCTCATTGCAGCGACCTTGTGACCATGACTAGGTTACATCTAGATAACAAGTTGACTGAATCTAACTTATATGACTGGCAAAGGTCTGTCCAGATGACCATTGCCTATGACAAGCTGGACCACCCTATTACTACTCAAGATCCCACCGTCCCAGGTCCAGTTTCCACCGTCACGGATATGGATATCCGTCAGACAAAGGAAAAGAATAAAGCGAAAGCCAAGTGCCTCGTGTTGGCTTCAGTTGATGGTATATACCAGAAGCAGCACGAGAAGATGGACTCTGTTTCCATCTTTCTCCATAACAAAGATTTATATGGAGAGCAATCTCATATCGCAAGATATGAGGCCTCGAACGAATTGATTCAAGCGAGGTCGGCTGATGGGTCATCTGTAAGGGACGACGTCCTTACGATGACTAGCTATATTGATGAGCTCAAGGACCTGGAGACCACGTTGGGAAACAGGTCATATACTGACTTATTTCCACAGTCCCTACCCTCTACTTACACCCTGAAAGAAACCAGGGAGACACAAGCTCTGCTTAATAGGGGACCTTCTTCTTCTTCATCCAAGGCGAAAGCAAAGGGTGAAAAGAAGAAGACCTCTACAAAGCCGATATACGGTGTCAGCAAAGTAGAAGGAAAGGGAAGAGAAAAAGTTTCGGGACTTGGTATAGGTAAGGAGGGACATTCCTATTATTGTGGGAACGGACATTGGCAGAAGGATTGCAGGGCTTTGGAAGCTAGTAGCCAGGATACGAAGCATGTTGTGGCTTCAGCCTCAAGTGTGTTTGTAATTGAGAACTGTTTGTCAATTAACTCTACTTCCTGGGTACTAGATACCGGAGCAGGATCTCATATCTGTAATTCATTACATACTTTAAGAAACCGTAAAGTTATAAGGATAGGTGATTTGTTTCTCAGAGTTGCAAACGGAATGAGCGTGGACGCTGAATCCGTGGGAGAATATCGCCAAGGTTTGACAAGTGGGCAGATATTAATTCTACGTAACTGTCTGTATGTACCTAGTTTGACTTATAATATCATATCAGTGTCCTCACTTTCAAGAGAGGGATATGACTTTACATTCGTAAGCGATGTAGTTCACATCCACCTAAATCAAGTTCTGATTGGGACCGGTATATTAGATGTCGGTATATACGTATTAAATCAAGCTCAGGTTTTCAATGTCCAGAACACACTTAAAAGAAAGTCTCCAGAAGTGAATCAGGCTTTCTTATGGCATTGTAGACTAGGTCACATCAATGAAACACGGTTAACGAAGTTACATAGAGAAGGATATTTGAATCCGTTCGAATATCAATCTTATGCCACTTGTGAATCTTGTCTCATGGGAAAGATGACAAAGACTCCGTTTTCTGGACACGGAGTAAGAGCGAGCGAGCTCTTAGGACTCGTACACAGTGACGTGTGCGGTCCGATGTTTACACATGCGCGAAGTGGTTATTCCTACTTCATTACTTTTACGGACGATTTCTCTAGGTATGGACATATCTTCTTGATGAAGCATAAATCCGAGGCCTTTGAGAAATTCCAAGAATACAAGAATGAAGTGGAAAACCAAACAGGAAAAAGTATTAAGACACTGAGATCTGATCGAGGTGGTGAATACTTAAGTGCCGAGTTCCTGGGTTACTTAAAAGAGAAAGGAATTCTCTCTCAGCTTACACCTCCATACACACCACAACACAACGGTGTATCGGAAAGGAGGAATCGAACCCTATTAGATATGGTTCGTTCCATGATGAGTAAGGCTGAGTTACCGCGATCATTCTGGGGTTATGCGCTAGAATCAGCGGCATATCTTTTGAACAAGGTTCCAACCAAGACTGTGCCTACCACGCCATATCAGATGTGGAGTGGGAAGAAACCCTATCTTCAGTACCTGAAGACATGGGGATGTCCAGCTTTTGTAAAAAAGCATCATCCGGACAAGCTCGAGGCACGCTCAGTAGAGTGTAAGTTTGTGGGATATCCAAAGAATTCAATGGGATATTGCTTCTACTACGCAGAGGAACAAAAGGTTTTTGTTTCTCGTCATGCCCGCTTCTTAGAAACTGAATTTTTAGAAAATCAGAAGAGTGGGAGCGCAGTAGAACTGGAAGAAATTCCAGAACCACAAGCTGTTACTGAAAATTTGGTGGAACAAGAAGTTTCAGAAGAAAGGGACATACCAGCTCCTATCCGCAGAAGTAGTAGGCAGTCTCATCCGCCCGAGAGATACTACGGTTTTCTCATAGACGGGGATAGAGAAGATTGCGTTATTGATAATGACGACCCTACTAGCTTCCAGCAAGCTATTCAGAGCAGTGACTCGGTAAAATGGTTGGATGCAACGCGGACCGAAATGGAGTCCATGTACACTAACAAAGTATGGACTTTGGACACTGCTCCAGATGGGGTGAAACCCGTAGGATGCAAGTGGATCTTCAGAAAGAAGATTGGTGTTGATGGACAGGTTGAAACCTATAAGGCTAGACTTGTTGCAAAGGGTTTCCGTCAAAGACCTGGTTTGGACTATGACGAAACCTTTTCTCCAGTGGCTATGCTGAAATCCATTCGGGTCCTTCTTGCTATTGCTGCCTTCCACGATTATGAAATCTGGCAGATGGACGTGAAGACGGCCTTTCTAAATGGAAATTTAGAAGAGCGCGTCTATATGGATCAGCCAGAGGGATTCATTCAGAGTGGGAGCAGCGGTAAATTATGCAAGCTGCTTAAGTCCATTTATGGACTAAAGCAGGCATCGCGGAGTTGGAACATCTGTTTTGATGATACTGTCAAAGAATTCGACTTTATCAAAAATACAGATGAACCATGCATATACAGTAAGATTGTAGGGAGAGTTGTTGTATTCCTCGTCTTGTACGTGGATGACATTCTCCTAATAGGAAATGATATTCCTATGCTACAGTCAGTCAAAAGATTCTTGTCACAGAAATTCTCCATGAAGGACCTCGGTGATGCCACCTACATTCTGGGGATCCAGATCTATCGTGATAGATCAAAGAGGATGTTGGGACTTTCACAGTCCAGGTAAATAGACACCATATTGAAAAGATTCAGTATGGAAGATTCAAAGCGCGGTAACCTACCGGTTTGTCACGGAATCACCCTCTCCAAAGAGATGTCTCCCAAGACTGATTTGGAAAGGGAACGCATGTCGATTATACCCTACGCTTTTGCGGTAGGCTCTATAATGTATGCGATGTTATGTACCAGACCAGATGTAGCATACACATTAAGCGTTGTAAGCCGGTATCAGGCAAACCCAGGGGAGAATCGCTGGATAGCAGTAAAGAACATTCTCAAGTACCTAAGAAGGACTAAGGAGATGTTCTTGGTTTACGGCGGAAAGGACCTCAAGATGGAGGCCTATGCTGATTCCGGCTTCCAGAGTGACAAGGATGACTCCAAGTCCATGTCGGGTTATGTCTTTACCCTCAATGGAGGGGCGGTCTGTTGGAAGAGTTCCAAGCAGGACACCGTTGCTGACTCAACGATGGAAGCGGAGTACATAGCTGCTTGCGATACCGCAAAAGAAGCTGTCTGGATGAAGAAGTTCCTCACATAACTTCAGGTGGTTCCTACCAGTGTTGGTCCAATACCTTTGTATTGCGACAACAACGGAGCTATAGCTTTAGCGAAGGAACCCGGTTCCCATCAGAAGTCTAGACACATCTTAAGGCGGTATCACCTGATCAGGGAGATCGAAGATCGCCGGGAGATCGAGGTAAAGAGAGTAAACACAGAGGATAACATTGCTGATCCATTCACTAAGGCCCTACCTCAGATTCAGTTCGAGAGGCTACTCGAGATCATCGGTCTTCGATACGCCAGTACATGTCCCTAGTGCAAGTGGGAGATTGTTATTGTTTATGCCCTAGAAGGCCATTACTGTATCATACTAGTTTGTATATTACTTAATGGAAGCTTGGGATATTCACATGTATATAACAATCTTGCTAAACATGGTAGTATGCTACTTGGTTTTTTCTATCTTAATATGTGAGTATACGTATTGGTAGAGCTCTTAGGATCTTGCTTGACTACCAGCGTTGTGATGGCAGTCACACTAGTGGGGGCTAGGTAGTCTACAAGGACATCCTTATTCAGGTCCCTAGTCGTTGGATTATCGAGACAGAGCATCGATACTCCGGAGTAGACTAGTGTGTACGCATCTCATCCCAGTTGGGGAAATGGTCTGTCCCACAGCCGTCAGTACGTCGTACTGGAGATAGTATGCAGGTGCTCGTTAGGTTACGGGTACACCGGACATGACTCACAGGGAACTGTTGGTTGGTTTTATACCGGTCGTCAGTGAACAGTTCCCAGGTGACATGAGTACAGCATAGTCCGCAGACTTGACACTGCTACTTCGCCTCGAGTGTGTCCCACTGTTCTTAGATTGCTACCCTACCACGGCTCAAAGGAGTCGTGCAAACAGGTAGCAGTTGGGTGCAGTCCTGAGCACTTGGAGGCAGTGGCGGTTAGACAGGATTCGTCTCTCCCGGTATTGGGGATTGATATCGCGCTGTGTCAGAGAGCCATTACGCAAAGTCCCTGGCCAGGGAAAGCGAGATTTACTGGTAGGTTCCAGCAGTTTCTCAGGGTGTAATGGGCTTCCCTCCGACACGACTTATACCGCTATTAGGGGACTGACGCTTGCCGCCCCCCTAGGCCCGATATGCGATAGTCTTGGACGAACGGACCGGACTGTATGGAGATTGTCACAGCAGGCTCAGTAAGAGTTCGGATGGGTTTCCTCATCGGCCTTCTTATCGACATCTACCTGGGGACCGTTACGTACAGCTAGTGCCGCTTGCGGTCTGTGGTTAAACCCACTGCCAGCGTAGTAGTCGAGTCTCTAGAGTCCCACACAGAGAGTTTCCCTACTCCGGGCGAAACGATATAGAGGTCGTATGGTTTTACGACAAGGGTTCGGACGCATACGTGCGTTTACGCGCGTACGTCTTTCGGACAGTTTTTACCAGTCGGCTTTGGTTTAAGCCAGTTACTGGTATCCGGTTATTGGATATATACAGTCTAAAGTTTTTCTGTATTTTTGCGGAAAGGAGGGGCGTTCTCGTAATTGCGCGAGAAGCTTCTAGAAGGTGGTGACTAAGGAGGTTTAGGTGGCATATACAATGAATGTGATTGGTGAGTCATATGGATGATTCATCCATGTCATTAATGCATGATAAATGCTTAATGACTCATGGAGTGAATCATCACTAGATATTATCAAGCATGGTTGTTAAATTCATTTATATTCTTTTCTTGATAAAAAGAAATGCTTGATATATATTATCATAACTCATTATTCTCACTTCATTATTATTCTCACCTTCTCTCTCCTCAAGCTCTCCCTCTTCAAACCCTAATCCTCCCCTCTCATGTGTTGAGTACAAGGATTAGTTAGACTAATTAAACCATAAGCCTCACTCTATATCACCTAGCTTCTTTGATTAGCACTTAAAGAAGGTTAGTTGCCTCAAGTTTAGAGGCTAAGCTTGGAGTAAAGCTCTCGGGTGGATCGTCTACTACTTCGAGAAGGCCGAGGAGGAGGAGGAGTTCGCAAAGACGAAGGACACGATTCGTTAGGTATAATCCCTTAACATAGTAGTATAGAACTTCTATGTTTCATGTTAGTTATCGTTTAGCTTCGATTCATGCGGTTAGTCGATGTTTAAGCAAAGAACAAGATCGTTTTTCATATTTCTGCCTCCCCGCAAGTCGTGGGGTGTTGCACATCGACTTACAGAAATATGAAAAACGATCTTGTTCTTTACTTAAACATCGACTAACCGCATGAATCGAAGCTAAACGATAACTAACATCAAACATAGAAGTTCTAAACTACTATGTGAGGGGATTATACCTAAAGAACCGTGTCCTTCGTCTTTACGAACTCCACCTCCTCCTCGGCCTTCTCCAAGTAGTAGACGATCAACCACGAGAGCTATACTCCAAGCTTTGCCTCTAAACTTGAGGCAACTAGGTTTCTTTAAGTGCTAATTAAAGTACCTAGATGATATAGAGTGAGGGTTATGGATTAAGTAGTCTAACTAATCCTTATACTCAACACATGAGAGGGGAGGAATAGGGTTTGAAGAGAGGAAGCTTGAGGAGAGAGAAGGTGAGAAGAATAATCAAATGAGAAAATGAGTTATCATAATATATATCAAGCTTTATTGTTTTTCAAGAAAAAAAAGAAAATGATTTACAACCATGCTTGATAAATATCTTATGGTGATTCATCTCCATGAGTCATTAAGCAATTATGAAGTATTAATGACATGGATGAATCATCCATATGAATCACTAATCTCATTTAATGTATATGCCACCTAAACCTTCTTAGTCACCATCTTCTAGAAACTTCTCGCGCAATTACGAGAACGCCCCTCCTATCCGTGAAAACACGGAAAAACTTTAGACTGTATAAATCCAATAACCGGATACTAGTAACTGGCTTATACCAAAGCCGACTAGTAAAAACTGTCCGGATGTCGTACGTGCGTAAACACACGTATGCGTCCGAACCCTTGTCGTAAAACCATACGACCTCTATATCATTTCGCTTGGAGTAGGGAAACTCTCTGTGTGGGACTCTATAGACTCGACTACTACGCTGGCAGTGGGTTTAACCACAGACCGCAAGCGGCACTTGCTGTACGTAACGGTCCCCAGGTAGATGTCGATGAGTAGGCCGATGAGGAAACCCATCCGAACTCCTACTGAGTCTGATGTGACAATCTCTATACAGTCCGGTCCGTTCGTCTAAGACAATTGCATATCGGGCCTAGGGGGGCGGCAAGCGTCAGTCCCCTAATAGCAGTATAAGTCGTGTCAGAGCGTAGCCCATTACACCCTGAGAAACTACTGGAACCTACCAGCAAATCTCGCTTGCCCTGGACAGGGACTTTGCGTAATGGCTCTCTGACACAGCGCGATATCAACCCCCAATACCGGGAGAGACGAATCCTGTCTAACCGCCACTGCCTCCAAGTGCTCGGGATTGCACCCAACTGCTACCTGTTTGCACGACTCCTTTGAGCCGTGGTAGGGTAGCAATCTAAGAACAGTGGGACACACTCGAGGCGAAGTAGCAGTGTCAAGTCTGCGGACTATGCTGTACTCATGTCACCTGGGAACTGTTTACTGACGACCGGTATAAAACCAACCAACAGTTCCCTGTGAGTCCTGTCCGGTGTACCCGTAACCTAACGAGCACCTGCATACTATCTCCAGTACAACGTACTGACGGCTATGGGACAGACCATCTCCCCAACTGGGATGAGAAGCGTACACACTAGTCTACTCCGGAGTATCGATGCCCTGTCTCGATAATCCAACGACTAGGGACCTGAATAAGGATGTGCTTGTAGACTACCCAGCCCCTACTAGTGTGATTGCCATCACAACGCTGGTAGTCAAGCAAGATCCTAAGAGCTCTATCAATACGTTTACTCACATATTAAGATAGAAAAACCAAGTAGCATACTACTATGTTTAGCAAGACTGTTATATATATGTGAATATCCCAAGCTTCCATTAAGTAATATACAAACTAGTATGATACAGTAATGGCCTTCTAGGGCATAAACACTAACACAAAACCCCTTCTTTTTTACTACCTCACTCTATAGAAATCTCAAGAGAGCAAGAGAATTGAGGAAGAAGAAGATGGCAGCTCAAGAGCTCAAGAGATAATGATAATCCTTCATTAAAAATGAGAATAGAAATTATATATAATTTCACACTCTCATTCTTAACCATGGGTTAATAAATAACTAGATATTTATTTTGGAGTAATATCATTCATATAAAATTAACTCATGGTTTAAGTGAGCTGAAGTGTAGAATCAAGAGTAATTCTCAATCATGAATTAATTCTATTTGTTTTAACTCATAAATAAATATATAGATAATTACTACCATGTGAGTCTTGCATTGCCACCATTTGTGTATCATCAACCATGACACACAAGAATGTATGCATGTATGTGTGCATGCACATTATCATGTGCATCAACAAAAACAAATGCATAAATGCATGCATATAAGAAAGAAAAAAGGGTTTAATAAAGAATTTAGCTAAAAGTCAATGTTAAATCAACACTTGATTTAACAAACCGGACATATCACATACGACCCGACCAATAGTAAAACGCCCGATTAATATACGGTATCATATATACGCATTTAATCGGGTCCCCGCGCATATCTCATATGCACACCATATCTTTTCGCCTGAGCTAGGAAACTCCTGTGTGGGACTCTAAGACTCGTCAATACGTCGGCAGTAGGTGATGATCATATCAAACACCCATAAGCCGCAAGCGGTCAGCTAAACATAACGGCCACCCGGGTATTGAACGATCAGAAGAAAACAAGCGAACCTGTCAAAACTCCCGTCGAGCAAACTGGAAACACTTACCGTACAGTCCGATCTCTTCGTCATATATGCTGCATATCGAGTCTAGGGATGGTATTGTCAACCCCAATAACTCAATAAGAAATGCCGGTGTATGGCTCATAACAGATCGAGAAACTACTGATAAGAATTATCAGTAAATCTCAGAAGCCCTGGCCAGGGACTTCCTGTTATAGCTAATCGAGCATAGCACAACATCAACCCCTAATACCGGGAGAGACGAAACCCCTCCTATCGCTCATTGCCTCCATGTGCCTCGGGACTGTACCAAAAATCCACCTGTTTGCACGACGCAGTAGAGCCATGGTAGGGTGGAGATCAAAGTACAGTGGGAGGACACACAAGACTCTATGAAGATCTCGGGTCTACAGACTAACGTGTACCAGTATCACCTGAGAACTGCTATCCGACGATAGATATAATACCACATGGGAGTTCTCGGTGAGTCCGTTCAGTGTACCCAGTCTCCACTGAGCACCACCATACAATCTTTGGTGTCACCACACCAGATGGATATTGGATCATCCATCGCCCATCATATGGGACAAGAATGGTATACGCTAGTCTACTATGGAATATCGATGCCCCGTCTCGATACACCCATGACTAAGAACATTTCATGGATATGCTCATAAACTACACGTGTCCCACTAGTATGATCCGCATCATAGTCCCAGTAGTCAAGCAGATATCTCAGGGGCTTTACCAACATGTACCAAATGAGTAAGATGCATGATCAAATGAACATGTCAAGATAAAGTAAACCAGATAGCATACTATCATGTCGAGCAAGAAAGTCATCTATATACATATATACATGTCCAAGCATCCACTATACATATAATGGCCTCTAAGGCATACATATATCCAACAGTTAGTGTAGGGTTAATGGTCGATCCGGGAATCGGGTTCCGTTCGCGCCGGATTTCTAATAGTTTTTGTTCTGCATTTGGCTATGGATTGATGGCCGGGCGCTGGCGTAACCCAACATGGTAACAGAGCCAACCCGTTAACCCCATACTAACTCATTATGACATTAGAAATCGACCGTTCCTAAAACTGAATGTTTGAGATGTTTGCACACCCCGCGGGCTCACGGCTTGAACTGAGAAGCCGCGGGGTGGTGCATGGGCACCCCGAAGAATTCCCGAAGGGGGAAGAATGGCTGGGCCTACTCCCCAAGACCACCACAGGTGGTCTTGGCGGTGGGGACCCGAAACTGCCCCGTCTTGGGCAGTTTCAGATCTGCCTCACCCTATGGCCACCTCGTGGTGGCCTCGGGGGTGGAGTACCCGCTCTAGGCCCCCGACTCGAAGTTAATTTTGTGCTCTAACTCCCCATGAAGGTTCGGGCGCGTTTCTTTTTGATTCGGACTTCCGAATTGGCTTTAAACGGTCGGTTTTTGGAATTTTAGCTCACTATTTTTTTTCCATGGTTTTGGAAATTGGTTTGGTTTGCTAATTGCGTGCGGAATTCTAATGTCGTAGTTTACAGTACATACATTACTATCTATGACCGTGAATGTCATTACAGCGGTACAACTTGTCTAATTGCTATAGTTCTTTTAGACGGGTTTGCGAACGTGACATTCACGTTGATGTTCTGTGTTGTGCTGTGTGTTGGCTGGATCGTCGTGGTGGATAGCCTCGGTGCAATGTTAGTACAGTTTAGTTTTATTTGTAAATTTTATATCGCGGGACAAGCGTTCGACATGTGGACTGTCGTTACTGCCTGTTTGTATATTATTTATTTGGGACACGACCGGGTTGAGGTCGATGTAACCGTTGTACTTATTTTCTTTTCTGTACTAGGATTACCCCGCGGTGGAGTGCACAGATAGCCGGGTGGTAGAGGGCAATGGGCCCACATCTCATGACGTTGAGACAGAGGGGGCCTCACTCTAGAATTGGCGGGCTATTCGCTGCACTCGTGGGGGTACAGGTTGACCCAAGGAGGAGTGCTCAAGTTACCTGATTCCGTGAAGTGCCGGGTGGCCCATTCACTTTGATGAAGGGGGATGCTTCGCTTCTGGTTTTGGCGGGTAACTTGCCGCGTTCGTAGGGGTCTAGGTTTTCATTGCACAGGCTATCCACACGACCCGGAGAACGTTGGGTTTCAGTTGTGGCTCAAAAGAAACCCGGGGCTCCCAGATTATCAGTATTGTTCTTTGATGCTTATCTCTTATCTGTGATGTTGCATTTATCATACCTGGAGCGATTATTATATATTGTTATATATATACTAGTAGATATTGTATATTTTTTACACCCACTCTGGTCCAGTCCCCGCTCTGTCGTTAGTTATGTAACCTAACGGGTGATGAAGGGACCCAGTGGCGAATGAGGATGACATATTCGTACATCATATTTTAATTCTTTTCTTGTGTGATTAATTGATGGGACAACATTGATTCTGATCAATGAAAGGAAAACAAACCTATTGGATGTTGCTGGAACATTTTTCAAAAGCTGTTATTACTGTTAGTGATATGTATGCCCTAGAGGCCATTACTGTACATGCGATATATATTGTAGTGGATGCTTGGACATATATAGGGATGACTTTCTTGCTCGACATGATAGTATGCTATCTGGTTGCTCTTTATCTTAACATGTACTCTGATAGTCTCTATGTTACATGTTGATAAAGCCCTGAGGATGAGTACTTGACTACCAGGACTATGATGCTGATCATACTAATGGGGACGGTGTAGTCGCTAAGTACATCCTTCAAATGTTCCTAGTCGCAGGTGTATCGGGATAGGGCATCGATATACCAGAGTAGACTAGCGTATGCTTCTTGACCTATGTAGATGGGCGATGGATGATCCCATATCCATTGATGTTTAACATCAGAGATAGTATACGGGTGCTCAGTAGAGACTGGGTACACTGGACGGAATCGGCGAGAACTTCCAGATGGTATTATACCTCACGTCAGATGGCAGTTCTCTGGTGACACTGGTACAGGTTAGTCTGTAGACCCGAGATCGTCATAGAGTCTTGTGTGATTCCCACTGTACTTTGATTTCCATCATACTTTGTCCAAGAGGGCGTGCAAAACGGTGTCTTTTGGGTACAGTCCCGAATCACATGGAGGCAATGAGCGATAGGAGGGGTTTCGTCTCTCTCGGTATAGGGAGTTGATGTTGCGCTGTGTTCGATTGGCTATAATAGGAAATCCCTGGCCAGGGTTGCTCAGATTTACTGGTAAGTGTTATCAGTAGTTTCTCGAACTGTTATGGACCACATATCGACACGACTTATTGGTTACTGGGGTCTGACGTTTACCACCCCTAGACATGATATGCGACATATCAGACGAAGAGACCGGACTGTACGGGAGTGTTACTGATTGGATCGCAAGAGAATGTACAGGCTTGCTTGTTGATCTTCTGATTGCTCAAAACACGGGTGGCTGTGACGTTTAGCTGACCGCTTGCAGCTTGTGGGTGATTTGATATGATCATCACCTACTGCCGGCGTATTGACGATTCTTTAGAGTCCTACACAGAGGTTTCTTGGCTCAGGCAAAACGGAGTAGGAGCACATATGTGGTATGTGCGGGACCGAGAATAATACGTGTATGCGATACCGTATTAGATTCTCGCGATATGTGATATCGGCCGGGTATATGTGATATAGCCGGGTCATCGGATCAAGTGTTGATTCGATGAACTGATACAGATTATATTAGTCGGCTATTTGTGAAATATCCGGATTATCGGATCAAGTGTTTATTTGATAATTTAATGTATAATTATATATTTGATATATTACATTACATTAACTAATATAAGCTCACTTAAAGATTCTTTTTCTCACATGGATAATACATTGATATATATGAGATATATGTTAATTGTATTATTTTCTTATTTTACAAAATATATTGTATATGTGATATATAATATTGTAACAAGTTAGGGTTACAAATGCAACATGCTTTGTGGAGTTTAAACAAGTTAGGGTTTGGATTTGGGTTAGCTTTTGGGTTAGCTTTTTCATGAAGCTTCATGAAGCTTTCTTTTGTCTTTAGCTTAGATATTTTGTGTTGATATTTATTAACCCAACCCAAACCTTAGCCTCTAGTTTATTCTCTACAAGGGTTAACTTTTTCATTCTTTAACCCATGGTCGCAATTCTAACCTCACACAACAATTCATTATTCAACACAAAAGAACTTCTTCATCTTCTTCCTCTTGAAAAAAGCTTTCTAGCTTTTTGTGTTATGATGAAATAATGTGAGAAATTGAAAAAAAAAGAGCTAAATTCCTACTTCATCATCCTCATCTATTCTAGCCACTTAGATTAGGGTGTTTCCTTTGCTAATACTTGATTAGTGAAGCAAGAGCTTGAGTTTGAGTTTCTTCAAGGTAGATCATCTTAGTTGTTGAAGATTGGAATCAAGCTTGCATCTTTCTCTTCATGGAGCCTCTCTAGAGTCTGGGTACTTGATGATCGCAGCGAAGGGACCTCAACACGGAGCTTATGAAGTGAAGGAACGGACTACAAAGGTTGTAATCCCTAACTCTTAGAAGTAAAGTTGTTTACATATAAAGTTTACCCTAATTCTCTAGTTAAGATCTTGGTTAGGGTTACATAGCACCCCAAATTTTTATAAAATGGCATGTGTGATGCCTTGCTAAACCTTGTTGTCGTGCTATACAACCCTACAGTGGTATCAGAGCCAAGTTAGAGCATTAGGCGTTGTCTGGACGAAGTTAAAAGTTCGATCAAACCCTAAAACATCATTTTTGACCCCCTCTCTGGAAATTTTCTAAAAAGTTGGTTTTTTCCATATTAAAAATACTCAGAAAATTAAGCAGGTGATTCTATGGATATCTGAGAAGTACGACTCCCTGAATCCATCAAGCCACCGCGGAACCGCGGCGAAACCAAGCTATTGGAAGCGGTTCCGCGGCAGAACATGAGGATTGAGGGATCGTACTTCAACAGATGATCCGTAGGTATTACATCATGCTTCTAGGAATTTTTAATATTACTCAAGTGTTGAGTTTTCTGGAGATCATTAGTAATCGTTGATTTGATCGGAAAGTTTAACATCGTTTAGTTTTCCGGGTAATTTAGAACGTGTTAAAAAGTTCGAACGAATATCAATAACACATTTTTCCCCTGTCGGAAAACTTTCAAGTGTTGGATTTTTCCTGAGTTTAAAACTTTCAGAAAATCATGCAAGCGAATTTGTGGACCCTCTAGAAGAAAGTAACCTTAACTCGATTATGTGACCGTGAAAACCGCAACTGAACCATATGTTTTGTGGTAGTTTAGCGTTGCCACATTTGAGGCGTTGGTTTGACCCTTCTACGGCTGGTTCATAGTGGCTGTGACATGTTCTGGGACTTTTTGAACTCAGCTCAAGTGTTGAGCTATTTGGGAAATCTTAGGTATTTGATTATTCGATCGGAAAGTTTAACATTGTCTATTTATCTGGAATGTGATACAATATGTTGAATTCATATAGTTAGTCATGAAATGCGAAGTATGTGATATTTCGGATTTAAGATGTCTAAAGTGATTGTGGATTCCAAATGTTGTAGTTTTTCACTTTCTTTTCTAGGACCGTAAGTGTAATATGTGGTGTATTGCCGGTTTCGGTGCTATATGTCAACGACAACTGGGATACGCATATTTACTTACGTTGATGATATGTGATGTTATGTGTTGCTGTGATATGTTATATTGGATCGTCGTGTTTTGAATAGCCGGGGGTTTTATGTGAGATGAGAGTTTTTCTTTTTCATTCATGTAAAATTCAATTGTATGTAATATTCTTTTATTGGGGCACTTCCGGGTTGAGGATGATGTCACCACTGTATATTATTTACTTTTCCGCATTAGGATAGACCCAAGGCGAGAAGCATAAGTAACCGGGTTCTAGGGTCCAGTGGAAGACCATCTCGAGGAGTCGAGACCGGGTCTCCTAACTCTAGAATTGGTAGGGTTGCTTGCCGCTCTCGTAGGGGTTTAGGGATGTGGGTTTGGCTATTCATCGCGACCGTGGAATCCGTGTTTTATACTGGATTAACTTAAAACACGGAATTCCTAGAATATCCAATATTTCATATGTGTTTCTTCTGCTGCAATGTTTTGTGATGAGATCATATTACTGCCTGAGAGGAATGTTTATATTATATATATGGGATATATGTTATATTACTGATTTCGTTTCAAATGTGATGCTTGTGAAGCATAATAAAATGGGACTTCATTAATGAGATTAATGAAATAAAAGAAACCTAAAGATATTGTAGAAACTTGTTTAAAAACTAGTAGCTCTAGTTCTTGCTTTGCATAGCGGTATTCCTTGTAGAATATCCAACAACTTATTCGATAAGGAAAGAGCCGAGATCCCTTCACCGGGAGTGACCTCTTTAGCGAAACTAGCAGATGCTACAAACACGGTTTGTCTTTTGATTGATTCTATAATTTTTGCTTTGCATAGTGGTATTTGTGAAATATCCTGCACCTTATTCGATAAGGAAAGAGCCGAGATCCCTTCATTGGGAGTGACCTCTTTAGAAAAACTAGTAAAGGCCTCAAAAACACTCCTTTTAAAATTCACTCGATTCTACGACAATATCAAGTTCAATACGCAAAGGGTTTTCATAAAAACCTGTCATAGCTCTCTGTGATTTCAGATAAGTACTACTTATTATTCGTGGTACGTTTGTTGGCCTGCGTCAAGGCGTAGTGTGCGGTAGCTAACTAGTGCTTATCTGCAGCATACGATGCGATTGGATTAGGGTAGTCGTGCGACTTTGTTGGCCTGTGTCAAGGGTCATGCGGGTGGGTTTAATTCAATCAGGAAATGTACGGGTTGAACTTGACTAGCGGACTATGGTTTGTTGGCCTGCGTCAAGCTCATAGGACGCTAGGGGTAAAACATTATCGGGAATTTCAAGTGTTGAAATTTGCAATGAGATTGCATACCTTCTATGAGATAGTTGGATCCCGATACCCACTATGAGTAAGAGTTACTCCTGGGAAAGTTTTACACATTACAATTAGCCAATCAAGTAGGTATCTAGAAAGGTGTTAAACGGGGTTACGCCCCTGGGAAAATGAGGTTTATTTTAATTAGGTCCGTGCGAAAGCATGGGGAACCTCCCTCAAAGTACCGACACTGGCCTAGCCGAAAGATTGGCGAACTTATAGGGTGTAATTAATCCCGGCTAGTCTTACCTTTTAGGGTTTGAAGGAAGATTTGACTAAAACAGTGGGAGCCATCCTGATTAGATATATTAATAACCAATCTAATTTTGTAAGAGCATACGCTGAGTGTTTTCTTCTATCTCTCTCTCCAGGTAGCGACCATGTCACGCCTTAATCAAGATAAAAATACGGATGTATTGACCAAACCCGCTTGTTATACTGTGCTAGGGGACGTTGGTCCCGCTCTAACTTATAATTGTTATAAGACCGAGCAGGAAAGAGGGGATTACCATAATTCCCGTGCCGCCCAAACGAAGAAAGTGCAAGCTGATGCATCTTCTTCGGGTGTGTTCATTACCGAGAACTGTTTCTCAGTATCCTTTACGTCCTGGGTATGAGATACCGGATCAGGATCCCGTAAATATAATCTGTTACATGGGCTATAGATAGGTAGATAACTGAGAACGGGTGATAAGTTTCAAGAGTTGTAAACGGTGCAATTGTTGCAAGCCTAGTCTGTTGGCAGTTATCACCCTGTATTAAAAAATTCATTGATTCTGAACGAATGTTGTTAGATACCGAACCCGATATACAACATCATATCAGTATCTTTATTTAATAAAGAAAGATATAATTTTGTATTGTTGAATAATATTTTGAACATTTCCTATATCAAGAGTTGATCAGTTCAGGCACGTTATATAAAAGCATAGACGTTCTAAATCAAACCACAATTCTTAATGTACAGAACACACACAAGAGGAAGAGTTCAGAAATGAACGAATCCTTCTTGAAGTATTGTAGACTAGGTCATATCAATGTGACCCGACTATCTAAGTTACATTTAGATGCATATTTAAATTAGTTTGAATTTACATCTTGGGAAACTTGCCGGTCATGTCACAAAGATAAGATGACCATAGCTCTATTTATTGGAAACAGAAAAAGAGTTAGTGAACTCTTGGGATTGATACATGATGATGTATGAGGTCCCCTGTCTACACAAGCCAAGACTGGTTCTTTGTACTTCAGAAGTAGAGAACCAAAACATGTATAAGTATTATGTCCTTTGATGTGATCCGGGAGGAGAATACTTGAGCACGGGATTCCTGGACTATTCTAAAGGAGAATGAGATTCTCTCTCAGCATTACTCCTCCGTATACACCAAAATACATCGGTATATCAGGGCGGAGCAATCGCACCCTATGTGATAAGGTGTGCTGTATGATGAGTACTACCGAGTTACCTATTTTCTTTTGGGGGTTATGCACTTGAGAAGCTGCATACCTATTGAATAGGGTTCCAACCAAATCAGGTGCCTACCACTCCATATGTGATATGGTATGGAAAGAGCCCATCTCTTAAGGATGTTAAGATTTGGGGTTGTCCAAAGCAAAATCCGGACAAACTCGAAGCAAGGTTAGTTCTGTGGAAGTTTGTTGGATATCCCAAGCATTCGTAAGGGAATATCTTCTACCAAACTGGGAAGCAAAAGGTGTTTTGTTTCTCAGCAAGCCACCTTTTGGAAAGGGAATTTCTTGTGAAGAAATTAGTGGTCATGAGGTAGAACTGGAAAAGGTTCCAGCTATACAAACCGCGGCTGATGATTTGGTAAACCCGAAGGATTCAATAGTTTATAACAAACCTCATCCTCTTCGCCGATCTAGTAGGGTTCCTCATCCACCTGAGAGATACTTCGGTTTCTCTATGACAGTGGGAGCAAGGATTGCATCATGAGATGATGACCCAACTTGTTTCGAGCAGGCCATCAAGAGTGTGGACTCTGTGAGAATGGCTGGATGCTTAGCGATCTGAGATGGAATCCATATACACCAAAAAGTATGGACTTTGGTTGCTTTATCTGAAGGGTTAAATCCCCATCATAAGCAAGTATATCTTGAGAAGATTACTTGGTGTACATGTAAAAGTTAAGACTTTCAAAGCTATGCTTAAGTCTATCCAGATCCTACTTGCCATTGCTACATACCATAACTACGATATCTGGTGGTTGGGTGTCATCACTACTTTTCTAAATAGTGATTTAGAAGAGAGCATCTATAAGTACACAGCCAGAGGGCTTCGTAGACAGTGGGAGCAGCGGAAACATGTGCAAGTTGCTTTATGGGATAAAGTAGGCATCACGGAGATGAAATGTCTGTTTTGATGTAGTAGTCAAAGATTTTAACCTCATCAAAATGGTAGATGAACCTTGTATATACAAAAATGTAGTAGAGAGTATGGTGGTGATCCTCGTATTGTACATGGATGACATACTTTTGATAGGAAAGGAGTTTCCTATGCTACACTCGGTCAATCTCCTCTTATCACAAGGATTCACTATATAAGATCGAGGTGATACCTCATAAATCCTGGTTTTGGATCTATGAGATAGATCTAATTGGATGTTAGGATTTTCACTATATGTAGTGAGATGGTATCAATCGAACCTAGAGAGAATCACTGGAAAGCTTCCAAGGTGGTAAGGTCGACTGAATGTCAGTCAGAGGCATTGTCTTTACCCTCAGTGGAGGGACGGTATGTTGGAAGAGTTCCACGCTAGATACCGTGACATACTAGCTGATAAAGGCAGGATAAATCACTACCAAGGATGCTACCAAAGAAATAGTCTAGATGTACACTAGTTCATGAGATGAACTTCGTTCCTACAATTGTGCGACAATGGAGTTTTGGCTTTTGCCAAGGAAACCCCATCCCATCTGTGATCCAGACATATTCTAAGGCAGTATCACCTGATCATGGAGATGGTTGATCTCCAGGGAGATCGAGGTTAGGAGAGTAGACATAGAGGACAACATCGTTGATCCATTCACAAAGGCCTATTACCCAGTAGAGACTTTTATGGGATGGTTGAGTATGAGATACTTCAACCACAGCTGATTGTTGGGTATGAGATACTACAACAGATGGCCATAGTGCAAGTGGGAGATTGATAGTGATATGTATGCCCTAGAGTCCATTACTGTACATGCGATGTATATTGTAGTGGATGCTTAAACATATATAGGGAGGACTTTCTTGCTCGACATGATAGTATGCTATCTGGTTGCTCTTTATCTTAACATGTACTCTAATTATCTCTATATTACATGTTGATAAAGCCCTGAGGATGAGTACTTGACTACCAGGACTATGATGCAGACCATACTAGTGGGGACAATGTAGTCGCTAAGTACAACCTTCAAATGTTCCTAGTCGCGGGTGTATCGAGACAGGGCATCGATATACCAGAGTAGACTAGACCCATGTAGATGGGCGATGGATGATCCCATATCCATTGATATTTGACATCAGAGATAATATACGGGTGCTCAGTGGAGACTAGGTACACTGGATGGACTCGCCGAGAACTCCCAGATTGTATTATACCTCACGTCATATAGCAGTTCTCTGGTGACACTGGTACAGAGTAGTCTGTAGACCCGAGATCGTCATAGAGTCTTGTGTGTAAGTGCACGGCGGCGCCCCGGCCGTCAATCCTACGCCGGAATGCGGAAACGAAAATATTTATAAAACTTGTAAACCGGCACCACCGCGCACTAAAATCCCGAATCGGGCCATTAATCTAATCCTAGCTAACTAGAGAAGGGGTAGAGAGATATACCGAGCGATCCATGTCCTTCGGTCTTCTCGTCGTCGTCCCGATCTCCCCGCGGAATCTCCGGTCTTCTACTCCTCGTCGGAAGGGCACCACTTTGCCGGGTTCTTTTACGGGCTCCCACCTCTGGACCGAGGCAACTCGGGCACGAAGTTGGCGAGCCGACGTGCCCAAGGTTGCTGTAGGTTAACTGTAGAACTCTATGTCTCATTGGGGTTATGGAAGTTTCCTTTTGGTGGAAGAATGAGATATACAAATTTAGAGATGGAGCTATGGGATTTTTGTGAAGCCAAAAGACCAAAAATCCCACCACAAAATATTGGGACAGCCCCCTCTCATGTTGTGGCCGGCCATGCTCTATGAGAGAGTGAGAGGAGAGTGAGTGTGTATCACAAATGAGAGAGAGAGAGTCCCATAATGCAAGAGAGAGGAAGAGAAAAGGCTATCATGCATGAGAGAGAAAAAGATGTGATGATGATGAATTATCATCACAACTAAAGCCACACTCAAAACACCCATCATCAAACACCAAAAGTCAAGCCATGATGAAGTTGAGAAGTCAAGGTCAAACAAGAGCTATCATGAAGCAACAATATGCTAAGACCACCTCCCACAATGCTTATTTGCACAAATGCAAATAAGCCCTCCTCCACCAATCTTCAGCCAATGAAAGATACAAAGAAAATTGGCCGAAACGGAAAGCAAACTGGAAACTTCATAAAACTGATCCCGTAATAAATTACAGGAAACCCCGCTACTGTACATACATACCCGCATTTGTATTCCGACCGAAATACAAATGCAAAGAGACAAATCTACACTGTACAATACTAGGATCCGGCTTAAACCAAAGCCTGCTAGTATTAACCTTCCGATCATGATCCGTGCAATACCGCATGTATCTGATCGAACCCTTCCATATCTCCATACGGCCTCTACAGCGTTTCGCCCGAAACTTGAGAAACTGGTCTGTGGGGGACTCTAAAGACTCGTCAATACTTTGGTTGTGGATTTAACCACTAGCACGTCAGAGATATTAGCCTATACGTAACGGGCTACCAGGTATTGACCAAAAGGGACGTCGATGAGCGCACTCATCCTGACACCCTACTGAGCCTGTCAGTGACAATATCCGTACAGTCCGGTCCGTTCGTCTATGAGCATCGCATGGTGGGCCTAGGGGGTTGGTAAAAGTCAGACCCCCAAAAGAGGTACAAGTCGTGTCGGAGTGTAGCCCAGAACACCCTGAGATACTACTGGAATACCTACCAGTAAATCTCCTGCCTTGGCCAAGGACTTCGTGTAAGGGCTCTCCTAGACACAGCGCGACCTCACCCCCAATACCGGGAGAGACGAACCTCTGCAGATCCGCTCACTGCCTCCATGTGGCTCGATACTGTACCCAACTAAAACCTTCTTGCACGTTTCCTTTGAGCGTGGTAGGGTAGTAATCAAAGTACTGTGGGAACTCACACGAGACAAATGACGATCTCAGGTCGATGAACTAACCTGTACACATGTCACCAGGGAACTGCTATCTGACGTCAGGTATAAGACCAACTAGCATGTTCCCGGCGAGTCCTGTCCGGTGTACTCATAACCCAATGAGCACCTGTATACATCTTAGGTGAACCAACTGACACCAGTGGCTTGTGAGACCGGCCACCGCCCCTCGTCGGGGTCTCGACTGTATACACTAGTCTACTCTGGAGTATCGATGCCCTGTCTCGAAACTCCCACGACTAGGGACCTTTTAAGGATGTGCTTATAGACTACCAGCTGCCACGTATATGATCGCCCTCATACTGCTGGCAATCAAGCAAGAATCCTAGGGGCTCTATCAACGCGCAATAGTGACCTGTATAGTCACCTAAAGCAGTACACGATGATAAAGGTAAACCAGATAGCATACTATCATATTGAGTAAGACTGTCCTACCGGAATAGGTCCTCCCTCAATCATTGCAATCACGTGCCTGTGATCCAATAATTGACTCTGAGGGCACTATCTCCAACATTGTGTGATTCCCACTGTACTTTGATTTCCATCATACCACGTCCAAGAGGGCGTGCAAAAAGGTAGCTTTTGGGTACAGTCCCGAATCACATGGAGGCAATGAGCGATAGGAGGGGATTTGTCTCTCCCGGTATAGGGAGTTGATGTTGTGCTGTGTTCGATTGGCTATAACTAGAAATCCCTGGCCTGGGTTGCCGAGATTCACTGGTAAGTGTTATCAATAGTTTCTCGAACTGTTATGGACCTCATATCGACATGACTTATCAAGCTACTGGGGTCTGACGTTTACCACCCCTAGGCGAAATATGCGACATATCAGAAGAAGAGACCGGACTGTACGGGAGTGTACTGATTGGATTCGCAGGAGAATGTACGGGCTTGCTTGTTGATCTTCTGATCGCTCAATACTTGGGTGGCTGTTACGTTTAGCGGACGGCTTGCAGCTTGTGGGTGTTTTGATATGATCATCACCTACTGCCGGCGTATTGACGATTCTTTAGAGTCCTACACAGAGGTTTCCTGGCTCAGGCAAAACGGAGTAGGAGCACATATGTGATATGTGCGGGACCGAGAATAATATGTGTATGCGATACCGTATTAGATTCTCGCGATATGTGATATCGGCCAGTTATATGTGATATAGCTGGGTCATCGGATCAAGTGTTGATTCGATGAACTGATACAGATTATATTAGTCGGTTATTTGTGAAATAGCCGGATTATTGGATCAAGTGTTGATTTGATAATTTAATGTGTAATTATATATTTGATGTATTACATTACATTAACTAATATAAGCTCACTTAAAGATTCTTTTTCTCACATGGATAATATATTGATATATATGAGATATATGTTAATTATATTATTTTCTTTTGTTACAAAATATATTGTATATGTGATATATAATATTATAACAAGTTAGGGTTACAAATGCAACATGCTTTGTGGAGTTTAAACAAGTTAGGGTTTGGATTTGGGTTAGCTTTTTCATGAAGCTTTCTTTTGGCTTTAGCTTAGATATTTTGTGTTGATATTTATTAACCCAACCCAAACCTTAGCCTCTAGTTTATTCTCTACAAGGGATAACTTTATCATTATTTAACCCATGGTTGCAATTCTAATCTCACACAACAATTCATTATTCAACACAAAAGAACTTCTTCATCTTCGTCTTCTTGAAAAAAGATTTCTAGCTTTTTGTGTTATGATGAAATAATGTGAGAAATTGAAAACAAAATAGAGCTAAATTCCTACTTCAGCATCCTCATCTATTCTAGCCACTTAGATTAGGGTGTTTCCTTTGCTAATACTTGATTAGTGAAGCAAGAGCTTGGGTTTGAATTTCCTCAAGGTAAATCATCTTAGTTGTTGAAGATTGGAAGCAAGCTTGCATCTTTCTCTTCATGGAGCCTCTCTAGAGTCCGGGTACTTGATGATCGCAGCGAAAGGACCTCAACACGGAGCTTATGAAGTGAAGGAACGGACTACAAAGGTTGTAATTGTTGGGTTACTAGGCACTCTCACAAGGGTCTATAAGGCATCAACCATGCCCGATTTAAAATTTAGACGTGCCGAACAACCCTAACAAAGATTTTTAAACTAGAGATTTGGAGAAACAAAGCATGTTAAACACTTTAACATCTAAGAGTTTGGGATTACAACCTTTGTAGTCCGGTCCTTCACTTCATAAGCTCCATGTTGAGGTCCCTTCGCTGCGATCATCATGTACTTGGACTCTAGAGAGGCTCTATGAAGAGAATGATGCAAACTTGCTTCCGATCTTTGATAACTAAGATAATCTACCTTGAAGTTTCTTAAACAAAAGCTTTCACTCACAAATGAAGTGAACACCCTAATCTAAATGGTTGGGATAGATTAGGATGATGAAGTAGGATTTTAGCACTCATTTGTTTTCTTAATCTCACTCAAACTCATCTCTAATGAAAAATCTAGAATGCTTTGCAAAGAGGAAGAAGGAGATGAATTGCTTTGTGATGAATAATGAATTGTGGTGAGGTTAGAAATGCAACCATGAGTTAAGTATGATAACTTAACCCATGTAGTGAATGAACCATGGTCAAGGGTTGAGTTGGGTTAACAAATATCATAACAAAATATCTTTGCAAAAACAAAACAAAAAGCTTCTAGTAGCTTCTAGAAAAATTAACCCAAATCAAACCTTAATCATGTTTAATCTCCACTAATCATGTTGCATTAATAACCACAACATGTTACATTATTATATATCACATATACAATATTTATTGTAACAAAATAAAATAATACATTTAACATATATCGCATATATATCAATGTATTACCCGAGTGAGAAAAAGAATCTTTTAGTGAGCTTATATTAGTTAATGTAATTTAAGAATCAAATATATAATTATACATTAAATTATCGAATCGACACTTGATCCGACAATCCGGTTATTTCGCATATAACCGACTAATATAATCTGTATCAGTTCATCGAATCAACACTTGATCCGATGACCCGGCTATATCGCATATACCCTGCTGATATCTCATATCGCGAGAATCTAATACGGTATCACATATACGTATTGTTCTCGGTCCCGTACATATCATATATGTGCTCCTACTCCGTTTTGCCTGAGCCAAGAAACCTCTGTGTAGGACTCTAAAGAATCGTCAATACGCCGGCAGTAGGTGATGATCATATCAAACACCCACAAGCGGCAAGCGGTCAGCTAAACGTAACAGCCACCCAAGTATTGAGCGATCAGAAGATCAACAAGCAAGCCTGTACATTCTCCTGCGAATCCAATCAGTACAATCTCGTACAGTCCGGTTTCTTCTTCTGATATGTCGCATATCTCGCCTAAGGGTGGTAAACGTCAGACCCCAGTAGCTTGATAAGTCGTGTCGATATGAGGCCCATAACAGTTCGAGAAACTACTGATAACACTTACCAGTAAATCTCAGCAACCCTGGCCAGGGATTTCTAGTTATAGCCAATCGAACACAGCGCAACATCAACTCCCTATACCGGGAGAGACGAATCCCCTCCTATCGCTCATTGCCTCCATGTGATTCGGGACTGTACCCAAAAGCCACCTTTTTGCACCCCCTCTTGGACGTGGTATGATGGAAATCAAAGCACAGTGGGAATCACACAAGACTCTATGACGATCTCGGGTCTACAGACTACTCTGTACCAGTGTCACCAGAGAACTGCCATCTAACGTGAGGTATAATACCATCTGGGAGTTCTCGGCGAGTCCGTCCAGTGTACCCAGTCTCCACTGAGCACCCGTATACCTTCTCTGATGTTAAACACCAATGGATATGGGATCATCCATCGCCCATCATATGGGTCAAGAATCGCATACGCTAGTCTACTCTGGAGTATCGATGCCTTGTCTCGATACACCCTCGACTAGGAACAGTTATAGGATGTACTCGTCGACTACCGTGGCCCCCCTAGTATGATCTCATCATAGTCCTAGTAGTCGAGTACATATCCTAAGGGCTTTATCAACATGTAACATAGAGATAATCAGAGTACATGTTAAGATAAAGAGTAACCAGAAACCGTACTATCATGTCGAGCAAGAAAGTCCTCCCTATATATGTCCAAGCATCCACCACAATATACATCGTATGTACAGTAATGGCCTCTTGGGCATACATATAACTAACAATCTCCCACTTGAACTAGGGCCATCTGTTGTGGTATCGCATACCCAACAATCAGCTGTGGTTGAAGTATCTCATACTCTACCTGTTAGTTATATGTATGCCCTAGAGGCCATTACTGTACATAGGATGTATATTGTAGTGGATGCTTGGACATATATAGGGAGGACTTTCTTGCTCGACATGATAGTATGCTATCTGGTTGATCTTTACCTTAACGTGTACACTGATTGTCTCTCTGTTACATGTTGGTAAAGACCTTAGGATGTGTACTTGACTACCTGGACTATGATGCGGATCATACTAGTGGGGACATGGTAGTCCATAAGTACATCCTTCAAGGTCCCTAGTCGTGGGTGTATCGAGACGGGGTATCGATATACCAGAGTAGACTAGCGTATATCTTCTCGACCCATACTGATGGGCGATGGATGATCCCATATCCATTGGTGTTTGACATCGGAGATGATATACGGGTGCTCAGTAGAGACTGGGTACACTGGACGGACTCGCCGAGAACTCCCAGATGGTATTATACCTTACGTCAGATGGCAGTTCTAAGGTGACACTGGTACAGGTTAGTCTGTAGACCCGAGATCGTCATAGAGTCTTGTGTGGTTCCCACTGTGCTTTGATTTCCACCTTACCACGTCCAAGAGGGTGTGCAAAACGGTGGTTTTTGGGTACAGTCCCGAATCACTTGGAGGCAATGAGCGATAGGAGGGGATTCGTCTCTCCCGGTATAAGGAGTTGATGTTGCGCTGTGTTCGATTGGCTATAACCGGAAATCCCTGGCCAGGATTGCTGAGATTTACTGGTAAGTGTTACCAGTAGTTTCTCGAACTGTTATAGACCTCATATCGACATGACTTATCGAGCTATTGGGGTCTGACGTTTACCACCCCTAGGCAAGATATGCGACATATCAGACGATCAGACCGGACTGTACGGTAGTGTTACTGGTTGGATTCACTGGAGTGTGAGCGGGCTTGCTCGTCGATCTTCTGATCGCTCAATACCCGGGTGGCCGTTACGTTTGGCAGACCGCTTGCGGCTTGTGGGTGCTTGATATGATCATCATCTACTACCGGCGTATTGACGAGTCTTTAGAGTCCTACACAGAGGTTTCCTGGCTCAAGCAAAACGAAATAGGAGCGCATATGAGATATGTGCGGGACCGAGAATAATGCGTGTATGTGATACCGTATTCTATTCTCGGGATGAATGTATCGATTGGTTGTATGCGATATAACCTAGTTATCGATTCAAGCGTTGATTCGATAAGCCGATACATTGAATATTAGTCGGTCATATGTGATATAACCGGATCGTTAAATCAAGTGTTGATTTAATGATTTAATGCATAATTATATATTTGATATATTACTTTGCATTAACTAATATTGGTTCACTTTAAATGGATTTTCTCACTCGAAGCTCACAAGTTGTATATGTGATATACATTTGTGCACAAGATTGTATCATGTTTGATGATACATGCTAGTTTGGGTTTGTGTAAAGAATTAAACCATGGTTACTTAAGTGGTTAGGGTTTCATTTCCTTTTCTCATTTATTTATCTATTTATTCTTTTTGGAAAAATATTAAGCATAAAGAAATGAAATGGTGGCTCATTTTGGACTAGCATGTTGAAGCTTCATGAAGCTTTGACTAAGTCACCATTTTGTCTCATGCTTAACCCTAACCACTCCACTTAACCCTAGTTGATTCTCTACACTTCACCATGGTTACATTATGATAAGTATTCTTATTATTTCCTTTTTGGAAAATACTCATCATAATATTCATCTTCTTCTTCTTCTTCATCACTTGAAGAAAGCTTCACTTCATCAATGGTGATTGATGAAAAAGAGTGAGAAATCCAATTCTAAAGTGAACCCACTTCCTATTTCTTCATCCTCTACCTCTTGCCAAGTAGTATAGGGTGTTTCCTTCACAAGTTTTAAAGTCTTGGTGAAGGTGGAGCTTGATCTAGTGATCCTCGACGTAGATCATCTTCGGCATCGCCGTCGATGACCTAGCCCGTCCATTCTCCGATGAAGCCGACGCTAGAGCCCGGGGTTCGACTTGGACAGCGAGGAGACTTCATTGCGGAGATATGGAGGTGGAGGACCGGATCTACAAAGGTTGTATATCCGTTCTTTTAGTTTAGTTGTAAACTAGTTTCATTTTATCGCCTAAACTTCTAGCCAACGATCTAGTCTAGGGTTTCTCGGCACCGTATTTTTGAAATTGGTATGGTTGATGCCTTGTGAGACCTCTTGAGTGTGCCTAGGAACCCAGCAGTGGTATCAGAGCCTAGCTAGAGCCTTAGGCGATGCGTAGACGGAATTGGAAGTCCGATCGAACCCGAACCCAAACCCTAATTTGCTCTCTGGACTTTTCCAAAAATTGGGTTTTTTCCAGATTAAAAATATGCAGAAAATTCAGCAGGAAATTCTAAGAATTACGATGCAAAAATTACCTTATGATCTTTCTAAAGTGCGGCGGAACCGCAGCATTAGCGTGCTAATGCGGCTGTTCCGCGGCCCTTTTGTTTTATCTCCCATTGAATTTTGCACAGCAACTCCTATTTTTCAGTTCTGGTTTTCCTGGGAATTTTTAATCTGAAATCAAGAGTTGAGTATTTTGGGTTGTATTGGGAGTTCGTACATTCGATCGGATTGTCAAACTTTGTCTATGTGTCTTTCCGGATAATTTTTTTGAATATGTTAAAAAGTTCGACCGGATATAAATACCCAATTTTTCCCCTGTCGGGAAATTTCCAAGTGTTGGATATTTCTGTAGTTTAATCACGTTCTAAGTAGTGCAAGTAACACGATGGTCCCTCTAGAAGACAACAAACCTTAACTCGATTATGTGATCGTCTTGAACTACCCTTTGAACCTTAGGGTTTGGGGCAGTACGGCGTGCCACATGTGAGGCGTTGGCTTGACCCTTCTACGGCTGGACCGTTGGTACTGAGGCACGAAGTGGATGTTTTTAAACTTGTTTCATGTGTTGATCTGTTTTGGAAAACTTGGGTGTTCGATTGTTCGATCGGAAAGTTTAACATTTTCTGCTTATCTGGAATGGGATACAATAATTGGAATTCATAAGGAGTTATGTGATAACTAAATGAATGTTATAAACATAGCAGTTTAGTCTCACTTGATCGGTTGCCACGGAATTTTGATGTGATCAAAAGTCCGTCGCAATCACGTAGCGTACGCGGATACTCGCCGGATAAACTTATTAGACAGCTACATTCCTTAGCCCCGACCAAGTGACTGTAGGAGAACCCCGTCGCCGAAAGCATCCATCCGGGTGCTCGCGGCAGCGGTGTTCCGCCTTGGTGCACTTCGTCGACGGCATTAAGGGTGCGGCGGCCTACTGAAGTTTGCGACGAGCATTCGATCAGGATGTCGGGAATCCTGTTGAATTGCCCGACTTGATATTGAAAAGTGTTTTCGATAATGAGACTAAAATGCGGGGTTTATAAATGTTAGGCATGCGATGTCTAAGAAATTCATTTGGTCAGGCATGCGATGTCTGAGGTGGTTGCGAATTCCAACTGTTGTAGTTTTACACTTTCTTTTCTGTAACCGTAAGTGTAATATGTGATATCGCCGGTTTCGTTGCTATATGTCAACGACAATTGGGATGCGCATGTTTACTTACGTTGATGACATGTGATGTTATGTGTTGCTGGATATGTTATATTGGATCGTCGTGTTTGAATATCCGGGGGTTTTTATGTGAGATGAGTGTTTTTCATTTTCATTCATGTAAAAACTTGTATGTAATATTCTTTTTATTAGGGCACTTCCAGGTTGCGGAAGTTGTCACCGTTTGTATATTATTTACTTTTCCGCACTAGGATAGACCCAAGGAGGAGGGCACAAGTAACCGGGTTCTGGAGTCCAGTGGGAGACCAACCCGAGGAGTCGAGTCCGGGTCTCCCAACTCTAGAATTGGTAGGGTTGCTTGCCGCTCTCGTAGGGGTCTAGGGGTGTGGGTTTGGCTATTCATCACGACCGTGGAATCCGTGTTTTATACTGGCTCGTATTGAAAACACGGACGTCCTAGTATATCCAATATTTCATATGTTTCTTCTGCTGCGATATCTGTGATGTGATCATGTGATGTTCTGTGATAGGTACAGTTTATAGTATATATGATATATTATATAGACGTAACTTATGTTTTACACCCGTGCTAGCCCTGCCCTGCTCTGCCGTTAGTTACCTAACCTAACGGTGCACGAGGGGACATCGAGGCGAATGCGGATGGCATAAGTGTACGTCGTATTTATCTGTGATGTTTAGGTATTTAAATGATGGGACTTCATTAATATGATTAATGAAAATAAAAGAAACCTAAAGATGTTGTAGAATCGAATTTCAAAATAAAACAGGTAGCTACAGTTCTTGCTTTGCACAGCGATGTATATGATATATCCTGCACCTTATTCGATAAGGAAAGGACCGAGATCCCTTCACCGGGAGTGACTCTTTTAGCAATAACTGGCAGATGCTACACCCTTCGGTTTGTCTTTTGATTGCTTTTAAGAGTTCTGCTTTGTACAGTGATATATATGATATATCCCGCACCTCATTCGACGAGGAAAGGACCGACGATCCCTTCACCGGGAGTGACTCCTTTAGCAAAACTAAAAAAGCCTCAAAAACACTCCATTTCAAAATTCATTCGATCCTACAACGATATCAAGTTCATTACGCAATAGGTTTTCAGAAAAACCTGTCGTAGCCCTCCGTCATTTCAGATATGTACTGGTTAGTATTCGTGCTGCGTTTGTTGACCTCTGTCAAGGCGTAGTGTGCGGTAGCTGATTAGTGCTTATCTGCATAAGCATATGATGTGATTGATTTAGGGTAGTCGTGCTACCTTGTTGACCTCTGTCAAGGGTCGTGGGGTGGGTTTACTTCAATCAAGAAATGACGGGTTGAACTTGACTAGCAGCCTATGGTTTGTTGACCTCTGTCAAGGTCATAAGACGCTAGGGGCAAAATATTATCGGGAATTTCAAGTGTTGAAATTTGCAATGAGATTGCATACCTTCTATGAGATAGTTGAATCCCGATACCCGCTGTGAGTAATTGTTACTCCTGGGAGAGTTTTATACATTACAATTAGCCGATCAAGTAGGTGTGTAGAAAGGTGTCAACGAGGTTACGCCTCTGGGAAAACGAGGTTTACATTAATTAGGTCCGTGCGAAAGCACAGGGCACCTCCCTCAAAGTACCGACACTGGCCTGGCTGAAAGATTGGCGAACTTGTATTGTGTAATTAATCCCGGCTAGTCTTTCCTTTTAGGGTTTGAAGGAAGATTTGATAAAAAGCAGTGGGAGCCATCCTGATTAGATAAAATAATAACCAATCTATTCTTGCAAGAGCGCACGCTGAGTGTTTTCTTCTCTCTCTCTCCAGGTAGCGACCATATCACGCCTTAATCAAGATAATAATACGGATTATTGACCGAACCCGCTTGTTATACTGAGCTGGGGAACGTTGGTCCCGCTCCAACTTATAATTGTTATAAGACAGAGCAGGAAATTGGGGAATACCAGATTTCCCATGCCGCCCAAACGAAGAGAGTGCATGATGATGCATCATCTTCGGGTATGTTCGTTACATAAAACTGTTTCTCAGTGTCCTTTACATCCTGGGTATGTGATACCGGATCAGGATCCCAGATATGTAATCTGTTACATAGGGCTACAGATAGGTAAAGAACTGAGAACGGGTGATAAGTTTCATGAGGCAGAAAACGGGGCAAGTGTTGCAGCCAAGTCTGTCGGTCACTGTCACCTTGTATTACCAATACATTGATTCTAAACGAATGTTATTAGATACCGAACCTGATATACAAAATCATATCAGTCTCTTTATAAGTAAAGAAATGATAAAATTTTGTATTGCTGGATAATGTTTTGAACATTTCCTATATCAAAAGTTGATCGGTTCAAGCACGTTATCTAAAAGCATTAATGTTCTAAATCAAACTACAGTTCTTAGTATACAGAACACACACAAGAGGAAGAGTTCAGAAATGGACAAATCATTCTTGAGGTATTGTAGACTAGGTCATATCAATGCGACCCGACTAGCTGAGTTACATTTAGATGCATATTTAAATCAGTTTGAATTTACATCTTGTGAAACTCGCCAGTCATGTCACAAAGATAAAATGACCATAGCTCTGTTTAATGGAAACAGAGAAAGAGTTAGTGAACTCTTGGGATTGATACATGTTGATGTATGTAAGGTCCCCAGTCTACACATGCCAAGACCGGTTCTTTGTACTTCATTAAATTCTCTGATGATCCTTCAAGATTTAGACCTATGTTCCTGTTGAAACACAAGTCTGAACCTTTTGAGATATTCACAGAATATAAGTTAGAAGTAGAGAACCAAAATACGGGTATAAGTATTATGTCCTTTGATGTGATCAAGGAGGAGAATACTTGAGCACGGCAATCCTGGTTTATTCTAAAGGAGAATGAGATTCTCTCTCAGAATTACTCCTCCGTATACACCATAGCACGATGGTATATCGGGGCGGAGCAATCACACTCTATATGATATAGTGTGCTCTATGATGAGTATTACTGAGTTACCTATTTCCTATTGGGAGTTATGCACTTGAGAAGTTGCATACATATTGAATAGGGTTCCAATTAAATCAGTTGCCTACCGCTTCATATGTGATATGGAAAGGAAAGAGCCCATCTCTTAAGTTAGTTAAGATTTGGGGTTGTCCGGCCTATGTCTAAAAGCAAAATCCGGACAAACTCGAGGCAAGGTCTGTTATGTAGAACTGAAAATGTTCCAGCTATACAAATTGCAGCTGATGATTTGATAGAACCAAAGGATTCAGTAGATTCCAACGAACCTCAGCCTCTCCGCCGATCTAGTAGGGTTCCTCACCCACCTGAGAGATACTTCGGTTTCTCTATGACAGTGGGAGCGAGAATTGCATCATGAGATGATGACCCAACTAGTTTCGAGCTGGCCATCAAGAGTAAGACTCTATAAGAATGGCTGGATGCTTAGTGATCTGAGATGGAATCCATGTACACCAACAAAGTATGGACTTTGGTTGCTATATCTGAAGGGTTAAATCCCCATCAGGAGCAAGTATATCTTTAGAAGATTACTTGGTGTAAATGGAAAAGTTGAGACTTTCAAAGCTAGACTTGTTAAAGGTTTTCGTCATTGACCAGGCGTGGATAATGATGAAACCTTTTCCAGTATCTATGCTTAAGTCCATACAGATCCTACTTGCCACGGCTACATACCATGACTACGATATCTGGTGGTTGGGTGTCATGACAGCTTTTCTAAATGATGTTTTAGAAGAGAGCGTCTATAAGTACACAGCCAGAGGGCCTCGTAGATAATAGGAGCAGCGGAAACGTGTGCAAGATGCTTTATAGGACTAAAGCAGGCATCGCGGAGTTGGAACATCTGTTTTGATGGATTAGTCAAAGAGTTTGACATCATCAAAATGGTAGATGAACCATGTATAAACAAAAAGGTAGTAGGGAGTATGGTGGTGATCCTCATAGAATACGTGGATGACATACTCTTGATAAGAAAGAAGTTTCTTATGCTACGCTCGATCCATCTCCGTTTATCACAATGATTCTCCAAAAAGGATCAATGTGATACCTCCTATATCCTGGTTTTTGGATCTATGAGATAGATCTAATTGGATGTTAGGATACTCACTAGTAGTAGTGAGATGGTATCAATCGATCCTGGGGAGAATCACTGGAAGTGTTCCAGAGTGATAAAGACGACTGAATGTCAGTCGCAGGCATTATCTTTACCCTCAGTAAAGGGACGGTATGTTGGAAGAGTTCCAAGCTAGATACCATGACATACTAGACGATAAAGGCTGGATACATCTCTACTTAAGATGCTACCAAAGAGGATGTTTGGGTGTATATTAGTTCATGAGATGAACTACGTTCCTACCATTGTGAGACAATGGAGTTGTGGCTTATGCCAAGGAACGCCGGTCCCATCAGTGATCCAGACTTATTCTAAAGGCAGTATCACCTGATCATGGAGATGGTTGATCTCCAGGGTGATCGAGGCAAGGAGAGCAGACTTAGAGGATAACGCAGCGGATCCACTCACGAAGGCATATTCCCAGAGAGAGGCTTTTATGGGATGGTTGAGTATGAGATACTGCAACCACTGCTACAGATGGCCCTAGTGCAAGTGGGGATTGTTAGTTATATGTATGCCCTAGAGGCCATTATTGTACATAGGATGTATATTGTAGTGGATACTTGGACATATCTAGGGAGGACTTTCTTGCTCGACATGATAGTATGCTATCTGGTTGATCTTTACCTTAACGTGTACACTGATTGTCTCTCTGTTACATGTTGGTAAAGCCCTTAGGATGTGTAGTTGACTACCTGGACTATGATGCGGATCATACTAGTGGGGACATGGTAGTCCATAAGTACATCCTTCAAGGTCTCTAGTCGTGGGTGTATCGAGACGGGGTATCGATATACCAGAGTAGACTAGCATATACCTTCTCTACCCATACTGATGGGCGATGGATGATCCCATATCCATTGGTGTTTGACATCGGAGATGATATACGGGTGCTCAGTAGAGACTGGGTACACTGGACGGACTCGCCGAGAACTCCCAGATGGTATTATACCTTACGTCAGATGGTAGTTCTAAGGTGACATTGGTACAGGTTAGTCTGTAGACCCGAGATCGTCATAGAGTCTTATGTGGTTCCCACTGTGCTTTGATTTCCACCTTACCACGTCCAAGAGGGCGTGCAAAACGGTGGTTTTTGGGTACAGTCCCGAATCACTTTGAGGCAATGAGCGATAGGAGGGGATTCGTCTCTCCCGGTATAGGGAGTTGATGTTGCGCTGTGTTCGATTGGCTATAACCGGAAATCCCTGGCCAGGGTTGCTGAGATTTACTGGTAAGTGTTACCAGTAGTTCCTCGAACTGTTATAGACCGCATATCGACACGACTTATCGAGCTATTGGGGTCTGACGTTTACCACCCCTAGGCAAGATATGCGACATATCAGACGATCAGACCGGACTGTACGGTAGTGTTACTGGTTGGATTCACTGGAGTGTGAGCGGGCTTGCTCGTCAATCTTCTGATCGCTCAATACCCGGGTGGCCGTTACATTTGGCAGACCGCTTGCGTCTTGTGGGTGCTTGATATGATCATCATCTGCTACCGGCGTATTGATGAGTATTTAGAGTCCTACACAGAGGTTTCCTGGCTCAAGCAAAACGAAATAGGAGCGCATATGAGATATGTACGGGACCGAGAATAATGCGTGTATGTGATACCGTATTCTATTCTCAGGATGAATGTATCGATTGGTTGTATGCGATATAACCTAGTTATCGATTCAAGCGTTGATTCGATAAGCCGATACATTGAATATTAGTCGGTCATATGTGATATGACCGGATCGTTAAATCAAGTGTTGATTTAATGATTTAATGCATAATTATATATTTGATATATTACTTTGCATTAACTAATATTGGTTCACTTTAAATGGATTTTCTCACTTGAAGCTCACAAGTTGTATATGTGATATACATTTGTGCACAAGATTGTATCATGTTTGATGATACATGCTAGTTTGGGTTTGTGTAAAGAATTAAACCATGGTTACTTAAGTGTTAGGGTTTCATTTCCTTTTCTCATTTATTTATCTATTTATTCTTTTTGGAAAAATATTAAGCATAAAGAAATGAAATGGTGGCTCATTTTGGACTAGCATGTTGAAGCTTCATGAAGCTTTGACTAAGTCACCATTTTGTCTCATGCTTAACCCTAACCACTCCATTTAACCCTAGTTGATTCTCTACACTTCACCATGGTTACATTATGATAAGTATTCTTATTATTTCCTTTTTGGAAAATACTCATCATAATATTCATCTTCTTCTTCTTCATCATCACTTGAAGAAAGCTTCACTTCATCAATGGTGATTGATGAAAAAGAGTGAGAAATCCAATTCTAAAGTGAACCCACTTCCTATTTCTTCATCCTCTACCTCTTGCCAAGTAGTATAGGGTGTTTCCTTCACAAGTTTTAAAGTCTTGGTGAAGGTGGAGCTTGATCTAGTGATGCCTCGACGTAGATCATCTTCGGCATCGTCGTCGATGACCTAGCCCGTCCATTCTCCGATGAAGCCGACGCTAGAGCCCGGGGTTCGACTTGGACAGCGAGGAGACTTCATTGCGGAGCTATGGAGGTGGAGGACCGGATCTACAAAGGTTGTATATCCGTTCTTTTAGTTTAGTTGTAAACTAGTTTCATTTTATCGCCTAAACTTCTAGCCAACGATCTAGTCTAGGGTTTCTCGGCACCGTATTTTTGAAATTGGCATGGTTGATGCCTTGTGAGACCTCTTGAGTGTGCCTAGGAACCCAGCACTACCATCCCATAAAAATCTCTACTGGGAAATAGGCCTTTGTGAGTGGATCCGCGCTGTTGTCTTCTGTGTCTACTCTCCTAACCTCGATCACCCTGGAGATCAACTATCTCCATGATCAGGTAATACTGCCTAAGAATTATATCTCGATTTCTAATGGGACGGGGGTTCCTTGCCATTAGCCACAACTCCATTGTCACACAATGGTAGGAACGAAGTTCATCTCATGAACTAATATTTATCCAGACTGCCTCTTTGGTAGCATCCTTGGTAACGATGTATCTTGCCTTTAATCATCTAGTAAGTCACGGTATCTAGCTTGGAACTCTTCCAACATACCGTCCCTCTACTGAGGGTAAAGACAATGCCTGCGACTGACATTCAGTCGTCCTTATCACCTTGGAACCTTTTCCAGTGATTCTCCCCAGGATCGATTGATACCATCTCACTACAACTAGTGAGAATCCTAACATCCATTTAGATCTATCTCATAGAAATAAAACCTAGGATTTAGGAGGTATCACCTTTATCCTATATGGAGAATCCTTGTGATAAGCGGAGATTGACCGAGCGTAGCATAGGATACTCCTTCCCTATCAAGAGTATGTCATCCACGTACTCTACGAGGATCACCACCATACTCCCTACTGCCTTTTTGTATATACAAGGTTCATCTGCCATTTTGATGAAGTCAAACTCTTTGACTACCACATCAAAACAGATGTTCCAACTCCGCGATGCCTGATTTATTACATAAAACATCTTGCGCACGTTTCCGCTGCTCCCACTGTCTACGAAGTCCATTGGTTGTGTACTTATAGACGCTCTCTTCCAAATCAATATTTAGAAAAGCAGTCATGACACCCAACCGCCAGATATCGTAGTCATGGTATGTAGCCGTGGCAAGTAGGATCTGGATGGACTTAAGCATAACTTTGAAAGTCTCAACTTTTCCATGTACACCAAGTAATCTTCTCAAGATATACTTGCTCCTGATGGGGATTTAACCCTTCGAATAAAGCAACCAAAGTCCATACTTTGTTGGTGTATAAGGATTCCATCTCAGATCGCTAAGCATCCAGCCGTTCTCATAGAGTCCCCACTCCTAATGGCCTGCTCGAAACAAGTTGGGTCATCATCTCATGATGCAATCCTCGCTCCCACTGTCATAGAGAAATCGAAGTATCTCTCAGGTGGGTGAGGAACCCTACTAGATCGGCGGAGAGGCTGAGGTTTGTTAGAAACTATTGAATCCTTCGGTTCTACCAAATCATCAGCTGCGGTTTGTATAGCTGGAACTGTTTCCAGTTCTACCTCATGACCACTAATTTCTTCACAAGAAATTCCCTTTCACAAAGGTGGTATGTTGAGAAAAAAAACATCTTTTGTTCCTTGGTTAGGTAGAAGATATTCCCATGCGAATGCTTGGGATATCCAAGAAACATCTACAGAACTGACTTTGCCTCGAGCTTGTCCGGATTATACTTTTAGACATAGGCTGGACAACCCCAAATCTTAACATACTTATGGGCTCTTCCCATTCCATATCATATATGAAGTGGTAGGCAATTGATTTGATTGGAACCCTATTCAATAGGTATGCAGCTTCTCAAGTGCATAACTCCCAAAAGGAAATAGGAAACTCAGTAGTACTCATCATAGAGCACACCATATCACATAGGGTGTGATTGCTCCGCCCCGATACACCGAGGTGCTGTGGTGTATATGGAGGAGTAATGCTGAGAGAGAATCTCATTCTACTTTAGAATAGTCCAGGAATCCCGTGCTCATGTGTTCTCCACCTTGATCTCATCAAAAGACATAATACTTATACCTGTTTTTGGTTCTCTACTTCTAACTTATATTCATTTAATTTCTTAAAAGTTCCATACTTGTGTTTCAACAGGAACATATGTCCGGATCTTGAGAGATAATCAGTGAATGTAATGAAGTATAAAGAACCGGTCTTGGTATGTGTAGACAGGGGACCTTCATACATCAGCATGTATCAATCCCAAGAGTTCACTAACTCTTTCTCTGTTTCCAATAAACAGATCTATGGTCATCTTATCTTTGTGACCTGACCGGCAAGTTTTACAAGATGTAAATTCAAACTTATTTAAATATGCATCTAAATGTTACTTCAGCTAGTCGGGTCGCATTGATATGACCCAGTCTACATTGCCTCAAGAAGGATTTGTTCATTTCTGAACTCTTTCTCTTGTGTGTGTTCTGTACGTTAAGAACCGTGGTTTGATTTAGAACGACTATGCTTTTAGATAACGTACCAGAACCGATCAACTCTTGATATAGTAAATGTTCAAAACATTATCCAACAATACAAAATTATATCCTTCTTTACTAATAAAGATACTTGATATGATGTTGTATATCAGGTTCGGTATCTAATAACATTCGTTCAGAATCAATGTATTCTAATAATACAGGGTGATAACTGCCAACAAACATGGCTGCAACACTTGCATCATTTCCAACTTATGAAATTTATCACCCGTTCTCAGTTCTCTACCTGTCTGTAGCCCATGTAACAAATTACATATATGGGATCCTGATCTGGTATCTCATAACCAGGACGTAAAGGATACTGAGAAACAGTTCTCTGTAATGAACACATCCGAAGAAGATGCATCAGCATGCACTTTCTTCGTTTGGGCGGCACGGGAATTCTGGTAATCCCCAATTTCCTTCTCTGTCTTATAATAATTATAAGTTGGAGCGGGACAAACATTCCTTAGAGCAGTATAACAAGCGGGTTCGGTCAATACATCCGTATTATTATCTTGATTAAGGCGTGACATAGTCGCAACCAGGAGGGAGAGAGAAGAAAACACTCAGCGTGCGCTTTTACAAGATTAGATTGGTTATCAATTTATCTAATCAGGATGTCTCCCACTGTTTTAGTCAAATCTTCCTTCAAACCCTAAAAGGAAAGACTAGCCGGGATTAATTACACTCTACAAGTTCGCCAATCTTTCAGCCAGGCCAGTGCCGGTACTTTGAGGGAGGTTCCCCGTGCTTTCGCACGGACCTAATTAAAATAAACCTCGTTTTCCCAAGGGCGTAACCCCGTTAACACCTTTCTAGACACCTACTTTGATCGGCTAATTGTAATGTGTAAAACTTTCCCAGGAGTAACTCTTACTCGCAGCGGGTATCGGGATCCTACTATCTCATAGAAGGTATGCAATCTCGTTGCAAATTTCAACACTTGAAATTCCCAAAAATATTTTACCCCTAGCATCTATATGACCTTAAGATAGTCAACAAATCATAAGTGCTTGTCAAGTTCAACCCGTCATTTCCCGATTGAATTAAACCCACTCGCACGACCCTTAACATAGACAACAAAGTCGCACGAATACCCTAATCCAATCGCATCATATGCTTATACAGATAAGCACTAATCAGTTACCGCACACTACGCCTTAACATAGTCAAAAAACGTAGCACGAATACTAACTAGTACTTATCTGAAATGACGGAGGGCTACGACAGGTTTTTAAGAAAACCCTTTGCGTAATGAACTTGATATCATTGTAGAATCGAGTGGATTTTGAATGGAGTGATTTTGAGGCTTTTACTAGTTTTTCTAAAGAGGTCACTCCCGGTGAAGGGATCTCGGCTCTTTCCTTATCGAATAAGGTGCAGGATATTTCACAAATACCACGGTGCAAAGCAAAACAATCAAAACAAAAACCGAGTGTGTAGCATCTGCTAGTTTCGCTAAAGAGGTCACTCCCGGTAAAGAGATCTCGGCTCTTTCCTTATCGAATATGGTGCTGGATATTCTACAAGGAATACCTCTATGCAAAGCAAGAACTAGAGCTACCAGTTTTTAAACAAGTTTCTACAACATTTTTAGGTTTCTTTTAGTTTCATTAATCTCATTAATGAACTCCCATTTTATTATGCTTCGCAAGCACCACATTTGAAACGAAATCTGCAATATAACATATATCTCATATATATAATATAAACATTCGTCTCAGGCACTAATATGATCTGATCACAGAACATTGCAGCAGAAGAACATATATGAAATATTGGATATACTAGGAGGTCCGTGTTTTAATACGATCCTGTATAAAACACGGATTCCACGGCCGCGATGAATAGCCAAACCCACATCCCTAGACCACTATGAGAGCGGCAAGCAACACGGCCAATTCTAGGGTTAGGAGACCCGGTCTCGACTCCTCGAGATGGTCTCCTACTGGACCCTAGAACCCGATTACTTGTGCTTCCCGCCTTGGGTCTACCTAATGCGGAAAAATAAATAATATACAATGGTGACAGCATCCTCAGCCCGAAAGTGCCCCAATAAAAGAATATTACATACAAATGAATTTTACATGAATGAAAAAGAAAAACTCCCATCTCACATAAATCCCCCAGCTATTCAAAACACGACCATCCAATATAACATATCACAGCAACACATAATATCACATATCATCAACCTAAGTAAATATGTGTATCCCAATTGTCGTTGATGTATAGCAACGAAACCGGCGATACACCACATATTACACTTACGGTCGCAGAAAAGAAAGTGTAAAACTACAACAGTTGGAATCCGCAGCCACCTTAGACATCGCATGCCTAACCAAATGAATTCCTTAGAAATCGCATGCCTAACAATTATAAACCCCGCATTTTAGTCTCAATATCGAAAACACTTTTCAATATCTAGTCGGACAATTCAATAAGATTCCTGATATCCTGATCGAATGCTCGTTGCAAACTTTAGTAGACGGCCGCACCCCCGGATGCCGTCAACGAAGTGCACTAAGGTGGAACACCGCTGCCGCGAGCACCCGAACGGATGCTTTTGGCGACGGGGTTCTCCTACAGTCACTTGGTCGGGGCAATGGGGCATGGCTCTCTATTAAGTTTACCCGGCGAGTATCCGCGTACGCTACGTGATTGCGACGGACTTTTGATCGCATCAAAATCCCGTTGCAACCGATCAAATGAGACTGAACTGCTAGATTTATAACATTCAAATTAGTTATCTCATAACTACTTGTGGATTCCAAATATTGTATCACATTCCAGATAAATAGACAATGTTAAACTTTCCGATCGAATAAACAAACACCCAAGATTTTCCAAATAGCTCAACACTTGAGCGGAGTTCAAAAAGTCCCAGAATATGTCACAGTACCAATGGTCCGGCCGTAGAAGGGTCAAGCCAACGCCTCACATGTGGCAACGCCGTATTGCCCCAAACCCTAAGGTTCAAAGAAGGTTCAGACGGTCACATAATCGAGTTAAGGTTTGTGTTCTTCTAGAGGGTCCACCGCGTTACTTGCACGTTTTTCTGAAAGATTTAAACTCAAGAAAAATTCAACACTTGAAAGTTTTTCGTGCCGGAAAAAAGTGAGTTAATGATATCCGTTCGAACATTTTAACAGTTTCTAAAATATCCGGAAAACAGAACGAAATTAAACTTTCCGATCGAATCAACGTATTCAAAATAATCACCAGAACACTCAACACTTGAGTAAGATTAAAAATACCCAGAAATATGCAGAAACACCTACGGATATTACTGTGCCAAAACCAAAGCCCAATACTCCTGTACGGCCGCGGATCCACGGCGCAAGCATGGTATTGCCGCGGTTCCGCGGCGGTTTGTGAGAATTACATGCTCGTTTTTCACACTAATTCCTATAATTCCCTGCTGATTTTTTTGAGTATTTTTAATGCAGAAAAAATCACATTTTTACAAAATTTCCAGAGAGGGGGCCATGTTCGATGTTTCGGGGTTCAATCGGAGTTTTAACTTCGTATACACGTCGCCTAATGGTCTAGCTAGGCTCTGATACCACTGTTGGGTTATTAGGCACTCTCACAAGGGTCTATAAGGTATCAACCATACCCGATTTACAATTTACACGTGCCGAACAACCCTAACCATGATCTTTAAACTAGAGATTAGGCGAAACAAAGCATGTTAAACACTTTAACATCTAAGAGTTTGGGATTACAACCTTTGTAGTCCGGTCCTTCACTTCATAAGCTCCATGTTGAGGTCCCTTCGCTGCGATCATCATATACTTGGACTCTAGAGAGGCTCCACGAAGAGAATGATGCAAACTTGCTTCCGATCTTCGATAACTAAGATGATCTATCTTGAAGTTTCTTAAACACAAGCTCTCACTCACAAATGAAGTAAACACCCTAATCTAAATGGCTATGATAGATTAGGATGATGAAGTAGGATTTTAGCTCTCATTTGTTTTCTTAATCTCACTCAAAATCATCACTAATGAAAAAGCTAGAAAGCTTTGCAAGGAGGAAGAAGAAGATGAATTGCTTTGTGATGAATAATGAATTGTGGTGAGGTTAGAAATGCAACCATGGGTTAAGTATGATAACTTAATCCATGTAGAGAATGAACCATGGTCAAGGGTTGAGTTGGGTTAAAAAATATCATAACAAAATATCTTTAGAAAATATCTTTGCAAAAACAAAACAAAAAGCTTCTAGAAGCTTCTAGAAAAATTAACCCAAATCAAACCTTAATCATGTTTAATCTCCACTAATCATGTTGCATTAATAACCCTAACATGTTACAATATTATATATCACATAAACAATATTTATTGTAACAAAATAAAATAATACAATTAACATATATCGCATATATATCAATGTATTACCGGAGTGAGAAAAAGAATCTTTTAGTGAGCTTATATTATTTAATTTAATTTAATATATCAAATATATAATTATACATTAAATTATCGAATCAACACTTGATCCGACAATCCGGTTATATCGCATATAATCGACTAATATAATCTGTATCAGTTCATCGAATCAATACTTGATCCGATGACCCGGCTATATCACATATACCCGGCCGATATCTCCTATAGTGAGAATCTAATATGGTATCACATACACGTATTGTTCTCGGTCCCGCAGATATCATAAATGTGCTCCTACTCCGTTTTGCCTGAGCCAAGAAACCTCTGTGTGGGACTCTAAATAATCGTCAATAAGCCGGCAGTAGGTGATGATCATATCAAACACCTACAAGCTGCAAGCGGTCAGCTAAACGTAATAGCCACCCAGGTATTGAGCGATCAGAAGATCAACTAGCAAGCCTGAACATTCTCCTGCGAATCCAATCAGAAGCACTCCCGTACAGTCCGGTCTCTTCGTCTGATATGTCGCATATCTCGCCTAAGGGTGGTAAACGTCAGACCCCGGTAGCTTGATAACTAGTGTCGATATGAGGTCCATAATAGTTAGAGAAACAATTGATAACACTTACCAGTAAATCTCAGCAACCCTGGCCAGGGATTTCTAGTTATAGCCAATCGAACACGGCGCAACATCAACTCCCTATACCGGGAGAGACGAATCCACTAATATCGCTCATTGCCTCCATGTGATTCGGAACTGTACCCAAAAGCCACCTTTTTGCACGCCATCTTGGAAGTGGTATGATGGAAATCAAAGTACAGCGGGAATCACATAAGACTCTATGACGATCTCGGGTCTACAGACAACTCTGTACCAGTGTCACCAGAGAACTGCCATCTGACGTGAGGTATAATACCATCTGGGAGTTCTCGGCGAGTCCGTCCAGTGTACCCAGTCTCTACTGATCACCCATATATCTTCTCTGATGTCAAACACCAATGGATATGGGATCATCCATCGCCCATCATATGGGTCAAGAAGCGCATACGCTAGTCTTCTCTGGAGTATCGATGCTCTGTCTCAATACACCCTCGACTAGGAACAGTTATAGCATGTACTCATCGACTACTGTGGCTCCACTAGTATGATCTCATCATAGTCTCAGTAGTCGAGTGTAGGGTTGCTTGGCACGCGCACAAGAGTCTACGAGGCATCAACCATGCCCGATTAAAATTTTAGCCGTGCCGAACAACCCGAAACCGGATCTTTAAACTAGGGTTTAGGCGAAAACATGCATGTTAAACTCTTTAACACTAAGTGAGAGGGATTACAACCTTTGTAGATCCGGTCCTTCACTTCTTAAGCTCCATGTTGAGGTCCCTTCGTTGCGATCATCGTGTTCTGGACTCTTGAGAGGCTTCACGAAGAGAATGATGCAACCTTTGCTTCCGATCTTCGATACAAAGATGATCTACCTTGAAGTTTCGTTAACACAAGCTAACACTCATAATATGAAGTGAACACCCTCATCTAAATGGCATGGATAGATGAGGATGATGAAGTAGGATTTTTGCTCTCATTTATAATCTTTTTCTCACTCATTTTCATCACAAAAGAAAGCTTTTTCAAAAAGAAGCTCAAGCTAAAAGAAGATGAATGAAGATGATGACTTAATCCTTTTGTGATGAACAATGAATTATTGTAGTGGCTATAGTTAATGTTTTGGATTGGGTTAACATAATATCTCACAAAAATATCAAGCAACCACAAAGTCAAAGCTTCATGAAGCTTCATGGACGCTTCATGCAAAAGATAACCCTAATCCAAACCCTAACCAAGTTTAAACCCTAATCCATTGTTAAATTTGTAACCCGAACATGTTACAATATTATATATCACATATACAATATATTTTGTAACAATAGAAAATAATACAATTAACTTATATCACATATATATCAATGTATTATCTCGTGAGAAAATGAATCTTTTAGTGAGCTAATATTAGTTAATGTAATTTAATATATCATATATATTATTATACATTAAATTATCGAATCAACACTTGATTCGACAATCCGGCTATTTCACAAATAACCGGCTAATACGATGACCTGGCTATATCACATATACCCGGCCGATATCTCACATTGCGAGAATCCAATACGGTATCACATACCGCATTATCCTCGGTCCCGCACATATCACATATGTGCTACTACTCCGTTTTGCCTGAGCCAAGAAACCTCTGTGTAGGACTCTAAAGAATCGTCAATACGCCGGCAGTAGGTGATGATCAAATCAAACACCCACAAGCTGCAAGCGGTCAGCTAAACGTAACAGCCACCCAGGTATTGAGCGCTCACAAGATCAACAAGCAAGCCTGTACATTCTCCTGTGAATCCAAACAGTAACACTCCCGTACAGTTCGGTCTCGTCGTCTGATATGTCGCATATCTCGCCTAGGGGTGGTAAACGTCAGACCCCAGTATCTTGATAAGTCGTGTCGATATGAGGTCTATAACAGTTCGAGAAACTACTGATAACACTTACCAGTAAATCTTAGCAACCCTGGCCAGGGATTTCTGGTTATAGCCAATCGAACACAGCACAACATCAACTCCCTATACCGGGAGAGACGAATCCCTCCTATCGCTCATTACCTCCATGTGATTCGGGACTGTACCCAAAAGCCACCTTTTTGCAAGCCCTCTTGGACGTGGTTTGATGGAAATCAAAGCACAGTGGGAATCACACAAGACTCTATGATGATCTCGGGTCAACAGACTACTCTGTACCAGTGTCACCGGAGAACTGCCATCTGACGTGATGTATAATACCATCTGGGAGTTCTCGGCGAGTCCGTCCAGTGTACCCAGTCTCCACTGAGCACCCGTACACCATCCTTGATGTCAAACACCGATGGATATAGGATCATCCATCGCCCTTCATATGGGTCAAGATGCGTATACGCTAGTCTACTCTGGTGCATCGATGCCCTGTCTCGATACACCCTCGACTAGGAACAGTTATAGGATGTACTCGTCGACTACCGTGGCCCCACTAGTATGATCTCATCATAGTCCCAGTAGTTGAGTACATATCTTAAGGGCTTTATCAACATGTAACATAGAGACAATCAGAGTACATGTTAAGATAAAGGGTAACCAGATAGCGTACTATCATGTCGAGCAAGAAAGTCCTCCCTATATATGTCCAAGCATCCACTACAATATACATCGTATGTACAGTAATGGCCTCTAGGGCATACATATAACTAACAATCTCCCACTTGCACTAGGGCCATCTGTTGTGGTATCACATACCCAACAATTAGCTGTGGTTGAAGTATCTCATACTCAACCATCCCATAAAAGTCTCTACTGTGAAAAAGGCCTTTGTGAGTGGATCCGCGCTGTTGTCCTCTGTGTCTACTCTCCTAACCTCGATCTCCCTGGAGATCAACCATCTCCATGATCAGGTGATACTGCCTAAGAATTATATCTGGATTTCTTATGGGGCTGGGATTCCTTGGCATAAGCCACAACTCCATTGTCACACAATGGTAGGAACGAAGTTCATCTCATGAACTTATATATATCCAGACTGCCTCTTTGGTAGAATCTTTGGTAACGATGTATCTTGCCTTTAATCGTCTAGTAAGTCACGGTATCTAACTTGGAACTCTTCCAACATACCGTCCCTCCACTGAGGGTAAAGACAATTCCTGCGACTGACATTCAGTCGTCCTTATCACCCTGGAACCTTTCCAGTGATTCTCCCCAGGATCATTTGATACCATCTCACTACAACTAGTGAGAATCCTAACATCCTATTAGATCTATCTTATAGATCCAAAAACCCAGGATTTAGGAGGTATCACTTTGATCTTATATGGAGAATCCTTGTGATAAGCGGAGATTGACCGAGCGTAGCATAGGAAACTCCTTCCCTATCGAGAGTATGTCATCCACGTACACTACGAGGATCACCACCATACTCTCTACTACCTTTTTGTATATACAAGGTTCATCTACCATTTTGATGAAGTCAAACTCTTTGACTACCACATTAAAACAGATGTTCCAACTCCGCGATGCCTGCTTTATCCTATAAAGCATCTTACACACGTTTCCGCTGCTCCCACTGTCTATGAAGCCCTCTGGCTGTGTACTTATAGACTCTCTTTTCCAAATCATTATTTAGAAAAGCAGTCATGACACCCAACCGCCAGATATCGTAGTCATGGTATGTAGCCGTGGCAAGTAGGATCTGGATGGACTTAAGCATAGCTTTGAAATTCTCAACTTTTCCATGTACACCAAGTAATCTTCTCAATATATACTTGCTCCTGATGGGGATTTAACCCTTCAGATAAAGCAACCAAAGTCCATACTTTGTTGGTGTATAAGTATTCCATCTCAGATCGCTAAGCATCCAGCCATTCTTACAGAGTCCCACTCCTGATGGCCAGCTCGAAACTAGTTGGGCCATCATCTCATGATGCAATCCTCGCTCCCATTGTCATAGAGAAACAGAAGTATCTCTCAGGTGGGTGAGGAACCCTACTAGATCGGCGGAGAGGCTGAGGTTTGTTGGAAACTATTGAATCCTTTGGTTCTACCAAATCATCAGCTGCAGTTTGTATAGCTGGAACCTTTCCAGTTCTACAGATTTGACCTTGCCTCGAGCTTGTCCCGATTTTGCTTTTAGACATAGTCCGGACAACCCCAAATGTTAACAAACTTAAGATATGGGCTATTCCTTTCCATATCACATATGAAGTGGTAGGCAACTGATTTGATTTGAACCCTATTCAATAGGTATGCAGCTTCTCAAGCGTATAATACCCAAAAGGAAATAGGAAACTCAGTAGTACTCATCATAGAGCACACCATATTACATAGGGTGCTATTGCTCCGCCCCGATACACCGAGGTGTTGTGGTGTATTCGAAGGAGTAATGCTGAGAGAGAATCTCATTCTCCTTTAGAATAGTCCAGGAATTCCGTGCTCAAGTATTCTCCTCCTTGATCTCATCAAAGGACATAATACTTATACCCGTATTTTGGTTCTCTACTTCTAACTTATATTCTGTGAATATCTCAAAAGCTTCGGACTTATGTTTCAACAGGAACACATGTCTGAATCTTGAGAGATTATCAGAGAATGTAATGAAGTACAAAGAACCGGCCTTGGCATGTGTAGACAGGGGACCTTCATACATCAACATGTATCAATCCCAAAAGTTCACTAACTCTTTCTCTGTTTCCAATAAACAGAGCTATGGTCATCTTATCTTTGTGACATGACCGGCAAGTTTCACAAGATGTAAATTCAAACTAATTTAAATATGCATCTAAATGTAACTTCAGCTAGTCGGGTCGCATTGATATGACCTAGTCTACAATGCCTCAAGAAGGATTCGTTTATTTCTGAACTCTTCCTCTCGTGTGTGTTCTGTATACTAAGAACTGTAGTTTGATTTAGAACGTTAATGATTTTAGATAACGTACCTGAACCGATCAACTCTTGATATAGGAAATGTTCAAAACATTATCCAACAATACAAAATTATATCCTTTCTTTACTAATAAAGAGTGTGATATGATGTTGTTTATCAGGTTCTGTATCTAATAACATTTGTTCAGAATCAATGTATTCTGGTAATACAGGGTGATAGTGACTGTAACATTTCAAAATAATAAAATATTATTTTTGGGAATTTTTATAATTTAATATTATTTTATTGATTATTTTAATACTAAATTTATAATTAAATACCGATAAATGAGAAAAATTATGGAAAAATTATGGAAAATTCTAAAATAGGGTATTTTATGGAATTATGCCGTTTTAAAGTTTTTATGATCATTTATATGCTAAATTAGTGTTAATCGCGATTAAAAATCGCTAATCGGTTTTTTAGCATTTTGTGCAAAACATGCACATATTATCTTTGTTTTACACTTGTGCATTTCTACCATGTTACTTTGGGTTTACTATTGATGAGAGAAGGAAAATGGAATTTGAAAAGAAAAAGAAAAGGTTTTGGATTAGAATATTAGGTATGGTGAAGAGAGAGAAAGGTGAGGGTTTTGTTGACTTGGTCTTGAGCCATCCCTCTCCAATTATTTACACATCTCTCTTCTCTTCCTCCTCCATTGCTGCTGCTGCTGCTGCCCCTCTCTCCCTCATCATAAAATCCCCCAAAACACCTCAATAAACATCTCAAAACCCCACTTCCATTTCACAAAAGTTGTACACAAGCTCACAAGCATGCCTTTGGACCAAGAAAGTAGATGTTTTGGTGCTGTTGAGGATTCATGACGGTCTTATGAGGTAATTTCTTACAAAATTAGAGTGTTATTTCTTGTGCTTAAGTTTCTATTCAAGTTTCATATCGATATCGTGTAATTTGGTGTGTTTTGGACCAACTTAGAGAGGGTTAGGGGAAAGTTGAGATGTTGCTATGCAATTAGACTCTAATGGTGACCTTAGACCCCGTATTGACCAAAACACTGGCCTAACACAACCTGAAGCCCAAAAATACGGAATTACGGAACTTTTCATGTCGGTTTGTGTGATCTGTGAAGGTGTTCTGGAATCTGGAGCAACCCGGGGGCACCAAAAATAAACTTGAGCTCACAGTGAGTCGTGCAGACACCAAGGAAGGTACCACCAAGACCCGAGCCCCTAACTCAAACCTAAGGCCGCAAATTTGAGCATTCTGGCCGCAATTTGCGGCCAGAGTAGAAGGGAATCGGTCCATTTTTTTTCCAGGGCTCATTTTGCACTAAATTAGACCCCTCCTATATGCAGTTTTGGCTGATTGTCATCTGGGGAAAATCTGGGAGCATTTTGGTGTGTTTTAGGCAGTGTTTTCCATATTTTTAAATGCACTTTCTTGATATTTGGATTTGTATTTGGTTGTCGGGTGTTCGTACATCGACAACAGGGGTTGTTTGTTGGATTTGCATGTTTGGGCCATAGGTTCAAACCTATGAGCACACTGTGCGCTGTATCAGTTTTCTGCCTTGATTTTCATACGCATTGCTATGGTTGATCATTGTAGGTACCTTCACGTGGATTTCGAGACGATGCAGAAGATGATGGAGACATCGACACCGACACACTGAGTGCAGGTGAGTAGATTTATATCTACGGGGAGAAGTCGGGTGGATGGCGTATAGCACCCCCGCAGTTCGTGGTGATGTATACGAATACGTATACACATGGATATTGATTATATGTTGTTGAGATTATTGATGATAAGATGGATATTTGGTATTTTTGGATTGGTTTAGTGTAGTTGTGAAACCCTAGAGTAGTGGTCGCACTCACACACGCACGCACACACATATTTGCTTACATTCTTTTTTTCATATGTGCGTATGGGAATATATATTGATGTGTATATTTATACATGGATATGGGACTATGTGTTTATATACTGGATTTGAGGATAATAATTGGGATTTGAGATGAGTCGATAAGATTGGGCTTGAGGCCAGGAGATCGGTGATGCGATTTGGTTCGTATTGAGATGCGACATGATGTTTTAGCGGGTCTTTTGACATAGTAATTCTTACACCTGCATGCATACATAGATGGTATCAGTATTGTACTAGACGTAGATCAGTACCCCGATCATGATATTTGATAAAGAGGATACCAGATGAATATTATGATGAATGTGATATTGACCGTACCCAGATTTGGGATGCCGTACGACGGATTTACGTACGAGCTGTATATTGATGATTGATCCGCACTCTTAACTTGGGATGTCTGATTATAGATATGATATCGGATATGATATTATTGAGGCGGGATCACCGACTAATATATATACAGGTATGTATATATATCGACTCAGATGTTAGGTGGTTTCCTTACCTGTAGTCCAGCTGGTTAGCTTAGCCCTTTAGTTTAGTTTAGTTGTTAGATTAGATTCGATTCTTACCTATTTCAAAAACTAACGAATCGTGGGTATTTTAAAAGACAGCCCAAGGGATCCTACGGAGATTTCAAAAGACGTATCTTTTCATAAAAACACCGTAGCCCCTATTTTCAAAACCCCATGATTCGTGTTATTTCAAAAGGCACCATTTGTAGGACTTATATTAGATTAATGCAGATTAGTTATTGTTGCGTCTAGTATTCAGCTCCCGCTCATTATTGTGGTTCGCTTCGCATCGCATGCTTATATTATGTTTCATACTCCATTATTGATATCATGCTGTTAGGACACCAGCACCATTACCGATGATGCGTATGTACCACGTACACTTACTTGCCGGCTCACACACATCTTCATCGGTAATTCCCATGTCACGTACACCTTAGAAAATATTATTGCTTGACATAGCCTGTTAGCTAATAGTTTAGACATTGTAGTTATTACCTGCTACTTCATGCATATTGTTATTCATTATTATGCCGCATTCATGGATTCTCATGCATATATTCACTATTTTACGTGTTATTGAGGTTTTGGATTCGGATTTCCATGAGATTTTCTGGATTTGGAGGAAAACCGCAAAAACATAAATAAACCTTTTCTCTATTTTAAAATAAAAAGTGCGGTTTTCCCATGATGTATGAGTCGTCCACCATGAGTTTGCTGATGGATTTCGAGACCCGATTCGAGGAGTGGAGGAACCGTTTCGGGTACATGGTGGGCCCGGTGCGGTATCCCGGGGCAAGAGGAATGTGTTGTTGACGTTGAGCCCGGCAGGGGAGCACTACCGACCGGTGATTTTACCCGACGCGTCGGATATCCGGAGGATACCGTCGTGGTCTTGAGATGGATGGTAGGGGCCGGTCTGGACTGACGGCGCCCTAGATATTGTGATTGAGACATTGAGATTTCGAGATATTGAGGTACAGAGACTGCGATACAGAGATATCAAGATATTGGGATTACGTTTTGTGCCGATGCTAGGCACTGTTTTATGCTGATTTTATTATGATACCTTAAAATAAAAATACAAAGGAAATCTCACTAAATTATGAAAACAGTTCTTCTTTTACATGTATTCTGTTTTCATGCATTCATACCTCATTCATATGATATATTGCTACCTGAGGCACTGACACGGGCACATGAGATTACACTCGGGTTAGATATTTACCCTAGTTATTGTTATTGACTGCTGGTTTCATTTGAGGATTATATATATATTGATCGTATGACCTAGGATTGCGTCATACATGCGATTTCCTTTCGTAGATGTTTTTCTATTCACGAGTTGGCAACTCACCCCCGTTGTGCCCCAGTTTCTTGCAGGTTTCGCCGTACAGGTTTCTTTACGGCTTTGCGGGTACAGTTTCGTTCGGGTGACTTGCTAGTAGGTGGGTTTATTTGTATCGTACCATCACTATACATTGTATATTATTATTCAGTTGTATCTAGAAGTTCCATCAACCAAACATGTATTTATTTGAGATAGAGACCAGTGTTGTTTATTCCTTCGACCTTAGAGTCGCGCGTTATATTTCTGTAGATTTCTTGTTGTTTTGAGTTTCTATTTGAGTTTTGATCCTCGCCCTTGGCGTTGTATATTATATTGCTGGTGTGGTTGTGGCCGTCGATTGACGAAGAGCTAGCTCCCGCTTGGGGATGCCCTTTTTTTTTGATTTCGTATACTATTCATATTGTATCCCGTTTGGGGGGCAGTATTTACAAAGGAGACTCTGCCGAAATTTTCAGGAAATAATTGATGTTTTAAAAACGCATAATTCGGCTTATGCTATTAAAACTACTTGATTTAAATTGGTTTTCCTTCACTCTACTGTTTTTCTTGGTTTGGATTTCTGGGTTTTCGGCTTACTTAGATTACGAACGCCTCGAGACGTTTCGTAGTTTATGTGCCGGTCATGTTCCGTACTTTTCGGGTCGTGACAAAGTTGGTATCAGAGCGTTAGGTTTTACCTTCGGAGCGTAGGATGACCCTTGGTTGATGGAACAGGTGACTAAAGTAGAGTGACGTATCGTGGGTATGTTCCGCGGCATATTTACGACACGCCACTCCTCTTAAGGAGCCTTAGGATGTACATTTCTTTGCTCAGTATCATATTCATTCCTGATCTAGCTTCATCGGTACCAGTTATGGTTTTGCCGCCACGATTACGGGCAAGGAGAGCTACGGCTAGAGTTGCGGTCAGCATGAGCTCGTTACGAACGAGGAATGACCAGGGCGTGATTCCGGCGACACGATTGCAGAGATGTGTCTTTTGATGGTGTTTTTGGCGCCACGAGCGTTGGATGGATCGCTGTATGAGGTTACTCGGATGTGTTGATCGGCACCAGAGGATTGAGCCACTGACAGAGGCCAACCAGATTTTGATGACCATTGAAGTATTGCTTACTCCTGATGATTGAGACACTATTCAGCGTGCGGACGAGTGAGCCAGTTGTTGCTGCGAGCGACGAGATATCGCCCCAGATGTTGGAGCTATTGCGGGACGAGTTCTACTAATAGATGATAGAAGGTCGCTAGTCACCCGATGATGAATGACTAGGACAGGTGGTTCGTTCGCCTACCCCTATGCGAGGTCATCAGATAGATTGATTCCAGCTAGAGACGACTTCACGCGGAGACGTTGAGAGTCGACAGAGACGATCGAATGTCAGAAACCTATTATTCCAAGTTTAAAGTATTCGGAAAGACATGCAAGCAATTCTATGGTCCCTCTAGAAGAATGAAACCCTAACTCGACTTAATAACCGTGTGAAAGCCTTTGAACCTTCGGGTTTGCGGCAGTTCTACGGCGCCATTAGTGAGGCTTGGGTTTGCCCTTCTACGGCTGGACCACCGATGATGTGGTATGTACTCGATACTATTAAACTGTGCCCAAGATGTTGAGCTCTTTGGGGATTATGAGGTTTTGACGACTCAATCGGATGGCTCGACTTAATTGGGATGCTAGGTGATGAGATGCATTTCTTGGGAGACTCCAGATACGAGGATAGCCGTTGGAGCTCAGTCTATGTAGCCACGATGAAACGAGTCCGAAGCAGTCGACATTAGAAAAAGTGGAGTAAGAGGTTCGTACAAAACTAGATATGATGACGTTCCCCTCCGCCGACATCAGAGATGCGATGCGCATGCCGAAGCATAGTATTGGATATACCTTCTAGAAGAAGTCGCGATGAGTATGCAGCCGTTCCGGAACAAGAAGCAGATATAGTAATGGACGATGACCTCCGGACAGTTGGCAGAGACGAGACATGGAAGAGACCGTGAGCAGGATTCCTTCCAGGACACTGCTGCAATGATATTTGCACCCAGGATCAGATGTGTCACGTGCATTCAGAGAGCCAGAGGCCGACGCCAGTGACATGCTGCTTTACGAGTGGTCGCGATGATTGACCGAGAGATGACCAGAGAAGTGCCAAAACGGAATCGTCCCCGTTAGCACACCTGACAGGGCCGATGAGCCGATGGATCGTGAGATTGGTAATCCACAGAGAAGACTTGAACCCAGGAGCGGTCATGTTACGCACACCAGCAGGCCAGAGTTCAGGATCGTCGACGAGATATGCTATGAGTGACCACGACAGTTGGCCAGAGATTCTTGGAGGATGTGCTTGAGTGGAACTATTCCTCCATACTTGATTTCGGTATTTTGGGGCGATCTATTCACATGACTGATTTTGATGATTGAGTTTCGTGGTATTTGTTTTCATGGACCATGGTTGCGCCTATTGAGTATTTATGATTTTGCATAGTTGTTTCACTTGATATCGCTTTCGTGCCTTGGTTTCTCATGTTTATGATTTTATGGGTTTCATACGGTTGAGTTGATCCCGTGCGTATGCACGCACACGATATGGATTTTGCACTCGGTATAGTTCACGTATGCTTGCAGTGCAGTGACATGTATTTTGTGCACTTAGTTGCACTGGACTTCGATTTCGATTGGGATGTTCGATGTTTGTTTGTGCACTTTATGCACCTGATTGGATTTTACGCGTGTTTCGGCGCTTGATATTGAATTTCATGATTTCGTTCAAGATGGAGGCACCGGATTTGGATTTTAGCGCATGTTGGGCGCATGTTATGAGGTACGATTTTGGTTGCACACCAGATGCACTAAATCGAGATTCTTCGTGCATGAGATGCACCTGTTTTTGCTGTCAGGCACACACTTGGCCCATGACAGATGCTTCGTGCACACCCGATGCACTTAGATGTTGTTTCTGTGCACATGTATGGCACATTTATGGATCTTGATTTCCGTGCGCACCAGACGCATGTAGTATTCATATGTATTTTTGGGATTGATTTCTTATGGAGCGGTACGTTTTTATGATGATTGCTATATGTTTTTATACTGAGCAGGACTAGTCAGAGGACAGTACCTGGGTATATTTTGCATGCATTGATAGTTATCGAAGGGATTTCCAAAAGCGAGCTATAGTATCAGTATTTACCTACGCGTCTGATAAGACACGAAACATTTAAAACAAGGAAACCATTCTAAATTGTTTTCAAAACGGCGGAACGTGCATATTAAACAAAAGGTATATACGTAAATGGTTATTTTCTTATAAGAGACGTCCGCCACTGTGCAGTGTTATGCGCATTGCACAACGACTTTAAAAGATTTGGCATGCATTTCCTTTAGAAACTTACATGTATAGATTTGATATTTACATGTATAGTTCTTATTTATATCATATTGGTTTTGCTTTGGATTTGGCATTCGTGTCCTTACCATAACTCCGATGATTGCGGGATGCTTGACGGAGTTTTGTTTTTGAGTTATCTGCTCATTACTCTTACGCATGCATCGCGCTATGATGCGTTTATGTATTGATGATTTCAGAGCCCCGACGACTTGGATTTCTTATTGAAATGTTTTAGAAATTGGGGGTTTAAATTTAAATTCGGGGACCGAATTTCTTTAAGGGGGGAAGATTGTAACATTTCAAAATAATAAAATATTATTTTTGGGAATTTTTATAATTTAATATTATTTTATTGATTATTTTAATACTAAATTTATAATTAAATACCAATAAATGAGAAAAATTATGGAAAAATTATGGAAAATTCTAAAATAGGGTATTTTATGGAATTATGCCGTTTTAAAGGTTTTATGATCATTTATATGCTAAATTAGTGTTAATCGCGATTAAAAATTGCTAATCGGTTTTTTAGCATTTTGTGCAAAACATGCACATATCATCTTTGTTTTACACTTGTGCATTTCTACCATGTTACTTTGGGTTTACTATTGATGAGAGAAGGAAAATGGAATTTGAAAAGAAAAAGAAAAGGTTTTGGATTAGAATATTAGGTATGGTGAAGAGAGAGAAAGGTGACGGTTTTGTTGACTTGGTCTTGAGCCATCCCTCTCCAATTATTTACACATCTCTCTTCTCTTCCTCCTCCATTGCTGCTGCTGCTACTGCCCCTCTCTCCCTCATCATAAAATCCCCCAAAACACCTCAATAAACATCTCAAAACCCCACTTCCATTTCACAAAAGTTGTACACAAGCTCACAGGCATGCCTTTGGACCAAGAAAGTAGATGTTTTGGTGCTGTTGAGGATTCATGAGGGTCTTATGAGGTAATTTCTTACAAAATTAGAGTGTTATTTCTTGTGCTTAAGTTTCAATTCAAGTTTCATATCGATATCGTGTAATTTGGTGTGTTTTGGACCAACTTAGAGAGGGTTAGGGAAAGTTGAGATGTTGCTATGCAATTGGACTCTAATGGTGACCTTAGACCCCATATTGACCAAAACACTGGCCTAACACAACCTGAAGCCGAAAAATACGGAATTACGGAACTTTTCATGTCGGTTTGTGTGATCTGTGAAGGTGTTCTGGAATCTGGAGCAACCCGGGGGCACCAAAAATAAAATTGAGCTCACAGTGAGTCGTGCAGACACCTAGGAAGCTACCACCAAGACCCGAGCCCCTAACTCAAACCTAAGGCCGCAAATTTGAGCATTCTGCCCGCAATTTGCGGCCAGAGTAGGAGGGAATCGGTCTATTTTTGTTCCAGGGCTCATTTTGCACTAAATTAGACCCCTCCTATAGGCAGTTTTGGCTAATTGTCATCTGGGGAAAATCTTGGAGCATTTTGGTGTGTTTTAGGCAGTGTTTTCCGTATTTTTAAATGCACTTTCTTGATATTTGGATTTTTATTTGGTTGTCGGGTGTTCGTACATCGACAACAGGGGTTGTTTGTTGGATTTGCATGTTTGGGCCATAGGTTCAAACCTATGAGCACACTGTGCGCTGTATCGGTTTTCTTCCTTGATTTTCATACGCATTGCTATGGTTGATCATTGTAGGTACCTTCACGTGGATTCTGAGACGATGCAGAAGATGATGGAGACATCGACACCGACACACTGAGTGCAGGTGAGTAGATTTATATCTACGGGGAGAAGTCGGGTGGATGGCGTATAGCACCCCCGCAGTTCGTGGTGATGTATACGAATACGTATACACATGGATATTGATTATATGTTGTAGAGCTTATTGATGATAAGATGGATATTTGGTATTTTTGGATTGGTTTAGTGTAGTTGTGAAACCCTAGAGTAGTGGTCGCACTCACACACGCACGCACACACATATTTGCGTACATTCTTTCTTTCATATGTGCGTATGGGAATATATATTGATGTGTATATTTACACATGGATATGGGACTATGTGTTTATATACTGGATTTGAGGATAATAATTGGGATTTGAGATGAGTCGATAAGATTGGGCTTGAGGCTAGGAGATCGGTGATGCGATTTGGTTCGTATTGAGATGCGACATGATGTTTTAGCGGGTCTTTTGACATAGTAATACTTACACCTGCATGCATACATAGATGGTATCAGTATTGTACTAGATGTAGATCAGTACCCCGATCATGATATTTGATAAAGAGTATACCAGATGAATAGTATGATGAATGTGATATTGACCGTACCCAGATTTGGGATGCCGTACGACGGATTTACGTACGAGCTGTATATTGATGATTGATCCGCACTCTTGACTTGGGATGTCTGATTATAGATATGATATCGGATATGATATTATTGAGGCGGGATCACCGACTAATATATATACAGGTATGTATATATATCGACTCAGATGTTAGGTGGTTTCCTTACCTGTAGTCCAGCTGGTTAGCTTAGCCCTTTAGTTTAATTTAGTTGTTAGATTAGATTCGATTCTTACCTATTTCAAAAACTAACGAATTGTGGGTATTTTAAAAGACAGCCCAAGGGATCCTACGGAGATTTCATAAGACGTATCTTTTCATAAAAACACCATAGCCCCTATTTTCAAAACCCCATGATTCGTGTTATTTCAAAAGGCACCATTTGTAGGACTTATATTAGATTAATGCAGATTAGTTATTGGTGCGTCTAGTATTCAGCTCCCGCTCATTATTGTGGTTCGCTTCGCATCGCATGCTTATATTATGTTTCATACTCCATTATTGATATCATGCTGTTAGGACACCAGCACCATTACCGATGATGCGTATGTACCACGTACACTTACTTGCCGGCTCACACACATCTTCATCGGTAATTGCCATGTCACGTACACCTTAGAAAATATTATTGCTTGACATAGCCTGTTAGCTAATAGTTTAGACATTGCAGTTATTACCTGCTACTTCATGCATACTGTTATTCATTATTATGCCGCATTCATGGATTCTCATGCATATATTCACTATTTTACGTGTTATTGAGGTTTTGGATTCGGATTTCTATGAGATTTTCTGGATTTGGAGGAAAACCGCAAAAACATAAATAAACCTTTTCTCTATTTTAAAATAAAAAGTGCGGTTTTCCCATGATGTATGAGTCGTCCACCATGAGTTTGCTGATGGATTTCGAGACCCGATTCGAGGAGTGGAGGAACCATTTCGGGTACATGGTGGGCCCGGTGCGGTATCCCGGGGCAAGAGGAATGTGTTGTTGACGTTGAGCCCGGCAGGAGAGCACTACCGACCGGTGATTTTACCCGACGCGTCGGATATCCGGAGGATACCGTCGTGGTCTTGAGATGGATGGTAGGGGCCGGTCTGGACTGACGGCGCCCTAGATATTGTGATTGAGACATTGAGATTTCGAGATATTGAGGTACAGAGACTGCGATACAGAGATATCGAGATATTGGGATTACGTTTTGTGCCGATGCTAGGCACTGTTTTATGCTGATTTCATTATGATACCTTAAAATAAAAATACAAAGGAAATCTCACTAAATTATGAAAACAGTTCTTCATTTACATGTATTCTGTTTTCATGCATTCATACCTCATTCATATGATATATTGCTACCTGAGGCACTGACACGGGCACATGAGATTACACTCGGGTTAGATATTTACCCTAGTCATTGTTATTGACTGCTGGTTTCATTTGAGGATTATATATATATTGATCGTATGACCTAGGATTGCGTCATACATGCGATTTCCTTTCGTAGATGTTTTTCTATTCACGAGTTGGCAACTCACCCCCGTTGTGCCCCAGTTTCTTGCAGGTTTCGCCGTACAGGTTTCTTTACAGCTTTGCGGGTACAGTTTCGTTCGGGTGACTTGCTAGTAGGTGGGTTTATTTGTATCGTACCATCACTATACATTGTATATTATTATTCAGTTGTATCTAGAAGTTCCATCAACTAAACATGTATTTATTTGAGATAGAGACCAGTGTTGTTTATTCCTTCGACCTTAGAGTCGCGCGTTATATTTCTATAGATTTCTTGTTGTTTTGAGTTTCTATTTGAGTTTTGATCCTCGCCCTTGGCGTTGTATATTATATTGCTGGTGTGGTTGTGGCCGTCGATTGACGAAGAGCTAGCTCCCGCTTGGGGATGCCCTTTTTTTGATTTCGTATACTATTCATATTGTATCCCGTTTGGGGGGCAGTATTTACATAGGAGACTCTGCCGAAATTTTCAGGAAATAATTGATGTTTTAAAAATGCATAATTCGGCTTATGCTATTAAAACTACTTGATTTAAATTGGTTTTCCTTCACTCTACTGTTTTTCTTGGTTTGGATTTCTGGGTTTTCGGCTTACTTAGATTACGAACGCCTCGAGACGTTTCGTAGTTTAAGTGCCGGTCATGTTCCGTACTTTTCGGGTCGTGACAGTGACCAACAGACTTGGCTGCAACACTTGCACCGTTTTCTATCTCATGAAACTTATCACCCGTTCTCAGTTCTCTACCTATCTGTAGCCCATGTAATAGATTACATATGTGGGATCCTGATCCGGCATCACATACCCAGGACGTAAAGGTTACTGAGAAACAATTCTCTGTAATGAACACACCCGAAGATGATGCTTCAGCATGCACTTTCTTCGTTTGGGCGACATGGGAAATCTGGTATTCCCCAATTTCCTGCTCTGTCTTATAACAATTATAAGTTGGAGCGGGACCAACGTTCCCCAGCTTAGTATAAAAAGCGGGTTCGGTCAATATATCCGTTTTATTATCTTGATTAAGGCGTGATATGGTCGCTACCTGGAGAGAGAGAGAGAGAAGAAAACACTCAGCGTATGCTCTTGCAAGATTAGATTGGTTATCTAATATATCTAATCAGGATGTCTCCCACTGTTTTTATCAAATCTTCCTTCAAACCCTAAAAGGAAAGACTAGCCGGGATTAATTATACGCTACAAGTTCGCCAATCTTTCAGCCAGGCCAGTGTCGGTACTTTGAGGGAGGTCCCCTGTGCTTTCGCACGAACCTAATTAAAGTAAACCTCGTTTTCCCAGAAGGGTAACCCCGTTAACACCTTTCTAGACACCTACTTGATCGGCTAATTGTAATGTGTAAAACTCTCCCAGGAGTAACTCTTACTCGCAATGGGTATCGGGATCCAACTATCTCATAGAAGGTATGCAATCTCATTGCAAATTTCAACACTTGAAATTCCCAATAATATTTTGCTCCAAACGATCTATGACCTTGACTGAGTCAACAAACCATAGACCGCAAGTAAACTTCAACCCGTCATTTCCCGATTGAATTAAACCCACCCGCACGACCCTTGACTGAGTCAACAAGGCCGCACGACTACCCTAATCCAATCGCATCATATGCTTTGCAGATAAGCAGTAATCAGCTACCGCACACTACGCCTTGACTTAGTCAACAAACGCAGCACGAATACTAACTATTACTTATCTGAAATTACGGAGGGCTACGACAGGTTTTTAAGAAAACCCTTTGCGTAATGAACTTTATATCGTTGTAGAATCGAGTGATTTTAAATGGAGTGTTTTTGAAGCATTTCTAGTTTTGCTAAAGGGGTCACTCCCGGTGAAGGGATCGTCGGCCCTTTCCTCATCGAATAAGGTGCAGGATATTTCACAAACACCATTATGCAAAGCAAGAACTATAGAAGCAATCAAAAGACAAACCGAGTTTGTAGCATCTGCTAGTTTCACTAAAGAGGTCACTCCCGGTGAAGGGATCTCGACTCTTTCCTTATCGAATAAGGTGCTGGATGTTCTACAAGGAACACCGCTATGCAAAACAAGAACTAGAGCTACCGGTTTTTAAATAAGTTTCTACAACATTCTTAGGTTTCTTTTAGTTTCATTAATCTCATTAATGAAGTCCCATTTTATTATGCTTCACAAGCATCACATTTGAAACGAAATCTGCAATATAACATATATCTCATATATATAATATAAACATTCGTCTCAGGCAGTAATATGATCTCATCACAGAACATTGCAGCAGAAGAAACATATATGAAATATTGGATATACTAGGACATCCGTGTTTTCAATACGAGCCTCTATAAAACACGGATTCCACGGTCGCGATGAATAGCCAAACCCACATCCCTAGACCCCTACGAGAGCGGAAAGCAACACTGCCAATTCTAGGGTTAGGAGACTCGGTCTCGACTCCTCGAGATGGTCTTCCACTGGACCCTAGAACCCGGTTACTTGTGCTCCCCGCCTTGGGTCTACCTAATGCGGAAAAGTAAATAATATACAATGGTGACATCATCCTCAGCCCGGAAGTGCCCCAATAAAAGAATATTACATACAAATGAATTTTACATGAATGAAAAAAAAGCTCTCATCTCACATAAAACCCCCGGCTATTCAAAACGCGACGATCCAATATAACATATTACAGCAACACATAATATCTCATATCATCAACGTAAGCAAGTATGCGTATCCCGATTGTCGTTGATGTATAGCAACGAAGCCGGCGATACACCACATACTACGCTTACGGTCACAGAAAAGAAAGTGTAAAACTACAACAGTTGGAATCCGCAACCTCTTTAGACATCGCATGCCTAACCAAATGAATTCCTTAGACATCGCATGCCTAACAATTATAAACCCCGCATTTTAGTCTCATTATCGAAAACTCTTTTCAATATCAAGTCGGGCAATTCAACAAGATTCCCGACATCCTGATCGAATGCTCATCGCAAACTTTAGTAGACGGCCGCACCCACAGATGTCGTCAACGAAGTGCACTAAGGCGGAACACCGCTGCCGCGAGCACCCGAACGGATGCTTTTGGCGACGGGGTTCTCCTACAGTCACTTGGTCGGGGCTTTGGGGCATGGCTGTCTATTAAGTTTACCCGGCGAGTATCCGCGTACGCTACGTGATTGCGACGGACTTTTGATCACATCAAAATTCCGTGGCAACCGATCATCTGAGACTAAACTGCTATGTTTATAATATTCAAATTAGTTATCTTATAACAACTTGTGGATTCCAAATATTGTATCACATTCCAGATAAATAGACAATGTTAAACTTTCCGATCGAATAATCAAACACCCAAGTTTTCCCAAATCTTTCTCAACACTTGAGGGGAGTTTAAAAAATATCCATCACATGCCACAAAACCGATGGTCCAGCCGTGGAAGGGTCAAGCCAACGCCTCACATGTGGCACGCCGTACTGCCCCAAACCCTAAGGTTCAAAAGGCAGTTCAAGACGGTCACATAATCGAGTTAAGGTTTGTTGTCTTCTAGAGGGTCCACCGCGTTACTTGCACGACTTATAACGTTCTTAAACTCGAGAAAAAATCCAACTTTTGAAAAAATTTCCGACTGGGGAAAAAGTGAGTTATTGATATCCGTCCGAACTTTTTAACAATTTCTAAAAATATCCGGAACAAACTAAACAAAGTTAAATTATCCGATCGAATCAACGAGTCCCCAATACAACCCTAGAAAACTCAACACTTGAGTGGAATAAAAAAATTCCAAGAAAAAAATAACAAGAAAGGACCTAAGAATAATTACATGAAATTCCAGGGACTAAGTCACAATTTGGGCCGCGGAACAGCCGCCAAACCCTTGGTTTGGCCGCGGTTACGCGGTCATATTTGCGAATTAGAGGGCCGTACTTCACAGTAATTCTTAGTTTTTCCTGCTTATTTTTCTGAGCATTTTTAATTCATAAAAAACTACATTTTTGAAAAATGTACAGAGAAGGGTAAACATCGGGGTATTCGGGTTCGATCGGACTTTAAACTTCGTCTAGACTTTGCCTAAAGCTCTAGCTTGGCTCTGATACCACTGTAGGGTTGCTAGGCATGCGCACAAGAGTCTACGAGGCATCAACCATGCCCGATTAAAATTTTAGCCGTGCCGAACAACCCGAAGCCGGATCTTTAAACTAGGGTTTAGGCGAAAACATGCATGTTAAACTCTTTAACACTAAGTGAGAGGGATTACAACCTTTGTAGATCCGGTCCTTCACTTCTTAAGCTCCATGTTGAGGTCCCTTCGCTGCGATCATCGTGTTCTGGACTCTTGAGAGGCTTCACGAAGAGAATGATGCAACCTTTGCTTCCGATCTTCGATACAAAGATGATCTACCTTGAAGTTTCGTTAACACAAGCTAACACTCATAATATGAAGTGAACACCCACATCTAAATGGCAAGCATAGATGAGGATGATGAAGTAGGATTTTTTCTCTCATTTATAATCTTTTTCTCACTCATTTTCATCACAAAAGAAAGCTTTTTCAAAAAGAAGCTCAAGCTAAAAGAAGATGAATGAAGATGATGACTTAATCCTTTTGTGATGAACAATGAATTATTGTAGTGGTTACAAATCTAACCAAGGGTTAAGCATGAAAGAGTTAACCCTTGTAGAGAGTTAACTAGAGTTCATGTTTTGGATTGGGTTAACATAATATCTCACAAAAATATCTAGCAACCACAAAGTCAAAGCTTCATGAAGCTTCATGGAAGCTTCATGCAAAAGCTAACCCTAACCAAGTTTAAACCCTAATCCATTGTTAAATTTGTAACCCTAACATGTTACAATATTATATATCACATATACAATATATTTTGTAACAAAAGAAAATAATACAATTAACATATATCGCATATATATCAATGTATTATCCCGTGAGAAAATGAATCTTTTAGTGAGCTAATATTAGTTAATGTAATTTAATATATCATATATATTATTATATATTAAATTATCGAATCAACACTTGATTCGACAATCCGGCTATTTCATAAATAACCGGCTAATACGATGACCCGGCTATATCACATATACCCGGCCGATATCTCATATCGCGAGAATCCAATACGGTATAACAGACCGCATTATCCTCGGTCCCGCACATATCACATATGTGCTACTACTCCGTTTTGCCTGAGCCAAGAAACCTCTGTGTAGGACTCTAAAGAATCGTCAATACGCCGGCAGTAAGTGATGATCAAATCAAACACCCACAAGTTGCAAGCGGTCAGCTAAACGTAACAGCCACCGAGGTATTGAGCGCTCAGAAGATCAACAAGCAAGCCTGTACATTCTCCTGTGAATCCAAACAGCAACACTCCCGTACAGTCCGGTCTCGTCGTCTGATATGTCGCATATCTCGCCTAGGGGTGGTAAACGTCAGACCCCAGTAGCTTGATAAGTCGTATCGATACGAGGTCTATAACAGTTCGAGAAACTACTGATAACACTTACCAGTAAATCTCAGCAACCCTGGCCAGGGATTTCTGGTTATAGCCAATCGAACACAGCACAACATCAACTCCCTATACCGGGAGAGACGAATCCCCTCCTATCGCTCATTGCCTCCATGTGATTCGGGACTGTACCCAAAAGCCACCTTTTTGCAAGCCCTCTTGGACATGGTATGATGGAAATCAAAGCACAGTGGGAATCACACAAGACTCTATGACGATCTCGGGTCAACAGACTACTCTGTACCAGTGTCACCGGAGAACTGCCATCTGACGTGATGTATAATATCATCTGGGAGTTCTCGGCGAGTCCGTCCAGTGTACCCAGTCTCAACTGAGCACCCGTACACCATCCTTGATGTCAAACACCGATGGATATGGGATCATCCATCGCCCATCATATGGGTCAAGATGCGTATACGCTAGTCTACTCTGGTGCATCGATGCCCTGTCTCGATACACCCTTGACTAGGAACAGTTATAGGATGTACTCGTCGACTACCGTGGCCCCACTAGTATGATCTCATCATAGTCCCAGTAGTCGAGTACATATCCTAAGGTCTTTATCAACATGTAACATAGAGACAATCAGAGTACATGTTAAGATAAAGGGTAACCAGATAGCATACTATCATGTCGAGCAAGAAAGTCCTCCCTATATATGTCCAAGCATCCACTACAATATACATCGTATGTACAGTAATGGCCTCTAGGGCATACATATAACTAACATCGAGTACATATCCTAAGGTCTTTATCAACATGTAACATAGAGATAATCAGAGTACATGTTAAGATAAAGAGTAACCAGATAGCGTATTATCATGTCGAGCAAGAAAATCCTCCCTATATATGTCCAAGCATCCACTACAATATACATACGCTACATTTCGTCTGGTACACAACATCGCATACATTATAGAGCCTACCACAGAAGCGTAGGGTATAATAGACATGCGATCCCTTTCCAAATCAGTCTTGGGAGACATCTCTTTGGAGAGGGTGATCCCGTGACAAGCCGGTAGATTGTTGCGCTTGGAATCTTCCATACTGAACCTTTTCAGTATGGTGTTGATGTACCTAGACTGTGAGAGTTCTAATATCCTCTTGGATCTGTCACGATAGATCCGGATCCCCAGAATGTATGAGGCATCACCCAGGTCTTTCATGGAGAACCTGTGTGACAAGAACCCTTTGACAGATTGTAGCATAGGAATGTCATTTCCTATCAGGAGAATGTCATCCACGTATAATACGAGGAATACAACAGTTCTTGCTACAAATCTACTATAGATGCATGGTTCATCTAGATTTTTGATAAAGCCAAATTCTTTGACCGTCTCATCCAAAACAGATGTTCCAACTCCGCGATGCCTGCTTTAGTCCATAGATGGACTTAAGCAACTTGCACACCTTTCCGCTGCTCCCACTCTGAATGAAACCCTCTGGCTGGCCCATATAGACACACTCCTTTAAATTTCCATTTAGAAAAGCGGTTTTTACGTCCATCATGCCAGATCTCATAATCGTGGAAGGCAGCAATGGCAAAAAGGATCCGAATGGATTTCAGCATAGCCACTGGAGAAAAGGTTTCGTCGTAGTCCAAGCCAGGTCTTTGACGGAAACCTTTTGCAACAAGTCTAGCTTTATAGGTCTCAACCTGTCCATCTACACCAATCTTCCTTTTGAAGATCCACTTGCATTCTACGGGTTTTACCCCTTCTGGAGCAATGTCCAACGTCCATACTTTGTTGGTGTGCATGGACTCCATTTCGGTCCGCATTGCATCCAGTCATTTTTCCGAGTCAACGCTCTGAATGGCCTGCTGGAAGCTAGTCGGCTCATCACTATCAATGATGCAATCCTCTCTATCCCCGTTTATGAGAAAACCGTAGTATCTCTCGGGCGGATGAGACTGCCTACTACTTATGCGGAGCGGCGTAGGAATGTCCTGATCTTTCGAACCCTCTGGTTCTACTAAGTTTTCAGTAATAGCTCGTGGTTCTGGAATTTCTTCCAGTTCTATTGCGCTCCCACTTATCTGATTTTCCAAAAACTCAGTTTCCAAGAAGTGGGCATGACGAGAAACAAAAACCTTTTGTTCCTCTTCGCAATAGAAGAAATATCCCTTGGAATTCTTTGGATATCCCACAAACTTGCACTGTACTGAGCGTGCCTCGAGCTTGTCCGCATGCTGCTTTTTGACAAAAGCTGGACATCCCCATGTCTTAATGTGATTAAGATAGGGTCTCTTCCCACACCACATCTGATATGGTGTAGTAGGCACAGTCTTAGTTGGAACTCGGTTCAAAAGGTATTCAGCTGATTCTAGTGCATATCCCCAAAATGATCGCGGTAACTCAGCGTTACTCATCATGGACCTTACCATATCCAATAGGGTCCGGTTCCGTCTCTCCGATACACCATTATGTTGCGGAGTGTATGGGGGAGTAAGCTGAGAGAGAATTCCATTCTCTTTTAAGTAATCCAGGAACTCGGCACTCAAGTATTCACCACCTCGATCAGATCTCAGTGTCTTCATACTTTTGCCTGTTTGTTTTTCTACTTCATTCGTATATTCCTGGAATTTTCCAAAGGCTTCGGATTTATGCTTCATTAAGAAGACATAACCGTACCTTGAAAAGTCATCCGTAAAAGTAATGAAGTAAGAATAACCGCTTCGTGCATGCGTAGACATTTGACCGCACACGTCGCTGTGTACGAGTCCCAAGAGCTCGCTCGCTCTTACTCTGTGTCCAGTGAATCGAGTCTTTGTCATCTTTCTTTTGAGACAGGATTGAAAAGTTGCATATGATTGATATTCGAACGGATCCAAATATCCTTCTGTATGTAACTTCGTCAACCTTCTCTCATTGATGTGACCCAGTCTACAATGCCATAAGAAAGTCTGATTTGTTTCCGGAGACTTTCTTTTGTGTGTATTCTTGACATTGAAAATCTGTGGTTGGTTTAATACGTATATACCATTGCTTAATGTACTTGACCCAATCAGAACTTGATTAAGGTGAATGTTTACAACATTACTTACAAACGCAAATTCATAACCTTCTTTAGAAATCAAAGATACAGAAATGATATTACAAGTTGCATTGGGTACAAAAAAGCAATTACGTAAAACCAAAACATGTCCATCTGACATTCCCAGGTGATAGTCCCCCACGGCCTCAGCATCCATGCTAGCTCCGTTTGCAACTTTGAGGGCCATGTCACCTGACTTCAAAAACCTACGCTTTCTCAACGCCTGCAAAGAATTACAGATATGAGATCCTGATCCGGTATCCAATACTCAGGATGTAGAGTTTATTGATAGACAGTTTTCAATAACATACACACCTGAAGCTGAAGCCGCAACCTACTTCAGATCCTGTGTTCTGGTCTTCCAAGCCCTTCAATCTTTCTTCCAGTGTCCACTCTTATGATAGTAAAAGCATTCTTCCTTATCCACAAGCTTCCCCGCTACCTTTGTTGCTTTTGCCTTTCCCTTCGTATCCACTTTACTAACACCGCCCCTTGGTTTGGCGGGGTTTTTCTTCTTCTTTCCCTTGGCTTTCGCCCTGGACTTAGAAGAGGAAGATCTTCCTACAAAGAAAGTGGATGTTTCCTTACCTTTCTGTAGGGTGCCCTTTGCACTCCTCAGCATGTTGAGGAGCTCTGAAAGTTCAACTTCCTTTTCTTGCAAGTTGAAATTCAGGATGAACTGGGCGTAAGTGGATGGAAGGGACTAAAGAATCAAGTCCGTATAGAGCTCATTCTCCAACGTGGTCCCAAGGTCCGCGAGCTCCTCTATGTAGCCAATCATCTTAAGCACGTGTTCCCCTACCGATGATCCGACGACCAATCTTGCCGAAAACAACTTCTTCGACACTTCGTATCTGGCGATACGAGATTGCTCTCCATACAGTTCTTTTGTATGGAGAAATATGGATTCGAGGTCCATATTCTCGTGCCTCCTCTGATGTTCATTGTCCATAGAGGCAAGCACGAGACACTTGGCCTTCGCGCAATCGATCTCCCAAGTCTTATGGATTTCCTTATCCGCGACGCTGGAGGTGGGACCTGGGACAGGGGGAGCTTTGGTGGTAAGAAGATACCCCAACTTGTCATAAGTGATTGCCATTTTGACATTCCTGAGCCAATCTTTGAAGTTTGGCCCCGTCAGTATGTTTTTATCTAGAAGTAACTTAAGTCCAGTCATGATAAATGGTCACTGCAATTAGGAGAGAGAGAAGAAACACTTTAGCATGATGCTCTTGCAAGTTTAGAGTGGTTTTTAGTTTGTCTAAACAGGATGGCTCCCACCGTCTCTCGAATGCCTCCTCAAACCATAAAGGAAGAACTAGTCGGGATCAATCTCACCGTACAATACTTGCTTAACCGTTCAGCCAGGCCAGTGTCGGTACTTTGAGGGAGGTTTTCCAACGCTTTCGCGAAGTTCCTTAATTAAGTAACCTCTTTTCCCTGTGGGCGTAACCCCGCTAACACCTTCCTAGACACCTACTTGGTTTATAGCATTGATCGTTAAGTGAGAAAGTTCCGGAGGAGTAGCATATACTCACAGTAGGATCGGGATCCAAATATCATCGCGTGACAAAATTGAAGGAATCCTACCAGAATCATCACACTCTAAATGGTATGCAGCGCTAGCAAGTTTCAGTTCTTTTGAAACTCTCGATGTGGTTTTTTTCCCCATGCTCTTATGACCTTGACTTTGGCCAACAAATCATAAGTCACTTGTCAAGTTCTACCCGTCATTCTCCAGGTTCATTTGAGCTCACCCGCATATACCCTTGACTTTGGCCAACAAGGTAGAACGACTGTCCCAAAACAACACATCTATCTATGCTGCACATGAATACCCAATAGCTACCAATCACTATGCCTTGGCTTTGGCCAACAAACATAGCTTGAATACTTATTGACCATTCATGTGAAATGACGGAGGGCTACGAATGGTTTTGGCGAAACCGTGAACGTAGTGAACTTGATATAATCGAAGGAACGAGATAGCTTTCAAAAGGAGTGGTTCAAGCTCCGCATTTAAAAGTTTGGTTTTGAAAAGAACCGAGTGGTTTTCAAAGTGTTCCAATGACTTTTACTTGGTTTATTTTTTTTATTGCATTAATTCCAATGCGTCCCATCATTTAACCCTACCATTGCAGAAAACAACGAAAATATGACGTACGCTTATGCCATCCGCATTCGCCACGGGGTCCCGTCATCACCCGTTAGGTTACTTAACTAATGACAGAGCGGGGGCTGGACTAGCGCGAATGCAAAACATAAGCAACACCTAAATAGATATCATATAGATATATATAAACATTCGTCACATGCAATGATAGCCATTCCAGATCACAGATGAATACATTGGATATACTAGGAATCCGCAATTCGTACGAGCCTGTAACGAAGAACGGATTACACGGTCGCGATGAATAGCCAAACCCCACCCTAGACCCCTACGGATGCGACAAACTACCCGCCAAGTATCCGAAGTGAAGCAACCTCCCTCAACAACGTGAGTAGGCCACTCGGCACTTCGAGGTACCCGGTAGTTTGTGCACCCCACCTTGGGTCTATCCTAGGAGCAAAAACAGTAAAAAGAAATTATACAATGACGGCTACAACCCCGACCCGGTTGTGCGGCCATACAAATAATATTACACCAATTTACATATTACAAGTATTGAAAGAATAAGAAAACTCTCATCTTACAACCCCCCGGCTATTCATCTGCGACAATCCAACAAATTCATATACACAAACCATCAACATTACAGATCATAGATATGTATAACCCCCACTAATCGACGTATAGCGATTAGCGGACGTTCAATACATATATCACATCACAGATATAACCCATTAGCCAAAGTGTAAAGAAGTTCGATCAAAAATACCGATTTGTGACCACCCCAAAAACCAACTTGTTCTCTGGAAAATCTGGGTGGAAACATACTACATCAAAAATCCTAAAACAGCAACAGAAGAACACTGCAGGAAAAATGACCCACGGCCGAGTCAACTCGGCCGCGGATCCGCGGCAAGAGCATGCTCTTGCCGCGGTTCCGCGGTGAGTTTGTCCATGCTCTTGCCGCGGTTCCGCAGTGAGTTGGTCAACTCGCTGGCTCATTTTTCTTCTGTGTTCTGTAAAAACCCTGAGCTAATTTTTAAAGTATGATTTATTATTTTTAGAGCAGGTTTAAAAATCAGCAGAAACTTAGGGTTTTGAAAAAAATGTTTTGCGATTTTTTCCGATCGAAGTTCTAGATACCTTGCTAATTAGTTAGTTTGTGTTTAGCTAGGCTCTGATACCACTGTAAGTCCACGTTGCCCACCCCGGTGCTTACGGGGAGGCGGAAACGTTATGAAAAATCTGATTTTTACAACACTGGGCAACATGGACTAACCAAAGGAGGGATCTTTGCTAAACAAAACTAACTACCAAAGCTAAAAGAGTTTAGCTACTCGGAAAAGGGTTATACCTAGGTCTTCAAGTCCTTCTCTTCTTGCTCCTTGGAGTGAAAGAACGGGTTCTCCTTGTCGCCTTCTCTTGCCGAAGAAAGATCCACCCGGGGGCCTCAACCTTTGGCTCCAACCTCAAACTAGAAGTAACTAAGGTGCTTGGTGTGCTAGACCTAGGACCTTAGAAAGAGTAGAGAGTATTTTTGAAGGGATTATCTCAAGCTCAAATGGTTCTCAACTCATGAGAGGGGAGAGCTAGAGAGAGAGGAAGAGGAGGAGAGAGAATGAAAATTATCAAGTGAGAAGAATAATACAACCCTTCTCTCATATATGTGATTTATGAAAAATAGATAATTAGCTAAGATAATTGTCATGGTTAATCAAGAAATGACCATTATCATTTCACATTAAATGCTTTTGCAAGGATCAAAGAGAATCTTTCATATGGAATGATGATGGTCAACTTGTCAACCTAGGTCAACAAGTCAAGTATGGTCAAATGGTCAACAACCCTAACCATGCACAATTATAATTAACTAATATTAATAAATCATAAATCACACATAAACATTAGGGTTAAGAAAATGACAATGGTCATCAACCCTAATCAAAGTCCTCTGCCTCTGTCTCAGTCAACTGTGCATACACACCCGTATCCATGTTCCGAGGAACACGAATACAATGAGATAAAACCAATCCCAAATCATATAATAGGATCCGGCTTAAACCAAAGCCCGCTAGTATAAGCTGTCCGGACACCAAACGTGCACAAGTGCGCGGATGTGAACGAACCCTATCGCAAAACCATGCGACCTCTACTCATTTTGCCTAAAGGCGAATAACCCTCTGTGTGGGACTCTAAAGACTCGACACTACGCAGGCAGTGGGTTTAACCACGGACCGCAAGCGGCACTAGCTGTACATAACGGTCCCCAGGTAGATGCCGATAAGAAGACTTACGAGGTAAACCCCATCTTAACTCCTACTGAGCCTGAATGTGACAGTCTCCGTACAGTCTGGTCAGTTTATCTAAGAACATAGCATGGCGGGCCTAGGAGGCGGTAAACGTCAGTCCCTTACTAGCGGTACAAGTCGTGTCGGAGTGTAGCCCAGAATACCTGAGATAACACTGGAAACCTACCAGTCTATCTCGCTTGCCCTGGCCAGGAACTTTGTGTAATGGCTTTCCTAAACAAAGCGCGATATCAACCCCCAATACCGGGAGAGATGAATCATGTCTAACCGTCACTGCCTCCAAGTGCTTCGGGACTGCACCCAAAAACTATATGTTTGCACGACTCCTTTGAGCCGTGGTAGGGTAGTAATCAAAGTACAGTAGGAACACACTCGAGGCGAAGTGACAGTGTCAAGTCAATGGACTAAGCTGTACTCATGTCACCTGGGAACTGATAACTGACGATAGGTATAATACCAACCAACAGTTCCCGACGAGTCCTGTCCAGTGTACTCGTAACCTAACGAGCACCCGCATACTATCTCAAGTACGACGTACTGACGGCTGTGGGACAGACCGTCTCCCAAGCTGGGATAAGAAGCGCATACGCTAGTCTACTCCGGAGTATCGATGCCCTGTCTCGATAGCCCTGTGACTAGGGACCTGCATAAGGATGTGCTTGTAGATTACCCAGCCCCCACGAGTGTGACTGCCATCACAACGCTGGTAATCAAGCAAAGATCCTAAGGGCTCCACTAATGTGTAAAGGCGATATGCTAAAAGAAACACATGCACACATTAAAGCAGAAACAAACCAAGTAGCATACTACCATTTTGAGCAAGAAAGTCAATACAAGGTGAATATCCCAAGCTTCCATCAAGTAATATACAATCTAGTATGATACAATAATGGCCTCTAGGGCATATACACTAACAGAGGTTGCCGTACGATGGATCATACCATACGCGACGTTGTGAAGCTAGATGTCGATTGATAGATTCACCGACTCAGACATATGATAGTTACGTATACCTTATAGCTTTTAGCTGATGATTTACCTTATGCTGCATTCATGATATTATCATTGCATTGCATGTACCTGTGTTAGTACACTTACACGATTATCGATGATGCGTATGTTACACGTACACAGATTTGCCGGCTCACACACTTCATCATCGATAATTGCCATGTTACTACACAGTAGGATTGCTGCATCATGATATGACTCTTTGCATGATTTACTTGCTGTAGTTACCTGTGCACTTTTATATGGTGTTGCATTTGACTTTGGAGATATTGGGAACCGCAAGACATATTTTAAAAACTGGAATCATTTAAAAGAGCGGTTTTCCCTTAATATGATATATCATTGTTCCATGTTGCCTGATATACGGATGTGCTTAAATTTCCATCATATGTCGCATACATCATGCTTTATGATTTTACGCATTGAGATATGCTGTTTTCATGAGATTTCTGGATTTGAGAACCGTGGTCATTTTAAAAAAAGTATGTATTGTTTTAAAAACCCGGTTTCTCTTGATATGATATTTCAGTGTATCCACCATGAGTTTTCTCGGTTCTGAGACGTGTGCTTGAAACCGATTCGAGGAGTTGGATGATCCGTTTGCGGGTTCATGGTGGACCCGGTGGTTCCCCGGGGCGAGAAATGTTTTTCGTGGAGTAAAAGATGAGCTTGGCAGGGTGGCGAGTACCTACCGGTGATTGTATTTGGGCTCGGCGGATATCCGGAGGATACCGACCGGAGTCGAGAGATGATGTGGGCCGATCCGGACTGACGGAGCCCGAGATATGAGGATTTACGTGTCGATGCTGGACACGGATTTCATGATGTTTTCGGGTTTCGATGTTGGACACCCAGGTTCCATGATTTTGATGTGTCGCGAGGGACACCATTGATTTATATCCTCATGCTTTCATGCACACTCTTTTATGATACTTACGTGCATACAGACGTTGATTATATGGGTGGACGAGATCCCCGTGCATACATACCTTGATTATGGTTAGACGAGATCCATATACATGCATTGATTATTACTGTTGGATATTATCCGCATGCATATAGGTATTGACTACCTTGTTGACATATACAGATCCGGTCACCCTAGATATCATAGTTTTACCTTTATGATATAGTTGACCTAGGAGTCGTTGTTTATTCGATTTCTATCTGTTGATATTTTTTCTACTCACGAGTTGGCAACTCACCCCCGTTGTGCCACAGTTCTTACAGGTTGACCGCTTGGATCAGTAGCGGCTTCGCTGGCACACAAATGCATTCGGGTGTTTTACATTGGTAGGTGAGGCATTTGTATCGTACCCACTCTTATATTTATATTTCATATTGTATCTAGTCGACTCCATCAATCCAAATTTGTAAATTGTATAAGTAATGAGACTTAGTGAGATTGTGGTTGTGAGACTTAGAGCGAGAGGTTCCCGCTACTTGTGGTTTTGATGTCATGCTTATTTATTTATCTTTTTGTGGTGAAATTCACTGTTGGGCGTCGTATACTTATATTTACTGTCTTGCGTGGTTGTCATCCGCCGTTTGGCGAAGAGCTAGCTCCCGCTTGGGGATGCCTTTAATATCATTATGTATTTGTGGTTTTGGATCAAAATTACAAAGGAGGTACTGCCGAAATTTTAAAAAGACGAAACATGTTTTAAACATGCATTTTCATGTTCCTTTTCTATGCATTAAGAAAACTTGATTTCATTATACCTTTATTTCAAAAAACTTCACCTCCTTTATTTTCTTAAAAAGGTTTAGATTTCTGGGTTTTCAGTTTACTTGAATTTCGTTATGCCTTTAGACGTTGCGTGATTCAAGTGCTGGTCATGAGCTAATATTTCGGGTCGTGACAGTATGTGTACCCCAATTGTCGCTGATATATAGCAACAAAACCAGCGATACACCACATACTACACTTACGGTCGCAGGAAAGAAAGTGAAAAACTACAACAATTGGAATCAACACTGCCTTTAGACATCATAAACCCGGATTATCACATATTCTGGATTTCATGTCTAACGATGCAAATCTTACATTTGGGTCTCATCTATGAAAACACCTTTTCAAAAGAAGTCGGGTAATTCAACAAGATTCTCGATTCCACCGAGACCAAAATGTTAGATTTACACGCAACTAATTACTTTTCACAAAACTAATTACTGTGGATTCCAATTATTGTATCACATTTACAAATATCTAGAAGATGTTAAACGCTTCGATCGAATCAACAAACACCCACAAATTTCCCCGAGAGCTCAACACTTGAGCAAAGTTAAAATACCCAAAACATGCCACAGTGCCTATGGACCAACCGTAGAAGGGACAACCCTTGCCTCACCTATGGCGCCACGGAACTATGGCAAACCCTAAGGTTTGGCCGCGGTTCCATGGTCATAGAATCGAGTTAGGGTTACGTTCTTCTAGAGCGTCCATAGGGTTACTTGCATGATCTTTCGAATATTTTTAACTTGGAAAATTCCAACACTTGGAAAATTTCCAGAGTAATGAGGTGGTGTTTGATGTTCGTTCGAACTGTTAAAATTCGTCCAGGTTACCTAAAACAATGTTAAAATTATGACTAAGAAATACTCCGAATTAGCCCCTTAACAAAATTAACATCACTTGAAATTTTGGGCTAAACAAACAATACCTGAAACCCCAAAATACACACACTAGAGCACCCAAGAAAAACGAAGCAGAGAGGGGGGTTTGGGCCGGCCAGGCCGGACTTTTCAGGCATTTCACCGGGTGAAAACCGGTGGAATGGCCTCGTTTTTCTCCAGTGTTCTCAGTGCATCAAATGCAAGCTTTTGCAGTTGCTTAAAAAATTTTAGGAGGTCATTTAAAAAACGACAGAGAGCAGTTTTTAGAGTTTCAGTTTATCGAAGTTTCGGAGTTGTTTCAGCTTCGTGATTTATCTAACATCGTCTAAGTTTCTAGCTTGGATTTGATACCGCTGTAGGATTTGTCTAGTACAATGCCTAGGGTTTGGCTTGCATCAAACATGCTATAACAAAAATTTAGGGGTGCTAAACAAAACCAACCATGAATCGAACTAGAAAATTAGGGTAACTAGAACTAGTATCACATACTATCAAGTGTCTGACACTAAGAGGTGAGCAATACAACCTTTGTAGACCTCCTCTTGTGACTTCTTGGATAGCCTTGGTGTTTGGACCGGTCCGCTTGAGTTCTTCGAAGTCCACGACCATCCACCATGGAGTCCTTTTGCACAAGCTCCAAGCTTCACTTGAACTAAATGGAAGTGGAGCAAACAACCTACACTAGTGGGCTAGATTAATATAGATTGGTGATGTTAGTTTGGATCTCACTTAAAAACCTTTCTTTTTTATGTTCTTCACTCACTTGAAAAAGCTAGAGAGCTTGAATGAGGAAGAAGAAGGAGAATGGCTAAGCTTAACTCATGTGAGAATTATCAACATAATCAAGAGGGAGGGAGAGAGGGAGAGAGTTATCTCATCCCAAACCATGGTTACAAAATATCTAGATATTTTGATACTTGAGTTTAAGAAAAACAATGGGCAACAAAAACCATGGGAAATGAAACAATGGTTTTGACTTTAGTCAACACAAAAGAAGAATGTAGAAAATCAACCATGATTTTATTCCCATTTTGTTTTTCTCAATAATCAAAATATATAAATATGTTACCATGTGAGTCTTGCATTGCCATCACCAATGTATCATCAACCATGACACATGTATGCATGAATGTGTGCATCCATATCAATATATACATACACTCATGCATGCATCATAAAGAAATAAGTTTTAATAAATGAGCTAAAGGACTTAATATTAAATCAACACTTGATTTAATAACCCGGTCATATCACATAAGACCCGTCCAATAGTAAACGCCCGATTAAAATACGGTTTCAAATACACGCATTTAATCGAGCTCCCGCGCATATCCCATATGCACCCTACATCTTTTCGCCTGAGCTAGGAAATCCCTTTGTGGGACTCTAAGATCCGTCAATACGCTAGCAGTAGGCAGTGATCATATCACATACCCACAAACCGTCAGCGGCACAAGCTGTACGTAACGGCTCCCAGGTATTGAGCGATCAGAAGAAACACAAGAGAACCTGTCAAAACTCCCGTTGAGCCAACTAGCTACACTTACCGTACAGTCCGGTCTCTTCGTCAGATATGCTGCATATCGAGTCTAGGGATGGTATCGTCGACCCTAATAACTCAATAAGTCATGCCGGTATATGGCTCATAACAGATCGAGAAACTACTTATAACACTTATCAGTAAATCTCATCTGCCCTGGCCAGGGACTTCCTGTTATAGCCAATCGAGTATAGCGCAACATCAACCCCTAATACCGGGAGAGAAGAAACCCCTCCTATCGCTCATTGCCTCCACGTGCCTCGGGATTGTACCCAAAATCCACCTGTTTGCACGACTCAGCAGAGCCGTGGTAAAGTGGAGATCAAAGTACAGTGTGAGCACACACAAGACTCTATGACGATCTCGGGTCTACAGACTAAACTGTACTAGTGTCACCTGAGAACTGCTATCCGACGATAGATATAATACCACATAGGAGTTCTCAGCGTGTCCGTTCAGTGTACCCAGTCTCCACTAAGCACCCGTATACAATCTTCGGTGTCACCACACTAATGGATATGGGATCTGTAATATTTCAGAAATCGTTTTGCGAATTTTTCCGTTTTAAGGGCAAAATTGTCGGTATTTTCCGTTTTAACCCGATTTCGATCAAACGTCCGTAGAAACTTGACGGCACCTATTTGAGCTAAAATAAAGCTTGTGCGCGAACTTTGGGGGTATTTGGAAGGTTTTGGTTCAGATAGAATTTTTCCCAAATAAAATATTATTTTAGCCGGTAAATATGCACGTAAATCGGGAAATTTCTTCTAAATGAAAATTCTTGGAAATCTTCATTACAATTATTTTAGAACCTTCTTTTTAAATATCTAGATTTTTTTGGTCAAAGGATTTAATTTTTTTTAAAGAAAAAGAAAAAGAAAAAAAGGTGGCAAAATGCATTTAATGAAGCATTTATTGTTTTTGTTTACTAGAACTTTCTTCACAAAAATTCACAAAAACACCCCCCACACCCTCATGGCTGGCCACTTCTTGTTCTTGGCTGCCCTTTTCTTTTCTCAGTCCATTTTCATCATTTCTTGCACAAATAAATCCTGAAAAATCCAAATAAAATCACAAAAATTCAAATATAATCATTTTCCTTCATTTCCTTAACCCTAAACCATGCTTGGTTCTTCATGAACTCTTGATTTTGGAGGCTAATCTTGGTTTTCTTGTTGCAAGTTTTTGAATCATTTGGAGGTATAAAATCCTAACCCTAATCTCTAATTGTTATGTTTATATCTTTATGCTAGCTTAATTAGATGTTAATTTAAGCTTTAAATTTCATGTTTCAAAATTCTAGAATGGTTTTAGAAATTCAAGTTAAGTTTAAAACTTGATTTAAGTGTTTAATGTTTTATTGAAGTGTTAATTTGTGATTAGGAAAAGTTTAGCCTAGTAGAAAATGTTAATTATTGTTAATGAATACTTTGTTTAATTATGCAATTTTGCTTACTATGTTTTTGCTAAAATTTATTTAGCAAGTGTTAAAAATTTAGAAATGGTTTAGATAGCTTAGTTAAGCTATTATAAGGTGTTTGTAATCTCTAGATATGCGTTAGCTTGAAACTAGTGCGAAATATTGCGATAAGTTGCTTACTAGGTTTCGGGGTTTTTCCGACGTGGGTTCGATTGGTCGTTGTGAAGTTATATTTATTTTATTCCTCGTAATTATTTGTGTTGTGTTTCGCGATCTGGATGATCGGGGTCTAGACTTAGTGTTTTGTAGTTTAGCGACCCCAGTTAGGGTTTTTGGTCGATGTCGTGCGCGATAGATGCGCTAAGCGCGAAGTGTAATTTTCCGGGCGTTTTCATCACGTTTCGTTGTCTTTTCGTCATTGTAGGATGTTTTGCTTATGTGTTTTGTTTGTGAAATTTTAGGTTCGCAGGCGGGGACTACGGACACTGCTACAAAAGGAAAACAGGTGGTAGGATTCACCTAGCTTGGAGCGTTGGTGAGTAGATTTAACATCTACAGGGAAATCGCCTGCATGGCGTTATGCGTCTGGGCTAGAGATGTTATTTCTGTCGCATATTCTATGTCATATTTAGAATTGCGCATTACCCTATTACTTAGATATTGTTGTACTTGGACTAGTATTCTTAGGATACTGCACATATTATTGACGATTCATGTTGCACGAGCACTGATTATATGCTACACACACCGTCAATAATTGCCATGTCACGCACAACCCACTTATAGATATGATATTGCTTGGTTAGGGACATTGAGACTTTGATTCATATTTCTTTACGCATTGACTTATAGCATACATGTATACCTACATGCTTACACATATGCTCTGACATACTTACATGATAGTTACCTGTATACTTATAGAGTATTGTACCATTAGTGATAGGTACATGCACACTTTATGACATAGCTACAGGTATACCTTACACACCTATTTCACTTATACCCAGGGGGTATACTATATCATTACTTATAGGTAGATACATATATCTTGTTATACCTTTATGTTTTCATATACATCTGGTTATAGCTATATGTTTACCTTTACCTGATGTTATTTTAGAATTGGAGAAAATTAGGAACCGCATGATATTTATATTAACTTGTTGCAGTTAATTAGCGGCTTTTCCTTTATATGCTTAGATTTCCGTTTATGTTGCATATATTATATTCATGGATTTTCGCATTGTGATATGGATTTTTCATGATGTTTTCTGGATTTGGGGACCGTGGGAGTTCTTGAAATTATGCATTATTTGAAAAACCCGGTTTCCCTTGATTTGATATTTCCGCAGCCACCATGAGATTTATCGGTTCTGATATATATACCCCACGCGAGGAAAGGAGGGGTCCTTGTGTGGGTACATGGTGGGGCCCGGAGGTATCCCGGGGAAAGAATTTCGTGGAGCTAGACGATGAGTTAGTGAGGGAACCATACCATCCGGTGACATTACCAATGACTCATCGGTTATCATGGGGATACCGAAGGGAGTCATGTACGTATAGATACGTCGAAAGGCGAGGGTCAGAGCTAGGCACTCGAGCTTTCGGGATAGCGTATGATACGTACCTATCAGGGTGCTAGTCGTGGTGACAGCACCTGATATACCTGCATTTCTGTGTCGATGCTTGACACATTGGTTTCATGATATTTCTTTTTACTCCTTTGTATATATAACAGGGGTTTAGGCCGCTGTTATATATGCCCTTACACCAATATTAGTAGAATGGGACGCTAATATATGTGTATTGACATTAAATTATATACATCATCATATTTATTCATGCAAATATATTTAGGATGTTAGATTTTTACTTGATAATTTGATTTGGGATATAGGTGATTCATTTGATATTGGATACAGGATATTTATGAGATTTCTGATTTGTACATTCAGGATATATGAGATTTATTCGATATTGTACATTCAGAATTTGTAAGACTTATATGATATGAGAGCCAATTTGGGGGCTGATTTGAGGAATTGTGATTTGGATTTGTCTTGATTGATTGCGATCCTACCACGATGTCAGGATTCCGTGGAAATGACATATTTCATTCCATACTCCACATTTATTGTTTATGCACCGCTTCATGTATTAGAAGTACCTGGTAGAGTACATTTCATGACTGTTGCATTTACATACCTTTATTTATATGCATTGCTTCATGTATTAGTTGTACCTGCTAATGTACCTTTCATGATTGTTGAATTCATATGACTTTTTATTGCTATTAATTGCACATGTTAGATTCACGCTGTACGTGCATACTTGCGATTACCTGCATATGTTATTTACTATTCACGAGTTGGCAACTCACCCCCGTTGTGCCACAGTTTGTTTTGCAGGGTGTTCCCCAGAGTAGTCGAAGCAGGCTATTCTTCTATCATCTTTTGCTACGGATACCGCATCAGCTCATAGTGTGCAGTTTGCTTAGGTAGGTTTTGTGGTTATTCGTTTGTTGTATTGTATATTCGTTGTATCCTTGTACTCTCCATCTACTATATTTTCTTGTTGACTTAGAGACTTGGTGAGGACGATATTGTATATTATTTGTGACTTGTTGTCTTTTATACAGTTTCCTTTCTATTGTCTTTTATTTCTTCGCTACGGCGTCGTATATTTGTTGTGGTGGTTGTTTTCCGTCTTTGGGCGTGTATTTGCTCCCGTTTGGGGATGCTTTACTTTATATTTATATTGTACCCATTTTTGGGGCTAGCTTTTACAAAGGAGGTGCTGCCAAAATTTTAAAGGAAATAAAGTTGGACTTTTAAAGAATTTGGATTATGATTTCAAAGACTTTTAAACAATGTTTCTTATCTTTTCTTGTATTTTAATGGTTTAGATTTCTGGGTTTTGGGTTTCATTTACTACGTTACGCCTGTAGACATTGCGTAGTATTAGGCCGTCACGTGCCAATTTCAGGTCGTGACAAAGTTGGTATCAAAGCCAGGTTTTTACCTTTCGGAGAGTAGGATGACCTTGGTATGATGGAGTAGGTAGCTTAAGCAGAGTAACGTAGTGTGTGTATGACTGCAGCATACTCACGATGCGGTACTCCGCCTAAAGTGACCTATGTACAAATTGCTTGAAATTCCTTCCTTGATGATTCATATCTTGTGATTCGATTTCCATATTCTTATTGAATCCTTTTTCCATTTATAGCCTTGCCGCCGATGACTGTGGGGACTCAGAGTGATGCAGCGAGGGCCGAGGTCAGGATTGACTCAGGTGAGACGAGGACTGACCCGGATGGCACGCTCGTTGCACAGGAGCAGACAGATTCTCCTTCGACAGATAGCATCGCTAGGCTTGTGGCAGAGATGCAGGACATGCGCCAGACGATGAGTTCTTTGGTTCAGATCGTTTGAGCGCAGTGACAGGAGGTTGTCACCCCTGCTACTCAGTTTTTCCTTGCGATCAGCATGCAGTAGTCAGTCTCCTACATAGTACCGGTGGATGCAGCCCCAGTTTACGAGACACGTCTTCCAGAGACTTTGAGAGTTCCGGAACCGTGGAGGACTCGTACCGGTGTATCAGCCCAGAGACAGAGGCCTAGTCGTCAAGACAGATTTCGTGAACGTCGCGGGAGTAGCAGAGGCTTAGGACGAGGACAGTCGTTCAGCTCTCAACCCCAGGAAGGTCAGCAGCATTATTCTGGATGCTATCGGTGCGGGAGCCTTCATCACCACATCAGGAGTTGTTCCCTAACACAGCGTCAGGGTCGTAATCAGAGAGGTCGTGGACGTGGAAGGTTCGCTCAGAGGGGACAGGTTACCAGAAGAGGAGTTCAGCCAGTTGCGGGTAAGGGGCAGACACGAGAGTTTGCTTCTATTCATCGGGACGCGCGAGCGTCCCGATGCAGAATTTTCAGGTATTTTAATTCGTACGTTCTTTTGATGTATTTGTTTGTTTTTCACACTTGTGCCGTGTGGGGGACGAGAGTCGTGTTAGGTAGATCAGCCGTTTGTTGTGTTAATTTCTGTCAGCGATTCTTTTGTTGCACAACTCGTATTTCAGTTGTTTGCCAATCGGGTAGGAGATTCATCCGTCACTTGATCCTTCTAGAGATGTTGAATTTGACGTTCTCCTGGGCATGGACTGGTTAGCTACGTGATAGGCATCTGTAGACTACCGTGGGAAAACAGTCAGGTGTTGTTTTCCCCGGCGAGTCAGTTCTTGTTATGCAGGTAGATAGTTGTACCACCTCTCACAGCTCGAATTCAGCCTTTTTCGCTAGTCGGCTTTTGAGGAGAGGATGTCGTGGATTCTTGGCGTTCATTCGTGGTACCGGAGCCACAGTTGGTTTGTTGGACCGGGTTCCTTTCGTGCGAGAGTTATCCGACGTTGTTCCAGATGAGCCGGCAAAGCTTAGGGAGCTTAAGGATCAGCTGCAGAGTTGTTTGTTGGGGAGCTTGTGCGTCTGAGTGTTTCGCATTAGGGAGCTCCTATTTCTGTTCGTCAAGGAAGAAGTCGGCAGTTTAGGTTGTGTATTGATGGATCGCCAATTGAACCGGCTTACGGTGCGATAGGTATCCTTTATCTCGCATTGCCGATTTCTTCAATCAGCTCCAAAGTGCGAGACATTTTCTAAGTTTGATCAGGATCAGGTCATCATTGTTGCGGGTTCGGAGTGATGACATTTCGAAGACTGCCTTGTGTGTGCTACGGGCTTTTTGTGTTTTGGTGGTGTCGTCGGACTCACCAATGCCATAGCAGCATTCGTAGACATGATGAACCAGATTTCTTCAGGCTGTTCCTCGACCAGTTATTGTTGTGTTATTGACGACATTCTAGTCTATTTAATGTGTTTTGAGGAACAGGAGCAACACTTGAAGATTTGTTTTGCAGATACTGGGAGAGCCCCAGCGGTTTGCTAGGTTCTCGGAGTGTTTCTTCAGGCTTGTTTGTGTTGACTCCTAGGTCTTGTAGTTACGGGAGACGGTTTTCATATGGTTTCGAGGAAGATCGAGGCCGTGCTGGTTAGGCCCAGACTTGTGTGCAGGACGGAGGTTCGCAGATTTTGGGGCTTAGCAGGTTTTTATCGCCGTTTCATGCAGTATTACTAGTGTAGTGCTGTACCGTGGACTGGACTGACCGGAAAGAAGGTTTCTTTTCTTTGGATTGAGGCATGTATGCGGAGTTTCAGCAGTTGAGGACTCGGTTAACAACTGCATCAGTTCTTTCTTTGGTTTCTGGTTCGGGCGACTTTGTTGTTTAACTGTGATGTTTCGTGAGTGGGGCTCGAGTGTGTACAGAGGTGACATTATAGAGTTATAGCTTTTGCTTCCCTACACTTGGAGGAAGTACTAGAATGATATCCCACTCATGATCTGGAGATGGCCGCGGTGGTTTTGCGTTGGAGATTTGGAGACACTACTTGTTCGAGAGTTGTGTCAGATTTTCACGGACCACCAGAGCATAATATACATCTTCCTGCAGTGGGTGTTGATTGTTGAGACAGTCTTCTGCAGATTTACAGTTCTTGTGCGATCGTTGAGTATAGCTTAAGTTCGCCTCTACTGAGGGGACAGCTTACTCATGTCCGCGCCCGACCACTATTCCTTAATCTCTTTTGTGAGGCACTGCCCGCCAATGCTCGTTCGTCAAAGGTTCTTGAGCATACTTGGCTGGGTAATGATTCGGAGTCCTTGATTTGTAACAAGGGTGTGCTAAGTTTAGGGACGCGTTTGTGTACCTGATACTATTGGGTAGAGACGTGAAATCCTAGAGCAGGCACATATGTCAACTCTCTGTACTCATTCAAGTTCCACCAGCATTTGACGTGATTTGTGAAATAGTTACGGATGGGCAGGGATGTAAAGAGAAGTTTCGGATTTCGTTTCGAGGTGGCTGTCTGGTTGTGTGTTAAGGTTGAGCATCTGAGACCGGCTGGAGAGTTGCAACCTTTAACCGTTCCGGAGTGGGAATGGGAGCAGGTCTCCATGAATATTCGTTGTGGCGTCTACCCAGGTTTATTCTGGGTGTGACTCCATTCGGATGCTAGTTGTCCGGTTATACTTAGGTTGCTCAGTTGTCCTTGGTTAATTTTGTGCGTTGCATGGAGTTCCTTCATGGGTTGTATCCAAATAGGGCACCCTATTCGCTTGCCGTCTTGGGCAGGAACTTCAGAAAGCCTTGGGTACTGGTTGAGCTTTAGCTCCGTTTTTCCATCCGCGGGATGACGGTTTTGTGAGAGCGGGCTATATCGACTCTGGAGGATATGCTTGTGCGTACGTATTAATTGTGGTCGGCAGTTGGGATCGTCACTTGCCATTGTTTGGATTCTCCTTCGATAGCTGTTATCAGGAGGCACTCCAATTGGCAACCGATTGATCGTTTCTTTGTGTGTCGGTTTAGAAAATGAATAGAAATCACAATCAAAGAATTATTTTGACCGCAATCAATAACGGTGTCGGTTTGTAGCGCGTTAGTAAGTGCGGATCGTCCACAAGGATTGTGCGATTCGTTCGTATTTTGTTTTTTTTTAATCGAAAATTTAATAGAAAAGAAAGGCAAAACTAATTCAAGATTTATATCGATGAATCTCAAGAATCAAATAAATCTAATCAAGAATCAAGAAAGCGATAAACATCAAGAATCAAGTTTTGATAGAATTCCAATCGATTTAAGTTTCAAGATTTGAAGTAAAGCTCGTAGGAATCGATTAGATCGTAGATGTGAAGAAGACTAGAAATTACCGTTTCTTATCCATTAACAAATTGATGCTAAATCGATGTAGATTCATCGAGGATCAAGGATCTTGCGAAGAATTAGGGTTCCCCATCCTATCCTTTGTCCTTTCGATGAATCACATTAACTAGATAGCTTCTAGGAAATCGAATGATCGATCGTTGATCTCTAGATCGTGCGAAAAGAATCAAGAACGCATTTCGCATCGATCTTGATCATCGATCATTCAATTTTCAAGAATTTACAATTGTTATAGGACTTAAGAAAACGTTTAAAGATTCGTCAACATCATCATTCTACAATCGTTTCGATTCCTCCACGAGCGGAGTTTTATTAAAGCATCATCACAAGAATACATTCAAGAATTGAAGATGAATCATAATGCTCGAATTGAAATATAAGCAAGTTTAAAGAATCTTCACCTTTATTTATTCCACAAATTGTTACACATTGCTCAAGGCTACAAGAATTTGAGAAGGAACAAAATTGTCGAATCTAGCGTTGCATCGGCTCCTTGAGTCGTGGATCGGCTTGGATCTCGTGCTCTGTTGAAGTCCGGCTTCGCTTCTAAAGGATCGTTGAAGACTTGCTTTCCTAGAACTGAATGGATCTTGAATTTGGTTTCTTGATTGGATTAGGGTTAGGGTTTGGAGGTGGCAAGTTTTGTCACTAAACTTGTGGGAGGATGAAGAACTAAAGAGTGATTAGTTTTCAACAATCTTTTCTAGTGAGCCTTGGGTCCTTTTTATAGGTTTCCAAAACCCTAGGTCTAGGATTTTGAATTTTGAATTTCCCTCCAAAAGTTTGTTATAGGGAGAGGCTTCTAGAAGTAGTTAGCTAGGAGCTTAGCTTCTACCTTAAGCTAGGAGGTTAGGGAGAAGGTTCTAGTCTCTTAATGGAGTTAGGGTGAAGCTTGTTATGGAAGCTTTGAGTGTTTAGTTTAGAACCCTAGGGCTTGCTGATCTGGCAGAATGTTCAAGAGCTTTCTGGAAAATGTCATGTCTTTATGAGGTTCTGGGACTGAGAGAGAGATTCTGCAGCTAAGTTGGTGTGCTGAGTGTTAGTTATATGTATGCCCTAGAGGCCATTACTGTACATAGGATGTATATTGTAGTGGATGATGGGACATATATAGGGAAGACTTTCTTGCTCGACATGATAATATGCTATCTGGTTACTCTTTACCTTAACGTGTGCACTGATTGTCTCTCTGTTACATGTTGGTAAAGCCCTTAGGATGTGTACTTGACTATCTGGACTATGATGCGGATCATACTAGTGGGTACATGGTAGTCCATAAGTACATCCTTCAAAGTCCCTAGTCGTGGGTGTATCGAGATGGGGCATCGATATACCAGAGTAGACTAGCGTGTACCTTCTCGACCCATACAGATGGGCGATGGATGATCCCATATCCATCGGTGTTTAACATCAGAGATGACATACGGGTGCTCAGTAGAGACTGGGTACACTGGACGGACTCGCCGAGAACTGCCAGATGGTATTATACCTCACGTCAGATGGCAGTTCTCTGGTGACACTGGTACAGAGTAGTCTGTTGACCCGAGATCGTCATAGAGTCTTGTGTGGTTCCCACTGTGCTTTGATTTCCATCTTACCACGTCCAAGAGGGCGTGCAAAACGGTGGTTTTTGGGTACAGTCCCGAGTCACATGGAGGCAATGAGCGATAGGAGGGGATTCGTTTCTCCCGGTATAGGGAGTTGATGTTGCGCTCTGTTCGATTGGCTATAACAGGAAATCCCTGGCCAGGGTTGCTGAGATTTACTGGTAAGTGTTACCAGTAGTTTCTCGAAGTGTTATAGACCTCATATCGACACGACTTATCAAGCTATTGGGGTCTGACGTTTACCACCCCTAGGCAAGATATGCGACATATCAGACGATCAGACCGGACTGTATGGTAGTGTTACTGGTCGGATTCACTGGAGTGTGAGCGGGCTTTCTCGTCGATCTTCAGATCGCACAATACCCGGGTGGCCGTTACGTTTAGCAGACCGCTTGCGGCTTGTGGGTGTTTGATATGATCATCACCTGCTGCCGGCGTATTGACGAGTCTTTAGAGTCCTACACAGAGGTTTCCTGGCTCAAGCGAAACGAAATAGGAGCGCATATGAGATATGTGCGGGACCGAGAATGATACCAGTATGTGATACTGTATTCGATTCTCGCGATATGTGACATTGATCGGTTATATGCGATATAGCCGGCATATCGGATCAAGTGTTGATTCGATAAGTTGTTACTGTAGATATTAGTCGGTTATATACGATATGACCGGATCATTAAATCAAGTGTTGATTTAATGATTTAATGCATAATTATATATTTGATATATTACTTTGCATTAACTAGTATCGGTTCACTTAAGATGGATTTTCTCACTCGGTTGTGCGCGTTGCATATGCGATATGATTTTGTGCACTTGATTGTATCATGATTGATGATACATGTTTTATAGTTAAGTGTAAAGAATTAAACCAAGGTTAAATTGTTGATTAGGGTTTTACTTATTCATTCATCTTATTTATTTATTCATTTTGAATAAATTGGAAGATAAATGAATGGTGGCTTCTTTTGTTTTATGTTAAAGCTTCATGAAGCTTTGACTTGATGACTTTTTTGTTCTCATCCTTAACCCTAACCATCAACCCAACCTTAGTCAATTCTCTACACTTAACTAAGGTAAAGATTATGATAAGTATTGTATTATTTTTTATTTATCAAATTGAACTTATCATATTCTTCATCTTCTTCTTCTTCACTTCAAGAAAAAGCTTCACTAGCTTTAATGGCAAAGTGAGAATTAGAGTGAGAAATCCAAATCTAAAGTCTACGCACTTCCTATTTCTTCATCCTCTACCTTTTGCCAAGTAGTAGAGTGTGTTTACTTCACAAGTTTCTTGACTTGGTGAAGTCGGAGCTTGATTTAGCGATGCCTCGACGTAGATCATCTTCGGCATGGACATCGACAACCTAGCTTGCCCATTCTCCGACGAAGCCGACGCTAGAGCCCGGGACTTCTTATGGACAGCGAGAGGACGTTGTTGCGGAGCTATGGAGGTGGAGCAAACGGATCTACAAAGGTTGTATTTCCGTATTCCCTTAGTTAAGTGTTAACTAGTTTCTATTTCGCCTAGACATCTAGCAAACGATCCGTACACTAGGGTTTCCCGGCACCATAATTTTTGAAATTGGCATGTTCGATGCCTTGCGAGACCTCACTAGGGTGCCTAGGAACCCTACAGTGGTATCAGAGCCTAGCTAGAGCTTTAGGCGAAGTCCAGACTGATTTTGAAGTCCGAACGACCCAAAACCGAAACCCAAAATAGCTCTCTGGACGTTTTCCAAATTCTGGGATTTTTTAAAATTAAAAATATCCAGAAAACCCAGCAGGAAATTGTAAGAATTACTGTCCAAATACGAGATTATTTGGTCTTTAAACAGGCGCGGAACCGCGGCACGAGCATGCCTCGTGCGGCGGTTCCGCCGCGACTTGGTGACGTCACAGTTCCAGTTTTGCACAGTAATTCAATATTTCCAGTGTTGAGTTCTCTGGGTACTTTTTAAATTTATTCAAGAGTTGAATAATCTGGAGTTATTTTGGGGATTCGGTGTTTCGATCGGAATATCAAATTTTGTCTGTGTGACTTTCCGGATAAATTTTAGAATATGTTAAAAAGTTCGACCGGATATAAATACCCAATTTTTCCCCTGTCGGGAAATTTCCAAGTGTTGGATTTTTCCGTGGTTTAACGACGTTCTAAGTAGTGCAAGTAACTCAATGGACCCTCTAGAAGACAACAAACCTTAACTCGATTATGTGACCGTCTTGAACTGCCCTTTGAACCTTCAGGTTTGGGGCAGTACGGCGTGCCACATGTGAGGCGTTGGCTTGGCCCTTCTACGGCTGGACCGTTGGTACTGAGGCACGAACTGAATGTTGTTAAACTTATTTCATGTGTTGATCTGTATCGGGAAAACTTGGGTGTTCGATTGTTCGATCGAAAAGTTTAGCATCTTCTGTTTATCCGGAATGTGATACAATAATTGGAATTCACAAATTGTTATGAGATAACGGAATGAATACTATAAACATAGCAGTTTAGTCTCACTTGATCGGTTGCCACGGAATTTTGATGTGATCAAAAGTCCGTCGCAATCACGTAGCGTACGCGGATACTCGCCGGATAAACTTATTAGACAGCTACATTCCTTAGCCCCGACCAAGTGACTGTAGGAGAACCCGTCGCCGAAAGCATCCGTTCGGGTGCTCGCGGTAGCGGTGTTCCGCCTTGGTGCACTTCGTCGACGGCGTCGGGGGGTGCGGCCGCCTACTGAAGTTTGCGACGAGCATTCGATCAGAATGTCGGGAATCCTGTTGAATTGCCCGACTTGATATTGAAAAGAGTTTTCGATAATGAGACTAAAATGCGGGGTTTATAATTGTTAGGCATGCGATGTCTAAGTAATTCATTTGGTCAGGCATGCGATGTCTGAGGTGGTTGCGGATTCCAACTGTTGTAGTTTTACACTTTCTTTTCTGTGACCGTAAGTGTAATATGTGATATCGCCGGTTTCGTTGCTATATGTCAACAACAATTGGGATGCGCATATTTACTTACGTTGATGACATGTGATGTAATGTGTTGCTGGATATGTTATATTGGATTGTCGTGTTCGAATAGCCGGGGTTTTTTATGTGAGATGAGTGTTTTTCATTTTCATTCATGTAAAAACTTGTATGTAATATTCTTTTATTGGGGCGCTTCCAGGTTGCGGAAGTTGTCACCTTTTGTATATTATTTACTTTTCCGCACTAGGATAGACCCAAGGAGGAGGGCACAAGTAACCGGGTTCTGGAGTCCAGTGGGAGACCAACTCGAGGAGTCGAGTCCGGGTCTCCTAACTCCAGAATTGATAGGGTTGCTTGCCGCTCTCGTAGGGGTCTAGGGGTGTGGGTTTGGCTATTCATCACGACCGTGGAATCCGTGTTTTATACTGGCTCGTATTGAAAACACGGACGTCCTAGTATATCCAATATTTCATATGGTTCTTCTGCTGCGATATCTGTGATGAGATCATGTGATGTTCTGTGATAGATACTATATATAGTATATATGATATATTATATAGACGTTACTTATGTTTTACACCCGCGCTAGCCCTGCCCCGCTCTGCCGTTAGTTACCTAACCTAACGGTGCACGAGGGGACATCGAGGCGAATGTGGATGGCATAAGTGTACGTCGTATTTATCTGTGATGTTTAGGTACATTAAATGATGGGACTTCATTAATGTGATTAATGAAATAAAAGAAACCTAAGATGTTGTAGAATCGAATTTCAAAATAAAACAGGTAGCTACAGTTCTTGCTTTGCATAGCGGTATATGTGATATATCCTGCACCTTATTCGATAAGGAAAGGACCGAGATCCCTTCACCGGGAGTGACTCCTTTAGCAATAACTGGCAGATGCTACACATTCGGTTTTTCTTTTGATAGCTTTTAAGAGTTCTGCTTTGCACAGTGATATCTGTGATATATCCCGCACCTCATTCGACGAGGAAAGGACCAACGATCCCTTCACCGGGAGTGACTCCTTTAGCAAAACTAGAAAAGCCTCAAAAACACTCCATTTCAAAATTCATTCGATCCTACAACGATATAAAGTTCATTACGCAATAGGTTTTCAGAAAAACCTGTCGTAGCCCTCCGTCATTTCAGATAAGTCCTAGTTAGTATTCGTGCTACGTTTGTTGACTATGTTAAGGCGTAGTGTGCGGTAGCTAATTAGTGCTTATCTGCATAAGCATATGATGTGATTGGATTAGGGTAGTCGTGCGACTTTGTTGACTATGTTAAGGGTCGTGCGGGTGGGTTTAATTCAATCGGGAAATGACGGGTTGAACTTGACTAGCACTTATGATTTGTTGACTATGTTAAGGTCATATAGCTGCTAGGGGCAAAATATTATCGGGAATTTCAAGTGTTGAAATTTGCAATGAGATTGCATACCTTCTATGAGATAGTTGGATCCCGATACCCGCTGCGAGTAAGAGTTACTCCTGGGAGAGTTTTATACATTACAATTAGCCGATCAAGTAGGTGTCTAGAAAGGTGTCAACGGGGTTACGCCTATGGGAAAACGAGGTTTACATTAATTAGGTTCGTGCGAAAGCACGGGGGACCTCCCTCAAAGTACCGACACTGGCCTGGCTGAAAGATTGGCGAACTTGTAGTGTGTAATTAATCCCGGCTAGTCTTTCCTTTTAGGGTTTGAAGGAAGATTTGACAAAAAGCAGTGGGAGCCATCCTGATTAGATAAAATAATAACCAATCTATTCTTGCAAAAGCGCATGCTGGGTGTTTTCTTCTCTCTCTCTCCTGGTAGCGACCATATCACGCCTTAATCAAGATAATAATACGGATTATTGACCGAACCCGCTTGTTATATAGAGCTGGGGAACGTTGGTCCCGCTCCAACTTATAATTGGTTCAAGACAGAGCAGGAATTTGGGGAATACCAGATTTCCCGTGCCGCCCAAACGAAGAGAGTGCATGCTGATGCATCATCTTCGGGTGTGTTCATTATACAGAACTGTTTCTCAGTATCCTCCGCATCCTTGGTATATGATACCGGATCAGGATCCCAGATATGTAAGATGTTACATAGGGCTACAAAAGGGTAGAAAAACTGAGAACGGGTGATAAGTTTCATGAGGCAGAAAATGGGGCAAGTGTTGCAGCCAAGTCTGTTGGTCACTGTCACCCTGTATTGTAATACATTGATTCTGAACGTATGTTATTAGATACCGAACCTGATATACAAAATCATATCTGTCTCTTTATTAGTAAAGAAACGATAATATTTTGTATTGTTGGATAATGTTTTGAACATTTCCTATATCAAAAGTTGATCGGTTCAGGCACGTTATCTAAAAGCATTGATGTTCTAAATCAAACTACAGTTCTTGGTATATAGAACACACACAAGAGGAAGAGTTCAGAATTGAACCATTCCTTCTTGAGGTATTGTAGACTAGGTCATATCAATGCGACCTGACTAGCTGGAGTTACATTTAGATGCATATTTAAATCTGTTTGAATTTACATCTTGTGAAACTCTCCAGTCATGTCACAAAGATAAGATGACCATAGCTCTGTTTATTGGAAACAGAGAAAGAGTTAGTGAACTCTTGGGATGATACATGTTGATGTATGTAGGTCTCCTGTCTACACATACCAGGATTGGTTCTTTATACTTCATTACGTTCTCTGATGATCTCTTTAGATTCAGACATATGTTCTTGTTGAAACACATGTCCGAACCTTTTGAGATATTCACAGAATATAAGTTAGAAGTAGAGAACCAAAATACGGGTATAAGTATTATGTCCTATGATGAGATAAAGGAGGAAAATACTTATGCATGGAATTCCTGGACTATTCTAAAGGAGAATGAGATTCTCTCTCAGCATTACTCCTCCGTATACACCATAGCACGATGGTACATCGGGGCAGAGCAGATACACCCTATTTGATATGGTGTGCTCTATGATGAGTAATACTGAGTTACCTTTTTCCTTAGGGGGTTATGCACTTGAGAAGTTGCATGCCTATTGAATAGGGTTCGAATCAAATCAGTGCCTACCACTTCATATGTGATATGGAAGGGGAAGAGCCCATATCTTAAGTTAGTTAAGATTTGGGGTTGTCCGGCCTATGTCTAAAAGCAAAATCCGGACAAGCTCGAGGCAAGGTCTGTTAAGTACAACTGGAAAGGTTCCAGCTAATCAAATGACAGCAGCTGATTTGGTAGAACCAAAGGATTCAGTAGAAACCAACGAACCTCAGCCTCTCCGCCGATCTAGTAGGGTTCCTCACCCACCTGAGAGATACTTCTGTTTCTCTATGACAGTGGGAGCGAGGATTACATCATGAGATGATGACCCAACTAGTTTCGAGCTGGCCATCGGGAGTAAGACTCTGTAAGAATGGCTGGATGCTTAGCGATCTGAGATGGAATCCTTATACACCAACAAAGTATGGACTTTGGTTGCTATATCTGAAGGGTTAAATCCCCATCAGGAGCAAGTATATCTTGAGAAGATTACTTGGTGTATATGGAAAAGTTGAGACTTTCAAAAGCTAGACTTGTTAAAGGTTTTCGTCATCAACCAGGCGTGGATAATGATGAAACCTTTTCCAATACCTATGCTTAAGTCCATCCAGATCCTACTTGCCACGGCTACATACCATGACTACGATATCTGGTGGTTGGGTGTCATGACTGCTTTTCTAAATGTTGTTTTAGAAGAGTGCGTCTATAAGTACACAGCCAGAGGGCCTCGTAGACAGTGGGAGCAGCGGAAACGTATGCAAGATGTTTTATAAGATAAAGCAGGCATCGCGGAGTTGGAACGTCTGTTTTGATGCGTTAGTCAAAGAAGTTGACATCATCAAAATGGTAGATGAACCTTGTATGAACAAAAAGGTAGTAGGGAGTATGGTGGTGATCCTCGTAGAGTACGTGGATGACATACTCTTGATAAGAAAGGAGTTTCTTATGCTACGCTCGATCAATCTCCGTTTATCACAAAGATTCTCCATATAGGATCAAAGTGATACCTCCTTAATACTGGATTTTGGATCTATGAGATAGATTTAATTGGATGTTAGGATTCTCACTGGTTGTAGTGAGATGGTATCAAGCGATCCTGGGGAGAATCACTGGAAGTGTTCCAGGGTGATAAAGACGACTGAATGTCAGTCGCAGGCATTGTCTTTACCCTCAGCAAAGGGACGGTATGTTGGAAGAGTTCCAAGATAGATACCGTGACATACTAGACGATAAAGGTTGGATACATCGCTACTTATGATGCTACTAAAGAGGATGTTTGGATGTATAATGGTTCATGAGATGAACTATGTTCCTACCATTGTGAGACAATGGAGTTGTGGCTTATGCCAAGGAACGCCGGTCCCATCAGTGATCCAGACTTATTCTAAGGCAGTATCACCTGATCGTGGAGATGGTTGATCTCCAGAGTGATCGAGGCAAGGAGAGCAGACTTAGAGGATAACGCAGCGGATCCACTCACGAAGGCCTATTCCCAGAGAGAGACTTTTATGGGATGGTTGAGTATGAGATACTACAACCACTGCTACAGATGGCCCTAGTGCAAGTGGGAGATTGTTAGTTATATGTATGCCCTAGAGGCCATTACTGTACATAGGATGTATATTGTAGTGGATGATGGGACATATATAGGGAAGACTTTCTTGCTCGACATGATAGTATGCTATCTGGTTACTCTTTACCTTAACGTGTGCACTGATTGTCTCTCTGTTACATGTTGGTAAAGCCCTTAGGATGTGTACTTGACTATCTGGACTATGATGCGGATCATACTAGTGGGGACATGGTAGTCCATAAGTACATCCTTCAAAGTCCCTGGTCGTGGGTGTATCGAGATGGGGCATCGATATACCAGAGTAGACTAGCGTGTACCTTCTCGACCCATACAGATGGGCGATGGATGATCCCATATCCATCGGTGTTTGACATCAGAGATGATATACGGGTGCTCAGTAGAGACTGGGTACACTGGACGGACTCGCCGAGAACTCCCAGATGGTATTATACCTCACGTCAGATGGCAGTTCTCTGGTGACACTGGTACAGAGTAGTCTGTTGACCCGAGATCGTCATAGAGTCTTGTGTGGTTCCCACTGTGCTTTGATTTCCATCTTACCACGTCCAAGAGGGCGTGCAAAACGGTGGTTTTTGGGTACAGTCCCGAGTCACATGGAGGCAATGAGCGATAGGAGGGGATTCGTTTCTCCCGGTATAGGGAGTTGATGTTGCGCTGTGTTCGATTGGCTATAACAGGAAATCCCTGGCCAGGGTTGCTGAGATTTACTGGTAAGTGTTACCAGTAGTTTCTCGAAGTGTTATAGACCTCATATCGACACGACTTATCGAGCTATTGGGGTCTGACGTTTACCACCCCTAGGCAAGATATGCAACATATCAGACGATCAGACCGGACTGTATGGTAGTGTTACTGGTCGGATTCACTGGAGTGTGAGCGGGCTTGCTCGTCGATCTTCTGATCGCTCAATACCCGGGTGGCCGTTACGTTTAGCAGATCGCTTGCGGCTTGTGGGTGTTTGATATGATCATCACCTGCTGCCGGCGTATTGACGAGTCTTTAGAGTCCTACACAGAGGTTTCCTGGCTCAAGCGAAACGAAATAGGAGCGCATATGAGATATGTGCGGGACCGAGAATGATACCAGTATGTGATACTGTATTCGATTCTCGCGATATGTGACATTGATCGGTTATATGCGATATAGCCGGCATATCGGATCAAGTGTTGATTCGATAAGTTGTTTCTGTAGATATTAGTCGGTTATATACGATATGACCGGATCATTAAATCAAGTGTTGATTTAATGATTTAATGCATAATTATATATTTGATATATTACTTTGCATTAACTAGTATCGGTTCACTTAAGATGGATTTTCTCACTCGGTTGTGCGTGTTGCATATGCGATATGATTTTGTGCACTTGATTGTATCATGATTGATGATACATGTTTTATGGTTAAGTGTAAAGAATTAAACCAAGGTTAAATTGTTGATTAGGGTTTTACTTATTCATTCATCTTATTTATTTATTCATTTTGAATAAATTGGAAGATAAATGAATGGTGGCTTCTTTTGTTTTATGTTAAAGCTTCATGAAGCTTTGACTTGATGACTTTTTTGTTCTCATCCTTAACCCTAACCATCAACCCAACCTTAGTCAATTCTCTACACTTAACTAAGGTAAAGATTATGATAAGTATTGTATTATTTTTTATTTATCAAATTGAACTTATCATATTCTTCATCTTCTTCTTCTTCACTTCAAGAAAAAGCTTCACTAGCTTTAATGGCAAAGTGAGAATTAGAGTGAGAAATCCAAATCTAAAGTCTACCCACTTCCTATTTCTTCATCCTCTACCTCTTGCCAAGTAGTAGAGTGTGTTTACTTCACAAGTTTCTTGACTTGGTGAAGTCGGAGCTTGATTTAGCGATGCCTCGACGTAGATCATCTTCGGCATGGACATCGACGACCTAGCTTGCCCATTCTCCGACGAAGCCGACGCTAGAGCCCGGGACTTCTTATGGACAGCTAGAGGACGTCGTTGCGGAGCTATGGAGGTGGAGCAAACGGATCTACAAAGGTTGTATTTCCGTATTCCCTTAGTTAAGTGTTAACTAGTTTCTATTTCGCCTAGACATCTAGCAAACGATCCGTATACTAGGGTTTCCCGGCACCATAATTTTTGAAATTGGCATGTTCGATGCCTTGCGAGACCTCACTAGGGTGCCAAGGAACCCTACACTGAGGTGGCATGGCCGCCGCGGAACCGCGGCTCAAGGCTGCTCCGGCCGCGGTTCCGCGGCCATGTGGCTGGCTCAGGGCATGAAACTTCATGTGTTGCTTCCTGATGTCTTCTTGGTGTTTTTATGATATGTTGAATCTCTGAATGCCTTTTAGATCATTGCCAGATTCCAAATCCTTGAGTTGGCGTATTCTTTAGCAGTCTTTGTTTTGTAAATTTGACCGTTCTTCTGGAATTTTCTGCACAGACTTCGAAACACAAGTTGCGATATGCAAGAATGATGCGATGCTATGAGATACAGTCAATTTCCCTTATAGTGTCGGTTTTAAAGTCTAACACATGCAATCTGATATTTTTCGACTGTTTTGCTAATATGTGCTATATGAATACCGAACACTTCTAGATGAGTGCAAATGATAGGGAAATTGCCGTGTTAAAAATGCAGTATTTTCGACTGATCAAATTCCCCCAAACTTATTTTCGGTCGTCTCGAGCGAACTGTTTTATTAAAAAAAGAAGGAGAAAATAAAGAAAGAGAAAAACTAACCAGTACACTTTCATAGGCAACACGATTGCACTGAGCACGTGTAATAAGCCTTTAAACCTCTAGGTGTCCCTAGTAGGAGGAGTGTTGTCTCCTGAGGGTTTTCAGCGGATTGCACCCACAAAATCCAATAATGAAAGGAAGATCATGAAATTTACATTTAAAGAAAAGAATTGTAAAAGAATGGCTATGAAAATTAGGGTTTCCAACTAAGCTAGCTTTTCGGTTGTCATGAGCCCTATCTTAAAAGTCATGAAAAGATGTCAGAAATCACGTCCTCCCTGAATAAAACATCGTCTTATTCTTCATTCCTATCTTTCTTCCAAACATCGATCATATAACCCTGCGTGTGTGTAAAAGACATCCCTACACCCGGAGAATTCAATTCAAGCTATCATACTCTTGCCCACCAGCCTCAGTACTTTTTAATTAATGAATATTTAGATGAAGTTGCTCACACACTTTCATGCGACCGTTAATACTTCTTGAGGTACTAACCGACCGATTATTCATGTGCTTGCTTATTTGGTGTATTTTCCTCGTCTTGCACCACCTAAGGCTTAGCAGTGACTCCCAGACCAGTTGGCCTTAGGGCACTAGGTGAAGAAGCACCCTCGCTATATTTTTTTATTGCTGCCTTGGCGATAACAAAACCAGTGTCCATTTTTCTCACCACTTTATATTTTCTTCATTTTTTATTTCCTTCATACATCGGTTTTAAGACAAGAGCATTTCAAGGTATCCTCTACTATCCCGGGCTTCAAGACGTGTGTAAGTGCGAATAGCAGGGTATCAACGTTCAAAATGTTTGGCTTCCAGAATAAAAACTATTTTTCAGACTTATTTTTATCCTCAGATTAGTGTCTTCCTTCATCTTACTAACCCTTGGGACAACGGCTCATAACTACTTATTACTAGTTCGTATAAGAAAACTTCTAATTTTCTTGGTTTTCTTAAATTTTTCTAATCTCATGGATGTAATTTTTCACTATCTAAACTTTTATTATCTTATTTATGTACAAAAAATGTTTAAATATTAAAAAAAAATTATATTTTGAATTTTTTTAAATTTTTTTATAGGTTTTTAAAGAAATGTTTTGTGCTTATGCAAATGATATGCAAATGATGCAAAAATAAGCACAAACCTCCCCCAAACTTGTTTTCAACAGTGTCCTCACTGTTGCCAACCGCTATATCTACAAAACCTGTAAGCCTGGGAGGAATTTATTAGTGGGGGCAAAATATATAAGTGAAGATCCTCCCCCAAAGTTACTCTTTTTACTCACCTCCATTCAAAAGATGATGCAATGATATACATGACATGGGGTGAGACGGAGGAATTTCAATCCAAATAAAACGGCTCCTGTAAGAACAGGAGCTCCTCTGTGGGGTCAGTGGAAAAATACGGCTTTATTCTATGTCCATTCTCTTTGAAAAATGTGCCATTTTTAACATTTTCTACTTCCACTGCCCCGTGCAGGTATACAGACCACACAACAAAAGGTCCCTTCCATCGAGATCGAAGCTTACCCGCGTGAAGGTGTAGTCGTGAATCATAAAGAAGGACTTGTTGACCAGGTGAAAATGTTTTCCTCAAAATGTTTTTATCGTGAAAAACCTTAGTCCTATTCTTTATGATTACAGCGTTATTATAAGCTTCATCGCGGAGTTCGCTTAGCTCATTTAATTGCAGCTTCCGAAAGTTGCAGGCTTGGTTTAGGTCAAAGTTGATTTCCTTAATAGCCCACAATGCTTTATGCTCAATCTCGACAGGTAAGTGACATGCCTTCCCAAACACTATCCTATATGCAGACATCCCTAGGTCGGTTTTAAATGCAGTTCGGAATGCCCAAAGAGCATCCGTCAGTTTGGTCGACCAGTCTTTTCTATTCTTAGCAACAGTCTTCTCCAGGATTAGTTTGATCTGTCTATTTGAAATCTTAGCCTGCCCGCTCGTTTGGGGATGATAGGGTGTAGAAAGTCTGTGGTTGATTGCGTATTTTCGCATCAGAGTCTCGAAAGACCTGTTGCAGAAATGTGTCCCATTATCGCTAATGATAGCGCGTGGGTGTCCAAATCGCGAAAAGATATTCTCTTTTAAGAACTCAATGACAACTTTCTTGTCATTAGTGCGACATGGAATTGCTTCAACCCACTTTGAGACATAATCAACCGCCAGCAGTATGTACAAATTCCCAAAGGAGTTGGGAAAGGGACCCATAAAATCAATGCCCCAAACATCGAAAATTTCAACAACTAAGATGGGTTGCTGAAGCATTTCATTTCTCCGGGAAATTCTACCCGTGTACTGACACTGTGTACAGGTTTTGCAATACTCAAATGCGTCCTTGAACAAGGTCGGCCAATAAAATCCACATTGCAAAACCTTCTCCGCCGTCTTTTTAGGACCGAAGTGACCCCCGCAAGCCTGATCATGAAAAAAAGAAAGAACACTCTTGAACTCTTCTTTCGGGACACACCGGCAAATGATCTGATCAGCACAATATTTAAACAGATATGGATCGTCCCAGTAAAAGTGTTTTCTTGGGATAGAAAACGGTATTTGTCCTGTTTTGACCAATCGCTGGGTATCAGTCCCGTGACAAGATAGTTCACAATATCCCTGAACCAAGGTTCATTGGATACGCTCAAGAGTTGTTCGTCCGGAAACGAATCATTGATCGGCAAGGTCACAGGGGAAGAAGAGATGCGTGAAAGATGGTCGGCTACAATGTTTTCACATCCTTTCTTATCTTTGATAACAAGATCAAATTCTTGTAATATAAGGATCCAACGTATTAGCCTACTTTTTGCATCCTTCTTCGCTAGAAGATGTTTTAAGGCGGAATGGTCTGTGTATACAACTATAGGTGAGCCAATCAAGTAAGTCCTGAATTTTTCTAATGCAAATACAACTGCCAAAAGTTCTTTTTCGGTAGTTGTATAGTTTATTTGAGCATCATTCAGGGTCTTACTCGCATAATATATCACGTGTGGCATCTTTTCAATGTGCTGTCCTAAGACTGCACCAACTGCAAAGTCGGATGCATCACACATCAGCTCAAAGGGGTAGTCCCAATTTAGAGATGATAGAACGGGGGCTGTAGTGAGGGAGTGTTTGAGTGAGTCGAAAGCTGCCTCACAATCCGAGTCAAAGTGGAAGGTCGTATCCTTGGCCAAGAGAAGAGTTAAAGGTCTAGCAATTTTGCTAAAATCATTAATGAATCTCCTATAAAAGCCCGCATGGCCAAGGAATGATCGAATGTCCTTGACGCTTTTGGGATGAGGAAGGTTTTGAATGACATCTATCTTAGCTCTGTCAACCTCAATGCCTTTCTGTGAAATAACATGTCCAAGCACAATTCCCTCTTGGACCATGAAATGGCATTTTTCCCAATTCAAGCTTAAGTTCTTCTCTTTGCAACGAGTAAGAACTGCGTCAAGATTCGATAGGCAATCAGAAAAAGAATCTCCAAAAATCGAGAAATCGTCCATAAAGATCTCCAGAAAATTCTCGACCATGTCAGAGAATATTCCCATCATACACCGCTGAAAGGTAGCGGGAGCATTGCATAACCCAAAGGGCATGCGTCTATAAGCAAAGGTACCAAAAGGACAAGTAAAAGTGGTTTTATCTTGATCCTTTTTGGCTATGGGGACCTGATTATAACCAGAGTATCCGTCCATAAAGCAAAAATACTCTCGTTCAGCTAAGCGTTCTAGCATTTGATCAATGAATGGTAGAGGAAAGTGGTCTTTCCTCGTGGCGGCATTAAGTTTTCTGTAATCAATATATACACGCCACCCAGTTTGGGCGCGTGTCTGAATCAACTCATTTGCCTCATTGGTAATAACAGTGATGCCGGATTTCTTAGGGACGACATGTATAGGACTCACACATTGGCTATCGGAGATTGGGTATATAATACCATTATCAAGGCATTTGACAATCTCTTTCATCACCGCTTCCTTCATGACGGGGTTCAACCGTCTCTGTGGTTCTCGGGTTGGTCTGGCATCATCCATCACATGTATATGATGTTCTACAATCAAGGGACTAATCCCTTTGATGTCTGCCATAGTCCAACCAAACGCCTCTCTATTCGATCTCAATACCGATAAAAGTGCATTCTCTTGCTCTGATGCTAGAGAAGCGGATATGATAACCGGTAAAGACTCATTCTCACCTAAATATGCATATTTAAGATGAGAAGGTAAAATTTTGAGATCTAATGCGGGCGGAGAAATAATAGAAGGTGGGATCATCGAGTGATTTTTGGAGTCACAAAGAAGCTCATAGCCTGTGAAAGATACAGACTCGGGTGGTGAAAAGTCAAGAGTGTCGGACTCAAGTGTGGGAAAGGTGTCCTCACTAAGATCATGTGTAAGATCAAACAGTGATGTGGTAGTGTCGTCGACATCTGTAAATCAAAGTTCCTCAACTCCGCAACTTTCGGGAGCGATCTCGTGGACAGAGCACACATCAAGAATATGAGCAGAGGGTTCTGATGGCTGACTTCCAACTTTGTAGATGTTTAGTTCAATGGTCATATTTCCAAATGATAAGCTCATCGAACCATTTCTACAGTTAATAACAGCGTTGGATGTGGCAAGGAAAGGTCGACCCAAAATCATTGGAATTTGGCTCCGGGGGTTTGCTACAGGTTGTGTATCGAGTACAATGAAGTCTACAGGGAATACAAATTCCTCGACCTTTATCAACACATCCTCTAGTTCACCCCTTGGTTTGGTGATTGAACGGTCTACCATTTGGAGAGTGCAGTGAGCAGGTTTCAACTCTCCAATCCCTAGTTGCTCATATACAGAATATGGAAGTAGGTTAACACTTGCGCCAAGGTCTAAAAGAGCACGATTTATGTTTTTACCCCCAATAGAAATCGATATCGTAGGACATCCTGGGTCCTTACGTTTCTTTCGTAGCTGTGGGATAAAAGCAGTGCTAATGTTATTAGACATGAAGACCTTTTTCAGCACTTGAGTCTTTCTTTTCCTAGTGCACAAGTCCTTAAGAATTTTCGCATAAGCGGGGACTTGTTGAATAGCATCTAGGAGAGGGATATTGATGTTAACCTGTTTGAACATTTCCATAATTTTCTCCATATGAGGACTCAATTTGTTACCCCTTAACCGATTCGGGTAAGGAGCTTTAGCAATAAGCGTTGGGTCCATCATAGGAGAAGGAAATGGGGGTAGACGGGATCCCAAAAGAGGAGTGGGGATCGTCTGTGGAAAACTAGAAGAGCTATACTGAGGTGTCGAGCCTAGTGGGAAATGGAGAATAGGCTCGCGAGAAAGTGGTGGGGTAGAAGAACAAGGATTAGAAGTAGAAGTGTGTGTGTGAGGAAAGGTCTCAGCCGGGGTGTTATTGATAGGATTTTCAATATCATCAATTCCTTCCCCGACATGGTTATTCAGCACTCTTCCCGATCTCAATGTTGTAACGGCATTTACATTGTAATGCCCAGGATTCGGTAGGGGTTGAGACGGAAGTTTCCCTTTTTCTCTCGCACCCATTTCGTCTTTGAGTCGTGCAATTTCAGCTTCCATCGATCTGATACTCTCAGCTTGGGACGCTGAGTTTTTCTTTATCTCACTGACGGAAGATCTAACCTCAGCCGACACCTCTATGAAATTTGACAAAAGTGATTTCATGGTTTGAGTGAATTGAGAGAATTTGTCAGAACAGGACAACTGCATAGGATTAGACTGTGCAGGAGTGTTGACCTGGTTTTGGAAATTTTGTGACTGGTAGGGGTGCTGAGTGAGTTGAAGTGGTTGCTGTTGTAGTGGAAGAGCCCTTTGGAAATTATTTTGGCTTGGAACCGTGTTTTGAGATTGTTGTTGTTGGTTCCGAGCAAAATTCGGGTGATTCCTCCAACCCTGATTGTACGTGGACGAATATGGATCGTTTCTAGGTCTTTGAAATGCGGCATTGGTATGCTCGTGACCTTGAAACGGAGAGTTTAATGGACATTCTTCTGTTAAGTGAGAAGGATCAGAACGACACCCACATACAGTTTTGGAGAGCGACATTGGGTTTAGGGAGGTTGCTGAAAATTTGTGTTCCATAGCCTCGAGCTTCTTTTGCATTGCTGCCATCTGAGCTCGAACACCTATGGACACATCAATTTGTTGTACGCCACTCCTATTCAATGATTGGGTTCCACTCTCCCATTGTAGGGATTTTTCAGCGAACTCTTCTAAAAATTTCCAAGCTTCCCCATCATCCTTGGTCATAGAGGTGCCTTGACACATATTTTCAAGGTTCTGTTTAGTGTTTGGATTAATGCCCTCATATATGATTCGGCAAAGATCCCATCTCGGGATGCCGTGATGAGGACATTGAACCAAAAGATCCTTGAATCGTTCAATGTATTTTGAAAATGGTTCAGTCGGAAGCTGGGTGAATTGATTTAGTTCTCTACGGATTCGAGCTGTCTTTTGCATAGGGTAAAATTTCTTAAGGAATACCGCGACGAATTCTTCCCAATTCGTAATAGAATGTGCGGTAGTGTTATATAGCCACTTCTCGGCTATATCGCACAAGATAAATAGGAGAAGATGTAGACGCATAGCATCCACTGAAAGTTGTGACGTACCCATCATTGCGCATACGTTTTCAAATTTTGTGATAAAAACGTAAGCGTCGTCAGTCTCGAGTCCGTGGAATTTGGGTAAAAGGTTGATGTATTGGGGTTTAATTTCAAAATTATCCCCGTTGGCTGGTGGAATGGATAAGCAGGTCGAAAGAGGACCTCGCAAAGGATAGCACCTCTCTTGGAGAGAGATGCGGGGTGGATTCTGCGCACCAACGGACGGCGACAGATTAGTTGTAAAGAAATTCGATGGAGACGGATCCATCAGTGTGGGTGTGGTAGTGGTTAAAGAAGAAGTAAATGGAGAAATACCGACTTCGGAGTCGATAAAGGGTACGCGGACTAAACGGGTACTAGAATCCCGTGTCCAGCCTATCTTGCACTAAAAAGGGTTAGTACAAGTGGCAGCGTAACTTATAATTAGGGGTAATGAATGAATGCGGTGTTTGTTTTGAAAAAAATGATACGTATTTTTGAAAATATGATGCGATCACAACAAATGCAACACACAAAACCCTAATTCTAGGGGTTACCTAGGTCAAAGCTCTAGACCGCTCCAAACTGCCAAAAGACAAGTCGCAGGATCAATCCTCCGCTGCCTCTTTGTCTCTCCTGTGGCCAGGTAAGTGCTAGGTAAGTGGGAGGTTCTCCACTACGTAAGTAGTGGGCCTAATTAAGTAACCACTAGCCTTCGACACACTTGCCTTAGACACCACAAAAGAAACGCAGATAAGCAATGAATTACCCACGGCCTTCTTCTGTCCTAAGTGAGCGCGACGGTCCTTAGAGTCATCTCTAGATATTTTTTAGTTAATGAGGGTCAATGCGGATGCAAATTTTGTGATTTTTGGGGCCTAGGAAGGGTAATGAACTCCCCACCTAATCTGGATTTGGCCGTGCCCCTTAATGTCCGTATTAAAATGCAAACAACCAAAAATCAAAAACACGCACAATTTAATTTTGCTTTTTGCGGCGCTGCGATTTTTGCAAAGAAGACTGCAGAAAATTGTTATTTGGAGCAGACAGAGAAGGAGATAAGAAAGTTGGAGAGGACCTGAGAGCAAAATTGTACAGTAAAGCTTCCATAGAGGCGCGGAACCGCCGCAAATGCTGGCTCGGACCGCGGAATCTCCGCCGTCGGTGCTGTTCAATGCACAAGTTTTTCACAGCAAGCTGTTGTTAACTCTTTGAGCTCTCTGGAAATGTCTGGAAAAAAATTCACTTTCTCCACAGCTTCCAGAATTCCTCGCAATCAAATCACAACACACGTTTAGATTTTTGCGCGAATTTTGATCACAAAATTATAATGGAATAAATCTTTCAAATCAAATTTCAAATAAAGAACGAATTAGCGCGCGATCCCCGGCAACGGCGCCATTTGATTGATCGTTTCTTTGTGTCGCGGTTTAGAAAATGAATAGAAATCACAATCAAAGAATTATTTTGACCGCAATCAATAACGGTGTCGGTTTGTAGCGCGTTAGTAAGTGCGGATCGTCCACAGGGATTGTGCGATTCGTTCGTATTTTGTTTTGCTTGAATCGAAAATTTAATAGAAAAGAAAAGCAAAAATGATTCAAGATTTATATCGATGAATTTCAAGAATCAACTAAATCTAATCAAGAATCAAGAAAGCGATAAACATCAAGTATCAAGTATTGATAGAATTCCAATCGATTTAAGTTTCAAGATTTGAAGTAAAGCTCGTAGGAATCGATTAGATCGTAGATGTGAAGAAGACTAGAAATTACCGTTTCTTATCCTTTAACAAATTGATGCTAAATCGATGTAGATTCATCGAGGATCAAGGATCTTGCGAAGAATTAGGGTTCCCCATCCTATCCTTTGTCCTTTCGATGAATCACATTCACTAGATAGCTTCTAGGAAATCGAATGATCGATCGTTGATCTCTAGATCGTGCGAAAAGAATCAAGAACGCATTTCGCATCGATCTAGATCATCGATCATTCAATTTTCAAGAATTTACAATTGTTATAGGACTTAAGAAAACGTTTAAAGATTCGTCAACATCATCATTCTACAATCGTTTCGATTCCTCCACGAGCGGAGTTTTATTTAAGCATCATCACAAGAATACATTCAAGAATTGAAGATGAATCATAATGCTCGAATTGAAATATAAGAAAGTTTAAAGAATCTTTACCTTTATTTATTCCACAAATTGTTACACATTGCTCAAGGCTACAAGAATTTGAGAAGGAACAAAATTATCGAATCTAGCGTTGCATCGGCTCCTTGAGTCGTGGATCGGCTTGGATCTCGTGCTCGGTTGAAGTCCGGCTTCCCTTCTAAAGGATTGTTGAAGACTTGCTTTGCTAGAACTCAATGGATCTTGAATTTAGTTTCTTGATTGGATTAGGGTAAGGGTTTGGAGGTGGCAAGTTTTGTCACTAAACTTGTGGGAGGATGAAGAACTAAAGAGTGATTAGTTTTCAACAACCTTTTCTAGTGAGCCTTGGGTCTTTTTTATAGGTTTCCAAAACCCTAGGTCTAGGATTTTGAATTTTGAATTTCTCTCCAAAAGTTTGTTATAGGGAGAGGCTTCTAGAAGTAGTTAGTTAGGAGCTTAGATTCTACCTTAAGCTAGGAGGTCAGGGAGAAGGTTTTAGGCTCTTAATGGAGTTAGGGTGAAGCTTGTTGTGGAAGCTTTGATTGTTTAGTTTAGAACCCTAGGGCTTGCTGATCTGGCAGAATGTTCAGGAGCTTTCTGGAAAATGTCATGTCTTTATGAGGTTCTTGGACTGAGAGAGAGATTCTGCAGCTAAGTTGGTGTGCTGAGGTGGCATGGCCGCCGCGGAACCGCGGCTCAAGGCGGCTCTGGCCACGGTTCCGCGGCCAAGTGGCTGGCTCAGGGCATGAAACTTCATGTGTTGCTTCCTGATGTATTCTTGGTGTTTTTATGATATGTTGAATCTATGAATGCCTTTTAGATTATTGCCAGATTCCAAATCCTTGAGTTGGAGTATTCTTTAGCAGTCTTTGTTTTGTAAATTTGACCATTCTTCTGGAATTTCCTGCACAGACTTCGAAACACAAGTTGCGATATGCAAGAATGATGCGATGCTATGAGATACAGTCAATTTCCCTTATAGTGCCGGTTTTAAAGTCTAACACATGCAATCTGATATTTTACGACTGTTTTGCTAATATGTGCTATATGAATACCGATCACTTCTAGATGAGTGCAAATGATAGGGAAATTGCTGTGTTAAAAATGCAGTATTTTCGACTAATCAGCAACCTTTAAGTTTTGTTTGTTAGGTGGTGTCGATCTCCAGTCTGTTTTTCTGACTCTGCGTAAGTAGGATTTTTGGACCTCATCTAGTCTAGAGATTTCGGTGATGATCCAGTTGGTTCGGGTCAGGATGAGAGAGGCCCAGGGCAGACAGAGGTCTTATGCCGACCGTAGTGGTCCCAGACTTGAGTTCGTAGTGGGAGATCATGTATTCCTACGGGATTTTCCGATAAATGACGTGTTGAGTTTGGGAAGTATCCCAGGATTGTAGGTCCTTTTCACATCCTTGAAGCGAGTTGGTTCCGTTGCCTATAATTTGGCACTTCCGCCCAGATTTTGAGTATTCACCCCGTATTCCTTGTGTCGATACTTCGCAATTACCTTCATAACCTTTTTCACATGATTCAACATCAGACCAATTAGCTTGGACGCGATCTTTCGTTCACCAGCAGCCGCTAGTTATAGCGGATCAGCAGGTGGAGGAACTTCGGTCAAGGGTCTTGCCGTCTATGTGGGTTCTTTGGCGTAGCAGTATAGTGAGGTGATCACTTGGCAAGCTGCGAGCGAGATTTGGGAGTTTTGTACTCCTCTTCTTGAAGGTACGCGTAGATGAATTTTAATTCGGGGACCGAATTTCTTTAAGGGATGAAGATTGTAACGTTTCAGAAATCGTTTTGTGAATTTTTCCATTTTAGGGCAAAATTGTCGGTATTTTCCGTTTTAATCCGATTTCGATCAAATATCCGTAGAAACTTGCCGGCACATATTTAGCTAAAATAAAGCTTGTGCGCAAACTTTGGGGGTATTTGGAAGGTTTTGGTTCAGATAAAATTTTTCCCAAATAAATATTATTTTAGCCGGTAAAATATGCACGTAAATCGGGAAATTTATTATAAATGAAAATTCTTGGAAATCATCACTACAATTATTTTAGAATCTTATTTTTAAATATCTAGATTTTTTTGGTCAAAGGATTTAATTTTTTTTAAATAAAAAGAAAGAAAGGTGACAAAATGCATTTAATGAAGCATTTATTGTTTTTTTTACTTAAACTTTCTTCACAAAAATTCACAAAAACACCCCCTACACCTACATGGCCGGCCACTTCTTGTTCTTGGCAGCCATTTTCTTTTCTCACTCCATTTTCATCATTTCTTGCACAAATAAATCATGAAAAATCCAAATAAAATCACAAAAATTCAAATATAATCATTTTCCTTCATTTCCTTAACCCTAAATCATGCTTGGTTTTTCATGAAGTCTTGATTTTGGAGGATAATCTTGGTTTTATTGTTGCAAGTTTTTGAATCATTTGAAGGTATAAAATCCTAACCCTAATCTCTAATTGTTAAGTTTATATCTTTATGCTAGCTTAATTAGATGTTAATTTAAGTTTTAAATTTCATGTTTCAAAATTCTAGAATGGTTTTAGAAATTCAAATTAAGTTTAAAACTTGATTTAAGTGTTTAATGTTTTATTGAAGTGTTAATTTGTGATTAGGAAAAGCTTAGCCTAGTAGAAAATATTAATTATTGTTAATGAATACTTTGTTTAATTATGCAATTTTCCTTACAAGGTTTTTGCTAAAATTTATTTAGCAAGTGTTAAAAATTTAGAAATGGTTTAGATAGCTTAGTTAAGCTATTATAAGGTGTTTGTAATCGCTAGATATGCGTTAGCTTGAAACTAGTGCGAAATATTGCGATAAGTTGCTTACTAGGTTTCGGGGTTTTTCCGACGTAGGTTCGATTGGTCGTTGCGAGATTATATCTATTTTATTCCTCGTAATTGTTTGTGTTATGTTGCGCGATCGGGACGGTCGGGGTCTAGACTTGGTGTTTTGTAGTTTAGCGACCCCAGTTAGGGTATTTGGCCGATGTCGTGCGCGATAGATGCCCTAAACGCGCAGTGTAATTTTCCGGGCGTTTTCATCGCGTTTCGTTGTCTTTTCTTCATTGTAGGATGTTTTGCTTATGTGTTGTGTTTGTGAAATTTTAGGTTCCCAGGCGGGGACTACGGACACTGCTACAAAGGGAAAACAGGTGGTAGGATTCACCTAGCTTGGAGCGTTGGTGAGTAGATTTAACATCTATAGGGGAATCGCCCGCATGGCGTTATGCGTCTGGGCTAGAGATGTAATTTCTGTCGCATATTCTATGTCATATTTAGAATTGCGCATTTACCCTATTACTTAGATATTGTCGTGCTTGGACTAGTACCCTTAGGACACTGCACATATTATTGACGATTTATGTTGCACGAGCACTAATTGTATGCTACACACACCGTCAATAATTGCAATGTCACGCACAACCCACTTATAGATATAATATTGCTTGGTTAGGGACATTGAGAGTTTGATTCATATATCTCTACGCATTGACTTATAGCATACCTGTATACCTACATGCTTACACATATGCTATGACATGCTATTTACCTGTATACCTATAGAGTATTGTACCATTAGTGATAGGTACATGCACACTTTATGACATAGCTACAGGTATACCTTGCACACCTATTTCACTTATACCCAGGGGGTATACTACATCATTACTTATAGATAGATACATATATCTTGCTATACCTTTATGTTTTCACATACATCTGGTTATTGCTACATGTTTACCTTTACCTGATGTTATTTTAGAATTGGAGAAAATTAGGAACCACATGATATTTATATTAACTTGTTGCAGTTAAATAGCGGCTTTTCCTTTATATGCTTACATTTCCATTTATGTTGCATATATTATATTCATGGATTTTCGCATTGTGATATGGATTTTTCATGATGTTTTCTGGATTTGGGGACCGTGGGAGTTAATGAAATTATGCATTATTTGAAAAACACGATTTCCCTTGATTTGATATTTCAGCAGCCACCAAGAGATTTATTGTTAGTGTATATGCCCTAGAGGCCATTACTGTATCATACTAGTTTGTATATTACTTAATGGATGCTTGGGATATTCACCTTGTATATACAATCTTGCTCAAAATAGTAGTATGCTACTTGGTTTGTCTCTACTTCAATGTGTACTTGTGTTTATTTTACTATATCACTTATACGCATTAGTGGAGCCCTTAGGATCTTTGCTTGATTACCAGCGTTGTGATGGCAGTCACACTAGTGGGGGCTGGGTAATCTATAAGCACATCCTTATACAGGTCCCTAGTCGCAGGACTATCGAGACAGGGCATCGATACTCCAGAGTAGACTAGCGTATGCGCTTCTCATCCCAGTGTGGGAGATGGTCTGTCCCACAGCCATCAGTACGTCGTACTGGAGATAGTATACGGGTGCTCGTTGGGTTACGAGTACACTGGACAGGACTCGTCGGGAACTGACAGGTTGGTATTATACCTATCGTCAGTCATCAGTTCCCAGGTGACATGAGTACAGCTTAGTCCGCTGACTTGACACTGGCACTTCGCCTCGAGTGTGTTCCCACTGCACTTTGATCACTACCCTACCACGGCTCAAAGGAGTCGTGCAAACAGGTGGTGGTTGGGTGCGGTCCCGAAGCACTTGGAGGCAGTGACGGTTAGACAGGATTCGTCTCTCCCGGTATTGGGGGTTGACATCGCGCTGTGTCTAGGAGAGCCATTACACAAGTAGTCCCTGGCCAGGGCAAACAAGATATACTGGTAGGTTTCCAGTGTTATCTCAGGGTGTTTTGGGCTTCGCTCCGGCACGACTTGTACCGCTATTGGGGGACTGACGTTTACCGCCCCCTAGGCCCGCCATGCGATGTATCAGACGAACAGACCGGACTGTACGGAGACTGTCACATTCAGACTCAGTAGGAGTACAGATGGGGTTTCACCTCGTCAGCCTTCTTGTCGACATCTACCTGGGGACCGTTACGCACAGCTAGTGCCGCTTGCGGTCTGTGGTTAAACCCACTGCCAGCGTAGTGTCGAGTCTTTAGAGTCCCACACAGAGGGTATTCGCCTATGGGCAAAACAGAGTAGAGGTCGCATGGTTTTGCGACAGGGTTCGTTCTCATCCGCGCACTTGTGCACGTTTGGAGTCCGGACAGATATTACCAGCGGGCTCTGGTTTGAGCCGGATACTGGTATAGTATTTGGGGTTGCTTTTATCTCTCAGTATTCATGTTCCTCGGAACAAGAATGCAGGTGTGTATGCACAGTTTTTGAGGAGGAGGAAGATGATTTCCATTAGGGTTTCGGAACGGGTGCGTATGCACAGTTGACAGTCGTCTTTTTCCAAACCCTAATGGATTTGTATTATATCATTTAATAATATATAATAAAATGAAATTGTGTCATGGTTAGTTTTTGTTGACTTGTTGACCATGGTTGACTTGTTGACCATGGTTGAACATTTGACTACCATCATTACAAATGCAAGATGCTTTTTCATTCTTGCTTTATTCATTTAATGCATGTAATGATATTAGTCATTCTAAACTAACCATCAAACCTTTTTCATTTTGATTATTGTTATTATTTGATTTTTCTTTTTCTTTTGTTATGGTTGCAAAAGGAAAAGAAAGAGCTCACTTTATCATTCTCACTCTCTCTCTTCACTTCATCTTCTTCTTCCTCTAGTCAAGAGAAACCTTCTCATGAGTTGAGAATCCTTCTCTTGAAAAAGAAAAGCAAACCCTAAACACTCTCTACTCACTCTAGGATCAAGGGTCTAGCAAGCCGGCGATTCTAGTTCACTCCAAGTACAAGAAAGAGCCCAAAGGTCGAGCCTTCGAGGTGGATCCATCTTCGACGGGAGAAGGCGACAAAGGAGAACCATCAACCTCTACAAAGTTTGAAGACGAAGGAGTTCAAGTCTAGGTATAACCATCTTCATCCGAGTAGCTAAACTTCTTTAGCTAGGTTGCTAGTTTTAGTTTAGGTATCGATCCCGACCTTGCATAGTCCATGTTGCTTCTTGCACTAAAAATTTGATTTTTATACCGTTTCCGCCTCCCCGTAAGAACCGGGGGTGGCAACGTGGACTTACAGTGGTATCAGAGCCTAACTAAACTTAAACTAGCTAGGTAGTGAAGTGTAACGAAGTTCGGAACCGTAAAAAACCCAAAAAAAAAAACCGTATTTTCAAAAACCTGAGTTTCTGTTGATATTTTTTTGGCTCGAAATGAAAAAATTTATATCTGTAAATTCATCTCAGGCTTTTCTAAGAATACCCATGAAAAACGATCCAGTGAGGAGCTCAAAGCGCCGCGCATCCGCGGCACGAGGTAGGCTCGTGCCGCGGAACCGCCGCGCTTTGTCTTCTTCTGCGCCTCGTTTTTCGTGCAGTGTTCTTGTTGTGGGATTTTGGGATTTTTAAAATATATTATATGTACCCAGATTTTCCAGAAAAGAAATTTCCTTTTAGGGTCCTATAATTCCGTATTTTTCCGAACTTCACTGCACTTTGACTATGATGGTTATATCTGTGATGTTTGCATGTATTGAACGTTGACTAATTGCTATAAGACGATTAGTCGGGGTTATACATGATCTGTAATGTGCTGGAATGTGTATATAAATATGTTGGATTGTCGCGGGTGAATAGCCGGGGGTTGTGAGACGAGAGTTTTCTTTTCTTGCAATTCATTGTAAATATAAATTGATGTAATAATTATTATTTGTTTGGCCGCACAACCGGGTCGGGGTTGTAGCCGTCATTGTATAATTCTTTTACTGTTTTTGCTCCTAGGATAGACCCATGGAGGGGTGCACAAACTACCGGGTATACCGAAGTGTCGAGTGGCCTACTCATGGAGATGAGGGAGGTTGCTACGCTTCGGGTACTTGGCGGGTAGTTTGCCGCACCCGTAGGGGTCTTGGGTGGGGTATTGGCTATTCACCGCGACCGTGTTATCTGTTTTTTTTGTTACAGGCTCGTACAAATTACAGATTACTAGTATATCCAATGTATTTATCTGTGATCTGAAATGTTTATCATTGCTTTCTATTTAGGCGTTGCTTATGTTTTACAGACGCGCTAGCCCAGCCCCCGCTCTGTCGTTAGTTAAGTAACCTAACGGGTAATGACGGGGCCCAGTGGCGAATGCGAATGGCATAAGCGTACGTCATATTTTGGTTGTTTTCTGCAATGGTAGGATTTAAATGATGGGACGCATTAAAAGTACTAATGCAAGAATATCACGCATTAAAAGAACTAATGCAAGATAATAAACCAAGTTAAAGTCGTTGGAACACTTTCGAAAAACCACTCGGTTCTTTTCAAAACTAACTTTTAAAATGCGGAGCTTGAGCCACTCCATTTAAAAGCTATCTCGTTCCATCGACCAAATCAAGTTCACTACGTTCACGGTTTTGCCAAAACCATCCGTAGCCCTCCGTCGTTTCGCATGAATAATCAATAGTATTCAAGCTGTGTATGTTGGCCAAAGTCAAGGCACAGTGATTGGTAGCTGTTGGGTGTTCATGTGTAGCATAGATAGATGCGTTGGTTTGGGACAGTCGTACTGCCATTTTGGCCAAAGTCAAGGGTAGATACGGATGGATCCAAATTAACCTGGATAATGACGGGTAGAACTTGACATGTGACTTATGATATTTTGGCCAAAGTCAAGGTCATAAGAGCATGGGGCAAAAATCCACATCGGGAGTTTCATAAGTACTGAAACTTGCTAGATTTGCATACCATTTGGAGTGTGGTGATTCTGGTAGGATTCCTTCAGTTTCGTCACGCGATGATATTTGGATCCCGATCCTACTGTGAGTATATGCTACTCCTCGGGAAATTTCTCACTTAACGATCAATGCTATAAACCTAGTAGGTGCCTAGAAAGGTGTTAGCGGGGCTACGCCCCCAGGGAAAAGAGGTTCTTTAATTAAGGAACTTCGCGAAAGCGTTGGAAAACCTCCCTCGAAGTACCGACACCAGCCTGGCCGAACGGTTAAGCGAGTATTGTACGGTGGGATTGATCCTGACTAATTCTTCCTTTATGGTTTGAGGAGGGATTCGAGAAACAGTGGGAGCCATCCTGTTTAGACAAATTAAAAACCACTCTAAACTTGCAAGAGCATCATGCTGAGTGTTTCTTCTTCTCTCTCCTAATTGCAGCGACCAATCAACATGACTGGACTTAAGTTACTCCTAGATAAAAACAAGTTGACAGGGCCAAACTACAAAGATTGGCTCAGGAATGTCAAGATAGCAATCACTTATGACAAGCTGGGGTATCTTCTTACCACCAAAGCTCCCCCTGTCCCTGGTCCAACTTCCAGCGTCGCGGATAAGGAAATCCGCAAGACTTGGGAGATTGATAGCGCGAAGGCCAAGTGCCTCCTGCTTGCCTCGATGGACAACGAACATCAGAGGAGGCATGAGAATATGGACATGGAGTCCATATTGCTTCATACAAAAGAACTGTATGGAGAGCAATCACGTATCGCAAGATACGAAGCGTCGAAAAAGTTGTTTTCGACAAGAATGGCCGTCGGATCATCAGTAGCCGAGCACGTGCTAAAGATGATCGGCTACATTGAGGAGCTCGCTGACCTGGGGATCACATTGGAGAGTGAGCTATATACGGATATAGTTCTCCAGTCCCTTCCTTCCACTTACGCTCAGTTTATAATGAATTTCAACCTACAAGAAAAGGAGGTTGAACTTTCAGAGCTCCTCAACCTGCTGAGGAGCGCAGAGGGCACCCTACAGAAAGGTAGGGAAACATCCACTTTGTTTGTAGGAGGATCATCTTCTTCTAGGTCCAAAGCGAAAGCCAAGGGAAAGAAGAAGAAAGCCCCCGCCAAACCAAGGGGCGGTGTTAGTAAAGTGGATACGAAGGGAAAAGGAAAAGCAACAAAGATAGCGGGGAAGCTTGTGGATAAGGAAGAGTGCTTCTTTTGTCATAAGAAAGGACACTGGAAGAATGATTGCAGGGCCTGGAAGGCCAGAACACAGGAATTGAAGCAGGTTGCAGCTTCAGCTTCAGGTGTGTATGTTATTGAAAACTGTCTTTCTATAAACTCTACTTCCTGGGTATTGTATACCGGATCAGGATCTCATATCTGTAATTCTTTGCAGGCGTTGAGAAACCGTAGTGTTTTGAAAGCAGGTGACATGACCCTCAGAGTTGCAAACGGAGCTAGCATGGATGCTAAAGCCGTGGGGGACTATCACCTGGGAATGTCGGATGGACATGTTTTGGTTTTGCGTAATTGCTTTTTTGTACCCAACGCAACTTGTAATATCATTTCTGTATCTTTAGTTTCTAAAGAAGGTTATGAATTTGCGTTTGTAAGTAATGTTGTAAACATTCGCCTTAATCAAGTTTTGATTGGGTCAGGTACTTTGAGTAATGGTATATACGTATTGAACCAACCACAGATTTTTAATGTCCAGAATACACACAAAAGAAAGTCTCCAGAAATAAACCAGACTTTCTTATGGCATTGTAGATTGGGTCACATCAATGAGAGAAGGTTGACGAAGTTACATACAGAAGGGTATTTGAATGCGTTCGAATATCAGTCGTATGCCACTTGTCAATCCTGTCTCAAGGGAAAGATGACAAAGACTCCATTTACTGGACATGGAGAAAGAGCGAGCGAGCTCTTGGGACTCGTACACAGTGACGTGTGCGGTCCAATGTCTACACATGCCCGAAGCGGACATTCTTACTTCATTACTTTTACGGATGACTTCTCAAGGTACGGTTATGTTTTCTTAATGAAACATAAGTCCGAGGCTTTTGAAAAATTCCAGGAGTATAAGAATGAAGTAGAGAAACAGACCGGCAAAAGTATTAAGATTCTAAGATCGGATCGAGGTGGAGAATACTTAAGTGCCGAATTCCTGAATTACTTAAAAGAGAATGGTATTCTCTCTCAGCTTACTCCTCCATACACCCCGCAACATAACGGTGTATCGGAGAGACGGAACCGCACCCTATTGGATATGGTGCGGTCCATGATGAGTAACGCTGAGTTACCGCGATCATTCTGGGGGTATGCGCTAGAATCAGCTGCATACCTTTTGAACCGAGTTCCGACTAAAACTGTGCCTACTACGCCATTTGAGATGTGGTGTGGAAAGAGACCCCATCTTAATCACATTAAGATATGGGGAAGTCCAGCTTTTGTGAAAAAGCAGCATGCGGACAAGCTCGAGGCACGCTCAGTACTGTGCAAGTTTGTGGGATATCCAAAGAATTCCAAGGGATATTTCTTCTATTGTGAAGAGGAACAAAAAGTTCTTGTTTCTCGTCATGCCCACTTTCTAGAACACCAGTTCATAGAAAAGGAAATAAGTGGGAGCGCAGTAGAACTGGAAGAGATTCCAGAACCACAGACTGTTACTGAAAGCTTGGTGGAACCAGAGGGTTCAACAGAACAGGACATTCCTACGCCGCTCCGCAGAAGTAGTAGGCAGTCTCATCCGCCCGAGAGATACTACGGTTTTCTCATAGACGGGGATAGAGAGGATTGCATCATAGATTATGATGAGCCTACTAGCTTCCAGCAGGCCGTTCAGAGCGTTGACTCAGTAAAATGGCTGGATGCAATGCGGACCGAAATGGAGTCCATGTACACCAACAAGGTATGGACGTTGGACATTGCTCCAGACGGGGTAAAACCCGTAGGATGCAAGTGGATCTTCAAAAGGAAGATTGGTGTAGATGGACAGGTTGAGACCTATAAAGCTAGGCTGGTAGCGAAGGGTTTCCGTCAAAGACCTGGCTTGGACTATGACGAAACCTTTTCTCCAGTAGCCATGCTGAAATCCATTCGGATCCTTCTTGCCATCGCTGCCTTCCACGATTATGAGATCTGGCAAATGGACGTAAAGACAGCTTTTCTAAATGGAAATTTAGAGGAGTGTGTCTATATGGACCAGCCAGAGGGCTTCATTCAGAGTGGGAGCAGCGGAAAGGTGTGCAAGTTGCTTAAGTCCATCTATGGACTAAAGCAGGCATCGCGGAGTTGGAACATCTGTTTTGATGAGACGGTCAAAGAATTTGGCTTTATCAAAAATCCAGATGAACCATGCATCTATAGTAGATTTGTAGCAAGAACTGTAGTATTCCTCGTTTTATACGTGGATGACATTCTCTTAGTAGGAAATGACATTCCTATGCTACAATCTGTCAAGGGGTTCTTGTCACACAGGTTCTCCATGAAAGACCTGGGTGATGCCTCATACATCCTGGGGATCCGGATCCATCGTGATAGATCCAAGAGGATATTGGGACTTTCTCAGTCCAGGTACATCGACACCATAGTGAAGAGATTCAGTATGGAAGATTCCAAGCGCGGTAGCCTACCGGCTTGTCACGGGATCACCCTCTCTAAAGAGATGTCTCCCAAGACTGATTTGGAGAGGGATCGCATGTCTATTATACCCTACGCTTCTGCGGTAGGCTCTATAATGTATGCGATGTTATGTACCAGACCGGATGTAGCTTATGCACTGAGTGTGGTAAGCCGGTATCAGTCAAACCCTGGGGAGAAACACTGGATAGCGGTAAAGAACATTCTCAAGTACCTGAGAAGGACTAAGGAGATGTTCTTGGTGTATGGCGGAAAAGACCTCCAGATCGAGGCCTTTGCTGACTCCAGCTTCCAGAGTGACAAGGATGATTCCAAGTCCATGTCGGGCTTTGTCTTTACCCTCAATGGAGGGGCGGTGTGTTGGAAGAGTTCCAAACAGGAAACCGTTGCAGACTCGACGATGGAAGCGGAATACATCGCTGCATCTGATGCCGCAAAAGAAGCTGTCTGGATGAGGAAGTTCTTGAAAGAACTTCAGGTGGTTCCGTCCATTGTTGATCCAATACCTCTGTATTGCGACAACAATGGGGCTATAGCTTTAGCGAAGGAACCCAGGTCCCATCAGAGATCCAGGCACATCTTGAGGCGGTATCACCTGATCAGGGAGATCGTGGATCGCAAGGAGATCGAGGTTCGGAGAGTTGCTTCAGAAGACAACACTGCAGATCCATTCACCAAGGCCCTGCCCCAGACTCAGTTCGAGCGGCTGATCGAGATGATAGGTCTTCGATACGCCAGTACATGGCCTTAGTGCAAGTGGGAGATTGTTAGTGTATATGCCCTAGAGGCCATTACTGTATCATACTAGTTTGTATATTACTTAATGGATGCTTGGGATATTCACCTTGTATATACAATCTTGCTCAAAATAGTAGTATGCTACTTGGTTTGTCTCTACTTCAATGTGTACTTGTGTTTATTTTACTATATCACTTATACGCATTAGTGGAGCCCTTAGGATCTTTGCTTGATTACCAGCGTTGTGATGGCAGTCACACTAGTGGGGGCTGGGTAATCTATAAGCACATCCTTATACAGGTCCCTAGTCGCAGGACTATCGAGACAGGGCATCGATACTCCAGAGTAGACTAGCGTATGCGCTTCTCATCCCAGTGTGGGAGATGGTCTGTCCCACAGCCATCAGTACGTCGTACTGGAGATAGTATACGGGTGCTCGTTGGGTTACGAGTACACTGGACAGGACTCGTCGGGAACTGACAGGTTGGTATTATACCTATCGTCAGTCATCAGTTCCCAGGTGACATGAGTACAGCTTAGTCCGCTGACTTGACACTGGCACTTCGCCTCGAGTGTGTTCCCACTGCACTTTGATCACTACCCTACCACGGCTCAAAGGAGTCGTGCAAACAGGTGGTGGTTGGGTGCGGTCCCGAAGCACTTGGAGGCAGTGACGGTTAGACAGGATTCGTCTCTCCCGGTATTGGGGGTTGACATCGCGCTGTGTCTAGGAGAGCCATTACACAAGTAGTCCCTGGCCAGGGCAAACAAGATATACTGGTAGGTTTCCAGTGTTATCTCAGGGTGTTTTGGGCTTCGCTCCGGCACGACTTGTACCGCTATTGGGGGACTGACGTTTACCGCCTCCTAGGCCCGCCATGCGATGTATCAGACGAACAGACCGGACTGTACGGAGACTGTCACATTCAGACTCAGTAGGAGTACAGATGGGGTTTCACCTCGTCAGCCTTCTTGTCGACATCTACCTGGGGACCGTTACGCACAGCTAGTGCCGCTTGCGGTCTGTGGTTAAACCCACTGCCAGCGTAGTGTCGAGTCTTTAGAGTCCCACACAGAGGGTATTCGCCTATGGGCAAAACAGAGTAGAGGTCGCATGGTTTTGCGACAGGGTTCGTTCTCATCCGCGCACTTGTGCACGTTTGGAGTCCGGACAGATATTACCAGCGGGCTCTGGTTTGAGCCGGATACTGGTATAGTATTTGGGGTTGCTTTTATCTCTCAGTATTCATGTTCCTCGGAACAAGAATGCAGGTGTGTATGCACAGTTTTTGAGGAGGAGGAAGATGATTTCCATTAGGGTTTCGGAACGGGTGCGTATGCACAGTTGACAGTCGTCTTTTTCCAAACCCTAATGGATTTGTATTATATCATTTAATAATATATAATAAAATGAAATTGTGTCATGGTTAGTTTTTGTTGACTTGTTGACCATGGTTGACTTGTTGACCATGGTTGAACATTTGACTACCATCATTACAAATGCAAGATGCTTTTTCATTCTTGCTTTATTCATTTAATGCATGTAATGATATTAGTCATTCTAAACTAACCATCAAACCTTTTTCATTTTGATTATTGTTATTATTTGATTTTTTTTTTCTTTTGTTATGGTTGCAAAAGGAAAAGAAAGAGCTCACTTTATCATTCTCACTCTCTCTCTTCACTTCATCTTCTTCTTCCTCTAGTCAAGAGAAACCTTCTCATGAGTTGAGAATCCTTCTCTTGAAAAAGAAAAGCAAACCCTAAACACTCTCTACTCACTCTAGGATCAAGGGTCTAGCAAGCCGGCGATTCTAGTTCACTCCAAGTACGAGAAAGAGCCCAAAGGTCGAGCCTTCGAGGTGGATCCATCTTCGACGGGAGAAGGCGACAAAGGAGAACCATCAACCTCTACAAAGTTTGAAGACGAAGGAGTTCAAGTCTAGGTATAACCATCTTCATCCGAGTAGCTAAACTTCTTTAGCTAGGTTGCTAGTTTTAGTTTAGGTATCGATCCCGACCTTGCATAGTCCATGTTGCTTCTTGCACTAAAAATTTGATTTTTATACCGTTTCCGCCTCCCCGTAAGAACCGGGGGTGGCAACGTGGACTTACATTTATCGGTTCTGATATATATACCCCACGTGAGGAAAGGAGGGGTCCGTGTGCGGGTACATGGTGGGGCCCGGAGATACCCGGGGTAAGAATTTCGTAGAGCTAGACGATGAGTTAGTGGGGGAACCATACCATCCGGTGACATTACCAATGACTCAGCGGTTATCATGGGGATACCGATGGGAGTCATGTACGTATAGATACGTCGAGAGGCGAGGGTCAGAGTTAGGCACTCGAGCTTTCGGGATAGCGTATGATACGTACCTATCAGGGTGCCAGTCCTGGTGACAGCACCGGATAGACCTGCATTTCTGTGTCGATGCTTGACACATTGGTTTCATGATATTTCTTTTTACTCCTTTGTATATATAACCGGGGTTTAGGCCATTGTTATTTATGCCCTTACACCAATATTAATGGAATGGGACGCTAATATATGTGTATTGATATTAAATTATATACATCATCATATTTATTCATGCAAATTTATTTAGGATGTTAGATTTTTACTTGATAATTTGATTTGGGATATAAGTGATTCATTTGATATTGGATACAGGATATTTATGAGATTGTTGATTTGTACATTCAGAATATATGAGATTTATTCGATATTGTACATTCAGGATTTGTGAGACTTATATGATATGGGAGCCAATTTGGGGGCTGATTTGAGGAATTGGGATTTGGATTTGTCTTGACGGATTGTGATCCTACCACGATGTCAGGATTCCGTGGAAATGACATATTTCATTCCATACTCCACATTTATTGTTTATGCACTGCTTCATGTATTAGTAGTACCTGTTAGAGTACCTTTCATGACTGTTGTATTTACATACCTTTATTTATATGCATTGCTTCATGCATTAGTTGTACCTGCTAGTGTACCTTTCATGATTATTGAATTCATATGACATTTTATTGCTATAAATTGCACATGTTAGATTCACGCTATACGTGCATACTTGCGATCACCTGCATATGTTATTTACTATTCACGAGTTGGCAACTCACCCCCGTTGTGCCACAGTTTGTTTTGCAGGGTGTTCCCCAGAGTAGTCGAGGCAGGCTATTCTTCTATCATCTTTTGCTACGGATACCGCATCAGCTCACAGTGTGCGGTTTGCTTAGATGGGTTTTGTGGTTATTCGTTTGTTGTATTGTATATTCGTTGTATCCTTGTACTCTCCATCTACTATATTTTCTTGTTGATTTAGAGACTTGGTGAGAACGATATTGTATATTATTTGTTACTTGTTGTCTTTTATACGGTTTCCTTTCTATCGTCTTTTATTTCTTCGCTACGGCGTCATATATTTGTTCTGGTGGTTGTTTTCCGCCTTTGGGCGTGTATTTGCTCCCGTTTGGGGATGCTTTACTTTATATTTATGTTGTACCCATTTTTAGGGCTAGCTTTTACAAAGGAGGCGCTACCAAAATTTTAAAGGAAATAAAGTTGGAATTTTAATGAATTTGTGTTGTGATTTCAAAGACTTTTAAACAATGATTATTATCTTTTCTTGTCTTTTAGTGGTTTAGATTTCTGGGTTTTGGCTTTCTTTTACTGCGTTACGCCTGTAGATGTTGCGTAGTATTAGGGACGTCATGTGCCAATTTCAGGTCGTGACAGGATCATCCATCGCCCATCATATGGGTCAAGAAATATATACGCTTGTCTACTCTGGAATATCGAAGCCCCGTATCGATACACCCACGACTAAGAACATTTCAAGGATATACTTATAAACTACACATATCCCACTAGTATGATCTGCATCATAATCCCAGTAGTCAAGAAAATATCCTAAGGGATTTATCAACATGTACCAAATGAGTTATAAGCATGATCAAGTGAGCATGTCAAGATATAGAACAACCAGATAGCATACTATCATGTCGAGAAAGAATGTCCTCTGAATATATATATATACACATACCGATACATCCACTATCATATAATGGCCTCTAGGGCATATATATATCCAACACTTCTTGCCCTGGGGTACTACACCGGGCCCACCATGTACCCGCAGACGGTTTCTCCTCGCTCCTCGAATCGGGTCAACATATATGCTCAGAACCGAGAAATCTCATGGTGGACGCCACACATCATTTCATGAGAAACCACATTTTTCTTTTAAATTGAGCATAAGTTTTCAAATTCACATGCGGTTTCCCAAATCCAGAAATCTCATGAAAAACCGAAATCTCATAATCATGAGTCAATAAGGAAACAGTGAATACCGACATATAGCCAAATGATTAGTACATAACTAGAATGTATGCATATAAATGTAGGTGGCATCCAAGTAAGAAATACAATGTCTAAACTAGCATATAAGATCATGAATGCTTAATAATACTATTAAGCTACAATTTATTAGGTTTTACGAATGAAGTAACGGTTCTCTAATGTGTATGTGGCATTGCAATTACCGATGATGATGTGTGTGGGCCGGCAAGCAAGTGTACGTGCAACATACGCATCATCGGTAATGGTGCATGTGCCCTAGCAGACGAGATCATAACAGCTAATGGAAACACAAGTATATTTACAATGAAAATGAGAATAACATGAGCATAGCAGAAAAGTGAACAGTAAAAGCAACAATAAGATATAAAAAAATTTAACATTTTCCGAGTCGATATATCTAGTAGTCAGCGATCCAGTCTCATAGCATCACGTACGGTATAGTCTATCGTATGGCATCCTCGAGTCAAGAGTGCGGATCAATCATCAAATAATTATATCTCGTACGGTAAAATCCGCCGTACAACATCTTCATAATCGAGGGTACGGGTCACATAGCATATATATCATATAGTTCGTACGGTATCATCCGTCGTACGATATCATAATCAAGGGTACAGATCTAAGGTCACGTACATTCTATTATATCATGAAGTCACATGTTATTGCATGTTATGTGTATTTCGCCCAACGATCCTTTAATATATATCATAACGTATACGATGTCTCAAACTCAAATCGTATATCATAATCTTTTGACATCATATCCGATCATATCGACTCAAACCATATAACATTTCATATCCTCATCTTACACGTATATGTAATATATATATATATATATATATATATATACACACACACATATATATATATATACATACATATATACATATACACACATATCATATCAAGTGTGTGTGTGTGTGTGCGAAAATGTAAAACTGACGACTCACGACTAAGGAACTAAAACTATGAGTAAACCATCCTACAAGTACACTTAATCTAACCTATAGTCACCTAGAAACCCTATTTACTAGGTATCCAACTTTCACATTGACATATATATGTATAATATAAATATCCTATTCTACGGTTGCGGGGGTGCTATACGCCATCCACCGGACTTCCCCCATAGATATACATTTACTCACCTTCGATCCTCGCTTGCCAAAGTCGATGACGCATTGCTTTCCCTTGTCGTCCCGAAGTCCACGCGAAGGTACTTAAAGTTTAAACACGTCGTATCGTAAACAAGAATCTAATACGAAACCAAAGCGGCACACAAAACACACATAGGTTAGAACCTATGGTCCACGCATGCAAGAATAACCAAACAACTCTCGATATCAACGTACGAACGTCAATCGACCGAGATAAAACAAAATACCAAAACCCAAGTCATTAAAATCGTAAAACGAAAACATAAACTTTGAAAAACACTTCCAGATTTTGTCTTAGGTGAAATTCGGATATTTTGCATATGGGATAGGTCTAGTTATCTGATAAAGAAGCCATGGAACAAACCTGGAGCCCACCTAACTATCCCAGGTCGTAATTTGCGGCCAAATGAGGTAAATTAATGGCCAGGAAAAGGAGTTGGGTATCGGGTCTTTAGGGTATACTCCAAATCACCTGCACACCTCACTGTGGTCGCTAAATATTTTTCATGGTCTCCAGTTCATAGAAGATTCTAATAAGTCATCACAATTCCAACAAAAACCCGATATCAGCAAATTCAAGTTCAAGTCTTAGGGTTCTACACTCAGTTTGGTCCAGGTTTCTAGCATTAGAAGAGTTGTAGTCATTATCTAGTCCTCAAGTACACCTTCACAATTCATAAAATCCCCTAAACCTCATCTTGGAATTTTCAAATATCACTAAACCACAATAGTTTAACTCTAAACTACAATAGGAGGTAAGGAAACTCAATTTCTAAACTAAGGGTGTAGAATTTACCTTATATATCAACTGAAGAAAATTCTTGGGTTGCCTCAAGTGTTCAAAATCTCCACTTGATCCTACCATAGGGTTTAAGATGAGGCTGCGGTCACTTTTTATGAAGGGGGTATGAGGTTTGGTTGTGGTTTTTAGGTTGGCCATAGATGGTAGAGGAGGTGGAGGGATGAGGATGAAGGAGATGAGAAGAATAAAGAAGAGGAATGAAGTGAAAGAAAAAGATAATAAGCCATGAGTGTGTAGAAACTTCCCTCCTCTCTCACTCTCTCCCTCAACCATGACACAAGTCACCTTATCCTCTCTCTCATCAAAATATCTTCTCTTTTCTTTTCTTTTCTTTTTCTTTTTAAAAAAAACCAAAAACCATATAATTACAAATAAAGACATGGTTCAAATAATATGTAATAAGTGTTTCAACATGTCATGTTGCATGATATAATACATAAACAAGATTAATGCATGATTAGTAAAATATTAATCAAGTTTAGTATTAACTTGCATACAATTAATTGTATAATAATTTATAAAATGTCCAAATCACATAAATTCTTTCAAAATAAATAATTCATATTAATTTTTCCATTATTTTCCAAATTATAAGTATATAATCATACCACCTCTCAAAACCCATTTCTATACCTTTATAATATCCACAAAATTTATTATTTTATTTATTAAAATTCCAAAAATGATATTTTATTTTTCTGAAATGTTATAATCTTCCCCTCTTAAATAAATTCGGTCTCCAAATGTAAATTTAAACCTAGAGAAGCAGTAGCAGTAGGAGCAGCAGGAGCCTCAGCAGCAGCAAGCAACAACAACAACAAGAAGAAGCAGTAGCAGCAATAGAAGCAGTAGCAGCAGCAACATCAACACCATTATCAGCAGCAGTGCAACACCTCATCCTCCTCTTCTTCTTCCTCTTCTTCCTACACACTAAGACCTAGAGAGTGAGGTATAATTGCCTAGCCCAACTTCCTTGCTTGCTAAACTAGTTGTTGTTAAGCTTAACTAGTGTTAAAAGTGAGATTTAGTGCTGGAAATGGGGATTAGTGTGGATTTTTTCCCAAGTGCTGATTTTGATGATTAGCCTAGCTTAAATAAGTGTTATTAGGCCCTTTTAACTGAGGTTTAAACCCAGATTTCACTAAAATAACATAAGGTTTCATATTGGTGTAAATTTAAACGTTTAAAGTTGTTGGATATATATGCCCTAGAGGCCTTCATTGTATAGGATACTGGGATATGTATGTACATAACAGTCTTGCTTAATATAATAGTACGCTATTTGGTTTGTCTTTATCTTAACATTTGATATTTTTTGGGTAGTATTCATATATATATACTTGTTGATAAAGCCCTTAGGATGTTTGCCCGACTACCGGCGTTGTGATGGCAGTCATACTAGTGGGAGCTGGATAGTCAATAGGCACATCCTTAGATGTCCCTGGTCGCAGGAGTATCGAGACTGGGCATCGATACTCCAGATTAGACTGGTGTATACATATCTAGACCCTGAGGAAGGGCGATGGATGTAGGGTTCCTAGGCACTCTTGTGAGGGTTCATAAGGCATCAAACATGTCCGAATGAAATTTTAGACGTGCCGAACAACCCAAAGCCGGGATCTTTGCTAGATTATTAGGGTTTAACATGCAAGTAAACATCTTTACTACTAAGTGTGAGGGATTACAACCTTTGTAGTCCGCTCCTTCGCTTCACAAGCTCCGAGTAGAAGTCCCTTCGCCGTGATCCACGATCTCCCGGACTCAAGAGAGGCTCACGACTCGAACGATCCATGATAGCTTGTCGTATTCCTTTTCTCCGATGATCTACGTCGAAGTTGCAATAGCTCAAGCTCTCTCACTCTAATGAGGTGAACACCCTAATCTAATAGGCTAGATTAGATGAGGATGATGGAGTAGTATTTATGCTTTCTTTTTATATCATTTTCTCACAAGAAATCATCACAAAAGAAATTACAAGTAAGCTCTCTCAAAAACTCAAGAGAGAAGAAGATGAAGAATAATAAGATAAATCCTTTTATGATGAATTGTAGATAAGAATATATGATTGATATGGAACCATGGTCAAGGATGATAGGCTTAACCTTTATAGAGAATAAACTAGAGCTAGGGTTTGGTTAGGTTAAGGATAAGTATCAACCAAATATCTTAACCAAGACAAAAGGAAATCTGTCTAGAATAATCAAGAAGGAGCTGTTGGAGATAGTGCCCTCATAGTCAATTATTGGATCGCAGGTACGTGATTGCAATGATTGCGGAGGACCTATCCCGGTAGGACAGTCTTACTCGAAATGATAGTATGCTATCTGGTTTGACTTTATCAGTCGTGTACATGTTCAGGTGACTGATTGCATGTTACACTTTGATAGAGCCCTTAGGATCTTGCTTTACTACCAACAGTATGAGGGCGATCATATACGTGAGAGTTGGGTAGTTTATATGCATATCCTTAATTGTGGTCCCTAGTCGTGGGAGTTTCGAGACAGGGCATCGATACTCCGGAGTAGACTAGTGTGTACAGTCGAGACCCCGACGAGGGGCGGTGGCCGGTCTCACAAGCCACTGGTGTCAGTTGGATCGCCTAAGATGTATACAGGTGCTCATTGGGTTATGAGTACACCGGACAGGACTCGCCGGGAATCTGCTAGTTAGTACTATACCTATCGTCAGATAGCAGTTCCCTGGTGACATGTGTACAGGTTAGTTCATCGACCTGAGGTCGTCATTTGTCTCGTGTGAGTTCCCACTGTGCTTTGATTTCTACCCTACCACGGCTCAAAGGAGTCGTGCAAACAGGTAGCTTTTGGGTACAGTCCCGAGCCATATGGAGGCACGTGAGCGGATCGGCAGGGGATTCGTCTCTCCCGGTATTGGGGGCGAGATCGTGCTGTGTCTAGGAGAGCCATTACCCAAAGCCCTCGGCCGAGGCAGGAGATTTACTGGTAGGTATTCCAGTAGTATCTCAGGATGTTCTGGCTTACACTCCGACACGACTTATACTGCTAAAGGGGGTCTGACGTTACTAGCCCTCTAGGCGGATATGCGATACTCATTGACGAACGGACCGGACTGTATATACATTGTCACTGTTAGGCTCAGTAGGGTTTTCGGAGGAGTTCGCTCATCGGTCTCCCTTGAGTTCGCTCCTCGGCCACCCTTGAGGTCAGTCCATGGGCAGCCGTTACGCATAGCTAGTGCCGCTGACGGTTTGTGGTTAAACCCACTGCCAGGGTGCTGACGAGTCATTAGAGTCCCCCACAGACAGTTTCCCAAGTTCGGGCGAAACGTTGTAGAGGACGTATGGTTTTATGGCAGGGTTCGGAAAATGCACGTGCGTTTACGCACGTGTCGATTTTCGGACAGATGATACTGGTCGGCTTTGGATTAAGCCGGATCCGAGTATTATATTGAGTAGGTATAATATCTTTGTCTCAGTTGCATTTGTATTCGGTCGTAATACAAATGCGGGTATATTTATACAGTTTCGGGGTTGTCCTGAAATTCGTTTCAGGATCACTGTTGGAAGTTGCCAGTTTCCAGTTTTCTATCAGCCGTCTTTTAACATTCGGTTAAAGACGGATTTATCTTTTCTTGAGATGAGTGTGGATTCTTCTAGAAGGTTCTAGATGAGGTGACTAGGATTAATTGGTGTTAAGTTTTCATTGGTTGCATTTAATGGTTCATTAATGCTTGATGAGGTGTTTAAGTGATTCATCCTTTATCATTAAAGCTTCTTGTTTTCTTAAAGATATTTTTAAAGTGAGAAGGTTTCTCTTATGGTCACCACCCTCTCCTACGGTCACCTCCCTCTTGCTATATATGGGTTGCCCTCTCTTTCTCCTTATTCTCACTCTCACTTGATGTTTCATTTCGGTTAGAAAAGATTATGATAGCATTCGGGGTGTATGGAATTTTACAGTTCATTTCATTCCATCACCCGATTTCCACGGCAACTTCATTAACCTATCGTCTACGGATTTGGACGAAGTGAGACAAAGTCATCTACTCATTCTCTACATCATTCTTGGTCGTCTCTTTTAGCAAACATGACGATCGAGTTGCCTCGAGTCAGAGGCGGGAGCCCGTTTAAAGAACCGATCATGTGGTGCCACCTCGACGAGGAGATCGGCGATCGACGAGATCGGAGCAGCCGCAACGGAGCGTGGGATGATGGTTGAAGAACGAAGGACTCGGATCGTTCGGTATAACCATTCTACACTCTTTACAGTTTGTTAGTTTAGCAATAATGGCAGATCCGGGTTAAAGTATACGATAGCGCCAGTTTAAAAGTTTTTGTTCCGCATTTGGCGTCTGTAGACGGCCGGGGCGCTAGCGTAGACTTACAGTGGTATCAGAGCCTAACCATTTTGCTATACTAACTTGTGCTAACGCGTTTAAAACATCGATCCGACCGGAAAACTAAAAACTGCAAAATCCATGCCCGACAGTTTGTGTTAATTTTAAACGGTGTCAAAATTGATTTCTGTATATCTTAAAAATCAGTGCAGGGTTTTCTAAGACATCTGAGAAAAAACGGTCACGTGATCCCACTAAAGTGCCGCGCTTCCGCGGTCAAACCTAGGGTTTGACCGCGGAACCGCCGCGCTTCAGAGGGAACAGTGCACCAATTTTTCTCAGTTGGCTTAATTTGGGATTTTGTGATTTTTGGTATATATCATTTGCGCCCAGATTTTGTTACTGTTCACCAGTAAGCAGTGGGGCCCACTTTTTGATATTTGGTCTTTGGTCGATCGAAATTTAAACACGTTAGTTTACAGTGCTTACATTATATCTTCGACCGGGAATGTCATTTGATTGGTAAACCGCGTCTGATTGCTATAGTTCTTTTAGACGGGTTTGCGAACGTGGCATTCGCGTTGATGTTCTGTGTTGTGCTGTATTGTTGCGGATTTGTCGTGGTGGATAGCAGTGTGCAATGGTAGTACAGTTTGAGTTTATTTGTACATTTGATATTGCGGGGCGAGCGTCCAACTTGTGGACAGCCGTCACTGTCTGTTGTATTATATTCTTTTGGGGCACGACCAGGTTGCGGTCGATGTACCTATTGTACTATTTTTCATTACTGTACTAGGTTTTACCCCGCGACGGAGTGCACGGATAGCCGGGTTCGGGAAAGCAACGGGTCCGCATCTCATGGCTTTGAGAGGCAGAGGGGCCCCACTTCAGAATTGGCAGACTATTCGCCGCACTCGTAGGGGGTACAGGTTGACCCAAGGAGGGGTGCTCAATTTACCGGATTCCGTGAAGTGCCGGGTGTTCCATTCACTATGCTGTGGGGACTGCTTCGCTTCAGGTTTTGGCGGGTAACTTGCCGCACCCGTAGGGGTCTAGGTTTCATTGCACAGGCTATCCACACGACAGGGGAATGTCGAGTTTCAGCAGCGGCTCTGTGAAACTCGGGGATCCCAGATTATCTGTATTGTTCTGTGATGCTTATTACTTTTCTGTAATGTTGCATACTATCACGCCTGGAGCGATTATTGTATATTGGTTTATATACTATTAGATGTTGTATATGTTTTACACCCGCGCTAGTCCAGCCTCCGCTCTGTCGTTAGTTAAGTAACCTAACGAGTGATGACGGGACCCAGTGACGAATGCGGATGGCATATACGTACATTTTATTTTCGTTCTTTTCTGGTGTGATTAATTGATGGGACTGCGTTGATTCTGATCAACGCAAAGTAAAACAAACCTGTTTACAGTTGTTGGAACAATTTAAAAAGTGTTATTGCAAAGACGTTTCCTTTTGTTATGCATAGCGGTATTCAGTGGAATATCCTGCACCTCATTCCACGGGGAAAGGGCTGATATCCTTTCACCGGGACTGACCCCTTGGGCAGAAGTTTGCGTCAACGTAATAACTTCACTATAGTCGATTACAAGTTGCTTTGCATAGCGGTATTCAGTGGAATATCCTGCACCTCATTCCACGAGGAAAGAGCCGAGATCCCTTTACCGGGAGTGACCTCTTTAGCAAAAGGTTTTCGCCACTATATTTTAAAAAAAGCTATCAGGTTCCTTCAGCGATATCAAGTTCACTACGCTAAAGGTTTTTTCGCCAAAAACCAGCCGTAGCCCTCCGTCACTTCTTTTGGGTATTCAGTAGTATTCAAGCTATGCATTTTAGCCAAAGTTAAGGCATAGTGTTTGGTAGCTGCTGGGTATTCAATTGTTGCAGAGATAGATGAGTTAGTTTGGGACAGTCGTTCTGCCGATTGGCCAAAGTCAGGGGCATGTGCGGGTGGGTTCAAATTGACAAGATAGTGATGGGTAGAACTTGGCATGTGACTTATGACATTTTGACCAAATCTAAGGTTATAAGAGCATGGGGCAAAAACTATATCAGGACTTTCTAAAGAAACTGAAACTTGCCGAGTATGCGCATACCTTCTGGAGTATGAGTAACGTGGATGCATTCCATCACGTTATCATGCGATGAGAGTTGGATCCTGATTCCCACTGATGAGTTGGTTTACTCTTCGGGTGATCCCGATTGATTCTTCTTTAGGTTTGGAGGAGAATTTGACAGGACAGTGGGAGGTTTCCGGATTAGATAAAATGATGACCATTCTGATCTAGGATAGAGTGCACGCAGAGTGTTTCTTTTCTCTCTCTCTCTTTGGCAGCGACCTTTGACCGACCCTAGACTATGACTCAGTGACCAGGTTGACCGAACCTTCTTAAAATACTGGCTTTTGGATTGTCTGAGTTGCATAAGTCATTGCCACTCCTTCTTTTACCCTTTGAATTTCTCAGAACACCCGTATTACTACGGATATCCACTTCCATTGGATAGAGCCATCGTATGGTTATATACGAACTCGAAGGGACTTCTTCGAGGATGGATCAAGGTTCAGGAGAAATTGAATTGGTTTATTCAGTTGTCTTTTATTATCACCTTCTCTCAGGTTGCGAGAGCTCCTTGGTTTAGGAGAGTACACCTATTACGCCTATTGGATAGTCTTATTCCAAACCATAGGCTGGTGCCGAAAGGTAGGGAATGAAGAAAACCAATTAGCCTAAGTAGGGTGTGCAGAAGGTAATATGTAAAGACAAAATAAAGGGATTAGAAAGAGGGCAAAGAAAATTGTGACTAATATCATTCACGACCAAAACCGCGTACTTCATCGCCGCTCCTATTTCACCTTTAAGAAGAAAAAGGTATTATTCAGTTGTCTTTTATCGTCACCTTCTCTCGAGTTGCGAGTACTCCTTGGTTTAGGAGGGTACACCTATTATGCTTACTGGATAGTCTTCTTCCAAACCATAGGCTGGTGCCGAACGGTAGGGAAGGAAGAAAACCAGTTAGCCTAACGATGGTGTACAGAAGCTAACGACTAAAGACAAATAAAGGGATTTGGAGAGATGGCAATAAAATATACGGTTAAAGTCATGAATTGGATTATGGAAGAGGCATTGCTATGAATACCAGGATACCCCTACGAAACATTTTCATGTTTCAGTGCATTGTTAAAGAAAAACTGTTTTCCCGATTAGACACTTACTCCAAGGGTATGTATTTACCAGGTTTCATTCTCATATCTGTATGGTTTTACAGATGATGAGTGGGAGTAAGATATTGGGAATTAGGTGATCATCATCATTATATCGGAATTCGTTGCAATTGGTGATATTTGAGGAAATCGCCAGGGTACAGTTTTCTACCTATGACGCACAGGTTTTGAGTTGTTTAACTCAGCGGACTTATACAGAGTATTGTATGTTGTCCAAGTGTCAATCAGGACAAAGGGGTAGGTCCTCGTACTATGTTCTATTTACTTATAACTTCTCTAGTATTTAGACGAGTGTTTCGTAGAAATACAAGGTCTATGTTTTAAGTAGTCGACATCGCAATATTAGCCTTGAGTGCAAGTGGGAGATTGTTGGAGATAGTGCCCTCATAGTCAATTATTGGATCGCAGGTACGTGATTGCAATGATTGCGGAGGACCTATCCCGGTAGGACAGTCTTACTCGAAATGATAGTATGCTATCTGGTTTGACTTTATCAGTCGTGTACATGTTCAGGTGACTGATTGCATGTTACACTTTGATAGAGCCCTTAGGATCTTGCTTTACTACCAACTGTATGAGGGCGATCATATACGTGAGAGTTGGGTAGTTTATATGCATATCCTTAATTGTGGTCCCTAGTCGTGGGAGTTTCGAGACAGGGCATCGATACTCCGGAGTAGACTAGTGTGTACAGTCGAGACCCCGACGAGGGGCGGTGGCCGGTCTCACAAGCCACTGGTGTCAGTTGGATCGCCTAAGATGTATACAGGTGCTCATTGGGTTATGAGTACACCGGACAGGACTCGCCGGGAATCTGCTAGTTAGTACTATACCTATCGTCAGATAGCAGTTCCCTGGTGACATGTGTACAGGTTAGTTCAACGACCTGAGGTCGTCATTTGTCTCGTGTGAGTTCCCACTGTGCTTTGATTTCTACCCTACCACGGCTCAAAGGAGTCGTGCAAACAGGTAGCTTTTGGGTACAGTCCCGAGCCATATGGAGGCACGTGAGCGGATCGGCAGGGGATTCGTCTCTCCCGGTATTGGGGGCGAGATCGTGCTGTGTCTAGGAGAGCCATTACGCAAAGCCCTCGGCCGAGGCAGGAGATTTACTGGTAGGTATTCCAGTAGTATCTCAGGGCGTTCTGGCCTACACTCCGACACGACTTATACTGCTAAAGGGGGTCTGACGTTACTAGCCCTCTAGGCGGATATGCGATACTCATTGACGAACGGACCGGACTGTATATACATTGTCACTGTTAGGCTCAGTAGGGTTTTCGGAGGAGTTCGCTCATCGGTCTCCCTTGAGTTCGCTCCTCGGCCACCCTTGAGGTCAGTCCATGGGCAGCCGTTACGCATAGCTAGTGCCGCTGACGGTTTGTGGTTAAACCCACTGCCAGGGTGCTGACGAGTCATTAGAGTCCCCCACAGACAGTTTCCCAAGTTCGGGCGAAACGTTGTAGAGGCCGTATGGTTTTATGGCAGGGTTCGGAAAATGCACGTGCGTTTACGCACGTGTCGATTTTCGGACAGATGATACTGGTCGGCTTTGGTTTAAGCCGGATCCGAGTATTATATTGAGTAGGTATAATATCTTTGTCTCAGTTGCATTTGTATTCGGTCGTAATACAAATGCGGGTATATTTATACAGTTTCGGGGTTGTCCTGAAATTCGTTTCAGGATCACTGTTGGAAGTTGCCAGTTTCCAGTTTTCTATCAGCCGTCTTTTAACATTCGGTTAAAGACGGATTTGTCTTTTCTTGAGATGAGTGTGGATTCTTCTAGAAGGTTCTAGATGAGGTGACTAGGATTAATTGGTGTTAAGTTTTCATTGGTTGCATTTAATGGTTCATTAATGCTTGATGAGGTGTTTAAGTGATTCATCCTTTATCATTAAAGCTTCTTGTTTTCTTAAAGATATTTTTAAAGTGAGAAGGTTTCTCTTATGGTCACCACCCTCTCCTACAGTCACCTCCCTCTTGCTATATATGGCTTGCCCTCTCTTTCTCCTCATTCTCACTCTCACTTGATGTTTCATTTCGGTTAGAAAAGATTATGATAGCATTCGGGGTGTATGGAATTTTACAGTTCATTTCATTCCATCACCCGATTTCCACGGCAACTTCATTAACCGATCGTCCACGGATTTGGACGAAGTGAGACAAAGTCATCTACTCATTCTCTACATCATTCTTGGTCGTCTCTTTTAGCAAACTTGACGATCGAGTTGCCTCGAGTCAGAGGCGGGAGCCCGTTTAAAGAACCGATCATGTGGTGCCACCTCGACGAGGAGATCGGCGATCGACGAGATCGGAGCAGCCGTAACGGAGCCTGGGATGATGGTTGAAGAACGAAGGACTCGGATCGTTCGGTATAACCATTCTACACTCTTTACAGTTTGTTAGTTTAGCAATAATGGCAGATCCGGGTTAAAGTATACGATAGCGCCAGTTTAAAAGTTTTTGTTCCGCATTTGGCGTCTGTAGACGGCCGGGGCGCTAGCGTAGACTTACAGGAGCTAACCCTAATCTCTTTTTATCATCCCTAAACATGTTTCATAATAAATCATATCATGTCACAATAATATATATCACATATATATTATATATTTGCAACAAAAGAAAATAATACATTTAACATATATCGCATATATATCAATGTATTAATCCGGTGAGAAAATGAAATAATAAAGCGAGCCAATATTAGATAATGTAATACAATATATCATATATATCATTATACATTAAATCATCGAATCAACACTTGATCCGACGATCCGGCTATATCGAATATAAACGACTAATATATCATGTACCGATTCATCGAATCAACATTTGATCCGATGTCCCGGTTCATATCTAAATATCGCGAGAATATAATACGGTATCTCATATCGCATTATCCTCGGTCCTGCACATATCACATATGTGCCTCTACTCCGTTTTGCCTGAGCCAAGAAACCTCTGTGTAGGACTCTAAAGAATCGTCAATACGCCGGTAGCAGGTGATGATCATATCAAACACCCACAAGCTGGAAGCGATCAGCTAAACGTAACAGCCACCCAGGTATTGAGCGATCAGAAGATCAACAAGCTAGCCTGCCCGTTCTCCTGTGAATCCAATCAGTAACACTCCCGTATAGTCCGGTCTGTTCATGTGATATGTCGCATATCAAGTCTAGGGGTGGTATACGTCAGACTCCAGCAACCGATAAGTCGAGTCGATGTGAGGTTCATAACTGGTCGAGATACTACTGGTAACACTTACCAGTATATCTCTATATCAGCCCTGGCCAAGGACTTCCAGTTATAGCCAATCGAACACAGCACAACATCAACTCCCTATACCGGGAGAGAAGAATCCCCTCCTATCGCTCATTGCCTCCATGTGATTCGGGACTGTACCCAAAAGCCACCATTTTGCACGCCTTCTTGGACGTGGTAAGGTGGAAATCAAAGCACAGTGGGAATCACACAAGACTCTATGACGATCTCGGGTCTACAGACTACCCTGTACCAGTGTCACCGGAGAACTGCCATATGACGTGTGGTATATCACCATCTGGGAGTTCTCGGTGAGTCCGTCCAGTGTACCCAGTCTCCACTGAGCACCCGTACACCATCTCTGATGTCAAACACCGATGGATATAGGATCATCCATTGCCCATCACATGGGTCAAGATGCGTATACGCTAGTCTACTCTGGTGTATCGATGCCATGTCTCGATATACCCTCGACTAGGAACAGTTATAGGATGTACTCATCGACTACCGTGGCCCCACTAGTATGATCTCATCACAATCCCAGTAGTCGAGTACAGATCCTAAGGGCTTTATCAACATGTGAGAGAAAGACAGTAAACCAATACAAGTCAACACGTTAAGATAAAGTGAAACCAAATAGCATACTATCATGACGAGCAAGAAAGTCCTCTCTGTATATATCCAAGCATCCATCATAATATACATCATATGTACAACAATGGCCTCTAGGGCATATACATAACTAACAATCTCCCACTTGCACTAAGGCCAGCTGCTGTAGTATCTCATACCTAGCATACCGAATAATCTCTCAAACTGTATCTGGGGAATGGCTTTCGTGAGTGGATCCGCAGTGTTGTCCTTCGTATCTACTCACCTGACCTCGATCTCCCGGCGATCAACTATCTCCCTGATCAGGTGATACCGCCTCAGAATATGTCTGGACTTCTGATAGGATCTGGGTTCCTTGGCCAAAGCCACAGCTCCATTGTTATCGCAATACAAAGGTATTGGATGCTCAATGGATGGAACCACACCAAGTTCACTAATGAACTTTTTACCCAGACAGCCTCTTTGGCAGCATCGTTGGCAGCGATGTATTCAGCCTCCATCGTCGAGTCTGCAACGGTATCCTGTTTGGAACTCTTCCAACATACCGCCCCTCCATTGATGGTAAAGACAAATCCCGAGTGCGACTTAGTGTCGTCCTTATCACTTTGGAAGCTGGAATCGGTAGAGGACTCCACCCGGAGTTCTCCGTTACCATATGTCACGACCCGAAATTGGCCCGTGACGGCCCTAATACTCCGCAACGCCTAAAGACGCAACGTAGTAAAAGAAAGCCAAACCCAGAAATCTAAACCAAGAAAAATACGGAAAAGATAATATAAGTTTAAAAACAATTGAAATCGCAACCCAAATTCTTTAAAAGTCTTACTTTCTTTCTTTAAAATTTTAGCAACACCCCATTTTTATAAAGACCAGTCAATATGAATACAACAGAAGAATAAGGACAGTAGAGAAAAAGCTGTATATATAAAGACATCAAATCCACCATAATACACACTACGTCCTCACCAAGTCTCTATGTCAATAATACAACAGTAGATGGAGAGTACAATACAACGAAGGTACAATATATAATATAGATAACTGTCTAACCCACCTATGCAAAAAGGTACTGTGAGCTGATGCGGTATCTGTAGCAAAAGATGGTAGCTGGATAGCTGGATAGGGGAATAGCCTGCCTCGACTACTCTGGGGAAAAACCTGAAACACCTGTGGCACAACGGGGGTGAGTTGCCAACTCGTGAATAGTATAAAACATATGCAGGTAATCGCAGGAATGCACGTACAGCATGAATCTAAGATATGCGATTACAATAATTATATATCATGCAAATGCTGAAATAGGGAGAGTACACTAGCAGGTATAATCAATATGTGAAGCAATGATGGCATTATAGTAGTATGCAATGTCTATGAAAACAGGATATGAGAATGCAAATATGCAACTATCATAAGGGTACACTACAAGTACTACCAATATATGAATCTGTGCATAAGATAGGTAATGGTGAGGTATAGGGTGGAATATGTCATTTTCCACGGAAACCTGACGTCGTGGTAGGATCACAATCCATCAAGATACTCCAATCCCAAATCCTCAAACCAGGCCCCCACATTGGGCACTCACATCAAATAAGTCTCACATCTCCTCAATGTACAGTATCGAGTAATCCCCTATATCCCGAAGGTACAAATCACCAATCACATAGGTATAATCAATGTCCAAGTCCCAATGAATCACCTAGTATCCCAAGTCCGATCTCAAATAAGAATCTAACATCCTAAAGATATATATATATATATATATATATATGTACAGAAATAAATATGATGAGGGCAATACACATATATTAGCGTCCCATACCACTAATATTGGTGTAAGGGTATATATAACAACGGCTAAATCCCCTGTTATATATACAAAAAGGGGGTTAAAGAAATATCATGAAACCGTGTGCCAAGCATCGACACAGAAATCCTCGTATATGGGGCTCCGTCAGTCCGGACAGCCCACGGGGTCCGTCTGCAGTGTCGGCCCTCGGCCTCGACAGTACAGGTCATCCCGCATCCATCTCTCTACTCTGGCCAGTAGCCTCCAGACAACTGCCAGGTCCAAACAATCACCGGTAGATACTCGCCCGCCTCCAGGCTCAATCGGCAAACCCATCGATCTTCTTGCCGAGGGGAACCATACCGGGCCCCACCATGTACTCTCATACGGCAACCACACCTCGTATCGAGCATAAAATCAGCACCGATAAAACTCATGGGGGACGCTCGAAATATCATATCAAGGAAACCGGGTTGTTCATGTATGCATAATTTCATGAACTCCCTCGGTTCCCAAATCCCGAAAACATCATATAAAATCCAGATAAACAATGCGCAATCCAAGAATAAATATATGAGATATATCTGAATGCGAGCTGGTAAACACAAGTATATAGCTGAACCAGATGTATGCGAAATCATGATAAGGTACAGCTAAGTAACATCAGTAAATGTGAATATGCGACAACAACTGAATATGTATCTAACATACAGGTGTAGCAAAGTATAGGTATCTACCTATAAGAACTGATGTCGTATACCCCCCTGGGTATAAGTAACATATGTAGGAAATCCCTCCCGGTATAAGTAAAATATGTATGAGGTATACCTGTAGCTGTATCGCAAAGTGAAAATATACCTATCACAAAAGGTATGATACACTATAGGTATACCGATAAACTAGATATCAAGTGGGGTAAGCAATGGTAGCTATAAGGGTAGTGTGTGACATGGCAATTATTGACGGTGTGTGTGTAGCATGCAATCTGTGCTCGTGCAACATGGACCGTCAATAATGTGTGCAGTGTCCTACGGCTGCTAGTCACAGTATATAACTATATCTAGGAAATGCAGTAAGGCGCAATTCTACAATGACGTAAAATGTGCGACAAGTAATTGAATCCTAGCCCAGACGCATAACGCCATGCGGGCGATTCCCCTGTAGATGTTATATCTACTCACCTAAACTCCACGGTGGGTGAATCCTATCATCTGTTCCCCCCTGTAGCCGTGTCCGTAGCCCCTGTCTGCAAACCTGCAAATACGACATGGAAAACACATATAAGCCAAATATCCTGCGAAACGCGATATCGAATCGAAACGAGAAACTCGCGTCGCGAACTAAACGCGCGTGTGCACGATACGCTGAATCGTGTGTGTACGTGTCTAAAACCATCGCGACACGCCGCGATACGCTGGATCACAGAACCCATTTACGTATCGCGCGTATCGCGCAAACTCGACGAAACACAAAAGCGACATATAGTCCCAGATTTTCCTACAGGTATAATATTACAAAACTAGACATGCCAATGACCTAGAAAACACTGCAGAGTACCCTACCCAAAACCCCAAGACCCAACTCCCCTTCCTGGCCGCAAATTGCGGCCAGAATGCCAAAATTGGCGGCCTGAACATGGGGTTTGGGGCTCGTGTTCATGTGGGGTGCTCTAGACCTAGGTAGTATGCCCCAGTTTTCTCAATTTTACTCTGCAAGGTCCGGGTCTATAGCAGATCACAAAAGTCATAAATATCGCTTTAAAAATACCAATTTTGCACAAAACACAAACTATATGGTATTTTAGTGTAATCTGGGGATTATCTCTGTTGAAGTGGCCTTATTAGCACTTAATTAACCTAAGGTAGCTAACCATTTCAACAATCAACCAAATTTCCACTTAAACACCACAATTAAGCACAAACTTGCAATTTAACACTAATCGACACAAAACCATACACCATAAGCAAGTTAGGGATTTGGGGTTCAGAAATATACCCAATTGGACCCTAGTGAGCAGGTGAAGAAGTGTGTGAGGGAGATGAGGCTGCTGCTGATGCTATTGCTGATCCTGTTGCTGTTGCTGATGATGATAATGATGATGATAAAGTGCTGATGATGTTGCTGTTGTTATTGCTGTTGCTATTGTTGCTGGGGAAGCTGCTGCTGTTGCTGAAGGTGATGATGATGATGCTGTTGTTGTCGTAGATGTTGTTATTTTTGTTGTTGTCACTGCCTGGTGCTGCTGCTGCCAAGGCTTGCTGCTGCTGCTGCTTCTCTCTCTCTCTCTGTTGCTTCAGCTGCTGCTTCTGCTGCTCTCTCTCTCTCTCTCTCTCTCTCTCTCTGTGCAGTGAGTGTGTGTATGTGTGAGTGTGTTTGTGTTTGAGAGAGTGAGGGAAATGAGGAAACAAATGGGAGTAACACAAAACCCCCTCCTCTCTCACTCTTTCCTCATTAATGAGGTAAGGTTCACCCCATGCTCCCCATACCCTCTCACACACACAAAGTCAACATTTCCACAAAAGAAATAAAACTCCTTTATAAATTCATTTACATTAAAAAAAATAAAACCATCATGCTTAAAACCCATACTATTAACAACCATAACTCTTAAACAAACCTAACACTAGATTAGAGAAATGGCTAACACCAAAATAACCCTAGTTATCATGCACAAGTGTGTGTGTGCCTAATAAAATTCTAATAAAATACACAATATTTAGGACAAAATATTTAAAAACCAATTTGGTAAACTTTTTATTAAAAACTATATATTAAAATATAATTAGCTACAAAACACATTCTAAGGTGTTACAATCTCCCCCCCCCCCTTAAAAGAAATTCGTCCCCGAATTTAAAACTTATACTGTTACCTGTACCTTCAAAAAGAAGATTAAAATACTCAAATCTCGCTCGCAGCCTCCCAAGTGACTATCTCACTACACGGCTACGCCCGAGAAAACCCTTCACAGATGGCACGACCTTTGACCGACGTTTCTCCACCTGTCAAGCCATTAACACACATGGTTGCGGGTGAACGAAAGATCGCGTCCAGCTAAAAGGTCTGGTGCAAACATGTGAGAAAGGTCAAGAAGGTAATTGTAAAGTATCATCACAAGGAATACGGGGTGAAAATCCAACAATCTGGGCGGAAGTGCCAAATTAAAGGCAACAAGACTAACTCGCTAATAGGATCTCAGAAGGACCCAAACCCTGGGATAAGCTTCCCAGAATCAAACACGTCATTCATCGGAAGGTCCGCAGGAATACATGATTTGCCACTGCGCACTCAAGCCTGCGACCAACACAGTCGCATAAGACATCTGTTTGCAATGGACAGTTCTCATCCAGACCTGAACACAACTGGACAACTCTGAATTCTCTAGACATAGCTGGGGTCCAAAATCCTACCTTCACGGAGTCAGAAGACAACAGGCTGGCGATCGACACGTCCTAACCCCTAAGCCTAAGGGTGGCCAATTGGAGTGTCTCCTGATAACAGCTATAGAAGGAGAACCCTAACGATGGCGAGTGACGATCCCAAGCCGCTGACGACCAACAAACAAACCAACACACCAACTTAATAAAACAACTGAGCAAACTGAGTATAACCGGATGACAAGAATCCGAATGGAGCTACACCCTAACTAACTGGGTAGAAACCATAACGGAATTCATGGCGATCTGCTTCCATTCCTGCCTCGGAACGGTAAAAGATTGCAATTCTCCGGCCGGCCTCAGATGCTCGACCCAAAGCACACAACAAGTCAGACACTTGAAACGAAACCTGAAACTTCTCCTTACATTCCTGTCCACTTGTAACTATCTCACAAGTCACGCCAAAGCTGGTGGAACTTGAATGCATAAAGAGAGTTGACAGATATGCATGCTCTAGGATTATACGTCTCTACCCGATGAAACCAGGTACACAAACGCGTCCTTAACTTAGCACATCATTGTCACAATCAAGGTCTCCGAATCATTACTCAGCCGAATATGCTCAAGTATCTCTGACGTACGAGCTTCGACGGGCAGTGTCTCGCAAAAACGATTTAAGGAAAGTGGTCGGGCGCGGACCTGAGCAAGTTGTCCCCTCCGTAGAGACGAACTAAGCTATACTCGACGATCACACAAGAACTGTAAATCTGCAGAAGACTAACACAACAATCCAAATCTGCTGCAGGAAGATGTACATTAAGCTCTAGGGGTCCGTGGAAAATCTGACACGACTCTCAACAAGAAGTGTCTCCAAGTTTCCAACGCAAAACCACCGCGGCCATCTCCAGATCTTGAGTGGAATATCCTCCTCGTACTTCCTCCAAATGTAGGGAAAGCAAAAGCGACGACTCTGTAGTGTCACATCAGTACACCCTCGAGCCCACTCAAGAAACATCACAGTTAAACAACAAGGTCGCCCGAACCAAAAGCAAAGAAAGACTGATGCAGTTGTTAACTGAATCTTCAACTGCTGAAAACTCCGTACACATGCCTCAGTCCACAGAAAAGAAACCTCCTTTTTGGTCAATTCAGTCGACGGTGCATCATTACTCTAGCAATCCTGCACGAAACGGCGACATAAACCTGCTAAGCCCAACAATCTGCGGATCTCCGTCCTGCACACAAGTCTGGGCTTAAGCTGTACGGCCACGATCTCCCTCGGAACCATACGGAACCATCTCCCGTGACTACAAGACCTAGGAGTCAACACAAAACAAGCCTGAAGAAATACCCTGAGAATTTAGCAAACTGCTGGTGCTCTCCCAGCATCTGCATAACAAATCCTCAAGTGCTACTCCTGTCCCTCAAGACACATTAAGTAGACCAGAGTGTCGTAAATAACACAACGGAAACTGGTCGAGGAACGGCCTGAAGAAATCTGGTGCATCACATCTACGAATGCTGCTAGGGCGACAGTGAATCCAACGACTCACAAAAACACACAAGGCCCGTAGCACGCACAAGGCAGTCTTCGCAATGCCGTCACTCCGAATCCGCAATAATGATGACCTGATCCCAAACACACTTAGAAAAATGTCTCACACTCTGGAGCTGATCGAAGAAATCGCCACGGCAAGGTGAAGGATACCTATCCGCACCATAAGCCGGTTCAATTGACGATCCGTCGATACGCCACCCTAAACTGCCGTCTTTCTCCTCGATGAACAGAAATAGGAGTTTCCAAAAGCGAAACACTCAGACACACAAAACTCCCCAAACCAAGACCCTGCAGCTGATCCTATTGCTCCCAAGCTTCGCCGGCTCATCCGGAACAACGTCGGAAAAACTCTCGCACGAAAAGAAGCCGGTCCAACAATCCCACTGTTGCTCCGGTATCACGAATGAACGCCAAGAATCCAGGACATCTCCTCAGTAGCCGACTAGCGAAAAGGCTGAATTCAAGCTGTGAGAGGCGGCACAACTATCCACCGATACAACAAGAACTGACTTGCCGGGGAAAACAAAACCTAACTTGTTTCCACACGGTAGTCCACAGACGCCTAACACGTAGTTAACCAATCCGTGCCCAGGAGAACGTCAAATCCAGCATCCCTAGAAGGATCCAAACGACGGACGAATCTCTATCTCCTATCCGATTGGCACACAACTGAAATACGCGTCGCGTAACAAAAGGATCGCTGACAAAAGTTAAAACAACTACGACTAATCTATCCAACCACGGTACCAGCAAGAAACAAACAAATACACCAAGAGAAAATATAACTCAAGGGTACGTGAAAACTCCACATTGGACGTCTGCGCGTCCCGATGAGTAGAAGCAAACTCCTGTGTCTGCACTCTACTCGCAGCTGGATGAACTCCTCTGGCAAACTGAGCCCTCTGAGCGAATCTTCCACGTCCACGGCCTCTCTGAAAACGATCATGACGAGATGCTAAGGAACAATCCCTGACGAAGTGTTGAAGGCTTCCGCATCGAAAACATCCACGTGCTGACTGCTGACCATCCTGGGAATGAGAGCTGAACGACTGTCCTCGTCCTAGGCCTCTGTTACTCCCGTAGTGGCCACGAAATCTGTCTCGACGACCAAACCTCTGTCTCTGGGCTGGTACGCTGGTACGAGTCCTCCACTGTCCTGGAACTCTCTGAGCCTCTGGAATGTGTGCCTCGTCAACTGGAGCTGCAACCACTGGTGCTATATAGGTGACGGACTGCTGCATGCTGATCGTAAGGGATAGCTGAGTAACGGGGGTGACAACCTCCTGTCGTAGCTCCCGAACGACATCAACCAAGGAACTCATCGTCTGGCGGAACTCCTGCATCTCTACCAACAGTCTATCCATAGTATAGGTCGTAGGTTGATCCGTCTGCACCTGTGCAACTAGAGTGCCATCCTGGTCAGTACTCGTCTCACCCGAGCTAACTCTGACCTCGGCCCTCGCTGCATCACTCTGAGTCCCCATAGTCATCGGCGGCAAGGCTATAAATAGATATAAGATGAGATTCGATAAGAATGAGGAAACCGAATCTCAAAGATATGAATCATCAAGGAAGGAATGTCAAGCAAATTGTACTTAGGTCACTTAATGCAAAGTACCGCGCTGTGGGTATGCTGCAGACATACACACACTACGTTACTCTGCTTAAGCTACCTACTCCATCATACTAAGGTCATCCTACACTCCGAAAGGTAAAACCTAACGCTCGGATACCAACTTTGTCATGACCCGAAATTGGCCCGTGACGGCCCTAATACTCCGCAACGCCTAAAGACGCAACGTAGTAAAAGAAAGCCAAGCCCAGAAATCTAAACCAAGAAAAATACGGAAAAGATAATATAAGTTTAAAAACAATTGAAATCGCAACCCAAATTCTTTAAAAGTCTTACTTTCTTTCTTTAAAATTTTAGCAACACCCCATTTTTATAAAGACCAGTCAATATGAATACAACAGAAGAATAAGGACAGTACAGAAAAAGCTGTATATATAAAGACATCAAATCCACCATAATACACACTACGTCCTCACCAAGTCTCTATGTCAATAATACAACAGTAGATGGAGAGTACAATACAACGAAGGTACAATATATAATACAGATAACCGTCTAACCCACTTATGCAAAAAGGTACTGTGAGCTGATGCGGTATCTGTAGCAAAAGATGGTAGCTGGATAGCTGGATAGGGGAATAGCCTGCCTCGACTACTCTGGGGAAAAACCTGAAACACCTGTGGCACAACGGGGGTGAGTTGCCAACTCGTGAATAGTATAAAACATATGCAGGTAATCGCAGGAATGCACGTACAGCATGAATCTAAGATATGCGATTACAATAATTATATATCATGCAAATGCTGAAATAGGGAGAGTACACTAGCAGGTACAATCAATATGTGAAGCAATGATGGCATGATAGTAGTATGCAATGTCTATGCAAACAGGATATGAGAATGCAAATATGCAACTATCATAAGGGTACACTACAAGTACTACCAATATATGAATCTGTGCATAAGATAGGTAATGGTGAGGTATAGGGTGGAAAATGTCATTTTCCACGGAAACCTGACGTCGTGGTAGGATCACAATCCATCAAGATACTCCAATCCCAAATCCTCAAACCAGGCCCCCACATTGGGCACTCACATCAAATAAGTCTCGCATCTCCTCAATGTACAGTATCGAGTAATCCCCTATATCCCGAATGTACAAATCACCAATCACATAGGTATATCCAATGTCCAAGTCCCAATGAATCACCTAGTATCCCAAGTCCGATCTCAAATAAGAATCTAACATCCTAAAGATATATATATATATATATATGTACAGAAATAAATATGATGGGGGCAATACACATATATTAGCGTCCCATACCACTAATATTGGTGTAAGGGTATATATAACAACGGCTAAATCCCCTGTTATATATACAAAAAGGGGGTTAAAGAAATATCATGAAACCGTGTGCCAAGTATCGATACAGAAATCCTCGTATATGGGGCTCCGTCAGTCCGGACAGTCCACGGGGTCCGTCTGCAGTGTCGGCCCTCGGCCTCGACAGTACAGGTCATCCCGCATCCATCTCTCTACTCTGGCCAGTAGCCTCCAGACAACTGCCAGGTCCAAACAATCACCGGTAGGTACTCACCCGCCTCCAGGCTCAATCGGCAAACCCATCGATCTTCTTGCCGAGGGGAACCATACCGGGCCCCACCATGTACTCTCATACGGCAACCACACCTCGTATGGAGCATAAAATCAGCACCGATAAAACTCATGGGGGACGCTCGAAATATCATATCAAGGAAACCGGGTTGTTCATGTATGCATAATTTCATGAACTCCCTCGGTTCCCAAATCCCGAAAACATCATATAAAATCCAGATAAACAATGCGCAATCCAAGAATAAATATATGAGATATATCTGAATGCGAGCAGGTAAACACAAGTATATAGCTGAACCAGATGTATGCGAAATCATGATAAGGTACAGCTAAGTAACATCAGTAAATGTGAATATGCGACAACAACTGAATATGTATCTAACATACAGGTGTAGCAAAGTATAGGTATCTACCTATAAGAACTGATGTCGTATACCCCCCTGGGTATAAGTAACATATGTAGGAAATCCCTCCCGGTATAAGTAAAATATGTATGAGGTATACCTGTAGCTGTATCGCAAAGTGAAAATATACCTATCACTAAAGGTATGATACACTATAGGTATACCGATAAACTAGATATCAAGTGGGGTAAGCAATGGTAGCTATAAGGGTAGTGTGTGACATGGCAATTATTGACGGTGTGTGTGTAGCATGCAATCCGTGCTCGTGCAACATGGACCGTCAATAATGTGTGCAGTGTCCTACGGCTGCTAGTCACAGTATATAACTATATCTAGGAAATGCAGTAAGGCGCAATTCTACAATGACGTAGAATGTGCGACAAGTAATTGAATCCTAGCCCAGACGCATAACGCCATGCGGGCGATTCCCCTGTAGATGTTATATCTACTCACCTAAACTCCACGCTGGGTGAATCCTATCATCTGTTCCCCCCTGTAGCCGTGTCCGTAGCCCCTGTCTGCAAACCTGCAAATACGACATGGAAAACACATATAAGCCAAATATCCTGCGAAACGCGATATCGAATCGAAACGAGAAACTCGCGTCGCGAACTAAACGCGCGTGTGCACGATACGCTGAATCGTGTGTGTACGTGTCTAAAACCATCGCGACACGCCGCGATACGCTGGATCACAGAACCCATTTACGTATCGCGCGTATCGCGCAAACTCGACGAAACACAAAAGCGACATATAGTCCCAGATTTTCCTACAGGTATAATATTACAAAACTAGACATGCCATTGACCTAGAAAACACTGCAGAGTACCCTACCCAAAACCCCAAGACCCAACTCCCCTTCCTGGCCGCAAATTGCGGCCAGAATGCCAAAATTGGCGGCCTGAACATGGGGTTTGGGGCTCGTGTTCATGTGGGGTGCTCTAGACCTAGGTAGTATGCCCCAGTTTTCTCAATTTTACTCTGCAAGGTCCGGGTCTTTAGCAGATCACAAAAGTCACAAATATCGCTTTAAAAATACCAATTTTGCACAAAACACAAACTATATGGTATTTTAGTGTAATCTGGGGATTATCTCTGTTGAAGTGGCCTTATTAGCACTTAATTAACCTAAGGTAGCTAACCATTTCAACAATCAACCAAATTTCCACTTAAACACCACAATTAAGCACAAACTAGCAATTTAACACTAATCGACACAAAACCATACACCATAAGCAAGTTAGGGATTTGGGGTTCAGAAATATACCCAATTGGACCCTAGTGAGCAGGTGAAGAAGTGTGTGAGGGAGATGAGGCTGCTGCTGATGCTATTGCTGATCCTGTTGTTGTTGCTGATGATGATAATGATGATGATAAAGTGCTGATGATGTTGTTGTTGTTATTGCTGTTGCTATTGTTGCTGGGGAAGCTGCTGCTGTTGCTTAAGGTGATGATGATGATGCTGTTGTTGTCGTAGATGTTGTTATTGTTGTTGTTGTCACTGCTTGGTGCTGCTGCTGCCAAGGCTTTCTGCTGCTGCTGCTGCTTCTCTCTCTCTCTCTGTTGCTTCAGCTACTGCTTCTGCTGCTCTCTCTCTCTCTCTCTCTGCAGTGAGTGTGTGTGTGTGTGAGTGTGTTTGTGTTTGAGAGAGTGAGGGAAATGAGGAAACAAATGGGAGTAACACAAAACCCCCTCCTCTCTCACTCTTTCCTCATTAATGAGGTAAGGTTCACCCCATGCTCCCCATACCCTCTCACACACACAAAGTCAACATTTCCACAAAAGAAATAAAACTCCTTTATAAATTCATTTACATTAAAAAAAAGAAAACCATCATGCTTAAAACCCATACTATTAACAACCATAACTCTTAAACAAACCTAACACTAGATTAGAGAAATGGCTAACCCCAAAATAACCCTAGTTATCATGCACAAGTGTGTGTGTGCCTAATAAAATTCTAATAAAATACACAATAATTAGGATAAAATATTTAAAAACCAATTTGGTAAACTTTTTATTAAAAACTATATATTAAAATATAATTAGCTACAAAACACATTCTAAGGTGTTACACCATACACCAAGAACATGTCTCTAGTCCTTCGCAAGTACTTGAGAATGTTCTTCACAGCTATCCAGTGACTCTCTCCAGGATCTGTTTGATACCGACTCACTACACTTAGTGAGAATGCTACATCGGGTCTGGTACATAGCATCGCAAACAAGATAGAGCCAACAGCCGAAGCATAGGGTATCCCTTGCATGCGAGCTCTCTCCAAATCAGTCTTGGGTGACATCTCTTTGGAGAGAGTGAGTCCAGAGATCATGGGTTGGTTCCCACGCTTGGATTCTTCCATACTAAACCACTTTAGTTTGCTGTCAATGTACCTGGATTGGGACAATCCCAATATCCATTTAGATCTATCTCTATAGATCATGATTCCCAATATGCAGGAGGCATCACCTAGATCTTTCATTGAGAATCTTTGTGATGAGAAGAGCTTGACTGATTGCAGCATAGGAATATCATTTCCTATCAAGAGTATGTCATCCACGTACAATACGAGGAAGACAACCTTACTCTCTGCCACCTTCTTATAGATACAAGGTTCATTTATTCTTTTGATGAAGTCAAACTCTTTGACTACAACATCAAAACAGATGTTCCAACTCCGCGATGCTTGCTTTAACCCATAAATGGATTTAAGCAGTTTGCACACCTTTCCGCTGCTCCCACTATCTACGAAGCCCTCTGGCTGAGTCATGTACACGCACTCTTCTAAATCACCATTTAGAAAGGCGGTCTTAACATCCATTTGCCAGATTTCATAGTTATGGTATGCAGCAATGGCAAGTAAGATCCGGATAGACTTAAGCATAGCTACTGGAGAAAAAGTTTCGTCATAATCCACACCTGGTCGTTGACGAAAACCCTTTGCTACAAGTCTAGCTTTGAAAGTCTCAACTTTTCCATCTACACCAAATTTCTTTTTAAAAATCCACTTGCTCCCAATGGGTTTTACCCCTTCAGGAGCATTTTCCAAAGTCCATACTTTATTGGTGTATATGGATTCCATCTCAGATCTCATTGCATCCAGCCATTTCACAGAGTCACCACACGTGATGGCCTGCTCGAAACTAGTCGGGTCATCATCTTCCATGATGCAATCCTCGCTTCCACCATCAATGAGAAAACAGTAGTATCTCTCAGGTGGACGAGAAACCCTACTAGATCGGCGGAGAGGCTGGGGTTCGTCGGGTACTACTGAATCTTCTGGTTCCAACAAATCATCAGTTGTAGTTTGTGGTGCTGGAACCTCTTCCAGCTCTACCTCTTTGCCACTAATTTCTTTTGCAAGAAATTCCTTTTCCAAAAAGGTGGCATGTTGAGCAACAAACACTTTTTGTTCCTCAGCGTGGTAGAAAAAATATCCTTGAAAATTCTTTGGATATCCCACAAATTTGCAAAGAACTGACCGTGCCTCGAGTTTGTCCGAATTTTTCCTTTTGACATAGGCCGGACAACCCTATATCTTAACTCGTTTAAAATATGGTCTCTTCCCACTCCATATCTCATATGGTGTGGTAGGTACAGATTTAGACGGAACTAGATTCAATATGTATATGGCTGTCTCAAGCGTATACCTCCAGAAGCAAATAGGTAACTCAGCTTCGCTCATCATAGATCGCACCAAATCAAATAGAGTGTGATTTCTTTGTTCCGATACACCGTTGTGCTGTGGTGTATAAGGAGGAGTAAGCTGAGAGAGAATCCCATTCTCTTTTAGATAATCTAGAAACTCATTGCTTAAGTATTCACCTCCTCGATCAGATCGAAGAATTTTAATACTCTTGCCCGTTTGATTCTCTACTTCGTGCTTATATTCTCTGAATTTCTCAAAAGCTTCAGACTTGTGTTTCAACAGGAACACATGCCCGTATCTTGAGAGATCGTCAGTGAATGTAATGAAATAGGAAGAACCGTTCCTGGCGTGTGTAGACATGGGACCGCATACATCACTATGTACCAGTCCTAAGAGTTCCGTAACTCTTTCTCCGTGTCCACTAAACGGAGCTTTGGTCATTTTTCCTTTGAGACATGAATGGCAAGTATCATAAGATGAAAATTCGAATGAATTCAAATATCCATTTTTATGTAACTTAGCTAGCCGTGTCTCATTGATATGGCCAAGTCTACAATGCCACAAGAAGGATTCATTCATTTCTGAACTTTTCCTCTTGTGTGTGTTTTGTATATTGAGGACTGTATTCTGATTTAGAATGAATATGCCATTATGTAACGAGCCTGATGCAATCAACTTTTGGTCTAGGAATATGTTCATAACATTATCCTTTACTACAAAATTATATCCTTCTTTACTTAATAAAGAAACTGATATAATATTGCACATCATGTTCGGTATATAATAGCACTCATTTAGAATCAGTGTATTACGACTTGGCAATACAAGGTGATATTCGCCAACTGCTTTGGCTGCAATACTTGCACCGTTTCCTACTTGAACGGAATGATCACCCTTTCCCAGTTCTCTACCTTTTCGTAGCCCATGTAACAATTTACATATGCGGGATCCTGATCCGGTATCTAATACCCAGGACGTAGGGTGAACTGAGAAACGGTTCTCAATAACTAACACACCTGAAGAAGATGCATCAGCATGCATGTTCTTTTGGGCGGCTTGAGAATCCAAATATTCTCCTATTCCCTGTTTAGTCTTATAACTCTTATAAGAAAGAACGAGTCCAACGTTCCCTTGTTCAGTATAATAAGCGGGTTCAGTCAATACATCCGTATTATTATCTTGATTATGGCCTGACATGGTCGCTACATGGAGAGAGAGAGAAGAAAACACTTTAGCGTATGCTCCTGCAAGATTAGATTGGTTATTATCTTATCTAATCAGGATGTCTCCCACTGTTTTTATCAAATCTACCTTCAAACCCTAAAAGGTAAGATTAGCCGGGATTAATTACACCCTACAATTTCGTCAATCTTTCAGCCAGATCAGTGTCGGTACTTGAGGGAGGTTCTCCGTGCTTTCGCACGGACCTAATTAAAGTAAACCTCATTTTCCGAGAGGCGTAACCCCGTTAACACTTTTCTAGACCTACTTGATCGGCTAATTGTCCTGTGTAAAACTCTCCCAGGAGTAACTCTTACTCGCAGTGCGTATCGGGATCCAACTATCTCATAGGAGGTATGCAATCTCATTGCAAATTTCAACACTTGAAATTCCCGATAATATTTTGCCCATAGCGATCTATGACCTTGACTAAGTCAACAAACCATAAATCGCAAGTTAAGTTCAACCCGTACATTTCCCGATTGAATTAAACCCACCCGTATGACCATTGACTGAGTCAACAAGGCCGTGCGAATACCCTAATCCAATTGTTAGTGTATATGCCCTATAGGCCATTACTGTATCATACTAGTATGTATATTACTTGATGGAAGCTTGGGATATTCACAGTTGTATATACAATCTTGCTCGAAATGGTAGTATGCTACTTGGTTTGTCTCTGCTTTAATATGTGCATGTGTTTCTTTTAGCATATCGCTTATATACATATTAGTAGAGCGCGTAGGATCTTTGCTTGATTACCAGCGTTGTGATGGCGCTCACACTCGTGGGGGCTGGGTAATCCATAAGCACATCCTTATACAGGTCCCTAGTCGTAGGACTATCGAGACAGGACATCGATACTCCGGAGTAGACTAGCGTATGCGCTTTTCATCCCAGCTGGGAGACGGTCTGTCCCACAGCCGTCAGTACGTCGTACTTGAGATAGTATGCGGGTGCTCGTTAGGTTACGAGTACACTGGACTGGACCCGTCGGGAACTGCTGGTTGGTATTATACCTATCATCAGTTATCAGTTCGCAGGTGACATGAGTACAGCTTAGTCCGCTGACTTGACACTGTCACTTCGCCTCGAGTGTGTTCCCACTGTACTTTGATTACTACCCTACCACGGCTCAAAGGAGTCGTGCAAACAGGTAGTAGTTGGGTGCTGTCCCGAAGCACTTGGAGGCAGTGACGGTTAGATAGGATTCGTCTCTCCCGGTATTGGGGGTTGACATCGCGCTGTGTCAAGGAGAGCCATTACACAAGTAGTCCCTGGCCAGGGCAAGAGAGATATACTGGTAGGTTTCCAGTATTATCTCAGGGTGTTCTGGGCTACACTCCGACACGACTTGTACCGCTATTAGGAGACTGACGTTTACCGCCCCCCTAGGCCCGCCATGCGATGTATCAGACGAACAGACCGGACTGTACGGAGACTGTCACATACAGGCTTGTAGGAGTTCAGATGGGATCACCTCGTCAGCCTTCTTATCGGCATCTACCTGGGGACCGTTACGTACAGGTAGTGCCGCTTGCGGTCTGTGGTTAAACCCACTGCCAGCGTAGTGTCGAGTCTTTAGAGTCCCATACAGAGAGTTATTTGCCTTTAGGCAAAATGAGTAGAGGTCGCATGGTTTTGCGACAGGGTTCTTTTACATCCGCGCACTTGTGCACGTTTGCTGTCCGGACAGTTTATACTAACGGGCTTTGGTTTAAGCCAGATCCTAGTATATGATTTGGGATTGGTTTTATCTCATTGTATTCGTGTTCCTCGGATCACGAATACGGGTGCGTATGGACAGTTGACTGAGACAGAGGCAGAGGACTTTGATTAGGGTTAATGACCATTGTCATTTTCTTAACCCTAATACTTATGTGTGTATTATGAATAATTGATATTAGTTAAATATAATTGTGCATGGTTAGGGTTGTTGACCTTTTGACCATACTTGACTTGTTGACCTAGGTTGACACTTTGACCATCATCATTCCATATAAAAGATGCTCTTTGATCCTTGCAATTTGCATTAAATATGAAATGATAATGGTCAAGTCTTGATTAACCATGACAATTATCTAGCTAATTATCTAATTTCATAATTCACCCATATTAGAGAGAATGGTTCATTTTATTCTCTCATTCTATCATATAGATTCTCTCTCCTCCTCTTCCTCTCTCTCAAGCTCTTCCCTCTCATGAGTTGAGAAACACATGAGCTTGAGATAAACCTCTCTAAAGTAATCTCTACTCTCATCTAAGGTTCGAGGATTGGCACTTCTAGCATCTTAGTTACTTCTAGCTTGAAGTTGAAGCCAAAGGTTCAGGCTCTCGGGTGTGTCCTTCTTCGACCAGAGAAGGCGACAAGGTGATCTCTTTCTTCCACTCCAAGGAGCAAGGAGAGAAGGACAAAAAGCCCAAAGTATAACCTTTCTTCCATGTAGCTAATACTAGTTAGCTTGTAGTTAGTTTTTGTTTAGCAAAGAACCTCCTTTAGTTAGTCCGTGTTGCCTAGTACCGTAAAAATCCGATTTTTATTCCTTTTTCCGCCTCCCCGCAAGCACCGAGGTGGGCAACGTGGACTTACAGTGATATTAGAGCCTAACTAAACATAAACTAACTAGTTAGTAAAGTGTATAGAAGTTCGATCGGTAAAAATCGCAAAACTAAAATTTCAAAAACCTAGTTTCTGCCGATTTTTAAATCTGCTCTAAAAATAATAAATCACATATTAAAAATCGGCTCAGGGTTTTTACAGTACACACAAGAAAAACGAACCAGCGAACCGACCAACCGACCGCGGTTCCGCGGCCGAGTTGACTCGGCCGCGGCTCGTTTCTCTTGCAGTGTTCTTATTTCATGGTTTTGGGATTTTTAAGATATTTTACTTCTGCCCAGATATTCCAGAATTGAAAATTGTATTTGGGGTGGCTATAAATCCGTATTTTTGATCGAACTTTACTATACTTTGACTATTGGGTTATATCTAAGTTGTTTATATGTATTTAACGTCTACTAATCGCTATACGTCGATTAGTGGGGGTTTTACATATCTGTGATCTTTAATGCTTATTGGTTTTTGTATATGAACTCGGTGGATTGTCGCGGATGAATAGCCGGGGTGGATGTGAGATGAGAGTTTCCTTTTTCTTTCATTCATTGTAATATGTAAATTGATGTAATATTATTTATTTGGCCGCACAACCGGGTCGGGGTTGTAGCCGTCATTGTATAATTTCTTTTTACTGTTTTTTCTCCTAAGATAGACCCATGGTGGGGTGCACAAACTACCGGGTATCTCGAAGTGCCGTGTGGCCTACTCACATCGTTGAGGGAGGTTGCTTCGCTTCGGGTACTTGGCGGGTAGTTTGCCGCACCCGTAGGGGTCTTGGGTGGGGTATTGGCTATCCATCGCGACCGTGTAATCCGCTTTTCGTTGCAGGCTCGAACGAATCGCGGATTCCTAGTATATCTAAAGTGTTCATCTGTGATCTGTATTGACTATCATTGCTATATATTTATATATGATAACTATTTAGGTGTTGCTTATGTTTTGCATCCGCGCTAGTCCTGCCCCTGCACTGTCGTTAGTTAAGTAACCTAACGGGTGATGACGAGACCCCGTGGCGAATGCGGATGGCATAAGCGTACACCATATTTTGGTTGTTTTCTACAATGGTAAGATTAACTGATGGGACGCATTAAACTTAATGCAAGAAAATAAACCAAGTAAAAGTCGAATGGAACACTTTGAAAACCACTCGGTTCTTTTCAAAACTAAACTTTTAAATGCGGAGCTTGAACCACACTTTTTAAAAGCTATCTCGTTCCATCGATTATATCAAGTTCACTACGTTCACGGTTTCGCCAAAACCATTCGTAGCCCTCCGTCATTCCACATGAATGGTCAAAAAGTATTCAAGCTATGTATTTTGGCCAAAGTCAAGGCATAGTGATTGGTAGCTATTGGGTATTCATATGCAGCATAGGTAGATGCGTTGGTTTGGGACAGTCATGCTGCCATTTTGGCCAAAGTCAAGGGTAGGTACGGGTGGGTCCAAATTAACCAGGAGAATGATGGGTAGAACTTGACATGTGACTTATGATATTTTGGCCAAAGTCAAGGTCATAAGAGCATGGGGCAAAAATCCACATCGGGAGTTTCATAAGTACTGAAACTTGCTAGCGCTGCATACCATTTGGAGTGTGATGATTATGGTAGGATTCCTTCGGTTTTATCACGCGATGATATTTGGATCCCGATCCTACTGTGAGTATATGCTACTCCTCGGAAAATCTCTCACTTAACGATCAATGCTATAAACCTATTAGGTGTCTAGAAAGGTGTTAGCGGGGCTACGCCCACAGGGAAAAGAGGTTACTTAATTAAGGAACTTCGCGAAAGCGTTGGAAAACCTCCCTCGAAGTACCGACACTGGCCTGGCTGAACGGTTAAGCAAGTATTGTACGGTGAGATTGATCCCGACTAATTCTTTCTTTATGGTTTGAGAAGGGATTCGAGAGACAGTGGGAGCCATCCTGTTTAGACAAACTAAAAACCACTCTAAACTTGCAAGAGCATCATGCTAAAGTGTTTCTTTTCTCTCTCTTAATTGCAGCGACCATTCAACATTACCGGACTTAAATTATTACTAGATAAAAACATACTGACAGGGCCAAACTACAAAGATTGGCTCAGGAATGTCAAGATGGCAATCACTTACGACAAGTTGGGGTATGTCCTTACCACCAAAGCTCCCCCCGTCCCAGGTCCCACCTCCAGCGTCGTGGATGTAGAAATCTGTAAGACATAGGAGATTGACTGCGCGAAGGCTAGATGCCTCGGGCTTGCCTCGATGGACAACGAACATCAGAGGAGGCACGAGAATATGGACCTAGAGTCCATATTTCTTCATACAAAAGAACTGTATGGAGAGCAGTCTCGTATCACCAGATACGAAGTGTCGAAGAAGCTATTTTCGGCGGATTGTCCGTCGGATCATCGGTAGCGGAACACGTGCTTAAGATGATTGGCTACATAGAGGAGCTCGCGGACCTAGGGACTACGTTGGAGAATGAACTTTACACTGATTTGATTCTTCGGTCCCTTCCTTCCACCTACGCCCAGTTTGTCCTAAACTTCAACATGTAAGGAAAGGAGGTAGAACTTTCCGAACTTCTGAACATGTTGAGGAGTGCTGAGGGCACCCTACAGAAAGGTAGGGAAACATCCACTTTGTTTGTAGGAGGATCTTCCTCTTCTAGGTCCAGGGCAAAAGCCAAGGGAAAGAAGAAGAAAGCCCCCGCCAAACCAAGGGGCGGTGTCAGTAAAGTGGATACGAAGGGAAAAGGAAAGGCAACAAAGGTAGCGGGAAAGCTGGTGGGGAAGGAAGAATGCTTCTACTGTCACAAAAGTGGACACTGGAAACAGGATTGCAAAGCTTGGAAGGCCAGAACCCAGGATCTGAAGCGAGTTGCGGCTTCAGCTTCAGGTGTGTATGTTATTGAAAACTGTCTATCAATAAACTCTACATCTTGGGTATTGGATACCGGATCAGGATCTCATATCTGTAATTCCTTGCAGGCGTTGAGAAAGCGTAGAGTTTTGAAAGCAGGTGATATGACCCTCAGAGTTGCAAACGGAGCTAGCATGGATGCTGAGGCCGTGGGGGACTATCACCTGGGATTGTCAGATGGACACTTTTTAGTTTTGCGTAGTTGTTATTTTGTACCAAATGCAACCTGTAATATCATTTCTGTATCTTTATTGTCTAAAGAAGGTTATGAATTTGCATTTGTAAGTAATGTTGTGAACATTCACCTTAATCAAGTTCTGATTGGGTCAGGTACATTAAACAACGGTATATACGTTTTAAACCAACTACAGATTTTCAATGTCCAGAATACACACAAAAGAAAGTCTCCAGAAATCAATAAAACTTTCTTATGGCATTGTAGACTGGGTCACATCAATGAGAGAAGGTTGACTAAGTTACATACAGAAGGATATTTGGATCCGTTCGAATATCAATCGTATGTAACTTGTCAATCCTGTCTCAAAGGAAAGATGACAATGACTCCGTTCACTGGACACGGAGTAAGAGCGAGCGAGCTCTTGGGACTCGTACACAGCGACGTGTACGGTCCAATGTCTACGCATGCACGAAGCGGTTATTCTTACTTCATTACTTTTACGGATGACTTTTCAAGGTACGGATATGTCTTCTTAATGAAACATAAATCCGAGGCTTTTGAAAAATTCCAGGAATATAAGAATGAAGTAGAAAAACAAACAGGCAAAAGTATCAAGGCACTGAGATCTGATCGAGGTGGTGAATACTTGAGTGCCGAGTTTCTGGGTTACTTAAAAGAGAATGGAATTCTCTCTCAGCTTACTCCTCCATACACTCCGCAACATAACGGTGTATCGGAGAGACGGAACCGAACCCTATTGGATATGGTACGGTCCATGATGAGTAACGCTGAGTTGCCGCGATCGTTCTGGGGATATGCGCTAGAATCAGCTGCATACCTTTTGAACCGAGTTCCAACTAAGACTGTGCCTACTACACCATATCAGATGTGGTGTGGGAAGAGACCCTATCTTAATCACATTAAGACATGGGGATGTCCAGCTTTTGTCAAAAAGCAGCATGCGAACAAGCTCGAGGCACGCTCAGTACAGTGCAAGTTTGTGGGCTATCCAAAGAACTCCAAGGGATATTTCTTCTATTGCGAAGAGGAACAAAAGGTTTTTGTTTCTCACCATGCCCACTTTCTAGAACACCAGTTCATAGAAAAAGAAATAAGTAGGAGCGCAATTGAACTGGAAGAAATTCCAGAACCACGAACTATTACTGAAAGCTTAGTAGAACCAGAGGGTTCGAAAGATCAGGGCATTCCCACGCCACTCCGCAGGAGTAGTAGGCAGTCTCATCCGCCCGAGAGATACTACGGTTTTCTCATAGACGGGGATAGAGAGGATTGCATCATAGATTGTGATGAGCCTACTAGCTTCCAGCAAGCCATTCAGAGCGTTGACTCGGTAAAATGGCTGGATGCAATGCGGACCGAAATGGAGTCCATGTACACCAATAAAGTATGGACGTTGGACATTGCTCCAGATGGTAAAACCCGTAGGATGCAAGTGGATCTTCAAAAGGAAGATTGGTGTAGATGGACAGGTTGAGACCTATAAAGCTAGACTGGTTGTGAAGGGTTTTCGTCAGCGACCTGGTTTGGACTATGACGAAACCTTTTCTCCAGTAGCTATGCTGAAATCCATTCGGATCCTTCTTACCATTGCCGCCTTCCACGATTATGAGATTTGGCAGATAGACGTAAAGACCGCTTTTCTAAATGGAAATTTAGAAGAGTGTGTCTATATGGACCAGCCAGAGGGTTTCATTCAAAGTAGGAGCAGCGGAAAGGTGTGCAAGTTGCTTAAGTCCATTTATGGACTAAAGCAGGCATCGCGGAGTTGGAACATCTGTTTTGATGAGACGGTCAAGGAATTTGGCTTTATCAAAAATCCAGATGAACCATGCATCTATTGTAGATTTGTAGCGAGAACTGTAGTATTCCTCGTTTTATACGTGGATGACATTCTCTTAGTAGGAAATGACATTCCTATGCTACAATCTGTCAAAGGGTTCTTGTCACACGGGTTCTCCATGAAAGACCTGGGTGATGCCTCATACATTCTGGGGATCCGGATCTATCGTGACAGATCCAAGAGGATTTTGGGACTCTCACAGTCCAGGTACATCGACACCATACTGAAAAGATTCAGTATGGAAGATTCCAACCGCGGTAATCTACCGGCTTGTCACGGGATCACCCTCTCCAAAGAGATGTCTCCCAAGACTGATTTGGAGAGGGATCGCATGTCTATTATACCCTACACTTCTGCGGTAGGCTCTATAATGTATGCGATGTTGTGTACCAGACCAGATGTGGCTTATGCACTGAGTGTGGTAAGCAGGTATCAGTCAAACCCTGGGGAGAAACACTGGATAGCGGTAAAGAACATTCTCAAGTAGCTGAGAAGGACTAAGGAGATATTCTTGGTGTATGGTGGAAAAGACCTCCAGATTGAGGCCTTTGCTGACTCCAGCTTCCAGAGTGACAAGGATGATTCCAAGACCATGTCGGGTTTTGTCTTTACCCTCAATGGAGGGGCGGTGTGTTGGAAGAGCTCCAAACAGGAAACCGTTGCTGACTCGACTATCGAAGCGGAATACATCGCTGCATCTGATGCCGCAAAAGAAGCTGTCTGGATGAGGAAGTTCATGAAAGAACTTCAGGTGGTTCCGTCCATTGATGATCCAATACCTCTGTATTGCGACAACAACGGGGCTATAGCTTTAGTGAAGGAACCCAGGTCTCATCAGAAATCCAGACACATCTTGAGGCGGTATCACCTGATCAGGGAGATCGTTGATCGCCAGGAGATCGAGGTTCGGAGGGTTGCTTCAGAAGATAACACTGCAGATCCATTAACAAAGGCCTTACCCCAGACTCAGTTCGAGCGGCTGATCGAGATGATAGGTCTTCGATACGCCAGTACATGGCCTTAGTGCAAGTGGGAGATTGTTAGTGTATATGCCCTAGAGACCATTACTGTATCATACTAGTATGTATATTACTTGATGGAAGCTTGGGATATTCACATTTGTATATACAACCTTGCTCGAAATGGTGGTATGCTACTTGGTTTGTCTCTGCTTTAATATATGCATGTGTTTCTTTTAGCATATCGCTTATATACATATTAGTAGAGCCCGTAGGATCTTTGCTTGATTACCAGCGTTGTGATGGCGCTCACACTCGTGGGGGCTGGGTAATCCATAAGCACATCCTTATACAGGTCCCTAGTCGTAGGACTATCGAGACAGGGCATCGATACTCCGGAGTAGACTAGCGTATGCGCTTCTCATCCCAGCGTGGGAGACGGTCTGTCCCACAGCCGTCAGTACATCGTACTTGAGATGGTATGCGGGTGCTCGTTAGGTTACTAGTGCACTGGACAGGACTCGTCGGGAATTGCTGGTTGGTATTATACCTATCGTCAGTTATCAGTTCCCAGGTGACATGAGTACAGCTTAGTCCGCTGACTTGACACTGTCACTTCGCCTCGAGTGTGTTCCCACTGTACTTTGATTACTACCCTACCACGGCTCAAAGAAGTCGTGCAAACAGGTAGTAGTTGGGTGCAGTCCCGAAGAACTTGGAGGCAGTGACGGTTAGACAGGATTCGCCTCTCCCGGTATTAGGTGTTGACATCACGCTGTGTCTAGGAGAGCCATTACACAAGTAGTCCCTGGCCAGGGCAAGAGAGATATACTGGTAGGTTTCCAGTATTATCTCAGGGTGTTCTGGGCTACACTCCGACACGACTTGTACCACTATTAGGGGACTGACGTTTACCGCCCTCCTAGGCCTGCCATGCGATGTATCAGACGAACAGACCGGACTGTACGGAGACTGTCACATACAGGCTCAGTAGGAGTTTAGATGGGATCACCTCGTCAGCCTTCTTATCGGCATCTACCTGGGGACCGTTACGTACAGCTAGTGCCGCTTGCGGTCTGTGGTTAAACCCACTGCCAGCGTAGTGTCGAATCTTTAGAGTCCCACACAGAGTGTTATTCGCCTTTAGGCAAAATGAGTTGAGGTCGCATGGTTTTGCGACAGGGTTCGTTCACATCCGCGCACTTGTGCACGTTTGCTGTCCGGACAGTTTATACAAGCGGACTTTGGTTTAAGCCAGATCCTAGTATATGATTTAGGATTGGTTTTATCTCATTGTATTCGTGTTTCTCGGATCACGAATACGGGTGCGTATGCACAGTTGACTGAGACAGAGGCAGAGGACTTTGATTAGGGTTAATGACCATTGTCATTTTCTTAACCCTAATACTTATGTGTGTATTATGAATAATTGATATTAGTTAAATATAATTGTGCATGGTTAGCGTTGTTGACCTTTTGACCATACTTGACTTGTTGACCTAGGTTGACACATTGACCATCATCATTCCATATAAAAGATGCTCTTTGATCCTTGCAATTTGCATTAAATATGAAATGATAATGGTCAAGTCTTGAATAACCATGACAATTATCTAGCTAATTATCTAATTTCATAATTCACCCATATTAGAGAGAATAGTTTATTTTATTCTCTCATTCTATCATATAGATTCTCTCTCCTCCTCTTCCTCTCTCTCAAGCTCTCCCCTCTCATGAGTTGAGAAACACATGAGCTTGAGATAAACCTCTCTAAAGTAATCTCTACTCTCATCTAAGGTTCTAGGATTGGCACTTCTAGCATCTTAGTTACTTCTAGCTTGAAGTTGAAGCCAAAGGTTGAGGCTCTCGGGTGGATCCTTCTTCGACTAGAGAAGGCGACAAGGTGATCTCTTTCTTCCACTCCAAGGAGCAAGGAGAGAAGGACAAAAAGCCTAAGGTATAACCTTCCATGTAGCTAATACTAGTTAGCTTGTAGTTAGTTTTTGTTTAGCAAAGAACCTCCTTTAGTTAGTCAATGTGCCTAGTACCGTAAAAATCCGATTTTTATTCCGTTTTCCGCCTCCCCGCAAGCACCGGGGTGGGCAACATGGACTTACACCAATCACATCTCTTGTTTTAGCAGATAAACACTACTTAGCTACCGTACACTACGCCTTGACTAAGTCAACACACATAGCACGAATACTAAATAATATCTATCTGAAATGACGGAGGGCTACGCAGGTTTTTCAGAAAACCATGAGCGTAATGAACTTGATATCTTCGTAGAATCATGTGAAATTTTGAAATGGAGTGTTTTTGAGGCTTTCATTAGTTTTGCTAAAGAGGCCACTCCCGGTGAAGGGATCTCGGCTCTTTCCTCATCGAATAAGTTGCAGGACATATCATATATATCATTGTGCAAAGCAAAAACTCTAAAAGCAATCAAAAGACAAACCGAGTTTTGTAGCATCTGCCCGTTTCGCTAAAGAGGTCACTCCCGATGAAGGGATCTCGGCTCTTTCCTTATCGAATAAGGTGCAGGGTATATCATATATACCGCTATGCAAAGCAAAACTGTAGCTACCCATTTTATAAAGTTTTGATTCTACAACATCTTTTATTCTTATCAATCTCATTAATAAAAATCCCATCAGCTTATGCTTCCTAAGCATCACAGAAGAAACGAAAGCAGTAATATTTATATATCAACATATATATATATATATATATATAGTATAAGCATTCGTCTCACGCAGTAATATGATCTCATCACAGAACATTGCAGCAGAAGAACATATATGAAATATTGGATATACTAGGACGTCCGTGTTTTCAATACGAGCCGGTATAAAACACGGATTCCACGGTCGCGATGAATAGCCAAACCCACATCCCAAGACCCTACGAGAGCGGCAAGTAACACTGCCAATTCTAGGGTTAGGAGACCCGGTCTCGACTCCTCGAGATGGCCTCCTACTGGACCCTAGAACCCGGTTACTTGTGCTCCCCTCCTTGGGTCTACCTAATGCGGAAAAGTAAATAATATACAATGGTGACATCAACCTCATCCCGGAAGTGCCCCAATAAAAGAATATTACATACAATTGAATTTTATATGAATGAAAATAAAAACCCTCATCTCACATAAAACCCCCGGCTATTGAGAACACGACGATCCAATATAACATATCACAGCAACACATAATATCACATATCATCAACGTAAGTAAGTATGCATACACCGATCGTCGTTGTCGTATAGCAACGAAAACCGGCAATACAACTACATACTACACTTACGGTCACAGAAAAGAAATTGTAAAACTACAATATTTGGAATCCACAATCACTTTAGACATCGTAAATCCGAAATATCACATACTTCCCATTTCATGCCTAACACAATGAATTCGACATATTGTATCACATTCCAGATAAATAGACAGTATTAAACTTTCCGAACAGATAATCAAATACCCAAAATTTCCTAAATTGCTCAACACTTGAGCGGAGTTCAAATAATCCGGAATGTGTTATAGTAGTAGCGGTCCAGCCGTAGAAGGGTCATGCCAACGCCTCACATGTGGCACGCCGTACTGCCCCAAACCCGAAGGTTCAAAAGGCAGTTCAAGATGGTCACATAATCGAGTTAAGGTTTGTTGTCTTCTAGAGGGTCCACCACAAAACTTGCACGCATTTCCGAAAGATTTAAACTCGAGAAAAGATTCAACACTTGAAAATTTTTCGTGTCGGGAAAAAGTGAGTTAATGATATCCGTTCGAACTTTTTAACAGTTTCTAAATATCCGGAAAAAATAACGAATTTAAATATTCCGATCGAATCTACGATTACAAAATAAACCCCAGAATGTTCAACACTTGAGTCAATTTAAAAATACCCATAAATTATAAACAACAGAATTAGAAATTACTGTGCAAACAGAGAGCATAAATACTACTGTACGGCCGCGGATCCGCGGCCCAAGCAAGGACTGGCCGCGGTTCCGCGGTGGTCCGTACACATTAGACTGTCATTTTGCACCATAATTCATATAATTTCCTGCTGTTATTTTTAGGTATTTTTAATTCAGAAAAATCACAGTTTTTGAAAAATATCCAGAGAGGGGTTTTATTTTGTCGGTTCGGGTTCGATCGGAGTTTTAACTTCGTAAACACGTCGCCTAATGCTCTAGATAGGTTCTGATACCACTGTAGGGTTCCTAGGCACTCTTGTGAGGGTTCATAAGGCATCAAACATGCCCGAATAAAATTTTAGACGTGCCGAACAACCCAAAGCCGGGATCTTTGCTAGATTATTAGGGTTTAACATGCAAGTAAACATCTTTACTACTAAGTGTGAGGGATTACAACCTTTGTAGTCCGCTCCTTCGCTTCACAAGCTCCGAATAGAAGTCCCTTCGCCGCGATCCATGATCTCCCGGACTCAAGAGAGGCTCCACGACTCGAACGATCCATGATAGCTTGTCGTATTCCTTTTCTCCGATGATCTACGTCGAAGTTGCAATAGCTCAAGCTTTCTCACTCTAATGAGGTGAACACCCTAATCTAATGGGATATATTAGATGAGGATGATGGAGTAGTATTTATGCTTTCTTTTTATATCATTTTCTCACAAGAAATCATCACAAAAGAAATCACAAGTGAGCTCTCTCAAAAACTCAAGAGAGAAGAAGATGAAGAATAATAAGATAAATCCTTTTGTGATGAATATTAGATAAGAATATATGATTGATATGGAACCATGGTCAAGGATGATAGACTTAACCTTTCTAGAGAATAAACTTGAGCTAGGGTTTGGTTAGGTTAAGGATAAGTATCAACCATAATATCTTAACCAAGACAAAAGGAAATCCTTCTAGAATAATCAAGAAGGAGCTAACCCTAATCAAACCCTAATCTCTTTTTATCATCCCTAAACATGTTTCATAATAAATCATATCATGTCACAATAATATATATCACATATATAATATATATTTGCAACAAAAGAAAATAATACATTTAACATATATCGCATATATATATCAATGTATTAATCCGGTGAGAAAATGAAATAATAAAGCGAGCCAATATTAGATAATGTAATACAATATATCATATATATCATTATACATTAAATCATCGAATCAACACTTGATCCGACGATCCGGCTATATCGAATATAACCGACTAATATATCATGTACCGATTCAACGAATCAACACTTGATCCGATATCTCGGTTCATATCTAAATAACGCGAGAATATAATACGGTATCTCATATCGCATTATCCTCGGTCCTGCACATATCACATATGTGCCTCTACTCCGTTTTTCCTGAGCCAAGAAACCTCTGTGTAGGACTCTAAAGAATCGTCAATACGCCGGTAGCAGGTGATGATCATATCAAACATCCACAAACTGCAAGCGGTCAGCAAAACGTAACAGCCACCCAGGTATTGAGCGATCAGAAGATCAACAAGCTAGCCTGTCCGTTCTCCTGTGAATCCAATAAGTAACACTCCCGTACAGTCCGGTCTGTTCGTCTGATATGTCGCATATGAAGTCTAGGGGTGGTATACGTCAGACCCCAGTAACCGATAAGTCGTGTCGATGTGAGGCTCATAACAGGTCGAGAAACTACTGGTAACACTTACCAGTATATCTCTATATCAGCCCTGGCCAGGGACTTCCAGTTATAGCCAATCGAACACAGCACAACATCAACTCCCTATACCGGGAGAGACGAATCCCCTCCTATCGCTCATTGCCTCCATGTGATTCGGGGCTGTACCCAAAAGCCACCGTTTTGCATGCCCTCTTGGACGTGGTAAGGTGGAAATCAAAGCACAGTGGGAATAACACAAGACTCTATGACGATCTCGGGTCTATAGACTACCCTGTACCAGTGTCACCGGAGAACTGCCATCTGACGTGTGGTATATCACCATCTGGGAGTTCTCAGCGAGTCCGTCCAGTGTACCCAGTCTCCACTGAGCACCCGTACACCATCTCTGATGTCAAACATCGATGGATATGGGATCATCCATCGCCCATCACATGGGTCAAGAAGCATATACGCTAGTCTACTCTGGTATATCGATGCCCTGTCTCGATATACCCTCGACTAGGAACAGTTATAGGATGTACTCATCGACTACCGTAGCCCCACTAGTATGACCTCAACACAATCCCAGTAGTCGAGTACAGATCCTAAGGTCTTTATCAACATGTGAAAGAAAGACAGTAAACCAATACAAGTCAACACGTTAAGATAAAGTGAAACCAAATAGCATACTATCATGACGAGCAAGAAAGTCCTCTCTGTATATATCCAAGCATCCATCATAATATACATCATATATACAACAATGGCCTCTAGGGCATATACATAACTAACAATGGATTGGTCCCGCAGCCATTGGTGGAGTGCACCTAAGATTGTATACAGATGCTCACTGGGTGTGAGTACACCGGATAGGACTCGCCGAGAACTGACTGGATAGTATTTATACCTAACGTCAGATAGCAGTTCTCAGGTGACATGTGTGCAGATAGTCCGTTGACTTAAAGTCGTCATTTGTCTCGTGTGAGTTCCCACTGTGCTTTGATTACTACCCTACCACGGTTCAAAGGAGTCTTGCAAACAGGTTTTAGTTGGGCACAGTCCCGAGCCACGTGGAGGCAGTGAGTGACTGTTAGGGATTCGTCTCTCCCGGTATAGGGAGTTGATATCGCACAGTGATCGGTTGGTCATTTCCATAAGTCCCTGGCCAGGGCTGATTGAGAATTACTGATAGATTGATCAGTAGATTCTCGGATGGTGATAGAGCCATACCGACACGACTTGTACGGTTATTAGGGGTCTGACGTTTACCACCTCCCTAGACCATACAAGCTATACTCTTAGACAAACAAACCGGACTGCACGGATATTGTCACGCACAGGCTCAGTAGGAGTTCGGATGGGTATCCTCACCGGCCTTCTTATCGACATCTACCTGGGGACCGTTACGTACAGCTAGTGCCGCTTGCGGTCTGTGGTTAAACCCACTGCCAGCGTAGTAGTCGAGTCTTTAGAGTCCCACACAGAGTTTTCCCAACTCCAGGCAAAATGATATAGAGGTCGTACGGTTTTACGACAAAGGGTTCGGACGCATACGTGTTTAAAACGCACGTACGACATTCGGACAGTTTTTACTAGCCGGTTTTGGTTTAAGCCAGATTCTAGTATCGGGTTATTGGATTTATACAGTCTACAGTTTTTCCGTATTTTCACGGATGCGAGGGGCGTTCTCGTAATTTTCCGAGAAGCTTCTAGAAGGAGGGTGACTAAGGAGGTTAAGGTGGCATTTTCATTTAATGCAAATTGTGACTCATTAGTGTGATTCGCTATGTCATTAATGCATCATTTATTGATTAATGACTCATATGGTGAATCACTCTTGTTGAATAAATGAAGCATGGTGAATAATCATTTAAATTCATTTACTTGATAATTCATTATGTTTTCATATATTCAAGTGAGAAGCTTTTTTATTCTCATTATCATCTCCACCGTCTCTCTCCTCAAGTGCACTCCTTCTTCAAACCCTAATCCTACCTCTCATGAGTTGAGACCATGGATTATGATAGACTAAACACTCCATAACCCAACTCTACATCATCTTAGTTACTTTGGTTAGCAACTAGAGAAACAAAGTTACCTCAAGTCTTGAGGTGTAGCTTGGATTAGGGTACTCGGGTGGATCTTCTATTTCGGTAAGAAGGCCGAGGAGGACGTTAAGATCACAAAGACGAAGGACTAGAATTGTTAGGTATAATCTCTTTACAAAGTAGCTTAGAACTCTATGGTTGTTGTTAATTATCGTTTAGCAAAGATCTTCGGTTAGTCGATGTACGCTTCTAAACAAGATTGTTTTTCATATTTCCGCCTCCCCGCAACTCGTGGGGTGTTGCACATCGACTTACAGTGGTATCAGAGCCTCACTAAACAATAATTAACTCACTTGCAAAGTCGTATGAATTTCGAACGCAAAACAAATCGGAAAAAACACGGATTTCATGAAGTTTCTGTCGATTTTAAAATGAGGTCCTAAAATTTTTCAGGTTCCTCTAGAATGACTAGCATGAAAATATAAGAACACAGAAGAAAAATGGGCTCCTGAATCGGCCACAATGCCGCGGAACCGCGGCCGATCCCACCGATCCGCCGCGGATCCGCGGCCGAGTTGGGGCCGATTCAGCCCAGTTTTCTTCTGTGCATCTTTTGTGATATTTTGTATTTTCTGGTACTGTTTATTTTCTGCTCAGGTTTCAAATTTACAGAGAAGATTTGGAGTAGAATTTAATATGTTTATTCGATCGAAATTATACGATGTTTGCTTGCTTGATTATATCTTTGTACTGTATTATGTGTTCGTAAACCTCCCCTAACTGCTAGTATGTCGGTTGGCAGGGGTTTGCACATATCTGTAATGTTTATTAACTGTTTGTGGATATGAACTGTATTAGACTATTGTGATGATTAGCCGGGGTTCTGTGATGGGTGTTGTATTAATTCATTCGATGTAATTGTAATAAGTTGTGATATTATTTTGCGGGGCACATCCAGGTTGCGGTTGTAGCCACAGTTGTATTATTTCTTTTTACTGTTTTTTGCTCCTAGGATAGACCCAAGGTGGGGTGCACAAACTACCGGGTATTTCGAAGTGTTTAGTGGCCTACTCATGTCGTTGAGGGATGTTAGTTGTATGTATGCCCTAGAGGCCATTACTGTACATTGGATGTATATTGTAGTGGATGCTGGGACATATATAGGGAGGACTTTCTTGCGCGACATGATAGTATGCTATCTGGTTGATCTTCACCTTAACGTGTATACTGATTGTCTCTCTGTTACATGTTGGTAAAGCCCTTAGGATGTGTACTTGACTACCTGGACTATGATGCGGATCATACTAGTGGGGACATGGTAGTCCATAAGTACATCCTTCAAAGTCCCTAGTCGTGGGTGTATCGAGATGGGGCATCGATATACCAGAGTAGACTAGCGTGTACCTTCTCGACCCATACAGATGGGCGATGGATGATCCCATATCCATTGGTGTTTGACATCGGAGATGATATACGGGTGCTCAGTAGAGACTGGGTACACTGGAAGGACTCGCCGAGAACTCCCAGATGGTATTATACCTCACGTCAGATGGCAGTTCTCTGGTGACACTGGTACAGAGTAGTCTGTTGACCCGAGATCGTCATAGAGTCTTGTGTGGTTCCCACTGTACTTTGAATTCCATCTTACCACGTCCAAGAGGGCGTGCAAAACGGTGGTTTTTGGGTACAGTCCCGAGTCACATGGAGACAATGAGCGATAGGAGGGGATTCGTCTCTCCCGGTATAGGGGGTTGATGTTGCGCTGTGTTCGATTGGCTATAACAGGAAATCCCTGGCCAGGGTTGCTGAGATTTACTGGTAAGTGTTACCAGTAGTTTCTCGAATTGTTATAGACCTCATATCGACACGACTTATTGAGCTATTGGGGTCTGACGTTTACCACCCCTAGGCGAGATATGCGACAGATCAGACAATCAGACCGGACTGTACGGTAGTGTTACTGGTCGGATTCACTGGAGTGTGAGCGGGCTTGCTCGTCGATCTTCAGATCGCTCAATACCCGGGTGGCCGTTACGTTTAGCAGACCGCTTGCGGCTTGTGGGTGCTTGATATGATCATCATCTGCTGCCGGCGTATTGACGAGTCTTTAGAGTCCTACACAGAGGTTTCCTGGCTCAAGCGAAACGAAATAGGAGCGCATATGAGATATGTGCGGGACCGAGAATAATGCGTGTATGTGATACCGTATTTCATTCTCGCGATGAATGTATCGATTAGGTTATATGCGATATACCCTAGTTATCGAATCAAGGGTTGATTCGATAAGCCGATACATTGCATACTAGTCGGTTGTGTGCGACATGACTGGATCATTGAATCAAGTGTTGATTTAATGATTTAATGATTTAATGCATAATTATATATTTGATATATTACTTTGCATTAACTAGTATCGGTTCACTTTAAATGGATTTTCTCACTCGGGTTGTGCGCATTATATATGTGATATGATTTTGTGCACATGCTTGTATCATGTTTGATGATGCATGCTTTTTGGTTAAGTGTAAAGTATTAAACCTTGGTTAATGAAATGGTTAGGATTTATTATTTGTTATCCATTTATCTTATTTAATTATCCATTTATTTTTGATAAATGAATAAAAGAAAGAGAAAAGAATGGTGGCTTCTTTTGTTGCTTAGTTAAAGCTTCATGAAGTTTTGACTTAGTCCACCATTCTTATCTCATCCTTAACCCTAACCATACCACTCAACCATGATTAATTCTCTACACTAAACCATGGTTCTAAGATGATAAGAATGTATTATTCTTTTCATTTTAGAATTATCTTATCATATCTTTTCTTCTTCTTCTTCCTTGAACTCAAGAAGAAAACCTTGAGGTCATCAATGGTGATTGATGCAAATGAGTGAGAAATCCAATTCTAAAGTCTACCCACTTCCTATTTCTTCATCCTCTACCTCTTGCCAAGTAGTAGAGTGTGTTTACTTCACAAGTTTCTTGACTTGGTGAAGTCGGAGCTTGATTTAGCGATGCCTCGACGTAGATCATCTTCGGCATGGACATCGACGACCTGGCTTGCCCATTCTCCGACGAAGCCGACTCTAGAGCCCGGGATGGATTTTGGACAGCGAAGGCACTTCGTTGCGGAGTTATGGAGGTGGACAAACGGATCTACAAAGGTTGTAATTCCGTATCTATTAGCTAAGTTGTTAGCTAGTTTACTTTTCGCCTAGACATCTAGCCATCGATCCGTAGTTTAAGGTTTCCGGCACCTAGAATTTTTAATTTGGCATGTTCGATGCCTTGAGAGACCTCACTAGGCTGCCCAGGAACCCTACAGTGGTATCAGAGCCTAGCTAGAGCCTTAGGCGAAGTCCAGACGGAAATTGAAGTCCGAACGAACCCGAAAACCCAAACCAAACATGCTCTCTGTCCAGATTTTAAAATTGTGGATTTTTCAAGATTAAAAATATCCAGAAAATCAAGCAGGGTTTTCTAAGAATTACTGTAAATTTCGTGGGCCTGATTCAACTTTACCACCGCATTTCCGCGGCACGAGCATGCCTCGTGCGGCGGAAGCGCGGCCGGTTTTGTCGTTTTGTGCATTTTGTTTTCACAGTAATTCTCAGATTTCTGTGCTGATTTTCCTGGGATATTTTTATATTTATTATACAGATGAGTTTTCTGCAGTTGTTTTGGGGTTTCGGAGTTTCGATCGGAATATCAAATTTTGTCTGTGTGGCTTTCCGGATAAATTTTAGAATATGTTAAAAAGTTCGACCGGATATAAATACCCAATTTTTCCCCTGTCGGGAAATTTCCAAGTGTTGGATTTTTCCGTGGTTTAACGATGTTCTAAGTAGTGCAAGTAACGCAATGGACCCTCTAGAAGACAACAAACCTTAACTCGATTATGTGACCGTCTTGAACTGCCCTTTGAACCTTCGGGTTTGGGGCAGTACGGCATGCCACATGTGAGGCGTTGGCTTGACCCTTCTACGGCTGGACCTTTGGTACTGAGGCACGAACGGAATGTTGTTAGACTTATTTCATGTGTTGATCTGTATCGGGAAAACTTGGGTGTTTGACTGTTCGATCGAAAAGTTTAATATTTTCTGTTTATCTGGAATGTGATACAACAATTGGAATTCACAAAAGTTATGTGATAACTGGATGAATGTTATAAACACAGCAATTTAGTCTCACTTGATCGGTTGCCATGGAATTTTGATGTGATCAAAAGTCCGTCGCAATCACGTAGCGTACGTGGATATTCGCCGGTAAACTTAATAGACAGCCTCACTCCATAGCCCTGACCAAGTGACTGTAGGAGAACCCCGTCGCCGAAAGCATCCGTCCGGGTGCTCGCGGTAGCGGTGTTCCGCCTTGGTGCACTTCGTCGACGGTATCAGGGGTGCGGCCGCCTACTGAAGTTTGCGACGAGCATTCGATCAGGATGTCGGGAATCCTGTTGAATTACCCAACTTCATATTGAAAAGAGTTTTCGATTATGAGACTAAAATGTGGGGTTTATAATTGTTAGGCATGCGATGTCTAAGAAATTCATTTGGTCAGGCATGCGATGTCTGAGGTGGTTGCGGATTCCAACTGTTGTAGTTTTACACTTTCTTTTCTGTGACCGTAAGTGTAATATGTGATATCGCCGGTTTCGTTGCTATATGTCAACGACAATTGGGATGGACATATTTACTTACGTTGATGACATGTGATGTTATGTGTTGCTGGATATGTTATATTGGATCGTCGTGTTTGAATAGCCGGGGGTTTTTATGTGAGATGAGTGTTTTTCATTTTCATTCATGTAAAAACTTGTATGTAATATTCTTTTATTGGGGCGCTTCCAGGTAGAGGAAGTTGTCACCGTTTGTATATTATTTACTTTTCCGCACTAGGATAGACCCAAGGAGGAGGGCACAAGTAACCGGGTTCTGGAGTCCAGTGGGAGACCAACTCGAGGAGTCGAGTCCGGGTCTCCTAACTCCAGAATTGGTAGGGTTGCTTGCCGCTCTCGTAGGGGTCTAGGGGTGTGGGTTTGGCTATTCATCACGACCGTGGAATCCGTGTTTTGTACTGGCTCGTATTGAAAACACAGACGTCCTAGTATATCCAATATTTCATATGATTCTTCTGCTGCGATATCTGTGATGTGATAATGTGATGTTCTATGATAGATACTAGATATAGTATATATGATATATTATATAGACGTTACTTATGTTTTACACCCGCGCTAGCCCTGCCCCGCTCTGTCGTTAGTTACCTAACCTAACGGTGCACGAGGGGACATCGAGGCGAATGCGGATGGCATAAGTGTACGTAATATCTATCTGTGATGTTTAGGTACTTAAATGATGGGACTTCATTAATTTGATTAATGAAATAAAAGAAACCTAAAGATGTTGTAGAATCGAATTTCAAAATAAAACAGGTAGCTACAGTTCTTGCTTTGCACAGCGGTATATGCGATATATCCTGCACCTTATTCGATAAGGAAAGGACCGAGATCCCTTCACCGGGAGTGACTCCTTTAGCAATAACTGGCAGATGCTACACCATCGGTTTGTCTTTTGATTGCTTTTAAGAGTTTTTGCTTTGCACAGTGATATATATGATATATCCCGCACCTCATTCGACGAGGAAAGGACCGACGATCCCTTCACCGGGAGTGACTACTTTAGCAAAACTAGAAAAGCCTCAAAAACACTCCATTTCAAAATTCATTCGTTCCTACAACGATATCAAGTTCATTACGCAATAGGTTTTCAGAAAAACCTGTCGTAGCCCTCCATCATTTCAGATAAATCCTGTTTAGTATTCGTGCTGCGTTTGTTGACCTTGTCAAGGCGCAGTGTGCGGTAGCTAACCAGTATTTATCTGCTTATGCATATGATGCAGATTGGGTTAGGGTAGTCGTGCGGCCTTGTTGACCTTGTCAAGGGTCGTGCGGGTGGGTTTGATTCAATCAAGAAATGACGGGTTGAACTTGACTTGCGGTCTATGGTTTGTTGACCTTGTCAAGGTCATAGATCGTTTGGGGAAAAATATTATCGGGAATTTCAAGTGTTGAAATTTGCAATGAGATTGCATACCTTCTATGAGATAGTTGGATCCCGATACCCGCTGCGAGTAAGAGTTACTCCTGGGAGAGTTTTATACATTACAATTAGCCGATCAAGTAGGTGTCTAGAAAGGTGTCAACGGGGTTACGCCTCAGGGAAAACGAGGTTTACATTAATTAGGTTCGTGCGAAAGCACGGGGGACCTCCCTCAAAGTACCGACACTGGCCTGGCTGAAAGATTGGCGAACTTGTAGTGTGTAATTAATCCCGGCTAGTCTTTCCTTTTAGGGTTTGAAGGAAGATTTGATAAAAAGCAGTGGGAGCCATCCTGATTAGATAAAATAATAACCAATCTATTCTTGAAAGAGCGCACGCTGAGTGTTTTCTTCTCTCTCTCTCCTGGTAGCGACCATATCACGCCTTAATCAAGATAATAATACGGATATTTGACCGAACCCGCTTGTTATACTGAGCTGGGGAACGTTGGTCCCGCTCCAACTTATAATTGTTATAAGACAGAGCAGGAAATTGGGGAATACCAGATTTCCCGTGCCGCCCAAACGAAGAGAGTGCATGTTGATGCATCATCTTCGGGTGTGTTCATTATACAGAACTGTTTCTCAGTATCCTCTGAATCCTTGGTATAGGATACCGGATCAGGATCCCAGATATGTAAGATGTTACATAGGGCTACAAAATGGTAGAAAAACTGAGAACGGGTGATAAGTTTCATGAGGCAGAAAACGGGGCAATTGTTGCAGCCAAGTCTGTTGGTCACTGTCACCCTGTATTGTAATACATTGATTCTGAACGAATGTTATTAGATACCGAACCTGATATACAAAATTATATCAGTCTCTTTATTAGTAAAGAAATGATAAAATTTTGTATTGTTGGATAATGTTTTGAACATTTCCTATATCAAAAGTTGATCGGTTCAGGCACGTTATCTAAAAGGATTAATGTTCTAAATCAAACTACAGTTCTTGGTATATAGAACACACACAAGAGGAAGAGTTCAGAATTGAACCATTCCTTCTTGAGGTATTGTAGACTAGGTCATATCAATGCGGCCCGACTAGCTGGAGTTACATAAAGATGCATATTTAAATTGGTTTGAATTTACATCTTGTGAAACTCGCCAGTCATGTCACAAAGATAAGATGACCATAGCTATGTTTATTGGAAACATAGAAAGAGTTAGTGAACTCTTGGGATGATACATGTTGATGTATGTAGGTCCCCTATCTACACATGCCAAGATTGGTTCTTTATACTTCATTACGTTCTTTGATGATCTCTTTAGATTCAGACATATGTTCTTGTTGAAACACAAGTCCGAACCTTTTGAGATATTCACAGAATATAAGATAGAAGTAGAGAACCACAATACGGGTATAAGTATTATGTCCTTTGATGAGATCAAGGAGGAGAATACTTGAGCACGGAAATCCTGGACTATTCTAAAGGAGAATGAGATTCCCTCTCGGCATTACTCCTCCGCATACACCATAGCACGTTGGTATATCGGGGCGGAGCAGATACACCCTATTTGATATGGTGTGCTCTATGATGAGTACTACTGAGTTACCTGTTTCCTTTTGGGAGTTACGCACTTATGAAGCTGCATACCTATTGAATAGGGTTCGAATCAAATCAGTGCTTACCACTTCATATGAGATATGGAAAGGGAAGAGCCCATATCTTAAGTTAGTTAAGATTTGGGGTTGTCCGGCCTATGTCTAAAAGCACAATCCGGACAAGCTCGAGGCAAAGTTAGTTATGTAGAACTGGAAGTGTTCCAACTATACAAACTACAGCAGATGATTTGGTACAACCAGAGGATTCAATAGATACCAACGAACCTCAGCCTCTCCGCCGATCTAGTAGGGTTCCTCACCCACCTGAGAGATACTTTGGTTTCTCTATGACAGTGGGAGCGAGGATTGCATCATGAGATGATGACCCAACTAGCTTCGAGCTGGCCATCAGGAGTGAGACTCTGTAAGAATGGCTGGATGTTTAGCGATCTGAGATGGAATCCATATACACCAACAAAGTATGGACTTTGGTTGCTATATCTGAAGGGTTAAATCCCCATCAGGAGCAAGTATATCTTGAGAAGATTACTTGGTGTACATGGAAGAGTTGAGACTTTCAAAGCTAGACTTGTTAAAGGTCTACATCATTGACCGGGTATGGATGATGATGAAACCTTTTCTAAGGAGCTATGCTTAAGTCCATCCAGATCCTACTTGCCACGGCTACATACCATGACTACGAGATCTGGTGGTTGGGTGTCATGACTGCTTTTCTAAATGATGTTTTAGAAGAATGAGTCTATAAGTACACAGCCAGAGGGCTTCGTAAACAGTGGGAGCAGCGGAAACGTGTGCAAGATGTTTTATCTGATAAAGCAGGCATCGCGGAGTTGGAACGTCTGTTTTGATGTGTTTGTCAAGGAAGTTGACATCATCAAAATGGTAGATGAACCTTGTATAAACAAAAAGGTAGTAGGGAGTATGGTGATAATCCTCGTAGAGTACGTGGATGACATACTCTTGATAAGAAAGGAGTTTCTTATGCTACGCTCGATCAATCTCCGTTTATCACAAAGATTCTCCGTGAAGGATCAAAATGATACCTCCTAAATCCTGAGTTTTGGATCTATGAGATAGATTTAATTGGATGTTAGGATTCTCACTAGTTGAAGTGAGATGGTATCAAGTGATCCTGGGGAGAATCACTGGAAGTGTTCCAGGGTGATAAAGACGACTGAATGTCAGTCGCAGGCATTGTCTTTACCCTCAGTAAAGGGACGGTATGTTGGAAGAGTTCCAAGCTAGATACCGTGACATACTAGACGATAAAGGCTGGATATATCGCTACTTATGATGCTACTAAAGAGGATGTTTGGATGTATAATGGTTCATGAGATGAACTATGTTCCTACCATTGTGAGACAACGGAGTTGTGGCTTATGCCAAGGAACGCCGGTCCCATCAGTGATCCAGACTTATTCTAAGGCAGTATCACCTGATCGTGGAGATGGTTGATCTCCAGAGTGATCGAGGAAAGGAGAGCAGACTTAGAGGATAACGCGGCGGATCCACTCACGAAGGCCTATTCCCAGAGAGAGACTTTTATGGGATGGTTGAGTATGAGATACTTCGACCACTGCTACAGATGGCCCTAGTGCAAGTGGGAGATTGTTAGTTGTATGTATGCCCTAGAGGCCATTACTGTACATTGGATGTATATTGTAGTGGATGCTGGGACATATATAGGGAGGACTTTCTTGCTCGACATGATAGTATGCTATCTGGTTGATCTTTACTTTAACGTGTATACTGATTGTCTCTCTGTTACATGTTGGTAAAGCCCTTAGGATGTGTACTTGACTACCAGGACTATGATGCGGATCATACTAGTGGGGACATGGTAGTCCATAAGTACATCCTTCAAAGTCCCTAGTCGTGGGTGTATCGAGATGGGGCATCGATATACCAGAGTAGACTAGCGTGTACCTTCTCGACCCATACAGATGGGCAGTGGATGATCCCATATCCATTGGTGTTTGACATCGGAGATGATATACGGGTGCTCGGTAGAGACTGGGTACACTGGACGGACTCACCGAGAACTCCCAGATGGTATTATACCTCACGTCAGATGGCAGTTCTCTGGTGACACTGGTACAGAGTAGTCTGTTGACCCGAGATCGTCATAGAGTCTTGTGTGGTTCCCACTGTACTTTGATTTCCATCTTACCACGTCCAAGAGGGCGTGCAAAACGGTGGTTTTTGGGTACAGTCCTGAGTCACATGGAGACAATGAGCGATAGGAGGGGATTCGTCTCTCCCGGTATAGGGGGTTGATGTTGCGCTGTGTTCGATTGGCTATAACAGGAAATCCCTGGCCAGGGTTGCTTAGATTTACTGGTAAGTGTTACCAGTAGTTTCTCGAATTGTTATAGACCTCATATCGACATGACTTATTGAGCTATTGGGGTCTGACGTTTACCACCCCTAGGCGAGATATGCGACAGATCAGACGATCAGACCGGACTGTACGGTAGTGTTACTGGTCGGATTCACTGGAGTGTGAGCGGGCTTGCTCTTCGATCTTCAGATCGCTCAATACCCTGGTGGCCGTTACGTTTAGCAGACCGCTTGCGGCTTGTGGGTGCTTGATATGATCATCATCTGCTGCCGGCGTATTGACGAGTCTTTAGAGTCCTACACAGAGGTTTCCTGGCTCAAGCGAAACGAAATAGGAGCGCATATGAGATATGTGCGGGACCGAGAATAATGCGTGTATGTGATACCGTATTTCATTCTCGCGATGAATGTATCGATTAGGTTATATGCGATATACCCTAGTTATCGAATCAAGGGTTGATTCGATAAGCCGATACATTGCATACTAGTCGGTTGTGTGCGACATGACCGGATCATTGTATCAAGTGTTGATTTAATGATTTAATGCATAATTATATATTTGATATATTACTTTGCATTAACTAGTATCAGTTCACTTTAAATGGATTTTCTCACTCGGGTTGTGCGCATTATATATGTGATATGATTTTGTGCACATGCTTGTATCATGTTTGATGATGCATGCTTTTTGGTTAAGTGTAAAGTATTAAACCTTGGTTAATGAAATGGTTAGGATTTATTATTTGTTATTCATTTATCTTATTTAATTATCCATTTATTTTTGATAAATGAATAAAAGAAAGAGAAAAGAATGGTGGCTTCTTTTGTTGCTTAGTTAAAGCTTCATGAAGCTTTGACTTAGTCCACCATTCTTATCTCATCCTTAACCCTAACCATACCACTCAACAATGATTAATTCTCTACACTAAACCATGGTTCTAAGATGATAAGAATGTATTATTCTTTTCATTTTAGAATTATCTTATCATATCTTTTCTTCTTCTTCTTCCTTGAACTCAAGAAGAAAACCTTGAGGTCATCAATGGTGATTGATGCAAATGAGTGAGAAATCCAATTCTAAAGTCTACCCACTTCCTATTTCTTCATCCTCTACCTCTTGCCAAGTAGTAGAGTGTGTTTACTTCACAAGTTTCTTGACTTGGTGAAGTCGGAGCTTGATTTAGCGATGCCTCGACGTAGATCATCTTCGGCATGGACATCGACGACCTGGCTTGCCCATTCTCCGACGAAGCCGACTCTAGAGCCCGGGATGGATTTTGGACAGCGAAGACACTTCGTTGTAGAGTTATGGAGGTGGACAAACGGATCTACAAAGGTTGTAATTCCGTATCTATTAGCTAAGTTGTTAGCTAGTTTACTTTTCGCCTAGACATCTAGCCATCGATCCGTAGTTTAGGGTTTCCGGCACCTAGAATTTTTAATTTGGCATGTTCGATGCCTTGAGAGACCTCACTAGGGTGCCCAGGAACCCTACAAGGGAGACCGCTTCATTTCGGATACTTAGCGGGTAGTTTGCCGTACCCGTAGGGGTCTTGGGTGGGGTAAAGGCTATTCATCACAACTGTGTAATCCGTCTTTTCTTACAGGCTCAAAAGAAACGTGGATTGCTTGCAAATCCAATAAAGTTTATCTGTGATATGGAATGCCTATTATTGCGCCTGACGAATGTACAATATCTATATATGATAGCTATTTAGACGTCACTTATGTTTTACACCCGCGCTAGCCCAACCCCCGCTCTGCCGTTAGTTAAGTAACCTAACGGGTGATGACGGGACCCCGTGGCGAATGAGTATGGCATAAGAGGACGTTGTATTTTCGTTGTTATCTGTAATGATAGGTTAAAGATGGGACGCATTATTTTTAATGCAAATAAAAATAAAACCTAAACTGAATCGTTGGAACAATTTCTAAAAACCACTCGGTTTTCTTGAAAAAGCAAATTTTAAATGCGGAGCTTAAACCACTCCTTTTAATAAAAGCTATCCTGGTTCCTTCGATCAAATCAAGTTCACTACGTTAACGGTTTTTTGCCAAAAACCAGCCGTAACCCTCCGTCATTTCAAATAGACAGCACATCGTATTCATGCTATGCTTGTTGGCCTACGTCAAGGCATAGTGGATAGTAGCAGTATGGCTTGCTTATTTGTTGCATACATAGATGCATTAGTATAGGACAGACGTACAGCCTTGTTGGCCTACGTCAAGGGCATGTATGATGTACCTAAATTAATCAGGACAATGACGGGTAGAACTTGACTTGCGTCTTATGACTTGTTGGCCTACGTCAAGGTCTATAAGAGCTTGGGGTATAAAAATCACATCGGGAGTTTCCAAACATAAAGGAAACTTGCAGATTTAGCATACCTTCTGGAGTATGGTGACTAGAGTGGCTTCCATCTAGTACATCATGCAATGATAGTTGGATCCCGATCCCACTGATGAGTAGGATTACTCTCGGGAAACATTCTCACTTAACAATCAATGCTATAAACCAAGTAGGTGTCCAGAAAGGTGTTAGAGGGGCTATGCCTCCTGGGAAAAGAGGTTATTTAATTAAGGAACTTCGCGAAAGCTTTGGAAAACCTCCCTCGAAGTACCAACACCAGCCTGGCTGAAAGGTTAAGCAAGTATTGTAACGTGTGATTAAATCCTGACTAGTTCTTCTTTTAGGTTTTGAAGAAGGATTTGAGGGAAAAGTGGGAGCCATCCTGTTTAGATAAACTAATAACTAATCTAAACTTGCAAGAAGCATATGCTGAGTGTTTTCTTTTCTCTCTCTCTAGCAGCTACCATGACAGGACTAAAACTATTACTTGAGAAAAATATACTGACCGGACAGAACTATAAAGATTGGCTAAGGAACGTTAACATTGCACTGACTTATGACAAAGTAGCATATGTTACCACCGTTGTTCCTCCCCTTATCCCTGGACCAGATTCCTCAGTTGTAGACAAGGAAGTTCGCAAAACTTGGGATCTGGATTGTGAGCGAGCTAAGTGTATCGTGCTGGCGTCCATGAACAATGAACTCCAGAAACAGCACGAGAGTATGGATATTGTATCCATCTTCCTCCATGTAAAGGAATTATATAGAGAACACTCCCGTATCGCAAGGTACGAGACCTCAAGGAAACTCTTCCAGATGAGGTTAGCTCCAGGATCTCCTGTAGGAGAGCACGTCCTCAAAATGATCAGCCTCATTGAGGAACTCGCAGACCTGGGATGCGTGCTAAAGAATGATTTGTATATCGACTTTATTTTGCAGTCCCTTCCTCACACCTTCTCTCGGTTCGTGCTTAGCTTCAACATGCACGAAATGGAAGCTGATCTTCCAAAGCTCCTCAACATGTTGAGGGTAGCAGAGACCTCCTTGAAAAAGGAGAAGACCCCCGTTCTGTATGTTGGCCAATCATCCTCTTCTAAATCTAAAGCGAAAGCTAAAGGGAAGAAGAAGATGAAAGCCACCAAACCGAAGGGTGGGGTAAAGAAGGTGCAGGGAAAGAACAAGGCAGGAAGGGTGAAAGCGGATATAAACGAATCCCATTATTGTCACAAGCAAGGGCACTGGAAGAAAGAATGTATGGACTTCAAGGCAAAGGACACGAAGCAAGCGGTTGCTTCTGCTTCAGGTGTGTTCGTAATCGAAAATTGTCTTTCAGTAAACTCTACTTCATGGGTACTTGATACCGGTTCTGGTTCTCACATCTGTAATTCATTGCAGGATCTGAGAAATAGTAGAGTACTGGGGGCAGGTGATATGACTCTCCGGATGGGCAATGGAATGCATGTAGATGCTGTTGCAATAGGGGAGTAACACCTAGGGTTGACTAGTGGGCACAAACTGGTGTTTGTACAGCTTTTTTTGTATTCCCAGTATGCTGTGTAATATTATATCAGTGTCTTTGTTGTCTAATGAAGGATATAATTTTGCACTTGAAAGTAATGTCATGAACATTCTCCTAAATCAAGAACTGATTGGGTATGGCACACTGGAAAACGGCATATACATACTTAATCAACCTCGAATTTTCAATATTCAAAACACACTTAAAAGAAAGGCTCCAGATTCAAATCAGGCCTTCTTATGGCATTGTAGACTTAGTCATATAAACGAAACAAGGTTGACTAAGTTACATAAAGATGGATATCTAGATCCGTTTGAATATTCATCATATGCAACTTGTCAATCATGTATCAAAGGAAAAATGACCAAATCTCCATTCTCCGGACATGGAGCAAGAGCTACTGAACTCTTGGGACTTGTACATAGTGATGTATGTGGTCCAATGTCTACGCATGCGCGAAGCGGTACTCCTACCTCATCACTTTTACTGATGACTTCTCTAGGTATGGACATGTGTTCTTAATGAAACATAAATCAGAGACCTCTGAGAAGTTTAAGGAGTATAAAAATGAAGTAGAGAAACAAACTGGTAAAAGCATCAAGACACTTCGATCTGATCGAGGTGGAGAATACTTAAGTACCAGTTTCCTTGAATACTTAAAAGAGAATGGAATTCTCTCTCAGCTTACTCCGCCTTATACACCTCAGCATAATGGTGTATCAGAAAGGAGGAATCGCACGCTATTAGATATGGTGCGTTCAATGATGAGTAGTGCTGAGTTACTACTTTCCTTCTGGGGATTTGCTCTAGAATCAGCGGCATACTTATTGAATAGAGTTCCAACTAAGTCTGTGCCTACCACTCCATATGAAATGTGGAGCGGGAAAAGACCATATCTTAAGTATATCAAGATATGGGGGTGTCCGGCATATGTTAAAAAGCATAAACCGGACAAGCTCGAGTCATGATCGGTTTTGTGCAAGTTTGTAGGATACCCCAAACATTCAAGGGGGTACATGGTCTACCACACTGAAGAACAAAAGGTGTTTGTCGCTCGCCACATTGTCTTCTTAGAGAGCGAATTTCTTGCAAAAGAAATTAGTGGGAGCGCGGTAGAGCTGGAAGAAATTCCAGAACCTCATACTGCTACCGAGGACTTAGAAGAACCTCAGATTTCAATAGAACATGACGAACCAACACCACTCCGCAGATCTAGTAGGCTTTCTCATCCTCCAGAAAGATACTATGGTTTTCTTCTAGAGCGAGAGGATTGCATCATCGATGATGATGAGCCTACTAGTTTTCAGCAGGCTATCACGAGTATTGACTCGATGAAGTGGCTGGATGCTATGAGATCCGAAATGGAATCCATGTACACCAATAAAGTATGGACTTTAGAAGTTGCTCCTCCTGGGGTAAAACCAGTTGGATGGAAATGGATCTTCAAAAAGAAGATTGGTGCACTTGGACAAGTGGAAACCTACAAAGCTAGACTCGTTGCAAAAGGTTTTCGTCAAAGACCAGGATTGGACTATGATGAAACCTTTTCACCTGTAGCTATGCTTAAATCCATTCGGATCCTGCTTGCCATTGCTGCCTTCCATGACTATGAAATCTGGCCGATGGACGTAAAAACAGCATTTCTAAATGAACATTTAGAAGAGAGCGTTTACATGGATCAACCAGAAGGTTTCTTAGACAGTAGGAGCAGCGGAAGAGTGTGCAGGTTTCTTAAATCCATTTATGGATTAAAGCAAGCATCGCGAAGTTGAAACATCTGCTTTGATGAGACAGTCAAAGAGTTTGACTTTATCAAAAATGTAGATGAACCATGTATTTATAGGAAGATTGTAGAAGGAGCAGTAGTCTTCCTCGTTTTGTACGTCGACGACATACTACTGATAGGGAATGATGTCCCTATGCTACAATCAGTAAAGCTCTTCTTGTCACAGAAATTCTCCATGAAAGACTTGGGTGATGCAACCTACATTTTGGGCATTAAGATATATCGTGATAGATCTAATAGAATGTTGGGACTTTCACAGTCCAGGTATATAGACACTATACTAAAGAGGTTTAGTATGGAAGATTCCAAGCGCGGTAAAATGCCCGCTTGTCACGGGATCACCCTCTCCAAAGAGATGTCTCCAAAGAATGATGAAGAGAGGGATCGCATGAGCATTTTACCCTACGCTTTAGCGGTAGGATCTATAATGTATGCGATGTTATGTACAAGACCGGATGTAGCTTACGCACTTGGTGTGGTAAGCAGGTATCAGTCTGACCCAGGTGAGAAACATTGGATAGCGGTAAAGAACATTCTCAAGTACCTGAGAAGGACTAAGGAGATGTTCTTGATTTACGGAAATGGGGACCTCCAAGTAGAGGCTTTTACCGACTCCGGCTTCCAAAGTGACAAAGATGATTCTAAATCCATTTCGGGTTTTGTGTTTACCCTCAATGGAGGGGCGGTATGTTGGAAGAGTTCCAAACAGGATACCGTCGCAGACTCAACTATGGAGGCTGAGTATATAGCTGCTAGTGAAGCCGCAAAAGAGGCTGTTTGGATGAGGAAGTTCATTTCTGAACTTCAGGTGGTTCCGTCCATTGCCAATCCAATAACTTTGTATTGTGATAACAATGGGGCCGTAGCATTGGCAAAGGAACCCAGGTCCCATCAGAAATCCATGCATATCTTAAGGCGTTTTCACCTGATCAGGGAGATCGTTGATCGTCGGGAGATCGAGATACGGAGAGTGGATACAAAAGACAACACGGCAGATCCATTCACAAAAGCCATCCCTCAAGTTCAGTTCGAGAGGCAGTTTGAGATTTGGGCATGCGGTACTCCAGCAACAGGATATAGTGAAGACAGTGGGTACTCATTGCGCCAATAATAGGCCCTAGTGCAAGTGGGAGATTGTTGGATATATATGCCCTAGAGGCCTTCATTGTATAGGATACTGGGATATGTATGTACATAACAGTCTTGCTTAATATAATAGTACGCTATTTGGTTTGTCTTTATCTTAACATTTGATATATTTTGGGTAGTATTCATATATATATATACATGTTGATAAAGCCCTTAGGATGTTTTCCTGACTACCGGCGTTGTGATGGTAGTCATACTAGTGGGAGCTGGATAGTCACTAGGCACATCCTTAGATGTCCCTGGTCGCAGGAGTATCGAGACTGGGCATCGATACTCCAGAGTAGACTAGTGTATACATATCTAGACCCTGAGGAAGGGCGATGGATTGGTCCCGCATCCATTGGTGGAGTGCACCTAAGATTGTATACAGATGCTCGCTGGGTGTGAGTACACCGGACAAGACTCACCGAGAACTGACTGGATGGTATTTATACCTAACGTCAGATAGCAGTTCTCAGGTGACATGTGTGCAGATAGTCCGTTGACTTAAAGTCGTCATTTGTCTCGTGTGAGTTCCCACTGTGCTTTGATTACTACCCTACCACGGTTCAAAGGAGTCGTGCAAACAGGTTTTAATTGGGCACAGTCCCGAGCCACGTGGAGGCAGTGAGTGACTGTTAGGGATTCGTCTCTCCCGGTATAGGGAATTGATATCACACAGTGATTGGTTGGTCATTACCATAAGACCCTGGCCAGGGCTGATTGAGAATTACTGATAGATTGATCAGTAGATTCTCGGATGGTGATAGAGCCATACCGACGCGACTTGTACGGTTATTAGGGGTCTGACGTTTACCACCTCCCTAGACCATACATGCGATACTCTTAGACGAACAGACCGAACTGCACGGATATTGTCACGCACATGCTCAGTAGGAGTTCGGATGGGTATCCTCACCGGCCTTCTTATCGACATCTACCTGGGGACCGTTACCTACAGCTAGTGCCGCTTGCGGTCTGTGGTTAAACCCACTGCCAGCGTAGTAGTCAAGTCTTTAGAGTCCCACACACAGTTTTCCCAACTCCAGGCAAAATGATATAGAGGTCGTACGGTTTTACGACAAAGGGTTCGGACGCATACGTGTTTAAAACGCACGAACGACATTCGGACAGTTTTTACTAGCCGGCTTTGGTTTAAGCCAGATTTTAGTATCGGGTTATTGGATTTATACAGTCTACAGTTTTTCCGTATTTTCACGGATGCGAGGGGCGTTCTCGTAATTTTCCGAGAAGCTTCTAGAAGGAGGGTGACTAAGGAGGTTAAGGTGGCATTTTCATTTAATGCAAATTTTGACTCATTAGTGTGATTCACTATGTCATTAATGCATCATTTATTGATTAATGACTCATATGGTGAATCACTCTTGTTGAATAAATGAAGCATGGTGAATAATCATTTAAATTCATTTACTTGATAATTCATTATGTTTTCATATATTCAAGTGAGAAGCTTTTTTATTCTCATTATCATCTCCACCTTCTCTCTCCTCAAGTGCACTTGATCAGTCGAAAATACTGCATATTTTAACCGGCAATTTCCTTGTCATCTGCATACATATAGGAGAGTACGGTATTCATAATTCACATATTAGCTAATCGGTCGCAAAATATCAAATTACATGTATTCGACCTTAAAACCGGAAATTCTAGGGAAATTAACTGCATTGCATTACATAGCATATTTTCTATATCTTGCAACCCCTATTTTGAAGTCTATGCAGGAAAAGAGATACTTGCTCGATCAATTCATTGCTCGACCATGACAATTGCTCGTAAACTCATTGAAAGCAAATCTGGTATCAACACAGAAGGTCAATTGCAATTCTAAACATCAAAGAATAACCCAAACAGTAGTACCAAGCCACAGCAGAAAGTCTAAGTTCCAAGCTCATCAATGCGCCGCGCAAGCGCGGCCATTACATGGTTCTTGCGGCGGAAGAGCGGCCCATTGGTGACATCAGCTCCTCGAATTTCACCACAATTCCTGTTCCAGTGTCCACTACTCAAAAATGCACACAAAAGTCCAGAAGAGTCCAGACACTTCCACCAGATCATCAAGCTCCTAAACTAGCCTAAAACTTCTAGAACTTTCCTAAACCCTTGCTTAAACCCTAAGCTAAACCCCAACAAACTTGTCAACAAACTTTGGGAGGGAAAGTCTAATTCAAACCTAAACCTAGTTCTATAAATAGGACCCTAGGCTCTCTCTTTTCTCATCTTGGAATATCTTACAATATATGAAACCCTAGAGAGAAAAAGATTCAACATCTTAGATCTTAGCCATTCTCTCTTTCTCCATCTTCTTCTTCCTCAAGATTAGTGAGAAATCTTGTAGGAAACCCTAACCCTAAATCCATCCACAATTCAAGATCTTGAGTGCAAGCCAAGCAGGATTCCTTCAACCCTTTTATGAGCCAAGCCGATCTTCCATCGGGCAAGAGATCAAAAGTAGATCCACGATCCACGGAGTCGAGCGAAGCCGAGTCAACGATCGATTTTTCTTTCTTCTTGTAGATCTTGAAAGAATGTATTGACAATTGTTGATTAAATAAAAGGTGATATTTTCTCCATTCTTGTTTTCTTTTAAATTCCGCATCATGTTATCTTTACTGTTCTTGAATATTGTCTATGTGGTGATGCGCGAGTAAAACTCCGCTCGTTAAGGAGTCGAGAAGATCTTTAGTAGGATGATGTAGCAAATTTGTAATCAATTCTTGAATCCCACGAGATTGTAAACCCTAGCAAGTTCAAGAATCGACAACCCAATTCGATTCGATGCTTTCTTGATCAACATCGCTCGAGATTGGGGTGATCCGATCGATTCTTGAAATTGCTAGAGGCTAGAATATAAATGGTATCCTCGAAAGAGCAAGGGTTAAGAGATGAAACTTTAATTTCATCAAGAAAAACCTAATTCTCGTCGATAACCATTGATCTAGCATCAATTCTTCGAAGGACAAGAATATGAAATATTGTAGACTACAACACATCTAAAGATCCTATCGATTCCTACGAGCCTCTTTATCAGTCTTGATTGTCGTTTGGAAAATACCATTGAAACCCGATTCTTGTTGTTTATAGTTCTTGATTCTTTAGAAAAGATTAGTGACACACGAATACAAATCAATCAATTGAATCGTGTTTTCTCTTATTTGTGCTTAACATTTCATTTCAAGCAAATAAAAATACAAACGAATCTCGAGATCCCTGAGGACGATCCGCACTCATTCATTAACTTCAACTGACACCGTTGTTTGATTGCGGTCAAATATTTTTGGTTGTGATTTCTTTACTATTTGATTCGATAAACACATCCACGAAAATCATTAAATCAAAATGGCGCCGTTGCCGGGGATCGCGCGTTAATTCGTTTACATTTTATAGTTTGAAGTGAAAGAATTATTACGTTTCATTTCTTGAAATCAAAATTCGTACAAATTCTTATACGTGTGTTGTGAATTGATTGCAAGGTGATCTGGAGCATTCTGTGCTGTGGAAAAATTATTTGGTATATACCGGAGAGCTGGAGATAGGAACAGAGACCCACTGTTGAAATTTGGTACAGTGAACCAACAACCCGAGCGCGGAAGCGCGGCCTGAGCCCAGTATTTGCGGCGGAAGCGCCGCAGTGTAGGGGGTTCTCTGAAAAATTTTTAGTGCAGGTGATTTCTGTCTCTCTCCTCTCTCCCTTTTTAGCTCCAACTAATCCTTTCTGCAGGATTCTTTGCAAAATAATAGCTGCGCCGCAAAAGCAAATTAAAATTGTGCGTGATTTTGTTTTCTTGGTTGTTTTGCAAAATTAAATACGGAAATTAAGGGGCACGGCCAAATCCAAATTAGGTGGGGATTTCATTACCCTTCCTAGGCCCCGAAAACCACCAAACTTGCATCCGCATTTACCCCCATTAACTAAAAGAAATCTAGAGATGACTCTAAGGACTGTCGCGCTCATTTAGGACAAGAGAGGGCCGTGGGTAATTCATTGCTTATCCGCGTTTTTCTGTGGTGCCTAAGGCGAGTGTGTCTAAGGCTAGTGGTTATTAATTAGGTCCACTGTAGTGGTGGTTCCTTCCCACTTACCTGGCACTCATCCGGCCACAGGGGGACAAAGAGGCAGTGAAGGATTGATCCCGCGACTTGTCTTTTGGCAGTTAGGAGAGGTCTAGAGCCGGACCTAGATGACCATTAGATTTTAGGGTTGTGTTGCTGCATTTGGTTGTCGCATCATTTTTTCAAAATCCGTCCCTTTTCAAAAGCAAACACCGCATTCATTTTACCCCTATTATAAGCCAACGCTGCCACTTGTACTAACCCTTTTTAGTACAAGATAGGCTGGACACGGGATTCTAGTGCCCGTTTAGTCCGCGTACCTTTTATCGACTCTGAAGTCGATAATTCTCCATTTACTTTTTCTTTACCTACTACCACACCCACACCGATGGATCCGAATCCATCAAACTTCTTTAACCCCAATCTGCCACCGTCCGTTGGTGCGCAGAATCCTCCACACATTTCTCTTCAGGAAAGATGTTATCCACTTAGAGGTCCTCTTTCGACCTGCTTATCCACACCACCAGCGAACGGGGATAACTTTGAAATAAAGCCCCAGTATATCAACCTTCTACCTAAGTATCACGGACTCGAGACCGAGGACGCTTACGTTTTCATTACCAAATTTGAAAACGTATGCGCTATGATGGGTACGTCTCAACTTTCTGTGGATGCGATGCGTCTACGACTTCTTCCTTTTACCTTGTGCGATATAGCCGAGAAGTGGCTATATAACACCACCGCACACTCCATCACAAATTGGGAAGAATTCGTCGCAGCATTCCTAAAGAAATTTTACCCAGTCCAAAGAACGGCTCGAATTCGTAGCGAATTGAACCAATTTGCCCAGCTCCCTACCGAACCATTTTCAAAGTACTTTGAACGTTTCAAGGATTTAATGGTTCAATGTCCTCATCACGGCATCCCGAGATGGGAGCTTTGCCGAATCATCTATGAGGGCAGTAACCCTAGCACGAAACAAAGCCTTGAAAATATGTGTCAGGGTACATTTATGACTAAAGACGATGGGGAAGCCTGGCGATACTTAGAAGAATTCGCTGAAAAATCACTGATTTAGGAGAGTGGAACCCAACCATTGAATAGGGGTGGCGTACACCAAGTAGATGTGTCCATAGGTGTTCGAGCTGAAATGGCAGCAATGCAAAAGAAGCTCGACGCTATGGAACACAAATTTGCAGCAGCCTCCCTAAACCCGGTGTCACTCCCCAAAACTATTTGTGGGTGCTGTTCTGATCCGTCACATTTAACGGAAGAATGTCCTTTAAACTCGGCGTTTCAAGGTCACGAGCATTCTAATGCCGCATTTCAACGACCTCGAAACGATCCATATTCTTCCACGTACAATCAGGGTTGGAGGAACCACCCGAATTTTGCTTGGAACCAAAATCAATCTCAAAACACGGTTCCAAACACAAATAACTTTCAAAGGGCTCTTCCTCCACCACAACAGCAACCCCTCCAACTCACTCAGCACCCCTACCAGTCACAAAATTTCCAAAACCAGGGCAACACTCATGCACAGTCTAATCCTATGCAGTCCTGTTCTGACGATTTCTCTCAATTTACTCAAACCATGAAATCACTTTTGTCTAATTTCATGGAGGTTTCAACTGAGGTTAGATCTTCCGTCAGCGAAATAAAGAAAAACTCAGCGTCACAAGCTGAGAGTATTAGAACGATGGAAGCTGAAATCGCACGCCTCAAAGCTGAAATGAGTGCGAGAGAAAAAGGGAAACTTCCCTCTCAACCCCTACAGAATCCTGGGCATTACAATGTAAATGCCATTACCACGTTGAGATCGGGAAGAGTGCTGAATAATAATGTCGGGGAAGATATTGATAATACTGAAAATCATGTCAAAACCCCGGCTGAGACCTTTCCACATACACACACTTCTCCTTCTGATCCTTCTTCTTCTACCAAACCACCTTCGCACGAGCCTATTCTCCATTTCCCTTTAGGCTCAACACCTTCACCCAACCCTTATAGTTCTCCACAGACGGTCCCCACACCTCTTTTGGGATCTCGTCTACCCTCCTTTCCTTCTCCTATGATGGACCCTGCGCTTATTGCGAAAGCACCTTACCCGAATCGGCTAAGGGCTAACAGAACGAGTCCTCATATGGAGAAAATTTTAGAAATGTTCAAACAGGTTAACATCAATATCCCTCTCCTAAATGCAATTCAACAAGTCCCCGCTTATGCGAAAATTCTAAAGGACTTGTGCACTAGGAAGAGGAAGACTCAGGTGCCGAAGAAGGTCTTTATGGCTAATAACATCAGCACTGCTTTTATTCCCCAGCTACCAAAGAAACGAAAGGACCCAGGATGTCCTACAATATCGATTTCGATTGGGGGTAAAAACATAAATCGTGCTCTTTTAGACCTTGGCGCGAGTGTTAACCTGTTACCTTATTCGGTCTATGAGCAACTAGGAATTGGAGAGCTGAAACCTGCTCATTGTACTCTCCAGATGGCAGACCGATCTATCACCAAACCAAGGGGTGAATTAGAGGATGTGTTGATAAAGGTCGGGGAATTTGTTTTCCCTGTAGACTTCATTGTGCTTGACACACATCCTGTAGCAAACCCCCGGGGCCAAATTCCGGTGATTTTAGGTCGTCCTTTCCTTGCCACTTCCAACGCTGTTATAAACTGTAGAAATGGTTCAATGAATTTATCATTTGGAAATATGACCATTGAACTAAATATCTACAGAGTTGGGAGTCAGCCATCAGAACCTAGTGCTCATATTTTAGATGTGTGTTCTGTCCATGAGATCGCTCCCGATAGTTGTGGAGCCGAGGAACTTTGCTTTAATGATCTCGATGACATTAGCACATCTCTGCTTGATCTTACACTTAATCTTAGTGAGGACACTACACTTACACTTGAGTCCTGCACTTCTGACTTTTCTCCACCCGAGTCTGTATCTTTCACAGGCTCTGAGCTTCTTTGTAAATCCAAAAATCATTCTATGATCCTTCCTTCGATCATTTCTCCGCCTGAATTAGATCTCAAGGTCTTACCTTCTCACCTTAAATATGCATATCTTGGTGAGAACGAGACTTTACCGGTTATAATTTCCACTTCTCTTGCATCAGAGCAAGAGAATGCACTTTTATCGGTATTAAGATCTAATAAAGAGGCGTTTGGTTGGAGTATGGCGGACATCAAAGGGATCAGTCCCTTGATTGTTGAACATCATATACATGTGATGGATGATGCCAGACCGACCCGAGAACCACAGAGACGGTTAAATCCCGTCATGAAGGAAGCTGTCATGAAAGAGATCGTCAAATGCTTAGATAGTGGTATTATATACCCGATCTCCGATAGCCAGTGGGTAAGTCCTATACACGTCGTTCCTAAGAAATCCGGCATCACAGTTATCACAAATGAAGCGAATGAGTTGATTCAGACATGCGCCCAAACTGGGTGGCGTGTATGCATCGATTTTAGAAAACTCAACGCTGCTACGAGGAAAGATCATTTTCCTCTACCATTTATTGATCAAATGCTGGAACGCTTAGCAGGACGACAATACTATTGTTTCATGGACGGTTACTCAGGCTATAATCAGGTCCCCATCGCCAAAAAGGATCAAGATAAAACCACTTTTACTTGTCCTTTTGGTACCTTTGCTTACAGTCGCATGCCTTTCGGGCTATGCAATGCTCCCGCTACCTTTCAGCGGTGTATGATGGGGATATTCTCTGATATGGTAGAGAATTTCCTGGAGATCTTTATGGACGACTTTTCGATTTTTGGAGATTCTTTTTCTGAATGCCTAGCGAATCTGGACGCTGTTCTTACTCGATGCAAAGAGAAGAACTTGACTTTAAACTGGGAAAAATGCCACTTTATGGTCCAAGAAGGAATAGTCCTTGGACATGTCATTTCACAGAAGGGCATTGAGGTTGACAGAGCTAAAGTAGATGTCATTCAAAACCTCCCTCATCCCAAAAGCGTCAAAGATATTCGCTCTTTCCTTGGCCATGCTGGATTTTATAGGAGATTCATAAAGGACTTTAGCAAAATTGCTAGACCTTTAACACTACTCCTGGCCAAGGATACGACCTTCCACTTTGACTCGGATTGCGAGACAGCTTTCGACTCACTTAAACACTCACTCACTTCAGCCCCCGTTTTATCATCACCAAATTGGGACTACCCCTTTGAGCTGATGTGTGACGCATCTGATTTTGCAGTAGGTGCTGTCCTTGGACAGCACATCGAAAAGATGCCACACGTGATTTACTATGCTAGTAAGACCCTGAATGATGCGCAAATCAATTATACAACCACAGAGAAAGAACTATTAGCGGTTGTATTCGCATTGGAGAAATTCAGGCCTTACTTAATCGGCTCACCTATTGTTGTATATACTGACCATTCCGCTTTAAAACATCTGTTGGCGAAGAAAGATGCCAAAGGTCGACTAATACGTTGGATCCTTCTTTTACAAGAATTCGATCTTGTTATCAAAGATAAGAAAGGATGTGAAAACGTAGTAGCTGACCACCTTTCACGCATCGTTTCTTCCCCTGTGACCCTGCCGATCAATGACTCATTCCCTGACGAACAACTCTTGAGCATATCCTCTGAACCATGGTTCAGGGATATTGTGAACTATCATGCCACAGGATTGATACCGAGCGATTGGTCTAAACAGGACAAATACCGCTTTCTTTCCCAAGTAAAACACTATTACTGGGACGAGCCTTATTTGTTTAAATATTGTCCTGATCAGATCATTCGCCGGTGCGTCCCAAATGAAGAGTTCAAGAGTATTCTTTCATTTTGTCATGATCAGGCCTGTGGGGGTCACTTTGGTCCAAGAAAAACAGCGGAAAAGGTTTTGCAATGTGGATTTTATTGGCCGACCTTATTCAAGGACGCATTTGAACATTGCAAAACCTGTACACAATGTCAGTATACGGGTAGAATATCCCAAAGGAATGAAATGCCTCAGCAACCCATCTTGGTTGTTGAAATGTTTGATGTTTGGGGCATAGATTTCATGGGTCCTTTTCCCAACTCCTTTGGGAATCTGTACATATTGCTGGCGGTTGATTATGTCTCCAAGTGGGTAGAAGCCATTCCAAGTCGCACTAATGACAAGAAAGTTGTCATTAAATTCTTGAAAGAGAATATCTTCTCGCGATTTGGACACCCACGCGCTATTATTAGCGATAATGGGACACACTTCTGCAACAGATCTTTCGAGACTCTGATGCGGAAATATTCAATCAACCACCGTCTTTCTACACCCTATCACCCCCAAACAAGCGGGCAGGCTGAGATCTCAAACAGACAAATCAAACTTATCCTGGAGAAAACTGTTGCTAAAAATAGAAAAGACTGGTCGACCAAATTGACGGATGCTCTTTGGGCATTCAGGACTGCATATAAGACCGACCTAGGAATGTCTCCATATAGGATAGTTTTTGGAAAAGCATGTCATCTACCTGTTGAGATAGAACATAAAGCATTGTGGGCTATAAAGGAAATTAATTTTGATCTAAACCTTGCTTGCAACATTCGGAAGCTGCAACTAAACGAGCTAAGCGAACTCCGCGATGAAGCTTATGATAATGCTGTAATCACAAAGAATAGGACTAAGATTTTTCACGATAAAAACATTATAAGGAAAACATTTTTACCTGGTCAACAAGTCCTTCTTTATGATTCACGATTACACCTTCATGCGGGTAAGCTCCGATCTCGTTGGAAGGGACCTTTTGTTGTGCGGTCTGTATACCCGCACGGGGCAGTAGATGTTGAAAATATTAAAAGCGGCACTATTTTCAAAGTAAATGGACATAGATTAAAGCCGTATTTTTCCACTGACCCACGGAGGAGCTCTTGTTCTTACAAGAGCCAGTTTATCTTGATTAAAATTCCTCCGTCTCACTTTCATGTCCAGTATATCATTGCATCATATTTTGAATGAAGGTGAGTAAATAAAACAAGTTTGGGGGAAGATCTTCACTTATATATTTGCCCCCACTAATAATTCTCCCCAGATTTACAGATTTTTGTAGGTATAACTGTCGGCAACAGTGAGGACACTGTTGAAAACAAGTTTGGGGGAGGTTTGTGCTTATTTTCGCATCATTTGCATATCATCTGCATAAGCACAAAACATTTCTTTTAAAAATCTATAAAAATTGAAAAATTTTCAAAACCCATAAAAATTTAAAAATTTTCAAATATAAAAATAATTTTTAATATTTACACTTTTTGTATATAAATAAGATAATGAAAGTTTAGACAGTGAACAATTACATCCATGAGATTGGAAAAATTTTAGAAAACTAAGAAAATTAGAAGTTTTCTTATACGAACTAGTAATAAGTAGTTATGAGCCGTTGTCCCAAGGGTTAGTAAGATGAAGGACGTCACTAATCTGAGGATAAAAATAAGTCTGAAAAATAGTTTCTATTCTGGAAGCCAAACATTTTGAACGTTGCTACCCTGCTATTCGCACCTACACACATCTTAAAGCCTGGGATAGTAGAGGATACCTTGAAATGCTCTTGTCTTAAGGCCAAAAGTATGAAAAAGAAAAATGTGTTTTAAAGTGGTGAGAAAAATGGATACTGGTTTTGTTATCACCAAGGGCAAGAAAAATATATAGCAAAAGGGTGCTTCTTCACCTAGTGCCCCAAGGTCAACTGGTCTGGGAGTCACTGCTATGCCTGAGGAGGTGCAAGATTAGGAAAATACACCAAGTTAGCATGCACATTAGTAATCGGTCGGTTAGTACCTCAAGAAGTATTAACGGTCGCATGAAAGTGTGTAAGCAATCTCGTTTGCCAAGAAGTACTGAGGCTGATGGGCAAGGGTATGATAGCTTGAATTGAATTCTCCGGGTGTAGGGATGTCTTTACACACACGCAGGGTGATATGATCGATGTTTGGAATAAAGATAGGAATGAAGAATAAGGCGATGTTTTATTGAGGGAGGACGTGATTTCTGACATCTTTTCATGACCATTAAGATAGGGCTCATGACAACCGAAAAGCTAGCTTAGTTGGAAACCCTAATTTTCAAAGTCTTTCTTTTACAATTCTTATCTTTAAATGTAATGTTCATGATCTTGCTTTTATTTTTGGATTTTGTGGGTGCAATCCGCTGAAAACCCTCAGGAGACAACACTCCTCCTACTAGGGACACCTAGAGGTTTAAAGGCTTGTTGCACGTGCTCAGTGCAATCGTGTTGCCTACGAAAGTGTGCTAGTTAGTCTTTCTCTTTCTTTGTTTTCTCCTTCTCTTTTTAATAAAACATTCTCTCGAGACGATCAAAATTAAGTTTGGGGGTATTTGATCAGTCGAAAATACTGCATATTTTAACCGGCAATTTCCTTGTCATCTGCATACATATAGGAGAGTACGGTATTCATAATTCACATATTAGCTAATCGGTCGCAAAATATCAAATTACATGTATTCGACCTTAAAACCGGAAATTCTAGGGAAATTAACTGCATTGCATTACATAGCATATTTTCTATATCTTGCAACCCCTATTTTGAAGTCTATGCAGGAAAAGAGATACTTGCTCGATCAATTCATTGCTCGACCATTACAATTGCTCGTAAACTCATTGAAAGCAAATCTGGTATCAACACAGAAGGTCAATTGCAATTCTAAACATCAAAGAATAACCCAAACAGTAGTACCAAGCCACAGCAGAAAGTCCAAGTTCCAAGCTCATCAATGCGCCGCGCAAGCGCGGCCATTACATGGTTCTTGCGGCGGAAGAGCGGCCCATTGGTGACATCAGCTCCTCGAATTTCACCACAATTCCTGTTCCAGTGTCCACTACTCAAAAATGCACACAAAAGTCCAGAAGAGTCCAGACACTTCCACCAGATCATCAAGCTCCTAAACTAGCCTAAAACTTCTAGAACTTTCCTAAACCCTTGCTTAAACCCTAAGCTAAACCCCAACAAACTTGTCAACAAACTTTGGGAGGGAAAGTATAATTCAAACCTAAGCCTAGTTCTATAAATAGGACCCTAGGCTCTCTCTTTTCTCATCTTGGAATATCTTACAATATATGAAACCCTAGAGAGAAAAAGATTCAACATCTTAGATCTTAGCCATTCTCTCTTTCTCCATCTTCTTCTTCCTCAAGATTAGTGAGAAATCTTGTAGGAAACCCTAACCCTAAATCCATCCACAATTCAAGATCTTGAGTGCAAGCCAAGCAAGATTCCTTCAACCCTTTTATGAGCCAAGCCGATCTTCCATCGGGCAAGAGATCAAAAGTAGATCCACGATCCACGGAGTCGAGCGAAGCCGAGTCAACGATCGATTTTTCTTTCTTCTTGTAGATCTTGAAAGAATGTATTGACAATTGTTGATTAAATAAAAGGTGATATTTTCTCCATTCTTGTTTTCTTTTAAATTCCGCATCATGTTATCTTTACTGTTCTTGAATATTGTCTATGTGGTGATGCGCGAGTAAAACTCCGCTCGTTAAGGAGTCGAGAAGATCTTTAGTAGGATGATGTAGCAAATTTGTAATCAATTCTTGAATCCCACGAGATTGTAAACCCTAGCAAGTTCAAGAATCGACAACCCAATTCGATTCAATGCTTTCTTGATCAACATCGCTCGAGATTGGGGTGATCCGATCGATTCTTGAAATTGCTAGAGGCTAGAATATAAATGGTATCCTCGAAAGAGCAAGGGTTAAGAGATGAAACTTTAATTTCATCAAGAAAACCCTAATTCTCGTCGATAACCATTGATCTAGCATCAATTCTTCGAAGGACAAGAATATGAAATATTGTAGACTACAACACATCTAAAGATCCTATCGATTCCTACGAGCCTCTTTATCAGTCTTGATTGTCGTTTGGAAAATACCATTGAAACCCGATTCTTGTTGTTTATAGTTCTTGATTCTTTAGAAAAGATTAGTGACACACGAATACAAATCAATCAATTGAATCGTGTTTTCTCTTATTTGTGCTTAACATTTCATTTCAAGCAAATAAAAATACAAACGAATCTCGAGATCCCTGAGGACGATCCGCACTCATTCATTAACTTCAACTGACACCGTTGTTTGATTGCGGTCAAATATTTTTGGTTGTGATTTCTTTACTATTTTATTCGATAAACACATCCACGAAAATCATTAAATCAGCACTCCTTCTTCAAACCCTAATCCTACCACTCATGAGTTGAGACCATGGATTAGGATAGACTAAACACTCCATAACCTAACTCTACATCATCTTAGTTACTTTGGTTAGCAACTAGAGAAACAAAGTTACCTCAAGTCTTGAGGTGTAGCTTGGATTAGGGTACTCGGGTGGATCTTCTATTACGGTAAGAAGGCTGAGGAGGACGTTGAGATCACCAAGACGAAGGACTAGAATCGTTAGGTATAATCTCTTTACATAGTAGCTTAGAACTCTATGGTTGTTGTTAATTATCGTTTAGCAAAGATCTTCGGTTAGTCGATGTACGCTTCTAAACAAGATTGTTTTTCATATTTCCGCATCCCCGCAACTCATGGGGTGTTGCACATCGACTTACAAAGGTGAATTTTAAGCTTTCTGTAATCTGCTGTTGACCCGGTGGTTTCAGACAAAATCTGAGTTAACTAGGGCATGTACACAAGACCTAGACCACACACACAAAGCACGAACCCCTAATTCCACACCCAGGCCGCCAATTTATTCGTTCTGGCCGCAATTTGCGGCCAGATAGGAGAGTTAGGTGCTGGGGTTGGGTCTACGGTAGTCTGCTGTGTATTTAAGTAGTTTGGCATATGCAACTTTTTTAGTTTTCACCCGAGTCAAAATCTGGAGTGGTATATTGTTTTTCCAATACGTTTAGTTTGCGCGACACGTGTGATATGTGAGTGGGTTCTATGTTCCAGCGTGTCGCGATGTGTCGGGGTAATTTCAGACGCGTATTCACACGTTTCAGCGTATCGGACACACGCGCGTTTAGTTCGTGACGCGAGTTTCTCGTTTGATTTCGATATCGCGTTTTTGCAGGATTTTTCTTATATGGTTCCTTGTGTAAATTCTAGGTTCGGAGGCGGGTACGTCGTACGCCGCAAAGAAAGGGAAGCAAGTGGTCGGCTACGCTTAGCATGGACCAAGTGAGTAGATTTAACATCTACGGGGAAATCGCTCATATGGCGTTAAGCGTCAGGGCGTGATAGGATATTTTAGTCGTGTATATTCATATATACTATTGTAGCATACCATCTTTTGTTGCATATGGAATGGTAGTTATAGAACACTGCATTGTCGCTAACGATTCAAGCTGCACGAGCACTATTTGTATGTTACACTCACACCGTTAGTGATTGCAATGACACTCGCCCTATAGGATTGCTACGAATTATATAACGTCTCGATTACCGCATCATTGATGATATCTTCATACTTGCGCACATGCATACTGTATATTCATACTAGTGCACACATATATTGATATCTTCATACTTGCGCACATTCACACTGTATATTCATACTAGTGCTCACATATATTGCTATCTTCATACTTGCGCACATGCAAACTGTATATTCATACTAGTGCACACATATATTGATATTTTCATACTTGCGCACATGCACACTGTATATTCATACTAGTGCACACATATATTGATATCTTCATACTTGCGCACTGTATATTCATACTAGTGCACACATATATTGATATCTTCATACTTGCGCACATGCATATTTCATATTCATACTAGTGCACACATATATTGATATCTTCATACTTGCGTACATGCATACTGCATATTCATACTACTGCACACATATATTGATATCTTCATACTTGCGCACATGCACACTGTATATTCATACTAGTGCACACATATATTGATATCTTCATACTTGCGCACATGCACACTGTATATTCATACTAGTGCACATATACATTGGCACACTCATATTCGCGTATATATACATTTGCACATCCATACCTATATATATATATATATATGTTACATACATGGATGATATTGACTTGATTCAAAAATATAGGACCGCATGAGATATTTTCAAAACTGGATCCTTTTTAAAAGAGCGGTTTTTCCCTTTTTACTCTTAGTGTCATACGACACATTGCATGGATTTACGCATTGAGTTTGGATTTATGGGATTTTTGGATTTGAGAACCGTGGTATTATTTTAAGAAAATACGCACTGTTTTAAAAGCCCGGTTTCTCTTGATATGATATTTCTGTGCGTCCACCATGAGTTTTCTCGGTTCCTGAGAGCTTGTGTGGGTATACCCGATTCGAGGAGTGGTAGGCACCGATTGCCGGTATATGGTAGACCCGGTATGGTACCCCGGGGCAAGAAGACTCGTATTGGTAGACGGTGAGCCCGGCGGAGGGACTAATACCTACCGGTGATTGGTTGGACTTGGCGGTTATCTGGAGGATACTGACCAGAGTTGAGAGATGGAAACGTTCCGACCCGTACTGCCGGGGCCGAGGTCCGATTCCACAGACGGAGCCCGTGGGCCGATCCGGACCGACGGGGCCCGATACTTGAGGATTTGCGTGTCGATGCTGGACACGATCTTTTTATGATATTTCGAGTGCCGATTTTGGGCACTCACGATTCTATATGGTTTACAGGATTTGAGGGCCGATTAGAGTGACGGCGCCTGAGTTTTACTGGGATTTAGGTGTATTGATGGACACCGGTTATTTTCCACGTTGACTTTCCATGTAGATGCTATTTATTCTCATGCTCAGCATTCAGTGATATACATCTCTTCCTGTATCTGTAGTACCTGATAGAGTACACTTTCTATGCATGATTATTGCATACCCTGCTCATCCTATATAGATGTTATTAGATTGCACATGCCATGCACGATTATTGCATACCCTGCTCATCCTATATAGATGTTATTAGATTGCACATGCTATGCACGATTATTGCATACCCTGCTCATCCTATATAGATGTTATTAGATTGCACATGCCATGCACGATTATTGTATACCCTGCTCATCCTATATAGATGTTATTAGATTGCACATGCTATGCACGATTATTGCATACCCTCCTCATCCTATATAGATGTTATTAGATTGCATTTGCTATGCATGATTATTGCATACCCTGCTCATCCTATATACATGTTATTCGATTGCATTTGCTATGCATGATTATTACATACCCTGCTCATCCTATATAGATGTTATTAGATTGCATTTGCTATGCATGATTATTGCATACCTTGCTCATCATATTGAGATGTTATTAGATCGCACTTGTTGCATGATTATTGCGCATCCTGCTCATCATATAGATGTTATCTGTTGGCATAGGTTAGTGTATCGCAGTACGTGCATACTCACGATTACCTTTATATGTTATCTACTATTCACGAGTTGGCAACTCACCACCGTTGTGCCACAGTGTTTGCAGGTTGCCCCTCAGAGTAGTCCCGGTAGGCTGCTTTCTTGCATCTTTTGATTCGGATACCACTGCAGTTGGTGCGTGAGCCCTTTTGCTGATAGGTGGGTTTTTGCGGTATTCATTTATTTTCCAGCTGTACACACTATTGTATCTAGTGCCCTTCATCTACTATTCATGTATTGTCTTAGAGACTAGTTGAGAGGACGATATATATTATTTTGTACTCTGGTGTCGAGCTCGTTGTGAGCCGACCTTATTTATGCAGTTTTATATTTCATGTTGTCTTCACTTATTTTGCTCATTCTTCGCTACGGCGTCGTATATTATTATTGTGGTGATTGGTTCCGCCGTTGGGCGTGATTTCTCCCGTTTGGGATGCTTTATTCTTATTGTATATCATTTTACTCATATCTTGTCTTGTACCCGATTTCGGTGCTAGTTTTTACAAAGGAAATGCTGCCAAAATTTTTAGGATAATAATTTAAACTTTAAAGAATTTTACTAAACAACTTAAGGTTTTTTAAATGTTTTAACAAATTTTTCATTAAACGTTTTAACACTCACTACTTTTTCAATGGTTTTGATTTCTTGGTTTCGGCTTACTTAGTCGCGTTACGCCTGTAGACGTTACGTGGTTAAGTGCCGGTTACGGGCCGAACTTTGGGTCGTGACAAAGTTGGTATCAGAGCTTAGGTTTTACCTTCGGAGTGTAGGATGACCCTGGTATGATGGAGTAGGTAGCTAAAGCAGAGTGGCGTAGCATGCGTATGTTCCGCGGCATACTCACGACACGGTACTCCGCCTAAGTGACCTTAGGACTTATTGATCGAAATTCCTTCATGATTGTATACATTCTTGTGATTCAATTTCCGTATCCTTATCGAATCCTACTTTCATTTCAGCCATTATGCCGCCAAAGACTACGAGGGCACAGAGAGCGGCCGCGAGAGCCGAGATTCGAGTTGACTCGTCTGAGAAGAGGACTGACCCGGGCAGTACACCTGTTGTACCAGAGCAGACTGTTCCTCCCACGACAGATCAGATCGCTATGCTAGGGGTATGCAAGAGATGCGCCAGATGATAGGGTCGCTAGTCGAGATACTTCGAGCGCAGCGACCAGAAGTAGTTCCACCCGTTACGGGGACCGCGATGGTACCTACAGTACAGGCAGTTGCCCCTGCAACCACGGAGGTTATAACGGTATCGCTATTAGAGTTCATGAGGCTGAAGCCTCCGGTCTTCACAGGCACCGATGCAGCCGAGGACCCACGGTCTTTTATTGATAGGATAGCCCAGATATGTCGTTCACTCAGATGCTCGGATGCGAGATGGGTAGAGTTCGCGAGCTTTCGCCTGGAAGGTCTTGCGCAGAAATGGTGTGAATCGGTCGAGAAGGGCAGAACAGCAGGTCTTCCTCCTATGACCTGGACCGAGTTTGTGACGGTATTTCTAGCCTGTTTCCTTCCCCATAGTGTCAGGGATGCCCGAGCGTGCAGGTTTGAGTCTTTATGCCAGACGCCGGAGATGACAGTGGCATAGTACGACGTACTGTTTACCGAGCTATCTGTTTATGCCCGCCCCATATTTAGTGGCTACTGAGGAGATGCGAGTCAAGAGATTTGTTCGAGGATTACTTACCCCACTGTTCCTAGCGATCAGCGCACAGCATTGCGAGACATATTCAGCAGCTGTAGACACAGCCCTGTTAGTCGAGGAGAGCCTTGCAGAGACTTCGGTAGTTCCAGGGCTGAAGAGGGTTCGTACTGATACAGCAACACGGAGACTCCCATTCGGACGCCGTGATAGACGTCGTACAGGTGGCAGAGACTCGGGGCGAGGTCAGATGTTTAGCTCTTATCCCCAGGAGGGTCAGAAGTCATCGCGTAGATGCTTTGGTTGTGGTAGTCCCCGTCACCGCATCAGAGATTGTACTGAGATACACCGGAGGGAGGCAGCAGTACCACATGTTACACTTCCACCTTCCCCACCCCAGAAGGCATTGCCTATTGTACCTACTATTACTCCGCGTCAGACTCATGCACAAAGAGGCCGTGGTTGCGGAGTGTTTACTCATAGAGGATGAGGTGGCCGAGGCAGAGGACAGCCAGCTGCCGGCAGAGTACAGCCAGTGGCTAGTAGGGGACCGCCAGTCGCAGGTGTAGGACAAGCATGGGTTTTCGCGTTGACGCATCAGGACGCGCAGGCGTCCAATGCGGTGGTCTCAGGTACCCTATCAGTATGTTCTGTTGACGCACACGTGTTGTTTGATCCTGGATCCACGCACTCATACGTTTCCACACACTTCGTGCTGAGTTTGGGTAGGGAGTCCGGTTTGGTTGATCAGCCGCTTGTTGTGACCACTACTGTAGGCGAGTCATTTGTTGCTAGACATGCGTTCCGATCCTGTGTTGTCCGTATTGGCGAGAGAGAGTTGCCTGTCGACTTGATCCTTCTTGAGATATTGGACTTCGACGTTCTTTTGGGCATAGATTGGTTAGTCACGTGCTATGCGTCTGTGGACTGCCGCGAGAAGACAATTAGATTTTGTTTTCCCGACGAGTCGGTTTTTGTTGTGCAGGGGGCTGTTGTGCCGCCCCTCACAGCTTGATTTCTTTTCTTTGCGCTGGACAGCTGTTGAGGAAGGGATGTCAGGGATTCCTAGCCTATGTTTATGATACTAGAGCTACAGATGTTCCGTTGGACCAGGTTCCGATTGTTTGTGAGTTCCTTGATGTCTTCCCTGACAAGCTTCCTGGGCTACTGCCTGAGCGCGATATTGTTTTCTACATTGACTTGATTCCTGGCACGGGGCCTATTTCCATACCGCCTTATCGGATGGCCCCGGCGGAGCTTAGCGAGTTGAAAGGTCAGTTGCAAGATTTGCTGGATAAAGGACTTATTCGACCCAGTGTGTCTCTTTGGGGTGCTCCGGTCCTGTTTGTCAAGAAGAAAGACGACAGTTTATGTCTGTGTATCGACTACCGCCAGCTGAACCGGGTTACCGTGCGGAACAGATATCCTTTGCCACGCATCGATGACTTGTTCGACCAGCTTCAGGGGGCAGGATACTTTTCAAGGATCGACTTACGATCAGGCTACCATCAGCTTCGGGTTTGACAGGGGGATATTCCGAGGACAGCTTTCCGCACGTGTTACGGCCATTATGAGTTTTTAGTGATGTCGTTTGGACTCACCAATGCCCCAGCAGCGTTAATGGACTTGATGAACCGTATTTTCCGGCCGTATCTTGATATGTTCATCATCGTATTCATTGACGATATTTTGGTGTATTCCCGGAGCAGAGAGGAGCACGAGTAGCACATGCGGATCACACTGCAGACTTTGAGGGAGCACCATCTATTCGCGAAATTCTCCAAGTGCGCATTCTGTCTTGACAGCGTAGACTTCTTGGGTCACGTGATTACACGAGATGGTATATGTGTGGACCCGAAGAAGATAGAGGCCGTCCAGCGTTGGCCCAGACCCACATCAGTTACTGAGATCCGCAGCTTTCTAGGACTGGCAGGCTACTACAGGCGATTTGTACAAGATTTCTCCCGTATTGCTGCACCTTTAACCGGGTTGACCTGGAAGGGAGTTCCTTTCGATTGGACGGAGGAGTGTGAGTATAACTTTCAACAGCTACAGACTTGTTTGACTACGGCGCCGGTGTTATCATTGCCTTCAGGATCGGGCGGATTTATGGTCTATTGTGACGCTTCTCGAGTGGGGCTAGGGTGCGTATTGATGCAGCACGACATGGTGATCGCGTATGCTTCAAGACAGTTGAAGAAACATGAACAGAACTACCCCACTCACGATTTGGAGATGGCTGCAGTGGTCTTTACACTCAAGATCTGGCGACATTACCTATACGGCGAGTCGTGCGAGATATTCACTGATCACAAGAGTTTAAAGTATATATTTCAGCAGCGAGACCTGAATCTTAGATAGCGCCGTTGGATGGAACTAGTAAAGGAGTACGATTGCGAGATCTTGTATCACCCGGGCAAGGCTAATGTAGTGGCGGATGCTTTGAGCAGGAGGCCTGGGGGTAGTCTGTCTTGTTTGAGCGCAGTGCAGAGGCAGTCGTCGGAAGATTTTATGCGACAGCCGAGTGCAGTTCGAGTTCACGCCGATCGGGGGACAGCTTGCGCATGTTCGTGCACGCCCACAGTTGCTTGACCGTATACATGAGGCACAGTACAGAGATGACCGTTGTTCAGAGATCATGGCACAGATTGGACAGGGCAGATTTTTCGAGTTCGTGATTGACGATCACGGGATACTGCTATTTGGGACTAGACTGTGTGTACCATATGCTGAGGGACTGCGGCGTGAGATTCTTGAGGAGGCACATCGATCGGTGTATAGTGTTCATCCGGGTTCCACCAAGATGTACCATGATATGAGAGATGTTTACTGGTGGGACGGAATGAAGAGGGACATCACAGACTTCATGTCGAGGTTCCTGACTTGTCAGCAAGTCAAGGCCGAGCACCAGAGGCCAGCGGAAGAGCTACAGCCGTTACCCATTCCGGAGTGGAAATGGGAGCAGATTTCTATGGATTTCGTTGTTGGTCTACCCAGGACTAGGCGAGGGTATGACTCCATTTGGGTGATCATGGATCGTTTGACGAAAACGGCTCACTTCCTGCCGGTGAAGACGACTTTCGGATTTGCTCAGTATGCCCAGATTTACATCGATGATATTGTACGACTGCATGGAGTCCCGACGTGTATCGTGTCCGACCGAGGCACCCAGTTTACAAGCTGACTATGGCAGGGGGTTCAGGAGGCTTTGGGCACCCGCTTGAGTTTCAGCACAGCATTTCATCCGCAGACCGACGGCCAGTCAGAGCGGACTATTCAGACTCTCGAAGACATGCTCCGAGCGTGCGTTTTAGACTTTGGTGGTAGCTGGATTCATCATTTACCCTTGGTGGAGTTTTCCTACAACAATAGTTTCCAGGATACTATTCAGATGGCACCTTTCGAGGCCTTGTAAGGGAGGAGATGTAGATCGCCCGTCTATTGGACAGAGCTCAGTGAGAGCAGTATTTTGGGGCCACAGATCGTACAGGAGAAGACCGAGAAGATACAGCTGATTCGAGATAAGATAAGGACAGCTCAGAGCAGGCAGAAATCGTATGCTGACAGACGCCGCCGTAGATTAGAGTTCGCAGTTGGCGATCACGTTTTTCTGAGTGTTTCTCCGATGAAGGAAGTGATGAGGTTTGGACGGAAGGGGAAGCTTAGCCCCAGATTCATAGGTCCCTTCAAGATCCTTGAGCGTGTGGGCGCAGTAGTATATCGTTTGGCTCTTCCAAACGACTTCCCAGATGTTCACCCTGTATTCCACGTGTCGATGCTTCGCAAATACCTACATGACCCTTCTCACATGATTCAGCAACAGACCGTCCAGCTCGAGCGCGATCTTTCGTTCACGGAGCAGTCAGTCATGATATTAGACCGGCAAGTGAAGAAACATCGATCGAAGGTCTTGCCATCTGTGAAGGTGCGTTGGCGCAGCCCAAATGGTGAAGAGATCACTTGGGAGGCCGAGGGCGAGATGTGGAAGAAATTCCCTCATCTCTTTGAAGGTACGCGTAGCTTTATATTTTAAATTCGGGGACGAATTTCTTTAAGGGGGGAAGATTGTAACACCTTAGGATGTGATTAGTGGCTAATTACACTTTAAAATATGGTTTTTAATAAAAAGTTTACCAAAACGAATTTCAAATATTTTATCAAAATTAATGAATATTTTATTAGAATTTATTTAGTTTTGCACACATATGTGCACGTAAACTAGGGTTAAAATTAGGGTTAAACAATGTTGGCAACCATGGTGGATTAACCCATTTTCCTTAAGTTTATTTGGTTTCTAATTAAGGGTTGTTTTTTTCTTTTAAATGGAAAATCATTTGAATTATGGTTGACTTGGAGAGAGAGAGAGAGAGAATGGGCATCATGGCATGAGCCCATGCTTGCATTTAATGAAGAGAGAGAGGGGGGCTTGACTCTTTGTGCTCTTATTTCTTTTGTTCCACACTCATTTCTCACAACTCTCTCACTCATACACAACACCAATAACACCAACTGCAGCAGCAGTAGAAAAAGCAGCAGCAGCAGCAGGAGCCTCAGCAGCAGCAAGCAACAACAACAACAACAAGAAGCAACAGCAGCAACAGAAGCAGTAGCAGCAGCAGCATCAGCACCATTATCAGCATCAGCAGCAGCAGCAGCAGTGCAACACCTCCTCCTCTTCTTCTTCTTCCTCTTCTTCCTGCACACTAAGACCAAGAGAGTGAGGTATAATTGCTTAGCCCAACTTCTTTACTTGTTAAACTAGTGGTTGTTAAGCTTAATTAGTGTCAAAAGTTAGATTTAGTCCTGGAAATGGGGATTAGTGTGGATTTTTGCCCAAGTGGTGATTTTGATGATTAACCTAGCTTAAATAAGTGTTATTAGGCCCTTTTAACTGAGGTTTAAACCCAGATTTCACTAAAATACCATAGGGTTTCATATTGGTGTAAATTTAATGTTTTAAGGTGAATTTTAAGCGTTTTGTAATCTGTTGTTGACCCGGTGGTTTCAGACGAAATCTGAGTTAACTGGGGCATGTACACTAGACCTATACCACACACACAAAGCACGAACCCCTAATTCCACACCCAGGCCACAAATTTATTCGTTCTGGCCGCAATTTGCGGCCAGATAGGGGAGTTATGTTCTGGGGTTGGGCAGGGTAGTCTGATGTGTATTTAAGTAGTTTGGCATATGCAACTTTTTAATTTTTCACCCGAGTCAAAATCTGGAGCGATATATCGTTTTTCCAATATGTTTAGTTTGCGCGACATGTGTGATACGTGAGTGCGTTCTGTGTTCCAGCCTGTCGCGACGTGTCGGGGTAATTTCAGACGCGTATTCACACGTTTCAGAGTATCGGACACACGCGTGTTTAGTTCGCGACGCGAGTTTCTCGTTTGATTTCGATATCGCGTTTTTGCAGGATTTTGCTTATATGGTTCCTTGTGTAAATTCTAGGTTCGCAGGCGGGTACGTCGGACGCCGCAAAGAAAGGGAAGCAAGTGGTCGGCTACGCTTAGCACGAGACCAAGTGAGTAGATTTAACATCTATGGGGAAATCGCCCGTATGGCGTTAAGCATCAGGGCGTCATAGGATATTTTAGTCGTGTATATTCATATATACTATTGTAGCATACCATCTTTTGTTGCATATAGAATGGTAGTTATAGAACACTGCACTGTCACTAACGGTTCAAGCTGCACGAGAACTATTTGTATGTTACACTCACACCGTTAGAGATTGCCATGACACTTGCACTATAGGATTGCTACGAATTATATATCGTCTCGATTACCGCATCATTGATGATATTTTCATACTTACGCACATGCACACTGTATATTCATACTAGTGCACACATATATTGATATCTTAATACTTGTGCACATGCACACTGTATATTCATACTAGTGCACACATATATTGCTATCTTCATACTTGCGCACATGCACACTGTATATTCATACTAGTGCACACATATATTGATATCTTCATACTTGCGCACATGCACACTGTATATTCATACTAGTGCACATATATATTCATATCTTCATACTTGCGCACATGCACACTGTATATTCATACTAGTGCACACATATATTGATATCTTCATACTTGCGCACATGCACACTGAATATTCATACTAGTGCACACATATATTGATATGTTCATACTTACGCACATGCACACTGTATATTCATACCAGTGCACACATATATTGATATCTTCATACTTGCGCACATGCATACTGTATATTCATACTAGTGCACACATATATTGATATCTTCATACTTGCGCACATGCACACTGCAAATTCATACTAGTGCACATATATGTTGATATCTTCATACTTGCGCACATGCACACTGTATATTCATACTACTGCACACATATATTGATATCTTCATACTTGCGCACATGCACACTGTATATTCATACCAGTGCACACATATATTGATATCTTCATACTTGCGCATATGCACACTGTATATTCATACTAGTGCACACATATATTGATATGTTCATACTTGCGCACATACACACTGTATATACATACTAGTGCACATATACATTGGCACACTCATATTCGCGTGTATATCCATTTGCACATCCATACCTATATATATATATATATATATATATATATATATATGTTACATATATGGATGATATTGACTTGATTCAAAAATATAGGAACCGCATGAGATATTTTCAAAACTGGATCCTTTTTAAAAGAGCGGTTTTTCCCATTTTACTCTTAGTGTCATACGACACTTTGCATGGATTTACGTATTGAGTTTGGATTTATGGGATTTTTGGATTTGAGAACCGTGGTATTATTTTAAGAAAATACGCACTGTTTTAAAAACCCGGTTTCCTTTGATATGATATTTCAGTGCGGCCACCATGAGTTTTCTCGGTTCCTCAGAGCTTGTGTGGACATACTCGATTCGAGGAGTGGTAGGCACCGATTGCGGGTACATGGTGGACCCGGTATGGTACCCCGGGGCAAGAAGACTCGTATTGTTAGACGATGAGCCCGGCGGAGGGACTACTACCTACCGGTGATTGGTTGGACCTGGCGGTTATTCGGAGGATACTGACCAGAGCTGAGAGATGGATACGGGCCGATCCGTACTACCGGGGCCGAGGGCCGATTCCGCAGACGGAGCCCGTGGGCCGATCTGGACTGACGGGGCCCGATACTTGAGGATTTGCGTGTCGATGCTGGACACGATCTTTTTATGATATTTCGAGTGCCGATGTTGGGCACTCACGATTCTATGAGGTTTAGAGGATTTGAGGGCCGATTAGAGTGACGACGCCTGAGTTTTACTGGGATTTAGGTGTATTGATGGACACCGGTTATTTTCCACGTTGACATTCCGTGTAGATACTATTTATTCTCATGCTCAGCATTCAGTATTATACATCTCATCATGTATCTGTAGTACCTGATAGAGTACACTTGCTATGCATGATTATTGCATACCCTATTCATCCTATATAGATGTTATTAGATTGCACATGTTATGCACGATTATTGCATACCCTGCTCATCCTATATAAATGTTATTAGATTGCACATGCTTTGCACGTTTATTGCATACCCTGCTCATCCTATATAGATGTTATTAGATTGCATTTGCTATGCATGATTATTGCATACCCTGCTCATTCTATATAGATGTTATTCGATTGCATTTGCGATGCATGATTATTGCATACCCTGCTCATCATATATAGATGTTATTAGAATGCATTTGCTATGCATGATTATTGCATACCTTGCTCATCATATTGAGATGTTATTAGATCGTACACATGCATGATTATTGCGCATCCAACTCATCATATAGATGTTATCTGTTGGCATAGGTTAGAGTATCGCAGTACGTGCATACTCACGATTACCTTTATATGTTATCTACTATTCATGAGTTGGCAACTCACCCCCGTTGTGCCACAGTGTTTGCAGGTTGCCCCTCAGAATAGTTGCGGAAGGCTGCTTTCTTGCATCTTTTGATTCGGATACCACTGCAGTTGGCGCGTGAGCCCTTTTGCTGATAGGTAGGTTTTTGCGGTATCCGTTTATTTTCCAGCTGTACACACTGTTGTTTCTAGTGCCCTCCATCTACTATTCATGTATTGACTTAGAGACTAGTTGAGAGGACGATGTATATTATTTTGTACTCTGGTGTCGAACTCGTTGTGAGCCGATCTTATTTATGCAGTTTTATATTTCATGTTGTTTTCACTTATTTTGCTCATTCTTCGCTACGGCGTCGTATATTATTATTGTGGTGATTGGTTCCGCCGTTGGGCGTGATTGCTCCCGTTGGGGATGCTTTATTCTTATTGTATATCATTTTACTCATATCTTGTCTTGTACCCGATTTCAGGGCTAGATTTTACAAAGGAAATGTTGCCAAAATTTTTAAGATAATAATTTGAGCTTTAAAGAATTTTACTAAACAACTTAAGGTTTTCTAAATGTTTTAACAAATGTTTCCATTAAACGTTTTAACACTCACTACTTTTTCAATGGTTTTGATTTTTGGGTTTCGGCTTACTTAGTCGCGTTACGCCTGTAGACATTATGTGGTTAAGTGCCGGTCACAGGCCGAACTTTGGGTCTTGACAACGAGGTGCACAAAACATAAATCCAATGCACTACGGTGCACGAAAAAAAATATCGAATATCAAAATCGAAGTCAACGGTATACGACATACACCAAATCAAATCAAGTATACCGCGGTATATAAACTCGTAAACATGTGCATCTGTGCACATAAAACCATATCAAAGTACCGAAAGTTGGTGTACACTACACCGAATTCATAAGTCGAATCATGTGCATACTATATGCATGAAATTAAATCAATATCTCGGAATGCGTAAAAATCGAAATCAAGTGCAATGGGTATGAAAAAACGAATATCGGTATTACTGATACATGAAATACGGATCAAGTTTAACTGTGGTGCACATAGGAAATATCAATCATGAAACAAATCGCCAAAATACCGAAATCAAAACGATGAAAATGTGATATCCGTATAACCATTGTGCAATTTAAAATAACTGTCATCGATGTGCCCCTCCTTCAATATCGAAAGATGCCGGTGCATCCAAGGCTGGCAGAGCAAGAACATCTACTTGCCTCTTGCCCACGGTTTGGCGTCTTCTGCTTTTAGGTCTTCTTTTCTCTTTGTAGAACGCCAGATACATGGCTCCTCGGCTCAACATCCCAATACAGATGATAGAAACAGTTCCGCTCTGGCGCTTCTCTGAAGATCTCCTAGCCAATTATCATGGTCACTCGTAACGTGTCTCGTCAATGATGGCAGTCTTTGGCCTACTGAGTGTGCACTATACTCTCGATCTTGGTCCCAGTCTTTACTGTGAAGTACTCCCGAAAGATCCTGTCAGGGTCTCTTTCTAATCTCATCTCTGCCATATTTCCAGGAAGTTCGCACTCTTTACTTAGTCCGCTTCTTGTTGCGGGACAGTTGCATTTTCAACCCGTCTTTCCTCAAGAAATTATGGTCGTATCCAATGCCTCTGCGTGCATAGTAAATCTCCAACATCAACGGAGTGGAATGAAAACTCGTGAAAATCTCGCACGAACTTCTTACTCTGTTTACCTTTAATATGGACCAATTCAGAATCATCTCCTCATAGCTGTGTGGACTGCGCTTCAATTGGTTGTAGTCATCTAGAGTCTCTTTCGAAGCAATGAACTCGTCATCTCGAATACCCTGTGGAAGGTGTCTGGCCAATTTCTCCAAGTCATCGGAGTAATACGCTTTCTCCTGTCCTTTCTCGATCGACTCACAACACGTCTTTGTGAGGTCCTCTTCTAGCAGAAGTTTGTCGATTTGATGACTTCGCATCGGAGCATCCAAACGAACAAAGTGTCCTAGTCACTTATCCAAAGGTGACTAGCGATCTTCTATCACATCTCCGTGTGTAAGCTCATGCTGCATTAGCTTCAAGAGTCTGGGGGCGATATCTTTTCAAACTCAGCAATAGCTGGCTAATCTGTCCGCATGATAGACAACGCCTCAAACATCTGGAGTAGACAGTATGCCAATAGTCTTCACAATCTGGCTGGCCTCTAGCAATGACCCGATCATCTAGTGCAGATTCCGAACGCTCGTGTCAGCGGAAAATCCTTGTAAAACAATATATCAATGCGTTAGTACGTCACTGGAATACATCTTGGTCAGTCCTCGTCCCTGACGAGCTCATGCTGACCGCATCTCTAGCCGCAGCTCTCTCTGCTCATGTAGCCAAGGTAACGGAAACCATAATCTGATATCTGTAGGGTTACCTAACACGACAGCAAGGTTTTGGGAGGCATCATCCATGCCATTTTCAAAAAATTTCCATGCTAAACAACCCTAACCTAGAATCTTAACTATAGAATTAGACAATACAAGCATGTAAACAACTTTACATCTAAGTGAAGAGGGAATACAACCTTTGTAGACCGGTCCATCATTTCAAAAGCTCCGTGTAGTAGTCCCTTCGCTCCAAGAAGTGATCTTCCGGACTCTAGAATGGCTCCACAAGATGAAAGGAACAAGCTTGCTAGAAGTCTTCGAGTCGAAGATGATCTATGTCGAAGAGACAACAACTCAAGCTACCACTTCATAAATTTGGAATTAGTGAATCTAACACCCTAAACTAAATGGCTAGTGTAGTAGAGGATGATGAAGTAGGATTTTTGCTCACTTTAGAATTAATTTTCTCACTAATTTTCATCACCTCTCCAAAACCTAGAGAGCTCACTCTTGATGAAGAAGAAGATAAAGAAGATGATGTTATGGCAACCATGTAAGTCGATGCTATGCACCCCGTGGAATCGCGGGGAGGTGGAAGGTGTAAAAAACGATAATTTTAGCATCATAACATCGACTGTAAGCCATGATCGTAATCTAAACCGTATCTATCAAAAGCAAAAGAAGTATAAACTAAGTACAGAAATTATACCTCAAGAAACCTGGTCCTTCTTCTCCTTATCTCGCTGTCCTCCTCACCTGCACGAACTCCTCGAAGTGGTACGGAGGTTGTCTCCTCGTCGGCTTGCTCGAATCCTAGATGATCCACCCGAACGTTTGTGCACCAAGCTTATCTTCTAAACTAAAGAAACTAGAGTATCCTAAGGTTTGGCCAATCGAAATGATCTAGGTTATGTAGATGGTTTAGATGGATTTAGGAGTCTTTCTATTTCTTCTTAGGTAACTCAACACATGAGTATCCTAAGGTTTGAGGAAGAAGAAGATGTTTTAGAAAAAGCTAGTGAAGAGAATGTATGAGAGAGAGTGTAGCTCACTTATGGTTCTAAACTAAACACCTTATATTTTTCATCTAATAAATTAAATGAATAATAGTCATTAGGGTTCAATTTATAACCAAATGAGTCATGGCTTCAATATCCACCACGTGTCACAATTAGCCATGCTCAATATCATGCAATTTCTACTTCATTTCTACCATGTCATAATGCATAAATCATTTAATCCAAAATGAAAAATACATATATGAAATATCATCTTCTAGAAGCATCTTTGAATAAATTACAAAAATGTCCCCTTGTCTGTACATACGTACCTGCATTCGTATTCCGAAAAATACGAATACCGAAGACGAAGAAAATCCATCAGTACAATACTAGGATCCGGCTTAAACTAAAGCCCACTAGTATTGTCCGTCCGACTCATCGTGCATGCATGAGTGTACGCACGTGATCGAACCCTTTTGTAAAACCATACGATATCTACACGTTTTGCCCGATGCAGGGAAACGCTCTGTGTGGGACTCTAAAGGCTCGACTCTACGCTGGCAGTGGGTTTAACCACAGGCCGCAAGCGGTACTAGCTGTACGCAACAGTCCCCAGGTATTGTCGATAAGAAAGCCGATGAGCATAACTCATCCGAACTCCTACTGAGTCTGTATGTGACAATCTTCGTACACTCCGGTCTGTTCGTCCAAGAGTATTGCATGTCGGGCCTAGAGGGGCAGTAAACGTCAGTCCTCTAATAGCGGTACAAGTCGTGTAGGAGTGTAGCCCAGAACACCCTGAGAAACTACTGGAAATACTACCAGTAAATCTCGCTTGCCCTGCCCAGGGACTTTGTGTAATGGCTCTCCTAGAAACAGCACGATATCAACTCCCAATACCGGGAAAGACGAATCCTGTCTAACCGTCACTGCCTTCAAGTGCTTCGGGACTGCACTCAACTACTACCTGTTTGCACGACTCAATAGAGCCGTGGTAGGGTAGTAATCTAAGAACAGTGGGAACACACTCGAGGCGAAGTGACAGTGTCAAGTCAACGAACTAAGCTGTACTCATGTCACCTGGGAACTGATAACTGACGATAGGTATAATACCAACCAACAGTTCCCAGCGAGTCCTGTCCAGTATACTCGTAACCTAACGAGCACCTACATACTATCTCCAGTACGACGTACTGATGGCTATGGGACAGACCATCTCCCCTCCTGGGATGAGAAGCATACACACTAGTCTACTCTGGAGTATCGATGCCCTGTCTCGATAATCCTACGACCAGGGACCAGTATAAGGATGTGCTTGTAGACAACCCAGCCCCCACTAGTGTGACTGCCATCACAACGCTGGTAGTCAAGCAAAGATCCTAAGGGCTCTATCAATATGTATTTGCGATATGTTAAAAAGAAACACATACACATATTAAGATAGACACAAACCAAGTAGCATACTACCATATTGAGCAAGAATGTTAATCCGTGTATATATCCAAAGCTTCCAAAATGTAATATACAAACTAGTACTATACAATAATGGCCTCTAGGGCATATCACACTAATAGTCTCCCACTTGCACTAAGGCCATGTGCTGGCATATCGCAGACCTATCATCTCGAATAGCCTCTCGAACTGCGTCTGAGGAATGGCCTTTGTGAATGGATCTGCAGTGTTATCTTCTGTAGAAACCCTCCGAACCTTGATCTCCCAGCGATCCACGATCTCCCTGATCAGGTGATACCGCCTCAAGATGTGTCTGGACTTCTGATGGGACCTGGGTTCTTTTGCTAAAGCTATAGCCCCGTTGTTGTCACAATGCAGAGGTATTGGATCAACAATGGACGGAACCACCTGAAGTTCTGTTGAGAACTTCCTCATCCAGACGGCTTCTTTTGCGGCATCAGATGTTGTGATATACTCTGCTTTCATCGTCGAGTCAGTAACGGTTTCCTATTTGGAACACTTCCAACACACCGCCCCTCCATTGAGAGTAAAGACATAACCCGACATGGATTTGGAGTCATCCTTGTCACTCTAGAAGCTGGAGTCAGCAAAGGCCTCGATCTTGAGGTCTTTTCCGCCGTAAACCAAAAACATATCCTTAGTCCTTCCCGGGTACTTCAGAATGTTCTTTACCGCTATCCAGTGCTTCTCCCCAGGGTTTGACTGATACCGGCTTACTACACTCAGTGCATAAGCTACATCTGGTCTGGTACACAACATTGCATACATTATAGAGCCTACCGCAGAAGCATAGGGTATAATAAACATGTGATCCCTTTCTAAATCAGTCTTGGGAGACATCTCTTTTGAGAGGGTGATCCCGTGAAAAGCCGGTAAATTACCGCGCTTGGAATCTTCCTTACTGAATCTTTTCAGTATGGTGTCGATGTACCTGTACTGTGAAAGTCCTAACATCCTTTTAGATCTATCACGATAGATCCGGATCCCCAAAATGTAAGAGGCATCACCCAGGTCTTTCATGGAGAACCTGTGTGACAAGAACCCTTTGACAGATTGTAGCATAGGAATGTTATTTCCTATCAAGAGAATGTCATCCATGTGCAAGACGAGGAATACAACAGTTCGTGCTACAATCTTACTATAAATACATGGTTCATCTAGATTTTTGATAAAGTAAAATTCTTTGACCATCTCATCAAAACAGATGTTCCAACTCCGCGATGCCTGCTTTAGTCCATAAATGGACTTAAGCAACTTGCACACTTTTTCGTTGCTCCCACTCTGAATGAAACCCTCTGGCTGGTCCAATAGACACACTCCTCTAAATTTCCATTTAGAAAAGCTGTTTTTACGTCCATCTGCCAAATCTCATAATCGTGGAAGGCAGCAATGGCAAGAAGGATCCAAATGGATTTGAGCATAGCCACTGGAGAAAAGGTTTCGTCATAGTCCAAGCTAGGTCTTTGACGAAAACCCTTTGCAACAAGTCTAGCCTTATAGGTTTCAACCTGTCCATCTACACCAATCTTCCTTTTGAAGATCCATTTGCAGCCTACGGGTTTTACCCCTTCTGGAGCAATGTCCAAAGTCCATACCTTGTTGGTGTACATGGACTCCATCTCGGTCCGCATTGCATCCAGCCATTTTACTGAGCCAATGCTCTGAATGGATTGCTGGAAGTTAGTAGGCTCATCATTATCAATGATGCAATCCTCTCTATCCCCATCTATGACAAAATCGTAGTATCTCTCTGGCGGATGAGACAGCCTACTACTCCTTCGGAGAGGTGCGGGAATGTCCTGTTCTTTTGAAACTTTTGGTTCCACCAAGCTTTCAGTAATAGCTTGTGGTTCTGGAATTTCTTCCAGTTATATTGCGCTCCCACTAGTATCCTTTTCCAAGAACTGGTGTTATAGAAAGTGGGCATGATGAGAAACAAAAACCTTTTGTTCCTCTGCGTGATAGAAAAGATACCCCCTGGAGTTCTTTTGGGTTTCCCACAAACTTACACAGTACTGAGTGTGCCTCGAGTTTGTCCGCATGCTGCTTTTTAACAAAAGCCGGACATCCCCATATCTTCAGATATTGAAGATAGGGTTTCTTCCCACTCCACATCTGATATGGTGCGGTAGGCACAGTCTTGGTAGGAACCTTGTTTAAAAGATATGCAGCCGATTCTAGTGCATAGCCCCAGAATGATCGCGGTAATTCAGCGTTACACATCATGGAACGTACCATATCTAATAGGGTTCGGTTCCGTCTCTCCGATACACCGTTGTGTTGTGGAGTGTATGGGGAAGTAAGCTGAGAGAGAATTCCATTCTCTTTTAGGTAAGCCAGGAACTCGGCACTTAAGTATTCACCACCTCGATCAGATCTAAGTGTTTTGATACTTCTACCGGTTTGGTTTTCTACTTAATTCTTATATTCCTGGCATTTTCTCAAAAGCCTCGGATTTATGCTTCATTAAGAAGACATGTCCATACCTGGAGAAATCATCTGTAAAAGTAATGAAATAGGAAAAACCATTTCTTGCATGTGTAGACATTAGACCACACACGTCGCTGTGTACGAGCCCTAAGAGCTCGTTCGCTCTTACTCCGTGTCCAGTAAACGGAGTCTTTGTCATCTTTCCTTTGATACATGATTGACAAGTTGCATAAGAATGATATTCGAACGGATCCATATATCCTTCTTTATGTAACTTAGTAAACCTTGTCTCATTGATGTGACCCAGTCTACAATGCCATAAGAAAGTATGATTTAATTCTGGAGAATTTCTTTTGTGTGTATTCTGGATATTGAAAATCTGCGGTTGGTTTAAAACTTATATACCATTGGTTAGTGTACCCGACCCAATCAAAACATGATTAAGGTGAATGTTTACAACATTTCTTACAAATGCAAAATCATAACCTTCTTTAGACATTAAAGATACAGATATGATATTACAAGTCGAACTGGGTACAAAATAACAGTTGTGCAAAACCAAAACATGTCCATCTGTCAATCCTAAGTGATAGTCCCCCACGGACTCAGCATCCATGCTTGCTCCGTTTGCAACTCTGAGGGTCATATCACCCGCCTTCAAAACTCTACAGCTTCTCAGTGCCTGCAAAGAATTACAGATATGAGATCCTGATCCGGTATCCAATACCCAGGAAGTAGAGTTGATTGACAGACAGTTTTCAATAACATACACACCTGAAGCCGAAGCCACAACTTGCTACGGGTCCTGGTTCTTGGCCTTCCAACCCCTGCAATCTTTCTTCCAGCGTCCTTTCTTGTGAAAATAAAAGCATTCTTCCTTTCCCACAATCTGTCCCGCTATCTTTTCTTTTCCCTTGGCTTCCACCTTACTAACACCGCCCCTTGGTTTGGTGGGGGCCTTCTTCTTCTTTCCTTTAGCTTTCTCCATGGACCTAGAAGAGGAAGCTCCTCCAACAAACAAAGCGGGTGTTTCCTTAAATTTCTGTAGGGTGCCCTCTGCACTCCTCAACATGTTGAGGAGTTCCGGAAGTTCAACTTCTTTTCCTTGCATGTTGAAATTCAGGATAAACTGGGCGTAGGTGGAAGGAAGGGACTGGAGAATCAAGTCAGTGTAGAGCTCATTCTCTAACGTAGTCCCGATGTCCGCGAGCTCCTCAATGTAGCCAATCATCTTAAGCACGTGTTCTGCTACAGATGATCCGACGGCCAACCTCGCTGAAAATAGCTTCTTCGAGGTCTCGTATCTTGCGATATCTTGCGATACGGGATTGCTCTGAATTTAGTTTGGAGAAATATGGATTCTCAGTCCATATTCTCGTGCCTCCTCTGATATTCATTGTCCATAGAGGCAAGCACAAGGCATTTGGCCTGCGCGCAGTCAATCTCCCAGGTCTTACGGATTTCCTTGTCCGCAACACTGGAGTCTGGGCCTGGGACGGCGGAGGATTTTGTAGTAAGAACATAGCCCAACTTGTCATAAGTGATTTCAATTTTGACATTCCTGAACCAATCTTTATAGTTTGGCCCTGTCAATATGTTTTTATCTAATAGTAACTTAAGGCCCGTCATGATGTTTGGTTGCTGCAATTAGAAGAGAGAGAAGAAACACTTTAGCATGATGCTCTTGCAAGTTTAGAGTGGTTTTTAGTTTGTCTAAACAGGATGGCTCCCATTGTTTCTCGAATCCTTCCTCAAACCATAAAAGAAGAATTAGTCAGGATTGATCTCACCGTACAATACTTACTTAACCGTTCAGCCAGGCCGGTGTCGGTACTTCGAGGGAGGTTTTATGACGCTTTCGGGAAGTTCCTTAATTAAATAACCTCTTTTCCCTGTGGGCGTAGCCCCGCTAACACCTTTCCAGTCACCTACTTGGTTTATAGCATTGGTCGTTAAGTGAAAAAATCTCCCGAGGAGTAGCATATACTCACAGTAGGATCGGGATCCAAATATTATCGTGTGATAAAGCTGAAGGAATCCTACCAAAATCATCACACTCCAAATGGTATGCAAATACTGGCAACTTTCAGTTTCTTTAGAAACTCCCGATGTGGATTTTTGCCCTATGCTCTTATGACCTTGACGAAGGCCAACATATCATAAGTCACATGTCAAGTTCTACCCGTCATTATCCAGGTTAATTTGAACCCACCCGTACATACCCTTGACGAAAGCTAAAATGGCAGTACGACTGTCCTAAACCAACGCATTTGTCTATGCAACAGATAAATATTTAGTATCTACCAATCACTATGCCTTGGCGAAGGTCAAAATACATAGCTTGAATACTACTGAATATTTAACTGAAATGACGGAGGGATACGAATGGTTTTGGCGAAACCGTGAACGTAGTGAACTTGTTATAATCGAAAGAACCTGATAGCTTTTAAAAGGAGTGGTTTAAGATCCGCATTTTAAAAGTTTTGTTGTTTTGGAAAAACCGAGTGGTTTTGAAATTGTTCCAACGATTCAACTTTGGTTTGTTTTCTTTACATTTATATAATGCGTCCCATCATTTACTCCTATCATTACGGAGAGAATTGAAAAAAAATATCACGTCCTCTTATGCCATCCGCATTCGCCACGGGGCCCCGTCATCACCCGTTAGGTTACTTAACTAACGACAGAGCGGGGGCTGGGCTAGCACGGATGTAAAACATAAGTGACGCCTACTATATACCATATATAGATATTTTACAATCATCTCATGCAATAATAAACATTCCAGTCACAGATAAACATTTCAAATATGCTAGGAATGCCGCGATTCGTTTAAACCTGCAACGAAAAACGGATCCCACGGTCGCGATGAATAGGCAAACCCCACCCCAGACCCCTACAGGTACGGCAAACTACCCGCCAAATTCCAGAAGTGAAGCAGCCTCCCTCAACAAAGTGAGTAGGCCACTCGGCACTTCAAAGAACCCGGTAGTTTGTGTACCCTACCTTGTGTCTATCCTAGGAGCAGAAAACAGTAAAAAGAAAATAATACAACGGTGGCTACAACCTCAACCCGGATGTACCCCGCAAAATAATATTACATCAATTTTACAATTTACATGAATGAAAGGAAAAAAAACGTCCATCTCACATCCCCGGCTATTCATCATCGACAATCAGAAAATGTTTATATACACAAACCAACAGATATGTGCAACCTCAACTAACCGACGTATAGAAATTAGTCGACGTTTAAAACACATATAACAATACAGAAGAACCAATTAGCTAAGTACAATAGGAATTCGATCGAAACATATTTTCCGTATCTACCCCAAATGCAAATCAGCACTCAGAAACATACTGGGTAGAAACCAAATATTCCAGAAATCATAATACCAAAAATAAGATATAACAGAATAAATCCGAGTTGAATCGGCCACGACTCGGCCGCGGTTCTGCCGCAGAAAGACGATTCTGCCGCGGATCCACGGTGTCACGACCCGAAAGTACGGAACGTGATCGGCAATTAAATTACGAAGCGTCTAGAGGCGCAACGTAATCTAAGCCGAAGCCCAGAAATCTAAACCATATAAAAGAAGAAGTAAAGGAAAACATGTAGAAAAACAAGTTTAAAAGCAACATCCAATTTTCTCAAAAATTTCGGCAGAGTCTCCTTTGTAAAAACTGGCCCCAAATGGGTACAAACAAGAATAATATATATACAAACAATAAAAAGGCATCCCCAAGCGGGAGCTAGCTCTACGCCAACAGGCGGAAACAACCACACCAAGCACAATAATATACAACGCCAAAGGGCGAGGCTCAAAACTCAAAAGAAAACAAATCCACCAGATACCATAATAATACAAGCGCGACTCTAAGGTCGAAATAAATAACTAGTCCTTTAAACTTATCAAATAATACAAGTCTGGTTGATGGAGCTTACTAGATACCAATGAAATAATAAAAGTACAATGGCGGTTTTGATACAAGTGAACCAACCTACCATGCAAATCACCCTGAATGAAATGATGTACCAGCAAGCTGCCAAGGAAACCTGTACATCGAACCTGTAATAAAATTTGGCACAACGGGGGTGAGTTGCCAACTCGTGAGTAGAAACATCTGCGAAAAGAAATCGAATGCACGACGCTGTCCTAGGTCATAATAATATACCGATATATCACTAGTCATCTAGTAATGGCTGGGTAATAAACTACGCGTAAGTGCAAATGCTTTGTGCTCGTGTCAGTGCCTCAAATAGTAATATGTCATGTGAATGAGTATGCATGCACCATGAATGTAAAACAATCAACCCTGAAATCTGGATATATCTGTATAAGTAGTCTTAAACATTCATCATAGTAAAATTTGTATAGAAATCTGAAACATCATCGATGAAATCCATGGAAATCCGTGTCAAGCATCGACACAAAACATGTAAATCTCAAGTCTCAATACCTCATAGTCTCAATATCTCGAGCTCCATCAATCTGGATCGGCCCATATCATCAAATCACACGACAACGGTCGGTATCCTCCGGATATTCGCCTCGCCAGACATCGCCGGTAGGTAGTCTTCCCCTGCCAGGCTCATCTTCTACAACTCGATCTTCTTTCCCCGGGGTACATACCGGGCCCACCATGTACCCGAGACGGTTCATCCACTCCTCGAATCGGGTCTCGAAATCCAACAAAAAACATGAAACTCATGGTGGACGACACATATATCACGAGAAAACCATAACTTATATTTTAAAAAGAGAGGGAAAGAGAGAGAGAACTTTTTATATATATTCTTGCGGTTTTCCCCAAAATCCAGAAATCTCATAGAAATCCAAAATCCCAAAATCATGAGTAAGTAAATAATAAGTATCGGCATAAGCCCCACAATACTGCATGATAACGTAAAAATGTGAATGCAAGAAGTGTGTAAGTAATAAATGCAATGTCTAGACTAACACCTGAGAGTAATCACAATATTATATTGATCTAGCCTTTAGCTGATTCTACCAATAAAAGATAATATGTTCTAAAGTGTAAGTGACATAGCAATTACCGATGATGATGTGTGTGAGCCGGCAAATAAGTATACGTGGAATATGCGCATCATCGGTAATGGTGCTGGTGTTCTAACAGGCAGAGTTTCATACTGACTAAAGAAACATATGTATGAACATGCAACATGATGATTACGATCTGAATGTAAAGATGGACGTGTATTAACCACTCATTTGTAATATACATGTCTAATTACAACTATATGACTCGAGCCTAAACTAGTATCTATCTAACCCCCTAAGGAAATAAACTAAAGAAACTAGTCGATAAGAAATAAAAATCCACCTAAGGTCTGAGTCCATATCTCTAATAGTCGTCGATCCAGCCTTAATAGCGTCACGAACGTAGTACGACTTCCTCGAATCAAGAGGGCGGATCAATCATCACATCTATGCCTCGTACAGTAAAATCCATTGTACGGCATCCCGATATCAGGGTACGGGTCAAGTATCACCTAGGTACATCATCATTCTTATAATATCATCATCAAATAATGTCATGATCAAAGGTACTGTACTGTAATCTCATACATCCCAATATCATCAATCATATATCATTGTCTGCGTACATATACATCGTCAATTGTTCCTCAGAAATATCAAGACATATATATCATATCGTAATCAGGTCACACATATCATATCGTAATCAAGTTACACATATATCATATCGTAATCAAGTCACACATATCTCATATTGTAATCAAGTCACAGGTTACAGTCCGGGTTCTATTCTAGAGTCTCGTATATCTCAATGTCATCATCACCTATTATCGTTTATGTATACATATCCATTTTCTCATTTCCAACGATCCGCTAACATCATAACACGACTGTATAGCCAAGAGATCACGGCATCAAGCCCAGTTATATTGTCTCATCCCCATGTATCATATAACATCCTTATCTCACATATACATGTTGTGTATATATATATATACCTACACACATTCCTATATATATACATATACACATATACACCAAGTCAAGTTTCTGTGTATGCATGTGTGTGTGTCTACCTGAAACCTATGAATCCCCTCCAAGACATTCATTCTCTGGTAAAGTCTTTCTAAATTAGTCTAGTCCAACCTAAGGTCATTAATAGGGTCCTACTCACCAAGAATCTAAGGTCACGTCTGACTTCCTAATGACAATATGTAATATTCCTATTCCACGTTTGCGGGGGTGCTAAACGCCATCCACCCGACTTCCCCCGTGATATACATCTACTCACCTGGTCCTTGTCTGCCGAAGACGATGTCGCCCTCCTCTTCTTCCTCGTCCGAAGTCCATGTGAGGGGTACCTATACGCAAACATTTATAATATTGTAAACCAGATCACGGACAAAAGCAAAACGACGCACGAAACGCGCATAGGTTAAAACCTATGACCCGCTCATGCAAAAGAACCAAATATCGCTCGATATCGGCGTACAAACGCCGATTGATCGAGATAAAACACCAACAAACAACTCATAGTTTCAAAACTCATTATTTATAATATAAAACATGGTTTAAATCATCGAAACCTTAAAATTAATCAAATCGTCCGATTTCGTAAAAACCTAGAAAACGTCAATTTACCGTTTTACTTCAAAACTTGATGTTTAAATGAAACTAATGGTCATAATATTCATTAAATAATATAACTAGATTATAGAAACCATTACTATATTTTTATCACACCATTTTGTCTTAAATTGAAATTTCTAGTTTGCAATTTTAGCCAAATTTAACACTTTTTAAGCCAAAATTCACAATTCCACTACTAAACTTGATTTTGCATATTTTAAAGTGTTAAACCACTTCATGAAACCTTAAGGATGTGCTAAAGCCCTAACTAGATTTTTAATCCTACATTTTAAATGAATTTCAAAAACCTAGTTTAATAAAAATAGCAATTTTGTGAAAATTTGAAAGTGAAAGCTAGCAAATTGTAACTAGATTATGTTTCACACTCAAATAACATGTTGATCTCCTCATTAACACCACATTCTAATGATAAAAACCTTAATTAGAATTTTATCACATTAATATATATAATTTATAAAAATCTAGTTTGCAAAATTGTTTAATTTAAACAATTTTGATAGAACAAATTACAATACATCAACCATACTAGATTTTCCATTTCTAAAATTGTTAAACTACTTATTATAACCCCACTTAATTAATAAAAACCCTAACTTTATTTTAGAAACCCTATCTTGAATTTTAAACTTGCAAATTGAATTAATTAAGAAAATCTAAATATGCTAGATAAAAGCATTTAACAACAATTAATCATAGGAATAAAAATTATACCTCCAAAACATGAGATCCAAACATGAAATTATGCTTCCAAAATAATGGTTTCCAACTCCAAAATCCATGCTAAATAGGTCAAAGGAAAATGGTTGAGATTGAATATTGATTTTGAGGTTTATTTATGGAATTTTGTTGAATTTTTGATGATTTTTGAAGGGAAAATGAGCTTGGAAAATGGGGGGGGCTGCCATGGGGGTGAGGAGGCCGGCCACTAGCATGGGAGAGAGGAAAAAGAGAGAGGAGTGTGTGGATTTGTCTAGAAACATCACAAATAAATGTCATCTTTTCACTTAAAACCTTAATTATATAAACTTTTCTAATTTAAACCTTTTCCTAGAAAAGTCTAGAACCATGGAAAATTTTGAGAAATGATTTTGCATATTACACACTTGATTCTAATATGCCATGGCTCATTTTATAAATTTAACCCATTTCAAATTTGTAATTTACACTAATTTAATGTATAATTAAAGCTTATGTTAATATTAAAAATAATTAATTTAGGAAAAATATTTAATTAAACTAAAAATTTATAAGTCACTAAATAAACACCATTTACTAGTAATTACATAATTAAAATAGGTCTTTTTAAATTTATGATGAAAAATAATTATGGTTAAGTTTTACGAAAAATACGGTTTATTTTACCGAAAATCAGAAAATTCGCCTAAAGGATTTTTATTTATTTATTTAATTATTTATTTATTTTTAAAACGTTACACGTGGTTGTCTTGGTAATTCAGAGGCTGGAATTTCTTGTGTCATCTTATAAAACCCTGCATGTATTTTTCATGACACTGAAATGATTTTACAAACAGTTTTGAAAAACGACAGAAACTGGGGTTTTCGGTATTTAGTTTTCCGGTTTTTCCGACGATCGAAATTCTACTACTTGCTAATCTGCTAGATTAGGTTTAGTTGGCTCTGATACAACTGTAAGTCGATGCTATGCACCCCGCGGAATCGCGGGGAGGCGGAAGGTGTAAAAAACGATAATTTTAGCATCATAACATCGACTATAAACCATGATCGTAATCTAAACCGTATCTAGCAAAAGCAAAAGAAGTATAAACTAAGTACAGAAATTATACCTCAAGAAACCTGGTCCTTCTTCTCCTTATCTCGCTTTCCTCCTCACCTGCACGAACTCCTCGAAGTGGTACGGATGTCGTCTCCTCGTCGGCTTGCTCGAATCCTAGATGATCTAGCCGAACGTTTGTGCTCCAAGCTTATCTTCTAAACCAAAGAAACTAGATCAAGTAGATTGCCAATCTAAATGATCTAGGTTGTGTAGATGGTGTAGATGTATTTAGGAGTCTTTCTATTTCTTCTTAGGTAACTCAACACATGAGTATCCTAAGGTTTGAGGAAGAAGAAGATATTTTAGAAAAAGCTAGTAAAGAGAATGTATGAGATAGAGTGTAGATCACTTATGGTTCTAAACTGAACACCTTCTATTTTTCATGTAATAAATTAAATGAATAATAGTCATTAGGGTTCAATTTACAACCAAATGAGTCATGGCTTCAAAATCCACCATGTGTCACATTTAGCCATGCTCAATATCATGCAATTTCCACCTCATTTCTACCATGTCATAATGCATAAATCATTTAATCCGAAATGAAAAATACATATATGAAACATCATCTTCTAGAAGTATCTTTGAATAAATTACAAAAATCCCCACTCGTCCGTACATACGTACCTGCATTCGTATTCCGAAAAATACGAATACCGAAGATGAAGAAAATCATCAGTACAATACTAGGATCCGGCTTAAACTAAAGACCACTAGTATTGTCCGTCCGACTCATCATGCGTGCATGAGTGTGTGCACGCGATCGAACCCTTTCAAAAAACCATACGATATCTACACGTTTTGCCCGATGCAGGGAAACGCTCTGTGTGGGACTCTAAAGACTCGACTCTACGCTGGCAGTGGGTTTAACCACAGGCCACAAGCGGTACTAGCTGTACGTAATGGTCCCCAGGTATTGTCGATAAGAAAGCCGATGAGCATAACTCATCCAAACTCCAACTGAGTCTGTATGTGACAATCTTCGTACAGTCCGGTCTGTTTGTCTAAGAGTATCGCATGTCGGGCCTAGGGGGCGGTAAACGTCTGTCCTCTAATAGCGGTAAAAGTCGTGTCAGAGTGTAGCCCAGAACACCCTGAGAAACTACTGGAAATACTACCAGTAAATCTCGCTTGCCCTGGCCAGGGACTTTGTGTAATGGCTCTCCTAGACACAGCGCGATATCAACTCCTAATACCGGGAGAGACGAATCATGTCTAACCGTCACTGCCTCCAAGTGCTTCGGGACTGCACCCAACTACTACCTTTTTGCATGACTCAATAGAGCCGTGGTAGGGTAGTAATCTAAGAACAGTGGGAACACACTCGAGGCGAAGTGACAGTGTCAAGTCAACGGACTAAGCTATACTCATGTCACCTAGGAACTGATAACTGACGATAGGTATAATACCAACCAACAGTTCCCAGCGAGTCCTGTCCAGTATACTCGTAACCTAATGAGCACCTGCATACTATCTCCAGTACGACGTACTGATGGCTGTGGGACAGACCATCTCCCCTCCTGGGATGAGAAGCGTATACACTAGACTACTATGGAGTAATGATGCCCAGTCTCGATAATCCTACGACCAGGGACCAGTATAAGGATGTTCTTGTAGACTATCCAGCCCCCACTAGTGTGACTGCCATCACAACGCTGATAGTCAATCAAAGATCCTAAGGGCTCTATCAATAGGTATTAGCGATATGTTAAAAATAAACACATACACATATTAAGATAGACAAAAACCAAGTAGAATACTACCATATTGAGCAAGAATGTCAATCCGTGTATATATCCCAAGCTTCCAAAATGTAATATAGAAACTAGTCCTATATAATAATGGCCTTTAGGGCATATCACACTAACAAACCATGGGTGAGAAATATCTCATATAACTCATGCAGAGACTTAACCATGGCTTAAGATAATGGTTGGGTTAATAAATATCTAAGGTATGACAAAATTAGTGTACTAAGTCAATGGTTCTACAAGCTTCCACTAAGCTTAAACCTTGTGACTAATTACCAACTAATATTTGATTTACTTTAAATAAATAAACCCCTCATTATCATAAGCATGGTATGAGTCTCATACACTCATGTAGCATGTAGCATCATGCATGACACAAAAAAAACACAATTAATATATATCATATATGTATTAAATGCATGAGTGAGATAAAGAAATTCTTAAGTGAGCTAATATTAGTTAATGTAAATTAATATATCACATATATAATTATACATTAAACTATTAAATCGACACTTGATTTAATAATCCATCTATATCACTTACAACCGACTAATATTATTTGTATCATCTTATCGAGTCAACACTTGATTCGATAACCCAGCTATATCGCATATAACCGACCGATATCACATATCGCGAGAATAGAATACGGTATCACATACACGTATTAATCTCGGTCCCGCACATATCACATATGTGCTCCTACTTCGTTTCGCCTGAGCCAGGAGACCTCTGTGTAGGACTCTAAAGAATCGTCAATAAGCCGACAATAGGTGATGATCTTATCACGCACCCACAAGTCGTCAGCGGTACTAGCTGGACGTAACATCTACCCAGGTATTGTGTGATCATAAGATCAACAAGCAAGCTTGTCTAAACTCCAGCAAAGCCTATCAGTAATACTACCGCACAGTCCGGTCTCTTCGTCTGATATGTCGCATATCTTGTCTAGGGGTGGTAAATGTCAGACCCCAGTAACCGATAAGTCGTGCCGATGTGAGGCTCATAACGGGTCGAGAAACTACGGATAACACTTACCAGTAAATCTTCGTATCAGCCCTGGCCAGGGACTTCCTGTTATGGCCCATCGAGCATAGCGCAACATCAACCCCCAATACCGGGAGAGACGAATCCCCTCTTATCGCTCATTGCCTCCATGTGACTCGGGACTGTACCCGAAAACCACCGTTTTGCATGTTCTGTTGAACATGGTAAGGTGGAAATCAAAGCACAGTAGGAATCACATAAGACTCTATGACGATCTTGGGTCTACAAACTAACCTGTATCAGTGTCACCAGAGAACTGCTATCTGACGATAGGTATAATACCAACTAGGAGTTCTCGGCGAGTCCTGTTGAGTGTACCCAGTCTCCACTGAGCACCTGTATACCATCTTTGATGTCAAACACCAATGGATGTAGGATCATCCACCGCCCATCATATGGGTCAAGAAGCGTATACGCAAGTCTACTCTGGAATATCGATGCCCTGTCTCGATACACCCTCGACTAGGAACAATTAAAGGATGAACTTATGGACTACCCTGGCCCTACTAGTATGATCTCCATCATAGTCCTAGTAATCAAGTACACATCCTAAGGGCTTTATCAACATGTGAGAGCAAGACATTATCACAATACAAGTCTACATGTTATGACAAGGAGCAACCAGATAGCATACTATCATGTCGAGCAAGAAAGTCCTCTCTATATATGTCCAAGCATCCACTATAATATACATCATATGTACAACAATAGCCTCCAGGGCATAAATATAACTAACAATCTCCTACTTGCACTAAGGACAGTTGTTGTAGTATCTCATACCCAACATCCCGAAGAGTCTCTCAAATTGTATCTGGGGTATTGCCTTCGTGAGTGGATCCACAGTGTTGTTCTTCGTGTCAACTCTCCTGACCTCGATCTCCCGGCGATCAACTATCTCCCGGATCAGGTGATACCGCCTCAGAATATGCATGGATCGCTGATGGGACCTGGGTTCCATGGCCAAAACCATAGCTCCATTGTTATCACAATACAAAGTTATTGGATGCTCGATGGACGGAACCACACCAAGTTCAGTTATGAACTTCTTCATCCAGACAACCACATTGGCAGCGTCGTTGGCAGCGATGTATTCATCCTCCATCATCAAGTCTGCCACGAATTCTTACTTGGAACTCTTCCAAAAAACCTCCCCTCCATTGACGGTAAAGAAAAATCCCGAGACCGACTTAGAGTCGTCCTTATCACTCTGGAAGCTCGAATCGGTAAAGGACTCCCCTTGGAGTTCACCGTTACCATATACCAAGAACATCTCTTTAGTCCTTCTCAAGTACTTGAGAATGTTCTTTACAGCTGTCCAGTGATTCTCTCCTGGATCTGCTTGATACCTACTCACTACACTTAGTGAGTATGCTACGTCGGGTCTAGTACATAACATCGCGTACATGATAGAGCCTACTGCCGAAGCATAGGGTATCCCTTGCATGCGACCTGAGAGAATGAGTCCTGAGATCGTAGGTAAATTGCCACCCTTGGAATCTTTTATACTAAACCTCTTTAGTATGGTGTCTGTGTACCAGGATTGGGACAATCCCAACATCCGTTTAGATCTATCTCTATTTATCTTAATCCCCAAGATGTAGGAGGCATCACCTAGATCTTTCATTGAGAATCTTTGTGATAAGAAGAGATTGACCGAGTGTAACATAGGAACATCATTTCCTATCAAGAGTATGTCATCCACATACAATACGAGGAAGACGAACTTACTCTCTGCCACCTTTTTGTATATACAAGGTTCATCTACGTTTTTGATGAAGTCAAACTCTTTGACTACCACATCAAAATAGATGCTCCAACTCCGCGATGCCTGCTTTAACTCGTAGATGGATTTAAGCAGCTTGCACACCTTTCCGCTGCTCCCACTGTCCATGAAGCCCTTTGGCTGAGTCATGTACACGCTCTTTTCTAAATCACCATTTAGAAAGGCGGTATTAACATCCATCTGCAAGATTTCGTAGTCATAGTATGCAGCGATGGCAAGTTTGATCCTGATGGACTTAAGCATAGCCACTGGAGAAAAGGATTCATCATAATCCACACCGGGTCGTTGACGAAAACCTTTTGCAACAAGTCTTGCTTTGAAAGTCTCAATTTTTCCATCTACACCAATTTTTTTCTTGAAGATCCACCTGCTCCCGATGGGTTTTACCCCTTCAGGAGCATCTTCCAAAGTCCATACTTTTTCGATGTACATGGATTCCATCTCAGATCGCATTGCATCCAGCCATTTCACAGAGTCCCCACTCGTGATGGCTTGCTCGAAACTAGTTGGGTCATCATCTTCCATGATCCAATCCTCGCTCCCACCATCAATGAGAAAACTGTAATATCTCTCAGGTGGATGAGGAACCCTACTAGATCGGCGGAGAGGCTGAGGTTCGTTGGGCACTATCGAATCCTTTGGTTCCACTAAATCTTCAGTTGTAATTTGCGCTGCTGGAACTTCTTCCAGCTCTACCTCTTTGCCACTAATTTCTTTTGCAAGAAATTCCTATTCTAAATAGGTGGCATGTCGAGAAACAAACACCTTTTGTTCCTCGCTGTGGTAGAAAAGATATCCATGTGAATGTTTAGGATATCCCACAAACTTACAAAGAACCGACCATGCCTCGAGTTTCTCCGGATTTTGCCTTTTGACATAGGCCGGACAACCCCATATCTTAACTCGTTTAAGACATGGTCTCTTCCCACTCCATATCTCATATGGTGTGGTAGGTACAGATTTAGATGGAACTTGATTCAATAGGTATGCAGCTGTTTCAAGTGCATAGCTCCAAAAGGAAATAGGTAACACAGCGGTGCTCATCACAGAGCGCACCATATCCAATAGGGTGCGATTCCTCCACTCCAATACACCGTTGTGCTGTGGTGTATACAGAGGAGTAAGCTGAGAGAGAATCTCATTCCCTTTTACATAGTCACGGAATTTCGTGCTAAAGTATTCTCCTCCCCGATCAGATCGAAAGATTTTAATACTTTTACCCGTTTGGTTCTCGACTTCGCACTTATATTCTTTGAATTTCTCAAAAGCTTCAGACTTGTGTTTTAACAGGAACACATGTCCGTATCTTGAGAGATCGTCAGCGAATGTAATGAAGTACGAGGAACCATTCCTGGCATGTGTAGACATGGGTCTGCATACATCACTATGTATCAGTCCCAAGAGTTCCGTAACACTTTCTCCGTGTCCTGTAAATGGAGCTTTGGTCAACATTCCTTTGAGACATGACCGGCAAGTTTCATTAGATGATAGTTCGAACGGATTCAATTATCCATCCTTATATAACTTAGCTAGTCGTGTCATATTGATATGACCTAGTTTACAATGCCACAAGAAAGATTCCTTCATTTCTGAACTCTATCTCTTGTGTGTGTTTTGTACGTTAAGAACTGAGTTTTGATTCAGAACATATAAACCGTTACATAACATACCAAACTCAATCAACACTTTTTTAGGTAAATGTTCATAACATTATTCTCTACTACAAAGTTATATCCTTCTTTATGTAATAAAAAAATTGATATTAAATTGCATATCATAGAGAGTACATAATAACATTAGTTCAAGATCAATGTATTGACATATGGTAACACAAGGTGATATTCACCAACTGCTTTGGCTGCAACACTTGTACCATTCCTTACTTTTATAGAATGATCACCCTTTCCCGGTTCTCTATAAGTCTATGTTACTCACCCCGGCATAACGGGGAGGCGGAATAGGTAAAAATCGAATTTTTCTTTACGAGATAACATAGACTATCCATGAGGATCATTGCTAAACCCTAACTAACTATAGGGTTTCCTTAACACCTCGTATAGGGTTTGGAAGCATCATACATGCCATAACTTTACATTTATGAGGTGCTAAGTAAACTAAACTAGTAATCGAACTAGAATTATAGAGTAACAATTAAAAGTATCACATCTAAAAGATAATCTAACACTAAGGGGAGAGACTACAACCTTTGTAGACCTCCTAGGGTGACTCCTTGGATCTCTTTTGGTTTGGAACGGCTTACTAGATCACTTCCAAGTCCACGACGATCCACCCGAAGTCCTTTGCTCAAAACTTGTTGCTTCACTTGATCTTTGAAATCCTTGAAGCAAAACACCCTACACTAAGTAGCAAGAGTTGTGTAGGATGATGAAGTGGTTGGTAATCTCACTTAATACCCTTTCTTTCTTTTTATCTCACTCAATTTAGAACTCAACAGAGAGCTAGAGAGAGGAAGAAGAAGATGGCTTGATATTTTTCCTTTTGGATGAATAATAATGCAAAAAGAAAATGAGAGAGAGAGATAAATATCATAATAGAAACCATAGTTAATAATAATATCTAGATATTTTGTCATGAGTTAAAAGGCAAAGGAAAATAAACCATGGTTAAGACAAAGGTCAACCATGGAAAAGTGTAAAAGAAATGAGTCTTTAGAAAAGAAATGAGTCATTATCTATTTTCCTTTATCTTTAACTTAATATAAAAATATCCATATATAAAATTATGAACCATGTGAGTCTTATATTGCCATCTAAGTTGTATCATCAACCATGATACTAATGCATGTATGTATGTGGGTATACACATCATCATGTACATATACATGCATGCATCCATCAAAAGAAAAGGGTTTAAACAAATGAGATAAAAGTCAATATTAAATCAATGCTTGATTTAATAAACCGGTCATATCTCATACGATCCGACTAATATAAAATGCCCGATTAAAATACGGTATCAAATACTCATATTTAATCGAGCTTCCGCACATATCTCATATGCGCACCACTTCGTTTCGCCTGAGCAGACTCTAAGACTCGTCAATACGCCAGCAGTAGGTGATGATCATATCAAACACCTACAAGCCGCAAGCGGTCAGCTAAACGTAACGGCCACCCGGGTATTGAGCGATCAGAAGAAGAACAAGCGAACCTGTCAAAACTCCCGTCAATCCAACTGGCAACACTTACCGTACAGTCCGGTCTCTTCATCAGATATGCTGCATATTGAGCCTAGGGATTGAATCGTCGACCCCAATAACTCAATAAGTCATGCCGGTATATGGTCTATAACAGATCGAGAAACTTACTGATAACACTTATCAGTAATATCTCAGCAGCCCTGGCTAGGGATTTCACGTTATAGCCAATCATGCACAGCACAGCATCAACCCCCAATACCGGGAGAGACGAAACCCCTCCTATCGCTCATTGCCTCCATATGCCTCAGGACTATACCCAAAATCCACCTGTTTGTATGACTCAGTAGAGCCGTAGTAGGGTGGTGATCAAAGTACAGTGGGAGGACACACAAGACTCTATGGCGATTTCGGGTCTACAGACTAACCTGTACCAGTGTCACCTAAGAACTGCTATCCGACGTTTGATATAATACCACATAGGAGTTCTCGGTGAGTCCGTTCAGTGTACCCAGTCTCACTGAGCACCCGTATACAATCTTTGGTGTCATCACACCAGACGGATATGGGATCATCCATCGCCCATCATATGGAATAAGAATGGTATACACTAGTCTACACTGGAATATCGATTCCCTATCTCGATATACCTACGACTAGGAACATTTCAAGGATATGCTTATAAACTACAGGTGTCCCACTAGTATGATCCACATCATAATCCCAGTAGTCAGGCCAATATCCTTAGGGCTTTATCAACATGTACCAAATGAATATAAACATGATTAAGTGAACATATGATAAAGTGAAACCAGATAGCATACTATCATGTCGAGCAAGACTGTCCTCTGGCCTCTAAGGCATACATATATCCAACAATCTCCTACTTGCACTAAGGCCAGTTATTGGCGTATCTCATACCCAACATCTCAAAAAGTCGCTCATGCTGCAGATGAGGGAGGGCCTTGGTGAATGGATCCGCAGTGTTGTTCTTTGTGTCTACTCTCTTAATCTCGATCTCGTGGCGATCAACTATCTCCCGGATCACATGATATCGCTTCAGGATGTGTCTGGACTTCTGATGGGACCTAAGCTCTTTGGCCAACGCCATAGCCCCATTATTGTCACAATACAAAGGTATTGGATCAATAATGGTTGGAACTACTCCTAGCTCCGTGATGAACTTCCTCATCCAGACGGCTTCCTCGGCAGCATCATTTGCAGCAATATATTCAGCTTCCATCGTTGAGTCTGCAACGGTATCCTGTTTAGAACTCTTCCAACTCACCTTCCCTCCATTAAGGGTAAATGCATACCCTGAGATAGACTTGCTGTCATCCTTGTCACTCTGGAAGCTCGAATCGGTAAAGGCCTCTATTTGGAGATCCCTGTTACCATACACCAAGAACAATTCTTTAGTCCTTCGCAAGTACTTAAGAATGTTCTTCACAATAATCCAGTGATTCTCCCCTGGGTTTGACTGATACCTGCTTACTACACTAAGTGCATAAGCAACATCAGGGCGTGTACATAACATCGCATACATTATCGATCCTAATGCCGAAGCATAGGGAATAATGCTCATGCGAGCTCTCTATATATGACTTTGGGCAATCGTCCTTTCAAAGAGTGACTCCGTGACAAGTGGGTAAGGCACCCCGCTTGGAGTCTTCCATACCAAACCTCTTTAGGATGGTATTAATGTACTTGGTTTGGGACAATCCCAATAACCGTTTGGATCTATCCCTGTAGATCCGTATGCCCAATATGTATGTGGCATCACCCAGGTCCTTCATGGAGAACCTTTGTGATAAGAATGATTTGACCGACTGTAGCAAAGGAATATCATTTCCTATCAGAAGTATGTCATCCACGTACAATACGAGGAATGCGACATTTCTCCCTACAGTCTTCTTATAAACACAAGGTTCATCTGGATTTTTGATGAAATCAAACTCTTTGATAACATCATCAAAACAGATGTTCCAACTCTGTGATGCCTGCTTTAATCCATAAATGGATTTAAGTAACTTACATGCTTTTCCGCTGCTCCCACTGTCAATGAAGCCCTCTGGCTGATCCATATAAACGCATTCATCTAAATCACCATTTATGAATGCATTTTTAACGTCCATCTGCCATATTTCATAGTCGTAGTGAGAAGCAATAGCAAGTAGGATCCGAATGGATTTAAGCATGGCTACCGGAGAGAAAGTCTCATCATAGTCCAAACCTGGTCCTTGACGAAAACCTTTCGCTACCAACCTTGCCTTATAGGTCTCTACCTATCCATCTACACCGATCTTTCTTTTAAAGATCCATTTGCAATCCACAGGTTTTATCCCGGAGGGTACATCTTCCAAAGTCTATACTTTGTTGGTGTACATGGACTCCATTTCGGATCTCATGGCATCCAACCATCTCACAGAGTCACCACTCGTGATAGCCTGATGAAAACTAGTAGGATCATCATCATCCATGATGCAATCTTCTCTATCACCATCAATGAGAAAACCGTAGTATCTCTCCGGTGGGCAAGAAGTCCTACCAGATCTTCTGAGTGGCTGAGGCTTATTAGATTCTGTTATAACTTCAGGTTCAGCCAAGCCGTCATTTGTAACTTGTGTCTCTAGAACCTCTTCTAGATCTACCACATTACCATCAGCATCATTTGAAAAAATCTCATTTTCTAAAAAGGTGGCATACTGAGAAACACACACCTTTTGTTCCTCCTTGTGGTAGAAAAGATACCCAAACGAATGTTTAGGATATCCAACAAATATACATTTGACTGATCGTGTCTCGAGTTTGTCTGGATTCTGCTTTTTGACAAAATCCGGACAACCCCAAATCTTAACTCTTTTAAGAGATGGTTTCTTCCCAGGCCATATCTCATATGGAGTGGTAGACACGGTCTTGGTTGGAACTTTGTTTAACAGAAAAGCTGCTGTTTCCAATGCATGCCCCCAAAACGAGAGAGGTAACTCAGAATCACTCATCATGGATCGTACCATATCTAATAGGGTACGATTCCGCCGCTCTGACACACCATTGTGCGGTGGTGTGTAAGGTGGAGTGAGCTGAGAGAGAATCCCATTCTCTTTTAGGAAGTCCAAGAACTTAGTACTTAAGTACTCTCCACCTCGATCTGATCGAAGTATCTTGATACTCTTTTCTGTTTGGTTTTCTACTTCATGTTTATACTCTTTGAATTTCTCGAAAGCTTCAGACTTATACTTTATTAAATACGCATGACCGAATCTTGAGAAATCATCAGTAAAAGTTATGAAGTAAGAAAAACCGCCTCTTGCATGTGTAGACATTGGTTCGCATACATCACTATGTATGAGGCCTAGGAGCTCAGTAGCTCTTTCTCTGTGTCCTGTAAACGGAGTTTTGGTCATTTTACCTTTGATACAAGACTGGCAAGTTGCATAAGATTTATACTCAAAAGAATTTAAATATCCATCTTTATGAAGCTTGTTTAGTCTTGTTTCATTAATATGACCAAGTCTACAATGCCAAAGAAAAGCTTCATTTATATCTGAAAATTTTCCTTTATTTGTGTGTTGTACGTTGAAAACTGTGTGTTGATTAATGACGTATATCCCGTTATTTAGTGTACCGCAACCAATCAACTCTTGATTAAGTCTAATGTTCATAATATTGTGTTGCACAACAAAAATGATTCCCTTCATTGTCTAACAAGGAAACGGATATAATATTACAAAGCATACTTGGCACAAAATAACACGGGTTCAAAACCAATATACAACCCGAAGGCAACCCTAGGTGATACTCTCCCACTGAAACTGAATTTACATTGGAACCATTTCCAACTTGGAGAGTATGATCACCTGTCTTCAGAACTCTGCTATTTCTCAACGCCTGCACAGAATTGCAAATATGAGAACCCGAACCGGTATCCAATATCCAGGAAGAAGAGTTAATAGAAAAACAATTTTCAATTACGAACACACCTGAAGCTGAAGCATTACCATGCTTCTTCTTGAGTTCTAGGTACTCAATACAGTTCCGCTTTCTGTGTCCCGTCTTTTTGCAGTGGAAACATTCTCCTTTCCCCGATTATCCAACCTTGGACTTGCCTTTCCCCTTAACCTTATTGACTCCACCCTTAGGTTTGGTGGGTTTCTTCTTCATCTTTCCCTTGGCCTTAGCCTTCGGGCGAGAGGAGGAGGATGGCCCAACACTCATAACGGGAGTCTTCACTGACTTCAGTGTGCTCTCTGCACTCCTTAACATATTAAGGAGTTCAGGCAGTTCCTTCTCCATGTTGTGCATGTTGAAGTTAACTATGAACTGAGCAAAGGTGGAGGGGAGAGACTGCAGAATAATATATGTATATTGTTCATTGTCCATTGTCCACCCAAGGTCCTCAAGCTCTTCTATGAGAGCTATCATCTTCAGATCATGGTCTCCTACTGCTGTGCCAGCGGCCTTTCGCATCTGAAACAGTTTTCTAGATGCTTCGTATCGTAATACGCGAGATTGCTCTCCATACAACTCTTTTGTATGGAGGAATATGGCTTGTACGTCCATATTCTCGTGCTGCTTCTGATGTGTGTTATCCAACGATGCAAGCGCGAGGCATTTAGCCGGGGCACAGTCAGCGTCCCATGTATTGCGGATTTCCCTATCCGCAACTGAAGGCTTAGGACCTAGGGTGGGCGGGGTTGAAGCCGTGAGGACATATGATACTTTATCATAAGTCAAGGCAATGTTTAGATTCCTCAGCCAGTCTTTATAGTTGGTCCCATTCAGCTTGTTTTTATCTAATAGAAGCTTAAGTCCTGTTATAGGTATCTGCCATTAAGAGAGAGAAAAGAATACACTTAGCGAATGCTCTTGCAAATATCAGATTGGTTATTATCTTGTCTAATCGATGTCTCCCACTGTTTTTATCAAATTTTCTTTAAAACCTTTTAAAAAGAAAACTAGCCGGGATTAATTACATTCTACAACTTCGCTAACCGTTCAGCCAGGCCAGTGCCGGTACTTGAGGGAGGTTCCCCGTGCTTTCGCACGGACCTAATTAAAATAAACCTCATCTTCCCAGAGGCGTAGCCCCGTTTGACACCTTTCTAGACACCTACTAGGTTAGCTAATTGTAAAGTGCAAAATTCTCCCGGGAGCAACTTTTGCTCGCAGTGGGATCGGGATCCTACTATCTTATAGAAGGTATACAATCTCATTGTAAATTTCAACTCTTGAAATTCCCGATATGATTTTAACCCCTTGTACTCATGACCTTAACTAAAGTCAACATATCATAAGTACTAGTCAAGTTCTTCCCATCATTTCGTGATTAACTAGACCCACTTATATGACCCTTAACTAACATAATCATATGAATGTCCTAACTAATCTGCATCATATGCAGTGTAGGAAGACATCACTTAGCTACCGTTCACTGCGCCTTAACTAAAGTCAAAATACGCAGCACGAATACTAAGTACTCTACTTCCTAAAATGACGGAGGGCTGTGGATCGTTTTTAAGAAAACTTTTAACGCTTTGAACTTGATATCATTGTAGAATCCAATGGGTTTAAAATGAGTGGCTTAAGCTCCGCATTTTGAAACTTTCTTTTTCATAAAAGGCCGAGTGTGTTTCAAATCCGATTCTACAACATCTTTTTAGGTTCATTTATCTTTTACATTAATCTCATTAATGTAGTCCCATCATTTAAATCCTAAGCCATTACAGAAGGAAACAAAAATATAACGTACACTTATGCCACTCGCATACGCCACAGTGTTTTGATATGCACCATTAGGTTACTTAACAAACGGCATACCAGGTCGGGGATAGCGCGGGTGCAAAACATATGTAACGTCTATTATATATCATATATATAATATCGCATTCGTCTCAGATATATATTAAATGATCACATCAGATAATAAAAGCAGCAAAAGCACATTTAATATAGGATATCTAGGAGGTCCGTATTTTGTATTTAGCCAGCAATAAAAATACGGATTCCACGGTCGCGATGAATAGCCAAGCCCACACCCCTAGACCCCTACGAGAGCGGCAAGCGACCCTACCAATTCTGGAGTTTAGGAGACCCGGTCTCGACTCCTCGAGATGGCCTCCCACTGAACCTAGAACCCGGTCACTTGTGCCCTCCTCCTTGGTTCTATCCTAATGCGGAAGAGTAAATAATATACAACACTTGTGACATCAACCTCAACCCGGAAGTGCCCCAAATAAAAGAATATTACATACAATTTAATTTTACATGAATGAAAAGAAAAATCTCATCTCACACAAAACCCCCGGCTATTCATTCACGACAATCCTGCACATCAAATCTTATCGACACATAATATCAAATATCATCAATGTAAGTAAGTATGCATATACCGATCGTCGTTGATGTATAGCAACGAAAACCGGCAATACAACTACATACTACACTTACGGTCACAGAGAAATAAAATGAAAAACTAAAACAGTTGGAATCAGAACTGCCTTTAGACAACACAAACCCGGAATATCACATATACAAGATTTCATACCTAACAATGTAAAGCTCGCATTTGGGTCTCATCCAAGAAAACACCTTTTCAAAACAAACCGGATAATTCAACAAGATTTTTGTTTATTCCCGAGACCGAACTGCTAGATTTACACGCAACAAACAAAGTTGTAGATTCCAATTATTGTATCACATACAAATAAACTAGGCGCGGTTAAAACATTCGATCGAACAATTAAACAAAGACTCCTCAGAAAGCTCAACACTTGAGCAGTTTTAAAAAATACCAGTAACTGCACAAAATACATACAGGCCAGCATAAGAAGATACGGCCCATAATCCACCTACTGCGCCGCGGAACCGCCGCGGAAAGGCCACTATGTCCGCGGTTCCGCGGTCGTACGGTGGAGTTAGGGCATCGTACTTCTTGTGGGCCCATAAAATACCCTGCTGAATTTTTAAAGTATTTTTAATGTGAAAAATCCATGTTATTGAAAATTTTCCATAGAGCACCCCCCGGGCGTCGTATTTCGTTCGTTCAAGGTTTTTAACATCATCTAGGTTACTCCAAAGCTCTAGCTTGTCTCTGATACCACTGAAGGGTTTCCTTAACACCTCGTATAGGGTTTGGAAGTATCACACATGCCATAATTTTACATTTATGAGGTGCTAAGTAAACTAAACTAGTAATCGAACTAGAATTATAGAGTAACAATTAAAAGTATCACATCTAAAAGATAATCTAACACTAAGTGGAGAGGCTACAACATTTGTAGACCACCTAGGGTGACTCCTTGGATCTCCTTTGGTTTGGAATGGCTTGCTAGATCACTTCCAAGTCCACGACGATCCACCCGAAGTCCTTTGCTTAAAACTTGTTGCTTCATTTGATCTTTGAAATCCTTGAAGCAAAACACCCTACACTAAGTAGCAAGAGTTGTGTAGGATGATGAAGTGGTTGGTAATCTCTCTTAATACCCTTTCTTTCTTTTTATCTCACTCAATTTAGAACTCAACAGAGAGCTAGAGAGAGGAAGAAGAAGATGGCTTGATATTTTTCCTTTTGGATGAATAATAATGCAAAAAGAAAATGAGAGAGAGAGATAAATATCATAATAGAAATCATAGTTAATAACAATATCTAGATATTTTGTCATGAGTTAAAAGGCAAAGGAAAATAAACCATGGTTAAGACAAAGGTCAACCATGGAAAAGTGTAGAAGAAATGAGTCTTTAGAAAACAAATGAGTCATTATCTATTTTCCTTTATCTTTAACTTAATATAAAAATATCCATATATAAAATTATGAACCATGTGAGTCTTATATTGCCATCTAAGTTGTATCATCAACCATGATACTAATGCATGTATGTATGTGTGTATGCACATCATCATGTACATATACATGCATGCATCCATCAAAAGAAAAGGGTATAAATAAATGAGATAAAAGTCAATATTAATCAATGCTTGATTTAATAAACCGGTCATATCTCATACGACTCGACTAATATAAAACGCCCGATTAAAATACGGTATCAAATATTCGTATTTAATCGAGCTTCCGCACATATCTCAAATGCGCACCACTTCGTTTCGCCTGAGCCAGGAAACTTCTATGTGGGACTCTAAGACTCGTCAATACGCCAACAGTAGGTGATGATCATATCAAACACCTACAAGCCACAAGCGGTCAGCTAAATGTAACGGCCACCCGGGTATTGAGCGATCAGAAGAAGAACAAGCGAACCTGTCAAAACTCCCGTCAATCCAACTGGCAACACTTACCGTACAGTCCGGTCTCTTCGTCAGATATGCTGCATATTAAGCCTAGGGATGGAATCGTCGACCCCAATAACTCAATAAGTCATGCCGCTATATGGTCTATAACAGATCGAGAAACTTACTGATAACACTTATCAGTAATATCTCAGCAGCCCTGGCCAGGGACTTCCCGTTATAGCCAATCGTGCACAGCACAGCATCAACCCCCAATACCGGTGTCACGACCCGAAAATGGCACGTGACGGCCCTAATACTACGCAACGACTACAGGCGTAACGTAGTAAAAGAAAGCCAAAACACAGAAATCTAAACCAGTAAAAGACAAGAAAAGATAAGAATTATTGCTTAAAAGTCTTTGAAATCACAACCCAAATTCTTTAAAAGTCTAACTTTATTTCCTTAAAATTTTGGCAGCACCTCCTTTATAAAAACCAACCCCAAAAGTGGGTACAACATAATTAAAAAGTAAAGCATCCCCAACGGGAGCAAATCCACGCCCAAAGGCGGAAAACAATCACCACCACAAATATACGACGCCGTAGCGAAGAAATAGAAGACGATAGAAAGGAAACTGTATAAAAGACAACAAATCCAACATAATATACAACATCGTCCTCACCAAGTCTCTAAGTCAATATGAAAATAGTAGATGCAGAGTACAGGGATACAACGAATATACAATACAACGAATAACCACAAAACCCACCTAAGCAAACTGCACACTGTGAGCTGATGCAGTATCTGTAGCAAAAGATGATGAGATGTATGATAATAGCCTGCCTCTGACTATACTGAGGAACACCTGCAAACACTGTGGCACAACGGGGGTGAGTTGCCAACTCGTGAATAGTAAATAACATATGCAGGTAATCGCAAGTATGCACGTAAAGCGTGAATCTAAGATATGCAATTAACAGTAATAACATGTCATATGAATGCAGAATAATGGAAAGTACACTAGCAGGTACAACCAATATATATAAAGCAATAATGATATGACAACAGTATGCAATAATCATGCGATAGGGATATGAGAATGTAAATGTGCAACAATCATGAAAGGTACACTAACAGGTACTACTAGTACATGAAGCAGTGCACTAACAGATAAGGTGAGGTATGGAGTGAAGTATGTCATTTCCACGGAATCCTGACATCGTGGTAGGATCACAATCCAGCAAGACAATTTAAATATCAATTCCTCAAATCAGCCCCCAAGTTGGCTCTCATATCATCTAAGTATCACATCTCCTCAATTGCACAATATCAAGTATATCTCATATATCCCGAATGTACAACCTCAAGTATATCTCACATATATCGAACGTACAATCATCAAGTATATATCGTATATATCGAATGTACAAAATCAAGTGGATCTCACATATCTCGTATGTATAATATGAAGTATATCTCACATATCTCGAATGTACAACAGCAAGTAGATCTCATATATCTCGAATGTACAATATCAAGTAGATCTCACATATCTCGTATGTACAATATCAAGTAGATCTCACATATCTCGTATGTACAATATCAAGTATATCTCACATATCTCGAATGTACAACAACAAGTAGATCTCATATATCTCGAATGTAAAATATCAAGTAGATCTCATATATCTCGTATGTACAATATCAAGTATATCTCACATATTTCGAATGTAAAACAGTAAGTAGATCTCACATATCTATCCAGTATCCAATCTCATGAATCTCTTATATCCCGAAACAAATCTCCAGCAAAATTCTAACATCCTAAATATACTGACATAAATAAATATGATGAGGTCAATACACATATATTAGCGTCCCATTCCACTAATATTGGTGTAAGGGTATATATAACAGCGGCTCAATCCCCTGTTATATATACAAAGGAGTAATTAGAAATATCATGAAACCAATGTACCAAGCATCGACACAGAAATGCTGATCCATCAGGTGCTGTCTCCATGACTGGCCCCCAGATAGGTTTGTATCATACGCTATCCCGAAAGCTCGAGTGCCTAGCTCTGACCCTCGCCTCTCGACGTATCCATACATACATGACTCCCGTCGGTATCCACATGATAGCCACTAAGTCATTGGTCCTGTCACCGGATAGTATGGTTCCCCTAAGCCTCATCGCCTGACACCACGACATCGTTCTTGCTTCGGGGTACCTCCGGGCCCCACTATTTACCCGCACACGGACCCCTCCTTTCCTCGCGTGGGGTATACACATCGTAAACGAAAAATCTCATGGTGGCTGCTGAAATATCATATCAAGGGAAACCGGGTCTTTCAAATAATGCATGATTTCATGAACTACCACAGTTCCCAAATCCAGAAAACATCATGAAAAATCCATATCTCAATGCGAAAATCCATGAATAAAGTATACGCATCATAAATCTGAAATGCGAGCATATAGAGGAAAAGCAGCAATTAACTGTAACAAGTTAATAAAATATCATGCGGTTCCTAATCTCTCCAATTCTAAAATAACATCAAGTAAAGATAAACATGTAGCTATAACCAGATATATGTGCAACATAAAGGTATAGCAAGATATATGTATCTACCTATAAGTAAGGATGTAGTATACCCCTTGGGTATAAGTGAAATAGGTGTGCAAGGTATACCTGTAGCTATGTCATAAAGTATGCATGTACCTATCAGTAATGGTACAATACTCTATAGGTATACATGTAACTATATGACAAATGCGATAAGAAATATGAATCAATGTCACAATGTCCCTAACCAAGCAATATAACATCTATAAGTGGTTTGTGTGTGACATGGCAATTATTGACGGTGTGTGTAGCATACAATCAGTGCTCGTGCAACATGAATCATCAATAATATGTGCAGTGTCCTAAGGATACTAGTCCAAGCAAAACAATATCTAAGTAATAGGGTAAATGCGCAATTCTAAATATGACATAGAATATGCGACAGAAATAACATCTCTAGCCCAGATGCATAACGCCATGCGGGCGATTCCCCTGTAGATGTTAAATCTACTCACCAACGCTCCAAGCTAGGTGAAGCCTACCACCTGTTTTCCCCCTGTCGTAGCGTCCGAAGTCCCCGCTTGCGAACCTAAAATTTCACAAACACATCACATAAGCATATATTCTACATCGACGAGAAGACATCGAAACGCAAGAATAACGCCCTGAAATTTACACTGCGCGCTTAGCGCATCTAACGCGCACGACATCGGCCAAAAATCCTAACTAGAGTCGCCAAACTACGAAACACCTAGTCTAGATTCCGATCGTCCCGATCGCGCATTCAAAACACAATAATAAACGTGGGCTCGAAAATAAATAACGTCGCATCGTCAAAAGAAACCCATGCCTAAAAGTTACCGAAATCTAGTAATCAGTACTTATCTTTATAGAACAAAACTACAAGTTTTACCAAAACTATAATTTACAAATATCTTCAAATAGCAAGGTTAAACCATTCCTATATTTTTAACACTTGCAAAATGAGTTTTAGCAAAAACCTAGTAAGCAAAAATCCTTAATTAAACAAAATATTCATTAACAATAATTAGCATTTTCTACTAGGTTAAGCTTTTCCTAATCACAAATTAACACTTCAATTAAATATTAAACACTTAAATTAAGCTTTAACCTTAACTTGAATTTCTAAAACCATTTCTAGAATTTTGAAACATGAAATTTAAAGCTTAAACTAACATCTAATTAAGCTAGCATAAAGTATTAAGTAACAATTAGAGATTAGGGTTAGGGTTTTATACCTTCAAGAACACCACTTGAATCAAGGATAAAACCAAACTTTAGCCTCCAAAATCCTCACTAGAATGAAGATCCAAGCAACTTTTGTGAAGAAGAATGAAGGTTTTGGATTTTATTTGAATTTCTATGAATTAGATGTGGCCGGCCAAAGCAAGGAGGGGGGTGTTTTTGGTGAAGGGTAGAATTTTCTAGAAGAAAAATGGAATAATTGGATAATAAAACAAAGCTTATGTTCACACTACTTTTCTTTTTCTATATCTTTAAAAAAATAAATCCTTTGACCAAAAAAATCTAGATATCTAAAAAGAAGGTTGTAAAATAATTGTAGTGATAATTTTCAAGAATTTTCATTTAGAAGAAATTTCCCGATTTACGTGCACCAAATACCGCTTAAAATAATATTTTATTTGGGAAAAATTCTATCTGAACCAAAACCTCCCAAATACCCCTAAAGTTCGCGCACAAGCTTTATTTTAGCTAAAAAAAAGTGCCGGTAAGCTCATACGGACGTTTGATCGAAATCGGGTCAAAACGGGAAAAACCGCAATTTTGCCCTAAAACGGAAAAATTCGCAAAACGATTTCTGAAACGTTACAACCGGGAGAGACGAAACCCCTCCTATCGCTCATTTCCTCCATATGCCTCAGGACTATACCCAAAATCCACCTGTTTGTACGACTCAATAGAGCCGTAGTAGGGTGGAGATCAATGTACAGTGAGAGGACACACAAGACTCTATGGCGATCTCGGGTCTACAGACTAACCTGTACCAGTGTGACCTGAGAAATGCTATCTGACGTATGATATAATACCACATAGGAGTTCTCGGTGAGTCCGTTCAGTGTACCCAGTCTCACTGGGCACCCGTATACAATCTTTGGTGTCATCACACCAGACGGATATGGGATCATCCATCGCCCTTCATATGGAACAAGAATGGTATACGCTAGTCTACACTGGAATATCGATGCCCTATCTCGATATACCTACGACTAGGAACATTTCAAGGATATGCTTATAAACTACAGGTATCCCACTAGTATGATCCACATCATAATCCCAGTAGTCAAGCCAATATCCGTAGGGCTTTATCAACATGTACCAAACGAATATAAACAAGATTAAGTGAACATATGATAAAGTGAAACCAGATAGCATACTATCATGTCGAGTAAGACTGTCCTCTGAATGTATATATATATATATATATATATACACATCAGTACATACACTATCTCATAATGGCCTCTAGGGCATACATATATCCAACACTAACAATATAACTAGGAGTTGTATCTACTAGGTATGATGATTATAACTCAAGCTACAAGTCCTTCTTCTCCTCTTTAACGTGAGCTCCTTGAAGTGATGATGGGTACGCCTCCTCGTCGGCTTCTCGAAGTCGAAGAAGATCCACCCGAAAGTTCCAACCTTGAGCTAAACCTCCAAGATGAGGCAACTAGATCACTTGGGGTGCTAGACTAAGTGACCTAGAATGAGTAGAGTGTGATTATGAGTAGCTTATCTCAATAAACCCTTGATTCTCAACTCATGAGACACTAGGGTTAGAGAGGAAGAAGAAGAGAGCAAGCTTAGGAGAGAGAATGTGTTTTTGATAATCATCATAAAATAATGTAATGTCTAGCTTATATATGACCATTTGTCATGGCAAGAAAATATCTCATGAAAATATCTTGGCCAAAAATATGCAGGGTTACTAGGCACTCTCACAAGGGTCTATAAGGCATCGACCATGCCCGATTTAAAATTTAGACGTGCCGAACAACCCTAACCAAGATCTTTAAACTAGAGATTAGGCAAAACAAAGCAAGTAAAAACTTTACTTCTAAGAGTTTGGGATTACAACCTTTGTAGTCTGGTCCTTCACTTCTAAAGCTCCGTGTTGAGGTCCCTTCGCTGCGATCATCGAGTACCCGGACTCTAGAGAGGCTCCACGAAGAGAAAGATGCAAGCTTGCTTCCGATCTTCGATAACAAAGATGATCTACCTTGAAGTTTCATTAACACAAGCTCTTACTTACTAATGAAGTGAACACCCTAATCTAATTGGCAAGAATAGATTGGGATGATGAAGTAGGATTTATGCTCTCATTTGTTTTCTTAATCTCACTCATTTTCATCACTTCTGAAAAAGCTAGAAAGCTTTTCAAGCAAGAAGGAAGAAGAAGAAGCTTACTCTTTTGTGATGAATAATGAAAAGTCTAGTGAGGTTAGAAATGCAACCATGGGTTAAGTAAGTAAACTTAACCCTTGTAGAGATTGAACCATGGTTAAAGGGTTGGGTTGGGTTAAATAAATATCATCCAAAATATCATAACAAATATCTTTGCTTAAAACAAAAGCAAAGCTTCTAGAAGCAACTAGAAAGAATTAACCCAAATCAAATCTTAACCATGTTTAATCTTCACAAATCATGTTGCATTAGTAACCTTAACTTGTTACAATATTATATATCATATATACAATATTTATTGTAACAAAATAAAATAATACAATTAACATATATCGTATATATATCAATGTATTACCCGAGTGAGAAAAAGAATCTTTTAGTGAGCTTATATTAGTTAATGTAATTTAATATATCATATATATTATTATACATTAAATTATCGATTCAACACTTGATCCGATAATCCGGCTATTTCACAAATAACCGACTAATATAATCTGTATCAGTTCATCGAATCAACACTTGATCCGATGACCCGGCTATATCACATATACCCGGCCGATATCACATATCGCGAGAATCTAATATGGTATCACATACACGTATTGTTCTCGGTCCCGCACATATCACTTATGTGCTCCTACTCCGTTTTTCCTGAGTCAAGAAACCTCTGTGTAGGACTCTAAAGAATCGTCAATACGCCGGCAGTAGGTGATGATCATATCAAACACCCACAAGCTGCAAGCGGTCAGCTAAACGTAACAGCCACCCAGGTATTGAGCGATCAGAAGATCAATAAGCAAGCCTGTACATTCTCCTGCGAATCCAATCAGTAACACTCCCGTACAGTCCGGTCTCTTCTTCTGATATGTCTCATATCTCGCCTAGGGGTGGTAAACGTCAGACCCCTGTAGCTTGATAAGTCGTGTAGATATGAGGTCCATAACAATTCGAGAAACTACTGATAACACTTACCAGTAAATCTCAGCAACCCTGGCCAGGGATTTCCAGTTATAGCCAATCGAACACAACGCAACATCAACTCCCTATACCGGGAGAGACGAATCCCCTCCCATCGCTCATTACCTCCATGTGATTCAGGACTGTACCAAAAAGCCACCATTTTGCATGCCATCTTGGACGTGGTATGATGGAAATCAAAGCACAGTAGGAATCACACAAGTCTCTATGACGATTTCGGGTCTACAGACTACTCTGTACCAGTTTCACCAGAGAACTGCCATTTGACGTGAGGTATAATACCATCTGGGAGTTCTCGGCGAGTCCGTCCAGTGTTCCCAGTCTCCACTGAGCACCCGTATAGCTTATCTGATGTCAAACACCAAGGGATATGGGATCATCAATCGCCCATCATATGGGTCAAGAAGCTCATACGCAAGTCTACTCTGGTATATCGATTCCCTGTCTCGATACACCTACGACTAGGAACATTTGAAGGATGTACTTGACGACTACACTGTCCCCACTAGTATGATCTGCATCATAGTCCTGGTAGTCAAGTACTCATCCTAAGGGCTTTATCACCATGTAACATAGAGACAATCAGAGTACATGTTTAGATAAAGAGCAACCAGATACCGTACTATCATGTCGAGCAAGAAAGTCCTCCCTATATATGTCCAAGCATCCACTACAATATACATCGTATGTACAGTAATGGCCTCTAGGGCATACATATATCTAACAATCTCCCACTTGCACTAGGGCCATCTGTTGTGGTATCGCATACCCAACAATCAGCTGTGGTTGAAGTATCTCATACTCAACCATCCCATAAAAGTCTCTACTGGGAAATAGGCTTTTGTGAGTGGATCCGCGCTGTTGTCCTCTGAGTCTACTCTCCTAACCTCGATCTCACTGGAGATCAACCATCTCCATGATCAGGTGATACTGCCTAAGAATATGTCTGGAACTCTGATGGGATGGGTGTTCCTAGGCCTAATCTATAACTCCATTGTCACACAATGGTAGGAACGAAGTTCATCTTATGAACTAGTGTACATCCAGACTATTTCTTTGGTAGCATCCTTGGTAACGATGTATCTAGCCATTAATCATCTAGTAAGTCACGGTATCTAGCTTGGAACTCTTCCAACATACCGTACCTCCACTGAGGGTAAAGAAAATGCCTCCGACTGACATTCAGTCGTCCTTATCACCCTAGAACCTTTCCAGTGATTCTCCCCAGGATCGATTGATACCATCTCACTACAACTAGTGAGAATCCTAACATCCATTTAGATCTATCTCATAGATCCATAACCCAGGATTTAGGAGGTATCACCTTGATCCTATATGGAGAATCTTTGTGATAAGAGGAGATTGACCGAGCGTAGCATATGAAACTACTTCCCTATCAAGAGTATGTCATCCACGTACTCTATGAGGATTACCACCATGTAGGGTTGCTATGCACGCGCACAAGTATCTACGAGGCATCAACCATGCCCGATTAAAAATTTAGCCGTGCCGAACAACCAAAGCCGGATCTTTAAACTAGAGTTTAGGCGAAAAAAGCATGTTAAACACTTTAACACTAAGTGAGAGGGATTACAACCTTTGTAGATCCGGTCCTTCACTTCTAAAGCTCCGTGTTGAAGTCCCTTCGCTGCGATCATCGTGTTCCGGACTCTCGAGAGGTTCCACGAAGAGAAAGATGCAGTCTTGCTTCCGATCTTCGATACAAAGATGATCTACCTTGAAGTTTCGTAAATACAAGCTAACACTCATAATATGAAGTGAACACCCTCATCTAAATGGCAAGGATAGATGAGGATGATGAAGTAGGATTATTGCTCTCATTTTTTTTCATATTCTCACTCATTTTCATCACAAAGCAAAAAGCTAGAAAGCTTTTGCTCAAAGGAAGAAGAAGAAAGAAGATGATGAATAATATCATTAGAAACCTTTTGTGATGAATAATGAAAGATAAATATGATAAATAAGGCAACCATGTTTGAATAAGCCATTGTAGAGAATTAACCAAGGCTAGGGTTTGGGTTAGGTTAAGAATGAGTCACCACAAAATATCTTTCACAAAACAAAACTAAACTTTCTAGAACCATCTAGAAAGCATTAACCCAAATCAAACCCTGATCTTGTTTAATCTCTACTAAACATGTTGCATTAGTTATCATATCATGTTACAATATTATATATCACATATATAATATTTATTGTAACCAAATAAAATAATACAATTAACATATATCGCACATATATCAATGTATTACGCGAGTGAGAAAAAGAATCTTTTAGTGAGCAAATATTAGTTAATGTAATTTAATATATCATATATATTATTATACATTAAATTATCGAATCAACACTTGATCCGACAATCCAGCTATATCGCATATAACCGACTAATATCTCATTTACCGATTCATCGAATCAACACTTGATCCGATGACACGGCTGATATCAAATATCGCGAGAATAGAATACGGTTTCATATATCGCATTGTCCTCGGTCACGCACATATCACACATGTGCCCCTACTCCGTTTTGCCTGAGCCAAGAAACCTCTGTGTAGGACTCTAAAGAATCGTCAATACGCCGGCAGTAGGTGATGATCATATCAAACCACCACAAGCTGCAAGCGGTCAGCTAAACGTAACAGCTACCCAGGTATTGAGCGCTCAGAAGATCAACAAGCAAGCCTGTACATTCTCCTGTGAATCCAATCAGTAACACTCCCGTACAGTCCGGTCTCGTCGTCTGATATGTCGCATATCTCGCCTAGGGGTGGTAAACGTCAGACCCCAGTAGCTCGATAAGTCATGTCGATTTGAGGTCTATAACAGTTCGAGAAACTACTGATAACACTTACCAGTAAATCTCAGCAACCCTGGCCAGGGATTTCTGGTTATAGCCAATCGAACACAGCACAACATCTACTCCATATACCGGGCGAGACGAATCCCCTCCTATCGCTCATTGCCTCCATGTGATTCGGGACTATACCCAAAAGCCACCTTTTTGCATGCCCTCTTGGACGTGGTATGATGGAAATCAAAGCACAGTGGGAATCACACAAGAATCTATGACGATCTCGGGTCAACAGACTACTCTGTACCAGTGTCACCGGAGAACTGCCATCTGACGTGAGGTATAATACCATCTGGGAGTTCTCGGCGAGTCCGTCCAGTCTACCCAGTCTCCACTGAGCACCCGTACACCATCCTTGATGTCAAACACCGATGGATATGGGATCATCCATCGCCCATCATATGGGTCAAGATGCGTATACGCTAGTCTACTCTGGTGCATCGATGCGCTGTCTCGATACACCCTTGACTCGGAACAGTTATAGGATGTACTCGTCGACAACTGTGGCCCCACTAGTATGATCTCATCATAGTCCCAGTAGTCGAGTACATATCCTAAGGGCTTTATCAACATGTAACATAGAGACAATCAGAATACATGTTAAGATAAAGTACGACCAGATAGCGTACTATCGTGTCGAGCAAGAAAGTCCTCCCTATATATGTCCAAGCATCCACTACAATATACATCGTATGTACAGTAATGGCCTCTAGGGCATACATATAACTAACAATCTCCCACTTGCACTAGGGCCATCTGTTGTGGTATCATATACCCAACATTTAGCTGTGGTTGAAGTATCTCATACTCAACCATCCCATAAAAGTCTCTACTGGGACAAAGGCCTTTATGAGTGGATCCGCGCTGTTGTCCTCTGTGTCTACTCTCCTAACCTTAATCTCCCTGAAGATCAACCATCTCCATGATCAGGTGATACTGCCTAAGAATTATATCTGGATTTCTGATGGGACGGGGGGTTCCTTGGCAAAAGCCACAACTCCATTGTCACACAATGGTAGGAACGAAGTTCATCTCATGAACTTATATATATCCAGACTGCATCTTTGGTAGCATCTTTGGTAACGATGTATCTTGCCTTTAATCGTCAAGTAAGTCACGGTATTTAGCTTGGAACTCTTCCAACATACCGTCCCTCCACTGAGGGTATAGACAAGCCTGCGACTGACATTCAGTCGTCCTTATCACCCTGGAACCTTTCCAGTGATTCTCCCCAGGATCGATTGATACCATCTCACTACAACTAGTGAGTATCCTAACATCCAATTTGATCTATCTCATAGATCCAAAACCCAGGATTTAGGAGATATCATTTTGATCCTATATGGAGAATCCTTGTGATAAGCGGAGATTAACCGAGCGTAGCATAGGAAACTCCTTCCCTATCAAGAGTATGTCATCCACGTACTCTACGAGGATCACCACCATACTCCCTACTACATTTTTGTATATACAAGGTTCATCTACCATTTTGATGAAGTCAAACTCTTTGACTACCACATCAAAACAGATGTTCCAACTCAGCGATGCCTGTTTTATCACATAAAACATCTTGCACACGTTTCCGCTGCTCCCATTGTCTATGAAGCCCTCTGGCTGTGTACTTATAGACGCTCTCTTCTAAAATATCATTTAGAAAAGCAGTCATGACACCTAACCACCAGATATCGTAGTCATGGTATGTATCAGTGGCAAGTAGGATCTGGATGGACTTAAGCATAGCTTTGAAAGTCTCAACTTTTCCATGTACACCAAGTAATCTTCTCAAGATATACTCGCTCCTGATGGGGATTTAACCCTTCAGATAAAGCAACCAAAGTCCATACTTTGTTGGTGTATAAAGATTCCATCTGAGATCGATAAGCATCCAGCCATTCTTACAGAGTCTCACTCCTGATGGCCTGCTCGAAACTAGTTGGGTCATCATCTCATGATGCAATCCTCGCTCCCACTGTCATAGAGAAACCGAAGTATCTCTCTGGTTGGTGAAGAACCCTACTAGATCGGCGGAGAGGCTGAGGTTCGTTGGTTACTATTGAATCCTTTGGTTCTACCAAATCATCAGCTGCAGTTTGTATAGCTGGAACCTTTCCAGTTCTACATAACAGACCTTGCCTCGAGCTTGTCCGGATTTTGCTTTTAGACATAGTCCGGACAACCCCAAATCTTAACAAACTTAAGATATGGGCTCTTCCCTTTCCATATCACATATGAAGTGGTAGGTAACTGATTTGATTTGAACCCTTATTCAATAGGTATGCAGCTTCTCAAGTGCATAACTCCTAAAAGGAAATAGGAAACTCAGTAGTAATCATCATAGAGCACACCATATCACATAGGGTGCTATTGCTCCGCCCCGATACACCGACGTGCTGTGGTGTATACGGAGGAGTAATGCTGAGAGAGAATCTCATTCTCCTTTAGAATAGTCCAGGAATTCCGTGCTCAAGTATTCTCCTCCTTGATCTCATCAAAGGACATAATACTTATACCCGTTTTTGGTTCTCTACTTCTAACTTATATTCTGTGAATATCTCAAAAGCTTCGGACTTGTGTTTCAACAGGAACATATGTCTGAATCTTGAGAGATCATCAGAGAATGTAATGAAGTACAAAGAACCGGTCTTCGCATGTGTAGACAGGGGACCTTCATACATCAGCATGTATCAATCCCAAGAGTTCACTAACTCTTTCTCTGTTTCCAATAAACAGAGCTATGGTCATCTTATCTTTGTGACATGACCGGCAAGTTTCACAAGATGTAAATTCAAACTAATTTAAATATGCATCTTACTGTAACTTCAGCTAGTCGGGTCTCATTGATATGACCTAGTCTACAATGCCTCATGAAAGATTCGTTCATTTCTGAACTCTTCCTCTCGTGTGTATTCTGTATACTAAGAACTTTGGCTTGATTTAGAACGTCTATGCTTTTAGATAACGTGCCTGAACCGATCAACTCTTGATATAGGAAATGTTCAAAACATTATCCAACAATACAAAATTATATCCTTTCTTTACTAATAAAGAGACTGATATGATGTTGTATATCAGGTTCGGTATCTAATAACATTCGTTCAGAATCAATGTATTCTGGTAATACAGGGTGATAGTGACCAACAGACTTGGCTGCAACACTTGCACCGTTTTTCTATCTCATGAAACTTATCACCCGTTCTCAGTTCTCTACCTATCTATAGCCCATGTAACAGATTACATATGCGGGATCCTGATCCGGTATCTCATACCCAGGACGTAAAGGATACTGAGAAACAGTTCTCTGTAATGAACACACCCGAAGATGATGCATCAACATGCACTTTCTTCGTTTGGGCGGCACGGGAAATCTGGTATTCCCCAATTTCCTGCTATGTCTTATAACAATTAAAAGTTGGAGCGGGACCAACTTTCCCCAGCTCAGTATAACAAGCGGGTTCGTTCAATACATCCGTTTTATTATCTTGATTAAGGCGTGATATGGTTGCTACCTGGAGAGAGAGAGAAGAAAAACACTCAGCGTATGCTCTTGCAAGATTATATTGGTTATCTAATATATCTAATCAGGATGTCTCCCACTGTTTTGTCAAATCTTCCTTCAAACCCTAAAAGGAAAGACTAGCTGGGATTAATTACACGCTACAAGTTCGTCAATCTTTCAGCCAGGCCAGTGTCGGTACTTTGAGGGAGGTCCCCCGTGCTTTTCCAGGGGCGAAACCCCGTTAACACCTTTCTAGACACCTACTTGATCGGCTAATTGTAATGTGTGAAACTCTCCCAGGAGTAACTCTTACTCGCAGCGGGTATCGGGATCCAACTATCTCATAGAAGGTATGCAATCTCAATTCAAATTTCAACACATGAAATTCCCAATAATATTTTACCCCAAGCCTCCTATGACCTTGACAAAGGCCAACAAACCATAGGCTGCTGGTCAAGTTCAACTCGTCATTTCTTGATTGAAGTAAACCAACTCGCACGGCCCTTGACAAAGGCCAACAAGGTCGGACGACTACCCTAATCTAATCTGCATCATATGCATAAGCAGATAAGTACTATTCAGCTACCGCACACTACGCCTTGACAAAGGCCAACAAACGCAGCACGAATACTAAACAGTCCTTATCTGAAATGACGGAGGACTACGACAGGTTTTTTAGAAAACCCTTTGCGTATTGAACTTGATATCGTTGTAGAATCAAGTGATTTTAAATGGAGTGTTTTTGAGGCTTTTCTAGTTTTGCTAAAGGGGTCACTCCCGGTGAAGGGATCGTCGGCCCTTTCCTCATCGAATAAGGTGCGGGATATTTCACAAATATCACTATGCAAAGAAAGAACTATAGAAGCAATCAAAAGACAAACCGAGTTTGTAGCATCTTCTAGTTTCACTAAAGAGGTCACTCCCGGTGAAGGGATCTCGGCTCTATCCTTATCGAATAAGGTGCTGGATGTTCTACAAGGAACACCGCTATGCAAAGCAAGAACTAGAGCTACCAGTTTTTTAAACAAGTTTCTAAAACATCTTAGGTTTCTTTTATTTCATCAATCTCATTAATGAAGTCCCATTTTATTATGCTTCATAAGCATCTCTTTTGAAACGAAATCTGCAATATAACATATATCTCATATATATAATATAAACATTCGTCTCAGGCAGTAATATGATCTCATCACAGAACATTGAAGCAGAAGAACATATATGAAATATTGGATATACTAGGACGTCCGTATTTTCAATACGAGCCTCTATAAAACACAGATTCCACGGTCGCGATGAATAGCCAAACCCACATCCCTAGACCCTTACGAGAGCGGAAAGCAACACTGCCAATTCTAGGGTTAGGAGACCCGGTCTCCACTCCTCGAGATGGTCTCCCACTGGACCATAGAACCCGGTTACTTGTGATCCCCGCCTTGGGTCTACCTAATGCGGAAAAGTAAATAATATACAATGGTGACATCATCCTCAGCCCGGAAGTGCCCCAATAAAAGAATATTACATACAAATGAATTTTACATGAATGAAAAAGAAAAACTCTCATCTCACATAAAACCCCCGACTATTCAAAACGCGACGATCCAATATAACATATCACAGCAACACATAACATCACATGTCATCAACGTAAGTAAATATGCCCATCCCAATTGTCGTTGACATATAGCAACGAAACCGGCGATATCACATATTACACTTACGGTCGCAGAAAAGAAAGTGTAAAACTACAACAGTTGGAATCCGCAACCTCCTTAGACATCGCATGCCTAACCAACCTTAGACATCGCATGCCTAACAATTATAAACCCCGCATTTTAGTCTCATTATCGAAAACTCTTTTCAATATCAAGTCGGGCAATTCAACAAGATTCCCGACATCCTGATCGAATGCTCGTCGCAAACTTTAGTAGACGGCCGCACCCCCGGATGCCGTCGACGAAGTGCACTAAGACGGAACACCACTGCCGCGAGCACCCGAACGGATGCTTTTGGCGACGGGGTTCTCCTACAGTCACTTGGTCGGGGCTTTAGGGCGTGGCTGTCTATTAAATTTACCCGGCGAGTATCCGCGTACGCTACGTGATTGCGACGGACTTTTGATCACATCAAAATCCCGTGGCAACCGATCATTTGAGACTGAAGTGCTAGATTTATAACATTCAAATTAGTTATCTTATAACTACCGGTGGATTCCAATTATTGTATCACATTCCAGATAAATAGACAATGTTAAACTTTCCGATCGAATAATCAAACACCCAAGATTTCCCCAATATATCTCAACACTTGAAATCAGTTTATAAACATCCATCACATGCCACAGTACCAATGGTCCAGCCGTAGAAGGGTCAAGCCAACGCCTCACATGTGGCACGCCGTACTGCCACAAACCCTAAGGTTCAGAGGCAGTTCAAGACGGTCACATAATCGAGTTAAGGTTTGTTGTCTTCTAGAGGGTCTACCGCGTTACTTGCACGACTTAGAGCGTTTTTAAACTCGAGAAAAAAATCCAACTTTTGAAAAAATTTCCGACAGGGGAAAAAGTGAGTTATTGATATCCGTTCGAACTTTTTAACAGTTTCTAAAGTTTACCCGGACAAACTAAACAAAGTTAAATTATCCGATCGAATCAACGAGTCCCCAATACTACCAAGAAAACTCAACACTTGAGTAAATATAAAAATATCCAGAAGAATCAGGAATTACAGACGGACATTACTGTGCAAACCACGTGCCATGATTCAACTTTTTGGCCGCGGAACCGCCGCGCAAGCCAGGGTACGGCAGCGGTTCTACGGCGCTTTGATGGAGTTAGGAGCACGTGCTGCACGGTAATTCCTAGAAAACCCTGCTGATTTTTTTGAGTATTTTTAATTCACAAAAAATCACATTTTGAAAAAATTTCCAGAAACTTGGGTATATCGGGTTTTCCGGGTTCGATCGGACTTTAAACTTCGTCTAGACTTCTCCTAAAGCTCTAGCTTGGCTCTGATACCACTGTAGGGTTGCTATGCACACGCACAAGGGTCTACGAGGCATCAACCATGCCCGATTAAAAATTTAGCCGTGCCGAACAACCCAAAGCCGGATCTTTAAACTAGAGTTTAGGCGAAAACAAGCATGTTAAACACTTTAACACTAAGTGAGAGGGATTACAACCTTTGTAGATCCGGTCCTTCACTTCTAAAGATCTGTGTTGAAGCCCTTCGCTGCGATCTTCGTGTTCTGGACTCTCGAGAGGTTCCACGAAGAGAAAGATGCAGTCTTGCTTCTGATCTTCAATACAAAGATGGTCTACCTTGAAGTTTCGTTAACACAAGCTAACACTCATAATATGAAGTGAACACCCTCATCTAAATGGCAAGGATAGATGAGGATGATGAAGTAGGATTATTGCTCTCATTTGTTTTCATATTCTCACTCATTTTCATCACAAAGCAAAAAGCTAGAAAGCTTTTGCTCAAAGGAAGAAGAAGGAAGAAGATGATGAATAATATCATTAGAAACCTTTTGTGATGTATAATGAAAGATAAATATGATAAATAATGCAACCATGGTTGAATAAACCATTGTAGAGAATTAACCAAGTCTAGGGTTTGGGTTAGGTTAAGAATGAGTCACCACAAAATATCTTTCACAAAACAAAACTAAACCTTCTAGAATCATCTAGAAAGCATTAGCCCAAATCAAACCCTAATCTTGTTTAATCTCTACTAAACATGTTGCATTAGTTATCATATCATATTACAATATTATATATCACATATATAATATTTATTGTAACCAAATAAAATAATACAATTAACATATATCGCACATATATCAATGTATTACGCGAGTGAGAAAAAGAATCTTTTAGTGAGCAAATATTAGTTAATGTAATTTAATATATCATATATATTATTATACATTAAATTATCGAATCAACACTTGATCCGACAATCCGGCTATATCGCATATAACCGACTAATATCTCATTTATCGATTCATCGAATCAACACTTGATCCGATGACCCGGCTGATATCAAATATCATGAGAATAGAATACGGTATCACATATCGTATCATCCTCGGTCCCGTACATATCATATATGTGCCCCAACTCCGTTTTTCCTGAGCCAAGAAACCTATGTGTAAGACTCTAAAGAATCGTCAATACGCCGGCAGTAGGTGATGATCATATCAAACACCCACAAGCTACAAGCGGTCAGCTAAACGTAACAGCTACCCAGGTAATGAGCGCTCAGAAGATCAACAAGCAAGTCTGTACATTCTTCTGTGAATCCAATCAGTAACACTCCCGTACAGTCCGGTCTCGTCGTCTGATATGTCGCATATCTCGCCTAGGGGTAGTAAACGTCAGACCCCAGTAGCTCGATAAGTCGTGTCGATTTGAGGTCTATAACAGTTCGAGAAACTACTGATAATACTTACCAGTAAATCTCAGCAACCCTGGCCAGGGATTTCCGGTTATATCCAATCGAACACAGCACAACATCTACTCCCTATACAGGGAGAGACGAATCCCCTCCTATCGCTCATTGCCTCCATGTGATTCGGGACGATACCCAAAAGCCACCTTTTTGCACGCCTTCTTGGACGTGGTATGATGGAAATCAAAGTACAGTGGAAATCACACAAGACTCTATGACGATCTCGGATCAACAGACTACTCTGTACCAGTGTCACCGGAGAACTGCCATCTGACGTGAGGTATAATACCATCTGGGAGTTCTCGGCGAGTCCGTCCAGTGTACCCCGTCTCCACTGAGCACTCGTACACCATCCTTGATGTCTAACACCGATGGATATGGGATCATCCATCGCCCATCATATGGGTCAAGATGCGTATACGCTAGTCTACTCTGGTGCATCGATTCCCTGTCTCGATACACCCTCGACTAGGAACAGTTATAGGATGTACTCGTCGACTACCGTGGCCCCACTAGTATGATCTCATCATAGTCCCAGTAGTCGAGTACATATCCTAAGGGCTTTATCAACATGTAACATAGAAACAATCAGAATACATGTTAAGATAATGTACAACCAGATAGCGTAATATCATGTCGAGCAAGAAAGTCCTCCCTATATATGTCCAAGCATCCACTGCAATATACATCGTATGTACAGTAATGGCCTCTAGGGCATACATATAACTAACACACCAAACTCCCTACTACCTTTTTGTATATACAATGTTCATCTACCATTTTGATGAAGTCAAACTCTTTGACTACCACATCAAAACAGATGTTCCAATTCCGCGATGCCTGATTTATTACATAAACATCTTGCACACATTTCCGCTGCTCCCACTGTCTATGAAGCCCTCTGGCTGTGTACTTATAGACGCTCTCTTCCAAATCAACATTTACAAAAGCAGTCATGACACCCAACCGCCAAATATCGTAGTCATGGTATGTAGCCGTGGCAAGTAGGACCTGGATGGACTTAAGCATAGCTTTGAAAGTCTCAACTTTTCCATGTACACCAAGTAATCTTCTCAAGATATACTTGCTCCTGATGGGGATTTAACCCTTCAGATAAAGCAACCAAAGCCCATACTTTGTTGGTGTATAAGGATTCCATCTCAGATCACTAAGCATCCAGCCATTCTTACAGAGTCCCCACTCCTGATGGCCTGCTCGAAAGTAGTTGGGTCATCATCTCATGATGCAATCCTCGCTCCCACTGTCATAGAGAAAACCGAAGTATCTCTCAGGTGGGTGAGGAACCCTACTAGATCGGCGGAGAGGCTGAGGTTCGTTAGAAACTATTGAATCCTTTGGTTCTACCAAATCATCAGCTGCAGTTTGTATAGCTGGAACTTTTTCCAGTTATACCTCATGACCACTATTTTCTTCACAAGAAATTCCCTTTCACAAAAGGTGGCATGCTGAGAAACAAAACATCTTTGTTCCTCGGTTTGGTAGAAGATATTCCCTTACGAATTCTTGGGATATCCAACAAACTTCCACAGAACTGACCTTGCCTTGAGCTTGTCTTGATTATGCTTTTAGACATAGGCCGGACAACCCCAAATCTTAACATACTTAAGATATGGGCTCTTCCCATAACATAACACATATGGAGTGGTAGACAACTGATTTGATTGGAACCCTAATCAAATAGGTATGCAGCTTCACAAGTGCATAACTCCCAAAAGGAAATAGGAAACTCAGTAGTACTCATCATAGAGTGTTGGAGATAGTGCCCTCAGAGTCAATTATTGGATCACATGAACGTGATTGCAATGATTGAGGGAGGACCTATACCGGTAGGACAGTCTTACTCAAGATGATAGTATGCTATCTGGTTTATCTTTATCATCGTGTACTGCTTTAGGTGACCTTACAGGTCGCTATTACACGTTGATAGAGCCCTTAGGATTATTGCTTGACTGCCAGCAGTATGAGGGCGATCATATACGTGAGAGCTGGTAGTCTATAAGCACATCCTTAAAAGGTCCCTAGTCGTAGGAGTTTCGAAACAGGGCATCGATACTGCAGAGTAGACTAGTGTATAAAGTCGAGACACCAACGAGGGGCGGTGGCCGGTCTCACAAGCCACTGGTGTCAGTTGGTTCACCTAAGATGTATACAGGTGCTCATTGGGTTATGAGTACACCGGACAGGACTCGCCGGGAACATGCTAGTTGGTCTTATACCTGACGTCAGATAGCAGTTCCCTGGTGACATGTGTACAGGTTAGTTCATCGACCTGAGATCGTCATTTGTCTCGTGTGAGTTCCCACTGTACTTTGATAACTACCCTACCACTCTCAAAGGAGACGTGGAAACAGGTTTTAGTTGGGTACAGTCCCGAGCCACATAGAGGCAGTGAGCGGATCTGCAGGGGTTCGTCTCTCCCGGTCTTGGGGGTGAGGTCGCGCTGTGTCTAGGAGAGCCATTACACAAAGCCCTCGGCCGAGGCAGGAGATTTACTGGTAGGTATTCCAGTAGTATCTCAGGGTGTTATGGACTACACTCCGACACGACTTGTACCGCTTTTAGGGGTCTGACTTTTACCAACCCCCTAGGCCCGCCATGCGATACTCATAGACGATTGGACCGGACTGTACGGATATTGTCACTGACAGGCTCAGTAGGGTGTCAGGATGAGTTCGCTCATCGACGTCCCTTTTGGTCAATACCTGGTAGCCCGTTACGTATAGGCTAATATCTCTGACGTGCTAGTGGCTAAATGCACAACCAAAGTATTGACGAGTCTTTAGAGTCCTCAACAGACCAGTTTCCCAAGTTTTGGGCGAAACGCTGTAGAGGCCGTATGGAGATATGGCAGGGTTCGATCAGATACGTGCGGTATTGCACGGATCATGATCGGACGGATAATACTAGCGGGCTTTGGTTTAAGCCGGATCCTAGTATTGTACAGTGTAGATTTGTCTCATTGCATTTGTATTCGGTCGGAATACAAATGCGGGTATGTATATACAGTAGCGGGGTTTTCCTATAATTTATTACGGGATCAGTTTTCCGAAGTTGCCAGTTTGCTTTCTGTTTCCGCCATTTTCCTTTGTATCTTTTCTTGGCTGAAATTTAGTGGAGGAGGGCTTATTTGCAAATGTGCAAATAAGCGTTGTGGAGGGTGGTCTTTGCATATTGTTGCTTCATGATAGCTCTTGTTTGACCTTGACTTCTATGTTCATGATGGCTTGACTTTTGGAGTCATGATGATTGATGATGATGGAGGGTTATGATGATGGATGTGAGACTTGCCTTTTTCCTTTTCACTCAACCTTGCATCATCTTGAATTATTGATTCATTCTCTTGCACTCCACTCTCTCCTATCATTCCTACATGAGTAAGGCCGGCCAAGTATTGGGGGCTGCCCATTATTTTTTTGGGGAATTTTTGGTTCCCTTGTGTTCGCAAAAATCCCCAACCTCACCTCCAAAAATGATATCATCTCAATCCTCCACTAATGGCAACTTCCACACCCCCAAAGAGACATAGAGTTCTACAGTTAACCTACAGCATCCTTGGGTACGTCGGCTCGCCAACTTCATGCCCGAGTTGCCTCGGTCCAGAGGTGGGAGCCCGTAAAAGAAGCCGGCGACGTGGTGCCCTTCCGGCGAGGAGGCGAAGACCGGAGATTCCGCGGGGAGATCGGGACGACGACGAGAAGACCGAAGGAAACGGATCGCTTGGTATATCTCTATACCTGTTCTTTAGTTTGCTAGGATTAGATTAATGGCCCGATCCGGATTTAAAGTGCGCGGTGGTGCCGGTTCAAAAGTTTAAAGTAAATTATCGTTTCCGCATTTTGGCCTCGGATTGACGGCCGGGGCGCCGCCGTGCACTTACATGGCATCAGAGCCACGCCATTAACCTAGTCTAGCTTGCTCTAACGTGTTTACAAGTTCGATCGATTGGATTTTCAAAAACCGCATTTTCAAAAGCATCAGTTTCTGTCGAAATATTTTTGGCTCGAAAAATTTTTCAGGTTGTTGCAGAAACATGTTCAGGGAGGTATAAGCACTCTGGTAAAATTTGGTCGCATGAACCCATTATTCCACCGCGGAACCGTGGACAAACCCATGTTTGGGCCGCGGTTCCACCGCCACCTTTAATGTTTAGTGCATCAAATTTTTACAGAGAGTCTCTGTGTTGAAAATATGGGTTTTGGTATATTCTTTTTGGGCCCAGAATTTCTTTATGTGCTACAGTAGTGCTTGGGGCCCACATGGGTAAATTTGATCGATCGAATATTTTAAACATGTTAGTTCACAATATTTACATTATATCTGCGACCGTGAATGTCAATTGATCGGTAAATCCTGTCTAACTGCTATAGCCCGGTTAGACGGATTTGCGAACGTGACATTCACGTTGATGTTCTGTGTTGTGCTGTGATGTTGCGGATTGGTCGTGGGGGATAGCCTGGATGCAATGGTAGTACAGTTTGGTTTATTATGTACATTTGATATTGCGGGGCGAGCGTCCGACATGTGGACTGCCGTCACTGCCAGTTTGTTTATTATTCTTTTGGGGCACGACCGGGGTGAGGTCGATGTACCCGTTGTATGTATATTTTACTTTCTGTACTAGGATTACCCCAAGGTGGGGTACACGGATAGCCGGGTTCTAGAGGGCAACGGGCCCGCATCTCATGTTATTGAGACGGAAGGGGCTTTACTCTAGAATTGGCGGGCTATTCGCCGCACTCGTAGGGGGTACAGGTTGACACAGGAGGGGTGCCCAAGTTACCAGATTCCGTGAAGTGCTGGGTGGTCCATTCACGTTGCTGAAGGGGGCTGCCTCGCTTCAGGTTTTGGCGGGTAACTTGCCGCGCCCGTAGGGGTCTAGGATTTCATTGCACAGGCTATCCACACGACCAGGGAAACGTCAGGTTTCAGTAGCGGCTCTGTGAAACCCGGGGATCCCAGATATCTTTATTGTTCTGTGATACTTATTACATTTTTGTGATGTTGCATTTTATCACGCCTTGAGCGAAATATTATATATTGATATATATACTAGTAGATGTTGTATATGTTTTGCATCCGCGCTAGTCCAGTCCCCACTCTGTCATTAGTTAAGTAACCTAACGGGTGATGATGGGACCCAGTGGCGAATGCGGATGGCATATACGTACATCATTATTTTCGTTCTTTATTGGTGTGATCAATTGATGGGACTGCATTGATTCGGATCAATGCAAGTTAAACAAACCTATTCTGATGTTGTTGGAACACTTTTCAAAAAGCTGTTATTGCAAGGGCGTTCTCTTTTGTTTTGCACAGAGGTATTTGGTTATGAATATCCAGCACCTCAGTCGACGAGGCAAGGGCCGAGATCCCTTCACCGGGAGTGACCCCTTGGACAGAAGTTTGCGTCAGGGTAATAACTTCACTATAGCTGATTACTTTTGCTTTGCATAGTGGTATTCAGTTGGAATATCCTGCACCTCATTCTACGGGGAAAGAGCCGAGATCCCTTCACCGGGAGTGACCTCTTTAGCAAAGGTTTTCGTCACTATATTTTTATAAAAAGCTATCTGGTTCCTTCAACGATATTAAGTTCATTACGATAAAGGTTTTCGCCAGAAACCATTCGTAGCCCTCCGTCGTTTCATATGGATAGTCAATAAGTATTCAAGCTGTGTATGTTGGCCAAAGTCAAGGCACAGTGATTGGTAGCTATTGGGTATTCATATGCAGCATAGATAGATGTGTTGGTTTGGGACAGTCGTACTACTATTTTAGCCAAAGTCAAGGGTATGTACGGGTGGGTTCAAATTAACCTGGTGAATGACGGGTAGAACTTGACATGTGACTTATGATATGTTGGCCAAAGTCAAGGTCATAAGAGCATGGGGTAAAATCCACATCGGGAGTTTCTAAAGAAACTGAAACTTGCCAGATATGCGCATACCTTCTGGAGTGTGATAATGTGAGCGGAATCCGTCACGTTATCATGCGATGATAGTTGGATCCCGATTCCCACTGATGAGTTGGTTTACTCCTCGAGTGATCCCGACTAATTCTTCTTTCAGGTTTGGAGGAGAATTTGACGGTACAGTGGGAGGTTTCCAGATTAGATAAATTGGTAACCATTCTGATCTAGGTTAGAGTGCATGCTGAGTGTATCTTTTCTCTCTCTCTTTGGCAGCGACCATTGACTCGACCCTAAGACTATGACTCAGTGACCAAGTTGACAGAACCTTCTTAAACACTGGCTTTTGGATTGTCAAAGTTGCAAACCTCATTGCCACTCCTACTTTTACCCTATTCTCCAGGACACCCCGTATTACTACGAACGTCCACTTCCATTGGATAAAACCATCGTATGGTTATATACGAACTCGAAGGAATTTATTCGAGGATGGTTTCCGGTTCTGGAGAAAACGAATAGGACTGTTCAGTTGTCTTTTCCTTTTACCTTCTCTCAGGTTGCGAGTGCTCCTTGGTTTAGGAGATAGCACACCTATTACGCAAATTGGATAGTCTTCTTCCAAACCTTAGGCTGGTGCCGAATGGTGGGGAATGAAGAAAACCAATTAGCATAACGATGGTGTACAGAAGGTATTAAGTAAAGGCATATCAAGGGATTAGAAAGAGGGCGAAGTAAATTGCGACTACTATTCACGACCAAACCAAGTATTTCTTCGCCAATCCTAAATCACCTTTGAATTTCTCCAGGACAATCCGTATCACTACGAAGATCCACAGTTTATTGGATACTCCATCGTATGGTTATATACGAACTCGGAAGGAACTTGTTCCAGTTCGGGGATGGATTCTGGTTCAGGAGAAATAGGAATAAGGTTTATTCGGTTGTCTTTTATCTTCACCTTCTCTCGCATTGCGAGTGCTCCTAGGATTAGGACAGTACACCTATTATGCTTATTGGATAGTCTTCTTCCAAACCATAGGCTGGTGCCGAACGGTAGGGAAGGAAGAAAACCATTTAGCCTAAGAGGGTGTGCAGAAGATAATGACTAAAGACATATAAAGGGATTTGGAAAGATGGCAAAGAATTACACGGTTACTGTTGTGAATCTGGATAATGAAAGAGGCATTACTAGGAATACCGGGATACCCTATCGAAACATTTCAATGTTTCAGTTTCGCTGTGTACTGTTAAAAGAAAACTGATTTCCCAATCAGATCTTGCTCCAGGGTATGTATTTACCAGGTATGATTCTCACATCTGTATGGTTTTACAGATAATGAGTGGGAGTAAGTTATTGGGAATTAGGTGATCATCCTCATTATATCGGGATTCGTAGTAATCGGTGATATTTGAGGAAGTCACCTCGGTTGTTTGCCGGACGGCAAATATTTGGTTTTGAATATCCGTTGCTATGCACCAATTTCAAATTGATATATCTGTACGTCTATTTTTATAGAGTGAGATATACCTTTTTGAAATTATGTCTATGACATTTACCTATATCAGTGGATGGTTAGGTAAGGAGCATTAAACAGCGGTGTAATTCTTCTTAACCATAAGTACAGTTTTCAACCTACGACACACAGGGAATGAGTCGTTAGACTCAAGGGACTTATACAGAATATTGTATGTTGTCCAGTGTCCATTAGGACAGTGGGGTTGGTACTCATACTAGATTCTGTTTACTTGTGACTTCTCTGGTTCTTAGACATGTGTTTCGTAGAAACACAAGGTCTGAGTTTTGAGAAGTTATAGGTATAAGAATAGAGTAGAGAACCAGGTGTTGCAAGTATCGGGATTCTTCAAGGTGATCGAAGATGTAGATACTTGTGTGTGGTATTCAGTTGATAGTAATGATTAAGAGAACTTGCTTCTCTTTCAGGTTACTCATAATTGGAAGCATTCCTAAGTTGAGTAACGCTGATCGGCCTCTTTCCATTTAGTTGACATGCACTAGGGACAGCTGCATGATTTGAATCTGGTTCAATTAAATCAGTACCTCTGGTTTTATATTGGATATAGAACAGTTCATATCTTAACGATGTTAAGGTACGGGGAGTTGTCCGGCTTATGCTTAAAACCAGACTCTGGATAACTCAAGGCACGTTTCTGTAATGGCTGTTTGTGGGTTGACCCAGGCTATGACGAGGGTTGACTTTCTACCATATGGAAGATCAATAGCGATATTGTTCTAGACTCGCCACGGTTTTAATAAAATGGATTTTTTCAGAAAACAGTAGTGGGAGTATGGTAGAACTGGAAGTGATTCCAGAACCGCAAACGATTACTGAAGATTTGATAAGAACCTAAAGATTCAATCTGGTTTGACATTCCATTGGCCACTCCGCAGATTTGGTGGGTAACCCCAGGCACCCGAGAGGTACTCCAATAGCCTCAAGGACGGTGACAGAGAGGTTCTTGTTTACCCAGACTTACCATTGATGTTGTTCCAGGCTGCGAGACCCGGCAGGAGGATGAGTATAGCGTCGTTCTAAACTAGCTTTAGAAGTGTATGTGTATATGACTCTGCCAGAGGGTTGTCGTAGTCAGTGGGAGCAGCGGAAGCATTGGTGGACAAGTGGCTTATGTCTATTTATAGACTAAAGCAGATGTCGCGGAGATAGATCATCTATTTCTGATGTGACAGTCATAGGTTTGACTTCATCAGAATAAGGGATGGATCAGTTAAGAAGGTAGTAGGGTGTGATGTCCTGGTATTTGGATGACATACACAGAATAGGAAGTGATATTCCTATACTACGATCGGTTATACTTTGGTTGTCACACAGTGGTTTCTCCACATGGGACTTGGATATTATATCAGACATTCTGGTTACTGGATCTATGGTTTTAGATCTAGATTTGGGTAGTTTCCCAATCAGGGTACTTAGACGGCATTCTAGAGGTACTTTAGAATGGACGACTCCTGGCATGGTGGTGTACCTGCAGGTGATGGAGTCACCCTCTCTAAAGGTATCTTACAGACTAAAGGGGAGAGGGATGTGCATGATTGGCAGATCACTTGCTTAGGCAATTGAGTCAATCATGAGATGTCAAGTATCGCATCAGATGTTGTTTTTGCAATAGATGCAATAAGTTGACATTGATCCAATCTTGGAGAAACAGTCGGAAGCAGTTTTAGAACATAAGTGGATGTTCTAGGGATATGATAACGACAGCCTCATTCGGGAGACAGTTATCATTCCAGGCTTCCAAGGTGACATGGATGACAGAGAGATTGTCAGAGTTATAGTTTCCTTCTGACGAGGGGCTGTATTTGGACAGGTGGTCCAAGTGGATACTGAGGGAAGGATGGCGCAGGATACTGATTAAGTTCAGTTGACGATACAGTCTAAGAAGTTTGGATTTGGAGTTCATTTGTGAGCTAGGTCCCATCAGACATCCAGACACATTCTAAGATAGGTATTGCTCATTTCGGGAGATGGTTTTCTCCACGAACTTGAGATATAGAGAGACATAGAAAGAAACATCAGAGCGGATCCACTCACTGAGGCTATTCCTCGAACGCAATAGTTTCACAAACGAGCTTTGTGAGACTGACTAGTAGAGGAGTTGGGTGTTCGGTATTACACGGGCTGTGAGTATGCGACATCGCAATAATTAGCCTTGAGTGCAAGTGGGAGATTGTTGGAGATAGTGCCCTCAGAGTCAATTATTGGATCACAGGCACGTTATTGCAATGATTGAGGGATGACCTATACCAGTAGGACAGTCTTACTCAAGATGATAGTATGCTATCTGGTTTATCTTTATCATCGTGTACTGCTTTAGGTGACCTTACAGGTCGCTATTACACGTTGATAGAGCCCCTAGGATTCTTGCTTGACTGCCAGCAGTATGAGGGCGATCATATACGTGAGAGCTGGTAGTCTATAAGCACATCCTTAAAAGGTCCCTAGTCGTAGGAGTTTCGAGACAGGGCATCGATACTCCAGAGTAGACTAGTGTATACAGTCGAGACCCCGACGAGGGGCGGTGGCCGGTTTCACAAGCCACTGGTGTCAGTTGGTTCACCTATGATGTATACAGGTGCTCATTGGGTTATGAGTACACCGGACAGGACTCGCCGGGAACATGCTAGTTGGTCTTATACCTGACGTCAGATAGCAGTTCCCTGGTGACATGTGTACAGGTTAGTTCATCGACCTGAGATCGTCATTTGTCTAGTGTGAGTTCCCACTGTACTTTGATTACTACCCTACCACGCTCAAAGGAGACGTGCAAACAGGTTTTAGTTGGGTACAGTCCCGAGCCACATGGAGGCAGTGAGCGGATCTGCAGGGGTTCGTCTCTCCCGGTATTGGGGGTGAGGTCGCGCTGTGTCTAGGAGAGCCATTACACAAAGCCCTCGGCCGAGACAGGAGATTTACTGGTAGGTATTCCAGTAGTATCTCAGGGTGTTATGGACTACACTCCGACACGACTTGTACCGCTTTTGGGGGTCTGACTTTTACCAACCCCCTAGGCCTGCCATGCGATACTCATAGACGAACGGACCGGACTGTACGGATATTGTCACTGACAGGCTCAGTAGGGTGTCAGGATGAGTTCGCTCATCGACGTCCCTTTTGGTCAATACCTGGTAGCCCGTTACGTATAGGCTTATACCTTTGACGTGCTAGTGGCTAAATGCACAACCAAAGTATTGACGAGTCTTTAGAGTCCCCCACAGACCGGTTTCTCAAGTTTCGGGCGAAACGCTGTAGAGGCCGTATGGAGATATGGCAGGGTTCGATCAGATACGTGCGGTATTGCACGGATCATGATCGGACGGATAATACTAGCGGGCTTTGGTTTAAGCCGGATCCTAGTATTGTACAGTGTAGATTTGTCTCATTGCATTTGTATTCGGTCGGAATACTAATGCGGGTATGTATATACAGTAGCGGGGTTTTCCTGTAATTTATTATGTGATCAGTTTTCCGAAGTTGCCAGTTTGCTTTCTGTTTCGGCCATTTTCCTTTGTATCTTTTCTTGGCTGAAATTTAGTGGAGGATGGCTTATTTGCAAATGTGCAAATAAGCATTGTGGAGGGTGGTCTTTGCATATTGTTGCTTCATGATAGCTCTTGTTTGACCTTGACTTCTATGTTCATGATGGCTTGACTTTTGGAGTCATGATGATTGATGATGATGGAGGGTTATGATGATGGATGTGAGACTTGCCTTTTTCCTTTTCACTCAACCTTGCATCATCTTGAATTATTGATTCATTCTCTTGCACTCCACTCTCTCCTCTCATTCCTACATGAGTAAGGCCGACCAAGTATTGGAGGCTGCCCATTATTTTTGTGGGGTATTTTTGGTTCTCTTGTGTTTGAAAAAATCCCCAACCTCACCTCCAAAAATGATATCATCTCAATCCTCCACTAATGGCAACTTCCACAACCCCAAAGAGACATAGAGTTCTACAGTTAACCTACAACATCCTTGGGCACGTCGGCTCGCCAACTTCGTGCCCGAGTTGCCTCGGTCCAGAGGTGGGAGCCCGTAAAAGAAGCCGGCGACGTGGTGCCTTTCCGGCGAGGAGGCGAAGACCGGAGATTCCGCGGGGAGATCCGGACGACGACGAGAAGACCGAAGGACACGGATCGCTCGGTATATCTCTCTACCCGTTCTTTAGTCTGCTAGGATTAGATTAATGACCCGATCCGGATTTAAAGTGCGCGGTGGTGCCGGTTCAAAAGTTTAAAGTAAATTATCGTTTCCGCATTTTGGCCTCGGATTGACGGCCGGGGCGCCGCCGTGCACTTACATAGAGCGCACCATATCATATAGGGTGTTTTTGCTCCGCCCCGATACACCGAGGTGCTGTGGTGTATACTGAGAGAGAATCTCATTCTCCTTTAGAATAGTTCAGGAATCCCGCGCTCAAGTATTCTCCTCCTTGATCTCATCAAAGGACATAATACTTTTACCAATTTTTGGTTCTCTACTTCTAACTCATATTCATTGAATTTCTCAAAAGGTTCAGACTGTAAGTCTACGCTAGCACCCCGGCCGTCTACAGACGCCAAATGCGGAACAAAAACTTTTTAACTGGCGCTATCGTATACTTTAACCCGGATCTGCCATTATTGCTAAACTAACAAACTGTAAAGAGTGTAGAAAGGTTATACCGAACGATCCGAGTCCTTCGTTCTTTAACCATCATCCCACGCTCCGTTGCGGCTGCTCCGATCTCGTCGATCTCCGATATCCTCGTCGAGGTGGCACCACGTCGACGATTCTTTAAACGGGCTCCTGCCTCTGACTTGAGGCAACTCGATCGTCAAGTTTGCTAAAAGAGACGACCAAGAATGATGTAGAGAATGAGTAGATGACTTTGTCTCACTTCGTCCAAGTCCGTGGACGATCGGTTAATGAAGTTGCCGATGGAAATGAAATGGAACAAGAAATGAACTATGAAATTTCCATGCATCCAAAACTTTAGTCTTTTCTTTTTGCAACCATAATTTTCTCAAGTAAGAGAGTGAGGGAGGAGAGAGAGGGCCGGCCATATATAGGTAGAGGGAGGTGAGTGTAGGAGAGAGGGGAGAGTAACCTTAAGCAAAAGATCATGAACAAATATCCTTAGCTAAACAAAATGCTTTAATGTTAAAGCATGAGTCAGAAACCTAGTCATCATGCATTAATGAACCATTAAGTGCATCCAATGAAAACTCAATACCAATTAATCCTAGTCACCTCATCTAGATGCTTCTAGAACACTGACTCACCTCAACTGAAGAAAAGATAAATCCGTCTTTAACCGAATGTTAAAAGACGGCTGATAGAAAACTGGAAACTGGCAACTTCCAAAAGTGATCCTGAAACGACTTTCAGGATAACCCCGAAACTGTATAAATATACCCGCATTTGAATTACGACCGAATACAAATGCAACTGAGACAAAGATATTATACCTACTCAATATAATACTCGGATCCGGCTTAAACCAAAGCCGGCCAGTATCATCTGCCCGAAAAATAACACGTGCGTAAACGCACGTGCATTTTCCGAACCCTGCCATAAAACCATACGGCCTCTACAACGTTTCGCCCGAACTTGGGAAACTGTCTGTGGGGAACTCTAATGACTCGTCAGTACCCTGGCAGTGGGTTTAACCACAAACCGTCAGCGGCACTGGCAATGCGTAACGGCTGCCCATAGACTGACCTCAAGGGAGGCTGATGAGCGAACTCATCCAGAAACCCTACTGAGCCTAACATTGACAATGTATATACAGTCCAGTCCGTTCGTCTATGAGTATCGCATATCTGCCTAGGGGGCTAGTAACGTCAGACCCCCAATAGCAGTATAAGTGGTGTCGGAGTGAAGCCCAATAACACCCTGAGATACTACTGGAGTACCTACCAGTAAATCTCCTGCCATGGCCATGGACTTTGTGTAATGGCTCTCCTAGACACAGCACGACCTCGCCCCCAATACCGGGAGAGACGAATCCCCTGCCGATCCGCTCACGTGCCTCCATATGGCTCGGGACTGTACCCAAAAACTACCTGTTTGCATGACTCCTTTGAGCCGTGGTAGGGTAGAAATCAAAGCACAGTGGGAACTCACACGAGACAAATGACGACCTCAGGTCGATGAACTAACCTGTACACATGTCACCAGGGAACTGCTATCTGACGATATGTATAATACCAACTAGCAGGTTCCCGGCGAGTCCAGTCCGGTGTACTCATAACCCAATGAGCACCTGTATACATCTTAGGTGATCCAACTGACACCAGTGGCTTGTGAGACCGGCCACCGCCCCTCGTCGGGGTCTCGACTGTACACACTAGTCTACTCCGGAGTATCGATGCCCTGTCTCGAAACTCCCACGACTAGGGACCATAATTAAGGATATGCGTATAAACCACCCAACTCTCACGTATATGATCGCCATCATACTGTTGGTGGTAAAGCAAGATCCTAAGGGCTCTATCAAAGTGTAACATGTAATCAGTCACCTGATCATGTACACGACTGATAAAGGCAAACCAGATAGCATACTATCATCTCGAGTAAGACTGTCCTACCGGTATAGGTCCTCCGCAATCATTGCAATCACGTACATGTGATCCAATAATTGACTATGAGGGCACTATCTCCAACAATCTCCCACTTGCACTCAAGGCTAATTATTGCAATGTCGACTACTCACAGCCCGTGTTAAACCGAACATCCAACTCCTTTACTAATCAGTATCACAAAGCCCGTTTGTAAAACTATTGTGTTCGAGAAATAGCCTTAGTGAGTGGATCCGCCTAGAAGTTTCTTTCTATATCTCTCTTAATCTCAAGTTCGCGGAGAAAGCCATCTCACGAATTGAGTAATACCTGTCTTAGAATGTGTCTGGATATCTGATGGGACCTAGTTCATAAATGAACTCCAAATCCAAACTTCTTAGACTGTATCGATCACTGAACCTAATCAGTATCCGGCACCATGCCACCCACAGTATCCTCTTGAACCACCTGTCCTTAATACTGTCCCTCTTCGTCAGAGGGAAAAACTATAACTCTGACAATCACTCTGTCAACCATGTCACCTTTGAAGCCTGGAATGATAATCGTCTCCCGAAGGAGGCTGCCGTCATCAAATCCGTAGAACATGTACTTATGTTCTAAAACTGCTTCCTTATGTTTCTCCAGGATTGGATTAATACAAACTTATTGCATCTAGTGCAAAAACAACATCTGGTGTGGTACTTGATATCTCATTATTGACTCAATTGCCTAAGCAAGTGATCTGCCAATCATGCACATCCCTCTCCTCTTTAGTCTATACGACACCTTTAGAGAGGGTGACTCCATCACCTGCAGGTACACCACCATGCTAGGAGTCATCTATTCTAAAAACCATTAGAATACTGTCAAAGTACCCACATTGGGAAACTACCCAAATCCAGATCTAAAACTATAGATCCAGAAACCAGAATGTCAAATATTATATCCATATCCAGTCTGGAGAAACAACTGTGTGACGACCACAGTACAACCGATCGTAGTATAGGAATTTTACTTCCCACTCTGTGTATGTCATCCAGATACCATGACATCACACCCTACTACCTTCTTAACTGATCCATCCCTTATTCTGATTGAAGTCAAACCCATGACTGTCACATCAAAATTAGATAATCTATCTCCGCTATAACTGCTCAAGTCTATAAATAGATATAAGCATCTTGCCCACTATGCTTCCGCTGCTCCCACTGACTACGACAACCCTCCTACCGGATCTCATATCCTGGAACAACAGTAGTGTCAAGTCTGGGTAGATAAGAACCTCCCTGTCACCGTCCTTGAGCCTACCGAAGTACCTCTCGGGTGTCTGAGGTTACCCACCAAATCTGCGGAGTGGCTATTGGAATGTCAAACCTGATTGAATATATAGGTCCTATTAAATTTTCCGTAATCGTTTGCGGTTCTGGAATCACTTCCAGTTCTACCATACTCCCACTACTGTTTTCTGAAAAAGATCCATTTTTACTAAAACTGTGGCAAGTCAAGAACAATATCACTATTGATCTTCCAAATGGTAGAATATCAACCCTCGTCATAGCCAGGGTCAACCCACAAACAGCCACTACAGAAACGTGCCCTGAGTTATCCAGAGTCTGTTTTTAAGCATAAGCTGGACAACTCCCCGTACCTTAATATCTTTTAAGGTACGAACTATTCTATATCGAATATAGAAACTTTGGCACTAATTTAATTGGAACCAGATTCAAATCATGCAACTGTCTCCAGTGCATATCAACTTAATGGAAAAGAGGCTAATCATCATTACTCAACTTAGGAATCCATCCAATTATGAGTAACCTGAAAGAGAAACACGTTTCTCAAAACCATCACTATCATCTGAATACTAATCACAAGAATCTACATCTTCGATCTCTTTGAAGAATCCCGATACTTGTGACACCTGGTTCTCTACTTTATTCTTATACCCACAACTTCTCAAAACTTAGACCTTGTATTTCTACGAAACACTTGTCTAAAAACTAGAGAAGTTATAAGTAAACAGAACATAGAACGAGGACCTACCCCTTTGTCCTAATGGACACTGGACAACATACAATACTCTGTATAAGTCCGTTGAGTTTAACAACTCAAAACCTGTGCGTTGTAGGTTGAAAACTGTACCCTGGCGATTTCCTCAAATATCACCAATTACAACGAATTCCGATATAATGGGGATAATCACCTAATTCCCAATATCTTACTCCCACTCATCATCTGTAAAACCATACAGATATGAGAATGAAACCTGGTAAATACATACCCTTGGAGTAAGTGTCTAATCGGGAAAATGGTTTTTCTTTAACAATGCACTGAAACATGAAAATGTTTCGTAGGGGTATCTTGGTGTTCCTAGCAATGACTCTTCCATAATCCAATTCATGACTTCAACCGTATATTTTATTGCCATCTCTCCAAATCCCTTTATTTGTCTTTAGTCGTTACCTTCTGTACACCATCGTTAGGCTAAATGGTTTTCTTCCTTCCCTACCATTCGGCACCAGCCTATGGTTTGGAAGAAGACTATCCAGTAAGCATAATAGGTGTACCCTCCTAAACCAAGGAGTACTCGCATCTCGAGAGAAGGTGATGATAAAAGACAACTGAACAATACCTTATTCTTTTAAAGGTGAAATAGAAGTGGCGATGAAGTACGCGGTTTTGGTCGTGAATGATAACAGTCGCAATTTACTTTGCCCTCTTTCTAATCCCTTTATTTTGTCTTTAGTCGTTACCTTCTGTACACCATCGTTAGGCTAAATGGTTTTCTTCCTTCCCTACCGTTCGGCACCAGCCTATGATTTGGAAGAAGACTATCCCGTAAGCATAATAGGTGTACCCTCCTAAACCAAGGAGTACTCGCATCTCGAGAGAAGGTGATGATAAAAGACAACTGAATAAACCAATTCTATTTCTCCTGAACCTGGATCCATCCTCGAAGAAGTCCCTTCGAGTTCGTATATAACCATACGATGGATCTATCCAATGGAAGTGGATATCCGTAGTAATACGGGTGTTCTGAGAAATTCAAAGGGTAAAAGAAGGAGTGGCAATGACTTATGCAACTCAGACAATCCAAAAGCCAGTATTTTAAGAAGGTTCGGTCAACCTGGTCACTGAGTCATTGTCTAGGGTCGGTCAAAGGTCGCTGCCAAAGAGAGAGAGAAAAGAAACACTCTGCGTGCACTCTAACCTAGATCAGAATGGTCATCACTTTATCTAATCCGGAAACCTCCCACTGTCCTGTCAAATTCTCCTCCAAACCTAAAGAAGAATCAATCGGGATCACCCGAAGAGTAAACCAACTCATCAGTGGGAATCAGGATCCAACTCTCATCGCATGATAACGTGATGGAATGCATCCACGTTACTCATACTCCAGAAGGTATGCGCATACTTGGCAAGTTTCAGTTTCTTTAGAAACTCCCGATATGATTTTTACCCCATGCTCTTATAACCTTGGCTTTGGTCAAAGTGTCATAAGTCACATGCCAAGTTCTACCCATCACTATCTTGTCAATTTGAACCCACCCGTACATGCCCCTGACTTTGGCCAATCGGCAGAACGACTATCCCAAACTAACTCATCTATCTATGCAACAATTGAATACCCAGCAGCTACCAAACACTATGCCTTAACTTTGGCTAAAATACACAGCTTGAATACTACTGAATACTCAAAAGAAGTGACGGAGGGCTACGGCTGGTTTTTGGCGAAAAACCTTTAACGTAGTGAACTTGATATCGCTGAAGGAACCTGATAGCTTTTTAAAATATAGTGGCGAAAACCTTTTGCTAAAGAGGTCACTCCCGGTAAAGGGATCTCGGCTCTTTCCTCGTGGAATGAGGTGCAGGATATTCCACTGAATACCGCTATGCAAAGCAACTTGTAATCGACTATAGTAAAGTTATTACGCTGATGCAAACTTCTGCCCAAGGGGTCAGTCCCGGTGAAGGGATATCGGCCCTTGCCCCGTCGAATGAGGTGCAGGATATTCCACTGAATACCGCTATGCATAACAAAAGGAAACGTCTTTGCAATAACACTTTTTAAATTTGTTCCAACAACTGTAAATAGGTTTGTTATCCTTTGCATTGATCAGAATCAACGCAGTCCCATCAATTGATCACACCAGAAAAGAACGAAAATAAAATGTACGTATATGCCATCCGCATTCGTCACTGGGTCCCGTCATCACCCGTTAGGTTACTTAATTAACGACAGAGCGGGGACTGGACTAGCGCGGGTGTAAAACATATACAACATCTAATAGTATATAAACCAATATACAATAATCGCTCAAGGCGTGATAAAATGCAACATTACAGAAAAGTAATAAGCATCACAGAACAATACAGATAATCTGGGATCCCCGGGTTTCATAGAGCCGCTGCTGAAACCCGACGTTCCCCTGTCGTGTGGATAGCCTGTGCAATGAAACCTAGACCCCTACGGGTGCGGCAAGTTACCCGCCAAAACCTGAAGCGAGGCAGCCCCCTACAGCATAGTGAATGGACCACCCAGCACTCCACGGAATCCGGTAATCTTGGGCACCCCTCCTTGGGTCAACCTGTACCCCCTACGAGTGCGGCGAATAGTCTGCCAATTCTAGAGTGGGGCCCCTCTGCCTCTCAAAGCCATGAGATGCGGACCCGTTGCTTCTCAGAACCCGGCTATCCGTGCACTCCGTCTCGGGGCAAAACATAGTACAGTAATGAAAAATAGTACAATAGGTACATCGACCGCAACCTGGTCGTGCCCCAAAAGAATATTATACAACAGGCAGTGACGGCAGTCCACAAGTTGGACGCTCGCCCCGCAATATTTAATGTACAAATAAACTCAAATTGTACTACCATTGCACACTGCTATCCATCACGAAAAATCCGCAACATCACAGCACAACACAGAACATCAACGCGAATGTCTCGTTCGCAAACCCGTCTAAAAGAACTATAGCAATCAGACGTGGTTTACCGATCAAATGACATTCCCGGTCGGAGATATAATGTAAGCACTGTAAACTAACGTGTTTAAATTTCGATCGACCAAATATCACAAAGTGGGCCCCACGACTTACTGGTGAACAGCAACAAAACCTGGGCCCAAAATATATATACCAAAAACCTCAATTCCCACAGAAGAACCCACTGTACAAATTTGGGAGCATGAGCTCACCACGTGGCCGCGGATGCGCGGCCAAACCATGGGTTTGGCCGCGTTTCCGCGGCTGTTTGGTGGAGTCATGTGCCCAAATTTTGTCGTGGTTCTTATAAAAGCCTGCACAGTTTTCTGAGACATGTAGAAAAATTTTAGGTGATCATTTAAAAACAACAGAAACTGTGAAGTTAGAAATTGCAGTTTTTAGTTTTTCGGTTCGATCGATGTTTTAAACGCGTTAGCACAAGTTAGCATAGCAAAATGGTTAGGCTCTGATACCACTGTAAGTCTACGCTAGCGCCCCGGCCGTCTAAAGACGCCAAATGCGGAACAAAAACTTTTTAACTGGCGCTATCGTATACTTTAACCCGGATCTGCCATTATTGCTAAACTAACAAACTGTAAAGAGTGTAGAAAGGTTATATCGAACGATCTGAGTCCTTCGTTCTTTAAGCATCATCCCACGCTCCGTTGCGGCTGCTCCGATCTCGTCGATCTCCGATATCCTCGTCGAGGTAGCACCACGTCGACGATTCTTTAAACGGGCTCCCGCCTCTGACTTGAGGCAACTCGATCGTCAAGTTTGCTAAAAGAGACGACCAAGAATGATGTAGAGAATGAGTAGATGACTTTGTCTCACTTCGTCCAAGTCCGTGGACGATCGGTTAATGAAGTTGCCGATGGAAATGAAATGGAACAAGAAATGAACTATGAAATTTCCATGCATCCAAAACTTTAGTCTTTTCTTTTTGCAACCATAATTTTCTCAAGTAAGAGAGTGAGGGAGGAGAGAGAGGGCCGGCCATATATAGGTAGAGGGAGGTGAGTGTAGGAGAGAGGGGAGAGTAACCTTAAGCAAAAGATCATGAACAAATATCCTTAGCTAAACAAAATGCTTTAATGTTAAAGCATGAGTCATAAACTTAGTCATCATGCATTAATGAACCATTAAATGCATCCAATGAAAACTCAACACCAATTAAGCCTAGTCACCTCATCTAGATGCTTCTAGAACACTGACTCACCTCAACTGAAGAAAAGATAAATCCGTCTTTAACCGATTGTTAAAAGACGGCTGATAGAAAACTGCAAACTGGCAACTTCCAAAAGTGATCCTGAAACGACTTTCAGGATAACCCCGAAACTGCATAAATATACCCGCATTTGTATTACGACCGAATACAAATTCAACTGAGACAAAGATATTATACCTACTCAATATAATACTCGGATCCGGCTTAAACCAAAGCCGGCCAGTATCATCTGCCCGAAAAATAACACGTGCGTAAACGCACGTGCATTTTACGAACCCTGCCATAAAACCATACGGCCTCTACAACGTTTCGCCCGAACTTGGGAAACTGTCTGTGGGGAACTCTAATGACTCGTCAGTATCCTGGCAGTGGGTTTAACCACAAACCGTCAGCGGCACTAGCAATGCGTAACGGCTGCCCATGGACTGACCTCAAGGGAGGCTGAAGAGCGAACTCATCCAGAAACCCTACTGAGCCTAACAGTGACAATGTATATACAGTCCGGTCCATTCGTCTATGAGTATCGCATATCTGCCTAGGGGGCTAGTAACGTCAGACCCCCAATAGCAGTATAAGTCGTGTCGGAGTGAAGCCCAATAACACCCTGAGATACTACTGGAGTACCTACCAGTAAATCTCCTGCCATGGCCATGGACTTTGTGTAATGGCTCTCCTAGACACAGCACGACCTCGCCCCCAATACCGGGAGAGACGAATCCCCTGCCGATCCGCTCACGTGCCTCCATATGGCTCGGGACTATACCCAAAAACTACCTGTTTGCACGACTCCTTTGAGCCGTGGTAGGGTAGAAATCAAAGCACAGTGGGAACTCACACGAGATAAATGACGACCTCAGGTCAATGAACTAACCTGTACACATGTCACCAGAGAACTGCTATCTGACGATATGTATAATACCAACTAGCAGGTTCCCGGCGAGTCCAGTCCGGTGTACTCATAACCCAATGAGCACCTGTATACATTTTAGGTGATCCAACTGACACCAGTGGCTTGTGAGACCGGCCACCGCCCCTCGTCGGGGTCTCGACTGTACACACTAGTCTACTCCGGAGTATCGATGCCCTGTCTCGAGACTCCCACGACTAGGAACCATAATTAAGGATATGCGTATAAACCACCCAACTCTCATGTATATGATCTCCATCATACTGTTGGTGGTAAAGCAAGATCCTAAGGGCTCTATCAAAGTGTAACATGTAATCAGTCACCTGATCATGTACACGACTGATAAAGGCAAACCAGATAGCATACTATCATCTCGAGTAAAACTGTCCTACCGGTATAGGTCCTCCGCAATCATTGTAATCACGTACCTGTGATCCAATAATTGACTATGAGGGCACTATCTCCAACACAGACTTGTGTTTCAACAGGAACACATGTGCGAATCTTGAGAGACCATCAGTGAATATAATGAAGTATAAAGAACCGGTCTTGGTATGTATAGACAGGGGACCTTACATACATCATCATGTATCAATCCCAAGAGTTTCACTAACTCTTTCTCAGATTCCAATAAACGGAGCTGTGGTCATCTTATCTTTGTGACATGACCGGCAAGTTTCACAAGATGTAAATTCAAACTAATTTAAATATGCATCTAAATGTAACTTCAGCTAGTCGGGTCACATTGATATGACCTAGTCTATAATACCTCAAGAATGATCCGTTCATTTCTGAACTCTTCCTCTTGTGTGTATTCTGTATACTAAGAACTGTGGTTTGATTTAGAACGTCTATGCTTTTAGATAACGTGCTTGAACCGATCAACTCTTGATATAGGAAATGTTCAAAACATTATCCAACAATACAAAAATTATATCCTTCTTTACTAATAAAAAGATTGATATGATGTTGTATATCAGGTTCGGTATCTAATAACATTTGTTCAGAATCAATGTATTCTGGTAATACAGGGTGATAACTACCAACATACTTGGCTGCAACACTTGCATCTTTTCCAACTCTTGAAACTTATCACCCGTTCTCAGTTCTCTACCTATATGTAGCCCATGTAACAGATTACATATACGAGATCCTGATCCGGTATCTCATACCCAGGACATAAAGGATACTGAGAAACAGTTCTCGGTAATGAACACACCCGAAGAAGGTGCATCAGCATGCACTTTCTTCGTTTGGGCGGCACGGGAAATCTGGTATTCCCCAATTTCCTGCTCTGTCTTATAACAATTATAAGTTGGAGCGGGACCAACGTTCCCTAGCGCAGTATAAAAATCGGGTTCGGTCAATACATCCGTATTATTATCTTGATTAAGGCGTGCATAGTCGCAACCATAAGAGAGAGAGAGAAGAAAACACTCAGCGTGCGCTTTTACAAGATTAGATTGGTTATCAATTTATCTAATCAGGATGGCTCCGATTATTTTAGTCAAATCATCTTTCAAACCCTAAAAAGAAAGACTAGCCGGGATTAATTACACTCTACAAGTTCGCCAATCTTTCAGCCAGGCCAGGTGTCGGTACTTTGAGGTAGGTTCACCGTGCTTTCGCACGGACCTAATTAAAATAAACCTCTTTTTCCCATGGGCGTAACCCCGTTAACACCTTTCTAGACACCTACTTGATCGGCTAATTGTAATGTGTAAAACTCTCCCAGGAGTAACTCTTACTCGCAGCGGGTATCGGGATCCAACTATCTCATAGAAGATATACAATCTCATTGCAAATTTCAACTCTTGAAATTCCCAATAATATTTTACCCCTAGTGACTTATGACCTTAACTATGGTCAACAAATCATAAGCACTAGTCAAGTTCTACCCGTCATTTCTTGATTGATTAGACCCACCCATATGACCCTTAACTAAGGTCAACAAAGTCATATGACTGTCCTAATTAATCACATCATATGTTATATAGGAAAACATCACTCAGCTACCGTACACTGCGCCTTAACTATGGTCAACAAACGCAGCACGAATACTAAGTACTCTATTTCCTAAAATTAAGAAGGGTTACGGCAGGTTTTTAAGAAAACCCTTTGCGTAATGAACTTGATATCGTTGTAGAATCGAGTGAATTTTGAATGGAGTGTTTTTTAGGCTTTTACAAGTTTTTCTAAAGAGGTCACTCTCGGTGAAGGGCTCTCTGCTCTTTCTTTATCGAATAAGGTGCAGGATATTTCACAAATACCACGGTGCAAAGCAAGAACTATAAAAATAATCAAATGACAAACCGAGTTTGTAGCTTCTGCTAGTTTCGCAAAAGAGGTCACTCCCGGTGAAGGGATCTCGGCTCTTTCCTTATCGAATAAGGTGATGGATGTTCTACAAGGAACACCGCTATTTAAAACAAGAACTAGAGCTACCAGTTTTTAAACAAGTTTCTACAACATCTTTAGGTTTCTTTTAGTTTCATTAATCTCATTAATGAAGTCCCATTTTTATTATGCTTCACAAGCATCACATTTGAAACGAAATCTGCAATATAACATATATCTCATATATATAATATAAACATTCGTCTCAGACAGTAATATGATCTCATCACAGAACATTGCAGTAGAAGATAACATATGAAATATTGGATATACTAGGATTTCCGTGTTTTATGCGAGCCTGTATAAAACGCGGATTCCACGGTCGCGATGAATAGCCAAACCCACATCCCTAGACCCCTACGAGAGCGGCAAGCAACACTGCCAATTCTAGGGTTAGGAGACCCGGTCTCGACTCCTAGAGATGGTCTCCCACTGGACCCTAGAACCCAGTTACTTGTGCTCCCCGCCTTGGGTCTACCTAATGCGGAAAAGTAAATAATATACAACGGTGACATCATCCTCATCCTGGAAGTGCCCCAATAAAAGAATATTACATACAAATGAATTTTACATGAATGAAAAAGAAAAAATCTCATCTCACATAAAAACCCCGGCTATTCAAAACACGACGATCTAATATAATATATCACAGCAACACATAATATCTCATATCATCAACGTAAGCAAGTATGCGTATCCCGATTGTCGTTGATGTATAGCAATGAAGCCGGCGATACACCACATACTACGCTTACGGCTACAGAAAAGAAAGTGTAAAACTACAACAGTTAGACATCTCATGCCTAACCAAATGAATTCCTTAGACATCTCATGCCTAAAAATTATAAATCTCGTATTTTAGTCTCGATCTCGAAAAAACTTTTAAATATCTAGTCGGGCAATTCAACAAGATTCCCGACATCCTGATCGAATGCTCATCGCAAACTTTAGTAGACGGCCGCACCCCCGAATGTCGTCGACGAAGTGCACTAAGGCGGAACACCGTTTGGCGCGAGCACCCGAACGGATGCTTTTGGCGAAGGGGTTCTCCTACAGTCACTTGGTCGGGGCTATGGGGCATGGCTATCTATTAAGTTTACCCGGCGAGTATCCACGTACGCTACGTGATTGCGACGAACTTTTGATCACATCAAAATCCCGTGGCAGCCGATCATCTGAGACTAAACTGCTAGATTTATAACATTCAAATTAGTTATCTCATAACTACTTGTGGATTCCAAATATTGTATCACATTCCAGATAAATAGACAATGTTAAACTTTCCGATCGAATAAACAAACACCCAGGATTTCCTAAAAAGCTCAACACTTGAAATTAGTTTAAAAACATCCATCACATGCCACAGTACCAATGGTCCAGCCGTAGAAGGGTCAAACCAACGCCTCACATGTGGCAACGTCGTACTGCCCCAAACCCTAAGGTTTAGAGGTAGTTCAGACGGTCACATAATCGAGTTAAGGTTTGTGTTCTTCTAGAGGGTCCACCGTGTTACTTGCACGACTTAGAACGTTCTTAAACTACGGAAAAATCCAACGCTTTGAAATTTTCCGGCAGGGGAAAAAGTGAGTTATTGATTTCCGTTCGAACTTTTTAACACGTTATAAAATTACCCGGAAAAACTTAAACGAAGTTAAACTTTCCGATCAAATCAATGAATACAAAAGATCTCCAGAAAAATTAACACTTGAGTAATATCAAAAATTCCCAGAAGCATCAGGAAATAAATACGGACGATACTGTGCAAAAAACAAAGCATAATTACACTGTTTGGCCGCGGAACCGCCGCGCAAGGCATGGTCCTGCCGCGGTTCCACGGCTCTTTAAGCGAATTAATGGCTCGTTTTCACAAAAATCCTTAGAATTCCCAGCTTATATTTCTGAGTATTTTTAATGTGAAAAAATCAACATTTTGAAAAATTTCCAGAGAATGGGTAAAAACCGATGTTCCGGGATTAGATCGGACTTTTGACTTCGTCTAGACTTCGCCTAAAGCTCTAGCTTGTCTCTGATACCACTGCAGGGTTACTAGGCACTCTCACAGGGGTCTATAAGGCATCAACCATGCCCGATTTAAAATTTAGACGTGCCGAACAACCCTAACCAAGATTTTTAAACTAGAGATTAGGCGAAACAAAGCAAGTAAACAACTTTACTTCTAAGAGTTTGGGATTACAACCTTTGTAGTCCGGTCCTTCACTTTTAAAGCTCCATGTTGAGGTCCCTTCGCTGCGATCATCGAGTACCCGGACTCTAGAGAGGCTCCACGAAGAGAAAGATGCAAGCTTGCTTCCGATCTTCGATAACAAAGATGATCTACCTTGAAGTTTCATTAACACAAGCTCTCACTTACTAATGAAGTGAACACCCTAATCTAATTGGCAAGAATAGATTAGGATGATGATGTAGGATTTATGCTCTCATTTGTTTTCTTAATCTCACTCATTTTCATCACTCCTCAAAAAGCTAGAAAGCTTTTCAAGCAAGAAGGAAGAAGAAGAAGAAGCTTACTCTTTTGTGATGAATAATGAAAAGTCTAGTGAGGTTAGAAATGCAACCATGGGTTAAGTAAGTAAACTTAACCCTTGTAGAGATTGAACCATGGATAAAGGGTTGGGTTGGGTTAAATAAATATCATAGCAAAGCTTCTAGAAGCAACTAGAAAGAATTAACCCAAATCAAATCTTAACCATGTTTAATCCCCACTAATCATGTTGCATTAGTAACCTTAACTTGTTACAATATTATATATCATATATACCATATTTATTGTAACAAAATAAAATAATACAATTAACATATATCGTATATATATCAATGTATTACCCGAGTGAGAAAAAGAATCTTTTAGTGAGCTTATATTAGTTAATGTAATTTAATATATCATATATATTATTATAAATTAAATTATCGAATCAACACTTGATCCGATAATCCGTCTATTTCACAAATAACCGACTAATATAATCTGTATCAATTCATCGAATCAACACTTGATCCGATGACCCGGATATATCACATATACCCGGCCGATATCACATATCGTGAGAATCTAATACGGTATCACATACACGTATTGTTCTTGGTCCCGCACATATCATATATGTGCTCCTACTCCGTTTTGCCTGAGTCAAGAAACCTCTGCGTAGGACTCTAAAGAATCGTCAATACGCCGGCAGTAGATGATCATATCAAACACCCACAAGATGCAAGCAGTCAGCTAAACGTAACAGCCACCCAGGTATTGAGCGATCAGAAGATCAACAAGCAAGCATGTACATTCTCCTGCGAATCCAATCAGTAATACTCCCGTACAGTCCGGTCTCTTCGTCTGATATGTCGCATATCTCGCCTAGGGGTGGTAAACGTCAGACCCCAGTAGCTTTATAAGTCGTGTCGATATGAGGTCCATAACAATTCGAGAAACTACTGATAACACTTACCAGTAAATCTCAGCAACCCTGGCCAGGGATTTCCAGTTATAGCCAATCGAACACAGCACAACATCAACTCCCTATACCGGGAGAGACGAATCCCCTCCTATCGCTCATTGCCTCCATGTGATTCGGGACTGTACCCAAAAGCCACCGTTTTGCACGTCCTCTTGGATGTGGTATGATGGAAATCAAAGCACAGTGGGAATCACACAAGACTCTATGACCATCTCGGGTTTACAGACTACTCTGTACCAGTGTCACCAGAGAACTGCCATCTGACGTGTGGTATAATACCATCTGGGTGTTCTCGGCGAGTCCGTCCAGTGTACCCAGTCTCTACTGAGCACCCGTATACCTTCTCTGATGTCAAACACCAATGGATATGGTATCATCCATCGCCCATCATATGGGTCAAGAAGCGCATACACTAGTCTACTCTGGTATATCGATGCCCTGTCTCGATACACCTACGACTAGGAACATTTGAAGGATGTACTTGACGACTACATTGTCCCCACTAGTATGATCCGTATCATAGTCCTGGTAGTCAAGTACTCATCCTAAGGTTATCAACATGTAATATAGAGACAATCAGAGTACATGTTTAGATAAAGAGCAACCAGATAGCGTACTATCATGTCGAGCAAGAAAGTCCTCCCTATATATGTCCAAGCATCCACTACAATATACATCGTATGTACAGTAATGGCCTTTAGGGCATACATATAACTAACAAAATATCTCACCAAAATATCTAAAGTCAACAAGTCAAGCCAAGTTAAATGGTCAACCAAGTTGCCATGACAAAAAAAGATTATCATTTATCAAAATAACAAATACTCTTCCTTTTTCTCATATTTGCTTTGACCAAGTCAATGGTCAAAACCCTAATGAGATGTCACCTTCTTCACCCCCTCTCATCCGTATATACATACCCACATTCGTGTTCCGAGAAACACGAATACGATGAGACGAAGCTAATTTAATAATCAAATACTAGGATCCGGCTTAAACCAAATCCCACTAGTATTGTCCGCTCGAACACCACACGCGCACAAGTACACGTATGTGATCGAACCCTGTCGTAAAACCATACGACCTCTACTCGTTTCGCCCGAAGCTGGGAAACTCTCTGTGTGGGACTCTAAAGACTCGACACTACGCAGGCAGTGGGTTTAACTACAGGCCGCAAGCGGTACTAGCTGTATGTAATGGTCCCCAGATAGATGTCGATAAGAAGGACGATGAGGAAACCCATCCGAACTCCTACTGAGCCTGAATGTGACAATCTTCGTACAGTCCGGTCTATTCATCTAAGAGTATCGCATATCGGGCCTAGGGGGCGGTAAACATCAGACCCCGAACAACGGTATAAGTCGTGTCGGAGTGTAGCCCATTACAACCTGAGAAACTACTGGAGTACCAACCAGTAAATTTCGCTTGCCCTGGCCAGGGACTTTGCGTAATGGCTCTCCAAACACAGCGCGATGTCAACCCCCAATACCGGTATAGACGAATCCTATCTAACCGCCACTGCCTCCAAGTGCTTCGGGACTGCACCCAACTACTACCTGTTTGCATGACTCAATAGAGCCGTGGTAGGGTAGTAATCAAAGTACAGTGGGAACACACTCGAGGCGAAGTGGCAGTATCAAGTCAACGGACTAAGCTGTACTCATGTCACCTGGGAACTTCTACCTAACGATAGGTATAGTACCAACCAGCAGTTCCCGACAAGTCCTGTCCGGTGTACTCATAACCTAATGAGCACCTGCATACTATCTCCAGTACGACGTACTAATGGTTGTGGGACAGACCATCTCCCTTGCTGGGATGATAAGCGTATACACTAGTCTACTCCGGAGTATCGATGCCCTATTTCGATAATCCTACGACTAGGGACCTGTATAAGGACGTGCTTGTAGATTACCCAGCCCCCACTAGTATGACTGCCGTAACAACGTTGATAATCAAGCAAAAATCCTAAGGGCTCTACTAATATGTATAAGAGATATGTTAAAAGAAATACATGCACATATTGAAGTAGAAACAAACCAAGTAGCATACTACCATTTTGAGCAAGACTGTCAATACTACTGTGAATATCCCAAGCTTCCATTAAGTATTATACAATCCAGTATGATACAATAATGTCCTCTGGGGCATATACACTAAGGGCATATACACTAACAATCTCCCACTTGCATTAGGGCCATGTGCTGGCATATCGCAGACCTATCATCTCGAATAGCCTCTCGAACTGCGTCTAAGGGATGGCCTTAGTGAATGGATCTGCAGTATCTACTCTCTTCACCTCGATCTCCCTGATCGGGTGGTACCGCCTCGAAATGTGTCTGGACTTCTGATGGGACCTGGGTTCCTTCGCTAAAGCTATAGCGCCGTTGTTGTCGCGATACATCGGTATTGGATCAACAATGGTCAGAACCACCTGACGTTCTGTGAGGAACTTCTTCATCCAAACAGCTACTTTTGCGGCATCGCAAGCATCTATGTACTCCGCTTCCATCGTCGAGTCAGCAACGGTGTCCTTCTTGGAGCTCTTCCAACAGACCGCCCTTCTATTGAGGGTAAAGACATAACCCGACATGGACTTGGAGTCATCCTTGTCACTCTGGAAGCTGAAGTCTGCAAAGGCCTCGATCTGGAGGTCTTTTCCGCCGTACACCAAGAACGTCTCCTTAGTCTTTCTCAGGTACTTGAAAATGTTCTTTACTGCTATCCAGTGCTTCTCCCCTGGATTTGACTGATACCGGCTTACAACGCTCAATGTGTATGCTACATCTGGTATGGTACACAACATCGCATACATTATAGAGCCTACCGCAGATGCGTAGGGTATAGATGATATGCGAGCCCTTTCAAAATCAGTCTTGGGAGGCATCTCTTTGGAGAGGGTGATTCTGTGACAAGCCAGCAGGTTACCGGCTTAGAATCTTCCATACTAAATCTTTTCAGTATGGTGTCGATGTACCTTGACTGCGAAAGTGCCAACATCCGTTTAGATCTATCACGATAGATCTGGATCCCCTGAATGTAGGAGGCATCACCCAGGTCCTTCATGGAGAACCTCTGTGACAAGAATCCTTTGACAGACTGTAGTATAGGAATATCATTTCCTATTAAGAGAATGTCATCCACGTACAAGACGAGGAGTACCACAGTTCTTCCTACAATCTTACTGTAAATCCATGGTTCATCTGGATTTTTGATAAAGTCGAATTCTTTGACTGTCTCATCAAAAAAGATGTTCCAACTCCGCGATGCCTGCTTTAGTCCATAAATGGACTTAAGCAACTTTCACACTTTACCGCTGCTTCCACTCTGAATGAAACCCTCTGGCTGATCCATATAGACGCACTCTTCTAAATTACCATTTAGAAAGGCCGTCTTTACGTCCATCTGCCTGATCTCATAATCGTGGAAGGTAGCAATGGCAAGAAGGATCCGAATGGATTTGAGCATAGCGACTAGAGAGAAAAGGTTTCGTCATAGTCTAAACCAGGTCTTTAATGAAAACCCTTTGCAACAAGTCTAGCTTTATAGGTTTCAACCTGTCCATCCACACCAACCTTCATTCTGAAGATCCATTTGCATCCTACGGGTTTTACCCCTTCTGGAGAAATGTCCAAAGTCCAAACTTTGTTGGTGTACATGGACTCCATTTCGGTCCGCATTACATCCAGCCATTTTACCGAGTTGCCGCTCTGAATGGCTTGCTGGAAGATAGTAGGCTCATCATTGTCAATGATGCAATCTTCTCGATCCCCGTCTATGAGAAAACCATGGTATCTCTTGGGCGGATGAGACTGCCTACTACTTCTGCGGTGTGGCGCTGGGATGCCCTGTTCTTCTTAAACCTCTGGTTCTACCAAGCTTTCAGTAATAGCTTGTGGTTCTGGAATTTCTTCTAGTTCTATTGTGTAATCCACGTTACCCGTCCCCGGTTCTTTGGGGTTGCAGAAATGGTGAAAAACGATTTTTCTTTGGGGTAACATGGACTCAAAAACGGATCTTTGCTAAACAAACTATCTAACAACCTAACTAAGAGTTTAGCTACTAGGTTAGGGGTTATACCTAAACTTGAACTCCTTCTCTTCAACTCCTTGTGGTGGTCGGATCGGCCTCACCTCGTCGTCTCCTTGTGCCGAAGATGGATCCACCCGAAAGCTTCTACCTTTGGCTCCAACCTCAATCTAGAGGAAACTAAAATCCTTGGCTTGCTAGACCTTGGACCTTAGGATGAGTAGAGAAGTGTTTTAGGGTTTTATCTCTATGGTTCTTGCTTCTCAACACATGAGACAATAGAACCATGAACTAGAGAGAGAGCAAGAGGAAGAGGGAGAGCTTGAGGATGAGAGAGAATGAGAATGATAGAATGAATAAGACTTTTTCCACCCTTGCTCTCATAATCCAAATTAATCATAACAGAAAATAATAATTGAGTATTATGCGATGGTTGTTATCATATCAAATGGCAATATCATTTCATGCATTAAATGCAATTTGTGAACAAACAAGCAAGCAAAGGTCAATGCCAAGGAATGATAGCCATTGTCATGATGATGGTCAACAAGTCCAACCTAGTCAACCGGTCAACTAAGTCAACAAGTCAACAAAGTCAACCTTTCAAACCAACCATGGCACAATAATACTTAATTAATATTATCATTAATCATATTTCTTATTCTCATTAGGGTTTAGCAAAAGTCAACAGTCAACAACCTTAATGGGAATCCTCTGCCTCTGTCTCTATCAACTATGCATACACACCCGCATCCGTGTTCTGAGGAACACGAATACAAACGAGATAAAACCAATCCCAAAACGTACACTAGGATCTGGCTTAAACCATGCGACCTCTACTCTTTTGCCTAAAGGCGAATAGCTTTCTGTGTGGGACTCTAAAGACTCGACACTACGCTTGCAGTGGGTTTAACCACAGGCCGTAAGTGGCACTAGCTGTGCGTAACGGCCCCCAGGTAGATGCCGATAAGAAGACGGACGAGGTGAAACCCATCTGAACTCCTACTGAGCCTGAATGTGACAGTCTCCGTACAGTCCGGTCTGTTCGTCTGAGAATATCGCATGGCGGGCCTAGGGGGGCGGTAAATGTCAGTCCCCTAATAACGGTACAAGTAGTGTCGGAGTGTAGCCTAGAACACCCTGAGATAACACTGGAAACCCACCAGTATATCTCGCTTGCCCTGGCCAGGGACTTTGTGTAATGGCTCTCCTAGACACAGCGCGATATCAACCCCCAATACCGAGAGAGACGAATCCTGTCTAACCGTCACTGCCTCCAAGTGCTTCGGGACTGCACCCAACTACTACCTGTTTGCACGACTCCTTTGAGCCATGGTAGGATAGTAATCAAAGTACAATGGGAACACACTCGAGGCGAAGTGACAGTGTCAAGTCAGCGGACTAAGCTGTATTCATGTCACCTGGGAACTGATGACTGACGATAGGTATAATACCAACCAATCAGTTCCTGACGAGTCTTGTCCAGTGTACTCGTAACCTAACGAGCACCCTCATACTTTCTCAAGTACGACGTACTGACGGCTGTGGGACAGACCGTCTCCCCTGCTGGGATGAGAAGCGCATATGCTAGTCTACTCCGGAGTATCGATGCCCTGTCTCGATAGTCTTACGACTAGGGACCTGCATAAGGATGTGCTTGTGGATTACCCAGCCCCCACGAGTGTGACTGCCATCACAACGCTGGTAATCAAGCAAAGATCCTAAGGGCTCCACTAATGTGCATAGGCGATATGTTAAAAGAAACACATGTACACACATTGAAGTAGAAACAAACCAAGTAGCATACTACTATTTTGAGCAAGATTGTCTATACAATGGTGAATATCCCAAGCTTCCATTAAGTAATATACAAACTAGTATGATACAGTAATGGCCTCTAGGGCATATACACTAACAATCTCCCACTTGCACTAAGGCCATGTACTGGCGTATCGGAGACCTATCATCTCGATCAGCCGCTTGAACTGAGTCTGGGGTAAGGTCTTCGTGAGTGGATCAGCAGTGTTATCTTCCTTGTTTACTCTCTTCACCTCGATCTCCCGGCGATCTACGATCTCCCTGATCAGGTGATACCGCCTCAAAATGTGCCTGGACTTCTGATGGGACCTGGGTTCCTTCGCTAAAGCTATAGCATCGTTGTTGTCACAATACAGCGGTATTGGATCAATACTGATAGGAACCACCTGAAGCTCTATGAGGAACTTCTTAATCCAGACAACTTCCTTTGCGGCATCGCAAGCAGCTATGTACTCCGCTTCCATAGTTGAGTCAGCAACGGTTTCCTGCTTGGAGCTCTTTCAGCAAACCGCCCCTCCATTGAGGGTAAAGACATAACCCGACATGGACTTGGAGTCATCCTTTTCACTCTGGAAGCTGGAGTCAGCAAAGGCCTCGATCTGGAGGTCTTTTCCGCCATACACCAAGAACATCTCCTTAGTTCTTCTCAGGTACTTGAGAATGTTCTTTACCGCTATCCAGTGCTTCTCCCCTGGGTCCGACTGATACCGGCTTACAACGCTCAATGCGTATGCTACATCTGGTCTGGTACAAAACATCGCATACATAATAGAGCCTACTGTAAGTCCACATTACCTCTCCCGATTCTTTCGGGCTTGCGGAAATGGTATAAAACGATTTTTAGGGTTTAGGTAACATGGACTACGAAAACGGATCTTGGCTAAACTACACACTAGCAACTAACAAGAGAGTTATCTACTCGATGATGGGTTATACCTCAACTTGAACTCCTTATCTTTGACTTTTGATGGTGGTCAGATGGTGCTTTCCTCGTTGCCTTCTCTTGTCGAAGATGGATCCACCTGAGGGTTTCTTCCTTGAGCTCCTTTCTCGAACTTTGAGAAAACTAAAGTCTCCGGCTTGCCAGACCTTCAACCTTAGGAAGAGTAGAGAGTGGTTTAGGGTGTTTTATCTCCAAGGAGAGGTTTCTCAACTCATGAGAACGATTCTCCTTGAACTAGAGGAGGAGGAAGATGAAGAGAGGAGAGAGAATGGTTATGATAGAATGAGAATAGGTTTTACAACCATAACAATATATGTGAATTATCAAATTAATAATATTAATCCAAAATGAAAAAGGTGATGGTTGGTTTGATAAGACCATTATCATTTCACATTAAATGATTTTGCAAAGATCAAAGAGCATCTTGAAAAGAAATGATGATGGTCAAAGTTTCAACCATGGTCAACTAGTCAACCTTGGTCAACAAGTCAACAAACCCAACCATGACACAATTTCATTTAATTAATATTATTAATTGATATATCAAAAATTCATTAGGGTTTGGAAAAAGACGACTGTCAACTGTGCTTACGCACCCGTTCCAAAACCCTAAAGAAAAACCTCTTCCTCCGCCTCAATCAACTGTGCATACACACCCACATTCGTGTTCCGAGGAACATGAATACTATGAGATAAAACTAACCCTAAAGCATATACTAGGATCTGGCTCAAACCAGAGCCCGCTAGTAATGTCTGTCCGGACGCCAAACGTGAACAAGTGCACGGATGTGAACGAACCCTGTCGCAAAACCATGCGACCTCTACTCTGTTTTGCCCAAAGGCAAATAACCCTCTGTGTGGGACTCTAAAGACTCGACAATACGCTGGCAGTGGGTTTAACCACAGACCGCAAGTGGCACTAGCTGTAAGTAATGGTCCCCGGGTAGATGCCGAGAAGAAGACTGACGAGGTAAACCCATCTGAACTCCTACTGAGCCTGAATGTAACAATCTCCATACAGTCCGGTCTGTTCATCTGAGAACATCGCATGGCGGGCCTAGGGGGCGGTAAACATCAGTCCCCTACTAGGGGTACAAGTCGTGTCAGAGTGTAGCCCAGAACACCTGAGATAACACTGGAAACCTACCAGTCTATCTCGCTTGCCCTGGCCAGGGACTTTGTGTAATGGCTCTCCTAGACACAGCGCGATATCAACCCCCAATACCGGGAGAGACGAATACTGTCTAACCGTCACTTCCTCCAAGTGCTTCGGGACTGCACCCAAAAACTACCTGTTTGCACGACTCCTTTGAGCCGTGGTAGGGTGGTAATCAAAGTACAGTGGGAACACACTCGAGGCGAAGTGACAGTGTTAAGTCAACGGACTAAGCTGTACTCATGTCACCTGGGAACTGATAACTGACGATAGGTATAGTACCAACCAACAATTCCCGATGAGTCCTGTCCAGTGTACTCGTAACTTAACGAGCACCCGCATACTATCTCAAGTACGGCGTACTGACGGCTGTGGGACAGACCGTCTCCCAAGCTGGGATGAGAAGCGCATACGCTAGTCTACTCCGGAGTATCGATGCCCTGTCTCGATAGTCCTATGACTAGGGACCTGCATAAGGATGTTCTTATGGATTACCCAGCCCCCACGAGTGTGATTGCCATCACAACGCTGGTAATCAAGCAAAGATCCTAATGGCTCCACTAATGTGTAAAGGCGATATACTAAAAGAAACACATGCACACATTAAAGCAGAAACAAACCAAGTAGCATACTACTATATTGAGCAAAATTGCCTATTCAAGGTGAATATCCCAAGCTTCCATCAAGTAATATACAAACTAGTATGATACAGTAATGGCCTCTAGGGCATATACACTAACACCTACCGCAGATGCGTTGGGTATTGATGACATGTGAGCCCTTTCCAAATCAGTCTTGGGAGACATCTCTTTGGAGAGGGTGATTCCGTGACAAGCCGGTAGATTACCGCGCTTGGAATCTTCCATACTGAATCATTTCAGTATGGTGTCAATGTACCTGGACTGTGAAAGTCCCAACATCCTTTTAGATCTATCACGATAGATCTGGATCCCCAGAATGTAGTTGGCATCGCCCAGGTCTTTCATGGAGAACCTCCGTGACAAGAATCCTTTGACTGACTGTAGCATAGGAATATCATTTTCTATTAGGAGAATGTCATCGACGTACAAGACGAGGAATACCACATTTCTCCCTACAATCTTACTGTAAATGCATGGTTCATCTGGGTTTTTGACAAAGTCGAATTCTTTGACAGTATCATCAAAGCAGATGTTCCAACTCCGCGATGCCTGCTTCAGTCCATAGATGGACTTGAGCAACTTGCACACTTTACCGCTGCTCCCACTCTGAATGAATCCCTCTGGCTGATCCATATAGACACACTCTTCCAAATTTCCATTTAGGAAAGCCGTCTTTACGTCCATCTGCCAGATCTCATAATCATGGAAGGCAGCAATGGAAAAAAGGATCCGAATGGATTTTAGCATAGCTACTATAGAAAAGGTCTCGTCATAATCCATACCAGGTCTTTGACGAAAACCCTTTGCAACAAGCCTAGCTTTATAGGTTTCGACCTGCCCATCTACACCAATCTTCTTTCTGAAGATCCATTTGCAGCCTACGGGTTTTACCCCTTCTGGAGCAAAGTCCAACGTCCAAACTTTGTTGGTGTACATGGACTCCATCTCGGTCCGCATTGCATCCAGCCATTTTACTGAGTCACCGCTCTGAATGGCTTGCTGGAAGCTAGTAGGCTCATCATAAACAACAGTGCAATCCTCTCTATCCCCGTCTACGAGAAAACCGTAGTATCTCTCGGGCGGATGAGACTGCCTACTACTCCTGCGGAGCGGCGCAGGGATGTCCGGTTCTCCTGAAATTTCTGGTTCTTCCAAGCTTTCAGTAATAGCTTGTGGTTCTCGAATTTCTTCGAGTTCTATTGCGCTCCCACTTATTCCTTTTTCTATAAACTGATGTTCCAGAAAGTGGGCATGACGAGAAACAAAAACCTTTTGTTCCTCTGCGTAATAGAAAAGATACCCCCTGCAGTTCTTTGGGTATCACACAAACTTACACAGTACTGAGTGTGCCTCGAGTTTGTCCGCATGCTGCTTTTTAACAAAAGCTGGACATCCCCATATCTTCAGATATTGAAGATGGGGTTTCTTCCCACACCATATCTGATATGGTGTGGTAGGCACAGTCTTGGAGGGAACCTTGTTCAAAAGATATACAGCTGATTCTAGTGCATAACCCCAGAAGGATCGCGGTAACTCAGCCTTACTCATCATGGAATGAACCATATCCAATAGGGTTCGATTCCGCCTTTCCGATACACCGTTGTGCTGTGGTGTGTATGGAGGAGTAAGTTGAGAGAGAATTCCATTCTCTTTTAAGTAGTCCAGAAACTCGGCACTCAAATATTCACCACCTTGATCAGATCTCGGTGTCTTGATGCTTTTGCCTGTTTGTTTTTCAACTTCATTCTTGTATTCTCGAAATTTCTCAAAGGCCTCGGATTTATGCTTCATGAGGAAGACATGTCCATACCTAGAGAAATCATCTATGAAAGTAATGAAGTATGATTAACCGCTTCGCGCATGTGTAGAAATTGGACCACACACGTCACTGTGTATCAGTCCCAAGAGCTCGCTCGCTCTTACTCCATGTCCAGTGAACGGAGTTTTTATCATCTTTCCCATGAGACAAGATTCACAAGTGGCATAAGACTGATACTCGAACGGATTCAAGTATCCCTCTTTATGTAACTTAGTTAACCGTGTCTCATTAATGTGACCCAGTCTACAATGCCATAAGAAAGCCTAATTTAATTACGGAGACTTTCTTTTAAGTGTGTTCTGGACACTGAAAATCTGAGCTTGGTTCAATACGTATATCCCGTTTTCTAATGTACCTGACCCAATCAGAACCTGATTTAGGTGGATGTGGACTACATCGCTTACAAAAGTAAAATCATATCCTTCCTTAGAAAGTAAGGATACAGATATGATATTACAAGTCGCACCTGGTACATACAAACAGTTACGTAGAATCAATATCTGTCCAGTTGTCAGTCCAAGATGTATTCCCCTACGGATTCAGCGTTCATGCTCATTCCGTTAGCAACCCTGAGAGTCATATCACCTATCTTGATAACCCTATGGTTTCTCAGAGCCTGTAATGAATTACAGATGTGAGATCCTGATCCGGTATCCAATACCCAGGAAGTAGGGTTAACTGACATACAGTTCTCTACTACAAACACACCCGAAGCCGAAGCCACAACATGCTTCGAATTCTGGCTACTGGCTTTGCTAGCCCTGCAATCCTTCTGCCAATGTTCATTCCTGTAACAATAGGAACGTCCATCTTTTACTACATTCAGTCCCGAAACTTTTGCCCTTCCCTTTCCTTCTACTTCCCTGGTTTCCTTCAGGGTAAAAGGTGTAAGTCCACGTTGCCACCCCCGGTTCTTACGGGGAGGCGGAAACGGTATAAAAATCAAATTTTTAGTGCAAGAAGCAACATGGACTATGCAAGGTCGGGATCGTTACCTAAACTAAAACTAGCAACCTAGCTAAAGAAGTTTAGCTACTCGGATGAAGATGGTTATACCTAGACTTGAACTCCTTCGTCTTCAAACTTTGTAGAGGTTGATGGTTCTCCTTTGTCGCCTTCTCCCGTCGAAGATGGATCCACCTCGAAGGCTCGACCTTTGGGCTCTTTCTCGTACTTGGAGTGAACTAGAATCGCCGGCTTGCTAGACCCTTGATCCTAGAGTGAGTAGAGAGTGTTTAGGGTTTGCTTTTGTTTTTCAAGAGAAGGATTCTCAACTCATGAGAAGGTTTCTCTTGACTAGAGGAAGAAGAAGATGAAGTGAAGAGAGAGAGTGAGAATGATAAAGTGAGCTCTTTCTTTTCCTTTTGCAACCATAACAAAAGAAAAAGAAAAATCAAATAATAACAATAATCAAAATGAAAAAGGTTTGATGGTTAGTTTAGAATGACTAATATCATTACATGCATTAAATGAATAAAGCAAGAATGAAAAAGCATCTTGCATTTGTAATGATGGTAGTCAAATGTTCAACCATGGTCAACAAGTCAACCATGGTCAACAAGTCAACAAAAACTAACCATGACACAATTTCATTTTATTATATATTATTAAATGATATAATACAAATCCATTAGGGTTTGGAAAAAGACGACTGTCAACTGTGCATACGCACCCGTTCCGAAACCCTAATGGAAATCATCTTCCTCCTCCTCAAAAACTGTGCATACACACCTGCATTCTTGTTCCGAGGAACATGAATACTGAGAGATAAAAGCAACCCCAAATACTATACCAGTATCCGGCTCAAACCAGAGCCCGCTGGTAATATCTGTCCGGACTCCAAACGTGCATAAGTGCGCGGATGAGAACGAACCCTGTCGCAAAACCATGCGACCTCTACTCTGTTTTGCCTATAGGCGAATACCCTCTGTGTGGGACTCTAAAGACTCGACACTACGCTGGCAGTGGGTTTAACCACAGACCGCAAGCGGCACTAGCTGTGCGTAACGGTCCCCAGGTAGATGTCGACAAGAAGGCTGACGAGGTGAAACCCCATCGGAACTCCTACTGAGTCTGAATGTGACAGTCTCCGTACAGTCCGGTCTGTTCGTCTGATACATCGCATGGCGGGCCTAGGGGGCGGTAAACGTCAGTCCCCCAATAGCGGTACAAGTCGTGCCGGAGCGAAGCCCAAAACACCCTGAGACAACACTGGAAACCTACCAGTATATCTCGTTTGCCCTGGCCAGGGACTACTTGTGTAATGGCTCTCCTAGACACAGCGCGATGTCAACCCCCAATACCGGGAGAGACGAATCCTGTCTAACCGTCACTGCCTCCAAGTGCTTCGGGACTGCACCCAACCACCACCTGTTTGCACGACTCCTTTGAGCCGTGGTAGGGTAGTGATCAAAGTGCAGTGGGAACACACTCGAGGCGAAGTGCCAGTGTCAAGTCAGCGGACTAAGCTGTACTCATGTCACCTGGGAACTGATGACTGACGATAGGTATAATACCAACCTGTCAGTTCCCGACGAGTCCTGTCCAGTGTACTCGTAACCCAACGAGCACCCGTATACTATCTCCAGTACGACGTACTGATGGCTGTGGGACAGACCATCTCCCACACTGGGATGAGAAGCGCATACGCTAGTCTACTCCGGAGTATCGATGCCCTGTCTCGATAGTCCTGCGACTAGGGACGTGTATAAGGATGTGCTTATAGATTACCCAGCCCCCACTAGTGTGACTGCCATCACAACGCTGGTAATCAAGCAAAGATCCTAAGGGCTCCACTAATGCGTATAAGTGATATAGTAAAATAAACACAAGTACACATTGAAGTAGAGACAAACCAAGTAGCATACTACTATTTTGAGCAAGATTGTATATACAAGGTGAATATCCCAAGCATCCATTAAGTAATATACAAACTAGTATGATACAGTAATGGCCTCTAGGGCATATACACTAACAATCTCCCACTTGCACTAAGGCCATGTACTGGCGTATCGAAGACCTATCATCTCGATCAGCCGCTCGAACTGAGTCTGGGGCAGGGCCTTGGTGAATGGATCTGCAGTGTTGTCTTCTGAAGCAACTCTCCGAACCTCGATCTCCTTGCGATCCACGATCTCCCTGATCAGGTGATACCGCCTCAAGATGTGCCTGGATCTCTGATGGGACCTGGGTTCCTTCGCTAAAGCTATAGCCCCATTGTTGTCGCAATACAGAGGTATTGGATCAACAATGGACGGAACCACCTGAAGTTCTTTCAAGAACTTCCTCATCCAGACAGCTTCTTTTGCGGCATCAGATGCAGCGATGTATTCCGCTTCCATCGTCGAGTCTGCAACGGTTTCCTGTTTGGAACTCTTCCAACACACCGCCCCTCCATTGAGGGTAAAGACAAAACCCGACATGGACTTGGAATCATCCTTGTCACTCTGGAAGCTGGAGTCAGCAAAGGCCTCGATCTGGAGGTCTTTTCCGCCATACACCAAGAACATCTCCTTAGTCCTTCTCAGGTACTTGAGAATGTTCTTTACCGCTATCCAGTGTTTCTCCCCAGGGTTTGACTGATACCGGCTTACCACACTCAGTGCATAAGCTACATCCGGTCTGGTACACAACATCGCATACATTATAGAGCCTACCGCAGAAGCGTAGGGTATAATCGACATGCGATCCCTCTCCAAATCAGTCTTGGGAGACATCTCTTTAGAGAGGGTGATCCCGTGACAAGCCGGTAGGTTACCGCGCTTGGAATCTTCCATACTGAATCTCTTCACTATGGTGTCGATGTACCTGGACTGAGAAAGTCCCAATATCCTCTTGGATCTATCACGATGGATCCGGATCCCCAGGATGTATGAGGCATCACCCAGGTCTTTCATGGAGAACCTGTGTGACAAGAACCCCTTGACAGATTGTAGCATAGGAATGTCATTTCCTACTAAGAGAATGTCATCCACGTATAAAACGAGGAATACTACAGTTCTCGCTACAAATCTACTGTAGATGCATGGTTCATCTGGATTTTTGATAAAGCCAAATTCTTTGGCCGTCTCATCAAAGCAGATGTTCCAACTCCGCGATGCCTGCTTTAGTCCATAGATGGACTTAAGCAACTTGCACACCTTTCCGCTGCTCCCACTCTGAATGAAGCCCTCTGGCTGGTCCATATAGACACACTCCTCTAAATTTCCATTTAGAAAAGCTGTCTTTACGTCCATTTGCCAGATCTCATAATCGTGGAAGGCAGCGATGGCAAGAAGGATCCGAATGGATTTCAGCATGGCTACTGGAGAAAAGGTTTCGTCATAGTCCAAGCCAGGTCTTTGACGAAAACCCTTTGCTACCAGCCTAGCTTTATAGGTCTCAACCTGTCCATCTACACCAATCTTCCTTTTGAAGATCCACTTGCATCCTACGGGTTTTACCCCGTCTGGAGCAATGTCCAACGTCCATACTTTGTTGGTGTACATGGACTCCATTTCGGTCCGCATTGCATCCAGCCACTTCACTGAGTCAACGCTCTGAACGGCTTGCTGGAAGCTAGTAGGCTCATCATAATCTATGATGCAATCCTCTCTATCCCCGTCTATGAGAAAACCGCAGTATCTCTCGGGCGGATGAGACTGCCTACTACTCCTGCGGAGCGGCGTAGGAATGTCCTGTTCTTTCGAACCCTCTGGTTCCTCTAAGCTTTCAGTAATGTTTTGTGGTTCTGGAATTTCTTCCAGTTCTACTGCGCTCCCACTTATCTGGTTTTCCAAAAACTCAGTTTCCAAGAAGTAGGCATGACGAGAAACAAGGACTTTTTGTTCTTCTTCGTAGTAGAAAAGATACCCCTTGGAGTTCTTTGGGTATCCCACAAACTTGCACTGTACTGAGCGTGCCTCGAGCTTGTCCGCATGCTGCTTTTTCACAAAAGCCGGACATCCCCATGTCTTAAAGGATTTAAGACATGGTTTCTTCCCACTCCACATCTGATATGGTGTGGTAGGCACTGTCTTAGTAGGAACTTGGTTCAAGAGATGTGCAGCTGTTTCCAGTGCATAACCCCAGAAAGATCGCGGTAACTCAGCCTTACTCATCATGGAACGAACCATATCCAATAGGGTTCGATTCCTCCTTTCCGATACACCGTTATGTTGCGGAGTGTATGGAGGAGTACGCTGAGAGAGAATTCCATTCTCTTTTAAATAGTCCAGGAACTCGGCACTCAAGTATTCTCCACCTCGATCCGATCTTAGAATCTTAATACTTTTGCCTGTTTGTTTTTCAACTTCATTCTTGTAATCCTGAAATTTCTCAAAGGCCTCGGATTTGTGCTTCATTAAGAAGACATGTCCATACCTAGAGAAATCGTCTGTGAAAGTAATGAAGTATGAATAACCGCTTCGCGCATGTGTAGACATTGGACCACATACGTCACTGTGTATGAGTCCCAAGAGCTCGCTCGCTCTTTCTCCGTGTCCAGTAAACGGAGTCTTTGTCATCTTTCCCATGAGACAAGATTCACAAGTGGCATAAGACTGATACTCGAACGGTTCCAAGTATCCTTCTTTATGTAACTTAGTCAACCGTGTCTCATTGATGTGACCCAGTCTACAATGCCATAAGAAAGCTCGATTAATATCTGGAGACTTTCTTTTGTGTGTATTCTGGACATTAAAAATCTGTGGTTGGTTTAACACGTATATACCATTACTCAATGTACCTGACCCAATCAGAACTTGATTAAGGCGAATGTTTACAACATTACTTACAAACGCAAATTCATAACCTTCTTTAGAAACTAAAGATACAGAAATGATATTACAAGTTGCGTTGGGTACAAAAAAACAATTACGCAAAACCAAAACATGTCCATCTGACATTCCCAGGTGATAGTCCCCTACGGCTTTAGCATCCATGCTAGCTCCGTTTGCAACTCTGAGGGTCATGTCACCTGCTTTCAAAACACTACGGTTTCTCAACGCCTGCAAAGAATTACAGATATGAGATCCTGATCCGGTATCCAATACCCAGGAAGTAGAGTTTATAGAAAGACAGTTTTCAATAACATACACACCTGAAGCTGAAGCTGCAACCTGCTTCAATTCCTGTGTTCTGGCCTTCCAGGCCCTGCAATCATTCTTCCAGTGTCCTTTCTTATGACAAAAGAAGCATTCTTCCTTATCCACAAGCTTCCCCGCTATCTTTGTTGCTTTTCCTTTTCCCTTCGTATCCACTTTACTAACACCGCCCCTTGGTTTGGCGGGGGCTTTCTTCTTCTTTCCCTTGGCTTTCGCCTTGGACCTAGAAGAAGATGATCCTCCTACAAACAAAGTGGATGTTTCCCTACCTTTCTGTAGGGTGCCCTCTGCGCTCCTCAGCAGGTTGAGGAGCTCCGAAAGTTCAACCTCCTTTTCTTGTAGGTTGAAATTCATTATGAACTGGGCGTAAGTGGAAGGAAGGGACTGGAGAACTATATCCGTATATAGCTCACTCTCCAATGTGATCCCTAGGTCAGCGAGCTCCTCAATGTAGCCGATCATCTTTAGCACGTGCTCGGCTACTGATGATCCGACGGCCATTCTTGTCGAAAACAACTTTTTCGACGCTTCGTATCTTGCGATACGTGATTGCTCTCCATACAGTTCTTTTGTATGAAGCAATATGGACTCCATGTCCATATTCTCATGCCTCCTCTGATGTTCGTTATCCATCGAGGCAAGCAGGAGGCACTTGGCCTTCGCGCTATCAATCTCCCAAGTCTTGCGGATTTCCTTATCCGCGACGCTGGAAGTTGGACCAGGGACAGGGGGAGCTTTGGTGGTAAGAAGATACCCCAGCTTGTCATAAGTGATTGCTATCTTGACATTCCTGAGCCAATCTTTGTAGTTTGGCCCTGTCAGCTTGTTTTTATCTAGGAGTAACTTAAGTCCAGTCATGTTGATTGGTCGCTGCAATTAGGAGAGAGAAGAAGAAACACTCAGCATGATGCTCTTGCAAGTTTAGAGTGGTTTTTAGTTTGTCTAAACAGGATGGCTCCCACTGTTTCTCGAATCCCTCCTCAAACCATAAAGGAAGAATTAGTCAGGATCAATCCCACCGTACAATACTTGCTTAACCGTTCGGCCAGGCTGGTGTCGGTACTTCGAGGGAGGTTTTCCAACGCTTTCGCGAAGTTCCTTAATTAAAGAACCTCTTTTCCCTGGGGGCGTAGCCCCGCTAACACCTTTCTAGGCACCTACTAGGTTTATAGCATTGATCGTTAAGTGAGAAATTTCCCGAGGAGTAGCATATACTCACAGTAGGATCGGGATCCAAATATCATCGTGTGACGAAACTGAAGGAATCCTACCAGAATCACCACACTCCAAATGGTATGCAAATCTAGCAAGTTTCAGTTCTTATGAAACTCCCGATGTGGATTTTTTTTGCCCCATGCTCTTATGACCTTGACTAAGGCCAACAAATCATAAGTCACATGTCAAGTTCTACCCGTCGTTATTCAGGTTAATTTGAATCCACCCGTATCTACCCTTGGCTATGGCCAACAAGGCAATACGACTGTCCCAAACCAACGCATTCTATCTATGCAACATATGAATACCCACCAGCTACCAAACACTGTGCCTTGACTAAGGCCAACAAACACAGCTTGAATACCGTTGAATATTCATATGAAACGACGGAGGGCTACGAATGGTTTTGGCAAAACCGTGAACGTAGTGAACTTGATTTGGTCGATGGAACGAGATAGCTTTTAAATGGAGTGGCTCAAGCTCCGCATTTTAAAAGTTAGTTTTGAAAAGAACCGAGTGGTTTTTCGAAAGTGTTCCAACGACTTTAACTTGGTTTATTATCTTGCATTAGTTCTTTTAATGCGTGATATTCTTGCATTAGTACTTTTAATGCGTCCCATCATTTAAATCCTACCATTGCAGAAAACAACCAAAATATGACGTACGCTTATGCCATTCGCATTCGCCACTGGGCCCCGTCATTACCCGTTAGGTTACTTAACTAACGACAGAGCGGGGGCTGGGCTAGCGCGTCTGTAAAACATAAGCAACGCCTAAATAGAAAGCAATGATAAACATTTCAGATCACAGATAAATACATTGGATATACTAGTAATCCGTAATTTGTACGAGCCTGTAACAAAAAACAGATAACACGGTCGCGGTGAATAGCCTAAACCCCACCCAAGACCCCTACGGCTGCGGCAAACTACCCGCCAAGTACCCGAAGCGTAGCAACCTCCCTCATCTCCATGAGTAGGCCACTCGACACTTCGGCATACCCGGTAGTTTGTGCACCCCTCCATGGGTCTATCCTAGGAGCAAAAACAGTAAAAGAATTATACAATGACGGCTACAACCCCGACCCGGTTGTGCGGCCAAACAAATAATAATTATTACATCAATTTACATTTACAATGAATTGCAAGGAAAGAAAACTCTCGTCTCACAACCCCCGGCTATTCACCCGCGACAATCCAACATATTTATATACACATTCCAGCACATTACAGATCATGTATAACCCCGACTAATCGTCTTATAGCAATTAGTCGACGTTCAATACATGCAAACATCACAGATATAACCATCATAGCCAAAGTGCAGTGAAGTTCGGAAAAAATACGGAATTATAGGACCCTAAAAGGAAATTTCTTTTCTGGAAAATCTGGGTACATATAATATATTTTAAAAATCCCAAAATCCCACAACAAGAACACTGCACGAAAAACGAGGCGCAGAAGACGACAAAGCGCGGCGGTTCCGCGGCACGAGCCTACCTCGTGCCGCGGATGCGCGGCGCTTTGAGCTCCTCACTGGATCGTTTTTCATGGGTATTCTTAGAAAAGCCTGAGATGAATTTACAGATATAAATTTTTTCATTTCGAGCCAAAAAAATTTCAACAGAAACTCAGGTTTTTGAAAATACGGTTTTTGGGTTTTTTACGGTTCCGAACTTCGTTACACTTCACTACCTAGCTAGTTTAAGTTTAGTTAGGCTCTGATACCACTGTAAGTCCACGTTGCCACCCCCGGTTCTTACGGGGAGGCGGAAACGGTATAAAAATCAAATTTTTAGTGCAAGAAGCAACATGGACTATGCAAGGTCGGGATCGTTACCTAAACTAAAACTAGCAACCTAGCTAAAGAAGTTTAGCTACTCGGATGAAGATGGTTATACCTAGACTTGAACTCCTTCGTCTTCAAACTTTGTAGAGGTTGATGGTTCTCCTTTGTCGCCTTCTCCCGTCGAAGATGGATCCACCTCGAAGGCTCGACCTTTGGGCTCTTTCTCGTACTTGGAGTGAACTAGAATCGCCGGCTTGCTAGACCCTTGATCCTAGAGTGAGTAGAGAGTGTTTAGGGTTTGCTTTTGTTTTTCAAGAGAAGGATTCTCAACTCATGAGAAGGTTTCTCTTGACTAGAGGAAGAAGAAGATGAAGTGAAGAGAGAGAGTGAGAATGATAAAGTGAGCTCTTTCTTTTCCTTTTGCAACCATAACAAAAGAAAAAGAAAAATCAAATAATAACAATAATCAAAATGAAAAAGGTTTGATGGTTAGTTTAGAATGACTAATATCATTACATGCATTAAATGAATAAAGCAAGAATGAAAAAGCATCTTGCATTTGTAATGATGGTAGTCAAATGTTCAACCATGGTCAACAAGTCAACCATGGTCAACAAGTCAACAAAAACTAACCATGACACAATTTCATTTTATTATATATTATTAAATGATATAATACAAATCCATTAGGGTTTGGAAAAAGACGACTGTCAACTGTGCATACGCACCCGTTCCGAAACCCTAATGGAAATCATCTTCCTCCTCCTCAAAAACTGTGCATACACACCTGCATTCTTGTTCCGAGGAACATGAATACTGAGAGATAAAAGCAACCCCAAATACTATACCAGTATCCGGCTCAAACCAGAGCCCGCTGGTAATATCTGTCCGGACTCCAAACGTGCATAAGTGCGCGGATGAGAACGAACCCTGTCGCAAAACCATGCGACCTCTACTCTGTTTTGCCCATAGGCGAATACCCTCTGTGTGGGACTCTAAAGACTCGACACTACGCTGGCAGTGGGTTTAACCACAGACCGCAAGCGGCACTAGCTGTGCGTAACGGTCCCCAGGTAGATGTCGACAAGAAGGCTGACGAGGTGAAACCCCATCGGAACTCCTACTGAGTCTGAATGTGACAGTCTCCGTACAGTCCGGTCTGTTCGTCTGATACATCGCATGGCGGGCCTAGGGGGCGGTAAACGTCAGTCCCCCAATAGCGGTACAAGTCGTGCCGGAGCGAAGCCCAAAACACCCTGAGACAACACTGGAAACCTACCAGTATATCTCGTTTGCCCTGGCCAGGGACTACTTGTGTAATGGCTCTCCTAGACACAGCGCGATGTCAACCCCCAATACCGGGAGAGACGAATCCTGTCTAACCGTCACTGCCTCCAAGTGCTTCGGGACTGCACCCAACCACCACCTGTTTGCACGACTCCTTTGAGCCGTGGTAGGGTAGTGATCAAAGTGCAGTGGGAACACACTCGAGGCGAAGTGCCAGTGTCAAGTCAGCGGACTAAGCTGTACTCATGTCACCTGGGAACTGATGACTGACGATAGGTATAATACCAACCTGTCAGTTCCCGACGAGTCCTGTCCAGTGTACTCGTAACCCAACGAGCACCCGTATACTATCTCCAGTACGACGTACTGATGGCTGTGGGACAGACCATCTCCCACACTGGGATGAGAAGCGCATACGCTAGTCTACTCCGGAGTATCGATGCCCTGTCTCGATAGTCCTGCGACTAGGGACGTGTATAAGGATGTGCTTATAGATTACCCAGCCCCCACTAGTGTGACTGCCATCACAACGCTGGTAATCAAGCAAAGATCCTAAGGGCTCCACTAATGCGTATAAGTGATATAGTAAAATAAACACAAGTACACATTGAAGTAGAGACAAACCAAGTAGCATACTACTATTTTGAGCAAGATTGTATATACAAGGTGAATATCCCAAGCATCCATTAAGTAATATACAAACTAGTATGATACAGTAATGGCCTCTAGGGCATATACACTAACAAAAGGTAGAGACTGTAGAATCAAGTCAGCATCTGACCCGTTCTTCAACGTGGTCTTCAGGTTCGTAATCTCAAAATAGCTAGTCTCTGTAAGGACGTTGCCCCCTACAGATGACCCGATAGCCAACCTCGCTGGAAGCAATTCGTTCGAGGTCTCATATCTTGCGATACAAGATTGCTCTCCATATAAATCTTTGTTATGGAGGAAGATAGAAGCTAAGTCCATCTTCTCGTGCTGCCTCTGGTATGCACCATTAACTGAGGCTAACACGAGGCACTTGGCTTTCGCACAGTCTTTTTCTGATGTCTTACGGATATCGATATCCGTGACAGGGGAAACTGGTCCTGAGACGGCAGGGGTTGGATTAGTTAAGAGGTGTCCCTGCTTGTCATGGGCAATGGACATCTGGACAGACCTTTGCCAATCATAACAGTCAGATTCAGTCATTTTATTATCTAGATGTAACCTATGTGTGGTCACTGGGTCGCTGCAATAAAGAGAGAGAGAACAAAACACTCAGCATGATGCTCTTGCAAGTTTAGATTGGTTTTTAATTTATCTAAACAGGATGGCTCCCACTGTTTCTCGAATCCCTCCTCAAACCAAAAAAGAAAGAATTAGTCGGGATCAATCTCACCGTACAATACTTGCTTAACCGTTCAGCCAGGCCAGTGTCGGTACTTCGAGGGAGGTTTTCCAACGCTTTCGCGAAGTTCCTTAATTAAATAACCTCTTTTCCCTGGGGTCGTAGCCCCGCTAACACCTTTCTAGACACCTACTTGGTTTATAGCATTGATCGTTAAGTGAGAAAGTTCCCGAGGAGTAGCATATACTCACAGTAGGATCGGGATCCAAATATCATCGTGTGATAAAACTGAAGGAATCCTACCAGAATCATCACACTCCAAATAGTATGCAGCGCTAGCAAGTTTCAGTTTCTTTAGAAACTCCCGATGTGGATTTTTGCCCCATGCTCTTATGACCTTGACGAAGGCCAACATATCATAAGTCACATGTCAAGTTCTACCCGTCATTATCCAGGTTAATTTGAACTCACCCGTACATACCCTTGACGAAGGCCAAAATAGTAGTATGACTGTCCCAAACCAACATATCTATCTATGCTACAGATAAATATTCAGCAGCTACCAATCATTATGCCTTGGCGAAGGTCAAAATACATAGCTTGAATACTACTGAATATTTAACTGAAATGACGGAGGGCTAAGAATGGTTTTGGCGAAACCGTGAACGTAGTGAACTTGATATAATCGAAGGAACGAGATAGCTTTTAAAAGGAGTGGCTTAAGCTCCGCGTTTAAAAGTTGTTTTTGAAAAGAAACCGAGTGGTTTTGAAATTGTTCCAATGACTTTTACTTGGTTTATTTTCTTGCATTAATTTTAATGCGTCCCATCATTTAATCCTACCATTGCAGAAAAAAATGAAAATATGACGTACGCTTATGCTATCCGCATTCGCCACGGGGCCCCGTCATTACCCGTTAGGTTACTTAACTAACGACAGAGCGGGGGCTGGACTAGCGCGGATGCAAAACATAAGCAACACCTAAATAGATATCATATATAGATATATACATTCGTCACATGCAATGATAGACATTCCAGATCATAGATGAACACATTGGATATACTAGGAATCCGCATTCCGTACGAGCCTGTAACGAAAAGCTGATTACACGGTCGCATTGAATAGCCAATACCCCACCCTAGACCCCTACGGGTGCGGCAAACTACCCGCCAAATACCCAAAGTGAAGCGACCTCTCTCAACAACGTGAGTAGGCCACTCGGCACTTCGAGGTACCCGGTAGTTTGTGCACCCCACCTTGGGTCTATCCTAGGAGCAAAAACAGTAAAAGAAATTATACAATGACGGCTACAACCCCATCCAGGTTGTGCGGCCATATAAATAATATTACATCAATTACAAATTACATGAATTGAAAGAAAAAGAAAACTCTCATCTCACAACCCCCCTGCTATTCATCCACGACAATCCAATGAATTCATATACACATACCATCAACATTACAGATCACAGATATTTATAACCCCCACTAATCGACGTATAGCGATTAGCAGACGTTCAATATATATATCACATCACAGATATAACCCGTTAGCTAAAGCCTTCAGAAGTTCGATCAAAATACGGATTTTTAACCACCCCAAAAACAAGTTTTGCTTTCTGTAAAATCTGGGTAGAAAAAACATATTGGAAAAATCCAAAAACGCCCCCAGAAAAACACTGCAGGAAAATTGTGCCACGACCGAGTCAACTCGGCCGTGGATCCGCGGTGGGAGCACGCTCCTGCCGCGGTTCCGTGGCGCCTTGACCGAGTTAGTGGACCATTTTTCTTTCTTGTTCTTTAAAAACCCTGAGCCGATTATTAGTACATGATTTATTATTTTTTGAACAGAAAACAAAATCGGCAGAAAGTTTGTGTTCCGGGCATGTTTCGTGACTTTTTCTCTGATCGAACTTCTAGTTACTTTCCTAACATGTTAGATAGTGTTTAGCTAGGCTCTGATACCACTGTAAGTCCACATTACCCGTCCCCGGTTCTTTGGGGTTGCGGAAATGGTGAAAAACAATTTTTCTTTGGGGTAACATGGACTCAATAATGGATCTTTGCTAAACAAACTATCTAACAACCTAACTAAGAGTTTAGCTACTAGGTTAGGGGTTATACCTAAACTTGAACTCCTTCTCTTCAACTCCTTGTGGTGGTCGGATCGGCCTCACCTCGTCGTCTCCTTGTGCCGAAGATGGATCCACCCGAAAGCTTCTACCTTTGGCTCCAACCTCAATATAGAGGAAACTAAAATCCTTGGCTTGCTAGACCTTGGACCTTAGGATGAGTAGAGAAGTGTTTTAGGGTTCTATCTCTATGGTTCTAGCTTCTCAACACATGAGACAATAGAACCATGAACTAGAGAGAGAGCAAGAGGAAGAGGGAGAGCTTGAGGATGAGAGAGAATGAGAACAATAGAATGAATAAGACTTTTTCCACCCTTGCTCTCATAATCCAAAATAATCATAACAGAAAATAATAATTGAGTATTATGTGATGGTTGTTATCATATCAAATGGCAATATCATTTCATGCATTAAATGCAATTTGTGAACAAACAAGCAAAGGTCAATGCCAAGGAATGATAGCCATTGTCATGATGATAGTCAACAAGTCCAACCTAGTCAACCGGTCAACTAAGTCAACAAGTCAACAAAGTCAACCTTTCAACCCAACCATGGCCCAATAATACTTAATTAATATTATCATTAATCATATTTCTTATTCTCATTAGGGTTTAGCAAAAGTCAACAGTCAACAACCCTAATGGGAATCCTCTGCCTCTGTCTCTGTCTCTGTCAACCGTGCATACACACCCGCATCCGTGTTCCGAGGAACACGAATACAAACGAGATAAAACCAATCCCAAAACGTACACTAGGATCTGGCTTAGACCAAAGCCCGCTAGTGATAACTGCCCGGACACTAAACGTGCACAAGTGCACGGATGTGATCGAACCCTGTCGCAAAACCATGCGACCTCTACTCTTTTGCTTAAAGGAGAATAGCTTTCTGTGTGGGACTCTAAAGACTCGACACTACGCTGGCAGTGGGTTTAACCACAGACCGCAAGCTGCACTAGCTGTGCGTAACGGCCCCCAGGTAGATGCCGATAAGAAGACGGATGAGGTGAAACCCATTTGAACTCCTACTGAGCCTGAATGTGACAGTCTCCGTACAGTCCGGTCTGTTCGTCTGAGAATATCGCATGGCAGGCCTAGGGGGCGGTAAACGTCAGTCCCCTAATTGCGGTACAAGTCGTGTCGGAGTGTAGCCCAGAACACCCTGAGATAATACAGGAAACCCACCAGTATATCTCGCTTGCCCTGGCCAGGGACTTTGTGTAATGGCTCTCCTAGACACAGCGCGATATCAACCCCCAATACCGGGAGAGACGAATCCTGTCTAACCGTCACTGCCTCCAAGTGCTTCGGGACTGCACCCAACTACTACCTGTTTGCACGACTCCTTTGAGCCGTGGTAGGGTAGTAATCAAAGTACAGTGGGAACACACTCGAGGCGAAGTGACAGTGTCAAGTCAGCGGACTAAGCTGTACTCATGTCACCTGGGAACTGATGACTGACGATAGGTATAGTACCAACCAATCAGTTCCCGACGAGTCCTGTGCAGTCTACTCGTAACCTAACGAGCACCCGCATACTATCTCAATTATGACGTACTGACGGCTGTGGGATAGACCGTCTCCCCTGCTGGGATGAGAAGCGCATACGCTAGTCTACTCCGGAGTATCGATGCCCTGTCTCGATAGTCCTACGACTAAGGACCCGCATAAGGATGTTCTTGTGGATTACCCAGCCCCCATGAGTGTGACTGCCATCACAACGCTGGTAATCAAGCAAAGATCCTAAGGGCTCCACTAATGTGCATAGGAGATATGTTAAAAGAAACACATGTACACACATTGAAATAGAAACAAACCAAGTAGCATACTACTATTTTGAGCAAGATTGTCTATACAATGGTGAATATCCCAAGCTTCCATTAAGTAATATACAAACTGGTATGATACAGTAATGGCCTCTAGGGCATATACACTAACATATTGCGCTCCCACTTTTCTGATTTTCTAAAAATTCTGCTTCCAAAAAGTGGGGATGTTGAAAAACAAAAACCTTTTGTTCCTCTGCGTAATAGAAAAGATACCACCTGGAGTTCTTAGGGTATCCCAAAAACTTACACAGTACTGAGCGTGCCTCGAGCTTGTCCGCATTATGTTTTTTTACAAAAGCTGGACATCCCCATGTCTTAAGGTACTTGAGACAGGGTTTCTTCCCACTCCACATCTGATATGGTGTGGTAGGCACAATCTTGGTTGGAACCTTGTTCAAAAGATATGCAGCTGATTCTAGTGCATAACCCCAGAAGGATCATGGTAACTCAGCCTTACTCATCATGGAACGAACCATATCCAATAGTGTTTGATTCCTCCTTTCAGATACACCATTGTGTTGTGGTGTGTATAGAGGAGTAAGCTGAGAGAGAATTCCATTCTCTTTTATGTATCCCAGGAACTCGGCACTTAAGTATTCACCACCTTGATCAGATCTCATTGTCTTGATACTTTTGCCTGTTTGTTTTGCCACTTCATTCTTGTATTCCCGGAATTTCTCAAAGGCCTCGAATTTATGCTGCATCAAGAAGATATGTCCATACCTAGAGAAATCATCCGTAAAAGTAATGAAATAGGAATAACCACCTCGCGCATGTGTAGACATTGGACCACACACATCGCTGTGTATGAGTCCCAAGAGCTCGCTCGCTCTTACTCCGTGTCCAGTAAACGGAGTCTTTGTCATCTTTCCCATGAGACAAGATTCATAAGTAGTATAAGTCTGATATTCGAACGGATTCAAATATCCCTCTCTATATAACTTTGTCAACCGTGTTTCATTGATGTGACCCAGTCTACATTGCCATAAGAAAGCTTGAATTGTTTCCGGAGACTTTCTTTTAAGTGTGTTCTTGACACTGAAAACCTAAGTATATTCTATTTTCTAATGTACCTGACCCAATCAGAACTTGATTTAAGTGGATGTGGACCGCATCGCTTACAAATGTAAAATTATATCCTTCTTTAGAAAGTAAGGATACAGATATGATATTACAAGCTAGACTAGGTACATATAAACAGTTACGTAGAATCAATATCTTCCCACTTGTCAATCCTAGATGATATTCCCCTACGGATTCAGCGTCCACGCTCATTCCGTTCGCAACTCTGAGAGTCATATCACTTACCCTGATAACTTTACGGTTTCTCATAGCCTGTAATGAATTACAGATATGAGATCCTGATCCGGTATCTATTACCCAGGAAGTAGAGTTAATTGACATATAGTTTTCCATTACAAACACACCCGAAGCCGAATCCACAACATGCTTTGAATCCTAGTCACTGGCTTTCAAAGCCCTGCTATCCCTCTGCCAATGTCCTTTCCCATAACAATAGGAACGTCCCTCCTTCCCTACTTTTAGTCCCAAAACTTTTTCCCTTCCCTTTCCTTCTACATTCCTGACAACGCATATCGGCTTTTTGGAGGTCTTCTTCTTCCCACCTTTTTCTTTCTCCTTGGATGCAGAAGAGGAAGATTCCCCAATAAGCAGAGTGGGTGTCTCCCTGGTTTCCTTCATGGTGTAAGTAGAGGGTAGGGATTATAGAAACAAGTCAGCATATAACCAGTTTTCCAACGTGATCTCCAGGTCCGTGGGTTCATCAATATAGCTAGTCATCGTAAGGTCATTGTCCCGTACAGATGATCCGACAGCCAACCTCGCTGGAAGCAATTATTTTGAGGTCTCATATCTTGCGATACGAGATTGCTCTCCATATAAATCTTTGTTATGGAGGAAGATGGAAGAAAAGTCCATCTTCTCGTGTTACCTCCAGTTTGGACCATCTACTGAGGCCAATATGAGGCACTTGGCATTCATATTATCTTTTTTCGATGTCTTACGGATATCATTATCCGTGACGGTGGAAACTGGACCTGGGGCTTGAGTAGAAAAGAGGCGTCCCATCTTGTTATAGGAAATGAACATCTGGACAGACCTTTGCCAGTCATTATAGTCAGATTCAGTCATTTTATTATCTAGATGTAACCTATGTCTGGTCACTGGGTCGCTGCAGGAAAAGAGAAGAAAAACACTTAGCATTATGCTCTTGCAAGTTTAGATTGGTTTTTAATTTACTAAACAGGATGGCTCCCACTAATTCTCGAATCCTTCCTCAAACCATAAAAGAAGAATTAGTCAGGATTGATCTCACCATACATGCTTAACCATTCGGCCAGGCTAGTGTCGGTACTTCGAGGGAGGTTTCACGACGTTTTCGCAAAGTTCCTTAATTAAATAACCTCTTTTCCCTGGAGGCGTAGCCCCGCTAACACCGTTCTAGACACCTACTTGGTTTATAGCATTGATCGTTAAGTGAAAATGTAACGTTTTAGAAATCGTTATGCGAATTTTTCCGTTTTAGGGTAAAATAGTCGTTATTTTCCGTTTTAACCCGATTGTGATCAAACGTCCGTATAAACTTGTCGGCACCTAGTTTCGCTAAAATAAAGCTAGTGGGCGAGTTTGGGGGTATATGAGAAGTTTCGGTTCAAATAGGATTTTTCCCTAATAAAATATTATTTTTGGAATTTAATATTAAAATAATATATTTCGCGAAAATTACCCGATTTGCGAAATTGGGGTTTTCGTAAAGTGATATAATTGTATACCATTATTTGGAAATTTATCGAAGAATAAAATGATTTATTTATTTTAATGATATTTAAATGGGTTTTTGGTAAAATCCGTGTTTTTTCATTTTTCCGTGACTTGTGCACCATGTCATATGCACGATGGATTTATGTTTGTGACTTGTGAGATTAAAGGGAATGATAAAGAAAAAGGGGAAACAAAGAGAAAAGAAAAGCAAGGAAATGATTTGAGTGTGAAAAGAATAAGATTTGATGCCTTTTGGATAGTTGAGAATGAAACAAACTAGATATTTGTTGAGAGAGTGAGGGTAGGAGAGAGAGGGATTGCCATCTTGCATCTCTCACATTATTCATCATCTCTTTCTCCTTCTTCTTCAACCTCACTACCCCCATGCTTCATCTCAAACCCTTCACCAAAACCTTATGCCTCCTTCATTAAAAACATCACCCCTTCATCCTCAACACATTGAACCATCCAAGTTTTGATTTTGAAGACTTGGGCAACTCAAGAAAGTTTTATGGTTGCAAATAAGGTAATCCATACACTTTAGTTTAGTTTTGGTGTTAAATATCGTATTTCTAGTTAGAAATTGAGTTAATGAGGTTATCGATTTTAGAAAATTATGAGTTGCCGTCAAATGGTTAAATGAGGTGTAATGAGTGTTTACAAGACCTTATAGAGTGATTTAGAGGCCTGGATGTGAGTTTAGAACCTGATACACGAAGTTAGAATTTGTTCCGTATCGGTTTTGTGAAACCTTAAGGCCTAAAGGAAATCTGGAGCAACCCGGGAAGTTTCTGAGAAAAACAAACAACTCTAGAGACCTAGTTAGACAAATAGGAGACCGCCCTGAGAAGGCGAACCAGAACGGAGCAGTTTAGGCCGAGGTCGCCGGTTTTGTGGGTATTTTCACCTGGTCTTTTGTGGCCATATGTGTTGGAATTGGTCCATTAGCTCACTTACTCCATATACAACATCCTATACTTGTTTGTTTTGTTCCTTTTGACCTCAACCAAAATCTGGGAGCTATTGTGACTGGTTTTGGATATATTTTCCGTATTTTGGAATTCTTCGTTTTTGTAAATGGTATTGTATTTGGTTGTTGCGTGTTTGTACGTCAACAAAAAGGGTTGTTTGGTTGTTTTTGCATGCATAGGCTATAGGTTCTAACCTATGAGCGCACAGCGTGCCGTATTTGGATTTCGGAATTTGATATTAATAGCTTTGCGAATTCCTAATGATTGTAGGTATTTTCGCGTGGATTCCGAGACGACGAAGCGCATCGACTACGGCTAAGCAAGGAGTTTAGCAGGTGAGTAGATTTATATCTACGGGGGAAGTCGGGTGGTTGGCGTATAACACCCCCGCAACCATCGATATAGAATATCGTTTGTTTCTGTTATCCTGATAAATGATATGCGACGGACATGATTGTAGGATTTACAAACGATATTATGATTGAAGTTGATGCTAATGAACAATTGACTTAGGAGAAAATGATATGATAAGTGAATAATGATAAGTACTATTTAAAAGAGAACTCGTGTGGCATTTATTTAAATTGATGCGAGATATTAATGTGATGAACGAGTATACGATGTGATATTAGGACTTAGTGTGATATGTTATTTTATGGATTCGAGTCGATATGAGATTGTTAATACCTTTGTAGATCCCCTGATACGAGTTTGACATGGATGTGACCTGAGAGATAGGTATATATATTTATATGGATAATGAGTGATATGCCGTACGAGACTTAGATCCATACCCCAATGTTGTATAGGTTGATAGAATCCCTATTTGTTAATGCCGTTGTACGTTAGATTACCGTACGCGATGACTTTTACCTGTTGATTTATCCATACCCCTGATTAGAGGATGCCGTATAATGGATTGTACCGTACGTGTTGTTGTGAGGCTGGATGCTGATTGAGAGACTCACCGACTCGGTCTTGTTGACATGTATACCTTATAGCATTTGATTCACTATATGTATTGTGCTGCATTCATGCTATTCTCATTGCATTTCTTATACCTGTGTTAGTACACCTACACCATTATCGATGATGCGTATGTTACACTTACGCAGATTGTCGGCGCACACACTTCTTCATCGATAATTGCTATATCACTTACACAGTAGAATTACTATATCATGCTATGATATACTGCCATGTTCATATCACTATACTAGGTTGCATGATATATTGACATGTACACCCACATACTTTGCTACAGCTACATGTACATCATGCATACATACTGACATGTACACCCACATATCTCGTTACAGTTGTATATACCCCTAGGTGATATTGCATTGACATGTGATATTGAGACGTTGACTATTGCGCCATTGCACTTATGAAATGCATCATACATACTTGATTACATGTAGATATTTATACCTTACTACAGTTACATGTACACTTCATATGATGCTGCACTTGTTTTCAGAGGATTTGGGAACCACAAGATATATTTTTAAAGCTGAATTCATATAAAAGAGAGGTTTTCCCTTTATATGCTCATATTGATGTTTTATGTTGCATATATCAGTTTTATATGGATTTTACGCATTAAGATATGGATTTCATGTGATTTATGGATTTGAGAACCGTGGGGGGTATTTTCAAGAATTTATGTGTTGTTTGAAAACCTGATTTCTCTTGATATGATATTTCAGTGCGTCCACCATGTGATTTCTCGGTTCTGAGATTGGCATTTGAAACCCGATTCGAGGAGTGGGAGGCACCGCCTGCGGGTACATGGTGGACCCGGTATGGTACCCCGGGGTGAGAGATGATTTCATAGTGTACACGATGAGCCTGGCAGAGGGACCATTACCTACCGGTGATATTATTTGTACTCGGCGGATATCTGGGGATACCGACCGGAGTCGTGTTCAGACATGCTACGTGTATTTCGGGTGTCGATGTGGACACTCAGGTTCCATGAGATATACTGACATCAGGGCCCGTCATGGCGACGGCGCCTGGCAGATGAGGATTTACGTGTCGATGCTAGACACAGGTTTCATGATGTTTCGGGTGTCGATGTGGATACTCTGGTTCCATGATTTTGTTGTGTCGCGAGGTACACACTTTGTTTCATATCCTCATATTTACCTGCATATGCTTTTATGATATTTACATGCAGAAGTTGTTGTGTCAGTGGTTGACACGTTGACGAGATCCACTGCATACAGCATTGATTATATTGTGGACGAGATCCACTGCATACATGCATTGATTATATTGTCGACAAGATCCACTGCATACATGCATTGATTATAGCGTTGGATGACATCCACTTGCTGATAGGCAGTTATTTATGTGTTTGCACATATGCAGATACGGTCACCATAGATATCATAGTATTACCTTTAGATATAGTTGAGCTTGGAATCGTTGTTTATTTCGATTTCTACCTAATGATGTTTTTCTATTCACGAGTTGGCAACTCACCCTGTTGTGCCACAGTTCTTGCAGGTTGCCCGTGTGGATCAGTTGCGGCATCACTGGCACACAGCTTGCTTTCGGGTGTTTTGCTTTGGTAGGTGGTACATGTTGGATCGTGCCACTCTTGTATAATTATTCCTATTGTATCTAGTAAACTCCATCAATTCAGAAACTAGCAAATTGTATATGTTGCGAGGACTTGTAGTTGCGAGACTTGAGCGATGGGTTTTATGTTCGCTTTTGGGGTTGATGTCTTTCTTTACTTTTCCTTATGTGGATCTTCGCCTTTGGGCGTCGTATACTTGTTATTTATACTTGTGGTGGTTGTTTCCGCCGTTGGGCATGATTTGCTCCCATTTGGGATGCTTTATTTATATTCTGTGTTGTACCCATTTTCGGGGTTAGTTTTTACAGAGGAGGTGCTACCCAAATTTTTTTAAAAGACAAAACATGATTTATTGTATCTTTATCTCTTAAAAAGGTTTAGATTTCTGGGTTTCAGCTTATTTGAATTACGTTACGCCTGTAAACGTCGCGTGATTTAAGTGCTGGTCGAGAGCTAATATTTTGGGTCGTGACAAAGTTGGTATCAGAGCGCTAGGTTTAACCTTAATTCGAGTCTAGCTTTGACTATGTGGGGTCTAGGGCATATATATTTTGGAACCTAGGCTTGACCTTACGGAACTTAGACTTGAACAAAGGGGTGTTAGACCCGAACTTTCGTTTCATAGGCTGACCCTGATTCATGGAGTAGGTAGCTTGAGTAGAGTGACGTACCATACGTATGTTCCGCGGCATATTTACGATACGATACTCCACTTAAGAAACCTTAGGATGTACATATCTTGAGACTGGTGATTCTCTTCGTTCCTTTGATTATACATACATTGAGATACTTGATTTTTTCGCTTCCATGATTATACTCTCAGTGATTTGACTCCTCCTTATGATCATGTATCCATTTTGGGATCTGTTGACTCTTTCATCCCTTTGATTTTTTTTTCCGTCGATACTTGATTAAGGTTCCTGTCACCATGGTTTGAGCGCAGATTGAACTGCTGCTGGTGATGCGGTCAGGGCGAGCTCGTCGTGGACGAGGACTGACCATCGTGTTTTCTGGTGACATGGGAACGTATCGATGTAGTGTGGTGTTGTGACTTCTCGTTTGAGGCGAGTGTGCGGTTATATACCGGATGATCAGGCCAATTTTAGAGGCTGCCTACTTTGAGAGGACTGTAGATGAACAACATACCTCAGAGATTGTGTTGTCATCGACCGTGCAGACAGATGACCCAGCTGTTGCTGAGATTGATGCGATGTCGCTTCCAGAGCTTACGAGCTGAGATAGCTGGAGCTTCTAGGCAAAGATGGGACAGGTGATAGCTAGTCTATCTTGAGTTGAGAGACGAAGTGATTCGTAAGATTTGATGCGCCGATGCAGGCCCAGTTGAGTTGAAGATTTCCAGTGTGGAGAGTCTTACTCAGGTCTAGAGTATGTTGGAGATAGTGCCCTCAGAGTCAATTATTGGATCACAGGCACGTGATTGCAATGATTGAGGGAGGACCTATCCCAGGAAGACAGTCTTACTCAAGATGATAGTATGCTATCTGGTTTATCTTTATCATCGTGTACTGCTTTAGGTGACTTGACAGGTCACTATTGCACGTTGATAGAGCCCCTAGGATTCTTGCTTGACTGCCAGCAGTATGAGGGCGATCATATACGTGGGAGCTGGTAGTCTATAAGCACATCCTTAAAAGGTCCCTAGTCGTGGGAGTTTCGAGACAGGGCATCGATACTCCAGAGTAGACTAGTGTATATAGTCGAGACCCCGACGAGGGGCGGTGGCCGTTCTCACAAGCCACTGGTGTCAGTTGGTTCACCTAAGATGTATACAGGTGCTCATTGGGTTATGAGTACACCGGACAGGACTCGCCGGGAACATGCTAGTTGGTCTTATACCTGACGTCAGATAGCAGTTCCCTGGTGACATGTGTACAGGTTAGTTCATCGACCTGAGGATCGTCATTTGTCTCGTGTGAGTTCCCACTGTACTTTTATTACTACCCTACCACGCTCAAAGGAGACGTGCAAACAGGTTTTAGTTGGGTACAGTCCCGAGCCACATGGAGGCAGTGAGCGGATCTTCAGGGGTTCGTCTTTCCCGGTATTGGGGGTAAGGTCGCGCTGTGTCTAGGAGAGCCATTACACGAAGTCCTTGTCCAAGGCAGGAGATTTACTGGTAGGTATTCCAGTAGTATCTCCGGGTGTTCTGGGCTACACTCCGACACGACTTGTACCGCTTTTGGGGGTCTGACTTTTTCCAACCCCCTAGGCCCGCCATGCGATGCTCATAGACGAACGGACCGGACTGTACGGATATTGTCACTGACAGGCTCAGTAGGGTGTCAGGATGAGTTCGCTCATTGATGTCCCTTTTGGTCAATAGCTGGTGGCCCGTCACGCATGGCTAATACCTCTGACGTGCTAGTGGTTAAATCCACAGCCATATTATTGACGGGTCTTTAGAGTCCACCACACACATCCAGTTACTCAAGTTTCGGGCGAAACGCTGTAGAGGCCGTATGGAGATATGGCAGGGTTCAATCAGATACGTGCTGTATTGCACGGATCAGGATCGGACGGTTAGTACTAGAGGCCGTATGCATATATGGCAGGGTTCGATCAGATACGTGCGGTATTGCACGGATCAGGATCGGACGGATATTACTAGCCGGCTTTGGTTTAAGCTGGATCCTAGTATAGTACAGTGTAGATTTTGTCTCATTGCATTTGTATTCGGTCGGAATACAAATGCGGGTATGTATATACAATAGCGGGGTTTTCCTGTAATTTATTACGGGATCAGTTTTTTGGAGTTGCCAGTTTGTTTTCCGTTTCAGCCATATTTCTTTGTATCTTTCATTGGCTGAAGATTGGTAGTGGAGGGCTTATTTGCATTTGTGCAAATAAGTATTTTGGAGGGTTGTCTTTGCATATCTTTGTATCATGATAATTCCTCCACCATTTGACTTCTTCTTCTTTTCATCATGGTTGTTGATGATTAGTTGATGGAGTATTGGTTTTAGTTTCTGATCATTGCTTGACTTTGGAGTAATGATGATGGTTGGTTGAGTGTGGATTTGAGTGTGTGATCATTTCTTTTCATGATATCATTTGACCTCTCTCTCTTGCATTCTGGGCACACTCTCATTTTTGATCTATACACACTCCTCTCTCTTCTCCTCCTCTTGAGATGGCCGGCCACATGAGGGTAAGGGGCTGCCCAAAATTTTTTGTGGGGAATTTTTGTTCTCTTGATGTTTGAAAAATCCCCAAGTTCACCAAAAATTCCATAGTTCAATTCCTCCACTCAAAAGGCAACTTCAAACAACCCCAAATGAGACATAGCTTCTACACTATATTCTACAGCAAATCTTGGGCACGTCGACTCGCCAACTTCGTGCCCGAGTTGCCTCGGAGCAGAGGTGGGAGCCCGTAAAAGAAGCAGGCGACGTGGTGCCCTTCCGGCGACTTGGTGCAGACCGAAGATTCCGCGGGGAGATCGAGACGACGACGAGAAGACCGAAGGACACGAATCGCTCGGTATATCTCTCTTCCCCATCTTGTAGTTAGCTAGGACTAGATTAATGGCACGATCCGGGTTTATAGTGCGCGGTGGTGCCGGTTTGAAAAGTTAAAGTAAATCATCGCTTCCGCATTCCGGCGTCGGATTGACGGCCGGGGCACCGCCGTGCACTTACAGTGGTATCAGAGTCTCGCCATTCACCTAGTCTAGCTTGGTCTAATGTGTTTACTCTTTCGATCGAACAAAATTCTAAAACCCGTATTTTTCATAGCATCAGTTTCTGTCGAAATGTTTTTGGAGCCCAAAAATTTTTCAGGTTGTTTCAGAATGATGTGCAGGGGATTATAAGCTTTCTGTAAAAATTTGGTCGCGCGATCTCATTATCCCACCGCGGAACCACGGCCAAACCCATGCTTGGGCCGCGGTTCCGCCGCTGTTTAGACTGTTCATGGCATCAAAATTTTACAGAGAGCTCCTGACATGAAAATAGGGTTTTTGGAATGTTAATTTTTGGGCCCATATTTCTTTATCTGCTACAGTATTGCTTGGGGCCCACTTGGTAAAATTTGATCGATCGGATATTTTAAACACATTAGTTCACAGTATTTACATTATATCTGCGACCGTGAATGTCACTCAATCGGTAAATCCTGTCTAACTGCTATAGCCCGGTTAGACGGATTTGCGAACGTGACATTCACGTTGATGTTCTGTGTTATGCTGTGATGTTGCGGATTGGTTGTGGGGGATAGCCTGGTTGCGGTGGTAGTACAGTTTTGTTGTATTATGTACATTTGATATTGCGGGGCGAGCGTCCGACATGTGGACTGCCGTCACTGCCTGTTTGTATTATTCTTTTGGGGCACGACCAGGTTGCGGTCGATGTACCCGTTGTATGTATATTTTACTTTCTGTACTAGGATTACCCCAAGGTGGGGTGCACGAATAGTCGGGTTCTAGAGGGAAACAAGCCCGCATCTCATGGCATTGAGACGGAGGGGGATTTACTCTAGAATTGGCGGGCTGTTCGCCGCACTCGTAGGGGGTACAGGTTGACCCAGGAGGGGTGCGCAAGTTACCGGATTCCGTGAAGTGCTGGGTGGTCCATTCACGGTGCTGAAAGGGGCTGCCTCACTTCAGGTTTTGGCGGGTAACTTGCCGCGCCTGTAGGGGTCTAGGATTTCATTGCACAGGCTATCCACACGACCAGGGGAACGTCGGGTTTCAGTAGCGTCTCTGTGAAACCCGGGGATCCCAGATATCTGTATTGTTTTGTGATGCTGTACATTTCTGTGATGTTGCATTTTATCACACCTTGAGCGAAATATTATATATTGATATATATACTAGTAGATGTTGTATATGTTTTGCATCCACGCTGGTCCAGTCCCCGCTCTGTCGTTAGTTAACTAACCTAACGGGTAATGACGGGACCCAGTGGCGAATGCGGATGGCATATACGTACATCATTATATTTCGTTCTTTGTGGTGTGATCAATTGATGGGACTGCGTTGATTCGGATCAATGCAAGTTAAAAACAAACCTATTCTGATGTTGTTGGAACATTTTTCAAAAAAAGCTGTTATTGCAAGGACGTTCTCTTTTGTTTTGCATCGTGGTATTCAGTTGGAATATCCTGCTCCTCAGTCGACGAGGCAAGGGCCGAGATCCCTTCACCGGGAGTGACCCCTTGGACAAAAAGCTTGCGTCAGGGCAATAACTTCACTATAAACGATTACTTTTGCTTTGCATCGTGGTATTCAGTTGGAATATCCTGCACCTCATTCTACGGGGAAAGAGCCGAGATCCCTTCACCGGGAGTGACCTCTTTAGCAAAGGTTTTCGTCACTATATTTCAAAAAGTTATCCGGTTCCTTCAACGATATCAAGTTCATTACGTTAAAGGTTTTCGCCAGAAACCATTCGTAGCCCTCCGTCGTTTCATATAGGTGGTCAATAGTATTCAAGCTGTGTATGTTGGCCAAAGTCAAGGCACAGTGCTTGGTAGCTATTGGGTATTCATATGCAGCATAGATAGATGCGTTGGTTTGGGGCAGTCGTACTACTATTTTGGCCAAAGTCAAGGGTATGTATGGGTGGGCTCAAATTAACTTGGAGAATGATGGGTAGAACTTGACATGTGACTTATGATATGCTGGCCAAAGTCAAGGTCATAAGAGCATGGGGTAAAAATCACATCGGGAGTTTCTAAAGAAACTGAAACTTGCCAGATATGCACATACCTTCTGGAGTGTGATGACGTGAACGGATTCCGTCACGTTATCATGTGATGATAGTTGGATCCCGATTCCAACTGATGAGTTAGTTTACTCCTCGGGTGACCCCGACTAATTCTTCTTTCAGGTTTGGAGGAGAATTTGACGGTACAGTGGGAGGTTTCCAGATTAGATAAATTGGTAACCATTCTGATCTAGGTTAGAGTGCACGCTGAGTGTTTCTTTTCTCTCTCTCTTTGGCGGCGACCATTGACTCGACCCTAAGACTATGACTCAGTGACCAAGTTGACCGAACCTTCTTAACACTGGCTTTTGGATTGTCAGAGTTGCAAACCTCATTGCCACTCCTACTTTTACCCTTTTCTCCAGGACACCCCGTATTACTACGAACGTCCACTTCCATTGGACAAAACCATCGTATGGTTATATACGAACTCGAAGGAATTTATTCGAGGATGGTTTCCGGTTCTGGAGAAAACGAATAGGACTATTCAGTTGTCTTTTCCTTTTACCTTCTCTCAAGTTGCGAGTACTCCTTGGTTTAGGAGATAGTACACCTATTACGCAAATTGGATAGTCGTCTTCCAAACCTTAGGCTGGTGCCGAACGGTAGGGAATGAAGAAAACCAATTAGCATAACGATGGTGTGCAGAAGGTATTAAGTAAAGACATATCAAGGGATTAGTAAGAGGGCAAAGTAAATTGCGACTGATATTCACGACCAAACCAAGTATTCCTTCGCCAATCCTAAATCACCTTTGTATTTCTCTAGGACACTCCGTATCACTACAAAGATCCACAGTTTATTGGATACTCAATCGTATGGTTATATACGAACTCGAAAGAAACTTGTTCTAGTTCGGGGATGGATTCTGGTTCAGGAGAAATAGGAATAAGGTTTATTCGGTTGTCTTTTATCTTCACCTTCTCTCGCGTTGCGAGTGCTCCTAGGATTAGGACAGTACACCCATTATACTTATTGGATAGTCTTCTTCCAAACCATAGGCTGGTGCCGAACGGTAGGGAAGGAAGAAAACCATTTGGCCTAAAGGGGTATGCAGAAGGTAATGACTAAAGACATATAAAGGGATTTGGAGAGGTGGAAAAGAATTATACGGTTGCAATCGTGAATCTGGAAGAGGCATTACTAGGAATACCGGGATACCCCATCGAAACATTTCAATGTTTCAGTTTCACTATGTACTGTTAAAAGAAAACTGATTTCCCAATTAGTCCTTACTCCAGGGTATGTATTTACCAGGTATGATTCTCACATCTGTATGGTTTTACAGATGATGAGTGGGAGTAAGTTATTGGGAATTAGGTGATCTTCCTCATTATATCGGAATTCGTAGTAATTGGTGATATTTGAGGAAATCGCCTGGGTTGTTTGCCGGTCGGCAATTATTTGGTTTTGAATATCCGCTGTTATGCACCAATTTCAAATTGATATATCTGTACGTCTATTTTTATAGAGTGAGATATATCTTTTTGAAATTATGTCTGTGACATTTACCTATATCAGTGGATGGTTAGGTAAGGAGCATTAAACAGCGGTGTAATTCTTCTTAACCATAAGTACAGTTTTCAACCTACGACACACAGGGAATGAGTTATCAGACTCAAGGGACTTATACAGAGTATTGTATGTTGTCCAGGGTCCATCAGGACAGAGGGGTTGGTCCTCGTACTATATTCGGTTTACTTATGACTTCTCTAGTTTTTAGACAGGTGTTTCGTGGAAACACAGGGTCCGAATTTTGAGAAGTTATAGGTATATGAGTAAAGTAGAGAACCAGGTATTGCAAGTATCAGGATTCTTCAAGGTGATCGAAGATGTAGATACTTGTGCATGGTATTCAGTTGATAGTAATGATTAAGAGAACTTGCTTCTCTTTCAGGTTACTCATAATTGGAAGCATTCCTAAGTTGAGTAACGCTGATCGGCCTCCTTCCATTTAGTTGACATGCACTGGAGACAGCTGCATGATTTGAATCTGGTTCAATTAAATCAGTGCCTCTGTTTCTATATTGGATATAGAACAGTTAATATCTTAACGATATTAAGGTACGGGGAGTTGTCCAGTTTATGCTTAAAACCAGACTCTGGATAACTCAAGGCACGTTTCTGTAATGGCTGTTTGTGGGTTGACCCAGGCTATGACGAGGGTTGACTTTCTAGCATCTGGAAGATCAATAGTGATATTGTTCTAGACTTGCCACAGTTTTATTAAAAATGGAAATTTTCAGAAAACAGTAGTGGGAGTATGGTAGAACTGGAAGTGATTCCAGAACCACAAACGATTACTGAAGATTTGATAGGAACCTAAAGATTCAATCTGGTTTGACATTCCATTGGCCACTCCGCAGATAAGATGGGTAACCTCAGGCACCCGAGAGGTACTCCGGTAGCCTCAAGGACGGTGACAGGGTGGTTCTTGTTTACCCAGACTTGCCATTGCTGTTGTTCCAGGCTGCGAGACCCGGCAGGAGGATGAGTATAGCGTCGTTCTAAACTAGCTTTAGAAGTGTACATGTATATGACTCTGCCAGAGGGTTGTCGTAGTCAGTGGGAGCAGCGGAAGCATGGTGGACAAGTGGCTTATGTCTATTTATAGACTAAAGCAGATATAGCGGAGATAGATCATCTATTTCTGATGTGAGAGTCATAGGTTTGACTTCATCATAATAGGGGATGGATCTGTTGAGAAGGTAGTAGGGTGTGATGTCATGGTATTTGGATGACATACACAGAGTAGGAAGTGATATTCCTATACTACGATCGGTTATTCTTTGGTCGTCACACAGTGGTTTCTCCACATGGGACTTGGACATTATATCAGACATACTGGTTACTAGATCTATGGTTTTAGATCTAGATTTGGGTGGTTTCCCAATCAGGGTACTTAGACAGCATTCTAAGAGTATTTAGAATGGACGACTCCTGGCACGGTGGTGTACCTGCAGGTGATGGAGTCACCCTCTCTAAAGGTGTCTTACAGACTAAAGGGGAGAGGGATGTGCATGATTGGCAGATCACTTGCTCAGGCAATTGAGCCAATCATGAGATATCAAGTACCACACCAGATGTTGTTCTTGCACTAGATGCAATAAGTTGACATTGATCCTATCCTAGAGAAACAGTCGGAAGCAGTTTTAGAACACAAGTGGATGTTTAGGGATATGATAACGACAGCCTCATTCGGGAGACAGTTATCATTCCAGGCTTCCAAGGTGACCTGGACGACAAGGAGGTTGTCAGAGTTATAGTTTTTCCTTCTGACGAGGGGCAGTATTTTGGACAGGTGGTCCAAGGCAATACTGAGGGAGGCATGGCGCAGGATACTGATTAAGTTCAGTTGACGATACAGTCTAAGAAGTTTGGATTTGGAGTTCATTTTTGAGCTAGGTCCTATCAGACATCCAGACACATTCTAAGACAGGTTTTGCTCATTTCGGGAGATGGCTTTCTCCGCGAACTTGAGATATAGAGAGACATAGAAAGAAACATCAAAGTGGATCCACTCGCTGAGGCTATTCCTCGAACGCAATAGTTTCGCAAACGGGCTTTGTTAGACTGACTAGTAGAGGAATTGGGTGTTCGGTATCACACGGGCTGTGAGTATGCGACATCGCAATAATTAGACTTGAGTGCAAGTGGGAGATTGTTGGAGATAGTGCCCTCAGAGTCAATTATTGGATCACAGGCACGTGATTGCAATGATTGAGGGAGGACCTATCCCAGGAAGACAGTCTTACTCAAGATGATAGTATGCTATCTGGTTTATCTTTATCATCTGTACTGCTTTAGGTGACCTGATAGGTCACTATTGCACGTTGATAGAGCCCCTAGGATTCTTGCTTGACTGCCAGCAGTATGAGGGCGATCAAATACGTGGGAGCTGGTAGTCTATAAGCACATCCTTAAAAGGTCCCGAGTCGTGGGAGTTTCGAGACAGGGCATCGATACTCCAGAGTAGATTAGTGTGTACAGTCGAGACCCCGACGAGGGGCGGTGGCCGGTCTCACAAGCCACTGGTGTCAGTTGGTTCACCTAAGATGTATACAGGTGCTCATTGGGTTATGAGTACACTAGACAGGACTCGCCGGGAACATGCTAGTTGGTCTTATACCTGACGTCAGATAGCAGTTCCCTGGTGACATGTGTACAGGTTAGTTCATCGACCTGAGGATCGTCATTTGTCTCGTGTGAGTTCCCACTGTACTTTGATTACTACCCTACCACGCTCAAAGGAGACATGCAAACAGGTTTTAGTTGGGTACAGTCCCGAGCCACATGGAGGCAGTGAGCGGATCTTCAGGGGTTCGTCTCTCCCAGTATTGGGGGTGAGGTCGCGCTGTGTCTAGGAGAGCCATTACATGAAGTCCTTGGCCAAGGCAGGAGATTTACTGGTAGGTCTTCCAGTAGTATCTCAGGGTGTTCTAGGCTACACTCCGACACGACTTGCACCGCTTTTGGGGGTCTGACTTTTACCAACCCCCTAGGCCCGCCATGCGATGCTCATAGACGAACGGACCGGACTGTACGGATATTGTCACTGACTGGCTCAGTAGGGTGTCAGGATGAGTTCGCTCATCGACGTCCCTTTTGGTCAATAGCTGGTGGCCCGTCACGTATGGCTAATACCTCTGACGTGCTAGTGGTTAAATCCACAGCCATAGTATTGACGAGTCTTTAGAGTCCACCACACACATCCATTTACTCAAGTTTCGGGCGAAACGCTGTAGAGGCCGTATGGAGATATGGCAGGGTTCAGTCAGATACGTGCGGTATTGCACGGATCAGGATCGGACGGTTAGTACTAGAGGCCGTATGCATATATGGCAGGGTTCGATCAGATACGTGCGGTATTGCACGGATCAGGATCGGACGGATATTACTAGCCGGCTTTGGTATAAGCCGGATCCTAGTATAGTACAGTGTAGATTTTGTCTCATTGCATTTGTATTCGGCCGGAATACAAATGCGGGTATGTATATACAGTAGCGGGGTTTTCCTGTAATTTATTACGGGATCAGTTTTTTGGAGTTGCCAGTTTGTTTTCCGTTTCAGCCATATTTCTTTGTATCTTTCATTGGCTGAAGATTGGTGGTGTAGGGCTTATTTGCATTTGTGCAAATAAGTATTTTGGAGGGTTGTCTTTGCATATCTTTGTATAATGATAATTCCTCCACCATTTGACTTCTTCTTCTTTTCATCATGGTTGTTGATGATTAGTTGATGGAGTATTGGTTTTAGTTTGTGATCATTGCTTGACTTTGGAGTAATGATGATGGTTGGTTGAGTGTGGGTTTGAGTGTTTGATCATTTCCTTTCATGATATCATTTGACCTCTCTCTCTTGCATTATGGGCACACTCTCATTTTTTATCTATACACACTCCTCTCTCTTCTCCTCCTCTTGAGATGGCCGGCCACATGAGGGTAAGGGGCTGCCCAAAATTTTTGGTGGGGAATTTTTGTTCTCTTGATGTTTGAAAAATCCCCAAGTTCACCAAAAATGCCATAGTTCAATTCCTCCACTCAAAAGGCAACTTCAAACAACCCCAAATGAGACATAGCTTCTACACTATATTCTACAGCAAATCTTGGGCACGTCGACTTGCCAACTTCGTGCCCGAGTTGCCTCGGACCAGAGGTGGGAGCCCGTAAAAGAAGCAGGGGACGTGGTGCCCTTCCGACGACTTGGTGGAGACCGGAGATTCCGCGGGGAGATCGGGACGACGACGAGAAGACCGAAGGACACGAATCGCTCGGTATATCTCTCTTCCCCATCTTGTAGTTAGCTAGGACTAGATTAATGGCACGATCCGGGTTTATAGTGCGCGGTGGTGCCGGTTTGAAAAGTTAAAGTAAATCACCGCTTCCACATTCCGGCGTCGGATTGACGGCCGGGGCGCCGCCGTGCACTTACAGAGTAGACCGGTCCAGAGATGACAGTTGATGTATCATCTATCCTTGAGGATTGAGGCATTTGTTTAGCATGCGGACGAAGGGTGTTCACATGTCGTCTTGGCGGAGTTGAATGGTTCGAACGAATGTCAGGAAACCCATTTTTTCCAAGTTTAAAGTATTCGGAAGGACATGCAAGTGATTCTGTGGGCCCTCTAGAAGAATGAAACCCTAACTCGACGTGATGACCATGGAACCGCTTTTGAACCTTAAGGTTTGCGACAGTTTAGCGGTGCCGTCAGTGAGGCTTGGGTTTGCCCTTCTGCGGCCAGTCCATAGGTACAATGGCATATACCGAATATTATTAAACTGTACTCAGGTGTTGAGCTCTCGGGAAATTTTGGGACTTTTGATGACTCGATCGAAAATTTTAACGCCGTCCGGATATCCTGTGATAGGAGATCAGCAACAAGACCAGCTTCGGATAGAGGACCTCACCCAGATGTGTTGTGAGTTGATCGAGAAACGGATGAGTATTGAGTATTCCTTCGGTGGTTGGGACGAGTTCCCGAGGACGTGTTCGGCTAGATATCTTCGACAGAGTGATGAAAATACCGTGTTCGTAGTTCGAGTCCGTGTGAGAGATTCCAGATTGAGTTTAGCCGAGAGATGACCTGAGGAGTGCCAGAGCGGAATCGTTTCCGTTAGCACACCTGACCGGGCAGATGAGCCGATAGATTGCGAGATTAGTAATCCGCAGAGAAATGAAGAACCAGAGATAGAAGATGCCAGACTGTGAGCAGGGGGCAAGCGGATGTTCTTGCTCTGCCAGTTTGGGCGCACCCACATTTTTCGATATTGTAGGTGGTGTACCTCAATGTCATTTGTTGCGATTCGCGTTGTGATCCGAGTATCACGCTTATATCGCTTGGAGTTTAGTTTTGATGATCAAGTTTTAGGATATAGTTTTCGTCCACCATGGCTGCACCTACTGGGTATTTACATTTTTGTGCATAGTTATTGCACTTGATTATTTTATACACCGTTGTGTTGATGTCGATTTTGTGCTTCAGCTGCACATGTTTATGTTTTCCTGGATTTCCTATGGTGGTTATGATATTTCATGCACTAGATGCTCAGGATTTGATATTTCGTGCACTAGATGCACAGGATTTATATTTCGTGCAGTGGATGCACAGGATTTGATATTTCGTGCAGTGGATGCACATGATTTGATATTTCGTGCACTAGATGCACAGGATTGATATTTCGTGCAGTGGATTCACATGATTTGATATTTCGTGCAGTGGATGCACAGGATTTGATATTTCGTGGACTGGATGCACCGGATTCGTATTTCGTGCATTGGTTGCACTAGATTTATGCCTTTGAGCATTCATTTTACCGGATTTGTGTTTTCATGCGCGTGCATACTTGTTGTTTGTTTTCGTGCATGCTACTGCACTTGATTCTTATTACGGACCTGACGCGTTTGGGTCGGATTTTGCGCATATTAGGCGCTTGATTTAGAATTTTATTCGTGCATGTGGGATGCACTTGACTTCGATTTTTTTTTTATTCGTGCATGTGGGATGCACTTGATATCGATTTCGTTTGTGCATGACGGATGCACTTGATTTGGACTTTCACGCGCGTTGGGCGCGTGATATGATTTTGTGCACACCTGATGCACTCGATTGGGATTTTCGTTCGTGCATGACAGTTGCACTGGTTGAGATTTTCGTGCACTATATATGCGCTAGATGTTGTTGTCGTGCACACCTGTTGCACTGAACAGATGGTTTCGTGCACACCCGTTGCACTTAGATTTGCTTTCATGCATGTTGGCACTTGTATTTGGGTTTGATTTCCGTGCGCATCAGACGTACGTGATTGTTGGATACGCCTTATGAGGCTGATTTTGCTTTTGAACACTTTGTTTTCATGATGAGGCCCTATACTTTGTAGTACCCTAACAGGACTGATCCAAGGACGGTACCTGTGTACTTTTTCATGCATAAAAAGTTTACCAAGAGGTTTCAAAAAGGAGCTATAGTCTCGCTATTTCTTACTTGTCTGCGAGTGACACGAGCATTTACAAAATAATTCCTTTTGGGATATTTCAAAAAAGCGGGACGCATATTTTGGCAAACAATATATGCTAGTATATTACTACTTTAACAATGAGCGTCCGCCACTTGTGCCGTGTGTTACGCATTACGCGGCAATTCAGAAAAGATTATGCATATGATTTTTTCGGTTTTGGAGATTTTTTCAAACATGATAAGTACTATATATGTATTATGGTATTTGATTAGTGCATATGGTATTTCGGTAGTGGATTTGAGATTTGTATCTCCTTTGTGACTCCGATGATATGCGTGCAATTCCGTTGATTTGCGTGACGCTTGACGGAGATCGGTTTTGAGTTTAGTACTAATTTTTCCGGCGCGCAGGATGCGCTGTGGTTTCCTGTTTCTTCCGTTATTTCGGAGCCCCGTTGATTTAGCTGTTTATTGCAATATTTTAGAATTTGTGGGTTTAAATTTAAATTTAAATTCGGGGACCGAATTTCTTTAAGGGGGGAAGATTGTAATGTTTTAGAAATCGTTATGCGAATTTTTCCGTTTTATGGTAAAATAGTCGGTATTTTCCGCTTTAACCCGATTGTGATCAAACGTCCGTATAAACTTGTCGGCACCTAGTTTAGCTAAAATAAAGCCAGTACGCGAGCTTTAGGGGTATATGGGATGTTTTGGTTCAAATAGGATTTTTCCCTCATAAAATATTATTTTTTGAATTTAATATTAAAATAATATATTTCACGAAAATTACCCGATTTGCGAAATTGGGGTTTTCATAAAGTGATATAAGTGTATACCAATATTTGGAAATTTATCGAAGAATAAAATAATTCATTTATTTTAATGATATTTAAACGGATTTTTGGTAAAATCCGTGTTTTTACATTTTTCCGTGACTTGTGCACCATGTCATGTGCACGATGGATTTATGTTTGTGACTTGTGAGATTAAAGGGAATGAGAAAGAAAAAGGGGAAACAAAGAGAAAAGAAAAGCAAGGAATTGAGTTGAGTGTGAAAGGAATAAGATTTGATGCCTTTTGGATATTTTTGAATGAAACAAACTAGATATTTGTTAAGAGAGTGAGGATAGGAGAAAGAGAGGGGCTGCCATCTTTCATCTCTCACATTATTCTTCATCTCTTTCTCCTTCTTCTTCAACCTCACTACCCCCATGCTTCATCTTAAGTCCTTCACCAAAACCATATGCCTCCTTCATTAAAAAAATGCACCCCTTCATCCTCAACACTTTGAACCTTCCAAGTTTTGATTTTGAAAATTTGGGCAACTCAAGAAAGTTCTATGGTTGCAAATAAGGTAATCAATACACTTTAGTTTAGTTTAGGTGTTAAATATCGTATTTCTAGTTAGAAATTGAGTTAATGAGGTTATCGATTTTAGAAAATTATGAGTTGCTGTCAAATGGTTAAATGAGGTGTAGTGAGTGTTTACAAGACCTTATAGAGTGATTTAGAGGACTGGATGTGAGTTTAGAACCCGATACACAAAGTTAGAATTTGTTCCGTATCGGTTTTGTGAAACCTTAAGGCCTACAGGGAATCTGGAGCAACCCGGGAAGTTTCTGAGAAAAACAAACAACTCTAGAGACCTAGTTAGTCTAATTGGAGACCACCCTGAGAAGACGAACCAGAATGGAGCAGTTTGGGCCGAGGTCACCGGTTTTGGGGGTATTGTCACTGGGTCTTTTGTGGCCATTTATGTTGGAATTGGTCCAGTAGCTCACTTACTCCATATACAACATCCTATACTTGTTTGTTTTGTTCCTTTTGACCTGAACCAAAATCTCGGAGCTATTGTGAGTGGTTTTGGTTATGTTTTCCGTATTTTGGAATTCTTGGTTTTTGTAATTGGTATTGTATTTGGTCATTGCGCGTTTGTACGTCAACAAAAAGGGTTGTTTGGTTGTTTTTGTATGCGTAGGCTATAGGATCTAACCTATGAGCGCACCGCGTGCCGTATTTGGATTTCGGAATTTGATATTAATAGCTTTGCGAATTCCTATTGATTCTAGGTATTTTCACGTGGATTCCGAGACGACAAAGCGCATTGACTACGGCTAAGCGAGGAGTTTAGCAGGTGAGTAGATTCATATCTACGGGGGGAGTCGGGTGGAAGGCGTATAGCACCCCCGCAACCATTGATATGGAATATCGTTTGTTTCTGTTATCCTGATAAATGATATGCGACGGACATGATTGTAGGATTTACAAACGATAATATGATAGAAGTTGATGCTAATGAACAATTGACTTAGGAGAAAATGATATGATAAGTGAATCATGATAAGTACTATTTAAAAGAGAACTAGTGTGGCGTTTATTTAAATTGATGCGAGATATTAATGTGATGAACGAGTATACGATGTGATATTAGGACTTATTGTAATATGTCATTTTATGGATTCGAGTCGATATGAGATTGTTAATACCTTTGTAGATCCCCTGATACGAGTTTGACATGGATGCGACCTGAGAGATAGGTATATATATTTATATGGATAATTATTGCATAATGAGTGATATGTCGTACGAGACTTAGATCCATACCCCGATGTTGTATAGGTTGATAGAATCCCTATTTGTTAATGCCGCTGTACGTTAGATTACCGTACGCGATGACTTTTACCTGTTGATTTATCCATACCCCTTATTAGAGGATGTCGTACGATGGATTGTACCGTACGTGTTGTTGTGAGGCTGGATGCCGATTGATAGACTCACCGACTCGGTCTTGTTGACATGTATACCTTATAGCATTTGATTCACTATATGTATTGTGCTGCATTCATGCTATTCTCATTGCATTTCTTATACCTGTGTTAGTACACCTATACCATTATCGATGATGCGTATGTTACACTTACACAGATTGCCGGCGCACACACTTCTTCATCGATAATTGCTATGTCACTTACACAGTAGAATTGCTATATCATGCTATGATATACTGCCATGTTCATATCACTATGCTAGCTTGCATGATATATTGACATGTACACCCACATACTTTGCTACATCTACATGTACATCATGCATACATACTGACATGTACACCCACATATCTCATTACAGTTGCATATACCCCTAGGTGATATTGCATTGACATGTGATATTGATACGTTGACTATTGCGCCATTGCATTTATGAAATGCATCATACATACTTGATTACATGTAGATACTTATACCTTACTACAGTTACATGTACACTTCATATGATGCTGCACTTGTTTTCGGAGGATTTGGGATCCGCAAGATATATTTTTAAAGCTGAATTCGTTTAAAAGAGCGGTTTTCCCTTTATATGCTCATATTGATGTTTTATGTTGCATATATCAGTTTTATATGGATTTTACTTATTGAGATATGGATTTTATATGATTTATGAATTTGAGAACCGTGGGGGGTATTTTTAAGAAATTATGTGTTGTTTGAAAACCCGGTTTCTTTGATATGATATTTCAGTGCGTCCACCATGTGATTTCTCGGTTCAGAGATTGGCATGTGAAACCCGATTTGAGGTGCGGGAGGCACCATCTGCGGGTACATGGTGGACCCGGTATGGTACCCCAGGGTGAGAGATGATTTCGTGGTGTAGACGATGAGCCTGGCAAAGGGACCACTACCTACCGGTGATATTATTTGGACTCGGCGGATATCTGGGGGATACCGACCAGAGTCGTGTTCAGACATGCTACATAGATTTCGGGTGTCGATGTGGACATTTAGGTTCCATGAGATGTACTGACATCAGGGTCGGTCATGGCTACGGAGCCTGGCAGATGAGGATTTACGTGTCGATGCTAGACACGGGTTTCATGATGTTTCGGGTGTCGATGTGGACACTCTGGTTCCATGATTTTGTTATGTCGCGAGGGACACACGTTGTTTCATATCCTCATATTTACATGCATATGCTTTTATGATATTTACATGCAGGAGTTGTTGTGTCAGTGGTTGACACGTGGACGAGATCCACTGCATACATGCATTGATTATATTGTGAACGAGATCCACTGCATACAAGCATTGATTATATTGTGGACGAGATCCACTGTATACATGCATTGATTATATCGTTGGATGATATCCACTTGCTGATAGGCAGTTATTTATGTGTTGGCACATATGCAGATACGGTCACCCTAGATATCATAGTAATACCTTTATGATATATTTGACCTAGGAATCGTTGTTTATTTCGATTTCTACCTGATGATGTTTTTCTATTCACGGGTTGGCAACTCTCCCCCGTTGTGCCACAGTTCTTGTAGGTTACCCGCGTGGATCAGTTGCGGCATCGCTGGCGCACAGCTTGCTTTCGGGTGTTTTGCTTTGGTAGGTGGTACATGTTGGATCGTGCCACTCTTGTATTATTATTCCTATTGTATCTAGTAAACTCCATCAATTCAGAAACTAGCAAATTGTATATGTTGCAGACTTAGAGGACTTGTAGTTGCGAGACTTGAGCGATGGGTTTTATGTTCGCTTTTGGGGTTGATGTCTTGCTTTACTTTTCCTTATGTGGATCTTCGCCTTTGGGCGTCGTATACTTGTTATTTATACTTGCGGTGGTTGTGTCACGACCCAAAATTCGGCCCGTAAAAGGCACTTAACCACGTAACGTCTACAGGCATAACGCGACTAAGCCGAAACTCAGAAATCAAAACCATTAAAAGTAGTGAGTGTTGAAAACATTTGATGAAAACATTTATTAAAACATTTGGAAATCTCAAGTAAAAATCTTTCAAGTTTAAATTTTTTTATTCAAAATTTCGGCAGTCCCTCCTTTGTAAAAACCTGCCCCGAAATCGGGTACAAGACATGATTTAAGTAAAATGACATACAATAAGAATAAAGCATCCTCAAACGGGAGCAATCACGCCCAACGGCGGAAACAATCACCACAGAATAATATACGACGCCGTAGCGAAGAAATGAGCATATAAATGAAAAACATCATAAAAGATAAAGCTGTATGAATAAAGTCGGCTCACACGAGCTCAACACCAGAATACAAAATAATATACAACATCGTCCTCACAACTGGTCTCTATGTCAATACATGAAATAGTTGATGGAGAGTACTAGATACAATAGTGTGTACAACTGGAAAATAAACGGATACCACAAAACCCACCTATAAGCAAAGGGCTCACACGCCAACTGCAGTGGTATCCGTAGCAAAAAGATACAAGGAAGTAGCCCTGCCGCAACTACTTCGAGGGGCAACCTGCGAACACTGTGGCACAACGGGGGTGAGTTGCCAACTCATGAATAGTAGATAATATATAAAGGTAATCGCGAGTATGCACGTACTGCGATACTCTAACATGTGCAATCAGATAACATCTAAATGATGAGCTGGGTACGCGATAATCATGCATAACAAGTGCAATCTAATAACATCTATATGATGAGCAGGGTATGCAATAATCATTACTCTATCAGGTACTACGACTACAGGATACGATGCAATACAATGAATGCTGAGCATGCGATAAAATATCATCTACACGGAATATCAACGTGGAAGAATACCCGATGTTCATCAAATACACCCAAATCCCAGTAAAATCAGACGCCGTCACCCTATACGGCCCTCGATCCTGTAAATCTCATAGAAGCGGGGTGCCCAACATCGGCACCCAAAAACATCATGAAATACTCATGTCCAGCAGCGACACGCAAATCCTCATCTATCGGGCTCCGTCAGTCCGGATCGGCCCACGGGCTCCGTCTGCGGAATCGGCCCTCGGCCCCGGTAGTACGGGTCATCCCGTATTCATCTCTCGACTCTGGTCAGTTTCCTCCGGATAACCGCCAAGTCCAACCAATCACCGGTAGGTAGTAGTCCCTCTGCTAGGATCACCGTCTACTGCACAGCGATCCGTTCTTGCCCCGGGGTACCATACCGGGTCCACCATGTACCCGCAATCGTCTTCATCCAGCTCCTCGATTCGGGTTCACATGTCACATGTCTCAGAACCGAGAAAACGCATGGTGGACGCACGGAAATATCATATCAAGAGAAACCGGGTTTTCAAAACAGTGCATATTTTCTTAAAATACTACCACGGTTCTCAAATCCAAAAATCACATGAATCCAAAAATCAATGCATAAATCCATGCAATGTGTCGTATGCCACTAAGAGTAAAAAGGGAAAACCGCTCTTTTAAATGGATCCAGTTTTGAAAATGTCTTATGCGGTCCTTACTTTCTAGAAATCAAGCCAGTATCACCCATGTATGTGAAATATGTATGTAGGTAGGTATGGATGTGCATGTGGATATATACGCAAGTATAGATATATCAATGTATGTGTGCACCAATATGGATAAACAATGTGTATGTGTGCAATATGCGGCAGATACATGTCTAATCATCAATGATGCGGTAATCAAAATGATGTATGGTTCGTAGCAATCCTATAGTGCGAGTGTCATGGCAATCACTAACGGTGAGAGTGTAATATATAAATAGTGCCCGTACAGCTTGAACTGTTAGTGACAGTGCGGTGTTACATAGCTACTATGTCTATATGCAACAAAATAGGTACGCTACAAAACTACATGTGCACAAACAATATATATATAAATATATATGCGACTACAATATCCTATCACGCCCTGACGCTTAACGCCATACGTGCGATTTCCCCGTAGATGTTAAATTTACTCACCGTGGTCTCGCGCTAAGTGTAGCTGACTACTTGTTTTCCCTTATTTGCGGCGTCCGAGGTACCCGCCTGCGAACCTAGAAATTACACAAAGAATACACATAAGCTAAAATCCTGCAAAAACGCGATATTAAAACCAAACGAGAAACTCGCGTCGCGAACTAAACGCGTGTGTATACGTAACGTGTGTGCATACGCCAAAACCCAACGCGACACGCTGTGGCACACAGCAACACGCTGTGACACACAGAAACCAAATCAACTCGTATCGTACGTGTCGCGCAAGTCCCGCTATGCAAATAATAGGTAAACAGGTCCTAGATTTAATCTGGAGCAGAAACAAGAATATCAAACAAGACCAAACCTCTCACAATACCTACAGACAACTACCTGCAAAAATCAAACAAATTCCCAAGCAATGGGCCGGCAGCTAGGGGTATGGTATCAGCCCAAAACCGGTGGAAGGGGTCCAGGTTTCTGTTAGTTGTATGTATGCCCTAGAGGCCAGTATTGTACAGATGATGTATATTATATTGGATGCTTGGACATATATAGAGATGACTTTCTTGCTCGATATGATAGTATGCTATCTGGTTGCTCTTTATCTTAACATGTACACTTGTCTCTTTAAACTGTCTTATAGTTACATGTTGGTAAAGCCCTTAGGACGTGTACTTGACTACCTGGACTATGATGCAGATCATACTAGTGGGGACATGGTAGTCCATAAGTACATCCTTCAAGGTCCCTAGTCGTGGGTGTATCGAGACGGGGCATCGATATACCAGAGTAGACTAGCGTATACGCTTCTCGACCCATGAGATGGGCGATGGATGATCCCATATCCATTGGTGTTTGACATAAGAGATAGTATACGGGTGCTCAGTGGAGACTGGGTACACTGTACGGACTCGCCGAGAACTCCCAGATGGTATTATACCTCACGTCAGATGGCAGTTCTCAGGTGACACTTGTGCAGGTTAGTCTGTAGACCCGAGATCGTCATAGAGTCATGTGTGATTCCCACTGTGCTTTGATCTCCACCTTACCACGTCCATGAGAGCGTGCAAAACGGTGGTTTTTGGGCACAGTCCCGAGTCACATGGAGGCAATGAGCGATAGGAGGGGTTTCGTCTCTCCCGGTATTGGGGGTTGATGTTGCGCAGTGCTCGATTGGCCGTAACAGGGAAGTCTCTGGCCAGGGCTGATCAGAGATTTGCTGGTAAGTGTTACCAGTAGTTTCTCGACCCGTTATGAGCCTCACATCGGCACGCCTTATCGGTTATTGGGGTCTGACGTTTACCACCCTTAGACTAGATATGCGACATATCAGACGAACAGACCGGACTGTACGGTAAGTGTTACTGGTTGGATTCACAGGAGTGTGAGCGGGCTAGCTCGTCGATCTTCTGATCGCTTAATACCCGGGTGGCCGTTACGTTTAGCAGACCGCTTGCGGCTTGTGGGTGCTTGATATGATCATCATCTGCTACCGGCGTATTGACGAGTCTTTAGAGTCCTACACAGAGGTTTCCTGGCTCTAGCGAAACGAAATAGGAGCGCATATGAGATATGTGCGGCACCGAGAATAATGCGTGTATGTGATACCGCATTTCATTCTCGCGATGAATGTTTCGATTGGTTGTATGCGATATGACCTAGTTATCGAATCATTGATTCGATAAATCGATACATTGGATACTAGTCGGTTATGTGCGACATGACAGGATCATTGAATCAAATGTTGATTTAATGATTTAATGTATAATTATATATTTGATATATTACTTTGCATTAACTAGTATTGGTTCATTTTAAAAGGATTTTCTCACTTGATGCACATTGTATATGTGATATATTTTTGTGCACTTGTTTGTATCATGTATGATGATACTTGCTCACTTGGGTTTGTGTAAAGATTAAACCATGGTTATATGAATGGTTAGGGTTTTGTTTATTTACTTATTTATTTATTTATTTATTCATTTTGGAAAATAAAAGTGAATGGTGGCTTATTTTGTTTGTATGTTGAAGCTTCTTGAAGCTTTGAAAAAGTCCACCATTCTTATCCCATCCTTAATCCTAACCATTCCTACTAACCCTAGTTTACTCTCTACACTTGACTATGGTTAGGATATGATAAGTATTCATATTAGTTTCTTTTTTAAATAAGAGACTTATCATATTCTTCATCTTCTTCAAGAAAAACCTTGCCTTCATCAATGGCAACTTGAGCAAAAGTGTGAGAAATCCAATTCTAAAGTGAACCCACCTCCTATTTCTTCACCCTCTACCTCTTGCCAAGTAGTATAGGGTGTTTTCTTCACAAGTTTCACAACTTGGTGAAGTTGGAGCTTGAACTTGTGATGCCTCGACGTAGATCATCTTCGGCACGAAGCCGACGACTTAGCCCGCCCATTTCTCCGATGAAGCCGACGATTGAGTTCGTGATTCGAGATGGACAGCGAGAGGACGCCTACGTGGAGCTAAGGAAGTGGAGAAACGGATCTACAATGGTTGTAGCCTCTCTCCTTTAGTTAAGATGTTAACTAGTTTCGTTTTTCGCCTAGAATTCTAGTCGACGATCCGTATTAGGGATTCTCGGTACCCATAAAATTTGAAATTGGCATGGTTGATGCCTTGTGAGACCTCTATAGTGTGCCCAGGAACCCTACAGTGGTATCAGAGCCTAGCTAGAGCCTTAGGAGATAAGTAGACGATGTTTGAAATCCGAACGAACATCGAAACCAACATCCAAAATGCTCTCTGGAAATTTTCTAAAAATCTGGTTTTTTGTGAATTAAAAATATGCAGAAAAATCAGCAGGTGTTTATAAAAGTTACTGTGAAATTCGAGAAGCTAAGTCCATTAAACCGCCGTGGTTCCGCGGCATGAGCTTGCTCATGCGGCGGTTCCGCGGCCGTAATGTCGCCTTGTCCAATGATTTTTACACAGTAATTCCTATTTTGCAGTGCTATATTTTCTGGGTATTTTTATTATGTATTCAGAGTTGAGTATTCTGGGGTTGTATTGGGAATCAGAGATTCGATCAGATTATCAAATTTTGTCTGTGTGTGTTTCCGGATAATTTTACAATATGTTAAAAAGTTCGACCGGATGTAAATACCCAATCTTTCCCCTGCCGGGAAATTTCCAATTGTTGGACTTTTCCGTAGTTTGATGACGTTATAAGTAGTGCAAGTAACGCGATGGTCCCTCTAGAAGACAACAAACCTTAACTCGATTATGTGACCGTCTTGAACTGCCCTTTGAACCTTCGGGTTTGGGGCAGTACGGCGTGCCACATGTGAGGCGTTGGCTTGACCCTTCTACGGCTGGACTGTTGGGATGGCCTAGCACCTCGTCAAGGGTTCAGTGGCATCACACATGCCATAATCAAAATTTTGGAGGTGCTAAACTAGCCCGACAAGAATCGAAACTAGAAGTTTTAGGGATTCATACATACAAGCATCACATGCAATTGTAAAACTATCACTAAGAGGAAAGATTACAACCTTTGTAGATCTTCCTCGGTGACTCCATGGCACTATGAGAGTTTGTAACGGATCGATGGAAGTCTTCCTTGTCCACGATGATCCACCCGAAGTCCCTTTGCCCAAAGCTCCTTACCTTACTTGTTTCGCAAACGAAGTAGAGTAAACACCCTACACAAATCGGCTAGAGGTGTGTAGTATGATGATGTGGTTTATGTTCTTCAATTGAAATCCTTTCTTTTGTCAATCTTCACTCAAGAGAGAAATCTAGAGAGGAAGAAGAAGATAATGGTGGCTTGAGCTTTCTATCATATCACATATGATAACTTGTATTCTTCACACCCTTGCACTCAATTGTACACAAGTTTTGCACTAATTTTTCTCTTGTTTCATTGTGTGTTTCTTCATATCACATATGAAGCTATTTATAGTGATAAGAAAGGAATAATCACCATTATTCCATTACCACCATAATTATGAGTGGAAATTCTTTTCCTAAAGAATTAACCATGGGTGGAAATTCTTTTCATTAAGTTAATTAAAGTTTACCCACTAAAGAATAAAGGAGAATGAGTGGATATTCTTTATATTAACTTAAAATGATAAATACAAATTAAAAGCTTCAATATAAGTCTTATATTGCCATCATTCTTGTATCATCAACCATGATACTATGTATGCATGTATGTGTCCATGCACATCATCATGTGCATACATGCATGCATACAAAAGGATTTACTTAAAGGATTAATCTAAATGTAATTAGTTAAATCAACACTTGATTTTACCAAACCGGTCATATCTCATACGATCGGACAAATAGAAAATGCCTGACTGATATACGTTATCATATAACCGTATTTAATCGGGTCCCGCGCATATCTCATATGCACACCACATCGTTTTGCCTGAGCCAGGAAACTTCATTTGTGGGACTCTAAGACTCGTCAATACGCCAGCAGTAGATGATGATCATATCAAACATCTACAAGCCGCAAGAGGTCAGCTAAACATAACGGCCACCCGGGTATTGAAGCGATCAGAAGAAAACCAGCGAAGCTGTAAAAACTCCCGTCGAGCCAACTGGCAACACTTACCGTACAGTCCGGTCTCTTCGTCAGATATGCTGCATATCAAGTCTAGGGATGGTATCGTCGACCCCAATAACTCAATAAGTCATGCTGGTGTATGGCTCATAACAGATCGAGAAACTACTGATAACTCTTATCAGTAAATCTCAGCAGCCCTGGCCACGGACTTCATGTTATAGCCAATCGAGCATAGCACAACATCAACCCCCAATACCGGGAGAGACGAAACCCCTCCTATCGCTCATTGCCTCCATGCGCCTCGGGACTGTACCCAAAGACCACCTGTTTGCACGACTCAGTAGAGCCGTGGTAGGGTGGAGATCAAAGTATAGTGGGAGGACACACAAGACTCTATGACGATCTCGGGTCTACAGACTAACCTGTACCAATGTTCCTAGAGAACTGCTATCCGACGATAGATATAATACCACATAGGAGTTCTCGGCGAGTCCGTTCAGTGTACCCAGTCTCCACTGAGCACCCGCATACAATCTTTGGTGTCTCCTCACCAGATGGATATGGGATCATCCATCGCCCATCATATGGGACAAGAATAGCATACGCTAGTCTACTCTGGAATATCGATGCCCTGTCTTGATACACCCTCGACTAGGAACAATTCAAGGATATGCTTATAGACTACATGTACCCCACTAGTATGATCCGCATCATAATCACAGTAGTCAAGCAAATATCATTTGGGCTTTATCAACATGTGTAAATGAATAAATCTACATGTACAGATAATGTAAACCAGATAGCGTACTATCATTTTGAGCAAGAAATTCATCTATCTCCATAGATAATATGTCCAAGTTTCCACTATCTATATAATGGCCTTTAGGGCATACATATTATTAACAATCTCCCACTTGCACTAAGGCCAATTATTGACGTATCTCATACCCAACATTTCAAACAGTCGCTCATGCTGAGGCTGTGGAAGTGCCTTGGTGAATGGATCCGCTGTGTTATCCTTTGTATCTACTTTCCGAATCTCGATCTCCTGGCGATCAACTATCTCCCGGATCAGATGATATCTCCTTAGGATGTGTCTGGATTTCTGATGGGACCTTGGTTCTTTTGCTAATGCTATAGCTCCATTATTATCACAATACAATGGTATTGGATCAATAATGGTTGGAACTACTCCTAGTTCCGCAATGAACTTCTTCATCCAAACGACTTCCTTAGCAGCATCACTTGCAGCAATATACTCAGCTTCCATCGTGGAGTCTGCAACGGTGTCCTGTTTGGAACTCTTCCAACTAACCGCTCCTCCATTTAGGGTAAATACAAACCCTGAGATTGATTTACTGTCATCCTTGTCACTTTGGAAGCTTGAATCGGTAAAGGCCTCCATCTGGAGATCCCCATTACCATACACCAAGAACAATTCTATAGTCCTTCGCAAGTACTTAAGAATGTTCTTCACTGCTATCCAATGTTTCTCCCCTGGGTTGGATTGATACCTGCTTACTACAGCCAGTGCATAAGCTACATCAGGGTGAGTACACAACATCGCATACATTATAGATCCCACGGCTGAAGCGTAGGGTATAACGCTCATGCGAGCTCTCTCTTCATCAGTCTTCGGACAGAAGTCCTTAGAGAGAGTGATTCCATGTCTAGCAGGCAAGGCACCACGCTTGGAATCTTCCATACTAAACCTCTTTAGAATGGTGTCTATGTACTTTGATTGGGACAGTCCCAATAACCTCTTGGATCTATCTCTATAGATCCTAATGCCCAAAATGCGCGAGGCATCACCCAGGTCCTTCATGGAGAACCTTTGTGATAAGAATAGTTTGACCGATTGTAGCATAGGAACATCATTTCCTATCAGGAGAATGTCATCTACGTACAATACGAGGAATGTGACAGTACTCCCTACAATCTTCTTATAAATACATGGTTCATCTTCATTTCTGACAAAATCAAACTCTTTGATTGTATCATCAAAGCAGATGTTCCAGCTCCTTGAGGCCTGCTTTAATCCATAAATGGATTTAAGCAATCTACATGCTTTCCCGCTGCTCCCACTATCAATGAAGCCCTCTGGCTGATCCATAAAAACACATTCTTCTAAATCACCATTTAGAAATGCTGTTTTCACGTCCATCTGCCATATTTCATAATCATAGTGAGCAACAATAGCAAGTAGGATCCTAATGGATTTAAGCATTGCTACCGGAGAGAAAGTTTCATCATAGTCCAAGCCTGGTCTTTGACGAAAACCTTTCGCTACAAGCCTTGCTTTATAGGTCTCCACCTGTCCATCTACACCAATCTTTCTCTTAAAGATCCATTTGCAGCCAACGGGTTTTATCCCAGGAGGTGCAACGTCCAAAGTCCATACTTTGTTGGTGTACATTGACTCCATTTCGGATCTCATTGCTTCCAGCCATTTCACTGAGTCACCACTCATGATAGCTTGCTGAAAACTAGTAGGGTCATCATCATCCATGATGCAATCTTCTCTATTACCATCTATGAGAAACCCATAGTATCTCTCTGGTGGGTGAGAAGTCCTACTAGACCTCCTGAGCGGCTGAGGTTCTTGAAGTTCTACTGCAACATCAGTTTCAACCAATTCCTCCTGAGTAATTTGTGTCTCTAGAACCTCTTCTAGTTCTACCACATTGCCATTAGTACTTTCCGTAAAGAACTCATTTTCCAAAAAGATGGCATGCTGAGCAACAAACACCTTTTGTTCCTCTTTGTGGTAGAATAGATATCCATACGAATGTTTTGGATACCCCACAAATTTACACATGACCGATCGTGTCTCGAGTTTGTCTGGATTCTGCTTTTTAACAAAAGCCGGACAACCCCAAATCCTAAACCTTTTAAGAGATGGTCTCTTTCCATTCCACATCTCATATGGAGTGGTAAACACGGTCTTGGTTGGCACCCTGTTCAATAGATACATTGCTGTGTCCAATGCATGTCCCCAAAAGGAAAGCGGTAACTCAGCATCACACATCATGGATCGTACCATATCCAATAGGGTACGATTCCTCCGTTCTGACACACCATTGTGCTGCGGTGTGTAAGGAGGAGTGAGCTGAGAGAGAATCCCATTCTCTTTTAAGAATTCTAGAAACTCTGTACTTAAATATTCTCCACCTCGATCCGATCGAAGTTTCTTGATGCTCAAGCCTGTTTGCTTTTCTACTTCAAGTTTGTACTCCTTGAATTTCTCAAAAGCTTCAGATTTGTGCTTTATCAAAAACACGTGTCCGAATCTTGAGAAATCATCAGTAAAAGTGATGAAGTATGAAAAACCACCTCTTGCAAGTGTAGACATTGGTCCGCATACATCACTATGTATGAGGCTTAAGAGTTCACCAGCTCTCTCTCCGTGTCCACTAAACGGAGCTTTGGTCATTTTACCTTTGATACAAGACTGGCAAGTCGCATAAGATTTATATTCAAACGGATTTAAATATCCATCTTTATGTAGCTTGTTTAGTCTTGTTTCATTAATATGACCAAGTCTACAATGCCAAAGAAAAGCTTCATTTATATCTGGAAACTTTCTTTTACTAGTATGTTGTATATTGAAAACTGTGTGTTGGTTCAGGATGTAAATACCGTTATTTAGTGTACCATACCCAATCAACTCTTGATTCAGGTTAATGTTCATAACATTATTTTGCAATATAAAATGATATCCTTCTTTGTCCAACAAAGAAACGGATATTATGTTACACAGCATACTTGGTACTAAATAACACGGGTTCAAAACCAAAATACTTCTTGAAGGCAACCCTAGATGATACTCTCCCACGGATACAGCATGTATATTGGAACCATTTCCAACCCGCAGAGTATGATCTCCTATTTTTAAAACTCTACTATTTCTCAATCCCTGCATACTATTGCAGATGTGAGAACCAGAACCGGTATCCAATACCCAGGATGCAGAGTTTAAAGAAAAACAGTTTTCAGTCACAAACACATCTGAAGTAGAAGCATCAGCATGCTTCTTCTTCTTGAGATCAGCAAGATATTCAGCACAGTTGTGTTTCCAATGTCCTGACTTTTTACAGTAAAAACATTCTCCTTTCCCACTTCCCATAAGGGCTTTAGTATTGAGGACATATGATACCTTATCATATGAAAGTGCAATGTTTAAGTTTCTCAACCATTCTTTATAATTTGGTCCTGTCAGTTTATTTTTCTCAAGTAGAAGCTTAAGTCCTGATATCTGTAACTGCCATTCGGAGAGAGAAAAGGATACACTTAGCGAATTGCTCTTTCAAAGAATTAGATTGGTTATTATTTTATCTAATCGATGTCTCCCACTGCTTTTAATCAAATTTTCTTTCAAAACCTGGAAAGAAAACTAGCCAGGAATAATATTCCTGGAAGTAACACTTACTCACAGTGAGATCGAGATCCAACTATCATATAGATGGTATGCAATCTCATTGCAAATTTCAACTCTTGAAATTCCCGATATGGTTTTTACCCCTAGTCACTTATGACCTTGGCTATGGTCAACATATCATAAGTACTAGTCAAATTCTACCCGTCATTTCGTGATTAACTAGACCCACCCATATGACCCTTGACTATGATCAACATAATCACATGAATGTCCTAATTAATCGCATCATATGCTTTGTAGGAATTCATCACTTAGCTACCGTACACTACGCCTCGGCTATGGTCGACAAACGTAGCACGAATACTAAGTACTCTGCTTCCTAAAATGACGGAGGGTTGCGGATGGTTTTTAAGAAAACCTTTAACGCTTTGAAATTGATCTCGTTGTAGAATCAAACGGTTTAAGAAAAGGAGTGGCTTAAGCTCCGCATCTTCTTGAAACTTGCATTTTTCATAAAAAGCCGAGTTTGTTTCAAATCTGATTCTACAACATCATTAGGTTTCTTTTCTTTACATTAATCTCATTAATGTGATCCCATCATTTAAGTTCCTAAGCCATCACAGAATAGAACGTATACTTATACCATCCGCATTCGCCACAGTGTCCCGTTATGCACCGTTAGGTTACTTAACTAACGGCATAGCGGGGCGGGACTAGCGCGGGTGTAAAATATAAGCAACGTTTATTATATATCATATATATATAATAATAATCCATTCGTCTCAAATACTAAGTAATCACATTACAGAATATCAACAGCAGAAGCATATAAAAGGATATCTAGGACGTCCGTATTTTGTATCGAGCCAACAATAGAAAATACGGATTCCATGGTCGTGATGAATAGCCAAGCCCACACCCTTAGACCCCTACGAGAGCGGCAAGTGACCCTGCCAATTCTAGAGTTTAGGAGACCCGGTCTCGACTCCTCGAGATGGCCTCCCACTGAACCCTAGAACCCGATCACTTGTGCTCCCCTCCTTGGGTCTATCCTAATGCGGAAAAGTAAATAATATACAATTGATTTATTACATGAATGAAAAATAAAACTCTCATCTCACATAAAAACCCCCGGCTATTCAGTCGCGACAATCCTACTCATCATATCTCAGCAACACATAATATCTCATATTATCAACGTAAGTAAGTATGCGTATCCCGATTGTCGTTGACGTATAGCAACGAAAACGGCGATACACCACATACTACACTTACGGTCACAGAAAATAAAATGAAAAACTATAACATTTGGAATCCACATCACCTTAGACATCATAAATTCGAAATATCACATACTTCGTATTTCATGCCTAACTATATGAATTCCACATATTGTATCACATTTCAGATAAATAGACAATGTTAAACTCTTCGATCGAATAAACAAACACCCTGGATTTCCCTAACTGCACAACACTTGAGCCAAGTTCAAAAATTTCTAGAACATACCACAGCACCTTGTGGACCAACCGTAGAAGGGCCAAACCAACGCCTCACATGTGGCAACGCTAAACTACCACAAACCCTAAGGTTCAGTGATAGTTTTGACGGTCACATAATCGAGTTATGGTTATGTTCTTCTAGAGTGTCCATAGATGCGCTTGCATGTTTTTCGAAGGTTTTGAACTAGGGAAAAATCCAACACTTGGATTTTTTCCAATACGGGAAAAACTGTGTTTGTAATATTCGTTCAAACATTTTAACAAGTTCTAAAAATCTGAAAATCTGAACGAAGTTAAACTTTTTCCAATCGAATCACCAAAACCAATTTATCTCCAGAATACTCAACACTTGAGTATATTTTTAAATATTCCAGAGGCATGTACTAATTAAATCAGGTATTCTGCAATAAAAAATTTTTCATGATGCTACAGTACGGCCGCTAAAGCGCCGCCAAAACCATGTTTTGGCCGCCCTTCCGCCGCGCTTTAGAGAGATCGTTCAAAAATTTTTACATGGTAATTCTTAGTTTTGCCTGCTGATTTTTTTAGGACCTTTAAATTTGGAAAAATCCAATTTTCAAAAAATTTCCAGAGAGCTGTCAAAATTGGTGTTTCGTGGTTCGATCGGACTTTTAATTTCGCCTACGCATCGCCTAAAGCTCTAGCTTGGCTCAGATACCACTGTTGGGATGGCCTAGCACCTCGTCAAGGGTTCGGTGGCATCACACATGCCATAATCAAAATTTTGGAGGTGCTAAACTAGCCCGACAAGAATCGAAACTAGAAGTTTTAGGGATTCATACATACAAGCATCACATGCAATTGTAAAACTATCACTAAGAGGAAAGATTACAACCTTTGTAGATCTTCCTCGGTGACTCCTTGGCACTATGAGAGTTTGTAACGGATCGATGGAAGTCTTCCTTGTCCACGATGATCCACCCGAAGTCCCTTTGCCCAAAGCTCCTTACCTTACTTGTTTCGCAAACGAAGTAGAGTAAACACCCTACACAAATCGGCTAGAGGTGTGTAGTATGATGATGTGGTTTATGTTCTTCAATTGAAATCCTTTCTTTTGTCAATCTTCACTCAAGAGAGAAATCTAGAGAGGAAGAAGAAGATAATGGTGGCTTGAGCTTTCTATCATATCACATATGATAACTTGTATTCTTCACACCCTTGCACTCAATTGTACACAAGTTTTGCACTAATTTTTCTCTTGTTTCATTGTGTGTTTCTTCATATCACATATGAAGCTATTTATAGTGATAAGAAAGGAATAATCACCATTATTCCATTACCACCATAATTATGAGTGGAAATTCTTTTCCTAAAGAATTAACCATGGGTGGAAATTCTTTTCATTAAGTTAATTAAAGTTTACCCACTAAAGAATAAAGGAGAATGAGTGGATATTCTTTATATTAACTTAAAATGATAAATACAAATTAAAAGCTTCAATATAAGTCTTATATTGCCATCATTCTTGTATCATCAACCATGATACTATGTATGCATGTATGTGTCCATGCACATCATCATGTGCATACATGCATGCATACAAAAGGATTTACTTAAAGGATTAATCTAAATGTAATTAGTTAAATCAACACTTGATTTTACCAAACCGGTCATATCTCATACGATCGGACAAATAGAAAATGCCCGACTAATATACGTTATCATATAACTGTATTTAATCGGGTCCCGCGCATATCTCATATGCACACCACATCGTTTTGCCTGAGCCAGGAAACTTCATTTGTGGGACTCTAAGACTCGTCAATACGCCAGCAGTAGATGATGATCATATCAAACATCTACAAGCCGCAAGAGGTCAGCTAAACATAACGGCCACCCGAGTATTGAAGCGATCAGAAGAAAACCAGCGAAGCTGTAAAAACTCCCGTCGAGCCAACTGGCAACACTTACCGTACAGTCCGGTCTCTTCGTCAGATATGCTGCATATCAAGTCTAGGGATGGTATCGTCGACCCCAATAACTCAATAAGTCATGCTGGTGTATGGCTTATAACAGATCGAGAAACTACTGATAACTCTTATCAGTAAATCTCAGCAGCCCTGGCCAGGGACTTCATGTTATAGCCAATCGAGCATAGCACAACATCAACCCCCAATACCGGGAGAGACGAAACCCCTCCTATCGCTCATTGCCTCCATGCGCCTCGGGACTGTACCCAAAGACCACCTGTTTGCACGACTCAGTAGAGCCGTGGTAGGGTGGAGATCAAAGTATAGTGGGAGGACACACAAGACTCTATGACGATCTCGGGTCTACAGACTAACCTGTACCAGTGTTCCTAGAGAACTGCTATCCGACGATAGATATAATACCACATAGGAGTTCTCGGCGAGTCCGTTCAGTGTACCCAGTCTCCACTGAGCACCCGCATACAATCTTTGGTGTCTCCTCACCAGATGGATATGGGATCATCCATCGCCCATCATATGGGACAAGAATAGCATACGCTAGTCTACTCTGGAATATCGATGCCCTGTCTCGATACACCCTCGACTAGGAACAATTCAAGGATATGCTTATAGACTACATGTACCCCACTAGTATGATCTGCATCATAATCACAGTAGTCAAGCAAATATCCTTTGGGCTTTATCAACATGTGTAAATGAATAAATCTACATGTACAGATAAAGTAAACCAGATAGCGTACTATCATTTTGAGCAAGAAATTCATCTATCTCCATAGATAATATGTCCAAGTTTCCACTATCTATATAATGGCCTTTAGGGCATACATATTGTTAACATGGACCGTTGGTACTGAGGCATGAAGTGAATGTCTTTGAACTTATTTCATGTGTTGATCGGTTTCGGGAAAACTTGGGTGTTCCAATGTTCGATCGGAAAGTTTATTATTTTCTATTTATCCGGAATGGGATACAATAACTGGAATTCACAAACAGTTATGAGATAACTGAATGAATGTTATAAATCTAGCAGTTTAGTCCCACACGATATTGAAAAGAGTTTTCGATAATGAGACTAAAATGCGGGATTTATAGCTGTTAGGCATGTGATGTCTAAGTATTTCATTTGATTAGGCATGCGATGTCTAAAGAAGTTGCGGATTCCAATTGTTGTAGTTTTACACTTTCTTTTCTGTGACCGTAAGTGTAATATGTGATATCGCCGGTTTCGTTGCTATATGTCAACGACAATTGGGATGCGCATATTTACTTACGTTGATGACATGCGATGTTATGTGTTGCTGGATATGTTATATTGGATCGTCGTGTTCGAATAGCCGGGGGTTTTTATGTGAGATGAGTGTTTTTCATTTTCATTCATGTAAAAACTTGTATGTAATATTCTTTTATTTGGGACACTTCCAGGTAGCGGAAGTTGTCACATTTTGTATATTATTTACTTTTCCGCATTAAGATAGACCCAAGGAGGGGAGCACAAGTAACCGGGTTCTAGGGTCCAGTGGGAGACCTTCTCGAGGAGTCGAGTCCGGGTCTCCTAACCCTAGAATTGGTTGGGATGCTTGCCGCTCTCGTAGGGGTCTAGGGGTGTGGGATTGGCTATTCATCACGACCGTGGAATCCGTGTTTTATACTGGCTCGTATTGAAAACACGGACGTCCTAGTATATCCAATGTTTCATATGTTTCTTCTGCTGCGATATCTGTGATGCGATCATGTGTTGTTCTGTGATGGATACAGTATATAGTATATATGATATATTATATAGACGTTACTTATGTTTTACACCCGCGCTAGCCCTGCCCTGCTTTGTCGTTAGTTACCTAACCTAACGGTGCACGAGGGGACATCGAGGCGAATGCGGATGGCATAAGTGTACGTCGTATTTATCTGTGGTGTTTAGGTACTTAAATGATGGGACTTCATTAATGTGATTAATGAAAGAAAAGAAACCTAAGATGTTGTAGAATCAAATTTTAAATAAAACAGGTAGCTACAGTTCTTGCTTTGCACAGCGGTATATGTGATATATCCTGCACCTTATTCGATAAGGAAAGGACCGAGATCCCTTCACCGGGAGTGACTCCTTTAGCAATAACTGGCAGATGCTACACACTCGGTTTTCTTTTGATTGCTTTTGACTTTTGCTTTGCACAGTGATATATATGATATATCCCGCACCTCATTCAACGAGGAAAGGGCCGACGATCCCTTCACCGGGAGTGACCCCTTTAGCAAAACTAGAAAAACCTCGAAATCACTCCATTTCAAAACTTCACTTGATTCTACAACGATATCAAGTTCATTACGCAATAGGTTTTCAGAAAAACCTGACGTAGCCCTCCGTCATTTCAGATAAATCCTACTTAGTATTCGTGCTACGTTTGTTGACCTCCGTCAAGGCGTAGTGTGCGGTAGCTAACTAGTTTTAATCTGCTTATGCATGTGATGCAGATTGGATTAGGGTAGTCGTACGACCTTGTTGACTTCCGTCAAGGGTCGTGCGGGTGGGTTTGATTCAATCAAGAAATGACGGGTTGAACTTGACTTGCACCCTGTGGTTTGTTGACCTCCGTCAAGGTCATAGGATGCTTGGGGCAAAAGCATTATCGGGAATTTCAAGTGTTGAAATTTGCAATGAGATTGCATACCTTCTATGAGATAGTTGGATCCCGATACCCACTGCGAGTAAGAGTTACTCCTGGGAGAGTTTTACACATTACAATTAGCCGATCAAGTAGGTGTCTAGAAAGGTGTTAACGGGGTTACGCCTCTGGGAAAACGAGGTTTACTTTAATTAAGTCCGTGCGAAAGCATGGGGAACCTCCCTCAAAGTACCGACACTGGCCTGGCTGAAAGATCGACGAAGTTGTAGGGTGTAATTAATCCCGGCTAGTCTTTCCTTTTAGGGTTTGAAGGAAGATTTGATAAAACCAGTGGGAGCCATCCTGATTAGATAAGATAATAACCAATCTGATCTTGCACGAGCATACGCTAAAGTTTTTTCTTCTCTCTCTCTCCAGGTAGCGACCATGTCATGCCCTAATAAAGATAATAATATGGATGTATTGACCGAACCCGCATGTTATACTGTGCTGGGGAACGTTGGTTCCGTTCTTTCTTATAAGAGTTATAGGACTGAACAGGATATAGGGGAATACCAGGATTCCCATGCCACCCAAATAAAGAAAGTACATGATGATGCATTTTCTTCGGGTGTGTTCGTTACAGAGAACTGTTTCTCCATTTTCTCCACATCCTGGGTATTAGATACCGGGTCAAGATCCCATATATGTAATCAGTTACATGGGCTCAGGAAAGGTAGAGAACTTGGAGAAGGTGATAAAGACATTAAAGTTGGAAATGGTGCAATTGTTGCAGCTAAGACTGTCGGGGAATATCACCTTGCATTACCAACTGGTAATACATTGGTTCTGAACGAATGCTATTACATGCCGAACCTGATATGCAACATTATATCGGTTTCTTTATTGAGTAAAGAGGGATATAATTTTGTATTACAGGACAATGTTATGAACATTTTCCGTAACCAAAAGTTGGTTGGATCAGGCACGTTGTGCAATGGCATTTATGTTCTAAATCAATCAACAGTTCTGAGCATAACAAACACACACAAGAGGAAGAGTTCAGAACTGAACGAATCCTTCTTGTAGCATTGTAGACTCGGTCACATCAATGTGACACGACTGGCTAAGTTGCATAAGGATGGATATTTAAATCCGTTTGAATTTTCATCTTATGACACTTGCCAGTCATGTCTCAAAGGCAAGATGACCAAAACTCCGTTTACGGGACACGGAGAAAGAGTTACCGAACTCTTGGGACTGATACATAGTGATGTATGCGGTCCTATGTCTACTCATGCCAGGGATGGTTCTTCGTACTTCATTACATTCACTGACGATCTCTCTAGATTCGGATATGTGTTCCTGATGAAACACAAATCAGAAGCTTTTGAGAAATTTAGAGAATATAAACAAGAAGTCGAGAACCAAACCGGAAAAAGTATTAAAATCCTTCGATCTGATCGAGGAGGTGAATACTTGAGCATTGAATTCCTGGACTTACTAAAAGAGAATGGGATTCTCTCTGAGCTGACTCCTCCCTATACACCACAGCACAACGGTGTAGCAGAACGGAGGAACCGCACCCTATTAGATATGGTGCGCTCTATGATGAGCACAGCTGAGTTACCTATTTCCTTTTGGGGATATGCGCTGGTGACAGCAGCATACCTACTGAATAGGGTTCCCACCAAATCTGTGCCTACCACACCATATGAGATATGGGAGGGGAAGAGACCATATCTTAATTTTATGAAGATATGGGGTTGCCCGGCCTATGTCAAAAGACAGAAACCGGACAAACTCGAGGCAAGGTCTGTTTTGTGTAAATTTGTTGGATATCCCAAACATTCGCGAGGGTATATCTTCTACCACAGTGAGGAACAAAAAGTATTTGTTGCTCAACATGCCACCTTTTTAGAAAAGGAATTTCTTGCAAAAGAGATTAGTGGCTCTGAGGTAGAACTGGAAGAGGTTCCAGCTGAACAAAACACAACAAAAGATTTAGTGGAACCGGAGGATTCAGTAGCTCCCAATGAACCCCAGCCTCTCCGCCGATCTAGTAGGGTTCCTCGCCAACCTGAGAGATACTACGGTTTTCTCATAGATGGTGGGAGCGAGGATTGCATCATGGAGGATGATGACCCAACTAGTTTCGAGCAGGCCATAACGAGTAGGGACTCAGTGAAATGGCTGGATGCTATGCGGTCCGAGATGGAATCCATGTACACCAACAAAGTATGGACTTTGGAAGTTGCTCCTGAAGGGGTAAAACCCATTGGGAGCAAGTGGATCTTCAAGAAGAAACTTGGTGTAGATGGGAAAGTGGAGACTTTCAAAGCTAGACTTGTTGCAAAAGGCTTCGTCAAAGACCATGTGTGGACTATGACGAAACCTTTTCTCCAGTGGCTATGCTTAAATCCATCCGGATCATGCTTGCCATCGCTGCATATCATGACTACGAAATCTGGCAAATGGATGTTAAGACCGCCTTTCTAAACGGTGATTTAGAAGAGTGCGTGTACATGACTCAGCCAGAGGGCTTCGTAGACAGTGGGAGCAGCGGGAAGGTGGGCAAGCTGCTTAAATCCATTTATGGATTAAAGCAAGCATCGCGGAGTTGGAACATCTGCTTTGACGTCGTTATCAAAGAGTTTGATTTCGTCAAAAACCCAGATGAACCTTGTATTTACAAGAAGGTGGCAGAGAGTAAGGTTGTCTTCCTCGTATTGTACGTGGACGACATACTCTTGATAGGAAATGATATTCCTATGCTGCAATCGGTCAAGCTCTTCTTATCACAAAGATTCTCAATGAAAGATCTTGGTGATGCCTCCTGCATATTGGGAATAAAGATCTATAGAGATAGATCCAAACGGATATTGGGATTGTCCCAATCCAGGTACATTGACACCGTACTAAAGAGGTTTAGTATGGAAGAATCCAAGCGTGGGAACTTGCCCACGATCTCTGGAGTCACACTCTCCAAAGAGATGTCTCCCAAGACTGATTTGGAGAGATCTCGCATGCAAGGGATACCCTATGCTTCGGCCGTAGGCTCTATCATGTACGCGATGCTATGTACCAGACCCGATGCTGCATACTCACTAAGTGTAGTGAGCAGGTATCAAGCTGATCCTGGAGAGAGTCACTGGACAGCTGTGAAGAGCATTCTCAAGTACTTACGAAGGACTAAAGAGATGCTCTTGGTGTATGGTAACGGAGAACTCCAAGTGGAGTCCTTTACCGATTCGAGCTTCCAGAGTGATAAGGACGACTCTAAGTCGCAGTCGGGATTTGTCTTTACCCTTTACGGAGGGGCGGTTAGCTGGAAGAGTTCCAAGCAGGAAACCGTGGCAGACTCGACGATGGAGGCTGAATACATCGCTGCCAACGATGCTGCCAAAGAGGCTGTCTGGATCAAGAAGTTCATTACTGAACTTGGAGTGGTTCCATCCATTGAGCATCCAATACCTTTGTATTGTGATAACAATGGAGTGGTGGCTTTGGCCAAGGAACCCAGGTCCCATCAGCGATCCAGGCATATTCTGAGGCGGTATCACCTGATCCGGGAGATAGTTGATCGCAGGGAGATCGAGGTCAGGAGAGTTGACACGAAGAACAAAACGGCGGATCCACTCACGAAGGCCATTCCCCAGATACAGTTTGAGAGACTCTTCGGGATGCTCGGTATGCGATACTACAGCAGCTGGCCCTAGTGCAAGTGGGAGATTGTTAGTTGTATGTATGCCCTAGAGGCCAGTATTGTACAGATGATGTATATTATATTGGATGCTTGGACATATATAGAGATGACTTTCTTGCTCGATACGATAGTATGCTATCTGGTTGCTCTTTATCTTAACATGTACACTTGTCTCTTTAAACTGTCTTATAGTTACATGTTGGTAAAGCCCTTAGGACGTGTACTTGACTACGTGGACTATGATGCAGATCATACTAGTGGGGACATGGTTGTCCATAGGTACATCCTTCAAGTTCCCTAGTCGTGGGTGTATCGAGACGGGGCATCGATATACCAGAGTAGACTAGCGTATACGCTTCTCGACCAATGAGATGGGCGATGGATGATCCCATATCCATTGGTGTTTGACATCAGAGATGGTATACGGGTGCTCAGTGGAGACTGGGTACACTGGACGGACTCGCCGAGAACTCCCAGATGGTATTATAACTCACGTCAGATGGCAGTTCTCAGGTGACACTTGTGCAGGTTAGTCTGTAGACCCGAGATCGTCATAGAGTCTTGTGTGATTCCCACTGTGCTTTGATCTCCACCTTACCACGTCCATGAGGGCGTGCAAAACGGTGGTTTTTGGGCACAGTCCCGAGTCACATGGAGGCAATGAGCGATAGGAGGGGTTTCGTCTCTCCCGGTATTGGGGGTTGATGTTGCGCAGTGCTCGATTGGCCGTAACAGGGAAGTCCCTGGCCAGGGCTGATCAGAGATTTGCTGGTAAGTGTTACCAGTAGTTTCTCGACCCGTTATGAGCCTCACATCGGCACGACTTATCGGTTATTGGGGTCTGACGTTTACCACCCCTAGACTAGATATGCGACATATCAGACGAACAGACCGGACTGTACGGTAAGTGTTACTGGTTGGGTTCACAGGAGTGTGAGCGGGCTAGCTCGTCGATCTTCTGATCGCTTAATACCCGGGTGGCCGTTACGTTTAGCAGACCGCTTGCGGCTTATGGGTGCTTGATATGATCATCATCTGCTACCGGCGTATTGACGAGTCTTTAGAGTCCTACACAGAGGTTTCCTGGCTCAAGCGAAACGAAATAGGAGTGCATATGAGATATGTGCGGCACCGAGAATAATGCGTGTATGTAATACCGCATTTCATTCTCGCGATGAATGTTTCGATTGGTTGTATGCGATATGACCTAGTTATCGAATCATTGATTCGATAAATCGATACATTGGATACTAGTCGGTTATGTGCGACATGACCGGATCATTGAATCAAATGTTGATTTAATGATTTAATGTATAATTTCTACATGCCTATAGTTTCTACACTATGATCCTAGCACAATTCTTAGCTTTGTGTATATGTTTGCTTACAGAAATTTCTACGCTAAATACATCAGATTCTATGTATCATAAAGTTTAGTTTAAAACCGTTTTAAAACACTTAGCTTGCAACAATAGGGTGCACAAGTGATATTAGGTGAAATTACTTGACTTAAGTGATACCACCAGCACAAATTAGAGCTAATCTAACCCTAAAAACCCTGATTTACCCTACTCTCCAACTAAACCATCAATTTATCGTCAAAGTCCACAAAACACTAAAACTAACCCAAACTCTCCCAGATTTCTACCGGCAAACAATTAGAGAAAGTAAATAATACCAAACCTAGACAAACACCCACAGACACCAACCACCAAAACACCAATACCCAACTGCACAGGGAGGCCGGCGATGCCGGAATCATGGGGGTGGTCGCCGGATTTTGGGGAGGGGAACGGGCTTGAAATCCAACACAACACTCTATAAAGCCTGCAAACCACACTGTAGGTGTTTGCAAAGCTGGAAAAAGATCACGGTTGTAGAAGATCACCAATATCCTATAGTTTGCTTCAAAACCGTATTTTAAAAGTTCAAATTTTAGACTTTAAGGTGATTTAGCTAAATCTAGTGATACTACTAGGTTAACACAGCACTAATAACACCTACCTAAGTTAATTAAGCCATAAAAACTCTAACTTGGCCAAAAACCCACTTAAACTACAAACTTGCACTAAAAACTCATATTAAACACTAACCGAAGCTAAATAACATATAAGCTTAGCAAGAAGGAGTTGAGTTTAGAGATTATACCCCACTAGATCCTAGGATGCAGGAAGAAGGAGGAGAAGAAAAGGAGGAGGGAAGAGAATGTGTGCTGCTGCTGCTGCTGTGTTGTAGTTGTGTGTGTGTGAGTGAGAGGGAAAGGGATGTGAGAAAGAGAGTGTGAGTGTTTGAAAAGAAATGAGAGGTATGAGAGTCAAACCCGTTCTCTCTCTCCTCATTAAATGCAAGCATGCTCAAGCCATCATGCCCTCTTTCTCTCTCTCTCCATGTCAACCCACAAAGCAAAAATTCATTTTCTTTTTTTTTAAGAGAAAAACTAATACACTTAAGGAAATTCAAATTAACTTAATGATATGGGTTAGTCCACCATGGTTACTAAACATGGTTTAACCCTAAACTTAACCTTAGTTTACATGCACATGTGTGTGCAAGCCTAATTAAATTCTAATAAAATATTCATAAATTTTGATAAAATATTTGAAAATCGTTTTGGTAAACTTTTTACTAAAAACCACACATTAAAGTATAATTAGCCACTAATCACATTCTAAGGTGTTACAATCTTCCCCCGTTAAAGAAATTCGTTCCCGAATTTAAAAATATAGCCACGCGTACCTTCAAAGAGATGAGGGAAATTCTTCCACATCTCGCCCTCGGCCTCCTAAGTGATCTCTTCACCATTTGGGCTGCGCCAAAGCACCTTCACCGATGGCAAGACCTTTGATCGAAGTTTCTTCACCTGCCGGTCCAATATCACTGCTGGCTGCTCGGTGAACGAAAGATCGCGCTCGAGCTGAACGGTCTGATACTGATTCATGTGTGAAGGGTCATGTAGGTATCTGCGAAGCATCGACGCATGGAATACGGGGTGAACATCCGGAAATTCGGGTGGAAGAGCCAAACGATATGCAACTGTGCCCACACGCTCGAGGATCTCGAAGGAACCTATAAATCTGGGGTTAAGCTTCCCCTTCGTCCAAATCTCATCACGCCCTTCATCGGAGAGACCCTCAGAAAAACGTGATCTCCAACTGCGAACTCTAATCTGCGACGGCGTCTATAAGCATACGATTTCTGCCTGCTCTGAGCTGTCCTCATCCTATTCCGAATCAACTGTATCTTCTTGGTCGTCTCCTGTACGATCTGCGGTCCCAAAATACCGCTCTCACTGAGCTTTGTCCAACAGACGGGCGATCTACATCTCCTCCCATACAAGGCCTCGAAAGGTGCCATCTGAATAGTATCCTGGAAACTATTATTGTAGGAGAACTTCACCAAGGGTAAATGATGATCCCAGCTACCACAAAAGTCTAAAACGCACGCTCGGAGTATGTCCTCGAGAGTCTGAATAGTCCACTCTGACTGGCTGTCGGTCTGCGGATGAAACGCTGTGCTGAAACTCAAGCGGGTGACCAAAGCCTCTTGAAGCCTCTGTCATAGTCGACTGGTAAACTGGGTGCCTCGGTCTGACACAATACACGTCGGGACTCCATGCAACCGTATGATCTCGTCGATGTATATGTGGGCATACTGAGCAAATCCGAAAGTGGTCTTCACCAGCAGGAAGTGAGCCGCTTTCATCAATCAATCCACGATCACCCAAATGGAGTCATACCCTCTACTAGTCCAGGGTAGACCCACAATGAAGTCCATAGAAATTTGCTCCCATTTCCACTCCGGAATGGGTAACGGCTGTTGCTCTCCCGCGGGCCTCTGGTGCTCGGCCTTGACTTGCTGACAAGTCAGGCATCTCGACACGAAGTCTGTGATGTCCCTCTTCATCCCGTCCCACCAGTAAACATCTCTCATATCATGGTACATCTTGGTGGAACCCGGATCAACACTGTACACCGATCGAGATGCCTCCTCAAGAATCTCACGCCGCAGTCCCTCAGCATCTGGTACGCACAGTCTAGTCCCAAATCGTAATATCCCCTGATCATCAATCACGAACTCAGAAAATCTGCCCTGTCCAATCTGTGCCATCATCTCTGAACAACGGTCATCATTGTACTGTGCCTCATGTATACAGTCAAGCAACTATGGGCGTGCACGAACACGCGCAAGCTGTCCCCCGATCGGAGTGAACTCAAACAGCACTCGGCTATCGCATAAAATCTGCCAATCTGCCGACGACTGCCTCTGCACTGCGCTCAAGCAAGATAGACTACCCCCGAGCCTCCTACTCAAAGCATCTGCCACTACATTTGCCTTTCCCGGGTGGTAAAGGATCTCATAATCGTAGTCCTTCACTAACTCCATCCAACGTTGTTGTCTCAGATTCAGGTCTCGCTGCTGAAATATGTACTTCAAGCTCTTATGATCAGTGAATATCTGGTACGACTTGCCGTATATATAATGTCTCTTGATCTTGAGTGCAAAGACCACTGCAGCCATCTCCAAATCGTGAGTGGGGTAGTTCTGTTCATGTTTCTTCAGCTGCCGAGAAGCATACGCGATCACCCTGTCGTGCTGCATCAATACGCACCCCAGCCCCACTCGAGAAGCATCACAATAGACCACAAATCCGCCCGATCCCGAAGGTAATGATAACACCGGCGCCGTAGTCAAACGAGTCTGCAACTGCTGAAAGCTATGCTCACACGACTCTGTCCAATCAAAAGGAACTCTCTTCCCGGTCAACCCGGTCAACGGTGCAGCAATACGGGAGAAGTCATGTACAAATCGTCGGTAGTAGCCAGCCAGTCCTAAGAAACTGCGGATCTCCCTAACTGATGTCGGTCTGGGCCAATGACGAACGGCCTCTATCTTCTTCGGGTCCACACATATACCATCTCTTGTAATCACGTGACCCAAGAAATCTACGCTGTTAAGCCAAAACGCGCACTTGGAGAATTTTGCAAACAGCTGGTGCTCCCTCAAGGTCTGCAATGTGATCAGCAGGTGCTGCTCGTGCTCCTCTCGGCTCCGGGAATACACCAAAATGTCGTCAATGAATACGGTGATGAAAAGATCAAGATACGGCCTGAAGACACGGTTCATCAAATCCATAAATGCTGCTGGGGCGTTGGTGAGTTCGAACGACATCACCAAAAACTCATAGTGGCTGGAACGCGTGCGAAAAGCCGTCCTCGGAATATCCTCCTGTCGAACCCGCAACTGATGGTAACCTAATCGCAAGTCGATCCTCGAAAAGTATCCTGCACCCTGAAGCTGGTCGAACAAGTCATCGATGCCTGGTAACGGATATATGTTCCTCACGGTAACCCTGTTTAGCTGGCGGTAGTCAATACACAAGCGCAAACTGCCGTCCTTCTTCTTGACAAACAGGACTGGAGCACCCCAAGGAGACACACTGGGTCGAATAAGCCCCTTATCCAGCAAATCTTGCAACTGACCTTGCAACTCTCTAAGCTCCGCCGGGGCCATCCGATAAGGCGGTATGGAAATAGGCCCCGTGCCGGGAATCAAGTCAATGCAGAAAACAATATCGCGCTCTGGCGGTAGACCAGGATGATCGTCAGGGAAAACATCAGGGAACTCACTCACAATCGGAACCTGGTCCAACGGAACCTCTGTAGGTCTAGTATCGCAAACATAAGATAGAAATCCCTGACATCCCTTCCTCAAAAGCTGTCCCGCGCGAAGAGAAGAAATCAAACTGTGAGGGGCGGTACCACGGTCCCCCTGCACAACAAAAACCGACTCGCCGGGAAAACAAAACCTAACTGTTTTCTCGCGGCAGTCCACAGACGCATAGCACGTGGCTAAACAATCCATGCCCATAAGAACGTCAAAGTCCAACATCTCAAGAAGGATCAAGTCGACAGGCAACTCTCTCTCGCCATAACTGACAACACACGATCGGTACACGTGTCTAGCAATAAACGACTCGCCCACAGGAGTGGTCACAGCAAGCGGCTGATCAAGCAAACCAGACTCTCTACCCAAACTCGGCACGAAGTGTGTGGAAACGTACGAGTGCGTGGATCCCGGATCAAATAACACGTATGCGTCAACAAAACATACTGAAAGGGTACCTGAGACCACTGCATTGGACGCCTGCGCGTCCTGATGCGTCAAAGCAAAAACCCGTGCCTGTCCTCTACCTGCGACTGGCGGTCGCCTACTAGCAGCTGGCTGTCCTCTGCCGACAGCCGGCTGTCCTCTGCCTCGGCCACCTCGTCCTCTATGAGCAAACCCTCCTCGAACACGACCTCTCTGTGCATGAGTCTGACGTGGAGCAACAGTGGGTATAATAGGCAATGCTCTCTGGGGTGGAGAAGGTGGAAATGTGACATGTGGTACGGCTGCCTCACCCTCACGTGGCTCCGGACAATCTCGAACATGATGATAAGTACTCCCGCATCAAAAATATCTAGATGGTGCCGGCTGACCATCCTGGGGATAAGAGCTGAACAACCGGCCTCGCTCCAAATCTCTACCACCTGCAAGGTGTCTGTCGCGATGCCTAAATGGCTATCTCTGTACCGGTGTATCAGTATGAACTCTCTTCGGCTCTTGGACTACCAAAGTCTCAGCAAGGCGCTCCTCGACTAATAAGGCCGCATCTACAGCTGCTGCATAGGTCCCGCAATGCTGTTTGCTGATCGCAAGAAACAACGGGGTAAGCAAGCCTCGAACAAACCTCTTGACTCGCATCTCCTCAGTAGCCACTAAATATGGGGCATAAACAGATAGCTCGGTGAACAGTACGTCGTACTCTGCCACTGTCATCTCCGGAGTCTGACGTAAAGACTCGAACCTGCGTGCTCTAGAATCTCTGACATTCTGTGGAAGGAAGTAGGTAAGGAACACCGTCACGAACTCAATCCAGGTCATAGGAGGAAGACCTGTTGCTCTGCCCATCTCTACCGACTCACACCACTTCTGCGCAAGACCTTTCAGGAGAAAGTTCACGAACTCCACCCATCTCGCATCTGAGCATCTGAGTGAACGACATATCCGAGCCATCCTATCAATAAATGACTGTGGGTCCTCGGCTGCATCGGTGCCTGTGAAAACCGGAGGCTTCAGCCTCATAAATTCAGATAGCGATACTGTAATAACCTCTGTAGCTGCAGGGGCAACTGCCTGAACTGTAGGTACCATCGCGGTCCCCGTAACTGGTGGAACTACCTCTGGTCGCTGCGCTCGAAGTGTCTCAACTAACGACCCTATCATCTGGCGCATATCCTGCATACCGGCCCCTAGCATGGCGATCTGGTCTGTCGAAGGAGGATCAGTCTTCTCTGGTACAACGGGTGTACTACCCGGGTCAGTCCTCATCTCAGACGAGTCAACTCTAATCTCGGCTCTCGCGGTCGCTCTCTGCGCCCTCGTAGTCTTTGGCGGCATAATAGCTGAAAGGAAAGTAGGATTCGATAAGGATACGGAAATCGAATCACAAGAATGCATATAATCTTGAAGGAATTTCAATCAATAAGTCCTAAGATTACTTAGGCGGAGTACCGTGTCGTGAGTATGCCGCGGAACATACACACGCTATGCCACTTTGCTTCAGCTACCTACTCCATCATACCAAGGTCATCCTACACTCCGAAAGGTAAAACCTACGCTCTGATACCAACTTTGTCACGACCCAAAGTTTGGCCCGTGACCGGCACTTAACCTCGTAACGTCTACAGGTGTAACGCGACTAAGTAAGCCGAAACCCAGAAATCAAAACCATTAAAACTAGTGGGTGTTGAAAACATTTATTAAAACATTTGGAAATCTCAAGTAAACATCTTTCAAGTTTAAATTATTTTATTCAAAATTTTGGCAGCACCTCCTTTGTAAAAACCAGCCCCGAAATCGGGTACAAGACATGATATAAGTAAAATGACATACAATAAGAATAAAGAATCCCCAAACGGGAGCAATCACACCCAACGGCGGAAACAATCACCACAAGAATAATATATGACGCCGTAGCGAAGAAATGAGCAATATAAATGAAAAACATCATAAAAGATTAAGCTGCATGAATAAAGTCGGATCACACGAGCTCGACACCAGAGTACAAAATAATATACAACAACATCCTCACAACGGGTCTCTAAGTCAATACAAGAAATAGTAGATGGAGAGTACTAGATACAATAGTGTGTACAACTGGAAAATAAACGGAGACCACAAAACCCACCTATAAGCAAAGGGCTCACACGCCAACTGCAGTGGTATCCGTAGCAAAAAGATACAAGGAAGTGGCCCTGCCGCAACTACTCCGAGGGGCAACCTGCGAACACTGTGGCACAACGGGGGTGAGTTGCTAACTCGTGAATAGTAGATAACATATAAAGGTAATCGCGAGTATGCACGCACTGCGATACTCTAACATGTACAATCAGATAACATCTAAATGATGAGCTGGGTACGCAATAATCATGCATAACAAGTGCAATCTAATAACATCTATATGATGAGCAGGGTATGCAATAATCATGCCAAAGTACTCTATCAGGTACTACGACTACAGGATACGATGCAATACAATGAATGCTGAGCATGGGATAAAATATCATCTACACGGAATATCAACGTGGAAGAATACCCGGTGTTCATCAAATACACCCAAATCCCAGTAAAACTCAGACGCCGTCACCCTATACGGCCCTCGATCCTGTAAATCTCATAGAAGTGGGGTGCCCAACATTGGCACCCAAAAACATCATGAAATACTCGTGTCCAGCAGCGACACGCAAATCCTCATCTATCGGGCTCCGTCAGTCCGGATCGGCCCATGGGCTCCGTCTGCGGAATTGGCCCTTGGCCCCGGCAGTACGGGTCATTCCGTATCCATCTCTCGACTCTGGTCAGTTTCCTCCGGATAACCTCCAAGTCCAACCAATCACCGGTAGGTAGTAGTCCCTCTGCCAGGCTCACCGTCTACTGCACAGCGATCCGTTCTCGCCCCGGGGTACCATACTGGGTCCACAATGTACCCGCAATCGGCCTCATCCAGCTCCTCGATTCGGGTTCACATGTCACACGTTTCAGAACCGAGAAAACGCATGGCGGACGCACAGAAATATCATATCAAGAGAAACCGGGTTTTCAAAACAATGCATGTTTTCTTAAAATACTACCACGGTTCTCAAATCCAGAAATCACATGAATCCAAAACTCAATGCGTAAATCCATGCAATGTGTCGTATGCCACTAAGAGTAAAAAGGGAAAACAACTCTTTTAAATGGATCCAGTTTTGAAAATGTCTTATGCGATCCCCACTTTCTAGAAATCAAGCCAGTATCATCCATGAATGTGAAATATGTATGTATGTAGGTATGGATGTGCATGTGGATATATACGCAAGTATAGATATATCAATGTATGTGTGCACCAATATGGAAATACAATGTGTATGCGAAATATGCGGCAGAAACATGTCTAATCATCAATGATGCGGTAATCAAAATGATGTATGGTTTGTAGCAACCCTATAGTGCGAGTGTCATGGCAATCACTAACGGTGTGAGTGTAACATACAAATAGTGCTCGTGCAGCTTGAACCGTTAGTGACAGTGAGGTATTACATAGCTACTATGTCTATATGCAACAAAATGGGTACGCTATAATACTACATGTGCACAAGCAATATATATATATAAATATATATGCGACTACAATATCCTATCACGCCCTGACGCTTAACGCCATACGGGCGATTTCCCCGTAGATGTTAAATCTACTCACCGTGGTCTCGTGCTAAGTGTAGCCGACTACTTGTTTTCCCTTCTTTGCGGCGTCCGAGGTACCCGCCTGCGAACCTAGAAATTACACAAAGAATACACATAAGCTAAAATTCTGCAAAAACGCGATATTAAAACCAAACGAGAAACTCGCGTCGCGAACTAAACGCGTGTGTATACGTAACGTTTATGCATACGCCAAAACCCAACGCGGCACGCTGTGGCACACAGCGACACGCTGTGACACACAGCAAACCAAATCAACTCGTATCGTACGTGTCGCGCAAGTCCCGCTACGCAAATAATAGGTAAACAGGTCCCAGATTTAATCTGGAGCAGAAAAAAGAAAATCAAACAAGACCAAACCCCTCACAATACCTACATACAACTACCTGCAAAAATCAAACAAATTCCCAAGCAATGGGCCGGCGGCTAGGGGTATGGTATCGGCCCAAAACCGGTGGAAGGGGTCCAGGTTTCTACACTATGATCCTAGCACAATTCATAGCCTTGTGTATATGTTTGCTTACAGAGATTTCTACCCTAAATACAACAGATTCTATGTATCATAAAGTTTAGTTTAAAACCGTTTTAAAACACTTAGCTTGCAACAATAGGGGTGTACAAGTGATATTAGGTGAAATTACTTGACTTAAGTGATACCACCAGCACAAATTAGAGCTAATCTAACCCTAAAAACCCTGATTTACCCTACTCTCCAACTAAACCATCAATTTATCGTCAAAGTCCACAAAACACTAAAACTAACCCAAACTCTCCCAGATTTCTACCTGCAAACAATTAGAGAAAGTAAATAATACCAAACCCAGACAAACACTCACAGACACCACCAACCAAAACACCAATACCCAACTGCACCGGGAGGCCGGCGACACCGGAATCATGGGGGTGGTCGCCGGATTTTGGGGAGGGGAACGGGCTCGAAATCCAACACAAAATTGTATAAAGCCTGCACACTACACTGTAGGTATTTGCTAAGCTAGAAAAAGATCACAGTTGTAGCAGATCACCAATATCCTACAGTTTGCTTCTAAACCGTATTTTAAAAGTTCAAATTTTAGACTTTAAGGTGATTTAGCTAAATCTAGTGATACTACTAGGTTAACACAGCACTAATAATACCTACCTAAGTTAATTAAGCCATAAAAACTCTAACTTGGCCAAAAACCCACTTAAACTACAAACTAGCACTAAAAACACATATTAAACACTAACCGAAGCTAAATAACATATAAGCTTAGCAAGAAGGAGTTGAGTTTAGAGATAATACCCCACTAGATCCTAGGATGCAGGAAGAAGAGGAGAAGAAAAAGAGGAGGGAAGAGAATGTGTGCTATTGCCGTTGTGTTGAACATGTGTGTGTGTGTGAGTGAGAGGGAGAGGGATGTGAGAAAGAGAGTGTGAGTGTTTGAAAAGAAATGAGAGGTATGAGAGTCAAACCCCCCCTCTCTCCTCATTAAATGCAAGCATGCTCAAGCCATCATGCCCTCTTTCTCTCTCTCTCCAAGTCAACCCACAAAGCAAAAATTCATTTTCTTTTTTTTAAAAGAGAAAAACTAATACACTTAAAGAAATTCAAATTAACTTAATGATATGGGTTAGTCCATGTCATGACCTGATATTTGGCCCGTAACCGGCACTTAAACTACGTAACGTCTACAGGCGTACGCAACTTAAGTAAGCCGAAACCCAGAAATCTAAACCACCCAAAACTGGATCGACGGAGAAAAACATAGTTTTACACATTCGGAAATTTTCAAGTAAAAATCTTTAAGTTTAGTTTTCGTTCTTAAAAATTTCGGCAGCACCTCCTTTGTAAAAACTAGCCCCGAAAACGGGTACAATATAGATAATATATAAGGCATCCCAAACGGGAGCAAATCACGCCCAAAGACAGAGACAACCACTACAAATATAAATACGACGCCGAAGCGAAGAAATATAAAAGAAAACTGCATAAAGAAGTAAACTTTTCACAAAACCGGCTCCCACGAGCTCGGCATCCAAAGTCACCAAATAATACAACACTGAATCCTCTCAAGTCGCCTCTAAGTCATATACAAGCAATGGTAGATGGAGAATACTAGATCCAACAAAAAAATATACAATGTACAAACAGATAACCGCAAACCCATCTAAAAGCAAAGGCCTCACAGCCAAATATAGCGGTATCCGCAAAAGTAGAGATGAAAAGACGCCCTGCCGCGACTACTCTGAGGGTATGTCCTGCAAAACACTGTGGCACAACGGGGGTGAGTTTCCAACTCGTGAATAGTAATCAACATCATACTTTAATCGCAGGTATGCATGAATAGCAATTAATGTATCACAAGTGATCCGATAGCATAAGCATGACAACATGAATATGCAACAATCATGTAAAGGTACATCATCAGAGTACTACAACTACAGGAAGTAATGCATATCAAAAATAATCCTGAGTGTGTGGGATGATATAATAAAATCTCATGAAAAATCGTCAGCATGGAAAAACACCAGTGCCCCTCACTGACACATCAAATCCCAAATCCTTAGGCACCGCATCCACAGATCGGCCCTCACATCCTGTAAGTCTCATGGAACCTGAGTGTCAAACATCGACACCCGAAACATCATGAAAACATATACCTGTGTGTGTGTGTGTGTGTAAGTATGAGGATGTCTAACACCGACACTCGAAACATCATGAAACTTGTGTCTAGCATCGACACGTAAATCGCCATAACTCAAGCGATGTCACCACGACTGGCCCTGACAATATGTCATACATCACTCCGGTCGGTATCCCCACGATAACCGCCAAGTCCAAATACAATCACCGGTAGGTACTTGCCCACCTTCCAGGCTAATCGTCTGTACCACGAACATCTTGCCGAGGGGAACCGTAACGGGCTCCACCTTGTACCCGCACACGGCCCACTCACTCCTCGCACCGGGTATATATAACAAGTCTCAGAACCGAGAAATCTCATGGCGGACGCATCAAAATATCATATCAAGAGAAACCGGGTTTTCAAACAATACATAGTTTCTTGAAAATACCCCCACGGTTCTCAAATCCATAAATCATATGAAATCCATACCTCAATGCATAAAATCCATATAAAACTGATATATGCAACACAAAACATCAATACGAGCATAAAAAGGGAAAACCGCTCTTTTAAATGATTCTAGCTTTAAAATATATCTTGCGGTTCCCAAAATCCTCCGAAAAACAAGTGCAACATCATATGAGGTGTACATGTATGTGTAGCAAGGTTTAAGTATCTACATGTAAGCAAGTATGTATAATGCATTTCATAAGCACAATAATCCACGACTCGATATCACATGTCAAAACAATACCACTTAGGGTATATACAACTATAGCGAAAATATGCGGGTGTATATATCAGTATGTGTGCATGATGTACATACAGCTGTAATCGAATATGTGGGTGTACATGTCAATATGTATGCAAGATGTACAAGTAGCTATAGTAAAGTATACGTGAAATGGATTAAGAGATACTACCTTAACTATACTTGTCCAATACAGTATCACGTATGTAGGTGTCAACAATCTCTCATATGCACAATGGGATAAGGGCCACTGCCTCAATTATCCCTCTCCACTACCATAATACGTATGTATATGGGTTGTGCGTGTCATGGTAATTACTGACGGTGTGTGTGTAGCATACAATTTAGTGCTCGTGCAACATGAACCGTCAGTAATGTGTTATATCTAAGGGTACAAGTCAAGGTACAACAGATAATACTATGCAATGACGTTCATATGAAATTAACTAATATGCAATAATATGCAGCTATCCTATCATATCAGCCCCGGCGCATAACGTCATACGGGCGATTTCCCCGTAGATGTTAAATCTACTCACCGAATGGTCTCGAGCTATGAAAATCCGATAACCTGCTTCCCTTTGTTCGCAGCGTCAGAAGTCCCCGCTTGCGACGCTATAAATTCACAAACACATAAACAGTGCAATGAATCTCAGAAATCGACTAAAATAACGTAAAACTACGTTTTAAAACAACGTACCAACACTAAACTAACTCACAAGCGTGCATCTAGTGGATAATGCGCGTGACGATAAAACGAAACTAACTCAAGTGCAGCAACTGCACCAGAACACGACTCGTGTTGGATTACGTAACACGCGGATTCAAAACACTATATATAGGAAAATGATCCCAGATTTTTCATACTGCAATTACTAAACAATTAACCAGTACCAAATACCCCCAAACCACAGCAGACAACTACCCATAAAAACCAAACCCCAACACCTCCCTCAATAGCCGGCGTCGCCGGAATTCGTCAAAGGGGTCGCCGGCCGAAGCCGGTGGGGTGGTGCTCGGGTTTCAAGTGGTGCTCCAGGGTCACTAGTACTTCACCAAAATTTTGTTTAGTTACCCAGTAAAAATTCCAGGTCAGAGCAGATCCCAGAAATTCAAAAAGACACTAAAGAATACGATATTGCACTAATCGATATCTAACGTGTTCTAAAAATTAACCAACGAGCTACCCATCATAAAAACGCTTAATTAACAGATTAGGGATTATACCTAACAACCCTTGCTCTCAAGATCCAAGCTTTCCTAGATCCAAGTGATCAAGAAGCAAAAACCAAGACATGATGTAATATTGTGATTTATTTTGGAAATTTTGGGGATTTATTGTGCTAGGATTGTTGAAAATGGTGAAGGAAGTGATCAAGGGCAGAAGAATGAAGAAGAATTCGGCCAAGGGTGGAAGGGGAGGGTTTGTGTCGAATTTCCTAGCTATTTCTCATCAATAAATGCACATAAATGCATTCACATGCACATGCATGCACCTCATTCATTCTTTTCTTTTTCTTTAAATTTTAAATCCTAATTTCCAAACAAATATCTATATATTAAGAGAAGGGTTTTATTAACTCGACATGATTGTAGAAAAGATCACTTAAGAGAAATTTCCCAAAATGTGAATACCGCATTAAAATAATATTAAAATTGGGAAAAATTCTAATTGAACCAAAACGTTCTATATACCCTAAAACGAAAAAATTCGCATAAGGATTTCTAAAACGTTACAATCTCCCCCGTTATAGAAATTCGGTCCCGGAATTAAAATTTCATACTAAGCGTACCGTCAAAGAGATGAGGGAAAATCTTCCGCATCTCGCTCTCGGCCTCCGACAAGTGATCTCCTAACTAGTAGGGCTACGCCAAAGAACCTTCACAGATGGCAAGACCTTTGACCGAAGTTTCTTCACCTGCCGATCCAAAATAACTACCGCCTGCTCGGTGAACAAAAGATCGCGCTCAAGCTGAACGGTCTCGTACTGAATCATGTGAGAAGGATCATGAAGGTATCTACGAAGCATCGACACATGAAAAACAAGATGAACATCCGGAAAACTGGGCAGGAGCGCCAAACGATACGCAACGAAACCCACTCGCTCAAGGATCTCGAAAGGACCTATAAATCTGGGACTGAGCTTCCCCCTCTTCCCAAATCGCATAACGCCTTTCATCGGAGAAATCCTCAAGAATACATGATCCCCCACTGCGAACTCAAGTCTGCGACGACGGCGGTCGGTATAAGACTTCTGTCTGCACTGGGCTGCTCTCATCCTGTCCTGAATCAGCTGGATCTTCTCCGTAGTCTTCTAAACTAGCTGGGGTCCCAAAACCAGACTCTCACTAAGTTCGGTCCAACAGACTGGCGATCGACACTTCCTACCATATAAAGCCTCAAAAGGTGCCATCTGAATAGTCTCCTGAAAGCTATTGTTGTAGGAGAACTCAATCAACGGCAAGTGACGATCCCAACTGCCACCAAAATCAAGCACACTTGCACGGAGCATATCCTCCAGAGTCTGTATAGTCCGCTCCGACTGACCATCAGTCTGTGGATGAAAAGCGGTGCTAAAACTCAACCGGGTACCCAAAGCTTCCTGGAGCTTCTGCCAAAGAAGGTTAGTAAACTGGGGGCCTCTGTCGGATACTATGCATGTGGGAACACCGTGCAAACGCACAATCTCATCTATATACAGCTGAGCGTACTGAGCATAACCGAAAGTAGTCTTCACTGGAAGGAAGTGAGCCGCTTTCGTCAACCGGTCAACAATCGCCCATATGGAGTCATACCTTCTACTTGTCCTGGGTAGACCCACAATGAAGTCCATGGAAATCTGCTCCCATTTCCACTCCGGAACGGGTAAAGGCTGCAACTCTCCAGCCGGTCTTTGATGCTCAGCCTTGACTTGCTGACAAGTCAGGCACCTCGAAACGAAGTCCGAAATATCGCGTTTCATCCCTTCCCACCAGTAAAAGTCTCTCAAATCACGGTACATCTTGGTGGAACCTGGATGAACGCTAAAGGCCGACTGATGTGCCTGCTCTAGGATCTCGTGTCTCAACACATTAGTATCTGGTACACACAAGCGAGTCCCGCATCGTAGCACACCCTGGTCATCAATCTTGAACTCCGAAACTGTACCCTGTCGAACAAGCTCAAGAATCTCGGACAAACGGGCATCACTGGGTTGCGCCTTACGGTTATGATCAAAAAGTAGCGGACGGGCACGGACATAAGCAAACTGTCCCCCAGTGGAGGTGAACTCGAACTGCACTCTACCATCACACAAGAGCTGCCAATCTGCAGAAGACTGATGCTGAACTGCGCTCAACTGGGACAAGCTACCCCCGGGCCTACGACTCAAAGCATCAGCTACCACATTCGCCTTGCCCGGGTCATAAAGGATCTTACAATCATAATCCATCACTAGCTCCATCCATCGGCGCTGTCTCAGATTCAGATCACGCTGCTGGAATATGTACTTCAAGCTCTTGTGATCTGACACGACTTCCCGTACAAGTAGTGTCTCCAAATCTTCAACGCAAAGACCACCGCGGCCATCTCAAGATCATGATGGGGTAATTCTGTTCGTGCTTCTTCAGCTGCCTAGAAGCATAAGCAATCACTCTATCGCGCTGCATCAAAACACAACCGAGCCCCACTCGAGAAGCATCACAATAGACAACATAGCCGCCCGATGCAGAAGGTAAAGAAAGAACTGGTGCTGTCGTCTACCGAGTCTTCAACTACTGAAAACTCTGCTCGCACGCATCAGTCCAAAGAAAAGGAACTCTCTTCTGGGTCAGTCCAGTCAGCGGTGCAGCGATACTCGAGAAATCCTACACAAAACAGCGATAATAACCAGCTAAGCCCAAAAAGTTGAGGACCTTAGTCACCGATAAAGGTCTGGGCCAAAGCTGTACAGCCTCGATCTTTCTCGGGTCAACAAGAATACCATCACCAGTCACCACATGACCCAAGAAGTCAACACTATCAAGCCAAAATGCGCACTTTGAGAATTTAGCATACAGCTGGTGCTCTCTCAAAATCTGCAAAGCAATCCTCAAGTGCTGCTCATGCTTCTCGCGACTCCTAGAGTAGACCAGTATGTCATCAATAAACACTATAATAAACTGGTAGAGGAACGACCTAAAAATCTGGTTCATCAGATCCATGAACACTGCTGGCGCATTGGTGAGTCCGAACGACATCACCAAAAACTCATAGTGCCCATAGCGCGTACGAAAAGCAGTCTTCGGAATGTCATCATTCCGAACCCGCAACTGATGATAACCCGAACGTAAATCAATCTTAGAAAAATGTTTCGCACCCTGGAGCTGATCAAATAAATCGTCAATGCGAGGTAAAGGATACTTGTTCTGCACCGTAACTCGGTTCAATTGACGATAATCCACACACAGCCTCAAACTGTCGTCCTTCTTCTTGACGAACAGAACAGGAGCTCCCCACGGCGAAACACTCGGACGCACAAGTCCCATATCAAGCAACTCTTGCAATTGACATTTCAGCTCTCTAAGCTCTGCCGGAGCCATCCGATAAGGCGGTATAGAAATAGGCTCCGTGCCAGGAATCAGATCAATGTAGAACTCAATATCGCGCTCTAGCGGCAACCCAGGTAACTCATCGGGAAAGACGTCGGGAAACTCTCGCACGGTAGAAACCTGGTCCATCGACTCTACTGTGGCTCTAGTATCATGAATGAAAGCCAAGAATCCCTGACATCCCCTCCTCAAAAGCCAGCTATCGCAAACGACAGAAATCAAACTATGAGGGGCGGCACCACGGTCCCCCTGCACAACAAATACTGACTCGTCGGGAAAAAAAACCCAACTGTCTTCTCGCGGCAGTCCACGGACGCGTAGCAAGTAGCTAGCCAGTCCATGCCCAGTAGAACGTCAAAGTCCAACATCTCAAGAAGGATCAAGTCGACGGACAAATCTCTGTCTCGTATACGGACAGCACATGACCGGAACACGTGTCGTGCAACAAACGACTCTCCCACAGGAGTAGTCACGACAAGCGGCTGATCTAGCAAACATGACTCTCGGCCTAACCTCGGCATGAAGTGCGTAGAAACAAACGAATGCATAGATCTCGGATCGAAAAGAACATGTGCATCATAAGAACATACAAAAAGGGTATCTGAAACCACAGCATTGGACGCCTGAGCGTCCTGGTGAGTTAAGGCAAAAACCCGAGCCTGTCCTCTACCGGCTACTGGCTGTCCTCTGCCTCCGCCACCTCGTCCTCTCGGCACAAAACCACCGCGACCACGACCTCTCTGAGCAGGAGTCTGACGTGGCGCAACCACAGGAATAAGAGGCAACGCTCTCTGAGGCGGAGAAGTTGGTAAGGTAACCTGGGGTACTGTTGGCCCTCTCTGATGCACCACGGTACAATCCCTCACTAGGTGCTGTAAACTGCCACATCCAAAACACCCTCGTGTCGACTGCTGACCCTCTTGGGAAAAAGTACTGAACAACTGGCCACGTCCCACGACTCTGCTACTCCCAGTGTCTGATCGAACTCTGTCTCGGGATCTAAACCTCTGTTTCCTGGCTGATATACCAGTACGAGCCCTCTTCGGTTCCGAAACAACCGATGACTCAGATAGACGCTCCTCCACTAATAGGGCTGCATCCACAGCTGCCGCATACGTGTCGCAATGCTGAATGCTGATGGATAGGAGCAACTGGGTAAGTAGGCCTCGAACAAACCTCTTCACCCTCATCTCCTCAGTCGCCACCAAGTACGGAGCATAAACAGACAGCTCGGTAAACAGTACATCATATTCAAACACCGTCATACCCGGAGTCTGACGTAACGACTCAACTTTGTGCGCTCGCTCATCCCTGACGCTCGGTGGAAGAAAACGGGCGAGAAACACAGTCACAAACTCAGCCCAGATCATAGGAGCAAGACCCGTGGCTCTGCCCCTCTCCAAGGACTCACACCACTTCTGGGCCAGACCCTCCAGACGAAAACTCGCGAACTCCACCCATCTCTCGTCGGAGCATCGGAGCGAACGACAAATCCTGGCCATCCGGTCGATAAACGACTGCGGATCCTCAGTAGCATCTATGCCAGTGAACACCAGAGGCCTCAGCCACATAAACTCTGTCAGTGACACGGTAATAACCTCCGGATCTGTAACTGCGACTGCCGGAACTGTAGGTACCATCGTGGTCCCTACAACGGGTGGAATAACTTCCTGCCCCTGCGCTCGAATGGCCTCTACTAAAGTCCCCATCATCTGGCGCAGGTCCTGCATACCAGCTCCAATCATAGCAATGTGCTACGGTACAACAGGCGTACCGCCCGGGTCAGTCCTCACCTCAGACGAGTCAACTCTGACCTCGGCCCTCGCGGCTGCTCTCTGTTCCCTCATAGTCTTCGGCGACATATAGGCTCGAAATTGGAACAAGATTCGATAAGGAAACATGAATCGAATCACAAAGATGTATATCATCACGGAGGGAAATCAAACAATAAGTCCTAAGATCACTTAGGCGGAGTACCTTGTCGTAAGTATGCAGGGGAACATACACACGCTACGTCACTCTGCTTAAGCTACCTACTCCATCGTACCAAGGTCATCCTACACTCCGAAAGGTAAAACCTAGCGCTCTGATACCAACTTTATCACGACCCGATATTTGGCCCGTAACCGGCACTTAAACTACATAACGTCTACAGGCGTACGCAACTTAAGTAAGCCGAAACCCAGAAATCTAAACCACCCAAAACTAGATCAACGGAGAAAACATAGTTTTACACATTCGGAAATTTTCAAGTAAAAATCTTTAAGTTTAGTTTTCGTTCTTAAAAATTTCGGCAGCACCTCCTTTGTAAAAACTAGCCCCGAAAACGGGTACAACATAGATAATATATAAGGCATCCCAAACGAGAGCAAATCACGCCAAACGGCGGAGACAATGTAACATTTCAAAAAAGATAAAATGTTAATTTTGGGAATTTTTATAATTTAATATTATTTTATTGAATATTTTAATATTTTGGAATTATTAAATACAAATAAATGGGGAAAAATTTTGGAAAATTCTAAAATAGGGTAAATTAGAGAATTATGACATTTTAAAGTTTTTGTGATTAATTTGACACTAATTTAGTACTAATCGCGATTAAAAATCGCTAATCGGTTTTTAGCTTTTTGTGCAACACATGCACATATCACTTTTTCACACTTGTGCATTTTCTTTCCATGCTTTTCATTTGGGTTTACTATTTGAGTGAGAAGGGTTTTAAAAGGAAAAAGAAAAGGAAAAGAATAAAGAAATGGGTAGTTGGTGAGAGAGAGAGGTATGGGCTTTATTGACTAAGGACTTAACCATTTCTTCCCTCATTTCCCTCCCTCTTCTCCCTTCTCCTGCTGCTGCTCCTGCACCTCCTTTCCCTCCCCTCTTCAAGCTCCAAAACACCTCTAAAACAACCCCAAAACCCAATCTCTATTTCATTAAATGTGTGCACAATCCCTAGATCTACACTTGGTGCTAAAGAAGCAAGGATTTTGGCCACTAGGGGCAACTCAAGAAAATTCTTGAGTTGCCAAATGAGGTATTTTCTGGACCTTAAACTTAGTTTATCCATTTCCTTTACCCTCATATTAAGATCGAATCGATATTGTGTGATATTGTGGACTTGTGGATAACCTAGTTAGGGTTGTGATGATTTATGGGTTGTAATATGGAATTGAGGTCAGTAGAGGTTATACCATCACCCTAGTGTATGAATTGGAAATCCAAAACCTGAAGCTTAAACCATAATACGGATTTTAGAAACCGATATCGGGGAATTTATGAAATCTGTGAAGGGTATATTGAATCTGCTATCACCCGAGACACCCTAAATTAAAATTGATTGGACAGTGACACGTGCAGGCACCCAGGAAGCTAACCCCAAGACCCTAGCTCCCACTTCTTCTTCCCGACCGCCAATTTATCCCCATTGGCCGCAAATTGCGGCCTGGGTCCACCATTTTGGCTCGTATTGGTTCTGTAGCTCCTACATGTTCATGTTAGACCCCTGGTATATATAGATTTGTATAAAGTGACCTAGGGTAAAATCTGGGACATATTTCCTAAGTTGCTGTTTTAGATTCAGGTTTCCGTATTCCGTATTTTTAATTCTGCAATTGTGGATTGTGTTTTGCCTCGACTATTTGGCGTTTATACGACGATATAGAGGATGTGTTGATGGTTTTGAAGGCGTGCCATGGGTTTTAACCTATAGGCCTCTTATCGTATCATTTTGGATTTCATGTGCCGTTTTAGCTTTGATTTGGTTTTAATGCGCATATACGATATTTTGATGTGTAGGTACCCCATGAAGACTTCGGGACGACAAGCAAGCGCGTGGCGACGTCCACAAATGAAGACGCTAGGTGAGTAGATTATATCTACTGGGGGAAGTCGGGTGGATGGCGTATAGCACCCCCGCAGTCCGTAGTTGTTATTATATATGATAGTTAGGTGTATTATGGATAGTGTAGGGTTAGAAGTGACTAGTGTAGTTTATAGTCGCGAACCCTAGAATAGAATTACACCTACACGCACACCCTTGCATATTACTTATACTGGCACTGTGTTGATGATATTGGATGACTTTGGAGATGAGTCAATGAAATTGGGCTTTGTGCCGCGAGATCGGTGATGCGATATGATTCGTATTTGGGATACGAAATGTGATTCTTGCGGGCTTGGGATGTGTGTTTACCCCCGCATGCATACTTTATTGATGGTATCGATTTATACTAGACGTAGAATAGTACCCCAGATTATATGATATGTTGATAGTGATACCTGAAGTGTGATGAGATAGTGTGATATTGACCCGTACCCAGCTATTGGGATGCCGTACGACGATTTACCGTATGAGCTTTACATTGATGATAGATCCGCACTCATGACTTGAGGATGTCATATGATATACTGTATCGTACACGATACTATTGAGGCGGAATCACCGACTATTATATCTATATATATATCGACTCAGATGTTAGGCGGTTTCCTTACCTGTAGCTCAGCTTGTTAGTTCAGCTGTATAGTTTAGTGTAGTTGTTAGATTAGATTAGACTCCTACCTATTTCAAAACTAGCGGGTCGTGGGTATTTTAAAAGACGGGTCGTGGGTATTTTAAAAGACGGGTCGTGGGTCAAGGGATCTACGGACATTTCAAAAGGCGTATCTTTTCATAAAAACACCGTAGCCCCTATTTTCAAAACCCCATGATTCGTGATATTTCAAAAGGCACCATTTGTAGGACTTATATTAGATTAATGCAGATTAGTTATAGTTGCGTCTAGATTCAGCTCCCACTTTTTTTGTGGTTCGCTTTGCATCGCATTCTTATATTATGTTTCATACTCCATTATTGATATCATGCTGTTAGGACACCAGCACCATTACCGATGTTGCGTATGTACCACGTACACTTACTTGCCGGCTCACACACATCTTCATCGGTAATTGCCATGTCACGTACACCTTAGAAAATACTATTGCTTGACATAACCTATTAGCTAATAGTTTAGACATTGTAGTTATTACCTGCTACTTCATGCATACTGATATTCATTGTTATGCCGCATTCATGGAATCTCATGCATATATTCACTATTTTACGTGTTACTGAGGTTTTGGATTTGGATTTCCGTGAGATTTTCTGGATTTGGAGGAAAACTGCAAAAACACAGATAAACATTCTCTCTTTTAAAATAAAAAGTGCGGTTTTCCCATGATGTATGAGTCGTCCACCATGAGTTTGCTGATGGATTTGGAAACCTGATTCGAGGAGACGGATGAACCGTTTCGGGTACATGGTGGACCCGGTGCGGTACCCCGGGGCAAGATGAATGTGGTGATGACGTTGAGCCTGGCAGGGGAGCACTACCGACCGGTGATTTTACCTGACGCGTCGGATATCCGGAGGATACCGTCGTGGTCTTGAGATTGATGGTAGGGGCTGGTCTGGACCGACGACGCCCTAGATTTTGTGATTGGGATACAGAGATATCGGGATATTTGGATTACGTTTTGTGCCGATGTTAGGCACTGTTTTATGCTGATTTCATTATGATACCTCATTTTAAAAATACAAAGGAAATCTCACTAAAGTATGAAAACAGTTTCTTCATTTACATGTATTATGTTCTCATGCATTCATACCTCATTCTTATGTTATATTGCTACCTGAGGCACTGACACAGGCACAGGAGATTACACTCGGGTTAGATATTTACCCTAGCCTTGTTATAGGCTGCATGTTTTATATTGAGGATTTTGTACTGATCGTTTTGACTTAGGATTATGTCTTGCGTTCGGTTTCTGCTTGTAGTTATTTTCTATCACGAGTTGGCAACTCACCCCCGTTGTGCCACAGTTCTTGCAGGTTTTGCCGTACAGGTTCCTTTGCGGCATTTCTGGCACATTGCTTCCTTGCGGGTGAATTGCATTTGGTAGGTGGTTCCTTTTGCATCAAAACCACCATTGTACTTATATTATTCTTTGTATCTAGAATTTCCATCAACCAAATTTGTTTATTGTTTCAGACTCAGACTTTAGTGATGTTTTATTTGGCCTTAGAGTCGCGCTTAGTGGTATTGCGGTTTTCATGCTTACTGTGTTTCTTTTGGATCGATCCTCGCCTTTCGGCGTTGTATATTATATTGCATGTGTGGTTGTGACCGTCAATTGACGAAGAGCTAGCTCCCGCTTGGGGATGCCTTTTATCATTGTATATATGTTATGCTTGTTGTATCCCGTTTGGGGCCAGTATTTACAAAAGAAACTCTGCCGAAATTTTTAGAAAAGACTTTACCTTTTAAAAATGCACCTTCGGCTTAGTTATTTAAAAACCTCGACTTCAAACATATTTTCCTTCACTTCTTTAAACCAGTTTTCTTCACTTACTCTTAAAATGGTTTTAGATTTCTGGGCTTTGGCTTACTTGGATTAGATGGAGTCCTATAGATTTCATATGGTTCGAGGGCCAGTCACGTGCTCTTTCGGGTCGTGACAAAGTTGGTATCAGAGCGCTAGGTTGACCTTGGTTCGAGTCTAAGTTTGACTATGTGGAGCCTAGGGCGTTTATATATATACGGAACTTAGGCTTTACCTTACGGAACTTAGACTTAGTCGAGGGGGTATTAGACCCGAACTTTCGTCGTATAGGATGACCCTTGGTTGATGGAATAGGTGACTAAAGTAGAGTGACGTACCGTTGGTATGTTCCGCGGCATACTTACGACACGCCACTCCGCTTAAGAAACCTTAGGATGTACATATTTTCGAGATCAGTGATTCTCTTTATATCCATGATTATACATCCATTTGAGATCCCCGATTCTATTAGTCCATGATCATACCTTCATTGATGCTGTTCCTTCTTATGATCGTGTATCCACTCTGGATCTGTTGTTTCCTTTCTTGCCATTGATCTGCTCTCTTCGATACTCGATTGAGGTTCCTGTCGCCATGTTTGAGCGCAGTTTGGGCTGCTGCTAGGGTTACGGTCAGTGCGAGCTCGTCTGGTACGAGGGCTGACCATTGTGTTTTCTGGTGACATGGGAACGTCTCGAGTTAGTATTGATGACTGTGACCTCAAGTGGAGGCGAGTGCTTGGTTTTGCACCGGATGATCGGGCCATTGTTAGAGCTGCCAGTTGAGAGAGGACTGTTGATGTACATCATACCTCAGAGATTATGATGTCGCCTACCGTGCAGACAGAGGGACCAGCTGTTGCTGAGATTGACGGGATGTCGCTTTCGGAGCTTACGAGCTTAGATTGTCGGAGCTTCCAGACAGATATGAGACAGATTATAGCTAGTTTACTCGATTTGAGAGACGAAGGTGATTCGTCCGATTTATGCACCGGAGCGGGCCCAGTTGAGTTGAAGATTTCCAGTGTGGAGAGTCTTACTCAGATCTAGAGCAGACCGATTCAGAGATGACCGCCAATGTGTCGTCTTTCCTGGAGGATTGAGGCGCTGTTCGGCGTGCAGGTGAATGAGCCAGTTGCCGCTGCAAATGACGAGATATCGCCCAGATGGTTGGAGCTGCTGCAGTGTGAGAATATACTTAGAGAGATGATAGCGAGAGCCAGTCACCTGAGGATGAATGACTAGGAGATTTGGTTCGTCCGTTTACCGATGCGAGGTCATCAGATAGATTGATTCCAGCTAGAGACGACTTCACGCAGATTCGTTGAGAGTCGATTGAGACGATCGAATGTCAGGAGCCCATTTTCCAAGTTTAAAGTATACGGAAAGACATGCAGGTGATTCTATGGACTCTCTAGAAGAATGAAACCCTAACTCGACTTAATGACCGTGTGAAAGCCTTTAAACCTTAGGGTTTACGGCAGTTCCGTGGCGCCATTAGTGAGGCTTGGGTTTGCCCTTCTACGGCTGGACCACCGACGCTGAGGCATGTACTCGATACTATTAAACTGTACTCAAGATGTTGATCTCTTGGGGGATTATAAGGTTCTGACGAGTCGATCGAATGTTTTGACATCATTCGGATATCATGTGATGGGATGCATTGCTTGGGAGACTCCAGATACGAGTATAGCCGTTGGAGCATAGTCCATGCAGCCACGATGAGACGAGTCCGAATCAGTCGACATTGAAGCAGAGTGAAGAAAAGAGTTCGCAAGAGATTTCGACGAGATGACGTCCCACTCCGCTGACATTAGAGATGTGATACGCACCCAGAGGCGTTGTATATGGATATATCTTCCAGAAAGAAGCGCGATAAGTATGCAGCCGTTCCGGAATATGAATTTGCTTCAGCAAGGGATGATGACTTCTGGGAAATTCGGCAGGGATGAGATTTGAGAGAGACTTCGACATGACCTTTCTGGAATACTATACGAGAAGACCTGACCCAGGAGTGGTCATATTGCGCACAACCAGCAGGCCAGAGTTAGCATTGTCGACGAGGTAGTTGACCAGATTCGGATAAAGGAACTTACCCAGATGCGTTGCGAATCGATCAAGGTCGGACGAGTATTGAGTATTCCTCCGATGGTTGGGACGTGTTCCCGAGGACCTGTTCGGCCTGACATCTTCTACAGAATGATGAAGCTACAGAGTACGCGATTTCGAGTCCGTGTGAGAGACTTCAGATTGACCGTGGCCGAGAACAGTGCAGTGCGTAGATATGCATGGCGTGACGTCATAGTGGACGACTATAGAGACAGGTGGAACCAGAGGTTCGGGCGAGATGCTGACGAGCTGTCATTGCTTCCCGTCGAGACCAGAGGTCAGATATGCTTACAGAGGCATTGGGATGCAACCAGATTCCGAGAAATATTGTGCTGAGGACACAGATGTCTATCGAGTGAGAAGAGATTATGCAGGAGAGCCAGCCTCTGTACAGTTCGGCATAGGCAAGATCGGAAGAGACCTTGAGCAGGATTCCTTCCAGGACATTGCTGCAATGATGTTTGCACCCAGGATCAGATATGTGACGTGCATTCAGAGAGCCAGAGGCCGACGCCAGTGATGGGCTGCTTCACGAGTGGTCGTGAGGATTGACCGATAGGTGACCAGAGAAGTGCCAGAACGGAATCGTCCCCGTTAGCACACCTGACAGGGCCGATGAGCCGATTGACTGCGAGATAGGTAATCCTCAGAGAAGATAAGGACCCAGAGTCAGAGGGCGCCAGACCGTGAGCAAGAGGCAAGTAGATATCTTGCGCTGCTAGCAGTGGATGCACCGACTCCTTCTCGACCTCGAAGGAGGAACTACCGACGACGGTACTATGATTTGTGATTTTGTGATTCGATTATCACGTATCCGTCATTTTGGATTTCGGTATTTTGGGCGTTCTGTTTGCATGATTTAGTTTTGATGACTGAGTTTCATGATATTTGTTTCATGCACCCACTGGATATTTATATTTTGCGCATAGTTATTACATTCGAGGTTTTCATTGTGAATTCACGCCCACCTTATACAGTGATTTGATTTACACTTCCAGCAGAGTTTTCATGCACCTTTAGTGTTTTGATATACGATTTTAGTGCACGCCAGATGCACTAAATCGGGATTCTTCGTGCATGTTACATGCACCTGATTTGGTTGCTGTCAGGCACACACGTTGCCTATGACAGATGTTTCGTGCACACCCGTTGCACCTAGATGTTGTTTTGTACACCTGTATGACACATATATGGATTTTGATTCCTTGCGCACCAGACGCATAGGATATTCTCTATGTATTGATGTCTTCGGAGCCCCGACAAATTGGAGTATTACAAAAATTGTTTTAGTATTGGGGGTTTAAATTTAAATTCGGGGACCGAATTTCTTTAAGGGGGGTAGATTGTAACATTTCAAAAAAGATAAAATGTTAATTTTGGGAATTTTTATAATTTAATATTATTTTATTGAATATTTTAATATTTTGGAATTATTAAATAAAAATAAATGGGGAAAAATTTTGGAAAATTCTAAAATAGGGTAAATTAGAGAATTATGACATTTTAAAGTTTTTGTGATTAATTTGACACTAATTTAGTGCTAATCGCGATTAAAAATCGCTAATCGGTTTTTAGCTTTTTGTGCAACACATGCACATATCACTTTTTCACACTTGTGCATTTTCTTTCCATGCTTTTCATTTGGGTTTACTATTTGAGTGAGAAGGGTTTTAAAAGGAAAAAGAAAAGGAAAAGAATAAAGAAATGGGTAGTTGGTGAGAGAGAGAGGTATGGGCTTTATTGACTAAGGACTTAACCATTTCTTCCCTCATTTCCCTCCCTCTTCTCCCTTCTCCTGCTGCTGCTCCTGCACCTCCTTTCCCTCCCCTCTTCAAGCTCCAAAACACCTCTAAAACAACCCCAAAACCCAATCTCCATTTCATTAAATGTGTGCACAATCCCTAGATCTACACTTGGTGCTAAAGAAGCAAGGATTTTGGCCACTAGGGGCAACTCAAGAAAATTCTTGAGTTGCCAAATGAGGTATTTTCTGGACCTTAAACTTAGTTTATCCATTTCCTTTACCCTCATATTAAGATCGAATCGATATTGTGTGATATTGTGGACTTGTGGATAACCTAGTTAGGGTTGTGATGATTTATGGGTTGTAATATGGAATTTAGGTCAGTAGAGTTTATACCATCACCCTAGTGTATGAATTGGAAATCCAAAACCTGAAGCTTAAACCATAATACGGATTTTAGAAACCGATATCGGGGAATTTATGAAATCTGTGAAGGGTATATTGAATCTGCTATCACCCGAGACACCCTAAATTAAAATTGATTGGACAGTGACACGTGCAGGCACCCAGGAAGCTAACCCCAAGACCCCAGCTCCCACTTCTTCTTCCCGGCCGCCAATTTATCCCCATTGGCCGCAAATTGCGGCCTGGGTCCACCATTTTGGCTCGTATTGGTTCTGTAGCTCCTACATGTTCATGTTAGACCCCTGGTATATATAGATTTGTATAAAGTGACCTAGGGTAAAATCTGGGACATATTTCCTAAGTTGCTGTTTTAGATTCATGTTTCCGTATTCCGTATTTTTAATTCTGCAATTGTGGATTGTGTTTTGCCTCGACTATTTGGCGTTTATACGACGATATAGAGGATGTGTTGATGGTTTTGAAGGCGTGCCATGGGTTTTAACCTATAGGCCTCTTATCGTATCATTTTGGATTTCATGTGCCGTTTTAGCTTTGATTTGGTTTTAATGCGCATATACGATATTTTGATGTGTAGGTACCCCATGAAGACTTCGGGACGACAAGCAAGCGCGTGGCGACGTCCACAAATGAAGACGCTAGGTGAGTAGATTATATCTACTGGGGGAAGTCGGGTGGATGGCGTATAGCACCCCCGCAGTCCGTAGTTGTTATTATATATGATAGTTAGGTGTATTATGGATAGTGTAGGGTTAGAAGTGACTAGTGTAGTTCATAGTCGCGAACCCTAGAATAGAATTACACCTACACGCACACCCTTGCATATTACTTATACTGGCACTGTGTTGATGATATTGGATGACTTTGGAGATGAGTCAATGAAATTGGGCTTTGTGCCGCGAGATCGGTGATGCGATATGATTCGTATTTGGGATACGAAATGTGATTCTTGCGGGCTTGGGATGTGTGTTTACCCCCGCATGCATACTTTATTGATGGTATCGATTTATACTAGACATAGAATAGTACCCCAGATTATATGATATGTTGATAGTGATACCTGAAGTGTGATGAGATAGTGTGATATTGACCCGTACCCAGCTATTGGGATGCCGTACGACGATTTACCGTATGAGCTTTACATTGATGATAGATCCGCACTCATGACTTGAGGATATCATATGATATACTGTATCGTACGCGATACTATTGAGGCGGAATCACCGACTATTATATCTATATATATATCGACTCAGATGTTAGGCGGTTTCCTTACCTGTAGCTCAGCTTGTTAGTTCAGCTGTATAGTTTAGTGTAGTTGTTAGATTAGATTAGACTCCTACCTATTACAAAACTAGCGGGTCGTGGGTATTTTAAAAGACGGGTCGTGGGTATTTTAAAAGACGGGTCGTGGGTCAAGGGATCTACGGACATTTCAAAAGGCGTATCTTTTCATAAAAACACCGTAGCCCCTATTTTCAAAACCCCATGATTCGTGATATTTCAAAAGGCACCATTTGTAGGACTTATATTAGATTAATGCAGATTAGTTATAGTTGCGTCTAGATTCAGCTCCAACTTTTTTTGTGGTTCGCTTTGCATCGCATTCTTATATTATGTTTCATACTCCATTATTGATATCATGCTGTTAGGACACCAGCACCATTACCGATGTTGCGTATGTACCACGTACACTTACTTGCCGGCTCACACACATCTTCATCGGTAATTGCCATGTCACGTACACCTTAGAAAATACTATTGCTTGACATAACCTATTAGCTAATAGTTTAGACATTGTAGTTATTACCTGCTACTTCATGCATACTGATATTCATTGTTATGCCGCATTCATGGAATCTCATGCATATATTCACTATTTTACGTGTTACTGAGGTTTTGGATTTGGATTTCCGTGAGATTTTCTGGATTTGGAGGAAAACTGCAAAAACACAGATAAACATTCTCTCTTTTAAAATAAAAAGTGCGGTTTTCCCATGATGTATGAGTCGTCCACCATGAGTTTGCTGATGGATTTGGAAACCTGATTCGAGGAGACGGATGAACCGTTTCGGGTACATGGTGGACCCGGTGCGGTACCCCGGGGCAAGATGAATGTGGTGATGACGTTGAGCCTGGCAGGGGAGCACTACCGACCGGTGATTTTACCTGACGCGTCGGATATCCGGAGGATACCGTCGTGGTCTTGAGATTGATGGTAGGGGCCGGTCTGGACTGACGACGCCCTAGATTTTGTGATTGGGATACAGAGATATCGGGATATTTGGATTACGTTTTGTGCCGATGTTAGGCACTGTTTTATGCTGATTTCATTATGATACCTCATTTTAAAAATACAAAGGAAATCTCACTAAAGTATGAAAACAGTTTCTTCATTTACATGTATTATGTTCTCATGCATTCATACCTCATTCTTATGTTATATTGCTACCTGAGGCACTGACACAGGCACAGGAGATTACACTCGGGTTAGATATTTACCCTAGCCTTGTTATAGGCTGCATGTTTTATATTGAGGATTTTGTACTGATCGTTTTGACTTAGGATTATATCTTGCGTTCGGTTTCTGCTTGTAGTTATTTTCTATAACGAGTTGGCAACTCACCCCCGTTGTGCCACAGTTCATGCAGGTTTTGCCGTACAGGTTCCTTTGCGGCATTTCTGGCACATTGCTTCCTTGCGGGTGAATTGCATTTGGTAGGTGGTTCCTTTTGCATCAAAACCACCATTGTACTTATAATATTCTTTGTATCTAGAATTTCCATCAACCAAATTTGTTTATTGTTTCAGACTCAGACTTTAGTGATGTTTTATTTGGCCTTAGAGTCGCGCTTAGTGGTATTGCGGTTTTCATGCTTACTGTGTTTCTTTTGGATCGATCCTCGCCTTTCGGCGTTGTATATTATATTGCATGTGTGGTTGTGACCGTCAATTGACGAAGAGCTAGCTCCCGCTTGGGGATGCCTTTTATCATTGTATATATGTTATGCTTGTTGTATCCCGTTTGGGGCCAGTATTTACAAAAGAAACTCTGCCGAAATTTTTAGAAAAGACTTTACCTTTTAAAAATGCACCTTCGGCTTAGTTATTTAAAAACCTCGACTTCAAACATATTTTCCTTCACTTCTTTAAACCAGTTTTCTTCACTTACTCTTAAAATGGTTTTAGATTTCTGGGCTTTGGCTTACTTGGATCAGATGGAGTCCTATAGATTTCATATGGTTCGAGGGCCAGTCACGTGCTCTTTCGGGTCGTGACAGACAACCACCACAAATATAAATACGACGCCGAAGCGAAGAAATATAAATGAAAACTACATAAAGAAGTAAACTTTTCACAAAACCGGCTCCCACGAGCACGGCATCCAAAGTTACCAAATAATACAACACTGAATCCTCACAAGTCGCCTCTAAGTCATATAAAAACAGTGGTAGATGGAGAATAATAGATCCAACAAAAAGATATACAATGTACAAACAGATAACCGCAAACCCACATAAAAGCAAAGGCCTCACAGCCAAACGTAGTAGTATCCACAAAAGTGGAGATGAAAAGACGCCCTGCCGTGACTACTCTGAGGGTACGTGCTGCAAAACACTATGGCACAACGGGGGTGAGTTTCCAACTCGTGAATAGTAATCAACATCATACTATAATCGCAGGTATGCATGAATAGCGATTAATCTATCATAAGTGATCCGATAGCATAAATATGACAACATGAATATGCAACAATCATGTAAAGGTACTACAGCTACATGAAGTAATGCATATAAAAAATAATCATGAGTGTGTGGGATGATATAATAAAATCTCACGCAAAATCATCAGCATGGAAAAACACCAGTGCCCCTCACTGACACATCAAATCCCAAATCCTCAGGCACCGCATCCACACATCGGCCCTCACATCCTGTAAGTCTCATGGAACCTGAGTGTCAAACATCGACACCCGAAACATCATGAAAATATATACTTGTGTGTGTGTGTATTTATATATATATATAAGTATGAGGATGTCAACCACGTATGTTCACTGACGATACGTAGAAATCATGGAAAACCTGAGTGTCTAACACCGACACTCGAAACATCATGAAACCCGTGTCTAGCATCGACACGTAAATTCCCATAACTCAGGAGCTGTCACCACGACTGGCCCTGACGATATGTCATACATCACTCCAGTCGGTATCCCCACGATAACCGCCAAGTCCAAATACAATCACCGGTAGGTACTTGCCCACCTTCCAGGCTCATCGTCTGTACCACGAACATCTTGCCGAGAGGAACCGTACCGGGCTCCACCATGTACCCGCACACGGCCCACTCACTCCTCGCATCAGAACCGAGAAATCTCATGGCGGACGCATCAAAATATCATATCAAGAGAAACCGGGTTTTCAAACAATACATAGTTTCTTGAAAATACCCCCACGGTTCTCAAATCCATAAATCATATGAAATCCATACCTCAATGCGTAAAATCCATATAAAACTGATATATGCAACACAAAACATCAATATGAGCATATAAAGGGAAAACCGCTCTTTTAAATGAATCTAGCTTTAAAATATATCTTGTGGTTCCCAAAATCCTCTGAAAAACAAATGCAACATCATATGAGGTGTACATGTAAGTATAGCAAGGTTTAAGTATCTACATGTAAGCAAGTATGTATGATGCATTTCATAAGCACAATAATCCACGACTCGATATCACATGTCAAAACAATACCACTTAGGGTATATACAACTATAGCGAAAATATGCGGGTGTACATATCAGTATGTGTGCATGATGTACATATAGCTGTAATCGAATATGTGGGTGTACATGTCAATATGTATGCAAGATGTACAAGTAGCTATAGTAAGGTATACGTGAAATGGATTAAGAGATACTATCTTAACTATCCTTTTCCAATACAGTATCACGTATGTAGGTGTCAACAATCTCTCATATGCACAATGGGATAAGGGCCACTGCCTCAATTATCCCTCTCCACTACCATAATACGTATGTATGTGGGTTGTGCGTGTCATGGTAATTACTGACGGTGTGGGTGTAGCATACAATTTAGTGCTCGTGCAACATGAACCATCAGTAATGTGTTATATCTAAGGGTACAAGTCAAGGTACAACAGATAATACTATGCAATGACGTTCATATGAAATTAACTAATATGCAATAATATGCAGCTATCCTATCATATCAGCCCCGACGCATAACGCCATACGGGTGATTTCCCCGTAGATGTTAAATCTACTCACCGAATGGTCTCAAGCTATGAAAATCCGACCACCTGCTTCCCTTTGTTCGCAGCGTCAGAAGTCCCCGCTTGCGACGCTATAAATTCACAAACACATAAACAGTGCAAAGAATCTCAGAAATCGACTAAAATAACGTAAAACTACGTTTTAAAACAACGCACCAATACTAAACTAACTCACAAGCGTGCATCTAGTGGATAATGTGCGTGACGATAAAACGAAACTAACTCAAGTGCATCAACTGCACTAGAACACGACTCGTGTCGGATTACGTAACACGCGGATTCAAAACACTATATATTGGAAAATGATCCCAGATTTTTCATACTGCAATTACTAAACAAGTAAACAGTACCAAATACCCCCAAACCACAGCAGACAACTACCCACAAAAACCAAACCCAACACCTCCCTCAATAGCCGGCGTCGCCGGAATTCGTCAAAGGGGTCGCCGGCCGAAGCCGGTGGGGTGGTGCTCGGGTCTCAGGTGGTGCTCCAGGGTCACTAGTACATCACTAAAATTTTGTTTAGTTACCCACTAAAAATTCCATGTTAGAGAAAATCCCAGAAATTCAAAAAGACACTAAAGAATACGATATTGCACTAATCGATATCTAACGTGTTCTAAATAATAACCAACGAGCTATCCATCATAAAAACTCTTAATTAACAGATTAGGGATTATACCTAACAACCCTTGCTCCCAAGATCCAAGCTTTCCTAGCTCCAAGTGATCAAGAAGCAAAAACCAAGACTTGATGTAATATTGTGATTTATTTTGGAAATTTTGGGGATTTATTATGCGAGGATTGTTGAAAATGGTGAAGGAAGTGATCAAAGGCAGAAGAATGAAGAAGAATTCGGCCAAGGGTGGAAGGGGAGGGTTTGTGTGGAATTTCCTAGCTATTTCTCATCAATAAATGCACATAAATGCATTCACATGCACATGCATGCACCTCATTCATTCTTTTCTTTTTCTTTAAATTTTAAATCCTAATTTCCAAACAAATATCTAGATATTAAGAGAAGGGTTTTATTAACTCAACTTGATTGTAGAAAAGATCACTTAAGATAAATTTCCCAAAATGTGAATACTGCATTAAAATAATATTAAAATTGGGAAAAATTCTAATTGAACCAAAACGTCCCATATACCCCCAAAGCTTGTGCACTAGCTTTATTTTAGCTAAACTAGGCGCTGGCAAGTCTATATGGACATTTGATCGCAGTCGGGTTAAAACGGAAATTACCGACAAATTTACCCTAAAACGGAAAAATTCGCATAACGATTTCTAAAACGTTGCAGTCCACCATGGTTACTAAACATGGTTTAACCCTAAACTTAACCTTAGTTTACATGCACATGTGTGTGCAAGCCTAATTAAATTCAAATAAAATTTTGATAAAATATTTGAAAATCGTTTTGGTAAACTTTTTACTAAAAACCACACATTAAAGTATAATTAGCCACTAATCACTTTCTAAGGTGTTATAGGTTGTTTCCGCCGTTGGGCGTGATTTGCTCCCTTTTGGGATGCTTTATTTATATTCTGTGTTGTACCCGTTTTCGGGGTTAGTTTTTACAGAGTAGCTGCTGCCCAAATTTTTTTAAAAGACAAAACATGATTTATTGTATCTTTATCTAAAAGTTTAGATTTCTGGGTTTCAGCTTACTTGAATTACGTTACGCCTGTAGACGTCGCGTGATTTAAGTGCTGGTCGCGAGCTAATATTTTGGGTCGTGACAGAAAAATCTCCCGAGGAGTAGCGGATACTCACAGTAGGATCGGGATCTGTTAGTTATATGTATGCCCTAGAGGCCATTACTGTACATGCGATGTATATTGTAATGGATGCTTGGACATATATATGAAGGACTTTCTTGCTCGACATGATAGTATGCTATCTGGTTGCACTTTATCTTAACATGTAAACAAATACTGTTTTGTGATCACATGTTGATAAAGCCCTTAGGATGATTACTTGACTACCAGGATTATGATGCAGATCATACTAGTGGGGACAAGGTAGTTGACAAGTACATCCTTCATATGTTCCTAGTCATTGAAGTATCGAGACAGAGCATTGGTACTCCAGAGTAGATCAGCGTATGCGCTTCTTGACCCATATGATGGGCGATGGATGATCACATATCCATTGGTGTTTGACATCAGAGAAGGTATATGGGTGCTCAGTGGAGACTGGGTATACTGGACGGACTCGCCGACAACTCCTAGATGGTATTATACCTATCGTCGGATAGCAGTTCTCTGGTGACACTGGTACAGGTTAGTCTGTAGACCCGAGATCGTCATAGAGTCTTGTGTGATTCCCACTGTGCTTTGATTTCCACCTAACCATGGTCAAGAGATCGTGCAAAATGGTGGATTTTAGGTACAGTTCCGAGTCACATGGAGGCAATAAGCGATAGGAGGGGTTTCGTCTCTCTCGGTTTTGGGAGCTGATGTTGCGCTATGCTCGATTGGCCATAACAGGAAATCCCTGGCCAGGGTTGCTGAGATTTATTGGTAAGTTTTACCAGTAGTTTCTCGAAATGTTATGGACCTTGTATCGGCATGACTTATAAGGATATTGGGGTCTGACGTTATACCACCCCCAGGCTCTTGATATGCGACATATCAGACGAAGAGACCGGACTTTACGGTAGTGTTACTGATTGGATTCGCAGGAGTGTCAGCAGGCTTTCTTGTTGATCTTCTGATCGCTCAATACCCGGGTGGCCGTTATGTTTAGCAGACCGCTTACGGCTTGTGGTTGTTTGATATGATCATCACCTACTGTCGGCGTATTGACGAGTATTTAGAGTCCTATACAGAGGTTTCCTGGTTCATGCGAAACGGAGTAGGAGCACATATGTGATATGTGTGGGACCGAGATTTAATACGAGTATGTAATACCGTATTCTATTCTCGCGATATATGATATCGGTTGGGTATATGTGATATATCCGGGTTATTGGATAAAGTGTTGATTCGATAAATTGATTCATTTGATATTAGTCGGTTATATGTACTATAGCTGGATTATTAAATCAAGAGTTAATTTGATAGTTTAATTTATAATTATATATTTGATATATTAAATTACATTAACTAATATTAGCTCACTTAAGATTTATTTTCTCACTTTATGATACAATGATATATATGTGATATATGTTAAATGTATTATTTTCTTTTTGCACAAAATATATATGTGATATATGTAGGGTTATTAGGCACTAGAACAAGGTTCTACAAGGCATCAACCATGCCAAAATCAAAAAATTTCAAGTGCCGAACAACCCAAGCAAGATCATAGACTAGAGATTAGGCAAAACAAATAGCAAGAAACAACTTTACTTCTAAGAGTTAGGAATTACAACCTTTGTAGTCCGTTCCTTCGCTTCATAAGCTCCGTGTTGAGTTCCCTTCACTGCGATCGCCAAGTACCCGGACTCTAGAGAGGCTCCATGAAGAGAAAGATGCAAACTTGCTCCCGATCTTCAACAACGAAGATGATCTACCTTGAAGAAACTCAAACTCAAGCTCTTGCTTCACTAATCAAGTATTAGCAAAGCAAACACCCTAATCTAAGTGGCTAGAATAGATGAGGATGATGAAGTAGGAATTTAGCTCTCTTTTGTTTTCAGTTTCTCACTCATTATCATCACATGTTAAAAAGCTAGAAAGCTTTTTTTCAAGAGGAAGAAAAAGAACAATTTCATTTGTGATGAATAATGAAAACTTGTGTGTGGTTAGAATTGCAACCATGGTTTAAGAATGAAGACTTAACCCTTGTAGAGAACTAACTATGGTAAAGGGTTTGGGTTGGGTTAAGAAATATCTACACAAAATATCACAGTCAAAGTCAAAGCTTCTAGAAGCTTCTTGAAACCTTTATGCAAGCTTAACCCAAATCCAAACCCTAACCACATTTAAAATCCACAAAACATGTTGCATTTGTAACCATAAAATGTTACAATATTATATATCACATATACAATATTTATTGTAACAAAATAAAATAATACAATTAATATATATCAATGTATTATCCAAGTGAGAAAAAGAATCTTTAAGTTCGCTAATATTAGTTAATGTAATATATATCAAATATATAATTATACATTAAATTATCGAATCAACACTTGATCCGATAATCCGGCTATTTCACAAATAACCGACTAATATAATTTGTATCAGTTCATCGAATCAACACTTGATCCGATGACCCGGTTATATCACATATACCCGGCCGATATCACATATCGCGAGAATCTAATACGGTATCATATACACGTATTGTTCTCGGTCCCACACATATCACATATGTGCTCCTACTCCATTTTTCCTGAACCAGGAAACCTCTATATAGAACTCTAAAGAATCGTCAATACGCCGGCAGTAGGTGATGATCATATCAAATACCCACAAGCTGCAAGTGGTCAGCTAAACGTAACAGCCACCCAGGTATTGAGTGATCAAAGGATCAACAATCAAGCCTGTACATTCTCCTGCGAATCCAATCAGTAACACTCCCGTACAATCCGGTCTTTTCGTTTGATATGTCGCATATCCAGTCTAGGGGTGGTAAACGTCAGACCCCAGTAACCGATAAGTCATGTCCAAAACAGTTCGAGAAACTATTGATAACACTTACCAGTAAATCTCAGCAACCCTGGCCAGGGATTTCCAGTTATAGCCAATCAAACACAGCGCAACATCAACTCCCTATACCGGGAGAGACAAAACCCCTCCTATCGCTAATTGCCTCCATATGATTCGGGACTGTACCCAAAAGCCACCGTTTTGCATGCCCTCTTAGACGTGGTATGATGGAAATCAAAGCACAGTGGGAATCACACAAGACTCTATGACCATCTCGGGTCTACAGACTAACCTGTACCAGTGTCACCAGAGAATTACCATCTGACGTGAGGTATAATACCATCTGGGAGTTCTCGGCGAGTCCATCCTGTGTACCTAGTCTCTACTGAGCACCCGTATACTATCTCTGATGTCAAACACCAATGGATATGGGATCATCCATCGCCCATCTACATGGGTCAAGAAGCATACGCTAGTCTACTCTGGTATATCGATGCCCTGCCTCGATACACCTGCGACTAGGAACATTTGAAGGATGCACTTAGCGACTACACTGTCCCTACTAGTATGATCTGCATCATAGTCCTGGTAGTCAAGTACTCATCCTATGGTCTTTATCAATATGTAACATAGAGACAATCAGAGTACATGTTAAGATAAAGAGCAACCAGATAGCATACTATCATGTCGAGCAAGAAAGTCCTCCCTATATATGTCGAAGCATTCACTACAATATACATCGTATGTACAGTAATGGCCTCTAGGGCATATATATCACTAACAATATATATTGTTGTGTCATGCTAGGTTACACATGCAACATGTATGTATTAGACTCACACTATGCCAGGGTTAAGTTAGGGTTTTATTTGTTTTAAGTAATTCAAATGTTTGGATAATGAGTCATGGTTGAAGCTTGTAGAAGCTTGTGGAAAAAATGACCAAGTCCGCTCTTTTGTCATTGCTTAAGATATTTTTTAACCCAACCCTTAACTCATAGCTATGGTTAAGTCTCTACAATGGTTAGTGGATGACATACACAAACCATGGTTGCATTTCTAATCTCATGAGTTCATTCATCTTCTTCTTCTTCATCAAGTGAGAAAAGCTTGCTAGCTTTTTCAAAAGTGATGGAAACTTATGAGAAAAATATATCGAAGGTGAGCCCACTTCCTACTTCATCATCCTATACTATTAGCCATTTAGTTTAGGGTGTTTTCTTAACTAATCTACACAATTAGTGAAGAGATAGCATGAGCTAGTGTCTCCTCGACATAGATCATCTTTGTCCTCGAAGACTTCGAAGCAAGCTTGTTCGTTTCTTCATGGGAGCCTTTCTAGAGTCCGGAAGTTCGTGATCGCAGCGAAGGGACTACTACACGGAGCTATTGAAGTGAAGGACCGGTCTACAAAGGTTGTATTCCTTATTCACTTAGATGTAAAGAGTTTACATATTATGTTTAACCCTAATTCTCTAGTTCGATTTCTTAGTGGGTTGGTTTAGCACCCCAAAATTTTCAATTGAGCATGTTTGATGCTTGCCAAAACCTTCACAAGGTGCTAAGCTAACCCTACAGTGGTATCAGAACCAAACTAGAGCATTAGGTGTTGTTTAGACGAAGTTTGAAGTCCGATCGAACACCAAAACCCCGATAAATCCCACTTTCTGGAAAAAAATTCAAAAGTTGAAATTTTTCATATTAAAAATACTCAGAAAATCATGCACGGAATTTTGTAGACACACCTGAAGAACGAAACCCTAACTCGTCTAAGTGACCGCGGATCCGTGGCCAAAACATGTTTTTGGCGGCGGATCCGCGGCGCCGCTTGAGAGGCTTGGGTCGGGCCCTTCAGCTGCTGGTCTGTAGGTACTGGGGCATGCTTCTGGGAACTTTTAATTTTGCTTAAGTGTTGAGCTCTCTGGGAAATTTTGAGAATTCGTTGCATCGATCGAATTATCTAACTTCGCCTAGCTATCTGTGTTTGTGGTACAATATCTGGAATCCACAGAATTGGTTATGAGATAACTAATTTGAATTTTATAAATCTAGCCGTTTAGTCTCATTTGATCGGTTGCCACGGAATTTTGATGTTGATCAAAAGTCGGTCGCAATTACGTATCGTACGCGAATACTCGGGTAAACTTCATAAATAGCCACGCCCCATAGCCCCGACCAAGAGACTGTAGGGAGAACCCCATCGCCAAAAGCATCCGTTCGGGTGCTCGCGGCAGCGGTGTTCCGCCTTAGTGCACTTCATTGACGGCATTGGGGGAGCGGCCGTCTAATAATGTTTCCGACGAGCATTCGATCAGGTTATCGGGAATCTTGTTGAATTACCCGAAAGGTTGTTGGAAAGTGTTTTCAATATCGAGACTAAAATGCGGGGTTTATAATTGTTAGGCATGTGATGTCTAAGGAATTCATTCGGTTGGGCATGAAATCCAAAGTATGTGATACGTTGGGTTTATGATGTCTAAGGTGGTTGCGGATTCCAACTGTTGTAGTTTTTCACTTTCTTTTCTGCGACCGTAGGTGTAATATGTGGTGTATCGCCTGTTTCGGTGCTATATGTCAACGACAACTGGGATACGCATATTTACTTACGTTGATGACATGAGATGTTATGTGTTGATGTGATATGTTATATTGGATCGTCGTGTTTTGAATAGCCGGGGGTTTTATGTGAGATGAGAGTTTTTCATTTTCATTCATGTAAAAGCTTGTATGTAATATTCTTTTATTGGGGCACTTCCGGGTTGAGGATGATGTCACCATTGTATATTATTTACTTTTCAGCATTAGGATATACCCAAGGCGGGGAGCACAAGTAACCGGGTTCTAGGGTCCAGTGGGAGACCATCTCGAGGAGTCGAGACTGGATCTCCTAACTCTAAAATTGGTAGGGTTGCTTGCCGCTCTTGTAGGGGTCTAGGGATGTGGGTTTGGCAATTCATCATGACCGTGGAATCCACGTTTTTACTGGCTTAAATAAAACACGGAATTCCTAGTATATCAAATATTTCATATGTGATTCTTCTGCTGCTAATATTCTGTGATGTGATCATTTGATATGTTCTGAGACGAATGCCTATATTATATATATATGAGATATAATAAATATTGCTGCTTTCGTTTCTTATGTGATGCTTGGGAAGCATAATCTGATGGGAATTCATTAATGAGATTAATGAAATAAAAGAAAAAGAAACCTAAAGATGTTGTAGAAACTTGTTTTAAAAACTGGTAGCTCTAGTTTTTGCATTGCATAGTGGTATTCCTTGTAGAATATCCAGCACCTTATTCGATAAGGAAAGAGCCGAGATCCTTTCACCGGGAGTGACCTCTTTAGCGAAACTAGCAGATGCTACAACCCACTCGGTTTGTCTTTTGATTGCTTCTATAGTTTTTGCTTTGCATAGTGGTATTTGTGAAATATCCTGCACCTTATTCGATAAGGAAAGAGCTGAGATCCCTTCACCGGGAGTGACCTCTTTAGCAAAACTAGTAAAAGCCTCAAAAACACCCCTTTTAAAATTCACTCGATTCTACAACGATATCAAGTTCATTACGCTCATGGTTTTCTTAAAAACCTGCGTAGCCCTCCGTCATTTTAGGAAGTAGAGTACTTAGTATTCGTACTGTGTATGTCGATCATAGCCGAGGCGTAGTGTACGGTAGCTAAGTGATGTCTTTCCTACACAGCATATGATGCGATTAGTTAGGACAGTCACATGATTATGTCGACCATAGCCGAGGGTCATGTGGGTCGGTCTAATTAACCACGAAATGACGGATAGAACTTGACCAGTGCTTATGATATGTTGACCATAGCCAATGTCATAGAGGCTAGGACCAAAATATTATCGGGAATTTCAAGTGTTGAAATTTGCAATAAGATTGCATACCTTCTATAAGATAGTTGGATCCCGATACCCACTGCGAGTAAGAGTTACTCCTGGGAGAGTTTTACACATTACAATTAGCCGATCAAGTAGGTGTCTAGAAAGGTGTTAACGGGGTTACGTCCCTGGGAAAACGAGGTTTATTTTAATTAGGTCCGTACGAAAGAACTGGGAACCTCCCTCAAAGTACCGACACTGGCCTGGCCGAAAGATTGGCGAACTTGTAGGGTGTAATTATTCCCGGCTAGTCTTACCTTTTAGGGTTTGAAGGAAGATTTTACTAAAACAGTGGGAGCTGTCCTGATTAGATAAAATAATAACCAATCTAATCCTGCAAGAGCGCACGCAGAGTGTTTTCTTCTCTCTCTCTCCTGGTAGCGACCATATCATTCCTTAATCCAGATAATAATATGGATGCATTGATCGAACCTGCTTATTATACTGAGCTAGGGAATGTTGGTTCCGCTCGATCTTATAACTTTTATAAGTCCGAGCAGGAAATAGGGCAATATCCGGATTCCCATGCTACCCAATTCGAAGCAAGTACATATTGATGCATATTCTTCGGGTGTCCTTATTACAGAGAACTAAGAATGGGTGATATGTCTCTAAGTGTTAGAGAATGGTGCAATTGTTGCAGCCAAGTCTGTTGGCAGATATCACCTTGTATTAATACATTGATTCTGAACAAATGTTATTACATACCGAACCTGATATACAACATTACATCATGTTCTTTACTGAATTAAAGAAGGATATAATTCTGTATTGGAGGATAATGTTGTGAACATTTTCCTGAATCAAGAGTTGATTCTATCAGGCACGTTATATAATAGCATATACGTTCTAAATCAAACCACAGTTCAAAGTATGTAGAATACAGACAAGAGGAGCAGTTCAGGAATGAACGAATCCTTCTTGAGGCATTGTAGACTAGGTCATTTCAATGCGACACGACCAGCTAAGTTACATAAGGATGAATATGAGAATCTGTTCGAATTTTCATCTTATGCTACTTGCTAGTCTTGTCTCAAAGATAAAATTGACCAACACTCTGTTTACAAGAAACAGAGAAAGAGTTACCGAACTCTTAGGATTGATACATGATGATGTATGTATGTCCCCTATTTATAAATGCCAGGATTGGTTCTTTTGAACCAGACGGGTAAAGGTATTAAGTCCTACGATGTGATCAAGGAGGAGAATACTTGCGCATGAAGTTCCTGGATTTTCTAAAAGGAGAATGTGATTCTCTCTCAGCTTACTCCTTCGAGTACACCACAGCATAATGGTGTATCGGGGCAGAAGTATCGCACCCTATGAGATATAGTGCGCTCTATGATGAGTACTGCTGAGTTACCTCTTTTCTTTTGGGTGTTATGCACTTGAGAAGATGCATACCTATTGAATGGGGTTCCATCCAAATCAGGGCCTATCACTACATATGAGATATGGTATGGGAAAAGACCATGTCTTAAAAGAGTTAAGATATGGGGTTGTCCGGCCTATGTTAAATAGCAAAATCCGGACAAGCTCGAGACAAGGTCAGTTGTGTGAGTTTGTCGGGATATCCTAAACATTAGTAAGGGAATATCTTCTACCTAACTGAGGAGCAAAAGGTATTTTGATTTCCCAGCATGCCACCTTTTTAGAAAAGGAATTTCTTATGAAGAAATTAAGTGGTCATGAGGTAGAACTGGAAGAAGCTCCAGCTAAATAGACTAACAGCTGATGATTTGGTGAAACCAAAGGATTCAATAGTCTCTAAACGAACCTTAGCCTCTCTGCGAATCTGGTAGGGTTCCTCATCCACATGAGAGATACTACGGTCTTCTCGGTGACAGTGGAAGCGAGGATTGCATCATGAGATGATGGCCCAGCTGGGTTCAGGTAGTTGAAACGTCTGTTTTAATGTGATAGTCAAAGAGTTTGACTTCATCAAAATGGTAGATGAACCTTGTATATACAAGAAGGTTGTAAATAGTAAGCTTGTCTTCCACGTATTGTATGTAGATGACATACTCTTGATAGGAAATGGTTTCCTATGCTACACTCGGTCAAGCTCCTCTTATCACGGGGATTCTCACTAGAAGATTTTTGATGATATCTGCTACATCTTATGGATAATGATCTATGGTGATGATCTATGTGGGTGTTGGGAGTGTCCCAAAATCCAGGTACATTAACACCATACTAAAGGGGTTTAGTATGGAAGATTGCGTGGTGGTTCGCACACTTAGTCAGGAATCACTCTCTCCAAAAAGATATCTTCCAAGAATGATTTAAAGAGAGCTCGCGTGCAAGGGATACCCTATACTTCGGCAGTAGGCTCTATCAGAGTATGCGATGTTATGTACCAGACTAGATGTAGATGACCCTCTAGATGTGGTGATCAGGAATTAATCGGATCTTGGGAGAATCACTGGACAGCTGTGGAGGACATTCTTAAGTACTTGAGAAACACTAAAAGAAAGTTCTTGGTTCCAGCTTCCAGAATGATAAGTTCGACTGAGAGTCAGTCACAGGCATTGTCTTTACCCTTAGTAAAGGGATGGTATGTTGGAAGAGTTCTAAGCTAGATACCGTGACATACTAGACGATAAAGGCTGAATACATTGCTACCATTGATACTACCAAAGTGGTTGTCTGAGCATTTCTTGTTCATAAGATGAACAAGGTTCCTACCATTGAGCGTCCAATAACTGTTATTGTGACAACAATGGAGTTGTGGCTTAGGCCTAGGAACGCAGGTCCCTTCAGCTTTCGAGACATATTCTGAGGCAAGTATCACCTGATCAGGGAGATGGTTGATCTCCAAGGGATCGAGGTTAGGAGAGTAGACCAGGAGGTTGATACAGCGGATCCACTCACAAAGGCCTTACCCCTAGAGAGACTTCTCTACAATGGTTGAGTATGGGATACTACAACCTCTGCTATATTGTTGGGTATTGGATACTACAACAGATGGCCTTAGTGCAAGTGGGAGATTATTAGTTATATGTATGCCCTAGAGGCCATTACCGTACATGCGATGTATATTGTAGTGGATGCTTGGACATATATAGGAAGGACTTTCTTGCTCGACATGATAATATGCTATCTGGTTGCACTTTATCTTAACATGTAAACAAATATTGTTTTGTGATCACAGTTGATAAAGCCCTTAGGATGATTACTTGACTACTAGGATTATGATGAAGATCATACTAGTGGGGACAGGGTAGTCGACAAGTACATCCTTTATATGTTCCTAGTTGTTGGAGTATCGAGACAGGGAATCGGTACACCAGAGTAGACTAGCGTATGCGCTTCTTGACCTATATGATGGATGATGGATGATACCATATCCATTGGTGTTTGAAATCAGAGAAGGTATACGGGTGCTCAGTGGAGACTGGGTACAATAGACGGACTCTCCGAGAACTCCTAGATGGTATTATACCTATCGTCGGATAGCAGTTTTCTGGTGACACTGGTACATGTTGGTCTGTAGACCCGAGATCGTTATAGAGTCTTGTGTGATTCCCTTTGTGCTTTGATTTCCACCTAACCATGGTTAAGAGATCGTGCAAAATGGTGCCTTTTTGGTACATTCCCGAGTCACATGGAGGCAATGAGCGATAGGAGGGGTTTCGTCTTTCCCGGTATTGGGAGTTGATGTTACGCTATGCTCGATTGGCCATAACAGGAAATCCCTGGCCAAGGTTGCTGAGATTTATTGGTAAGTTTTACCAGTAGTTTCTAGAACTGTTATGGACCTTGTATCGGCATGACTTATCAGGCTATTGGGGTCTGACGTTATACCACCCCCAAGCTGTTGATATTCGACATATCAGACGAAGTGACCGGAATGTACGGTAGTGTTACTGATTGGATTCAGAGGAGTGTGAGCAGGCTTGCTTGTTGATCTTCTGATCGCTCAATACCCGGGTGGCCGTTACGTTTAGCAGACCGCTTGCGGCTTATGGGTGTTTGATATGATCATCACCTACTACTGGCGTATTGACGAGTCTTTAGAGTCCTACACAGAGGTTTCCTGTTTCATGCGAAACGGAGTAGGAGCACATATGTGATATGTGCGGGACCGAGATTTAATACGAGTATGTGATACCGTATTATATTCTCACGATATATGATATCGGTCGGGGATATGTGATATAGCCGGGTTATCGGATCAAGTGTCGATTCGATAAGTTGATTCATTTGATATTAGTCGGTTATATGTACTATAGCCGGATTATTAAATCAAAAGTTGATTTAATAGTTTAATTATAATTATAAATTTGATATATTAAATTACATTATCTAATATAAGCTCACTTAAGATTTATTTTCTCACTTTATGATACATTGATATATATGCGATATATGTTAAATGTATTGTTTTCTTTTTGCACAAAATATATATGTGATATATATTGTTGTGTCATGCTAGGTTACACATGCAACATGTATGTATAAGACTCACACCATGCTAGGGTTAAGTTAGGGTTTTATTTGTTTTAAGTAATTCAAATGTTTGGATAATGAGTCATGGTTGAACCTTGTAGAAGCTTGTGGAAAAGATTGACCAAGTCCACTCTTTTGTCATTGCTTAAGATATTTTTTAACCCAGCCCTTAACGCATAGCTATGGTAAGTCTCTACAATGGTTAATGGATGACATACACAAACCATGGTTGCATTTCTAACTACATGAGTTCATTCATTCATCTTCTTCTTCATCATCAAGTGAGAAAAGCTTGCTAGCTTTTTCAAAGTGATGGAAACTTGTGAGAAATATATATCTAAATTGAGCCCACTTCCTACTTCATCATCCTATACTATTAGCCATTTAGTTTAGGGTGTTTGCTTCACTAATCTACACAATTAGTGAAGAGATAGCATGAGCTAGTGTCTCCTCGACGTAGATCATCTTCGGCCTCGAAGACTTCGAAGCAAGCTTGTTCATTTCTTCATGGGAGCCTCTCTAAAGACCGGAAGTTCGTGATCGCAGCGAAGGGACTACTACACGGAGCTATTGAAGTGAAGGACCAGTCTACAAAAGTTGTATTCCTTGTTCACTTAGATGTAAAGAGTTTACATATTATGTTTAACCCTAATTCTCTTGTTCGATTTCTTGGCGGGTTGGTTTTGCACCCCAAAATTTTCAATTGAGCATGTTTGATTCTTGCCAAAACCATCACAAGGTGCTAAGCTAACCCTACAGGATCCAAATATCATTGTATGATAATGCTGAAGGAATCCTACCAACATTATCAAACACCAAATGTGTCACGCCCCGCTTCCCAGTGTACGGCAAAGTGGACGCGACGAGGCCCGCTACGTATATACTCAGAAGTACATACGCTAAGCGTAACTAAGCAATATAAAGTAAATCACAAGAGACGAATAATATAGAAATAACAGCAACTTTTATTAATAACATTCTTTGTACAATGCATGAAAAGAAAATACAACTGGAATGAAAAGCAAAGCCTAAACAGTGGCATAACAGAAAATGAAATAAACTGGAAAGAACAAGGTACAGTATCTAGAGCTCTGGATCTTCCTGGAACTGCTCCAAATCTTCACCGGTGGGCTCGATCTCAGCTTGGTCCAACGCACCTGACGACATTCAAAGAAGAAAGAAATAGAATGTCGTCAGCGAACAGGTCGCTCGGTAAGTCCCAAAGAATAAGAAGAATGAGAATGACAGAGTAACAGCATTTTCTAACTATTATATTATTGAATCTTATGGAACATTGTGTAACGCTGTTGTTTGTAGCTTGGTACAGAAGGATGCCAGTGTATACGAGGGGGATCTCTATATGCTAGAGATCAGAGAAAAAGGAAAGTACAAGGAACCGTTATGCCACGGTACAACAGCAATAGGATTCAGGTTAGGTGTCTTAATCTGACCACCTCGTGCCACCTTTAACACCTTCCGTACCAATCGACCCCTTAAACCCCGTAGTGTTTTAACAGTATTGTAGTATTGGAATATGTAAGTTGGATGACTGACCAAAACCATGATATCAGTAAACATGTTGCAACTGTATAATCAGGTAAATGGAATATCAGGATAATGGATGAATATCCATGGTTTGATTCAGTCAAAAGAATATATTGTTAACTGGATTCAGGGTTTCATGTATTCAAATCGTATTGGAATATAAAAGAATAAAGATTGACTTGAATCATATTCGAGTCAGGAATAGTCAGACTCTAACCTGAGTCAGGCTAAAAGAAAGATAATTTGAAGTTCAATATTAGCTAGGGGCCTTATTGTAATTTGTAAAACTTGAGGGGGGTTTATGTAAAAAGTACTTTTGTATAGTTTTCAAAATACACCTCAAGTTTTTAATAATCGTCTTTATTGTTATAATGAATGTGAATTTTATTTGTGTTATTCTAGTGAATATATCCTAATAAAAGTATTAATTGTTTTATCTGAAATTCATGGTATTTTAGTGTAACTTTTAATCTTGTAATTTTAGAAAAAAATGTGGAAACTTATATTATGATAAAATAGATGTTTAAATGATAATTATATATATATTAACACATGTATAATTTTATATAAACATTTTATTTAGAAAAATCTCATTTTCCGTAAATATCGTATTTTGAACCTTTCGAGACCGAATGCTCCTTGCGGAGGTCTGAATCTCGCACTACTAGCCTACGGGTGCACGATGAACCGTACTATCCCTAACAGGTTCCCCAAAAGTGGGTTGTAGCGGCGCTTTGCTTAGGTTTATAAATACTTTTCATTTTTGGGAAAACGGTTTTATAAATATGGGGTATTTATTTGCAAAAGAGTACAGTTTTCCGTATTTTAGTTATTAGGGTTTCCTAAACCAACTAGCCTACTTCTAAGGTCTAAACGATGAGTCATTAGAAGTCTCAAATCGCCTCTTCACCGTCAATTGCGGCCAGGTAAGTGCCAGGTAAGTGGGAAGGAACCACAGTCGTGGGCCTAATTAAAAACCACTAGCCTTAGACACACTTGCCTAGTCACCACAAAACAGTTTAGATAAATGATCGATGTCCATGACCAATCGTGTTTTCATTTTATTTAGAAATGTTTACAACTTAAAGCTTTAAATAAAAAAGATTATGGTATTTTAGTGAAAAGTCCTGTAATTTCGTATTCTGTATTTTGATATTTATCAATTAGGGTTATATTGAGTGTGTGTAGTGGTAGGTCATTACCCTGTGACTTATTTTAAGTTTTGGTGAAGTTTAAAGGTAAAACATGCTATGTTAAACTTAAAGGTATTAAAGCGCAAGAATACGGTATTCGAAAACGTTATCATTTAATGTGTGAAATTTCATTCAATTTGGTTTCTACAAGTTTAGTGATCAAGATAAACCTATTTAGGAGTGAGGGAATTAATTAAACTAAGAAAAATGAACTTCGTGGTATTTTTATGAAAGGAATACGGTTTTGCAAAGAACTTATCATTTTATATGAAAAAGTTTGATTAAATTGGTTTATGGGTGATTAATAGTCAACATGAATATGGGTAGATAATATGTATTAGGTGACAAGTGGAAATTTATAGAAAAACCGAATCGAAAATCGGTTTGTCCGATTTCCGTCGGGTTCCAAAAAGTCGTATTTTTATACTTATAGAAAAGAGAGATAGAGGGGATGGGACTTACGGTTTGGACAAGCTAAGGAAGCTAATGGACGTGGTGGTTGTCGATTCGTCGAAAACGTCGCGAAGGTTCTGATCCGGTCGCCGGAATCCGTCGTCGATTTCGGCAGCGCTTCGCTTCTCGCTCTTCGTACCGAGTTCTCGAGAATTTGGGAGAGTGGACTTAGAGTTGTGAGGGGAAAAGGTAGAGGGTAGGGGTCTTTATATAGGGCTAGGCTAGGGTTAGGGTTTGGATTAAAAAATATTTTAAAAAATGTAAAAATCATTAAAAATTCATTAAATTTGGTCTTAAAAGAGATTTAATTGAAAATTGGTAACAGTACTGGAAAATTGAAATATGCAGGTGAAGAGACCCAGTCAACACGAAAAATTTTCGTGTTGACGACTCGGCCACTCGGCCGACCGGCCGAGTCCGGCCGGCGGCGCCGGCCGATTCGGCCGAGTCGCGGCTGAGTCGGGTGCCGTTGGGTCGGGTGTGGTCTGGGGAAGGTTTTGGTATACTTTAATTTTCTTAATTCACAATAAATTGTGAGTTATGGTTGTTTGACCGTTTGACTTCTAAAAAAAAATTAAAACAAAAAGATATAAAAATTATGTGGGGCATGGTATTCGAACTCTGATGGCTTGGTTCAGCAGTACAAGGTATTACCAATGAGCTACAAGCTCCTTCTTGTAATTATTGTAAGGAATTAGATGCTTAAATTGTTTCCAGCAACATCAATACTCCAAGTATTCACTATATTTAAAGTAAATTTTTGGTATACAAAATTGGAGTTGTTACAAAATGGTATGCAACACTAGCAAGTTTTAGTTTCTTTAGAAACTCCCGATGTGGATTATTGCCCCATGCTCTTATGACCTTGACGAAGGTCAACAAATCATAAGTCACATGTCATGTTCTACCCATCATTGTCCAGGTTAATTTGAACCCACCCGTATATACCCTTGACGAAGGTCAACAAGGTAATACGACTGTCCCAAACCAACGCATCTATCTATGCTACATATGAATACCCAGCAGCTACCAATCACTATGCCTTGACAAAAGTCAACAAACATAGCTTGAATACTATTGAATATTCATATGAAATGACGGAGGGCTATGAATGGTTTTGGCAAAACTGTGAACATAGTGAACTTGATATAATCGAAGGAACCTGATAGTTTTTAAAAGGAGTGGTTTAAGCTCCGCATTTTAAAAGTTTTGCTGTTTTGGAAAACCGAGTGGTTTTGAAACTGTTCTGACGATTCATCTTTGGTTTGTTTTCTTTGCATTAATATAATGTGTCCCATCAATTAATCCTACCATTGCAGAAAACAACGAAAATATAACGTACGCTTATGCCATCCGCATTTGCCACGGGGCCCCGTCATCACCCGTTAAGTTACTTAACTAATGACAGAGCGGGGGCTGGATTAGCGCGGATTCAAAACATAAGCAACGTCTACTAGATATCATATATAGATATATACATTCGTCAGACGCAATGAAAGGCATTCCAGATCGCAGATGAACACATTGGATATACTAGGAATCAGCGTTTCGTTTGAGCCATCAACGAAAAACGGATTACTCGGTCGCGATGAATAGCCAAACCCCGCCCTAGACCCCTACGGGTGCGGCAAACTATCCGCCAAATACCCGAAGTGAAGCAACCTCCCTCAACAAAGTGAGTAGGCCACTCGGCACTTCAAAGTAACCGGTAGTTTGTGCACCCCACATTGGGTCTATCCTAGGAGCAAAAACGGTAAAAGAAATAATATACAATGGTGGCTACAACCTCAACCCGGATGTGCGACCATAAAATAATATAACATCAATTTACAATTTACATCAAATGAAAGATAATAAACACTCATCTCACATCCCCGGCTATTCATCCACGACAATCTAACAAGTTCATATACACAAACCAATATAACAAATCACAGATATGTGCAACCCACACTAGTCGACGCATAGCGATTAGCAAACGTTCAACACATATAACACATCACAGATATAATCTGATTAGCTAAAGTTCATAGAATTTCGATCAATAACCATATTTGAATCTACTCCAAGTACAACACTGTACACAAAAATTCCTGAGCAGAAACAAAATATCCCAGAAAACACAAGATAACAACAGAGACCACCAGAAAAAATTTAGACCAACTCAGAGTCGACTCGGCCGCGGCTCCGCGGTGGAACGGTTGGTTCGGCCACGAATCCGCGGCGGTATGACTGAGTTAGTCGCCCAAATTTCTTCAGTGTTCTAGAAAAAGCCTGCATGTATTTTTTAGGTCTCTGAAAATATTTTTAGACCTGATATAAAAATCGACAGAAAGTGCACAAAAATATCGCGTTTTCGGGATTTTTCCGTGATCGAAGTTCTTAAGACTTTGCTAACATGCTAGTTATGGTTTATCTAGGCTCTGATACCACTGTAAGTCTATGTTACTCATCCCGGCATAACAGGGAGGCAGAATAGGTAAAATCAATTTTTTTTATGAGGTAACATAGAGTATCCATGATGATCTTTGCTAAACCCTAACTAAAAATCTAACTAGGAGTTGTATCTACTAGGTAAGATGATTATAACTCAAGCTACAAGTCCTTCTTCTCCGCTTTGATATGAGCTCCTTGAAGTGATGATGGGTACGCCTCCTCGTCGGCTTCTCAAAGTCGAAGAAGATCCACCCGAAAGTTCCAATCTTGAGCTAAACATCCAAGATGAGGAAACTAGATCACTTGGGGTGCTAGAATAAGTGACCTAGATTGAGTAGAGTGTGATTATGAGTAGCTTATCTCAATAAACCCTTGATTCTCAACTCATGAAACACTAGTGTTAGAGAGGAAGAAGAACAGAGCAAGCTTAGGAGAGAGAATGTGTTTTTGATAATAATCATAAAATAATGTAATGGCTAGCTTATATATGACCGTTTGTCTTGGCAAGAAAATATCTCCTGAAAATATCTAAGCCAAAAATATTTCACCAAAATATCTAAAGTCAATAAGTCAAGCCAAGTCAAATGGTCAACCAAGTAGCCATGACAAAAAAAAGATTATCATTTATCAAAATAACAATTACTTTTCCTTTTCTCATATTTTCATTGACCATGTCAATGGTCAAAATCCTAATGAGATATCTCTTTCTTCACCCCCTTTCATCCGTATATACATACCCGCATCCGTGTTCCGAGAAACACGAATACAATGAGACGAAACTAATCCAATAATCAAATACTAGGATCTGGCTTAAACCAAAGCCCACTAGTATTGTCCGCTCGAACACCACACGCGCACAAGCAGACGTATGTGATCGAACCCTGTCGTAAAACAATACGACCTCTACACGTTTCGCCCGAAGCTGGGAAACTCTCTGTGTGGGACTCTAAAGACTCGACACTATGCAGGAAGTGGGTTTAACTACAGGCCGCAAGCGGTACTAGCTGTACGTAACGGTCCCCAGGTAGATGTCGATAAGAAGGCCGATGAGGAAACTCATCTGAACTCCTACTGAGCCTGAATGTGACAATCTTCGTACAGTCCGGTCTGTTCATCTAAGAGTATCGCATATCGGGCCAAGGGGGGCGGTAAACGTCAGACCCCTAATAGCGGTATAAGTCGTGTCGGAGTGTAGCCCATTACACCCTGAGAAACTACTGGTGTACCAACCTGTAAATCTCGCTTGCCCTGGCCATGGACTTTGCGTAATGGCTTACCAAACACAGCGCGATATCAACCCCCAATACCGGGAGAAACGAATTCTATCTAACCGCCACTGCCTCGAAGTGCTTCGGCACTGCACCCAACTACTACCTGTTTGCACGACTCAATAGAGCCATGGTAGGGTAGTAATCAAAGTACAGTGGGAACACACTCGAGGCGAAGTGGCAGCGTCAAGTCAACGGACTAAGTGGTACTCATGTCACCTGGGAACTGCTACCTGACGATAGATATAGTACCAACCAGCAGTTCCCGACGAGTCCTGTCTGGTGTACTCGTAACCTAACGAGCACCTGCATATTATCTCCAGTATGACATACTAATGGCTGTGGGACAGACCATCTCCCATGCTGGGATGATAAGCGTATACACTAGTCTACTCCGGAGTATCGATGCCCCGTCTCAATAATCCTATGACTAGGGACCTGTATAAGGACGTGCTTGTAGATTACCCAACCCCCATTAGTGTGACTGCCATCACAACGCTGGTAATCAAGCAAAGATCCTAAGTGCTCTACTAATTTGTATAAGCGATATGTTAAAAGAAACACATGCACATATTAAAGTAGAAACAAACCAAGTAGCATACTACAATTTTAAGGAAGACTGTCAATACTACTGTGAATATCCCAAGCTTCCATTAAGTAATATACAATCCAGTATGATACAATAATGGCCTCTACGGCATATACACTAACATTCTCTACCTTTCTTTAGCCCATGTAACATATTACATATGTGGGATCCTGATCCGGTATCTAATACCCAGGACGTAGAGTGTACTGAGAAACAGTTCTCGGTAACTAACACACTCGAAAAAGATGCATCAATATGCTTATTCTTCGTTTGGGTGGCATGGGAATCCGGATATTCCCCTATTTCCTGCTCGGACATATAAAAATTATAAGGTAGAGCAGAACCAACATTCCCCAGCTCAGTAAACTAAGTAGGTTCGGTCAATACATCCATATTATTATCTTGATTATGGCTCGCTAGCTGGAGGGAGAGAGAAGAAAACACTTAGCGTATGCTCTTGCAAGATTAGATTGGTTATTATCTTATCTAATCAGGATGGCTCCCACTGTTTTTATCAAATCTTCTTTCAAACCCTAAAATTTAAGATGAGACGGGATTAATTACACCCTACAAGTTCGCCAATCATTCTGCCAGGCCAGTGTCGGTACTTTGAGGGAGGTTCCTCGTGCTATCGCACGGACCTAATTAAAATAAACCTCATTTTCCTAGGGGCGTAACCCCGTTAACACCTTTCTAGTCACATACTTGATCGGCTAATTGTGATGTGTAAAACTCTCCCAGGAGTAACTCTTACTCACAGTGGGTATCGGGATCCAACTATTTCATAGAAGGTATGCAATCTCATTGCAAATTTCAACACTTGAAATTCCCGATAATACTTTTGTCCCTAACCTCCTATGACCTTGACAAAGGCGAAAAAACCATAGGATGCTAGTCAAGCTTAACCCGTCATTTCCTGATTGAATTAAACCCACCCGTATGACCCTTGACAAAGGCCAACAAGGTCGTACGACTACCCTAATCCAATCGCATCACATGCTTTGCAGATAAGCACTAATCAGCTACCGCACACTACGCCTTGACAGAGGTCAACAAACGCAGCACGAATACTAAATAGTACTTACCCGAAATGACGGAGGGCTACGACAGGTTTTTAGGAAAACCTTTTGCGTAATGAATTTGATATCGTTGCAGAAACAAGTGATTTTGAAAATGAGTGTTTTTGAGGATTTTTCTAGTTTCGCTAAAGAGGTCACTCCCGGTGAAGGGATCTCGACTCTTTCCTTATCGAATAAGGGGCTGGATATTCTACAAGGAATACCGCTATGCAAAGCAAGAACTAAAAAAGCAATCAAAAAACAAAACAGAGTGGGTTGTAGCATCTGCTAGTTTCGCTAAAGAGGTCACTCCCGGTGAAGGGATCTCGGCTCTTTCTTCATCGAATGAGGTGCTGGATTTCTACAAGGAATACCGCTATGCAAAACAAAAACTAGAGCTACCCTTTTTGAAAATTTAATTCTACAACATCTTTTAGGTTTCTTTCATTTTCATTAATCTCATTAATGAAGTCACATCATTTATGCTTTATAAGCATCACAGATGAAACGAAAATACAATGTACGCTTATGCCATCCGCATTCGCCACAGTATCCCGTTATGCACCGTTAGGTTACTTAGAGAGGGGCTAGCGCGGGTGCAAAACATAAGCAACGTTTATTATATATCATATATATAATAATAAAGCATTCGTCTTACGCATATAAAGTGATCACATCACAGAATATCAGCAGCAGAAGTCCACATATGAAATATTGGATATACTAGGATTTCCGTGTTTTATATTAAGCCAGTAAAAAACACGGATTCCACAGTCGCGATGAATAGCCAAACTGTAACATTTCAAAAATATAAAATACTATTTTTGGAAATTAAATATTAAAATAATATATTTCGCGGAAACTATTCGATTTGCGAATAGGGGTTTTTCGTAAAATAGTATAAGTATATACCAATATTTGGAAAATAATTAGAGATTTAAAATGGTTAATTGATTATTATGATATTTATCGAATTTTGGCATTTTTATAATTAATTATATGCAAGTTTAAATTTAACTTGATTAGTGCACTACTAATCACGATTTGACCAAATCCGTATTTTTACATTGTCACGAATAGTGCACCATGTCATGTTACATTTTTGTTACATGTTGGCTTCATTTGCATTGTTGATTTTTGGTTTTATTTGTGAGAGGGAAAAAGAGAAAAGAGATGGCATGATTGAGGAGAGAGGGGGGGGGGACACAATGATGACTTGAGGCATAGCATGAGAGCATGCCATGAGAGAAAGTGAGAGTGAGAAAGAGAGAGGAAGCCCCTAGACCAATTCTTTATTTCATTTTCCTTCTTTCTTCACTTCTCTTCTTCATCTTCTTCTTCACTTCCTCCGCCTCCTTTACCCCATGAAAGCATCTTCAATCCTTCACCAAAACCCTATACCCCCTTCATTAAAAATGATCATCACCTCATCCTACACCTTATGGACCTTTCAAACATTGATTTTGAAGACATTGAGCAATTCAAGAAAATTCTTGAGTTTCCAAATGAGGTAAAACCCATATCTTTTAGTTAAGTTATTATGTTTAGTATATCCTAGTTTAGTTTGGAGTTTGTATTAGTTGAGTTAGTGTTGTTTGAAAATTCCAAGAAGGGGTTTAGGTGATTGTGTGGACTTATAATATGTAGTGACTGTTTACAAGACCTTACTGTTGATTTTTCTGGACCAAAACAGATATTAAAACCCGATACACGAACTTAGGATTTGTCCCGTGTCGGTTTTGTGAAGTTTTGTTGGACTACAGGGAATCTGGAGCAACCTGAGATGTTTATGAGGAAAACAAGCAATATCATTAACCTAGATAAACCCCTAGAAACCCACCACCAAAGTATGAGCCCCTTTGTCCCTAGTAAGGCCGGTGATTTCCTTATTGATATGGTGTTTGGGTTTTGCCTATAGCTCGCTTACTTTATAACCTATCCCCTGTACTTTCTTGTTTGGTCCCAATTAACCTGAGATAAAATCTGGGAGCTATTTGTGAGTGCTTTGGCTATGTTTTCCCGATATTTGAATTCGTGGTTTTGGTATTTGGATTTGATTTGGTCGTCAGACGTTTGTACGCCAATGACGAGGGTTATTTGGTTGTTTTTGCATTCGTAAGCTATGGGTTCTAACTATAAGAAATTCGTGTGCCGTATCGGTTTTCGGACTTAATTTTCATAACGTTGCGATATGTGTTGATTTGTAGGTACCCTCACGTGGACTTCCGATACAACGAAGCACATCGACTTCGGCTAAGCAAAGAGTTTAGCAGGTGAGTATATTTATATCTACGGGGGAAGTCGGGTGGATGGCGTATAGCAACCCCGCAATTATAAAATGGAAACCGATATATAGAATATAGTCGGAGAAACCTATACTAGGAAACTACGGATATGATCTAAAAGTTAGTTCGAGATGATATGAATGATTGAATACATATACCAAGATATGAGATGAGATCTATAAGGATATGACATGAGATCGATGAATATGATAATGTTGAGATAGATGTGTTATGAGATCGGTAAAATAAGATAAATATATATAAGATCACTTGATGTGAGATATTGATTTGATGAAAAGAGAATGTGATGAAATAAGATGACTTAGCTTGTTATTTAGATATACGGATGCGAGGTGATATGAGAATATAGATACTGTTGCCAAGCCACGATATGAGATCTATACGGATGCGACTTGAGAGATATGTGTATATATATATTTATGAGAATAATGAGTGATATGCCGTACGAGACTTTAGATCCGTACCCGCATTGTTGTATAGGTCGATAGAATCCCTATTTGATTAATGCCGCCATACGATGGATTCCGTACGCGGTGAGTTTTACCTGATGATTGATCCATACCCTTGACTCGAGGATGTCGTACGATAGATTATACCGTACGTGATGCTATGAGGCTGGATTGCCGATTGATAGATTCATCGACTCAGATATGTTATAGATATTTTAATCCCTTAGGTAAATGTTAGATTAGATACGTATATTTTATAATGTGGCGCTTAGGGTTTACTTTTCTGCTACATTTATGATATTCTCATTGCATTGTATATACCTGTGCTTCCATTATTTGTTATGATATCGTCTTCTAGTACACCTGCATAATTATCGATGATGCGTATTGTTAGTTGTATATATGCCCTAGAGGCCAGTATTGTACAGATGATGTATATTATATTGGATGCTTGGACATATATAGAGAGGACTTTCTTGCTCGATATGATAGTATGCTATCTGGTTGCTCTTTACTTTAACATGTATACATGTCTCTTTATACTGTCTTATAGTTACATGTTGGTAAAGCCCTTAGGATGTGTACTTGATTACCTGGACTATGATGCAGATCATACTAGTGGGGACATGGTAGCCCATAAGTACATCCTTCAAGGTCCCTAGTCGTGGGTGTATCGAGACGGCGCATCGATATACCAGTGTAGACTAGCGTATACGCTTCTCGACCCATGAGATGGGCGATGGATGATCCCATATCCATTGGTGTTTGACATCAGAGATGGTATACGGGTGCTCAGTGGAGACTGGGTACACTGGACGGACTCGCCGAGAACTCCTAGATGGTATTATACCTCACGTCAGATGGCATTTCTCTGGTGACACTTGTGCAGGTTAGTCTGTAGACCCGAGATCGTCATAGAGTCTCGTGTGATTCCCACTGTGCTTTGATTTCCACCTTACCACGTCCATGAGGGCGTGCAAAACGGTGGTTTTTGGGTACAGTCCCGGGTCACATGGAGGCAATGAGCGATAGGAGGGGTTTCGTCTCTCCCGGTATTAGGGGTTGATATTGCGCTGTGCTCGATTGGCCGTAACAGGGAAGTCCCTGGCCAGGGCTGATTCAGAGATTTACTGGTAAGTGTTACCAGTAGTTTCTCGACCCGTTATGAGCCTCACATCGGCACGACTTATCGGTTATTGGGGTCTGACGTTAACCACCCCTAGACTTGATATGCGACATATCAGACGAGGAGACCGGACTGTACGGGAAGTGTTACCGGCAAGCTTTTACAGGAGTTGGAGTGGGCTTGCTTGCTGATCTTCTGATCGCTCAATACCCGGGTAGCTGTTACGTCCAGCTAGTACCGCTGACGGCTTGTGGGTGCTTGATGTGATCATCACCTACTGCCGGCGTATTGACGAGTCTTTGGAGTCCTACATAGAGGTTTTACTGGCTCAAGCAAAACGAAATAGGAGCGCATATGTGATATGTGCGGGACCGAGAATAATGCGTGTATGTGATACCGTATTATATTCTCGCGACTTTTTGTATCGGTCGGTTATATATGATATGACCGGGTTATCGAATCAAGTGTTGATTCGATAAGTCGATACGATGAATGTTAGTCGGTTATATGAGATATGACCGGATTATTAAGTCAAGTGTTGATTTAATAATTAAGTGTATAATTGTATATTAGATATACTAGTTTACATTTACTAACACATGTTCACTTAGGGTTTTTTCTCACTTGTACACATTTTTACTATATATATGATATATATGAAAATGTGTTGTTTTTTTGTATCATGGTTGATGATACACTATACATTGGTGTATGAGACTTACACTATGCTAATTTTATTTTGGGTTTTTAATATCTAAAGTAATTACAAAATCAAGAGGAGGATTAGAAAATGCATGAAGCTTGTGGAAGCTTGTGTATGCATTGACTAATTCAACTTGGTTTTGTTTTTACTATGGATATTTCTTAACCCAATCATAAAGATTAGCCTAGGGTTAAGTCTCTACAAGGGTTAGTATATGATACTCTCTCACCATGGTTAGCCATGACACTTAATCATTATCCTCATTTTCTTTTCTTTGGTTCATCATCTTCTTCTTCATTGATCCAAAGAGAAAAAGAAAACTAGGGTTTGATCCAAAGTGAGAAAGGTTGTGAGAAACAAAAATCCAAAGAGAACCCACTTCCTATTTCTCCATCCTCTACTAGACTAGCACTTTAGTTTAGGTTGTTTACTTTACTAATTCTCAAGTTAGTGAAGTAGGAGCTTGAGTCGGAATTCCCTCGACGTAGATCATCTTCGGCCTCGGAGACTTCAAGCAAGGTCGCATCCTTCGCGTCGTGAAGCCATGCAAGAGCCCGGGAGAACCTTGATCGCAGCGAAGGGAATTCAACAAGGAGCAAATGAAGTGGAGGACCGATCTACAAAGGTTGTATATCGCGTTCCCTTTAGTGTAAAGTTGTTTACTTGCCATTAGTTTTTCCTAATCTCTAGTTAACGATCTTGCTTAGGGTTGTTCGGCACCTAAAATTTTTAATCCGGCATGGTCGATGTCTTGTAGAGCTTCATTAGAGTGCCTAGTAACCCTACAGTGGTATCAGAGCCTAGCTAGAGCATTAGGCGATGTGTTAACGAAGTTAAAACTCCGAACGAACCCGACAACGTCGAAATCAACCCCTCTCTGTACATTTTTTTTAAAATCTGGTATTTTTCCAATTTAAAAATGCTTAAAAAAATCAGCAGGAAAATATAAGGAAAACTGTGCAAAACGACACAGATTGGCGCCCAAAGCACCGCGGAACCACGGCACGAGCATGGCTCCTGCGGCGGTTCCGTGGCCATATGGTGACGTCACCCTTGTCGTTTTGCGTAGTAAAGTTCCTATTTGTTTACTGATTTTTTCTGGGTATTTTATATCTGACACAAGTGTTGAGTAATTTTGGGGTTTATTTTGAAATCGTCGATTCGATCGGAGAATTTAATTTTGTTCTGTTATTCCGGATAATTTAGGAAGTACTAAAATGTTCGAACGGATATCATTAACTCAATTTTTCCCGGCACGAAAAACATTCAAGTGTTGAATTTTTCTTGGGTTTAAATTTTTCGGAAAAACTTGCATGTGATGCGATGGACCCTCTAGAAGACAACAAACCTTAACTCGATTATGTGACCGTCTTGAACTGCCCTTTGAACCTTAGGGTTTGGAGCAGTACGGCGTGCCACATGTGAGGCGTTGGCTTGACCCTTCTACGGCTGGACCGTTGCTACTGTGACGTATTCTGGAATCTTTAAACTCCGCTCAAGTGTTGAGCTATTATGGAAATCTTGAGTATTTGATTATTCGATCGGAAAGTTTAATACTGTCTATTTATCTGGAATGTGATACAATATGTGGAATTCATACAAGTTAGGCATGAAATGCGAAATATGTGATATTTCGGATTTACAATGTCTAAAGAGATTGTGGATTCCAAATGTTGTAGTTTTACACTTTCTTTTCTGCGACCGTAAGTGTAATATGTGATATCGCCGGTTTCGTTGCTATATGTCAACGACAATTGCGATGCGCATATTTACTTACGTTGATAACATGTGATGTTATGTGTTGCTGGATATGTTATATTGGATCGTCGCGTTTTGAATAGCCGGGTTTTTTTTATGTGAGATGAGATTTTTTATTTTCATTCATATAAAATATAAATGTATGTAATATTCTTTTATTGGGGCACTTCCGGGATGAGGTTGATGTCACCTTTTGTATATTATTTACTTTTCCGCACTAGGATAGACCCAAGGAGGAGAGCACAAGTAACCGAGTTCTGGAGTCCAGTGGGAGACCAACTCGAGGAGTCAAGTCCGGGTCTCCTAACTCTAGAATTGGTAGGGTTGCTTGCCGCTCTCGTAGGGGTCTAGGGGTGTGGGTTTGGCTATTCATCGCGACCGTGGAATCCGTGTTTTATAGAGGCTCAAAATAAAACACGGACGTCCTAGTATATCCAATGTTTCATATGTTTCTTCTGCTGCGATATCTGTGATGTGATCATTTGATGTGCTGTGATAAATACTGTATATAATATATATATGATATATTATATAGGCGTTACTTATGTTTTACACCCGCGCTAGCCCTGCCCTGCTCTGCCGTTAGTTACCTAACCTAACGGTGCACTAGGGGACATCGAGGCGAATGCGGATGGCATAAGTGTACGTCGTATTTATCTGTGATGTTTAGGTGACTTAAATGACGGGACTTCATTAATGTGATTAATGACAGAAAAGAAACCTAAAAGATGTTGTAGAATCAAATTTTAATAAAAAGGGTAGCTACAGTTTTGCTTTGCATAGTGATGTATATGACATATCCCGCACCTTATTCGATGAGGAAAGAGCCGAGATCCCTTCACCGGGAGTGACCTCTTTAGCAAAACTGGCAGATGCTACAACACTCGGTTTGACTTTTTGACTGCTTTTGGAGTTTTGCTTTGCATAGTGATGTTTATGATATATCCTGCACCTTATTCCATAAGGAAAGTGCCGAGATCTCTTCACCAGGAGTGACCTCTTTAGCAAAACTAATAAAAGCCTCAAAATCACTCCATTTCAAAATTCACATGGTTCTATGGCGATATCAAGTTCATTACGCAACAGGTTTTCAGAAAAACCTAACGTAGCCCTCCGTCATTTCAGATAATAACTGTTTAGTATTCGTGCTGCGTTTGTTGGCCTTTGTCAAGACGTAGTGTGCGGTAGCTGAATGGTACTTATCTGTTTATGCATATGATGCAGATTATTTTGGGGTAGTCGTACGACCTTGTTGGCCTTTGTCAAGGGTCGTGCGGGTGGGTTTGATTCAATCAAGAAATGACGGGTTGAACTTGACTAACATCCTATGATTTGTTGGCCTTTGTCATGGTCATAGGGGTTAGGGGCAAAAGATTATCGGGAATTTCAAGTGTTGAGATTTGCAATGAGATTGCATACCTTCTATGAGATAGTTGGATCCCGATACCCACTGCGAGTAATTGTTACTCCCGAGAGTGTTTTACACAGGACAATTAGCCGATCAAGTAGGTGTCTAGAAAGGTGTCAACGGGGTTACGCCTCTGGGAAAACGAGGTTTACTTTAATTTGCTCCGTGCGAAAGCATGGGGAACCTCCCTCAAAGTACCGACACTGGCCTGGCTGAAAGATTGGCGAAGTTGTAGGGTGTAATTAATCCCGGCTAGTCTTTCCTTTTAGGGTTTGAAGGAAGATTTGATAAAAACAGTGGGAGCCATCCTGATTAGATAAAATAATAACCAATCTGATCTTGCAAGAGCATACGCTAAAGTGTTTTCTTCTCTCTCTCTTCAGGTAGCGACCATATCATGCCTTAACAAAGATAATAATATGGATGTACTGACCGAAACCGCCTGTTATACTGTGCTGGAGAACGTTGGTTCCGTTCTTTCTTATAAGAGTAGACTGATCAGGATATAGGGGAATACCAGGATTCCCATGCCACCCGTATGAAGAAAGTACATGTTGATGCATTTTCTTCGGGTGTGTTCGTTACAGAGAACTGTTTCTCCATTTCCTCTACGTCCTGGGTATTAGATACCGGGTCAGGATCCGATATATGTAATCAGTTACATAGGCTAAGGAAAGGTAGAGAACTTGGAGAAGGTGATAAAGACATAAGGGTTGGAAATGGTGCAATTGTTGCAGCTAAAACCGTCGGGGAATATCACCTTGTATTGCCAACTGGTAATACATTGATTCTGAACGAATGCTATTACATGCCGAACCTGATATGCAACATTATATCGGTTTCTTTGTTGAGTAAAGAGAGATATAATTTTGTATTACAGGATAATGTTATGAACATTTTCCTAAACCAAAAGTTGGTTGGATCAGGCACGATATGCAATGGCATTTATGTTCAAGATCAATCAACAGTTCTGAGCATAACAAACACACACAAGAGGAAGAGTTCAGAAATGAACGAATCATTCTTGTGGCATTGTAGACTGGGTCACATCAATGCGACACGACTAGCTAAGTTGCATAAAGATGGATATTTGAATCCGTTTGAATTTTCATCTTATGACACTTGCCAGTCATGTCTCAAAGGCAAGATGACCAAAACTCCGTTTATGGGACACGGAGAGAGAGTTACGGAACTCTTGGGACTGGTACATAGTGATGTATGCGGCCCCATGTCTACACATGCCAGGAATGGTTCTGCGTACTTCATTACATTCACTGACGATCTCTCTAGATTCGGATATGTGTTCCTGATGAAACATAAATCTGAAGCTTTTGAGAAATTTAGAGAATATAAACAAGAAGTCGAGAACCAAACCGGGAAAAGTATTAAAATCCTTCGATCTGATCGAGGAGGTGAATACTTGAGCAATGAATTCCTGGACATCCTAAAAGAGAATGGGATTCTCTCTCAGCTGACTCCTCCATATACACCACAGCACAACGGTGTATCTGAACGGAGGAACTGCACCCTATTAGATATGATGAACACAGCTGAGTTACCTATTTCCTTCTGGGGGTATGTGCTGGAGACTGCGGCATACCTATTGAATCAAGTTCCATCTAAATCTGTACCTACCACACCATATGAGATATGGAGTGGGAAGAGACCATGTCTTAAACGTGTTAAGATATGGGGTTGTTCAGCCTATGTTAAAACGCAAAATCCGGACAAACTCGAGGCACGGTCAGTTCTATGCAAGTTTGTGGGATATCCCAAACATTCACATGGATATCTTTTCTACCATACTGAGGAACAAAAAGTGTTTGTTTCTCGACATGCCACCTTTTTAGAAAAGGAATTTCTTACAAAAGAAATTAGTGGCGACAACGTAGAACTGGAAGAAATTCCGGCTACACAAACTCAAACTGAAGATTTAGTGGAACCAGAGGATTCGGTAGTTCCCAACGAACCTCGGCCTCTCCGCCGATCTAGTAGGGTTCCTCACCCACCTGAGAGATACAACGGTTTTCTTATGGATGGTGGGAGCGAGGATTGCATCATGGTTGATGATGACCCAACTAGCTTCGAGCAGGCCATCATGAGTGGGGACTCAGTGAAATGGCTGGATGCAATGCGGTCCGAGATGGAATCCATGTACACCAACAAAGTGTGGACTTTGGAAGTTGCTCCTGAAGGGGTAAAACCCATTGGGAGCAAGTGGATCTTCAAGAAAAAACTTGGTGTAGATAGGAAAGTGGAGACTTTCAAAGCTAGACTTGTTGCAAAAGGTTTTCGTCAAAGACCAGGTGTAGACTATGACGAAACCTTTTCTCCAGTGGCTATGCTTAAATCCATCCGGATCATGCTTGCCATCGCTGCATATCATGACTACGAAATCTGGCAAATGGATGTTAAGACCGCCTTTCTAAATGGTGATTTAGAAGAGTGCGTGTACATGACTCAGCCAGAGGGCTTCGTAGATAGTAGGAGCAGCGGAAAGGTGTGCAAGCTGCTTAAATCCATTTATGGGTTAAAGCAAGCATCGCGGAGTTGGAACATCTGCTTTGACGTCGTTATCAAAGAGTTTGATTTCGTCAAAAACGTAGATGAACCTTGTATCTACAAGAAGGTGGCAGAGAGTAAGGTTGTCTTCCTCGTATTGTACGTAGACGACATACTCTTGATAGGAAATGACATTCCTATGCTGCAATCGTTGAAGCTCTTCTTATCACAAAGATTCTCAATGAAAGATCTTGGTGATGCCTCCTGCATATTGGGAATTATGATCTATAGATATAGATCTAAAAGGATATTGGGATTGTCCCAATCCAGGTACATTGACACCATACTAAAGAGGTTTAGTATGGAAGATTCCAAACGTGGGTTTTTACCCACGATCTCAGGGCTCACTCTCTCCAAAGAGATGTCTCCCAAGACTGATTTGGAGAGAGCTCGCATGCAAGGGATAACCTATGCTTCGGCAGTAGGCTCTATCATGTACACGATGCTATGTACCAGACCCGATGTAGCATACTCACTAAGTATAGTGAGTAGGTATCAAGCTGATCCTGGAGAGAGTCACTGGACAGCTGTGAAGAGCATTCTCAAGTACTTACGAAAGACTAAAGAGATGCTCTTGGTGTATGGTAATGGAGAACTCCAAGTGGAGTCCTTTACCGATTCGAGCTTCCAGAGTGATAAGGACGACTCTAAGTCGCAGTCGGGATTTGTCTTTACCCTTTACGGAGGGGCGGTTAGCTGGAAGAGTTCCAAGCAGGAAACCGTGGCAGACTCGACGATGGAGACTGAATACATCGCTGCCAACGATGCTGCCAAAGAGGCTGTCTGGATCAAGAAGTTCATCACTGAACTTGGAGTGGTTCCATCCATTGAGCATCCAATATCTTTGTATTGCGATAACAATGGAACAGTGGTTTTGGCCAAGGAACCTAGGTCCCATCAGCGATCCAGACATATTCTGAGGCGGTATCACCTGATCCGGGAGATAGTTGATCGCCGGGAGATCGAGGTCAGGAGGTTTGACACGAAGAACAACACTGCGGATCCACTCACGAAGGCCATTCCCTAGATACAGTTTGAGAGACTCTTCGGGATGCTTGGTATGCGATACTACAGCTGCTGGCCCTAGTGCAAGTGGGAGATTGTTAGTTGTATGTATACCCTAGAGGCCGGTATTGTACAGATGATGTATATTATATTGGATGCTTGGACATATATAGAGAGGACTTTCTTGCTCGATATGGTAGTATGCTATCTGGTTGCTCTTTACTTTAACATGTATACATGTCTCTTTATACTGTCTTATAGTTACATGTTGGTAAAGCCCTTAGGATGTGTACTTGACTACCTGGACTATGATGCGGATCATACTAGTGGTGACATGGTAGTCCATAAGTACATCCATCAAGGTCCCTAGTCGTGGGTGTATCGAGACGGGGCATCGATATACCAGTGTAGACTAGCGTATACGCTTCTCGACCCATGATATGGGCGATGGATGATCCCATATCCATTGGTGTTTGACATCAGAGATGGTATACGGGTTCTCAGTGGAGACTGGGTACACTGGACAGACTCTCCGAGAACTCCCAGATGGTATTATACCTCACGTCAGATGGCAGTTCTCCGGTGACACTTGTGCAGGTTAGTCTGTAGACCCGAGATCGTCATAGAGTCTCGTGTGATTCCCACTATGCTTTGATTTCCACCTTACCACGTCCATCAGGGCGTGCAAAGCGGTGGTTTTTGGGTACAGTCTCGGGTCACATGGAGGCAATGAGCGATAGGTGGGGTTTCGTCTCTTCCGGTATTGGGGGTTGATGTTGCGCTGTGCTCGATTGGCTGTAACAGGGAAGTCCCTGGCCAGGGCTGATTCAGAGTTTTACTGGTAAGTGTTACCAGTAGTTTCTCGACCCGTTATGAGCCTCACATCGGCACGACTTATCGGTTATTGGGGTCTGACATTAACCACCCCTAGACTTGATATGCGACATATCAGACGAGGAGACCGGACTGTACAGGAAGTGTTACCGGCAGGCTTTTACAGGAGTTGGAGCGGGATTGCTTGCTGATCTTCTGATCGCTCAATACCCAGGTAGCCGTTACGTCCAGCTAGTACCGCTGACTGCTTGTGGGTGCTTGATGTGATCATCACCTACTGCCGGCGTATTGACGAGTCTTTGGAGTCCTACATAGAGGTTTTACTGGCTCAGGCAAAACGAAATAGGAGTGCATATGTGATATGTGCGGGACCGAGAATAATGCGTGTATGTGATACCGTATTATATTCTCATGACTTTTTGTATCGGTCGGTTATATATGATATGACCGAGTTTTCGAATCAAGTGTTGATTCGATAAGTCGATACGATGAATGTTAGGCGGTTACATGAGATATGACCGGATTATTAAGTCAAGTGTTGATTTAATAATTAAGTGTATAATTGTATATTAGATATACTAGTTTATATTTACTAACACATGCTCACTTAGGGTTTTTTCTCACTTGTACACATTTTTACTATATATATGATATATATGAAAATGTGTTGTTTTTTTTGTATCATGGTTGATGATAAACTATACATGGGTGTATGAGACTTACAATATGCTAATTTTATTTTGGGTTTTTAATATCTAAAGTAATTACAAAATCAAGAAGAGGATTAGAAAATGAATGAAGCTTGTGGAAGCTTGTGGAAGCTTGTGGATGCATTGACTAATTCAACTTGGTTTTGTTTTTACTATGGATATTTCTTAACCCAACAATAAAGATTAGCCTAGGGTTAAGTCTCTACAAGGGTTAGTATATGATACTCTCTCACCATGGTTAGCCATGACACTTAATCATTATCCTCATTTTCTTTTCTTTGGTTCATCATCTTCTTCTTCATTGATCCAAAGTGAAAAAGAAAACTAGGGTTTGATCCAAAGTGAGAAAGGTTGTGAGAAACAAAAATCCAAAGAGAACCCACTTCCTATTTCTCCATCCTCTACTAGACTAGCACTTTAGTTTAGGGTGTTTACTTCACTAATTCTCAAGTTAGTGAAGTAGGAGCTTGAGTCGGAATTCCCTCGACGTAGATCATCTTCGGCCTCGGAGACTTCAAGCAAGGTCGCATCCTTCGCGTCGTGAAGACATGCAAGTGCCCGGGAGAACCTTGATCGCAGCAAAGGGACTTCAACAAGGAGCAAATGAAGTGGAGGACTGATCTACAAAGGTTGTATATCGCGTTCCCTTTAGTGTAAAGTTGTTTACTTGCCATTAGTTTCGCCTAATCTCTAGTTAACGATCTTGCTTAGGGTTGTTCGTCACCAAAAAATTTTAATCCGGCATGGTCGATGTCTTGTAGAGATTCATAGAGTGCCTAGTAACCCTACACGTATGTTACACTTACACAGATTCGCCGGCTCACACACATTCATCATCGGTAATTTCCATGCCACTTGCACAGTAGAATTGTTATACCATGATATTAATCTTAACCATAAATATGCATTCATTGCTCAGCACTATATAGGATATTCTTGTATAATATACTTGATATGCTTATATTATTGTTCTATGTTGCATTCATCATACTTTATTGTTACATGCATTGAGATGCTGTTTTCATGAGATCTCTAGATTTGGGAACCGTGGTTATATTTCAAAGGAAATCGTGTATTGTTTTCAAAACGCGGTTTTCCCTTGATATGATATTTCTTGTCCACCATGAGTTTTCTCGGTTCTGAGCTATGAGTATACCCGATTCGAGGAGCGGTAGACACCGTCTGCGGGTACATAGTGGACCTGGTGAGGTACCCCGGGGCAAGAAGACTCGTATTGTTAGGCTGTGAGCCCGACGAATGGAGTACTACCTACCGGTGATTGATTGGACCCGGCGGTTATCTGGAGGATACCAACCGGAGTCGTGAGATGGATATGAGGGCTGATCAAAGTATGCAGCGCCTGAGATGAGATAGATTTAAGGGCCGATCTGAGTATGCGGCGCCTGAGATATGAGTATTTACGTGTCGATGCTAGAAACGGGTTTTCATGATGTTTCGAGTGTCGGTGTTGGACACTCATGTTCCATGATGTTGATGTGTCTTTGATGGACATGTGGATGATATCCACATCCATGCAGGCATATGTTACAGATGTTATTTATATATATGTCATTCGCATTGACTCGGTTGTTGACATATATGCATACTTGGTCACCCTAGATATCATAGTATTACTTTCATGATATAGTATGTGTCACGACCCGAAATGACACGTGCCTGGCACTTGAATCATTTGAAGTCTATAGGACCCCCATATAATTCAAGTAAGACAAAAATCCCAAAAATCTAAACCATCTTAAGGAAGAAGTGAAGAAAACTAGTTTTAAAACAAGTGGTTTTAATAACAAAATAAACCGAAGTATGCATTTTTAAAATCTCAAGTCTTTTCTGAAAATTTCGGCAGAGTTTCCTTTGTAAATACTGGCCCCAAAGGGTACAACATGAATAATATGAATAAAAGCATCCCCAAGCGGGAGCTAGATTTTCGCCAATTGGCGGTCACAACCATGCAACAATATAATATACAACGCCGAAGGGCGAGGATAAAAACTCAAAAGGAAACTCAATATCATCAAGAAAACCCATAATAATACAACACGCGATTCTAAGGTCGAAATAATATACACTGGTCTTCTAAGTCTATAAAATAAACAAGTCCGGTTGATGGAGTTTACTAGATACAACTGAAATATAATAAAAGGTACAATGGTGGTCACAATGCGAGTGAATCCATCTACCAAAGAAATCACCCGGAAAGAAGCAGTGTGCCAGTAAAGCCGCCAAGGAAACCTGTACGGCAAGACCTGCATGAAACTGTGGCACAACAGGGATGAGTTTCCAACTCGTGAGTAGAAAACATCACAGAGCAGAAATTGTATGTATGACCCAATCCTAGGTCATACGATCAGTAATATCCTCAAATAATATGGCCTGAAGCATGATAAAATGGCAAGGGTAAATATCTATACATAAGTGTAATACCAAGTGCTCGTGTCAGTGCCTCAGGTAGCAACATATCATAAATATGATGTATGAATGCATGAAAACAGAATACATCTAAATGAGAAAACTATTTTCTTATCTCAGTGAGATATCTGTATAAATAAATCGAGGTATCATCAATGAAATCAATAGGGAATCAGTGTCTAGCATCGACACAAAATATATATAAATCTCAATATCTCAATATCTCATGCTCCGGTAATCCGGACTGGCCTGTATCCAAGAATCTCAATATCTATGGCTCCGGCTATCCGGACTGGCCCATAACATCAAATCTCAATATCTAGGGCTCCGGCTATTCGGACTGGCCTATACTCCGATCGGTATCCTCCGGATATCCGTCGAGTCACAGTACAATCACCGGTCGGTAGTGCTCCCCTGCCAGGCTAAACACCATCATCTGCGACCATCTTGCCTCTGGGTACTGCATCGGGTCCACCATGTACCCACAGACGGTTCCTCCTCCTCCTCGAATCGGGTGTATCATATCGCTCAAGAGCCGAGAAAACTCATGGTGGACTCCTCTCAAATCATATCATAAGAAAACCACAACTTTCATTTTAAAATGATAATCAGTTTATAAAATCCTTGCGGTTTCTCCAAATCCAGAAATCTTATGGAAATCCGAAATCCCAATCTCAAGGGTAAATAAACAATGAATTCCATAATATTGGGCTCTGGCAATCTGGACTGGCCCATAATGTCATGGAAAATGAATATATAAATATACATGAAAATCACAGTAATAAATGCAATGTCTAAGCTATTATATAAAAGCAAGCACACTAGTACCATGTCGAAACTATCGGCTAACAATTTATACTAATGAATAGTGTTTTCTAATATGTACGTGACATGGCAATTACCGAAGATGATGTGTGTGAGCCGGCAAGCAGGTGTACGTGGAGCATACGCATCATCGGTAATGGTGCTGGTGTCCTGACGGGATGGGTTTCATAATAATTACGAAACGACAAATAAGCATACAATGAGATGCGAATAATAAGAATATGCGGAAAATGAATGGTAAACACAGCAATAAAGAATATACATTTATATAATCGAGTCATACTGTTTTGGCATTTGAAATAACACGAATCATGGTGTCTAGAAAATAGGGCTACGGTGTTTTGAAGAAAAGGTACGCCCTTTGAAATATCCGTAGTATCCCTTAGCCTATCTTTAAAATACTCACGATTCGTTAGTTTTGGAAATAAGTATTACTCGAGCTCAGTCTAACATCTACTAAGTACACTACAGGTCTAAACTAACAGACTAGTCGAAAAGGGTAAGAAAAACCACCTAAGTCTGATTCGATATATATGTATATATAATAGTCGGTGTAACGTTTTAGAAATCGTTTTGCGAATTTTTCCGTTTTAGGGTAAATTTGTCAGTGTTTTTCCTTTTAACCCGATTGTGATCAAACTTCCGTAGAAACTTGCCGGCACCTATTTTAGCTAAAATAAAGCTAGTGCGCGAGCTTTGGAGGTCTATGGGAAGTTTTGGTTCACATAGAATTTTTCCCTAAAACAATATTATTTTAATACTTTATTTGTGCACTTTATTAGTGGTAATTATTTTTTTTATGTGGGTAAATTACTACTAATGGATTTTTATGCTTAACTAATCACTAGATTTTTGTTTAGAACCATGCATCCAAAATATCTATATTTTTAGGATTTATTTTGTTTTTTCAAGAAAAGAAAATGGTGACTAATGCCTTTTTTTTGTTTTATTATGCAATTATTTTATTTTTTCCTTCTAGAAAATTCTGCACTTCACCAAAAACCCTAGCTTCTCCATTATGGCCGGCCACTACCCATTGCTTGCTGCCCTTATTCTTCCTTGCTCCATTTTCATCTCTTTAAAGCTTCAAAAATCATGAAAAATCCAAATTAATTCGTAGAAATTCAAATATAATCCAAAACCTTCATCTCTCTTCACAAATCATGCTTGGAACTTCTTTCTAATGGGGATTTTGGAGGATAAAGTTTAGTTTTATTCTTGTTTCAAGTGGTGTTCTTGAAGGTATAAAACCTTAACTCTAATCTCTTTTTGTTGCTTAATACCTTTAATTAGCTTAATTAGATGTTTAATTTAAGCTTTTAAATTATTATTTATAAATTCAAGATATCATTTTGGTAATCAAGTTGGGATTTTGATTAGTGAAATGGTTAATTAATATGTTAAGCTTGATGAAAACTTAATCAAGTTGCTAATTTGTTAAATGATATTTTCCTAATCGGATAATTAAGCTAATTAACAAACTAAACTTTTACTAATCCTAATTAGTGAAATCTAAAATTTTAGTAAACGTTTAAATGGTTTAACCTTGCTATTTGAATATGTTTGTAAATTATAGTTTTGGTAAAACTTGTAGTTTTGTGCTAAAATGATAAATACTGCTTCCTAGATTTCGGTAACTTTTTGGCGTGGGTTTCTTTTGACGTTGCGACGTTAATTATATTAATTCATATTTATTATTGTGTTTTGAATGCGCGATCGGTACGATCAGGGTCTAGGCTTGGTAGTTGTGTCGCCTTGCGTTCCTAGTTAGGGTCGTGCCGATGTCGCTCGTGTCTTTGTGTAGCTTTTGCTCATGAGTTGGTTTCGTGGTGTCGCTACGTGCGTTAGCCACTTGATGAACACTTGAGAATATGTTTGGAGTTGGTGCGTCGGTGAACGTAGTTGTACGTATTTTTGGTCGATTGCGTATATACGCTTGCTTTATTGTTATATGTGTTCAGGATCGGAGGCGGGGACTTCAGGCGCTGCGAACAGGGGAACCGAGTGGTAGGCTTTACTTAGCCAGGAGCGTTGGTGAGTAGATTTAACATCTACAGGGGAATCGCCCGCATGGCGTTATGCGTCGGGGCTAGAAAAGACTTGACTTGTCGCATATTCTATTTCATATTTAGAATTGCGCATACACCCTACTGCTTAGTAAATTGTTGTGCTTGGACTAGTATCCTTAGGACACTGCATTATTATTGACGGCTTATGTTGCACGAGCACTGATTGTATGACACACACACCGTCAATAATTGCCATGACTCGCACAACCCACTTATAGATATGATATACTTTGGTTAGGGACATTGAGACATTGATTCATATTTCTTTATGCATGTAACTTATAGCATACATGTATACCTATATGCTTACACATATGCCTTGACATACTTACATGCTAGTTACCTATATATTTATAGGGTATTATACCATTAATGATAGGTACATACACACATGATGACATAGCTACATGTATACTTTGCATACATACTTCACTTATACCCGGGGGGTATATTGCATCATTTCTGATAGGTAGATATCTATATCTTGCTATACCTTTATATTTACGCATATATCAGTTATAGCTACATATTTACCTTTACTTGATATTATTTAGAATTGGAGAAATTAGGAACCGCATGAAATTTATATTAAGTTGTTGCAGTTAATTAGCGGCTTTTCCTTATATGCTTACATTACAGTTTTATGTTGCGTATATTTTATTCATGGATTTTCATTTTGAGATATGGATTTTTCATGATGTTTTCTGGATTTTGGGACCGTGGTAGTTTCATGAAATTATGAATTATTTGAAAAACCCGGTTTCCCTTGATATGATATTTCAGCATCCACCATGAGATTTATCGGTTCTGATATATATGCCCCATGCGAGGAGTCGGGGGCTGTATGAGGGTACATGGTGGGGCCCGGTACGGTTCCCCTCTGTAGGGTTGCTAGGCACGCGTACAAGGGTCTACGAGGCATCAACCATGACCGATTAAAAAATTAGCCGTGCCGAACAACCCAAAGCCGGATCTTTAAACTAGGGTTTAGGCGAAAACTAACATGTTAAACAGTTTAACACTAAGTGAAAGGGATTACAACCTTTGTAGATCCGGTCCTTCACTTCATTAACTCCATGTAGATGTCCCCATCGCTGCGATCGTGAACTCCGGACTCTAGAGAAGCTTCACAAGAAGAACGAACGTGATTGCTTCGATGACTTCGAGGCCGAAGATGATCTACGTCGGTGAGACACTAACTCAAGCTATTCCTTCACTAGGTCATGAACTTTGTGAAGAGAACACACTCTACTATATGGCAAGTGGTAGAGGATGAAGAAGTAGGAAGTGGGCTCACTTTAGAATTTATTTTCTCACACTTTTTCTCATGGCACCATTGGAGCTCGTAAGATTTTCATGGAGCTTGATGAAGAAGAAGAAGAAGAAAGAATAATATCATCATATGAATTATTATAATCTCAATAATGTAACCATGGGTGAGTTAAGCTATCATGCTTAACTCATGTAGAGAATTAACCAAAGCATGAGGTTAAGGGTTGGGTTAACTAAATATCCTTAAGAATGACAAAAGAGTTGACTTTGTCAATGTTTCCACAAGCTTCATGAAAACTTGAGAACTTTGACAAAGTCTTTCTCTTTTGTTATTCTTAAGATATAAACAAAACCCTAATATTTATCCTAATCTTGGTATAAGTCTCATACACCCATCTTTGATGTATCATCAAGCATGACACAATCATATGTACACAAATATATATCACATATACACTTATGCACAATCAAGTGAGAAAATAAATCTTAAGTGAGCTAATACTAGCTAATGTAATGTAATATATCAAATATATAATTATACATTAAATTATTAAATCAACTCTTGATTTAATAACCCGACTAATATCATGTGTAACAACTTATCGAATCAACACTTGATCCGATAACCCGGCTATATCGCATACAACTGATCAATGTCACGAATCGCGAGAATAGAATACGGTATCTCATATCGTATTAATCTCGGTCCCGCACATATCATATATGTGCTCCTACTCCGTTTCGCTTGATCCAGGAAACCCCTGTGTAGGACTCTAAAGACTCGTCAATACGCCGGCAGTAGGTGATGATCATATCAAACACCCACAAGCCGCAAGCGGTCTGCTAAACGTAACGGCCACCCGGGTATTGAGCGATCAGAAGATCAACAAGCAAGCCTGTACATTCTCCTGTGAATCCAATCAGTAACAATCCCGTACAGTCCGGTCTCGTCGTCTGATATGTCGCATATCTCGCATCGGGGTGGTGAACGTCAGACCCCAGTAGCTCGATAAGTCGTGTCGATATGAGGTCTATAACAGTTCGAGAAACTACTGATAACACTTACCAGTAGATCTCAACAACCCTGTCCAGGGATTTCCGGTTATAGCTAATCGAACACAGCACAACATCAACTCCCTATACCGGGAGAGACGAATCCCCTCCTATCGCTCATTTCCTCCATGTAATTCGGGACTGTACCCAAAAGCCACCTTTTTGCACGCCCTCTTGGATGTGGTATGATGTAAATCAAAGCACAGTGGGAATCACACAAGACTCTATGACGATCTCGGGTCAACAGACTACTCTGTACCAGTGTCACCGGAGAACTGCCATCTGACGTAAGGTATAATACCATCTGGGAGTTCTCGGCGAGTCTGTCCAGTGTACCCAGTCTCTACTGAGCACCCGTACACCATCCTTGATGTCTTACACCGATGGATATGGGATCATCCATCGCCCATCATATGGGTCAAGATGCGTATACGCTAGTCTACTCTGGTGTATCGATGCCCTGTCTCGATACACCCTCGACTAGGAACTGTTATAAGATGTACTCGTCGACTACCGTGGCCCCACTAGTATGATCTCATCATAGTCCCAGTAGTCGAGTACATATCCTAAGGGCTTTATCAACATGTAACATAGAGACAATCAGAGTACATGTTAAGATAAAGTACAACCAGACAGCATACTATCATGTCGAGCAAGAAAGTCCTCCCTATATATTTTCAAGCATCCATTACAATATACATTGTATGTACAGTAATAGCCTTTAGGGCATACATATAACTAACAATCTCCCACTTGCACTAGGGCCATCTGTTGTGGTATCATATACCCAACAATTAGCTGTGGTTAAAGTATCTCATACTCAACCATCCCATAAAAGTCTCTACTGGGAAAAAGACCTTTGTGAGTGGATCCGCGCTGTTGTCCTCTGTATCTACTCTCCTAACCTCGATCTCCCTGGAGATCAACCATCTCCATGATCAGGTGATACTGCCTAAGAATTATATCTGGATTTCTGATGGGACGGTGGTTCCTTGACATAAGCCACAACTCCATTGTCACACAATGGTAGGAACGAAGTTCATCTCATGAACTTATATATCTAGACTGCTTCTTTGGTAGCATCCTTGGTAACGATGTATCTTGCCTTTAATTGTCTAGTAAGTCACATAATCTAGCTTGGAACTCTTCCAACATACCGTCCCTCCACTGAGGGTATAGACAATGCCTGCGACTGACATTCAGTCGTCCTTATCACCCTGGAACCTTTCCAGTGATTCTCCCCAGGATCGATTGATACCATCTCACTACAACTAGTGAGTATTCTAACATCCAATTAGAACTATTTCATAGATCCAAAACCCAGGATTTAGGAGGTATCACTTTTATCCTATATGGAGAATCCTTGTGATAAGCGGAGATTGACCGAGCGTAGCATTGGATTCTCTTTCCCTATCAAGAGTATGCCATCCACGTACTCTACGAGGATCACCACCGTACTCCCTACTACCCTTTTTCTATATACAAGGTTCATCTACCATTTTGATGAAGTCAAACTCTTTGACTAGCACATCAAAACAGATGTTCCAACTCCGTGATGCCTGTTTTATCACATAAAACATCTTGCATACGTTTCCGCTGCTCCCACTGTCTACGAAGCCCTCTGGTTGTGTACTTATAGACGCTCTTTTCTAAAACATCATTTAGAAAAGCAGTCATGACACTCAACCGCCAGATATCGTAGTCATGGTATGGAGCCGTGGCAAGTAGGATCTGGATGGACTTAAGCATAGCTTTGAAAGTCTCAATTTTTCCATGTACACCAAGTAATCTTCTCAAGATATACTTGCTCCTGATGGGGATTTAACCCTTCAGATAAAGCAACCAAAGTCCATACTTTGTTGGTGTATAAGGATTCCATCTCAGATCGATAAGCATCTAGCCATTCTTACAGAGTCTCACTCCTGATGGCCAGCTCGAAACTAGTTGGGTCACCATCTCATGATGCAATCCTCGCTCCCACTGTCATAGAGAAACCGAAGTAACTCTCAGGTGGGTGAGGAACCCTACTAGATCGGCGGAGAGGCTGAGGTTCGTTGGTTACTATTGAATTCTTTGGTTCTACCAAATCATCTGCTGTAGTTTGTATAGCTGGAACTCCTTCCAGTACTACCTCATGACCACTAATTTCTTCAAAAAAAATTCCATTTCACAAAGGTGGCATGCTGAGAAACAAAACATCTTTTATTCTTCGGTTTGGTAGAAGATATTCCCTTGCGAATTCTTGGGATATCGAACAAACTTCCACAGAACTGACTTTGCCTTGAGTTTGTCCGGATTTTTCTTTTTAGACATAGGCCGGACAACCCCAAATCTTAATATACTTTAAGATATGGGCTCTTCCCTTTCCATATCACATATGAAGTGGTAGGCAACTGATTTGATTTGAACCCTATTCAATAGGTATGCAGCTTCTCAAGCGCTTAACACCCAAAAGGAAATAGGAAACTCAGTAGTACTCATCATAGAGCACACCATATCACATAAGGTGCTATTGCTCCGCCCCGATACACCGACATGCTGTGGTGTATACGAAGGAGTAATGCTGAGAGAGAATCTCATTCTCCTTTAGAATAGTCTAGGAATTCCGTGCTCAAGTATTCTTCTCCTTGATCACATCAAAGAACATAATACTTTTACCCATATTTTGGTTCTCTACTTCTAACTTACATTCTGTGAATATCTCAAAAGGTTCGGACTTGTGTTTCATCAGGAACATATGTCTGAATCTTGAGAAATCATCAGAGAATGTAATGAAGTACAAAGAACCGGTCTTGGCATGTGTAGATATGAGACTTTCATACATCAGCATGTATCAATCCTAAGAGTTCACTAACTCGTTCTCTGTTTCCAATAAACAGAGCTATGGTCATCTGATCTTTGTGACATGACCGGCAAGTTTCACAAGATGTAAATTCAAACAGATTTAAATATGCATCTAAATATAACATAGCTAGTCAGGTCACATTGATATGACCTAGTCTACAATGCCTCAAGAAGGATTCGTTCATTTCTGAACTCTTCCTCTCGTGTGTGTTCTGTATACTAAGAACTGTAGTTTGATTTAGAACGTCAATGCTTTTAGATAACGTGCCTGAACTGATCAACTCTTGATATAGGAAATGTTCAAAACATTATCCAACAATACAAAATTATATCCTTTCTTTACTAATAAAGAGACTGATATGATGTTGTATATCAGGTTCGGTATCTAATAACATTTGTTCAGAATCAATGTATTCTGGTAATACAGGGTGATAGTGACCAACAGACTTGGCTGAAACACTTGCACCGTTTCTATCTCATGAAACTTATCACCCGTTCTCAGTTCTCTACTTATCTGTAGCCCATGTAACAGATTACATATGCGGGATCCTGATCCGGTATCTCATACCCAGGACGTAAAGGATACTGAGAAATAGTTCTATGTAATGAACACACCCGAAGAAAATGCATCAGCATGCACTTTCTTCGTTTGGGCGGCACGGGAATTCTGGTATTCCCTAATTTCCTGCTCTGTCTTATAACAATTATAAGTTGGAGCGGGACCAACGTTCCCCAGCTCAGTATAACAAACGGGTTCGGTCAATACAACCGTATTATTATCTTGATTAAGGCGTGATATGGTCGCTACCTGGAGAGAGAGAGAGAGAAGAAAACACTCAGCGTATGCTCTTGCAAGATTAGATTGGTTATCTAATATATCTAATCAGGATGTCTCCCACTGTTTTAATCAAATCTTCCTTCAAACCCTAAAAGGAAAGACTAGCCGGGATTAATTACACGCTACAAGTTCGCCAATCTTTCAGCCAGGCCAGTGTCGGTACTTTGAAAGAGGTTCCACGTGCTTTCGCACGGACCTAATTAAAGTAAACCTCGTTTTCCCAGAGGCGTAACCCCGTTAACACCTTTCTAGACATCTACTTGATCGGCTAATTGTAATGTGTAAAACTTTCCCACGAGTAACTCTTACACGCAGCGGGTATCGGGATCCAACTATCTCATAGAAGGTATGCAATCTCATTGCAAATTTCAACACTTGAAATTCCCGATAATATTTTGCCCCTAGTATCCTATGACCTTGACGAAAGCCAACAAACCATAGGCTACTAGTCAAGTCCAACCCGTCATTTCCCGATTGAATTAAACCCACCCGCACGGCCCTTGACGAAAGCCAACAAAGTCGCACGACTACCCTAACTCAATCTGCATCATATGCATAAACAGATAAGCATAAATAGCTACCGCACACTACGCCTTGACGACAGCCAACAAACGTAGCACGAATACTATGAAGTACTTATCTGAAATGACGGAGGGCTACGACAGGTTTTTAAGAAAACCCTTTGCGTAATGAACTTGATATCGTTGTAGAATCGAGTGATTTTTAAATGGAGTGTTTTTTAGGCTTTTCTAGTTTTGCTAAAGGGGGCTTTTCTAGTTTTTCTATCACGCTGAGGAACAAAAAGTGTTTGTTTCTCAATATGCCACCTTTTTAGAAAAGGAATTTCTTGCAAAAGAAATTAGGGGCAAAGAGATAGAGCTGGAAGAGGTTCCAGCACCACAAACTACAACTGATGATTTATTGGAACCAGAGGATTCAGTAGTACCCGACGAACCCCAGCCTCTCCGCCGATCTAGTAGGGTTTCTCGTCCACCTGAGACATACTACGGTTTTCTCATTGATGGTGGAAGCGAGGACTGCATCATGGATGATGATGAACCGACTAGTTTCGAGCAGGCCATCACGAGTGGTGACTCTGTGAAATGGCTGGATGCAATGCGATCTGAGATGGAATCCATGTACACCAACAAAGTATGGACTTTAGAAAATGCTCCTGAAGGGGTAAAACCCTTTGGGAGCAAGTGGATCTTTAAAAAGAAATTTGGTGTAGATGGAAAAGTTGAGACTTTCAAAGCTAGACTTGTAGCAAAGGGTTTTCGTCAACGACCAGGTGTGGATTATGACGAAACCTTTTCTCCAGTGGCTATGCTTAAGTCAATCCGGATCTTACTTGCCATTGCTGCATACCATGACTACGAAATCTGGCAATTGGATGTTAAGACCGCCTTTCTAAACGGTGATTTAGAAGAGAGCGTGTACATGACTCAGCCAGAGGGCTTCGTAGATAGTGGGAGCAGCGGAAAGGTGTGCAAGCTGCTTAAATCCTTTTATGGGTTAAAGCAAGCATCACGGAGTTGGAACATCTGTTTTGATGTTGTAGTCAAAGAGTTTGACTTCATCAAAAATATAGATGAACCTTATATCTATAAGAAGGTAGCAGAGGGTAAGGTTGTCTTCCTCGTATTGTACATGGATGACATACTCTTGATAGGAAATGATATTCCTATGCTGCAATCAGTCAAGCTCTTCTTATCACAGAAATTCTCAATGAAAGATCTAGGTGATGCCTCCTGCATATTGGGAATCAAGATCTATAGAGATAGATCTAAACGGATACTGGGATTGTCCCAATCCAGGTACATTGACACCATACTAAAGAGGTTTAGTATGAAAGAATCCAAGCATGGGAACCAACCCACGATCTCTGGACTCACTCTCTCTAAAGAGATGTCTCCCAAGACTGATTTGGAGAGAGCTCGCATGCAAGGGATACCCTATGCTTCGGCAGTAGGCTCTATCATGTATGCGATGCTATGTACCAGACCCGATGTAGCATACTCACTAAGTGTAGTGAGTCGGTATCAAGCAGATCCTGGAGAGAGTCACTGGACAGTTGTGAAGAACATTCTCAAGTACTTACGAAGGACTAAGGAGATGTTCTTGGTGTATGGTAACGGGGAACTCCAGGTGGAGTCCTTTACCGATTCCAGCTTCCAAAGTGATAAGGACGACTCTAAGTCGCACTCAGGATTTGACTTTACCCTCAATGGAGGGGCGGTATGTTGGAAGAGTTCCAAACAGGATACCGTTGCAGACTCGACGATGGAGGCTGAATACATCGTTGCCAACGATGCTGCCAAGGAGGCTGTCTGGATAAAGAAGTTCATTAGTGAACTTGGTGTGGTTCCATCCATTGAGCATCCAATACCTCTGTATTGCGATAACAATGGAGCTGTGGCTTTGGCCAAGGAACCCAGATCCCATCAGAAGTCTAGACATATTCTGAGGCGGTATCACCTGATCAGGGAGATAGTTGATCGCCGGGAGATCGAGGTCAGGAGAGTAGATACGAAGGACAACACTGCGGATCCATTCACGAAGGCTATTCCCCAGATACAGTTTGAGAGATTATTCGGGATGCTAGGTATGAGATACTACAGCAGCTGGCCTTAGTGCAAGTGGGAGATTGTTAGTTATGTATATGCCCTAGAGGCCATTGTTGTACATATGATGTATATTATAATGGATGCTTGGATATATATAGAGATGACTTTCTTGCTCGTCATGATAGTATGCTATTTGGTTTCACTTTATCTTAACATGTTGACTTGTACTGGTTTACTGTTTTTCTCTCACATGTTGATAAAGCCCTTAGGATCTGTACTCGACTACTGGGACTATGATGAGATCATACTAGTGGGGCCACGGTAGTCGATGAGTACATCCTATAACTGTTCCTAGTAGAGGGTATATCGAGACAGGGCATCGATACACCAGAGTAGACTAGCGTATACGCATCTTGACCCATATGATGGGCGATGGATGATCCCATATCCATCGGTGTTTGACATCAGAGATGGTGTACGGGTGCTCAGTGGAGACTGGGTACACTGGACGGACTCGCCGAGAACTCCCAGATGGTGATATACCACACGTCAGATGGCAGTTCTCTGGTGACACTGGTACAGGGTAGTCTGTAGACCCGAGATCGTCATAGAGTCTTGTGTGATTCCCACTGTGCTTTGATTTACACCTTACCACGTCCAAGAGGGCGTGCAAAACGGTGGCTTTTGGGTACAGTCCCGAATCACATGGAGGCAATGAGCGATAGGAGGGGATTCGTCTCTTCCGGTATAGGGAGTTGATGTTGTGCTGTGTTCGATTGGCTATAACTGGAAGTCCCTGGCCAGGGCTGATATAGAGATATACTGGTAAGTGTTACCAGTAGTTCCTCGACCCGTTATGAGCCTCACATCGACACGACTTATCGGTTACTGGGGTCTGACGTATACCACCCCTAGACTTGATATGCGATATATCAAACGAACAGACCGGACTGTACGGGAGAGTTACTGATTGGATTCACAGGAGAACGCACAGGCTAGCTTGTTGATCTTCTAATCGCTCAATACCTGGGTGGCTGTTACATTTAGCTGACCGCTTGCAGCTTGTGGGTGTTTGATATGATCATCACTTGCTACCGGCGTATTGACGATTCTTTAGAGTCCTACACAGAGGTTTCTTGGCTCAGGCGAAACGGAGTAGAGGCACATATGTGATATGTGCAGGACCGAGAATAATGCTATATGATATACCGTATTATATTCTCACGATATTTAGATATGAACAGGGTCATCGGATCAAGTGTTGATTCGATGAATCGGTATATGATATATTAGTCGGTAATATTCGATATAGCCGGAGTGTCGGATCAAGTGTTGATTCGATGATTTAATGTATAATAATATATATGATATATTGTCTTACATTATCTAATATTGGCTCGCTTTATTATTTCATTTTCTCACTGGATGATATATTGATATATATGCGATATATGTTAATTGTATTATTTTCTTTTGTTGCAAATATATAATATATATGTGATATATATTATTGTGACATGATATGATTTATTATTAAACATGTTTAAGGATGATTAAATGGGATTAGGGTTTGATTAGGGTTAGCTTCTTCTTGCACCTTCTAGAAGCTTTACTTTTGTCTTGGTTAAGATATTATGGTTGATATTTTTTCATGACTCATAACTTAACCTAACCAAACCCTAACTCTAGTTTATTTTCTACAAACTCTTTGCCAATCATCCTTGACCATGGTTCTATAATCAATCATATACATTTCTTTTCTATTCATCACAAAAGGATTATCTTTTCCATTATCATCTTCTTCTCTCTTGAGTTCTAAAAGAAAATGCTTACTAGTTAATTCTTTTGTGATGATTTCTTGTGAGAAAGTGAATTAAAAAGAAAGCATAATTACTACTCCCTCATCCTCATCTAATCTAGCCCATTAGATTAGGGTGTTCATCTCTTTAGAGTGAGAAAGCTTGGGTTATTGCAACTTCGACGTAGATCATCGGAGAAAAGGAATACTACAAGCTAGTATGGATCGTTCGAGTCGTGGAGCCTCTCTTGAGTCCGGGAGATCGTGGATCGCGGTGAAGGGACTTCTACTCGGAGCTTGTGAAGCGAAGGAGCAGACTACAAAGGTTGTAATCCCTCACACTTAGTTTTAAAGATGTTATCTTGCATGTTAAACCCTAATAATCTAGCAAAGATCCCGGCTTTGGGTTGTTCGGCACGTCTAAATTTTTATCCAGGCATGTTTGATGCCTTATGAACCTTCACAAGAGTGCCTAGGAACCCTACAGGTGCAGGATATATCATATATACCACTATGCAAAGCAAGAACTATAGAAGCAATCAAAAGACAAACCGAGTTTGTAGCATCTGCTAGTTTCGCTAAAGAGGTCACTCCCGGTGAAGGGATCTCGGCTCTTTCCTTATAGAATAAGGTGCTGGATGTTCTGCAAGGAACACCGCTATGCAAAGCAAGAACTAGAGCTACCAGTTTTTAAACAAGTTTCTACAACATCTTAGGTTTCTTTTAGTTTCATTAATCTCATTAATGAAGTCCCATTTTATTATGCTTCATAAGCATCTCTTTTGAAACGAAATCTGCAATATAACATATATCTCATATATATAATATAAACATTCGTCTCAGACAGTAATATGATCTCATCACAGAACATTGCAGCAGAAGAAACATATATGAAATATTGGATATACTAGGACGTCCGTGTTTTATTTCGAGCCTGTATAAAACATGGATTCCACGGTCGTGATGAATAGCCAAACCCACATCCCTAGACCCCTACGAGAGCGGCAAGCAACACTGCCAATTCTAGGGTTAAGAGACCCGGTCTCGACTCCTCGAGATGGTCTCCCACTGGACCCTAGAACCCGGTTACTTGTGCTCCCCGCCTTGGGTCTACCTAATGCGGAAAAGTAAATAATATACAATGGTGACATCATCCTCAGCCCGGAAGTGCCCCAATAAAAGAATATTACATACAAATGAATTTTACATGAATGAAAAAGAAAAACTCTCATCTCACATAAAACCCCCGGCTATTCAAAACGCGACGATCCAATATAACATATCATAGCAACACATAATATCTCATATCATCAACGTAAGCAAGTATGCGTATCCCGATTGTCGTTGATGTATAGCAACGAAGCTGGTGATACACCACATACTACACTTACGGTCACAGAAAAGAAAGTGTAAAACTACAACAGTTGGAATCCGCAACCTCTTTAGACATCGCATGCCTAACCAAATGAATTCCTTAGACATCGCATGCCTAACAATTATAAACCCCGCATTTTAGTCTCATTATCGAAAACTCTTTTCAATATCAAGTCGGGAAATTCAACAAGATTCCCGACATCCTGATCGAATGCTCGTCGCAAACTTTAGTAGACGGCCGCACCCCCGGATGCCGTCGACGAAGTGCACTAAGGCGGAACACGGCTGCCGTGAGCACCCGAACGGATGCTTTTGGCGACGGGGTTCTCCTACAGTCACTTGGTCGGGGCTATGGGGCGTGGCAGTCTGTTAAGTTTACCCGGCGAGTATCCGCGTACGCTACGTGATTGCGACGGACTTTTGATCATATCAAAATTTCGTGGCAACCGATCATCTGAGACTGAACTGCTAGATTTATAACATTCAAATTAGTTATCTCATAACTACCTGTGGACTCCAAATATTGTATCACATTCCAGATAAATAGACAATGTTAAACTTTCCGATCGAATAATCAAACTCCCAAGATTTCCCCAATATATCTCAACACTTGAAATCAGTTTAAAAATATCCATCACATGCCACAGTACCAATGGTCCAGCCGTAGAAGGGTCAAGCCAACGCCTCACATGTGGCACGTCGTACTGCCACAAACCCTAAGGTTCAGAGGTAGTTCAAGACGGTCACATAATCGAGTTAAGGTTTGTTGTCTTCTAGAGGGTCCACCGCGTTACTTGCACGACTTAGAATGTTCTTAAACTCAAGAAAAAATCCAACATTTGAAAAATATTCCGACTGGGGAAAAAGTGAGTTATTGATATCCGTTCGAACTTTTTAACAGTTTCTAAAAATTACCCGGACAAACTAAACAAAGTTAAATTATCCGATCGAATCAACGAGTCCCCAATACAACCCTAGAAAACTCAACACTTGAGTAGAACTAAAAAAATCCCAGAAAAAAATGACAAGAAACGACCTAAGAATAAATATATGAAATATGAGGGACTAAGTCTAAATTTTGGCCGCAGAACCTCCGCCAAACCTTTGGTTTGGCCGCGGTTCCGCGGTCAAATAAGTGACTTAGTGGACCGTACTTCACAGTAATTCTTAGTTTTTCCTGCTTGTTTTTCTGAGCATTTTTAATTCATAAAAAATCACATTTTTGAAAAATGTCCAGAGAGGGGTAAACATCGGGGTTTCCGGGATCGATCGGACTTTAAACTTCGCTCAGACTTCGCCTAAAGCTCTAGCTTGGCTCTGATACCACTGTAGGGTTGCTAGGTGTAAGTGCACGGCGGCGCCCCGGCCGTCAATCCGACGGCCAAACGCGGAAACGGTGATAAACTTTAATTTTGCGGACTTAGCAAACCGGCACCACCGCGCACTAAACCCCAGATCGTGCCATTAAACTAGTCTAAGCTAACAAGAGAATGAGTTAGAGATATACCGACTGATCCGAGTCCTCCGGTCTTCATCTCCACTCCGATCTCCTCGCGGGATCTCCGGTTGTCGCCTCCTCGCCGGAAGGGCACCACGTCGCCTACATCTTTTACGGGCTCCCACCTCAATACCGAGGCAACTCGGGCGCGAAGCTGGCGAATCGACGCGTCCAAGATTTGCTGTAGGGAGTGTAGTGTAGAGTGCATGTCTCACTTTGGGGTTTGTTGCCATTTGTGGATGATGGAGGAAACAAGACAAGAAAAATGGTACTTGCATTTTTCTTAACATGAAATGAGATCAAGAAAATGAAACACTCTCAAGGATGAAGATGAAACTCTCTTCTTCTCTTTTCTTTCTCTCTTTCTTTTTCTTCTTCTCACTTCAACCATGGAAAAACTTATGAACTAAGAAAATGGTGGAGAAAGAATAAAGAAGCATGAAGGGAGGTGATCGTAGTAAAAGGAGGAGGGTGACCACATCCAAAAACATTATCATCACAAAACTTACATCAACCTCAAATCATTTCTAATCTCATCAAATCATGAAAAGCAAAGATGCTTATCATATCAACCCTTATGCAAATAAGTCCTCCACAAAGTGTTATTTGCGAACTTGCAAATAACACCCTCCATCGGAAAAGTCCGGCCGGGAAAGAACAAAGGAAAACCGGCCGGAACGGAAAGCAAACTGGCAACTCCAGAAAACTGGTCCCGTAATAAATTACAGGAAAACCCTGATACTGTGCATACACACCCGCATCTGTATTCCGTCTGGATACAAATGCAAAAAGACAAAATCTACACTGTACTAAACTAGGACCGGCTTAAACCAAAGCCGGCTAGTAATATCCGTCCGATCCTGATCCGTGCAATACCGCACGTATCTGATCGAACCCTCCCATATAACTATACGGCCACTAGTACAAAACCGTCCGATCCTGATCCGTGCAATACCGCACGTATCTGATCGGACCCTGCCATATCTCCATACGGCCTCTACAGCGTTTCGCCCGAAAGCTTGAGTAACTGAAAGTGTGGTGGACTCTAAAGACTCGTCAATACTATGGCCATGGATTTAACCACTAGCACGTCAGAGGTATAAGCCAATACGTGACGGGCCACCAGCTATTGACCAAAAAGGACGTCGATGAGGAAGCTCACCCCGACACCCAACTGAGCCTGTCAGTGACAATATCCGTACAGTCCGGTCCGTTCGTCTATGAGTATCGCATGGCGGGACTAGGGGGTTGGTAAAAGTCAGACCCCCAAAAGCGGTACAAGTCGTGTCGGAGTGTAGCCCAGAACACCCTGAGATACTACTGGAATACCTACCAGTAAATCTCCTTGCCTTGGCCAAGGACTTCGTGTAATGGCTCTCCTAGACACAGCACGACCTCACCCCCAATACCGGGAGAGACGAACCCCTGAAGATCCGCTCACTGCCTCCATGTGGCTCGGGACTGTACCCAACTAAAACCTGTTTGCACGACTCCTTTGAGCCGTGGTAGGGTAGTAATCAAAGTACAGTGGGAACTCACACGAGACAAATGACGATCCCCAGGTCGATGAACTAACCTGTACACATGTCACCAGGGAACTGCCATCTGACGTCTGGTATATGACCAACTAGCATGTTCCCGGCGAGTCCTGTCCGGTGTACTCATAACCCAATGAGCACCTGTATACATCTTAGGTGATCCAACTGACACCAATGGCTTGTGAGACCGGCCACCGCCCCTCGTCGGGGTCTCGACTGTATACACTAGTCTACTCTGGAGTATCGATGCCCTGTCTCGAAACTCCTACGACTAGGGACCTTTTAAGGATGTGCTTATAGACTACCAGCTCCCACTTATATGATCGCCCTCATACTGCCGGTAGTCAAGCAAGAATCCTAGGGCCTCTATCAACGTGCAATAGCGACATGTCAGGTCACCTAAAGCAGTGCACGATGATAAAGGTAAACCAGATAGCATACTATCATCTCGAGTAAGACTGTCCTACCGGGATAGGTCCTCCCTCAATCATTGCAATCACGTGCCAGTGATCCAATAATTGACTCTGAGGGCACTATCTCCAACAATCTCCCACTTGCACTCAAGGCTAATTATTGCGATGTCGCATACTCACAGCCCGTGTGATACCGAACACCCAACTCCTCTACTAGTCAGTCTCATAAAGCTTGTTTGCGAAACTATTGCGTTCGAGGAATAGCCTTAGTGAGTGGATCCGCTTTGTTGTCTCTTTCCATGTCTCTCTATATCTCAAGTTCGCGGAGAAAACCATCTTCCGAAATGAGCAATACATGTCTTAGAATGTCTGGATGTCTGATTGGACCGAGCTCATAAATGAACTCCAAATCCAAACTTCTTAGACTGTATCGTCAACTGAAATTAATCAGTATCCTGCGCCATGCCACCCTCAGTATTGCCTTGGACCACCTGTCCAAAATACTGCCCCTCATCAGAAGGAAAAACTATAACTCTGACAACCTCCTTGTCGTCCATGTCACCTTGGAAGCCTGGAATGATAACTGTCTCCTAAAAGAAGCAGCCGTTATCATATCCCTAGAACATTCACTTATGTTCTAAAACTGCTTCAGACTGTTTCCCCAGGATTTGATCAATATCAACTTATTGCATCTAGTGCAAGAACAACATCTGGTGTGGTACTTGACATCTCATGATTGACTCAATTGCCTAAGCAAGTGATCTGCCAACCATGCGCATCCCTCTCTACTTTAGTCTACAAGACACCTTTAGAGAGGGTGACTCCATTATCTGCAGGTACACCACCATGCCAGGAGTCGTCCATTCTAAATACTCATAGAATGCTGTCAAGGTACCCATATTAGGAAACCACCCAAATCTAGATCTAAACCATAGATCTAGTAACCAGTATGTCTGATATAATATCCAAGTCCTGTGTGGAGAAAACACTGTGTGACGACCAAAGTATAACCGATCGTAGTAAAGGAATGTCACTTCCTACTATCTTCTCAACAGATCCATCCCCTATTCTGATGAAGTCAAACCCATGACTGTCACGTCAGAAATAGATGATCAATCTCCGCTACATCTGCTTTAGTCTATAAATAGACATAAGCCTGATGTCCACCAATGCTTCCGCTGTTCCCACTGACTACGACAACCCTCTGGCAGAGTCATATAGACGCGCACTTCTAAAGCAAGTTTAGAACGACGCTATACTCATCCTCCTGCCGGGTCTCGCAGCCTGGAACAACAACAATGGCAAGTGTGGGTAAACAAGAACTTCCCTGTCACCGTCCTTGAGGCTACCGGAGTACCTCTCGGGTGCCTGAAGTTACCCACCTTATCTGCGGAGCGGCCAATGGAATGTCAAATCAGATTGAATCTTTAGGTTCCTTATCAAATCTTCAGTAATCGTTTGCGGTTCTGGAATCACTTCCAGTTCTACCATACTCCCACTGCTGTTTTTTTTTGAAAAAATCCATTTTTAATAAAACTGTGGCGAGTCTTGAACAATATTTCTATTAATCTCCCAGATGGTAGAAAATCAACCCTCGTCATAGCCTGGGTCAACCCACAAACAGCCATTACAGAAACGTGCCTTGAGTTGTCCAGTGTCTGGTTTTAATCATAAACCGGACAACTCCCCATACCTTAACAACGTTAAGATATGAACTGTTCTATATCCAATATAGAACCAGAGGCACTGATTTAATTGAACCAGATTCAAATCATGCAGCTATCTCCAGTGCATGTCAACTAAATGGAAGGAGGCCGATTAGCGTTACTCAACTTAGGAATGCTTCCAATTATGAGTAACCTGAAAGAGAAGCAATTTCTCTTTATTATTACTATCAACTGAATACCATACATAAGTATCTACATCTTCGATCACTTTGAAGAATCCCGATACTTACTACACTTGGTTCTCTACTCTATTCAAATACCCATAACTCCTCAAAACATAGACCTTGTGTTTCAACGAAACACATGTCTAAGAACTAGAGAAGTTAAAATTAAACAGAATATAGTATGAGGACCAACCCCTCTGTCCTAATGGACACTGGACAACATACAATACTCTGTACAAGTCCACTGAGTCTAATAACTCTTTCACTGTGTGTCGTAGGTTGAAAACTGTACTTATGGTTAAGAAGAATTACACCGCTGTTTAATGCTCCTTACCTAACCATCCACTGATATAGGTAAATGTCATCGACATAATATCAAAAGGTATATCTCACTCTATGAAAATAGACGTACAGATATATCAATTTGAAATTGGTGCACAACAGCGGATATTCAAAACCAAATATTTGCCGACCGGCAAACAGCCCAGATGATCTCCTCAAATATCACCGATTACAACGAATCCCGATATAATGAGGATGATCACCCAATTCCCAATAACTTACTCCCACTCAACATCTGTAAAACCATACAGATGTGAGAATCATACCTGGTGAATACATACCCTGGAGTAAGTATCTAATCGGGAAATCAGTTTTCTTTTAACATTACACAGTGAAACTGAAACATTGAAATGTTCCGATGGAGTATTCTGGTATTCCTAGTAATGCCTCTTCCAGATTCACGACTGTAACCGTATAGTTCTTTGCCACCTCTCCAAATCCCTTCATATGTCTTTAATCATTACCTTCTGTACACCCCTTTAGGCCAAATGGTTTTCTTCCTTCCCTACCGTTCGGCACGAGCCTATGGTTTGGAAGAAGACTATCCAAAAAGCATAAAGGGTGTACTGTCCTAATCCTAGGAGCACTCGCATCGCGAGAGAAGGTGAAGATAAAAGACACCTGAATGTACTTTATTCATATTTCTCCTGAACCAGGATCCATCCCCGAACTGGAACGAGTTCCTTTCGAGTTCGTATATAACCATACGATGGATTATCCAATAAAATGGGATCTTCGTAATGATACGGAGTGTCCTGGAGAAATACAAAGGTGATTTAGGATTGGCGAAGGAATACATGGTTTGGTCGTGAATATCTGTTGCAATTTACTTTGCCCTCTTACTAATCCCTTGCTTTGTCTTAACTTAATACCTTCTGTACACCGTTTAGGCTAATTGGCTTTCTTCCTTCCCTACCGGTCGGCACCAGCCTATGGTTTGGAAGAAGACTATCCAATTTGCGTAATAGGTGTACTACTCCTATACCAAGGAGTACTCGCAAACTGAGAGAGGGTGAAAAGAAAAGACAACTGAATAGTCCTATCCGTTTTCTCCAGAACCGGAAACCATCCTCGAATAAATCCCTTCGAGTTCGTATCTAACCATACGATGGTTTTGTCCAATGGAAGTGGATGTTCGTAGTAAAACGGGGTGTCCTGGAGAAAAGGGTAAAAGCAGGAGTGGCAATGAGGTTTGCAACTCTGACAATCCAAAAAGCCAGTGTTTAAGAAGGTTCGGTTAATTTGGTCACTGAGTCATAGTCTTAGGGTCGGGTCAATGGTCGCTGCCAAAGACAGAGAGAGAAGAAACACTCAGCGTGCACTCTAACCTAGATCAGAATGGTTACCATTTTATCTAATCTGGAAACCTCCCACTGTACCTCAAATTCTCCTCCAAACCTGAAAGAAGAATTAGTCGGGAACACCCGAGGAGTAAACCAACTCATCAGTGGGAATCGGGATCCAACTATCATCGCATGATAACGTGACGGAATCCGCTCACGGTATCACACTCCAGAAGGTATGCGCATATCTGGCAAGTTTCAGTTCTTTTGAAACTCCCGATGTGATTTCTGCCCCATGCTCTTATGACCTTGGCGAAGGTCAACAAATCATAAGTCACATGTCAAGTTCTACCCGTCATTATCCAGGTTAATTTGAATCCACCCGTACAAGCCCTTGACGAAGGTCAACAAGGCTATACGACTGTCCCAAACCAACGCATCTACCTATGCAGCAGAAAGGTAACAAGCAGCTACCATGCACTATGCCTTGACGAAGGTCAACAAACATAGCATGAATACTACGTGCTACCCGTCTGAAACGACGGAGGGCTACGAATGGTTTCTGGCGAAAACCTTTAACGTAAAGAACTTGATATCGTTGAAGGAACGGATAGCTTTTGAAAATATAGTGACGAAAACCGTTGCTAAAGAGGTCACTCCCGGTGAAGGGATCTCGGCTCTTTCCCCGTAGAATGGGGTGCAGGATACTCCAAATGAATACCGCGATGCAAAGCAAAAGTAATCGGCTATAGTGAAGTCATTGCCCTGACGCAAACTTTTTGTCCAAGGGGTCACTCCCGGTGAAGGGATCTCGGCCCTTGCCTCGTCGACTGAGGAGCAGGATATTCCAATGAATACCACGATGCAAAAACAAAAGTAAACGTCCTTGCAATAACAGCTTTTTGAAAAGTGTTCCAACAACATCAGATTAGGTTTGTTTAACTTGCATTGATCCGAATCAACGCAGTCCCATCAATTGATCACACCACAGAGAACGAAAATATACTGACGTACGTATATGCCATCCGCATTCGCCACTGGGTCCCGTCATCACTCGTTAGGTTAGCTTACTAACGACAGAGCGGGGACTGGACTAGCGTGGATGAAAAACATATACAACATCTACTAATATATATACCAATATATTATATTCGCTCAAGGCGTGAATAAAATGCAACATCATAGAAATGTACAGCATCACAGAAACAATACAGATATCTGGGATCCCCGGGTTTCACAGAGCCGCTGAAACCCGACGTTCCCCTGGTCGCGTGGATAGCCTGTGCAATGAAATCCTAGACCCCTACGGGCGCGGCAAGTCACCTGCCAAAACCTGAAGCGAGGCAGCCCCCTTCAGCGCCGTGAATGGACCACCCAGCACTCCACGGAATCCGGCAACTTGGGCACCCCTCCTGGGTCAACCTGTACCCCCTACGAGTGCGGCGAATAGCCCGCCAATCCTAGAGTGAAGCCCCCTCCGTCCCAATGCCATGAGATGCGGGCTTGTTGCCCTCCAGAACCCGGCTATCCGTGCACCCCACCGCGGGTTAATCCTAGTACAGAAAGTAAAATATACATACAACGGGTACATCGACCGCAACCAGGTCGTGCCCCAAAATAATAATACAAACAGGCAGTGACGGCAGTCCACATGTCGGACGCTCGCCCCGCAATATCAAATGTACATAATACCACCACAACTGTACTAGCATTGCAACCAGGGTATCCCCACGACCGATCCGCAACATCACAGCATAAACATAGAACATCAACGTGAAAGTCACGTTCGCAAATCCGTCTAACCGGGCTATAGCAGTTAGACAGGATTTACCGATCGAGTGACATTCACGGTCGCAGATATAATGTAAATACTGTGAAAAATGTGTTTAAAATATCCGATCGATCAAAAATTAACAAGTGGGCCCCCAAACAAAACTGTAGCACTCACAGAAATCCTGGGCCCAATTTTAATATTCCAAAACCCATATTTTAAGCCCAGAAGGCCTCTGTAAAAAATTGGTGAAGTGATCTCCACAGTGCGCGGCGGAAGGGCGGCGGGAAGGGGGTTTTCGCGGCGGTTCCGCGCTCCCACTGTGGAGTTACTTCGTCGAATTTTTACAGAGCTCTTAGATTTTCCTGTACATCAATATTTTACAACCTGAAAAATTTTTCGAGACCAAAAATTTTCAACAGAAACTGATGCGAACCTAAATGCAGTTTTGGAACATTCGATCGATCGAAACAGAAAAACACATTACACCAAGCTAGACTATGTTAATGGCGAGGCTCTGATACCAGTGTAAGTGCACGGCGGCGCCCCGGCCGTCAATCCGACGGCCAAACGCGGAAACGGTGATAAACTTTAATTTTGCGGACTTAGCAAACCGGCACCACCGCGCACTAAACCCCGGATCGTGCCATTAAACTAGTCTAAGCTAACAAGAGAATGAGTTAGAGATATACCGACTGATCCGAGTCCTCCGGTCTTCATCTCCACTCCGATCTCCTCGCGGGATCTCCGGTTGTCGCCTCCTCGCCGGAAGGGCACCACGTCGCCTACATCTTTTACGGGCTTCCACCTCAATACCGAGGCAACTCGGGCGCGAAGCTGGCGAATCGACGCGTCCAAGATTTGCTGTAGGGAGTGTAGTGTAGAGTGCATGTCTCACTTTGGGGTTTGTTGCCATTTGTGGATGATGGAGGAAACAAGACAAGAAAAATGGTACTTGCATTTTTCTTAACATGAAATGAGATCAAGAAAATGAAACACTCTCAAGGATGAAGATGAAACTCTCTTCTTCTCTTTTCTTTCTCTCTTTCTTTTTCTTCTTCTCACTTCAACCATGGAAAAACTTATGAACTAAGAAAATGGTGGAGAAAGAATAAAGAAGCATGAAGGGAGGTGATCGTAGTAAAAGGAGGAGGGTGACCACATCCAAAAACATTATCATCACAAAACTTAGATCAACCTCAAATCATTTCTAATCTCATCAAATCATGAAAAACAAAGATGCTTATCATATCAACCCTTATGCAAATAAGTCCTCCACAAAGTGTTATTTGCGAACTTGCAAATAACACCCTCCATCGGAAAAGTCCGGCCGGGAAAGAACAAAGGAAAACCGGCCGGAACGGAAAGCAAACTGGCAACTCCAGAAAACTGGTCCCGTAATAAATTACAGGAAAACCCTGATACTGTGCATACACACCCGCATCTGTATTCCGTCCGGATACAAATGCAAAAAGACAAAATCTACACTGTACTAAACTAGGACCGGCTTAAACCAAAGCCGGCTAGTAATATCCGTCCGATCCTGATCCGTGCAATACCGCACGTATCTGATCGAACCCTGCCATATAACTATACGGCCACTAGTACAAAACCGTCCGATCCTGATCCGTGCAATACCGCACGTATCTGATCGGACCCTGCCATATCTCCATACGGCCTCTACAGCGTTTCGCCCGAAAGCTTGAGTAACTGAAAGTGTGGTGGACTCTAAAGACTCGTCAATACTATGGCTGTGGATTTAACCACTAGCACGTCAGAGGTATAAGCCAATACGTGACGGGCCACCAGCTATTGACCAAAAGGGACGTCGATGAGGAAGCTCACCCCGACACCCAACTGAGCCTGTCAGTGACAATATCCGTACAGTCCGGTCCGTTCGTCTATGAGTATCGCATGGCGGGCCTAGGGGGTTGGTAAAAGTCAGACCCCCAAAAGCGGTACAAGTCGTGTCGGAGTGTAGCCCAGAACACCCTGAGATACTACTGGAATACCTACCAGTAAATCTCCTTGCCTTGGCCAAGGACTTCGTGTAATGGCTCTCCTAGACACAGCACGACCTCACCCCCAATACCGGGAGAGACGAACCCCTGAAGATCCGCTCACTGCCTCCATGTGGCTCGGGACTGTACCCAACTAAAACCTGTTTGCACGACTCCTTTGAGCCGTGGTAGGGTAGTAATCAAAGTACAGTGGGAACTCACACGAGACAAATGACGATCCCCAGGTCGATGAACTAACCTGTACACATGTCACCAGGGAACTGCCATCTGACGTCTGGTATATGACCAACTAGCATGTTCCCGGCGAGTCCTGTCCGGTGTACTCATAACCCAATGAGCACCTGTATACATCTTAGGTGATCCAACTGACACCAATGGCTTGTGAGACCGGCCACCGCCCCTCGTCGGGGTCTCGACTGTATACACTAGTCTACTCTGGAGTATCGATGCCCTGTCTCGAAACTCCTACGACTAGGGACCTTTTAAGGATGTGCTTATAGACTACCAGCTCCCACTTATATGATCGCCCTCATACTGCCGGTAGTCAAGCAAGAATCCTAGGGGCTCTATCAACGTGCAATAGCGACATGTCAGGTCACCTAAAGCAGTGCACGATGATAAAGGTAAACCAGATAGCATACTATCATCTCGAGTAAGACTGTCCTACCGGGATAGGTCCTCCCTCAATCATTGCAATCACGTGCCAGTGATCCAATAATTGACTCTGAGGGCACTATCTCCAACACTAGGCACGTGCACAAGGGTCTACGAGGCATCAACCATGCCCGATTAAAAAATTAGCCGTGCCGAACAACCCAAAGCCGGAACTTTAAACTAGGGTTTAGGCGAAAACTAACATGTTAAACAGTTTAACACTAAGTGAAAGGGATTACAACCTTTGTAGATCGGTCCTTCACTTCATTAGCTCCGTGTAGATGTCCCCATCGCTGCGATTTTGAACTCCGGATTCTAGAGAAGCTTCAAAAGAAGAACGAACGTGCTTGCTTCGATGACTTCGAGGCCGAAGATGATCTACGTCGGGGAGACACTAACTCAAGCTATTCCTTCACTAGGTCATGAACTTTTTGAAGAGAACACACTCTACTACATGGCAAGTGGCAGAGGATTAAGAAGTAGGAAGTGGGCTCGCTTTAGAATTGATTTTCTCATACTTTTTCTTATGGCACCATTGGAGCTAGTAAGCTTTTCATGGAGCTTGATGAAGAAGAAGAAGAAGAAAGAATAATATCATCATATGAATTATTATCCTCTCAATAATGTAACCATGGGTGAGTTAAGCTATCATGCTTAACTCATGTAGAGAATTAACCAAAGCATGAGGATAAAGGTTGGGTTAACTAAATATCATTAAGAATGACAAAAGAGTTGACTTTGTCAATGTTTCCACAAGCTTCATGAAAGCTTGAGAACTTTGACAAAGTCTTTCTCTTTTGTTATTATTAAGATATAAACAAAACCCTAATCTTTACCCTAATCTTGGTATAAGTCTCATACACCCATCTTTGATGTATCATCAAGCATGACACAATCATATGTACACAAATATATATCACATATACACTTATGCACAATCAAGTGAGAAAATAAATCTTAAGTGAGCTAATACTAGTTAATATAATGTAATATATCAAATATATAATTATACATTAAATTATTAAATCAGCTCTTGATTTAATAACCCGGCTATAACCGACTAATATCATGTGTAACAACTTATCGAATCAACACTTGATCCGATAACCCGGCTATATCGAATACAACCGATCAATGTCATGAAACACGAGAATAGAATACGGTATCTCATATCTTATTAATCTCGGTCCCGCACATATCACATATGTGCACCTACTCCGTTTCACTTGAGCCAGGAAACCCCTGTGTAGGACTCTAAAGACTCGTCAATACGCCGGCAGTAGGTGATGATCATATCAAACACCCACAAGCCGCAAGCGGTCTGCTAAGCGTAATGGCCACCCGGGTATTGAGCGATCAGAAGATCAACAAGCAAGCCTGTACATTCTCCTGTGAATCCAATCAGTAACACTCCCGTACAGTCCGGTCTCGTCGTCTGATATGTCGCATATCTCGCCTAGGGGTGGTAAACGTCAGACCCCAGTAGCTCGATAAGTCGTGTCGGTATGAGGTCTATAACAGTTCGAGAAACTACTGATAACACTTACCAGTAGATCTGAGCAACCCTGGACAGGAATTTCTGGTTATAGTCAATCGAACACAGCACAACATCAACTCCATATACCGGGAGAGACGAATCCCCTCATATCGCTCATTGCCTCCATGTGATTCGGGACTGTACCCAAAAGCCACCTTTTTGCACGCCCTCTTGGACGTGGTATGATGGAAATCAAAGCACATTGGGAATCACACAAGACTCTATAACGATCTCGGGTCAACAGACTACTCTGTACCAGTCTCACCGGAGAACTGCCATTTGACGTCAGGTATAATACCATCTGGGAGTTCTCGGCGAGTCCGTCCAGTGTACCCAGTCTCTACCGTGCACCCGTACACCATCCTTGATGTCAAACACCGATGGATATGGGATCATCCATCGCCCATCATATGGGTCAAGATGCGTATACGCTAGTCTACTCTGGTGTATCGATGCCCTGTCTCGATACACCCTCGACTAGGAACTGTTATAGGATGTACTCGTCGACTACCGTGGCCTCACTAGTATGATCTCATCATAGTCCCAGTAGTCGAGTACATATCCTAAGGGCTTTATCAATATGTAACATAGAGATAATCAGAGTACATGTTAAGATAAAGTACAACCAGATAGCATACTATCATGTCGAGCAAGAAAGTCCTCCCTATATATGTCCGAGCATCCATTACAATATACATCGTATGTACAGTAATGGCCTCTAGGGCATACATATAACTAACACCTCGGCAAGATGATCGACGGTCCATGCCGATTGAGCCTGGAAGTTGGGCAAGTACCTACCGGTGACATTACCAATGACTCGGCGGTTATCATGAAGATATCGATGGGAGTCATGTGCGTATAGATACATCAAGAGGCGAGGGTCAGAGCTAGGCACTCGATCTTTCGGTATAGCGTATGATACGTACCTATCAGGGTGCCAGTCTTGGTGATAGCACCTGATAGATCACTATTTTGTGTCGATACTTGACACTTGATTTTCATGATATTTTACTCCTAAGTATATATAACAGTGGAATGGGACGCTGTTATATATGCGTATACATATATATTAGTGGAATGGGACGCTAATATATATGTATACATATAAATTCATATACTTCATCTTAATTATTCATGAAAATTATATATAGGATATAAGAGATTTAGTTGATATTGGATTTGGGATATAGGTGATTCATTTGATATTGGATACAGGATATTTATGAGATTGCTGATTTTGTACATTCAGGATATATAAGATTTATTCGATATTGTACATTCAGGATTTGTGAGACTTATATGATATGAGAGCCAATTTGGGGGCTGATTTGAGGAATTCGGATTTGGATTGTCTTGATGGATTTTGATCCTACCACGATGTCAGGATTCCGTGGAAATGACATATTTCATTGCATACTCCACATTTATTGTTTATGCACTGCTTCATGTATTAATAGTACATGTTAGTGTACCTTTCATGATTGTTGCATTTACATACTTCATTTTATATACATTGTTTCATGTATTAGTAGTACCTGCTGGCGCATCTTTCATGATTGTTGCATATATACACATTCATATCATTATTGCATGATTATTGCATACCGATTTTCATATTATTGCTTCATGTATTAATTGTACCTGCTAGTGTACCTTCATGATTATTGCATTCATATGACCTTTATTTGCTATTAATTGCATATGTTAGATTCGCGCTGTACGTGCATACTTGCGATTACCTGCATATGTTATTTACTATTCACGAGTTGGCAACTCACCCCCGTTGTGCCACAGTGTTTTGCAGATCTTTCCTCACAGTAGTCAGAGGCAGGACTATTGTCACCTATCTTATCACCTTTTGCTACGGATACCGCATCGGCTCACAATGTGCAGTTTTTCTTAGGTGGGTTTTGTGGTTATTCGTTGTTGTACTGTATATTCGTTGTATCCCTGTACTCTCCATCGACTACTTTCATGTTGACTTAGAGACTTGATGTGAGGACGATATTGTATAGTATTTTGTGACTTGGTTGTCTTTTATATAGTTCCTTTTATCGTCTATTATTTCTTCGCTACGGCGTTGTATATCTGTTGTGGTGGTTGTTTTCCGCCTTTTGGCGTGGATTTGCTCCCGTTGGAGATGCTTTACTTTATATTTATGTTGTACCCATTTTTGGGGTTGTATTTTACAAAGGAGGTGCTGCCAAAATTTTCAAGAAAGTAAACTGGACTTAAAGAATTTATACTTGAGATTTTCAAAAGTTTAAACAATGTTTCTTATCTTTTCTTGTCTTTTAATGGTTTAGATTTCTGGGTTTTGGCTTTCTTTTACTGCGTTACGCCTGTAGACGTTGCGTAGTATTAGGGCCGTCACGTGCCAATTTCGGGTCGTGACAAAGTTCGTATCAGAGCACTAGGTTTTACCTTTCGGAGTGTAGGATGACCTTGGTATGATGGAGTAGGTAGCTTAAGCAGAGTAACGTAGCGTGTGTATGTCCGCGACATACTCACGATGCGGTACTCCGTCTAAAGTGACCTAAGTACAAATTGCTTGAAATTCCTTCCTTGATGACATATCCTTGTGATTCAATTTCCGTGTTCATATCGAATCTTATTTCTATTTATAGCCTTTGCCGCCGATGACTATGGGGACTCAGAGTGATGCAGCGAGGGCCGAGGTCAGGATTGACTCGGGTAGGACGAGGACTGACCAGGATGGCACGCTCGTTGCACAGGAGCAGATGGATCCGCCTTCGACAGATAGTATCTCTAGGCTTATGGTAGAGATGCAGGACATGCGCCAGACGATGAGTTCATTGGTTGAGGCCGTTCGAGCGCAGCGACAGGAGGTTGTCACCCCTGTTACCCAGTTGTTCCTTGCAATCAGTATGCAGCATTCCGTCAGCTACATAGCACTAGTAGATGTAGCCCTAGTTGACGAGGCACGCCTTCCAGAGACTTTGGGAGTTCCGGAATAGTGGAGGACTCGTACCGGTGTACCAGTCTAGAGACAGAGGCCTAGTCGTCGAGACAGATTTCGTGACCATTGTGGGAGTAGCAGAGGCTTAGGATGAGGTCAGCCGTTCAGCTCTCATCCTTAGGAGGGTCAGCAGCCATCGTATAGATGTTTTCGATGCGGGGGCCTTCATCACCTCATCAGGGATTGTTCCTTAGCGCTGCGATAGGGTCGTTTTCATAGAGGTCATGGACGCGGAAGGTTTGCTCAGAGGGGACAGGTTGGCAGAAGAAGATTTCAGCCAGTTGCGGGTAGGGTGCAGACACGAGAGTTTGCTTCAACTCATCGGGACGCGCGGGCGTCCAATGGAGAGTTTTCAGATATTTTTAATTTGTATGTTCTTTTGATTCACTTGTTGTTTTATACACTTGGTGTCGTGGTTGGGCTGAGGATCGTGTTAGCTAGATCAGCCGTTATTGTGTTAATTTCTGTCAGCGATTCTTTTGTTGCGCAACACGTGTTTCGGTCGTGTGCCATTCGGATAGAAGATATAGTTTCGTCCGTCGTTGTGATCCTTCTAGAGATGTTGGATTTGACGTTCTCCTGGGCACGGACTGGTTAGCTACGTTCTAGGCGTCTGTGGACTACCGTGAGAAAACAGTCAGGTTTTGTTTTCCCGGCAAGTCAGTTCTTGTTGTGCAGGGAGACAGTGGTGCCGCCTCTCACAGCTTGAATTCAGCCTTTTTTGCTAGTCGGCTTTTGAGGAGAGGATGTCGAGGATTCTTGGCATTCATTCGTGATACCGGAGCCACAGTGGGTTTGTTGGATCGGGTTCTTTCGTGCGAGAGTTTTCCGACGTTGTTCCAGATAAGCCGGCGAAGGTTAGGGAGCTTAAGGATCAGCTGCAGAGTTTTTGTTGGGGGGCTTGTGCGTCTGAGTGTTTCGCATTGGGGAGCTCCTATTCTGTTCGTCAGGAGAAGGACGACAGTTGAGGTTGTGTATCGATTGATCGTCAATTTAACCGGCTTACTGTGCGGATAGGTATCATTTACCTCACATTGACGACTTCTTCGATCAGCTCCAGAGTGCGGGACATTTTTCTAAGTTTGTTCGGGATCAGGTCATCATTGTTGCGGGTTCGGAGTGATGACATTCCGAAGACTGCCTTGTGCGTGCTACGTGCTTTGTGTGTTTTGGTGGGGTCGTTGGACTCACCAATGCCCTAGCAGCATTCGTAGATATGATGAACCAGATTTGTTCAGGCCGTTCCTCGACCAGTTATTGTTGTGTTATTGACGACATTCTGGTCTATTCAATGTGTCGTGAGGGACATGAGTAGCACTTGAGAATTTGTTTTGCAGACATTGGGAGAGCCCCAGCGGTTTGCTAGATTCTCGGAGTGTTTCTTCAGGCTTGTTTGTGTTGACTCCTAGGTCATTTAGTTACGGGAGACGGTTTTTGTATGGTCCCGAGGAAGATCGAGGTCGTACAGTTTTGGCCCAGACTTGTATACGGACGGAGTTCCGCATATTTTTGGGCTTAGCAGGTTGTTATCGCCGTTTCGTGCAGTATTACTAGTGTATCGCTGCACCATTGACTGGACTGACCGGAAAGGAGGTTCCTTTTTCTTTGGACTAAGGCATGCGTGCGGAGTTATCAGCAGTTGAAGACCCGGCTAACAACTGCATCAGTTCTTTCTTTGCTTCTGGTTCGGGCGACTTTGTTGTTTAACTGTGATGTTTCGCGAGTGGGGATCGATTGTGTACTGAGGTGGTACTTTCGAATTATCACTTTTGCTTCCCGAGATTTGGAGGAAGTACGAGCAGGATATCCCATTCATGATCTAGAGATGGCCGCGGTGGTCGTGCGTTGAAGATCTGAGGACACTACTTGTTCGGAGAGTCATGTCAGATGTTCACGGACCACCAGAGCTTAATGTACATCTTCCTGCAGCGGGTTTTGATTGTTGAGACAGTCTTCTGCAGATTCACAGTTCTTGTGCGATCGTTGAGTATAGATTAATTTTGCCTCTACTGAGGGGATAGCTTCCTCATGTCCGCGCCCGACCACTTTTCCTTAATCGCTTTCGCGAGGCACTGCCCGCCGATGCTCGTTCGTCAGAGATACTTGAGCATACTTGGCTGGGTAATGATTCGGAGTCCTTGATTTGTGACAAGGGTGTGCTAAGTTTAGGGACGCGTTTGTGTACCTGATACTATTGGTTAGAGACGTGAAATCCTATAGCAGGCATATATGTCAACTCTCTATACTCATTCAAGTTCCACCAGCATTTAACTTGACTTGTGAGATAGTTACGGGTGGGCAGGGATGTAGAGTGAAGTTTCGGGTTTCGTTTCAAGGTGTCTGTCTTGTTGTGTGCTAAGGTTGAGCATTTGCGACCGGCTGGAGAGTTGCAACCTTTAACCATTCCGAAGTGGAAATAGGAGCAGCTCTCCACGAATTTCGTTGTGGTGTCTATCCCGGTCTAGACAGGGTATGACTCCATTCGGTGTTTGTTGTCCGGTTATGCTCAGTTTGCTCCGTTTTCCTTTGTTAAGTTGTGCGTTGCACGGAGTTCCATCATGGGTCGTATCCAAATAGGGCACCCTATTCGCTTGCCGTCTTGGGCAGGAATTTCAGGAAGCCTTGGGTACTGTTTGAGCTTTAGCTCCGTTTTTCCATCCGCAGGATGATTGTTTTGTGAGAGCGGGCTATACCGACTCTGGAGGATATGCTTGTGCATACGTATTAATTGTTGTCGGCAGTTGGGATCGTCACTTGCCATTGTTAGAATTCTCCTTCGATAGCTGTTATCAGGAGGCACTCCAATTGGCAACCTTTAAGTTTTGTTTGTTAGGTGGTGTCGATCTCCAATCGGTTTTTCTGACTCTGAGAGATTAGGATTTTTGGACCTTAGCAAGTCTAGAGACTTCGGAAATGATCCAGTTGGTTCAGGTCAGGATGATGACAGCCCAGTGCAGACAGAGGTCTTATGCCGACCGTTGTGGTCGCAGACTTGTGTTCGCAGTGGGAGCTCGTGTATTCCTACGGATTTTTCCGATGAATGACGTGTTGAGTTTTGGGAAGCTTATCCTAGAATTGTAGGTCCTTTTAAGATCCTTAAAGCAAGTTAGTTCCGTTGCCTTTGATTTGGCACTTCCGCCCAGATTATTAAGTGTTCACCCCGTATTCCTTGGGTCGATACTTTGCAATTACCTTCATGACCTTTCTCACATGATTCGGCAATAGACCATTGGTTTGGACGCGATCGTTTCGTTCACCGGCAGCCAATTGTGTTAATGGCTCGGTAGGTGGAGAAACTTCGGTCAAGGGTCTTGCCATCTGTGAAAGGTTTTCTTGGACGTAGCCGTATAGTGAGGTGATCACTTGGGAGGCTGCGAGCGAGATTTGGGAGTTTTGTAATCTTCCCTTTGAAGGTATGCTTAGTGAAAATTTTAAATTCGGGGACGAATTTTTATAGGGGGGGATTGTAACGTTTTAGAAATCGTTTTGTGAATTTTTCCGTTTTAGGGTAAATTTGTCAGTGTTTTCCCTTTTAACCCGATTGTGATCAAACTTTCGTAGAAATTTGCCGGCACCTATTTTACCTAAAATAAAGCTAGTGCGCGAGCTTTGGGGGTCTATGGGAAGTTTTGGTTCACATAGAATTTTTCCCTAAAAAAATTATTTTAATGTTTTATTTGTGCACTTTATTAGTGGTAATTATTTTTTTTATGTGGGTAAATTACTAATAATGGATTTTTATGCTTAACTAATCACTAGATTTTTGTTTAGAACCATCCATCCAAAATATCTAGATTTTTAGGATTTATTTTGTTTTTTCAAGAAAAGAAAATGGTGAATAATGCCTTTTTTTGTTTTATTATGCAATTATTGTATTTTTTCCTTCTAGAAAATTCGAGACTTCACCAAAAACCCTAGCTTCTCCATTATGGCCGGCCACTACCCATTGCTTGCTGCCCTTATTCTTCCTTGCTCCATTTTCATCTCTTTAAAGCTTCAAAAATCATGAAAAATCCAAATTAATGCATAGAAATTCAAATATAATCCAAAACCTTCATCTCTCTTCATAAATCATACTTGGATCTTCATTCTAGTGGGGATTTTGGAGGATAAAGTTTGGCTTTATTCTTGTTTCAAGTGGTGTTCTTGAAGGTATAAAACCTTAACTCTAATATCTTTTTGTTGCTTAATACCTTTAATTAACTTAATTAGATGTTTTATTTAAGCTTTTAAATTATTATTTAGAAATTCAAGATATCATTTTGGTAATCAAGTTACGATTTTGATTAGTGAAATGGTTAATTAATATGTTAAGCTTGATGAAAACTTAATCAAATTGCTAATTTGTTAAATGATATTTTCCTAATCGGATAATTTAAGCTAATTAACAAACTATAATTTTGCTAATCCTAATTAGTGAAATCTAAAATTTTAGTAAAGCTTTAAATGGTTTAACCTTGCTATTTGAAGATGTTTGTAAATTATAGTTTTGGTAAAACTTGTAGTTTTGTGCTAAAATGATAAATATTGCTTACTAGATTTCGGTAACTTTTTGTCGTGGGTTTCTTTTGACGTTGCGACGTTAATTATATTGAGTCCACGTTTATTATTGTGTTTTAAATGCGCGATCGGTACGATCAGGATCTAGGCTTGATAGTTGTGTCGCCTTGCGTTCCTAGTTAGGGTCGTGCCGATGTCACTCGTGTCTTTGTGTAGCTTTTGCTCATGAGTTGGTTTCGTAGTGTCGCTACGCGCATTAGCCACTTGACGAACACTTGAGAGTATGTTTGGAGTTGGTGCGTCGGTCAATGTATTTTTGGTCGATTGCTTATATACGCTTGCTTTATTGTTATATGTGTTCAGGATCGGAGGCGGGGACTTCGGGTGCTGCGAACATGGAAAAGCGAGTGGTAGGCTTTACTTAGCCAGGAGCGTTGGTGGGTAGATTTAACATCTACAGGGGAATCGCTCGCATGACGTTATGCGTCTGGGCTAGAAATGACTTGACTTGTCGCATATTCTATTTCATATTTAGAATTGCGCATACACCCTACTGCTTAGTTAATTGTTGTGCTTGGACTAGTATCCTTAGGACACCGCACTATTATTGACGGCTTATGTTGCACGAGCACTGATTTTATGCCACACACACCGTCAATAATTGCCATGACATGCACAACCCACTTATAGATATGATATTGTTTTATTAGGGACATTGAGACATTGATTCATATTTCTTTATGCATGTGACTTATAGCATACCTGTATACCTATATGCTTACACATATGTCTTGACATACTTACAAGCTAGTTACCTATATACTTATAGGGTAGATAGGTACATACACACATGATGACATAGCTACATGTATACTTTGCATACATACTTCACTTATACCCGGGGGGTATATTACATCATTTCTGATAGATAGATATCTATATCTTGCTATACCTTTATGTTTACGCATATATCAGTTATAGCTACATGTTTACCTTTACTTGATGTTATTTAGAATTGGAGAAATTAGGAACCGCATGAAATTTATATTAACTTGTTGCAGTTAATTAGCGGCTTTTCTTTATATGCTTACATTACAGTTTTATGTTGCGTATATTTTATTCATGGATTTTCGCATTGAGATATGGTTTTTTTATGATGTTTTCTGGATTTGGGGACCGTGGTAGTTTCATGAAATTATGCATTATTTGAAAAAACCGGTTTCCCTTGATATGATATTTCAGCATCCACCATGAGATTTATCGGTTCTGATATATATACCCTATGCAAGGAGTCGGGGGCCGTATGAGGGTACATGGTAGGGCCCGGTACGGTTCCCCTCGGCAAGATGATCGACGGTCCATGCCGATTGAGCCTGGAAGGTGGGCAAGTACCTACCGGTGACATTACCAATGGCTCGGCGGTTATTATGAGGATACCGACGGGAGTCTTGTGCGTATAGATACGTCAAGAGGCGAGGGTCAGAGCTAGGCACTCGAGCTTTCGGTATAGCGTATGATACGTACCGATCAGAGTGTCAGTCTTGGTGACAGCACCTGATAGATCACTATTTTGTGTCGATACTTGACACTTGGTTTTCATGATATTTTACTCCTAAGTATATATAACAGTGGAATGGGACACCGTTATATATGCGTATACATATATATTAGTGGAATGGGACGCTAATATATATGTATACATATAAATTTATATACTTCATCTTAATTATTCATGCAAATTATATATAGGATATAAGAGATTTACTTGATATTGAATTTGGGATATAGGTGATTCATTTGATATTGGATACAGAATATTTATGAGATTGCTGATTTTGTACATTCAGGATATATAAGATTTATTCGATATTGTACATTCAGGATTTGTGAGACTTATATGATTTGCCAATTTGGGGGCTGATTTGAGGAATTGTGATTTGGATTGTCTTAATGGATTTTGATCCTACCACTATGTCAGGATTCCGTGGAAATGACATATTTCATTCCATACTCCACATTTATTGTTTATGCACTGCTTCATGTATTAATAGTACCTGTTAGTGTACCTTTCATGATTGTTGCATTTACATTCTTCATTTTATATGCACTGTTTCATGTATTAGTAGTACCTGCTAGCGTACCTTTCATGACTGTTGCATATATACACATTCATATCATTATTGCATGATTATTGCATACCGATTTTCATATTATTGCTTCATGTATTAATTGTACCTGCTAGTGTACCTTCATGATTATTGCATTCATATGACCTTTATTTGCTATTAATTGCATATGTTAGATTCGCGCTGTACGTGCATACTTGCGATTACCTGCATATGTTATTTACTATTCACGAGTTGGCAACTCACCCCCATTGTGCCATAGAGTTTTGCAGGTCTTTCCTCATAGTAGTCAGAGACAGGACTATTGTCACCTATCTTATCATCTTTTGCTACGGATACCGTATCGGCTCACAATGTGCAGTTTTGCTTAGGTGGGTTTTGTGGTTATTCGTTGTTGTACTGTATATTCGTTGTATCCCTGTTCTCTCCATCTACTACTTTCATGTTGACTTAGAGACTTGATGTGAGGACGATATTGTATAGTATTTTGTGACTTGGTTGTCTTTTATACAGTTCCTTTTATCGTCTTTTATTTCTTCGCTACGACGTCGTATATCTTTTGTGGTGGTTGTTTTCCGTCTTTTGGCGTGGATTTGCTCCCGTTGGGGATGCTTTACTTTATATTTATGTTGTACCCATTTTTGGGGTAGGTTTTTACAAAGGAGGTGCTGCCGAAATTTTCAAGAAAGTAAATTGGACTTAAAGAATTTATACTTGAGATTTTCAAAAGTTTAAACAATGTTTCTTCTCTTTTCTTGTCTTTTAATGGTTTAGATTTCTGGGTTTTGGCTTTCTTTTACCGCGTTACGCATGTAGACGTTGCGTAGTATTAGGGTCGTCACGTACCAATTTTGGGTCGTGATAGTCGGTGATCCCGCCTCAATAGTATCACGTACGATACAATATATAATATGACATCATCAAGTCAAGAGTGCGGATCTATCATCATGAACATATCACGTACGGTAAGTCCATTGTACGGCATCCCAAATCTGGGTACGGGTCAAATATCACATTTATTTCATCATTTATCTAGTATCCTTACCATCATATCATGAACTTGGGTACTGGTCTAATGTCCAGTACATTCTGATACCGTCAACATATATATATATATATGCGTGTGTATGAAAACACAACGCCTAAGGACCCACTATAACATCATGTCGTATCTCATAATACGAACCAAATCACATCACCGATCTCATGGCATCATGCTCAATCTCATCGACTCATCTCCAAGTACCACATGCTATCTGCATATCCAAGTATATGTATATATATACATACTCACATACATATATGTATATATATATCCCCATATACGGACAGGTAATAAAATGCATGCGTGTGTGCGTGCGTGTAGGTGTAATCTTTACTTTAGGGTTTCGCGACTAAGAAGCTAAACTAAGTTACTTCTAATTACACTAAACTAACCCATGAACACATAAACCTATCATGATAATCATAGTATCACAATACATACCTTTATATATATATATATATATAATATAATATATTCGTATTTTAGACTACGTAACTGCGGGGGTTCTATACGCCATCCACCCGACTTCCCCCGTAGATATATATCTACTCACCTTGATCCTTGCTTTCCGTAGTTGATGTCGCAATCCTCTTCTTCATCACCCGAATTCCACGTGAGGGTACCTACATATCATAACAAATTGTATTGCATTAAAATCCGATCCAAATCCAAAACGACATGTAAGGTGCTTATAGGTTAGAACCTATAGCCTACGCAAGCAAAAATAGCCAAATAACCCTCGTCGTCGACGTACAAACGTCCGACGACCAAATCCACATTCAAATACCTAAAACAAATTCATGAAAACTATGAAACACAAAACAACAACTCAGTAATCTTTCTCCAAATTTTGTTTCAGGCAAAAATTAGTTAAACAAATAATACCGGGGTCTTTTATAGGAGGTATATGAGCTACAGACCAAAACCTAGCAACATCCCATAAACTTTGGCCGGCTACATGTACCAAAATTCAGGCCAGCTCGGTTTGGATGCCTCTGTTTAGGCTCGTACTTCCATGGTGGCCTCCTAGTGGTCCATCTAGGTTAGTGGGGTTGCTACTTTTTCTAGTAATGGCCTCGGATCACTCCAGATTCCCTGTAGGCCTCACATTTTCACAAAACCGATACGGAAAGTTTCAATTTCAAGTTTTAGGGTTCAGTTCAGGTATGATGTGGGTTTTAGACACTAAGAGGGGGAGGATTTAGGGTCACCACTAAAGTTCAATTACACCATCTCAACTCAAATCCAACCCTAACCTCAACTTAGAATTCTTAAACCTCACTAAACCACCATATCTTAACTCTAAACCATAGTAGAAAATAAGAAATACTAGAAACTTAGCTAGAAGTCTTGAATTATAACTCATTTGTCACCCATGAATCCCCTAAAGCTCAAAATCCCAACTTTCTTGATCCATAATACTTGTAGTGAGCTTGTGCACATTTTTTGTGAAGAGGGTGCAAGGTTTTGATGCATTTTCGGGGTTGATATGAGGGGGTAAAGGAGGTGGAGAATGGAGGGCAGCCATGGTAGAAGAAAGATGAGAGGGATGAAGAAAAATGATGGGAAGGGAATATGAGCCAAGGGTCAAAGAACCCCCCACCTCTCTCTCTCTTCTCTCTCTTGCCCATACCTCCTTAATCTATTCTTTTCCCGTTTCTTTTCTTTTCTAATTTCCTTTTTTTTTTCTTTCTCTCTCATTTAAAACCAAACCATGCTACAAATAAAAAGAAGACATGGTAAAAATGAATGTAACAAATGATAGCAAATATGATATGGTGCATGTCATATGCACAAAACACAATCAATGTGTGATTAGTGAACACTAATCAAGTTTAGAAATAAACTTGTATTTAATTAATTATAAAAATTTATAATTTGCCTAAATCATATGATATCCTTTCAAAATCAATATTGAAATGAGGTTTTCCAATATTTCCTAAATTATCGGTATTTAATTATACCATATCCTTAAGATATTCATAATATTTATTATTTAATTATACAAATTTCCAAAAATAATATTTTATTTTTCTGAAATATTACAGTATGACCTAGGAAATCGTTATTTTATTCGATTTCTACCTGCTAATGTTTTCTACTCATAAGTTGGCAACTCACCCCCGTTGTGCCACAGTTCTTGCAGGTTTGACCGCTTGGGATCAGTTGCGGTATCGCTGGCACACAGCTTCATCCAGAGTGTTTTGCTTTGGTAGGTGGGACACATATTGGATTCGTTCCCACTCTCGTACTTCTACATTCTTTTGTATCTAGATAAACTTCAACAATCGGAAACTAGACTTTGTATATTTAGTGGACTTAGACGGAATTATGTTTGCGAGACTTAGAGCGATGGGGTATATGTTCGCTTTTGGTGGTTTGATGTCTCCCTTTATTTATCATCCTTTATGTGCTGATCTTCACCGTTGGGTGTCGTATATATATATTGCTCACTTGTGTGGTTGTGATTCCGCCATTCGGCGAAGAGCTAGCTCCCGCTTGGGGATGCCTTTCATATTGTTATGTATATGTGGTTTCGGTTCAAAATATACAAGGGAGGTGCTGGCCAAAATTTTAAAAGACGAAAAAATCTTCTCAATTTTAGTACATTCTAGTTGCATTTTCTTATATCATTAGTTATGCATTTATAGATAAAGTTTATTTCATTATATCTTTATTTCAAAACTGCACCCCCACTATTTTCCGTAAAAAGGTTTAGATTTTCTAGGCTTCGGCTTACTTGAATTACGTTACGCCTTTAGACGTTGCGTGATTTAAGGGCCGGTCAAGAACTAAATTTCGGGTCATGACAAAGTTGGTATCAGAGCGTTAGGTTTAACCTTGGTTTGAGTCTGGGTTTGACTATGCAAAGTCTAGGGCGTATATGTATTTCGGAACCTAGGCTTGACCTTACGGAACTTAGACTTGACGAGGGGGTATTAGACCCGAACGTTCATTACTTAGGTTGACCCTGATTGATGGAGTAGGTAACTCAAGTAGAGTAACGTAACGTGCGTATGTTCCGCGGCATATTTACGATACGATACTCCTCTTAAGTGACCTTAGGATGTATATTCTTGAGATCCGTGCTTCTATTCGTTCCAATGATCATACTCTCATTGATTCCGGTCCTCCTTATGATCATGTATCCATTTTGGATTTGTTGATTTCTTTCGTTCCTCTGATCTATCTTCATCGATACCTGCTTGAGCTTCCTGTCACCATGGTTTGAGCGCAGATTGAGCTGCTGCTAGTGTTGTGGTCAGACCGAGCTCGTCACGGACGAGGGCTGACCATGATGTTTTCTGGTGATATAGGAACATGTAGGTATAGTGTTTTTATCATGACCTCTCTGTTGGATATATGTATGCCCTAAAGGCCATTATATGTATAGTGGATGCTTGGACATGTATATATGTATATAGATGGATTTCTTGCTCGACATGAGAGTATGCTATCTAGTTTACTTTATCTTGACATGTTCATTTGATCATGCATCTTACTCATTTAGTACATGTTGATAAAGCCTATAGGATATTTGCTTGACTACTGCGACTATGATGCAGATCATACTAGTGGGACACCTGTAGTTTATAAGCATATCCTTTAACTGTTCCTAGTCTTGGGTGTATCGAGACGGGGCATCGATATTCCAGAGTAGACTAGCGTATACCATTCTTTTCCCATATGATGGGCGATGGATGATCCCATATCCATCTGGTGTGGTGACACCAAAGATTGTATGCGGGTGCTCATTGGAGACTGGGTACACTGAACGGACTCGCCGAGAAATACTATGTGGTATTATATCGATCGTCGGATAGCAGTTCTCAGGTGACACTGGTACATGTTAGTCCGTAAACCCGAGATTGTCATAGAATCTTGTGTGTCCTCCCATTGTACTTTGATCTCCACCCTACCACGGCTCTACTGAGTCGTGCAAACAGGTGGATTTTGGGTACAGTCCCGAGGCACATGGAGGCAATGAGCGATAGGAGGGGTTTCGTCTCTCCCGGTATTGGTGGTTGATGTTGTGCTATGCTCGATTGGTTATAACAGGAAGTCCCTGGCCAGGGCTGTTGAGATTTACTGATAAGTGTTATGAGTAGTTTCTCGATCTGTTATGAGCCATACACCGGCATGACTTATTGAGTTATTGGGGTCGACGATTCCATCCCTAGACTCGATATACAACATATCTGACTATGAGACCGGACTGTACGGTAAGTGTTGCCAGTTGGCTCCACAGGAGTTTTGACAGCTTCACTGGTTTTCTTCTGATCGCTCAATACCCGGGTGGCCGTTACGTTTAGCTGACCGCTTGCGGATTGTGGGTGTCTGATATGATCATCTCTTACTGTCGGCGTATTGAAGAGTCTTAGAGTCCCATAAAGAAGTTTCCTAGCTCAGGCGAAACGATGTGGTGTGCATATGAGATATGCGCGGGGACCTGATTAAATGCGTGTATGTGATACCGTATATTAATCGGGCGTTTTTCTATTGGTCGGTCGTATGTGATATGACCAGTTTGTTAAATCAAGTGTTGATTTTAACATAGACTTTTAGCATAATTCTTTATTAAACCCTTTTCTATTTGTATGCATGCATGTATGCATATGTTTATGTTGATGCACATGATGATGTGCATGCACACATACATGCACACATTGTATCATAGTTGATAATACACAAGTGGTGGCAATGCAAGACTCACATGGTTCATTTATATATAGATATATATTAGTTTTGAGAAAAAGGAATAGAAATGAGATTAAATCATTGTTGATTATTATCCACACTACTTTGACCTAATTCAAACAATGGTTCAAATCTCATTTGTCTTTTGACTCAACACTAAAATATCTAGATATTAGTTAACCATGGTTTGGCATGAAGGATATATCTTTGTTATTTTTATTTTCTATGATCATTATCTTTGAGAAAAGCTTTTGCCATCATCTTCTTCTTCCTCCAAGCTCTCTTGAAATTTCTAGTGAGTGAGGTTGATAAAAAGAAAGGGTTTTGAATAAAGAATACAAACCACATCACCATTCTACACTTCTCTAGCCCATTTCTATAGGGTGTTTGCTCCACTTCTTTTCAAAGATCAAGTGAAGCAAGGAGCTTTATGCAAAGGGACTTCGAGTGGATCATCGTGGACGAGGAAGACCTCTAGCGATCCGTTCCAAACTCTCAAAGGTCCAAGGAGTCACTAAGGGAGGTCTACAAAGGTTGTAATCTCTTCACTTAGTGATAGATTCTTATTTGTATGTGATACTCATTCATTGTTACCCTAAAAATTCTAGTTAAGATCCTAGTTTAGTTTACTTAGCACCTCAAAAATTTAATTGTGGCATGTGTAATGCTTCCAAACCCTAGATTAGGTGCTAAGGAAACCCAACAGTGGTATCAGAGCCAAGCTAGAGCTTTAGAGTAACCTAGACGACGTTAAAAACCTTGAACGAACGAAACATGTAACTCGAAAATTGCTCACTAGAAATTTTTCAAAAAGTTGGATTTTTTCACATTAAAAATACTCAGAAAATCTTACAGGGTATTGTATGGGCCCACAGGAAGAACGAAGCCCTAACTCGACCTAACGACCGCGGAACCGCGGCCAAAAGGCTTTTTTGCGGCGGTTCCGCGGCGTCGCTGGTGAGGCGTGGACTGTGCCTTCTTGTGCTTGTCCATATGTGCTAATAGCCGTGTCTGGTGTATTTTAAAACTTTTTAAGTGTTGGGCTTTCTGAGAATTCTTTGGGTGATTGATATTTCGATCGAATGTTTTAACTGCGCCTAGTATTTAAGAATGTGATACAATAATTGCAAACTACAAATTTATTTGTTGCGTGTAAATCTAACATTTCGGTCTTGGGTTTAATCGGAAATCTTGTTGAATTATCCGACTTAATTTGAAAAGGTGTTTTTGTAACATTTAGGAAAAACTTAGAAATAAATAAATTTAATTAAATTAAGAATAAGCTGATAAATCACAAAATGGTTAAAATCAAATATGTCAATCTTCATAAGATATATGTAATACAAATTAAATTAGAATTTTAGAATGTAATATAAATAAGTTAAAAGGGTTTTAATGAAAATTTTAGCTTCATTTTAAAAAAAGATGGGTTTTATAATAAGTTATGTTGTGAGGGGTTAAATTGTAAAGTTAAGTTTTATGTAAATACAAGATTGTTGAGGGTTTAAGTGAAACAAATGATATTAATTCAGTTCTGAAACTAAACTAAAAATAAAACAAAAATAGAGGATAATGTAAGAACACCTCATGCTTGCATGGTTGCAAATTCCTTACACCTCCTTCTTGCATGAGTCATGCAACTTTCTTCACTTGACACCACCACCTTCCCTTATCCTTCCTCCTCCCACCTATATAACTCAATTTCAGTTCTGAAAGCTAATTAAAACTGAAAAGAAAATCAAAAGAAAAGAAAAATCTAGAGAGAAAAGGAAAGAACAAGAAGGAGAGGGTGAATGAGGAGCTTGTTCATGGAGCTAGTTCATCATCAAGCTAGGAGGAACTTGTAGATCTTGGAGGTTATTCCTACAACAAATTGGAAGGTAAAATTCTTAATCACAGTAGATAATTAAGCTCTGTAGTTCAATTGATTAAAGTTTAGATAGGTCACATAATATCGTATTTTAGTTAAAAATAGTGTCTGTTAGAATCTGCTATAATCTGGAACTTAATTAAATAAATTCAACAGGGTCAAAATGATGTAGGTAACAACTAGAGTGAACCACAGGAAGACGGAGGCAGGGGGCCGGTTTTGGGCCGGCGACAGAAGAGATTTGGCCGGCGTCGCCGGCCATGTTGAGGATTTTGGGGGTTTTGTCTATTGGGGTGTTTACAGTATACAATTTAGGCTAATTTGGTACTGTTGATTTAACTTAGTTTTACAGTAGATAAAATCTGGAATGATATATCGGAAAAAGAATCATAAAACACTAAATACGACACGACGAAACTACGTCGCGTTTTAATTCCTGAAACAGTGCAGGTTTGGGTTAAAACTCCAGCAAGAATAAGTGTTTTATAACTTACTATAATCAAATAATAGATAACTAATAAGTAAAATAACGTGTTTCTATTTCCGTTATGTCGGAATAGCTATTTTGCTTATACGCGTTAACTTGGTATATTTAGACGCGGATACGAGGAATACGGAAGCCGCGAGGAAAGGGAAAGGATTAGCAATTCCGGAGTAGATTCGACTTTTCCGGTGAGTAGACTAAACATCTACCGGGGAATTTAGTAAAGATGGCGTGTTTCGCCCATGGTTTTACTTAATGTGATATTCATATCATCATGTTTAATTATTAGAATTTCATTCATTAAAATACTTGTATATTGCTTAGCTGTTAGAACACTTCACAGTTATCGACGAGTCATGTCACATGCACATTTTATATGCTACACACACCTCGTCGATATTGCCATTTCCATACACTTAAATATCATACTTATTAACATGGATTATATTGTATTTCATATGTCAAGTATATTGGTAGAATTCATTATTTACATCCTGTTGTTTTATGCGTACTTCCATGTTGGATATGAGATAGATGCAGAATTGAGGATTTATGATTTTGAGTTTTTGAATACTACTACATAAATCCAGTTTTTCATGATTGATGGGACATGTCCACCCTGAGATGATTCCTGTTTTTGGTTTTATTCCGGACCGAGTGGGGGAGATATACGGTCGCGGATTTACGTTATCCATACTGAGTGGGGGAGCTATACAGTTGGATACAGGGTGGACCCGGTCGAGACCGAGGGGCAGGATAGCCGTATTGAGACGGGGGAGCCTAGCGAGGTTACTCGATACCGGAGTTGGTTATAGAAATACGGCGTGTATCTAGAGGATAACGACCGATATTATGAGTATAGGATCATTCGGGGAATGATGCCTATAAGAAATGAAGATTTTGTGTCGTTGATGGACACCGAGAAATGATTTACTTGAGTTGTGATTTCAGAAGTATAATAAGATTTATTGTTGGATTTCACATATACTCATATATCGTATTGATTCATATTCAGTAGCATGATTGTCATATTTACTTTATTCGCCGTTATATGTTAGTCGTATTCACTGAGTTGGCAACTCATCCCCGTTGTGCCACAGTTCCTTGCAGGGATAGAGTGGACGGGTAGCTGCGAGGCAGGATCACTTTTGCTGTTATATTCCATCTTTTGCTAGGTAGGTTACATGTGTAGTAACCTTCCCTGTTGTACTTTTGTATCTAGAAAGACTCCATCAGACTTGTATTTTGACTTAGAAATGAGAGATGGTATGTATATGTACAGTTGAGATCGGTTGATCAGTTTCATAGCTTCTTTATTTATGAGATTCAGTGATGTCTTATATGTTTATATTCATGTTTATTGTTAACGTTGTTGATTCCAACTCGGAATGCAACTAAAACTAAATCTTATTATTGTTTAATTGAATTAACTTCATAACTGGAGATTTTTACTTAAAAACTAAATTTTTCTTAAATAATTCCGAAATAAGGTATTTTGATCTTGGTTTTTGGCTTACTTGGATTTGTGCATATCTTTAGATATGATACAATCTGAGTGCCTGTCACATCCAAACTTGGGTCGTGACAAAGTTGGTATCAGAGCTTAGGAGTAACCTTACGGAATTCAGTAAGGGATTTCAATAGGTTGATGTAAGTTTGAGAGTTAGGATGACCTTTGGTTTGATGGAGTAGGTGAATTAGGAAGAATGCAGTACCGTACGTATGTTCCGCGGCATATTTACGTTATCGTATTCAGCCTAACTAACCTTAGGATGTTTATCTTGATCTATTCTTCCGTTGATTCTCCGTTATTGATTGCTTCTGTTCCCACACCTTATCAACTCTCGTTTCTTGTTCCAGTTGCTATGGCTACGCGGGCTAGGCGAGCCGCAGCCAGGAATGCAGCTAGGGCGAGTCCGCCTGTGACGAGGACTGATACACCGGACGTGCAGGAGGTGCATGAGCATGTTGATCCTCCTCCTCCAGATCGTATGACTAGGATTGAGGAGGGTATGTTGGGATTACAGCGAGTGGTAGGACAGTTAGCTGAGACCACTCAAGCTTTGAGATCAGATCCTGCACCGACCGTAGCAGAGTCCGAGGTACAGCCTACACAGACGGTAGCGCCAGTAGATACGAGAGTGATGGAGGTATCGCTTGCAGAGTTTATGAGATTGAGACCCCCGGTATTTACAGGGACCGATGTGGCGGAAGATCCTCAGTCTTTTCTTGATAGAATGGCGAGGATAGGCAGATCATTACGATGTTCTGATGCGAGGTCAGTTGAGCTGACTAGCTTTCGTTTGGAGGGACTTGCACAGGAGTGGTGTGAGTCGATAGAGAGAGGGCGAGCTACGAATCTTCCTCCGATGACGTGGACCGAGTTTTCTACAGTCTTTCTTGCCAGATTTCTTCCCCAGAGTGTGAGGGATGCTAGAGCTAGCAGTTTCGAAGCGTTGAGGAAATCAGCAAGTATGTCAGTAGCAGATTATGACTTACGATTCACCCAGCTATCACGATATGCCCCATACTTAGTACCTACAGAGGAGCTTCGGGTGAAAAGGTTCCTAAGGAGTTTGGACACACAGTTGTATCTGGCGATAGGCTCCCAGCATTTTGATACATATGCGCAGGCCATGGATGCGGCGATTCGAGTAGAGGAGCGTTTGAGCCAGTCAGGAGTCGTTCCGGAGCCAAAGAGGAGTAGACCTTTCGTGCCGACAAATAGACAGTTTGGACGAGGTAGAGGGTCCTATCCAGGCAGATATACTCCAGGCCGCAGTATTGGACGAGGTTGGACGCAGGGCCAGATGTTCAGTTCTTATCCTGATGATCAGAGACCACCCTTTACTTGTTATAGTTGTGGACTTCCCGGACACTTTGCGTGGGATTGTAGATCTCAGGGAGGGACCGTTGCTCCACAGGCTGCTTTACCCCTTCCACCTCCTACACCGATGGCTTTACTTCCTCCCCCAGTTGGCGCTACACGCCAGGCAGTTGCACCACGAGGTCGAGGCTATGCAGGACGTGCTCAGAGAGGTAGAGGAGATCGAGGTAGAGGACGACAGGATGCGGGCAGGGGCCAGGCACGGGTTTTTGCGCTGACTCCACAGGATGCCCAGGCATCAAATGCAGTCGTGACAGGTACTCTTACAGTATGCTCAGTAGAGGCACATGTTTTATTTGATCCCGGTTCTACACATTCTTATGTATCGTCACGATTCGCACTTTTATTGGGGAAGGAGGCGTCATTATTAGAGTTACCATTGGTAGTGATTACTCCAGTTGGAGATTCCTTTATAGCTCGACACGTATTTAGATCGTGTTCGGTGCGTATTGGTAATAGAGATTCGCTAGTTGATCTGATTCTCCTGGACATGTTGGATTTTGATATACTTCTTGGGATGGATTGGTTAGCCGATTGTCATGCCTATGTAGATTGTAGAGGAAAAGCGGTTAGATTTTGTTTTCCAGGTGAACCGGTGTTTGTTGTGCAGGGGGATTGCAAGTTAACCCTTGTCAACATGATTTCTGCTTTTTGTGCGGGGCGGCTTTTGAAGAAGGGTTGTCATGGGTTCTTGGCTTTTATTCAGGACATAGGGGTCGCTGAAGTTCCATTGGACCAAATCCCGATCATACGAGAATTTCCTGAGGTATTTCCTGCTGAGTTACCAGGATTACCACCTGATCGAGAGATTGAATTCTGTATCGACTTGATTCCGGGTGCAGGGCCTATTTCTATACCACCCTATCGAATGGCACCGACGGAATTGAAAGAACTCAAAGGCCAGTTGCAAGAGTTGTTAGATAGAGGACTTGTTCGTCCTAGTGTTTCACCGTGGGGGGCTCCTGTGTTATTTGTGAAGAAGAAGGACGGTAGTATGAGGATGTGCATCGACTACCGACAGCTGAATCGTGTCACGGTGCGAAACAGGTATCCATTACCACGAATAGATGACTTGTTCGATCAGTTGCAAGGAGCCGGATTCTTCTCAAAGATTGACTTGAGGTCAGGATATCATCAGTTGAGGGTTCGGAAGAACGATATTCCGAAGACGGCGTTTCGTACGAGATATGGGCATTATGAATTTCTGGTGATGTCGTTCGGACTCACCAATGCTCCAGCAGCTTTTATGGATATGATGAACCGTATCTTTAGACCATTTATCGATCGGTTTATTATAGTATTCATAGATGATATTCTTGTATATTCTCGGAGTCAGACGGAGCACGAGCAGCATTTACGTATCACATTGCAGACCTTGAAGGAGCATAAATTGTATGCAAAGTTTTCTAAGTGTGCTTTTTGGCTCGATAGTGTGGATTTCTTGGGTCATATAGTTACGAGAGAAGGTATATGCGTAGACCCAAAGAAGATTGAAGCGGTACAACACTGGCCCAGGCCTATGTCAGTTACTGAGGTTCGGAGTTTCTTAGGTCTGGCAGGTTATTACAGACGCTTCGTACAGGATTTCTCACGGATAGCGGCACCTTTGACAGGATTGACTAGGAAGGAAGTTCCTTTTCAGTGGACAGATGCATGTGAGCAGAGTTTCCAACAGTTGAAGACGCGTTTGACGACTGCACCTGTATTATCTTTACCTTCCGGGTCAGGGGGTTTCGTAGTGTATTGCGATGCTTCTAGAGTGGGCTTAGGCTGTGTGTTAATGAAACACGGCAAGGTTATAGCATATGCTTCTCGTCAGTTGAAAAGGCATGAACAAAATTACCCCACTCATGATCTAGAGATGGCTGCTGTAGTATTCGCATTGAAGATTTAGAGACATTACTTGTATGGAGAAACGTGTCAAATCTTCACAGATCATAAAAGTTTAAAGTATATCTTTCAACAGAAGGATCTGAACCTCAGGCAGCGTAGATGGATGGAATTGGTGAAAGATTACGACTGTGAGATTTTGTACCATCCAGGCAAAGCAAATGTTGTAGCAGATGCCTTGAGCCGGAGGCCTGGAGGTAAATTATCTCATTTGAGTCTTTTGCAGAGACAGTCTTTTACAGACTGGCAGATCTTATGTGATAGTCGTATACAGTTTGAGTTCACATCGGCAGGAGGTCAGCTAGCACATGTTCGCACCAGACCTCAGCTATTGGATCGTATTCGAGATGCGCAGCCTACCGATACTCGCTTGATGGAGATTATGGATCATGTTAGGCAGGGCAAGGAGATGGAGTTCGTGATTGATGATTATGGAGTGTTACGTTTTAGGACTCGTCTCTGTGTGCCAGATTCTGACGGATTGAGGCGTGAGATTTTGGAGGATGCCCACAGGTCAGTATACAGTATTCATCCTGGTTCCACAAAAATGTATCGTGATTTGAAGGAAAATTATTGGTGGGAAGGAATGAAGAAGGATGTTACGGATTTTGTTTCTCGATGCTTGACTTGTCAGCAAGTTAAAGCAGAACACCAGAGGCCAGCCGGAGAGCTACAACCTTTACCCATTCCAGAGTGGAAGTGGGAACAGATTTCCATGGATTTTGTGGTGGGTCTGCCCAGGACTAGCAGAGGGTATGATTCCATTTGGGTGATTGTAGATAGGCTGACGAAGGCCGCTCATTTTCTTCCAGTGAAGACGACATATGGATTTGCTCAGTATGCACAGGTTTATATCGATGAGATTGTACGTCTACATGGAGTGCCGACATGCATAGTATCAGATCGAGGTACCCAGTTCACGAGCAGACTATGGCAGAAACTTCAAGATGCTCTTGGTACACGACTGAGCTTTAGTACAGCTTTCCACCCACAGACAGACGGTCAGTCGGAGCGGACCATTCAGATACTAGAGGATATGCTTCGGGCTTGTAGCCTAGATTTCTGTGGTAGTTGGGATCGTCACCTACCTTTGGTAGAATTCTCTTATAACAACAGTTTTCAAGAGACGATCCAGATGGCACCCTTTGAAGCTTTGTATGGAAGGAAATGTAGATCACCTGTTTGCTGGACGGAACTTAGTGAAAGTGGTATTTTGGGACCGCAGATAGTACAGGAAACTACAGAGAAGATTCACTTGATACGAGATAGAATGAAAGCGGCTCAAAGCAGACAGAAGTCATACGCAGATCGACGACGACGTAAACTTGAGTTTGAGGTGGGAGATCATGTGTTCGTTCGAGTATCTCCAATGAAGGGTGTGATGCGCTTCGGGAAGAAAGGGAAGCTCAGCCCCAGATATGTTGGACCATACGAGATTTTAGAGAGAGTGGGCGCTGTGGCTTATCGGTTAGCACTTCCACCTGGTTTTCCCGACGTACATCCAGTGTTCCATGTTTCGATGCTTCGCAGATATCTTCACGATCCATCTCATGCGATCCATCATCAGACTCTACAGCTTGAGCCAGATCTATCCTTCACAGTACAGCCAGTAGCTATTCTGGACAGGCAAGCAAAGCAACTACGATCGAGGATCCTGCCATCTGTAAAGGTTCTCTGGCAAGGAAAGGATCGCGAGGAGATTACTTGGGAGACGGAGGACGCAATGCAGAAGAAATTTCCACATCTTTTCATAGGTATGTCTAGGAATTATTTTAAATTCGGGGACCGAATTTTCTTAAGGGGGGAATATTGTAACATTTAGGAAAAACTTAGAAATAAATAAATTTAATTAAATTAAGAATAAGCTGATAAATCACAAAATGGTTAAAATCAAATATGTCAATCTTCATAAGATATATGTAATACAAATTAAATTAGAATTCTAGAATGTAATATAAATAAGTTAAAAGGGTTTTAATGAAAATTTTAGCTTCATTTTAATAAAAGATGGGTTTTATAATAAGTTAAGTTGTGAGGAGTTAAATTGTAAAGTTATGTTTTATGTAAATACAAGATTGTTGAGGGTTTAAGTGAAACAAATGATATTAATTCAGTTCTGAAACTAAACTAAAAATAAAACAAAAATAGAGGATAATGTAAGAACACCTCATGCTTGCATGGTTGCAAATTCCTTACACCTCCTTCTTGCATGAGTCATGCAACTTTCTTCACTTGACACCACCACCTTCCCTTATCCTTCCTCCTCTCACCTATATAACTCAATTTCAGTTCTGAAAGCTAATTAAAACTGAAAAGAAAATCAAAAGAAAAGAAAAATCTAGAGAGAAAAGGAAAGAACAAGAAGGAGAGGGTGAATGAGGAGCTTGTTCATGGAGCTAGTTCATCATCAAGCTAGGAGGAACTTGTAGACCTTGGAGGGTTATTCCTACAACAAATTGGAAGGTAAAATTCTTAATCACAGTAGATAATTAAGCTCTGTAGTTCAATTGATTAAAGTTTAGATAGGTCACATAATATCGTATTTTAGTTAAAAATAGTGTCTGTTAGAATCTGCTATAATCTGGAACTTAATTAAATAAATTCAACAGGGCAAAATGATGTAGGTAACAACTAGAGTGAACCACAGGAAGACGGAGGCAGGGGGCCGGTTTTGGGCCGGCGACAGAAGAGATTTGGCCGGCGTCGCCGGCCATGTTGAGGATTTTGGGGGTTTTGTCTATTGGGGTGTTTACAGTATACAATTTAGGTTAATTTGGTACTGTTGATTCAACTTAGTTTTACAGTAGATAAAATCTGGAATGATATATCGGAAAAAGAATCATAAAACACTAAATACGACACGACGAAACTACGTCGCGTTTTATTCCTGAAACAGTGCAGGTTTGGGTTAAAACTCCAGCAAGAATAAGTGTTTTATAACTTACTATAATCAAATAATAGATAACTAATAAGTAAAATAACGTGTTTCTATTTCCGTTATGTCGGAATAGCTATTTTGCTTATACGCGTTAACTTGGTATATTTAGACGCGGATACGAGGAATACGGAAGCCGCGAGGAAAGGGAAAGGATTAGCAATTCCGGAGTAGATTCGACTTTTCCGGTGAGTAGACTAAACATCTACCGGGGAATTTAGTAAAGATGGCGTGTTTCGCCCATGGTTTTACTTAATGTGATATTCATATCATCATGTTTAATTATTAGAATTTCATTCATTAAAATACTTGTATATTGCTTAGCTGTTAGAACACTTCACAGTTATCGACGAGTCATGTCACATGCACATTTTATATGCTACACACACCTCGTCGATATTGCCATGTCACATACACTTAAATATCATACTTATTAACATGGATTATATTGTATTTCATATGTCAAGTATATTGGTAGAATTCATTATTTACATCCTGTTGTTTTATGCGTACTTCCATGTTGGATATGAGATAGATGCAGAATTGAGGATTTATGATTTTGAGTTTTTGAATACTACTACATAAATCCAGTTTTTCATGATTGATGGGACATGTCCACCCTAAGATGATTTCTGTTTTTGGTTTTATTCCGGACCGAGTGGGGGAGATATACGGTCGCGGATTTACGTTATCCATTCTGAGTGGGAGAGCTATACAGTTGGATACAGGGTGGACCCGGTCGAGACCGAGGGGCAGGATAGCCGTATTGAGACGGGGGAGCCTAGCGAGGTTACTCGATACCGGAGTTGGTTATAGAAATACGGCGTGTATCTAGAGGATAACGACCGATATTATGAGTATAGGATCATTCGGGGAATGATGCCTATAAGAAATGAAGATTTTGTGTCGTTGATGGACACCGAGAAATGATTTACTTGAGTTGTGATTTCAGAAGTATAATGAGATTTATTGTTGGATTTCACATATACTCATATATCGTATTGATTCATATTCAGTAGCATGATTGTCATATTTACTTTATTCGCCGTTATATGTTAGTCGTATTCACTGAGTTGGCAACTCATCCCCGTTGTGCCACAGTTCCTTGCAGGGATAGAGTGGACGGGTAGCTGCGAGGCAGGATCACTTTTGCTGTTATATTCCATCTTTTGCTAGGTAGGTTACATGTGTAGTAACCTTCCCTGTTGTGCTTTTGTATCTAGAAAGACTCCATCAGACTTGTATTTTGACTTAGAAATGAGAGATGGTATGTATATGTACAGTTGAGATCGGTTGATCAGTTTCATAGCTTCTTTATTTATGAGATTCAGTGATGTCTTATATGTTTATATTCATGTTTATTGTTAACGTTGTTGATTCCAACTCGGAATGCAACTAAAACTAAATCTTATTATTGTTTAATTGAATTAACTTCATAACTGGAGATTTTTACTTAAAAACTAAATTTTTCTTAAATAATTCCGAAATAAGGTATTTTGATCTTGGTTTTTGGCTTACTTGGATTTGTGCATATCTTTAGATATGATACAATCTGAGTGCCTGTCACATCCAAACTTGGGTCGTGACAGTTTTCATGGGTGAGACCTAAATGCGAGCTTTACATTGTTGGGCATGAAATCATTGATATGTGATATCACGGGTTTGTGTTGTCTAAGGGCGGTTACGATTCTAATTGTTGTAGTTTTTCAATTTCTTTTCTGCGACCGTAAGTGTAGTATGTGGTGTATCGCCGATTTCTTTGCTATACATCAATGACAATCGAGGCACGCATACTTGCTTACGTTGATGATATGAGATATTATGTGTTGTTGAGATATGATGTGCAGGATTGTCGTGATTGAATAGCCGGGGGGTTTATGTGAGATGAAGGTCTTTATTTTCATTCATGTAAAAATCAAATGTATGTAATATTCTTTTATTTGGGGCACCTTCGGGTTGAGTATGATGTCGCCATCATTGTATATTACTTACTTTTCCGCATTAGGATAGACCCAAGGTGGGGAGCACAAGTGACCGGGTTCTAGGGTTCAGTGGAAGGCCATCTCAAAGAGTCGAGACCGGGTCTCCTAAACTCTAGAATTGGTAGGGTCACTTGCCGCTCTCGTAGGGGTCTAGGGGTGTGGGCTTGGCTATTCTTCGCGACCGTGGAATCCGTATTTTCTATTGTTGGCTAAATACAAAATACGGACATCCAAGATATCCTTTTATTTTCATATGTGCTTCTGCTGTTGATATTCTGTGATGTGATCACTTAATATCTGAGACGAATGGATTATTATTATATATATGATATATAATAAACGCTGCTTATGTTTTACACCCGCGCTAGTCCCGCCCCGCTATGCCGTTAGTTAAGTAACCTAACGGTGCATAATGGGACACTGTGGCGAATGCGGATGACATAAGTGTACTTTCTATTTTCGTTTCATTTCTGTGATGGCTTAGGAACTTAAATGATGGGACTACATTAATAAGATTAATGTAAAGAAAAGGAAACCTAAAGATGTCGTAGAATCAGATTTTAAACACACTCGGCCTTTTTATGAAAAATGCATGTTTCAAAAGATGCGGAGCTTAAGCCACTCCTTTTCTAAACTATTTTGATTCTACAACGAGATCAAGTTCAAAGCGTTAAAGGTTTTCATAACAACCCTCCATCATTTTAGGAAGCAGAGTACTTAGTATTCGTGCTACGTATGTTGATCATAGTTAAGGCGTAGTGTACGGTAGCTAAGTGATGTCTTCCTACAAAGCATATGATGCGATAAGTTAGGACATTCATGTGATTATGTTGATCATAGTCAAGGGTCATATGGATGGGTCTAGTTAATCACGAAATGACGGGTAGAACTTGACTAGTGCTTATGATATGTTGACCATAGCCAAGGTCATAAACAGCTACGGGTAAAAACCATATCGGGAGTTTCAAGATTTGAAATTTGCAATAAGATTGCATAACACCTATATGATAGTTGCATCCCGATCCCACTGTGAGTAAGAGTTACTCCCAAGAAAGTTTTGCACTTTACAATTAGCTAACCCAGTAGGTGTCTAGAAAGGTGTCAACGGGGTTTGACCTCTGCGAAAACGAGATTTATTTTAATTAGGTCCGTGCGAAAGCAAGAGGAACCTCCCTCAAAGTACCGACACTATCCTGGCTGACCGGTTAGCCAAACTGTAGAATGTAATTAATCCTGGCTAGTTTTCTTTTCAGGTTTTGAAAGAAAATTTGATAAAAGCAGTGGGAGACATCGATTAGATAAGATAATAACCAATCTAAATCTTTGCAAGAGCATTTCGCTGAGTGTTTTCTTTTCTCTCTCCTAATGGCAGATACCTATGACGGAACATAAGCTTCTTTTAGAGAAAAACAAACTGACAGGACCGAATTATAAAGAATGGTTGAGGAACTTGAACATTGCATTCACATTTGATAAAGTATCATATTTCCTCACTGCCAAAGCCTCACCCGTCCTAGGACCTGAATCATCTGTTTCGGATAAGGAGATCCGAAAAACATGGGATATTGACTGTGACACGGTCAAGTGCCTCGCGCTTTCTTCTATGGACAGTATACATCAGAAGCATCATGAGAATATGGATGTACAATACATATTTCTTCATACAAAAGAGTTGTATGGAGAGCAATCTCGGACTTTACGATATAAGGCATCTCGAAAGCTGTTTCAGATATGGATGGCCCCTGGCACATCAGTAGGAGAACAAGTCTTGAAGATGATGTTAGGTCCACGTTACCTCTCCCGGTACTTTCGGGGTTGCGGAAATGGTAAAACAAAAAAATTTCTTGACTTGGTAACATGGACCGTAAAAGCCGGATCTTTGCTAAACTAGAAACTATTAAACTACAAGAGGTGTTAACTACTATGCCGTAGAAATTATACCTCACGATACCGGTCCTTCGGGTCTTCATTCCGCTGTCCGGCTCGTCGATCCATGCTCCGAGGGTTGATCCGGAATTTGGTCACCTTCGCGGCCTTCTTGAGTCGAAGACGATCCACCCGAGAGTTGTACGCCGAGCTCCACCTCGAGCCGAGGCAACTAGGGCAACAAGATCGCTAGTCTTGATACCCTAGGTTGTGTAGAAGAGAAAGATGGAGGTATTTGTCTATGTGGATTCTTTTTCTCTCAACACATGAGATCAAAAGAATTTATGATGAGGTGGAAGATGAAGGAGGTCAAGCAACAATGGAGCTCTTTCTTTCTTCTCACTTCCAAGAGAGAGAATGAGAAAAGAGAAAATGAAAAAGGTTAACCAAAGAAAATGAACCATGGTTGCAAAATAATACTAAACACCATCATTACAAATCCTATCATGATAAAGTTGATGCTACATTGATTTGACCATTTTCATAATTCAATGACCATTTTCATAATCCAAAATGAAAAAGAAAACCAAAGAAGAGTGTAGACCTCTCATGAAGGTCAATGGTCAACTTTAGTCAACGGGTCAACAAAGTCAAGAGTGGTCAAGGTGGTCAAATGGTCAAAGCAATTAGCCATCACATAATTATCACTAAAAGGATTAGTAAATAATGTCTCCGGCTCATAATGGTTTTGACCGAACGAATTGCCAAAACCCTAATGAGTCCACCTCAAAATGGTTTTGACCGAATCAATTGTCAAAACCCTAATGAGCCTGCCACATAACGATTTGGGCCGAACCAACTGCCAAAACCCTAATGAGGCACCTCCTCCTTCATCGCTCCTCAAAACTGTGCATACAAACCCACACCCGCATTCCGTAGAATGCGAATGCACAGAAGACAAAACAAATCCATCCTTGCAATACTAGGATCCGGCTTAAACCAAAGCCCACCAGTATTGCCTGCCCGAACAGCATATGCACACAAGTGCACGTAAGTGATCCCAGCCCTGCCGTAAAACCATACGGCCTCTACACGTTTCGCTCAGTGCAGGGAAACTCTCTGTGTGGAACTCTAAAGACTCGACACTACGCTGGCAGTGGGTTTAACCACAGACCGCAAGCGGCACTAGCTGTACGTAACGGTCCCTGGGTAGATGTCGATAAGAAGGCCGATGAGGTAAACCCATCCGAACTCCTACTGAGCCTGTATGTGATAATCTCCGTACAGTCCGGTCTGTTCGTCTGATATATCGCATGGCGGGCCTAGGGGGTGGCGAAACGTCAGTCCCCTAATAGCGGTACAAGTCGTGTCGGAGTGTAGCCCAGAACACCCTGAGACATCTCTGGAAACCTACCAGTATATCTCGCTAGCCCTGGCCAGGGACTTTGTGTAATGGCTCTCCTAGACACAGCGCGATATCAACCCCCAATACCGGGAGAGACGAATCCTATCTAACCGTCACTGCCTCCAAGTGCTTCGGGACTGCACCCAACCACTACCTGTTTGCACGACTCAGTAGAGCCGTGGTAGGGTAGTAATCAAAGTGCAGTGGGAACACACTCGAGGCGAAGTGACAGTGTCAAGTGAGCGGACTAAGCTGTACTCATGTCACCTGGGAATTGTTAACTGACGATAGGTATAATACCAACCAACAGTTCCCGATGAGTCCTGTCTAGTGTACTCGTAACCTAACGAGCACCCGCATACTATCTCAAGTACGACGTACTGACGGCTGTGGGACAGACCGTCTCCTGCACTGGGATGAGAAGCGCATACGCTAGTCTACTCCGGAGTATCGATGCCCTGTCTCGATAATCCCATGACTAGGGACGTGCATAAGAATGTGCTTGTGGATTACCCAGCCCCCACGAGTGTGATCGCCATCACAACGCCGGTAATCAAGCAAAGATCCTAAGGGCTCCACTAATGCGTATAGGTGATATAATAAAGAAACACTTGTACACATTAAAGCAGAGACAAACCAAGTAGCATACTACTATTTCGAGCAAGATTGTCTATACAACTGTGAATATCCCAAGCTTCCATCAAGTAATATACATACTAGTATGATACAGTAATGGCCTCTAGGGCATATACACTAACAATCTCCCACTTGCACTAAGGCCATGTACTGGCGTATCGAAGACCAATCATCTCGATCAGCCGCTCGAACTGAGTCTGGGGCAAGGCCTTTGTGAATGGATCCACCGTGTTGTCTTTTGTGTCCACTCTCCGTACATCGATCTCCTGGCGATCAATGATCTCCCTGATCAGGTGATACCGCCTTAAGATGTGCCTGGATTTCTGATGGGACCTTGGTTCCTTCGCTAAAGCTATAGCCCCATTGTTATCGCAATACAAAGGTATTGGGTCAACAATGGACGGAACCACCTGAAGTTCACTAATGAACTTCTTCATCCATACCGCCTCTTTTGCGGCATCGCTAGCAGCAATGTATTCAGCCTCCATCGTCGAGTCTGCGACGGTATCCTGTTTGGAACTCCTCCAACATACCGCCCCTCCGTTGAGAGTAAATACAAAACCCGAGACAGACTTGCTGTCATCTTTGTCACTCTGGAAGATTGAATCGGTAAAGGACTCGACCCTGAGGTCTCCATTACCGTAAACTAGGAACATTTCCTTAGTCCTTCTTAGGTACTTGAGAATGTTTTTCACTGCTGTCCAGTGGTCCTCATCTGGGTCTGACTGATACCGGCTCACCACGCTCAGCGCGTAAGCTACATCTGGTCTTGTACATAGCATCGCATACATTATAGATCCTACAGCCGAAACGTAGGGTATAGTGCTCATGCGAACCCTCTCCTCGTCAGTCTTAGGAGACATCTTCTTGGAGAGGGTAATTCCGTGCAATGCGGGTATGTTACCACGCTTGGAATCCTCCATACTAAATCTCTTTAGTACGGTCTCTATGTACCTGGACTGCGAAAGTCCCAATAGTCTCTTGGATCTATCTCTGTAGATCTTGATCCCCAGAATGTACGAGGCATCACCCAGGTCCTTCATGGAGAACCGTTGTGACAAAAATAGCTTGACCGATTGTAGCATAGGAATGTCATTTCCTATAAAGAGAATGTCGTCCACGTACAAGACTAGGAACACGACAATTCGTCCTACAATCTTGTTATAAACACAAGGTTCATCTTCGTTCTTGATGAAATCAAATTCCTTGATTGCCTCATCAAAACTGATGTTCCAACTCAGCGATGCCTGCTTTAATCCATAAATGGATTTAAGCAACTTGCACACCTTCCCGCTGCTCCCACTGTCTATGAAACCTTCTGGCTGATCCATGTAAACGCACTCTTCCAAACAGCTGTTTAGAAAAGCCGTTTTAACGTCCATCTGGCAGATTTCATAGTCATGGAAGGCAGCAATGGCAAGTAGGATCCGAATGGATTTGAGCATAGCCACTGGAGAAAAAGTTTCGTCATAGTCCAAACCAGGTCTTTGACGAAAACCTTTTGCAACGAGTCTAGCTTTATAGGTTTCCACCTGCCCATCCACACCAAGTTTCCTTTTGTAGATCCATTTGAATCCAACGGTTTTACCCCAGGTAGAGCAATATCCAAGGTCCACACTTTATTGGCATACATAGACTCCATTTCGGATTGCTTTGCTTCCTGCCACTTATCAGAGTCCCTACTGATAATGGCCTGCCTGAAACTAGTAGGGTCATCTTCTTCCAAGATGCAATCCTCTCGATCCCCGTCTATGAGAAAACCGTAGTATCTCTCGGGCGGATGAGAAATCCTACCAGATCTGCGGAGTGGCTGAGGTTCGTTGGGTGTAACTGAATCTAGTGGTTCCTCCAAATCTTTAGTTAAAGTTCGTGTTTCTGGAATTTCATCCAGTTCTACCGTGCTGCCACTAATATTTTTAACAAGAAATTCTTTTTCCAAAAATGTGGCATTCCTGGAAACAATTATCTTCTGTTCCTCTGCATGGTAGAATAGATACCCACTTGAATCTTTTGGGTATCCCACAAACTTACATAAAACTGCCCGTGCCTCAAGTTTGTCTTAGTTGTGCTTTTTGACATAAGCTGGGCAACCCCAAATCTTAATACGTTTAAGATACAAACTCTTACCACTCCATATTTCATACGGAGTCTTAGGCACGGATTTGGATTGAACTTGATTCAATAGATGCGCTGCAGTTTGAAGTGCATATCTCCAGAATGAAAGAGGCAACTCGGCACTACTCATCATGGAGCGAACCATATCCAATAGGGTACGATTCCTCCGCTCCGATACACCGTTGTGCTGTGGTGTATAAGGAGGAGTAAGCTGAGAGAGAATACCATTCTCTTTTAAGTAATCTAGGAATTCCATGCTTAAGTACTCCCCTCCTCTATCAGACCGGAGGATCTTGATACTTTTGCCAGTCTGGTTCTCTACTTCGTTTCTGAATTTCTTGAATTTCTCAAAAGCTTCAGATTTGTGTTTCATAAGATACACATATCCGAATCTAGAGAGATCGTCAGTGAATGTGATGAAGTACGAGAACCCACCCCTTGCATGTATAGACATCGGACCACATACATCACTGTGTATGAGTCCCCAGAGCTCTGCTGCCCTTTCTCCATGTCCGGTGAACGGAGATTTGGTCATCTTCCCTTTGAGACAAGACGACAAGTTTCATAAGATGAAAACTCGAACGCATTCAAGAGTCCATCTTTATGCAACTTACTTAGTCTTTTCTCTCCGATATGACCAATTCTACAATGCCACAAGTAGGATTCATTCGTATCTGAATTCTTCCTCTTGCGTGTGTTTTGTATATTGAGAACTGTATTCTGATTTAGAACGTAGATACCATTACACAGTGTACCTTCTGCAACCATTACCTTATGAAGGTAGATTTTCAAGATATTTCTATCAAGAACAAAGTTATATCCATCTTTATCTAGTAAAGAAACTGATATGATGTTGCAAACCATGGAAGGTACATAGTAGCAATCGTTCAAAATCATAGTATTGCCATTTGGCAACACAAGGTGATATTCACCGACGGCTGCAGCATTAACTTGTGCTCCGTTCGCTACTCTGAGCGACATATCACCAGGTACAACTTTCCTACTTTTTCTCAGTCCCTGCAATAAATTACAGATATGAGATCCTGATCCGGTATCAAGTACCCAGGAGGTAGGGCTGACCGTAAAGCAGTTCTCAATTACAAGAACACCTGAAGTAGATGCAAAACCATTCTTCTTCTTCAACTGGGTATCCTTGGAATCCATACAATTCTCTTTCCCTTGCTCATACTTATGACTGTTGTCACAAGTTAGAACCGAACCAACGTTCCCCAGCCCCGAATAAGAATTCGGATCGGTCAAGCGATACATTTTATTATCTTGATTAGGGCGTGAAATGGTGGCTACCTGGAGAGAGAGAAAAGAAACACTCAGCGTGCGCTCTTGCAAGATTAGATTGGTTTATTGATCTATCTAACCAGGATGGCTAAGTTACATAGAGAAGGATATTTGAATCCGTTCGAATATCAATCTTATGCTACTTGTGAATCTTGTCTCATGGGAAAGATGACAAAGACTCCGTTTACTGGACACGGAGTAAGAGCGAGAGAGCTATTGGGACTCATACACAGCGATGTGTGTGGTCCAATGTCTACACATGCGCGAGGTGGTTATTCTTACTTCATTACTTTTATGGATGATTTCTCTAGGTATGGACATATCTTCTTGATGAAGCATAATCCAAGGCCTTCAAGAAATTCCAGGAATACAAGAATGAAGTGGAAAACCAAATAGGCAAAAGTATCAAGACATTGAGATCTGATCGAGGTGGTGAATACTTAAGTGCCGAGTTCCTGGGTTACTTAAAAGAGAATGGAATTCTCTCTCAGCTTACTCCTCTATACACACCACAACACAACGGTGCATCGGAAAGGCGGAATCGAACCCTATTGGATATGGTTCGTTCCATGATGAGTAAGGCTGAGTTACCGCGATCTTTTTGGGGTTATGCACTAGAATCAGCTGCATATCTTTTGAACAAAGGTTCCAACCAAGACTGTGCCTACCACACCATATCAGATATGGGGTGGAAAGAAACCCAATCTTCAGTACCTGAAGACATGGGGATGTCCAGCTTTTGTTAAAAAGCAGCATGCGGACAAGCTCGAGACACGCTCAGTACAGTGTAAGTTTGTGGGATATCCAAAGAACTCCAAGGGGTATTGTTTCTATTACGCAGAGGAACAAAAGGTTTTTGTTTCTCGTCATGCCTCCTTCTTGAAAGCTGAATTTTTAGAAAATTAGAAGAGTGGGAGCGCAATAGAACTGGAAGAAATTCCAGAACCACAAGTTGTTACTGAAAGTATGGTAGAATCAGAAGTTTTAGAAGAAAGGGATATCCCGGCGCCTATCCGCAGAAGTAGTAGGCAGTCTCATCCGCCCGAGAGATACTACGGTTTTCTCATAGACGGGGATAGAGAAGATTGCATCATTGATAATGATGACCATACTAGCTTCCAGCAAGCCATTCAGAGCGGCAACTCAGTAAAATGGCTGGATGCAATGCGGAACGAAATGGAGTCCATGTACACTAACAAAGTATGGACTTTGGACATTACTCCAGATGGGGTAAAACCCGCAGGATGCAAATGGATCTTCAGAAAGAAGATTGGTGTGATGGACAGGTTGAAACCTATAAGGCTAGACTTGTTGCAAAGGGCTTTCGTCAAAGACCTGGTTTGGACTATGACGAAACCTTTTCTCCAGTGGCTATGCTCAAATCCATTCGGGTCCTTCTTGCCATTGCTGCCTTCCACGATTATGAGATCTGGCAGTGGACGTAAAGACGGCTTTTCTAAATGGTAATTTGGAAGAGTGAGTCTATATGGATCAGCCAGAGGGATTCATTCAGAGTGGGAACAGCGGTAAAATGTGCAAGTTGCTTAAGTGTATTTATGGACTAAAGCAGGCATCGCGGAGTTGGAACATCTGTTTTGATGATACTGTTAAAGAATTCGACTTTATCAAGAATCCAGATGAACCATGCATATACAGTAAGGTTGTAGGGAGAGCTTTAGTATTCCTCGTCTTGTACGTGAATGACATTCTCCTAATAGGAAATGATATTCCTATGCTACAGTCAGTCAAAGGATTCTTGTCACAGAAGTTGTCTATGAAGAACCTGGGTGATGCCACCTACATTCTGGGGATCCAGATCTATCATGATAGATCAAAGAGAATGTTGGGACTTTCGAAGTCCAGGTACATAGACCCATATTGAAAAGATTCAGTATGGAAGATTCTAAGCGCGGTGACCTACCGGCTTGTCACAGAATCACCCTCTCCAAAGAGATGTCTCTAAAGACTGATTTGGAAAGGGCTCGCATGTCGATTATACCCTACGCTACTGTGGTAGGCTCTATAATTTATGCGATGTTATGCACCAGACCAGATGTAGCATACGCATTGAGCGTTGTAAGCCGGTATCAGGCAAACCTAGGGGAGAAGCACTGAATAGCAGTAAAGAACATTCTCAAGTACCTGAGAAGGACTAAGGAGATGTTCTTGGTGTATAGCGGAAAGGGCCTCCAGATCGAGGCCTTTTCTAACTCCGGCTTCCAGAGTGACAAAGATGACTCCAAGTCCATGTCGGGTTATGTCTTTACCCTCAATGGAGGGGCGGTCTGTTGGAAGAGTTCCAAGCAGGACACCATTGCTGACTCAACGATGGAAGTGGAGTACATAGCTGCTTGCGATGCCACAAAAGAAGCTGCCTGGATGAAGAAGTTCCTCACAGAACTTTAGGTGGTTCCTACCAGTGTTGATTCAATACCTTTGTATTGCGACAACAATGGTGCTATAGCTTTAGCGAAGGAACCCAGGTCCCATAAGAAGTCCAGACACATCTTAAGGCGGTATCACCTGATCAGGGAGATCGTAGATCGCTGGGAGATCGAGGTGAAGAGAATAGATACGGAGAATTACACTGATGATCCATTCACTAAGGTCATTCCTCAGACACAGTTCGAGAGGCTATTCGAGATGATAGGTCTGGGATATGCCAGTACATGGCCCTAGTGCAAGTGGGAGATTGTTAGTGTTTATGCCTTAGAGGCCATTACTGTATCATACTAGTTTGTATATTACTTAATGAAAGCTTGGGATATTCACAGTTGTATTAACAGTCTTGCTAAAAATGGTAGTATGCTACTTGGTTTGTTTCTACTTTAATATGTGCATGTGTTTCTTTTAACATATCGCTTATACATATTAGTAGAGCCCTTAGGATCTTTGCTTGATTACCAGCGTTGTGATGGCAGTCACACCAGTGGGGGCTGGGTAGTCTATAAGCATATCCTATACAGGTCCCTGGTCGTAGGATTATCGAGACGGGGCATCGATACTCCGGAGTAAACTGGTGTATACGCTTCTCATCCCAGCATAGGGAGATGGTTTGTCCCACAGCCATCATTACGTTGTACTGGAGATAGTATGCAGGTGCTCATTAGGTTACGGGTACACCGGACAGGACTCGCCGGGAACTGCAGGTTGGTATTATACCCATCGTCAGATAGCAGTTCCCAGGTGACATGAGTACATCTTAGTCCATCGACTTGACACTGCTACTTCGCCTTGGGTGTGTTCCCACTGTACTTAGATTACTACCTTACCACGGCTCATAGGAGTTGTGCAAACAGGTAGTAAGTGGGTATAGTCCCGAAGCACTTGGAGGCAGTGGCGGTTAGACAGGATTCGTCTCTCTCGGTATTGGGGGTTGATATCGTGCTGTGTATGGAGAGCCTTTACGCAAAGTCCCTGGCCAGGGCAAGCGAGATTTACTGGTAGGTTCCAGTTGTTTCTCAAGGTGTAATTGGCTACACTCCGACACGACTTATACCGCTATTAGGGGTCTGACGTTTACCGCCCCTCTAGGCCCGATATGCGATAGTCCTAGATGAACAGACCGGACTGTACGGAGATTATCACATCAGGCTCGGTAGGAGTTCGGATGGGTTTCCTCATCGACCTTCTTATCGACACCTACCTGGGAACCATTACGTACAGCTAGTACCGCTTGCGGCCTGTGGTTAAACCCACTGCCAGCGTAGTGTCGAGTCTTTAGAGTCCCCCACAGAGAGTTTCCCTGCACCGGGCAAAAGGTGTAGAGGCCGTATGGTTTTACGGCAGGGCCGTGATCACTTACGTACACTTGTGCACGTACTATGATCGGGCAGATAATACAAGCGGTCTTTGGTTTAAGCCAGATTCTAGTATTATACAGATGGATTTATTCAGTCAAAGATTATCCGTGTTTTTCGGAAATAGGGATGGGAGGGGCAGTCTCGTAATTTTTCGGGAAACTTCTAGAAGGAGGTGACTCATTTGTGTTTATTTCTTATGTGATTTAAACTAAATGAGGTGGAGGATGAGGTGTAAGTTTCATTAAATGATCCATGACTCATTAGATGACTCATTAGATGATTCATCTTGTGAATTAAATGAAGCATGATGAATATTAGCTAGATGTTTATTTTGATGATATTATTATGCTTCATGATATTCACAAATGAGAATAGATCATTTCATTCATCACAAAACACTTCTCTCTCCTCAAGTCTTCATCTTTTTCCTCAAACCCTAAAGCTCTCATATGTTGAGAATCCTAGGGTTTAAAATGACTAAGCAATCCATCTAAATACTCTACACCCTCTAGGACTTCTAGATTAGCAAACTAGAAGCCATAGTTATCTCGGATTCGAGATAGGAGCTCGGACAATAGACTCTCGGGTGGATCGTCTTTGACTCGAGGAGGCCGTTGAGGTGCCCATGTTCCATAGAGCCTACGAGGTATGGAGGACAACAATGAAGACCCGAAGGACTTGTAACGTGAGGTATAAATTCGAATCCGAGTAGTTAAACCTCAAGTTGTTTGCTAGCTACGGTTTGTGTTCGATCCTTGGTTTGAGTCGATGTTGCGAAGCTCGTAAAAATTATTTTTTGCTAATTCCGCCTCCCCGCGGACACGTGGGGTGCGTGACATAGACTTATAATATTTACCCTCAATGGAGGGGCGGTAAGTTGGAAAAGTTCCAAATAGGATACCGTTAGAGACTCCACGATGGAAGCTGAGTATATTGCTGCAAATGATGCTGCCAAGGAAGCCATCTGGATGAGGAAGTTCATCGCGGAACTAAGAGTAGTTCTAACCATTGTTGATCCAATACCATTGTATTGTGATAATAATGGGTCTATGGAGTTAGCCAAGGAAACAAGGTCCCATCAGAAGTCCAGACACATCTTGAGGCGATATCATTTGATCCGGGAGATAGTAGATCACCACGAGATCGAGATTCGGAGAATAGATACAAAGAATAACACCGCGGATCCACTCACCAAGGCCTTTCCACAGCCGCGGCATGAGAGACTTTTTGAGATGTTGGGTATGAGATACGCTAATAACTGGCCTTAGTGCAAGTGGGAGATTGTTGGATGTATGTATGCCCTAGAGGCCATTATATGTATAGTGGATGCTTGGACATGTATATATGTATATAGATGACTTTCTTTCTCGACATGATAGTTTGCTATCTGGTTTACTTTATCTTGACATGTTCATTTGATCATGCATCTTACTCCTTTAGTACATGTTGTTAAAGCCCATAGAATATTTGCTTGACTACTGCGACTATGATGCAGATCATACTAGTGGGACACCTGTAGTTTATAAGCATATCCTTTAACTGTTCCTAGACGTGGGTGTATCGAGACGGGGCATCGATATTCCAGAGTAGACTAGCGTATACCATTCTTGTCCCATATGATGGGCGATGGATGATCCCTTATCCATCTGGTGTGGTGACACAAAAGATTGTATGCGGGGGATCAATGGAGACTGGGTACACTGAACAGACTTGCCGAGAACTCCTATGTGGTATTATATCTATCGTCAGATAGCAGTTCTCAGGTAATACTGGTACAGGTTAGTCTTTAGACCCGATATCATCATAGAGTCTTGTGTGTCCTCCCACTGTACTTTGATCTCCACCCTACCACGGCTCTACTGAGTCATGCAAACAGGTGGATTTTGGGAATAGTCCCGAGGCACATGGAGGCAATGAGCGATAGGAGGGGTTTCATCTCTCCCGGTATTGGGGGTTGATGTTGTGCTATGCTCGATTGGCTATAACAGGAAGTCCCTGGCTAGGGCTGCTGAGATTTACTGATAAGTGATATCAGTAGTTTCTCGATCTGTTATGAGCCATACACTGGATTGACTTATTGAGTTATTCGGGTCGTCGTTTCCATCCCTAGACTCGATATGCAACATATATGACGAAGAGACCGGACTGTACGGTAAGAGTTGCCAGTTGGCTCGACGGGAGTTTTGACAGCTTCGTTGGTTTTCTGCTGATCGCTCAATACCTGGGTGGCCGTTACGTTTAGCTGACCGCTTGCATCTTGTGGGTGTTTGATATGATAATCTCCTACTGCCGGTGTATTGACGAGTCTTAGAGTCCCACAAAGAAGTTTCCTAGCTCAGGTGAAACGATGTGATGTGCATATGAGATATGCGCGGGGACCCGATTAAATGAGTGTATGTGATACCGTATATCAATTGAGCGTTTTTCTATTGGTCGGGTCGTATGTGATATGACTGGTTTGTTAAATCAAGTGTTGATTTTAACATAGACTTTTAGCTTAATTCTTTATTAAACCATTTTCTATTTGTATGCATGCATGTATGCATAGGTTTATGTTGATGCACATGATGATGTGCATGCACACATTGTTTCATGGTTGATGATACACAAGTGGTGGCAATGCAAGACTCACATGGTTCATTTATATATAGATATATATTAGTTTTGATAAAAATAAATAGAAATGAGATTAAATCATGGTTGATTATTATCTACACTTGACTATACTTTGACCTAATTCAAACCATGGTTTAAATCTCATTCGTCTTTTGGCTCAACACTAAAATATCCAGATATTAGTTAACCATGGTTTGGCATAAGGGATATATCTTTGTTATTTTTATTTTCTATGATCATTATCTTTGAGAAAATCTTTTGCCATCATCTTCTTCTTCCTCCAAGCTCTCTTGAAATTTCTAGTGGGTGAAGTTGATAAAAAGAAAGGGTTTTGAATAGAGAATACAAACTACATCACCATTCTACACTTCTCTAGCTCATTTGTGTAGGGTGTTTGCTCCATTTCTTTTTAAAGATCAAGTGAAGCAAGGAACTTTGTGCAAAAGGACATCGGGTGGATCATCGTGGACGAGGAAGACCTCTAGCGATCCGTTCCAAACTCTCAAAGGTCCAAGGAGTCACCAAGAGAGGTCTACAAAGGTTGTAATCTCTTCACTTAGTGATAGATTCTTATTTGTATGTGATTCTCATTCATTGTTACCCTAAAAATCTAGTTAAGATCCTAGTTTAGTTTACTTAGCACCTCAAAAATTTAATTGTGGCATGTGTAATACTTCCAAACCCTAGATTAGGTGCTAAGGAAACCCAACACTCTCGTTTGAGGCGGGTGTTCGGTTTTGCACCGGATGATCGGGCTATTGATAGAGGCTGCCAGATTGAGAGAATTGTTGATGTACAACCTACCTCAGAGATCATGATGTTGTCTACCGTGCAGACGGATGATCCAGCTCTTGCTGAGATTGATGGGATGTCACCTCCAGAGTGTTAGAGTTGAGACCACTGGAGCTTTCAGACAGAGATTTGATAGAGGACCGGTAGTCCATCTTGAATAGAGAGACGAAGATGATTCGTCTGATTAGATGTGCCGACGTAGGCTCAGTTGAGTTGATGAATTCCAGTTGAAGAATCTTACTCAGATCTAGAGTAGATCGATCAAGAGAGGACATTCTTCTTCGGATGCCCCGATATGAGATCTGTAAGTTGACCGGATTCAGATAGAATGACCTCACCCAGATGAGTTGTGGGTCGATCGAGAACGGACGAATAAAGTGTAAGTGCACGGCGGCGCCCCGGCCTCCATCCCGAGGCCAAATGCGGAAAAGATGGTTAACTTTAATTTTTCTTGAACCGGCACCTCCGCGCACTATAAACCCGGATCGGGCCATTAACTAGTCCTAGCTAACTACAAGATGGGGAAGAGAGATATACCGAGTGATCCGAGTCCTCCGGTCTTCTCGTCGTCGTCCCGATCTCCCGCGGAATCTCCGGTCTCCACCAAGTCGCCAGAAGGGCACCACGTCGCCTGCTTCTTTAACGGGCTCCCACCTCTATACCGAGGCAACTCGGGCACAAAGTTAGCGAGCCGACGTGCCCAAGGTTTGCTGTAGAATGTGGAGTGCTTATGTCTCATTTTGGGGTTCATGGAGGTTGCCTTTTGGTGGAGGGATGATACAAGCTAATGGAGATTGATCTTGTGGGATTTTTACCAAAGCAAAAGCACAAAAACCCCACCTCTAGAATTTTTGGACAGCCCCCAAGGAGCTTGGCCGGCCATGCATGATGGAGTGGAGAGAATGAGAGTGTGGGAGTGAGTGAAAAAGATAGCCACAAGAATAATGCAAGTGAGAGGAATGGTCATCATGCAAGAATCATCATCACTAGCAAAACCACACTCCATCAACTAATCAACAACCATGATTGCTACAAAAAGTCAAGCAATCATGAACCATAGAAGGTCAAGGGATGGGGCTCCATCATGAAACCATCACGATACAAAAGTATGCAAAGACAACCCTCCAAATAGCTAATTTGCACAAATGCAAATAAGCCCTCCTCCACCAATCTTCGGCCAATGAAGGATACAAATGAAAATGGCCGAAACGGAAAACAAACTGGCAACTCCAATAAAACTGATCCCGTAATAAATTACAGGAAAACCCCGATACTGTGTATACACACCCGCATCTGTATTCCGACCGAATACAAATGCAATGAGACAACATCTACACAGTACTATACTAGGATCCGGCTTAAACCAAAGCTGGCTAGTAATATCCGTCCGATCCTGATCCGTGCAATACCGCACGTATCTGATCGAACCCTGCCATATATCCATGCGGCCTCTAGTACTAACCGTTCGATCCTGATCCGTGCAATACCACACGTATCTGATCGAACTGTACCATATCTCCATACGGCCTCTACAGCGTTTCGCCCGAAAACTTGAGTAACTGTATGTATGGTGGACTCTAAAGACTCGTCAATACTATGGCTGTGGATTTAACCACTAGCACGTCAGAGGTATTAGCCATACGTGACGGGCCACCAGCTATTGACCAAAAGGGACGTCGATGAGCGAACTCATCCTGACACCCTACTGAGCCTGTCAGTGACAATATCCGTACAGTCCGGTCCGTTCGTCTATGAGCATCGCATCGCAGGCCTAGGGGGTTGGTAAAAGTCAGACCCCCAAAAGCAGTACAAGTCGTGTCGGAGTGTAGCCCAGAACACCCTGAGATACTACTGGAATACTTACTAGTAAATCTCCTGCCTCGGCCGAGGGCTTCGTGTAATGGCTCTCCTAGACACAGCGCGACCTCACCCCCAATACCGGGAGAGACGAACCCCTGAAGATCCGCTCACTGCCTCCATGTGGCTCGGGACTGTACCCAACTAAAACCTATTTGCACGTCTCCTTTGAGCGTGGTAGGGTAGTAATCAAAGTACAGTGGGAACTCACACGAGACAAATGACGATCCCCAGGTCGATGAACTAACTTGTACACATGTCACCAGGGAACTGTTATCTGACGTCAGGTATAAGACCAACTAGCATGTTCCCGGCGAGTCCTGTCCGGTGTACTCATAACCCAATGAGCACCTGTATACATCTTAGGTGAACCAACTGACACCAGTGGCTTATGAGACCGGCCACCGCCCCTCGTCGGGGTCTCGACTGTATACACTAGTCTACTCTGGAGTATCGATGCCCTGTCTCGAAACTCCCACGACTAGGGACCTTTTAAGGATGTGCTTATAGACCCCATCTCCCACTTATATGATCGCCCTCATACTGCTGGTGGTCAAGCAAGAATCCTAGGGGCTCTATCAACGTGTAATAGCGACATGTCAGGTCACCTAAAGCAGTACACGATGATAAAGATAAACCAGATAGCATACTATCATCTTGAGTAAGACTGTCCTACCGGTATAGGTCATCCCTCAATCATTGCAATCACGTGCCTGTGATCCAATAATTGCTCTGAGGGCACTATCTCCAACATAAAGTGTATTCCTCCGATGATGTGGACGAGTTCCCGAGGATGTGTTCGGCTTGATATCTTCTAAAGCGTGATGAAGATACCGAGTTCGTAATTTCGAGTCCGTGTGAGAGACTCCGGATTGACCGTAGCCGAGGACAAATTGCGATATGCAGACTACAAGATATGACGTCAAAGTGGACGATAATAAAGATGAGCGGAACAAGAGCTTCGTGCGAGATTTTAGCGAGCGGTTGTTATGCTCCGTTGATGCCAGAGGATTGATATGTGTGCAGAGGCGTTAGATGCAGCAAAAATTTCCAGATGGAAGTCGTGCTGAGGAAACAGTTGTCCTATTATGAGAAAGGAGTTAAGCAAGAGTGCCAACCTTCGTATAGTTCGGCATAAGTGAGATCGGGAGAGACCCGGAGTAGGTTCTTTCCAGGGCACTGCAGCGATAGAGATTTGCACCCAGGATCGGTTACATTGCGTATATTCAGAGGGCCAGATGCCGCCGTCAGTATTGTTCCGTTGAGAGTGATCATGTTGATTGACCGAGAGATGACCAGAGCAATGTCAAGGCGAAATCGTTCCCGTTAGTAAACATGACCGGGCCGATGAGCCGAAAGATTGCGAGATTGGTAATTCAGAAAGTAAACGAGGACCCAGAGACTGAAGACGACAGACCGTGAGCAGGAGGCAAGTAGATGATCTTGCTCTGCCAATTTAGGCGTGCCGGCATTGTATGGTGTTTTTCGTCACCCCATTGAGATGGGAATACGCGCGCGCTTGTCAGGCATACTACAGATTCCCCCTGCCTAGCGTAGGCCGGGGTTTATTGATTGTGGGGATCCGAATCTCCGGCAGCCGCGGACTAAGCTGCTGTTAATTACCCCTCGCTTTTGGGGCGAGGGAACCTCCGATTAACGGGTTAAACTGGTCATGCGAACTCAATGTGCAGTGTCATGTTTTGGAGGGGTTTTAGATATATCGGGGGCCCCGCAAAGTTTTTATGGGGGTCCCGCTATCCGGATAGCGGGCTGGGGATCAAGGGGCCTAGCAGCCCCCTTGTGGGGTGCGGGGCAGCGCCCCGGCCCAAATTTTTTTAAGAGGGACGGTGTTGTAGAGTATCTGTGTGTTAGTGTATATGTATATATATATATATATATATATATATATACATATATATATAATGGGAAAGGGCATCCAAAGGATGTGTGGGAGCCAGCGCCTCGCGTGCATGGCACGCAGGCGGTGGACTCTAGCGCTCTGGATGCTGGGCGAACCACGTGCTCGACACATGGGCGCTAGCGCACGGGGCGCTGGGCGCACCACGTGCTCGACACATGGGCGCTAGCGCACGGGGCGCTGGGCGCACCACGTGCTAGGCAGTGGGCGCAAGCGCTCTGGGCGCTGGGCGCACCACGTGCTAGGCATGTGGGCGCAAGCGCTCTGGGCGCTGGGCGCACCACGTGCTAGGCACGTGGGCGCAAGCGCTCTGGGCGCTAGGCGCACCACGTGCTCGGCACGTGGGCGCTGGGTGCACCATGTGCTCGGCACGTGGGCTCTAGCTCTCTGGGCGCTGGGTGCACCACGTGCTCGGCACGTGGGCGCGAGCGCTCTGGGCGCTGGGTGCACCACGTGCTCGGCACGTGGGCGCGAGCGCTCTGGGCGCTGGACGCCGGGCGTCATACAGAAAGGGGACTTTAGTCCCTGCACTGGAAGCTGTGCTCCCGATTTAAGGAGTTAAACTCCTAAAAAAGTTTAGAAATGATCAGAGGGGGCTGCTTTGTTTCTCCCTTTGTCTCTGGATCTTCTCAAGATAGGATTTTTGGAGATGGGTCTCCTCCTTCCTCCTCTGTTGGCCGGGTTTTGAAGAACAAGATGTATGGGATTTTAAAAATCTCTTATTTTTAAGATCTGATGGAAGATCTAAGTTCCCCTTTGTGGGTTTTGTGGTAAAAAACTATTTAGTTTTGGAAAAGAAAGAGTAAAACTCTTGATTTAATTGAAAAAGGGGAAGAAGGTTTAGAACCTTGATGAAGGAGCAGGAGGCATAAAGAACCCTAGGTTTTTTTGGGGGAATGAAAAATTCTATTAGATATTTTCATCATGTTGCCTTATATAGGCTTACATATTTACATATAGCCCCTTGGGCTTTACAAAATGGCATTTTGCCCATCCCATGGCTCATGTGCCATTTCTTTTTTGCACATAAGCCATGGGCTTACAAAATATTTGCTTTATGCCCATTTTGCATACATTCATGCACAAAAAATTACATGAAAATTATTTGTTACATGATTTTTTATTTTGGCATGGGTAGGGCCGGCCGCTTCATGTTCGGGCTCGACTCGGGCATGAGCCCACTTGATCTGGGCTTGGGCCCACCTGGCTTGGGGTTGGCCTTGACTTTGACTTGGTCAACTAGGGGTGCAAATTTTGACCCCAACAAAGTACCCCCCATCAATGAATGCACACCGCATGCATGAGTTGTGTGCACGAAATTGATGGATCTTCTTTCACGTGGAGGCGGCTTGCCTTAGTTCCCACTTTTTAGGATGCACTTCCCTTTTTACGACTTGGACGGTCGACGTTTGCGTCTTCGAGGCGTAGTGTCCGTGATAGATGTTTCCCTGGCCCGGAGCGTTTTGGTTCCTGCTTTGTAGGAAGCCTGCACTGCCCTTTTTCGACATGGACGGTCGATTCACTGATCCGGAGCGATTTGGTTCCCAATTTGTAGGAAGCTCGCACTACCCTTTTTGCGATATGGACGGTCGACGCTTTGATCCGGAGCGATTTGGTTCCCGATTTGTGGGAAGCCTTCACTTCCCTTTTTACGACATGGACGGTCGACGCTTGACGCGTCTCCGAGACGGAGTGTCCGTGGTAGACTTTTCCCTGGCCCGGAGTGATCTGGTTTCTGCTTTGTAGGAAGCCTGCACTGTCCTTTTTGCGACATGGATGGTCGACGCTTGACGCGTCTCCGAGACGGAGTGTCCGTGGTAGACTTTTCTCTGGCCCGGGGTGATCTGGTTCCTGATTTGTAGGAAGCCTGCACTGCCCTTTTTGCGACATGGACGGTCGACACTCTGATCCGGAGCAATTTAGTTCCCGATTTGTGGGAAGCATTCACTGCCCTTTTTGCGACATGGACGGTCGACGCTCTGATCCGGAGCGATTTGGTTCCCGATTTGTGGGAAGCCTGCACTGCCCTTTTTTCGACATGGACAGTCGACGCTCTGATCCGGACCGATTTGGTTCCCGATTTATGGGAAGCCTGCACTGCCCTTTTTGCGACATGGACGGTCGACGCTCTGATCCAGAGCGATTTGGTTCCCGATTTGCGGGAAGCCTGCACTGCCCTTTTTGCGACATGGACGGTCGACGCTTGATCCGGAGCGATTTGGTTCCCGATTTGTGGGAAGCCTACATTGCCCTTTTTGCGACATGGACGGTCGACGGTTGACGCGTTTCCGAGATGGAGTGTCCGTGGTAGACGTTTCCCTAGCACGGAGTGATCTGGTTCCTGCTTTGTAGGAAGCCTGCACTGCCCTTTTTGCGACATGGACAGTCGATGCTCTGATCCGGAGCGATTTGGTTCCCGCTTTTTAGGAAGCCTGCACTGCCCTTTTTACGACATGGATGGTCAACGCTCTGATCTGGAGCGATTTGGTTCCCGATTTGTGGGAAGCCTGTAATGCCCTTTTTCCGACATGGACGGTCGACGCTCGACGTGTTTCCGAGATGGAGTGTCCGTGGTGGACGTTTCCCTGGCCCGGAGTGATCTTGTTCCTGCTTTGTAGGAAGCCTGCACTGCCCTTTTTACGACATGGACGGTCGACGCTCTGATCCAGAGCGATTTGGTTCCCGCTTTGTAGGAAGCCTGCACTGACCTTTTTACGACATGGACGGTCGACGCATGACGTGTCTCCAAGACGGAGTGTCCGTGGTAGACATTTCCCTGGCTCAGAGTGATCTGATTCCTGCTTTGTAGGAAGCCTGCACTGCCCTTTTTGCGACATGGACGGTCGACGCTCTGATCCGGAGCGATTTGGTTCCCGATTTGTGGGAAGCATGCACTGCCTTTTTTGCGACATGGACGATCGACGCTCTGATCCGGAGCGATTTGGTTCCCGATTTGTGGGAAGCCTGCACTGCCCTTTTTCCGACATGGACGGTCGACGCTCTGATCCGGAGCGATTTGGTTCCCGATTTGTGGGAAGCATGCACTGCGTTTTTGCGACATGGACGATCGACGCTCTGATCCGGAACGATTTGGTTCCCGATTTGTGAGAAGCCTGCACTGCCCTTTTTGCGATATGGACGGTCGACGCTCTGATCCGGAGCGATTCGGTTCCCGATTTGTGGGAAGCCTGCACTGCCCTTTTCGTGACATGGACGGTCGACGCTTGACGCGTCTCCGAGGCGGAGTGTCCATGTTAGTCATTTCCCTGGCCCGAAGTGATCTGATTCCTGCTTTGTAGGAAGCCTGCACTGCCCTTTTTATGACATGGACGGTCGACACTCTTATCCGGAGCGATTTGGTTCCCGATTTGTGGGAAGCCTGCACTGCCCTTTTTGCAACATAGACGGTCGACGCTCTGATCCGGAGCGATTTGTTTCCCAATTTGTAGGAATCCTGCACTGCCCTTTTTGTGACATGGACGGTCGACGCTCTGATCCTGAGGTGGAGCTTAATTCCGACGAGGAGGTTGATGGTTGATTCCGAGTCGAAGCGTAATTCCGACAGGGAAGGAAGATACCCCAAGGCGAAGCTTGATTTCGACACGAGGTGCACATTCTAAGACGAAGCATGATTCCGACGCAGAGCTTGCTGGCCTACTTGATTCCGAGACGAAGCATAATTTCGACAGGGAATGCAGGTACACCGAGGCGAAGATTGATTTCAACGCGGGGTACACTCTGAGATGAAGTATGATTCCGACGCTGAGCTGGTTGGTTGATTTGATTCCGAGGCGAAGCATAATTTCGACAGGGAAGGCAGATACACCGAGGCGAAGCTTGATTTCAACGCGGGGTACACTCTGAGACGAAGTATTATTCCGACGCAGAGCTGGTTGGTTGATTTGATTCCGAGGCGGAGCATAATTCCGGAAGGGAAGGTAGATATCCCGAGGCGAAGCATGATTTCGACACGGGGTAAATTCTGGGATGGAGCATGATTCCGCCACAGAGTTTATTGGTTTGATTTGGGTTGACATCAGCATCGCTACACTGGAATATAGTACCAGGAGCGAACCATCATTTGCCATGAGAGGATTTGTGGATTTGTTTTTGTCGGCATCTGCATTGCTGCACTGGAATAATGCCAGGAGCAACTCATCATTTGCCCCGGGAGAATTTAGGAATTGGTTTTTTCTTGGCATCGGTATCGCTACACTGGAACCACGAGAGAATCATCATTTGTGCTTGTTTATCAGGAAGTGATGGATTAGGAGACAGGTTTTAGTTCCCTATCACCTAAGAATTTTCAATTTTGTGAGCCGTAAGGGTCTCACAAAGCATTTTCTCTCTACGGGTCGTAAGGATCCCGTAGGTGTATTTTCTCCTTAGGAGTCGTGGGGACTCCTAAGTGTGTTGCTCTTTTGTGAGTCGTAAGGATCTCACGCGGGAATTTTCTCCTCACAAAGTCGAGAGGACTTTGTGAGTGCATTTCATCTCTTTTTTACGAGTTTGCGCCCTTTCGGGTTTTCACAAACTCACCGGCAGTCCTGCTGTTTTTACTTACGGAGCCCTTTCGGGTTTTCATCCGTGCCCATTTTGCTTGTGGACATACCTTTTTTTTTTAATCTTCACCGCTGGTGGGACTTTGAATGTGGTCTTACCGGTAGGACTTGGGAGGGATTGGGATTGTTTTACGCCCATGGATTGTATACGGTTTTGCAGGATGTATGATCTAGACCGTAGGGCCGGAAAAATTTCGGGACTTTGTCGGCGTCTGCATAGCTGCACTGGAATATGGTACCAGGAGCGACTCATCATTTGCTGTTGGGGTATGGGATTTGGAATTTGGTTGGCGTCTGCATCGCTGCACTGGAATATGGTACCAGGAGCGACTCATCATTCGCCATTTAGGGATTGGGATTTGGAATTTGGTTGGCGTCTGCATCGCTGCAATGGAATATGGTACCAGGAGCGACACATCATTCGCCGTTTCCTGTTGGGGAGCGAGGCTTAGGAGACAGGTTTAGGTCCCTATCACCTAAGGCTTTTCAATTTTATGGGCCGTAAGGGTCCCATAAAAGCATTTTCTCCCTACGGGTCGTAAGGATCCCGTAGGTGTATTTTCTCCTTAGGAATTGTGAGGACTCCTAAGTGTGTTTTTCCTTTGTGAGTCGTAAGGATCCCACGAAGGTCTGTTCTCCTCATGTATCGTGAGGACACATGAGTGGGTCTTCCCAATGGACCATAATTCTAAGGGCGGAGACCAGCCGCATAACTGGTGATTACAGTGGGGCATGGGTATGATGAGAATTATTTAAGCCCGTGGATTGTATACGGTAGTCAATTTGGGGACTGGCCGTAAGGCTGGAAGAATTTTGGGAAACTGGATTTTGGTTGGTGTCTGCATCGCTGCACTGGAATATGGTACCAGTAGCGACTCATCATTCGCCGTTGTTTTGTTTTTTTTGTTTTGTTTTTGTTTTTGTTTTTTTTGTTTTACAGCGATTTCTCTATCATTTCAGCTTTTCTTATCACGAAGATCGTGATTGCCCTATCATTTCGGCTTTTATTCGCGGTTGCCCCATCATTTCGGCTTTATTTTCATCTTTATTTTACTCGCTGATTTTTATTGCGAGTTGCCCCATCATTTCGGCTTTTCTTTGTTTTTCTTTTCTTTACACATTTTTTGTTTATTTACGTATATATATATATTTTTTTTACATTCCCAGTTTAACGACTTAGAGTTCGATTATTCCAAGTTTAATGACGTGGTGGTTGACTGTTCCCAATTTAACGATGTGGTGATTGATTATTCCCTGTTTAACGACGTGGTGGTCAGCTGTTTCCAATTTAAAGACGTGGAGGTCAGCTGTTTCCAGTTTAACGACTTAGTGGTCATCTGTTTCCAGTTTAACGACTTAGAGGTCATTTGTTTCCAGTTTAAAGACTTAGAGGTCATCTGTTTCCAGTTCAACGACTTAGTGGTCATCTGTTTCCAGTTTAAAGACTTAGAGGTCATCTGTTTCCAGTTTAGCGACTTAATGGTCATCTGTTTCCAATTTAAAGACATAGAGGTCTATTGTTTCCAGTTTAACGACTTAGAGGTCATCTGTTTCCAGTTTAACGACATGGTGGTCATCTGTTTCCAGTTTAATAACTTGGTGGTCATCCGACGGGGAGCTTAGAGAAGATACCCGATTGAGCAGTTGTCAAGGGCACCGCTGGAGCTTCCATGAGATGACTTATTAGTTTGTCGGTGTTGATGCCTTGCCCCCAGCTGGGGCCAAGGAAAGCCGTTCAAATACTGACTTGCGTTCGAAGATGGCAATTGGAAATTGTTAACCTGCAAATAGAAATATGATTTCAGTATAGACAATCGATATGTATATTGATTGAGTTCGCATGAACGTTTAACCCGAAATATGGGAGGAGAGATCGGTCCCACCGGGCGTGCCAGAATCTGTAGGGTGTTTTTCGTCACCCCATTGAGATGGGAATACGCCCACGCTTGTCAGGCATACTACAAATTCCCCCTGCCTAGGGTAGGCCGGGGTTTATTGATTGTGGGGATCCGAATCTCCGGCAGCCGCGGACTAAGCTGCCGTTAATTACCCCTCGCCTTTGGGGCGAGCGAACTTCCGATTAACGGGTTAAACTGGTCATGCAAACTCAATGTGCAGTGTCGTGATTTGGAGGGGTTTCGGATATATCGGGGGCCCCGCAGTGTTTTTACGGGGGTCCCACTATTCGGATAGCTGGCTGGGGGTCAAGGGGGCCAGCAGCCCCCTTGCGGGGTGCGAGACAGCGTTTCGGCCCAATTTTTTTTAAAAGGGACGGTGTTGTAGAGTATGTGTGTGTGAGTGTATATGTATATATATACATATACATATATATATATATATATAAAGGGAAAGGGCATCCAAAGGATGTGTGGGGGCTAGCGCCTCGCGTGCATGGCACGCAAGCGCTAGCGCTGTGGGCGGTGGGCGCACCACGTGCTCGACACGTGGGCGCTAGCGCACGGGGCGCTGGGCGCACTGCGTGCTCGGCACGTGGGCGCAAGCGCTCTGGGCGCTGGGCGCACCACGTGCTCGACACGTGGGCGCTAGCGCACGGGGCGCTCGGCGCAACACGTGCTCGGCACGTGGGCGCTGGATGCTGGGCGTCAAATAGAAAGGGGACTTTGGTCCCTGCACTGGGAGCTGTGCTCCCGATTTGTGGAGTTAAACTCCTAAAAAAGTTTAGAAATGATTAGAGGGGGCTGGTTTGTTTCTCCCTTTGGCTCTGCATCTTCTCAAGATAGGATTTTTGGAGATGGGTCTATTCCTTCCTCCTCTGTTGGCCGGGTCTTGAAGAACAAGATGTATGAGATTTTAAAAATCTCTTACTTTTAAGATCTGATGGAAGATCTAAGTTCCCCTTTGTGGGTTTTGTTGTAAAAAACTATTTAGTTTTGTAAAAGGAAGAGTAAAACTCTAGATTTAATTGAAAAAGGGGATGAAGGTTTAGAACCTTGATGAAGGAGCAGGAGGCACAAAGAACCCTAGTTTTTTTTTGGGGAATGAAAAAGTCTATTAGATATTTTCATCATGTTGCCTTATATAGGCTTACATATTTACATATAGCCCCTTGGGCTTTACAAAATGACATTTTGTCCATCCCATGGCTCATGTGCCATTTCTTTTTTGCACATAAGTCATGGGCTTACAAAATATTGGCTTTATGCCCATTTTGCATACATTCGTGCACAAAAAATTACATGAAAATTATTTGTTACATGATTTTTTATTTTGGTGTGGGGAGGGCCGGCCGCTTCATGTTCGGGCTCGACTCGGGCATAGGCCCACCTTATCTGGGCTTGGGCCCACCTGGCTTGGGGTTGACCTTGACTTTGACTTGGTCAACTAGGGATCCAAATTTTGACCCCAACAGGCATATTTTAGACGTTGAAGGAGGTGTACCTCAGTGTCATTTATTGTGATTCGTGTTTTGTGATCCGAGTATCACACTTTTATCGCTTGGATTGAGTTTCGATGATTGGGTTTCGTGATTTATGTGTTCGTGCACCATGGCTGCACCTATTGAATATTTTCTTTTGTGCACAGTTATTGCACTTGATTAATCTTTATACACCGCAACATCGGTTTACGATTTGTGCATATCTATTGCACTTGATATCGGTTTTGTGCCTTGGCTGCACGTGTTTATGATTTCATATGGTTGAATTGATTTTGTGCATGTGGTATGCACTCGATTTGGTTTTTTCACTCGGTATAGCTCGCATGTGCTTGCAGTGCATTGATACGTGTTTTGTGAACGCAGTTGCACACGTTTATGATTTTATACACCTTGGTACACTCGGTGTTGTTTTCGTGAGCATTTGAGACATTAATGAGTTTTTGTGCATTGGTTGCACCAGATTAGTATTTCGTGCATTTGTTGCACCAGATTTATATTTTATGCATTCGTTGCACCAGATTGGTATTTCGTGCTTTGGTTGCTCTAGATTTATACTCCGTACATTGGTTGCACCCGATTTATGTCTTTGAGCATTTTTTCACCAGGTTTACGTTTTTGTGCGTGTTTTCACTTGACATTCGTTATCGTGCACGCTACTGCACTAGATATTTTATACGTACCTGACGCGCTTGGGTTGGATTTTTGCGCATATTAGGCGCATGGTATGCTATTTTATTCGTGCATGTTGGATTCAATTGATTTAGATTTTATTCATGTATGTTGGATGCACTTGATTGAGATTTTATTCGTGCATGTTGGATGCACTTAATTGAGATTTTCATTCGTGCATGTTGGTTGCACTGGGTTGAGATTTTCGTGCACTCTCGATGCACTTGATGTTGTTGTCATGTACACCAGTTGCATTTGAAAGATGTTTTCGTGCACACACATTGCACTTAGTTGGCTTTTGTGCACATTCTTGGCACTTGTATTGGTCTTTGATTTTCGTGCGTACTAGCCGCACGTGATGATTAGATACGCCTTTTGAGACTGATTTTTGCTCTTGAGCATTATATTTTGATGTTGAGTACTATAAATATAGTAATCAAGTTGGACTTATCTGAGGACAGTGCGTAAGTATTTTAGCATGCACTAAAAAGTTTACCAAGTGGTTTTCAAAAAGGATCTATAGTCTCACTATTTCTTATGTGTCCGTGAGTGACACGAAATTTTACAAAGAAAACATTCTGGGATATTTCAAAAGGCGGGAGGTATAATTTGAGCAAAAACATATATAGATATATTTACTACATTACAAATGATCGTCCGCCATTTGTACCGTGAGCTACACATAACACGGAGATTTGGAAAAGATTTTGCAAGTGTTTTATTTAGTTTTAGATGATTTTACGAGGATGCGTACTATATACGTATTATGATTTTGACAATAATATATTAGATTTCAGTAGTGGATTCCGAGATCTATATCTCCTTTGCAACTCCGAAGATTGCGTTACGCTTGACGGAGTTTCGGTTTTGAGTTTCACACACGTTTTAATGCGCACTCGATGCAGCGGGATGTTTTGAGTATTTCGTGATTTCGGAGCCCCGTTGATTTGAAAAAGATTATTGAAATGTTTTAGTATTTAGGGGTTTAAATTTAAATTCGGGGACCGAATTTATTTAAGGTGGGAAGGTTGTAACATTTCAAAAATATAAAATACTATTTTTGGAAATTAAATATTAAAATAAGATATTTCGCGGAAACTATTCGATTTGCGAATAGGGGTTTTTTGTAAAATGGTATAAGTATATACAAATATTTGGAAAATAATTAGAGATTTAAAATGGTTAATTGATTATAATGATATTTATCGAATTTTGGCATTTTTATAATTAATTATATGCAGGTTTAAATTTAACTTGATTAGTGCAATACTAATCACGATTTGGCCAAATACGTATTTTTATATTGTCACGACTAGTGCACTATGTCATGTTACATTTTTGTTACATGTTGGCTTCATTTGCATTGTTGATTTTTGGTTTTATTTATGAGAGGGAAAAAGAGAAAAGAGATGGCATGATTGAGGAGAGAGAGGGGGGGGGGACAAAATGATGACTTGAGGCATGGCATGAGAGCATGCCATGAAAGAGAGTGATAGTGAGAAAGTCAGAAGGAGCCCCTTGACCAATCCTTCATTTCATTTACCTTCTTTCTTCACTTCTCTTCTTCACCTTCTTCTTCACTTCCTCCACCTCCTCTAACCCATGAAAGCATCTCCAATCCTTCACCAAAACCCTATACTCCCTTCATTAAAAATGCTCCCCACCTAATCCTATACCTTATGGACCTTTTAAGCTTGGATTTTGAAGACTTTGAGCAACTTAAGAAAATTCTTGTGTTTCCAAATGAGGTAAAACCCATATCTTTTAGTTAAGTCATTATGTTTAGTATATCCTAGTTTAGTTTAGAGTTTGTATTGTTGGAGATAGTGCCCTCAGAGTCAATTATTGGATCACAGGAACGTGATTGCAATGATTGTGGGAGGACCTATCCCGGTAGGACAGTCTTACTCGAGATGATAGTATGCTATCTGGTTTATCTTTATCATCGTGTACTGCTTTAGGTGACCTGACATGTCGTTATTACACGTTGATAGAGCCCCTAGGATTCTTGCTTGACTGCCGACAGTATGATGGCGATCATATACATGAGAGTTGGTGGTCTATAAGCACATCCTTAAAAGGTCCCTAGTCGTAGGAGTTTCGAGACAGGGCATCGATACTCCATTAGTAGACTAGTGTATACAGTCGAGACCCCGACGAGGGGCGGTGGCCGGTCTCACAAGCCATTGGTGTCAGTTGGTTCACCTAAGATGTATACAGGTGCTCATTGGGTTATGAGTACACCGGACAGGACTCGCCGGGAACCTGCTAGTTGGTCATATACAAGATGTCAGATAGCAGTTCCCTGGTGACATGTGTACAGGTTAGTTCATCGACCTGAGATCGTCATTTGTCTCGTGTGAGTTCCCACTGTGCTTTGATTACTACCCTACCACGGCTCAAAGGAGTCGTGCAAACAGGTTTTAGTTGGGTACAGTCCCGAGCCACATGGAGGCAGTGAGCGGATCTGCAGGGGTTCGTCTCTCCCGGTATTGGGGGTGAGGTCGCGCCGTGTCTAGGAGAGCCATTACACAAAGCCCTCGGCCGAGGCAGGAGATTTACTGGTAGGTATTCCAGTAGTATCTCAGGGTGTTCTGGGCTACGCTCCGACACGACTTGTACCGCTTTTGGGGGTCTGACTTTTACCAACCCCCTAGGCCCGCCATGCGATACTCATAGACGAACGGACCGGACTGTACGGATATTGTCACTGACAGGCTCAGTTGGGTGTCGGGGTGAGCTTTCTCATCGACGTCCCATTTGGTGAATAGCTGGTGGCCCGTCACGTATTGGCTTATACCTCTGACGTGCTAGTGGTTAAATCCACAGCCATAGTATTGACGAGTCTTTAGAGTCCACCACAGTTACAGCTACTCAAGTTTCGGGCGAAACGCTATAGAGGCCGTATGGAGATATGGCAGGGTTCGATCAGATACGTGCGGTATTGCACGGATCGTTGATCGGACAGTTTTTACTAGCCGGCTTTGGCTTAAGCCGGATTCTAGTATTTGATAGTGTAGTTTTGTCTCTTTGCATTTGTGTTCAGTGGGAATACAAATGTGGTCATGTATTTGCTGCAGTGGGGTTTTCCTGTAATTTATTACGGGATCAGTTTTCTGAAGTTGCCAGTTTGCATTCCGTTCCGGCCGGTTTTTCTTCATTCCTTCTCGGTCGGACTTTCTTGGTGGAGGGTGTTAATTGCAAGTTTGCAATTAACATCTAGTGGAGGGCTTTCTTGCATATGTTGCATTATGATGAGACTAGCCTCATGATGATATTCTATTTTGGTCATTTCCATTACCTTGATTGAGTTGAGTGTGGAGTTGATTTGGATTAGAATGGTTGTGACCATTTATTCTTTTCTTTTGTGATATATTTGGAGAGGCATTCTTTTTCTCTCTCCAATCTATTCTCATCCAAGGGGGGGCCGGCCATTCTAAGAGAGAGGGAGAGGTTCATTTGTTGAGTGGTTGGGTTATCTCATTTCCTTAGAAAAAAAATAGAGAGCACCATTCCTCTTTCTCCAAAAAGTCTTTTTCTCATTCCTCCACATCAAGGCAACCTCATAACCCCAAGAGACAAGTCCACTACACTATTCTATAGCAAGCCTTGGACGCGTCGGCTAGCCAACTTCGCGCCCGAGTTGCCTCGGTCAAGAGGCGGGAGCCCGTAAAAGATTCCGGCTACGTGGTGCCCTTTCCGACGAGCGAGGAGGTGACGGAGATTCCGCAGGAGATCGGAGTGGAGACGAAGACCGAAGGACACGGATCGCTTGGTATATCTCTCACCCCATCTCTAGTTAGCTAGATTAGGTTAATGGTTTACGATCCGGGTTTTCTTTGCCCGCGGTAGCGCCGGTTTCCGAGTAAGGAAAAATTTTGATTCCGCATTTTGGCCTCGAGTACGAGGCCGGGGCGCTGCCGTGGCGCAACATGGTATCAGAGCCACGCCATTAACCTTCTCTAGCTTGTTCTAATGCGTTTTACGTATCCGATCGACCAAAATCCCGAAAACCGTATTTTTCCTTCACATCAGTTTTCTGTTGATTTTTTCCGAGCTCTAAAAATTTTTTAGGTGGTCTCAGAATGATGTGCAGGGAGTTCTAAGACATCTGGGAAAATACGAGACAATGATACCTCCACCAGAGCGCGGAAGGGCGGCACAAACCCCCTTTTTGCCGCGCTTCCGCCGCAGATTGGTGGGGTCACTGCTTCGTGTTTTGCCAGTGGGCTTGTGGGCTGGAAATAGGGCTTTTGGGATATTAAATTTGGGCCCAGGTTTTCTGTAACTGCTACAGTATTGGTTGGGGGCCCACTAGTTAATTGTTTGATCGATCGGATATTTTAAACACATTATTTCACAGTATTTACATTATATCTGCGACCGTGAATGTCACTTGATCGGTAAATCCTGTCTAACTGCTATAGCCCGGTTAGACGGATTTGCGAACGTGACTTTCACGTTGATGTTCTATGTTTATGCTGTGTTGTTGCGGATCGGTCGTGGGGGATAGCCTGGATGCAATGTTAGTACAGCTTTGTTTTATATGTACATTTGATATTGCGGGGCGAGCGTCCGACATGTGGACTGCCGTCACTGCCTGTTTGTATTATTCTTTTGGGGTACGACCTGCTTGCGGTCGATGTACCCGGTATATGTATATTTTATTTTCTGTACTAGGATTACCCCGCGGAGGGGTGCACGGATAGCCGGGTTCTAGAGGGCAACGGGCCCACATCTCATGGCATTGAGACGGGGGGGGCCTCACTCTAGGATTGGCGGGCTATTCGCCGCACTCGTAGGGGGTATAGGTTGACCTAGGAGGGGTGCCCAAGTTACCAGATTCCGTGAAGTGCTGGGTGGTCCATTCACAGTGCTGAAGGGGGCTGCCTCGCTTCAGGTTTTGGCGGGTGACTTGCCGCGCCCGTAGGGGTCTAGGATTTCATTGCACTGGCTATCCACACGACCAGGGGAACGTCGGGTTTCAGCAGCGGCTCTGTGAAACCCGGGGCTTCCAGATATCTGTATTGATCTGTGTTGCTGTATATTTCTGTGATGTTGTTTTTTATCACGCCTTGAGCGAAAATTATATATTGGTATATATATTAGTAGATGTTGTATATGTTTTACATCCGCGCTAGTCCAGTCCCTGCTCTGTCGTTAGTTAGCTAACCTAACGAGTGATGACGGGACCCAGTGGCGAATGCGGATGGCATATACGTACATCAGTATATTTTCGTTCTTTATTGGTGTGATCAATTGATGGGACTGCGTTGATTCGGATCAATGCAAGATAAACAAACCTATTCTGATGTTGTTGGAACACTTTTCAAAAAGCTGTTATTGCAAGGACGTTCACTTTTGTTTTGCATCGTTGTATTCATTTGGAATATCCTGCTCCTCAGTCGACGAGGCAAGGGCCGAGATCCCTTCACCGGGAGTGACCCCTTGGACAGAAGTTTGCGTCAGGGCATTAACTTCACTATAGCCGATTACTTTTGCTTTGCATCGTGGTATTCAGATGGAATATCCTACACCTCATTCTACGGGGAAAGAGCCGAGATCCCTTCACCGGGAGTGACCTCTTTAGTAAAGGTTTTCGTCACTATATTTTTTATAAAAGGCTATGCAGTTCCTTCAACGATATCAAGTTCATTACGTTAAAGGTTTTTTCGCCAAAAACCAGTCGTAGCCCTCCGTCATTTCAGATTAGTATTACTTAGTATTCGTGCTGCGTATGTCGTGCTTAGCCGAGGCGTAGTGTTCGGTAGCTATGTAATGCTTTTCTGTTGCATAGATATGTGATTGGTTAGGACAGTCGTACGGTCATTTTGGCTCAGTCAAGGACTCGTGCGGGTGGGTCTAATGCAATCAAGATAATGACGGGTTGAACTTGACTAGGATCCTTTGATATGTTGGCTCAGTCAAGGTCACTTGGGTCCTAGGGGTAAAAATCACATCGGGAGTTTCAAAAGAACTGAAACTTGCCAGGCATGCGCATACCTTCTGGAGTGTGGTGACTTGAGTGGATTCCGTCAAGTTATCATGCGATGATAGTTGGATCCCGATTCCCACTGATGAGTTATTTTACTCCTCGGGTGACCCCGACTAGTTCTTCTTTCAGGTTTGGAGGAGAATTTGAGGTACAGTGGGAGGTTTCCAGATTAGACAAAGTGATAACCATTCTGATCTAGGTTAGAGTGCACGCTGAGTGTTTCTTTTCTCTCTCTCTGGCAGCGACCATTGACCCGACCCTTGACTATAACTCAGTGACCAAGTTAACCGAACTTTCTTAACACAGGCTTTTGGATTGTCAGAGTTGCAGACCTCATTGCCGCTCCTACTTTTACCCTTTTCTCCAGGACACCCCGCATTACTGCGAACGTCCACTTCCATTGGACAAAACCATCGTATGGTTATATACGAACTCGAAGGACTTCGAGGATGGTTTCTGGTTCTGGAGAAAAACGAATAGGATTATTCAGTTGTCTTTTCTTTTCACCTTCTCTCATTGCAAGTACTCCTTGGTTTAGGAGATAGTACACCTATTACGCAAATTGGATAGTCTTCTTCCAAACCTTAGGCCGGTGCCGACCGGTAGGGAATGAAGAAAACCAATTAGCATAACGATGGTGTGCAGAAGGTATTAAGTTAAGACAAAGCAAGGGATCAGTAGGAGGGCAAAGTAAATTGCGACTGATATTCACGACCAAACCAAGTATTTCTTCGCCAATCCTAAATCACCTTTGTATTTCTCCAGGACACTCCGTATTACTACGAAGATCCCAGTTTATTGGATAATCCATCGTATGGTTATATACGAACTCGAAAGGAACTTGTTCCAGTTCGGGGATGGATCCTTGTTCAGGAGAAATAGGAATAAAGTACATTCAGGTGTCTTTTGTCTTCACCTTCTCTCGCATTTCGAGTGCTCCTAGGATTAGGACAGTACACCCTCTATGCTTTTTGGATAGTCTTCTTCCAAACCATAGGCTGGTGCCGAACGGTAGGGAAGGAAGAAAACCATTTGGCCTAAAGGGGTGTACAGAAGGTAATGACTAAAGACATAGAAAGGGATTTGGAGAGGTGGCAAAGAATTATACGGTTACAGTTGTGAATCTGGATAATGGAAGAGGCATTACTAAGAATACCAGGATACCCCAACGAAACATTTCAATGTTTCAGTTTCACTGTGTGATGTTAAAAGAAAACTGATTTCCCGATTAGACACTTGCTCCAGGGTATGTATTTACCAGGTTGGATTCTCACATCTGTATGGTTTTACAGATGATGAGTGGGAGTAAGTTATTGGGAATTAGGTGACCATCCTCATTATATCGGGATTCGTTGTAATCGGTGATATTTGAGGAAGTCGCCTGGGTTGTTTGCCGGACGGTAATTATTTGGTTTTGAATATCCGCTGTTGTGCACCAATTTCAAATTGATATATCTGTACGTCTATTTTTATAGAGTGAGATATACCTTTTGAAGTTATGTCGATGACATTTACCTATATCAGTGGATGGTTAGGTAAGGAGCATTAAACAGCGGTGTAATTCTTCTTAACCATAAGTACAGTTTTTAACCTATGACACACAGTGAAAGAGTTATTAGACTCAACGGACTTATACAGAGTATTGTATGTTGTCCAAGGTCCATTAGGACGGAGGGGTAGGTCCTCGTACTATATTCGGTTTACTTATGACTTCTCTAGTTCTTAGACATGTGTTTCGTGGAAACACAGGGTCTAAGTTTTGAGGAGTTATAGGTATTTGAATAGAGTAGAGAACCAGGTATAGCAAGTATCGGGATTCTTCAAAGTGATCGAAGATGTAGATACTTGTGTATGGTATTCAGTTGATAGTAATGATAAAGAGAAATTGCTTCTCTTTCAGGATACTCATAATTGGAAGCATTCCTAAGTTGAGTAACGCTGATCGGCCTCCTTCCATTTACTTTACATGCACTGGAGATAGCTGCATGATTTGAATCTGGTTCAATTAAATCAGTGCCTCTGTTTCTATATTGGATATAGAACAGTTCATACCTTGACATTGTTAAGGTAAGGGGAGTTGTCCGGCTTATGCTTAAAACCAGACACTGGACAACTCAAGGCACGTTTCTGTAATGGCTGTTTGCGGGTTGACCCAGGCTATGACGAGGGTTGACTTTCTACCATCTGGATGAACAATAGCAATATTGTTCTAGACTCGCCACAGTTTTTATTAAAAATGGATTTTTTCAGAAAAAGTAGTGGGAGTATGGTAGAACTGGAAGTGATTCCAGAACTGCAAACGATTACTGAAGATTTGATAAGGAACCTAAAGATTCAATCTGATTTGACATTCCATTGGCCACTCCGCAGATACGGTGGGTAACTTCAGGCACCAGAGAGGTACTCCGGTAGCCTCAAGGACGGTGACAGGGAAGTTCTTGTTTACCTACACTTGCCATTGTTGTTGTTCCAGGCTGCGAGACCCGGCAGGAGGATGAGTATAGCGTCGTTCTAAACTAGCTTTGGAAGTGCACGTCTATATGACTCTGCCAGAGGGTTGTCGTAGTCAGTGGGAGCAGCGGAAGCATTGGTGGACATCAGGCTTATGTCTATTTATAGACTAAAGCAGATGTAGCGGAGATAGATCATCTATTTCTGATGTGACAGTCATAGGTTTGACGTCATCAGAATAAGGGATGGATCTGTTGAGAAGGTAGTAGGGTGTAATGTCATGGTATTTGGATGACATACACAGAGTAGGAAAGGAAACTCCTATACTACGATCGGTTATACTTTGGTCGTCACACAGTGGTTTCTCCACACAGGACTTGGATATTATATCAGACATTCTGGTTACTAGATCTATGGTTTTAGATCTAGATTTGGGTAGTTTCCCAATCTGGGTACCTTGACAGCATTCTATAAGTATTTAGAATGGACGACTCCTGGCACGGTAGTGTACCTGCAGGTGATGGAGTCACCCTCTCTAAAGGTGTCTTACAGACTAAAGGGGAGAGGGATACGCATGGTTGACAGATCACTTGCTTAGGCAATTGAGTCAATCATGAGATGTCAAGTACCACACCAGATGTTGTTCTTGCAGTAGATGCAAAAAGTTGATATTGATCCAATCCTGGAGAAACAGTCGGAAGCAGTTTTAGAACATAAGTTGATGTTCTAGGGATATGAAAACGGCAGCCTCTTTTAGGAGACAGTTATCATTCCAGGCTTCCAGGGTGACATGGACGACAGGGTGATCGTCAGAGTTATAGTTTTCCTTCTGACGAGGGGCAGTATTTTGGACAGGTGGTCCAAGGCAATACTGAGGGTGGCATGGCGCAGGATACTGATTAAGTTCAGTTGGCGATACAGTCTAAGAAGTTTGGATTTGGAGTTCATCTATGAGCTAGGTCCCATCAGACATCCAGACATTCTAAGACAGGTATTGCTCATTTCGGGAGATGGCTTTCTCCGCGAACTTGAGATATAGAGAGACATAGAAAGAAACTTCTCTGCGGAACCACTCACTGAGGCTATTCCTCGAACGCAATAGTTTCGCAAACGAGCTTTGTGAGACTGACTAGTAGAGGAGTTGGGTGTTCGGTATCACACGGGCTGTGAGTATGCGGCATCGCAATAATTAGCCTTGAGTGCAAGTGGGAGATTGTTGGAGATAGTGCCCTTAGAGTCAATTATTGGATCACAGGCACGTGATTGCAATGATTGAGGGAGGACCTATCCCGGTAGGACAGTCTTACTCGAGATGATAGTATGCTATCTGGTTTATCTTTATCATCGTGTACTGCTTTAGGTGACCTGACATGTCGCTATTACACGTTGATAGCGCCCTTAGGATTCTTGCTTGACTGCCGACAGTATGATGGCGATCATATACGTGAGAGCTGGTGGTCTATAAGCACATCCTTAAAAGGTCCCTAGTCGTAGGAGTTTCGAGACAGGGCATCGATACTCCATTAGTAGACTAGTGTATACAGTCGAGACCCCGACGAGGGGCGGTGGCCGGTCTCACAAGCCATTGGTGTCAGTTGGTTCACCTAAGATGTATACAGGTGCTCATTGGGTTATGAGTACACCGGACAGGACTCGCCGGGAACCTGCTAGTTGGTCATATACCAGATGTCAGATAGCAGTTCCCTGGTGACATGTGTACAGGTTAGTTCATCGACCTGAGATCGTCATTTGTCTCGTGTGAGTTCCCACTGTGCTTTGATTACTACCCTACCACGGCTCAAAGGAGTCGTGCAAACAGGTTTTAGTTGGGTACAGTCCCGAGCCACATGGAGGCAGTGAGCGGATCTGCAGGGGTTCGTCTCTCCCGGTATTGGGGGTAAGGTCGCGCTGTGTCTAGGAGAGCCATTACACAAAGCCCTCGGCCGAGGCAGGAGATTTACTGGTAGGTATTCCAGTAGTATCTCAGGGTGTTCTGGGCTACGCTCCGACACGACTTGTACCGCTTTTGGGGGTCTGACTTTTACCAACCCCCTAGGCCCGCCATGCGATACTCATAGACGAACGGACCGGACTGTACGGATATTGTCACTGACAGGCTCAGTTGGGTGTCGGGGTGAGCTTTCTCATCGACGTCCCATTTGGTCAATAGCTGGTGGCCCGTCACGTATTGGCTTATACCTCTGACGTGCTAGTGGTTAAATCCACAGCCATAGTATTGACGAGTCTTTAGAGTCCACCACAGTTACAGCTACTCAAGTTTCGGGCGAAACGCTATAGAGGCCGTATGGAGATATGGCAGGGTTCGATCAGATACGTGCGGTATTGCACGGATCGTTGATCGGACAGTTTTTACTAGCCGGCTTTGGCTTAAGCCGGATTCTAGTATTTGATAGTGTAGTTTTGTCTCTTTGCATTTGTGTTCAGTGGGAATACAAATGCGGGCATGTATTTGTTGCAGTGGGGTTTTCCTGTAATTTATTACGGGATCAGTTTTCTGAAGTTGCCAGTTTGCATTCCGTTCCGGCCGGTTTTTCTTCATTCCTTCTCGGTCGGACTTTCTTGGTGGAGGGTGTTAATTGCAAGTTTGCAATTAACATCTAGTAGAGGGCTTTCTTGCATATGTTGCATTATGATGAGACTAGCCTCATGATGATATTCTATTTTGGTCATTTCCATTACCTTGATTGAGTTGAGTGTGGAGTTGATTTGGATTAGAATGGTTGTGACCATTTATTCTTTTCTTTTGTGATATATTTGGAGTGGCATTCTTTTTCTCTCTCCAATCTATTCTCATCCAAGGGGGGTCCGGCCATTCTAAGAGAGAGGGAGAGGTTCATTTGTTGAGTGGTTGGGTTATCTCATTTCCTTAGAAAAAAAATAGAGAGCACCATTCCTCTTTCTCCAAAAAGTCTTTTTCTCATTCCTCCACATCAAGGCAACCTCATAACCCCAAGAGACAAGTCCACTACACTATTCTATAGCAAGCCTTGGACGCGTCGGCTAGCCAACTTCGCGCCCGAGTTGCCTCGGTCAAGAGGCGGGAGCCCGTAAAAGATTCCGGCTACGTGGTGCCCTTTCCGACGAGCGAGGAGGTGACGGAGATTCCGCGGGAGATCGGAGTGGAGACGAAGACCGAAGGACACGGATCGCTTGGTATATCTCTCACCCCATCTCTAGTTAGCTAGATTAGGTTAATGGTTTACGATCCGGGTTTTCTTTGCCCGCGGTAACGCCGGTTTCCGAGTAAGGAAAAATTTTGATTCCGCATTTTGGCCTCGAATACAAGGCCGGGGCGCTGCCGTGGCGCAACATGTATTAGTTGGGTTAGTGATGTTTGGAAATTCCTAGAGGGGGTTTAGGTCTTGTGATATGTAGTGACTGTTTATAAGACCTTAGTGTTGATTTTTCTGGACCAAAACAGAGATTAAAACCCGATACGCGAACATAAGATTTTTCCCGTATCGGTTTTATGAAGTATTGTTTGACTACAGGGAATCTGGAGCAACCTGAGATGTTTTTGAGGAAAACAAGCAATATCATTAACCTAGATAAACCACTAGAAACCTACCACCAAAGTACGAGCCCCTTTTTCCCTAGTACGGCCGGCGATGCCGGATTCTTAAGCAATGTCGCCAGATTTCCTTATTGATATGGTGTTTAGGTTTTTCCTGTAGCTCACTTACTTTATAACATATCCCCTGTACTTTCTTGTTTGGTCCGAATTAACCTGAGATAAAATCTGGGAGCTATTTGTGAGTGCTTTGGCTATGTTTTCCCGATATTTAAATTCGTGGTTTTGGTATTTGGATTTGATTTGGTCGTCGGACGTTTGTACGTCAACGACGAGGGTTATTTGGTTGTTTTTGCATTCGTAAGCTATTGGTTCTAACCTATAAGAAATTCATGTGTCGTATCAGTTTTCGGACTTGATTTTCATAACGTTGCGATATGTGTTGATTTGTAGGTACCCTCGCGTGGACATCCGAGACGACGAAGCACATCAACATCAACTAAACAAGGAGTTTAGCAGGTGAGTAGATTTATATCTACGGAGGAAGTCGGGTGGATGGCGTATAGCACCCCCGCAATTATAAAATGGAAACCGATATATAGAACATAGTCGGAGAAACCTATACTAGGAAACTACGGATATGATTAAAAAGTTAGTTAGAGATGATATGAATGATTGAATACATATACCAAGATATGAGACGAGATCTACAAGGATATGACATGAGATCGATGAATATGATAAGGTTGAGATAGATGTGTTATGGAATCGGTAAAATAAGATAAATATATATAAGATCACTTGATGTGAGATATTGATGTGATGAAAAGAGAATGTGATGAAATAAGATGACTTGGCTTGTTATGTCGATATACGGATGCGAGGTGATATGAGAATATAGATATGGTTGCCAAGACATGATATGAGTGTTAGATATGTATGCCCCAGAGGCCATTATTATATAGTACTAGTTTGTATAATACATTTTGGAGGCTTGGGATATATATACGGGTTTACGACAGTCTTGCTCGATATAGTAGTATGCTACTTGGTTTTTTCCTATCTTAATATGTGTATATGTTTCTTTTAACATATCGCTAATACATATTGATGGAGCCCTTAGGATCTTTGCTTGACTACCAGCATTGTGATGGCGATCACACTAGTGGCGGCTGGGTAGTCTATAAGCACATCCTTATTTTGGTCCCTGGTCGTAGGATTATCGAGACAGGGCATCGATACTTCAGAGTAGACTGGTGCATACGCTTCCTTTCCCAGCAGGGGAGATGGTCTGTCCCATAGCCATCAGTACGTCGTACTGGAGATAGTATGCAGGTGCTCGTTAGGTTACGAGTACACTGGACAGGACTCATCGGGAACTGTTGGTTGGTATTATACCTATCGTCAGTTAACAGTGTAATTCCATATCACGCACCCCACGAACTTGCGGGGAGGCGGAATATATGAAAAACGATCATCAAAGGTTCGTAACACGGACTTGAGCGCATGAATCGTATCTAAACCGTTACTAGCAAACTACGAAAGGTTTAACTACTCTGATTTGAAGTTATACCTCACGTTTCTTGTCCTTCGGGTCTTCATCACTATCCTCCACTCCTTGTAGGCTCTTTGGAACGTCGGCACCTCAACGGCCTCCTCGAGTCAAAGACGATCCACCCGAGAGCTCCTACTCCAAGCTTAACCTCTAACTTGAGGTAACTAGGTTACTCAAAGTGCTAATCTAAGCAACCTAGGTGATATAGAGTTGGATTATGGAAGTATTAGTCTAGCTAACCCTTGATCTCAACACATGAGAGGTTAGGGTTAGGGTTTGAAGGTGGAGAGCTTGAGGAGAGAGAAGGTGAGAGTGAGAATCCTTTTGGATGAATAGATCATGTGTGTATATATGAAACATATCATATATATTAAATGAATAATAAATAATGATATATCATCATGTTTCATTAAAACACTAAGTGATTCATCACATGAGTCATATAAATCATAATTGATTCATTAACTCCATGTATGAATCACACCATGACTCGCTTATCCAATTAATGCAAATGCTACCTTAACCCCCAAGTCACCATGCTTCAAGAAGCTTCCCGACAAATTACGGGAACGCCCCTCCTATCCGTAAAAACACGGAAAAACTTTAGACTGTATAAATCCAATAATCCGATACTAGAATCTGGCTTAAACCAAAGCCGACTAGTAAAAACTGTCCGAACATCGTACGTGCGTAAAAACACGTATGCGTCCGAACCCTGTCGTAAAACCATACGACCTCTATATCGTTTCGCCCGAAGCAGGGAAGCCCTCTGTGTGGGACTCTAAAGACTCGACACTAGGCTGGCAGTGGGTTTAACCACAGACCGCAAGCGGCACTAGCTGTACGTAACGGTCCCCAGGTAGATGTCGATAAGAAGGCCGATGAGGAAACCCATACGAACTCCTACTGAGCCTGCTGTGACAATCTCCGTACAGTCCGGTCTGTTCGTCTAAGACTATCGCATATCGGGCCTAGGGAGCGGCAAGCGTCAGTCCCCTAAAAGCGGTATAAGTCGTGTCGGAGCGTACTGTTTGCGTAATGGCTCTCTGACACAGCGCGATATCAACTCCCAATACCGGGAGAGACAAATCCTATCTAACCGCCACTGCCTCCAAGTGCTCGGGACTACACCCAACTGCTACCTGTTTGCACGACTCCTTTGAGCCGTGGTAGGGTAGCAATCTAAGAACAATGGGACACACTCGAGGCGAAGTAGCAGTTTCAAGTCTGCGGACTATGCTGTACTCATGTCACCTGGGAACTGTTAACTGACGACTGGTATAAAACCAACCAACAGTTCCCTGTGAGTCCTGTCTGGTGTACCTGTAACCTAACGAGCACCTGTATACTATCTCCAGTACGACGTACTGACGGCTGTGGGACAGACCATCTCCCCAACTGGGATGAGAAGCGTACACACTAGTCTACTCCAGAGTATCGATGCCCTGTCTCGATAATCCTACGACTAGGGACCTGAATAAGGATGTGCTTGTAGACTACCCAGCCCCCACTAGTGTGACTGCCATCACAACGCTGGTAGTCAAGCAAGATCCTAAGAGCTCTATCAATACGTATACTCACATATTAAGATAGAAAAACCAAGTAGCATACTACTATGTTTAGCAAGACTGTTATATATATGTGAATATCCCAAGCTTCCATTAAGTAATATACAAACTAGTATGATACAGTAATGGCCTTCTAGGGCATAAACACTAACAATCTCCCACTTGCACTAGGGCCATGTACTGGCGTATCGCAGACCTATCATCTCGAATAGCCTCTCGAACTGCGTTTGAGGAATGGCCTTTGTGAATGGATCAGCAGTGTTATTCTCTGTATCTACTCTCTTTACCTCGATCTCCCGGCGATCGACGATCTCCCTGATCAGGTGATACCGCCTTAAGATATGTCTGGACTTCTGATGGGACCTGGGTTCCTTCGCTAAAGCTATAGCGTCGTTGTTGTCGCAATACAGAGGAATTGGACCAACACTGGTAGGAACCACCTGAAGTTTTGTGAGGAACTTCTTCATCCAGACAGCTTCTTTTGCGGCATCGCAAGCAGCTATGTACTCCGCTTCCATCGTTGAGTCAGCAACGGTGTCCTACTTGGAACTCTTCCAACAGACCGCCCCTCCATTGAGGGTAAAGACATAACCCGACATGGACTTGGAGTCATCCTTGTTCTCTGGAAGCTGGAGTCAGCAAAGGCCTCGATCTGGAGGTCTTTTCCGCCATACATCAAGAACATCTCCTTAGTCCTTCTTAGGTACTTGAGAATGTTCTTTACTGCCATCCAGTGCTTCTCCCCAGGATTTGCCTGATACCGGCTTACAACGCTCAATGCGTATGCTACATCTGGTCTGGTACATAACATCACATACATTATAGAGCCTACCGCAGAAGCGTAGGGTATAATCGACATGCGATCCCTTTCCAAATCAGTCTTGGGAGATATCTCTTTGGAGAGGGTGATTCCGTGACAAGCCAGTAGGTTATCGCGCTTAGAATCATCCAAAATGAATCTTTTCAATATGGTGTCTATGTACCTGGACTGCGAAAGTCCCAACATCCTCTTTGATCTATCACGATAGATCTGGATCCCCAGAATGTAGGTGGCATCACCCAGGTCTTTCATGGAGAACTTCTGTGACAATAATCTTTGTACTGACTGTAGCATAGGAATATCATTTCCTATTAGGAGAATGTCATCCACGTACAAGACGAGGAATACAACAACTCTCCCTACAATCTTACTGTATATGCATGGTTCATCTGGATTTTTGATACAGTCGAATTCTTTGACAGTATCATCAAAACAGATGTTCCAACTCCGCGATGCCTGCTTTAGTCCATAAATAGATTTAAGCAGCTTGCATACTTTACCGCTGCTCCCACTCTGAATGAATCCCTCTGGCTGATCCATATAGACGCTCTCTTCCAAATTACCATTTAGAAAGGCCGTCTTTACGTCCATCTGCCAGATCTCATAATCGTGGAAGGCAGCAATAGCAAGAAGGACCCGAATGGATTTGAGCATAGCCACTGGAGAAAAGGTTTCGTCATAGTCCAAACCAGGTCTTTGACGGAAACCCTTTGCAACAAGTCTAGCCTTATAGGTTTCAATCTGTCCATCTACACCAATCTTCTTTCTGAAGATCCACTTGCATCCTACGGGTTTTACCCCATCTGGAGCAACGTCCAAAGTCCATACTTTGTTAGTGTACATGGAGTCCATTTCGGTCCGCATTGCATCCAGCCATTTTACCGAGTCGCCGCTCTGAATGGCTTGCTGGAAGCTTGTAGGGTCGTCATTATCAATGACGCAATCTTCTCGATTCCCGTCTATGAGAAAACCGTAGTATCTCTCGGGCGGATGAGACTGCCTACTACTTCTGCGGATAGGCGCTGGTTTGTCCCTTTCTTCTGAAACTTCTTGTTCTACCAAACTTTCAGTAACAGCTTGTGGTTCTGGAATTTCTTCCAGTTCTACTGCGCTCCCACTCTTCTGATTTTCTAAAAATTCAGTTTCTAAGAAACGGGCATGACGAGAAACAAAAACCTTTTGTTCCTCTGCGTAATAGAAGCAATATCCTATGGAGTTCTTTGGATATCCTAGAAACTTACACTCTACTGAGCGTGCCTCGAGCTTGTCCGGATGCTGCTTTTTTACAAAAACTGGACATCCCCATGTCTTCAGGTACTGAAGATAGGGTTTCTTCCCACTCCACATCTGATATGGTGTGGTAGGCACTGTTTTGGTTGGAACCTTGTTCAAAAGATATGCCGCTGATTCTAGCGCATAACCCCAGAATGATCGCGGTAACTCAGCCTTACTCATCATGGAACGAACCATATCCAATAGGGTTCGATTCCTCCTTTCCGATACACCGTTGTGTTGTGGTGTGTATGGAGGAGTAAGCTGAGAGAGAATTCCATTCTCTTTTAAGTAACCCAGGAACTCGACACTTAAGTATTCACTACCTCGATCAGATCTCTGTGTCTTAATACTTTTGCCTGTTTGGTTTTCCACTTCATTCATGTATTCCTGGAATTTCTCAAAGGCCTCGGATTTATGCTTCATCAAGAAGATATGTCCATACCTAGAGAAATCATCCGTAAAAGTACTGAAGTAGGAATAACCACCTCGCGCATGTGTAGACATTGGACCGCACACGTCGCTGTGTACGAGTCCTAATAGCTCACTCGCTCTTACTCCGTGTCGAGTAAACGGAGTCTTTGTCATCTTTCCCATGAGACAAGATTCACAAGTGGCATAAGATTGATATTCGAACGGATTCAAATATCCTTCTCTATGTAACTTCGTTAATCGTGTTTTATTGATGTGACCGAGTCTACAATGCCATAAGAAAGCCTGATTCATTTCTGGAGACTTTCTTCTAAGTGTGTTCTGGACATTGAAAACCTGAGCTTGACTCAATACGTATATACCGTCATCTAATGTACCGGACCCAATCAAAACTTGATTTAGGTGGATGTGAGCTACATCGCTTACGAATGTAAAATCATATCCCTCTTTTGAAAGTAAGGACACTGATATGATATTACAAGTCAAACTAGGTACATACAAACACTTACGTAGAATCAATATCTGCCCACTTGTCAAACCTAGGCGATATTCTCCCACGGATTCAGCATCCACGCTCATTCCGTTTGCAACTCTGAGAGACATATCACCTACCCTTATAACTCTACGGTTTCTCAAAGCATGTAATGAATTACAGATATGGGATCCTGCTCCGGTATCTAGTACCCAGGAAGTAGAGTTAATTGACAAACAGTTCTCAATTACAAACACGCTTGAGGCTGAAGCCACAGCATGCTTCGTATCCTGGCTACAGGCTTCCAAAGCCCTGCAATCCTTCTGCCAATGCCCGTTCCCATAACAATAGGAACATCCCAACTTACTTACACCAAGTCCCGAAACTTTTGCTCTTCCCTTTCCTCCTACTTTATTGACACTGTATATCGGCTTTGTAGAGGTCTTCTTCTTTTCACCCTTTTCTTTCGCCCTGGATGTAAAAGAAGAAGGTCCCCCATTAAGCAGATCTTGTGTCTCCCTGGTTTCTTTCAGGGTGTAAGTAGAGGGTAGGGACTATGGAAATAAGTCAGCGTATGACCTGTTTCCCAACGTGGTCTCCAGGTCCTTGAGCTCATCAACAGAGCTAGTCATTGTAAGGACGTTGTCCCCTACAGATGACCCAACAGCCAACCTCGCTTGAATTAAATCGTTCGAGGTCTCATATCTTGCGATATGAGTTTGCTCTCCATATAAATCTTTGTTATGGAGAAAGATGGAAAATAAGTCCATCTTCTCGTGTTGCTTCTGGTATATACCATCAGCTGAGGCCAACACGAGGCACTTAGCTTTCGCTTTATCCTTTTCCCTTGTCTGACGGATATCCATATCCGCGACGGTGGAAACTGGACCTGGGACGGCAGGATCTTGAGTAGTAATAGGGTGGTCCAGCTTGTCCTAGGCAATGGACATCTGGACAGACCTTTGCCAGTCAAATAAGTTAGATTCAGTCAACTTGTTATCTAGATGTAACCTAGTCATGGTCACAAGGTCGCTGCAATGAGAGAGAGAGAAGAAAACACTTTAGCATGATGCTCTTGCAAGTTTAGATTGGTTTTTAATTTATCTAAACTGGATGGCTCCCACTGTTTCTTGAATCCTTCCTCAAACCATAAAAGAAGAACAAGCCAGGACTATTCTCACTGTACAATACTTGCTTAACCGTTCAGCCAGGCAAGTGTCGGTACTTGGAGGGAAGTTTTCCAATGCTTTCGCGAAGTTCCTTAATTAAATAACCTCTTTTCTCTGGGGGCGTAGCCCCGCTGACACCTTTCTTGACACCTACTTGGTTTATAGCATTGATCGTTAAGTGACGAATCTCCTGATAAGTAGCATATACTTACAGTAGGATCGGGATCCAAATATCATCGTATGATAATGTTGAAGGTATCCTACCAACATTCATGAAACTCCAACTGGTATGCAACACTAGCAAGTTTCAGTTTCTTTAGAAACTCCCGATGTGGATTTTTGCCCCATGTTCTTATGACCTTGACGAAAGCCAACAAATCATAAAACACATGTCAAGTTCTACCCATCATTATCTTGTTAATTTGAACCCACCCGTATATACCCTTGACGAAAGCCAACAAGGTTATACGACCGTCCCAAACCAACTCATCTATCTATGCAACAAATGAATACCCCAGCAGCTACCAATCACTATGTCTTGACGAAAGCCAACAAACATAGCTTGAATACTACTGACCATCCATAAGAAATGACGGAGGGCTACGACTGGTTTTGGCGAAACCGTGAACGTAGTGAACTTGATATAATCGAAGGAACCTGATAGATTTTTAAAAGGAGTGGTTAAAGCTCCGTAATTAAAAATTCTGCTCTTTTAAAATAACCGAGTGGTTTCTTTTAAATTTGTTCCAACGATTCAATTTTGGTTTATTTTCTTTGCATTAAAATAATGTGTCCCATCATTTAACCTATCATGCAGAGAACAACGAAAATACAACGTCCTCTTATGCCATCCGTATTTGCCACTGGGTCCCGTCATCACCCGTTAGGTTACTTAACTAAAGACAGAGCGGGGGCTGGGCTAGCGCGGGTGTAAAACATAAGTGACGTCTAAATAGCTATCATATATAGATATTGTACATTCGTCAAACGCAATAATAGGAATTCCAGATCTCAGATGAACATTATTGGATATACAAGCAATCCGCGTTTGCTTTGAGCCAGCAACAAAATACGGATTACACAGTTGTGATGAATAGCCATTACCCCACCCTAGACCCCTACGGGTACGGCAAACTACCCGCCTAGTACCTGAAGTGAAGCGGTCTCCCTCAACAACGTGAGTAGGCCACTAAATACTTCGACGTACCCGGTAGTTTGTGTACCCCACCTTGGGTCTATCCTAGGAGCAAAAAACAGTAAATGAAATAATACAACGGTGGCTACAACCGCAACCCGGATGTGCCCCGCAAAAGAATATTACATCATATTACAATTTACATCGAATGAATGAATATAAAACCCATCTCAAACCCCGGCTAATCATCACAACGATCCAATCAAGTTCATATACACAAACTATTAGGTTTACCTAGCACCCTATGAGAGGTTTGGAAGCATCACATGTCACAATGATTAAGTTTTTAGAGTGCTAAGTGAACACACAAAGAATCAATCCTAGAAAATTAGGGTTTCATAACTTTAAACCACACCACAAGTAACAAAGGCTAGGGTTTTGACAGTACAACCTTTGTAGCTCCCTATTCTTGACTCCTTGGCCACTTGAGAGTTGGAAAACGGTTAGCTTGAGATGTTCTAGCGTCCACGAAGATCCACCCGAAGCTCCTTTCTCCAAGCTTGCAACTTCACTTTATCTAGAGAAAGAAATGAAGCTAACACTCTAAACAAGTGGGCAAGACTTGTGTAGAATGGTGTTGTGGTTCTTTTTCTCACTTCAAAATCCTATCTTGTTGAGTATTTTGCTCACTTGAGAGATCTAGAGAGCAAAAGAGCAAGGTTGAAGAAGATGATGGCTTTTTAAGAAGAAGAGAAAAAGATAATCCCATATGAAAAATGAAAAATATATGTATATATATTTTTCACTTCTCATCTCAAACCATGGTTATATTATATGGATATTTATTTCACTTGAGTTAAAACAAAAGAGGAAGATTAACTCATGGTTAATAAGTAGGTGAGCATGGTTAGTTGAAGAAGAGTGTAGAATCAAACCATGAATTATCCTTTCCTTTTTCATTTTGTTTTAACACAAATGCAATAATAATTCATATATATAAAACCATGGTGTGAGTCTTATATTGCCACCATTTTCTATGTATATACAACCATGATAGAATGATGTATGTATGCATGTGTGCATGCACATCCATATGTGCATGAACAAGAATGAATGCATACATGCATGCATACATCCAAAAAGGACAAGAAAGGATTTCTAGTGAGAAGCTAATGGTTAAATGATAAATCAACACTTGATTTATGAACCCGGTCATATCACATATGACCCGACCAAAAGCAAGCCGCCCGATTAATATACGGTATCTCAAACGCGCATTTTAACCGGGTCCACGCGCATATCGCATACGCGCACCACAACGTTTCGCCTAGACTAGGTAACTCCTTTGTGGGACTCTAAGACTCGTCAATACGCCGGAAGTGGGTGATGATCATATCAAGCACCCCCAAGCCGCAAGCGGTCAGCTAAACGTAACGGCCACCTGGGTATTGAGCGATCAGAAGAAAACAAGCGAACCTGCTACAACTCCCGTCGAGCAAACCGGCATCACTACCGTATAGTCCGGTCTCTTCGTCAGATATGCTGCATATCTAGTCTAGGGATGGTAACGTCAACCCTAATAACTCAATAAGTCGTGCCGATGAAAGGTCTATAACAGATCGAGAAACTACTGATAACACTTATCAGCAAATCTCAACAGCCCTGGCCAGGGACTTACTGATATAGCCAGTCGAGCACAGCACAGCATCAACTCCCAATACCGGGAGAGACGAAACCCCTCCTATCGCTCATCGCCTTCGTGTGTCTCGGGACTGTACCCAACGGCCACCTGTTTGCACGACTCAGTAGAGCCGTGGTAGGGTGGTAATCAAAATACAGTGGGAGAGCACACAAGACTCTATGACGATCTCGGGTTTACAGACTAACCTGTACCAGTGTCACCTGAGAACTGCTATCCGACGATAGATATAATTCCATATAGGAGTTCTCGGTGAGTCCGTCCAGTGTACCCAGTCACCACTGAGCACCCATATATGATCTTGATGTCAAACGTCGATGAATGTGGGAACATTCATCGCCCATCGTATGGGTCTAGTATCATATACGCTAGTCTACTCTGGTATATCAATACCCCATCTCGATATACCTACGACTAGGGACATTCCAGGATATGCTTATAAACTACAGGTGTCCCACTAGTATGATCTCCATCATAATCACTGTAGTCAAGCCGATATCCTCAGGGCTTTATCAGCATGTATGAATGAATAAAAGCATGATCTAATCAACATGTCAGATAAAGAAGAACCAGATAGCACACTATCATGTCGAGCAAGAATGTACACTAAATATATATATATATATATATTTACATATATAAATACATCCACTATCACATAATGGCCTCTAGGGCACACATATATCCAACAATCTCCCACTTGCACTAAGGCCAGTTATTGGCGTATCTCATACCCAACATCTCAAAAAGTCGCTCATGCTGCGGCTGAGGGAGGGCCTTGGTGAGTGGATCCGCGGCGTTATTCTTTGTGTCTACTCTCTTAATCTCGATCTCGCGGCGATCTACAATCTCCCGGATAAAATGAAAGCGCCTCAGGATGTGTCTGGACCGCTGATGGGACCTGGGCTCCTTGGCTAATGCCATAGCCCCATTATTATCACAATACAATGGTATTGGATCAATAATGGTTGGAACTACTCCTAGCTCCGAGACGAACTTTCTCATCCAGATGGCTTTCTTGGCGGCATCATTTGCAGCAATGTACTCAGCCTCCATCGTAGAGTCTGCAACGGTATCTTGTTTGGAACTCTTCCAACTTACCGCCCCTCCATTGAGGGTAAATACAAACCCTGAGATAGATTTGCCGTTGTCCTTATCGCTCTGGAAGCTCGAATCGGTAAAGGCCTCCATTTGGAGATCTCCATTACCATACACCAAGAACAATTCTTTAGTCCTTCGCAAGTACTTAAGAATGTTCTTCACAGCTATCCAACGATTCTCCCCTGGGTTGGATTGATACCTGCTCACAACACTAAGTGCATAAGCTACATCTGGGCGTGTACATAACATCGCATACATTATAGATCCTACTGCCGAAGCATAGGGTATAATGCTCATGCGAGCTCTCTCTTCATCAGTCTTTGGACAAGAATCCTTGGAGAGAGTGACTCCATGGCAAGCGGGTAAGGCACCCCGCTTGGAGTCTTCTATACTAAACCTTTTTAGGATGGTGTTGATGTACCTGGTTTGGGACAATCCCAATAACTTTTTGGATCTATCCCTATAGATCCTGATGCCCAGGATGTATGTGGCATCACCCAGGTCCTTCATGGAGAACCTTAGTGATAAGAAAGATTTGACCGACTGTAGTATAGGAATATCATTTCCTATCAGAAGAATGTCATCCACGTATAATACGAGGAATGTGACAGCTCTTCCTACAACCTTCTTATAAACACAAGGTTCATCTGGATTTTTGATGAATTCAAACTCTTTGATAACATCATCGAAACAGATGTTCCAACTCCGTGATGCCTGCTTTAACCCATATATGGATTTAAGCAATCTACATGCTTTCCCGCTGCTCCCACTGTCAATGAAGCCCTCTGGCTGATCCATATAAACGCATTCTTCTAAATCTCCATTTAGAAATGTTGTTTTAACGTCCATCTGCCAGATTTCATAGTCATAGTGAGCAGCAATAGCAAGTAGGATCCGAATGGATTTGAGCATGGCTACAGGCGAAAAAGTCTCGTCATAGTCCAAACCTGGTCTTTGACGAAAACCCTTCGCCACAAGTCTTGCCTTGTAGGTCTCTACCTTCCCATCTACACCAAGCTTTCTTTTAAAGATCCATTTGCATCCCAAAGGTTTTACCCTAGGGGGTACAACGTCCAAAGTCCAAACTTTGTTGGTGTACATAGACTCCATTTCGGATCTCATGGCATCCAGCCACTTCACAGAGTCACCATTCGTGATAGCTTGCTGAAAACTGGTAGGGTCATCATCCTCCATGATGCAGTCTTCTCTGTCACCATCAATGAGGAAACCGTAGTACCTCTCCGGTGGGCGAGAAGTCCTACCAGACCTACGGAGTGGCCGAGGTTCCTCAGTTTCTATTGCAACAGCCGGTTCAACCAAGTCGTCATTTGTAGTTTGTGTCTCTAGAACCTCTTCTAGATCCACCACCTTGCCATCATCTTTATCTATGAAAAACTCTTTTTCTAAGAATGTGGCATACTGAGAAACAAACACCTTTTGTTCCTCCTTGTGGTAGAATAGATATCCATAAGAGTTCTTTGGATATCCCACAAAGTTACACATGACCGACCGTGTCTCGAGTTTGTCCGGATTCTGCTTTTTAACATAGGCCGGGCAACCCCAAATCTTAATTCTTTTAAGAGATAGTCTCTTCCCATGTTATATCTCATATGGTGTGGTAGACACGGTTTTGGTTGGAACCCTGTTCAAAAGAAACGCTGCAGTTTCCAATGCATGCCCCCAAAATGAGACAGGTAACTCAGCATCACTCATCATGGAACGGACCATATCTAATAGGGTCCTATTCCGGCCTTCAGACACACCATTGTGCTGTGGTGTGTAAGGAGGAGTGAGCTGAGAGAGAATCCCATTCTCTTTTAGGAAGTGTGCAAATTCTGTACTGAGGTACTCCCCACCTCGATCTGATCGAAGCATCTTGATACTCAAGCCGGTTTATTTTTCTACTTCTTGTTTATATTCAATGAATTTCTCGAAAGCTTCGGACTTGTGCTTTAATAAAAATACATGACCGAATCTTGGGAAATAGTCAGTGAACGTAATGAAGTATGAAAAACCGCCTCTAGCCTGTGTAGACATTGGACCATATATATCACTATGTATGAGTCCTAGGAGCTCGGCAGCTCTTTCTCCGTGTCCGGTAAACGGAGTTTTGGTCATTTTACCTTTGATACAAGACTGGCAAGTCGCATAAGATTTATATTCAAAAGAGTTTAAATATCCATGTTTGTGTAACTTGTTTAGTCTTGTTTCGTTAATATGACCAAGTCTACAGTGCCAAAGAAAAGCTTCATTTATTTCTGAAAGTTTTCTTTTATTAGTGTGTTGTATGCTGAAAACTGTGTGTTGATTTAGGACGTATATCCCGTTATTAAGTGTACCATACCCAACCAACATTTGATTCAGATGAATGTTCATAACATTGTTCTGCAATATAAAGTTATATCCTTCATTGTCTAACAAAGAAACTGATATTATATTACATAGCATACTTGGTACAAAATAACATGGGTTCAAAACCAATATACACCCAGATGGCAACCCCAAGTGATACTCTCCCACTGCGACTGTATGTACATTGGAACCATTTCCAACGCGGAGAGTATGATCACCTGTCTTCAAAACTTTGCTACTTCTCATCCCCTGCATAGAATTGCAAATGTGAGAACCTGAACCGGTATCTACTACCCAGGAAGCAGAGTTTATTGAAAAACAGTTTTTTGTCACAAACACACCTGAAGCGGAAGCATCCCCATGCTTCTTCTTGAGATTTAAGTACTCTGTACAGTTGCGCTTCCAATGTTTTGCTTTGTGGCCATGAAAACATTCACCTTTCCCCGAGTCTCCAGCTTTGGACTTTTCCTTTCCCTTCACCTTTTTAACTCCACCCTTAGGATTAGTGGGCTTCTTCTTTTTCTTTCCCTTGGCCTTAGCCTTTGGGCGAGAAGAGGAAGATTGTCCAATAGTCATAACGGGAGTTTTTACTGATTTCATAGTGCTCTCTGCACTCCTTAACATATTAAGGAGTTCAGGTAGTTCCTTCTCCATGCCGTGCATGTTGAAGTTAACTATGAATTGAGCAGAGGTGGAGGGGAGGGACTGCAGAATAATATCCGTATATTGTTCATTGTCCATTGTCCATCCAAGGCCCTCAAGCTCTTCTATAAGAGCTATCATCTTCAGAACATGGTCTCCTACCGGTGTGCCAGGGGCCATTCGCATCTGAAACAATTTCTTTGATGCTTCGTATCGTAATACGCGGGATTGCTCTCCATACAACTCCTTTGTATGGAGGAATATGGTTTGAATGTCCATATTCTCGTGCTGCTTTTGATGTGTATTGTCCATCGATGCAAGCGCGAGGCATTTGGCCGTGGCACAGTCAGTATCCCATGTCTTGCGGACTTCAATATCCGCAACTAAGGATTTTGGGCCTGGGACGGGCGGGGCTGAAGCCGTGAGGACATATGATACTTTATCATAAGTCAAGGCTATTTTTAGATTTCTCAGCCAGTCTTTATAATTGGTCCCATTCAGTTTGTTTTTATCTAGTAGAAGCTTGAGTCCAGTCATTGGTATCTACCATTAAGAGAGAGAAAAGAATACACTCAGCGAAAGCTCTTGCATAGATCAGATTGGTTATTATCTTGTCTAATCGATATCTCCCACTGCTTTAATCAAGTTTTTCTTTCAAACCTTAAAAAGAAAACTATCCAGGATTAATTACAGTCTACAACTTCTCTAACCGTTCAGCCAGGCCAGTGTCGGTACTTGAGGGAGGTTCCCCGTGCTTTCGCACGGACCTAATTAAAGTAAACCTTGTTTTCCAAGAGGCGTAGCCCCGTTAACACCTTTCTAGACACCTAATTAGTTACCTAATTATAAACTGCAAAACTCTCCTAGGAGCAACTATTGCCCACAGTGGGATCGGGATCCAACCATCATATGGAAGGTATGCAATCTCATTGCAAATCTCAACACTTGAAATTCCCGATGTGATTTTTACCCCTAGTACTTATGACCTTAACTATGGTCAACAAATCATAAGTACCAGTCAAGTTCTACCCGTTATTTCTTGATCAATTAGACCCACCCATATGACCCTTAACTATGGTCAACAAAGTCGCATGAATGTCCTAATTAATCTGCATCATATGCAGTGTAGGAAGACATCACTTAGCTACCGTACAGTACGCCTTAACTAAAGTCAACAAACGTAGCACGAATACTAAGTACTCTACTTCCTAAAATGACGGAGGGTTGCGGATGATTTTTATGAAAATCTTTAACGCTTTGAACTTGATATCGTCGTAGAATCAAATGGCTTTCAAAAGGAGTGGCTTGTGCTCCGCAGTTTTGAAATATAGCTTTTTCATAAAGAGCCGAGTGGTTTTCAAATCTGATTCTACAACATCTATTTAGGTTTATTTTCTTTACATTAATCATATTAAAGTAATCCCATCATTTAAGTCCTTAAGCCAATCACAAAAAAGAAACAAAAATACCACGTACGCTTATACCATCCACATTCGCCGCAATGTTTCATTATGCACCGTTAGGTTACTTAACTAACGGCATACCGGGACGGGACTAGCGCGGGTGAAAAACATAAGCAACGTCTACTATATATCTCATATATACTATATCATTCGTCTCAGATATCACAGATTACAGGAAGCAGAAACATATATATAATGTGGGATATACTAGGACGTCCGTATTTAGTATTTAGCCAACAATAGAAAATACGGATTCCACAGTCGCGATGAATAGCCAAGCCCACACCCTAGACCCCTACGAGAGCGGCAAGCGACCCTACCAATCCTGGAGTTTAGGAGACTCGGTCTCGACTCCTCGAGATGGCCTCCCACTGAACTCCAGAACCCGGTCACTTGTGCTCCCCTCCTTTGGTCTATCCTAATGCGGAAAAGTAAATAATATACCACACTAGTGACATCAACCTCAACCCGAAAGTGCCCCAAATAAAAGAATATTACATTACATTTGAATTTTACATGAATGAAAAATAAAACTCTGATCTCACATAAAAACCCCCCGGCTATTCAATCGCGACAATCCTGCACATCATACTCAGCAACACATAATATCATATATCATCAACGTAAGTAAGTATGCGTACCCCGATTGTCGTTGATGTATAGCAACGAAACCGGCGATATCGAACATACTACACTTACGGTCACAGAAAAGAAAGTGTAAAACTACAATATTTGGAATCCACATTCTCTTTAGACATCGTAAATGCGAAATATCACATACTTCGTATTTTATGCCTAACTATATGAATTCCACATATTGTATCACATTCCAGATAAATAGACAGTATTAAAGTTTTCGATCGAATGATCAAATACCCAAAATTCCCTAAAGCTCAACACTTGAGCGGAGTTCAAAAACCCGTAGTGTGACACAGTAGTAGCGGTCCAGCCGTAGAAGGGTCAAGCCAACGCCTCACTTGTGGCATGCCATACTGCCCCAAACCCTAAGGTTCAAAAGGCAGTTCAAGACGGTCACATAATCGAGTTAAGGTTTGTTGTCTTCTAGAGGGTCCACCACAAAACTTGCACGTATTTCCGAAAGATTTAAACCCCGTGAAAAAGTGAGTTAATGATACTCGTTCGAACTTTTTAATACTTTCTAAGTTACCCGGAAAAAAACACGAAATTAAAATTCCGTTCGAATCTTAGAATTTAAAACAATCTCCAGAACATACAGCCCTAAATTCAGATTAAAAATACCCCAAAAAATATACAAGCAGACAAAACAGTTACTGTACAAAAACGACACAATAATTCATCCGTACGGCCGCGGAACCGCGGCCCAAGCAGGCTCTTGCTGCGGTTCCGCGGTGGAATGTACTGTTCATGGCATCGTTGTTTACAGTTGTCCTTAGATTTACCTGCTGAATTTTTTGCATATTTTTAATTCTGAAAAATATCAGTTTTGAAAAAATGTCCAGAGAGTGCTAAAAATCCGTATTTTTCGGTTCGATCGGAGTTTTAACTTCGTTAAAGTGTCGCCTAAAGTTTTAGATCGGCTCTGATACCAATGTTAGGTCAGGCAGCCACCCCATCCAATGGGGTGTCCGTGGCACCAACGGGTCCCACAGCAGCTACTTTTTACGCATGCCCCCTCGCGAGGACTACAACCCGCCGGAACACCTTCCGGTCTCGGGACACCCTGGGGGTAAAAGCCTATGCTTCGCCACACAGTCACACAGTGAGAACCCCCCATAGGTCGACATCCAATGCCTAGTAGCTCTGATACCAATGTTAGGTTTACCTAGCACCCTATGAGAGGTTTGGAAGCATCACATGTCACAAAGATTAAGTTTTTAGAGTGCTAAGTGAACACACAAAGAATCAATCCTAGAAAATTAGGGTTTCATAACTTTAAACCACACCACAAGTAACAAAGGCTAGGGTTTTGAGAGTACAACCTTTGTAGCTCCCTATTCTTGACTCCTTGGCCACTTGAGAGTTGAAAAACGGTTAGCTTGAGGTCATCTAGTGTCCACGACGATCCACCCGAAGCTCCTTTGTCCAAGCTTGCAACTTCACTTTATCAAGAGAAAGAAATGAAGCTAACACTCTAAACAAGTGGGCAAGACTTGTGTAGAATGGTGTTGTGGTTCTTTTTATCACTTCAAAATCCTATCTTGTTGAGTATTTTGCTCACTTGAGAGATCTAGAGAGCAAAAGGGCAAGGTTGAAGAAGATGATGGCTTTTTAAGAAGAAGAGAAAAAGATAATCCCACATGAAAAATGAAAAATATATGTATATATATTTTTCACTTCTCATCTCAAACCATGGTTATATTATATGGATATTTATTTCACTTGAGTTAGAACAAAAGAGGAAGATTAACTCATGGTTAATAAGTAGGTGAGCATGGTTAGTTGAAGAAGAGTGTAGAATCAAACCATGAATTATCCTTTTCTTTTTCATTTTGTTTTAACACAAATGCAATAATAATTCATATATATAAAACCATGGTGTGAGTCTTATATTGCCACCATTTTCTATGTATATACAACCATGATAGAATGATGTATGTATGCATGTGTGCATGCACATCCATATGTGCATGAACAAGAATGAATGCATACATGCATGCATACATCCAAAAAGGACAAGAAAGGATTTCTAGTGAGAAACTAATGGTTAAATGATAAATCAACACTTGATTTATCAACCCGGTCATATCACATACGACCCGACCAAAAGCAAGCCGCCCTATTAATATACGGTATCTCATACGCGCATTTTAACCGGATCCATGCGCATATCGCATACGCGCATCACAACGTTTCGCCTGGACTAGGTAACTCCTTTGTGGGACTCTAAGACTCGTCAATACGCCGGAAGTGGGTGATGATCATATCAAGCACCCCAAGCCGCAAGCGGTCAGCTAAACGTAACGGCCACCCGGGTATTGAGCGTTCAGAAGAAAACAAGCGAACCTGCTACAACTCCCGTCGAGCCAACCGGCAACACTGCCGTACAGTCTGGTCTCTTCGTCAGATATGCTGCATATCGAGTCTAGGGATGGTAACGTCGACCCCAATAACTCAATAAGTCGTGCCGATGAAATGTCTATAACAGATCGAGAAACTACTGATAACACTTATCAGCAAATCTCAACAGCCCTGGCCAGGGACTTACTGATATAGCCAGTCGAGCACAGCACAGCATCAACTCCCAATACCGGGAGAGACGAAACCCATCCTATCCCTCATCGCCTTCGCGTGTCTCGGGACTGTACCCAACGGCCACCTGTTTGCATGACTCAGTAGAGCCGTGGTCGGGTGGTAATCAAAGTACAGTGGGAGAGCACACAAGACTCTATGACGATCTTGGGTCTACAGACTAACCTGTACCAGTGTCACCTGAGAACTGCTATCCGACGATAGATATAATTCCATATAGGAGTTCTCGCTGAGTCCGTCCAGTGTACCCAGTCACCACTGAGCACCCGTATATGATCGTGATGTCAAACATCGATGAATGTGGGAACATTCATCGCCCATTGTATGGGTCTAGTATCATATACGCTAGTCTACTCTGGTATATCAATGCCCCGTCTCGATATACCTACGACTAGGGACATTCCAGGATATGCTTATAAACTACAGGTGTCCCACTAGTATGATCTCCATCATAATCACAGTAGTCAAGCCGATATCCTCAGGGCTTTATCAACATGTATGAATGAATAAAAGCATGATCTAATCAACATGTCAGATAAAGAAGAACCAGATAGCATACTATCATGTCGAGCAAGAATGTACACTGAATATATATATATACATGTATAAATACATCCACTATCACATAATGGCCTCTAGGGCATACATATATCCAACACAAACAGTAAACATTACAGAAATGTGCAACCCCCTGCCAACCGACATACTAGCAGTTAGGGGAGGTTTACGAACACATTAATCATTACAGACAAAAACCTGATTAGCAAATAACTTAGAATATCGATCGATAACCATTTTCCGTGTCTACCCCAATTGCAAACCTGCACTGAAGTAACCTGGGTAGAAAAAGAACATACAGGATAACAAAACACCAGAAATAAAGAATTACTGGGAAACTCCGATTCAACTCGGCGTTGACTCGGCGGCGGATCCGCGGCCAAAAGCACCATTTGGCCGCGGTTCCGCGGCCGTCTTGCCGAGTTTTGACCTCGTATTTTCCCAGAACTCTTATAATACCCTGCTGTGAATTTTAAGGCCTATCAAAAAAAAATTTCTTTCACATTTAAAATTAACAGAAACTGTTAAGGGTATCGGGGTGTTGTTTTCGTGTTTTCCGTCGATCGAAGTTCTACTTAGTTGCTAATAAGCTAGTAATAGTTTAGTTGGCTCTGATACCACTATAAGTCCATGTCACGCACCCCACGAACTTGCGGGGAGGCGGAATATATGAAAAACGATCATCAAAGGTTCGTAACACGGACTTGAGCGCATGAATCGTATCTAAACCGTTACTAGAAAACTATGAAAGGTTTAACTACTCTGATTCGAAGTTATACCTCACGTTTCTTTTCCTTCGGGTCTTCATCACTATCCTCCACTCCTTGTAGGCTCTTTGGAACGTCGGCACCTCAACGGCCTCCTCGAGTCAAAGACGATCCACCCGAGAGCTCCTACTCCAAACTTAACCTCTAATTTGAGGTAACTAGGTTATTCAAAGTGCTAATCTAAGCAACCTAGGTGATATAGAGTTGGATTATGGAAGTATTAGTCTAGCTAACCTTTGATCTCAACACATGAGAGGTTAGGGTTAGGGTTTGAAGATGGAGAGCTTGAGGAGAGAGGAGGTGAGAGTGAGAATCCTTTTGGATGAATAGATCATGTGTGTGTATATGAAACATATCTGTGACGTCTTCAAAATAATAAAATATGATTTTTGGGAAATTTTATAATTTAATATTATTTTAATGAATATTTTAATATTCTGGTATAATTAAATACAAATAAATGCGGAAAAATTACGGAAAATACTAAAATAAGGTATTTTATGGAATTATGCCATTTTAAAGTTTTTAAGATTAGTTATATGCTAATTTAGTGTTAATCGCGATTAAAAATCGCTAATTGGATTTTTAGCATTTTTGTGCAAAAATGTGCACATATCATTTTCCACACTTGTTACACTTGTGTTACATTCTTTTGCCATGGTTTTTCTTTTGGGTTCACTATTCAAGTGAGAAGAGTTTAGTGAGGAAAAGAAAAAAAAAAGTAAGTGATGATGAGAGAGAGAGAGTAGGTGGATTTTGGACATTTGACCCTTTCCTTCATCATTTTCCCTTCTCATTTTCTCTCCCATCTCCCTTGTTGCTGCTGCTGCCCTCTCCCCCTCTCTCACCCTCTTCACTAAAACCCTAGATCCACCATGAAATCCAAGCCAAAACCCCATTCCCACTTCACAAAACTTACTCCCAAGCTCACTAGCTACACATTGAACCTAGCAAGATTGGATTTGGAGGACTTTGAGCAACTCAAGAATTTTCTTGAGTTGCCAAGGGAGGTAATTTCTGCACCTATTAGAGTAGTATTTCAATTCCTTGTGTATCTATTCTAGTTTCATATCGATATTGTGTTGTTTGTGGACTTTGGAGAATTCAAGTTAGGGTTTAGGGTAAAACTGAAATAAAAGATGAAATTGAGGATTGTGATGACCTTAGAATCCTTTGTGTGATGCTAATTTAGACCCCAACCTGAACTTGAAACCAGAATACGGAATTACGGAATCGATATCGGGGAAAACGGTAAATCTGGAAGTGTTTTGTGGAATCTGCTATCACCCCGAGACCCCAAAAATAAAACTGAGATGACAGTGAGATGTGCAGGCACTATTGAACCACCACACCAAACCCTAGCTCCCCACTCCATTTCCTGGCCGCCAATTCTCCCATTCTGGCCGCAATTTGCGGCCAGAGCAGGGTGGATCTGCCTCGTTTTGCGTGCATGCCCCCATTTCCTCTAGTTTTGACCCTGGGTATGTCTAGTTTTGACTGATTCCATCTAGGGTGAAATCTGGGTTGATTTTCCTATGTTGGTGTATGATTTACGACTTGATTTAGCATGGATTTTGGTATTTTGTGATTCATTCCTGTCGGGTGGCGTTTGGACGTCAACGACAAGTGGATATTGATCGTGTTTACCTTCGAGTCGATAGGTTTTTACCTATGCGGGTAGCGTGTGCTATTTTGGTTTCCGATGTGATTTTCATGTGCTTTAGCGTTGTGATATACTTGTAGGTACCCTACGAGATGTTGAGGCAAAGAAGATGAAGATGGCGACATCGGCACCGACACATGAGAAGCAAGGTGAGTAGATTATATCTACGGGAAGAAGTCGGGTGGATGGCGTATAGCACCCCCGCAGTCCGTGGTGATGTATACGAATACGTATACACACACATATTTATTATGTGTTGTTTAGGGTTATTGATGGTAATAATGGATTATTGGTGATAAGGATGTATTGGTTGAGTAGTGCGAAACCCTAGAGTAGTGGTTGCACCCACACTCACACATACACACATACTTGCATACATTCTTTCATATATCTGTGCGCATATGGTGGTGGGTATATCTACACATGGGTATGGGACTATGTGTTTATATACGGGTTTTTGAGGATGATACGTGGGATTTGTAGGGTTTCTAGGCAGGCGCACAAGGGTCTACGAGGCATCAACCATGCCCGATTGTAATTTTAGCCGTGCCGAACAACCCGAATACAGATCTTTAAACTAGGGTTTAGGCGAAAACGAACATATTAAACGCTTTAACACTAAGTGAGAGAGATTACAACCTTTGTAGATCCGGTCCTTCACTTCTTAAGCTCGGTGTTGAGGTCCCTTCGCTGCGATCATCGTGTTCCCGACTCTCGAGAGGCTTCACGAAGAGAATGATGCAACCTTTGCTTCCGATCTTCGATACAAAGATGATCTACCTTGAAGTTTCGTTAACACAAGCTAACACTCATGAAATGATGTGAACACCCTCATCTAAATGGCAAGGATAGATGAGGATGATGAAGTAGGATTTTTACTCTCATTTATAATCTTTTTCTCACTCACTTTCATCACAAAAGAAAGCTTTTTCATGAAGAAGCTCAAGCAAGAAGAAGAAGAATGAAGATGATAACTTTTTTCCTTTTGTGATGAACAATGAATTATTGTAGTGGTTACAAATCTAACCAAGGGTTAAACATGAGAGAGTTAACCCTTGTAGAGAGTTAACTAGGGTTAATGGTTTGGATTGGGTTAACATAATATCTCACAAAAATATCAAGCAACCACAAAGTCAAAGCTTCATGAAGCTTCATGGAAGCTTCATGCAAAAGCTAACTCTAATCCAAACCCTAACCAAGTTTAAACCCTAAACCATAGTTAAATTTGTAACCCTAACATGTTACAATATTATATATCACATATACAATATGTTTTGTAACAATATAAAATAATACAATTAACATATATCGCATATATATCAATGTATTATCCCGTGAGAAAATGAATCTTTTAGTGAGCTAATATTAGTTAATGTAATTTAATATATCATATATATTATTATACATTAAATTATCGAATCAACACTTGATCCGACAATCCGGCTATATCGCATATAACCGACTAATACGATGACCCGGCTATATCACAAATACCCGGCCGATATCTCATATCGCGAGAATCCAATACGGTATCATATACCGCATTATCCTCGGTCCCGCACATATCACATATGTGCTCCTACTCCATTTTGCCTGAGCCAAGAAACCTCTGTGTAGGACTCTAAAGAATCGTCAATACGCCGACAGTAGGTGATGATCATATCAAACACCCACAAGCTGCAAGCGGTCAGCTAAACGTAACAGCTACCCAGGTATTGAGTGCTCAGAAGATCAACAAGAAAGCCTGTAACTTCTCCTGTGAATCCAAACAGTAACACTCCCGTACAGTCCGGTCTCGTCGTCTGATATGTTGCATATCTCGCCTAGGGGTGGTAAACGTCAGACCCCAGTAGCTCGATAAGTCGTGTCGATATGAGGTCTATAACAGTTCGAGAAACTACTGATAACACTTACCAGTAAATCTCAGCAACCCTGGCCAGGGATTTCCGGTTATAGCCAATCGAACACAGCACAACATCAACTCCCTATACCGGGAGAGATGAATCCCCACCTATCGCTCATTGCCTCCATGTGATTCGGGACTGTACCCAAAAGCCACCTTTTTGCATGCCCTCTTGGACGTTGAATGATGGAAATCAAAGCACGGTGGGAATCACACAAGACTCTATGACGATCTCGGGTCAACAGACTACTTTGTACCAGTGTCACCGGAGAACTGCCATCTGACGTGAGGTATAATACCATCTGGGAGTTCTCTGCGAGTCCGTCCAGTGTACCCAGTCTCCACTGAGCACCCGTACACCATCCTTGATGTCAAACACCGATGGATGTGGGATCATCCATCGCCCATCATATGGGTCAAGATGCGTATACGCTAGTCTACTCTGGTGTATCGATGCCCTGTCTCGATACACCCTCGACTAGGAACAGTTATAGGATGTACTCGTCGACTACCGTGGCCCCACTAGTATGATCTCATCATAGTCCCAGTAGTCGAGTACATATCCTAAGGGCTTTATCAACATGTAATATAGAGACAATCAGAGTACATGTTAAGATAAAGTACAACCAGATAGCATACTATCATGTCGAGCAAGAAAGTCCTCCCTATATATGTCCTAGCATCCACTACAATATACATCGTATGTACAGTAATGGCCTCTAGGGCATACATATAACTAACAATCTCCCACTTGCACTAGGGCCATCTGTTGTGGTATCGCATACCCAACAATTAGCTGCGGTTGAAGTATCTCATACTCAACCATCCCATAAAAGTCTCTACTGGGAAAAAGGCCTTTGTGAGTGGATCCGCGCTGTTGTCCTCTGTGTCTACTCTCCTAACCTCGATCTCCCTAGAGATCAACCATCTCCATGATCAGATGATACTGCCTAAGAATTATATCTGGATTTCTAATGGGACGGTAGTTCCTTGGCTAAAGCCACAACCCCATTGTCACACAATGGTAGGAACGAAGTTCATCTTATGAACTTATATATATCCAGACTGCCTCTTTGGTAGTATCCTTGGTAACGATGTATCTTGCCTTTAATCGTCTAGTATGTCACGGTATCTAGCTTGGAACTCTTCCAACATACCGTCCCTCCTCTGAGGGTAAAGACAATGCCTGCGACTGACATTCAGTCGTTCTTATCACCCTGGAACCTTTCCAGCGATTCTCCCCAGGATCGATTGATACCATCTCACTACAACTAGTGAGAATCCTAACGTCCAATTAGATCCATCTCATAGATCCAAAACCCAGGATTTAGGAGGTATCACTTTGATCCTATATGGAGAATCCTTGTGATAAGCGGAGATTGACCGTGCGTAGCATAGGAAACTCCTTCCCTATCAAGAGTATGTCATCCATGTACTCTACGAGGATCTCCACCATACTTTCTATTACCTTTTTGTATATACAAGGTTCATCTACCATTTTGATGAAGTCAAACTCTTTGATTACCACATCAAAACAGATGTTCCAACTCCGCGATGCTTGTTTTATCATATAAAACATCTTGTACACGTTTCCGCTGCACACACTGTCTACGAAGCCCTCTGGCTGTGTACTTATAGACGTTCTCTTCTAAAACATCATTTAGAAAAGCAGTCATGATACCCAACCACCAGATATCGTAGTCATGGTATGTAGCCGTGGCAAGTAGGATCTGGATGGACTTAAGCATAGCTTTGAAAGTCTCAACTTTTCCATGTACACCAAGTAATCTTCTCAAGATATACTCGCTCCTGATGGGGATTTAACCCTTCAGATAAAGCAACCAAAGTCCATACTTTGTTAGTGTATAAGGATTCCATCTCAGATCGATAAGCATCCAACCATTCTTACAGAGTCCCACTCCTGATGGCCAGCTCGAAACTAGTTGGGTCATCATCTCATGATGCAATTCTCGCTCCCACTGTCATAGAGAAACTGAAGTATCTCTAAGGTGGGTGAGGAACCCTACTAGATCGGCGGAGAGGCCGAGGTTCGTTGGTTACTATTGAATCATTTGGTTCTACCAAATCATCAGCTGCAGTTTGTATAGCTGGAACCCTTCCAGTTCTACATAATAGAACTTGCCTCGAGCTTGTCCGGATTTTGCTTTTAGACATAGGCCGGACAACCCTAAATCTTAACCAACTTAAGATATGGGCTCTTCCCTTTCCATATCACATATGAAGTGATAGGCAACTGATTTGATTTGAACCCTATTCAATAGGTATGCAGCTTCTCAAGTGCATAACTCCTAAAAGGAAACTCAGTAGTACTTATCATAGAGCACACCATATCAAATAGGGTGTATCTGCTCCGCCCCGACATACCATCGTGCAATGGTGTATACGGAGGAGTAATGCTTAGAGAGAACTCATTCTCCTTTAGAATAGTCCAGAAATTCTATGCACAAGTATTCTCCTCATTGATCTCATCAAAGGACATTATACTTTTACCCGTATTTTGGTTCTCTACTTCTCGCTTATATTCTGTGAATATCTCAAAAGGTTCGGACTCATGTTTCAACAGGAACATATGACTGAATCTTGAGAGATTATCAGAGAATATAATGAAGTATAAAGAATCAGTCCTGGCATGTGTAGACAGGAGACCTTACATACATCATCATGTATCAGTCCCAAGAGTTCATTAACTCTTTCTCTGTTTCCAGTAAACGGAGCTATGGTCATCTTATCTCTGTGACATGACTGGCAAGTTTCACAAGATGTAAATTCAAACTAATTAAAATATGCATCTTTATGTAACTCAAGCTAGTCGGGTCACATTGATATGACCTAGTCTACAATACCTCAAGAAGGATCCGTTCATTTCTGAACTCTTCCTCTTGTGTGTGTTCTATATACTAAGAACCGTAGTTTGATTTAGAACATCAATGCTTTTAGATAACGTGCCTGAACCGATCAACTTTTGATATAGGAAATGTTCAAAACATTATCCAACAATACAAAATTTTATCATTTCTTTACTAATAAAGAGACTGATATGTTTTGTATATCAGGTTCGGTATCTAATAACATTCGTTCAGAATCAATGTATTGGAAATACACGGTGACAGTGACCAACAGACTTGGTTGCAACACTTGCCCCGTTTTCTGCCTCATGAAACTTATCACCCGTTCTCAGTTCTTTACCTATCTGTAGCCCATGTAACATATTACATATGCAGGATCCTGATCCGGTATCATATACCCAGGACGTAAAGGATATTGAGAAACAGTTTTGTGTAATGAACACACCCGAAGATGATGCATCATATGCACTTTCCTCGTTTGGGCGGCACGGGAAATCTGGTATTCCCCAATTTCCTGCTCTGTCTTATAACATTTATAAGTTGGAGCGGGACCAACGTTCCCCAGCTCAGTATAACAAGCGGGTTCGGTCAAATATCCGTATTATTATCTTGATTAAGGCGTGGCATGGTCGCTACCAGGAGAGAGAGAGAAGAAAACACTCAGTGTGCGCTCTTGCAAGAATAGATTGGTTATTATTTTATCTAATCAGGATGGCTCCCACTGTTTTTATCAAATCTTCCTTCAAACCCTAAAAGGAAAGACTAGCCGGGATTAATTACACGCTACAAGTTCGCCAATCTTTCAGCAAGGCCAGTGTCGGTACTTTGAGGGAGGTCCCCCGTGCTTTCGCACGAACCTAATTAATGTAAACCTCGTTTTCCCAGAGGCGTAACCTCGTTAACACCTTTCTAGACACCTACTTGATCGGCTAATTGTAATGTATAAAACTCTCCGAGGAGCAACTCTTACTCCCAGCGGGTATCGGGATCCAACTATCTCATAGAAGGTATGCAATCTCATTGCAAATTTCAACACTTGAAATTCCCGATAATATTTTGCCCCGAACGATCTATGACCTTGACAAGGTCAACAAACCATAGACCGCAAGTCAAGTTCAACCCGTCATTTCTTGATTGGATCAAACCCACCCGCATGACCCTTGACAAGGTCAACAAGGCCGCACGACTACCCTAACCCAATCTGCATCATATGCATAAGCAGATAAATACTGGTTAGCTAACGCACACTGCGCCTTGACAAGGTCAACAAACGCAGCACGAATACTAAGCAGGACTTATCTGAAATGACGGAGGGCTACGACAGGTTTTTCTAAAAACCTATTGCGTAATGAACTTGATATCGTTGTAGGATCGAATGAATTTTGAAATGGAGTGTTTTTGAGGCTTTTCTAGTTTTGCTAAAGGAGTCACTCCCGGTGAAGGGATCGTCGGTCCTTTCCTCGTCGAATGAGGTGCAGGATATATCATATATATCACTGTGCAAAACAAAAACTCTTCAAAGCAATCAAAAGACCAACCGAGTGTGTAACATCTGCCAGTTATTGCTAAAGGAGTCACTCCCGATGAAGGGATCTCGGTCCTTTCCTTATCGAATAAGGTGCGGGATATATCATATACATCACTGTGCAAAGCAAGAACTGTAGCTACATGTTTTATTTTGAAATTCGATTCTACAACATCTTTAGGTTTCTTTTACTTTCATTAATCAAATTAATGAAGTCCCATCATTTAAGTACCTAAACATCACAGATAAATACGACGTACACTTATGCCATCCGCATTCGCCTCGATGTCCCCTCATGCACCGTTAGGTTAGGTAACTAACGGCAGAGCGGGGCAGGGCTAGCGCGGGTGTAAAACATAAGTAACGCCTATATAATATATCATATATACTATATACTGTATCTATCACAGAACATCACATGATCACATCACAGATATCACAGCAGAAGAAACATATGAAATATTGGATATACTAGGACGTCCGTGTTTTCAATACGAGTCAGTATAAAATACGGATTCCACGGTCGTGATGAATAGCCAAACCCACATCCCTAGACCCCTACGAGTGCGGCAAGCAACCCTACCAATTCTAGAGTTAGGAGACCCGGACTCGACTCCTCGAGTTGGTCTCCCACTGGACTCCAGAACCAAGTTACTTGTGCCCTCCTCCTTGGGTCTATCCTAGTGCGGAAAAGTAAATAATATACAAACGGTGACATCTTCCGCAACCTGGAAGTGCCCCAATAAAAGAATATTACGTACAAGTTTTTACATGAATGAAAATGAAAAACACTCATCTCACATAAAAAACCCCCGGCTATTCAAACGCGACGATCCAATATAACATATCCAGCAACACATAACATCACATGTCATCAACGTAAGTAAACATGCGTATCCCAATTGTCGTTGGCATATAGCAACGAAACCGGCGATATCACATATTACACTTACGGTCACAGAAAAGAAAGTGTAAAACTACAACAGTTGGAATCCGCAACCACCTCAGACATCGCATGCCTGACCAAATGAAATACTTAGACATCGCATGCCTAACAATTATAAACCCCGAATTTTAGTCTCATTATCGAAAACTCTTTTCAATATCAAGTCGGGCAATTCAACAAGATTCCCGACATCATGATCGAATGCCCGTCGCAAACTTTAGTAGGTGGCCGCACCCCTGACGCCGTCGACGATGTGCACTAAGGCGGAACACCGCTGCCGCGAGCACCCGAACGGATGCTTTCGGCGACGGGGTTCTCCTACAGTCACTTGGTCGGGGCTATGGGGCGTGGCTGTCTATTAAGTTTACCCGGCGAGTATCCGCGTACACTACGTGATTGCGTCGGACTTTTGATCGCATCAAAATTCCGTGGCAACCGATCAAGTGAGACTAAAGTGCTGTGTTTATAACATTCATATTAGTTATCTCATAACTACCTGTGGATTCCAAATATTGTATCACATTCCAGATAAATAGACAAAGTTAAACTTTCCGATCGAATCATCAAACACCCAAGATTCCCCCAATATATCTCAACACTTGAAATTAGTTTAAAAACATCCATCACGTGCCACAGTACCAATGGTCCAGCAGTAGAAGGGTCAAGCCAACACCTCACAAGTGGCACGCCGTACTGCCCCAAACCCTAAGGTTCAAAAGGCAGTTCAAGACGGTCACATAATCGAGTTAAGGTTTGTTGTCTTCTAGAGGGTCCACCGCGTTACTTGCACGACTTAGAACGTTCATAAACACGAGGAAAAATCCAACCTTTGAAAAAATTTCCGACAGGGGAAAAAGTGAGTTATTGATATCCGTTCGAACTTTTTAACAGTTTCTAAAAGTTATCCGGACAAAACACAAAGATGCAGTTAAAGTTCCCGATCGAATCATCGAATCCCCAATACAACCCAGAAAATTCAACAGTTGAATAAATATAAAAAATTCCCAGAAAATACAGCACTAAAAGATAAGAATTACTGTGCAAATTTCAAATGCAAAAGTGACTAACTAGCCGCGGAACCGCCGCACAAGCCATGCTTGTGCCGCGGTTCCACCGCGCTTTGGTGGAATCAGGCGCACGTGCTTCACAGTATTTCTTAAAATTCCCTGCTGAATTTTTTAGGTATTTTTAATATGGAAAAAATCACAGTTTTGAAAAATTTCCAGAAACTAGAGTATATCGGGTTTTCCGGGTTCGATCGGACTTTAAACTTCGCCTAGACTTCGCCTAAAGCTCTAGCTTGGCTCTGATACCACTGTAGGGTTTCTAGGCACACGCACAAGGGTCTACGAGGCATCAACCATGCCCGATTGTAATTTTAGCCGTGCCGAACAACCCGAATACGGATCTTTAAACTAGGGTTTCGGCGAAAACGAACATATTAAACGCTTTAACACTAAGTGAGAGGGATTACAACCTTTGTAGATCCGGTCCTTCACTTCTTAAGCTCCGTGTTGAGGTCCCTTCGCTGCGATCATCGTGTTCCCGACTCTCGAGAGGCTTCACGAAGAGAATGATGCAACCTTTGCTTCCGATCTTCGATACAAAGATGATCTACCTTGAAGTTTCGTTAACACAAGCTAACACTCATGAAATGATGTGAACACCCTCATCTAAATGGCAAGGATAGATGAGGATGATGAAGTAGGATTTTTACTCTCATTTATAATCTTTTTCTCACTCACTTTCATCACAAAAGAAAGCTTTTTCATGAAGAAGCTCAAGCAAGAAGAAGAAGAATGAAGATGATAACTTTTTTCCTTTTGTGATGAACAATGAATTATTGTAGTGGTTACAAATCTAACCAAGGGTTAAACATGAGAGAGTTAACCCTTGTAGAGAGTTAACTAGGGTTAATGGTTTGGATTGGGTTAACATAATATCTCACAAAAATATCAAGCAACCACAAAGTCAAAGCTTCATGAAGCTTCATGGAAGCTTCATGCAAAAGCTAACCCTAATCCAAACCCTAACCAAGTTTAAACCCTAAACCATAGTTAAATTTGTAACCCTAACATGTTACAATATTATATATCACATATACAATATATTTTGTAACAATAGAAAATAATACAATTAACATATATCGCATATATATCAAGGTATTATCCCGTGAGAAAATGAATCTTTTAGTGAGCTAATATTAGTTAATGTAATTTAATATATCATATATATTATTATACATTAAATTATCGAATCAACACTTAATCCGACAATCCGGCTATATCGCATATAACCGACTAATACGATGACCCGGCTATATCACATATACCCGGCCGATATCTCATATCGCGAGAATCCAATGCGGTATCATATACCGCATTATCCTCGGTCCCGCACATATCACATATGTGCTCCTACTCCATTTTGCCTGAGCCAAGAAACCTCTGTGTAGGACTCTAAAGAATCGTCAATACGCCGGCAGTAGGTGATGATCATATCAAACACCCACAAGCTGCAAGCGGTCAGCTAAACGTAACAGCTACCCAGGTATTGAGCGCTCAGAAGATCAACAAGAAAGCCTGTAACTTCTCCTGTGAATCCAAACAGTAACACTCCCGTACAGTCCGGTCTCGTCGTCTGATATGTTGCATATCTCGCCTAGGGGTGGTAAACGTCAGACCCCAGTAGCTCGATAAGTCGTGTCGATATGAGGTCTATAACAGTTCGAGAAACTACTGATAACACTTACCAGTAAATCTCAGCAACCCTGGCCAGGGATTTCCGGTTATAGCCAATCGAACACAGCACAACATCAACTCCCTATATCGGGAGAGATGAATCCCCACCTATCGCTCATTGCCTCCATGTGATTCGGGACTGTACCCAAAAGCCACCTTTTTGCATGCCCTCTTGGACGTTGAATGATGGAAATCAAAGCACGGTGGGAATCACACAAGACTCTATGACGATCTCGGGTCAACAGACTACTTTGTACCAGTGTCACCGGAGAACTGCCATCTGACGTGAGGTATAATACCATCTGGGAGTTCTCGGCGAGTCCGTCCAGTGTACCCAGTCTCCACTGAGCATCCGTACACCATCTTTGATGTCAAACACCGATGGATGTGGGATCATCCATCGCCCATCATATGGGTCAAGATGCGTATACGCTAGTCTTCTCTGGTATATCGATGCCCTGTCTCGATACACCCTCGACTAGGAACAGTTATAGGATGTACTCGTCGACTACCGTGGCCCCACTAGTATGATCTCATCATAGTCCCAATAGTCGAGTACATATCCTAAGGGCTTTATCAACATGTAATATAGAGACAATCAGAGTACATGTTAAGATAAAGTACAACCAGATAGCATACTATCATGTCGAGCAAGAAAGTCCTCCCTATATATGTCCTAGCATCCACTACAATATACATCGTATGTACAGTAATGGCCTCTAGGGCATACATATAACTCACAGGATTGAGATGAGTCGAAGAGATTCGATTGAGGCCGTGAGATTTGGCGACATGACAGAGTTCGTATTGGAGATGTGATATGATGGCAGGGATACCTGTCATGTGATGAGATATTGTGATATCGACTCAGATTTAGGTGGTTTCCATACCCCTCTCTTTTGACTTGACTGTGGGTTCATAGTTCGCATAGTAGGTGTTAGACTAGACCAGAGTCATACCTATTTCAAAACTAACGAATCGGGGATATTTTAAAGATAAGAAAAAAGGGTTTATACGGATATTTAACAAAGCGCATCTTTTCTTAAAACACCGTAGCCCTTATTTTACCAAAAGCCCTGATTCGTCTTATTTCAAAAGGCAAGGTTGCATGATATATCTATTGAGGCAGGTTCTCTACTGTTGCGTTGATTACTCGATTCCGCACTTTCATACTGTTTGCATTGCATCGCTTAAATTGTTGATATATTTCAGTCATGCTGCTAGGACACCAGCACCTTTATCGATGATGCGTATGTTCCACGTACACTGTTGCCGGCTCACACACTTCATCATCGATGATTGCCATGTCACTACACTGTAGTACTGTTGCATTCAGGATTTGACCCTTGCATGACATATTGATATTCTTACCTTTCTGCTATATGTCGCATACATGATGCTTTCTGATTATACGCATTGAGATAAGCTGTTTCCATGATATTTCTGGTTTTGGGAACCGTGGGTGTTTTCAAAGAGCATATGTAATTGTTTTGAAAACCCGGTTACCCTTGATATGATATTTCAGTGCGTCCACCATGTGTTTTCTCGGTGCTGAGAGCGACATGTGAAACCCGATTCGAGGAGGCGGATGAGGCCGATTGCGGGTACATGGTGGACCCAGTCTGGTTCCCCGGGGCAAGAAATGTTTTTCGTGGAGTAGACGATGAGCCTGGCAGGGTGGCGAGTACCTACCGGTGATTTTGTTGGACCTGGCGGTTATCCAGAGGATACCGACCAGAGTCGATAGATGGATTTAGGCGTACTGCCGGGGCCGAGGGCCGATACCGCAGACAGAGCCTGTGGGCCGATCCGGACTGACGGAGCCCGATATATGAGGATTTACGTGCCGATGCTGGGCACAGTTTTCATGATGTTTTCGAGTGCCGATGCTGGGCACTCCGGTTCCATGATTTTGACGTGTCGCGAGGGACACAGGTGGTTTATATCCTCATATTTCCATGCATATGCTGATGATATTTACATGCATGATGGTTATTGTCATTGGGTGACGAGTGGACGGGATCCACGTACATGCAGATTGTTTTCATTGATTGTACCTCACATTTATGATATGCTATTACCTGAGGCACTGGCATGAGCATTTGGCATTACACTCATGTATAGAGATTATATTGCCAGTTTAGCATGTTTCAGTCTTATTCATATTGAGGTTTATTTATCTGATCGTATTGACCTAGGATGGGTCATGCATTCGATATCTGCTTGTAGATATTTTCTATTCACGAGTTGGCAACTCACCCCCGTTGTGCCACAGCCCTTGCAGGTTTTTGCCGTACAGATTCCATAGCGGCATTTCTGGCACACTGCTTCCTTATGGGTGACTTGCGTTAGTAGGTGGGTTCTTTTGTATCAGAACCGCCATTGTTCATGTATTATTCATTGTATCTAGTAATTCCATCAAACCAAAACTTGTGTATTGTTTCAAACTTAGAAAACAGTGTTGTATTATTTCGACCTTAGAGTCGCGCTTGTAGTATTACGGTTTTCTGGCTGTTTTGAGTTTCTTTTTGGGTTTTGATCCTCGCCCTTTGGCGTTGTATATTATTATTGTTTGCGTGGTTGTGACCGTCGATTGACGAAGAGATAGCTCCCACTTGGGGATGCCTTTTATCATTCCTTATATATTATTCTTGTTGTACCCCGTTCGGGGCCAGTTTTTACAAAAGAAACTCTGCCGAAATTTTCAGGAAAGGTTACACATTTTAAAAATACACATTCGGTTTAGTTATTTAAAAACTTGATTTTCGAAACATGATTTCTTTACTTTACAAAACAAGTTTTCCTTATTTACTCTTTAAATGGTTTTAGATTGCTGGGCTTTTGGCTTACTTGGATCAGATGGGGTCCTATAGACTTCATATGGTTCAAGGGCCAGTCACGTGCTCTTTCGGGTCATGACAAAGTTGGTATCAGAGCGCTAGGTTGACCTTGGTTCGAGTCTGAGTTTGACTATGTGGAGCCTAGGGCGTTATTTATATACGGAACTTAGGCTTGACCTTACGGAACTTAGACTTAGTCGAGGGGGTATTAAACACGAACTTTCGTCGTGTAGGATGACCCTTGGTTGATGGAATAGGTGACTAAAGTAGAGTGACGTACCGTGGGTATGTTCCGCGGCATACTTATGACACGCCACTCCGCTTAAGAAACCTTAGGTTGTATATTTCCTTGCACCGTATTATATTCCTTCCTTTGATCTATCTTCATCGATTCTGGTTGTGGTTTTGCTGCCGCGATTGCACGGGCAAAGTGAGCTACGGCTCGAGTTGCGTCAGCATGAGCTCGTCGGGGACGAGGGCTGACCGGGGTGTGATTCCAGAGACATACGGTTGCATAGAGGCTTCATATTTTGTGTTTCCGCACTATGAGCGTTTGACAGATCGCTGTTGCGAGATTTCCCGGGTGTGCTGATCGGCACCAGAGGATTGAGCCACTGATAGAGGCCAGCCAGGATGTGATGACTGTTGATATATCGCTTATTCAGGATGATTGAGGCGCTGTTCAGCGTACGGACGAATGAGCCAGTTGTTGCTGCGAATGATGAGGTATCGCCCAGATGATTGGAGCTACTGCAGCATGAGCATATTCTTAGAGATATGATAGTGAGTCGCTAGTGTCACGACCCGCAGGGTACGGAACGTGACTGGCACTTAAGTTTACGAAACGTCTCAAGACGTCAGTAAAATAAGTAAGCCAAAGCCCAGAAAACCAAAACCACAAAGCAGAAGAGTGAAGAAAACCCAATCAATTGAAAGCGAGTTTATCAAATAAGTCATATAAAACCCTTTTTAAAAACAATATCAATTTTTCCGAAAATTTCGGCAGAGTCTCCTTTGTAAATACTGGCCCCCAAAATGGGTACAACAAGAATATAAATGAATCCAACAAATATGGCATCCCCAAGCGGGAGCTAGCTCTTCGCCACAGGGCGGTCACAAATCCCACGCAATGTAAAGCAACAACATGCGAAATAATCATAATGAAGCATAAGAAAAACAGCATGTCGACTCAAGTGAGCTCGACCCCAAAATACAGCATAAAAGTCCACAAACCTCACAGTCTCATCTCTAGGTCAATATACAACAATACTGGTAGATACAGTAGATGGAGTACTCTAGATACAAAGAATATACAAGGTGGTGCAAAAATAATAATATAACCCACCTAAGAGCAAAACCTCGAGTCCAGGCAAAAGAAGCAAGTGCGCCCGCCGCTACTGTACTGACGGAGCGGACCTGCAAAAGGCTGTGGCACAACGGGGGTGAGTTGCCAACTCGTGAGTAATAAATAACATCTACACAGGCTATCGTATGCATCCACACAAGCATCCTAGCATCTAAATACTGGTAAAGCAGGACATAATGGCAAGTATGTATGCAATATGAATATACTAGAAGGTATGAATGCAATGCGAGTCAACTCGTGATCTGAATGGGTAAGTATAAGAAATCATGTTTTTCCCTTTAAGAATCTCTTTTGAAATACCAGCACAATACCAATAGAATCAACAAGAACCTGTGTCCAGCAACGACACCTCAAAACTATCACAAATCTCATATATCCATGTCATAGTATCTCTGGCCTCAGCCATCCGGCTGACCCAGCTCAATATCAAAATCTCATCATCTCGCGGCCACGGTCGGTATCCCCTGGATATCCGCCGTGCCAAACAGTCACCGGTAGGTAGTCCGTCCCCTGCCAGGCTCAACGTCAACACCACATTCATCTTGCCCCGGGGTACCATACCGGGCCTACCAAGTACCCGTGACGGTTCCTCCACTCCTCGACACGGATCTCGAAAACCACAGCAAACTCATGGTGGACGACACTTTACATCACTAGAAAACCGCAATTACATATTTTAAAAACATAATAAGTTTAGAAATTTTGCGGCTTTCCCCCGAAATCCAGAAATATCATAAAATCTCAAGAAATCCTCATAAGTGCATATATCAATGGTGATGAATGGATATGATATCAATAATTAAGCTACGATGTATGATTAATAGACTAGGCATGAACAAATAATATGATGAGGTACATGCACATGAATGGCAATCCTACGATTTCATTTTAAGGAATTAAAGGCAATAGCACAGGTTTAAGCATCAATTAGTAAAATGTTTCAAATTATAGGTTATCTAGTGTGGTGGCATGGCAATTACCAGGGCATGTGTGTAAGCATGAATAGTGCTCGTGCTGCATATAAAAACCCTGGCAATGGTGCAGGTGTCCTATAAAATGGGTTCACATATGTATGTCAATATAAGGCATGGATGCAGCAAATAATCATATAAGTATTACACCCCTAATTACTAACATCACTAAGAATATTTTAAGTTACTAAAACTATCGGGCGGCTTGCGCCATCCAACGATAGTCCCCCGTAGATGTTACATCTACTCACCGGAATCCCTAGCTAGCTGTGTCCAATCACCGCTTTCCCCTTTCGTGCCGCGTCTGACGTCTCCGCGACCGAACCTGGAATTTACATTAATACAAACATAAGGTTACAAATAAAGAACGACGCAATTCCCTAACTAAAATACCAACGTTCACTAGCGAGGTACAACGTGCACGAGGTGCGCGGAACACACGTGAAAATCGCAAAAACTGCAAAAATCGCCGATTTGGTTGCCCGGCAAAACTAAAACCCGACTACTCAAAAATTCGCACTCACGCATCCTAAATGTCATAGGATAAGCCAATACAATCATCAAGATATCAAAACTAATTTATCACATACTTTTATCACAAAACTAGTAAGCACAAACATTCTAAAAAAACGATGCAACATCGCCGTTATGCGATAAAGTGCTCACAATCCAACACAACATCCAACTAACCCACTAGATAGCCATTACATTAGTTTTAAACCATTAGCAATGCTTAAAAACCTAATTTCCATAAACAAAACCTTTCTTGATTTTCATCATTAGCAATTTCAATCCAAAACTAAACATGACAATACCAAATTAGCACTAATTTGAATCCCACACAAATAAAGTAACCTCATTAACTTAGATTAGCAAACAACTAGATAGCAAAATAGATTTAATTAACTAAATAATGGTTTCTAAAAACCCTAGTTTAATTTCAACCATGAACTTTTTTTAAAAAATCCAGAATGAAACTAACACTAAATTTAACACTAAACAAATTCCAAGGTTCTAGTTTAGCACACTTAAGCTATAATTTAACCATTTGATTAGAAATTATACCTCAAAAGATCAATCCTAAGATTGCCCAAGCCTCCCAAGACACCTCCTTTCATCTCGATTTGAACCAAATTAGGTTGGAGAAGAGATGGAATATGGTTTTGCTTTGAAATTGTGAAGAAATTTGTTGATTTTGTTGATTTTTGAGATGAATTTGTGAACAAAAGAGAGAGGAAAAATGAAAGGGGGAGCTGCTGGTTTCTGGCCAGAAATGAGGGAGAGGGGAGTGGTGTGGGGTGTGGGAAAAGTCTAGGTCAACTCCTACCAACCCACAAAAGACCATACCTAATTAACAATTCAAAAACCTTAAAAAAACCCTCATTTCCACACAATATACAAAGTCAAAGGAGCATGGAATTTTTTTTCCCATGAGCTTCTGGAAATGGCCGGCCTAGAGGTGAGGAATGAGTGAGAGAGAGTGCACAAAAAATTTTTATGCAAAAAGACCCCCTACAAGTCCAAAATTGCAAGTTTAAGCTTAAATTCAATAAATTTCGTTTTCTATAATAAAAATTAGTTAAAAATCCAAATAAAATACTAAAAATTTATGTTACAACTAGATTTTAATTAACATAATTTTAAAGATTAAAATTAGCCCAAAATTTTTTTTATTTATCGCTAATTTAATGTATTTTCTTACCGGCTTAAAATAATATTAAAAAATTGAAAAATTAGGGAAAATTTTTAAACGACCAGAATTTCATAAGTAACTCATTAGCTAATAAAAACAAGCAATTACCTATCCATTTGAGGTATAATTAGTCCTAAACTGCAAAATAACAAAAAAGACGGTTTTCGGAAAAATACCGAATTTTCACCGATTTTCAGGAAAACACCAAAACGACTTTTCAAGGCGTTACAGCTAGTCACCGAGGATTAATGACTAGGACCTGTGGTTCGTTCTCTTACCCCGATGCGAGGTCATCAGGTAGATTGATTCCAGCTAGAGACGACTTCACGCAGGTTCGTTGAGAGTCGATTGAGACGATCGAATGTCAGGAACCTATTTTCCAAGTTTAAAGTATTCGGAAAGACATGCAAGCGATTCTATGGACCCTCTAGAAGAATGAAACCCTAACTCGACTTAATTACCGTGTGAAAGCCTTTGAACCTTAGGGTTTGCGGCAGTTCCTCGGCGCCATTAGTGAGGCTTGGGTTTGCCCTTCTACGGCTGGACCACCGATGCTGTGGTATGTACTCGATACTATTAAATTGTACCCGAGATGTTGAGCTCTTGGGGGATTGTGAGGTTCTGACGAGTCGATCGGATGGTTCGACATCTTTCGGATATCATGTGATGGGACACTGCTTGGGAGACTCCAGATACGAGCATAGCCGTCGGAGCGCAGTCTGTGTAGCCACGATGAGATGAGTCTGAATCAGTCGATATTGGAGCAAGGTGGAGTAAAGAGTTCGCACGAGATTTCGACGAGATGACGTTTCCCTCCGTTGACATCAGAGATGCGATATGCACGCTGAGGACGTGTTCGGCTAGATATCTTCTACTGAGTGATGAAGATACTGAGTTCGTGATTTCGAGTCCGTGTTAGAGACTTCGGGTGGACCGTAGCCGAGGACATTGCAGTGCGCAGATAGAGACGCGACGTCGAATGGTCGATGATACAGACAAGCGGGACAAGAAGTTCGTGCGAGATGCATATGAGCTGTTACTACACCCCGTTAAGATTAAAGTACGGATATGCATACAGAGGCGCAGGGATGCGACCAGCTTCCGAGGAGATGTTGTACTAAGCAGATGTTCAGAAAGCGAGGAAAGATTACGCCAGAGCACCAGCCTTCTTACAGTTTGGCTTAGGCAAGATCAGAAGAGACCTTGAGTAGGATTCCTTCCAGTACACTGCTGCAATAAGAGTTGCACCCAGGAGTAGATGCGTGATGTGCATTCAGAGGATCCAAGGTCGGCGCCAGAGATGTGCTGCTTTACGAGCGGTCGTGAGGATTGACCGAGTGATGACCTGAAAAGTACCAGAACGGAATCGTTCCTGTCAGCACACCTGACCGGGCCGATGAGCCGATGGATGCGAGATTGGTAATCTACAGGAAAGATCAGGAACCAGAGGCAGAGGACGCCAGCCGCGAGCAAGAGGCAAGTAGATATCTTGCGCCGCTAGCATCGGAAGTACTGGTACCTTCTCAACCCTGAAGAAGGATATACCGACGACGGTATTTATGATTTTTGATTTTGTGATTTGATTATCACGTATCCGTTGCTTTGGATTTCGGTATTTTGGGTGATCTATTCGCATGATTTAGTCTTGATGACTGGGTTTCATGATATTTGATTTTGTGCACCATGGTTGCACTTACTGGGTATTTATACCTTGCACATAGTTATTACTCTGGAGGTGTTGATTGCGATTTCATGCCTATTTTATGCCAGTGATTTGATTTACGCTTCCAGCATAGTTTCATGTACTTTTAGTGTTTTGATTTTTGCACGCTGATGCACGCGGTTGTGAGTTTTCCATCGCGGTACACCTGATTTGATTAAGCCGCGTTGTATATTGTTTTGTGCCTTGGCTGCACCTGCTTATGACTTTATGGATTTCATACGGTTGATTTGATGTTGTGCATATGTTACGCACACGATTTGATTTTTGCACTCAGTATAGCTTATATGTGCTTGTAGTGCATTGATATGTGTTTTGTGCACGCAGCTGCACACGTTTATGATTTTCTTTATATCTGGGTACACTTAGTGTTGCTGCTTACGCATTTGAGTTATTGCTGGTATTTGTGCATGGGATGCACCGGTTCTATACTTCGTGCATTTGTCGCACCAGTTTTGTGTTTCTTGCGTTTATCGCATCAGATTTATATTTCGTGCCTTTGTTGCACCGGATTTATATTTTGTGCATTACGATTGCACCTGACTTCGATTTGATGCCTTTCGGTATGTCGATTTTGATTGTGATATTGATGTGGATTCTTGCACTCCGTGCTTTTTACTGGACTTACGCATATTCGGCGTTGCTATTGGATTTTTGTGATTCCGTGCATATTGAGTACGCAGGGTTTAGATTTTCATTCGTGCACGACGGATGCACCGATTTGGATTTTCGCGCATGTTGGGCGCATGTTTTGAGATACGATTTTGGTGCACACCAGATGCACTAAATCGAGATTCTTCGTGCATGTCAGATGCACATGTTTGGGCTGTCAGGCACACACGTTGCCTATGACAGATGCTTCGTGCACATCCGTTGCACCTAGGTGTTGTTTTGTGCACCTGTATGGCACATATATGGATTTTGATTTCCGTGCGCACCAGACGCACAGGGTGGTGTTATGTGCATTTTTGGGATTTATTCCTTTGGAGCAGTACATTTTTATGATATTGGATCCTTGTTTTCATACTGAGCAGGACTAGTCAGAGGACAGTGCCTAGATATATTTTGCATGCATTGATAGTTCGAAGGGATTTCCAAAGAGCGAGCTATAGTCTCGGTATATATATACCTACGTGTCCGATATGACACGGAACGTTTTAAAAACAGGAAACCCTTCTAAATTGTTTTCAAAAACGGCGGAACGTACCTATTAAACGAAGGATATATATATATACGTATATAGTTATTTTCTTGTGAAAAACGTCCGCCACTGTGCAGTGTTACGCGCATCGCACGGCGACTTAAAAAGATTTGGCATGCATCTACATCAGCTATTCACATGTATAGATTGGATGTCTACATGTATAGTTCTGATTTATATCATATTGATTTTGTATTGGATTTGACATTTGTGTCTTTACCATGACTCCGATGATTGCGGATGCTTGATGGAGTATTGCTTTTGAGTTATCTGCTCAGTACTCATGCGTATGCATTGCGCTATGATGTTTTATGTATTGCTGATTTCGGAGCCCCGATGACTTGGAATTTGTATTGAAATATTTTAGTATTTGGGGGTTTAAATTTAAATTCGGGGACCGAATTTCTTTAAGGGGGGTAGATTGTAACGTCTTCAAAATAATAAAATATGATTTTTGGGAAATTTTATAATTTAATATTATTTTAATGAATATTTTAATATTCTGGTATAATTAAATACAAATAAATGGGGAAAAATTACGGAAAATTGTAAAATAAGGTATTTTATGGAATTATGCCATTTTGAAGTTTTTAAGATTAGTTATATGCTAATTTAGTGTTAATCGCGATTAAAAATCGCTAATTGGATTTTTAGCATTTTTGTGCAAAAATGTGCACATATCATTTTCCACACTTGTTACACTTGTGTTACATTCTTTTGCCATGGTTTTTCTTTTGGGTTCACTATTCAAGTGAGAAGAGTTTAGTGAGGAAAAGAAAAAAAAAAGTAAGTGATGATGAGAGAAAGAGAGTAGGTGGCTTTTGGACATTTGACTCTTTCCTCCATCATTTTCCCTTCTCATTTTCTCTCCCATCTCCCTTGTTGCTGCTGCTGCCCTCTCCCCCTCTCTCACCCTCTTCACTAAAACCCTAGATCCACCATGAAATCCAAGCCAAAACCCCATTCCCACTTCACAAAACTTACTCCCAAGCTCACTAGCTACACATTGAACCTAGCAAGATTGGATTTGGAGGACTTTGAGCAACTCAAGAATTTTCTTGAGTTGCCAAAGGAGGTAATTTCTGCACCTATTAGAGTAGTATTTCAATTCCTTGTGTATCTATTCTAGTTTCATATTGATATTGTGTTGTTTGTGGACTTTGGAGAATTCAAGTTAGGGTTTAAGGTAAAACTGAAATAAAAGATGAAATTGAGGATTGTGGTGACCTTAGAATCCCTTGTGTGATGCTAATTTGGACCCGAACCTGAACTTGAAACCAGAATACGGAATTACGGAATCGATATCGGGGAAAACGGTAAATCTGGAAGTGTTTTGTGGAATCTGCTATCACCCCGAGACCCCAAAAATAAAACTGAGTTGACAGTGAGATGTGCAGGCACTATTGAACCACCACACCAAACCCTAGCTCCCCACTCCATTTCCTGGCCGCCAATTCTCCCATTCTGGCCGCAATTTGCGGCCAGAGCAGGGTGGATCTGCCTCGTTTTGCGTGCATGCCCCCATTTCCTCTAGTTTTGACCCTGGGTATGTCTAGTTTTGACTGATTCCATCTAGGGTGAAATCTGGGTTGATTTTCCTATGTTAGTGTATGATTTACGACTTGATTTATCATGGATTTTGGTATTTTGTGATTCATTCCTGTCGGGTGGCGTTTGGACGTCAACGACAGGTGGATATTGATCGTGTTTACATGCGAGTCGATAGGTTTTTACCTATGCGGGTAGCGTGTGCTATTTTGGTTTCCAATGTGATTTTCATGTGCTTTAGCGTTGTGATATACTTGTAGGTACCCTACGAGATGTTGAGGCAAAGAAGATGAAGATGGCGACATCGGCACCGACACATGAGAAGCAAGGTGAGTAGATTATATCTACGGGGAGAAATCGGGTGGATGGCGTATAGCACCCCCGCAGTCCGTGGTGATGTATACAAATACATATACACACACATATTTATTATGTGTTGTTTAGGGTTATTGATGGTAATAATGGATTATTGGTGATAAGGATGTATTGGTTGAGTAGTGCGAAACCCTAGAGTAGTGGTTGCACCCACACTCACACATACACACATACTTGCATACATTCTTTCATATATCTGTGCGCATATGGTGGTGGGTATATCTACACATGGGTATGGGACTATGTGTTTATATACGGGTTTTTGAGGATGATACGTGGGATTGAGATGAGTCGATGAGATTCGATTGAGGCCGTGAGATTTGGCGACATGACAGAGTTCGTATTGGAGATGTGATATGATGGTAGTGATACCTGTCATGTGATGAGATATTGTGATATCGACTCAGATTTAGGTGGTTTCCATACCCCTCTCTTTTGACTTGACTGTGGGTTCGTAGTTCGCATAGTAGGCGTTAGACTAGACCCGAGTCATACCTATTTCAAAACTAACGAATCGGGGATATTTTAAAGTTAAGCAAAAAGGGTTTATACGGATATTTAAAAAGGCGCATCTTTTCTTAAAACACCGTAGCCCTTATTTTAACAAAAGCCCTGATTCGTCTTATTTCAAAAGGCAAGGTTGCATGATATATCTATTGAGGCAGGTTCTCTACTGTTGCGTTGATTACTCGATTCCGCACTTTCATGCTGTTTGCATTGCATCGCTTAAATTGTTGATATATTTCAGTCATGCTGCTAGGACACCAGCACCTTTATCGATGATGCGTATGTTCCACGTACACTGTTGCCGGCTCACACACTTCATCATCGATGATTGCCATGTCACTACACTGTAGTACTGTTGCATTCAGGATTTGACCCTTGCATGACATATTGATATTCTTACCTTTCTGCTATATGTCGCATACATGCTGTTTTCTGATTATACGCATTGAGATATGCTGTTTCCATGATATTTCTGGTTTTGGGAACCGTGGGTGTTTTCAAAGAGGATATGTAATTGTTTTGAAAACCCGGTTATCCTTGATATGATATTTCAGTGCGTCCACCATGTGTTTTCTCGGTGCTGAGAGCGACATGTGAAACCCGATTCGAGGAGGCGGATGAGGCCGATTGCGGGTACATGGTGGACCCGGTATGGTTCCCCGGGGCAAGAAATGTTTTTCGTGGAGTAGACGATGAGCCTGGCAAGGTGGCGAGTACCTACCGGTGATTTTGTTGGACCTGGCGGTTATCCGGAGGATACCGACCAGAGTCGATAGATGGATTTAGGCGTACTGCCGGGGCCGAGGGCCGATACCGCAGACCGAGCCTGTGGGCCGATCCGGATTGACGGAGCCCGATATATGAGGATTTACGTGCCGATGCTGGGCACAGTTTTCATGATGTTTTCGAGTGCCGATGCTGGGCACTCCGGTTCCTTGATTTTGACGTGTCGCGAGGGACACAGGTGGTTTATATCCTCATATTTCCATGCATATGCTGATGATATTTACATGCATGATGGTTATTGTCATTGGGTGACGAGTGGACGGGATCCACGTACATGCAGATTGTTTTCATTGATTTTACCTCACATTTATGATATGTTATTACCTGAGGCACTGGCACGAGCATTTGGCATTACACTCATGTATAGAGATTATATTGCCAGTTTAGCATGTTTCAGTCTTATTCATATTGAGGTTTATTTATCTGATCGTATTGACCTAGGATGGGTCATGCATTCGATCTCTGCTTGTAGATATTTTCTATTCACGAGTTGGCAACTCACCCCCGTTGTGCCACAGTCCTTGCAGGTTTTTGCCGTACAGATTCCATAGCGGCATTTCTGGCACACTGCTTGCTTATGGGTGACTTGCGTTGGTAGGTGGGTTCTTTTGTATCAGAACCGCCATTGTTCATGTATTATTCATTGTATCTAGTAATTCCATCAAACCAAAACTTGTGTATTGTTTCAGACTTAGAAAACAGTGTTGTATTATTTCGACCTTAGAGTCGCGCTTGTAGTATTACGGTTTTCTGGCTGTTTTGAGTTTCTTTTTGGGTTTTGATCCTCGCCCTTTGGCGTTGTATATTATTATTGCTTGCGTGGTTGTGACCGTCGATTGACGAAGAGCTAGCTCCCGCTTGGGGATGCCTTTTATCATTCCTTATATATTATTCTTGTTGTACCCCGTTCGGGGCCAGTTTTTACAAAAGAAACTCTGCCGAAATTTTCAGGAAAAGTTACACATTTTAAAAATACACATTCGGCTTAGTTATTTAAAAACTTGATTTTCGAAACGTGATTTCTTTACTTTTCAAAACCAGTTTTCCTTATTTACTCTTTAAATGGTTTTAGATTGCTGGGCTTTTGGCTTACTTGGATCAGATGGGGTCCTATAGACTTCATATGGTTCAAGGGCCAGTCACGTGCTCTTTCGGGTCGTGACAATATCATATATATTAAATGAATAATAAATAATCATATATCATCATGTTTCATTAATACACTAAGTGATTCATCACATGAGTCATATAAATCATAATTGATTCATTAACTCCATGAATGAATCACACCATGACTCACTTATCCAATTAATGCAAATGCCACCTTAACCCCCAAGTCACCATGCTTCAAGAAGCTTCCCGACAAATTACGGGAACGCCCCTCCTATCCGTAAAAACACGGAAAAACTTTAGACTGTATAAATCCAATAATCCGATACTAGAATCTGGCTTAAACCAAAGCCGACTAGTAAAAACTGTCCGAACATCGTACGTGCGTAAAAACACGTATGCGTCCGAACCCTGTCGTAAAACCATACGACCTCTATATCGTTTCGGCCGAAGCAGGGAAACCCTCTGTGTGGGACTCTAAAGACTCGACACTATGCTGGCAGTGGGTTTAACCACAGACCGCAAGCGGCACTAGCTGTACATAACGGTCCCCAGGTAGATGTCGATAAAAAGGCCGATGAGGAAACCCATCCGAATTCCTGCTGAGCCTGCTGTGACAATCTCCGTACAGTCTGGTCTGTTCGTCTAAGACTATCGCATATCGGGCCTAGGGGGCGGCAAGCGTCAGTCCCCTAAAAGCGGTATAAGTCGTGTCGGAGCATAGCCCATTACACCTTGAGAAACTACTGGAAAACCTACCAGTAAATCTCGCTTGCCCTAGCCAGGGACTTTGCATAATGGCTCTCTGACACAGCGCGATATCAACTCCCAATACCGGGAGAGACGAATCCTGTCTAACCGCCACTGCCTCCAAGTGCTCGGGACTGCACCCAACTGCTACCTGTTTGCACGACTCTTTTGATCCGTGGTAGGGTAGCAATCTAAGAACAGTGGGACACACTCGAGGCGAAGTAACAGTGTCAAGTCTGTGGACTATGCTGTACTCATGTAACCTGGGAACTGTTAACTGACGACTGGTATAAAACCAACCAACAGTTCCCTGTGAGTCCTGTCCGGTGTACCCGTAACCTAACGAGAACCTGTATACCTTCTCCAGTACGACGTACTGACGGCTGTGGGACAGACCATCTCCCCAACTGGGATGAGTAGCATACACACTAGTCTACTCTGGAGTATCGATGCCCTGTCTCGATAATCCTATGACTAGGGACCTGAATAAGGATGTGCTTGTAAACTACCCAGCCCCCACTAGTGTGACTGCCATCACAACGCTGGTAGTCAATCAAGATCCTAAGAGCTCTATCAATACGTATACTTACATATTAAGATAGAAAAACCAAGTAGCATACTACTATGTTTAGAAAGACTGTTATATATATGTGAATATCCCAAGCTTCCATTAAGTAATGTACAAACTAGTACGATACAGTAATGGACTTCTAGGGCATAAACACTAACAAACAGATCCCAGGTGACATGAGTACAGCTTAGTCCGCTGACTTGACACTGTCACTTCGCCTCGAGTGTGTTCCCACTGTTCTTAGATTACTACCCTACCACGGCTCTACTGAGTCGTGCAAAAAGGTAGTAGTTGGGTGCATTCCCGAAGCACTTGGAGGCAGTGACGGTTAGACAAGATTCGTCTCCCCCAGTATTGGGGGTTGATATCGCGCTGTGTCTAGGAGAGCCATTACACAAAGTCCTTGGCCAGGGCAAGCGAGATATACTGGTAGGTTTCCAGTGTTATCTCAGGGTGTTCTGGTCTACACGCCCACACGACTTGTACCGCTATTAGGGGACTGACGTTTACTGCCCCCTAGGCCCGCCATGCGATATTCTCAGACGAACAGTCCGGACTGTACGGAGATTGTCACATACAGGCTCAGTAGGAGTTCGGATGGGTTCACCTCATCAGTCTTCTTATCGGCATCTACCTGGGGACCGTTACGTACAGCTAGTGCCGCTTGTGGACTGTGGTTAAACCCACTGCCAGCGTTGTGTCGAGTCTTTAGAGTCCCACACAGAGGGTTTTTCGCCTTTGGGCAAAACAGAGTAGAGGTCGCATGGTTTTGCGACGGGGTTCGTTCACATCCGCGCACTTGTGCACGTTTGGTGTCCGGAAAGTTATTATAGTGGGCTTTGGTTTAAGCCAGATCCTAGTATATGTTTTGGGGTTAGTTTTATCTCATTGTATTCGTGTTCCTCAGATCACGGATACGGGTGTGTATGCACAGTTGACTGAGGCAGAGGCAAAGGATTCTCATTAGGGTTATGGTACGGGTGTGTATGCACAGTTGACTGTTGTCTTTTTCCAAACCCTAATGAGAATAGGAAATATGATTAATAATATTAGTTAACAATTATTGTGCCATGGTTGAGTTGAATTCTTGACTTTTGTTGACTTGTTGACTTAGTTGACCGGTTGACCAAAGTGGACTTGTTGACCATCATCATTTGTTTTCAAAGATGCTTCTTATTCTTTGCAAAAGCATTTAATGAATGAAATGATAATGGTCATTCATCAACTCACCATCACAAATTGTTAATTATTATTATTATTATTATCATTTTTCTAAATTATGAGAGCATGGTTGTAAAATTGGATCATTCTCACTTGCATCTTCTCCCTCATCCATTGCTCTCCTTCTTCCTCTAGCTCAAGGAAAATCCTTTTCATGAGTTGAGAACCATTTTCCTTTGAGATAAAACACAAAGACTACTCTTTACTCTTTCTAGGGTTCTAGGTTTAGCAAACCAAGCAACTTAGTTACCTTTAGGTTGAGGTAGGAGCTCAAGTTCGAACCCTCGGGTGGATCTATCTTCGACAAAGAGGAGACGACGAGGAGGAGCCGTACAAACTATTACAAGGAGCAAGTAAGGAGGAGAACAAGAAGAAGAGAAGGAGTCAAGACCTAGGTATAACCATTCTACATAGTAGTTAGAACTTGTAGTTTTTGTGTTAGTTTTTGTTTAGCCAAGATCCTTAATGAACGGTCCATGTTACTTATCGAGGAAAATTTTGATTTTTACCTATTCCGCCTCCACGAAAGATCCGGGGTGGGTAACGTGGACCTAACAGTGGTATCAGAGCCTAGATAAACACAAACTGGCATGTTAGCAAAGTATCTAGAATTTCGATCGGAGAAAAAAACCGCAAAACACGTACAAAATTGAACTTTCTGCCGATTTTCAAATTTGTTCAAAAAATATTTTAACATACACTAAAAATCGGCTCAGGGTTTTTCAAGAACACCCAAGAAAAACGATCCAGCGAGTCGACCAACTCACCGCGGATCCGCGGCCGAGTTGACTCGGCCGTGGGTCGTTTCTCCTGCAGTGTTCTTATATTGATGTTTTGGGATTTTTAGGATGGTTTGTTTCTGCCCAGATTTTCCAGTGAACAAATTTGTTTTTGGGGTGGTTACAAATCTGTATTTTGATCGAACTTCTCTAGACTTTGGCTAATGGGTTATATCTGTGATGTGATATATGTATTGAACGTCTGCTAATCGCTATACGTCGATTAGTGGGGGTTATACATATGTGTGATCTGTAATGTTGATGGTTTGTGTATATGGATTCGTTGGATTGTCGCGGATGAATAGCCGGGGGGTTGTGAGATGAGAGTTTTATTTATCTTTCAATTCATGTAATATGTAAATTGATGTAATATTATTTGTATGGCCGCACATCCGGGATGAGGTTGAAGCCGCCATTGTATATTATTTCTTTTACTATTTTTGCTCCTAGGATAGACCCAAGGTGGGGTGCACAAACTACCGGGTACCTCGAAGTGCCGAGTGGCCTACTCACGTTGTTGAGGGAGGTTACTTCGCTTCGGGTACTTGGCGGGTAGTTTGCCGCACCCGTAGGGGTCTATGGTGGGATTTTGTCTATTCATCGCGACCGTGTAATCCGTCTTTCGTTGCAGGCTCGAACGAAACGCGGATTCCTAGTATATCCAATGTGTTCATCTGTGATCTGGAATGGCTATCATTGCATCTGACGAATGTGTATATATCTATATGATATCTATTTAGGCGTTGCTTATGTTTTGCATCCGCGCTAGTCCAGCCCCCGTTCTGTCGTTAGTTATGTAACCTAACGGGTGATGACGGGACCCCGTGGCGAATGCGGATGGCATAAGCGTACGTCATATTTTCGTTGTTTTCTGCAATGGTAGGATTAATTGTTGGGACGCATTAAATTAATGCAAGAAAACAAACCTAAAAGACGTTGTTGGAACAATTTTCAAAAAGCTGTTATTGCAAGGACGTTCTCTTTTGTTTTGCATAGAGGTATTCGGTTATGAATGCCCAGCACCTCAGTCGACGAGGCAAGGGCCGAGATCCCTTCATCGAGAGTGACCCCTTGGACAAAAAGTTTGCGTCAGGGTAATAACTTCACTATAGTCGATTATTCTTGCTTTGCATCGAGGTATTCAGTTTGGAATATCCTGCACCTCATTCGACGAGGAAAGAGCCGAGATCCCTTCACAGGGAGTGACCTCTTTAGCAAAAGTTTTCGCCACTACATTTTCAAAAAGGTTATCAGGTTCCTTCAACGATATCAAGTTCATTACGTTAACGGGTTTTTCGCCAAAAATACAGCCGTAGCCCTCCGTCATTTCGGATTGGTATTATTTAGTATTCGTGCTGCGTTTGTTGACCTAGTCAAGGCGTAGTGGACGGTAGCTAGATGATATTTTTCTGGTCATTGCAAATGGGATTGGTTAGGACAGTCGTGCGACCTTGTTGACATAGTCAAGGGCACGTACAGGTGGGTCTAATGCAATCAGGATAATGATGGGTAGAACTTGACTAACGGTTTATGGTTTGTTGACCTAGTCAAGGTCATAAACCGTTAGGGGCAAAAACCACATCGGGGGTTTCTAAAGAAACTGAAACTTGCAGATTTAGCTTACCTTCTGGAGTGTGGTGACTAGAGTGGATTCCATCTAGGTCATCACACAATGATAGTTGGATCCCGATCCCACTGATGAGTTAGATTACTTTCGGGAGATTATTTCACTTAACAATCAATGCTATAAACCAAGTAGGTGTCTAGAACGTTGTTAGCGGGGCTACGCCTCCAGGGAAAAGAGGTTATTTAATTAAGGAACTTCGCGAAAGTGTTGGAAAACCTCCCTCGAAGTACCAACACCAGCCTGGCTGAAAGGTTAAGCAAGTATTGTGACGTGCGATTAATCCTGACTAATTCTTCTTTTAGGGTTTGAAGAAGAATTTGAGGAAACGGTGGGAGCCATCCTGGTTAGATAAATTAATAAACCAATCTAATCTTGCAAGAGCGCACGCTGAGTGTTTCTTTTCTCTCTCTCCAGGTAGCAACCATTTCACGCCCTAATCAAGATTATAAAATGTATCGCTTGACCGATCCGAATTCTTATTCGGGGCAGGGGAACGTTGGTTCGGCTCTAACTTACGACAACAGTCATAAGTATGGGCAAGAGAAAGAGGATTGTATGGATTCCAAGGATACCCAGTTGAAGAAGAAGCATGGTTTTGCATCTACTTCAGGTGTTCTTGTAATTGAGAACTGCTTTACGGTCAGCCCTACCTCCTGGGTACCTGATACCGGATCAGGATCTCATATCTGTAATTTATTGCGGGGACTGAGAAAAAGTAGGAAAATTGTACCTGGTGATATGTCGCTCAGAGTAGCGAACGGAGCACAAGTTAATGCTGCAGCCGTCGGTGAATATCACCTAGTGTTGCCAAATGGCAATACTATGATTTTGAACGATTGCTACTATGTACCTTCCATGGTTTGCAACATCATATCAGTTTCTTTACTCGATAAAGATGGATATAACTTTGTTCTTGATAGAAATACCATGAACATCTACCTTCATAAGGTACTGGTTGCAGAAGGTACACTGTGTAATGGTATCTACGTTCTAAATCAGAAAACAGTTCTCAATGTACAAAACACATGCAAAAGGAAGAGTTCAGATACGAACGAATCCTACTTGTGGCATTGTATACTTGGTCATATCGGAGAGAAAAGACTAAGTAAGTTGCATAAAGATGTACTCTTGAATACGTTCGAGTTTTCATCTTATGAAACTTGTCAGTCTTGTCTCAAAGGGAAAATGACCAAATCTCCGTTCACCGGACATGGAGAAAGAGCAACAGAGCTCTTGGGACTCATACATAGTGATGTATGTGGTCCGATGTCTATACATTCAAGGGGTGGGTTCTCGTACTTCATCACATTCACTAACGATCTCTCTAGATTCGGATATGTGTATCTTATGAAACACAAATCTGAAGCTTTTGAGAAATTCAAGGAATTCAGAAACGAAGTAGAGAACCAGACTAGCAAAAGTATCAAGATCCTCCGGTCAGATAGAGGAGGGGAGTACTTAAACACGGAATTCCTAGATTACTTAAAAGAGAATGGTATTCTCTCTCAGCTTACTCCCCCTTATACACCACAACACAACGGTATATCGGAACGGAGGAATCATACCCTACTGGATATGGTTCGCTCCATGATGAGTAATGCCGAGTTGCCTCTTTCATTTTGGGGACATGCGCTATTGACAGCGGCATATCTATTGAACGATGTTCCGTCTAAATCTGTGCCTAAGACTCCGTTCGAGATATGGAATGGAAAAAGGCCATATCGTAAGAGATTTAAGATATGGGGTTGTCCGGCTTATGTCAAAACGCATAAACCAGATAAACTAGAGGCACGGTCAGTTTTATGTAAGTTTGTGGGATATCCAAAGAATGGTTATGGATATCTATTCGACCACACCGAGGAACAGAAGGTGTTTGTTGCTCAGCATGCCGTTTTCTTAGAAACGGAGTTTCTTGCAAAAGAAATTAGTGGGAGCACGGTAGAATTGGAAGAAATTCAGCGACCACAAACTGAAACAGAAAATTCGACAGAACCTCAGAATTCAATAACCCCAGACGAACCTCAGCCACTCCGCAGATCTGGTAGGATTTCTCATCCGCCCGAGTGATACTACGGTTTTCTCATAGACGGGAATCGAGAGGATTGCATCTTGGAAGAAGATGACCCTACCAGTTTCAGGCAGGCCATTATCAGTAGGGACTCTGATAAGTGGCTGGATGCAATGCAATCCGAAATGGAGTCTATGTACACCAATAAAGTGTGGACCTTGGATATTGCTCCACCAGGGGTAAAACCCGTTGGATGCAAATAGATCTACAAAAGGAAACTTGGTGTGGATGGGTAGGTGGAAACATATAAGGCTAGACTCATTGCAAAAGATTTTCGTCAAAGACCTGGTGTGGACTATGACGAAACTTTTTCTCCAGTGGCTATGCTCAAATCCATTCGGATCCTACTTTCCATTGCTGCCTTCCATGACTATGAAATCTGGCAGATGGACGTAAAAACAGCTTTTCTAAACGGCTGTTTGGAAGAGTGCGTTTACATGGATCAGCCAGAAGGTTTTGTAGACAGTGGGAGCAGCGGAAAGGTGTGCAAGTTATTTAAATCCATTTATGGATTAAAACAGGCATCGCGGAGCTGGAACATCTGTTTTGATGAGGCAATCAAGGAATTTGATTTCATCAAGAACGAAGATGAACCTTGTATCTATAAGAAGATTGTAGGACGAACTTTCGTGTTCCTAGTCTTGTACGTGGACGACATTCTTTTGATAGGAAATGACATTCCTATGCTACAATCGGTCAAGCTATTCTTGTCACAACGGTTCTCCATGAAGGACCTGGGTGATGCCTCGTACATTCTAGGGATCAAGATCTACAGAGATAGATCCAAGAGACTACTGGGACTTTCGCAGTCCACGTACATAGAGACCGTACTAAAAAGATTTAGTATGGAAGATTCTAAGCGAGGTAACTGTAAGTCCATGTTGCTCATCCCGGTTCTTACGGGGAGGCGGAAACGACGAAAAACAATAATTTGGCGCAAGGCGACATGGACATAGAGCACGGATCTTTGCTAAACTAGAAACTAGTAAACTACAAGAGGCTATAACTACTATGCTGTAGAAAGTATACCTCACGAAACCGGTCCTTCGGGTCTTCATTCTGCTGTCCCGCTCGTCCATCCAAGCTCCAAGTGTCGATCCGGACCTTGGGCACCTCCGCGGCCTTCTTGAGTCGAAGACGATCCAACCGAGAGATGTACACCGAGCTCCACCTCGAGCCGAGGCAACTAGGGCAAAGAGATTGCTAGTCTACAAGCCCTAGGATGTTTAGAGGAGATGTTGGATGTGTTTGTCAAGTGGAATCCTTTTTCTCTCAACACATGAGATCAAAGGAAGAATCAAGAGGAGGAAGAAGGAGGAGCAACAATGGATATGTTTCTCATTTCTTTTCTATGAGAGAGAATGAGTGTGAACAAATGAAAAGCTTAACCAAGAGAAAACACAACCATGGTTGCAATAATGCAAAACACTATCATTACTAATCCCATCAAGATAAAGTTGATGGCTACAAATGACATGACCATTATCATAACAAAAATGAAAAAGAAAACCAAAGAATGCTTTAGACCTTTCAAGAAGATCCTAGTCAACTTTGGTCAAACTGTCAACAAAGTCAAGATGGTCAAATGGTCAATGTAATTAGCCATAACATAATTATCAATAAAACGATTAGTAAATAATGTCTCCGGCTCATAACGGTTTTGACCAAACGAATTGTCAAAAACCCTAATGAGTGTGCCACATTACGGTTTTGGCCGAACCATCTGCCAAAACCCTAATGGGGCACCTCCTCCTTCATCGCTCCTCAAAATTGTGCATACACACCCGCATCCGCATTCCGTAGAATGCGAATGCACAGAAGACAAATCAAATCCATCTGGGCAATACTAGGATCTGGCTCAAACCAAAGCCCACTAGTATTGCCTGCCCGAACAGCATACGCACACAAGTGCACGTAAGTGATCGTAGCCCTGCCGTAAAACCATACGGCCTCTACACATTTCGCCCAGTGCAGGGAAACTCTCTGTGTGGGACTCTAAAGACTCGACACTACGCTGGCAGTGGGTTTAACCACAGACCGCAAGCGGCACTAGCTGTACGTAACGGTCCCCAGGTAGATGTCGATAAGATGGCCGATGAGGTAAACCCATCCGAACTCCTACTGAGCCTGTATGTGACAATCTCCGTACAGTCCGGTCTGTTCGTCTGATACATCGCATGGCGGGCCTAAGGGGGCGGTAAACGTCAGTCCCCTAATAGCGGTACAAGTCATGTCGGAGTGAAGCCCAGAACACCCTGAGATAACACTGGAAACCTACCAGTATATCTCGCTTGCCCTGGCCAGGGACTACTTGTGTAATGGCTCTCCTAGACACAGCGCGATGTCAACCCCCAATACCGGGAGAGACGAATCCTGTCTAACCGTCACTGCCTCCAAGTGCTTCGGGACTGCACCCAACTACTACCTGTTTGCACGACTCCTTTGAGCCGTGGTAGGGTAGTAATCTAAGTACAGTGGGAACACACTCGAGGCGAAGTGACAGTGTCAAGTCTGCGGACTAAGCTGTACTCATGTCACTTGGGAACTGATAACTGACGATAGGTATAATACTAACCAACAGTTCCCGACGAGTCCTGTCCAGTGTACTCGTAACCTAACGAGCACCCGCATACTATCTCAAGTACGACGTACTGACGGCTGTGGGACAGACCGTCTCCCCCGCTGGGATGAGAAGCGCATACTGTTAGTTATATGTATGCCCTAGAGGCCATTACTGTACATAGGATGTATATTGTAGTGGATGCTGGGACATATATAGGGAGGGCTTTCTTGCTCGACATGATAGTATGCTATCTGGTTACTCTTTACCTTAACGTGTATACTAATTGCCTCTCTGTTACATGTTGGTAAAGCCCTTAGGATGTGTACTTGACTACCTGGACTATGATGCGGATCATACCAGTGGGGACATAGTAGTCTATAAGTACATCCTTCAAGGTCCCTATTCATGGGTGTATCGAGACGGGGCATTGATATACCAGTGTAGACTAGCGTATACCTTCTCGACCCATACAGATGGGCGATGGATGATCCCATATCCATTGGTGTTTGACATCAGAGATGATATACGGGTGCTCAGTAGAGACTGGGTACACTGGGCGGACTCGCCGAGAACTCCCAGATGGTATTATACCTCACGTCAGATGGCAGTTCTATGGTGACACTGGTACAGGTTAGTCTGTAGACCCGAGATCGTCATAGAGTCTTGTGTGATTCCCACTGTGCTTTGATTTCCACCTTACCACGTCCAAGAGGGCGTGAAAAACGGTGGCTTTTGGGTACAGTCCCGAATCACATGGAGGCAATGAGCGATAGGAGGGGATTTGTCTCTCCCGGTATAGGGAGTTGATGTTGCACTGTGTTCGATTGGCTATAACCGGAAATCCCTGGCCAGGGTTGCTGAGATTTACTGGTAAGTGTTACCAGTAGTTTCTCGAACTCTTATAGACCTCATATCGACACGACTTATCGAGCTATTGGGGTCTGACGTTTACCACCCCTAGGCAAGATATGCGACATATCAGACGAACAGACCGGACTGTACGGTAAGTGTTACTGGTTGGATTCACAGGAGTATGAGCGGGCTTGTTCGTCGATCTTCTGATCGCTCAATACCCGGGTGGCCGTTACGTTTAGCAGACCGCTTGCGGCTTGTGGGTGTTTGATATGATCATCACCTGCTGCCGGCATATTGACGAGTCTTTAGAGTCCTACACAGAGGTTTCCTGGCTCAAGCGAAACGAAATAAGAGCGCATATGAGATATGTGCGGGACCGAGAATAATGCGTGTATGTGATACCGTATTACATTCTCGCGATGAATGTATCGATTGGTTGTATGCGATATAACCTAGTTATCGATTCAAGGATTGATTCGATAAGCCGATACATTGGATATTAGTCGGTTATATGAGATATGACCGGATCGTTAAATCAAGTGTTGATTTAATGATTTAATGCATAATTATATATTTGATATATTACTTTACATTAATTAGTATTGGTTCACTTTAAATGGATTTTCTCACTTCAAGTTCACAAGTTGTGTATGTGATATACTTTTGTGCACTTGTTTGTATCATGTTTGATGATACATGCTCACTTGGGTTTGTGTAAACATTAAACCATGGTTATGTAATGGTTAGGGTTTTCATTTTCTTATCTATCTATTTATTTATTTATTTTGGCAAAAGATAAAAGAGAAAATGGTGGCTTTCTTTGTTTGTTGTTGAAGCTTCATGAAGTTTTGACTAAGTGACCATTTTGTCTTCATGCTTAACCCTAACCATTCAAACTAACCATGATTTATTCTCTACACTTGACCATGGTTGCTTTATGATAAGTATTCCTTTTATTTTCTATTTTTAATATACTTATCATTCTATCTTCTTCTTCTTCTTCAAGATGAAGAAGCTTGCAACCATCAATGGTGACTTGATGAAATGAGTGAGAAATCCAATTCTAAAGTGAACCCACCTCCTATTTCTTCATCCTCTACCTCTTGCCAAGTAGTATAGGGTGTTTTCTTCAGAAGTTTCAAGGCTTGGTGAAGTTGGAGCTTGATTTTGTGATGCCTCGACGTAGATCATCTTCGGCATCGTAGTCGATGACCTAGCCCGCCCTTTCTCCGATGAATCCGACGCTAGAGCCCGGGATCCAATGATCGCAGCGAGGAGACATCATCATGGAGCTTAGGAGGTGGAGGACCGGATCTACAAAGGTTGTAGCCTCTTTCTTCTTAGTTAAGTAGTTAACTAGTTGCTAGTTTCGCCTAAAATTCTAGTTAACGATCTAGTCTAGGGTTTCTCGGCACCGTAAAATTTTAAATTGGCATGGTTGATGCCTTGTGAGACCTACTTTGAGTGCCTAGGAACTCTACAGTGGCATCAGAGACAAGCTAGAGCCTTAGGCGAAGTGTAGACGGAGTTAGAAGTCCGATCGAACCAAAACCCAAACCCATAAAATGCTCTCTGTACATTTTTGAAATTCGGGGATTTTTGAGAATTAAAAATATGCAGAAAACTCAGTAGAAGATTCTAAGAATTACTGTATAAAACGGGACCCCTAATTCGATCATAGCGCGGCGGAACCGCGGCATTAGCATGGCTAATGCGGCGGTTCCGCGGCCAGTTAATCTCTTCATTGAAAACTTTTTGCACAGTAACTTTGTTCTTGCATTGCTGAGTTTCCTGGGAATTTTTAAATCTCACTCAAGAGTTGAGTTTTCTGGGTTGTATTGGGGACTCGGTGTTTCGATCGGATTGTCTAATTTTGTCTGTGTGCTTTTCCGGATATTTAGAATATGTTAAAAAGTTCAACCGGATATAAATACCCAATTTTTCCTCTGTCGGGAAATTTCCAAGTGTTGGATCTTTCCGTGGTTTAATAACATTCTAAGTAGTGCAAGTAACGCGATGGACCCTCTAGAAGACAACAAACCTTAACGCGATTATGTGACCATCTTGAACTGCCCTTTGAACCTTCGGGTTTGGGGCAGTACGGCGTGCCACATGTGAGGCGTTGGCTTGACCCTTCTACGGCTGGACCGTTGGTACTGAGGCACGAAGTGAATGTTTTTAAACCTATTTCATGTATTGAGCTATATCGGGAAAACTTGGGTGTTTGACTGTTCGATCGGAAAGTTTAACATTTTCTGTTTATCTGGAATGTGATACAATAATTGGAATTCACAAGTAGTTTTGAGATAACTGGATGAATGTTATAAACACAGCACTTTAGTCTCACTTGATCGGTTGCCACGGAATTTTGATGTGATCAAAAGTCCGTCGCAATCACGTAGCGTATGCGGATACTCGCCGGGTAAACTTAATAGACAGCTTCACTCCATAGCCCCGACCAAGTGACTGTAGGAGAACCCCATCGCCGAAAGCATCCGTTCGGGTGCTCGCGGCAGCGGTGTCCCGCCTTGGTGCACTTCGTCGACGGTATCGGGGGTGCGGCCGTCTACTAAAGTTTGCGACGAGCATTCGATCAGGATGTCGGGAATCTTGTTGAATTGCTCGACTTGATATTGAAAAGTGTTTTCGATAATGAGACTAAAATGCGGGGTTTATAATCGTTAGGCATGTGATGTCTAAGGAATTCATTGGATTAGGCATGTGATGTCTAACAAGTTTGCGGATTCCAACTGTTGTAGTTTTACACTTTCTTTTCTGTGACCGTAAGTGTAATATGTGATATCGCCGGTTTCGTTGCTATATGTCAACGACAATTGGGATGCGCATATTTACTTACGTTGATGACATGTGATGTTATGTGTTGCTGGATATGTTATATTGGATCGTCGTGTTTGAATAGCCGGGGGGTTTTTATGTGAGATGAGTGTTTTTCCTTTTCATTCATGTAAAAACTTGTATGTAATATTCTTTTATTGGGGCACTTCCAGGTTGCGGAAGATGTCACCGTTTGTATATTATTTACTTTTCCGCACTAGGATAGACCCAAGGAGGAGGGCACAAGTAACCGGGTTCTGGAGTCCAGTGGGAGACCAACTCGAGGAGTCGAGTCCGGGTCTCCTAACTCTAGAATTGGTAGGGTTGCTTGCCGCTCTCGTAGGGGTCTAGGGGTGTGGGTTTGGCTATTCATCGCGACCGTGGAATCCGTGTTTTATACTGGCTCGTATTGAAAACACGGACGTCCTAGTATATCCAATATTTCATATGTTTCTTCTGCTGCGATATCTGTGATGTGATCATATGATGTTCTGTGATAGATACAGTATATAGTATATATGATATATTATATAGGCGTTACTTATGTTTTACACCCGCGCTAGCCCTGCCCTGCTCTGCCGTTAGTTACCTAACATAACGGTGCACGAGGGGACATCGAGGCGAATGCGGATGGCATAAGTGTACGTCGTATTTATCTGTGATGTTTAGGTAGCTTAAATGATGGGACTTCATTAATGTGATTAATGAAAGAAAAGAAACCTAAGATGTTGTGGAATCGAATTTCTAAATAAAACAGGTAGCTACAGTTCTTGCTTTGCATCGCGGTGTTCCTTGTAGAACATCCTGCACCTTATTCGATAAAGAAAGGACCGAGATCCTTTCACCGGGAGTGACTCCTTTAGCAATAACTGGCAGATGCTACAACCCTCGGTTTGTCTTTTGATTGCTTCTATAGTTTCTGCTTTGCACAGTGATATATATGATATATCCCGCACCTCATTCGACGAGGAAAGGGCCGAAGATCCCTTTACCGGGAGTGACCCCTTTAGCAAAACTAGAAAAGCCTAAAAAACACTCCATTTTAAAATCATTCGATCCTACAACGATATCAAGTTCATTACGCAATAGGTTTTCGGAAAAACCTGTCGTAGCCCTCCGTCATTTTAGATAAGTACTAGTTAGTATTCGTGTTGCGGTTGTTTGGCATGCGTCAAGGCGTAGTGTACGGTAGCTAACTAGTGCTTATCTGCTGCATATGATGCGATTGGATTAGGGTATTCGTACGGCGTTGTTTGGCATGCGTCAAGGGTCGTGCGGGTCGGTTTAATTCAATCAAGAAATTTACGGGTTGAACTTGACTAGAGGACTATGGGTTGTTTGGCATGCGTCAAGGTCATAACACGCTAGGGGCAAAATATTATCGGGAATTTCAAGTGTTGAAATTTGCAATGAGATTGCATACCTTCTATGAGATAGTTGGATCCAGATACCCTCTGCGAGTAAGAGTTACTCCTGGGAGAGTTTTACACATTACAATTAGCCGATCAAGTAGGTGTCTAGAAAGGTGTCAACGGGGTTACGCCTCTGGGAAAACGAGGTTTACATTAATTAGGTTCGTGCGAAAGCACGGAGGACCTCCCTCAAAGTACCGACACTGGCCTGGCTGAAAGATTGGCGAACTTGTAGCGTGTAATTAATCCCGGCTAGTCTTTCCTTTTAGGGTTTGAAGGAAGATTTGATAAAAAGCAGTGGGAGCCATCCTGATTCGATAAAATAATAACCAATCTGTTCTTGCAAGAGCGCACGCTGAGTGTTTTCTTCTCTCTCTCTCCAAGTAGCGACCATGTCACGCCTTAATCAAGATAATAATACGGAATATTGACCAAACCCGCTTGTTTTACTGAGCTGGGGAACGTTGGTCCCGCTCCAAGTTATAATTGTTATAAGACAGAGCAGGAAATTGGGGATTACCAGAATTCCCGTGCCGCCCAAACGAAGAAAGTGCATATGATGCATCATCTTCGGGTGTGTTCATTACAAAGAACTGTTTCTCTATATCCTCTACATCCTGGGTATTAGATACCGGATCAGGATCCCAGATATGTAATCTGTTACATAGGGCTACAGATAGGTAGAGAACTGAGAACGGGTGATAAGTTTCATGAGACAGAAAACGGGGCAAGTGTTGCAACCAAGTCTGTTGGTCACTGTCACCCTGTATTACCAATACATTGATTCTGAACGAATGCTATTAGTGTAACATTTTCAAAAATATAAAATATTAATTTTGGGAATTTTTATAATTTAATATTATTTTATTGATTATTTTAATATTAAATGCAAATAAATAGGAAAAATGTTAGAAAAATTATGAAAAATTATGGAAAATTCTAAAATAGGGTAAATTAGTCAATTATGACATTTTTAAGTTTTTGTGATTAGTTTGACACTAGTTTAGTGCTAATCGCGATTAAAATCGCTAATTGGGTTTTTTGGCAATTTTGTGCAAAACTTGCACATATCACTTTTTCTACACTTGTGTATTTTTCTAGCCATGGTTTTCATTTGGGTTTACTATTGGTGTGAGAAGGGTTGGGTTTTAAAAGAAAAGGGAAAAGAAAAAGAAAAAAAAAGTGTAATGATGAGGGTAGGTGAGAGAGAGGGTTGAACCATTGACCACACCCTTAGCCATTTTCATCATTTCTCTCCCTCTCCCTTTTGCTTTGCTGCTGCTGCCCCTTTCCTCCATTTCCCTCCCCTCCTCAAGCCATGAAACATCTCTAAAACTACACCAAAACCCCAAACTCCTTTCACTAAAAATGTCCAAAATCCCTAGATCTACACATGGAGCTAAAGAAGCATGGATTTGGCCACTAGAGGGCAACTCAAGAATTTTCTTGAGTTGCCAAATGAGGTATTTTCTGGATCATTAGTTTGGTTTATGCATTACTTATACCCCATGTTTAGTTTAGAATTGATATCGTGTGATATTATGGATTTGAGAGAAACCTAGTTAGGGTTTGAGTGAATTGGTGTTGCATTATGAAATTGAGCTCAGTTAAGATTATACCAACACCCTAGTGTTTGAATTGAGACCCTAACCTGATGCTAGAACCACAGAATACGGATTTTAGAAACCGATATCGGGGAAATTGTGAAATCTGTGAGGGTTAAATGGAATCTGCTATCACCCCGAGACCCCTAAAATAATATTGAGTGGACAGTAGCATGTGCAGGCACCCAGGAAACTAACCCCAAAACCCTAGCTCCCCATTCCACTTCCCGGCCGCCAAAACCTCCTTTCTGGCCGCAATTTGCGGCCAGACCAGAGAGGAATCTCCTCGTTTTGCGTGCCTGGCCCCATTTCATCAATTCTTGGCCCTGGGTACTTCAAGTTTTGACAGATTCTATCTAGGGTGAAATCTGGGACATATATCCTATGTTGTCGTTTTGGATTCGTGTTTCCGTATTCCGTATTTTTGGATTCTGAAATGGTGGAATGTGTTTTGCCTCGACTATTGTCGTTTATACGACGATATAGAGGATTATGGATGGTTTTGAAGGCGTGCCATAGGTTCTCACCTATAGGCCCCCTTATCGTATCGTTTTGGAGTTTATGCGCCGTTTTAGATTGGATTTGGTTTTAATGCGCATATACGATATTTTGATGTGTAGGTACCCATGAAGACTTCGGACGACAAGCAAATACATGGTGATGTCCGCAAATGATGATGCAAGGTGAGTAGATTATATCTACGGGGGAAAGTCGGGTGGATGGCGTATAGCACCCCCGCAGTCCGTAGATAGCTTATTATGTAGTATTGTGATTTTAGGTGTATTTGGATATGTAGGGTTAGAAGTGACTAGTGTAGTTCATAGTCGCGGACCCTAGGATAGAATTACACCTATACATATACCCTTGCTTTTCACATGTACTTACACTGTGGTTGATGATATGTGACGACTTTGGAGATGAGTCGATATTGTGGGCTTGGTGCCCTGGGATCGGTGTTTTGATACGATTCATATGTGGGATATGACTTGTGATTCTTGCGGGCTTGGGATGTGTGTTTACCCCCGCATGCATACTTTACCGATGTTACCATTTGTACTAGAGATAGAGTAGTACACCTAGACTATATGATCTGATGATGGTGATATTTGTTATGTAATGAGACAGTGAGATGTTGACCCCTACCCAGCTTTTGGGAATGCCGTACGATGATTTACCGTACGAGCTGATATTGATGATAGATCCGCGCTCATAGCTAGAGGATATCTTACGATATGACATTGAGGCGGGATCACCGACTATATATCTACATATATACTTAGATATAGTTGCATAGTAGATACTTCACTGTGCTGCTGATTACTAGATTTCCGCATATTCATGCTATTCGCATTGCTGGCATATGTTCATTACCATGTTGTTATCATGCTGTTAGGACACCAGCACCATTATCGATGATGCGTATGTTTCACGTACACTATTTGCCGGCTCACACACTTCATCATCGATAATTGCCATGTCACTACACCGTAGTACTATTACATTTGTGATATGATGCTTCCTTCGACATATGCGCATTCCTATTCCATGTTGCATGATTTCCGATATGATTACTCTCTTTACATGTCGCATATATCATGGATTGATTGCATAGTACATCGCATTGGATTTATTTCCTGATGTTGGATTTTCATGTGATTTCTGGTTTTGAGGACCGTGGGGTTATTTCAGAAAAGAGGCACTTTATGAAAACCCGGTACCTCGTGATATGATATTTGGTGCGTCCACCACGCGTTTTCTCGGTGCTGAGACGTGTGCTTGAAACCCGATTCGAGGAGGTGATGTACCGTTTGCGGGTTCGTGGTGGGCCCGGTATGGTTCCCCTCGGCGAGATGATCGATGGGACATGCCGATTGAGCCTGGAGGTGGGCGAGTACCTACCGGTGATTTTACCTGAGCTCGGCGGATATCCGGGGGATACCGTCTGGAGCCGAGAGATGGGCATACTGCTGGGGCCGACGGGCCGATATCCGCAGACGGAGCCCAGAGATGGACATGGGTTGACTCATACTGCCGGGGCCGAGGGCCGATATCCGCAGACGGAGCCCCATACGGATGAGGATTTACGTGTCGGTGTTTGGCACGGGTTTCATGATGAGTTTTCCATGATTTTGGTTATATCCTCACATTGCATACATGATGCTTGCTGTCAGTGGGTGACAGGTGGACGGGTTCCACATATATACAGACATGGTTCATATACAGACTGGATTTACACTTATCTTGCACCAATATTAGTGGTATGGGACGCTAATATATGTGTATTGATATTATTGATATTTCTTCATTGATACTTCATGCAGACATACCTTACCCGGATGACATGTTGTTACCTGAGTACCTGGCACTATATACATGTTTAGATGTTACCTTGCCACCTTATTACACTCAGATGTACTCTTGTGGATATTTTACTGATCGTTGACTTAGGATTATGTCTTGCATTCGATTTATCCTTGTAGATGTTTCTATTCACGAGTTGGCAACTCACCCCCATTGTGCCACAGTTCTTGCAGGTTATGCCGTACAGGTTCTATTGCGGCATTTCTGGCACACTACCTTCTTGCGGGTGATTTACTTTTGGTAGGTGGATTCTTTTGCATCAAGAATCCCCATTTTGTACTTATTTATTTATTGTATCTAGAAATGTCCATCAACCAAAACTTGTATATTCTTTCAGACCTAGATATCAGTGTTGTATATTTCGACCTTAGAGTCGCGCTTAGTAGTATTGCGGTTTCTTGTTGCTTTTGAGCTTTCTTTTGCTTTTGATCCTCGCCACTTGGCGTTGTATATTATCATATCTTTGTGTGGTTGTGACCGTCGATTGACGAAGAGCTAGCTCCCGCTTGGGGATGCCTTTATCATGTTATATCTTGTTATTATCGTTTTACCCCATTCGAGGCCAGTTTTACAAAAGAAACTCTGCCGAAATTTCTAGAAAAGACTGTACCGTTTTTAAAATGCACATTCGGCTTAGTTATTTGAAAACTTTGATTTCAAACCTGTATTTCTTCACTTCTTTAAACCGGTTCTTTACTTTTTTCTTCAAAATGGTTTTAGATTTCTGGGCTTTTGGCTTACTTGGATCAGATGGAGTCCTATAGGCTTCATAGGGTTCAAGGGCCAGTCACGTGCTCTTTCGGGTCGTGACAAAGTTGGTATCAGAGCGCTAGGTTGACCTTGGTTCGAGTCTAAGTTTGACTATGTGGAGCCTAGGGAGTTGTTTATATACGGAACTTAGGCTTGACCTTACGGAACTTAGACTTGGTTGAGGGGGTGTGAACCCGAACGTTCGTCGTTTTAGGATGACCCTTGGTTGATGGATTAGGTGACTAAAGTAGAGTGACGTACCGTTGGTATGTTCCGCGGCATACTTACGACACGCCACTCCGCTTAAGGAACCTTAGGATGGACATTTGTTTTGAGATCAGTGATTCTTTTCATATCCTGGATTATACATCCATTTGAGATCCCCGATTCTATTAGTTCATGATCATACCTTCATTGATGCTGTTCCTTCCTATGATCATGTATCCACTTTGGATCTGTTGTTTTCCTTCTTGCCTCTGGTGTACTCTTTTGATACTCGATTGGGATTCCTGTCACCGTGTTTGAGCGCAGTTTGGGCTGCTGCTAGGGTTTCGGCCGGTGTGAGCTCGTGTGGTACGAGGGCCGACCTTTGTGTTCTCTGGTGACATGGGAACGTCTCGAGTTAGTGTTGGTGTTTGTGACCTCTAGTGGAGGCGAGTGCTTGGTTTGCACCGGATGATCGTGCCTTTGTTAGAGCTGCCAGTTGAGAGAGGACTGTTGATGTACAGCATACCTCAGGGATTGTGATGTCGCCTACCGTGCAGACAGATGGACCAGCTGTGGCTGAGATTGACAGGATGTCGCTTCCGAAGCTTACGAGCTGAGCTTGCCAGAGCTTTCAGGCAGATATGCGACAGATGATAGCTAGTCTACCAGATTTGAGAGACGAACGTGATTCGTCCGATTTTGCGCCAGAGCGGGCCCAGTTGAGTTGAAGATTTCCAGTGTGGAGAGTCTTACTCAGATCTAGATCAGGCTGATTCAGAGATGACCGCTTATGTATTGCCTTTCCTGGAGGATTGAGGCGTTGTTCGGCGTATAGGCGTATGAGCCAGTTGCTGTTGCAAATGATGAGATATCGCCCAGATGATTGGAGCTACTGCAGCATGAGCATGTACTTAGAGAGATGATAGCGAGTCGCTAGTCACCGAGGATGAATGACTAGGGCGTGTGGTGAGTTCGCTTACCCCGATGCGAGGACATCAGGTGGATTGATTCCAGATAGAGACGACTTCACGCAGGTTCGTTGAGATTCGATTGAGACGATCGAATGTCAGGAGCCATTTTCCAAGTTTAAAGTATACGGAAAGACATGCAGGTGATTCTATGGACCCTCTAGAAGAATGAAACCCTAACTCGACTTAATGACCGTGTGACAGCCTTTGAACCTTAGGGTTTACGGCGGTTCCGCGGCGCCATTAGTGAGGCTTGGGTTTGCCCTTCTACGGCTGGACCACCGACGCTGTGGCATGTACTCGATACTATTAAACTGTACCCGAGATGTGAGCTCTTGGGGGATTATGAGGATCTGACGAGTCGATCGGATGGTTCGACATCTTTCGGACATTGTGATGGGACACTGCTTGGGAGACTCCAGATGCGATGCATAGCCGTCGGAGCGCAGTTTGTGTAGCCATGATGAGACGAGTCCGAATCAGTCGACATTTGAGCAGAGTGAAGAAAAGAGTTCGTACGAGGTTTCGACGAGGTGATGTCCCACTCCGCTGATATTAGAGATGTGATACGCACTCAGAGGCGTGGTTTACGGATATATCTTCCAGAAAGAAGCGCGATAAGTATGCAGCCGTTCCGGAATAATTTTTAGCTTCAGCTTTGGATGATGACTTCCGGGCATTTCGGCAGGATTGAGACTTGAGAAAGGAATCTCGGCAGGACCTTTCTGGAGTACGATACGAGAAGACCTAGACCAGGAGTGGTCGTGTTGCGCACACCCAGCAGGCCAGAGTTCGGCATTGTCGACGAGGTAGTTGACCAAGTTCGGGTAGAGGAACTTAACCGGATGCGTTGCGAATTGATCGAGGACGGACGAGTGATGAGTATTCCTCCGATGGTTGGGACGTGTTCCCGAGGACCAGTTCGGCCTGACATCTGCTACAGAGTGATGAAGCTACAGAATATGTGATTCGAGTCCGTGTGAGAGACTTCAGATTAACCGTGGCCGAGACAGTGCAGTGCATAGTAGCTTGGCGTGACGTCATAGTAGACGACGATAGAGACAGTTGGAACCAGAGGTTCGTGTGAGACACTGACGAGCTGTCATTGCTTCCCGTCGAGACGAGAGACCTGATTTGCTTACAGAGACGTTGGGATGTGACCAGTTTCTGAGGAAATAGTGTTTTGAGGACACAAGTGTCTTTTGAGCGAGAAGAGGTTATGCAGGAGAGCTAGCCTCTGTACAGATCGGCATAGGCATGATTGGAAGAGACCTTGAGCAGGATTCCTTCCAGGACATAGCTGCCATGATGTTGCACCCAGGATCAGATGTGTGACGTGCATTCAGAGAGCCAGAGGCCGACGCCAGTGATATGCTGCCTTACGAGTGGTCGTGAGGTTTGACCGAGAAGTGCCAGAACGGAATCGTCCCCGTTAGCACACCTGACAGGGCCGATGAGCCGATTGACCGCGTGATAGGTAATCCGCAGAGAAGATAAGGATCCAGAGAGTCAGAAGACGCTAGACCGTGAGCAAGAGGCAGGTGGATATCCTGCGCTGCTAGCAGTGGATTGCACTGACTCCTTCTCGACTTTGAAGGAGGAACTACCGAAGACGGTACTTATGATTTGTGATTTTGTGATTTGATTATCACGTATCCGTCATTTTGGATTTCGGTATTTTGGGCGTTCTGTTTGCATGATTTAGTTTTGGTGACTGAGTTTCATGATGTTGGTTTCATGCACCCACTGGATATTTATATATTTCGCGCAGAGTTTTCATGCATTTTAGTGTTATGCTTTGATTCGTGCACGCTGATGCACACGATTGTGAGATTTTCCTTTGAGGTACACCTGATTTTGGTTTGAGACGCATTTTATCGTTTCTTTTGACCCGGATTTTGATGGTTGGTTTTGCACTCCGTGCTGGTGATGTGCTTTACACCTATTCGATGTTTGTTATTGGATTTCGTGATTCCGTGCATGTTGAGTGCGCAGGGTTTAGATTTTCATTCGTGCACGATGGATGCACAGATTTGGATTTTCGCGCATGTTGGGCGCATGTTTTTAGATACGATTTTGGGGCGCACCCGATGCACTAAATCGAGATTTCTTCGTGCATGTTAGATGCACCGGACCTTGGCTGTCAGGCACATACGTTGCCCATGACAGAGGTTTCGTGCACACCCGTTGCACCTAGATGTTGTTTTGTGCACTTGTTTAGCACATATGGGATTTTTGATTTCCGTGCGCACCAGACGCACAGGATTGTGTTATGTACATTTTTGAGATTTATTCCCTTTGGAGCAGTACCTTTTATGATGTTGGGTTTTTGCTTTCATGCTGAGCAGGACTAGTCAGTAGACGGTACCTGGATATACTTTTGCATGTTTTTACATCAGCCTTTTTCGTGTATAGATTGGATGTCTACATGTGTAGTTTCGATCCATATCATATCGGTTTTGTATTGGATTTGACATTGTGTTTTTACATCGACTCCGATGATTGCGGGATGCTTGACGGAGTTTTGTTTTTGAGTTATCTGCTCAGTACCCTTGCGCATGCATTGCGCTGTGACGTTCTTTGTGTTGATGATTGCGGAGCCCCGACGACTTTGGTTTATTACTGAGATTATTTTAGTAGTAGGGGTTTAAATTTAAATTCGGGGACCGAATTTCTTTAAGGGGGGTAGATTGTAACATTTTCAAAAATATAAAATATTAATTTTGGGAATTTTTATAATTTAATATTATTTTATTGATTATTTTAATATTAAATGCAAATAAATAGGAAAAATGTTAGAAAAATTATGGAAAATTCTAAAATAGGGTAAATTAGTCAATTATGACATTTTTAAGTTTTTGTGATTAGTTTGACACTAGTTTAGTGCTAATCGCGATTAAAATCGCTAATTGGGTTTTTTGGCAATTTTGTGCAAAACTTGCACATATCACTTTTTCTACACTTGTGTATTTTTCTAGCCATGGTTTTCATTTGGGTTTACTATTGGTGTGAGAAGGGTTGGGTTTTAAAAGAAAAGGGAAAAGAAAAAGAAAAAAAAAGTGTAATGATGAGGGTAGGTGAGAGAGAGGGTTGAACCATTGACCACACCCTTAGCCATTTTCATCATTTCTCTCCCTCTCCCTTTTGCTTTGCTGCTGCTGCCCCTTTCCTCCATTTCCCTCCCCTCCTCAAGCCATGAAACATCTCTAAAACTACACCAAAACCCCAAACTCCTTTCACTAAAAATGTCCAAAATCCCTAGATCTACACATGGAGCTAAAGAAGCATGGATTTGGCCACTAGAGGGCAACTCAAGAATTTTCTTGAGTTGCAAAATGAGGTATTTTCTGGATCATTAGTTTGGTTTATGCATTACTTATACCCCATGTTTAGTTTAGAATCGATATCGTGTGATATTATGGATTTGAGAGAAACCTAGTTAGGGTTTGAGTGAATTGGTGTTGCATTATGAAATTGAGCTCAGTTAAGATTATACCAACACCCTAGTGTTTGAATTGAGACCCTAACCTGATGCTAGAACCACAGAATACGGATTTTAGAAACCGATATCGGGGAAATTGTGAAATCTGTGAGGGTTAAATGGAATCTGCTATCACCCCGAGACCCCTAAAATAATATTGAGTGGACAGTAGCATGTGCAGGCACCCAGGAAACTAACCCCAAAACCCTAGCTCCCCATTCCACTTCCCGGCCGCCAAAACCTCCTTTCTGGCCGCAATTTGCGGCCAGACCAGAGAGGAATCTCCTCGTTTTGCGTGCCTGGCCCCATTTCATCAATTCTTGGCCCTGGGTACTTCTAGTTTTGACAGATTCTATCTAGGGTGAAATCTGGGACATATATCCTATGTTGTCGTTTTGGATTCGTGTTTCCGTATTCCGTATTTTTGGATTCTGAAATGGTGGAATGTGTTTTGCCTCGACTATTGTCGTTTATACGACGATATAGAGGATTATGGATGGTTTTGAAGGCGTGCCATAGGTTCTCACCTATAGGCCCCCTTATCGTATCGTTTTGGAGTTTATGCGCCGTTTTAGATTGGATTTGGTTTTAATGCGCATATACGATATTTTGATGTGTAGGTACCCATGAAGACTTCGGACGACAAGCAAATACATGGTGATGTCCGCAAATGATGATGCAAGGTGAGTAGATTATATCTACGGGGGAAAGTCGGGTGGATGGCGTATAGCACCCCCGCAGTCCGTAGATAGCTTATTATGTAGTATTGTGATTTTAGGTGTATTTGGATATGTAGGGTTAGAAGTGACTAGTGTAGTTCATAGTCGCGGACCCTAGGATAGAATTACACCTATACATATACCCTTGCTTTTCACATGTACTTACACTGTGGTTGATGATATGTGACGACTTTGGAGATGAGTCGATATTGTGGGCTTGGTGCCCTGGGATCGGTGTTTTGATACAATTCATATGTGGGATATGACTTGTGATTCTTGCGGGCTTGGGATGTGTGTTTACCCCCGCATGCATACTTTACCGATGTTACCATTTGTACTAGAGATAGAGTAGTACACCCAGACTATATGATCTGATGATGGTGATATTTGTTATGTGATGAGACAGTGAGATGTTGACCCCTACCCAGCTTTTGGGAATGCCGTACGATGATTTACCGTACGAGCTGATATTGATGATAGATCCGCGCTCATAGCTAGAGGATATCTTACGATATGACATTGAGGCGGGATCACCGACTATATATCTACATATATACTTAGATGTAGTTGCATAGTAGATACTTCACTGTGCTGCTGATTACTAGATTTCCGCATATTCATGCTATTCGCATTGCTGGCATATGTTCATTACCATGTTGTTATCATGCTGTTAGGACACCAGCACCATTATCGATGATGCGTATGTTTCACGTACACTATTTGCCGGCTCACACACTTCATCATCGATAATTGCCATGTCACTACACCGTAGTACTATTACATTTGTGATATGATGCTTCCTTCGACATATGCGCATTCCTATTCCATGTTGCATGATTTCCGATATGATTACTCTCTTTACATGTCGCATATATCATGGATTGATTGCATAGTACATCGCATTGGATTTATTTCCTGATGTTGGATTTTCATGTGATTTCTGGTTTTGAGGACCGTGGGGTTATTTCAGAAAAGAGGCACTTTATGAAAACCCGGTACCTCGTGATATGATATTTGGTGCGTCCACCACGCGTTTTCTCGGTGCTGAGACGTGTGCTTGAAACCCGATTCGAGGAGGTGATGTACCGTTTGCGGGTTCGTGGTGGGCCCGGTATGGTTCCCCTCGGCGAGATGATCGATGGGACATGCCGATTGAGCCTGGAGGTGGGCGAGTACCTACCGGTGATTTTACCTGAGCTCGGCGGATATCCGGGGGATACCGTCTGGAGCCGAGAGATGGGCATACTGCTGGGGCCGACGGGCCGATATCCGCAGACGGAGCCCAGAGATGGACATGGGTTGACTCATACTGCCGGGGCCGAGGGCCGATATCCGCAGACGGAGCCCCATACGGATGAGGATTTACGTGTCGGTGTTTGGCACGGGTTTCATGATGAGTTTTCCATGATTTTGGTTATATCCTCACATTGCATACATGATGCTTGCTGTCAGTGGGTGACAGGTGGACGGGTTCCACATATATACAGACATGGTTCATATACAGACTGGATTTACACTTATCTTGCACCAATATTAATGGTATGGGACGCTAATATATGTGTATTGATATTATTGATATTTCTTCATTGATACTTCATGCAGACATACCTTACCCGGATGACATGTTGTTACCTGAGTACCTGGCACTATATACATGTTTAGATGTTACCTTGCCACCTTATTACACTCAGATGTACTCTTGTGGATATTTTACTGATCGTTGACTTAGGATTATGTCTTGCATTCGATTTATCCTTGTAGATGTTTCTATTCACGAGTTGGCAACTCACCCCCGTTGTGCCACAGTTCTTGCAGGTTATGCCGTACAGGTTCTATTGCGGCATTTCTGGAACACTACCTTCTTGCGGGTGATTTACTTTTGGTAGGTGGATTCTTTTGCATCAAGAATCCCCATTTTGTACTTATTTATTTATTGTATCTAGAAATGTCCATCAACCAAAACTTGTATATTCTTTCAGACCTAGATATCAGTGTTGTATATTTCGACCTTAGAGTCGCGCTTAGTAGTATTGCGGTTTCTTGTTGCTTTTGAGCTTTCTTTTGCTTTTGATCCTCGCCACTTGGCGTTGTATATTATCATATCTTTGTGTGGTTGTGACCGTCGATTGACGAAGAGCTAGCTCCCGCTTGGGGATGCCTTTATCATGTTATATCTTGTTATTATCGTTTTACCCCATTCGGGGCCAGTTTTACAAAAGAAACTCTGCCGAAATTTCTAGAAAAGACTGTACCGTTTTTAAAATGCACATTCGGCTTAGTTATTTAAAAACTTTGATTTCAAACCTGTATTTCTTCACTTCTTTAAACCGGTTCTTTACTTTTTTCTTCAAAATGGTTTTAGATTTCTGGGCTTTTGGCTTACTTGGATCAGATGGAGTCCTATAGGCTTCATAGGGTTCAAGGGCCAGTCACGTGCTCTTTCGGGTCGTGACAATTTGATACCGAACCTGATATACAAAATCATATCTGTCTCTTTATTAGTAAAGAAACGATAAAATTTTGTATTGTTGGATAATGTTTTGAACATTTCCTATATCAAAAGTTGATCGGTTCAGGCACGTTATCTAAAAGCATTGATGTTCTAAATCAAACTACAGTTCTTAGTATACAGAACACACATAAGAGGAAGAGTTCAGAAATGAACGAATCCTTCTTAAGGCATTGTAGACTGGGTCATATCAATGCGACCCGACTGGCTGAAGTTACATTTAGATGCATATTTAAATTAGTTTGAATTTACATCTTATGAAACTTGCCGGTCATGTCACAGAGATAAGATGACCATAGCTCCGTTTATTGGAAACAGAGAAAGAGTTAGTGAACTTTTGGGATTGATACATGTTGATGTATGTAGATCCCCTATCTACACATGCCAAGACCGGTTCTTTGTACTTCATTACATTCTCTGATGATCTCTTTAGATTCAGGCATATGTTCCTGTTGAAACACAAGTCCGAACCTTTTGAGATATTCACAGAATATGATTTAGAAGTAGAGAACCAAAATACGGGTATAAGTATTATGTCCTTTGATGTGATCGAGGAGGAGAATACTTGAGCACGGAAATCCTGGACTATTCTAAATGAGAATGAGATTCTCTCTCAGAATTACTCCTCCGTATACACCATAGCACGATGGTATATCGGGGCGGAGCAATCACACCCTATATGATAAGGTGTGCTCTATGATGAGTACTAATGAGTTACCTATTTCCTTTGGGAGATATGCACTTATGAAGTTGCATACCTATTGAATAGGGTTCAAATCAAACCAGTTGCCTACCACTTCATATGAGATATGGAAAGGGAAGAGCCCATATCTTAAGTTAGTTAAGATTTGGGGTTGTCCGGCCTATGTCTAAAAGCAAAATCCGGACAAGCTCGAGGCAAGATCTGTTATGTAGAACTGGAAATGTTCCAGCTATACAAACTGCAGCTGATGATTTGATAGAACCAAAGGATTCAATAGTTACCAACGAACCTCAGCCTCTCCGCCGATCTAGTATGGTTCCTCACCCACCTGAGAGATACTTCGGTTTCTCTATGACAGTGGGAGCGAGAATTGCATCATGAGATGATGACCCAACTAGTTTCGAGCTGGCCATCAAGAGTGGGACTCTGTAAGAATGGCTGGATGCTTAGCGATCTGAGATGGAATCCTTATACACCAACAAAGTATGGACTTTGGTTGCTATATCTGAAGGGTTAAATCCCCATCAGGAGCAAGTATATCTTGAGAAGATTACTTGGTGTAGATGGAAAAGTTGAGACTTTCAAAGCTAGACTTGTTAAAGGTTTTCGTCATCGACCAGGCGTGGATAATGATGAAACCTTTTTCAGTGGCTATGCTTAAGTCTATCCAGATCCTACTTACCACGGCTACATACCATGACTACGATATCTGGCGGTTGGGTGCCATGACTGCTTTTCTAAATTCTGATTTAGAAGAGAACGTCTATAAGTACACAGCCAGAGGGCCTCGTAGACAGTGGGAGCAGCGGAAACGTGTGCAAGATGTTTTATGTGATAAAGCAGGCATCGCGGAGTTGGAACGTCTGTTTTGATGAGTTAGTCAAACAGTTTGACATCATCAAAATGGTAGATGAACCTTGTATATACAAAAAGATAGTTGGGAGTATGGTGGTGATCCTCGTAGAGTACGTGGATGACATACTCTTGATAGGGAAGGAGTTTCCTATGCTACGCTCGGTCAATCTTCGCTTATCAATAGGATTCTCCATATAAGATCAAAGTGATACCTCCTAAATTCTGAGTCTTCATCTATGAGATAGATGTTTTTTGGGTGTTAGAATACTCACTAGCTGTAGTGAGATGGTATCAATTGATCCAGGGGAGAATCACTGGAAAGGTTCCAGGGTGATAAAGACGACTGAATGTCAGTCGCAGGCATTGTCTTTACCCTCAGTAAAGGGGCGGTATGTTGGAAGAGTTCCAAGCTAGATACCGTGGCATACTAGACGATAAAGGCTGGATACATCGCTACTTAAGATGCTACCAAAGAGGCAGTTTGGGTGTATGTTTGTTCATGAGATGAACTTGGTTCCTACCATTATGTTACAATGGACGTGTGGCTTTGGCCTAGGAACCCCGTTCCCATCAGTGACCCAGACGTATTCTGAGGCAGCATCACCTCATCATGGAGATAGTTGATCTCCAGGGTGATCGAGGTTAGGAGAGCAGACTCAGAGGATAACACGGCGGATCCACTCACGAAGGGCCTATTCCCAGAGAGAGACTTTTATGGGATGGTTGAGTATGAGATACTGCAACCACTGCTATAGATGGCCCTAGTGCAAGTGGGAGATTGTTAGTTTTATGTATACCCTAGAGGCCATTACTGTACATAGGATGTATATTGTAGTGGATGCTGGGACATATATAGGGAGGACCTTCTTACTCGACATGATAGTATGCTATCTGGTTACTCTTTACCTTAACGTGTATACTGATTGCCTCTATGTTACATGTTGGTAAAGCCCTTAGGATGTGTACTTGACTACCTGGACTATGATGAGGATCATACCAGTGGGGACATGGTAGTCTATAAGTACATCCTTCAAGGTCCCTAGTCATGGGTGTATCGAGACGGGGCATCGATATACCAGTGTAGACTAGCGTATACCTTCTCGAACCATACAGATGGGCGATGGATGATCCCATATCCATTGGTGTTTGACATCAGAGATGATATACGGGTGCTCAGTAGAGACTGGGTATACTGGACGGACTCGCCGAGAACTCCCAGATGGTATTATACCTCACGTCAGATGGCAGTTCTATGGTGACACTGGTACAGGTTAGCCTGTAGACCCGAGATCGTCATAGAGTCTTGTGTGATTCCCACTGTGCTTTTATTTCCACCTTACCACGTCCAAGAGGGCGTGCAAAACGGTGGCTTTTGGGTACAGTCCCGAATCACATGGAGGCAATGAGCGATAGGAGGGGATTTGTCTCTCCCGGTATAGGGAGTTGATGTTGCACTGTGTTCGATTGGCTATAACCGGAAATCCCTGGCCAGGGTTGCTGAGATTTACTGGTAAGTGTTACCAGTAGTTTCTCGAACTGTTATAGACCTCATATCGACACGACTTATCGAGCTATTGGGGTCTGACGTTTACCAACCCTAGGCAAGATATGCGACATATCAGACGAACAGACCGGACTGTACGGTAAGTGTTACTGGTTGGATTCACAGGAGTGTGAGCGGGCTTGCTCATCGATCTTCTGATCGCTCAATACCCGGGTGGCCGTTACGTTTAGCAGACCGCTTGCGGCTTGTGGGTGTTTGATATGATCATCACCTGCTGCCGGCGTATTGATGAGTCTTTAGAGTCCTACACAGAGGTTTCCTGGCTCAAGCGAAACGAAATAGGAGCGCATATGAGATATGTGCGGGACCGAGAATAATGCGTGTATGTGATACCGTATTACATTCTCGCGATGAATGTATCGATTGGTTGTATGCGATATAACCTAGTTATCGATTCAAGGATTGATTCGATAAGCCGATACATTGGATATTAGTCGGTTATATGAGATATGACCGGATCGTTAAATCAAGTGTTGATTTAATGATTTAATGCATAATTATATATTTGATATATTACTTTACATTAACTAGTATTGGTTCACTTTAAATGGATTTTCTCACTTCAAGTTCACAAGTTGTGTATGTGATATACTTTTGTGCACTTGTTTGTATCATGTTTGATGATACATGCTCACTTGGGTTTGTGTAAAGATTAAACCATGGTTATGTAATGGTTAGGGTTTTCATTTTCTTATCTATTTATTTATTTATTTATTTTGGCAAAAGATAAAAGAGAAAATGGTGGCTTTCTTTGTTTGTTGTTGAAGCTTCATGAAGCTTTGACTAAGTGACCATTTTGTCTTCATGCTTAACCCTAACCATTCAAACTAACCATGATTTATTCTCTACACTTGAACATGGTTGCTTTATGATAACTATTCCTTTTATTTTCTATTTTTAATATACTAATCATTCTATCTTCTTCTTCTTCTTCTTCTTCTTCAAGATGAAGAAGCTTGCAACCATCAATGGTGACTTGATGAAATGAGTGAGAAATCCAATTCTAAAGTGAACCCACCTCCTATTTCTTCATCCTCTACCACTTGCCAATTAGTATAGGGTGTTTTCTTCACAAGTTTCATGGCTTGGTGAAGTTGGAGCTTGATCTTGTGATGCCTCGACGTAGATCATCTTCGGCATCGTAGTCGATGACCTAGCCCGCCCTTTCTCCGATGAAGCCGACGCTAGAGCCTGGGATCCGATGATCGCAGCGAGGAGACATCATCATGGAGCTTAGGAGGTGGAGGACCGGATCTACAAAGGTTGTAGCCTCTTTCTTCTGAGTTAAGTAGTTAACTAGTTGCTAGTTTCGCCTAAAATTCTAGTTAACGATCTAGTCTAGGGTTTCTCGGCACCGTAAAATTTTAAATTGGCATGGTTGATGCCTTGTGAGACCTCCTTTGAGTGCCTAGGAACCCTACACATACGCTAGTCTACTCTGGAGTATCGATGCCCTGTCTCGATAGTCCTACGACTAGGGACCTGTATAAGGATGTGCTTATGGATTACCCAGCCCCCACGAGTGTGAGCGCCATCACAACGCTGGTAATCAAGAAAAGATCCCAAGGGCTCTACTAATATGCATATAAGCGATATGCTAAACGAAACACATGCACATATTGAAGTAGAGACAAACCAAGTAGCATACTACCATTTTGAGCAAGATTGTCTATACAACTGTGAATATCCCAAGCTTCCATCAAGTAATATACAAGCTAGTATGATACAGTAATGGCCTCTAGGGCATATACACTAACAATCTCCCACTTGCACTAAGGCCATGTACTGGCGTATCGAAGTCCTATCATCTCGATCAGCCGCTCGAACTGAGTCTGGGGTAGGGCCTTCATGAGTGGATCTGCAGTGTTGTTCTCCGTATTTACTCTCTTCACCTCGATCTCTCGGCGATCAACAATCTCCCTGATCAGGTGGTACCGCCTCAAAATGTGCCTGGACTTCTGATGGGACCTGGGTTCCTTCGCTAAAGCTATAGCGCCGTTGTTGTCGCAATACAGCGGTATTGGATCAACAATGGTAGGAGCCACCTGATGCTCCGTGAGGAACTTCTTCATCCAGACAGCTTCCTTTGCGGCATCGCAAGCAGCTATCTACTCCGCTTCCATAGTTGAGTCTGCAACGGTCTCCTGCTTGGAACTCTTCCAGCAAACCGCCCTCCCATTGAGGGTAAAGACATAACCCGACATGGACTTGGAGTCATCCTTGTCACTCTGGAAGCTGGAGTCAGCAAAGGCCTAGAGCTGGAGGTCTTTTCCGCCATACACCAAGAACATCTCCTTAGTCCTTCTTAGGTACTTGAGAATGTTCTTTACCGCTATCCAGTGTTTCTCCCCTGGGTTTGACTGATACCGGCTTACAACGCTCAATGCGTATGCTACATCTGGTCTGGTACATAACATCGCATACATTATAGAGCCTACCACAGAAGCGTAGGGTATAATAGACATGCGATCCCTCTCCAAATCAGTCTTGGGAGACATCTCTTTGGAGAGGGTGATCCCGTGACAAGCCGGTAAATTACCGCGCTTGGAATCTTCCATACTGAATCTTCTCAGTATGGTGTCGATGTACCTTGACTGTGAAAGTCCCAACATCCTCTTAGATCTATCACGATAGATCTGGATCCCCAGAATGTAGTTGGCATCGCCCAGGTCCTTCATGGAGAACCTCTGCGACAAGAATCCTTTGACTGACTGTAGCATAGGAATATCATTTCCTATTAGGAGATTGTCATCCACGTACAAGACGAGGAATACCACAGTTCTCCCTACAATCTTACTGTAAATGCATGGTTCATCTGGGTTTTTGATAAAGTCGAATTCTTTGACAGTATCATCAAAGCAGATGTTCCAACTCCGCGATGCTTGCTTAAGTCCATAAATGGACTTGAGCAACTTGCACACTCTACCGCTGCTCCCACTCTGAATGAATCCCTCCGGCTGATCCATATAGACGCACTCTTCCAAATTTCCATTTAGGAAAGCCGTCTTTACGTCCATCTGCCAGATTTCATAATCATGGAAGGCAGCAATGGCAAGAAGGATCCGAATGGATTTTAGCATAGCCACTGGAGAAAAGGTCTCGTCATAGTCCAAACCAGGTCTTTGACGAAAACCCTTTGCAACAAGTCTAGCTTTATAGGTCTCAACCTGCCCATCTACACCAATCTTCTTTCTGAAGATCCATTTGCAGCCTACGGGTTTTACCCCTTCTGGAGCAAAGTCCAAAGTCCAAACTTTGTTGGTGTACATAGACTCCAACTCGGCCCGCATTGCATCCAGCCATTTTACCGAGTCACCGCTCTGAATGGCTTGCTGGAAGCTAGTAGGCTCACCATAATCTATGGTGCAATCCTCTCTATCCCCGTCTATGAGAAAACCGTAGTATCTCTCGGGCGGATGAGACTGCCTACTACTCCTGCGGAGTGGCGCTGGGATGTCCGGTTCTCTTGAAACTTCTGGTTCTTCTAAGCTTTCAGTAATAGCTTGTGGTTCTGGAATTTCTTCCAGTTCTACTACGCTCCCACTTGCTTCTTTTTCTAAAAACTGATGTTCCAGAAAGTGGGCATGATGAGAAACAAAAACCTTTTGTTCCTCTACGTAATAGAAAAAATACCTCCTGGAGTTCTTTGGGTATCCCACGAACTTACACAGTACTGAGCGTGCCTCGAGCTTGTCCGCATGTTGCTTTTTTACAAAAGCTGGACATCCCCATATCTTCAGATACTTAAGACAGGGTTTCTTCCCACACCACATCTGATATGGTGTGGTAGGCACAGTCTTGGAGGGAACCTTGTTCAAAAGATATGCAGCTGATTCTAGTGCATATCCCCAGAAGGATCGCGGTAACTCAGCCTTACTCATCATGGAACGAACCATATCCAATAGGGTTCGATTCCGCCTTTCCGATACACCGTTGTGTTGTGGTGTGTATGGAGGAGTAAGCTGAGAGAGAATTCCATTATCTTTTAAGTAGCCCAGAAACTCGGCACTCAAGTATTCACCACCTCGATCAGATCTCAGTGTCTTGATACTTTTGCCTGTTTGTTTTTCAACTTCATTCTTATATTCCTGAAATTTCTCAAAGGCCTCGGATTTGTGCTTCATCAAGAAGACATATCCATACCTAGAGAAATCGTCTGTGAAAGTAATGAAGTATGAATAACCACTTCGCACATGTGTAGACATTGGACCACACACATCACTGTGTATGAGTCCCAAGAGCTCGCTCGCTCTTTCTCCGTGTCCAGTGAACGGAGTCTTTGTCATCTTTCCCATGAGACAAGATTCACAAGTGGCATAAGACTGGTACTCGAACGGATCGAAGTATCCTTCTTTATGTAACTTTGTCAACCGTGTCTCATTAATGTGACCCAGTCTACAATGCCATAAGAAAGCCTGATTTAATTCCGGAGACTTTCTTTTAAGTGTGTTCTGGACACTGAAGACCTGAGCTTGATTCAAAACGTATATACCGTATTTTAATGTACCTGACCCAATCAGTACTTGATTTAGGTGGATGTTTACTACATCGCTTACAAAAGTAAAATCATATCCTTCCTTAGAAATCAAGGATACAGATATAATATTACAAGTCGCACCTGGTACATAAAAACAGTTACGCAGAATCAATATCTGCCCAGTTGTCAGTCCTAGATGATATTCCCCTACGGATTCAGCATACATGCTCATTCCGTTAGCAACCCTGAGAGTCATATCACCTTTCCTGATAACCCTACGGTTTCTCAGAGCCTGTAATGAATTACAGATATGAGATCCTGATCCGGTATCCAATACCCAGGAAGTAGGGTTAACTGACATACAGTTCTCTATTACAAACACACCCGAAGCCGAAGCCACAACATGCTTCGAATTCTGGCTACTGGCTTTGCAAGCCCTGCAATCCTTCTGTCCATGTTCATTCCCGTAACAATAGGAACATCCCTCTTTTACTGCTTCCATTCCCGAAACATCCGCCTTTCTCTTTCTTTCTACTTCCCTGGTTTCCTTCAGGGTAGTAGGTAGAGACTGTTGAACTAAGTCAGCATCTGACTCGTTCTTCAACGTGGTCTTCAGGTCCGAGAGCTCAAAAGAGCTGGTCTCTGTAAGGACGTTTCCCCCTACAGATGACCCGATAGCCAACCTCGCTGGAAGCAATTCGTTCGAGGTCTCATATCTTGCGATACGAGATTGCTCTCCATATAAAACTTTGTTATGGAGGAAGATAGAAGCTGAGTCCATCTTCTCGTGCTGCCTCTGGTATAAACCATCAACTGAGGCTAACACGAGGCACTTGGCTTTCGCAGAGTTCCTTTCCGATGTCTCGCGGATATGAATATCCGTGACAGGGGAAACTGGACCTGAGATGGCACGGGTTGGATCAGTCAAGAGGTGTCCCAGCTTGTCATGGGCAATGGACATCTGGACAGACCTTTGCCAGTCATAACAGTCAGATTCAGTCATTTTATTATCTAGATGTAACCTAGGTGCGGTCACTAGGTCGCTGCAATTAAGAGAGAGAGAAGAAAACACTCAGCATGATGCTCTTGCAAGTTTAGATTGGTTTTTAATTTATCTAAACAGGATGGCTCCCACTGTCTCTCGAATCCCTCCTCAAACCATAAAGGAAGAATTAGTCAGGATCAATCTCACCGTACAATAATTGCTTAACCGTTCAGCCATGCCAGTGTCGGTACTTCGAGGGAGGTTTTCCAACGCTTTCGCGAAGTTCCTTAATAAAGTAACCTCTTTTCCCAGTGGGCGTAGCCCCGCTAACACCTTTCTAGACACCTACTTGGTTTATAGCATTGATCGTTAAGTGAGAAACTTCCCGAGGAGTAGCATATACTCACAGTAGGATCGGGATCCAAATATCATCGCGTGATAAAACCGAAGGAATCCTACCAGAAACATCACACTCCAAATGGTATGCAGCGCTAGCAAGTTTCAGTACTTATGAAACTCCCAATGTGGATTTTTGCCCCATGCTCTTATGACCTTGACGAAGGCCAACATATCATAAGTCACATGTCAAGTTCTACCCATCATTATCCAGGTTAATTTGAACCCACCCGTACATACCCTTGACGAAGGCCAAAATAGTAGTACGACTGTCCCAAACCAACGCATCTATCTATGCTACAGATAAATATTCAGCAGCTACCAATCACTATGCCTTGGCGAAGGTCAAAATACATAGCTTGAATACTACTGAATATTTAACCGAAATGACGGAGGGCTACGAATGGTTTTGGCGAAACCGTGAACGTAGTGAACTTGATATAGTCGATGGAACGAGATAGCTTTTAAAAGGAGTGGTTCAAGCTCCGCGTTTAAAATGCTGGTTTTTGAAAAGAACCGAGTGGTTTTCAAAGTGTTCCAACGACTTTTACTTGGTTTATTTTCTTGCATTAGTTCTTTTAATGCGTCTCATCGTTTAAACCTACCATTGCAGAAAACAACCAAAATATGGTGTACGCTTATGCCATCCGCATTCGCCACGGGGCCCCGTCATCACCCGTTAGGTTACTTCACTAACGACAGAGCGGGGGCTGGACTTGCGCGGATGCAAAACATAAGCAACACCTAAATTGTTATTATATATAGATATATAGCAATGATAGACATTACAGATCACAGATGAACACTTTGGATATACTAGGAATCCGCGATTCGTTCGAGCCTGCAACGAAAAACGGATTACACGGTCGCGATGAATAGCCAAACCCCACCCTAGACCCCTATGGGTGCGTCAAACTACCCGCCAAGTACCCGAAGCGAAGCAACCTCCCTCAACACCGTGAGTAGGCCACTCGGCACTTCGAGATACCCAGTAGTTTGTGCACCCCACCTTGGGTCTATCCTAGGAGCAAAAACAGTAAAAAGAAATAATACAATGACGGCTACAACCCCGACCCGGTTGTGCGGCCAAACAAATAATATTAATCAATTTACAAATTTTACAATGAATGAAAGAAAAAGAAACTCTCATCTCACACCCATTCCCGGCTATTCATCCGCGACAATCCACCGAGTTCATATACACAAACCATCAACATTACAGATTACAGATATGTATAACCCCCACTAATCGACGTATAGCGATTAGCGGACGTTCAATACATATATCACATCATAGAAAATATGCATTAGCCAAAGTCTACGGAATATCGATCAAAATACGGATTTTTAACCACCCCAAAAATCAATTTGCTCTCTGGAAATTCTGGGTAGAAAAAACATGTATTAAAAATCCCAAAACATCCAAACTAAAACACTGCACAATACCCGATCCAGTGCCGAGTCAAAACGGCGGGGGAACCGCGGCAATGAGCATGTCATTGCCGCGGAACCGCGGTCGTTTGATCGAATCACTGGATCGTTTTTCTGCAGTGTTTTTACAAAACCCTGAGACGATTTTTCATATAACACTTTTTGTAACGTTTTGAAAATCGTTTCGGTGAAATTTCGAAAAAAATCGGTAAAATAAGGGAGTTTTCTGTAAAAAGTCAAAATACAAATATCTTATTATAAAAATTAAAAATACATATTCTAGCTATGTAATTGCTATTATTTGGTTTTTATTGAGCCGCTGGTGAAATTTCAAATTTTCTGAAAAAAATATTATTTTATTATTTTTTTAAGCCGTCACTAATACATTTAATTAAGGAAAATTACAAATTGGAACGAGTTGAAACAAATTTTGTGCATCATAAAATATTAAATAAAATTTTATCATGTGGTTTTTGGAACGAAATTATTTGCCAAAACGGTTTAGAAATTTTTGAAGAAAAAAGGCTTTTTTTTAGCGTAAATAGATGTTTGGGGTATTATATTTATCATTTTTCATCACCCCACACCCGTACCCACATCCACACACTCCCATTTACTTCTCCCCTTGAAGAATTCAGCAGCCCCAATTTTTTTCCCCACTTGAATTTCAAAGGAAAGAAATGAAAGAAAAGAAAAGAAAATGGAGAAATGAGGTGGACCTTTGATCTTGAATTGACTTTGACTTCTCCCCCCCCCCACTTTCTCTACCTCCCTCTCTCTCCTCCCCCACTCCCATTCCAGCACACACACCCCTCCTACAGCAGCAGCAGCCCCCCCATTTCCCTTCTCTTTTCTCTTCAAACTTCATCAAAAATTGCCTCAAATCCATCAAAAAAAATCCCAAAACCCAAATCCGACTCCTACCCATTTTAGCTTAGCCCGTATAGCATGGATCTTTATGAAAAGAGAGCATTTTGGAAGGCCATGGATGCTTGTGGATCTTCAAATATTTTTGGGTATAATTCTAAAACATTTTTGCTTAATTTGTTACAAATTTCTTAAAGCTAAACTACTTAAGTGTTAATTAGGCTTAAGTTGCAAGTTTTGGAATTCAAGTTAGGAATTTGAATGCAAGTTAGGGTTTTATAAAATTGGTGTATGGTTGTGCGTTATATTTAGGCTTTTTGTCATGTTAATACAAGATTAGTAGCTTGTGCTAATGGTTAGTTTAAAAATTGTGTTAATTTGCTAATTTGCTTACTACGTTTTTGAAATTGGTTAAATACTTGGGATTAAAAATGTGTTTAGGTTTTTCATAACTTCATTAACTTTATTAAGTGTGGTTTAATGCTTTAGATCATGCAAATCTAAGCTAGATTGTAGTTTGTGCATTTTTGCTTTGAAATTGTTAAATTTTAGGTATTTTGTAAACTAGAATATTAGGGTTTTTGGAATTTAATGAGATTAAATTCCGGGAATTGTTTATATGAATTATTTAAGATATTTAATAAGTATATTGGCCGCTACATTCATTTAAACATCATGTTTTGTACAAAAACGGCGAATTGTGCTTGCTAGATTTTCGGAAAAATGACTTTTTAAGTGAAATTGGGGTTTTTGTGAGTTTTAACCTAGTTTATATTAAAATTAGTGTTCGTGAATGTGCAAATGAGTGTGATTGGATTTTCTCGATGGTTTGACGTTTGTACATCGACATCGAGGGTTGGGTTGACTATTCTTGCATGCGTAGGCGATAGGTTTGGACCTATGCGTGATACGCGTGCCGATTTGATTTTCGTATCCCGTTTCGATTTTGAATTTAGTTTTAATACGATATGGTGCGTTATGATATGTAGGTATCCTCACGAAGACTTCAAGGAGACAAGAAAGCGCGTGTCGACATCGGCACCGGCAAGCGAGGACCAGGTGAGTAGATTTATATCTACGGGGAGAAGTCGGGTGGATGGCGTATAGCACCCCCGCAGTTCGTGGTGATGTATACGAATACGTATGCACACACATATATATATATATTGTTTCAGTATATTGATGATAATATGGATATTTGGTGTTCTTGGATGATTTAGTGTCCCGAAACCCTAGAGTAGTGGTCAAGCACACACCAACCCATACTTGCATACTTTCTTCTTTCATTTATGCTTATATGGGATATATAGTGATGTGTTCACATGGGTATGGGACTATGTGTTCACATACGGATTTGAGGATGATACTTGGGATTGAGATGAGTCGATGAGATTTGTGTTGAGATTGTGATATCGGTGATATGGCAAGATTCGTACTTGAGGTACGTCCTGGTGTTATAGCGGATCTTGGGGCGACGATACGAATGAATAGTGTTATATATAAAGTGGTCGACATGTGATCGTGATATGAGATATCATATACTAGGATATGGATACTAGGCCGTATTAAGCGATGTATACCCCTTGATGATAATTGTGCTGACGATATCGGTTTGTACGAGATTGTCGATCAGTAGTCAGATCATGAGTACATTGAGAATATTAGTATTGTACTAGACATAGGTCAGTACCCTAGACGATGATCTTGAATAAAGAGGATACCTGAGGATTAGTGTGAGGAATATGATATTGACCCGTACCCAGATTTGGGGATGCCGTACGACGGATTTACGTACGAGCTATATTTTGATGATTGATCCGCACTCTTGACTTGGGATGTCTGGTTATGGATATGATATTATTGAGGCGGGATCACCGACTATACCTATACAGGTATGTATATGTATCGACTCAGATGATATGCGGTTTCCTTACCTGTTGTCCAGCTTGTTAGCTTAGCCCATTAGTTTAGTTTAGTTGCTAGATTAGATTCGATTCTTACCTATTTCAAAAACTAACGAATCGTAGGTATTTTAAAAAGACAGCCCAAGGGATCCTACGGATATTTCAAAGGACGTATCTTTTCATAAAAATACCGTGGACCCTATTTTCAAAACCCCATGATTCGTGTTATTTCAAAAGGCACCATTTGCAGGACTTATATTAGATTAGTGCGGATTAGTTATAGTTGCGTCTAGTATTCAGCTCCCGCTCATTTTTACTGTTCGCTTCGCATCGCATGCTTATATTATGTTTCATACTCTATTATTGATATCATACTGTTAGGACACCAGCACCATTACCGATGATGCGTATGTACCACGTACACTTGCCGGCTCACACACATCTTCATCGGTAATTGCCATGTCACGTACACCTTAGAAAATATTGTTGCTTAACTTAGCTTGATAGCCAGTAGTTTGACATAATATTAGTGTACATACCTTATATGCCAGCTTAGATATTGTAGTTATTACTTATCGCTTCATGCATACTGTTATTCATTCTCATGCTTATATTCATGGTTCTACATGCTATTGATGATTCGGATTTCCATGATATTTTCTGGATTTGGAGGAAAACCGCAAAACATATATAAACTGATTTCTCTCTTTTTAAATAAAAGTGCGGTTTTTCCCATGATGTATGAGTCGTCCACCATGAGTTTGCTGATGGATTTCGAGACCCGATTCGAGGAGACGGATGAACCGTTTCGGGTACATGGTGGACCCGGTAATGTACCCCGGGGCAAGAAGCGCGTGATGATGACGATGTGAGCCTGGCAGGGGAGCACTACTTACCGGTGATTTTACCCGACGCGTCGGATATCCGGAGGATACCGTCGTGATCTTGAGATGGATGGTAGGGGCCGGTCTGGACTGACGGTGCACTAGATATTGTGATTGAGGTACAGAGACTGTGATACCGAGATATCGAGATATTGTGATTACGTTTTGTGCCGATGCTAGGCACTGTTTTATGCTGATTTCATTATGATACCTCATTTTGAAAATATACAAAGGAAATCTCACTAATTTATGAAAACAGTTTCTTCATTTGCATGTATTCTGTCTTCATGCATTCATACCTCATTCATATGATATATTGCTACCTGAGACACTGACACGGGCATATGAGATTACACTCGGGTTAGATATTTACCCTAGCCTTGTTATAGGCTACGTGTTATTCATATATTTGAGGATATATTATGATCATTGACCTAGGTTGCGTTATTTATGCGATTTCTGTGCGTAGATGTTTTTCTATTCACGAGTTGGCAACTCACCCCCGTTGTGCCCCAGTTTCTTGCAGGTTTGCCGTGCAGGTTTCATTACGGCTTTGCGGGCTCAGTTTCATTCGGGTGACTTGCTAGTAGGTGGGTTTTTCTTGTATCGTACCCATCATATTACCTTGTATAATATTATTCCGTTGTATCTTGTAAATTCCATCAACCAAACATGTATTTATTGAGATAGAGACCAGTGTTGTTTAATCTTTCGACCTTAGAGTCGCTCGTTATATTTCTGGTGGTTTTGAGTTTCCTTTTGAGTTTTGATCCTCGCCGTTGGCGTTGTATATTATATTGCTTGTGTGGTTGTGACCGTCGATTGACGAAGAGCTAGCTCCCGCTTGGGGATGCCTTTTTCTTGATTTCGTATACTATTCATGTTGTATCCCGTTTGGAGGCCAGTATTTAAAAAGGAGACTCTGCCGAAATTTTCAGTAAATTTTTGATGTTTTAAAAACCGCATAATTCGGCTTATGCTATTGAAATTACTTGCTTTAAGTTGGTTTTTCCTGCACTCTACTACTTTTCTTGGTTTGGATTTCTGTGTTTTCGGTTTACTTAGATTACGTACGTCTCGAGACGTTCGTAGTTTAAGTGCCGGTCATGTTCCGTACTTTCGGGCCGTGACAAAGTTGGTATTAGAGCGTTAGGTTTTAACCTTCGGAGCGTAGGATGACCCTTGGTTGATGGAATAGGAGACTAAAGTAGAGTGACGTATCGTTGGTATGTTCCGCGGTATATTTACGACACGCCACTCCACTTATGAAGCCTTAGGATGTACATTTCCTTGTTCAGTATTATATTCCTTCCCGATCTAGCCTCATCGGTACTAGTTTGGTTTTGCTGCCACGATTACGGGCAGGGAGAGCTACAGCTAGAGTTGCGGTCAGCACGAGCTCGTCACGAATGAGGACTGACCAGGGCGAAATTCCGGCGACACACGATTGCGGAGATGTGTCTTTTTACTGTGTTTCCGCGCCACGAGCGTTTGGCAGATCTCCTTTATGAGATTTCTCGGACGTGCCGATCAGTATCAAAGGATTGGCCCACTGATAGAGGCCAACCAGATTTTGATGACCGTTGGTGTGTTGCTTATTCATGATGGTCGAGGCACTGTTCAGCGTGCAGACGAGCGAGCCAGTTATTGCTGCGAACGACGAGATATTGCCCAAGATGCTGGCGTTAGTGCAGAACGAGTTGTACTAAGAGATGATAGAAGGTCGCTAGTCATCGAGGATGAATGATTAGGACTTGTGGATCGTTCGCCTATCCCGATGCGAGGTCATCAGATAGATTGATTCCAGCTAGAGACGACTTCACGCGGAGACGTTGGGAGTCGACAGAGACGATCGAATGTCAGAAACCTATTATTCCAGGTTTAAAGTAGTCGGAAGGACATGCAGGCAATTCTATGGTCCCTCTAGAAGAATGAAACCCTAACTCGACTTAATGACCGTGTGAAAGCCTTTGAACCTTCGGGTTTGCGGCAGTTCTACGGTGCCATTAGTGAGGCTTGGGTTTGCCCTTCTACGGCTGGACCACCGATGCTGTGGTATGTACTCAATACTATTAAACTGTGCCCAAGATGTTGAGCTCTTAGGGGATTATGAGGTTTTGACGACTCGATCGGATGGCTCGACTTAATTCGGATGCTAGGTGGTGAGATGCATTCTTAGGCGACTCCAGATACGAGGATAGTCGTTGGAGCTCAATCCATGCAGCCACGACGAGACGAGTCCAAAGCAGACGACATTAGAGAAAAGTGAAGTAGGAGGTTCGTACCAGATCTAGACGAGATGACGTTCCACTCTGCCGACATCAGAGATGCGATGCGCATGCCGAGGCATGGTACTTGGATATACCTTCCAGAAGAGTCGTGATGAGAATGCAGTCGTTCCAGAGCAAGACGCAGATATAGTAAAGGACGATGACTTCCGGACAGTTGGCAGAGACGAAACATGGAAGAGACCGTGAGCAGGATTTCTTCCAGGACACTGCTGCAAAGATACTTGCACCCAGGATCAGATGGGTCACGTACATTCAGAGAGCCAGAGGCCGACGTCAGTGATATGCTGTCTTACGAGTGGTCGCGATGATTGACCGGGAGATGACTAGAGACGTGCAAGAATGGGAGCATCCCCGTTAGCACACCTGACAAGGCCGATGAGCCGATGGACCGAGAGATTGGTAATTCCCAGTGAAGACCTTGACCCAGGAGTGGTCATTGTTACGCACACCAGCAGGCCAGAGTTCATGATCATCGACGAGACGTCCCATTAGTGACCGCGACAGTTGGCCAAAGATTCTTAGAGGATGCGCTTGAGCGGTACTGTTCCGCCATTGTTGATTTTGATGTTTTGGGTGATTTATTCGTATGATTTGATTTTGATGATTGAGGATTTACGATCTTTGCACAGTGTTGCACTTGATATCGTTTTCGTGCTTTAGTTTCACATGTTTGTGATTTTACGGTTTTAAACAGTTGAGTTGGTTTTGTGCGTATGCATACACACGAATTGGTTCCTGCAGTCTGTATAGTTATTATATGCTTGCAGTGCAGTGATACGCCTTTTGTGCACTTAGATGCACTGGACATCGATTTCGATTGTGATGTTCGATATTTGTTTTGTGCATGTTGTGCACCTGATTTGATTTTTGCACATGTTCGGCACTTGATATTGGATTTCATGATTTCGTGGACGATGGATGCACCTGATTGGATTTTCGCGCATGTTGGACGCATGTTTTGAAGTGTGATTTTGGTACACACCAGATGCACTAAATCGAGATTTTTATGCATGTCAGATGCACCTGATTTTGCTGTCAGGCACACATGTTACCTACGACAGATGTTTCGTGCACACCCGATGCACTTAGATGTTGTTTCTGTGCATATGTATGGCATATATTTGGATTTTGATTTCCGTGCGCACCAGATGCACGTAGCATTCATGTGCATATTTTGGGATTGATTTCGTATAGAGCAGTACGTTTTTATGATATTGCTATGTATTTTCGTACTGAGCAGGACTAGTCAGAGGACAGTACCTGAATATATTTTGCATGCATTGATAGTTATTGAAGGGATTTCCAAAAAGCGAGCTATAGCCTCAGTATTTACCAACGTGTCTGATATGACACGAAATGTTTAAAACAAAGAGACCCTTCTAAATTGTTTCCAAAACGGCGGAACGTACATTTCAAACATTGGTATATATGTATATAGTTATTTTCTTATGATAGACGTCCGCCACTGTGCAGTGTTATATGCGTTGCACAGCGACTTAAAGAGATTTGGCATGCATTTCCTTCAGATACTTACAAATATAGATTCGATGTTTACATGTATAGTTTCGAGTTATATCATATTGGTTTGATTTGGATTTGGCATTGATGTCTTCTCCATGACTCCGATGATTGCGGGATGCTTGACGGAGTTTTGATTTGAGTTATATGCTCATTTTTCAAGCGCATGCGCTGCGCTACGATTTGTTTTATGTATTTACAATTTCGGAGCCCCGACGACATGATGGTTTTTCTTAGATGTTTTAGTATTTGGGGGAGTATGAATTTAAATTCGGGGACCGAATTTCTTTAAGGGGGGAAGATTGTAACGTTTTGAAAATCGTTTCGGTGAAATTTCGAAAAAAATCGGTAAAATAAGGGGGTTTTCTGTAAAAAGTCAAAATACAAATATCTTATTATAAAAATTAAAAATACATATTCTAACTATGTAATTGCTATTATTTGGTGTTTATTGAGCCGCTGGTGAAATTTCAAATTTTCTGAAAAAAATATTATTTTATTATTTATTTAAGCCGTCACTAATACATTTAATTAAGGAAAATTAAAAATTGGAACGAGTTGAAACAAATTTTGTGCATCATAAAACATTAAATAAAATTTTATCATGTTGTTTTTGGAACGAAATTATTTGCCAAAACGGTTTAGAAATTTTTGAAGAAAAAAGGCTTTTTTTTTTAGCGTAAATGGATGTTTGGGGTATTATATTTATCATTTTTCATCACCCCACACCCGTACCCACATCCACACACTCCCATTTACTTCTCCCCTTGAAGAATTCAGCAGCCCCTATTTTTTTCCCCACTTGAATTTCAAATGAAAGAAATGAAAGAAAAGAAAAGAAAAAGGAGAAATGAGGTGGACCTTTGACCTTGAATTGAATTTGACTTCTCCCCCCCACTTTCTCTACCTCCCTCTCTCTCCTCCCCCACTCCCATTCCAGCACACACACCCCTCCTACAGCAGCAGCAGCCCCCCCATTTCCCTTCTCTTTTCTCTTCAAACATCATCAAAAATTGCCTCAAATCCATCAAAAAAAATCCCAAAACCCAAATCCGACTCCTACCCATTTTAGCTTAGCCCGTATAGCATGGATCTTTGTGAAAAGAGAGCATTTTGGGAGGCCATGGATGCTTGTGGATCTTCAAATATTTTTGGGTATAATTCTAAAACATTTTTGCTTAATTTGTTACAAATTTCTTAAAGCTAAACTACTTAAGTGTTAATTAGGCTTAAGTTGCAAGTTTTGGAATTCAAGTTAGGAATTTGAATGCAAGTTAGGGTTTTATAAAATTGGTGTATGGTTGTGCGTTATATTTAGGTTTTTTGTCATGTTAATACAAGATTAGTAGCTTGTGCTAATGGTTAGTTTAAAAATTGTGTTAATTTGCTAATTTGCTTACTAGGTTTTTGAAATTGGTTAAATACTTGGGATTAAAAATGTGTTTAGGTTTTTCATAACTTCATTAACTTTATTAAGTGTGGTTTAATGCTTTAGATCATGCAAATCTAAGCTAGATTGTAGTTTGTGCATTTTTGCTTTGAAATTGTTAAATTTTAGGTATTTTGTAAACTAGAATATTAGGGTTTTTGGAATTTAATGAGATTAAATTCCGGGAATTGTTTATATGACTTATTTAAGATATTTAATAAGTATATTGGCCGCTACATTCATTTAAACGTCATGTTTTGTACAAAAACGGCGAATTGTGCTTGCTAGATTTTCGGAAAAATGACTTTTTAAGTGAAATTGGGGTTTTTGTGAGTTTTAACCTAGTTTATATTAAAATTAGTGTTCGTGAATGTGCAAATGAGTGTGATTGAATTTTCTCGATGGTTTGACGTTTGTACATCGACATCGAGGGTTGGGTTGACTATTCTTGCATGCGTAGGCGATAGGTTTGGACCTATGCGTGATACGCGTGCCGATTTGATTTTCGTATCCCGTTTCGATTTCGAATTTAGTTTTAATACGATATGGTGCGTTATGATATGTAGGTATCCTCACGAAGACTTCAAGGAGACAAGAAAGCGCGTGTCGACATCGGCACCGGCAAGCGAGGACCAGGTGAGTAGATTTATATCTACGGGGAGAAGTCGGGTGGATGGCGTATAGCACCCCCGCAGTTCGTGGTGATGTATACGAATACGTATGCACACACATATATATATATATTGTTTCAGTATATTGATGATAATATGGATATTTGGTGTTCTTGGATGATTTAGTGTCCCGAAACCCTAGAGTAGTGGTCAAGCACACACCAACCCATACTTGCATACTTTCTTCTTTCATTTATGCTTATATGGGATATATAGTGATGTGTTCACATGGGTATGGGACTATGTGTTCACATACGGATTTGAGGATGATACTTGGGATTGAGATGAGTCGATGAGATTTGTGTTGAGATTGGGATATCGGTGATATGGCAAGATTCGTACTTGAGGTACGTCCTGGTGTTATAGCGGATCTTGGGGCGACGATACGGATGAATAGTGTTATATATAAAGTGGTCGACATGTGATCGTGATATGAGATATCATATACTAGGATATGGATACTAGGCCGTATTAAGCGATGTATACCCCTTGATGATAATTGTGCTGACGATATCGGTTTGTACGAGATTGTCGATCAGTAGTCAGATCATGAGTACATTGAGAATATTAGTATTGTACTAGACATAGGTCAGTAACCTAGACGATGATCTTGAATAAAGAGGATACCTGAGGATTAGTGTGAGGAATATGATATTGACCCGTACCCAGATTTGGGGATGCCGTACGACGGATTTACGTACGAGCTATATTTTGATGATTGATCCGCACTCTTGACTTGGGATGTCTGGTTATGGATATGATATTATTGAGGCGGGATCACCGACTATACCTATACAGGTATGTATATGTATCGACTCAGATGATATGCGGTTTCCTTACCTGTTGTCCAGCTTGTTAGCTTAGCCCATTAGTTTAGTTTAGTTGCTAGATTAGATTCGATTCTTACCTATTTCAAAAACTAACGAATCGTAGGTATTTTTAAAAGACAGCCCAAGGGATCCTACGGATATTTCAAAGGACGTATCTTTTCATAAAAATACCCTGGACCCTATTTTCAAAACCCCATGATTCGTGTTATTTCAAAAGGCACCATTTGCAGGACTTATATTAGATTAGTGCGGATTAGTTATAGTTGCGTCTAGTATTCAGCTCCCGCTCATTTTTACTGTTCGCTTCGCATCGCATGCTTATATTATGTTTCATACTCTATTATTGATATCATACTGTTAGGACACCAGCACCATTACCGATGATGCGTATGTACCACGTACACTTGCCGGCTCACACACATCTTCATCGGTAATTGCCATGTCACGTACACCTTAGAAAATATTGTTGCTTAACTTAGCTTGATAGCCAGTAGTTTGACATAATATTAGTGTACATACCTTATATGCCAGCTTAGATATTGTAGTTATTACTTATCGCTTCATGCATACTGTTATTCATTCTCATGCTTATATTCATGGTTCTACATGCTATTGATGATTCGGATTTCCATGATATTTTCTGGATTTGGAGGAAAACCGCAAAACATATATAAACTGATTTCTCTCTTTTTAAATAAAAGTGCGGTTTTTCCCATGATGTATGAGTCGTCCACCATGAGTTTGCTGATGGATTTCGAGACCCGATTCGAGGAGACGGATGAACCGTTTCGGGTACATGGTGGACCCGGTAATGTACCCCGGGGCAAGAAGCGCGTGATGATGACGATGTGAGCCTGGCAGGGGAGCACTACTTACCGGTGATTTTACCCGACGCGTCGGATATCCGGAGGATACCGTCGTGATCTTGAGATGGATGGTAGGGGCCGGTCTGGACTGACGGTGCACTAGATATTGTGATTGAGGTACAGAGACTGTGATACCGAGATATCGAGATATTGTGATTACGTTTTGTGCCGATGCTAGGCACTGTTTTATGCTGATTTCATTATGATACCTCATTTTGAAAATATACAAAGGAAATCTCACTAATTTATGAAAACAGTTTCTTCATTTGCATGTATTCTGTCTTCATGCATTCATACCTCATTCATATGATATATTGCTACCTGAGACACTGACACGGGCATATGAGATTACACTCGGGTTAGATATTTACCCTAGCCTTGTTATAGGCTACGTGTTATTCATATATTTGAGGATATATTATGATCATTGACCTAGGTTGCGTTATTTATGCGATTTCTGTGCGTAGATGTTTTTCTATTCACGAGTTGGCAACTCACCCCCGTTGTGCCCCAGTTTCTTGCAGGTTTGCCGTACAGGTTTCATTACGGCTTTGCGGGCTCAGTTTCATTCGGGTGACTTGCTAGTAGGTGGGTTTTTCTTGTATCGTACCCATCATATTACCTTGTATAATATTATTCCGTTGTATCTTGTAAATTCCATCAACCAAACATGTATTTATTGAGATAGAGACCAGTGTTGTTTAATCTTTCGACCTTAGAGTCGCTCGTTATATTTCTGGTGGTTTTGAGTTTCCTTTTGAGTTTTGATCCTCGCCGTTGGCGTTGTATATTATATTGCTTGTGTGGTTGTGACCGTCGATTGACGAAGAGCTAGCTCCCGCTTGGGGATGCCTTTTTCTTGATTTCGTATACTATTCATGTTGTATCCCGTTTGGAGGCCAGTATTTAAAAAGGAGACTCTGCCGAAATTTTCAGTAAATTTTTGATGTTTTAAAAACCGCATAATTCGGCTTATGCTATTGAAATTACTTGCTTTAAGTTGGTTTTTCCTGCACTCTACTACTTTTCTTGGTTTGGATTTCTGTGTTTTCGGTTTACTTAGATTACGTACGTCTCGAGACGTTCGTAGTTTAAGTGCCGGTCATGTTCCGTACTTTCGGGCCGTGACAAAGTTGGTATTAGAGCGTTAGGTTTTAACCTTCGGAGCGTAGGATGACCCTTGGTTGATGGAATAGGAGACTAAAGTAGAGTGACGTATCGTTGGTATGTTCCGCGGTATATTTACGACACGCCACTCCACTTATGAAGCCTTAGGATGTACATTTCCTTGTTCAGTATTATATTCCTTCCCGATCTAGCCTCATCGGTACTAGTTTGGTTTTGCTGCCACGATTACGGGCAGGGAGAGCTACAGCTAGAGTTGCGGTCAGCACGAGCTCGTCACGAATGAGGACTGACCAGGGCGAAATTCCGGCGACACACGATTGCGGAGATGTGTCTTTTTACTGTGTTTCCGCGCCACGAGCGTTTGGCAGATCTCCTTTATGAGATTTCTCGGACGTGCCGATCAGTATCAAAGGATTGGCCCACTGATAGAGGCCAACCAGATTTTGATGACCGTTGGTGTGTTGCTTATTCATGATGGTCGAGGCACTGTTCAGCGTGCAGACGAGCGAGCCAGTTATTGCTGCGAACGACGAGATATTGCCCCAGATGCTGGCGTTAGTGCAGAACGAGTTGTACTAAGAGATGATAGAAGGTCGCTAGTCATCGAGGATGAATGATTAGGACTTGTGGATCGTTCGCCTATCCCGATGCGAGGTCATCAGATAGATTGATTCCAGCTAGAGACGACTTCACGCGGAGACGTTGGGAGTCGACAGAGACGATCGAATGTCAGAAACCTATTATTCCAGGTTTAAAGTAGTCGGAAGGACATGCAGGCAATTCTATGGTCCCTCTAGAAGAATGAAACCCTAACTCGACTTAATGACCGTGTGAAAGCCTTTGAACCTTCGGGTTTGCGGCAGTTCTACGGTGCCATTAGTGAGGCTTGGGTTTGCCCTTCTACGGCTGGACCACCGATGCTGTGGTATGTACTCAATACTATTAAACTGTGCCCAAGATGTTGAGCTCTTAGGGGATTATGAGGTTTTGACGACTCGATCGGATGGCTCGACTTAATTCGGATGCTAGGTGGTGAGATGCATTCTTAGGCGACTCCAGATACGAGGATAGTCGTTGGAGCTCAATCCATGCAGCCACGACGAGACGAGTCCAAAGCAGACGACATTAGAGAAAAGTGAAGTAGGAGGTTCGTACCAGATCTAGACGAGATGACGTTCCACTCTGCCGACATCAGAGATGCGATGCGCATGCCGAGGCATGGTACTTGGATATACCTTCCAGAAGAGTCGTGATGAGAATGCAGTCGTTCCAGAGCAAGACGCAGATATAGTAAAGGACGATGACTTCCGGACAGTTGGCAGAGACGAAACATGGAAGAGACCGTGAGCAGGATTTCTTCCAGGACACTGCTGCAAAGATACTTGCACCCAGGATCAGATGGGTCACGTACATTCAGAGAGCCAGAGGCCGACGTCAGTGATATGCTGTCTTACGAGTGGTCGCGATGATTGACCGGGAGATGACTAGAGACGTGCAAGAATGGGAGCATCCCCGTTAGCACACCTGACAAGGCCGATGAGCCGATGGACCGAGAGATTGGTAATTCCCAGTGAAGACCTTGACCCAGGAGTGGTCATTGTTACGCACACCAGCAGGCCAGAGTTCATGATCATCGACGAGACGTCCCATTAGTGACCGCGACAGTTGGCCAAAGATTCTTAGAGGATGCGCTTGAGCGGTACTGTTCCGCCATTGTTGATTTTGATGTTTTGGGTGATTTATTCGTATGATTTGATTTTGATGATTGAGGATTTACGATCTTTGCACAGTGTTGCACTTGATATCGTTTTCGTGCTTTAGTTTCACATGTTTGTGATTTTACGGTTTTAAACAGTTGAGTTGGTTTTGTGCGTATGCATACACACGAATTGGTTCCTGCAGTCTGTATAGTTATTATATGCTTGCAGTGCAGTGATACGCCTTTTGTGCACTTAGATGCACTGGACATCGATTTCGATTGTGATGTTCGATATTTGTTTTGTGCATGTTGTGCACCTGATTTGATTTTTGCACATGTTCGGCACTTGATATTGGATTTCATGATTTCGTGGACGATGGATGCACCTGATTGGATTTTCGCGCATGTTGGACGCATGTTTTGAAGTGTGATTTTGGTACACACCAGATGCACTAAATCGAGATTTTTGTGCATGTCAGATGCACCTGATTTTGCTGTCAGGCACACATGTTACCTACGACAGATGTTTCGTGCACACCCGATGCACTTAGATGTTGTTTCTGTGCATATGTATGGCATATATTTGGATTTTGATTTCCGTGCGCACCAGATGCACGTAGCATTCATGTGCATATTTTGGGATTGATTTCGTATAGAGCAGTACGTTTTTATGATATTGCTATGTATTTTCGTACTGAGCAGGACTAGTCAGAGGACAGTACCTGAATATATTTTGCATGCATTGATAGTTATTGAAGGGATTTCCAAAAAGCGAGCTATAGCCTCAGTATTTACCAACGTGTCTGATATGACACGAAATGTTTAAAACAAAGAGACCCTTCTAAATTGTTTCCAAAACGGCGGAACGTACATTTCAAACATTGGTATATATGTATATAGTTATTTTCTTATGATAGACGTCCGCCACTGTGCAGTGTTATATGCGTTGCACAGCGACTTAAAGAGATTTGGCATGCATTTCCTTCAGATACTTACAAATATAGATTCGATGTTTACATGTATAGTTTCGAGTTATATCATATTGGTTTGATTTGGATTTGGCATTGATGTCTTCTCCATGACTCCGATGATTGCGGGATGCTTGACGGAGTTTTGATTTGAGTTATATGCTCATTTTTCAAGCGCATGCGCTGCGCTACGATTTGTTTTATGTATTTACAATTTCGGAGCCCCGACGACATGATGGTTTTTCTTAGATGTTTTAGTATTTGGGGGAGTATGAATTTAAATTCGGGGACCGAATTTCTTTAAGGGGGGAAGATTGTAACGTTTTGAAAATCGTTTCGGTGAAATTTCGAAAAAAATCGGTAAAATAAGGGGGTTTTCTGTAAAAAGTCAAAATACAAATATCTTATTATAAAAATTAAAAATACATATTCTAACTATGTAATTGCTATTATTTGGTGTTTATTGAGCCGCTGGTGAAATTTCAAATTTTCTGAAAAAAATATTATTTTATTATTTATTTAAGCCGTCACTAATACATTTAATTAAGGAAAATTAAAAATTGGAACGAGTTGAAACAAATTTTGTGCATCATAAAACATTAAATAAAATTTTATCATGTTGTTTTTGGAACGAATTTATTTGCCAAAACGGTTTAGAAATTTTTGAAGAAAAAAGGCTTTTTTTTTTAGCGTAAATGGATGTTTGGGGTATTATATTTATCATTTTTCATCACCCCACACCCGTACCCACATCCACACACTCCCATTTACTTCTCCCCTTGAAGAATTCAGCAGCCCCTATTTTTTTCCCCACTTGAATTTCAAATGAAAGAAATGAAAGAAAAGAAAAGAAAAAGGAGAAATGAGGTGGACCTTTGACCTTGAATTGAATTTGACTTCTCCCCCCCACTTTCTCTACCTCCCTCTCTCTCCTCCCCCACTCCCATTCCAGCACACACACCCCTCCTACAGCAGCAGCAGCCCCCCCATTTCCCTTCTCTTTTCTCTTCAAACATCATCAAAAATTGCCTCAAATCCATCAAAAAAAATCCCAAAACCCAAATCCGACTCCTACCCATTTTAGCTTAGCCCGTATAGCATGGATCTTTGTGAAAAGAGAGCATTTTGGGAGGCCATGGATGCTTGTGGATCTTCAAATATTTTTGGGTATAATTCTAAAACATTTTTGCTTAATTTGTTACAAATTTCTTAAAGCTAAACTACTTAAGTGTTAATTAGGCTTAAGTTGCAAGTTTTGGAATTCAAGTTAGGAATTTGAATGCAAGTTAGGGTTTTATAAAATTGGTGTATGGTTGTGCGTTATATTTAGGCTTTTTGTCATGTTAATACAAGATTAGTAGCTTGTGCTAATGGTTAGTTTAAAAATTGTGTTAATTTGCTAATTTGCTTACTAGGTTTTTGAAATTGGTTAAATACTTGGGATTAAAAATGTGTTTAGGTTTTTCATAACTTCATTAACTTTATTAAGTGTGGTTTAATGCTTTAGATCATGCAAATCTAAGCTAGATTGTAGTTTGTGCATTTTTGCTTTGAAATTGTTAAATTTTAGGTATTTTGTAAACTAGAATATTAGGGTTTTTGGAATTTAATGAGATTAAATTCCGGGAATTGTTTATATGACTTATTTAAGATATTTAATAAGTATATTGGCCGCTACATTCATTTAAACGTCATGTTTTGTACAAAAACGGCGAATTGTGCTTGCTAGATTTTCGGAAAAATGACTTTTTAAGTGAAATTGGGGTTTTTGTGAGTTTTAACCTAGTTTATATTAAAATTAGTGTTCGTGAATGTGCAAATGAGTGTGATTGAATTTTCTCGATGGTTTGACGTTTGTACATCGACATCGAGGGTTGGGTTGACTATTCTTGCATGCGTAGGCGATAGGTTTGGACCTATGCGTGATACGCGTGCCGATTTGATTTTCGTATCCCGTTTCGATTTCGAATTTAGTTTTAATACGATATGGTGCGTTATGATATGTAGGTATCCTCACGAAGACTTCAAGGAGACAAGAAAGCGCGTGTCGACATCGGCACCGGCAAGCGAGGACCAGGTGAGTAGATTTATATCTACGGGGAGAAGTCGGGTGGATGGCGTATAGCACCCCCGCAGTTCGTGGTGATGTATACGAATACGTATGCACACACATATATATATATATTGTTTCAGTATATTGATGATAATATGGATATTTGGTGTTCTTGGATGATTTAGTGTCCCGAAACCCTAGAGTAGTGGTCAAGCACACACCAACCCATACTTGCATACTTTCTTCTTTCATTTATGCTTATATGGGATATATAGTGATGTGTTCACATGGGTATGGGACTATGTGTTCACATACGGATTTGAGGATGATACTTGGGATTGAGATGAGTCGATGAGATTTGTGTTGAGATTGTGATATCGGTGATATGGCAAGATTCGTACTTGAGGTACGTCCTGGTGTTATAGCGGATCTTGGGGCGACGATACGGATGAATAGTGTTATATATAAAGTGGTCGACATGTGATCGTGATATGAGATATCATATACTAGGATATGGATACTAGGCCGTATTAAGCGATGTATACCCCTTGATGATAATTGTGCTGACGATATCGGTTTGTACGAGATTGTCGATCAGTAGTCAGATCATGAGTACATTGAGAATATTAGTATTGTACTAGACATAGGTCAGTAACCTAGACGATGATCTTGAATAAAGAGGATACCTGAGGATTAGTGTGAGGAATATGATATTGACCCGTACCCAGATTTGGGGATGCCGTACGACGGATTTACGTACGAGCTATATTTTGATGATTGATCCGCACTCTTGACTTGGGATGTCTGGTTATGGATATGATATTATTGAGGCGGGATCACCGACTATACCTATACAGGTATGTATATGTATCGACTCAGATGATATGCGGTTTCCTTACCTGTTGTCCAGCTTGTTAGCTTAGCCCATTAGTTTAGTTTAGTTGCTAGATTAGATTCGATTCTTACCTATTTCAAAAACTAACGAATCGTAGGTATTTTTAAAAGACAGCCCAAGGGATCCTACGGATATTTCAAAGGACGTATCTTTTCATAAAAATACCGTGGACCCTATTTTCAAAACCCCATGATTCGTGTTATTTCAAAAGGCACCATTTGCAGGACTTATATTAGATTAGTGCGGATTAGTTATAGTTGCGTCTAGTATTCAGCTCCCGCTCATTTTTACTGTTCGCTTCGCATCGCATGCTTATATTATGTTTCATACTCTATTATTGATATCATACTGTTAGGACACCAGCACCATTACCGATGATGCGTATGTACCACGTACACTTGCCGGCTCACACACATCTTCATCGGTAATTGCCATGTCACGTACACCTTAGAAAATATTGTTGCTTAACTTAGCTTGATAGCCAGTAGTTTGACATAATATTAGTGTACATACCTTATATGCCAGCTTAGATATTGTAGTTATTACTTATCGCTTCATGCATACTGTTATTCATTCTCATGCTTATATTCATGGTTCTACATGCTATTGATGATTCGGATTTCCATGATATTTTCTGGATTTGGAGGAAAACCGCAAAACATATATAAACTGATTTCTCTCTTTTTAAATAAAAGTGCGGTTTTTCCCATGATGTATGAGTCGTCCACCATGAGTTTGCTGATGGATTTCGAGACCCGATTCGAGGAGACGGATGAACCGTTTCGGGTACATGGTGGACCCGGTAATGTACCCCGGGGCAAGAAGCGCGTGATGATGACGATGTGAGCCTGGCAGGGGAGCACTACTTACCGGTGATTTTACCCGACGCGTCGGATATCCGGAGGATACCGTCGTGATCTTGAGATGGATGGTAGGGGCCGGTCTGGACTGACGGTGCACTAGATATTGTGATTGAGGTACAGAGACTGTGATACCGAGATATCGAGATATTGTGATTACGTTTTGTGCCGATGCTAGGCACTGTTTTATGCTGATTTCATTATGATACCTCATTTTGAAAATATACAAAGGAAATCTCACTAATTTATGAAAACAGTTTCTTCATTTGCATGTATTCTGTCTTCATGCATTCATACCTCATTCATATGATATATTGCTACCTGAGGCACTGACACGGGCATATGAGATTACACTCGGGTTAGATATTTACCCTAGCCTTGTTATAGGCTACGTGTTATTCATATATTTGAGGATATATTATGATCATTGACCTAGGTTGTGTTATTTATGCGATTTCTGTGCGTAGATGTTTTTCTATTCACGAGTTGGCAACTCACCCCCGTTGTGCCCCAGTTTCTTGCAGGTTTGCCGTACAGGTTTCATTACGGCTTTGCGGGCTCAGTTTCATTCGGGTGACTTGCTAGTAGGTGGGTTTTTCTTGTATCGTACCCATCATATTACCTTGTATAATATTATTCCGTTGTATCTAGTAAATTCCATCAACCAAACATGTATTTATTGAGATAGAGACCAGTGTTGTTTACTCTTTCGACCTTAGAGTCGCTCGTTATATTTCTGGTGGTTTTGAGTTTCCTTTTGAGTTTTGATCCTCGCCGTTGGCGTTGTATATTATATTGCTTGTGTGGTTGTGACCGTCGATTGACGAAGAGCTAGCTCCCGCTTGGGGATGCCTTTTTCTTGATTTCGTATACTATTCATGTTGTATCCCGTTTGGAGGCCAGTATTTAAAAAGGAGACTCTGCCGAAATTTTCAGTAAATTTTTGATGTTTTAAAAACCGCATAATTCGGCTTATGCTATTGAAATTACTTGCTTTAAGTTGGTTTTTCCTGCACTCTACTACTTTTCTTGGTTTGGATTTCTGTGTTTTCGGTTTACTTAGATTACGTACGTCTCGAGACGTTCGTAGTTTAAGTGCCGGTCATGTTCCGTACTTTCGGGCCGTGACAAAGTTGGTATTAGAGCGTTAGGTTTTAACCTTCGGAGCGTAGGATGACCCTTGGTTGATGGAATAGGAGACTAAAGTAGAGTGACGTATCGTTGGTATGTTCCGCGGCATATTTACGACACGCCACTCCACTTATGAAGCCTTAGGATGTACATTTCCTTGTTCAGTATTATATTCCTTCCTGATCTAGCCTCATCGGTACTAGTTTGGTTTTGCTGCCACGATTACGGGCAGGGAGAGCTACAGCTAGAGTTGCGGTCAGCACGAGCTCGTCACGAATGAGGACTGACCAGGGCGAAATTCCGGCGACACACGATTGCGGAGATGTGTCTTTTTACTGTGTTTCCGCGCCACGAGCGTTTGGCAGATCTCCTTTATGAGATTTCTCGGACGTGCCGATCAGTATCAAAGGATTGGCCCACTGACAGAGGCCAACCAGATTTTGATGACCGTTGGTGTGTTGCTTATTCATGATGGTCGAGGCACTGTTCAGCGTGCAGACGAGCGAGCCAGTTATTGCTGCGAACGATGAGATATTGCCCCAGATGCTAGCGTTAGTGCAGAACGAGTTGTACTAAGAGATGATAGAAGGTCGCTAGTCATCGAGGATGAATGATTAGGACTTGTGGATCGTTCGCCTATCCCGATGCGAGGTCATCAGGTAGATTGATTCCAGCTAGAGACGACTTCACGCGGAGACGTTGGGAGTCGACAGAGACGATCGAATGTCAGAAACCTATTATTCCAGGTTTAAAGTAGTCGGAAGGACATGCAGGCAATTCTATGGTCCCTCTAGAAGAATGAAACCCTAACTCGACTTAATGACCGTGTGAAAGCCTTTGAACCTTCGGGTTTGCGGCAGTTCTACGGTGCCATTAGTGAGGCTTGGGTTTGCCCTTCTACGGCTGGACCACCGATGCTGTGGTATGTACTCAATACTATTAAACTGTGCCCAAGATGTTGAGCTCTTAGGGGATTATGAGGTTTTGACGACTCGATCGGATGGCTCGACTTAATTCGGATGCTAGGTGGTGAGATGCATTCTTAGGCGACTCCAGATACGAGGATAGTCGTTGGAGCTCAATCCATGCAGCCACGACGAGACGAGTCCAAAGCAGACGACATTAGAGAAAAGTGAAGTAGGAGGTTCGTACCAGATCTAGACGAGATGACGTTCCACTCTGCCGACATCAGAGATGCGATGCGCATGCCGAGGCATGGTACTTGGATATACCTTCCAGAAGAGTCGTGATGAGAATGCAGTCGTTCCAGAGCAAGACGCAGATATAGTAAAGGACGATGACTTCCGGACAGTTGGCAGAGACGAAACATGGAAGAGACCGTGAGCAGGATTTCTTCCAGGACACTGCTGCAAAGATACTTGCACCCAGGATCAGATGGGTCACGTACATTCAGAGAGCCAGAGGCCGACGTCAGTGATATGCTGTCTTACGAGTGGTCGCGATGATTGACCGGGAGATGACTAGAGACGTGCAAGAATGGGAGCATCCCCGTTAGCACACCTGACAAGGCCGATGAGCCGATGGACCGAGAGATTGGTAATTCCCAGTGAAGACCTTGACCCAGGAGTGGTCATTGTTACGCACACCAGCAGGCCAGAGTTCATGATCATCGACGAGACGTCCCATTAGTGACCGCGACAGTTGGCCAAAGATTCTTAGAGGATGCGCTTGAGCGGTACTGTTCCGCCATTGTTGATTTTGATGTTTTGGGTGATTTATTCGTATGATTTGATTTTGATGATTGAGGATTTACGATCTTTGCACAGTGTTGCACTTGATATCGTTTTCGTGCTTTAGTTTCACATGTTTGTGATTTTACGGTTTTAAACAGTTGAGTTGGTTTTGTGCGTATGCATACACACGAATTGGTTCCTGCAGTCTGTATAGTTATTATATGCTTGCAGTGCAGTGATACGCCTTTTGTGCACTTAGATGCACTGGACTTCGATTTCGATTGTGATGTTCGATATTTGTTTTGTGCACCTTGTGCACCTGATTTGATTTTTGCACATGTTCGGCACTTGATATTGGATTTCATGATTTCGTGGACGATGGATGCACCTGATTGGATTATCGCGCATGTTGGACGCATGTTTTGAAGTGTGATTTTGGTACACACCAGATGCACTAAATCGAGATTTTTGTGCATGTCAGATGCACCTGATTTTGCTGTCAGGCACACATGTTGCCTACGACAGATGTTTCGTGCACACCCGATGCACTTAGATGTTGTTTCTGTGCATATGTATGGCATATATTTGGATTTTGATTTCCGTGCGCACCAGATGCACGTAGCATTCATGTGCATATTTTGGGATTGATTTCGTATAGAGCAGTACGTTTTTATGATATTGCTATGTATTTTCGTACTGAGCAGGACTAGTCAGAGGACAGTACCTGAATATATTTTGCATGCATTGATAGTTATTGAAGGGATTTCCAAAAAGCGAGCTATAGCCTCAGTATTTACCAACGTGTCTGATATGACACGAAATGTTTAAAACAAAGAGACCCTTCTAAATTGTTTCCAAAACGGCGGAACGTACATTTCAAACAATGGTATATATGTATATAGTTATTTTCTTATGATAGACGTCCGCCACTGTGCAGTGTTATATGCGTTGCACAGCGACTTAAAGAGATTTGGCATGCATTTCCTTCAGATACTTACAAATATAGATTCGATGTTTACATGTATAGTTTCGAGTTATATCATATTGGTTTGATTTGGATTTGGCATTGATGTCTTCTCCATGACTCCGATGATTGCGGGATGCTTGACGGAGCTTTGATTTGAGTTATATGCTCATTTTTCAAGCGCATGCGCTGCGCTACGATTTGTTTTATGTATTTACAATTTCGGAGCCCCGACGACTTGATGGTTTTTCTTAGATGTTTTAGTATTTGGGGGAGTATGAATTTAAATTCGGGGACCGAATTTCTTTAAGGGGGGAAGATTGTAACGTTTTGAAAATCGTTTCGGTGAAATTTCGAAAAAAATCGGTAAAATAAGGAGGTTTTCTGTAAAAAGTCAAAATACAAATATCTTATTATAAAAATTAAAAATACATATTCTAGCTATGTAATTGCTATTATTTGGTGTTTATTGAGCCGCTGGTGAAATTTCAAATTTTCTGAAAAAAATATTATTTTATTATTTATTTAAGCCGTCACTAATACATTTAATTAAGGAAAATTACAAATTGGAACGAGTTGAAACAAATTTTGTGCATCATAAAACATTAAATAAAATTTTATCATGTGGTTTTTGGAACGAAATTATTTGCCAAAACGGTTTAGAAATTTTTGAAGAAAAAAGGCTTTTTTTTTAGCGTAAATGGATGTTTGGGGTATTATATTTATCATTTTTCATCACCCCACACCCGTACCCACATCCACACACTCCCATTTACTTCTCCCCTTGAAGAATTCAGCAGCCCCTATTTTTTTCCCCACTTGAATTTCAAAGGAAAGAAATGAAAGAAAAGAAAAGAAAATGGAGAAATGAGGTGGACCTTTGACCTTGAATTGAATTTGACTTCTCCCCCCCACTTTCTCTACCTCCCTCTCTCTCCTCCCCCACTCCCATTCCAGCACACACACCCCTCCTACAGCAGCAGCAGCCCCCCCATTTCCCTTCTCTTTTCTCTTCAAACATCATCAAAAATTGCCTCAAATCCATCAAAAAAAATCCCAAAACCCAAATCCGACTCCTACCCATTTTAGCTTAGCCCGTATAGCATGGATCTTTGTGAAAAGAGAGCATTTTGGGAGGCCATGGATGCTTGTGGATCTTCAAATATTTTTGGGTATAATTCTAAAACATTTTTGCTTAATTTGTTACAAATTTCTTAAAGCTAAACTACTTAAGTGTTAATTAGGCTTAAGTTGCAAGTTTTGGAATTCAAGTTAGGAATTTGAATGCAAGTTAGGGTTTTATAAAATTGGTGTATGGTTGTGCGTTATATTTAGGCTTTTTGTCATGTTAATACAAGATTAGTAGCTTGTGCTAATGGTTAGTTTAAAAATTGTGTTAATTTGCTAATTTGCTTACTAGGTTTTTGAAATTGGTTAAATACTTGGGATTAAAAATGTGTTTAGGTTTTTCATAACTTCATTAACTTTATTAAGTGTGGTTTAATGCTTTAGATCATGCAAATCTAAGCTAGATTGTAGTTTGTGCATTTTTGCTTTGAAATTGTTAAATTTTAGGTATTTTGTAAACTAGAATATTAGGGTTTTTGGAATTTAATGAGATTAAATTCCGGGAATTGTTTATATGACTTATTTAAGATATTTAATAAGTATATTGGCCGCTACATTCATTTAAACGTCATGTTTTGTACAAAAACGGCGAATTGTGCTTGCTAGATTTTCGGAAAAATGACTTTTTAAGTGAAATTGGGGTTTTTGTGAGTTTTAACCTAGTTTATATTAAAATTAGTGTTCGTGAATGTGCAAATGAGTGTGATTGGATTTTCTCGATGGTTTGACGTTTGTACATCGACATCGAGGGTTGGGTTGACTATTCTTGCATGCGTAGGCGATAGGTTTGGACCTATGCGTGATACGCGTGCCGATTTGATTTTCGTATCCCGTTTCGATTTCGAATTTAGTTTTAATACGATATGGTGCGTTATGATATGTAGGTATCCTCACGAAGACTTCAAGGAGACAAGAAAGCGCGTGTCGACATCGGCACCGGCAAGCGAGGACCAGGTGAGTAGATTTATATCTACGGGGAGAAGTCGGGTGGATGGCGTATAGCACCCCCGCAGTTCGTGGTGATGTATACGAATACGTATGCACACACATATATATATATATTGTTTCAGTATATTGATGATAATATGGATATTTGGTGTTCTTGGATGATTTAGTGTCCCGAAACCCTAGAGTAGTGGTCAAGCACACACCAACCCATACTTGCATACTTTCTTCTTTCATTTATGCTTATATGGGATATATAGTGATGTGTTCACATGGGTATGGGACTATGTGTTCACATACGGATTTGAGGATGATACTTGGGATTGAGATGAGTCGATGAGATTTGTGTTGAGATTGTGATATCGGTGATATGGCAAGATTCGTACTTGAGGTACGTCCTGGTGTTATAGCGGATCTTGGGGCGACGATACGGATGAATAGTGTTATATATAAAGTGGTCGACATGTGATCGTGATATGAGATATCATATACTAGGATATGGATACTAGGCCGTATTAAGCGATGTATACCCCTTGATGATAATTGTGCTGACGATATCGGTTTGTACGAGATTGTCGATCAGTAGTCAGATCATGAGTACATTGAGAATATTAGTATTGTACTAGACATAGGTCAGTACCCTAGACGATGATCTTGAATAAAGAGGATACCTGAGGATTAGTGTGAGGAATATGATATTGACCCGTACCCAGATTTGGGGATGCCGTACGACGGATTTACGTACGAGCTATATTTTGATGATTGATCCGCACTCTTGACTTGGGATGTCTGGTTATGGATATGATATTATTGAGGCGGGATCACCGACTATACCTATACAGGTATGTATATGTATCGACTCAGATGATATGCGGTTTCCTTACATGTTGTCCAGCTTGTTAGCTTAGCCCATTAGTTTAGTTTAGTTGCTAGATTAGATTCGATTCTTACCTATTTCAAAAACTAACGAATCGTAGGTATTTTAAAAAGACAGCCCAAGGGATCCTACGGATATTTCAAAGGACGTATCTTTTCATAAAAATACCGTGGACCCTATTTTCAAAACCCCATGATTCGTGTTATTTCAAAAGGCACCATTTGCAGGACTTATATTAGATTAGTGCGGATTAGTTATAGTTGCGTCTAGTATTCAGCTCCCGCTCATTTTTACTGTTCGCTTCGCATCGCATGCTTATATTATGTTTCATACTCTATTATTGATATCATACTGTTAGGACACCAGCACCATTACCGATGATGCGTATGTACCACGTACACTTGCCGGCTCACACACATCTTCATCGGTAATTGCCATGTCACGTACACCTTAGAAAATATTGTTGCTTAACTTAGCTTGATAGCCAGTAGTTTGACATAATATTAGTGTACATACCTTATATGCCAGCTTAGATATTGTAGTTATTACTTATCGCTTCATGCATACTGTTATTCATTCTCATGCTTATATTCATGGTTCTACATGCTATTGATGATTCGGATTTCCATGATATTTTCTGGATTTGGAGGAAAACCGCAAAACATATATAAACTGATTTCTCTCTTTTTAAATAAAAGTGCGGTTTTTCCCATGATGTATGAGTCGTCCACCATGAGTTTGCTGATGGATTTCGAGACCCGATTCGAGGAGACGGATGAACCGTTTCGGGTACATGGTGGACCCGGTAATGTACCCCGGGGCAAGAAGCGCGTGATGATGACGATGTGAGCCTGGCAGGGGAGCACTACTTACCGGTGATTTTACCCGACGCGTCGGATATCCGGAGGATACCGTCGTGATCTTGAGATGGATGGTAGGGGCCGGTCTGGACTGACGGTGCACTAGATATTGTGATTGAGGTACAGAGACTGTGATACCGAGATATCGAGATATTGTGATTACGTTTTGTGCCGATGCTAGGCACTGTTTTATGCTGATTTCATTATGATACCTCATTTTGAAAATATACAAAGGAAATCTCACTAATTTATGAAAACAGTTTCTTCATTTGCATGTATTCTGTCTTCATGCATTCATACCTCATTCATATGATATATTGCTACCTGAGGCACTGACACGGGCATATGAGATTACACTCGGGTTAGATATTTACCCTAGCCTTGTTATAGGCTACGTGTTATTCATATATTTGAGGATATATTATGATCATTGACCTAGGTTGCGTTATTTATGCGATTTCTGTGCGTAGATGTTTTTCTATTCACGAGTTGGCAACTCACCCCCGTTGTGCCCCAGTTTCTTGCAGGTTTGCCGTACAGGTTTCATTACGGCTTTGCGGGCTCAGTTTCATTCGGGTGACTTGCTAGTAGGTGGGTTTTTCTTGTATCGTACCCATCATATTACCTTGTATAATATTATTCCGTTGTATCTAGTAAATTCCATCAACCAAACATGTATTTATTGAGATAGAGACCAGTGTTGTTTACTCTTTCGACCTTAGAGTCGCTCGTTATATTTCTGGTGGTTTTGAGTTTTCTTTTGAGTTTTGATCCTCGCCGTTGGCGTTGTATATTATATTGCTTGTGTGGTTGTGACCGTCGATTGACGAAGAGCTAGCTCCCGCTTGGGGATGCCTTTTTCTTGATTTCGTATACTATTCATGTTGTATCCCGTTTGGAGGCCAGTATTTAAAAAGGAGACTCTGCCGAAATTTTCAGTAAATTTTTGATGTTTTAAAAACCGCATAATTCGGCTTATGCTATTGAAATTACTTGCTTTAAGTTGGTTTTTCCTGCACTCTACTACTTTTCTTGGTTTGGATTTCTGTGTTTTCGGTTTACTTAGATTACGTACGTCTCGAGACGTTCGTAGTTTAAGTGCCGGTCATGTTCCGTACTTTCGGGCCGTGACAAAGTTGGTATTAGAGAGTTAGGTTTTAACCTTCGGAGCGTAGGATGACCCTTGGTTGATGGAATAGGAGACTAAAGTAGAGTGACGTATCGTTGGCATGTTCCGCGGCATATTTACGACACGCCACTCCACTTATGAAGCCTTAGGATGTACATTTCCTTGTTCAGTATTATATTCCTTCCTAATCTAGCCTCATCGGTACTAGTTTGGTTTTGCTGCCACGATTACGGGCAGGGAGAGCTACAGCTAGAGTTGCGGTCAGCACGAGCTCGTCACGAATGAGGACTGACCAGGGCGAAATTCCGGCGACACACGATTGCGGAGATGTGTCTTTTTACTGTGTTTCCGCGCCACGAGCGTTTGGCAGATCTCCTTTATGAGATTTCTCGGACGTGCCGATCAGTATCAAAGGATTGGCCCACTGACAGAGGCCAACCAGATTTTGATGACCGTTGGTGTGTTGCTTATTCATGATGGTCGAGGCACTGTTCAGCGTGCAGACGAGCGAGCCAGTTATTGCTGCGAACGACGAGATATTGCCCCAGATGCTGGCGTTAGTGCAGAACGAGTTGTACTAAGAGATGATAGAAGGTCGCTAGTCATCGAGGATGAATGATTAGGACTTGTGGATCGTTCGCCTATCCCGATGCGAGGTCATCAGATAGATTGATTCCAGCTAGAGACGACTTCACGCGGAGACGTTGGGAGTCGACAGAGACGATCGAATGTCAGAAACCTATTATTCCAGGTTTAAAGTAGTCGGAAGGACATGCAGGCAATTCTATGGTCCCTCTAGAAGAATGAAACCCTAACTCGACTTAATGACCGTGTGAAAGCCTTTGAACCTTCGGGTTTGCGGCAGTTCTACGGTGCCATTAGTGAGGCTTGGGTTTGCCCTTCTACGGCTGGACCACCGATGCTGTGGTATGTACTCAATACTATTAAACTGTGCCCAAGATGTTGAGCTCTTAGGGGATTATGAGGTTTTGACGACTCGATCGGATGGCTCGACTTAATTCGGATGCTAGGTGGTGAGATGCATTCTTAGGCGACTCCAGATACGAAGATAGTCGTTGGAGCTCAATCCATGCAGCCACGACGAGTCGAGTCCAAAGCAGACGACATTAGAGAAAAGTGAAGTAGGAGGTTCGTACCAGATCTAGACGAGATGACGTTCCACTCTGCCGACATCAGAGATGCGATGCGCATGCCGAGGCATGGTACTTGGATATACCTTCCAGAAGAGTCGTGATGAGAATGCAGTCGTTCCAGAGCAAGACGCAGATATAGTAAAGGACGATGACTTCCGGACAGTTGGCAGAGACGAAACATGGAAGAGACCGTGAGCAGGATTTCTTCCAGGACACTGCTGCAAAGATACTTGCACCCAGGATCAGATGGATCACGTACATTCAGAGAGCCAGAGGCCGACGTCAGTGATATGCTGTCTTACGAGTGGTCGCGATGATTGACCGGGAGATGACTAGAGACGTGCAAGAATGGGAGCATCCCCGTTAGCACACCTGACAAGGCCGATGAGCCGATGGACCGAGAGATTGGTAATTCCCAGTGAAGACCTTGACCCAGGAGTGGTCATTGTTACGCACACCAGCAGGCCAGAGTTCATGATCATCGACGAGACGTCCCATTAGTGACCGCGACAGTTGGCCAAAGATTCTTAGAGGATGCGCTTGAGCGGTACTGTTCCGCCATTGTTGATTTTGATGTTTTGGGTGATTTATTCGTATGATTTGATTTTGATGATTGAGGATTTACGATCTTTGCACAGTGTTGCACTTGATATCGTTTTCGTGCTTTAGTTTCACATGTTTGTGATTTTACGGTTTTAAACAGTTGAGTTGGTTTTGTGCGTATGCATACACACGAATTGGTTCCTGCAGTCTGTATAGTTATTATATGCTTGCAGTGCAGTGATACGCCTTTTGTGCACTTAGATGCACTGGACTTCGATTTCGATTGTGATGTTCGATATTTGTTTTGTGCACCTTGTGCACCTGATTTGATTTTTGCACATGTTCGGCACTTGATATTGGATTTCATGATTTCGTGGACGATGGATGCACCTGATTGGATTATCGCGCATGTTGGACGCATGTTTTGAAGTGTGATTTTGGTACACACCAGATGCACTAAATCGAGATTTTTGTGCATGTCAGATGCACCTGATTTTGCTGTCAGGCACACATGTTGCCTACGACAGATGTTTCGTGCACACCCGATGCACTTAGATGTTGTTTCTGTGCATATGTATGGCATATATTTGGATTTTGATTTCCATGCGCACCAGATGCACGTAGCATTCATGTGCATATTTTGGGATTGATTTCGTATAGAGCAGTACGTTTTTATGATATTGCTATGTATTTTCGTACTGAGCAGGACTAGTCAGAGGACAGTACCTGAATATATTTTGCATGCATTGATAGTTATTGAAGGGATTTCCAAAAAGCGAGCTATAGCCTCAGTATTTACCAACGTGTCTGATATGACACGAAATGTTTAAAACAAAGAGACCCTTCTAAATTGTTTCCAAAACGGCGGAACGTACATTTCAAACAATGGTATATATGTATATAGTTATTTTCTTATGATAGACGTCCGCCACTGTGCAGTGTTATATGCGTTGCACAGCGACTTAAAGAGATTTGGCATGCATTTCCTTCAGATACTTACAAATATAGATTCGATGTTTACATGTATAGTTTCGAGTTATATCATATTGGTTTGATTTGGATTTGGCATTGATGTCTTCTCCATGACTCCGATGATTGCGGGATGCTTGACGGAGCTTTGATTTGAGTTATATGCTCATTTTTCAAGCGCATGCGCTGCGCTACGATTTGTTTTATGTATTTACAATTTCGGAGCCCCGACGACTTGATGGTTTTTCTTAGATGTTTTAGTATTTGGGGGAGTATGAATTTAAATTCGGGGACCGAATTTCTTTAAGGGGGAAAGATTGTAACGTTTTGAAAATCGTTTCGGTGAAATTTCGAAAAAAATCGGTAAAATAAGGAGGTTTTCTGTAAAAAGTCAAAATACAAATATCTTATTATAAAAATTAAAAATACATATTCTAGCTATGTAATTGCTATTATTTGGTGTTTATTGAGCCGCTGGTGAAATTTCAAATTTTCTGAAAAAAATATTATTTTATTATTTATTTAAGCCGTCACTAATACATTTAATTAAGGAAAATTACAAATTGGAACGAGTTGAAACAAATTTTGTGCATCATAAAACATTAAATAAAATTTTATCATGTGGTTTTTGGAACGAAATTATTTGCCAAAACGGTTTAGAAATTTTTGAAGAAAAAAGGCTTTTTTTTTAGCGTAAATGGATGTTTGGGGTATTATATTTATCATTTTTCATCACCCCACACCCGTACCCACATCCACACACTCCCATTTACTTCTCCCCTTGAAGAATTCAGCAGCCCCTATTTTTTTCCCCACTTGAATTTCAAAGGAAAGAAATGAAAGAAAAGAAAAGAAAATGGAGAAATGAGGTGGACCTTTGACCTTGAATTGAATTTGACTTCTCCCCCCCACTTTCTCTACCTCCCTCTCTCTCCTCCCCCACTCCCATTCCAGCACACACACCCCTCCTACAGCAGCAGCAGCCCCCCCATTTCCCTTCTCTTTTCTCTTCAAACATCATCAAAAATTGCCTCAAATCCATCAAAAAAAATCCCAAAACCCAAATCCGACTCCTACCCATTTTAGCTTAGCCCGTATAGCATGGATCTTTGTGAAAAGAGAGCATTTTGGGAGGCCATGGATGCTTGTGGATCTTCAAATATTTTTGGGTATAATTCTAAAACATTTTTGCTTAATTTGTTACAAATTTCTTAAAGCTAAACTACTTAAGTGTTAATTAGGCTTAAGTTGCAAGTTTTGGAATTCAAGTTAGGAATTTGAATGCAAGTTAGGGTTTTATAAAATTGGTGTATGGTTGTGCGTTATATTTAGGCTTTTTGTCATGTTAATACAAGATTAGTAGCTTGTGCTAATGGTTAGTTTAAAAATTGTGTTAATTTGCTAATTTGCTTACTAGGTTTTTGAAATTGGTTAAATACTTGGGATTAAAAATGTGTTTAGGTTTTTCATAACTTCATTAACTTTATTAAGTGTGGTTTAATGCTTTAGATCATGCAAATCTAAGCTAGATTGTAGTTTGTGCATTTTTGCTTTGAAATTGTTAAATTTTAGGTATTTTGTAAACTAGAATATTAGGGTTTTTGGAATTTAATGAGATTAAATTCCGGGAATTGTTTATATGACTTATTTAAGATATTTAATAAGTATATTGGCCGCTACATTCATTTAAACGTCATGTTTTGTACAAAAACGGCGAATTGTGCTTGCTAGATTTTCGGAAAAATGACTTTTTAAGTGAAATTGGGGTTTTTGTGAGTTTTAACCTAGTTTATATTAAAATTAGTGTTCGTGAATGTGCAAATGAGTGTGATTGGATTTTCTCGATGGTTTGACGTTTGTACATCGACATCGAGGGTTGGGTTGACTATTCTTGCATGCGTAGGCGATAGGTTTGGACCTATGCGTGATACGCGTGCCGATTTGATTTTCGTATCCCGTTTCGATTTCGAATTTAGTTTTAATACGATATGGTGCGTTATGATATGTAGGTATCCTCACGAAGACTTCAAGGAGACAAGAAAGCGCGTGTCGACATCGGCACCGGCAAGCGAGGACCAGGTAAGTAGATTTATATCTATGGGGAGAAGTCGGGTGGATGGCGTATAGCACTCCCGCAGTTCGTGGTGATGTATACGAATACGTATGCACACACATATATATATATATTGTTTCAGTATATTGATGATAATATGGATATTTGGTGTTCTTGGATGATTTAGTGTCCCGAAACCCTAGAGTAGTGGTCAAGCACACACCAACCCATACTTGCATACTTTCTTCTTTCATTTATGCTTATATGGGATATATAGTGATGTGTTCACATGGGTATGGGACTATGTGTTCACATACGGATTTGAGGATGATACTTGGGATTGAGATGAGTCGATGAGATTTGTGTTGAGATTGTGATATCGGTGATATGGCAAGATTCGTACTTGAGGTACGTCCTGGTGTTATAGCTGATCTTGGGGCGACGATACGGATGAATAGTGTTATATATAAAGTGGTCGACATGTGATCGTGATATGAGATATCATATACTAGGATATGGATACTAGGCCGTATTAAGCGATGTATACCCTTTGATGATAATTGTGCTGACGATATCGGTTTGTACGAGATTGTCGATCAGTAGTCAGATCATGAGTACATTGAGAATATTAGTATTGTACTAGACATAGGTCAGTACCCTAGACGATGATCTTGAATAAAGAGGATACCTGAGGATTAGTGTGAGGAATATGATATTGACCCGTACCCAGATTTGGGGATGCCGTACGACGGATTTACGTACGAGCTATATTTTGATGATTGATCCGCACTCTTGACTTGGGATGTCTGGTTATGGATATGATATTATTGAGGCGGGATCACCGACTATACCTATACAGGTATGTATATGTATCGACTCAGATGATATGCGGTTTCCTTACCTGTTGTCCATCTTGTTAGCTTAGCCCATTAGTTTAGTTTAGTTGCTAGATTAGATTCGATTCTTACCTATTTCAAAAACTAACGAATCGTAGGTATTTTAAAAAGACAGCCCAAGGGATCCTACGGATATTTCAAAGGACGTATCTTTTCATAAAAATACCGTGGACCCTATTTTCAAAACCCCATGATTCGTGTTATTTCAAAAGGCACCATTTGCAGGACTTATATTAGATTAGTGCGGATTAGTTATAGTTGCGTCTAGTATTCAGCTCCCGCTCATTTTTACTGTTCGCTTCGCATCGCATGCTTATATTATGTTTCATACTCTATTATTGATATCATACTGTTAGGACACCAGCACCATTACCGATGATGCGTATGTACCACGTACACTTGCCGGCTCACACACATCTTCATCGGTAATTGCCATGTCACGTACACCTTAGAAAATATTGTTGCTTAACTTAGCTTGATAGCCAGTAGTTTGACATAATATTAGTGTACTTACCTTATATGCCAGCTTAGATATTGTAGTTATTACTTATCGCTTCATGCATACTGTTATTCATTCTCATGCTTATATTCATGGTTCTACATGCTATTGATGATTCGGATTTCCATGATATTTTCTGGATTTGGAGGAAAACCGCAAAACATATATAAACTGATTTCTCTCTTTTTAAATAAAAGTGCGGTTTTTCCCATGATGTATGAGTCGTCCACCATGAGTTTGCTGATGGATTTCGAGACCCGATTCGAGGAGACGGATGAACCGTTTCGGGTACATGGTGGACCCGGTAATGTACCCCGGGGCAAGAAGCGCGTGATGATGACGATGTGAGCCTGGCAGGGGAGCACTACTTACCGGTGATTTTACCCGACGCGTCGGATATCCGGAGGATACCGTCGTGATCTTGAGATGGATGGTAGGGGCCGGTCTGGACTGACGGTGCACTAGATATTGTGATTGAGGTACAGAGACTGTGATACCGAGATATCGAGATATTGTGATTACGTTTTGTGCCGATGCTAGGCACTGTTTTATGCTGATTTCATTATGATACCTCATTTTGAAAATATACAAAGGAAATCTCACTAATTTATGAAAACAGTTTCTTCATTTGCATGTATTCTGTCTTCATGCATTCATACCTCATTCATATGATATATTGCTACCTGAGGCACTGACACGGGCATATGAGATTACACTCGGGTTAGATATTTACCCTAGCCTTGTTATAGGCTACGTGTTATTCATATATTTGAGGATATATTATGATCATTGACCTAGGTTGCGTTATTTATGCGATTTCTGTGCGTAGATGTTTTTCTATTCACGAGTTGGCAACTCACCCCCGTTGTGCCCCAGTTTCTTGCAGGTTTGCCGTACAGGTTTCATTACGGCTTTGCGGGCTCAGTTTCATTCGGGTGACTTGCTAGTAGGTGGGTTTTTCTTGTATCGTACCCATCATATTACCTTGTATAATATTATTCCGTTGTATCTAGTAAATTCCATCAACCAAACATGTATTTATTGAGATAGAGACCAGTGTTGTTTACTCTTTCGACCTTAGAGTCGCTCGTTATATTTCTGGTGGTTTTGAGTTTCCTTTTGAGTTTTGATCCTCGCCGTTGGCGTTGTATATTATATTGCTTGTGTGGTTGTGACCGTCGATTGACGAAGAGCTAGCTCCCGCTTGGGGATGCCTTTTTCTTGATTTCGTATACTATTCATGTTGTATCCCGTTTGGAGGCCAGTATTTAAAAAGGAGACTCTGCCGAAATTTTCAGTAAATTTTTGATGTTTTAAAAACCGTATAATTCGGCTTATGCTATTGAAATTACTTGCTTTAAGTTGGTTTTTCCTGCACTCTACTACTTTTCTTGGTTTGGATTTCTGGGTTTTCGGTTTACTTAGATTACGTACGTCTCGAGATGTTCGTAGTTTAAGTGCCGGTCATGTTCCGTACTTTCGGGCCGTGACAAAGTTGGTATCAGAGCGTTAGGTTTTAACCTTCGGAGCGTAGGATGACCCTTGGTTGATGGAATAGGTGACTAAAGTAGAGTGACGTATCGTTGGTATGTTCCGCGGCATATTTACGACACGCCACTCCACTTATGAAGCCTTAGGATGTACATTTCCTTGTTCAGTATTATATTCCTTCCTGATCTAGCCTCATCGGTACTAGTTTGGTTTTGCTGCCACGATTACGGGCAGGGAGAGCTACAGCTAGAGTTGCGGTCAGCACGAGCTCGTCACGAACGAGGACTGACCAGGGCGAAATTCCGGCGACACACGATTGCGGAGATGTGTTTTTTTACTGTGTTTCCGCGCCGCGAGCGTTTGGCAGATCGCCTTTATGAGATTTCTCGGACGTGCCGATCAGTATCAAAGGATTGGCCCACTGACAGAGGCCAACCAGATTTTGATGACCGTTGGTGTGTTGCTTATTCATGATGGTCGAGGCACTGTTCAGCGTGCAGACGAGCGAGCCAGTTATTGCTGCGAACGAGGAGATATTGCCCCAGATGCTGGCGTTAGTGCAGAACGAGTTGTACTAAGAGATGATAGAAGGTCGCTAGTCATCGAGGATGAATGATTTGGACTTGTGGATCGTTCGCCTATCCCGATGCGAGGTCATCAGATAGATTGATTCCTGCTAGAGACGACTTCACGCGGAGACGTTGGGAGTCGACAGAGACGATCGAATGTCAGAAACCTATTATTCCAGGTTTAAAGTAGTCGGAAGGACATGCAGGCAATTCTATGGTCCCTCTAGAAGAATGAAACCCTAACTCGACTTAATGACCGTGTGAAAGCCTTTGAACCTTCGGGTTTGCGGCAGTTCTACGGTGCCATTAGTGAGGCTTGGGTTTGCCCTTCTACGGCTGGACCACCGATGCTGTGGTATGTATTCAATACTATTAAACTGTGCCCAAGATGTTGAGCTCTTAGGGGATTATGAGGTTTTGACGACTCGATCGGATGGCTCGACTTAATTCGGATGCTAGGTGGTGAGATGCATTCTTGGGAGACTCCAGATACGAGGATAGTCGTTGGAGCTCAATCCATGCAGCCACGACGAGACGAGTCCAAAGCAGACGACATTAGAGAAAAGTGAAGTAGGAGGTTCGTACCAGATCTAGACGAGATGACGTTCCACTCCGCCGACATCAGAGATGCGATGCGCATGCCGAGGCATGGTACTTGGATATACTTTCCAGAAGAGTCGTGATGAGAATGCAGTCGTTCCAGAGCAAGACGCAGATATAGTAAAGGACGATGACTTCCGGACAGTTGGCAGAGACGAAACATGGAAGAGACCGTGAGCAGGATTTCTTCTAGGACACTGCTGCAATGATACTTGCACCCAGGATCAGATGGGTCACGTACATTCAGAGAGCCATAGGCCGACGTCAGTGATATGCTGTCTTACGAGTGGTCGCGATGATTGACCGGGAGATGACTAGAGACGTGCCAGAATAGGAGCATCCCCGTTAGCACACCTGACAAGGCCGATGGACCGAGAGATTGGTAATTCCCAGTGAAGACCTTGACCCAGGAGTGGTCATTGTTACGCACACCTGCAGGCCAGAGTTCATGATCATCGACGAGACGTCCCATTAGTGACCGCGACAGTTGGCCCAAGATTCTTAGAGGATGCGCTTGAGCGGTACTGTTCCGCCATTGTTGATTTTGATGTTTTGGGTGATTTATTTGTATGATTTGATTTTGATGATTGAGGATTTACGATCTTTGCACAGTGTTGCACTTGATATCGTTTTCGTGCTTTAGTTTCACATGTTTGTGATTTTACGGTTTTAAACAGTTGAGTTGGTTTTGTGCGTATGCATACACACGAATTGGTTCCTGCAGTCTGTATAGTTATTATATGCTTGCAGTGCAGTGATACGCCTTTTGTGCACTTAGATGCACTGGACTTCGATTTCGATTGTGATGTTCGATATTTGTTTTGTGCACCTTGTGCACCTGATTTGATTTTTGCACATGTTCGGCACTTGATATTGGATTTCATGATTTCGTGGACGATGGATGCACCTGATTGGATTTTCGCGCATGTTGGATGCATGTTTTGAAGTGTGATTTTGGTACACACCAGATGCACTAAATCGAGATTTTTGTGCATGTCAGATGCACCTGATTTTGCTGTCAGGCACACATGTTGCCTACGACAGATGTTTCGTGCACACCCGATGCACTTAGATGTTGTTTCTGTGCATATGTATGGCACATATTTGGATTTTGATTTCCGTGCGCACCAGATGCACGTAGCATTTATGTGCATATTTTGGGATTGATTTCGTATAGAGCAGTACGTTTTTATGATATTGCTATGTATTTTCGTACTGAGCAGGACTAGTCAGAGGACAGTACCTGAATTTATTTTGCATGCATTGATAGTTATTGAAGAGATTTCCAAAAAGCGAGCTATAGCCTCAGTATTTACCAACGTGTCTGATATGACACGAAATGTTTAAAACAAGGAGACCCTTCTAAATTGTTTCCAAAACGGCGGAACGTACATTTCAAACAATGGTATATATGTATATAGTTAGTTTCTTATGATAGACGTCCGCCACTGTGCAGTGTTATATGCGTTGCACAGCGACTTAAAGAGATTTGGCATGCATTTCCTTCAGATACTTTCAAATATAGATTCGATGTTTACATGTATAGTTTCGAGTTATATCATATTGGTTTGATTTGGATTTGGCATTGATGTCTTCTCCATGACTCCGATGATTGCGGGATGCTTGACGGAGTTTTGATTTGAGTTATATGCTCATTTTTCAAGCGCATGCACTGCGCCACGATTTGTTTTATGTATTTACAATTTCGGAGCCCCGACGGCTTGATGGTTTTTCTTAGATGTTTTAGTATTTGGGGGAGTATGAATTTAAATTCGGGGACCGAATTTCTTTAAGGGGGGAAGATTGTAACGTTTTGAAAATCGTTTCGGTGAAATTTCGAAAAAAATCGGTAAAATAAGAGGGTTTTCTGTAAAAAGTCAAAATACAAATATCTTATTATAAAAATTAAAAATAAATATTCTAGCTATGTAATTGCTATTATTTGGTGTTTATTGAGCCACTGGTGAAATTTCAAATTTTCTGAAAAAAATATTATTTTATTATTTTTTTAAGCCGTCACTAATATATTTAATTAAGGAAAATTACAAATTGGAACGAGTTGAAACAAATTTTGTGCATCATAAAACATTAAATAAAATTTTATCATGTGGTTTTTGGAACGAAATTATTTGCCAAAACGGTTAAGAAATTTTTGAAGAAAAAAGGCTTTTTTTTAGCGTAAATGGATGTTTGGGGTATTATATTTATCATTTTTCATCACCCCACACCCGTACCCACATCCACACACTCCCATTTACTTCTCCCCTTGAAGAATTCAGCAGCCCCTATTTTTTTCCCCACTTGAATTTCAAAGGAAAGAAATGAAAGAAAAGAAATGAAAATGGAGAAATGAGGTGGACCTTTGACCTTGAATTGACTTTGACTTCTCCCCCCCACTTTCTCTACCTCCCTCTCTCTCCTCCCCCACTCCCATTCCAGCACACACACCCCTCCTACAGCAGCAGCAGCCCCCCCATTTCCCTTCTCTTTTCTCTTCAAACATCATCAAAAATTGCCTCAAATCCGTCAAAAAAAATCCCAATACCCAAATCCGACTCCTACCCATTTTAGCTTAGCCCGTATAGCATGGATCTTTGTGAAAAGAGAGCATTTTGGGAGGCCATGGATGCTTGTGGATCTTCAAATGTTTTTGGGTATAATTCTAAAACATTTTTGCTTAATTTGTTACAAATTTCTTAAAGCTAAACTACTTAAGTGTTAATTAGGCTTAAGTTGCAAGTTTTGGAATTCAAGTTAGGAATTTGAATGCAAGTTAGGGTTTTATAAAATTGGTGTATGGTTGTGCGTTATATTTAGGCTTTTTGTCATGTTAATACAAGATCAGTAGCTTGTGCTAATGGTTAGTTTAAAAATTGTGTTAATTTGCTAATTTGCTTACTAGGTTTTTGAAATTGGTTAAATACTTGGGATTAAAAATGTGTTTAGGTTTTTCATAACTTCATTAACTTTATTAAGTGTGGTTTAATGCTTTAGATCATGCAAATCTAAGCTAGATTGTAGTTTGTGCATTTTTTCTTTGAAATTGTTAAATTTTAGGTATTTTGTAAACTAGAATATTAGGGTTTTTGGAATTTAATGAGATTAAATTCCGGGAATTGTTTATATGACTTATTTAAGATATTTAATAAGTATATTGGCCGCTACATTCATTTAAACGTCATGTTTTGTACAAAAACGGCGAATTGTGCTTGCTAGATTTTCGGAAAAATTACTTTTTAAGTGAAATTGGGGTTTTTGTGAGTTTTAACCTAGTTTATATTAAAATTAGTGTTCGTGAATGTGCAAATGAGTGTGATTGGATTTTCTCAATGGTTTGACGTTTGTACATCGACATCGAGGGTTGGGTTGACTATTCTTGCATGCATAGGCGATAGGTTTGGACCTATGCGTGATACGCGTGCCGATTTGATTTTCTTATCCCGTTTCGATTTCGAATTTAGTTTTAATGCGATATGGTGCGTTATGATATGTAGGTACCCTCACGAAGACTTCAAGGAGACAAGAAAGCACGTGTCGACATCGGCACCGGCAAGCGAGGACAAGGTGAGTAGATTTATATCTATGGGGAGAAGTCGGGTGGATGGCGTATTGCACCCCCGCAGTTCGTGGTGATGTATACGAATACGTATGCACACACATATATATATATATATATATTGTTTCAGTATATTGATGATAATATGGATATTTGGTGTTCTTGGATGATTTAGTGTCCCGAAACCCTAGAGTAGTGGTCGCACTACACAAGCACACACCAACCCATACTTGCATACTTTCTTCTTTCATTTATGCTTATATGGGATATATAGTGATGTGTTCACATGGATATGGGACTATGTGTTCACATACGGATTTGAGGATGATACTTGGGATTGAGATGAGTCGATGAGATTTGTGTTGAGATTGTGATATCGGTGATATGGCAAGATTCGTACTTGAGGTACGTCCTGGTGTTATAGCGGATCTTGGGGCGACGATACGGATGAATAGTGTTATATATAAAGTGGTCGACATGTGATCGTGATATGAGATATCATATACTAGGCTATGGATACTAGGCCGTATTAAGCGATGTATACCCCTTGATGATAATTGTGCTGACGATATCGGTTTGTACGTGATTGTCGATCAGTAGTCAGATCATGAGTACATTGAGAATATTAGTATTGTACTAGACATAGGTCAGTACCCTAGACGATGATCTTGAATAAAGAGGATACCTGAGGATTAGTGTGAGGAATATGATATTGACCCGTACCTAGATTTGGGGATGCCGTACGACGGATTTACGTACGAGCTATATTTTGATGATTGATCTGCACTCTTGACTTGGGATGTCTGGTTATGGATATGATATTATTGAGGCGGGATCACCGACTATACCTATACAGGTATGTATATGTATCGACTCAGATGATATGCGGTTTCCTTACCTGTTGTCCAGCTTGTTAGCTTAGCCCTTTAGTTTAGTTTAGTTGCTAGATTAGATTCGATTCTTACCTATTTCAAAAACTAACGAATCGTAGGTATTTTAAAAAGACAGCCCAAGGGATCCTACGGATATTTCAAAGGACGTATCTTTTCATAAAAATACCGTGGACCCTATTTTCAAAACCCCATGATTCGTGTTATTTCAAAAGGCACCATTTGCAGGACTTATATTAGATTAGTGCGGATTAGTTATAGTTGCGTCTAGTATTCAGCTCCCGTTCATTTTTACTGTTCGCTTCGCATCGCATGCTTATATTATGTTTCATACTCTATTATTGATATCATACTGTTAGGACACCAGCACCATTACCGATGATGCGTATGTACCACGTACACTTGCCGGCTCACACACATCTTCATCGGTAATTGCCATGTCACGTACACCTTAGAAAATATTGTTGCTTAACTTAGCTTGATAGCCAGTAATTTGACATAATATTAGTGTACATACCTTATATGCCAGCTTAGATATTGTAGTTATTACTTATCGCTTCATGCATACTGTTATTCATTTTCATGCTTATATTCATGGTTCTACATGCTATTGATGATTCGGATTTCCATGATATTTTCTGGATTTGGAGGAAAACCGCAAAACATATATAAACTGATTTCTCTCTTTTTAAATAAAAGTGCGGTTTTTCCCATGATGTATGAGTCGTCCACCATGAGTTTGCTGATAGATTTCGAGACCCGATTCGAGGAGACGGATGAACCGTTTCGGGTACATGATGGACCCGGTAATGTATCCTGGGGCAAGAAGCGCGTGATGATGACGATGTGAGCCTGGCAGGGGAGCACTACTTACCGGTGATTTTACCCGACGCGTCGGATATCCGGAGGATACCGTCGTGGTCTTGAGATGGATGGTAGGGGCCGGTCTGGACTGACGGTGCCCTAGATATTGTGATTGAGGTACAGAGACTGTGATACCGAGATATCGAGATATTGGGATTACGTTTTGTGCCGATGCTAGGCACTGTTTTATGCTGATTTCATTATGATACCTCATTTTGAAAATATACAAAGGAAATCTCACTAATTTATGAAAACAGTTTCTTCATTTGCATGTAATCTGTCTTCATGCATTCATACCTCATTCATATGATATATTGCTACCTGAGGCACTGATACGGGCATATGAGATTACACTCGGGTTAGATATTTACCCTAGCCTTATTATAGGCTACGTGTTATTCATATATTTGAGGATATATTATGATCATTGACCTAGGTTGCGTTATTTATGCGATTTCTGTGCGTAGATGTTTTTCTATTCATGAGTTGGCAACTCACCCCCGTTGTGCCCCAGTTTCTTGCACGTTTGCCGTACAGGTTTAATTACGGCTTTGCGGGCTCAGTTTCATTCGGGTGACTTGCTAGTAGGTGGGTTTTTCTTGTATCGTACCCATCATATTACCTTGTATAATATTATTCCGTTGTATCTAGTAAATTCCATCAACCAAACATGTATTTATTGAGATAGAGACCAGTGTTGTTTACTCTTTCGACCTTAGAGTCGCTCGTTATATTTCTGGTGGTTTTGAGTTTCCTTTTGAGTTTTGATCCTCGCCGTTGGCGTTGTATATTATATTGCTTGTGTGGTTGTGACCGTCGATAGACGAAAAGCTAGCTCCCGCTTGGGGATGCCTTTTTCTTGATTTCGTATACTATTCATGTTGTATCCCGTTTGGGGGCCAGTATTTACAAAGGAGACTCTGCCGAAATTTTCAGTAAATTTTTGATGTTTTAAAAACCGCATAATTCGGCTTATGCTATTGAAATTACTTTCTTTAAGTTGGTTTTTCCTGCACTCTACTACTTTTCTTGGTTTGGATTTCTGGGTTTTCGGTTTACTTAGATTACGTACGTCTCGAGACGTTCGTAGTTTAAGTGCCGGTCATGTTCCGTACTTTCGGGCCGTAACACTTTTTGAGCAGTATAAAAATCGACAGAAACTTGAGGTTTTGTGGATGTGTTTTGCGACTTTTTTCCGATCGATATTCTTAACACTTTGCTAACTTACTAGTTTATGTTTAGCTAGGCTCTGATACCACTGTAAGTCCACGTTGCTCATCCCGGTTCTTACGGGGAGGCGGAAACGACGAAAAACAATAATTTGGCGCAAGGCGACATGGACTTATAGCACGGATCTTTGCTAAACTAGAAACTAGTAAACTACAAGAGGCTATAACTACTATGCTGTAGAAAGTATACCTCACGAAACCGGTCCTTCGGGTCTTCATTCTGCTGTCCCGCTCGTCCATCCAAGCTCCAAGTGTCGATCCGGACCTTGGGCACCTCCGCGGCCTTCTTGAGTCGAAGACGATCCACCCGAGAGATGTACACCGAGCTCCACCTCGAGCCGAGGCAACTAGGGCAAAGAGATTGCTAGTCTAGAAGCCCTAGGATGTGTAGAGGAGATGTATGGATGTGTTTGTCAAGTGGAATCCTTTTTCTCTCAACACATGAGATCAAAGGAAGAATCAAGAGGAGGAAGAAGGAGGAGCAACCATGGAAATGTTTCTCATTTCTTTTCTATGAGAGAGAATGAGTGTGAACAAATGAAAAGCTTAACCAAGAGAAAACAACACCATGGTTGCAATAATGCAAAACACTATCATTACTAATCCCATCAAGATAAAGTTGATGGCTACAAATGACATGACCATTATCATAACAAAAATGAAAAAGAAAACCAAAGAATACTTTAGACCTTTCAAGAAGATCCTAGTCAACTTTGGTCAAACGGTCAACAAAGTCAAGATGGTCAAATGGTCAATGTAATTAGCCATAACATAATTATCAATAAAAGGATTAGTAAATAATGTCTCCGGCTCATAACGGTTTTGACCAAACGAATTGTCAAAAACCCTAATGAGTGTGCCAGATTACGGTTTTGGCCGAACCATCTGCCAAAACCCTAATAGGGCACCTCCTCCTTCATCGCTCCTCAAAACTGTGCATACACACCCGCATCCGCATTCCGTAGAATGCGAATGCACAGAAGACAAATCAAATCCATCTGTGCAATACTAGGATCTGGCTCAAACCAAAGCCCACTAGTATTGCCTGCCCGAACAGCATACGCACATAAGTGCACGTAAGTGATCGTAGCCCTGCCGTAAAACCATACGGCCTCTACACATTTCGCCCAGTGCAGGGAAACTCTCTGTGTGGGACTCTAAAGACTCGACACTACGCTGGAAGTGGGTTTAACCACAGACCGCAAGCGGCACTAGCTGTACGTAACGGTCCCCAGGTAGATGTCGATAAGAAGGTCGATGAGGTAAACCCATCCGAACTCCTACTGAGCCTGTATATGACAATCTCCGTACAGTCCGGTATGTTCGTCTGATACATCACATGGCGGGCCTAGGGGGGCGGTAAACGTCAGTCCCCTAATAGCGGTACAAGTCGTGTCAGAGTGAAGCCCAGAACACCCTGAGATAACACTGGAAACCTACCAGTATATCTCGCTTGCCCTGGCCAGGGACTACTTGTGTAATGGCTCTCCTAGACACAGCGCGATGTCAACCCCCAATACCGGGAGAGACGAATCCTGTCTAACCGTCACTGCCTCCAAGTGCTTCGGGACTGCACCCAACTACTACCTGTTTGCACGACTCCTTTGAGCCGTGGTAGGGTAGTAATCTAAGTACAGTGGGAACACACTCGAGGCGAAGTGACAGTGTCAAGTCTGCGGACTAAGCTGTACTCATGTCACCTGGGAACTGATAACTGACGATAGGTATAATACCAACCAACAGTTCCCGACGAGTCCTGTCCAGTGTACTCGTAACCTAACGAGCACCCGCATACTATCTCAAGTACGACGTACTGACGGCTGTGGGACAGACCGTCTCCCCCGCTGGGATGAGAAGCGCATACGCTAGTCTACTCTGGAGTATCGATGCCCTGTCTCGATAGTCCTACGACTGGGGACCAGTATAAGGATGTGCTTATCGATTACCCAGCCCCCATGAGTGTGAGCGCCATCACAACGCTGGTAATCAAGCAAAGATCCCAAGGGCTATGCTAATATGTATATAAGCGATATGCTAAACGAAACACATGCACATATTGAAGTAGAGACAAACCAAGTAGCATACTACCATTTTGAGCAAGATTGTCTATACAACTGTGAATATCCCAAGCTTCCATCAAGTAATATACAAGCTAGTATGATACAGTAATGGCCTCTAGGGCATATACACTAACAGTAACATACCCACATTGCACGGAATCACCCTCTCCAAGAAGATGTCTCCTAAGACTGACGTGGAGAGGGTTCGCATGAGCACTATACCCTACGCTTCGGCAGTAGGATCTATAATGTATGCGATGCTATGTACAAGTCCAGATGTAGCTTACGCGCTGAGCGTGGTGAGCCAGTATCAGTCAGACCCAGGTGAGGACCACTGGACGGCAGTGAAGAACATTCTCAAGTACCTAAGAAGGACTAAGGAGATGTTCCTGGTTTACGGTAATGGAGACCTCAGGGTCGAGTCCTTTACCGATTCAAGCTTCCAGAGTGACAAAGATGACAGCAAGTCTATCTTGGGTTTTGTGTTTACCCTCAATGGAGGGGCGGTATGTTGGAGGAGTTCCAAACAGGATACAGACTCGATGATGGAGGCTGAATACATTGCTGCAAGCGATGCCGCAAAAGAGGCGGTCTGGATGAAGAAGTTCATTAGTGAACTTCAGGTGGTTCCGTCCATTGTTGACCCAATACCTTTGTATTGCGATAACAATGGGGCTATAGCTTTAGCGAAGGAACCAAGGTCCCATCAGAAATCCAGACACATCTTAAGGCGGTATCACCTGATCAGGGAGATCATTGATCGCCAGGAGATCGAGGTACAGAGAGTGGACACAAAAGACAACACGGCGGATCCATTCATAAAGGCCCTCCCTCAAACACAGTTCGAGCGACTTTTTGAGCTATTGGGTATGCGGTACGCCAGCAGCTGGCCTTAGTGCAGACGTTGAGTATGCGGTACACCAATTACCGGCCTTTAGTGCAAGTGGGAGATTGTTAGATATGTATGCCCTAGAGGCCATTATTGTATAGTACTAGTTTGTATAATACATTTTGGAGGCTTGGGATATATATACGGGTTTACAACAGTCTTGCTCGATATAGTAGTATGCTACTTGGTTTGTTTCTATCTTAATATGTGTATATGTTATTTTTAATATATCGCTAATACATATTGATGGAGCCCTTAGGATCTTTGCTTGACTACCGGCGTTGTGATGGCGATCACACCAGTGGGGGATGGGTAGTCTATAAGCACATCCTTATTTTGGTCCTTGGTCGTAGGATTATTGAGATAGGGCATCGATACTCCAGAGTAGACTGGTGCATACGCTTCTTTTCCCAGCAGGGGAGATGGTGTAAGTGCACGGCGGCGCCCCGGCCGTCAATCCGACGGCCAAATGCGGAAGCAGTGATAAACTTTAATTTTTTTTTCTTGAACTGGCAAACCGCCGCGCACTAATACCCGGATCGAACCACTAACTAGTCCTAGCTATCTACAAGAAAGGGAAGAGAGATATACCGACAGATCCGAGTCCTCCGGTCTTCTCGTCGTCGTCCCGATCTCCTGCGGAATGTCCCGTCTCCTCCTCGTCGCCGGAAGTGCACCACATCGCCTGCTTCTTTTACGGGTTCCCACCTCAATGCCGAGGCAACTCGGGCACGAAGCTGGATAGTCGACGTGCCTAAGGTTTGCTGTAGAATATCTAGTGAGCAAGTCTCATTTTGGGGTTTGTGGAATTGCCTTTTGTGGAGGAATTGAACGTGGGGCTTTTTGGATTGAACTTGTGGGATTTTTGCAACATGAAATGAAGCAAAATCCCACCCTCAAAATTTTGGACAGCCCACTAAAGGGGAGGCCGGCAATGACCTTGGTGATGGAGAGAATGAGAGTGAGAGTGTGTTCTCAAAAAGAGAGAGAGAGCCAACCATATCCAAGAGAGAGAGAGGAATGACTATCATGTGAAAAGAAATGATAGCAAGGAAAGTCTAACACTCAAACACCAATGATCACCTCCCATCATCAACAACAATCCCAACACTCAACAAACAACCATCAACAACCATGATTGTTTACAAAGTCAAGCCATGATGGAAAAGAAAGAGTCAAAGGATGGGCTCCATCATGAAAACATCATGATACAAATATATGCAAAGAACACCCTCCACAAATGCCTATTTGCAACAATGTAAATAAGCCCTCCTCCACCAATCTTCGGCCAATGAACGATACAAAGGAAATTGGCCGAAACGGAAGGCAAACTGGCAACTCCAGAAAACTGGTCCCGTAATAAATTACAGGAAAACCCCGATACTGTGCATACACACCCGCATTTGTATTCCGACCGAAATACAAATGCAATGAGACAAAATCTACACTGTACTATTCTAAGATCCGGCTTATACCAAAGCCGGCTAGTAATATCCGTTCGATCCTGATCCGTGCAATACCGCACGTATCTGATCGAACCCTGCCATATATCCATACGGCCTATAGTACAAACTGTCCGATCCTGATCCGTGCAATACCGCACGTATCTGATCGGACCTTGCCATATCTCCATACGGCCTCTACAACTTTTCGCCCGAAAGCTGAGTAACTGAATATGGGGGACTCTAAAGACTCGTCAACACCTTGGTTGTGGATTCAACCACTAGCACGTCAGAGGTATAAGCCAATACGTAACGGGCTACCAGGCATTGACTAAAAGGGACGTCTGTGAGAGAACTCAGCCCGACAACCCTACTGAGCCTGTCAGTGACAATATCCGTACAGTTCGGTCCGTTCGTCTATGAGTATCGCATGGCGGGCCTAGGGGGTTAGTAAAAGTCAGACCCCCAAAAGCGGTATAAGTCGTGTCGGAGTGTAGCCCAGAACACCCTGAGATACTACCGGAATACCTACCAGTAAATCTCCTGCCTTGGCCAAGGACTTCGTGTAATGGCTCTCCTAGACACAGCACGACCTCACCCCCAATACCGGGAGAGACGAACCCCTGAAGATACGCTCACTACCTCCATGTGGCTCGGGACTGTACCCAACTAAAACCTGTTTGCACGAATCCTTTGAGCCGTGGTAGGGTAGTAATCAAAGTACAGTGGGAACTCACACGAGACAAATGACGATCCCCAGGTCGATGAACTAACCTGCACACATGTCACCAGGGAACTGCCATCTGACGTCTGGTATATGACCAACTAGCATGTTCCCGGCGAGTCCTGTCCGGTGTACTCATAACCCAATGAGCACCTGTATACATCTTAGGTGATCCAACTGACACCAGTGGCTTGTGAGACCGGCCACCGCCCCTCGTCGGGGTCTCGACTGTACACACTAGTCTACTCTGGAGTATCGATGCCCTGTCTCGAAACTCACACGACTAGGGACCATTTAAGGATATGCTTATAGACCCCAGCACCCACTTATATGATCGCCCTCATACTGCTGGTGGTCAAGCAAGAATCCTAGGGGCTCTACCAACGTGTAATAGCAACTTGTCAGGTTACCTGAAACAGTACACGATGATAAAGGTAAACCAGATAGCATACTATCATCTCGAGTAAGACTGTCCTACCGGGATAGGTCCTCCATCAATCATTGCAATCACGTACCTGCGACCTAATAATTGACTCTGAGGGCACTATCTCCAACAATCTTCCACTTGCACTCAAGGCTAATTATTGCGATGTCGCATACTCACAGCCCGTGTGATACCGAACACCCAACTCCCCTACTAGTCTGTCTCACAAAGCTTGTTTGCGAAACTATTGCGTTCGAGGAACAGCCTCAGTGAGTGTATCCGCTTTGTTGTTTCTTTCTATGTCTCTCTATATCTCAAGTTCGCGGAGAAACCCATCTCCCGAAATGAGCAATACCTGTCTTAGAATGTGTCTGGATGTCTTATGGGACCTAGCTCATAAATGAACTCCAAATCCAAACTTCTTAGACTGTATCGTCAACTGAACTTAATCAGTATCCTGCGCCATGCCACCCTCAGTATTGCCTTGGACCACCTGTCCAAAATACTGCCCCTCATCAGAAGGAAAAACTATAACTCTGACAACCTCCTTGTCGTCCATGTCACCTTGGAAGCCTGGAATGATAACTGTTTCCCGAATGAGGTTGTCGTTATCATATCCCTAGAATATCCACTTATGTTCTAAAACTGCTTCCGACCGTTTCTCCAGGATTGGATTAATGTCAGCTTATTGCATCTAGTGCAAGAACAATGTCTGGTGTGGTACTTGACATCTCATGATTGACTCAATTGCCTGAGCAAGTGATCTGCCAATCATGCACATCCCTCTCCAATTTAGTCTGTAAGACCCCTTTAGAGAGGGTGACTCCATTACCTGCAGGTACACTACCATGCCAGGAGTCGTTCATCCTAAATACTCATAGAATGCTGTCTAAGTACCCAGATTGGGAAACCACCCAAATCTAGATCTAAAACCATAGATCTAGTAACCAGAATGTCTGATACAAAATCCATTTCCTCTGGGGAGAAACCACTGTGTGACGACCAAAATATAACCGATTGTAGTATAGGAGATTCTTTTCCTACTATGTGTATGTCATCCAAATACCAGGATATCACACCCTACTACCTTCTCAACAGATCCATCCCCTATTCTGATGAAGTCAAACCTATGACTGTCACGTCAGAAATAGATGATCTATCTCCGCTGCATCTGCTCTAGTCTATAAATAGACATAAGCTACCTGTCCACCAATGCTTCCGCTGCTCCCACTGACTACGAAAACCCTCTGGCAGAGTCATATAGACGTCCACTTCTAAAACTAGTTTAGAACGACGCTATACTCATCCTCCCGCTGGGTCTCGCGGCCTGGAACAACAGCAATGGTAATTGTGGGTAAACAAGAACTTCCCTGTCACCGTCCTTGAGGCTACCGTAGTACCTCTCGGGTGCCTGAAGTTACCCACCTTATCTGCGGAGTGGCCAATGGAATGTCAATTCGGATTGAATCTTTAGGTTACTTGTCAAATCTTCAGTAATCGTTTGTGGTTCTGGAATCACTTCCAGTTCTACCATACTCCCACTACTGTTTTTCTGAAAAAAACCATTTTTAATAAAACTGTGGCGAGTCTAGAACAATATCGCTATTGTTCATCCAGATGGTAGAAAGTCAACCCTCGTCATAGCCTGGGTCAACCCACAAACAGCCATTACAGAAACATGCCTTGAGTTGTCCAGTGTCTGGTTTTAATCAAAAGCCGGACAACTCCCCGTACCTTAACATCGTTAAGATACGAACTGTTCTATATCCCATATAGGACCAGAGGCACTGATTTAACTGAACCAGATCCAAATCATGCAACTGTCTCCAGTGCATGTCAACTAAATGGAAGAAGGTCGATCAGCGTTACTCAACTTAGGAATGCTTCCAATTATGAGTAACCTGAAAGAGAAGCAAGATCTTTTTATCATTAGTATCAACTGAATACCATACACAAGTATCCACATCTTCGATCTCTTTGAAGAATCCCGATACTTGCTATACCTGGTTCTCTACTCTATTCAAATACCTATAACTTCTTAAAATTCGGACCCTGTGTTTCCACGAAACACCTGTCTAAAAACAAGAGAAGTTATAAGTAAACTGAATATAGTACGAGGACCAACCCTTCTGTCCTGATGGACCCTGGACAATATACAATACTCTGTATAAGTCCCTTGAGTCTGATAACTCATTCACTGTGTGTCGTAGGTTGAAAACTGTACTTATGGTTAAGAAGAATTACACCGCTGTTTAATACTCCTTACCTAACCATCCACTGATATAGGTAAATGTCATAGACATAATTTCAGAAAGGTATATCTCACTCTATGAAAATAGACGTACAGATATATCAATTTGAAATTGGTGCATAAAAGCGGATATTCAAAACCAAATATTTGCCGTCCGGCAAACAACCCAGGTGACTTCCTCAAATATCACCGATTACAACGAATCCCGATATAATGAGGATGATCACCTAATTCCCAATAACTTACTCCCACTCAACATCTGTAAAACCATACAGATGTGAGAATCATACTTGGTAAATACATACCCTGGAGCAAGTGTTTAATCGGGAAATCAGTTTTCCTTTAACACTACACAGTGAAGCTGAAACATTGAAATGTTTCGATGAGGTATCCTGGTATTCCTAGTAACGCCTCTTCCATTATCCAGATTCACAACTGTAACCGTATATCTCTTTGCCACCTCTCCAAATCCCTTCATATGACTTTAGTCTTTACCTTCTGCACACCTCTTTAGGCCAAATGGTTTTCTTCCTTCCCTACCGTTCGGCACCAGCCTATGGTTTGGAAGAAGACTATCCAATAAGCATAATGGGTGTACTGTCCTAATCCTAGGAACACTCGCAATGCGAGAGAAGGTGAAGATAAAAGACATCTGAATAAATCTTATTCCTATTTCTCCTGAACCAGAATCCATCTCTGAACTGGAACAAGTTCCTTTCGAGTTCGTATATAACCATACGATGGAGTATCCAATAAACTGTGGATCTTCGTAGTGATACGGAGTGTCCTGGAGAAATACAAAGGTGATTTAGGATTGGCGAAGGAATACTTGGTTTGGTCGTGAATAGCAGTCGCAATTTTACTTTGCCCTCTTACTAATCCCTTGCTTTGTCTGAACTTAATACCTTCTGTACACCATCGTTATGCTAATTGGTTTTCTTCATTCCCTACCGGTCGACACCTGCCTATGGTTTGGAAGAAGACTATCCAATTTGCGTAATAGGTGTACTATCTCCTAAACCAAGGAGTACTCACAACTTGAGAGAAGGTAAAAGGAAAAGACAACTGAAAAATCCTATCCGTTTCCTCCAGAACCTGAAACCATCCTCGAATAATTTCCTTCGAGTTCGTATCTAACCATACGATGGTTTTGTCCAATGGAAGTGGACGTTCGTAGTAATACGGGGTGTCCTGGAAAAAAGGGTAAAAGTAGGAGTGGCAATGAGGTCTGCAACTCTGACAATCCAAAAGCCAGTGTTTAGAAGGTTCGGTCAACTTGGTCACTGAGTCATAGTCTTAGGGTCGGGTCAATGGTCGCTGCCAAAGAGAGAGAGAAAAGAAACACTCAGCGTGCACTCTAACCTAGATCAGAATGGTTACCAATTTATCTAATCTGGAAACCTCCGACTGTACCGTCAAATTCTCCTCCAAACCTGAAAGAAGAATTAGTCGGGATCACCCGAGGAGTAAACTAACTCATCAGTGGGAATCGGGATCCAACTCTCATCGCATGAAAACGTGACAGAATCCGCTCACGGTATGACACTCCAGAAGGTATGCGCATATCTGGAAAGTTTCAGTTCTTTTGAAACTCCCGATGTGATTTCTGCCCCATGCTCTTATGACCTTGGCGAAGGTCAACAAATCATAAGTCACATGTTAAGTTCTACCCGTCATTATCCAGGTTAATTTGAATCCACCCGTACAAGCCCTTGACGAAGGTCAACAAGGCTATACAACTGTCCCAAACCAACGCATCTATCTATGCAGCAGAAAGGTAACAAGCAGCTACCATACACTATGCCTTGACGAAGGTCAACAAACATAGCATGAATACTACGTGCTACCCGTCTGAAACGACGGAGGGCTACGAATGGTTTCTGGCGAAAACCTTTAACGTAAAGAACTTGATATCGTTGAAGGAGCTGATAGCTTTTTTTTTTTTAAAAATATAGTGACGAAAACCTTTGCTAAAGAGGTCACTCCCGGTGAAGGGATCTCGGCTCTTTCCCCATAGAATGGGGTGCAGGATATTCCAACTGAATACCACGGTGCAAAGCAAAAGTAATTGGCTATATTGAAGTTAATGCCCTGACGCAAACTTTTTGTCCAAGGGGTCACTCCCGGTGAAGGGATCTCGGCCCTTGCCTCATCGACTGAGGAGCAGGATATTCCAACTGAATACCACGATGCAAAACAAAAGTGAACGTCCTTGCAATAACAGCTTTTTGAAAAGTGTTCCAACAACATCAGATTAGGTTTGTTTTTAACTTGCATTGATCCGAATCAACGCAGTCCCATCAATTGATCACACCAAAAAGAACGAAAATATACTATGTGCGTATATGCCATCCGCATTCGCCACTGGGTCCCGTCATTACCCGTTAGGTTAGCTAACTAACGACAGAGCGGGGACTGGACTAGAGCGGATGCAAAACATATACTACATCTACTAATATATATACCAATATATTATATTCGCTCAAGGCGTGATAAAAATGCAACATCACAGAGAATGAACAACATCACAGAAACAATACAGATATCTGGGATCCCTGGGTTTCACAGAGCCACTACTGAAACCCGACGTTCCCCTGGTCGTGTGGATAGCCTGTGCAATGAAATCCTAGACCCCTACGGGCGCGACAAGTTACCCGCCAAAACCTGAAGCGAGACAGCCCCCTTCAGCGCCGTGAATGGACCACCCAGCACTTCACGGAATCCGGTAACTTGGGCACCCCTCCTGGGTCAACCTGTACCCCCTACGAGTGCGGCGAATAGCCCGCCAATCCTAGAGTGAAGCCCCTTCCGTCTCAATACCATGAGATGCGGGCTTGTTGCCCTCTAGAACCCGGCTATCCGTGCACCCCACCGCAGGGTAATCCTAGTACAGAAAGTAAAATATACATACAATGGGTACATCGACCGCAACCAGGTTGTGCCCCAAAAGAATAATACAATCAGGCAGTGAAGGAAGTCCACATGTCGGACGCTCGCCCCGCAAAATCAAATGTACATAATACAACCACAACTGTACTAGCATTGCATCCAGGCTATCCCCTACGACCGATCCGCAACATCACAGCAAAAACAGAACATCAACGTGAAAGTCACGTTCGCAAATCCGTCTAACCGGGCTATAGTAGTTAGACCGGATTTACCGATCAAGTGACATTCACGGTCGCAGATATAATGTAAATACTGTGAAATAATGTGTTTAAAATATCCGATCAATCAAATTTTAACAAGTGGGCCCCCAAGCATTACTGTAGCACATCAAGAAATTCTGGGCCCAAAATTAATATTCCAAAACCCATATTTTAAGCCCACAAAGTCACTGTAGAAATTTGGTGCAGGGACCTCCACAGTGCGCGGCGGAACCGCGGCCCAAAGGGGGTTTTGGCCGCGGTTCCGCGCCTCCACTATCGATTCACCCTGTCGAATTTCTACAGTAGCCTAGTGGTCTCCAGTACATCAATTTAATACAACCTGAAAAATTTTTGGAGACCAAAAAATTTCAACAGAAAACTGTCGATTGCAAAAACACGGTTTTGGAACTTTTTGATCGATCGGAAATGCAAACACATTAAACCAAGCTAGACTAAGTTAATGGCGAGGCTCTGATACCACTGTAAGTGCACGGCGGCGCCCCGGCCGTCAATCCGACGGCCAAATGCGGAAGCGGTGATAAACTTTAATTTTTTTTTCTTGAACTGGCAAACCGCCGCGCACTAATACCCGGATCGAACCACTAACTAGTCCTAGCTATCTACAAGAAAGGGAAGAGAGATATACCGACAGATCCGAGTCCTCCGGTCTTCTCGTCGTCGTCCCGATCTCCTGCGGAATGTCCCGTCTCCTCCTCGTCGCCGGAAGTGCACCACATCGCCTGCTTCTTTTACGGGCTCCCACCTCAATGCCGAGGCAACTCGGGCACGAAGCTGGCTAGTCGACGTGCCCAAGGTTTGCTGTAGAATATCTAGTAAGCAAGTCTCATTTTGGGGTTTGTGGAATTGCCTTTTGTGGAGGAATTGAACTTGGGTCTTTTTGGATTGAACTTGTGGGATTTTTGCAACATGAAATGAAGCAAAATCCCACCCTCAAAATTTTGGACAGCTCACTAAAGGGGAGGCCGGCCATGACCTTGGTGATGGAGAGAATGAGAGTGAGAGTGTGTTCTCAAAAAGAGAGAGAGAGCCAACCATATCCAAGAGAGAGAGAGGAATGGCTATCATGTGAAAAGAAATGATAGCAAGGAAAGTCTAACACTCAAACACCAATGATCACCTCCCATCATCAACAACAATCCCAACACTCAACCAACAACCATCAACAACCATGATTGTTTACAAAATCAAGCCATGATGGAAAAGAAAGAGTCAAAGGATGGGCTCCATCATGAAAACATCATGATACAAATATATGCAAAGAACACCCTCCACAAATGCCTATTTGCAACAATGCAAATAAGCCCTCCTCCACCAATCTTCGGCCAATGAACGATACAAAGGAAATTGGCCGAAACGGAAGGCAAACTGGCAACTCCAGAAAACTGGTCCCGTAATAAATTACAGGAAAACCCCGATACTGTGCATACATACCCGCATTTGTATTCCGACCGAAATACAAATGCAATGAGACAAAATCTACACTGTACTATACTAGGATCCGGCTTATACCAAAGCCGGCTAGTAATATCCGTTCGATCCTGATCCGTGCAATACCGCACGTATCTGATCGAACCCTGCCATATATCCATACGGCCTATAGTACAAACTGTCCGATCATGATCCGTGCAATACCGCACGTATCTGATCGGACCTTGCCATATCTCCATACGGCCTCTACAACTTTTCGTCCGAAAGCTGAGTAACTGAATGTGGGGGACTCTAAAGACTCGTCAACACCTTGGTTGTGGATTCAACCACTAGCACGTCAGAGGTATAAGCCAATACGTAACGGGCTACCAGGCATTGACTAAAAGGGACGTCTGTGAGCGAACTCAGCCCGACAACCCTACTGAGCCTGTCAGTGACAATATCCGTACAGTCCGGTCCGTTCGTCTATGAGTATCGCATGGCGGGCCTAGGGGGTTGGTAAAAGTCAGACCCCCAAAAGCGGTACAAGTCGTGTCGGAGTGTAGCCCAGAACACCCTGAGATACTACCGGAATACCTACCAGTAAATCTCCTGCCTTGGCCAAGGACTTCGTGTAATGGCTCTCCTAGACACAGCACGACCTCACCCCCAATACCGGGAGAGACGAACCCCTGAAGATACGCTCACTGCCTCCATGTGGCTCGGGACTGTACCCAACTAAAACCTGTTTGCACGACTCCTTTGAGCCGTGGTAGGGTAGTAATCAAAGTACAGTGGGAACTCACACGAGACAAATGATGATCCCCAGGTCGATGAACTAACCTGCACACATGTCACCAGGGAACTGCCATCTGACGTCTGGTATATGACCAACTAGCATGTTCCCGGTGAGTCCTGTCCGGTGTACTCATAACCAAATGAGCACCTGTATACATCTTAGGTGATCCAACTGACACCAGTGGCTTGTGAGACCGGCCATCGCCCCTCGTCGGGGTCTCGACTGTACACACTAGTCTACTCTGGAGTATCGATGCCCTGTCTCGAAACTCACACGACTAGGGACCATTTAAGGATATGCTTATAGACCCCAGCACCCACTTATATGATCGCCCTCATACTGCTGGTGGTCAAGCAAGAATCCTAGGGGCTCTACCAACGTGTAATAGCAACTTGTCAGGTTACCTGAAACAGTACACGATGATAAAGGTAAACCAGATAGCATACTATCATCTCGAGTAAGACTGTCCTACCGGGATAGGTCCTCCATCAATCATTGCAATCACGTACCTGCGACCTAATAATTGACTCTGAGGGCACTATCTCCAACAGATGGTTTGTCCCACAGCCATCAGTACGTCGTACTGGAGATAGTATGCAGGTGCTCGTTAGGTTACGAGTACACTGGACAGGACCCGTCGGGAACTATTGATTGGTATTATACCTATCGTCAGTTAACAGTTCCCAGGTGACATGAGTATAGCTTAGTCCGCTGACTTGACACTGTCACTTCGCCTCGAGTGTGTTCCCACTGTTCTTAGATTACTACCCTACCACGGCTCTACTGAGTCGTGCAAACAGGTAGTAGTTGGGTGCAGTCCCGAAGCACTTGGAGGAAGTGACGATTAGACATGATTCGTCTCTCCCGGTATTGGGGGTTGATATCACGCTGTGTCTAGGAGAGCCATTACACAAAGTCCCTGGCCAGGGCAAGCGAGATATACTGGTAGGTTTCCAGTGTTATCTCAGGGTGTTCTGGGCTACACTCCGACACGACTTGTACCGCTATTAGGGGACTGACGTTTACCGCCCCCCTAGGCCCGCCATGCGATATTCTCAGACGAACAGACCGGACTGTACGGAGATTGTCACATACAGGCTCAGTAGGAGTTCGGATGGGTTCACCTCATCAGTCTTCTTATCGGCATCTACCTGGGGACCGTTACGTACAGCTAGTGCCACTTGCGGTCTGTGGTTAAACCCACTGCCAGCATAGTGTCGAGTCTTTAGAGTCCCACGCAGAGGGTTTTTCGCCTTTGGGCAAAATAGAGTAGAGGTCGCATGGTTTTGCGATGGGGTTCGTTCACATCCGCGCACTTGTGCACGTTTGGTATCCGGACAGTTATTACTAGTGGGCTTTGGTTTAAGCCAGATCCTAGTATATGTTTTGGGGTTAGTTTTATCTCATTGTATTCGTGTTCCTCGGATCACGGATGCGGGTGTGTATGCACAGTTGACTGAGGCAGAGGCAGAGGATTCTCATTAGGGTTATGGTACGGGTGTGTATGCACAGTTGACTGTTGTCTTTTTCCAAACCCTAATGAAAATAGGTAATATGATTAATAATATTAGTTAACAATTATTGTGCCATGGTTGAGTTGAATTCTTGACTTTTGTTGACATTCTTGACTTAGTTGACCGGTTGACCAAAGTGGACTTGTTGACCATCATCATTTGTTTTCAAAGATGCTTCTTATTCTTTGCAAAAGCATTTAATGAATGAAATGATAATGGTCATTCATCAACTCACCATCACAAATTGTTAATTATTATTATTATTATTATCATTTTTCTAAATTATGAGAGCATGGTTGTAAAATTGGATCATTCTCACTTGCATCTTCTCTCTCATCCATTGCTCTCCTTCTTCCTCTAGCTCAAGGAAAATCCCTCTCATGAGTTGAGAACCATTTTCATTTGAGATAAAACACCAAGACTACTCTCTACTATTTCTAGGATTCTAGGTTTAGAAAACCAAGCACCTTAGTTACCTCTAGGTTGAGGTAGGAGCTCAAGTTCGAACCCTCGGGTGGATCTATCTTCGACAAAGAGGAGATGACGAGGAGGAGCCGTACAAACTATTACAAGGAGCAAGTAAGGAGGAGAACAACAAGAAGAGAAGGAGTTCAAGACCTAGGTATAACCATTCTACATAGTAGTTAGAACTTGTAGTTTTTGTGTTAGTTATTGTTTAGCCAAGATCCTTAATGAACGGTCCATGTTATCTATCGAGGAAAATTTTGATTTTTACCTATTCCGCCTCCCCGAAAGATCCGGGGTGGGTAACGTGGACCTAACAATGAGATCTATACGGATGCGACTTGAGAGATATGTGTGTATATATATTTATGAGAATAATGAGTGATATGCCGTAGAGACTTTAGATCCGTACCCCAATTATTGTATAGGTCGATAGAATCCCTATTTGATTAATGCCGCCATACGATGGATTACCGTACGCGATGAGTTTTACCTGATGATTGATCCATACCCTTGACTCGAGGATGCCGTACGATGGATTATACCATACGTGATGCAATGAGGCTGGATTGCCGATTGATAGATTCATCGACTCGGATATGTTCTAGATATTTGAATCCCTCAGGTAGATGTTAGATTAGATACATATATTTTATAATCCGGCGATTAGGGTTTACTTTTCTTCTATATTTATGATATTCTCATTGCATTTTATATACCTGTGCTTCCATTATTTGTTATGATATCATCTGCTAGTACACCTGGACAATTATCGATGATGCGTATGTTACACTTACACAGATTTGTCAGCTCACACACATTCATCATCAGTAATTGCCATGACACTTGCACAGTAGAACTGTTGTACCATGATATTAATCATAACCATAAATGTACATTCATTGCTCAACACTATCATAGGATATGCTTGCATAATATACTTGACATGCTTATATTACTATTCTATGTTGTATTCATCGTACTTTATGGTTACATGCATTGAGATGATGTTTTCATGGGATCTCTGGATTTGGGAACCGTGGTTATATTTCAAAGGAAATTGTGTATTATTTTGAAAACGCGGTTTTCCCTTGATATGATATTTATTGTCCACCATGAGTTTTCTCGGTTCTGAGCTATGAGTATACCCAATTCGAGGAGTGGTAGGCCCCGTCTGCGGGTATATGGTGGACCCGGTGAGGAACCCCAGGGAAATAAGACGCGTATTGTTAGGCGGTGAGCCCGACGGAGGGAGTACTACCTACCGGTGATTGGTTGGACCCGGCGGTTATCTGGAGGATACCGACCGGAGTCGTGAGATGGATGTGAGGGCCGATCAGAGTATGCGGCGCCTGAGATGAGATAGATATAATGGCCGATCTGAGTATGCGGCGCCTGAGATATAAGTATTTATGTGTCGATGCTGGACACGGGTTTTCATGATGTTTCGAGTGTCGGTGTTGGACACTCATGTTCCATGATTTTGATGCGTCGTTGATGGATACATGGATGATATCCACATTTATGCAGGCATATGTTACAGATGTTATTTATATATATGTCATTCACATTGACTCGGTTGTTGACATATATGCATACTTGGTCACCCTAGATATCATAGTATTACTTTCATGATAAAGTATAACCTAAGAAATCGTTGTTTTATTCGATTTCTACCTGCTGATGTTTTCTACTCACGAGTTGGCAACTCACCCCTGTTGTGCCACAGTTCTTACAGGTTTGACCGTTTGGGATCAGTTGCGGTATCGCTGGCACACAGCTTCATCCAGGGTGTTTTACTTTGGTAGGTAGGACACATATTGGATTCGTTCCCACTCTCGTACTTCTACATTCTGTTGTATCTAGATAAACTCCATCAATCGGAAACTAGACTATGTCTATTTAGTGGACTTAGACGGACTTATATTTGTGGTATATGTTCGCTTTTGGTGGTTTGATGTCTAGCTTTATTTATCATCTTTTCTGTGTTGATCTTCACCGTTGGGTGTCGTGTGTGTGTGTGTGTGTATTTCTCACTTGCGTGGTTGTAATTCTGCCATTCGGCGAAGAGCTAGCTCCCTCTTGGGGATGCCTTTCATATTTTTATGTATATGTGGTTTCTGTTGGATATAGTGCCCTCAGAGTCAATTATTGGATCACAGGCACGTGATTGCAATGATTGAGGGAAGACCTATGCCGATAGGACAGTCCTACTTGGGATGATAGTATGCTATCTGGTTTATCTTTATCATCGTGTACAGCTTTAGGTGACCTTACAGGTCACTATTGCGCATTGATAGAGCCCTTAGGATTCTTGCTTGACGGCCAACAGTATGATGGCGATCATATATGTGGGAGCTGGGGTCTATAAGCACATCCTTAAAATGTCCCTAGTCGAGGGAGTTTCGAGACATGGCATCGATACTCCAGAGTAGACTAGTGTATACAGTCGAGACCCCGACGAGGGGCGGTGGCCGGTCTCACAAGCCACTGGTGTCAGTTGGTTCACCTAAGATGTATACAGGTGCTCATTGGGTTATGAGTACACTGGACAGGACTCGCCGGGAACCTGCTAGTTGGGATTATACCAGACGTCAGATAGCAGTTCCCTGGTGACATGTGTACAGGTTAGTTCATCGACCTGAGATCGTCATTTGTCTCATGTGAGTTCCCACTGTGCTTTGATTACTACCCTACCACGGCTCAAAGGAGTCGTGCAAACAGGTTTTAGTTGGGTACAGTCCCGAGCTATATGGAGGCAGTGAGCGGATCTGCAGGGGTTCGTCTCTCCCGGTATTGGGGGTGAGGTTGCGCTGTGTCTAGGAGAGCCATTACACGAAGTCCTTGGCCAAGGCAAGAGATTTACTGGTAGGTATTCCAGTAGTATCTCAGGGTGATCTGGGATACACCCCGACACGACTTGTACCGCTTTAGCGGGTCTGACTTTTACTAACCCCATAGGCCCTCCATGCGATGCTCATAGACGAACGGACCGGAGTGTACGGATATTGTCACTGACAGGCTCAGTAGGGTGTCAGGATGAGTTCGCTCATCGACCTCCCTTTTGGTTAATGTCTTGTAGCCCGTTACGTATAGCTAGTACCTCTGACGTGCTAGTGGTTAAATCCACAGCCAAAGTATTGACGAGTCTTTAGAGTCCCCCACAGACAGTTTCTTAAGTTTCGGGCGAAACGTTGTAGAGGCCATATGGATTTATGGCAGGGTTCGATCTTATACGTGCGGTATTGCACGGATCATGATCGGACAGATCATACTAGTAGGCTTTGGTTTAAGCCGGTTCCTAGTATTAGATTTGTTGGATTACTTTAGTCTCATCGCATTCGCATTCAGTCGGAATGCGGATGCAGATATGTATATACAGGTGAGGGGTATCCTTGTGATCCGTCATGAGTTTACTTTAGATGTTGCCGGATCATTTTGTTGGACCAAACATTTGGAATAATGTTTGGATGGTGGAAATAATAAGCTAGAATTTCATCATGACATGGACTTGTATCATGACTCATGGTCTCCTTTTTAGCAAATGTGTCACATTAATGGATTGATTTGTGATGATATGAGAGGAAGAGAGAGAGAGGGGCTGCCTTGTGTGAGCTTGGTCTCATATTATTCTTTGCACTCTCTCACTCTCATTATCATTCATAACAACAAAAGAAAAGAAAAGAAAAGGAAAGCCTTCTCTTCTTCTTCTTCTTCCTCTAGCTCATAGCTTCCATTAATGGCAACACCTTCAACCTCCATCCAAGCATTGGATGCAAGAGGCAAAGTGATCACAAACATTCTCTATAACACCTTGGACGCATCGGCTAGCACACTTCGCGCCCGAGATGCTTCGGATGAATAGGGAGCCTGTAAAAAGACTTCTCGATGTGGTGCCCTTTCCGACGAGGAGATGAAGACCGGAGTTGCCGCAAGGAGATCGGGATGGTGGCCGAAGACCGAAGGACACGGATCGCTCGGTATAGCTTTCTACCCTTTCTCTTGTTAGCTAGTAGTAGGTTAATGGTCCGATCCGGGTTTATGTCCGCGGTAGCGCCGGTTTCTAGTTTGAAAAAGTTTTGTTTCCGCATTTTGGCCTCGGAATGACGGCCGGGGCGCTGCCATGCACTTACAATGGTATCAGAGCCACGCCATTAACCTAGTCTAGCTTGCTCTAACGTGTTTACAAGTTCGATCAAACGGATTTTCCAAAAACCCCATTTTCAAGTCCAGGTTTTTGTCGAATTTTTTCTGTGCTCAAAAAATTATTTGGTACATTGCAAAAATACGTGCAGGGTTTTATAAGTATTCTGTGAAAATTTGGTCGGCTGAAATTACTGTAGCGCGGCGGATCAGCGGCCAAAACCACGTTTTGGCAGCGGATCTGCCGCCTTACTGTGGCCAAACTGCACCAAATTTCTATAGTGGGTTTCTGACATGGAAATAGGGTTTCTCGTATATTCTTTTTGGGCCCAGATTTATTTTCAGTGCTACAGTAGTGCTTGGGGCCCACATCGGGAAATTTATTCGATCGAAAATTTTAAACATGTTAGTTCACAGTATTTACATTATATCTGCGACCGTGAATGTCATTTGATCGGTAAATCCTGTCTAACTGCTATAGCCCTTTTAGACGGATTTGCGAACGTGACATTCACGTTGATGTTCTGTGTTGTGCTGTGATGTTGCGGATTTGTCGTGGTGGATAGCCTAGATGCAATGTTAGTACAGTTTGGTTGTATATGTACATTTGATATTGCGGGGCGAGCGTCCGACATGTGGACTGCCGTCACTGCCTGTTTGTATATTATTCTTTTGGGGCACGACCGGGCTGAGGTCGATGTACCTGTTGTATGTATATTTTTCTTTCTGTACTAGGATTACCCCGCGGAGGGGTGCACGAGTAGCCAGGTTCTAGAGGGCAACGGGCCCGCATCTCATGGTGTTGAGACGGAGGGGGCTTCACTCTAGAATTGGCGGGCTATTTGCCACACTCGTAGGGGGTACAGGTTGACCCAAGGAGGGGTGCACAAGTTACCGGATTCTGTGAAGTGCTGGGTGGTCCATTCACGTTGTTGAAGGGGGCTGCCTCGCTTCAGGTTTTGGCGGGTAGCTTGCCGCGCCCGTAGGGGTCTAGGATTTCATTGCACAGGCTATCCACACGACCAGGGAACGTCGGGTTTCAGTAGCGGCTCTATGAAACCCGGGGATCCCAAATATCTGTATTGTTCTGTGATGCTTATTACATTTCTGTGATGTTGCATTTTATCACGCCATGAGCGAATATTATATATTGATATATATACCAGTAGATGTTGTATATGTTTTACACCCGCGCTAGTCCAGTCCCCGCTCTGTCGTTAGTTAAGTAACCTAACGGGTGATGACGGGACCCAGTAGCGAATGCGGATGGCATATACGTACATCATTATTTTCGTTCTTTATTGGTGTGATCAATTGATGGGACTGCATTGATTCGGATCAATGCAAGCTAAACAAACCTATTCTGATGTTGTTGGAACATTTTTCAAAAAGCTGTTATTGCAAGGACGTTCTTTTTTGTTTTGCACAGTGGTATTCGGTTATGAATATCCAGCACCTCAGTCGACGAGGCAAGGGCCGAGATCCCTTCACCGGGAGTGACCCCTTGGACAAAAGTTTGCGTCAGGGTAATAACTTCACTATAGTCGATTACTTTTGCTTTGCATCGTGGTATTCAGTTGGAATATCCTGCACCTCATTCTACGGGGAAAGAGCCGAGATCCCTTCACCGGGAGTGACCTCTTTAGCAAAGGTTTTCGCCACTATATTTTATAAAAGCTATGCAGTTCCTTCAATGATATCGAGTTCATTACGTTAAAGGTTTTTCGCCAAAAACCAGTCGTAGCCCTCCGTCATTTCTTACGGGTATTATTTGTATTCGTGCTGCGTTTGTTGACCTAGTCAAGACGTAGTGTTCGGTAGCTAAGTGGTGCTTGTTTGTTGCGTAAATGGGATTGGTTAGGACAGTCGTACGACCTTGTTGACCTAGTCAAGGGCACGTACGGGTGGGTTTAATGCAGTCCAGAATAATGACGGGTTGAACTTGACTAGCGGTTTATAGTTTGTTGACCTAGTCAAGGTCATAAGCCGCTTGGGGTAAAAATCACATCGGGAGTTTCTAAAGAAACTGAAACTTGCCTGATATGCGCATACCTTCTGGAGTGTGATAACGTGAGTGGATTCCATCACGTTATCATGCAATGATAGTTGGATCCCGATTCCCACTGATGAGTTGGTTTACTCCTCGGGTGATCCCGACTAATTCATCTTTCAGGTTTGGAGGAGAATTTGAAGTTACAGTGGGAGGTATCCTGATTAGAAAAAGTGATAATCATTCTGATCTAGGTTAGAGTGCACGCTGAGTGTTTCTTTTCTCTCTCTCTTTGGCAGTGACCATGGCCCGACCCTTGACTATGACTCAGTGACCAAGTTGACCGAACCTTCTTAAAACACTGGCTTTTGGATTGTCTGAGTTGCATACCTCATTGCCACTCCTTCTTTTACCCTTTTCTCCAGGACACCCCGTATTACTACGAACGTCCACTTCCATTGGATAAAACCATCGTATGGTTATATACGAACTCGAAGGAATTTATTCGAGGATGGTTTCCGGTTCTGGAGAAAACGAATAGGACTATTCAGTTGTCTTTTCCTTTTACCTTCTCTTAAGTTGCGAGTGCTCCTTGGATTAGGACGGTACACCTATTATGCTAATTGGATAGTCTTCTTCCAAACCATAGGCATGTGCCGAACGGTAGGGAATGAAGAAAACCATTTAGCCTCGAAGGTGTACATAAGGTATTAAGTAAAGATAAATAAAGGGATTAGTAAGAGGGAAAAGTAAACTGCGACTGCTATTCACAACCAAACCAAGTATTTCTTTGACAATCCTACATCACCTTTGTATTTCTCCAGAACACTCCGTATCACTACGAAGATCCACGGTTTATTGGATATTCCATCGTATGGTTATATACGAACTCGAAGGAACTTGTTCCAGTTCGGGGATGGATTTTGGTTCAGGAGAAATAGGAATAAGGTTTTATCCAGTTGTCTTTTATATTCACCTTCTCTCGCATTGCGAATGCTCCTACGATTAGGACAGTACACCCATTATGCTTATTGGATAGTCTTCTTCCAAACCATAGGCTGGTGCCGAACGGTAGGGAAGGAAGAAAACCATTTGGCCTAAAGGGGTATACAGAAGGTAATGACTAAAGACATAAAGGGATTTGGAGAGATGACAAAGAAATATACGGTTACAGTTGTGAATCTAGATAATGGATGAGGCATTACTAGGAATACCCGGATACCCCTACGAAACATTTCAATGTTTCAGTTTCACTATGTACTGTTAAAAGAAAACTGATTTCCCAATTAGCCCTTGCTCCAGGGTATGTATTTACCAGATATAATTCTCACATCTGTATGGTTTTGCAGATAATGAGTGGGAGTAAGTTTTTGGGAATTGGGTGATCATCCTTATTATATCGGGATTCGTTGTAATTGGTGATATTTGAGGAAATCACCTGGGTAGTTTGCCGGACGACAAATATTTGGTTTTGAATATCCGCTGTTATGCACCAATTTCAAATTGATATATCTGTACGTCTATTTTTATAGAGTGAGATATCCTTTTTTGAAATTGTGTCTATGGCATTTACTTATATCAGTGGATGGTTAGGTAAGAAGCATTAAACAGCGGTGTAATTCTTCATAACCATAGTACAGTTTTCAACCTACGATGCACAGGGTTTGAATTATTCAACTCAGGGGACTTATACAGAGTATTGTATGTTGTCCAGTGTCCATTAGGACAGAGGGGTTGGTACTCGTACTATATTCTGTTTAGTTGTGACTTCTCTAGTTCTTAGACATGTGTTTCGTAGAAACACAAGGTCCATGTTTTGAGAAGTTATAGGTATATGAATAAAGTAGAGAACCAGGTGTTTCATGTATCGGGATTCTTCAAGGTGATCGAAGATGTAGATACTTGTGTATGGTATTCAATTGATAGTAATGATTAAGAGAACTTGCTTCTCTTTCAGGTTACTCATATCTGGATAGGATTCCTAAGTTGAGTAACGCTGATCGACCTCCTTCCATTTGGTTGACAAGCACTGGAGAAAGCTGTATGATTTGAATCTGGTTCCACTTAAATCAGTGCCTCTGTTTCTATATTGGATATAGAACGGTTCATATCTTAACGATGTTAAGGTACGGGGAGTTGTCCGTCTAATGCTTAAAACCAGACTCTGGATAACTCAAGGCAAGTTTCTGTAATTGCTGTTTGTGGGTTGACCCGGGCTATGACGAGGGTTGACTTTCTACCATCTGGAAGATCAATAGTGATATTGTTCTTGACTCGCCACTGTTTTAACAAAAATGGATTTTTTCAGAAAACAATAGTGGGAGTATGGTAGAACTGGAAGTGATTCCAGAACCGCAAACGATTACTGAAAATTTGATAAGAACCTAAAAGATTCAATCTGAATTGACATTCCATTGGCCACTCCGCAGATATGGTGGGTAACCTCAGGCACTCGAGAGGTACTTCGGTATGCTCAAGGACGGTGATAGGGAGGTTCTTGTTTACCCAGACTTGCCATTGCTGTTGTTCCAGACTGTGAGACCCGGCAGGAGGATGAGTATAGCGTCGTTCTGAACTAGCTTTAGAAGTGTACGTGTATATGACTCTGCCAGAGGGTTGTCATAGTCAGTGGGAGCAGCGGAAGCAAAGTGGACAGGTAGCTTATGTCTATTTATGGACTAAAGCAGATATAGCGGAGATAGATAATCTATTTCTGATGTGACAGTCATTGGTTTGACTTCATCAGAATAGGGGATGGATCTATTGAGAAGGTAGCAGGGTGTGATGTCCTGGTATTTGGATGACATACACAGTGTAGGAAGTGAAATTCCTATACTACGATCGGTTATACTTTGGTTGTCACACAGTGGTTTCTCCACATAGGATATAGATATAATATCAGACATTCAGGTTACTAGATCTATGGTTTTAGATCTAGATTTGGGTAGTTTCCCAATCTGGGTCCTTAGACAACATTCTAAAGGAGTTTTAGAATGGACGACTCCTGGCACGGTAGTGTACCTGCAGGTGATGGAGTCACCCTCTCTAATGGTGTCTTACAGACTAAATGGGAGAAGGATGTACATGATTGGCAGATCACTTGCTTAGGCAATTGAGTCAATCATGATATATCAAGTACCACACCAGATGTTGTTTTTGCAGTAGATGCAATAAGATATTGATCCAATCCTGGAGAAACATTCGGAGGCAGTTTTAGAACATAAGTGGATGTTCTAGGGATATGATAACGGCATCCTCCTTCGGGAGACAGTTATCATTCCAGGCTTCCAAGGTGACCTGGATGACAGAGTGGCTGTCAGAGTTATAGTTTTCCCTCTGACGAGGGGCAGTATTTTGGACAGGTGGTCCAAGCAGATACTGAGGGAGGTGTGGCGCAGGATACTGATTAAGTTCAGTTGACGATACAGTCTAAGAAGTTTGGATTTGGAGTTCATTTATGAACTAGGTCCCATCAGACATCCAAACATATTCTAAGACAGGTATTGCTCATTTCGGGAGATGTCTTTCTCCGCGAACTTGAGAAAAAGAGAGACATAAAGAGAAACATCAGAGCGGATCCACTCACTAGGGCTATTCCTCGAACGCAATAGTTTTGCAAACGAGCTTTGTGAGACTGATTAGTAGAGGAGTTGGGTGTTCGGTATCACATGGGCATGAACTAGGTCCCATCAGACATCCAAACATATTCTAAGACAGGTATTGCTCATTTCGGGAGATGGCTTTCTCCGCGAACTTGAGAAAAAGAGAGACATAGAGAGAAACATTAGAGCGGATCCACTCACTAGGGCTATTCCTCGAACGCAATAGTTTCGCAAACGAGCTTTGTGAGACTGATAAGTAGAGGAGTTGGGTGTTCGGTATCACATGGGCTGTGAGTATGCGACATCGCAATAATTAGCCTTGAGTGTAAGTGGGAGATTGTTGGATATAGTGCCCTCAGAGTCAATTATTGGATCACAGGCACGTGATTGCAATGATTGAGGGAGGGCCTATGCCGGTAGGACAGTCTTACTCGAGATGATAGTATGCTATCTGGTTTATCTTTATCATCGTGTACAGCTTTAGGTGACCTTACAGGTCACTATTGCGCGTTGATAGAGCCCTTAGGATTCTTGCTTGACGGCCAGCAGTATGATGGCGATCATATACGTGGGAGCTGGGGTCTATAAGCACATCCTTAAAAGGTTCCTAGTCGAGGGAGTTTCGAGACATGGCATCGATACTCCAGAGTAGACTAGTGTATACAGTCGAGACCCCGACGAGGGGCGGTGGCCGGTCTCACAAGCCACTGGTATCAGTTGGTTCACCTAAGATGTATACAGGTGCTCATTGGGTTATGAGTACACTGGACAGGACTCGCCGGGAACCTGCTAGTTGGGATTATACCAGACGTCAGATAGCAGTTCCCTGGTGACATGTGTACAGGTTAGTTCATCAACCTGAGAAAGTCATTTGTCTCATGTGAGTTCCCACTGTGCTTTGATTACTACCCTACCACGTCTCAAAGGAGTCGTACAAACAGGTTTTAGTTGGGTATAGTCCCGATCCACATGGAGGCAGTGAGCGGATCTGCAGGGGTTCGTCTCTCCCGGTATTGGGGGTGAGGTCGCACTGTGTCTAGGAGAGCCATTACACGAAGTCCTTAGCCAAGGCAGGAGATTTACTGGTAGGTATTCCAGTAGTATCTCAGGGTGTTCTGGGCTACACCCCGACACGACTTGTACGGCTTTTGGGGGTCTGACTTTTACCAACCCCTTAGGCCCGCCATGCGATGCTCATAGACGAACGGACCGGACTGTACGGATATTGTCACTGACAGGCTCAGTAGGGTGTCAGGATGAGTTCGCTCATCGACCTCCCTTTTGGTCAATACCTGGTATCCCGTTACGTATAACTAGTACCTCTGACGTGCTAGTGGTTAAATCCACAGCCAAAGTATTGACGAGTCTTAAGAGTCCCCCATAGACAGTTTCTCAAGTTTCGGGCAAAACGTTGTAGAGGCCGTATGGATTTATGGCAGGGTTCGATCTTATACGTGCGATATTGCACAGATCATGATCGGACGGATCATACTAGTGGTCTTTGGTTTAAGCCGGATCCTAGTATTAGATTTGTTAGATTACTTTAGTCTCATCGCATTCGCATTCATTCGGAATGCGGATGCAGGTATGTATATACAGGTGAGGGGTATCCTTGTGATCCGTCATGAGTTTACTTTAGATGTTGCCGGATCTTTTTGTTGGACCAAACATTAGGATTAATGTTTGGATGGTGGAAATAATGCGCTAGAATTTCATCATGACATGCATTAATGTGACATGGACTTGTATCATAACTCATGGTCTCTTTTTTAGCAAATGTGTCACATTAATGGATTGATTTGTGATGATATGAGAGGAAGAGAGAGAGAGGGGCTTCCTTGTGTGAGCTTGGTCTCATATTATTCTTTGCACTCTCTGACTCTCATTATCATTCATAGCAACAAAAGAAAAGAAAACAAAAAGAAAGCCTTCTCTTCTTCTTCTTCTTCCTCTAGCTCATAGCTTCCATTAATGGCAACACCTTCAACCTCCATCCAAGCATTGGATGCAAGAGGGAAAGTGATCACAAACATTCTTTACAACACCTTGGACGCGTCGGCTAGCACACTTCGCGCCCGAGTTGCTTCGGATGAAGCCGGAGCCCGTAAAAAGACTTCTCGATGTGGTGCCCTTTCCGACGAGGAGATGAAGACCGGAGTTGCCGCAAGGAGATCGGGATGGTGGCCAAAGACCGAAGGACACGGATCGCTCGGTATAGCTTTCTACCCTTTCTCTTGTTTGCTAGTAGTAGGTTAATGGTTCGATCCGGGTTTATGTCCGCGGTAGCGCCGGTTTCTAGTTTGAAAAAGTTTCGTTTCCGCATTTTGGCCTCGGAATGACGGCCGGGGCGCTGCCGTGCACTTACTGTTTCGGTTCAAAATATACAAGGGAGGTGCTGCCCAAAATTTTAAAAGACGAAAAAATCTTCTCAATTTTAGTACATTCTATTTGCATTTTCTTATATCATTAGTTAGGCATTTATAGATAAACTTTATTTCATTATATATTTATTTCAAAACCTCACCACCAATATTTTCCGTAAAAAGGTTTAGATTTTCTGGGCTTCGGCTTACTTGAATTACGTTACGCCTTTAGACGTTGCGTGATTTAAGGGCCGGTCACGAACTAAATTTCGGGTCGTGACACAAACCCACATCCCTAGACCCCTACGAGAGGGGCAAGCAACCCTACAAATTTTAGACTTAGGAGACCCGGACTCGACTTCTCGAGATGGTCTCCCACTGGACTCTAGAACCCGGTTACTTGTGCTCCCCACCTTGGGTATATCCTAATTCGGAAAAGTAAATAATATACAACAATGGTGACATCATCCTCAACCCGGAAATGCCACTATAAAAGAATATTACATACAATTTTTTACACGGATGAAAATGAAAAAACTCTCATCTCACGCAAAAACCCCGGCTATTCATAACACGACGATCCAATATAACATATCCCTGCAACACATAACATCACATGTCATCTGTCACGACCCAAGGTTTGGCCTGTGACCGGCACTTAACCACGTAACGTCTACAGGCGTAACGCGACTAAGTAAGCCGAAAACCCAGAAATCAAACCAGTAAATATATAGAGTGTTTTAATCTTTAAATGGAAGCATTTTCAAAGGTGCTAAGAAATCTTAAGTAAAAAATCACCAAGATAGCGATATACGACGCCGTAGCGAAGATCAAGAGCAACAAGTGGGAACATCACAGTTAGAAATAACTGCATAAGTAAAGTCGGCTCACAATGAGCTCGACACAAGAATATAAATAATATACAATATCGTCCTCACACTGCCTCTAAGCCAAGTACATATAAGGTAGATGGAGAATACTAGATACAAAAATGTGTATAATAGATAGTAAACAGATACCATAACCCACCTAACAGCAAAACAGCTCTCGCACCAACTGTAGTGGTATCTGTAGCCAAAAGATGTAAGAAGGCAGCCTGCCGCGACTACTCAGAGGGGCAACCTGCAAATACTGTGGCACAACAAGGGTGGGTTGCCAACTCATGAATAGAAATAACATATAAAGGTAATCACTGTTAGTGTATATGCCCTAGAGGCCATTACTGTATCATACTAGTTTGTATATTACTTGATGGAAGCTTGGGATATTCACCTTGTATAAACAATCTGAAAGGTTCCTAGGCACTCTAGTAAGGTCTCACAAGGCATCGGACATGCCATTTTAAATTTTTGGTGCCGAGAAACCCTAGACTACGGATCGTTGCTAGAATTTTAGGCGAAAAGTAAACTAGTTAACACTTAACTACTTGGATATGGAAATAACAACCTTTGTAGATCCGGATATCCACCTCCACGGCTCCGCAACGAAGTCTCCTCGCTGTCCATGTTGAACCCCGGGCTCAAGCGTCGGCTTCGTCGAAGAAACGGGTGAGCTAGGTCGCCGGCTTCGTGTCAAAGACGATCTACGTCGAGGCATCGCAAGTTCAAGCTCCGACTTCACAAACTTATGAAACTTGTGAAGTAAACACCCGAAACAACTTGGAAAGAGGTAGAGGGTGAAGAAATAGGAGGTGGGTTCTCTTTAGATTTGAATTTCTCACACTAAAACTCAAGTTGCCATTGGGGTAGGAAGCTTGAAGAAGAAGAAGAAGATGAAGAAGATGATCTAGTATTATGATAAGTCTTTTAAAAGAAAAAGAAAAAGCAATACTTATCATAATTCTTACTAGGGTTAAGTGTAGAGAATATACCATGGTTAATGGATGGGTTAGGGTTAAGCATGATGATAAGAAAGGATAAGAAGTCAAAGCTTCATGAAGCTTCAACTAAAAGACAAAGAAAGCCACCATCCTTTTTAAATCATTTCCAAATAAATAAATGAAAAAATAAATAAATAAATAAATATGCAAAACCCTAATTATCATAATAACCATGGTTTAATTCTATTCACTTAACCATATGATCAAGTATCATCAAACATGATACAAAAAGTGCACAAAAGTATATCACATATACAATGTGCAATCCAAGTGAGAAAAATCCGTTTAAAGTGAACCAATACTAGTTAATGCAAAGTAATATATCAAATATATAATTTTACATTAAATCATTAAATCAACATTTGATTCAATGATCCGGTCATGTCGCACATAACCGACTAGTATGCAATGTATCGATTTATCGAATCAATGATTCGATAACTAGGTCATATCGAATATAACCAATCGAAACATTTATCGCGAGAATGAAATGCGGTATCACATACACGCATTATTCTCGGTCCTGCACATATCTCATATGCGCTCCTATTTCGTTTCGCTTGAACCAGGAAACCTCTGTGTAGGACTCTAAAGACTCGTCAATACGCCGGTAGCAGATGATGATCATATCAAGCATCCACAAGCCGCAAGCGGTCTGCTAAACGTAACGGCCACCCGGGTATTGAGCGATTAGAAGATCGACGAGCTAGCCCGCTCACACTCCTGCGAATCCGACCAGTAACACTTACCGTACAGTCCGGTCTCTTCGTCTGATATGTCGCATATCAAGTCTAGGGGTGGTAAACGTCAGACCCTAATAACCCGATAAGTCCTGCCGATGTGAGGCTCGTAACGGGTCGAGAAACTACTGGTAACACTTACCATCAAATCTCTGATCAGCCCTGGCCAGGGACTTCCCTGTTACGGCCAATCGAGCACAGCGCAACATCAACTCCCAATACCGGGAGAGACGAAACCCCTCCTATCGTTCATTGCCTCCATGTGACTCGGGACTGTACCCAAAGACCACCGTTTTGCACGCCCTCATGGACGTGGTAAGGTGGAGATCAAAGCACAGTAGGAATCACACAAGACTCTATGACGATCTCGGTCTACAGACTCACCTGTACAAGTGTCACCTGAGAACTGCCATCTGACGTGAGGTATAATACCATCTGGGAGTTCTCGGCGAGTCCGTCCAGTGTACCCAGTCTCCACTTAGCACCCGTATACCATCTCTGATGTCAAACACCAATGGATATGGGATCATCCATCACCCATCATATGGGTCGAGAAGTATATACGCTAGTCTACTCTGGTATATCGATGCCCCGTCTCGATACACCCATGACTAGGGACCTTGAAGGATGTACTTATGGACTACCATGTCCCCACTATTATGATCTGCATCATAGTCCAGGTAGTCAAGTACACATCCTAAGGGCTTTACCAACATGTAACTACAAGACAGTATAAAGAGACTAGTGTACATGTTAAGATAAAGAGTAACCAGATAGCATACTATCATATCGAGCAAGAAAGTCATCTCTATATATGTCCAAGCATCCAATATAATATACAACATCTGTACAATACTGGCCTCTAGGGCATACATACAACTAACAATCTCCCACTTGCACTAGGGCCAGCTGCTGTAGTATCGCATACCGAGCATCCCGAAGAGTCTCTCAAACTGTGTCTGGGGAATGGCCTTCGTGAGTGGATCCGCCGTGTTGTTCTTCGTGTCAACTCTCCTGACCTCGATCTCCCGGCGATCAACTATCTCCCGGATCAGGTGATACCGCCTCAGAATATGCCTGGACCGCTGATGGGACCTGGGTTCCTTGGCCAAAGCCACCGCTCCATTGTTATCGCAATACAAAGGTATTGGATGCTCAATGGATGGAACCACTCCAAGTTCAGTAATGAACTTCTTGATCCAGACAGCTTCTTTAGCAGCATCGTTGGCAGCGATGTATTCAGCCTCCATCGTCGAGTCTGCCACGGTTTCCTGCTTGGAACTCTTCCAGCTAACCGCCCCTCCGTAAAGGGTAAAGACAAAGCCCGACTGCGACTTAGAGTCGTCCTTATCACTCTGGAAGCTCGAATCGGTAAAGGACTCCACTTGGAGTTCTCCATTACCATACACCAAGAACATATCTCTAGTCCTTCGCAAGTACTTGAGAATGCTCTTCACAGCTATCCAGTGACTCTCTCCAGGATCAGCTTGATACCTGCTCACTATACTTAGTGAGTATGCTACATCGGGTCTGGTACATAGCATCGCATACATGATAGAGCCTACTGCCGAAGCATAGGGTATCCCATGCATGCGAGCTCTTTCCAAATCAGTCTTAGGAGACATCTCTTTGGAGAGAGTGACTCCAGAGATCGTGGGTAAGTTCCCACGCTTGGACTCTTCCATACTAAACCTCTTTAGTATGGTGTCAATGTACCTGGATTGGAACAATCCCAAAATCCGTTTGGATCTATCTCTATAGATCCTAATTCCCAATATGCAGGAGGCATCACCAAGATCTTTCATTGAGAATCTTTGTGATAAGAAGAGCTTGACCGATTGCAGCATAGGAATATCATTTCCTATCAAGAGTATGTCGTCCACGTACAATACGAGGAAGACAACCTTACTCTCTGCCACCTTCTTGTAGATACAAGGTTCATCTGGATTTTTGACGAAATCAAACTCTTTGATAACGACGTCAAAGCAGATGTTCCAACTCCGCGATGCTTGCTTTAATCCATAAATGGATTTAAGCCGCTTGCACACCTTCCCGCTGCTCCCACTGTCTACGAAGCCCTCTGGCTGAGTCATGTACACGCACTCTTCTAAATCACCGTTTAGAAAGGCGGTCTTAACATCCATTTGCCAGATTTCGTAATCATGATATGCAGCGATGGCAAGTATGATCCGGATGGATTTAAGCATAGCCACTGGAGAAAAGGTCTCGTCATAGTCCACACCTGGTCTTTGACGAAAACCCTTTGCTACAAGTCTAGCTTTGAAAGTCTCCACTTTCCCATCTACACCAAGTTTCTTCTTGAAGATCCACTTGCTCCCAATGGGTTTTACCCCTTCAGGGGCAACTTCCAAAGTCCATACTTTGTTGGTGTACATGGAATCCATCTCAGACCGCATAGCATCCAGCCATTTCACTGAGTCTCCACTCGTGATGGCCTGCTCGAAGCTAGTTGGGTCATCATCCTCCATGATTCAATCCTCGCTCCCACCGTCTATGAGAAAACCGTAGTATCTCTCAGGTTGGCGAGGAACCCTACTAGATCGGCGGAGTGGCTGAGGTTCATTGGGAGCTACTGAATCTTCTGGTTCCACTAAATCTTCAGTTACGGTTTGTGTATCTGGAACCTCTTCCAGCTCTACCACCTTGCCACTAATTTCTTTTTCAAGGAATTCCTTTTCTAAAAAGGTGGCATGTTGAGCAACAAACACTTTTTGTTCCTCACTGTGGTAGAAAAAATACCCATAAGAATTCTTTGGATATCCCACAAACTTGCAGAGAACTGTCCGTGCCTCGAGCTTGTCCGGATTTTGCCTTTTGACATAGGCCGGACAACCCCATATCTTAATTCGTTTAAAATATGGTCTCTTCCCACTCCATATCTCATATGGTGTGGTAGGTACAGATTTAGATGGAACTTGATTCAATAGGTATGCTACTGTCTCCAGCGCATAACCCCAGAAGGAAATAGGTAACTCAGCTGTGCTCATCATAGAGCGCACCATATCTAATAGGGTGCGGTTCCTCCGTTCTGATACACCATTATTCTGTGGTGTATATGGAGGAGTCAGCTGAGAGAGAATCCCATTCTCTTTTAGGAAGTCCAGGAATTCATTGCTTAAGTATTCTCCTCCTCGATCAGATCGTAGGATTTTAATACTTTTTCCGGTTTGGTTCTCAACTTCTTGTTTATATTCCCTAAATTTCTCAAAAGCTTCTGATTTGTGTTTCATCAGGAACACATACCCGAACCTAGAGAGATCGTCAGTGAATGTAATGAAGTATGAAGAACCATCCCTGGCATGTGTAGACATGGGACCACATACATCACTATGTATAAGTCCCAAGAGTTCGGTAACTCTTTCTCCATGTCCCGTAAACGGAGTCTTGGTCATCTTGCCTTTGAGACATGACTGGCAAGTGTCATAAGATGAAAATTCAAACGGATTTAAATATCCATCTTTATGCAACTTAGCTAGTCGTGTCGCATTGATGTGACCCAGTCTACAATGCCACAAGAAGGATTCATTGAGTTCAAAACTCTTCCTCTTGTGTGTGTTTGTTATGCTCAGAACTGTTGATTGATTTAGAACATAAATGCCATTGCATAACGTGTCTGATCCAACCAACTTTTGGTTACGGAAAATGTTCATAACATTATCCTGTAATACAAAATTATATCCCTTTTTACTTAATAAAGAAACCGAAATATTGTTGCATATCAGGTTCGGCATGTAATAGCATTCGTTCAGAACCAATGTATTACCAGTTGGTAATACAAGGTGATATTCCCCGACAGTCTTAGCTGCAACAATTGCACCATTTACAACTCTAATGTCTTTATCACCTTCTCCAAGTTCTCTACCTTTCCTAAGCCCATGTAACTGATTACATATATGGGATCCTGGCCCGGTATCTAATACCCAGGACGTAGAGCAAATAGAGAAACAGTTCTCAGTAACGAACACACCCGAAGAAAATGCATCAACATGTACTTTCTTCATTCGGGTGGCATGGGAATCATGGTATTCCCCTATATCCTGTTCATTCCTATAACTCTTATAGGAAAGAACGGAACCAACGTTCCCCAGCACAGTATAACATGCGGGTTCGGTCAATACATCCATATTATTATCTTGATTAAGGCATGAACTGGTCGCTACCTGGAGAGAGAGAGAAGAAAACACTTTAGCGTATGCTCGTGCAAGATCAGATTGGTTATTATCTTATCTAATCAGGATGGCTCCCACTGCTTTTTATCAAATCTTCCTCCAAACCCTAAAAGGAAAGACTAGCCGGGATTAATTACACACTACAAGTTCGCCAATCTTTCAGCCAGGCCAGTGTCGGTACTTTGAGGGAGGTCCCCCGTGCTTTCGCACGAACCTAATTAATGTAAACCTCGTTTTCCCAGAGGCGTAACCTCGTTAACACCTTTCTAGACACCTACTTGATCAGCTAATTGCAATGTGTAAAACTCTCCCAGGAGTAACTCTTACTCGCAGCGGGTATCGGGATCCAACTATCTCATAGAAGGTATACAATCTCATTGCAGATTTCAACACTTGAAATTCCCGATAATATTTTGCCCCGAACGATCTATGACCTTGATAAGGTCAACAGACCATAGACCGCAAGTCAAGTTCAACCCGTCATTTCTTTATTGAATCAAACCCTCCCGCACGACCCTTGACAAGGTCAACAAGGCCGTACGACTACCCTAACCCAATCTGCATCATATGCATAAGCAGACAAATACTGGTTAGCTACCGCACACTGCGCCTTGACAAGGTCAACAAACGCAGCACGAATACTAAACAGGATTTATCTGAAATGACGGAGGGCTACGCCAGGTTTTTCCGAAAACCATGAGCGTAATGAACTTGATATCGTTGTAGAATCAAATGTAGTTTTGAAATGGAGTGATTTTGAGGCTTTTCCAGTTTTGCTAAAGGAGTCACTCCCGGTGAAGGGATCTCGGTCCTTTCCTCGTCGAATGAGGTGCGGGATATATCATATATATCGCTGTGCAAAGCAAAAACCCAAAAGCAGTCAAAAGCAAACCGAGTGTGTAGCATCTGCCAGTTATTGCTAAAGGAGTCACTCCCGGTGAAGGGATCTCGGTCCTTTCCTCATCGAATAAGGTGCGGGGTATATCATATATACCGCTGTGCAAAGCAAGAACTGTAGCTACCCCTTTTATTTTAAAATTCGATTCTACAACATCTTAGGTTTCTTTATCTTTCATTAATCACATTAATGAAGTCCCATCATTTAAATACCTAAACATCACAGATAGATATGACGTACACTTATGCCATCCGCATTCGCCTCGATGTCCCCTCGTGCACCGTTAGGTTAGGTAACTAACGACAGAGCAGGGCAGGGCTAGCGCAGGTGTAAAACATAAGTAACGTCTATATAATATATCGTATATATCATATACTAAATCCATCACAGAATCGCATCACAGATATCGCAGCAGAATAATCATATGAAATATTGGATATACTAGGACGTCCGTGTTTTCAATACGAGCCAGTATAAAACACGGATTCCACGGTCGTAACGAATAGCCAATCCCACACCCCTAGACCCCTACGAGAGCGGCAAGCAACCCTGCCAATTCTAGGGTTAGGAGACCCGGACTCGACTCCTCGAGTTGGTCTCCCACTGGACACCAGAACCCGGTTACTTGTGCTCCCCTCCTTGGGTCTATCCTAATGCGGAAAAGTAAATAATATACAAAAGGTGACATCTTCCGCTACCTGGAAGTGCCCCAAACAAAAGAATATTACATACAAGTTTTTACATGAATGAAAATGAAAAACACTCATCTCACATAAAAAACCCCCAGCTATTCAAATACGACGATCCAATATAACATATCCAGCAACACATAACATCACATGTCATCAACATAAGTAAGTATGCATACCCCAATTGTCGTTGACGTATAGCAACGAAACCGGTGATATGATCATACTACACTTACGGTCACAGAAAAGAAAGTGTAAAACTACAACAGTTGGAATCCGCAACTTGTTTAGACATCGCATGCCTAATCAAATAAAATACTTAGACATCCCATGCCTAACAGATATAAATCCCGCATTTTAGTCTCATTATCGAAAACTCTTTTCAATATCATATGGGACTAAACTGCTAAATTTATAACATTCATTCAGTTATCACATAACTACTTGTGAATTCCAATTATTGTATCCCATTCCGGAAAAACAGAAAATGTTAAACTTTCCGATCGAACAGTCGAATACCCAAGTTTTCCCGATACAGTCCAACTCATGAAATAAGTCTAACAACATTCAGTTCGTGCCTCAGTACCGACGGTCCAGCCGTAGAAGGGTCAAGCCAACGCCTCACATGTGGCACGCCGTACTGCCCCAAACCCGAAGGTTCAAAGGGCAGTTCAAGACGGTCACATAATCGAGTTAAGGTTTGTTGTCTTCTAGAGGGTCCATCGCGTTACTTGCACTACTTAGAACGTCGTTAAACTACGGAAAAATCCAACACTTGGAAATTTCCCGACAGGGGAAAAATTAGGTATTTATATCCGGTCGAACTTTTTAACATATTCTGGAAATTATCCGGAAATACACAAAGGCGAAATTTGATAATCCGAACGAATAATTGAATCCCCAAAGCAACCCCAAAATACTCTTCTGTAGAGTCACAATAAAAATACCCAGAAAACATAATCTCTGAATTAATGAATTACTGTGGAAAAATAACCAGACAATGGGACAGTACGGCCGCGGAACCGCCGCGCATGCATAGCTCGTGCCGCGGTTCCGCGGTGGAAAAGTTGAATCAGGCCCTCGAATTTCACAGTATTTCATATAAGACCCTGCATGATTTTCTGGACATTTTTAATTGACAAAAATCGAAAATTTCAGAAATTTTCCAGAGAGCACCTTGGAATTATAGTTTCGGGTTCATTCGGACTTCAAACTCCGTCGGGACTTCGCCTAAGGCTCTAGCTAGGCTCTGATACCAGTGAAAGGTTCCTAGGCACTCTAGTAAGGTCTCACAAGGCATCGGACATGCCATTTTAAATTTTTGGTGCCGAGAAACCCTAGACTACGGATCGTTGCTAGAATTTTAGGCGAAAAGTAAACTAGTTAACACTTAACTACTTGGATATGGAAATAACAACCTTTGTAGATCCGGATATCCACCTCCACGGCTCCGCAACGAAGTCTCCTCGCTGTCCATGTTGAACCCCGGGCTCAAGCGTCGGCTTCGTCGAAGAAACGGGTGAGCTAGGTCGCTGGCTTCGTGTCAAAGACGATCTACGTCGAGGCATCGCAAGTTCAAGCTCCGACTTCACAAACTTGTGAAACTTGTGAAGTAAACACCCAAAACAACTTGGCAAGAGGTAGAGGGTGAAGAAATAGGAGGTGGGTTCTCTTTAAATTTGGATTTCTCTCACTAAAACTCAAGTTGCCATTGGGGTTGCAAGCTTGAAGAAGAAGAAGAAGATGAAGAAGATGATCTAGTATTATGATAAGTCTTTTAAAATAAAAAGAAAAAGCAATACTTATCATAATTCTTACTAGGGTTAAGTGTAGAGAATATACCATGGTTAATGGATGGGTTAGGGTTAAGCATGATGATAAGAAAGGATAAGAAGTCAAAGCTTCATGAAGCTTCAACTAAAAGACAAAGAAAGCAACCATCCTTTTTAAATCATTTCCAAATAAATAAATGAAAAAATAAATAAATAAATACGAAAAACCCTAATTATCATAATAACCATGGTTTAATTCTATTCACTTAACCATATGATCAAGTATCATCAAACATGATACAAAAAGTGCACAAAAGTATATCACATATACAATGTGCAATCCAAGTGAGAAAAATCCGTTTAAAGTGAACCAATACTAGTTAATGCAAAGTAATATATCAAATATATAATTATACATTAAATCATTAAATCAACATTTGATTCAATGATCCGGTCATGTCGCACATAACCGACTAGTATGCAATGTATCGATTTATCGAATCAATGATTCGATAACTAGGTCATATCGAATATAACCAATCGAAACATTTATCGCGAGAATGAAATGCGGTATCACATACACGCATTATTCTCGGTCCTACACATATCTCATATGCGCTCCTATTTCGTTTCGCTTGAACCAGGAATCCTCTGTGTAGGACTCTAAAGACTCGTCAATACGCCGGTAGCAGATGATGATCATATCAAGCATCCACAAGCCGCAAGCGGTCTGCTAAACGTAACGGCCACCCGGGTATTGAGCGATCAGAAGATCGACGAGCTAGCCCGCTCACACTCCTGCGAATCTGACCAGTAACACTTACCGTACAGTCCGGTCTCTTCGTCTGATATGTCGCATATCAAGTCTAGGGGTGGTAAACGTCAGACCCCAATAACCCGATAAGTCGTGCCGATGTGAGGCTCGTAACGGGTCGAGAAACTACTGGTAACACTTACCAGCAAATCTCTGATCAGCCCTGGCCAGGGACTTCCCTGTTACGGCCAATCGAGCACAGCGCAACATCAACTCCCAATACCGGGAGAGACGAAACCCCTCCTATCGCTCATTGCCTCCATGTGACTCGGGACTGTACCCAAAGACCACCGTTTTGCATGCCCTCATGGACGTGGTAAGGTGGAGATCAAAGCACAGTGGGAATCACACAAGACTCTATGACGATCTCGGGTCTACAGACTAACCTGTACAAGTGTCACCTGAGAACTGCCATCTGACGTGAGGTATAATACCATCTGGGAGTTCTCGGCGAGTCCGTCCAGTGTACCCAATCTCCACTGAGCACCCGTATACCATATCTGATGTCAAACACCAATGGATATGGGAACATCCATCGCCCATCATATGGGTCGAGAAGCATATACGCTTGTCTACTCTGGTATATCGATGCCCCGTCTCGATACACCCACGACTAGGGACCTTGAAGGATGTACTTATGGACTACCATGTCCCCACTAGTATGATCTGCATCATAGTCCAGGTAGTCAAGTACACATCCTAAGGGCTTTACCAACATGTAACTACAAGACAGTATAAAGAGACTAGTGTACATGTTAAGATAAAGAGTAACCAGATAGCATACTATCATATCGAGCAAGAAAGTCATCTCTATATATGTCCAAGCATCCAATATAATATACAACATCTGTACAATACTGGCCTCTAGGGCATACATACAACTAACACAATCTTGCTCAATATAGGAGTATGCTACTTGGTTTGTTTCTGCTTTAATGTGTGCATGTGTTTCTTTTAGCATATCGCCTTTACACATCAGCGGAGCCCTTAGGATCTTTGCTTGATTACCAGCGTTGTGATGGCAGTCACACTCGTGGGGGCTGGGTAATCCACAAGCACATCCTTATGCAGGTCCCTAGTCGTAGGACTATCGAGACAGGGCATCGATACTCCGGAGTAGACTAGCGTATACGCTTCTCATCCCAGCTTGGGAAACGGTCTGTCCCACAGCAGTCAGTACGTCGTACTTGAGATAGTATGCGGGTGCTCGTTAGGTTACGAGTACACTGGACAGGACTCGTCGGGAACTGTTGGTTGGTATTATACCTATCGTCAGTTATCAGTTCCCAGGTGACATGAGTACAGCTTAGTCCACTGACTTGACACTGTCACTTCGCCTCGAGTGTGTTCCCACTGCACTTTGATTACTACCCTACCGCGGCTCAAAGGATTCGTGCAAACAGGTAGTTTTTGGGTGCAGTACTGAAGCACTTGGAGGCAGTGACGGTTAGACAGGATTCGTCTCTCCCGGTATTGGGGGTTGACATCGCGCTGTGTCTAGGAGAGTCATTACACAAGTAGTCCCTGGCCAGGGCAAGCAAGATATACTGGTAGGTTTCCAGTGCTATCTCAGGGTGTTCTGGGATACACTCCGACACGACTTGTACCGCTATTAGGGGACTGACGTTTACCGCCCCCTAGGCCCGCCATGCGATGTATCAGACGAACAGATCGGACTGTACGGAAATTGTCACATTCAGGCTCAGGAGGAGTTCAGATGGGTTTACCTCGTCAGTCTTCTTGTCGGCATCTACCTGGGGACCGTTACGTACAGCTAGTGCCGCTTGCTGTCTGTGGTTAAACCCACTGCCAGCGTAGTGTCGAGTCTTTAGAGTCCCACACAGAGGGTTATTCGCCTTTGGGCAAAACAGAGTAGAGGTCGCATGGTTTTGCGGCAGGGTTCGTTCTCATCCGCGCACTTGTGCACGTTTGGAGTCCGGACGGATATTACTAGCGGGCTCTGGTTTGAGCCAGATCCTAGTATATGTTTTGTGGTTAGTTTTATCTCATAGTATTCATGTTCCTCGGAACACGAATGCGGGTGTGTATGCACAGTTGATTGAGGCGGAGGAAGAGGTTTTTCATTAGGGTTTTGGAACGGGTGCGTATGCACAGTTGACAGTCGTATTTTTCCAAACCCTAATGAATATGTGATATATCAATTAATAATATTAATTAAATGAAATTGTGTCATGGTTGGGTTTGTTGACTTGTTGACCATGGTTGAAACATTGACTATCATCATTACACATCAAAGATGCTATTTGATTCTAGCAAAAACCATTTAATGTGAAATGATAATAGTCTTATCAAACATTCCATCAACTTTTTCATTTAGATTAATTTTATTAATTTGATAATTCACTTAAAATGTTATGGTTGTAAAAAACCATCTCATTCTATCATAACCATTCTCTCTCCTCTTTTCTTCTTCTTCCTCCTCTAGTTCAAGGAGATCCATTCTCATGTGTTGAGAAATCTCTCCTTGAGATAAAATACTCTAAACCACTCTCTACTCACTCTAAGGTTGAAGGTCTAGCAAGCCAAAGATCTTAGTTCTCTCAAAGTTCGAGAAAGGAGCTCAAGGAAGAAACCCTCAGGTGGATCCATCTTTGACAAGAGTAGGCGACGAGGAAAGCACCATCCGACCACAATGAAGAGTCAAGAAGAAGGAGTTCAAGTTGAGGTATAACCCCTAACCGAGTAGACAACTCTCTAGTTAGGTTGCTAGTTTGTAGTTTAGCCAAGATCCGTTTTTGTAGTCCATGTTACCCAAACCCTAAAAATCGTTTTTCACCATTTCAGCAAGCCCGAAAGAACCGGGAGAGGTAACGTGGACTTACAGTGGTATCAGATGTTGGAGATAGTGCACTCAGAGTCAATTATTGGATCACAGGCACGTGATTGCAAAGATTGAGGGAGGACCTATCCCGGTAGGACAGTCTTACACGAGATGATAGTATGCTATCTGGTTTATCTTTATCATCGTGTACTGCTTTAGGTGACCTGACATGTCGCTATTACACGTTGATAGAGCCCCTAGGATTCTTGCTTGACTACCAGCAGTATGATGGCGATCATATACGTGGGAGCTGGTAGTCTATAAGCACATCCTTAAAAGGTCCCTAGTCGTAGGAGTTTCGAGACAGGGCATCGATACTCCATTAGTAGACTAGTGTATACAGTCGAGACACCGACGAGGGGCGGTGGCCGGTCTCACAAGCCACTGGTGTCAGTTGGTTCACCTAAGATGTATACAGGTGCTCATTGGGTTATGAGTACACCGGACAGGACTCGCCGGGAACTTGCTAGTTGGTCTTATACCAGATGTCGGATAGCAGTTCCCTGGTGACATGTGTACAGGTTAGTTCATCGACCTGAGATCGTCATTTGTCTCGTGTGAGTTCCCACTGTGCTTTGATTACTACCCTACCACGGCTCAAAGGAGTCGTGCAAACAGGTTTTAGTTGGGTACAGTCCCGAGCCACATGGAGGCAGTGAGCGGATCTTCAGGGGTTCGTCTCTCCCGGTATTGGGGGTGAGGTCGCGCTGTGTCTAGGAGAGCCATTACGCAAAGCCCTCGGCCGAGGCAGGAGATTTACTGGTAGGTATTCCAGTAGTATCTCAGGGCGTTCTGGGCTACACTCCGACACGACTTGTACCGTTTTTGGGGGTCTGACTTTTACCAACCCCCTAGGCCCGACATGCGATGCTCATAGACGAACGGACCGGACTGTACGGATATTGTCACTGACAGGCTCAGTAGGGTGTCAGGATGAGTTCGCTCATCGACGTCCCTTTTGGTCAATAGCTGGTGGCCCGTCACGTATTGGCTAATACCTCTGACGTGCTAGTGGTTAAATCCACAGCCATAGTATTGACGAGTCTTTAGAGTCCACCACACATTCAGTTACTCAAGTTTCGGGCGAAACGCTGTAGAGGCCGTATGGAGATATGGTAGGGTCCGATCAGACACGTGCGGTATTATACGGATCAGGATCAGACGGTTAGTACTAGAGGCCGTATAGATATATGGCAAGGTTCGATCGGAAACGTGCGGTATTGCACGGATCAGGATCGAACGGATATTACTAGCCGTCTTTGGTTTAAGCCAGATCCTATTATAGTACAGAGTAGATTTTGTCTCATTGCATTTGTATCCGGACGGAATACAGATGCGGGTGTGTATGCACAGTATGGGAGTTTTCCTGTAATTTATTACGGGACCAGTTTTCTGGAGTTGCCAGTTTGCATTCCGTTCCGGCCGGTTTTCCTTTGTTCTTTCCCGGCCGGGCTTTTCCGATGGAGGGGGGTTATTTGCAAGTTTGCAAATAACATTTGTGGAGGGGGTATCTTGCATATTGGTGGCATCATGATAGTTTCTCATGATGAGATGCTTTCTAAGTCTTTTCATTTGCTTTTTGAGAAAGGATTGATTAGAGTTGATTAAGTGTTTTGGATGTGAGGTTTGCTTTTTGATATGGTCACCTCTTCTCTTTCTCCTACACTTACCTCCCTCTTGATATCCCTCCACCATTCTCATTTGAGGGGGGGCGGCAACTTTTTGCATGGGGAGAGAAAATGAGAGGGTTCATTTTGTGTGAGGAATTCATTTTCATCTCATTCTTCTTGCTACTAAATTTCTCACATCACTCCAAAGTTCATTCCTTCGATCCCTCCATCAAGGCAACAAAACCCAAGTGAGACATAGCCTATACACTTTCTACAGCAAACCTTGGGCGCATCGACTAGCCAGCTTCGTGCCCGAGTTGCCTCGGTATTGAGGTGGGAGCCCGTAAAAGATGCAGACGTTGTGGTGCCCTTCCGGCAAGGAGGCGACGACCGGAGTTTCCGCGGGAGATCGGGACGATGACGAGAAGACCGGTGGACTCGGATCACTCGGTATATCTCTCACCCTTTCTCTTGTTAGCTAGTATCGGTTAATGGTTAACGATCCGGGTTTATTGTCCGCGGTAGCGCCAGTTTCCAAGTAAGGAAAAATTTTGATTCCGCATTTTGGCCTCGGATAGACGGCCGGGGCGCTGCCGTGGCGCAACATGGTATCAGAGCCACGCCATTAACCTTGTCTAGCTTGCTCTAGTATGTTTAAAGACCCGATCGAACCAAAATCCCAAAAACCGTATTTTCCTTCACATCAGTTTCTGTCGAATTTTTTTGGTGTCAAAAATTTTTTCAGGTGATTGCAGAATGATGTACAGAGAATCCTAAGAACACTGGAAAAATTCGATGACCCAATTCTTCCGTACGACCGCGGAACCGCGGCCTTAACCCCTTTTTGGCCGCTGTTCCGCCGCAGGAAGTTGTGATCACTTCGCCATATTTTTGCAGTGGGCTTGTGGGCTGAAAATAAGGGTTTTGGTATATTTTGTTTGGGCCCAGATTTTCTGCAAGTGCTACAGTAATGCTTTGGGGCCCGCTTGGTATATTTTGTTCGATCGGATATTTTAAACTGGCTAGTTCACAGTATTTATATTATATCTGCGACCGTGAATATCACTTGATCGGTAAATCCTGTCTAACTGCTATAGCCCGGTTAGACGGATTTGCGAACGTGATTTTCACGTTGATGTTCTGTGTTTATGCTGTGATGTTGCGGATCGGTCGTGGGGGATAGCCTGGATGCAATGCTAGTACAGTTTTGTTTTATATGTACATTTGATATTGCGGGACGAGCGTCCGACATGTGGACTGCCGTCACTGCCTGTTTGTATTATTCTTTTGGGGCACGACCTGGTTGCGGTCGATGTACCCGGTGTATGTATATTTCACTTTCTGTACTAGGATTACCCCGCGGAGGGGTGCACGGATAGCCGGGTTCTAGAGGGCAACGGGCCCGCATCTCATGGCATTGAGACGGAGGGGGCTTCACTCTAGGATTGGCGGGCTATTCGCCGCACTCGTAGGGGGTACAGGTTGACCCAGGAGAGGTGCCCAAGTTACCGGATTCCGTGAAGTGCTGGGTGGTCCATTCACGGTGCTGAAGGGGGCTGCCTCGCTTCAGGTTTTGGCGGGTGACTTTCCGCGCCCGTAGGGGTCTAGGATTTCATTGCACAGGCTATCCACACGACCAGGGGAACGTCGGGTTTCAGCAGCGGCTCTGTGAAACCCGGGGATCCCAGATATCTGTATTGTTCTGTGATGCTGTACATTTCTGTGATGTTGCATTCTTATCACGCCTTGAGCGAATATAATATATTGGTATATATATTAGTAGATGTTGTATATGTTTTGCATCCGCGCTAGTCCAGTCCCCGCTCTGTCGTTAGTTAAGTAACCTAACGGGTGATGACGGGACCCAGTGGCGAATGCGGATGGCATATACGTACATCAGTATATTTTCGTTCTTTGTGGTGTGATCAATTGATGGGACTGCGTTGATTCGGATCAATGCAAGATAAACAAACCTATTCTGATGTTGTTGGAACACTTTTCAAAAAGCTGTTATTGCAAGGACGTTCACTTTTGTTTTGCATCGTGGTATTCATTTGGAATATCCTGCTCCTCAGTCGACGAGGCAAGGGCCGAGATCCCTTCACCGGGAGTGACCCCTTGGACAAAAGTTTGCGTCAGGGCATTAACTTCACTATAGCCGATTACTTTTGCTTTGCATCGTGGTATTCAGTTGGAATATCCTGCACCTCATTCTATGGGGAAAGAGCCGAGATCCCTTCATAGGGAGTGACCTCTTTGGTAAAGGTTTTCGTCACTATATTTTTATAAAAGGCTATGCAGTTCCTTCAACGATATCAAGTTCATTACGTTAAAGGTTTTTCGCCAAAAACCAGCCGTAGCCCTCCGTCATTTCCTACAGGTATTATTTAGTATTCGTGCTGCGTTTGTTGACCTAGTCAAGACGTAGTGTTCTGTAGCTAAGTGGTACTTGTTTGTTGCATAAGTGGGATTGGTTAAGACAGTCGTGCGTCCTTGTTGACCTAGTCAAGGGCACGTACGGGTGGGTTTAATTCAGTCCAGAATAATGACGGGTTGAACTTGATTGGCGGTTTATGGTTTGTTGACCTAGTCAAGGTCATAAACCGCTTGGGGTAAAAATCACATCGGGAGTTTCAAAAGAACTGAAACTTGCCAGATATGCGCATACTTTCTGGAGTGTGGTGACTTGAGTGGATTCCGTCAAGTTATCATGCGATGATAGTTGGATCCCGATTCCCACTGATGAGTTGGTTTACTCCTCGGGTGACCCCGACTAATTCTTCTTTCAGGTTTGGGGAAGAATTTGAGGTTACAGTGGGAGGTTTCCAGATTAGACAAAGTGATAACCATTCTGATCTAGGTTAGAGTGCACGCTGAGTGTTTCTTTTCTCTCTCTCTTTGGCAGTGACCATTGACCCGACCCTGGACTATGACTTAGTGACCAAGTTGACTGAACCTTCTTAACACAGGCTTTTGGATTGTCAGAGTTGCAAACCTCATTGCCACTCCTACTTTTACCCTTTTCTCCAGGACACCCCGTATTATTACGAACGTCCACTTCCATTGGAAAAAACCATCGTATGGTTATATACGAACTCGAAGGACATCGAGGATGGTTTCTGGTTCTGGAGAAAACGAATAGGATTATTCAGTTGTCTTTTCTTTTCACCTTCTCTCATTGCGAGTACTCCTTGGTTTAGGAGATAGTACACCTATTACGCAAATTGGATAGTCTTCTTCCAAACCTTAGGCAGGTGTCGAACGGTGGGGAATAAAGAAAACCAATTAGCATAACGATGGTGTACAGAAGGTATTAAGTTAAGACAAAGCAAGGGATTAATAAGAGGGCAAAGTAAATTGCGACTGCTATTCACGACCGAACCAAGTATTTCTTCGCCAATCCTAAATCACCTTTGTATTTCTCCAGGACACTCCGTATCACTACGAAGATCCACAGTTTATTGGAAACTCCATCGTATGGTTATATAAGAACTCGAAAGGAACTTGTTCCAGTCGGGGATGGATTCTGGTCCGGGAGAAATAGGAATAAGGTTTATTCGGTTGTCTTTTATCTTCACCTCCTCTCGCTTTGCGAGTGCTCCTAGGATTAGGACAGTCCACCCTTTTTGCTTATTGGATAGTCTTCTTCCAAACCATAGGCTGGTGCCGAACGGTAGGGAAGGAAGAAAACCATTTGGCCTAAGGGGTGTGCAGAAGGTAATGACTAAAGACATATAAAGGGATTTGGAGAGGTGGCAAAGAATTATACGGTTATAGTTGTGAATCTGGATAATGGTAGAGGCATTACTAGGAATACCAGGATACCCCACCGAAACATTTCAATGTTTCAGTTTCACTGTGTAATGTTAAAAGAAAACTAATTTCCCGATTAGATACTTACTCCAGGGTATGTATTTACCAGGTATGATTCTCACTTCTGTATGGTTTTACAAATGATGAGTGGGAGTAAGTCATTGGGAATTGGGTGATCATCCTCATTATATCGGGATTCGTTGTAATCGGTGATATTTGAGGAAGTCACCTGGGTTGTTTGCCGGACGGCAATTATTTGGTTTTGAATATCCGCTATTATGCACCAATTTCAAATTGATATATCTGTACGTCTATTTTCATAGAGTGAGATATACCTTTTGAAATTATGTCAGTGACATTTACCTATATCAGTGGATGGTTAGGTAAGGAGCATTAAACAGCGGTGTAATTCTTCTTTACCATAAGTACAGTTTTCAACCTACCACACGCAGTGAATGAGTTATCTGACTCAAGGGACTTATACAGGGTATTGTATGTTGTCCAGGGTCCATCAGGACAGAGGGGTTGGTCCTCGTACTATATTCAGTTTACTTATGACTTCTCTAGTTTTTAGACAGGTGTTTCGTGGAAACACAGGGTCTAAGTTTTGAGGAGTTATAGGTATTTGAATAGAGCAGAGAACCAGGTGTAGCAAGTATCGGGATTCTTCAAAGTGATCGAAGATGTAGATACTTGTGTATGGTGTTCAGTTGATAGTAATGATTAAGAGAACTAGCTTCTCTTTCAGGTTACTCATAATTGGAAACATTCCTAAGTTGAGTAACGCTGATCGGCCTCCTTCCATTTAGTTGACATGCACTGGAGACAGCTGCATGATTTGAATCTGGTTCAATTAAATCAGTGCCTCTGTTTCTATATTGGATATAGAACAGTTCATATCTTGACATTGTTAAGGTACGGGGAGTTGTCCGGCTTATGCTTAAAAATAGACACTGAACAACTCAAGGCACGTTTCTGTAATGGCTGTTTGTGGGTTGACTCAGGCTATAACGAGGGTTGACTTTCTACCATCTGGAAGATCAATAGCGATATTGTTCTAGACTCGCCACAGTTTTATTAAAAATGGATTTTTTCTGAAAACAGTAGTGGGAGTATGGTAGAACTGGAAGTGATTCCAGAACCACAAACGATTACTGAAGATTTGATAGGAACCTAAAGATTCAATCTGGCTTGACATTCCATTGGCCACTCCGCAGATAAGGTGGGTAACTTCAGGCACCCGAGAGGTACTCCGGTAGCCTCAAGGACGGTGACAGGGAAGTTCTTGTTTTTCCACACTTGCCATTGCTGTTGTTCCAGACTGTGAGACCCGGTAGGAGGATGAGTATAGCGTCGTTCTATACTAGCTTTAGAAGTGTACGTCTATATGACTCTGCCAGAGGGTTGTCGTAGTCGGTGGGAGCAGCGGAAGCATTGGTGGAAATCAGGCTTATGTCTATTTATAGACTAAAGCAGATATTGCAGAGATAGATCATCTATTTCTGATGTGACAGTCATAGGTTTGACTTCATCAGAATAGGGGATGGATCTGTTGAGAAGGTAGTAGAGTGTGATGTCATGGTATTTGGATGACATACACAGAGTAGGAAGTGATATTCCTATACTACGATCGGTTATACTTTGGTTGTCACACAGTAGTTTCTCCACACAGGACTTGGATATTATATCAGACATTCTGGTTACTAGATCTATGGTTTTAGATCTAGATTTGGGTAGTTTCCCAATCTGGGTACCTTGACAGCATTCTATGAGTATTTAGAATGGACGACTCCTGGCACGGTAGTGTACCTGCAGGTGATGGAGTCACCCTCTCTAAAGGTGTCTTTCAGACTAAAGTGGAGAGGGATACGCATGATTGACAGATCACTTGCTTAGGAAATTGAGTCAATCATGAGATGTCAAGTACCACACCAGATGTTGTTCTTGCAGTAGATGCAATAAGTTGATATTGATCCAATCCTGGAGAAACAGTCGGAAGCAGTTTTAGAACATAAGTTGATGTTCTAGGGATATGATAACGGCAGCCTCCTTTAGGAGACGGTTATCATTCCAGGCTTCCAAGGTGACCTGGATGGTGTTAGTGTATATGCCCTAGAGGCCATTACTGTATCATACTAGTTTGTATATTACTTAATGGAAGCTTGGGATATTCACCTTGTATAATCAATCTTGCTCAATATAGTAGTATGCTACTTGGTTTGTTTCTACTTCAATGTGTACTTGTGTTTATTTTACTATATCACTTATACGCATTAGTGGAGCCCTTAGGATCTTTGCTTGATTACCAGCGTTGTGATGGCAGTCACACTAGTGGGGGCTGGGTAATCTATAAGCACATCCTTATACAGGTCCCTAGTCGCAGGACTATCGAGACAGGGCATCGATACTCCGGAGTAGACTAGCGTATGCGCTTCTCATCCCAGTGTGGGAGATGGTCTGTCCCACAGCCATCAGTACGTCGTACTAGAGATAGTATACGGGTGCTCGTTAGGTTACGAGTACACTGGACAGGACTCGTCGGGAACTGACAGGTTGGTATTATACCTATCGTCAGTCATCAGTTCCCAGGTGACATGAGTACAGCTTAGTCCGCTGACTTGACACTAGCACTTCGCCTCGAGTGTGTTCCCACTGCACTTTGATCACTACCCTACCACGGCTCAAAGGAGTCGTGCAAACAGGTGGTGGTTGGGTGCAGTCCCGAAGCACTTGGAGGCAGTGCCGGTTAGACAGGATTCGTCTCTCCCGGTATTGGGGGTTGACATCGCGCTGTGTCTAGGAGAGCCATTACACGAGTAGTCCCTGGCCAGGGCAAGCGAGATACACTGGTAGGTTCCAGTGTTATCTCAGGGTGTTTTGGGCTTCACTCCGACACGACTTGTACCGCTATTTGGGGACTGACGTTTTTACCGCCCCCTAGGCCCGACATGCGATGTATCAGACGAACAGACCAGACTGTACGGAGACTGTCACATTCAGACTCAGTAGGAGTACAGAAGGGGTTTCACCTCGTCAGCCTTCTTATCGGCATCTACCTGGGGACCGTTACGCACAGCTAGTGCCGCTTGCGGTCTGTGGTTAAACCCACTGCCAGCGTAGTGCCGAGTCTTTAGAGTCCCATACAGAGGGTATTCGCCTCTGGGCAAAACAGAGTAGAGGTCGCATGGTTTTGCGACAGGGTTCGTTCTCATCCGCGCACTTGTGCACGTTTGGAGTCCGGACGGATTATACTGGCAGGCTCTGGTTTGAGCCGGATACTGGTATATGTTTTGGGGGTTGCTTTTATATCTCGGTATTCTTGTTTCTCGGAACAAGAATGCAGGTGTGTATGCACAGATGCTTGAGGCGGAGAATGAGGTTTTTCATTAGGGTTTCGGAACGGGTGCGTATGCACAGTTGACAGTTATCTTTTTCCAAACCCTAATGGTTTTTTGAATTATCTATTAATAATAGTAATTAAATGAGAATTATGTTATGGTTGATTTTTGTTGACTTTTTGACCTTGGTTGACTTGTTGACCATTGACCACCATCATGCTTTGAAAGATCCTCCTTGATTCATGCTTACACTTCATTTAAAGAAGCATGATAGTGGTCATTCCAAAAATAACCATCAACTATTCTTATTTTCAATTATTATCATTTAGATAATTCCTTTCTTTTGCATTATGGTTGCAAGAAAGAAAGATATAGCTCATTCTATCATAACCTCTCTCTCTCCTCTCTTCATCTTCTTCTTCCTCAAGCTCAAGGTGACCCCTTCTCATGTGTTGAGAATCCATCACCTTGAAAAGAAAAGCAAACCCTAGTCACTCTCTACTCATTCTAGGTTCAAGGTTTAGCAAACCGGAAACCCTAGTTCACTCAAAGATCGAGGAAGAGCCCAAAGGTCGAACCTTCAAGGTGGATCCATCTTCGACGGAGGAAGGAGACAAGAAGAGAACCATCAACCTCTACAAGGTTTAAAGAAGAAGGAGTTCAAGTTTAGGTATAACCATCTTCCATAGTAGCTAACTCCTTTTAGCGTATTTGCTAGTTTAGTTTAGACACGATCCCGACCTAGTGTAGTCCATGTTGCCTCTTGCGATAAAAATTTGTTTTTTATACCGTTTCCGCCTCCCCGCAAGTACCGGGGGTCGCAATATGGACTTACAGTGGTATCAGAGCCTAACTAAACTTAAACTAGCTTGGTAGTGAAGTGTAACGAAGTTCGGAACCGAAAAAGTCACAAAACCGGAAAAACAAAACCCTAAGTTTCTGTTGAAATTTTTTCTGCTCTAAATGAAAAACTTTATACTTGTAAATTCGGCTCAGGGTTTTGTGTGAACACCCAAGAAAAACGATACAGTGATTCGTCCAAACCGCCGCCCTTCCGCCGCACGAGGTGGGTATTTGCCGCGGAAGCGCCGCGCTTTGTCTTCCTCTGTGGATCGTTTTTCGTGCAGTGTGTTTGTGTGTTGGTTTTGGGATTTTTAAAATATATTATATGTGCCCAGATTTTCCAGAACTGAAATTTGCTTTTGGGGTCCTATAATTCCGTATTTTTTCTGAACTTCACTGCACTTTGACTATGATGGTTATATCTGTGATGCTTGCATGTATTGAACGTCGGCAAATCGCTATAAGACGATTAGTCGGGGTTATACATGATCTGTGTTTGATATTGGAATGTGTATATGAATGTGTTGGACTGTCGCGGGTGAATAGCCGGGGTGGATGTGAGATGAGCTTTTGTTTTTCTTTCATTCATTGTAAATGTAAATTGATGTAATAATTATTATTTGTTTGGCCGCACAACCGGGTCGGGGTTGTAGCCGTCATTGTATAATTCTTTTTACTGTTTTTGCTCCTAGGATAGACCCATGGAGGGGTGCACAAACTGCCGGGTACTTGGCGGGTAGTTTGCCGCACCCGTAGGGGTCTTGGGTGGGGTATTGGCTATTCACCGCGACCGTGTTATCCGCTTTTCGTTTCAGGCTCGAAAGGATTGCGGATTGCTAGTATATCCAATGTATTCATCTGTGATCTGTAATGTCTATCATTGCTTTCTATTTAGGCGTTGCTTATGTTTTACAGCCGCGCTAGCCCAGCCCCCGCTCTGTCGTTAGTTAAGTAACCTAACGAGTGATGACGGGACCCCGTGGCGAATGCGAATGGCATAAGCGTACGTCATATTTTGGTTGTTTTCTGCAATGGTAGGATTTAAATGATGGGACGCATTAAAAGTACTAATGCAAGAATATCACGCATTAAAAGAACTAATGCAAGATAATAAACCAACCTAAAGTCATTGGAACACTTTCGAAAAACCACTCGGTTCTTTTCAAAACTAACTTTTAAATGCGGAGCTTGAGCCACTCCTTCTAAAAGCTATCTCGTTCCATCGACTACATCAAGTTCACTACGTTCACGGTTTCGCCAAAACCATTCGTAGCCCTCCGTCGTTTCACATGAATAGTCAATAGTATTCAAGCTGTGTTTGTTGGCCAAAGTCAAGGCATAGTGATTGGTAGCTGTTGGGTATTCATGTGCAGCATAGATAGATGCGTTGGTTTGGAACAGTCGTACTGTCTTGTTGGCCAAAGTCAAGGGTAGGTACGGGTGGATTCAAATTAACCTGGAGAACGACGGGTAGAACTTGACATGTGACTTATGATTTGTTGGCCAAAGTCAAGGTCATAAGAGCATGGGGCAAAAATCCACATCGGGAGTTTCATAAGTACTGAAACTTGCTAGATTTGCATACCATTTGGAGTGTGGTGATTCTGGTAGGATTCCTTCAGTTTCGTCACGCGATGATATTTGGATCCCGATCCTACTGTGAGTATATGCTACTCCTCGGGAAATTTCTCACTAGACGATCAATGCTATAAACCTAGTAGGTGCCTAGAAAGGTGTTAGCGGGGCTACGCCCCCAGGGAAAAGAGGTTATTTAATTAAGGAACTTCGCGAAAGCGTTGGAAAACCTCCCTCGAAGTACCGACACTGGCCTGGCTGAACGGTTAAGCAAGTATTGCACGGTGGGATTGATCCCGGCTAATTCTTCCTTTGTGGTTTGAGGAGGGATTCGAGAGACAGTGGGAGCCATCCTGTTTAGACAAATTAAAAACCATTCTAAACTTGCAAGAGCATCGTGCTAAAGTGTTCCTTCTCTTCCCCCTGCAGCGACCAAAATCGAAATGACTGGACTTAAGTTACTTCTAGATAAAAACATATTGACAGGGCCAAACTACAAAGATTGGCTCAGGAATGTCAAGTTGGCAATCACTTACGACAAGCTGGGGTATCTTCTTACCACCAAAGCTCCCCCCGTCCCAGGTCCCACCTCCAGCGTCGCGGATAAGGAAATCCGTAAGACTTGGGAGATTGACAGCGCGAAGGCCAGGTGCCTCGTACTTGCTTCGATGGACAACGATCATCAGAGGAGGCACGAGAATATGGATTTGGAATCCATATTTCTTCATACAAAAGAACTGTATGGAGAGCAGTCTCGTATCGCAAGATACGAAGTGTCGAAGAAGTTGTTTTCGACAAAATTGGCCGTCGGATCATCAGTAGCGGACCACGTGCTTAAGATGATTGGCTACACTGAGGAGCTCGCGGAACTTGGGACCACGTTGGACAGTGAACTCTACACGGATATAATTCTCCAGTCCCTTCCATCCACTTACGCCCAGTTTATACTGAATTTCAACTTGCAAGAAAAGGAAGTTGAACTTTCAGAACTCCTCAACATGCTGAGGAGCGCAGAGGGCACCCTACAGAAGTGTAGGGAAACACCCGCTTTGTTTGTAGGAGGATCTTCTTCCTCTAGGTCCAAGGCAAAAGCCAAGGGAAAGAGAAGGAAAGCCCCCGCCAAACCAAGAGGCGGTGTTAGTAAAGTGGGTACGAAGGGAAAAGAATTGGCAACAAAGATTGCGGGGAAGCTTGTGGGTAAAGAAGAATGCTTCTATTGTCATAAGAGTGGACACTGGAAGAAAGATTGCAGGGCTTGGAAGGCCAAGACACAGGAACTGAAGCAGGTTGCGGCTTCAGCTTCAGGTGTGTATGTTATTGAAAACTATCTTTCTATAAACTCTACTTCCTGGGTATTGGATACCGGATCAGGATCTCATATCTGTAATTCATTGCAGGCGTTGAGAAATCGTAGGTTTTTGAAGGAAGGTGACATGACCCTCAGAGTTGCAAACGGAGCTAGCATGGATGCTAAAGCCGTGGGGGACTATCACCTGGGAATGTTAGATGGGCATGTTTTGGTTTGGCGTAATTGTTTTTTTGTACCCAACGCAACTTGTAATATCATTTCTGTATCTTTGGTTTCAAAAGAAGGTTATGAATTTGCATTTGTAAGTAATGTTGTAAACATTCACCTTAATCAAGTTCTGATTGGGTCAGGTACACTGAGCAATGGTATATACGTATTGAACCAACCACAGATTTTCAATGTCCAGAATACACACAAAAGAAAGTCCCCAGATATTAATCAGGCTTTCTTATGGCATTGTAGACTGGGTCACATCAATGAGACACGGTTGACTAAGTTACATAAAGAAGGATACTTGGATCCGTTCGAGTATCAGTCTTATGCCACTTGTGAATCTTGTCTCATGGGAAAGATGACAAAGACTCCGTTCACTGGACACGGAGAAAGAGCGAGCGAGCTCTTGGGACTCGTACACAGCGACGTGTGCGGTCCAATGTCTACACATGCGCGAAGCGGTTACTCTTACTTCATTACTTTTTCGGATGATTTCTCAAGGTACGGTTATGTTTTCTTAATGAAACATAAGTCCGAGGCCTTTGAAAAATTCCAGGAATATAAGAATGAAGTAGAGAAACAGACCGGCAAAAGTATCAAGATTCTAAGATCGGATCGAGGTGGAGAATACTTGAGTGCCGAGTTCCTGGACTATTTAAAAGAGAACGGAATTCTCTCTCAGCTTACACCTCCATACACTCCGCAACACAACGGTGTATCGGAGAGACGGAACCGAACCCTATTGGATATGGTACGGTCCATGATGAGCAACGCTGAGTTACCGCGATCATTCTGGGGGTATGCGCTAGAATCAGCTGCGTACCTTTTGAACCGAGTTCCTACTAAGACTGTGCCTACCACACCATATGAAATGTGGAGTGGGAAGAGACCCTATCTTAAGCACATTAAGACATGGGGATGTCCAGCTTTTGTTAAAAAGCAGCATGCGGACAAGCTCGAGGCACGCTCAGTACAGTGTAAGTTCGTGGGATATCCAAGGAACTCCAAGGGATATTTCTTCTACTATGAAGAGGAACAAAAAGTTCTTGTTTCTCGTCATGCCTACTTCTTGGAAACTGAGTTTTTGGAAAACCAGATAAGTGGGAGCACAGTAGAACTGGAAGAAATTCCAGAACCACGAGCTATTACTGGAAGCTTGGAGGAACCGGAGGGTTCAAATGAACAGGACATTCCTATGCCGCTCCGCAGGAGTAGTAGGCAGTCTCATCCGCCCGAGAGATACTACGGTTTTCTCATAGACGGGGATCGAGAGGATTGCATCATAGATTATGATGAGCCTACTAGCTTCCAGCAGGCCGTTCAGAGCGTTGACTCGGTAAAATGGCTGGATGCAATGCGGACCGAAATGGAGTCCATGTACACCAACAAAGTATGGACGTTGGACATTGCTCCAGACGGGGTAAAACCCGTAGGATGCAAGTGGATCTTCAAAAGGAAGATTGGTGTAGATGGACAGGTTGAGACCTATAAAGCTAGACTTGTAGCAAAGGGTTTCCGTCAAAGACCTGGCTTGGACTATGACGAAACCTTTTCTCCAGTGGCTATGCTGAAATCCATTCGGATCCTTCTTGCCATTGCTGCCTTCCACGATTATGAGATTTGGCAGATGGACGTAAAGACCGCTTTTCTGAATGGAAATTTAGAGGAGTGTGTCTATATGGATCAGCCAGAGGGTTTCATTCAGAGTGGGAGCAGCGGAAAGGTGTGCAAGTTGCTTAAGTCCATCTATGGACTAAAGCAGGCATCGCGGAGTTGGAACATCTGTTTTGATGAGACGGTCAAGGAATTTGACTTTGTCAAAAATCCAGATGAACCATGCATCTATAGTAGATTTGTAGCAAGAACTGTAGTATTCCTCGTTTTATACGTGGATGACATTCTCTTAATAGGAAATGACATTCCTATGCTACAATCTGTCAAGGGGTTCTTGTCACACAGGTTCTCCATGAAAGACCTGGGTGATGCCTCATACATCCTGGGGATCCGGATCCATCGTGATAGATCCAAGAGGATATTAGGACTTTCTCAGTCCAGGTACATCGACACCATAGTGAAAAGATTCAGTATGGAAGATTCCAAGCGCGGTAACCTACCGGCTTGTCACGGGATCACCCTCTCTAAAGAGATGTCTCCCAAGACTGATTTGGAGAGGGATCGCATGTCTATTATACCCTACGCTTCTGCGGTAGGCTCTATAATGTATGCGATGTTGTGTACCAGACCGGATGTAGCTTATGCACTGAGCGTGGTAAGCCGGTATCAGTCAAACCCTGGGGAGAAACACTGGATAGCGGTAAAGAACATTCTCAAGTACCTGAGAAGGACTAAGGAGATGTTCTTGGTGTATGGCGGAAAAGACCTCCAGATCGAGGCCTTTGCTGACTCCAGCTTCCAGAGTGACAAGGATGATTCCAAGTCCATGTCGGGTTTTGTCTTTACCCTCAACGGAGGGGCGGTGTGTTGGAAGAGCTCCAAACAGGAAACCGTTGCAGACTCGACTATGGAAGCGGAATACATTGCTGCATCTGATGCCGCAAAAGAAGCTGTCTGGATAAGGAAGTTCTTAAAAGAACTTCAGGTGGTTCCGTACATTGTTGATCCAATACCTCTGTATTGCGACAACAAAGGGGCTATAGCTTTAGCAAAGGAACCCAGGTCCCATCAGAGATCCAGGCACATCTTGAGGCGGTATCACCTGATCAGGGAGATCGTGGATCGCAAGGAGATCGAGGTTCGGAGGGTTGCTTCAGAAGAGAACACTGCAGATCCATTCACCAAGGCCCTACCCCAGACTCAGTTCGAGCGGCTGATCGAGATGATAGGTCTTCGATACGCCAGTACATGGCCTTAGTGCAAGTGGGAGATTGTTAGTGTATATGCCCTAGAGGCCATTACTGTATCATACTAGTTTGTATATTACTTAATGGAAGCTTGGGATATTCACCTTGTATAAACAATCTTGCTCAATATAGTAGTATGCTACTTGGTTTGTTTCTACTTCAATGTGTACTTGTGTTTATTTTACTATATCACTTATACGCATTAGTGGAGCCCTTAGGATCTTTGCTTGATTACCAGCGTTGTGATGGAAGTCACACTAGTGGGGGCTGGGTAATCTATAAGCACATCCTTATACAGGTCCCTAGTCGCAGGACTATCGAGACAGGGCATCGATACTCCGGAGTAAACTAGCGTATGCGCTTCTCATCCCAGTGTGGGAGATGGTCTGTCCCACAGCCATCAGTACGTCGTACTAGAGATAGTATACGGGTGCTCGTTAGGTTACGAGTACACTGGACAGGACTCGTCGGGAACTGACAGGTTGGTATTATACCTATCGTCAGTCATCAGTTCCCAGGTGACATGAGTACAGCTTAGTCCGCTGACTTGACACTAGCACTTCGCCTCGAGTGTGTTCCCACTGCACTTTGATCACTACCCTACCACGGCTCAAAGGAGTCGTGCAAACAGGTGGTGGTTGGGTGCAGTCCCGAAGCACTTGGAGGCAGTGCCGGTTAGACAGGATTCGTCTCTCCCGGTATTGGGGGTTGACATCGCGCTGTGTCTAGGAGAGCCATTACACGAGTAGTCCCTGGCCAGGGCAAGCGAGATACACTGGTAGGTTCCAGTGTTATCTCAGGGTGTTTTGGGCTTCACTCCGACACGACTTGTACCGCTATTTGGGGACTGACGTTTTTACCGCCCCCTAGGCCCGACATGCGATGTATCAGACGAACAGACCGGACTGTACGGAGACTGTCACATTCAGACTCAGTAGGAGTACAGATGGGGTTTCACCTCGTCAGCCTTCTTGTCGGCATCTACCTGGGGACCGTTACGCACAGCTAGTGCCGCTTGCGGTCTGTGGTTAAACCCACTGCCAGCGTAGTGCCGAGTCTTTAGAGTCCCACACAGAGGGTATTCACCTCTGGGCAAAACAGAGTAGAGGTCGCATGGTTTTGCGACAGGGTTCGTTCTCATCCGCGCACTTGTGCACGTTTGGAGTCCGGACGGATTATACTGGCAGGCTCTGGCTTGAGCCGGATACTGGTATATGTTTTGGGGGTTGCTTTTATATCTCGGTATTCTTGTTTCTCGGAACAAGAATGCAGGTGTGTATGCACAGATGCTTGAGGCGGAGAATGAGGTTTTTCATTAGGGTTTCGGAACGGGTGCGTATGCACAGTTGACAGTTATCTTTTTCCAAACCCTAATGGTTTTTTGAATTATCTATTAATAATAGTAATTAAATGAGAATTATGTTATGGTTGATTTTTGTTGACTTTTTGACCTTGGTTGACTTGTTGACCATTGACCACCATCATGCTTTGAAAGATCCTCCTTGATTCATGCTTACACTTCATTTAAAGAAGCATGATAGTGGTCATTCCAAAAATAACCATCAACTATTCTTATTTTCAATTATTATCATTTAGATAATTCCTTTCTTTTGCATTATGGTTGCAAGAAAGAAAGATATAGCTCATTCTATCATAACCTCTCTCTCTCCTCTCTTCATCTTCTTCTTCCTCAAGCTCAAGGTGACCCCTTCTCATGTGTTGAGAATCCATCACCTTGAAAAGAAAAGCAAACCCTAGTCACTCTCTACTCATTCTAGGTTCAAGGTTTAGCAAACCGGAAACCCTAGTTCACTCAAAGATCGAGGAAGAGCCCAAAGGTCGAACCTTCAAGGTGGATCCATCTTCGACGGAGGAAGGCGACAAGAAGAGAACCATCAACCTCTACAAGGTTTAAAGAAGAAGGAGTTCAAGTTTAGGTATAACCATCTTCCATAGTAGCTAACTCCTTTTAGCGTATTTGCTTGTTTAGTTTAGACACGATCCTGACCTAGTGTAGTCCATGTTGCCTCTTGCGATAAAAATTTGTTTTTTATACCGTTTCCGCCTCCCCGCAAGTACCGGGGGTCGCAATATAGACTTACAGATGGCAGAGTGGCTGTCAGAGTTATAGTTTTCCCTCTGACGAGGGGCAGTATATTGGACATGTGGTCCAGGTGGATACTGAGGGAAGGCATGGTGCAGGATACTGATTAAGTTCAGTTGACGATACAGTCTAAGAAGTTTGGATTTGGAGTTCATTTATGAACTAGGTCCCATCAGACATCCAGACACATTCTAAGACAGTTATTGCTCTTTTCGGGAGATGGCTTTCTCCGCGAACTTGAGATATAGAGAGACATAGAAAGAAACATCCTGCGGATCCACTCACTGAGGCTATTCCTCGAACGCAATAGTTTCGCAAACGGCTTTTGTGAGACTGACTAGTAGAGGAGTTGGGTGTTCGGGATCACACGGGCTGTGAGTATGCGACATCGCAATAATTAGCCTTCAGTGCAAGTAGGAGATTGTTGGAGATAGTGCCCTCAGAGTCAATTATTGGATCACAGGCACGTGATTGCAATGATTGAGGGAGGACCTATCCCGGTAGGACAGTCTTACTCGAGATGATAGTATGCTATCTGGTTTATCTTTATCATCGTGTACTGCTTTAGGTGACCTGACATGTCGCTATTACACGTTGATAGAGCCCCTAGGATTCTTGCTTGACTACCAGCAGTATGATGGCGATCATATACATGGGAGCTGGTAGTCTATAAGCACATCCTTAAGAGGTCCCTAGTCGTAGGAGTTTCGAGACAGGGCATCGATACTCCATTAGTAGACTAGTGTATACAGTCGAGACCCCGACGAGGGGCGGTGGCCGGTCTCACAAGCCACTGGTGTCAGTTGGTTTACCTAAGATGTATACAGGTGCTCATTGTGTTATGAGTACACCGGACAGGACTCGCCGGGAACTTGCTAGTTGGTCTTATACCAGATGTCAGATAGCAGTTCCCTGGTGACATGTGTACAGGTTAGTTCATCGACCTGAGATCGTCATTTGTCTCGTGTGAGTTCCCACTGTGCTTTGATTACTACCCTACCATGACTCAAAAGAGTCGTGCAAACAGGTTTTAGTTGGGTACAGTCCCGAGCAACATGGAGGCAGTGAGCGGATCTTCAGGGGTTCGTCTCTCCCGGTATTGGGGGTGAGGTCGCGTTGTGTCTAGGAGAGCCATTACGCAAAGCCCTCGGCCGAGGCAGGAGATTTACTGGTAGGTATTCCAGTTGTATCTCAGGGCGTTCTGGGCTACACTCCGACACGACTTGTACCACTTTTGGGGGTCTGACTTTTATCAACCCCCTAGGCCCGACATGCGATGCTCATAGACGAACGGACCGGACTGTACGGATATTGTCACTGACAGGCTCAGTAGGGTGTCAGGATGAGTTCGCTCATCGACGTCCCTTTTGGTCAATAGCTGGTGGCCCGTCACTTATTGGCTAATACCTCTGACGTGCTAGTGGTTAAATCCACAGCCATAGTATTGACGAGTCTTTAGAGTCCACCACACATTCAGTTACTCAAGTTTCGGGCGAAACGCTGTAGAGGCCGTATGGAGATATGGCAGGGTCCGATCAGACACGTGCGGTATTGCACGGATCAGGATCGGACGGTTAGTACTAGAGGCCGTATAGATATATGGCAAGGTTCGATCGGATACGTGCGGTATTGCACGGATCAGGATCGAACGGATATTACTAGCCGGCTTTGGTTTAAGCCGGATCCTAGTATAGTACAGTGTAGATTTTGTCTCATTGCATTTGTATCCGGATGGAATACAGATGCGGGTGTGTATGCACAGAATGGGGGTTTTCCTGTAATTTATTACGGGACCAGTTTTCTGGAGTTACCAGTTTGCATTCCGTTCCGGCCGGTTTTCCTTTGTTCTTTCCCGGCCGGGCTTTTCCGATGGAGGGGGGTTATTTGCAAGTTTGCAAATAACATTTGTGGAAGGGGTATCTTGCATATTGGTGGCATCATGATAGTTTCTCATGATGAGATGCTTTCTAAGTCTTTTCATTTGCTTTTTGAGAAAGGATTGATTAGAGTTGATTAAGTGTTTTGGATGTGAGGTTTGCTTTTTGATATGGTCACCTCTTCTCTTTCTCCTACACTTACCTCCCTCTTGATATCCCTCCACCATTCTCATTTGAGGGGGGCCGGCCACTTTTTGCATGGGGAGAGAAAATGAGAGGGTTCATTTTGTGTGAGGAATTCATTTTCATCTCATTCTTCTTGCTACTAAATTTCTCACATCACTCCAAAGTTCATTCCTTCGATCCCTCCATCAAGGCAACAAAACCCAAGTGAGACATAGCCTATACACTTTCTACAGCAAACCTTGGGCGCGTCGACTAGCCAGCTTCGTGCCCGAGTTGCCTCGGTATTGAGGTGGGAGCCCGTAAAAGATGCAGACGATGTGGTGCCCTTCCGGCAAGGAGGTGACGACCGGAGTTTCCGCGGGAGATCGGGACGATGACGAGAAGACCGGTGGACTCGGATCACTTAGTATATCTCTCACCCTTTCTCTTGTTAGCTAGTATCGGTTAATGGTTAACGATCCGGGTTTATTGTCCGCGGTAGCGCCAGTTTCCAAGTAAGGAAAAATTTTGATTCCGCATTTTGGCCTCGGATAGACGGCCGGGGCGCTGCCGTGGCACAACATCAGAGCCTAACTAAACACACCCTAGCATGTTAGCAAAGTATTTAGAATATCGACCGAACGAAAAAAATCGCAAAACACCCCGGAAAACCCTAGTTGCTGCCGAATTTTTTTTCTGCTCTAAAAATAAAAAATCATGTCTTAAAAATCGGCTCTGGCTTTTCTATAAACTGGCAAGAAAAACGATCGCACGAGCCGACCAACTCGCCGCGGTTCCGCGGCCGAGTTTACTCGGCCGTGGATCGTTTCTCCTGCAGTTTGTTTCTGGGGGTTTTTTGTGATTTTTGGGATGGTTTGTTTCTGCCCAGATTTTCAAGAGAACAAGTTTGTTTTTGGGGTGATTAGAAATCCGTATTTTGGTCGATTTTCTGTAGACTTTGGCTAATGGTTATATCTGTAATGTTTTATATGTATTGAACGTCTACCAATCGCTATACGTCGATTAGTAGGGGTTATACATATCTGTGATCTGTGATATTGATGGTATGTGTATATGAATTCGTTGGATTGTCGCGGATGAATAGACGGGGGGTTGTAAGATGAGAGTTTTCTTTTTTCTTTCAATTCATGTAATATGTAAATTGATGTAATATTATTTTTGGCCGCACAACCGGGTCGGGGTTATAGCCATCATTGTATAATTTCTTTTTACTGTTTTTGCTCCTAGGATAGAGCCAAGGTGGGGTGCACAAACTACCGGGTATCTCGAAGTGCCGAGTGGCCTACTCACGTCATTGAGGGAGGTTGCTCCACTTCGGATATTTGGCGGGTAGTTTGCCGCACCCGTAGGGGTCTAGGGTGGGGTATTGGCTATTCATCGCAACCGTGTAATCCGCTTTTCGTTACAGGCTAATACAAATTGCGGATTCCTAGTATATCTAATGTATTCATCTGTGATCTGAAATGGCTATCATTGCAATATATCTATGTATGATATTATTTAGGCGTTGCTTATGTTTTGCAGCTGCGCTAACCCAGCCCCGCTCTGTCGTTAGTTAAGTAACCTAACGGGTGATGACGGGGCCCCGTGGCGAATGCGAATAGCATAAGAGTACGTCATATTTTGGTTGTTTTCTGCAATGATAGGATTAATTGATGGGACGCATTAAAAGAACTAATGCAAGAAAAATAAACCAAAGTAAAAGTCGTTGGAACACTTTCAAAAACCACTCGTACTGCTTATGCGTTTCACATGGATGGTCAATAGTATTCAAGCTATATTTGTTGGCTAAAGTCAAGGCATAGTGATTGGTAGATATTGGGTATTCATGTGCAGCATAGATAGATGTGTTGGTTTGGGACAGTCGTACTGCCTTGTTGGCCAAAGTCAAGGGTAGGTGCGGGTGGGTTCAAATTAACTTGGAGAATGACGGGTAGAACTTGACATGTGACTTATGATTTGTTGGCCAAAGTCAAGGTCATAAGAGCATGGGGCAAAAATCCACATCGGGAGTTTCAAAAAAACTGAAACTTGCTAGCACTGCATACCATTTGGAGTGTGATGATTCTGGTAGGATTCCTTCAGTTTTGTCACGCAATGATATTTGGATCCCGATCCTACTGTGAGTATATGCTACTCCTCGGGAAAATTCTCGCTTAACGATCAATGCTATAAACCTGGTAGGTGTCGAGAAAGGTGTTAGCGGGGCTGCGCCCCCAGGGAAAAGAGGTTATTTAATTAAGGAACTTCGCGAAAGCGTTGGAAAACCTCTCTCGAAGTACCGACACTAGCCTGGCTGAACGGTTAAGCAAGTATTGTACGGTGAGATTGATCCTGACTAATTCTTCCTTTTTGGTTTGAGGAGGGATTCGAGAGACAGTGGGAGCCATCCTGTTTAGACAAATTAAAAACCACTCTAAACTTGCAAGAGCATCATGCTAAAGTGTTTCTTCTCTCTCTCCTAATTGCAGCAACCATTCAACATGACTGGACTTAAGTTGCTACTAGATAAAAACATACTGACAGGGCCAAACTACAAAGATTGGCTCAGGAATGTCAAAATGGCAATCACTTACGACAAGTTGGGGTATCTCCTTACCACCAAAGCTCCCCCATCCCCAGGTCCCACCTCCAGCGTCGCGGATAAAGAAATCCGTAAGACTTGGGAGATTGATTGCGCGAAGGCCAAGTGCCTCGTGCTTGCCTCTATGGACAACGAACATAAGAGGAGGCATGAGAATATGGAACTTGAATCCATAGTTCTCCATACAAAAGAACTGTATGGAGAGCAATCTCGTATCGCAAGATACGAAGTGTCGAAAAAGTTATTTTCGGCAAGATTGGCCGTCGGATCATCAGTAGCGGAACACGTGCTTAAGATGATTGGCTTCATTGAGGAGCTCGCGGACCTTGGGACCACGTTGGAGAATGAGCTCTATACGGACTTGATTCTTCAGTCTCTCCCTTCTACTTACGCCCAGTTCATCCTGAATTTCAACTTGCAAGAAAAGGAAGTTGAACTTTCAGAACTTCTCAACATGTTGAGGAGTGCAGAGGGCACCCTACAAAAAGGTAGGGAAACATCCACTTTGTTTGTAAGAGTATCTTCATCTTCTAGGTCCAAGGCGAAAGCCAAGGGAAAGAAGAAGAAAACCCCCGCCAAACCAAAGGGCGGTGTTAGTAAAGTGGATACAAAGGGAAAGGCGAAAGCAACAAAGGAAGCGGGAAAGCTTGTAGGAAAGGAGGAATGCTTTTACTGTCACAAGAGTGGACACTGGAAGAAAGATTGCAGGGCTTGGAAGGACAGAACACAGGATCTGAAGCGAGTTGCAGCTTCAGCTTCAGGTGTGTATGTTATTGAAAACTGTCTATCAATAAACTCTACTTCCTGGGTATTGGATACCGGATCAGGATCTCATATCTTTAATTCTTTGCAGGCGTTGAGAAACCGTAGGGTTTTGAAGGCAGGTGATATGACCCTCAGAGTTGCAAACGGAGCTGGCATGTATGTTGAGTCCGTGGGGGACTATCACCTGGGATTGTCAGATGGACACGTTTTGGTTTTGCGTAATTGTTATTTTGTACCAAATGCAACTTGTAATATCATTTCTGTATCTTTAGTTTCTAAAGAAGGTTATGAATTTGCATTTGTAAGTAATGTTGTAAACATTCGCCTTAGTCAAGTTCTGATTGGGTCAGGTACATTAAACAATGGAATATACGTATTAAACCAACCACAGATTTTCAATGTCCAGAATACACACAAAAGAAAGTCTCCGGAATCAAATCAGGCTTTCTTATGGCATTGTAGACTGGGTCACATCAATGAGAGAAGGTTGACGAAGTTACATACAGAAGGATATTTGGATCCGTTCGAATATCAATCATATGCAACTTGTCAATCCTGTCTCAAAGGAAAGATGACAAAGACTCCGTTCACTGGACACGGAGTAAGAGCGAGCGAGCTCTTGGGACTCGTACACAGCGACGTGTGCGGTCCAATGTCTACGCATGCACGAAGCGGTTATTCTTACTTCATTACTTTTATGGATGACTTTTTAAGGTACGGTTATGTCTTCTTAATGAAACTTAAATCCGAAGCCTTTGGAAAATTCCAGGAATATAAGAATGAAGTGGAAAAACAAACAGGAAAAAGTATCAAGACACTAAGATCTGATCGAGGTGGTGAATACTTAAGTGCCGAGTTCCTGGATTACTTAAAAGAGAATGGAATTCTCTCTCAGCTTACTCCTCCATACACTCCGCAACATAACGGTGTATCGGAGAGACGGAACCGGACCCTATTGGATATGGTACGTTCCATGATGAGTAACGCTGAGTTACCGCGATCATTCTGGGGATATGCACTAGAATCAGCTGCATACCTTTTGAACCGAGTTCCATCTAAGACTGTGCCTACTACACCATATCAGATGTGGTGTGGGAAGAGACCCTATCTTAATCACATTAAGACATGGGGATGTCCAGCTTTTGTCAAAAAGCAGCATGCGGACAAGCTCGAGGCACGCTCAGTACAGTGCAAGTTTGTGGGATATCCAAAGAACTCCAAGGGATATTTTTTCTATTGCGAAGAGGAACAAAAGATTTATGTTTCTCGTCATGCCCACTTCTTGGAAACTGAATTTTTGGAAAATCAGATAAGTGGCAGCACAATAGAACTGGAAGAAATTCTAGAACCAGAGCTATTACTGAAAGCTTAGTAGAACCAGAGGGTTCAAAAGAACATGACATTCCAACGCCGCTCCGCAGGAGTAGTAGGCAGTCTCATCCGCCCGAGAGATACGGTTTTCTTATAGACGGGGATAGAGAAGATTGCCTCATTGATAGTGATGAGCCGACTAGCTTCCAGCAGGCCATTCAGAGCGTTGACTCGGTAAAATTGCTGGATGCAATGCGGACCGAAATGGAGTCCATGTACACCAACAAAGTATGGACGTTGGACGTTGCTCCAGATGGGGTAAAACCCGTAGGATGCAAGTGGATCCTCAAAAGGAAGATTGGTGTAGATGGACAGGTTGAGATCTATAAAGCTAGATTGGTTGCAAAGGGTTTTCGTCAAAGACCTGGTTTGGACTATGACGAGACCTTTTCTCCAGTAGCTATGCTAAAATCCATTCAAATCCTTCTTGCCATTGCTGCTTTCCACGATTATGAGATCTGGCAGATGGACGTAAAGACCGCTTTTCTAAATGGAAATTTAGAGGAGTGTGTCTATATGGACCAGCCAGAGGGTTTCATTCAGAGTGGGAGCAGCGGGAAGGTGTGCAAGTTGCTTAAGTCCATCTATGGACTAAAGCAAGCATCGCGGAGTTGGAACATCTGTTTTGATGAGACGGTCAAAAATTTTGGCTTTATCAAAAATCCAGATGAACCATGCATCTATAGTAGATTTGTAGAAAGAACAGTCGTATTCCTCGTTTTATACGTGGATGACATTCTCTTGATAGGAAATGATATTCCTATGCTACAATCTGTCAAAGGGTTCTTGTCACACAGGTTCTCCATGAAAGACCTGGGTGATGCCTCTTACATTCTGGGGATCAGGATCTATCGTGACAGATCCAAGAGGATATTAGGACTTTCACAGTCCAGGTACATCGACACCATACTGAAAAGATTCAGTATGGAAGATTCCAAGCGTGGTAATCTACCGGCTTGTCACGGGATCACCCTCTCCAAAGAGATATCTCCCAAGACTGATTTGTAAAGGGATCGCATGTCTATTATACCCTACGCTTCTGCGGTAGGCTCTATAATGTATGCGATGTTATGTACCAGACCAGATGTAGCTTATGCACTGAGTGTGGTAAGCAGGTATCAGTCAAACCCTGGGGAGAAACACTGGATAGCGGTAAAGAACATTCTCAAGTACCTGAGAAGGACTAAGGAGTTGTTCTTGGTGTATGGCGGAAAATACCTCCAGATTGAGGCCTTTGCTGACACCAGCTTCCAGAGTGACAAGGATGATTCCAAGTCCATGTCGGGCTATGTCTTTACCCTCAATGGAGGGGCGGTGTGTTGGAAGAGTTCCAAACAAGAAACCGTTGCTGACTCGACGATGGAAGCGGAATATATCGCTGCATCTGATGCCGCAAAAGAAGCCGTTTGGATGAGGAAGTTCTTGATAGAACTTCAGGTGGTTCCTACCATTGTTGATCCAATACCGCTGTATTGCGACAACAACGGAGCTATAGCTTTAGCGAAGGAACCCAGGTCCCATCAGAAGTCCAGGCACATCTTGAGGCGGTATCACCTGATCAGGGAGATCGTGGGTCGCCAGGAAATCGAGGTTCGGAGAGTTCCTACGGAAGATAACACTGCTGATCCATTCACAGAGGCCTTACCCCAGACTCAGTTCGAGCGGCTGATCGAGATGATAGGTCTTCGATACGCCAGTACATGGCCTTAGTGCAAGTGGGAGATTGTTAGTGTATATGCCCTAGAGGCCATTACTGTATCATACTAGTTTGTATATTACTTGATGGAAGCTTGGGATATTCACCTTGTATAAACAATCTTGCTCAATATAGTAGTATGCTAGTTGGTTTGTTTCTGCTTTAATGTGTGCATGTGTTTCTTTTAGCATATCGCCTTTACACATTAGTGGAGCCCTTAGGATCTTTGCTTGATTACCAGCGTTGTGATGGCAGTCACACTCATGGGGGCTGGGTAATCCACAAGCACATCCGTATGCATGTCCCTAGTCATAGGACTATCGAGACAGGGCATCGATACTCCGGTGTAGACTAGCGTATACGCTTCTCATCCCAGCTTGGGAAACGGTCTGTCCCACAGCCGTCAGTACGTCGTACTTGAGATAGTATGCGGGTGCTCGTTAGGTTACGAGTACACTAGACAGGACTCGTCGGGAACTGTTGGTTGGTATTATACCTATCGTCAGTTATCAGTTCCCAGGTGACATGAGTACAGCTTAGTCCGCTGACTTGACACTGTCACTTCGTCTCGAGTGTGTTCCCACTGCACTTTGATTACTACCCTACCACGGCTCAAAGGAGTCATGCAAACAGGTAGTTTTTGGGTGCAGTCCCGAAGCACTTGGAGGCAGTGACGGTTAGACAGGATTCGTCTCTCCCGGTATTGGGGGTTGATATCGTGCTGTGTCTAGGAGAGCCATTACACAAGTAGTCCCTGGCCAGGGCAAGCGAGATATACTGGTAGGTTTCTTGTGTTATCTCAGGGTGTTCTGGGCTACACTCCGACACGACTTGTACCGCTATTAGAGGACTGACGTTTACCGTCCCCTAGGCCCGCCATGCGATGTATCAGACGAACAGATCGGATTGTACGGAAATTTTCACATTCAGGCTCAGTATGAGTTCAGATGGGTTTACCTCGTCAATCTTCTTGTCGGAATCTACCTGGGGACCGTTACGTACAGCTAGTGCCGCTTGCGGTCTGTGGTTAAACCCACTGCCAGCGTAGTGTCGAGTCTTTAGAGTCCCACACAGAGGGTTATTCGCCTTTAGGCAAAACAGATTAAAGGTCGCATGGTTTTGCGGCAGGGTTCGTTCTCATCCGCGCACTTGTGCACGTTTGGAGTCCGGACGAATATTACTAACGGGCTATGGTTTGAGCTAGATCCTAGTATATGTTTTGGTGTTAGTTTTATCTCATAGTATTCATGTTCCTTGGAACACGAATGCGGGTGTGTATGCACAGTTGATTGAGGCGGAGGAAGAGATTTTTCGTTAGGGTTTTGGAACGGGTGCGTATGCACAGTTGACAGTCATCTTTTTCCAAACCCTAATGAATATGTGATATATCAATTAATAATATTAATTAAATGAAATTGTGTCATGGTTGGGTTTGTTGACTTGTTGACCATGGTTGAAACATTGACTATCATCATTATACATCAAAGATGCACTTTGATTCAAGCAAAAACCATTTAATGTGAAATGATAATAGTCTTATCAAACCTTCCATCAAATTTTTCATTTAGATTAATTTTATTAATTTGATAATTCACTTAAAATGTTATGGCTGTAAAAAACCATCTCATTCTATCATAACCATTCTCTCTCCTCTTTTCTTCTTCTTCCTCCTCTAGTTCAAGGAGATCCATTCTCATGTGTTGAGAAACCTCTCCTTGAGATAAAATACTCTAAACCACTCTCTACTCACTCTAAGGTTGAAGGTCTAGCAATCCAAAGATCTTAGTTCTCTCAATGTTCGAGAAAGGAGCTCAAGGAAGAAACCCTCAGGTGGATCCATCTTTGACAAGAGTAGGCGACGAGGAAAGCACCATCCGACCACCATCAAGAGTCAAGAAGAAGGAGTTCAAGTTGAGGTATAACCCCTAACCGAGTAGACAACTCTCTGGTTAGGTTGCTAGTGTGTAGTTTAGCCAAGATCCGTTTTTGTAGTCCATGTTACCCAAACCCTAAAAATCGTTTTTCACCATTTCCGCAAGCCCGAAAGAACCGGGAGAGGTAACGTGGACTTACAATCGCGAGCATGCACGTACTGCGCTACTGTATCATATGCCAGCAGATGATATCAATGCGTGATAAGCAGTATGTGCAATAATCATGCAAGTGCTCTATCAGCTAATATAACTACAGGATGAGATACAATAATGAATGCTGAACATGGAAAATATAATATCTACACTGTATGTCAACGTGGGATATATAATCGGTGCCCATCAATGCTCCCAGATCCCTCAAATAGCTCAGGCACCGGCACTCTCATCGGCCCTCCAATCCTGTAAATCTCTGAGAATCACGAGTGCCCAACATCGGCACCCAAATATCCAAAATACTCGTGTCCAGCATCGACACGCCAATCCTCATCCATCGGGCATCCGGCAGTCCGGGTCAGCCCATGGGCTCCGTCTGCGGTATCGGCCCTCGGCCCCGGCAGTACGGATCATCCCGCATCTATCTATCGACTCTGGTCAGTATCCTCCGGATAACCGCCAGGTCCAACCAATCACCGGTAGGTAGTAGTCCCTCTGCCAGGCTCACCGTCTACTACACAGCGAAACCGTTCTCGCTCTGGGGTACCATACCGGGTCCACCATGTACCCGTAATCGGCCTCATCCAACTCCTCGATTCGGGTTCACATGTATCACTCTAGCACCGAGAAAACACATGGTGGACGCACCGAAATATCATATCAAAGGAAACCGGGTTTTTAAATAATACATATTCTCTTTGAAATAGCCACGGTTCCCAAACCCAGAAATCACAGGTAATCCAAACCAATATGCAAGTCAATGCGATGTGATATGTGCATCAAGTACGAATGTCAAGTCAAGTCATATAAAAGATGAGCTACAGCATAATGATCATGGAAATTCTACAGTGTGGGTGTCATGGCAATTACTAACGGTATGTGTGTAACATGCAGAATAGTGCTCGTGCAACATGAACCGTTAGTAATGGTGAGGTGTTCTATCAATTCTAGTTTATATACATATAGTGGGGAATGCGGTATGCGCTAAATAGTAGCCATGAACAGTCAATGTATGTAAATGTAATATGCTGCTACAAGGTCCTATCAGCCCTGACGCATAACGCCATGCGGGCGATTTCCCCGTAGATGTTAAATCTACTCACCATAGTCTCGCGCTCGGTATAGCCGACGACTTGTTTCCCCTTCTGCGCGGCATCCGTCGTACTCGCCTGTGAACCTAGAATTACACAATATATCACACATAAGCTCAAAACCATACAAACACGACATTTAAAGTCAAACTAGAAAGCTGTGTCGCAAACCAAGAGCGCGTGTGCGCGATACGCTAAAACGTGTGATTACGCGCTTGAAGCCACTCCGACGCATCGCGATACGCAGAAACCCCAAATCCACACACACGTATCACGCGTGTCGTGAATGTTTAAAATACGGGAAATATGGTATTGGATCCCAGATTTTGATACAGAAAAGATATTATAAAAATATATATACCAAAATACTCCACATAGCAGCAGACTCCAGTCACCCCAAACACCAACCCAAAACACCCCCATCTGGCAGCAATTTCCGGCCAGAATGTATATTTCGGCGGCCTAGGTAGGGATATGGGCTCCCAGGTTTTGTGTGTGCACTCTATACCCCCTGTACATGCTACAGTAAATCCAATTTTATTCTAAAACACCCCGGGTAGAAGCAGATTTAACAGAGCCCAAATTCAAGTTAAAAACCACATTTTGCACTAAAAAGATACTTTAGGGTATTTTTCTGAAATCTGAAGCAACCCAAGTCTAAAACCACACTAATAACCCATTACCAAGCTAATTAAGCCATAAAAATGCTAAATTTAACATATCATCACTAAATCCCTTCAATAGCACTAAAATTGCACAATAAGGTGATATTTTGATAGAAATACTACAAGATATGGAAAAAGAGTGTTAACTATGAGCTATATACCTTCAAAAGACCTTAAGAAACACCACAAGCCTCAGCCCTAGCCTCAAGTGTGCAGATTTGCCTCCAAACAACTCAAAAGACCATTTTTCCCAAGGTTTTGTGAAGGAAATGTGTTGTTTTGTGTAGGGTTTTGTATAAAGATCAAAGGGAAGTGAAAAGAGAAGAGGAGATGAAGAAAAAGCTGTGGTTTTTGCTGGAATTTCTGCAGGAAATTCTGAGATGAGGAGAAGAAAGAGAGAAGAGAAGGAAATGGGGTCAAAAGTCAAACTTCCTCACCTAACACCATGCTTCATTTTTTTCTATTGGATTTTGAATTATTGAATGGGGTTTTGATTTGATAAAAGGGTGGGGAAATAACAATGAACCATGCAAGAATGAAATGGCTAACACTTTGAACCTAAGTCACAAAATGGCTAAGTGTGCAAGTGTACACTACATAAAGGAAAATTTTTCCAATTAGAGTAACACGACTAAAAATAACTAATAATCCTATACACATATATAATAACACGCACAATAGCTAATTAACACGAAAAACATTCCTAACAGAATTCAAAGTGTTACATCATTGACTTAAGTAAATATGTGTATCCCAATTGTCATTGACATATTGCAACGAAAACGGCGATACACCACATATTACACTTACGGTCGCAGAAAAGAAATTGCCAAACTACAACATTTGGAATAGACACAGCCTTTAGACATCATAAACCCGGAATATCACATACTTCGGATTTCATGCCAAACATTGTAAATCTTACATTTGGGTCTATTCTATGAAAACACCTTTTCCCGATTCCTACCGAGACCGAAATGTTAAATTTACAAGCAACTAATCAATTTTCACAAAACTAATTAGTGTAGATTCTAAATATTGTATCATATTCCTTAGATAGATATATGATATTAAACATTCCTATCGAATCAACAAACACCCAAAATTTCCCAAAGAGCTCAACACTTGAGCATAGTTAAAAAATATTCAGAACATGCCACAGTACCTATGAACCAACCGTAGAAGGGCTGACCCATGCCTCACTCATAGCGCCACGGAACCGCCGCAAACCCTAGGGTATGACCGTGGTTCCGCGTCTAAAAAGTCGAGTTTGGGTATCGTTCTTCTAGAGGGTCCATAAAATCACTTGCATGATTTTTGAATAATTTTAACTTGGAAAAAATCCAATTTTTGGAAAATTTCCAGAGAGGGAGAAATGGGTTATTGATATTCGTTCGAACTTTTTAACGCCGTCTAAATTACCCGAAACTATGTTAGTATTACGACTACGAAACACTCCGAATTGCGTTTACAAAAAGATAACATCACATGCAATCTTAGCAAAAACAAGTGACACCTGAAACACCAAAACCCAGAGACCAGTACACCAAACCAAAACGAACCCGAGATGACTTCATTGGTCCGGCCATGCCGGATTTTTAGGGTATCTCGCCGGGTCAAATCCGGCGGATGGGGTTCGTATTTGTCTGTTTTTCATATTACATCCCATGTAACATTCTGCAATTGCTTAAAAAAAATTCGAGGGCTTTTAAAAATAGACAGAACCTAGGTTTTGTGTTTTGATGTTTCGGAGTTATTTCGGTTTCGTAATTCTAAAAATATCGCCTAATTCTCTAGCCTGGCTCTGATACCACTGTAGGGTTACCTAGCACGACAGCAAGGTTTCGGGAGGCACCATCCATGCCGTTTTAAAAAATTTGCCATGCTAAACAACCCTAACCCTAGAATCTTAACTAGAGAATTAGACAATACATGCATGTAAACAACTTTACATCTAAGTGAACAAGGAATACAACATTTGTAGACTGGTCCTTCACTTCAAAAGCTCCATGTAGTAGTCCATTTGCTTCAAGTAGTGATCTTCCGGACTCTAGAATGGCTCCACAAGATGAAAGGAATAAGCTTGCTAGAAGACTTCGAGGCCGAAGATGTTCTACGTCGAGGAGACACCAACTCAAGCTACCTCTTCACTAATTTGGAATTAGTGAAGCTAACACCCTAAACTAAATGGCTAGTGTAGTAGAGGATGATGAAGTATGATTTCTGCTCACTTTAGAATTAATTTTCTCACTAATTTTCTTCACCTCTCCAAAACCTAGAGAGCTCACTCTTGATGAAGAAGAAGATGACGAAGATGATGTTATGGCAAGCACAGCTAAGAAATATCTCATATAACTCATGTAGAGATTTAACCATGACTTAAGGTAATGGTTGGGTTAATAAATATCTAAGGTAAGACAAAATTAGTGGACTAAGTCAATGGTTCTACAAGCTTCCACTAAGCTTAAACCATGTGACTAATTTCCAACAAATATTTGATTTACTTTAAATAAATAAACCCCTCATTATCATAAGCATGGTGTGAGTCCCATACACCCATGTAGCATGTATCATCAAGCATGACACAAAAAGAAACAAAATTATTATATATCACGTATATATTAAATGCATGAGTGAGTTAAAGAAATTCTTAAGTGAGCTAATATTAGTTAATGTAAATTAATATATCACATATATAATTATACATTAAACTATTAAATCAATACTTGATTTAATAATCCGGCTATATCACATACAACCGACTAATATTATTTGTATCATCTTATCGAGTCAATACTTGATTCGATAACCCGGCTATATCATATATAACCGACCGATACCACATATCGCGAGAATAGAAAACGGCATCACATACACGTATTAATCTCGGTCCCGCACATATCACATATGTGCTCCTATTTCGTTTTGCCTGAACCAGGAAACCTCTGTGTAGGACTCTAAAGACTCGTCAATACGCCGACAATAGGTAATGATCATATCAGGCACGCACAAGCCATCAGCGGTACTTGTTGGAGATAGTGCCCTCATAGTCAATTATTGGATCACAGGTACGTGATTGCAATGATTGCGGAGGACCTATACCGGTATGACAGTCTTACTCGAGGTGATAGTTTGCTATCTGGTTTGCCTTTATCAGTTGTGTACATGTTCAGGTGACTGATTGCATGTTACACTTTGATAGAGCCCTTAGGATCTTGCTTTACTACCAACAGTATGATGGCGATCATATACGTGAGAGTTGGGTAGTTTATATGCATGTCCTTAATTGTGGTCCCTATTCGTGGGAGTTTCGAGACAGGGCATCGATACTCCGGAGTAGACTAGTGTATACAGTCGAGACCCCGACGAGGGGCGGTGGCCGGTCTCACAAGCCACTGGTGTCAGTTGGATCACCTAAGATGTATACAGGTGCTCATTGGGTTATGTGTACACCGGACAGGACTCGCCGGGAATCTGCTAGTTAGTATTATATCTACCGTCAGATAGCAGTTCCCTGGTGACATGTGAACAGGTTAGTTCATCGACCTGAGGTCGTCATTTGTCTCGTGTGAGTTCCCACTGTGCTTTGATTTCTACCCTACCACGGCTCAAAGGAGTCGTGCAAACAGGTAGCTTTTGGGTACAGTCCCGAGCCATATGGAGGCACGTGAGCGGATCGGCAGGGGATTCGTCTCTCCCGGTATTGGGGGCGAGGTCGTGCTGTGTCTAGGAGAGACATTACACAAAGTCCATGGCCATGGCAGGAGATTTACTGGTAGGTACTCCAGTAGTATCTCAGGGTGTTATTGGGCTACACTCCGACACGACTTATACTGCTTCTGGGGGTCTGACGTTACTAGCCCCTAGGAGGATATGCGATACTCATTGACGAACGGACCGGACTGTATATACATTGTCACTGTTAGGCTCAGTAGGGTTTTCGGAGGAGTTCGCTCATCGGTCTCCCTTGAGTTCGCTCCTCGGCCTCCCTTGAGGTCAGTCCATGGGCAGCCGTTATGCATAGCTAGTGCCGCTGACGGTTTGTGGTTAAACCCACTGCCATGGTACTGACGAGTCATTAGAGTCCCCCACAAACAGTTTCCCAAGTTCGGGCGAAACGTTGTAGAGGCTGTATGGTTTTATGGCAGGGTTCGGAAAATGCACGTGCGTTTACGCACGTGTTATTTTTCGGGCAGATAATACTGGTCGGCTTTGGTTTAAGCCGGATCCGAGTATTATATTGAGTAGGTATAATATCTTTGTCTCAGTTGCATTTGTATTCGGTCGTAATACAAATGCGGGTATATTTATACAGTTTCGGGGTTATCCTGAAAGTCGTTTCAGGATCACTTTTGGAAGTTGCCAGTTTCCAGTTTTCTATCAGCCGTATTTTGACATTCGGTTAAATACGGATTTATCTTTTCTTGATGAGGTGAGTCATGCTTCTAGAAGGTTCTAGAAGTGGTGATTAAGCATATGACTCATTTGTGTCATTAATGGTTCATTAATGATGCAAGGTGACTAGGTTTAATGTGATTGGTTCCTTTTAATGATAGTTGATGATTCATTCTTTCATTATTGTTATGATAACTATCATTTGTTATGGTCACCACTTGAATGCTCCTACGGTCACCTCCCTCTTGCATATAAAGTGGCCGGCCCCTTCCACTCTCTCATTCACTTGGTTTTTTGATTTTTAGAAAAGATATGATAGTATTTGGGGTGTATGGAATTCACAGCTCATTTCATTCCATCACCCGATTCCCTCGGCAACTTCATTAACCGATCGTCCACGGATTTGGACGAAGAGAGACAAAGTCATCTACTCATTCTCTACATCATTCTTGGTCGTCTCTTTTAGCAAACTTGACGACCGAGTTGCCTCAAGTCAGAGGCGGGAGCCCGTTTAAAGAATCGGTGATGTGGTGCCACCTCGACGAGGATATCGGAGATCGACGAGATCGGAGCAGCCGCAACGGAGCGTGGGATGATGGTTGAAGAACGAAGGACTCGGATCATTCGGTATAAACCTTCTACACTCTTTACAGTTTGTTAGTTTAGCAATAATGGCAGATCCGGGTTAAAGTATACGATAGCGCCAGATAAAAAGTTTTGTTCCGCATTTGGCGTCTGTAGACGGCCGGGGCGCTAGCGTAGACTTACAGTGGTATCAGAGCCTAACCATTTTGCTATACTAACTTGTGCTAACGCGTTTAAAACATCGATCGAACCGGAAATCGAAAATTGCAAAATTCCAAGCCAACAGTTTCTGTCTATTTTAAATGGTCTGATAAAATTTTTTCTACATGTCTTAAAAATCTGTGCAGGCTTTTCTAAGAACCACGATGAAATTTGGGCACGTTTCTCCACCAAAGAGCCGCGGAAACGCGGCCAAACCCATGGTTTGGCCGCGCATCCGCGGCCACGTGGTGAGCTCGTGCTCCCAAATTTTGTCAGTGGGTTCTTCTCTGGATTTTGTGGTTTTTGGTAAATATCGTTTTGGCCCAGATTTTGTTACTGTTCACCAGTAAGCAGTCGGGCCCACTTTTTGATATTTGGTCGATCGAAATTTGAACACGTTAGTTTACAGTGCTTACTTATATCTCCGACCGGGAATGTCATTTGATCAGTAAACCGCGTCTGATTGCTATAGTTCTTTTAGACGGGTTTGCGAACGTGACATTCGCGTTGATGTTCTGTGTTGTGCTGTGATGTTGCGGATTTGTCGTGGTGGATAGCAGTGTGCAATGGTAGTACAGGTTGAGTTTATTTGTACATTTGATATTGCGGGGCGAGCGTCCAATATGTGGACTGCCGTCACTGCCTGTTGTATAATATTCTTTTGGGGCACGACCAGGTTGCGGTCGATGTACCTATTGTACTATTTTTCATTACTGTACTAGGTTTTTCCCCGAGACGGACTGCACGGATTGCCGGGTTCGGGAGGGCAACGGGTCCGCATCTCATGGCTTTGAGAGGCAGAGGGGCCCCACTCTAGAATTGGCAGACTATTCGCCGCACTCGTAGGGGGTATAGGTTGACCCAAGGCGGGGTGCCCAAGATTACCGGATTCCGTGAAGTGCTGGGTGGTCCATTCACTATGCTGTAAGGGGCTGCCTCGCTTCAGGTTTTGGCAGGTAACTTGCCGCACCCGTAGGGGTCTAGGTTTCATTGGACAGGCTATCCACACGACAGGGGAACGTCGGGTTTCAGCAGCGGCTCTGTGAAACCCGGGGATCCCAGATTATCTGTATTGTTCTGTGATGCTTATTACTTTTCTGTAATGTTGCATATTATCACGCCTGGAGCGATTATTGTATATTGGTTTATATACTATTAGATGTTGTATATGTTTTACACCCGCGCTAGTCCAGTCCCCGCTCTGTCGTTAGTTAAGTAACCTAACGAGTGATGACGGGACCCAGTGACGAATGTGGATGGCATATACGTACATTTTATTTTCGTTCTTTTCTGGTGTGATTGAATGATGGGACTGCGTTGATTCTGATCAATGCAAAGTAAAACAAACCTGTTTGGCTGTTGTTGGAACAAATTTAAAAAGTGTTATTGCAAAGACGTTTCCTTTTGTTATGCATAGCGGTATTCAGTGGAATATCCTGCACCTCATTCGACGGGGCAAGGGCCGATATCCCTTCACCGGGACTGACCCCTTGGGCTGAAGTTTGCGTCAGAGTAATAACTTCACTATAGTCGATTACAAGTTGCTTTGCATAGCGGTATTCAGTGGAATATCCTGCACCTCATTCCACGAGGAAAGAGCCGAGATCCCTTTACCGGGAGTGACCTCCTTAGCAAAAGGTTTTCGCCACTATATTTTAAAAAAAGCTATCAGGTTCCTTCAGCGATATCAAGTTCACTACGTTAAAGGTTTTTCGCCAAAAACCAGCCGTAGCCCTCCATCGTTTCTTATGGATGGTCAGTAGTATTCAAGCTATGTTTGTTGGCATACGTCAAGGCATAGTGTTTGGTAGCTGCTGGGTATTCATTTGTTGCATAGATAGATGAGTTGGTTTGGGACAGTCGTATTACCTTGTTGGCATACGTCAAGGGTATGTATGGGTGGGTTCAAATTAACAAGATAATGACGGGCAGAACTTGACATGTGACTTATGATTTGTTGACATACGCCAAGGTCATAAGAGCATGGGGCATAAATGATATCGGGAGTTTCTAAAGAAACTGAAACTTGCCAAGTATGCGCATACCTTATGGAGTATGAGTAACGTGGATGCATTCCATCACGTTATCATGCGATGAGAGTTGGATCCCGATTCCCACTGATGAGTTGGTTTACTCTTCGGGTGATCCCGATTGATTCTTCTTTAGGTTTGGAGGAGAATTTGACAGGACAGTGGGAGGTTTCCGGATTAGATAAAGTGATGACCATTCTGATCTAGGTTAGAGTGCACGCAGAGTGTTTCTTTTCTCTCTCTCTTTGGCAGCGACCTTTGACCGACCCTAGACTATGACTCAGTGACCAAGTTGACCGAACCTTCTTAAAATACTGGCTTTTGGATTGTCTATGTTGCATAAGTCATTGCCACTCCTTCTTCTACCCTTTGAATTTCTCAGAACACTCGTATTACTACGGATATCCACTTCCATTGGATAGATCCATCGTATGGTTATATACGAACTCGAAGGGACTTCTTCGAGGATGGATCCAGGTTCAGGAGAAATAGAATTGGTTTATTCAGTTGTCTTTTATTATCACCTTCTCTCAGGTTGCGAGAGCTCCTTGGTTTAGGAGAGTACACCTATTACGCTTTTTGGATAGTCTTATTCCAAACCATAGGCTGGTGCCGAAAGGTAGGGAATGAAGAAAACCAATTAGCCTAAGTAGGGTGTGCAGAAGGTAATATGTAAAGACAAAATAAAGGGATTAGAAAGAGGACAAAGTAAATTGCGACTGATATCATTCATGACCAAAACCGCATACTTCATCGCCACTCCTATTTCACCTTTAAAGGAATAAGGTATTATTCAGTTGTCTTTTATCATCACCTTCTCTCAGTTGCGAGTACTCCTTGGTTTAGGAGGGTACACCTATTATGCTTACTGGATAGTCTTCTTCCAAACCATAGGCTGGTGCCGAACGGTAGGGAAGGAAGAAAACCATTTAGCCTAACGATGGTGTACAGAAGGTAACGACTAAAGACAAATAAAGGGATTTGGAGAGATGGCAATAAAATATACGGTTGAAGTCATGAATTGGATTATGGAAGAGGCATTGCTATGAATACCAGGATACCCCTACGAAACATTTTCATGTTTCAGTGCATTGTTAAAGGAAAAACTGTTTTCCCGATTAGACACTTACTCCAAGGGTATGTATTTACCAGGTTTCATTCTCATATCTGTATGGTTTTACAGATGATGAGTGGGAGTAAGATATTGTGAATTAGGTGATCATCCTCATTATATCGGAATTCGTTGTAATTGGTGATATTTGAGGAAATCGCCAGGGTACAGTTTTCCACCTACAACGCACAAGTTTTGAGTTGTTCAACTCAGCGGACTTATACAGAGTATTGTATGTTGTCCAGTGTCCATCAGGACAAAGGGGTAGGTCCTCGTACTATGTTCTGTTTACTTATAACTTCTCTAGTATTTAGACAAGTGTTTCGTAGAAATACAAGGTCTAAGTTTGAGAAGTTGTGGGTATAAGAATAAAGTAGAGAACCAGATATCACAAGTATCGGGATTCTTCAAAGAGATCGAAGATGTAGATTCTTATGATTGGTATTCAGATGATAGTGATGGTTTTGAGAAACGTATTTCTCTTTCAGGTTACTCATAATTGGATGCATTCCTAAGTTGAGTAATGTTGATTAGCCTCTTTCCATTATGTTGATATGCACTGGAGACAGCTGCATGATTTGAATATGGTTCCAATTAAATAAGTGCCAAAGTTTCTGTATTGGATATAGAATGGATCGTACCTTAAAAGATATTAAGGTACGGGGAGTTGTCCAGCTTATGCTTAAAACCAGACTCTGGATAACTCAGAGCACGTTTCTGTAGTGGCAGTTTGTGGGTTGACCCTGGCTATGACGAGGGTTGATATTCAACCATTTGGAAGATCAATAGTGCTATTGTTCTTGACTCGCCACAGTTTTAGTAAAATGGATCTTTTTCAGAAAACAGTAGTGGGAGTATGATAGAACTGGAAGTGATTCCAGAACCGCGAACGATTACGGAAAATTTAATAGGACCTATACATTCAATCAGGTTTGACATTCCAATAGCCACTCCGCAGGTATGGTAGGTAACCTCAGACGCCCGAGAGGTACTTCGGTAGCCTCAGAGAAGGTGACAGAGAGGTTCTTATCTACCCAGACTTGACACTACTGTTGTTCCAGGATATGAGACCCGGTATGAGGGTTGTCGTAGTCAGTCGGAGCAGCGGAAGAATAGTGGGCAAGATGCTTATATCTATTTATAGACTTGAGCAGTTATAGCGGAGATAGATCATCTAATTTTGATGTGACAGTCATGGGTTTGACTTCAATCAGAATAGGGGATGGATCTGTTAAGAAGATAGTAGGGTGTGATGTCATTGTATTTGGATGACATACACAGAGTAGGAAGTAAAATTCCTATACTACGATCGGTTGTACTGTGGTCGTCACACAGTTGTTTCTCCAGACAGGATATGGATATAATATTTGACATTCCGGTTTCTAGATCTATGGTTTTAGATCTGGATTTGGGTAGTTTCCCAATGTGGGTACTTTGACAGATATTCTAATGGTTTTTGGAATAGTTGACTCCTAGCATGGTGGTGTACCTGCAGGTGATGGAGTCACCCTCTCTAAAGGTGTCTTACAGGCTAAAGGGGAGAAGGATGTGCATGATTGGCAGATCACTTGCTTAGGCAATTGAGTCAATCATGAGATGTCAAGTACCACACCAAATGTTGGTTTTGCACTAGATGCAATAAGTTTGTATTAATCCAATCATGGAGAAACATAAGGAAGAAGTTTTAGAACATAGGTACATGTTTTACGGATTTGATGACGGCAGCCTCCTTCGGGAGACGGTTATCATTCCAGGCTTCAAAGGTGACATGGTTGACAGAGTGATTGTCAGAGTTATAGTTTTCCCTCTGACGAAAAGGGACAGTATTATGGACAGGTGGTCCAAGAGGATACTGTGGGTGGCATGGTGCCGGATACTGATTAGGTTCAGTGATCGATACAGTCTAAGAAGTTTGGATTTGGAGTTCATTTAAGAACGAGGTCCCATCAGATATCCAGACATATTCTAAGACAGGTATTACTCGATTCGGGAGATGGCTTTCTCCACGAACTTGAGATTAAGAGAGATATAGGAAGAAACTTCTAGGCGGATCCACTCACTGAGGCTATTTCTCGAACACAATAGTTTTACAAACGGGCTTTGTGAAACTGATTAGTAGAGGAGTTGGGTGTTGGTTTCATACGGGCTGTGAGTACGCAACATCGCAATAATTAGCCTTGAGTGCAAGTGGGAGATTGTTGGAGATAGCGCCCTCATAGTCAATTATTGGATCACAGGTACGTGATTGCAATGATTGCGGAGGACCTATACCGGTATGACAGTCTTACTCGAGGTGATAGTGTGCTATATGGTTTGCCTTTATCAGTCGTGTACATGTTCAGGTGACTGATTGCATGTTACACTTTGATAGAGCCCTTAGGATCTTGTTTTACTACCAACAGTATGATGGCGATCATATCCGTGAGAGTTGGGTAGTTTATATGCATGTCCTTAATTATGGTCCCTAGTCGTGGGAGTTTCGAGACAGGGCATCGATACTCCGGAGTAGACTAGTGTATACAGTCGAGACCCCGACGAGGGGCGGTGGCCGGTCTCACAAGCCACTGGTGTCAGTTGGATCACCTAAGATGTATACAGGTGCTCATTGGGTTATGAGTACACCGGACAGGACTCGCCGGGAATCTGCTAGTTAGTATTATATCTACCGTCAGATAGCAGTTCCCTGGTGACATGTGTACAGGTTAGTTCATCGACCTGAGGTCGTCATTTGTCTCATGTGAGCTCCCACTGTGCTTTTATTTCTACCCTACCACGGCTCAAAGGAGTCGTGCAAACAGGTAGCTTTTGGGTACAGTCCCGAGCCATATAGAGGCACGTGAGCGGATCGGCAGGGGATTCGTCTCTCCCGGTATTGGGGGCGAGGTCGTGCTGTGTCTAGGAGAGCCATTACACAAAGTCCATGGCCATGGCAGGAGATTTACTGGTAGGTACTCCAGTAGTATCTCAGGGTGTTATTGGGCTACACTCCGACACGACTTATACTGCTTCTGGGGGTCTGACGTTACTAGCCCCCTAGGCGGATATGCGATACTCATTGGCGAATGGACCGGACTGTATATACATTGTCACTGTTAGGCTCAGTAGGGTTTTCGGAGTTGTTCGCTCATCGGCCTCCCTTGAGTTCGCTCCTCGGCCTCCCTTGAGGTCAGTCCATGGGCAGCCGTTACGCATAGCTAGTGCCGCTGACGGTTTGTGGTTAAACCCACTGCCAGGGTACTGATGAGTCATTAGAGTCCCCCACAGACAGTTTACCAAGTTCGGGCGAAACGTTGTAGAGGCCGTATGGTTTTATGGCAGGGTTCGGAAAATGCACGTGCGTTTACGCATGTGTTATTTTTCGGGCAGATAATACTGGTCGGCTTTGGTTTAAGCCGGATTCGAGTATTATATTGAGTAGGTATAATATCTTTGTCTCAGTTGCATTAGTATTCGGTCATAATACAAATGCGGGTATATTTATACAGTTTCGGGGTTATCCTGAAAGTCGTTTCAGGATCACTTTTGGAAGTTGCCAGTTTCCAGTTTTCTATCAGCCGTATTTTGACATTCGGTTAAATACGGATTTATCTTTTCTTGATGAGGTGAGTCATGCTTCTAGAAGGTTCTAGAAGTGGTGATTAAGCATATGACTCATTTGTGTCATTAATGGTTCATTAATGATGCAAGGTGACTAGGTTTAATGTGATTGGTTCCTTTTAATGATAGTTGATGATTCATTCTTTCATTATTGTTATGATAACTATCATTTGTTATGGTCACCACTTGAATGCTCCTACGGTCACCTCCCTCTTGCATATAAAGTGGCCGGCCCCTTCCACTCTCTCATTCACTTGGTTTTTTGATTTGTAGAAAAGATATGATAGTATTTGGGGTGTATGGAATTCACAGCTCATTTCATTCCATCACCCGATTCCCTCGGCAACTTCATTAACCGATCGTCCACGGATTTGGACGAAGAGAGACAAAGTCATCTACTCATTCTCTACATCATTCTTGGTCGTCTCTTTTAGCAAACTTGAAGACCGAGTTGCCTCAAGTCAGAGGCGGGAGCCCGTTTAAAGAATCGGTGATGTGGTGCCACCTCGACGAGGATATCGGAGATCGACGAGATCGGAGCAGCCGCAACGGAGCGTGGGATGATGGTTGAAGAACGAAGGACTCGGATCGTTCGGTATAACCCTTCTACACTCTTTACAGTTTGTTAGTTTAGCAATAATGGCAGATCCGGATTAAAGTATACGATAGTGCCAGATAAAAAGTTTTGTTCCGCATTTGGCGTCTGTAGATGGCCGGGGCGCTAGCGTAGACTTACAGTACTAGCTGACGTAACGACTACCAGGGTATTTAGCGATCTGAAGATCAATAAGAAAGATTGTCTAAACTCCTATAAATCCTGTCAGTAACACTACTGCACGGTCCGGTCTCTTCGTCTGATATGTCACATATCTAGTCTACGGGTTGTAAATGTCAGACCCCGGTAACCGATAATTCATGCCGATGTGAGGCTCATAACGGGTCGAGAAACTACTGATAACACTTACCAGCAAATCTCCGTATCAGCCCTGGCCATGGACTTCCTGTTATGGCCAATCGAGCACAGCGCAACATCAACGCCCAATACCGGGAGAGACGATCCTCTCCTATCGCTCATTGCCTCCATATTACTTGGGAATGTACCCAAAAACCACCATTTTGCATGTTCTCTTGAACGTGGTAAAGTGGAAATCAAAGCACAGTGGAAATCACACAAGACTCTATGACGATCTCGGGTCTACAGACTAACCTGTACCAGTGACACCAGAGAACTGCTATCTGACGAGTTATAATACCAACTAGGAGTTCTCGGTGAGTCCTGTTGAGTGTAACCAGTCTCCACTGAGCACCCGTATACCATCTTTGATGTCAAACACCTATGGATGTGGGATCATCCATCGCCCATCAAACGGGTCAAGAAGCGTATACGCTAGTCTACACTGGAATATCGATGCCCTGTCTCGATACACCCTCGACTAGGAACAATTAAAGGATGAACTTGTGGACTACCCTGGCTCCACTAGTATGATCTCTATCATAGTCCTAGTAGTTAAGTACACATCCTAGGGGATTTATCAACATATGAGAGCAAGACAGTATCACAATACAAGTCTAAATGTTAAGACAAAGAGCAACCAGATATCATACTATCATGTCGAGCAAGAAAGTCCTCTCTCTATATGTCCAACCATCCACTATAATATACATCATATGTACAATAATAGCCTCTAGGGCATACATATAACTAACAATATCGATGAGGATAGATCATAGGAACGAATGGAAATACAATGCATAAGAAATGTAAATCTTAAGGCTACTTAAGCGAAGTAGCGTATCGTAAGTATGCCGCGGAACATACGCACGGTACGTCACTCTACTTAAGTCACCTACTCCATCAACCAAGGTCAACCTACGCGATGAAAGTTCGGGTCTAATATCCCCTCGGCCAAGTCTATGTTCCGTAAGGTCAAGCCTAGGTTCCGAAATATATATATGCCCTAGACTCCGCATAGTCAAACATAGACTCGAACCAAGGTTAAACCAAACGCTCTGATACCAACTTTATCATGACCCGGAAAAGGCACGTGACTGGCACTTGAATCATGTGAAGTCAATAGGACCCCACCTAATTCAAGTAAGCCAAAAGCCCAGAAATCTAAACCTTTTAAAGGAAAATAGTGGAGGTGAAGTTTTGAAATAAAGGCTTAATGAAATTTGGTTATTTCTTTAAAACATAAATAATATCATATGAAAAACAATGTTTTGTAACTATCTTGAAAACATGCTTCGTCGTTTGAAATTTGGGCAGCACATCCTTTGTATATTTTAACCGGAAAACAATACAAGAAATAATAACAATAGGCATCCCCAAGCGAGAGCTAGCTCTTCGCCAATTGGCGGAAACAACAACGCAGAGTTATAAATATACGACACCCTGAGGAGAAGATCAAAACCCCGAAAGAAAATAAAGAAACTAAGCATAATCAAGAAACTAGAATAAGAATAAATACATGAGCGTGATTCTAAGTCCGAAAAAATATACAACAATGTTTTCTAAGTCTACAAAATATACAAGGTTTGGTTGATGGAGCTTTTGTAAGTGTTGGATATAGTGCCCTCAAAGTCAATTATTGGATCACAGGAACGTGATTGCAATGATTGAGGGAGGATCTATACCGGTAGAACAGTCTTACTTGAGATGATGGTATGCTATCTGGTTTGTCTTTATCATCGTGTACATGCTTCAGGTGATATTGCAGATCACAATTACATGTTGATAGAGCCCATAGGATTCATGCTTGACTACCAGCAGTATGATTGCGATCATATACGTGAGAGTTGGGTAGTCTATAAGCACATCCTTAAATGGTCCCTAGTCGAGGGAGTTTCGAGACCGGGCATCGATACTCCAGAGTAGACCGGTGTATATAGATCGAGACCCCGACGAGGGGCGGTGGCCGATCTCACAAGCTATTGGTGTCAGTTGGTTCACCTAAAATGTATACAGGTGCTCATTGGGTTATGAGTACACCGGACGGACTCGCAGGGGCATTGCTGATTGGTACTATACCTATCGTCAGGAGCAGTTCCCAGTGACATGAGTACAGCTTAGTCCGTTGAATTGACACTGCTACATTACCTCAAGTGTGTTCCCACTGTTCTTTGATTGCTACCCTACCACGACTCAAAGGAGTCGTGCAAACAGGTAGTAGTTGGGTGCTGTCCCAAAGCACTTGGAGGCAGTGGCGGTTAGACAGGATTCGTGTCTCCCGGTATTGGGGGTTGATATCCCGCTGTATCTGGAGAGTCATTACACAAAGTCCTTGGCCAAGGCAAGTGAGATTTACTGGTAGGTATTCCAGTAGTTTCTCAAGGTGTTCTGGGCTACACTCCGACACGACTTATACCGCTATTGGGGGTCTGACGTTTACCATCCCCCTAGGCCCGATATGCGATACTCATAGACAAACAGACCGGACTATACAGAGATTGTCACAGATAGGCTCAGTAGGGTTTCAGGATGAGTTCGCTCGTCAGCTTCCCTTTCGCTCAATACATGGGCAGCCGTTACGTATAGCTAGTGCCACTGACATGCTTGTGGTTAAAACTACTGCCAGCGTATTGACGAGTATTTAGAGTCCCCCACAGAAAGTTTTCCAAGTTCGGGCGAAACGTTGTAGAGGCTGTATAGTTTTATGGCAGTGTTCGATCATATACGTGCACTTGTGCACGTATCATGATCGGACGGATCATACTAGTGGGCTTTGGTTTAAGCCGGATCCTAGTATTAGATTTGTTGGATTTCTTTCGTCTCATTGCATTCGTATTCAGTCGGAATGTGGATGCAGCTATGTATATACATATAAGGGGTATTCTTGTGATCCGTCACGAGTTTACTTTAGTTGATGCCATATCTTTTTGTTGGATTAAACATTTAGTTTAAATGTTTAGTGGAGGAAAATGTGAGTGCAAGTTTTGTCTATATGCTTCTTTTCATGTCACATGCACATGGTGACTCATGGTCTTGGTTCATGTGACCATTTATTGTGACATGGATTGATTTCTAGTGGCCATTATGATGAGTGGGAATATTTTGGAGAGAGATGGATAGCTAAGTAGAGGCTTGGGGTATGATTATTGATATATATATATATATATATATATATATCTCAAAATATCACACACAACATAAGCCATTTCACTTCTTCTTCTCTTGAGCCCACAATTTCCTCCAATGGCTTCTTCTTCAACCTCCACCCATCCCTCTCACGAGTTGAAAATCCATGGGTGTCTTGAGACAAAATGATCACACACATTCTCTACTTCACCTTGGACATGTCAGCTAGCAAACATCATGTCCGAGTTGCTTCGGTTGAAGTGGGAGCCCGTCAAAAGATTCCTTGATGTGGTGCCACTTCGATGAGGAGACCGAAGATCGAGCTTGATCGGAGATGCTGTGAGGAGCTAAGGATGGTGGCTAAAGACCGAAGGACACGGATCGATTGGTATAGCTATTCTAACTTCTTTGTAGTTGCTAGTCTTAGTTATGTATATGCCCTAGAGGCCATTGTTGTACATGTGATGTATATTATAATGGTTGCTTGGATATATATAGAGAGGACTTTCTTGCTCTATATGATAGTATGCTATCTGGTTTCACTTTATCTTAACATGTTAACAAATACTATTTTGTGATCACGTGTTGATAAAGCCCTTAGGATATGTACTCGACTACTAGGACTATGATACAGATCATACTAGTGGGGCCAGGGTAGTCTACGAGTACATCCTATAACTGTTCCTAGTCGAGGGTGTATCGAGACAGGGCATCGATACACCAGAGTAGGCTAGCGTATACGCATCTTGACCCATATGATGGGCGATGGATGATTGATCGCACGCTTTTGGCGTGTCGGATGTTCAAAGAATTTAAGTGTAACCGCGATCAGGACGGTGTCGCTTTGCAGCTAGCCGGTTGAGCACGGGTCGGTCCACAGGGAGATGGTGGTATCTTACCTTCTTGTCTTAGACGAGTCAATAAAGAATCTGTATGTTTGTTCAGACTAACCTATGTGTATTATTTGTAAGTATAAAGTTGTTAAGAAAAGATACGAGATTATAAGCTAAAGAAATCCGTACTCAAAACCTTTGAGCCGAGTCTTGACCAATTGAAGCTAAGCAATTGGCAACAACGTGGATTAGGGGATTTTAGCGCGGTATTCGTGGAATCCGGCTTATTTACCCTTGTCCTTCCGTTCTTGTCTCTTGCTTTCGCCTCCGGCCAAACCGATCGCAACCGGTCACGGTTAGGAATCACCGTTACCTTGTCAGGGTAGGGTGCCTAACGGAGCGCTTGCGTAACGTTTGGGCGGAGTTCAAATGGAAAATAACGAGAAAAGGAAATGAGGAAAGATGTGTTAACTTACAATACCGTATTAATTCTTAACAACGACGATAATTACAACATTCACAAAATGAACAAAAGAGAGCAAAAGAAAAGAACAAAGAAAAGAAAAGATTACAAGAATATAAGTGCATGGAATTTAATTGCAAGTAAGTAAAGTAAGAATGAAAAATGCAAGTAATAAATAAGCAAATAAAAAGAACACGGAAGTAGAACTCAAGCCAAGCATGTGATCAATAGCCAACCCTTAAAGTTGCAAGCTCAATGAAGAGGTTGCAAGATCAAGGGAAGGGTAGAGAACGCATGTGAAGTGAAGAACTAGTCCCGTGAGAAAATACGACCCTTGAGATCAATAACTAATCCTTAACCATTCAAGCTCAATGAAGAGGTTGAATGAGCAACAGAAAGCAAGAATCTCAAGGGGAAGAAGAAACAAAAAGAGAATGATACAAAACCCTCATCTTCATTAATATCCACTCAATGCTCTCACTACATTACCATGGAGAAAGAATGAAGAAGAAGAAGAAAAACTATACAAAAAACTACAAAAGAGTGGACACAAAATTGGACACTTGGTTGTGCTCAAAACTGCTGTATTTATAGGCAGAGGGTTGAAGATCTAGGGCAACATTCTGATATAAAATGAAATACCCAAAATAACCCCAAAAATTGTCAGTGAGAGGGGCCCACCTGGCCACGGATCCGCCGCCAATACCCCCTATTGGCCGCGGATCCGCCGCCTTATAGGGAAGTTGGGATGTCAGGTTTTGTGTGCTACCCTGCTCTGCTGTCCCCTATTGTCTGGTACATGTATTTTCTGATAATCTTTCCAGAATATCTGTTGAGGAAAGGTGGACTTTTGTGGATGCTTTTTGTCATGATTGCCTCGAGCTCCGCGTAGATTTCTTGGAACTTGTTGTTGCCATTGAGCCTTGTGCATGAAGGTGACATTGATTTGACATTTTGTCTCCCTAAACTGGTATCTGGCAACATACGGATGATGAGCGGAGACCATGTTTTCTCAGTGGTTGGCAGGAACCCGGATTTTGTCGTGTTTTCCATGAATTTCACCGTTTTAGAACCGAGAACCTGTATCCTGCAAATATGTAACAAACACGGATTAAAAGCACCTACTTATAAACAACCGAGCGTAAGAATGGGCGGAATAAAATGCAGTATTCTGTGATGAACAAATACCCCCAAACTTAACTTTTGCTCGTCCCGAGCAAAACCAATTATTCACAAAAAATAAAATCCTAACCGCACTTTCGCAGGGAACGCGATTGCACTGAGCGTGTGCAACAAGCCGTTAAACCTCTAGGTGTCCCTAGTAGGAGGAGTGTTGTCTCCTGAGGGTTTTCAGCGGATTACACCCACAAAATCCCGTCAAGCTAGTGTCATAAAATAACTAAGATTCAAACCCTAAAGTTTTGTTTCAGAAAATAACAATTCTATAATCCTAAGTCTAGACTATCGAACCTTTAGTTTTCACACCTCGCTTCATATTTAACTACAGATTTTATATGTCTTTACGTGTATTGCAAATAGTGCCGTTAAGTTCCAGAAAGGTCGATTAAAGTCATCATGTCGCACAATAAAGCCCAGATAACAATTTTAAAAGGATCACATAAGTTTTATAAAGAGTTAAGCATTTTTCAAGTTTCGTTTTCCAGTAAGGTTTCAACTTCAGAATTTCTATCTTCCCTAACAGGAAACTAGGTCTTATTCTTCACTCCACCTTTTTCTTGTTTTCATTTCATACACACCTCTGTGAATGTGCAATAGTCTTTATCATAGAATAAAACCTTCATATCTCCGTTAAAATTTTTATAAAAGCCTGTCTTTTATCAAGATTATTCTCACACAGAGAACCGTTAGGAATTTTAACTCGGAGAGAACACTTGCTTGACTTTGTTTTAAAACTGGACTTTCTAGGCTTCTTAGCGAGCTTTGGGCCAATGCACCCAAACCAGTTGGTTTTAGGGCATTAGGTGTAGAAACACCCCAGCGGACTTAATTACTCAAGTTACCTAGGTCCAAAAACAAAAGACAGTTTTGTCGTGAAAATCAGATGATTTAATACGAACGGAGGTATAACCGGCAGTTCAAATATTTTTTTGGATAAAAGACGTGTCTAGTGGGTTTGGTGTGTAATCATTCCGATCAAGTTTTAGATGGGTTATTTTTTAGACTTAGCTCCAATTACGGCATCAATAACATTCCTTCATATTCGCTTTACTTCATAAACTATTCTTGACATTACTTATTTCAGAACAAACCTATTTGATCCTTAGAAAATCATTTATCTGTTTAAAAGTTTAAACATGAAAGACTTGTCATCTAATTCCCAAAATTCACGACACGTGTAGTGTGATGTAAAGACGTATATCAGCTATAGTTAACTTCAAAGGAGAGTTATCTTTCAGGTTTTCAAAATCTAAACATAAGATTTAGTTATTCCTATTTTTTCAAACAAAAACCGTCGAATGTTGAATCAGAGTTCTTCTACAAGCTAACTTGACAAAAAAGTTTTTATATTTTTAGAAAATTTTCAGATTTTTATGGATTTTATGGATTTAATATGCAGATGCAAAATATACATATGAATGCGAAGGAAGAAAGCTTACTGAGCACCATTTGATCGCACGCTTTTGGCGTGTCGAGTTTTAAGAGTTCTAAAGTTTACCGCGATCAGGACGGTATCGCTATGCAGCTAGCCGGTTGAGCACGGGTCGATCCACAGGGAGATGGTTGTATGTCCGTTCTTGTTTTAGACGAGTCAATAAAGAATCTGTATGTTTGTTTGATCTAACCTATGTGTTTATTTGCAAGTATAAAGTTGTTAAGAAAAGATACGAGATTGTAAGCTAAGAATTCCGTACTCAAAACCTTTGAGCCGAGTCTTGACCAATTGAAGCTAGAGCAATCGGCAACAACGTGGATTAGGGGATTTAAGCGCGGTATTCGTGGAATCTGGCTTATTTACCCTTGTCCTTCCGTTCTTGTCTCTTGCTTTCGCCTCCGGCCAAACCGAACGCAACCGGTCGCGGTTAGGAATCACCGTTACCTTGTCAGGGTACGGTGCCTAACGGAGCGCTTGCGTATGGTTTGGGCGGAGTTCAATGGAAAATACGGGAAAAGGAAATGGGCAAAGAAACGTTAACTTTTAATACCGTATTATTTCTTAACAACGGCAATAATTACATTCATTCAAAAAAAGAACCAAAAAGAGAGAACAAATAGAAAAGAACAAAGAAAAGAAAAGATTACAAGTAATTAAGTGCAAGGAATTTAAGTGCATGAAATAAATTGCAAGTAATAAAAAGAAAGTAATAAAAAGCGAGTAATAAAAAGCGAGTAAAAAGAACAAGGAACTAGGACTCAAGACAAGCATGTGATCAATAGCCAACCCTTAAACTTGCAAGCTCAATCAAGAGGTTGCAAGATCAAGGGAAGGGTAGAGAACGCATGTGAAATGAAGTGCTAGTCCCGTGAGAAAATACGACCCTTGAGATCAATAACTAACCCTTAACCATTCAAGCTCAATGAAGAGGTTGAATGATCAAGAGAAAGCAAGAATCTCAAGGGGAAGAAGAAACACAAGAGAATGATACAAAACCCTCATCTTCATTGATCTCCACTCAAAAAGCTCTCACTACAATTTTCATGGAAAAAAAATGAAGAAGAAGAAGAAAAACTATACAAAAAACTACAAAAGAGTGGACACAAAATTGGACCCTTGGTTGTGCTCAAAACTGCTGTATTTATAGGCAGAGGGTTGAAGATCTAGGGCAAAATTCTGATATAAAATGAAATACCCAAAATAACCCCAAAAATTGTCAGTGAGAGGGGCCCACCTGGCCGCGGATCCGCCGCCAATACCCCCTATTGGCCGCGGATCCGCCGCCCTATAGGGGAGTTGGGATGTCAGGTTTTGTGTGCTACCCTGCTCTGCTGTCCCCTATTGTCTGGTACATGTATTTTCTGATAATCTTTCCAGAATATCTGTTGAGGAAAGGTGGACTTTTGTCGATGCTTTTTGTCATGATTGCCTCGAGCTCCGCGTAGATTTCTTGGAACTTGTTGTTGCCATTGAGCCTTGTGCATGAAGGTGACATTGATTTGACATTTTGTCTCCCTAAACTGGTATCTGGCAACATACGGATGATGAGCGGAGACCATGTTTTCTCAGTGGTTGGCAGGAACCCGGATTTTGTAGTGTTTTCCATGAATTTCACCGTTTTAGAACCGAGAACCTGTATCCTGCAAATATGTAACAAACACGGATTAAAAGCACCTACCTATAAGCAACCGAGCGTAAGAATGGGCGGTATAAAATGCAGTATTCTGTGATTAACAAATACCCCCAAACTTAACTTTTGCTCGTCCCGAGCAAAACCAATTATTCACAAAAAATAAAATCCTAACCGCACTTTCGCAGGGAACGCGATTGCACAGAGCGTGTGCAACAAGCCGTTAAACCTCTAGGTGTCCCTAGTAGGAGGAGTATTGTCTCCTGAGGGTTTTCAGCGGATTACACCCACAAAATCCCATCAAGCTAGTGTCATAAAATAACTAAGATTCAAACCCTAAAGTTTTGTTTCAGAAAATAACAATTCTATAATCCTAAGTCTAGACTATCGAACCTTTAGTTTTCACACCTCGCTTCATATTTAACTACAGATTTTATATGTCTTTACGTGTAGTGCAAATAGTGCCGTTAAGTTCCAGAAAGGTCGATTAAAGTCATCATGTCGCACAATAAATCCCAGATAACAATTTTAAAAGGATCACATAAGTTTTATAAAGAGTTAAGCATTTTTCAAGTTTCGTTTTCCAGTAAGGTTTCAACTTTAGAATTTCTATCTTCCCTAACAGGAAGCTAGGTCTTATTCTTCACTCCACCTTTTTCTTGTTTTCATTTCATACACACCTCTGTGAACGTGCAATAGTCTTTATCATAGAATAAAACCTTCATATCTCCGTTAAAATTTTTATAAAAGCCTGTCTTTTATCAAGATTATTCTCACACAAAGAACCGTTAGGAATTTTAACTCGGAGAGAACACTTACTTGACTTTGTTTTAAAACTGGACTTTCTAGGCTTCTTAGCGAGCTTTGGGCCAATGCACCCAAACCAGTTGGTTTTAGGGCATTAGGTGTAGAAACACCCCAGCGGACTTAATTACTCAAGTTACCTAGGTCCAAAAACAAAAGACAGTTTTTGTCGTGAAAATCAGATGATTTAATACGAACGGAGGTATAACCGGCAGTTCAAATATTTTTTTGGATAAAAGTCGTGTCTAGTGGGTTTGGTGTGTAATCATTCCAATCAAGTTTTAGATGGGTTATTTTTTAGACTTAGCTCCAATTACGGCATCAATAACATTCCTTCATATTCGCTTTACTTCATAAACTATTCTTGACATTACTTATTTCAGAACAAACCTATTTGATCCTCAGAAAATCATTTATCTGTTTAAAAGTTTAAACATGAAAGACTTGTCATTTAATTCCCAAAATTCACGACACGTGTAGTGTGATGTAAAGACGTATATCAGCTATAGTTAACTTCAAAGGAGAGTTATCTTTCAGGTTTTCAAAATCTAAACATAAGATTTAGTTATTCCTATTTTTTCAAACAAAAACCGTCGAATGTTGAATCAGAGTTCTTCCACAAGCTAACTTGACAAAAAAGTTTTTATATTTTTAGAAAATTTTCAGATTTTTATGGATTTTATGGATTTAATATGCAGATGCAAAATATATATATGAATGCGAAGGAAGAAAGCTTATCGAGCACACCCCCAAACTTAAACTTGACAGTGCCCTCACTGTCAGGCTATACCAAGAGGGTTAAAATTGCCGGCGCTTCCTAGAAACAAATTATTTACAAAACAAAAAGGAAAACAAAAATATATACAAAAAAGTGTCCCCCCCAAACTTAAGTAAAACAGTGTTTCCACTGGTAAGCGTTGAAATTCAGGATTTAGGGGGGAAAGAACAGTATCAATCTATACAAGGCCTTACACAGGCCAAAAGTTAACACCAACCATTCAAAATTTTTATCTCTATAATGTGCTGGTTGGTGAAAGAAGGCGTAGAGAAAAGATATGGAGAATACGCGAGACCGTATGCGAAGAGAAGCGGGATACGGTCTCGGTATATGAGAGGAAGAAGAATGGCGGAAGGGAAAAAGAAGTGGAATACGAACTTGAGGGTGCAAATGGAGTAAATAGATTAGCACAATTTGTGATGAGCGATGTGTAAAAAGCGATTGTGCTAATCTATTAACTCGTCGAGAGATGGGGTCAAATCCCTCAAGATTCGTAAGAAGCCATGGGTACGCCGAACTTGGTAAACCAGACATAGTAAATGAAAGTGAGACGGGTTCTTGCAAGGTCGGAACGATGGAAAGGATGGAGGGAAATGGCTGAGGAAGGGTATCGGTTAAGGGTTCTGGAGGGTGTACACAGTCAGTGAAAGGAACAGGATGAATTGGAAAATCCGACTCATCATCTAGAACTGGTTCATCCTCAAGACTATCCTCAAAATTTTCCTCAAAATTTAGCACATCCATGCACTTCTCTTCAAAATCCAGACGCATATGGGGTTCGGGAAAAACATTTAAGGACCCGGGATGATGATTTGAAGAGAAAAACTCAGCCAAATCTATGGGTTCATCATCCAAAATATTCCCAGCGTCAATATCCTTAATCAAGTGAAAATCAATATTCTCAGACACCTCATCAAAAGCATGGATTTCAATCAATTCAGGTTCTAAGATGGAGGTGTAGAGGTCAAAAGGATTGGGTGTAGTTTCACTTGGCAAGGTCCCTTCACAATCTGGCAAATCAAACACTACAAAGTCGCACAACTCATTAAACATTCTATCTTCAACTGATAATTCATTTGGGACACTTGATAGACTTTCAACATAGGAGTTGTGGGATTCAATTTGAGACGGGTAGGTTTGATCTGGAAGGGTATACAACTCACTCTCTCCACTCAAATTCACAGCCTGTCCTACCGCCTCATCATACATTGGAAAATTTAGAGCTAGCTGGAAACTAGCTACCGGGTCACTAGGTGGCATGAGGGCGGCCATGGACGCATTCAAATCCATCATCTGTTGGCTTGACGCTACCCTAAAATCTTCCAATGACTGTTCCAGACTAGACATAGGTTGTGAAGAGGTTTTAGTAAAAGATTCAAAGTTGTTTGGATACTGAAAACTCCCAAAAGGCTGTGTAGAAACAATGTCTAGGGAAGGTGTAAAAGTTGGGTAGGACTGGTAGGAATTGAATGGCTGGACAGGAGTGGGATCAACATTGGGATAAGAAGGTGAATGGAATTGTTGATCCCAAGAATTTGTAGTGGTGAAAGGAGTGAAAGATCGGCTACGAGATTGTTCAATACGTTCAGCAATAGACATAGGTCTCGGGGTTACAACTGGATTTTCAAAAGGGGTATCAACGCAAGAAGGTGTGAATGTTTGAAACGGTTGATACGAAGTGGATTGCGGGGTCCAGTTGTTCGTCCTAGACGCGTCTATCCGATCTTTCAAAGAAATTTTTGGCATGGATGGATCATTCGAAGTTCGACCAAAACAAGAACCGTAGGAAGTAATGTCTGGTTGTGGGTACCACAGTTCGGCAAGAGTTTTGCGAGGTGGAGTACCCATGATGTGATGAGAAAAGGAAAGAAAGGAAGAGAAAAGGAGGAAAAAGAATGTGAATTTTTTTTTTTATAGAAATATATTAACAAAAGAATGAAATATACACACAAAAAGAATATTGACAAAAACAATCACGACACGAAAATACCATACACCTAATCGTTCTAGGGTTCACCTAGGTCAACTAGACCTGCTCCAGAACTTGATTGTCGAAATAAAACTATGTCGAGAAACAGGCTCAAGATACACTGATCACGAGGCCAGGTAAGTGCAGAGATAAGGGGAGGTTTTCCAACGCTTTCGCGAAGTTCCTTAATTAAATAACCCTTTCTCTTTTGGCGGTTTCGCCGTTAACACTTTCCTAGACACCCCGTAAACAATATACCGTTAAGCAAGGTTCTAAACACAGTTAACTTCTCCTAGTGAGCGCGAAGTCCTTAAGGCTTAAAGTCTAGTTTCTTTTAAAATTTGTGTGGGTAAACGTTATGCTCAAGTTCGTGATTTGTGGGCCACGGAAAAGGTGATGAAATCCTTTACCGTATGTTGTGGGGTTCGCTTGCCCTTATGTCCGTATTAATTGATGCAATGCGCAATTCAAAAAATTCTTATAAAGAATCAAACAATCGTTTTTTAGTTTAAGCGCGGCGCTGCAACAAATACGGGTTAGTCAATTTTTAGCGTTTGCTAGCGAACTTGCAAAGAATCCTGCAAAAGAATAGTATATTGGAAGCGTCAGATTTGAGAAGAAGGTGTTAGTAAAGTACGTACCATTTAAGTTTTGGGTTAGGAAACCCCCGTTGAATCAAATCCGGTAAGCTTGAAAGGTTCGCTTGCGCGGGTCAAACTACCTGGATCTTTGGCACTGTACTCCGTAATCACCTTAACTTTGAACATACACTTTGCTCCACAATTGCAGTTTGCAAACTTGCAAAAATCTGCACTCTTGCCCACAAAAATAATCAAAAAAAACAAAAAGAATTTTTTATATATATATATATATATATACAAAAAGAATATTAACCCGAATAACAAGAAAGAAAATACGCTACCGTCTCCCCGGCAACGGCGCCATTTGATCGCACGCTTTTGGCGTGTCGGATGTTCAAAGAATTTAAGTGTAACCGCGATCAGGACGGTGTCGTTTTGCAGCTAGCCGGTTGAGCACGGGTCGGTCCACAGGGAGATGGTGGTATCTTACCTTCTTGTCTTAGACGAGTCAATAAAGAATCTGTATGTTTGTTCAGACTAACCTATGTGTATTATTTGTAAGTATAAAGTTGTTAAGAAAAGATACGAGATTATAAGCTAAAGAAATCCGTACTCAAAACCTTTGAGCCGAGTCTTGACCAATTGAAGCTAAGCAATTGGCAACAACGTGGATTAGGGGATTTAAGAGCGGTATTCGTGGAATCCGGCTTATTTACCCTTGTCCTTCCGTTCTTGTCTCTTGCTTTCGCCTCCGGCCAAACCGAACGCAACCGGTCGCGGTTAGGAATCACCGTTACCTTGTCAGGGTAGGGTGCCTAACGGAGCGCTTGCGTAACGTTTGGGCGGAGTTCAAATGGAAAATAACGGGAAAAGGAAATGAGGAAAGAAGTGTTAACTTACAATACCGTATTAATTCTTAACAACGACGATAATTACAACATTCACAAAATGAACAAAAGAGAGCAAAAGAAAAGAACAAAGAAAAGAAAAGATTACAAGAATATAAGTGCATGGAATTTAATTGCAAGTAAGTAAAGTAAGAATGAAAAATGCAAGTAATAAATAAGCAAATAAAAAGAACACGGAAGTAGAACTCAAGCCAAGCATGTGATCAATAGCCAACCCTTAAACTTGCAAGCTCAATGAAGAGGTTGCAAGATCAAGGGAAGGGTAGAGAACGCATGTGAAGTGAAGAACTAGTCCCGTGAGAAAATACGACCCTTGAGATCAATAACTAACCCTTAACCATTCAAGCTCAATGAAGAGGTTGAATGAGCAAGAGAAAGCAAGAATCTCAAGGGGAAGAAGAAACAAAAAGAGAATGATACAAAACCCTCATCTTCATTAATATCCACTCAATGCTCTCACTACATTACCATGGAGAAAGAATGAAGAAGAAGAAGAAAAACTATACAAAAAACTACACAAGAGTGGACACAAAATTGGACCCTTGGTTGTGCTCAAAACTGCTGTATTTATAGGCAGAGGGTTGAAGATCTAGGGCAACATTCTGATATAAAATGAAATACCCAAAATAACCCCAAAAATTGTCAGTGAGAGGGGCCCACCTGGCCGCGGATCCGCCGCCAATACCCCCTATTGGCCGCGGATCCGCCGCCCTATAGGGGAGTTGGGATGTCAGGTTTTGTGTGCTACCCTGCTCTGCTGTCCCCTATTGTCTGGTACATGTATTTTCTGATAATCTTTCCAGAATATCTGTTGAGGAAAGGTGGACTTTTGTGGATGCTTTTTGTCATGATTGCCTCGAGCTCCGCGTAGATTTCTTGGAACTTGTTGTTGCCATTGAGCCTTGTGCATGAAGGTGACATTGATTTGACATTTTGTCTCCCTAAACTGGTATCTGGCAACATACGGATGATGAGCGGAGACCGTGTTTTCTCAGTGGTTGGCAGGAACCCGGATTTTGTCGTGTTTTCCATGAATTTCACCGTTTTAGAACCGAGAACCTGTATCCTGCAAATATGTAACAAACTCGGATTAAAAGCACCTACCTATAAACAACCGAGCGTAAGAATGGGCGGTATAAAATGCAGTATTCTGTGATGAACAATGATCCCATATCCATTGGTGTTGGACATCAAAGATGGTGTACGGGTGCTCAGTGGAGACTAGGTACACTGAACGGACTCGCCGAGAACTCCTGGATGGTATTATACCTATCGTCAAATAGTAGTTCTCCGGTGACACTGGTACAGGTTAGTCTGTAGACACGAGATCGTCATAGAGTCCTGTGTTATTCCTACTGTGCTTTGATTTCCACCTTACCACGTCCAAGAGGGCGTGCAAAATGGTGGCTTTTGGGTACAGTCCCAAATCACATGGAGGCAATGTGCGATAGGAGGGGTTTCTTCTCTCCCGGTATAGGGAGTTGATGTTGTGCTGTGTTCGATTGGTTATAACTGGAAGTCCCTGGCCAGGGCTGATATGGAGATTTACTGGTAAGAGATATCAGTAGTTTCTCGACCCGTTATGAGCCTTACATCGACACGACTTATCGGTTACTGGGGTCTGACGTTTACCACCCCTAGACTAGATATGCAACATATCAGACGAAGAGATCGGACTACGGGAGTGTTACTGATTGGATTTGCAGGAGAATGTATAGGCTTGCTTGTTGATCTTCTGATTGCTCAATACATGGGTGGCTGTTACGTTTAGCTGACCGCTTGCAGCTTGTGGGTGTTTGATATGATCATCACCTGCTGCCGGCGTATTGACGATTCTTTAGAGTCCTACACAGAGGTTTCCTGGCTCAGGCAAAACGGAGTTGGAGCACATATGTGATATGTGCGGGACCGAGAATAATACGATATAAGATACCGTATTCTATTCTCATGATATGAGATATCGGCCGGGTATATTTGATATGGCCGGGTTATCGGATCAAGTGTTGATTCGATGAATTGGTACATGTTATATGGAATATAGCCTGATTGTCAGATCAAGAGTTGATTCGTTAATTTAATGTATACTTATATATGTGATATATTACATTACGTTAACTAATATAAGCTTGCTTTATTGATTCATTTTCTCACTAGATAATACATTGATATATATGCGATATATGTGTAACGTTTTGAAAATCGTTTCGGCGGAATTTCGATAAAACGGTAAAATAAGAGGGTTTTCTGTAAAAAAGTCAAAATACAAATATCTTATTATAAAAATTAAATATACATATTCTAGATATGTAATTGCTATTATTTGGTGTTTATTGAGCCGCTGGTGAAATTTCAAATTTTCTGAAAAAAATATTATTTTATTATTATTTTAAGCCGTCACTAATACATTTAATTAGGGAAAATTACAAATTGGAATGAGTTGAAACAAATTTTGTGCATCATAAAATATTAAATAAAATTTTATCATGTGGTTTTTGGAACGAAATCATTTGCCAAAACGGTTTAGAAATTATTGAAGAAAAAAGGCTTTTTTTTTAGCGTAAATGGATGTTTGGGGTATTATATTTATCATTTTTCATCACCCCACACCCGTACCCACATCCACACACTCCCATTTACTTCTCCCCTTGAAGAATTCAGCAGCCCCCATTTATTTTCCCCACTTGAATTTCAAAGGAAAGAAATGAAAGAAAAGAAAAGAAAATGGAGAAATGAGGTGGACCTTTGACCTTAAATTGACTTTGACTTCTTCCCCCACTTTCTCTACCTCCCTCTCTCTCCTCTCCCACTCCAATTCCAGCAGCCCTCCCCTCTCCTACTGCTGCAACAGCCCCCCCTCCAATTTCCCCTCTCATTTCTCTTCAAAACTTCATGAAAAATTGCTTCTAAACCCATCAAAAAAATCCCAAAACCCAAATCCGACTCCTACCCATTTTAGCTTAGCCCGTATAGCATGGATCCTTATGAAAAGAGAGCATTTTGGGAGGCCATGGATGCTTGTGGACCTTCATATATTTTTGGGTATAATTCTAAAACTTTTTGCTTAAATTGTTACTTGTTTCTTAAAGTTAATTTAAATTAAGTGTTAACTTGGATATGTGAGTTTAATTGCAAGTTTTGGATTTCAAGTTAGGGTTTGTTGTGGAAAATGAGTTGTGGTTGATTGTACATGGTTTAGTGAAGTGGTTTAACATAATTAGTTTTGTAGAAAACTAATCTAGTTGTTAATTACAAGTTGTTACTTGAAAAATTGTGTTAATTTGCTAATTGCTTACTAGGTTTTTGAAATTTGTTAAATTCTTGGGATTAAAAATGTGATTAAGGTTTTGATGACTTTATTAACATTATAAAGTGTAGTTTAATGCTTTAAATCATGCAAATCCAAACTAGTTTGTTGTATGTGCATTTTGCTATAAAATGGTCGAAATTGGTTAAAATTGCAAACTAGTTTTTGAAAATATTGTGTTAAATCGAGAATTAAAATATGGTTAGGGTTTCATCATATCTTAAAAATTATATTGAGTGGTTTAACCATTTAAAATATGCAAAACCAAGTTTAATTGTAAAATTATGAATTTTACATTAAAAAGTGTTAAAATTGATATTTTTGCAAACTAGGATTTTGGAAATTATGCAAATTATGTGATTAAATTATGGAAATGGTTTTATTGACTTATTTAAGATATTTAATAAATATATTGGCCGCTACATTCATTTAAACATCGAGTTTTGTACTAAAACGGGTAATTTTGCTTGCTAGTTTTTCGGAAAAACGGCTTTTAGAGTGAATTTGGGGTTTTCGCGAGTTTTAACCTATTTTATATTAAAATTAGTGTTCGTGAATGTACAAATGAGTGTGTCTGGGTTTTCTCGATGGTTTGGCGTTTGTACGCCGACGTCGAGGGTTTTTGGGTCGATTTGTGAACGCAACCATAGGTTTTGACCTATGTGGGATTCGTGCATCGTTTTGATCATGAGTCGGATTTTAATGAGATATGGTGCGTTATGATATGTAGGTACCCCCATGTGGACTTCGAGACGACAAGCAAGCGCGTGGCAACGTCGACACCGGCTGGCGAGGACCAGGTGAGTAGATTTATATCTACGGGGAGAAGTCGGGTGGATGGCGTATAGCACCCCCGCAGTTCGTGGTGATGTATACGAATACGTATACACACATATATATATTTTGACTATAATTTGTTTGATATTATAGATGATATAGATATTTGGTGTTCTTGGATGATTTGGTGTCGCGAAACCCTAGAGTAGTGGTCACACCACACATGCACACACACACCCATACTTGCATACTTTCTTCTTTCATTTGCGCTTATACGGGATTATATAGTTATGTGTTCACATGGGTATGGGACTATGTGTTCACATACGGATTGAGGATGATACTTGGGATTGAGCTGAGTCGATGAGATTTGATTTGAGGCCGTGAGATCGGTGATATAGCAGGGTTCGTATCTTAGATACGACATGACGTTGTAGCGGGTCCTTGACGTAGTGTTTCACACACGTCCATGCACACGTAGGCGGTATCAGTATGGTACTAGACGTAGATCAGTACCCCGATCATGATATTTGATAAAGAGGATACCAGGTGAATAGTATGATGAATGTGATATTGACCCGTACCCAGATTTGGGGATGCCGTACGACGGATTTACGTACGAGCTATATTTTGATGATTGATCCGCACTCTTGACTTGGGATGTCTGGTTATGGATATAATATTATTGAGGCAGGATCACCGACTGTATATATACAGGTATGTATATGTATCGACTCAGATGATAGGCGGTTTCCTTACCTGTAGTTCAGCTTGTTAGTTCAGCCGTATAGTTTAGTATAGTTGTTAGATTAGATTAGACTCCTTACCTATTTCAAAAACTAACGAATCGTGGGCATTTTTAAAGACAGCTCAAGGGAATCTACGGATATTTCAAAAACGACGTATCTTTTCATAAAAACACCGTAGCCCCTATTTTCAAAACCCCATGATTCGTGTTATTTCAAAAGGCACAATTTGTAGGATTTATTTTAGATTATTGCAGATTAGTTATCGTTGTGTCTAGTATTCAGCTCCCGCACATTATTGCTGTCCGCTCTGCCTCGCATATTTATTTTGCTGCATATTCCATTATTGATATCATGCTGTTAGGACACCAGCACCATTACCGATGATGCGTATGTACCACGTACACCTACTTGCCGGCTCACACACATCTTCATCGGTAATTGCCATGTCACGTACACTTTAGAGAATATAATTGCTTGACTTAGATTGTTAGCTAGTAGTGTTGACATGATATTAGTGTACTTCCTTTATATGCCATATTAGACATTGTAGTTATTACCTACCACTTCATGCATACTGTTATTCAATTGTTCATGCCTAGTTCATTATCATTGACATATGCACTTGTGATGATTTCTTGAGATTTATGATATTTCTGGATTTCGGGGAAAGCCGCAAAATTTACAACTTATGTTCTTTTAAAATATAAAATGTGCGGTTTTCTAGTGATGTAAAGTGTCGTCCACCATGAGTTTGCTGTGGTTTTGGAGATCCGTGTCGAGGAGTGGAGGAACCGTCACGGGTACATGGTGGGCCCGGTATGGTACCCCGGGGCAAGAGGAATGTGGTGTTGACGTTGAGCCTGGCTGGGGAGCACTACCTACCGGTGATATTACCCGACGCGTCGGATATCCGGAGGATACCGTCGTGGTCTTGAGATGGATGATAGGGGCCGGTCCGGACTGACGGCGCCCTAGATATTGAGCTTGAGACATTGATATTTCGAGACAGTGAGATTTATGTTTTGTGTCGATGCTAGACACTGTTGATACTGATTTCATTATGATACCTCAGTTTAAAAATACGAAGGAAATCTCACTAATTTATGAAAACAGTTTCTTCATTTACATGTATTCTGTTTCATGCATTCATACCTCATTCATATGATATATTGCTACTTGAGGCACTGACACGGGCACATGAGATTACACTCGGGTTAGATATTTACCCTAGCCTTGTTATAGGCTACGCGTTATATACATTTTTGAGGATGTATTATGATCATTGACCTAGGATTGCGTTATTTATGCGATTTCTGTGCGTAGATATTTTTTCTATTCACGAGTTGGCAACTCACCCCCGTTGTGCCCCAGTTTCTTGCAGGTTTGCCGTACAGGTTTCATTACGGCTTTGCGGGCTCAGTTTCATTCGGGTGACTTGCTAGTAGGTGGGTTTTTCTTGTATCGTACCCATCATATTACCTTGTATAATATTATTCCGTTGCATCTAGTAAATTCCATCAACCAAACATGTATTTTTTGAGATAGAGACCAGTGTTGGTTATTCTTTCGACCTTAGAGTCGCTCGTTATTTTTCTGGTGGTTTTGAGTTTCCTTTTGAGTTTTGATCCTCGCCGTTGGCGTTGTATATTATATTGTTTGTGTGGTTGTGACCGTCGATTGACGAAGAGCTAGCTCCCGCTTGGGGATGCCCTTTTCTTGATTTCGTATACTATTCATGTTGTATCCCGTTTGGGGGCCAGTATTTACAAAGGAGACTCTGCCGAAATTTTCAGAAAATACTTGATGTTTTTAAAAACCGCATAATTCGGCTTATGCTATTAAAACTTCTGGATTTAAACTGGTTTTCCTACTCTCTACTACTCTTCTTGGTTTGGATTTCTGGGTTTTCGGCTTACTTAGAATACGTACGCCTTGAGACGTTCGTAGTTTAAGTGCCGGTCATGTCCCTTACTTTTGGGTCATGACAAAGTTGGTATCAGAGCGTTAGGTTTTACCTTCGGAGCGTAGGATGACCCTTGGTTGATGGAATAGGTAACTAAAGGAGAGTGACGTACCGTTGGTATGTTCCGCGGCATATTTACGACACGCCACTCCACTTATGAAGCCTTAAGATGTACATTTCCTTGTTCAGTATTATATTCCTTCCTGATCTTGCTTCATCGGTACCAGTTTGGTTTTGCTGCTACGGTTACGGGCAGGGAGAGGTACAGCTAGAGTTGTGGTCAGCACGAGCTCGTCACGAACGAGGACTGACCAGGGCGAAATTCCGGCGACACACGATTGTGGAGATGTGTCTTTTTACTGTGTTTCCGCGCCACGAGCGTTTGGCGGATCGCCTTTATGAGGTTACTCGGACGTGTCGATTTGCACTAGAGGATTGAGCCGCTGATAGAGGCCAGCCAGTTTTGGATGACCGTTGATATATTGCCTATTCATGATGATTGAGGCACGGTTCAGCGTGCAGACGAGTGAGCCCGTTATTGCTGCGAACGACGAGATATCGCCCCAGATGTTGGATCTATTGCAGTACGAGTTGTACTAAGAGATGATTGAAGGTCGCTAGTCACCGAGGATGAATGACTAGGACATATGGTTCGTTCGCTACCCCGATACGAGGTCATCAGATAGATTGATTCCAGCTAGAGACGACTTCACGCGGAGACGTTGGGAGTCGACAGAGACGATCGAATGTCAGAAACCTACTATTCCAAGTTTAAAGTATTCGGAAAGACATGCAGGCAATTCTATGGTCCCTCTAGAAGAATGAAACCCTAACTCGACTTAATGACCGTATGAAAGCCTTTGAACCTTAGGGTTTGCGGCAGTTCTGCGGCGCCATTAGTGAGTCTTGGGTTTGCCCTTCTACGGCTAGACCACCGATGCTGTGGTATGTACTCGATACTATTAAACTGTGCCCAAGATGTTGAGCTCTTGGGGGATTATGAGGTTTTGACGACTCGATCGGATGGCTCGACTTAATTCGGATGCTAGGTGGTGAGATGCATTCTTGGGAGACTCCAGATACGAGGATAGTCGTTGGGGCTCAATCCATGCAGCCGCGACGAGACGAGTCCAAAGCAGACGACATTAGAGAAAAGTGAAGTAAGAGGTTCGTACCAGATCTAGATGAGATGACGTTCCACTCCGCCGACATCAGAGATGCGATGTGCATGCCGAGGCAGAGTACTGGATATACCTTCCAGAAGGAGTCGCGATGGGTATGCAGCCGTTACAGAGCAAGATGCAGATATAGGAAAGGACAATGACTTCCGGACAGTTGGCAGAAGACGAGACATGGAAGAGACCGTGAGCAGGATTCCTTCCAGGACACTGCTGCAATGATACTTGCACCCAGGATCAGATGTGTCACGTACATTCAGAGAGCCAGAGGCCGACGCCAGTGATATGCTGTCTCACGAGTGGTCGCGATGATTGACCAAGAGATGACCAGAGGAGTGCCAGAACGGAATCGTCCCCGTTAGCACACCTGACAGGGCCGATGAGCCGATGGACCGTAAGATTGGTAATTCACAGTGAAGACCTTGACCCAGGAGTGGTCATGTTACGCACACCAGCAGGCCAGAGTTCATGATCATCGACGAGACGTCCCACTAGTGACCGCGACAGTTGGCCTGAGATTCTTAGAGGATGCGCTTGAGCGGTACTATTCCGCCATTATTGATTACGATGTTTTGGGTGATTTATTCGTATGATTTGATTTTGATGATTGAGGATTTACGATCTTTGCACAGTGTTGCACTTGATATCGTTTCGTTCTTTAGTTTCACATGTTTGTGATTTTACGGTTTTAAACAGTTGAGTTGGTTTTGTGCATATGCACGCACACGATTTCGTTCCTGCACTCGGTATAGTTTATATATGCTTGCAGTGCAGTGATACGCCTTATGTGCACTTAGATGCACTGGACTTCGATTTCGATTATGATACTCGATATTTGTTTTGTGCACCTTGTGCACCTGATTGATTTTGCGCACGTTCGGCGCTTGATATTGGATTTCATGATTTCGTGCGCGATGGATGCACCTGATTTGGATTTTCGCGCATGTTGAGCACATGTCTTGAGATGCGATTTTGGTGCACACCAGATGCACTAAAGTGAGATTTTTCGTGCATGTCAGATGCACCTGATTTTGCTGTCAGGCACACATGTTGCCTACGATAGATGTTTCGTGCACACCCGATGCACTTAGATGTTGTTTCTGTGCGCATGTATGGCACATTCATGGATTTTGATTTCCGTGCGCACCAGACGTACGTAGCATTCATGTGCATATTTTGGGGATTGATTTCGTATAGAGCAGCACGTTTTTATGATATTGCTATGTGTTTTCGTACTGAGCAGGACTAGTCAGAGGACAGTACCTGAATATATTTTGCATGCATTGATAGTTATTGAAGGGATTTCAAAAAAAAAAAAGCGAGCTATAGCCTCAGTATTTACCTACATGTCTGATATGACACGAAATGTTTAAAACAAGGAGACCCTTCTAAATTGTTTCCAAAACGGCGGAACGTACATTTTAAACAAAAGTATATATGTATATAGTTATTTTCTTATGGTAGACGTCCGCCACTGTGCTGTGTTATACGCGTTGCACAGCGACTTAAAGAGATTTGGCATGCATTTCCTTCAGATACTTACAGATATAGATTCGATATTTACATTTATAGTTTCGAGTTATATCATATTGGTTTTGATTTGGATTTGGCATTGATGTCTTCTCCACGACTCCGATGATCGCGGGATGCTTGGAGGAGTTTTGATTTGAGTTATATACTCATTTTTCAAGCGCATGCGCTGCGCTACGACTTGTTTTATGTATTTACAATTTCGGAGCCCCGACGACTTGATGGGTTTTCTTAGATGTTTTAGTATTTGGGGGAGTTTGAATTTAAATTCGGGGACCGAATTTCTTTAAGGGGGGAAGATTGTAACGTTTTGAAAATCGTTTCGGCGGAATTTCGATAAAACGGTAAAATAAGAGGGTTTTCTGTAAAAAAGTCAAAATACAAATATCTTATTATAAAAATTAAATATACATATTCTAGATATGTAATTGCTATTATTTGGTGTTTATTGAGCCGCTGGTGAAATTTCAAATTTTCTGAAAAAAATATTATTTTATTATTATTTTAAGCCGTCACTAATACATTTAATTAGGGAAAATTACAAATTGGAATGAGTTGAAACAAATTTTGTGCATCATAAAATATTAAATAAAATTTTATCATGTGGTTTTTGGAACGAAATCATTTGCCAAAACGGTTTAGAAATTATTGAAGAAAAAAGGCTTTTTTTTTAGCGTAAATGGATGTTTGGGGTATTATATTTATCATTTTTCATCACCCCACACCCGTACCCACATCCACACACTCCCATTTACTTCTCCCCTTGAAGAATTCAGCAGCCCCCATTTATTTTCCCCACTTGAATTTCAAAGGAAAGAAATGAAAGAAAAGAAAAGAAAATGGAGAAATGAGGTGGACCTTTGACCTTAAATTGACTTTGACTTCTTCCCCCACTTTCTCTACCTCCCTCTCTCTCCTCTCCCACTCCAATTCCAGCAGCCCTCCCCTCTCCTACTGCTGCAACAGCCCCCCCTCCAATTTCCCCTCTCATTTCTCTTCAAAACTTCATGAAAAATTGCTTCTAAACCCATCAAAAAAATCCCAAAACCCAAATCCGACTCCTACCCATTTTAGCTTAGCCCGTATAGCATGGATCCTTATGAAAAGAGAGCATTTTGGGAGGCCATGGATGCTTGTGGACCTTCATATATTTTTGGGTATAATTCTAAAACTTTTTGCTTAAATTGTTACTTGTTTCTTAAAGTTAATTTAAATTAAGTGTTAACTTGGATATGTGAGTTTAATTGCAAGTTTTGGATTTCAAGTTAGGGTTTGTTGTGGAAAATGAGTTGTGGTTGATTGTACATGGTTTAGTGAAGTGGTTTAACATAATTAGTTTTGTAGAAAACTAATCTAGTTGTTAATTACAAGTTGTTACTTGAAAAATTGTGTTAATTTGCTAATTGCTTACTAGGTTTTTGAAATTTGTTAAATTCTTGGGATTAAAAATGTGATTAAGGTTTTGATGACTTTATTAACATTATAAAGTGTAGTTTAATGCTTTAAATCATGCAAATCCAAACTAGTTTGTTGTATGTGCATTTTGCTATAAAATGGTCGAAATTGGTTAAAATTGCAAACTAGTTTTTGAAAATATTGTGTTAAATCGAGAATTAAAATATGGTTAGGGTTTCATCATATCTTAAAAATTATATTGAGTGGTTTAACCATTTAAAATATGCAAAACCAAGTTTAATTGTAAAATTATGAATTTTACATTAAAAAGTGTTAAAATTGATATTTTTGCAAACTAGGATTTTGGAAATTATGCAAATTATGTGATTAAATTATGGAAATGGTTTTATTGACTTATTTAAGATATTTAATAAATATATTGGCCGCTACATTCATTTAAACATCGAGTTTTGTACTAAAACGGGTAATTTTGCTTGCTAGTTTTTCGGAAAAACGGCTTTTAGAGTGAATTTGGGGTTTTCGCGAGTTTTAACCTATTTTATATTAAAATTAGTGTTCGTGAATGTACAAATGAGTGTGTCTGGGTTTTCTCGATGGTTTGGCGTTTGTACGCCGACGTCGAGGGTTTTTGGGTCGATTTGTGAACGCAACCATAGGTTTTGACCTATGTGGGATTCGTGCATCGTTTTGATCATGAGTCGGATTTTAATGAGATATGGTGCGTTATGATATGTAGGTACCCCCATGTGGACTTCGAGACGACAAGCAAGCGCGTGGCAACGTCGACACCGGCTGGCGAGGACCAGGTGAGTAGATTTATATCTACGGGGAGAAGTCGGGTGGATGGCGTATAGCACCCCCGCAGTTCGTGGTGATGTATACGAATACGTATACACACATATATATATTTTGACTATAATTTGTTTGATATTATAGATGATATAGATATTTGGTGTTCTTGGATGATTTGGTGTCGCGAAACCCTAGAGTAGTGGTCACACCACACATGCACACACACACCCATACTTGCATACTTTCTTCTTTCATTTGCGCTTATACGGGATTATATAGTTATGTGTTCACATGGGTATGGGACTATGTGTTCACATACGGATTGAGGATGATACTTGGGATTGAGCTGAGTCGATGAGATTTGATTTGAGGCCGTGAGATCGGTGATATAGCAGGGTTCGTATCTTAGATACGACATGACGTTGTAGCGGGTCCTTGACGTAGTGTTTCACACACGTCCATGCACACGTAGGCGGTATCAGTATGGTACTAGACGTAGATCAGTACCCCGATCATGATATTTGATAAAGAGGATACCAGGTGAATAGTATGATGAATGTGATATTGACCCGTACCCAGATTTGGGGATGCCGTACGACGGATTTACGTACGAGCTATATTTTGATGATTGATCCGCACTCTTGACTTGGGATGTCTGGTTATGGATATAATATTATTGAGGCAGGATCACCGACTGTATATATACAGGTATGTATATGTATCGACTCAGATGATAGGCGGTTTCCTTACCTGTAGTTCAGCTTGTTAGTTCAGCCGTATAGTTTAGTATAGTTGTTAGATTAGATTAGACTCCTTACCTATTTCAAAAACTAACGAATCGTGGGCATTTTTAAAGACAGCTCAAGGGAATCTACGGATATTTCAAAAACGACGTATCTTTTCATAAAAACACCGTAGCCCCTATTTTCAAAACCCCATGATTCGTGTTATTTCAAAAGGCACAATTTGTAGGATTTATTTTAGATTATTGCAGATTAGTTATCGTTGTGTCTAGTATTCAGCTCCCGCACATTATTGCTGTCCGCTCTGCCTCGCATATTTATTTTGCTGCATATTCCATTATTGATATCATGCTGTTAGGACACCAGCACCATTACCGATGATGCGTATGTACCACGTACACCTACTTGCCGGCTCACACACATCTTCATCGGTAATTGCCATGTCACGTACACTTTAGAGAATATAATTGCTTGACTTAGATTGTTAGCTAGTAGTGTTGACATGATATTAGTGTACTTCCTTTATATGCCATATTAGACATTGTAGTTATTACCTACCACTTCATGCATACTGTTATTCAATTGTTCATGCCTAGTTCATTATCATTGACATATGCACTTGTGATGATTTCTTGAGATTTATGATATTTCTGGATTTCGGGGAAAGCCGCAAAATTTACAACTTATGTTCTTTTAAAATATAAAATGTGCGGTTTTCTAGTGATGTAAAGTGTCGTCCACCATGAGTTTGCTGTGGTTTTGGAGATCCGTGTCGAGGAGTGGAGGAACCGTCACGGGTACATGGTGGGCCCGGTATGGTACCCCGGGGCAAGAGGAATGTGGTGTTGACGTTGAGCCTGGCTGGGGAGCACTACCTACCGGTGATATTACCCGACGCGTCGGATATCCGGAGGATACCGTCGTGGTCTTGAGATGGATGATAGGGGCCGGTCCGGACTGACGGCGCCCTAGATATTGAGCTTGAGACATTGATATTTCGAGACAGTGAGATTTATGTTTTGTGTCGATGCTAGACACTGTTGATACTGATTTCATTATGATACCTCAGTTTAAAAATACGAAGGAAATCTCACTAATTTATGAAAACAGTTTCTTCATTTACATGTATTCTGTTTCATGCATTCATACCTCATTCATATGATATATTGCTACTTGAGGCACTGACACGGGCACATGAGATTACACTCGGGTTAGATATTTACCCTAGCCTTGTTATAGGCTACGCGTTATATACATTTTTGAGGATGTATTATGATCATTGACCTAGGATTGCGTTATTTATGCGATTTCTGTGCGTAGATATTTTTTCTATTCACGAGTTGGCAACTCACCCCCGTTGTGCCCCAGTTTCTTGCAGGTTTGCCGTACAGGTTTCATTACGGCTTTGCGGGCTCAGTTTCATTCGGGTGACTTGCTAGTAGGTGGGTTTTTCTTGTATCGTACCCATCATATTACCTTGTATAATATTATTCCGTTGCATCTAGTAAATTCCATCAACCAAACATGTATTTTTTGAGATAGAGACCAGTGTTGGTTATTCTTTCGACCTTAGAGTCGCTCGTTATTTTTCTGGTGGTTTTGAGTTTCCTTTTGAGTTTTGATCCTCGCCGTTGGCGTTGTATATTATATTGTTTGTGTGGTTGTGACCGTCGATTGACGAAGAGCTAGCTCCCGCTTGGGGATGCCCTTTTCTTGATTTCGTATACTATTCATGTTGTATCCCGTTTGGGGGCCAGTATTTACAAAGGAGACTCTGCCGAAATTTTCAGAAAATACTTGATGTTTTTAAAAACCGCATAATTCGGCTTATGCTATTAAAACTTCTGGATTTAAACTGGTTTTCCTACTCTCTACTACTCTTCTTGGTTTGGATTTCTGGGTTTTCGGCTTACTTAGAATACGTACGCCTTGAGACGTTCGTAGTTTAAGTGCCGGTCATGTCCCTTACTTTTGGGTCGTGACAATATGTTAATTGTATTATTTTCTTTTGTTACAAAATATATTGTATATGTGATATAAAATATTGTAAAAAGTTAAGGTTACAAATGCAACATGGTTGTTAAGTTTAAACAAAGTTAGGTTTTAGATTTGGGTTAGCTTTGTAGGGTTCCTAGGCACACCCATGAGGTTCCACAAGGCATCAACCATGCCAAAATCAAATTTTTCTTGTGCCGAGAAACCCTAATGCTATATCGTTAACTAGAAAATAGGCGAAACTACAAGCAACGAACAACTTTGCTAATAAGTGAAAGGGATTACAACCTTTGTAGATCCGGTCCACCACTTCTTTAGCTCCGAGATGACGTCCCTCTGCTGCGATCATCGGGTTCCTGGACTCTGGCGTCGGTTTCATCGGAGAAATGAGCGGGCTAGGTCGTTGACTTCGGTGCCGAAGATGATCTACGTCGAGGCGACTCAAACTCAAGCTCCATCTTCACTTGGTCATGAACCTTGTGAAGAAAACACCCTACACAATATGGCAAGTGGTAGAGGATGAAGAAATGGGAAGTGGGTTCACTTTGGATTTGGATTTCTAACTTGATTTCATCACTTAGAATTTTCTAGTAAGCTTTTCTTTTCTTCATGAAGAAGAAGAAGAAGAAAGAAAAAGAATTATCACCAAAAGAAAATTCAAGTGATATCTATCATATTGCAACCATGGGTGAGTTAAACTCATGTAGAGAATAAACTAGGGTTTAGGTAAATGGTTAGGGTTAAGGAATAAAACAAAATGGTATGACTTTTTCAAAGATGCTAGAAAACAACATGAAGCTTCTAGTAAAGAAAAGAAAGAAAGCCACCATTTTGTTTTAACTAAATAAATAAAATAAATAAAGAAATAAAGAATACCTTAACCATTAACCTAAACTATGGTTTAAAGCATGCACACCCAAGTTTGCATGTATCATCAAACATGACACAAACAAGTGCACAAAAATATATCATATATACAATGTGCACAATCTAGTGAGAAAATAATCTTAAGTGAACCAATACTAGTTAATGTAAAGTAATATATCAAATATATAATTATACATTAAAACATTAAATCATTAAATCAACACTTGATTTAATGATCCGGTCATACTGCATATAACCGACTTATATCAAGTGTATCAATGTATCGAATCAACACTTGATTCGGTAACCCGGCTATATCTCATATAACCGTCCAATGATACATATCGCGAGAATTGAATACAGTATCACATACAGGTATTATTCTCGGTCCCGCACATATCTCATATGCGCTCCTATTTCGTTTCGCTTGAGCCAGGAAACCTCTGTGTCGGATTCTAAAGACTCGTCAATACGCCGGCAGTAGGTGATGATCATATCAAACACCCACAAGCCGCAAGGGGTCTGCTAAACGTAACGGCCACCCGGGTATTGAGCGATCAGAAGATCAACGAGCAAGCCCGCTCACACTCCTGTGAATCCAACCAGTAATACTTACCGTACAGTCCGGTCTGATCGTCTGATATGTCGCATATCTCGCCTAGGGGTGGTAAACGTCTGACCCCAGTAGCTCGATAAGTCGTGTCGATATGAGGTCTATAACAGTTTGAGAAACTACTGGTAACACTTACCAGTAAATCTCAGCAACCCTGGCCAGGGATTTCCGGTTATAGCCAATCGAACACAGCACAACATCAACTCCCTATACCGGGAGAGACGAATCCCCTCCTATCGCTCATTGCCTCCATGTGAATCGGGACTGTACCCAAAAACCACCATTTTGCACGCCCTCTTGGACGTGGTAAGGTGGAAATCAAAGCACAGTGGGAATCACATAAGACTCTATGACGATCTCGGGTCTACAGACTAACCTGTACCAGTGTCACCAGAGAACTGCCATCTGACGTAAGGTATAATACCATCTGGGAGTTCTCGGCGAGTCCGTCCTGTGTACCCAGTCTCCACTGAGCACCCGTATATCATCTCTGATGTCAAACACCAATGGATATGGGATCATCCATCGCCCATCTGTATGGGTCGAGAAGGTATACGCTAGTTTACTATGGTATATCGATGCCCCGTCTCGATACACCCACGACTAGGGACCTTGAAGGATGTACTTATGGACTACCATGTCCCCACTAGTATTATCCGCATCATAGTACAGGTAGTCAAGTACACATCCTAAGGGCTTTACCAACATGTAACAGAGAGACAATCAGTGTACACGTTAAGATAAAGAGCAACCAGATAGCATACTATCATGTCGAGCAAGAAAGTCCTCCCTATATATGTCCCAGCATCCACTACAATATACATCCTATGTACAGTAATGGCCTCTAGGGCATACATATAACTAACAATCTCCCACTTGCACTAGGGCCATCTGTAGCAGTGGTTGCAGTATCTAATACTCAACCATCCCATACAAGTCTGTCTCTGGGAAAAGGCCTTTGTGAGTGGATCCGCCGTGTTGTCCTCTGAGTCTACTTTCCTAACCTCGATCTCCTGGAGATCAATCATCTCCATGATCAGCTGACACTTGCCTTAGAATATGTCTGGATCACTGATGGGACGGGCGTTCCTCGGCATAAGCCACAACTCCATTGTCACACAATGGAGGGAACAAAGTTCATCTCATGAACTAATATACACCAAGACTGCCTCTTTGGTAGCATCTTAAGTAGCGATGTATCCAGCCTTTATCGTCTAGTATGCCACGGTATCTAGCTTGGAACTCTTCCAACATACCGTCCCTTTACTGAGGGTAAAGACAATGCCTGTGACTGACATTCAGTCGTCCTTATCACCCTGGAACCTTTCCAGTGATTCTCCCCAGGATCGATTGATACCATCTTACTACAACTAGTGAGAATCCTAACATCCAATTACTTCTATCTCATAGATCAAAACTCAGGATTTAGGAGGTATCACTTTGATCATATATGGAGAATCCTTGTGATAAGCGGAGATTGACCGAGCGTAGCATAGGAAACTCCTTCCCCATCAAGAGTATGTCATCCATGTACTCTACGAGGATCACCACCATACTTCCTACTACCTTTTTGTATATACAAGGTTCATTTACCATTTTGATGATGTTAAACTCTTTGACTATCTCATCAAAATAGATGTTCCAACTCCGCGATACCTGCTTTAATCTTATAAAGCATCTTGTACACGTTTCCGCTGCTCCCACTGTCTATGAAGCCCTCTGGCTGTGTACTTACAGACGCTCTCTTCTAAAACATCATTTTAGAAAAGCAGTCATGACACCCAACCGCCAGATATCGTAGTCATGGTATGTAGCCGTGGCAAGTAGGATCTGGATGGACTTAAGCATAGCTACTTGAAAAGGTTTCATCATTATCCACTCCTGGTTGATGACGAAAACCTTTAACAAGTCTAGCTTTGAAAGTCTCAACTTTTCCATCTACACCTAGTAATCTTCTCAAGATATACTTGCTCCTGATGGGGATTTAACCCTTCAGATATAGCAACCAAAGTCCATACTTTGTTGGTGTATAAGGATTCCATCTCAGATCGATAAGCATCCAGCCATTCTTACAGAGTCCCACTCCTGATGGCCAGCTCGAAACTAGTTGGGTCATTATCTCATGATGCAATCCTCGCTCCCACTGTCATAGAGAAACCAAAGTATCTCTCAGGTGGGTGAGGAACCCTACTAGATCGGCGGAGAGGCTGAGGTTCGTTAGAATCTATTGAATTCTTTGGTTCTACCAAATCATCAGCTGCAGTTTGTATAGCAGGAACCTTTCCAGTTCTACATAACTGACCTTGCCTCGAGCTTGTCCGGATTTTTCTTTTAGACATAGGCCGGACAACCCTAAATCTTAACAAACTTAAGATATGGACTCTTCCCTTTCCATATCACATATGAAGTGGTAGGCACCTGATTTGATTTGAACCCTATTTAATAGGTATGCAGCTTCTCAAGTGCATAACTCCCAAAAGGAAATAGGTAACTCAGTAGTACTCATCATAGAGCACACCATATCTAATATGGTGCGATTGCTCCGCCCCAATACACCGTTGTGCTGTGGTGTATTTAGAGGAGTAACACCGAGAGAGAATCTCATTCTCCTTTAGAATAGTCCAGGAATTTTATGCACAAGTATTCTTGTAACATTTCGAAATAATAAAATATCAATTTTGGGGAATTTTTTTATAATTTAATATTATTTTATTGAATATTTTAATATTTAGGTATTTTTTTAATACAAATAAATAGGAAAAATATGAGAAAAAATTATGGAAAATTCTAAAATAGGGTAAATTAGTGAATTATGACATTTTTAAGTTGTTGTGATCATTTTGACACTAATTTAGTGCTAATCGCGATTAAAAATCGCTAATCGGGTTTTTAGCAAATTTTGAGCAAAACATGCACACACTACTTTTTCCACACTTGTGCACTTTTCTTGCCATGATTTATCATTTGGGATTACTATTGAGGTGAGAAGGTTTGAATTAGGGATTAAAAGAAATAGAAAAGAAAAGGATTAAAGAATGGGGTTTGGTGAGAAGAGGGTATGGGCTTCTTTGACCTCCACACTTAGCCATTTCTCTCTTCATTTTTCCCTCCCTCTCTTCCTCCTACTGCTGCTGCTGCTTCCTTTCCCCTTTCCTCCCCTCTTCAATCCCTCAAATCATCTCAAAAACTATCCCAAAACCCCAATCTCATTTCTTTAAAAGTGTGCACAAGCTTGAGATCTACAAGATGAACCTAGAAAGCATGGATTTTGGCCACTAGGGGCAACTCAAGAAAATTCTTGAGTTGCCAATTGAGGTAATTTCTGAACCATTCTACTAGTTTTAGAAATTCCTATACCCCTATGCAAGTTTTGTATCGATATTATGTGATATAATGGACATGATGAAAACCTAGTTAGGGTTTGAGAGAATCTTGAGTTGTAATGTGAAATTGAGACCAGTAGAGGACTTGTAAACACCCTAGTGCATGAATTGGAACCCTAAACCTGAAGCTAGAACTAGAAATACGGATTTTAGAAACCGATATCGGGGAAATTGTGTAATCTGTGCATGTTAATTTGAATCTGCTATTACCCCGAGAACCCTAAAATGATATTGAGTGGACAGTGGTATGTGCAGGCACCCAGGAAGCTAACCCCAAAGACCTAGCCCCCAACTCCCATTCCCGGCCGCCAATTCTCCTCTTTTGGCCGCAATTTGCGGCCTGGGTCCCACCAATTTGTCTCGTTTTCATTCTGTAGCTCCTACATTGTTAGTTTAGGCCCCTGGTACATATATATTTGTATAAAGTGACCTAGGGTAAAATCTGGGACATGTTTCATGAGTTGCTGTTTTGGACTTTAGTTTCCGTATTCCGTATTTTCATTTCTGCATTGGTGTGTTTCGCTTTACCTCGACTATTTGTCGTTTATACGACGATATAGAGGATTTATTGATGGTTTTGAAGGCGTGCCATAGGTTTTCACCTATAGGCCCCTTATCGTGTCGTTTTGGACTTCGTGTGCCGTTTTAGCTTTGATTTAGTTTTGATGCGATGCGATACGTGTGTTATGTGTAGGTACACCGCGACGATCCGAGACGATGCGGAGGATGACAGTGACGTCGACACCGACACGCAGGATACAGGTGAGTAGATTATATCTACAGGGGGAAGTCGGGTGGATGGCGTATAGCACCCCCGCAGTCCGTGGTGTGGTATACGAATACGTATACCCACGTATATTTTTATGTGTTGTTAGGATCATTGATATGAATAATGGTTTTATTGATGATGAGATATATGGTTTGGGTATAGTACGAACCCTAGGTAGCGATTGCACATACTTACACACATACTTATATACCTACATTCACACCCTTGCATACTACTCATACCTGCATAGTGTTTGATGATTTGGGATGACTTTGGAGATGAGTCGATGATGTGGACTTTGCGCCGCGAGATCGGCGAGTTGATATTGATTCATATATGGGATATGATTTGTGTTTCTTGCGGGCTTGGGATATGTGTTACCCCGCATGCTTACTTCATTGATGGTATCGATTGTACTAGGCATAGAGTAGTACCCCAGACTGTTTGATCTGATGATAGTGATACCTATTATGTGACGAGATAGTGAGATGTTGACCCTACCCAGCTATTGGGGATGCCGTACGATGATTTACCGTACGAGCCGATATTGATGATAGATCCGCACTCATAACTCGAGGATACCTTACGATATGACATTGAGGCGGGATCACCGACTATATATATATATATATATATATCGACTCAGAGGTTAGGCGGTTTCCTTACCTGTAGTTCAGTCGTATAGTTAGTATAGTTGTTAGAGTAGATGAGACTTCTTACCTATTTCAAAAACTAACGAATCGTGGGTATTTTTAAAGACAGCTCAAGGGAATCTACGGATATTTCAAAAACGACGTACCTTTTCATAAAAACACCGTAGCCCTATTTTCAAAACCCCATGATTCGTGTTATTTCAAAAGGCACCATTCGTAGGACTTATATTAGATTTATGCAGATAAGTTTTGGTTACGTCTAGTTTCAGCTTCTGCTCCCTTTCTGTGGTTCGCTTTGCATCGCATTTTCATACTATGTTGCATGCTCCAGTATTAATATCATGCTGCTAGGACACCAGCACCATTATCGATGATGCATCTGTTCCACGTACACTTGTTGCCGGCTCACACACTCATCATCGATAATTGCCATGTCACTACACTGTAGTCCCATTACATTCATTATATGATTCTTACATGACATGATGATGTACATACCTTCTTTACATGTAGCATACATCATGGATTGATTGCATAACACATCGCATTGGATTTATTTCTTGATGTTGGATGTTCATGTGATTTCTGGATTTGGGAACCGAGGATGTCTTTAAAAGAGAATACATTATTGCTTTAAAAACCCGGTTACCCTTGATATGATATTTGGTGCGTCCACCATGTGTTTTCTCGGTGCTGAGAGCGACATGTGAAACCCGAATCGACGAGGCGGATGAGGCCGATTGCGGGTACATGGTGGACCCGGTAAGGTACCCCGGGGCAAGAAGACGTGGTGATGACGATGAGCCTGACAGGGGGAGATTGCCTACCGGTGATATTACCCGACGCGTCGGATATCCGGAGGATACCGTCGTGGTCTGAGATTTATGGTAGGGGCCGGTCTGGACTGACGGCGCCCTAGATATGATGGTTGAGACTTGAGATATCAGGATATTGGGATTTTGTTTGTGCCGATGCTAGGCACAGTTTTATGCTGATTTCATTATGGTACCTCATCTTTTAAAATACAGGGAAATCTCACTAAAGTATGAAAACTGTTGCTTCATGTAGATGTATTCTGTTTTCTCGCATTCATATCTCATTCATATGCTATATTGTTATCTGAGGCACCGACACAGACACATGAGATTACACTCGGGTTAGATATTTACCCTAGCCTTGCTATAGGCTGCATGCTTTATATTGAGGATTTTTATACTGATCGTTGACTTAGGATTATGTCTTGCATTCGGTTTCTGCTTGTAGATGTTTCTATTCACGAGTTGGCAACTCACCCCCGTTGTGCCACAGTTCTTGCAGGTTCTGCCGTACAGGTTCCTTTGCGGTATTTCTGGCACACTACTTCTTGCGGGTGACTTGCTTTTGGTAGGTGGGTTCTTTCGCATCAGGAGCCACCATTGTATTTATTTTACTTCATTGTATCTAGAAATTGTCCATCAACCAAAACTTGTATATTCTTTCAGACTTAGAGTCAGTGTTGTATTATTCGACCTTAGAGTCGCGCTTAGTAGTATTGCGGTTTTCTGTTGCTTTTGAGCTTTCTTTGATTTTGATCCTCGCCACTTGGCGTTGTATTTTATTATATCATGTGTGATTGTGACCGTCGATTGACGAAGAGCTAGCTCCCGCTTGGGGATGCCTTTATCATGTTATATCTTGTTATTCTTGTTTTACCCCATTCGGGGCCAGTTTTACAAAAGAAACTCTGCCGAAATTTCTAGAAAAGACTGTACTGTTTTAAATTGCATATTCGGCTTAGTTATTTAAAAACATTGATTTTTAAACATGTAGTTCTTTACTTATTCTTAAAAAGGGTTTTAGATTTCTGGGTTTTCGGCTTACTTAGTCGCGTTACGCCTGTAGGCGTTACGTGGTTAAGTGCCGGTCACGGGCCAAACTTTGGGTCGTGACAAAGTTGGTATCAGAGCGCTAGGTTGACCTTGGTTCGAGTCTAAGTTTGACTATGTGGAGCCTAGGGCGTTGTTTATATACGGAACTTAGGCTTGACCTTACGGAACTTAGACTTGGTCGAGGGGGTACTAAACCCGAACTTTCGTCGTTTTAGGATGACCCTTGGTTGATGGATTAGGTGACTAAAGTAGAGTGACGTACCGTTGGTATGTTCCGCGGCATACTTACGACACGCCACTCCGCTTAAGGAACCTTAGGATGTGCATATTTCTTGAGATCAGTGATTCTTTTCATATCCAGGATTATTCATCCATTTGAGATCCCCGATTCTATTAGTTTCATGATCATACCTTCATTGATGCTGTTCCTCCCTATGATCATGTATCCACTCTGGATCTGTTGTTTCCTTTCTTGCCACTGATGTGCTCTCTTTGATACTCGATTGAGATTCCTGTCACCATGGTTGAGCGCAGTTGGGCTGCTGCTAGGGTTACGGCCGGTGTGAGCTCGTTTGGTACGGGGGCCGACCGTTGTGTTTTCTGGTGACATGGGAATGTCTCGAGTTAGTGTTGGTGATTGTGACCTCTAGTGGAGGCGAGTGCTTGGTTTTGCACCGGATGATCGGGCCATTGTTAGAGCTGCCAGTTGAGAGAGGACTGTTGATGTACAGCGTACCTCAGAGATTGTGATGTCGCCTACCGTGCAGACAGATGGACCAGTTGTAGCTGAGATTGACAGGATGTTGCTTTCGGAGCTTACGAGCTGAGATTGCCGGAGCTTTCAGGCAGATGCGACAGATGATAGCTAGTCTAACCGGTTTGAGAGACGAAGGTGATTCGTCCGATTTTGCGCCAGAGCGGGCCCAGATGAGTTGAAGATTTCCAAGGTGGAGAATCTTACTCAGATCTAGAGCAGACCGATTCAGAGACGACCGCCATTGTGTTGCCTTTCCTGGAGGAATAAGACGTTGTTCGGCGTACAGGCATTTGAGCCAGTTGTTGATGCGAATGATGAGATATCGCCCAGGTGATTGGAGCTACTGCAGCATGAGCATGTTCTTAGAGAGATGGTAGCGAGTCGCTAGTCACCAAGGATGAATGACTAGGACGTGTGGTGAGTTCGCTTACCCCGATGCGAGGACGTCAGGCGGATTGATTCCAGCTAGAGACGACTTCACGCAGGTTCGTTGAGAGTCGATAGCGACGATCGAAGGTCAGGAACCCATTTTCCAAGTTTAAGTATACGGAAAGACATGCAGGTGATTCTATGGACCCTCTAGAAGAATGAAACCCTAACTCGACTTAATGACCGTGTGACAGCCTTTGAACCTTAGGGTTTACGGCGGTTCCACGGCGCCATTAGTGAGGCTTGGGTTTGCCCTTCTACGGCTGGACCACCGACGCTGTGGCATGTACTCGATACTATTAAACTGTACCCGAGATGTGAGCTCTTGGGGGACTATGAGGTTCTGACGAGTCGATCGGACGATTCGACATCTTTCGGATATCGTGATGGGATACTGCTTGGGAGACTCCAGAGACGAGGATAGCCGTCGGAGCGCAGTTCGTGTAGCCACGATGAGACGAGTCCGGATCAGTCGACATTTTTAGCAGAGTGAAGAAAAGAGTTCGCACGAGATTTCGATGGGATGACATTCCACTCCGCTGACATCAGAGATGTGATATGCACCCCGAGGCGTGGTATATGGATATATCTTTCGGAAAGAAGCGCGACAAGTATGCAGCCGTTCCGGAATAAGCTTTAGCTTCAGTAATGGATGACGACTTCCAGGCAATTCGGCAGGATTGAGATTTAAGAAAGGAACCTCGACAGGACTTTTCCGGAATACGACACGAGAAGACCTAGACCCAGGAGTGGTCATGATTGCGCACACCTAGCAGGCCAGAGTTCGGCATTGTCGACAAGGTAGTTGACCAGGATCGGATAAAGGAACTTACCCAGATGCGTTGCGAATTGAGCAAGGACAGTCGAGAGATGAGTATTCCTCCGATGGTTGAGACGTGTTCCCGAGGATCTGTTCGATCAGACAGCTTCTACAGGATGATGAAGCTACAGAGTACGCGATTTCGAGTCCGTGCGAGAGACTTCAGATTGACCGGTTTTCGAGAAATGTTGTGCTGAGGACACAGATGCCCTTTGAGCGAGAAGAGGTAGTACAAGAGAGCCAGCATCTGTACAGATCGGCATAGGCATGATTGGAAGAGACCTTGAGCTGGATTCCTTCCAGGACATTGCTGCAATGATGTTTACACCCAGGATCAGATGTGTGACGTGCATTCAGAGAGTCAGAGGCCGACGCCAGTGATATGCTGCCTTACGAGTGGTCGTGAGGTTTGACCGAGAGGTGACCAGAGAAGTACCAGAACGGAATCATCCCCGTTAGCACACCTGACAGGGCCGATGAGCCGATTGACCGCGAGATAGGAAATCCGCAAAGAAGATAAGGACCCAGAGTCAGAGGACGCCAGACCGTGAGCAAGAGGCAAGTAGATATCCTGCGCTGCTAGCAGTGGATGCACCGACTCCTTCTCGACCTTGAAGGATGAATTTACCGACGACGGTACTTATGATTTGTGATTTTGTGATTCGATTATCACGTATCCGTCATTATTGAATTTCGGTATTTTGGGCGTTCTGTTTGCATGATTTAGTTTTGATGATTGAGTTTCCTGATATTTGTTTCATGCACCCACTGGATATTTATATATTTCACGCATAGTTATTACATTGAGATATTGATTGAGATTTCATGCCTATCGTATTCAGTGATTTGATTTGCACTTCCAGCGTAGCTTTCATGCACCTTTAGTGTTTTGACATACGATTCTAGTGCACACCAGATGCACTGAATCGGGATTCTTCGTGCATGTTATATGCACCTGATTTGGTTGCTGTCAGGCATGCACGTTGCCTACGGCAGATGTTTCGTGCACACCCGTTGCACATAGTTGTTCTATACACCTGTTTGACACATATTTGGATTTTGATTCCTTGCGCACCAGACGCATAGGATATTCCTATATATGCATTTTGAGGATGGATTTCTAGTATGGCAGTACATTTTATGATATTCTCTCTGTATTGATATTTTCGGAGCCCCGACAAAAATTGGAGTTTTCTGGAATGTTTTGGAAATTGGGGGGGATTAAATTTAAATTCGGGGACCGAATTTCTTTAAGGGGGGTAGATTGTAACATTTCGAAATAATAAAATATCAATTTTGGGGAATTTTTTTATAATTTAATATTATTTTATTGAATATTTTAATATTTAGGTATTTTTTTAATACAAATAAATAGGAAAAATATGAGAAAAAATTATGGAAAATTCTAAAATAGGGTAAATTAGTGAATTATGACATTTTTAAGTTGTTGTGATCATTTTGACACTAATTTAGTGCTAATCGCGATTAAAAATCGCTAATCGGGTTTTTAGCAAATTTTGAGCAAAACATGCACACACTACTTTTTCCACACTTGTGCACTTTTCTTGCCATGATTTATCATTTGGGATTACTATTGAGGTGAGAAGGTTTGAATTAGGGATTAAAAGAAATAGAAAAGAAAAGGATTAAAGAATGGGGTTTGGTGAGAAGAGGGTATGGGCTTCTTTGACCTCCACACTTAGCCATTTCTCTCTTCATTTTTCCCTCCCTCTCTTCCTCCTACTGCTGCTGCTGCTTCCTTTCCCCTTTCCTCCCCTCTTCAATCCCTCAAATCATCTCAAAAACTATCCCAAAACCCCAATCTCATTTCTTTAAAAGTGTGCACAAGCTTGAGATCTACAAGATGAACCTAGAAAGCATGGATTTTGGCCACTAGGGGCAACTCAAGAAAATTCTTGAGTTGCCAATTGAGGTAATTTCTGAACCATTCTACTAGTTTTAGAAATTCCTATACCCCTATGCAAGTTTTGTATCGATATTATGTGATATAATGGACATGATGAAAACCTAGTTAGGGTTTGAGAGAATCTTGAGTTGTAATGTGAAATTGAGACCAGTAGAGGACTTGTAAACACCCTAGTGCATGAATTGGAACCCTAAACCTGAAGCTAGAACTAGAAATACGGATTTTAGAAACCGATATCGGGGAAATTGTGTAATCTGTGCATGTTAATTTGAATCTGCTATTACCCCGAGAACCCTAAAATGATATTGAGTGGACAGTGGTATGTGCAGGCACCCAGGAAGCTAACCCCAAAGACCTAGCCCCCAACTCCCATTCCCGGCCGCCAATTCTCCTCTTTTGGCCGCAATTTGCGGCCTGGGTCCCACCAATTTGTCTCGTTTTCATTCTGTAGCTCCTACATTGTTAGTTTAGGCCCCTGGTACATATATATTTGTATAAAGTGACCTAGGGTAAAATCTGGGACATGTTTCATGAGTTGCTGTTTTGGACTTTAGTTTCCGTATTCCGTATTTTCATTTCTGCATTGGTGTGTTTCGCTTTACCTCGACTATTTGTCGTTTATACGACGATATAGAGGATTTATTGATGGTTTTGAAGGCGTGCCATAGGTTTTCACCTATAGGCCCCTTATCGTGTCGTTTTGGACTTCGTGTGCCGTTTTAGCTTTGATTTAGTTTTGATGCGATGCGATACGTGTGTTATGTGTAGGTACACCGCGACGATCCGAGACGATGCGGAGGATGACAGTGACGTCGACACCGACACGCAGGATACAGGTGAGTAGATTATATCCACAGGGGGAAGTCGGGTGGATGGCGTATAGCACCCCCGCAGTCCGTGGTGTGGTATACGAATACGTATACCCACGTATATTTTTATGTGTTGTTAGGATCATTGATATGAATAATGGTTTTATTGATGATGAGATATATGGTTTGGGTATAGTACGAACCCTAGGTAGCGATTGCACATACTTACACACATACTTATATACCTACATTCACACCCTTGCATACTACTCATACCTGCATAGTGTTTGATGATTTGGGATGACTTTGGAGATGAGTTGATGATGTGGACTTTGCGCCGCGAGATCGGCGAGTTGATATTGATTCATATATGGGATATGATTTGTGTTTCTTGCGGGCTTGGGATATGTGTTACCCCGCATGCTTACTTCATTGATGGTATCGATTGTACTAGGCATAGAGTAGTACCCCAGACTGTTTGATCTGATGATAGTGATACCTATTATGTGACGAGATAGTGAGATGTTGACCCTACCCAGCTATTGGGGATGCCGTACGATGATTTACCGTACGAGCCGATATTGATGATAGATCCGCACTCATAACTCTAGGATACCTTACGATATGACATTGAGGCGGGATCACCGACTATATATATATATATATATATCGACTCAGAGGTTAGGCGGTTTCCTTACCTGTAGTTCAGTCGTATAGTTAGTATAGTTGTTAGAGTAGATGAGACTTCTTACCTATTTCAAAAACTAACGAATCGTGGGTATTTTTAAAGACAGCTCAAGGGAATCTACGGATATTTCAAAAACGACGTACCTTTTCATAAAAACACCGTAGCCCTATTTTCAAAACCCCATGATTCGTGTTATTTCAAAAGGCACCATTCGTAGGACTTATATTAGATTTATGCAGATAAGTTTTGGTTACGTCTAGTTTCAGCTTCTGCTCCCTTTCTGTGGTTCGCTTTGCATCGCATTTTCATACTATGTTGCATGCTCCAGTATTAATATCATGCTGCTAGGACACCAGCACCATTATCGATGATGCATCTGTTCCACGTACACTTGTTGCCGGCTCACACACTCATCATCGATAATTGCCATGTCACTACACTGTAGTCCCATTACATTCATTATATGATTCTTACATGACATGATGATGTACATACCTTCTTTACATGTAGCATACATCATGGATTGATTGCATAACACATCGCATTGGATTTATTTCTTGATGTTGGATGTTCATGTGATTTCTGGATTTGGGAACCGAGGATGTCTTTAAAAGAGAATACATTATTGCTTTAAAAACCCGGTTACCCTTGATATGATATTTGGTGCGTCCACCATGTGTTTTCTCGGTGCTGAGAGCGACATGTGAAACCCGAATCGACGAGGCGGATGAGGCCGATTGCGGGTACATGGTGGACCCGGTAAGGTACCCCGGGGCAAGAAGACGTGGTGATGACGATGAGCCTGACAGGGGGAGATTGCCTACCGGTGATATTACCCGACGCGTCGGATATCCGGAGGATACCGTCGTGGTCTGAGATTTATGGTAGGGGCCGGTCTGGACTGACGGCGCCCTAGATATGATGGTTGAGACTTGAGATATCAGGATATTGGGATTTTGTTTGTGCCGATGCTAGGCACAGTTTTATGCTGATTTCATTATGGTACCTCATCTTTTAAAATACAGGGAAATCTCACTAAAGTATGAAAACTGTTGCTTCATGTAGATGTATTCTGTTTTCTCGCATTCATATCTCATTCATATGCTATATTGTTATCTGAGGCACCGACACAGACACATGAGATTACACTCGGGTTAGATATTTACCCTAGCCTTGCTATAGGCTGCATGCTTTATATTGAGGATTTTTATACTGATCGTTGACTTAGGATTATGTCTTGCATTCGGTTTCTGCTTGTAGATGTTTCTATTCACGAGTTGGCAACTCACCCCCGTTGTGCCACAGTTCTTGCAGGTTCTGCCGTACAGGTTCCTTTGCGGTATTTCTGGCACACTACTTCTTGCGGGTGACTTGCTTTTGGTAGGTGGGTTCTTTCGCATCAGGAGCCACCATTGTATTTATTTTACTTCATTGTATCTAGAAATTGTCCATCAACCAAAACTTGTATATTCTTTCAGACTTAGAGTCAGTGTTGTATTATTCGACCTTAGAGTCGCGCTTAGTAGTATTGCGGTTTTCTGTTGCTTTTGAGCTTTCTTTGATTTTGATCCTCGCCACTTGGCGTTGTATTTTATTATATCATGTGTGATTGTGACCGTCGATTGACGAAGAGCTAGCTCCCGCTTGGGGATGCCTTTATCATGTTATATCTTGTTATTCTTGTTTTACCCCATTCGGGGCCAGTTTTACAAAAGAAACTCTGCCGAAATTTCTAGAAAAGACTGTACTGTTTTAAATTGCATATTCGGCTTAGTTATTTAAAAACATTGATTTTTAAACATGTAGTTCTTTACTTATTCTTAAAAAGGGTTTTAGATTTCTGGGTTTTCGGCTTACTTAGTCGCGTTACGCCTGTAGGCGTTACGTGGTTAAGTGCCGGTCACGGGCCAAACTTTGGGTCGTGACAATTCTCCTCCCTGATCTTATCATAGGACATAATACTTATACCCGGTTTTTGGTTCTCTACTTCTAACTTATATTCTGTGAATATCTCAAAAGGTTCGGACTTGTGTTTCAACAGGAACATATGTCTGAATCTTGAGAGATTATCAGAGAATGTAATGAAATACAAAGAACCGGTCTTGGCATGTGTAGACAGGGGACCTACATACATCAACTTGTATCATCCCAAGAGTTCACTAACTCTTTCTCTGTTTCTAATAAACAGAGCTATAGTCATTTTATCTTTGTGACATGACTGGCAAGTTTCACAAGATGTAAATTCAAACTGATTTAAATATGCATCTAAATGTAACTTCAGCCAGTCGGGTCGCATTGATATGACCTAGTCTACAATACCTCAAGAAGGATTCGTTCATATTTGAACTCTTCCTCTTGTGTGTGTTCCGTATACTAAGAATTGTAGTTTGATTTAGAACATCAATGCTTTTAGATAACGTGCCTGAACCGATCAACTTTTGATATAGGAAATGTTCAAAACATTATCCAACAATACAAAATTTTATCATTTCTTTACTAATAAAGAGACTGATATGATTTTGTATATCAGGTTCGGTATCTAATAACATTCGTTCAGAATCAATGTACTGGTCATACAGGGTGACAGTGACCAACAGACTTGGCTACAACACTTGCACCGTTTTCTGTCTCATAAAACTTATCACCCGTTCTCAGTTCTCTACCTTTCTGTAGCCCTATATAATAGATTACATATCTGGGATCCTGATCCGGTATCAAATACCCAGGACGTAGAGGATACAGAGAAACAATTCTTTGTAATGAACACACCCGAAGGAGATGCATCATATGCACTTTCTTCGTTTGGGCGGCATAGGAATTCTGGTATTCCCCTATTTCCTGCTCGGTCTTATAACAATTATAAGTTGGAGTGGGACCAACGTTCCTCAGCTCAGTATAACAAGCGGGTTCGGTCAATTCATCCGTATTATTATCTTGATTAAGGCGTGACATGGTCGCTACCAGGAGAGAGAGAGAGAAGAAAACACTCTGCGTGCGCTCTTGCAAGATCAGATTGGTTATTATTTTATCTAATCAGGATGGCTCCCACTGTTTTTATCAAATCTTCCTTCAAACCCTAAAAGGAAAGACTAGCCGGGATTAATTACACGCTACAAGTTCGCCAATCTTTCAGCCAGGCCAGTGTCGGTACTTTGAGGGAGGTTCCCCGTGCTTTCGCACGGACCTAATTACAGTAAACCTCGTTTTCCTAGTGGCGTAACCCCGTTGACACCTTTCTAGACACCTACTAGATCGGCTAATTGTAATGTGTAAAACTCTCCCAGGAGTAACTCTTACTCGCAGCGGGTATCGGGATCCAACTATCTCATAGAAGGTATGCAATCTCATTGCAAATTTCAACACTTGAAATTCCCGATAATATTTTTCCCCAAACGATCTATGACCTTGACAAGGTCAACAAACCATAGACCGTAAGTCAAGTTCAACCCGTCATTTCTTGATTGAATCAAACCCACTCGCACGACCCTTGACAAGGTCAACAAGGCCGTACGACTACCCTAACCCAATCTGCATCATATGCATAAGCAGATAAATACTGATTAGCTACCGCACACTGCGCCTTGACAAGGTCAACAAACGCAGCACGAATATTAAGCAGGACTTATCTGAAATGACGGAGGGCTACGACAGGTTTTTCTGAAAACCTATTGCGTAATGAACTTGATATCGTTGTAGAATCAAATGATTTTAAAATGGAGTGTTTTTTAGGCTTTTCTAGTTTTGCTAAAGGGGTCACTCCCGGTGAAGGGATCGTCAGCCCTTTCCTCATCGAATAAGGTGCAGGATATATCATATATACCGCTGTGCAAAGCATAGAAGCAATCAAAAACAAACCGAGGGTTGTAGCATCTGCCAGTTATTGCTAAAGGGGTCACTCCCGGTGAAGGGATCTCGGCCCTTTCCTTATCGAATAAGGTGCAGGATGTTCTATAAGGAACACCGCGATGCAAAGCAAGAACTGTAGCTACCTGTTTTTGAAAATTCGATTCCACAACATCTTTAGGTTTCCTTTTCTTTCATTAATCATATTAATGAATTCCCATCATTTAAGTTACCTAAACATCACAGATAAATACGACGTACATGTAAGTCCACGTTGCGACCCCCGGTTCTTACGGGGAGGCGGAAACGGTATAAAACTCAAATTTTTAGCGCATGGGGCAACATGGACTAACAAAGTCGGGATCTTTTCTAAACTAAAACTAGCTATCATGCTAAAGAGAGTTAGCTACTCGGATGAAAGGTTATACCTAACTTGAACTCCTTCTTCTTGAAACCTTGTAGAGGTTGATGGTTCTTTCCTCGTTGCCTTCTTCCGTCAAAGATGGATCCATCTGAGGGTTCAACCTTCGGGCTCTTTCTCGAACTTAGAGTGAACTAGGATCTCCGGCTTGCTAAACCTTTAACCCTAGAGAGAGTAGAGAGTGTCTTTGGGGTGTTTTTCTTTCAAGGAGAGGGATTCTCAACACATGAGAAGTATTCTCCTTGAGCTAGAGAAAGAAGAAGATGAGGTGAGGAGAGAGAAGCAATATGATAGAATGAGTTCTTTTTCCTTTTGCAACCATAACAAAAGCAAAAAGAATTATCAAATTAATAATAATAATGAAAATGAAATAGTTGATGGAATGTTTAGGAATGACCATTATCATTTCATTCATTAAATGAATTTTGCTAGAATCAAAGAGCATCTTTGCAAAGTAATGATGATGGTCAAACATTCAACTATGGTCAACTAGTCAACCATGGTCAACAAGTCAACAAAAACCCAACCATGACACAATTTCATTTTATTAATATTATTAATTGATATATCATAAATTCATTAGGGTTTGGAAAAAGACGACTGTCCACTATGCATGCACACCCGTTCCGAAACCCTAATGAAAATCCTCTTCCTCCGCCTCAAACAACTGTGCATACACACTCGCATTCTTGTTCCGAGGAACATGAACACAATGAGATAAAATCAACCCCAAAACAAATACCAGTATCTGACTCAAACCAGAGCCAGCCAGTAATATCCGTCCGGACTCCAAACGTGCACAAGTGCGCGGATGAGAACGAACCCTGTCGCAAAACCATGCGACCTCTACTCTGTTTTGCCCAATGGCGAATAGCCCTCTGTGTGGGAATCTAAAGACTCGACACTTACGCTGGCAGTGGGTTTTGTAAGTCGATGTACAACACCCCAGTACTTGTGGGGAGGCGGAATTTTCAAAAACGAACTTGTTTAGTGAACAAACATCGACTAACCGCTTGAATCAAAGCTAAACGATAACTAACATAATACATAGAGTTTCTATGCTACTATGTTTAGGGATTATACCTAACGAACCAAGTCCTTTGGCTTTACGATCTCCTCGTCCTCCTCGGCCTTCTCGATGTAGTAGATGATCCACCCGAGAGCTTTACTCCAAGCTTAGCCTCTAAACTTGAGGCAACTAAACTTCTCTAAGTGCTAATCAAAGAAGCTAGGTGTAATATAGAGAGGGTTATGGATTAAGTAGTCTAACTAATCCTTGTACTCAACACATGAGAGAGGAGGATTAGGGTTTGAAGAGGGAGAGCTTGAGGAGAGAGAAGGTGATGATAATTATCTAGTGAGAATAGTAAGTTATCATAATATATATGAAACTTTAAAATTCATCTATAAAAGAAAAACAAATGATGAATAATCAAGTTTCATAAATATCTAATGGTGATTCATAACCATGACTCATTAAGCATTTATTGTGCATTAATGATATGTATGAATCACTCTCATGACTCACTAAACCCAATTAATGCATATGACACCTAAACCTCCTTAGTCACCATCTTCTAGAAGCTTCTCGCACAATTACGAGAACGCCCCTCCTTTCCGCAAAAATACGGAAAAACTTTAGACTGTATAAATCCAATAACCGGATACCAGTAACTGGCTTAAACCAAAGCCGACTGGTAAAAACTGTCCGAAAGTCGTACGCGCGTAAACGCACGTATGCGTCCGAACCCTTGTCGTAAAACCATACGACCTCTATATCTTTTCGCCTGGAGTAGGGAAACTCTCTGTGTGGGACTCTAGAGACTCGACTACTACGCTGGCAGTGGGTTTAACCACAGACCGCAAGCGACACTAGCTGTACGTAACGGTCCCCAAGTAGATGTCGATAAGAAGGCCGATGAGGGAACCCATCCGAACTCCTACTGAGTCTAATGTGACAATCTCCATACAGTCCGGTCCGTTCGTCCAAGACTATCGCATATCGGGCCTAGGGGGCGGCAAGCGTCAGTCCCCTAATTGCGGTATAAGTCGTGTCGGAGGGAAGCCCATTACACCCTGAGAAACTACTGGAACCTACGAGCAAATCTCCCTTGCCCTGGCCAGGGACTTTGCGTAATGGCTCTCTGACACAGCGCGATATCAACTCCCAATACCGGGAGATACGAATCCTGTCTAACCGCCACTGCCTCCAAGTGCTCGGGACTGCACCCAACTGCTACCTGTTTGCACGACTCCTTTGAGCCGTGGTAGGGTAGCAATCTAAGAACAGTGGGACACACTCGAGGCGAAGTAGCAGTGTCAAGTCTGCGGACTATGCTGTACTCATGTCACCTGGGAACTGTTCACTGACGACTGGTATAAAACCATCCAACAGTTCCCTGTGAGTCCTGTCCGGTGTACCCGTAACCCAACGAGCACCTGTACACTATCTCCAGTACGACGTACTGACGGCTGTGGAACAGACCATCTCCCCAACTGGGATGAGAAGCGTACACACTAGTCTACTCCGGAGTATCGATGCTCTGTCTCGATAATCCAACGACCAGGGACCTGAATAAGGATGTGCTTGTAGACTACCCAGCCCCCACTAGTGTGACTGCCATCACAACGCTGGTAGTCAAGTAAGATCCTAAGAGCTCTATCAATACGTACACTCACATATTAAGATAGAAAAACCAAGTAGCATACTACCATGTTTAGCAAGACTGTTATATACATGTGAATATCCCAAGCTTCCATTAAGTAATATACAAACTAGTATGATACAGTAATGGCCTTCTAGGGCATAAACACTAACAATCTCCCACTTGCACTAGGGCCATGTACTGGTATATCGAAGACCAATGATCTCGAGTAGCCTCTCGAACGGAATCTGAGGTAGGGCCTTCGTGAATAGATCAGCAATGTTCTCTTCAGTACCAACTCTCCGAACCTCGATCTCCTGACGATCAATGATCTCCCTGATCAGGTGATACCGCCTCAAGATGTGTCTGGACTTCTGATGGGACCTTGGTTCCTTCGCTAAAGCTATAGCTCCGTTGTTGTCGCAATACAGAGGTATTGGATCAACTATGGTAGGAACCACCTAAAGTTCTGTTAGGAACTTCTTCATCCAGACTGCTTCTTTTGCGGCATCGCAAGCAGCTATATACTCCGCTTCCATCGTCGAGTCAGCAATGGTGTCCTGCTTGGAGCTCTTCCAGCACACCGCCCCTCCATTGAGGGTAAAGACATAACCTGACATGGACTTAGAATCATCCTTATCACTCTGGAAGCCGGAATCAGCAAAGGCCTCCAACCTGAGGTATTTTCCGCCGTAAACCAAGAACATCTCCTTAGTCCTCCTCAGGTACTTTAGAATGTTCTTTACTGCTATCCAGTGCTTCTCCCCTGGGTCTGACTGATACCGGCTTACCACGCTTAGTGCGTAAGCTACATCTGGTCTGGTACACAACATCGCATACATTATAGAGCCTACCGCAGAAGCGTAAGGTATAATAGACATGCGTTCCCTTTCCAAATTAGTCTTGGGAGACATCTCTTTGGAGAGGGTGATTCCGTGACATGCCGGTAGATTACCGCGCTTAGAATCTTCCATACTGAATCTTTTCAGTACTGTGTCGATATACCTGGACTGCGAAAGTCCCAACATCCTCTTGGATCTATCACGATAGATTCGGATCCCCAGAATGTAAGAGGCATCACCCAGGTCTTTCATGGAGAACCTGTGTGACAAGAATCCTTTGACAGATTGTAGCATAGGAATGTCATTTCCTATCAATAGAATGTCATCCACGTACAAGACGAGGAATACGACACTTCTGGCTACAACTTTACTATATATGCACGGTTCATCTGGATTTTTGATAAAGTCATATTCTTTGACTGTCTCATCAAAACAGATGTTCCAACTCTGCGATGCCTGCTTTAGTCCATAAATGGACTTAAGCAGCTTGCATACTTTCCCGCTGCTCCCACTCTGATTGAAACCCTCTGGCTGATCCATATAGACGCTCTCTTCTAAATTTCCATTCAGAAAAGCCGTCTTTACGTCCATCTGCCAGATTTCATAATCATGGAATGCAGCAATAGCAAGAAGGACCCGAATGGATTTGAGCATAGCCACTGGAGAAAAAGTTTCGTCATAGTCCAAACCAGGTCTTTGACGAAAACCCTTTGCAACAAGTCTAGCCTTATAGGTTTCTACCTGTCCATCTACACCAATCTTTTTCTTGAAGATCCATTTGCATCCTATGGGTTTTACCCTATCTGGAGCAAAGTCCAAAGTCCATACTTTGTTGGTGTACATGGACTCCATTTCGGTCCGCATTGCATCTAGCCATCGTACCGAGTCGCCGCTCTGGATGGCCTGCTGGAAGTCAGTAGGTTCATCATCATCTATGATGCAATCCTTTCTATCCCCATCTATGAGAAAACCGTAGTATCTCTCAGGCGGATGAGACGGCCTACTACTCCCGCGGAGGGGTGCGGGAATGTCCTGTTCTTCTTGAACTTCCGGTTCTACCAAACTTTCAGTATTAGTTTGTGGTTCTGGAATTTCTTCCTGTTCTATTTCGCTCCCACTTGATTCCTTTTCTACAAACTGATTTTCTAGAAAATGGGCATTACGAGAAACAAATACCTTTTGTTCCTCTGCGTAATAGAATAGATATCCCCTGGAGTTCTTTGGATATCCCACAAACTTACACTTTATTGATCGTGCCTCGAGCTTGTCCACATGCTGCTTTTTAACAAAAGCCGGACATCCCCAAATCTTTATATACTGTAGATGGGGTTTCTTCCCGCTCCACATCTGATATGGAGTGGTAGGCACAGTCTAGGTAGGTACCATGTTTAAAAGATATGCCGCTGATTCTAGCGCAAAACCCCAGAAAGATCGCGGTAACTCGGCATTACTCATCATGGATCGTACCATATCCAATAGGGTTCGATTCCGTCTCTCCGATACACCGTTATGCTGTGGAGTGTATGGAGGAGTAAGCTGAGAGAGAATTCCTTTCTCTTTTAGGTAACCTAGGAACTCGGCACTCAAGTATTCACCACCTCGATCAGATCTTAGTGTCTTGATACTTTTGCCGGTTTGGTTTTTCTACTTCATTCTTATACTCTTGGAATTTCACAAAAGCCTCGGATTTATGTTTCATCAGATAAATGAATCCGTATCTTGAGTAATCATCCGTGAAAGTAATGAAATAGGAAAAACCACCTCTTGCATGTGTAGACATTGGACCGCACACATCGCTGTGTATGAGTCCTAAGAGCTCGCTCGCTCTTACTCCTTGTCCAGTAAATGGAGTCTTTGTCATCTTTCCTTTGAGACAAGATTGACAAGTGTCATAAGTTTGATATTCGAATGAGTCCAAATATCCTTCTCTATGCAACTTAGTCAACCTTCTCTCATTGATGTGACCCAGTCTACAATGCCATAAGAAAGCTTTATTTAAATCTGGAGACTTTCTTTTTAGTGTGTTCTGGACATTGAAAATTTGGAGTTGGTTTAAAACGTATATACCGCTATTTAGTGTACCGGACCCAATCAAACCATGATTAAGGTGGATGTTAACAACATCTCTTACAAACGTGAAATCATAACCTTTATTTGATAACAAGGAAACTGATATGATATTACACGTTAAGCTTGGTACAAAATAACAGTTATGTAAAACCAAAATGTGTCCACTCGTCAATCCTAGGTGATAATCCCCGACGGACGCAGCTCCCACGCTAGCTCCTTTAGCAACCTTTAGGGTTATATCACCTTCCTTCAGCACTCTACGGTTTCTCAGTGCCTGCAATGAATTGCAAATATGAGATCCTGATCCGGTATCCAATACCCAGGAAGTAGAGTTGATCGACAGACAATTCTCAATTACAAACACACCTGAAGTCGAAGCCACAGCTTGCTTCGGTTCCTGGTTCTTGGCGTTCCACGCCTTGCTATCCTTCTTCCAGTGCCCTTTCCAGTGACAATGGAAGCACTCATCCTGGCCAACTACCGGTACCGCATACTTTTTCTTTCCCTTCCCTCCCACCTTACTTACACCTCCTCTAGGTCTGGGTGCGGCCTTCTTCTTCCTTCCTTTGACCCTAGCCTTGGACCCGGAAGAAGATGAACCGCCAACAAACATAGCGGCTGTTTCCCTTGCTTTCTGCAAGGTGCCCTCTACACTCCCTAACATGTTCAGGAGTTCCGGAAGTTCAACTTCTTTTCTTTGAATGTTGAAGTTCAGGATAAACTGGGCGTAGGTGGAAGGAAGGGACTGGAGAATAAGGTCTGTATAGAGCTCATTATCCAAAGTCGTCCCAAGGTCTGCGAGCTCTTCTATATAGCCGATCATCTTTAGGACATGTTCTCCTACCGATGACCCGACAGCCAACCTCGCTCGAAACAAGTTCTTAGAGGTCTCGTATCTTGCTATACGAGATTGCTCTCCATAAAGTTCCTTTGTATGGAGAAATATGCCATCAAGGTCCATATCCTCGTGCCTCCTCTGATGTTCATTGTTCATCGAGGCAAGCACGATGCACTTGGCTTTCACGCAGTCTAAATCCCAGGTTTTGCGGATTTCCTTATCCGCATTACTGGATTTGGGACCAGGGACAGCAGGTGCCGTAGCGGTGAGGATGTACCCCAATTTGTCATAGGTCAAAGCCATTTTGACATTCCGCAGCCAATCTTTATAGTTTGGCCCTGTCAGTATATTTTTCTCTAAAAGTAACTTAAGTCCAGTCATTTTCAGGGTCGCTGCAATTAGGAGAGAGAGAAGAAAACTCTTTAGCATGATGCTCTTGCAAGTTTAGAGTGGTTTTTAGTTTATCTAAACTGGATGGCTCCCATTGTTTCTCGAATTCTTCCTCAAACCATAAAAGAAGAATTAGCCAGGACTATTCTCACTGTATAATTCTTGCTTAACCGTTCAGCCAGGCCAGTGTCGATACTTCGAGGGAGGTTTTCCAACGCTTTCGCGAGGTTCCTTAATTAAATAACCTCTTTTCTCTGGGGGCGTAACCCCGCTGACACTTTTCTGGACACCTACTTGGTTTATAGCATTGATCGTTAAGTGACGAATATCCTGATAAGTAGCATATACTCACAGTAGGATCGGGATCCAAATATCATCGTCTGATAATGTTGTAGGAATGCTACCAACATTCATCAAACTCAAAATGGTATGCATCTCTTTGCAAATTTCAGTTTCTTTAGAAATTCCCGATATAAGTTTTTGCCCCATGCTCTTATGACCTTGGCGTTAGGTCAAAATGTCATAAGTCACATGTCAAGTTCTACCCATCATTATCTTGTCAATTTGAACCCATCCGTATATATCCTTGACGTTCGGCCAAAATGATAATACGACTGTCCCAAACTAACTCATCTATATATGCAACAAATGAATATCCAGTAGCTACCAAACACTATGCCTTGGCGTTAGGTCAAAATACATAGCTTGAATACTACTAAATACCCAGATGAAATGACGGAGGGCTACGAATGGTTTTGGCGAAACCGTGAACGTAGTGAACTTGATATAACCGAAGGAACCTGATAGCTTTTAAAAGGAGTGGTTAAAGCTCCGCATTTAAAAATATCTGTTTTTAAAATTAACCGAGTGGTTTCTTTTAAATTGTTCCAACGATTAAAACATTGGTTTATTTTCTTTGCATTATAGATAATGCGTCCCATCATTAACCTATCATTGCAGAAAACAACGAAAATACAACGTCCTCTTATGCCATCCGCATTCGCCACGGGGTCCCGTCATTACCCGTTAGGTTACTTAACTAACGACAGAGCGGGGGCTGGGCTAGCGCGGGTGTAAAACATAAGTGACGTCTAAATAGCTATCATATATATAGATATTTTACATTCGTCTGACGCAATGATATTCATTCCAGATCACAGATGAACTTAATTGGATTTGCAAGCAATCCGTGTTTGTTTTGAGCCTGCAACAAAATACGGATTACACAGTTGTGATGAATAGCCATTACCCCACCCACGACCCTTACGGGTGCGGCAAACTACCCACCCGGCAGTTTATGCACCCCACCTTGGGTCGGTCCTAGGAGCAAAAACAGTAAAATGAAATAATACAACGGTGGCTACAACCGCAACCTGGATGTGCCCCGCAAAATAATATTACATCAAATGAATTAAACGATAACCCATCACATAACCCCGGCTATACATCACAACAGTCCAACACAGTTCATATGCACAAACAGATAAAATCCATTTCAGAAATGTGCAACCCCCTGCCAACTGACATACTAGCAGTTAGTGGAGGTTTACGAACACATTATACAAACACAGATATAATCCAACAAGCAAATACTGTATAATTTCGATCGATTAAACACTTTTAATTTTGCTCCAATACTGCTCCGTAAATCTGAAACCTGAGCAAAAATAAAATATTCCAGAAAATCCCAAATCACACAGAGAAGCAACACAGGGAATTTGGGTTCCTGACTCGGCAACTCGGCGGCGGAAGCGCGGCGGATCGGTGGGATCCGCCGCGGTTCCGCGGCCCGGTGGACGATTCAGGACCCCAAATTTCTTGGGTGTTCTTCTGGTGTCTTTTTAAGCTTTCTGAACTTCCCTGAAAAATTTTAGGACTTCATTTAAAACTCGACAGAAACTTGTGATTTCGGGTTTCTCCGGCTTCGTTTTTTCCGTTCGAAATTCATACAAATTTGCAAGTAAGTTATTTATTGTTTAGCGAGGCTCTGATACCACTGTAAGTCGATGTACAACACCCCAGTACTTGTGGGGAGGCGGAATTTTCAAAAACGAACTTGTTTAGTGAACAAACATCGACTAACCGCTTGAATCGAAGCTAAACGATAACTAACATAATACATAGAGTTTCTATGCTACCATGTTTAGGGATTATACCTAACGAACCAAGTCCTTCGGCTTTACGATCTCCTCGTCCTCCTCGGCCTTCTTGATGTAGTAGATGATCCACCCGAGAGCTTTACTCCAAGCTTAGCCTCTAAACTTGAGGCAACAAAACTTCTCTAAGTGCTAATCAAAGAAGCTAGGTGTAATATAGAGAGGGTTATGGATTAAGTAATCTAACTAATCCTTGTACTCAATACATGAGAGAGGAGGATTAGGGTTTGAAGAGGGAGAGCTTGAGGAGAGAGAAGGTGATGATAATTATCTAGTGAGAATAGTAAGTTATCATAATATATATGAAACTTTAAAATTCATCTATAAAAGAAAAACAAATGATGAATAATCAAGTTTCATAAATATCTAATGGTGATTCATAACCATGACTCATTAAGCATTTATTGTGCTTTAATGATATGTATGAATCACTCTCATGACTCACTAAACCCAATTAATGCATATGACACCAAAACCTCCTTAGTCACCATCTTCTAGAAGCTTCCCTCACAATTACGAGAACGCCCCTCCTTTCTGCAAAAATACGGAAAAACTTTAGACTGTATAAATCCAATAACCGGATACCAGTAACTGGCTTAAACCAAAGCCGACTGGTAAAAACTGTCCGAAAGTCGTACGCGCGTAAACGCACGTATGCGTCCGAACCCTTGTCGTAAAACCATACTACCTCTATATCGTTTCGCCTGGAGTAGGGAAACTCTCTGTGTGGAACTCTAGAGACTCGACTACTATGCTGGCAGTGGGTTTAACCACAGACCGCAAGCGGCACTAGCTGTACGTAACGGTCCCCAGGTAGATGTCGATAAGAAGGCCGATGAGGGAACCCATCCGAACTCCTACTGAGTCTAATGTGACAATCTCCATACAGTCCGGTCCGTTCGTCCAAGACTATCGCATATCGGGCCTAGGGGGCGGCAAGCGTCAGTCCCCTAATAGCGGTATAAGTCGTGTCGGAGGGAAGCCCATTACACCGTGAGAAACTACTGGAACCTACCAGCAAATCTCGCTTGCCCTGGCCAGGGACTTTGCGTAATGGCTCTCTGACACAGCGCGATATCAACTCCCAATACCGGGAGAGACGAATCCTGTCTATCCGCCACTGCCTCCAAGTGCTCGGGACTGCACCCAACTGCTACCTGTTTGCACGACTCCTTTGAGCCGTGGTAGGGTAGCAATCTAAGAACAGTGGGACACACTCAAGGTGAAGTAGCAGTGTCAAGTCTGCGGACTATGCTGTACTCATGTCACCTGGGAACTGTTCACTGACGACTGGTATAAAACCATCCAACAGTTCCCTGTGAGTCCTGTCCGGTGTACCCGTAACCCAACGAGCACCTGTATACTATCTCCAGTACGACGTACTGATGGCTGTGGGACAGACCATCTCCCCAACTGGGATGAGAAGCGTACACACTAGTCTACTCCGGAGTATCGATGCTCTCTCTCGATAATCCAACGACCAGGGACCTGAATAAGGATGTGCTTGTAGACTACCCAGCCCCCACTAGTGTGACTGCCATCACAACGCTGGTAGTCAAGCAAGATCCTAAGAGCTCTATCAATACGTACACTCACATATTAAGATAGAAAAACCAAGTAGCATACTACCATGTTTAGCAAGACTGTTATATACATGTGAATATCCCAAGCTTCCATTAAGTAATATACAAACTAGTATGATACAGTAATGGCCTTCTAGGGCATAAACACTAACAGGTTTAACCACAGACCGCAAGCGGCACTAGCTGTGCGTAACGGTCCCCAGGTAGATGCCGACAAGAAGACTGACGAGGTGAACCCCATCTGAACTCCTACTGAGTCTGAGTGTGACAATCTCCGTACAGTCCGGTCTGTTCGTCTGATACATCGCATGGCGGGCCTAGGGGGCGGTAAACGTCAGTCCCCTAATAGCGGTACAAGTCGTGTCGGAGTGAAGCCCAAAACACCCTGAGATAACACTGGAAGCCTACCAGTATATCTCGCTTGCCCTGGCCAGGGACTACTCGTGTAATGGCTCTCCTAGACACAACGCGATGTCAACCCCCAATACCGGGAGAGACGAATCCTGTCTAACCGTCACTGCCTCCAAGTGCTTCGGGACTGTACCCAACTACTACCCGTTTGCACGACTCCTTTGAGCCGTGGTAGGGTAGTAATCAAAGTACAGTGGGAACACACTCGAGGCGAAGTGACAGTGTCAAGTCAGCGGACTAAGATGTACTCATGTCACCTGGGAACTGATAACTGACGATAGTTATAATACCAACCTTTCAGTTCCCGACGAGTCCTGTCCAGTGTACTCGTAACCCAACGAGCACCCGTATACTATCTCCAGTACGACGTACTGATGGCTGTGGGACAGACCATCTCCCACACTGGGATGAGAAGCGCATACGCTAGTCTACTCCGGAGTATCGATGCCCTGTCTCGATAGTCCTGCGACTAGGGACCTGTATAAGGATGTACTTATAGATTACCCAGCCCCCACTAGTGTGACTGCCATCACAACGCTGGTAATCAAGCAAAGATCCTAAGGGCTCCACTAATGCGTATAGGTGATATACTAAAATAAACACATGTACACATTGAAGTAGAAACAAACCAAGTAGCATACTACTATATTGAGCAAGATTGTTTATACAAGGTGAATATCCCAAGCTTCCATTAAGTAATATACAAACTAGTATGATACAGTAATGGCCTCTAGGGCATATACACTAACAATCTCCCACTTGCACTAAGGCCATGTACTGGCGTATCGAAGACCTATCATCTCGATCAGCCGCACGAACTGAGTCTGGGGCAGGGCCTTGGTGAATGGATCTGCAGTGTTTTCTTCTGAAGCAACCCTCCGAACCTCGATCTCCTTGCGATCCACGATCTCCCTGATCAGGTGATACCGCCTCAAGATGTGTCTGGATCTCTGATGGGACCTGGGTTCCTTCGCTAAAGCTATAGCCCCGTTGTTGTCGCAATACAGAGGTATTGGGTCAACAATGGACGGAACCACCTGAAGTTCTTTCAAGAACTTCCTCATCCAGACAGCTTCTTTTGCGGCATCAGATGCAGCGATGTATTCCGCTTCCATCGTCGAGTCTGCAGCGGTTTCCTGTTTGGAACTCTTCCAACACACCGCCCCTCCATTGAGGGTAAAGACAAAACCCGACATGGACTTGGAATCATCCTTGTCACTCTGGAAGCTGGAGTCAGCAAAGGCCTCGATCTGGAGGTCTTTTCCGCCATACACCAAGAACATCTCCTTAGTCCTTCTCAGGTACTTGAGAATGTTCTTTACCGCTATCCAGTGTTTCTCCCCAGGGTTTGACCGATACCGGCTTACCACACTCAGTGCATAAGCTACATCCGGTCTGGTATACAACATCGCATACATTATAGATCCTATCGCAGAAGCGTAGGGTATAATAAACATGCGATCCCTCTCCAAATCAGTCTTGGGAGACATCTCTTTAGAGAGGGCGATCCCGTGACAAGCCGGTAGGTTACCGCGCTTGGAATCTTCCATACTGAATCTTTTCACTATGGTGTCGATGTACCTGGACTGAGAAAGTCCTAATATCCTCTTGGATCTATCACGATAGATCCGGATCCCCAGGATGTATGAGGCATCACCCAGGTCTTTCATGGAGAACCTGTGCGATAAGAACCCCTTGACAGATTGTAGCATAGGAATGTCATTTCCTATTAAGAGAATGTCATCCACGTATAAAACGAGGAATACTACAGTTCTCGCTACAAATCTACTATAGATGCATGGTTCATCTGGATTTTTGATAAAGCCAAATTCCTTGACCGTCTCATCAAAACAGATGTTCCAACTCCGCGATGCCTGCTTTAGTCCATAGATGGACTTAAGCAACTTGCACACCTTTCCGCTGCTCCCACTCTGAATGAAACCCTCTGGCTGATCCATATAGACACACTCCACTAAATTTCCATTTATAAAAGCGGTCTTTACGTCCATCTGCCAAATCTCATAATCATGGAAGGCAGCAATGGCAAGAAGGATCCGAATGGATTTCAGCATAGCCACTGGAGAAAAGGTTTCATCATAGTCCAAACCAGGTCTTTGATGAAAACCCTTTGCAACAAGTCTAGCTTTATAGGTCTCAACCTGTCCATCTACACCAATCTTCCTTTTGAAGATCCACTTGCATCCTACGGGTTTTACCCCGTCTGGAGCAATGTTCAACGTCCATACTTTGTTGGTGTACATGGACTCCATTTCGGTCCGCATAGCATCCAGCCATTTTACCGAGTCAACGCTCTGAACGGCCTGCTGGAAGCTAGTAGGCTCATCATAATCTATGATGCAATCCTCTCTATCCCCGTCTATGAGAAAACCGTAGTATCTCTCGGGCGGATGAGACTGCCTACTACTTCTGCGGAGCGGCATAGGAATGTCCTGTTCTCTTGAACCCTCTGGTTCCACTAAGCTTTCAGTAATAGCTCGTGGTTCTGGAATTTCTTCCAGTTCTACTGTGCTCCCACTTATCTGGTTTTCCAAAAACTCAGTTTCCAAGAAGTAGGCATGACGAGAAACAAGAACTTTTTGTTCCTCTTCACAGTAGAAAAAATATCCCTTGGAGTTCTTTGGATATCCCACGAACTTACACTGTACTGAGCGTGCCTCGAGCTTGTCCGCATGCTGCTTTTTAACAAAAGCTGGACTTCCCCAAGTCTTAATGTGACTGAGATTGGGCCTCTTCCCACACCACATTTCATATGGTGTGGTAGACACAGTCTTAGTAGGAACTCGGTTCAAAAGATATGCAGCTGATTCTAGCGCATATCCCCAGAATGATCGCGGTAACTCAGCGTTACTCATCATGGACCGTACCATATCCAATAGGGTCCGGTTCCGTCTCTCCGATACACCGTTATGTTGCGGAGTGTATGGATGAGTAAGCTGAGAGAGAATTCCATTCTCTTTTAAGTAATTCAGGAACTCGGCACTTAAGTATTCTCCACCGTGATCCGATCTTAGAATCTTGATACTTTTGCCGGTTTGTTTTGTACTTCATTCTTATATTCCTGGAACTTTTCAAAAGCTTCGGACTTATGTTTCATTAAGAAGACATAACCGTACCTTGAAAAATCATCCGTGAAAGTAATGAAGTAAGAATAACCGCTTCGCGCATGTGTAGACATTGGACCGCACACGTCACTGTGTACGAGTCCCAAGAGCTCGCTCGCTCTTACTCCGTGTCCAGTGAACGGATTCTTTGTCATCTTTCCTTTGAGATAGGATTGACAAGTGGCATACGATTGATATTCGAACGGATCCAAATACCCTTCTGTATGTAACTTAGTCAACCTTCTCTCATTGATGTGACCCAGTCTACAATGCCATAAGAAAATCTGATTGATTTCCGGAGACTTTCTTTTGTGTGTATTCTGGACATTGAAAATCTGTGGTTGGTTTAACACGTATATACCATTGCTCAATGTACCTGACCCAATCAGAACTTGATTAAGGTGAATGATTACTTACAAACACAAATTCATAACCTTCTTTAGAAACCAAAGATACAGAAATGATATTACAAGTTGCGTTGGGTACAAAAAAGCAATTACGCAAAACCAAAACATGCCCATCTGACATTCCCAGGTGATAGTCCCCCACGGCTTTAGCATCCATGCTAGCTCCGTTTGCAACTCTGAGGGTCATGTCACCTGCCTTCAAAACCCTACGGTTTCTCAACGCCTGCAAAGAATTACAGATATGAGATCCTGATCCGGTATCCAATACCCAGGAAGTAGAGTTTATTGAAAGACAGTTTTCAATAACATACACACCTGAAGCTGAAGCCGCAACCTGCTTCAATTCCTGTGTCCTGGCTTTCCAAGCCCTGCAATCTTTCTTCCAGTGTCCACTCTTATGACAATAGGAGAATTCCTCTTTACCTATAAGCTTCCCCGCTATCATTGTTGCCATTGCCTTTCCCTTCGTATCCACTTTACTAACACTGCCCCTTGGTTTGGCGGGGGCTTTCCTCTTCTTTCCCTTGGCTTTCGCCTTGGACCTAGAAGAAGAAGATCCTCCTACAAACAAAGTGGATGTTTCCCTACTTTTCTGTAGGGTGCCCTCTGCGCTCCTCAGCATGTTGAGGAGTTCTGAAAGTTCAATCTCTTTTTCTTGGAAGTTGAAGTTCAGTATAAACTGGGCGTAAGTGGAAGGAAGGGACTGAAGAATCAAATCCGTATAGAGCTCATTCTCCAACATGGTCCCAAGTTCAGCGAGCTCCTCAATGTAGCCAATCATCTTAAGCACGTGTTCCGCTACCGATGATCCGATGGCCAATCTTGCCGAAAACAACTTCTTCGACACTTCGTATCTTGCGATACGAGATTGCTCTCCATACAGTTCTTTTGTATGGAGAAATATGGATTCAAGGTCCATATTCTCGTGCCTCCTCTGATGTTCGTTGTCCATCTAGGCAAGTACGAGGCACTTGGCCTTCGAGCTATCAATCTCCCAGGTCTTACGGATTTCCTTATCCGTGACGCTGGAGGTGGGACTTGGGACGGGGGGAGCTTTGGTGGTAAGAAGATACCCCAGCTTGTCGTAAGTGATTGCCATTTTGACATTCCTGAGCCAATCTTTGTAGTTTGGCCCTGTCAGTATGTTTTTATCTAGAAGTAACTTAAGTCCAGTCATGTCGATTGGTCGCTGCAATTAGGAGAGAGAGAAGAAACACTTTAGCACGATGCTCTTGCAAGTTTAGAATGGTTTTTAGTTTTTCTAAACAGGATGGCTCTCACTGTCTCTCGAATCCCTCCTCAAACCATAAAGGAAGAATTAGTCGGGATCAATCCCACCGCACAATACTTGCTTAACCGTTCAGCCAGGCCAGTGTCGGTACTTCGAGGGTGGTTTTCCAACGCTTTCGCGAAGTTCCTTAATTAAATAACCTCTTTTCCTTGGGGGCGTAGCCCCGCTAACACCTTTCTAGGCACCTACTAGGTTTATAGCATTGATCGTTTAGTGAGAAATTTCCCGAGGAGTAGCATATACTCACAGTAGGATCGGGATCCAAATATCATCGCGTGACGAAACTGAAGGAATCCTACCAGAATCACCACACTCCAAATGGTATGCAAATCTAGCAAGTTTCAGTACTTATGAAACTCCCGATGTGGATTTTTGCCCCATGCTCTTATGACCTTGACTTTGGCCAACAAATCATAAGTCACATGTCAAGTTCTTCCCGTCGTTCTCCAGGTTAATTTGAATCCACCCGTACCTACCCTTGACTTTGGCCAACAAGGCAGTACGACTGTTCCAAATCAACGTATCTATCTATGCTGCACATGAATACCCAATAGCTACCAATCACTATGCCTTGACTTTGGCCAACAAACACAGCTTGAATACTATTGACTATTCATGTGAAACGACGGAGGGCTACGAATGGTTTTGGTAAAACCGTGAACGTAGTGAACTTGATATAATCGATGGAACGAGATAGCTTTTAGAAGGAGTGGCTCAAGCTCCGCATTTAAAAGTTAGTTTTGAACGAGTGGTTTTTCGAAAGTGTTCCAACGACTTTTGCTTGGTTTATTATCTTGCATTAGTTCTTTTAATGCGTGATATTCTTGCATTAGTTCTTTTAATGCGTCCCATCATTTAATCCTACCATTGCAGAAAACAACCAAAATATGACGTACGCTTATGCCATTCGCATTTGCCACGGGGCCCCATCATCACCCGTTAGGTTACTTAACTAACGACAGAGCGGGGGCTGGGCTAGCGCGGCTGTAAAACATAAGCAACGCCTAAATAGTTATAAATGTAAATCAATGATAGACATTACATATCACAGATGAATACATTGGATATACTAGGAATCCGCAATCCGTTCGAGCCTGCAACGAAAAGCGGATTACACGGTCGCGGTGAATAGCCAATACCCCACCCAAGACCCCTACGGGTGCGGCAAACTACCCTCCAAGTACCCGGTAGTTTGTGCACCCCTCCATGGGTCTATCGTAGGAGCAAAAACAGTAAAAAGAATTATACAATGACGGCTACAACCCCGACCCGGTTGTGCGGCCATACAAATAATAATATTACATCAATTTACATATTACAAATGAATGAAAGAAAAACAAAAGCTCATCTCACATCCACCCCGGCTATTCACCCGCGACAGTCCAACGCATTCATATACACAAACCATCATCAAACACAGATCACAGATATGTATAACCCCGACTAATCGACATATAGCGATTAGCCGACGTTCAATACATATAAACATCACAGATATAACCAATATAGTCAAAGTGTAGTGAAGTTCGATAAAAATACGGAATTATAGGCCCCCAAAAATAAATTTCTATTCTGGACAATCTGGGCACAAATAACATATCTGAAAAATCCCAAAACCCTACCAGAAGAACACTGCACAAAACACGATCACAAGAGGAGACAAAACGGCGGCGGTTCCGCGGCCTAAGCCACTCATTGCCTCGGAACCGCGGCGGTTTGAAGGAATCATGCGATCGTATTTCGTGGGTGTTTTCACAAAACCCTGAGCCGATTTTAGGAGTAAAACTTTTTACTTTTAGAGTACAAAAAATTTCAACAGAAACTTAGGGGTTTTGATTTTCCGATTTTGCGATTTTTCTCGATCGAACTTCCATACACTTTACTACAAAGCTAGATTAAGTTTAGTTAGGCTCTGATACTACTGTAAGTCCACGTTGCGACCCCCGGTTCTTACGGGGAGGCGGAAACGGTATAAAACTCAAATTTTTAGCGCATGGGGCAACATGGACTAACAAAGTCGGGATCTTTTCTAAACTAAAACTAGCTATCATGCTAAAGGGAGTTAGCTACTAGGATGAAAGGTTATACCTAACTTGAACTCCTTCTTCTTGAAACCTTGTAGAGGTTGATGGTTCTTTCCTCGTTGCCTTCTTCCGTCAAAGATGGATCCACCTGAGGGTTCAACCTTCGGGCTCTTTCTCGAACTTAGAGTGAACTAGGATCTCCGGCTTGCTAAACCTTTAACCCTACAGAGAGTAGAGAGTGTCTTTGGGATGTTTTTCTTTCAAGGAGAGGGATTCTCAACACATGAGAAGGATTCTCCTTGAGCTAGAGGAGGAAGAAGATGAAGTGAGGAGAGAGAAGCAATATGATAGAATGAGTTCTTTTTCCTTTTGCAACCATAACAAAAGAAAAAAGAATTATCAAATTAATAATAATAATGAAAATGAAATAGTTGATGGAAGGTTTAGGAATGACCATTATCATTTCATTCATTAAATGAATTTTGCTAGAATCAAAGAGCATCTTTGCAAAGTAATGATGATGGTCAAACATTCAACTATGGTCAACTAGTCAACTATGGTCAACAAGTCAACAAAAACCCAACCATGACACAATTTCATTTTATTAATATTATTAATTGATATATCACAAATTCATTAGGGTTTGGAAAAAGACGACTGTCCACTGTGCATGTGCACCCGTTCCGAAACCCTAATGAAAATCCTCTTCCTCCGCCTCAAACAACTGTGCATACACACCCGCATTCTTGTTCCGAGGAACATGAACACAATGAGATAAAATCAACCCCAAAACATATACCAGTATCTGACTCAAACCAGAGCCAGCCAGTAATATCCGTCCGGACTCCAAACGTGCACAAGTGCGCGGATGAGAACGAACCCTGTCGCAAAACCATGCGACCTCTACTCTGTTTTGCCCAATGGCGAATAGCCCTCTGTGTGGGACTCTAAAGACTCGACACTTACGCTGGCAGTGGGTTTAACCACAGACCGCAAGCGGCACTAGCTGTGCGTAACGGTCCCCAGGTAGATGCCGACAAGAAGACTGACGATGTGAACCCCATCTGAACTCCTACTGAGTCTGAGTGTGACAATCTCCATACAGTCCGGTCTGTTCGTCTGATACATCGCATGGCGGGCCTAGGGGGCGGTAAACGTCAGTCCCCTAATAGCGGTACAAGTCGTGTCGGAGTGAAGCACAAAACACCCTGAGATAACACTGGAAGCCTACCAGTATATCTCGCTTGCCCTGGCCAGGGACTACTCGTGTAATGGCTCTCCTAGACACAGCGCGATGTCAACCCCCAATACCGGGAGAGACGAATCCTGTCTAACCGTCACTGCCTCCAAGTGCTTCGGGACTGTACCCAACTACTACCCGTTTGCACGACTCCTTTGAGCCGTGGTAGGGTAGTAATCAAAGTACAGTGGGAACACACTCGAGGCGAAGTGACAGTGTCAAGTCAGCGGACTAAGCTGTACTCATGTCACCTGGGAACTGATAACTGACGATAGGTATAATACCAACCTTTCAGTTCCCGACGAGTCCTGTCCAGTGTACTCGTAACCCAACGAGCACCCGTATACTATCTCCAGTACGACGTACTGATGGCTGTGGGACAGACCATCTCCCATACTGGGATGAGAAGCGCATACGCTAGTCTACTCCGGAGTATCGATGCCCTGTCTCGATAGTCCTGCGACTAGGGACCTGTATAAGGATGTGCTTATAGATTACCCAGCCCCCACTAGTGTGACTGCCATCACAACGCTGGTAATCAAGCAAAGATCCTAAGGGCTCCACTAATGCGTATAGGTGATATACTAAAATAAACACATGTACACATTGAAGTAGAAACAAACCAAGTAGCATACTACTATATTGAGCAAGATTGTTTATACAAGGTGAATATCCCAAGCTTCCATTAAGTAATATACAAACTAGTATGATACAGTAATGGCCTCTAGGGCATATACACTAACAGTACACTTATGCCATCCGCATTCGCCTCGATGTCCCCTCGTGCACCGTTAGGTTAGGTAACTAACGGCAGAGCGGGGCAGGGCTAGCGCGGGTGTAAAACATAAGTAACGCCTATATAATATATCATATATACTATATACAGTATTTATCACAGAACATCAAATGATCACATCACAGATATCGCAACAGAAGAAACATATGAAACATTGGATATACTAGGACGTTCGTGTTTTCAATACAAGCCGGTATAAAACACGGATTCCACGGTCGCGATGAATAGCCAAACCCACACCCCTAGACCCCTACGAGAGCGGCAAGCAACCCCACCAATTCTAGAGTTAGGAGACCCGGACTCGACTCCTCGAGTTGATCTCCCACTGTACTCCAGAACCCGGTTACTTGTGTCCTCCTCCTTGGGTCTATCCTAGTGCGGAAAAGTAAATAATATACATCAACGGTGACATCTTCCGTAACCTGGAAGTGCCCCAATAAAAGAATATTACATACAAGTTTTTACATGAATAAAAATGAAAAACACTCATCTCACATAAAAAAAAAACCCGTCTATTCAAACGCGACGATCCAATATAACATATCCAGCAACACATAACATCACATGTCATCAACGCAAGTAAATATGCCCATCCCAATTGTCGTTGACATATAGCAACGAAACCAGGGATATCACATATTACACTTACGGTCACAGAAAAGAAAGTGTAAAACTACAACAGTTGGAATCCGCAACCACTTTAGACATCGCATGCCTAATCAAATGAATTCCTTAGACATCGCATGCATAACAATTATAAACCCCACATTTTAGTCTCATTATCGAAAACACTTTTCAATATCAAGCCGGGCAATTCAACAAGATTCCCGACATTTTGATCGAATGCTCGTCGCAAACTTTAGTAAGCAGCCGCACCCCCGATGCCGTCGACGAAGTGCACCAAGGCGGAACGCCGCTGCCGCGAGCACCCAAACGGATGCTTTCGGCGACGGGGTTCTCCAATAGTCACTTGGTCGGGGCTATGGTGTGTGGCTGTCTATTAAGTTTACCCGGCGAGTATCCGCGTACGCTACGTGATTGCGACGGACTTTTGATCACATCAAAATCCCGTGGCAACCGATCAAGTGAGACTAGACTGCTAGATTTATAACATTCATTCAGTTATCTCATAACTACTTGTGAATTCCAAATATTGTATCACATTCCAGATAAATAGACAATGTTAAACTTTCCGATCGAACAATCAAACACCCAAGTTTTCCCGAAACAGCTCAATACATGAAATAAGTTTAAAAACATCCACTTCATGCCATAGTACCAACGGTCCAGCCGTAAAAGGGTCAAGCCAACGCCTCACATGTGGCACGCCGTACTGCCCCAAACCCTAAGGTTCAAAAGGCAGTTCAAGACGGTCACATAATCGAGTTAAGGTTTGTTGTCTTCTAGAGGGTCCATCGCGTTACTTGCACTACTTAGACGTTCTTAAACCACGGAAAGATCCAACACTTGGAAATTTCCCGGCATGGGAAAAATTGGGTATGTATATCCGGTCGAACTTTTCAACATGTTCTAAAATTACCCGGAAAAACATAAACTAGGTTAAAATATCCGATCGAAACATCGAGTCCCCAAAAGAACCCAGAAAACTCAACTGTTGAGTATAAATTAAAAATTCCCATAATAATCAGGATATTCATATAGAGGTTACTGTGTTAAAATAAAACAATGATGTGACGTCACGACCGCGGAACCGCCGCACGAGCAGGCTCATGCCGCGGTTCCGCGGCGTTTATATCGATTTACGGTCACGTGTTTAATAATAACTCCTAGAAAACCCTGCTTATTTTTCTGAGTATTTTTAATTCACAAAAAACCACATTTTCAGAAAATGTACAGAAAGGGTTATCGATTAGGGTTTCGGGGTTCGATCGGATTTCTAACATCGTCTACACATCGCCTAAAGCTCTAGCTAGTCTCTGATACCACTGTAAGGTTCCTAGGCACACCCATGAGGTTCCATAAGGCATCAACCATGCCAAAATCAATTTTTTCTTGTGCCGAGAAACCCTAATGCTAGATCGTTAACTAGAAAATAGGCGAAACTACAAGCAAGCACACAACTTTGCTAATAAGTGAAAGGGATTACAACCTTTGTAAATCCGGTCCACCACTTCTTTAGCTCCGAGATGACGTCCCTCCGCTGCGATCATCGGGATCCTGGACTCTGGCGTCGGTTTCATCGGAGAAATGAGCGGCCTAGGTCGTTGACTTCGAGTGCCGAAGATGATCTACGTCGAAGCGACTCAAACTCAAGATCCATCTTCACTTGGTCATGAACCTTGTGAAGAAAACATCCTATACAACATGGCAAGTGGTAGAGAATGAAGAAATAGGAAGTGGGTTCACTTTGGATTTGGATTTCTCAATTGATTTCATCACTTAGAATTTTCCAGTAAGCTTTTCTTTTCTTCATGAAGAAGAAGAAGAAGAAGAAAGAAAAAGAATTATCACCAAAAGAAAATTCAAGTGATATCTATCATATTGCAACCATGGGTGAGTTAAACTCATGTAGAGAATAAACTAGGGTTTAGGTAAATCGTTAGGGTTAAGGAATAAAACAAAATGGTAAGACTTTTTCAAAGATGCTAGAAAACAACATGAAGCTTCTAGTAAAGAAAAGAAAGAAAGCCACCATTTTTTTTAACTAAATAAATAAAATAAATAAAGAAATAAAGAATACCTTAACCATTAACCTAAACTATGGTTTAAAGCATGCATACCTAAGTTTGCATGTATCATCAAACATGACACAAACAAGTGCACAAAAATATATCATATATACAATGTGCACAATCTAGTGAGAAAATAATCTTAAGTGAACCAATACTAGTTAATGTAAAGTAATATATCAAATATATAATTATAAATTAAATCATTAAATCAACACTTGATTTAATGATCCGGTCATACTGCATATAACCGACTAATATCAAGTGTATCAATGTATCGAATCAACACTTGATTCGGTAACCCGGATATATCTCATATAACCGTCCAATGATACATATCGCGAGAATAGAATACAGTATCACATAATGGTATTATTCTCGGTCCCGCACATATCTCATATGCGCTCCTATTTCGTTTCGCTTGAGCCAGGAAACTTCTGTGTAGGACTCTAAAGACTCGTCAATACGCCGGCAGTAGGTGATGATCATATCAAACACCCACAAGCCGCAAGCGGTCTGCTAAACCTAACGGCCACCCGGAAGTATTGAGCGATCAGAAGATCAACGAGCAAGCCCGCTCACACTCCTGTGAATCCAACCAGTAATACTTACCGTACAGTCCGGTCTAATCGTCTGATATGTCGCATATCTCGCCTAAGGGTGGTAAACGTCAGACCCCAGTAGCTCGATAAGTCGTGTCGATATGAGGTCTATAACAGTTTGAGAAACTACTGGTAACACTTACCAGTAAATCTCAGCAACCCTGGCCAGGGATTTCCGGTTATAGCCAATCGAACACAGCACAACATCAACTCCCTATACCGGGAGAGACGAATCCCCTCCTATCGCTCATTGCCTCCATGTGAATCGGGACTGTACCCAAAAACCACCGTTTTGCACGCCCTCTTGGACGTGGTAAGGTGGAAATCAAAGCACAGTGGGAATCACACAAGACTCTATGACGATCTCGGGTCTACAGATTAACCTGTACTAGTGTCACCAGAGAACTGCCATCTGACGTAAGGTATAATACCATCTGGGAGTTGTCGGCGAGTTCGTCCAGTGTACCCTTGTAGGGTTCTTAGGCACACCAATGAGGTCTCACAAGGCATCAACCATGCCAATTTCTAAAATTTCAAGTGCCGAGAAACCCTAATACGGATCGTTGACTGGAGTTTAAGCGAAACATGGAACTAGTTAACTACTTAACTAAGAAGTGAACGGAAATACAACTTTTGTAGATCCGGTGCTCCACCTCCATAGCTCCATGATGATGTCTCCTCGCTGCGATCATCGGATCCCGGGCTCTTGCGTCGGCTTCATCGGAGAAAGGGAGGGCTAGTTTATCGACTACGATGCCGAAGATGATCTACGTCGAGGCATCACAAGATCAAGCTCCAACTTCACCAAGCCATGAAACTTGTGAAGAAAACACCCTATACTACTTGGCAAGTGGTAGAGGATGAAGAAATAGGAAGTGGGTTCACTTTAGAATTGGATTTCTCACTCATTTGCTCAAGTTGCCATTGATGGAGGCAAGCTTTCTTCTTGAAGATGAAGTAGAAGAAGATGGTAGAATATGATAAGTTATTTTCTAAAAAGGAAAATTATATGAATACTTATCATATACCAACCATGGTTATGTGTAGAGAATAGACTATGGTTAAGTGGAATGGTTAGGGTTAAGCATGAGACAAAATGGTCACTTAGTCAAAGCTTCATGAAGCTTCAACTACAAACAAAGAAAGCCGACATTTTCTCTTTATCATTTTCTTTTGCCAAAATAAACAAAATGAATAATAAATAAATAAATAGATAATAAAAAGAAAACCCTAGCCATTACACAACCATGGTTTAATCTTTACACAAACCCAAGTGAGCATGTATCATCAAACATGATACAATCAAGTGCACACAAAAATATATCACATATACAATGTGCACATCAAGTGAGAAAATCCTTCTTAAGTGAACAAATACTAGTTAATGCAAAGTAATATATCAAATATATAATTATGCATTAAATCATCAAATCAACCCTTGATTTAACGATCCGGTCATATCGCATATGACCGACTAATATCCAATGAATCGGCTTATCGAATCAATGCTTGAATCGATAACTAGGTTATATCGCATACAACCAATCGATACATTCATCGTGAGAATGGAATACGGTATCACATACACGCATTATTCTCGGTCCCGCACATATCTCATATGCGCTCCTATTTCGTTTCGCTTGAGCCAGGAAACCTCTGTGCAGGACTCTAAAGACTCGTCAATACGCCGGCAGCAGGTGATGATCATATCAAACACCCACAAGCCGCAAGCGGTCTGCTAAACGTAACGGCCACCCGGGTATTGAGCGATCAGAAGATCGACGAGCAAGCCCGCTCATACTCCTGTGAATCCAACCAGTAACACTTACCGTACAGTCCGGTCTGTTCGTCTGATATGTCGCCTATCTCGCCTAGGGGTGGTAAACGTCAGACCCCAGTAGCTCGATAAGTCATGTCGATATGAGGTCTATAACAGTTCGAGAAACTACTGGTAACACTTACCTGTAAATCTCAGCAACCCTGGCCATGGATTTCAGGTTATAGCCAATCGAACACAGCGCAACATCAACTCCCTATACCGGGAGAGACGAATCCCCTCCTATCGCTCATTGCCTCCATGTGATTCGGGACTGTACCCAAAAACCACCGTTTTGCACGCCCTCTTGGACGTGGTAAGGTGGAAATCAAAGCACAGTGGGAACCACACAAGTCTCTATGATGATCTCGGGTCAACAGACTACTCTGTACCAGTGTCACCAGAGAACTGCCATCAGACGTGAGGTATAATACCATCTGGGAGTTCTCGGCGAGTCCGTCCAGTGTACCCAGTCTGCACTGAGCACCCACATACCATCTCCGATGTCAAACACCAATGGATAGGGGATCATCCATCGCCCATCTGTATGGGTCGAGAAGGTATACGCTAGTCTACTCTGGTATATCGATGCCCCGTCTCGATACACCCACGACTAGGGGCTTTGAAGGATGTACTTATAGACTACCATGTCCCCACTGGTATGATCCGCATCATAGTCCAGGTAGTCAAGTACACATCCTAAGGGCTTTACCAACATGTAACAGAGAGACATCCAGTATACACGTTAAGGTAAAGAGTAACCAGATAGCAAACTATCATGTCGAGCAAGAAAGTCCTCCCTATATATGTCCAAGCATCCACTACAATATACATCCTATGTACAGTAATGGCCTCTAGGGCATACATATAACTAACAACCCAGTCTCCACTGAGCACCCGTATATCATCTCTAATGTCAAACACCAATGGATATGGGATCATCCATCGCCCATCTGTATGGGTCGAGAAGGTATACGCTAGTCTACTCTGGTATATCGATGCCCCGTCTCGATACACCCACGAATAGGGACCTTGGAGGATGTACTTATGGACTACCATGTCCCCACTAGTATGATCTGCATCATAGAACAAGTAGTCAAGTACACATCCTAAGGGCTTTACCAACATGTAACAGAGAGACAATCAGTGTACACGTTAAGATAAAGGCAACCAGATAGCATACTATCATGTCGAGCAAGAAAGTCCTCCCTATATATGTCCCAGCATCCACTACAATATACATCCTATGTACAGTAATGGCCTCTAGGGCATACATATAACTAACAAGCTTTTGGGTTAGCTTTTTCATGAAGCTTCGTGAAGCTTTCCTTTTTGTTTTCTAGCTTGATATTTTGTGAAGATATTTTGTTAACCCAACCCAAACTTTTAACTCTAGTTTATTCTCTACATGAGTTAATGCCTTCATTTATTAACTCATGGTTGTCATTTGTAACCGTAACAATAATTGATTATTCATCACAAAAGTTTTCTTCTTCTTCTTCCTCCTTGAAAAAGCTTTCTAGCTTTTTGTGAAGTAATGATTTAAAGTGAGAAATTGAAAACAAAAGAGTGCAAAATTCCTACTTCATCATCCTCATCTATTCTAGCCACTTAGATTAGCATGTTCACTTCACTAATACTTGATTAGAGAAGTGAGATCTTGAGTTTGAGATTCTTCAAGATAGATCATCTTCGAAAAGGAAGACTTCAAGTAAGCATGGATCATTCAACTTATGGTGCCTCTCTAGAGTCCGGAAGTTCATAGATCGCAGCGAAGGGACTACTACTCGGAGCTTATGAAGCGAATGAACGGACTACAAAGGTTGTAATCCCTCTCTCTTAGATGTAAAGTTGTTTACATGCAAGTTAACCCTAATTCTCTAGTTAAGATCTTGGTTAGAGTTTGTTTAGCACCCCAAAAATTTTAAAGTAGCATGATTGATTCTTGCCAAAACCTTGCTAAGGTGCTAAGCTAACCCTACAGTGGTATCAGAGCCAAGCTAGAGCATTAGGCGTTGTCTAGACGAAGTTAGAAGTCCGATCGAACCCCGAAACACCGAGAATTGACCCCTTGCTGGAAAATTTTTCAAAAGTTGAAAATTTTCATATTAGAAATACTCAGAAAATCATGCAGGGAATTTTATGGACCCACCTGAAGAAAGAGTCCCTAACTCGCTACAGTGACCGCGTAACCGCGGCCAAAACCTGGTTTTGGCGGCGGTTCCGCGGCGCCATTGTGGAGGCTTGGGACGGGCACTTCAGCGACGGTCCATAGGTGCGGGGGCATGCTACTGGGAATTTTTATTTTCTTCTCAAGTGTTGAGCTCACTGGGGTATTTTGTGAATTCGTTGTGTCTGTCGAATTATCTAACTTCGCCTAATTATCTATGATGTTTATGTGTTGCTGTGATATGTTATATTGGATCGTTATGTATTGAATAGCCGAGGGTTTTATGTGAGATGAGAGTTTTCTTTTTCATTCATGTAAAATTCATTTGTATGTAATATTCTTTTATTGGGGCACTTCCGAGTTGAGGATGATGTCACCATTGTATATTATTTACTTTTCCGCATTAGGATAGACCCAAGACGGAGAGCACAAGTAACCAGGTTCTAGGGTCCAGTGGGAGGCCATCTCGAGGAGTCGAGACCGGGTCTCCTAACCGTAGAATTTGCAGGGTTAGTTTCCGCTCTCGTAGGGGTCTAGGGATTTGGGTTTGGATATTCATCGCGAATGTGGAATCCGTGTTTTATATAGCCTCATAATAAAACACGGATGTCCTAGTATATCCAATATTTCATATATTGACTTCTGCTGCAATGTTCTGTGATGAGATCATATTACTGCCTGAGACGAATGCTTATAGTATATGTTGATATATAAATATTGCTACTTTCGTTTCTTCTGTGATGCTTAGGAAGCTTAAATGTTGGGTTTTATTAATGAGATTAATAAAAGAAAAGAAAACTAAAAGATGTTGTAGAATCAAAATTTTCAAAAAGGGTAGCTACAGTTTTTGCTTTGCATAGCGGTATTCCTTGAAGAATATCCAGCACCTTATTCGATAAGGAAAGAGCGGAGATCCCTTCACCGGGAGTGACACCTTTAGAAAAACTGGCAGATGCTACAAACTCACAGTTTAGTTTTTGATTGCTTCTATAGTTCTTGCTTTGCACAGTGGTATTTATGAAATATCCTGCACCTTATTCGATGAGGAAAGAGCCGAGATCCCTTCACCGGGAGTGACCTCTTTAGCGAAACTAGAAAAGCCTCAAAAACATTCCTTTTCAAAATCACTTTTTTCTACAACGATATCAAGTTCATTACGTTCATGGTTTTCAGAAAAACCTGCGCAACCCTCCGTTATTTCAGATAGGTGCTATTTTAGTATTCGTGCTATGGTAGTTTGGCCTCCGTCAAGGCGTGGTGTACGGTAGCTGATTTAGTACTTACCTGAAGTATGAGATGCGATTGGATTAGGGTATTCGTACGGCATTGTTTGGTCTCCGTCAAGGGTCGTACGGGTGGGTCTAATTCAATCAGGAAATAACAGGTTGAACTTGACTAGCGCCTTATGGGTAGTTTGGCCTCCGTCAAGGTCATAAGACGCTAGGGGTAAAAGATATTATTGGGAATTTCAAGTGTTGAAATTTGCAATGAGATTGCATATCTTCTATGTGATAGTTGGATCCCGATACCCACTGCGAGTAAGAGTTACTCCTGGGAGAGTTTTACACATGACAATTAGCCGATCAAGTAGGTGTCTAGAAAGGTGTTAACGGGGTTATGCCTCTGGGAAAATGAGGTTTATTTTAATTAGGTCCGTGAGAATGCACGGTAAACCTCCCTCAAAGTACCAACACTGATCAGGCTGAAATATTGGCGAACTTGTAGGGTGTAATTAATCCCGGCTAATCTTACCTTTTAGGGTTTGAAGGAAGATTTCATTAAAACAGTGGGAGCCATCCTGATTAGATAAGATAATAACCAATCTAATCTTGCAAGAGCGCAAGCTAAAGTGTTTTCTTCTCTTTCTCTCCAGGTAGTGACCATGTCAGGCCTTAATCAAGATAATAATATGGATGTATTGACCGAACTCTCTTGTGATAATGAGCAGGAGAACGTTGGTTTCATTCTTTCTTATAATCGTTATAAGACTGAACAGAAAATAGGGGAATACCAGAATTCACACGCCACCCAAACGAAGAATAAACATGTTGATGTATCTTCTTCGGATGTGTTAGTTACTGAGAACTGTTTCTCAGTTCACTCTACGTCCTGGGCATTAGATACCGGATCAGGATCCCACATATGCAATATATTGCACGGGCTAAAGAAAGGTAGAGAACTGGGAATGGGTGATCATTCCATAAGAGTAGGGAATGGTGCAAATGTTGCAGCCAAAGCAGTTGGCGAATATCACCTTGTATTACCAAGTGGTAATACATTGATTCTGAACGAATGCTATTATATACCAAACATGATATGCAACATTATATCAGTTTCTTTATTAAGTAAAGAAGGATATAATTTTGTAATACAGGATAATGTTATGAACATCTTCCTAAATCAAAAGTTGATTAGATCAGGCTTGTTAAATAATGGCATATACGTTCTAAATCAAAACACAGTTCTTAATATACATAACACACACAAGAGGAAAAGTTCAGAAATGAACGAATTCTTCTTGTGGCATTGTAGACTTGGTCATATCAATGCGACACGACTAGCTAAGTTACATAAAGATGGTTATTTAAATGCGTTCGAATTATCATCTTATGAAACTTGCCATTCATGTTTCAAAGGCAAAATGACCAAAACTCCGTTTAGTGGATACGAAGAAAGAGTTACGAAACTCTTGGGACTAATACATAGTGATGTATGTACCAGGAATGGTTCTTCGTACTTCTTTACATTCACTGATGATCTCTCAAGATACGGACATGTGTTCCTATTGAAACACAAGTCTGAAGCTTTTGAGAAATTCAGAGAATATAAGAACGAAGTAGAGAACCAAACGGGTAAAAGTATTAAGATCCTTCGATCTGATCGAGGAGGAGAATACTTGAGCAATGAGTTCCTAGATTATCTAAAAGAGAATGGGATTCTCTCTCAGCTTACTCCTCCTTATACACCACAGCACAACGGTGTATCGGAGTGTAGGAATCGCACCCTATTAGATATGGTGCGCTCTATGATGAGCAATGCTGAGTTGCCTATTTCCTTTTAGGGCTATGCGCTGCAGTCAGCTGCATACCTATTGAATAGAGTTTCAACCAAATCAGTACCTACCACTCCATATGAGATATGGAATGGGAAGAGGCCATGTCTTAATTTTATTCAGATATGGGGTTGTCCGGCTTATGTGAAAACACAAAATCCGAACAAGCTCGAGGCAAGGTCTGTTCTGTACAACTTTATTGGATATCCCAAGCATTCGCGAGGGTATATCTTCTACCGCTCCGAGGAACAAAAGGTGTTTGTTTCTCGACATGCCACCTTTTTAGAAAAGGAATTTCTTGCAAAGGAAATTAGTGGCAAGAAGGTAGAATTGGAAAAAGTTCCAGCTACACAAACTGCAACAGATGATTTGGTGGAACGAGAGGATTCAGTAGTTCCCGACGAACCCCCGCCTCTCCGCCAATCTAGTAGGGTTCCTCATCCACCTAAGAGATACTACGGTTTTCTCATCGATGGTAGGAGCGAGGATTGCATTATGGAAGATGATGACCCGACTAGTTTCGAGCAGGCCATCACGAGTGGTGACTCTGTGAAATGGCTGGATGCAATGCGATCTGAGATGGAATCCATGTACACCAACAAAGTATGGACTTTGGAAATTGCTCCTGAAGGGGTAAAACCCATTGGGAGCAAATGGATCTTTAAGAAGAAACTTGGTGTAGATGGAGAAGTTGAGACTTTCAAAGCTAGATTTGTTGCAAAGGGTTTACGTCAACGACCAGGTGTGGATTATGATGAAACCTTTTCTCCAGTGGCTATGCTTAAGTCCATCCGGATCTTACTTGCCATTGTTGCATACCATGACTATGAAATCTGGCAAATGGATGTTAAGACCGCCTTTCTAAATGGTGATTTGGAAGAGTGCGTGTACATGACTCAGCCAGAGGGTTTCGTAGACATTGGGAGCAACAGAAAGGTGTGCATGCTGCTTAAATCCATCTACAGGTTAAAGCAGGCATCACGGAGTTGGAACATCGGTTTTGATGTTGTAGTCAAAGAGTTTGACTTCATCAAAAACATAGATGAACATTGTATATACAAGAAGGTGGCAGAGAGTAAGGTTGTCTTCCTCGTATTGTACGTGGATGACATACTCTTAATAGGAAATGATATTCCTATGCTGCACTCAGTTAAGCTCTTCTTATCACATAGATTCTCAATGAAAGATCTAGGTGATGCCTCCTGCATTTTGGGAATTAAGATCTATAGAGATAGATCTAGACGGATACTGGGATTGTCCCAATTCAGGTACATTGACACCATACTAAAGAGGTTTAGTATGGAAGAATCCAAGCGTGGGAATTTACCCATGATCTCTGGACTCACTCTCTCCAAAGAGACGTCTCCCAAGACTGATTTGGAAAGAGCTCGCAGGCAAGGGATACCCTATGCTTCGGCAGTAGGCTCTATCATGTACGCGATGCTATGTACCAGACCCGATATAGCATACTCACTAAGTGTAGTAAGTAGGTATCAAGCAAATCCTGGAGAGAATCACTGGACAGCTGTGAAGAACATTCTCAAGTACTTGAGAAGGACTAAAGAGATGTTCTTGGTGTATGGTAACAGAGAACTCCAGGTGGAGTCCTTTACCGATTCGAGCTTCCAAAGTGATAAGGAAGACTCAAAGTCGCACTCGGGATTTGTCTTTACCCTCAATGGAGGGGCGTTTTATTGCAAGAGTTCCAAACAGGAAACCGTGGAAGACTCGACGATGGAGGCTGAATACATCGCTGCCAACAATGCTGCCAAAGAGGCTGTGTGGATAAAGAAGTTCATCACTGAACTTGGTGTGGTTCCGTCCTTTGAGTATCCAATAGCTCTGTATTGTGATAACAATGGAGCTGTGGCTTTGGCCAAGGAACCCGGGTCTCATCAGAAGTCCAGACATATTCTGAGGCGGTATCACCTGATCCGAGAGATAGTTGATTGCCGGGAGATCGAGGTCAGGAGAGTTGATACGAAGGACAACACTGCGGATCCACTCACAAATGCCATTCCTCAGATACAATTTGAGAGACTTTTCAGGATGTTGGGTATGAGATACTACAACAGCTGTCCTTGGTGCAAGTGGGAGATTGTTAGTTATGTATATGCCCTAGAGGCCATTGTTGTACATGTGATGTATATTATAATGGATGCTTGGATATATATAGAGAGGACTTTCTTGCTCGATATGATAGTATGCTATCTGGTTTCACCTTATCTTAACATGTTAACAAATACTGTTTTGTAATCACGTGTTGATAAAGCCCTTAGGATATGTACTCGACTACTAGGATTATGGTACAGATCATACTAGTGGGGCCAGGGTAGTCTACGAGTACATCCTATAACTGTTCCTAGTCGAGGGTGTATCGAGAAAAGGCATCGATACTCCAGATTAGGCTAGCGTATACGCATCTTGACCCATATGATGGGCGATGGATGTGTTAGTTATATGTATGCCCTAGAGGCCATTACTATACATAGGATGTATATTGTAGTGGATGCTTGGACATATATAGGGATGACTTTCTTGCTCGATATGATAGTATGCTATCTGGTTACTCTTTACCTTAACGTGTACACTGATTGTCTCTCTGTTACATGTTGGTAAAGCCCTTAGAATGTGTACTTGACTACCTGGACTATGATGCGGATCATACTAGTGGGGACGTGGTAGTCCATAAGTACATCCTTCAAAGTCCCTAGTCGTGGGTGTATCGAGACGGGGCATCGATATACCAGAGTAGACTAGCGTGTAGCTTCTCAACCCATATAGATGGGCGATGGATGATCCCATATCCATTGGTGTTTGACATCAGAGATGATATACGGGTGCTCAGTGGAGACTGGGTACACTGGACGAACTCGCCGAGAACTCCCTGATGGTATTATACCTTACGTCAGATAGCAGTTCTCTGGTGACACTGGTACAGGTTAGTCTATAGACCCGAGATCGTCATAGAGTCTTGTGTGATTCCCACTGTGCTTTGATTTCCATCATACCATGTCCAAGAGGGCGTGCAAAAAGGTGGCTTTTGGGTACAGTCCCAAATCACATGAAGGCAATGAGCGATAGGAGGGGTTTCGTCTCTCCCGGTATAGGGAATTGATGTTGCGCAGTGCTCGATTGGCTATAACAGGAAGTCCTTGGTGAAGGCTGCTTTAGGGATTTACTGGTAAGTGTTACCAGTAGTTTCTCGACCCGTTATGAGGCTCATATCGACCTGACTTATCGAGTTATTGGGGTCTGGCGTTTACCACCCCTAGACGAGATATGCGACATATCAGACGAAGAGACCGGACTGTACGGTAGTGTTACTGGTTGGATTCACAGGAGTGTGAGCGGGCTTGCTCGTTGATCTTCTGATCGCTCAATACCCGGGTGGCCGTTACATTTAGCAGTCCGCTTGCGGCTTGTGGGTGTTTGATATGATCATCACCTACTGCCGGCGTATTAACGAGTCTTTAGAGTCCTACACAGGGGTTTCCTGTCTCAAGCGAAGCGAAATAGGAGCGCATATGAGATATGTACGGGACCGAGAATAATACCAGTATGTGATACTATATTCTATTCTCGCGATTTGTGACATTGATCGGTTGTATGCGATATAGCCGGGTTATCGGATCAAGTGTTGATTCGATAAGTTGTTACTATATGATATTAGTCGGTTATATACAATATGACCGGATCGTTAAATCAAGTGTTGATTTAATGATTTAATGTATAATTATATATTTGATATATTACTTTACATTAACTAGTATTGGTTCATTTAAGATTGATTTTCTCACTTGAATGTGCACATTGTTTATATGTGATATATGCAAGTGTACATGTTTGTATCATGCTTGATGATACAAACAAGTTGTGTGTATGAGACTTGAACCAACTCAAGGTTAAATTAGGGTTTACTATTTTCCTATCAAATAACAAAAGAGTGAGACTTTGGTCAAAGTTATTAAGCTTCATGAAGCTTGATAAATATTGACAAAGTCAACTCTTTTGTCATTTGTTCAAGATATTAGTTAACCCAACCCTTAACCTAATTCTTTGGATAATTCTCTACAAGAGTTATGCATGAGGGCTTAACTCAACCATGGTGCCATGATTAAAAGGATAAGTTTCATATTTTTCTTTTAATTATTTTCTTCTTCTTCTCCTTCATCAAGCTCACAAAAGCTTGCTAGCTCCAATGGTGCCATGAGAAAAAGAGTGAGAAATCCAATTCTAAAGTGAACCCACTTCATATTTCTTCATCCTCCACTACTTGCCATGTAGTATAGGGTATTCTCTTCACAAAGTTTTTGACCAAGTGAAGGAATAGCTTTAGTTTGAGTCTCCCCGACGTAGATCATCTTCGGCCTCGAAGTCAATGACCTAGCCCGATCATTTCTCCGACGAAACCATCGCTAGAGTCCAGGATCCGATAATCGCAGCGGAGGGATGTCATAACGGAGCTAAAGAAGTGGAAGACCGGATCTACAAAGGTTGTAGTCCCTTTCACTTGTAGTTAAGTCGTTAACTTGCATGTTCTTTCGCCTATCCTCTAGTTAACGATCTATATTAGGGTTTCTCGGCACCTAAAAATTTGAATTTGGCATGGTTGATTCCTTGTGGAACCTCTTGAGTGTGCCTAGGATCCCTAAAGTGGTATCAGAGCCTAGCTAGAGCTTTAGGCGAAGTGTAGACGATGTTAGAAATCCGATCGAATCCCGAAACCTTAACCAAGACACCTCTCTGTACATTTTCTGAAACAGTGTTTTTTTCCTAATTAAAAATAGCCAAAAAATTCAGCAGGGTTTTTGAGGAGTTACTGTGAAGCACGTGTGCTTAAATCGATAAAAGCGCCGCGGAACTGCGGCATGAGCATGGCTCGTGCGGCGGTTCCGCGGCCGTATAGGCACTTTATACTATGTATTTTGCACAGTAACTCCTTATTTGATTCCTGTAATTTTTGGGTAATTTTTAATTTGCACTCAAGAGTTGTGTTTTCTGGGGTGTATTGGGGACTCGATAATTCGATCGGATTATTTAACTTTGTTTATTAAGTTTTTCCGGATAATTTTAGAACATGTTAAAAAGTTTGACCGGATATAAATACCCAATTTTTCCCCTGCCGGGAAATTTCCAAGTGTTGGATTTTTCCGTAGTTTAATAACGTTCTAAGTAGTGCAAGTAACGCGATGGACCCTCTAGAAGACAACAAACCTTAACTCGATTATGTGACCGTCTTGAACTGCCCTTTGAACCTTAGGGTTTGGGGCAGTACGGCGTGCCACATGTGAGGCGTTGGCCTTCTACGGCTGGACCGTTGGTACTGTGGCATGAAGTGGATGTTTTTAAACTTATTTCATGTGTTGAGCTTTTCGGGAAAACTTGGGTGTTTGATTATTCGATCGGAAAGTTTAACATTGTCTATTTATCTGGAATGTGATACAATATTTGGAATCCACAAGTAGTTATGAGATAACTGAATAATGTTATAAATCTAGCACTTTAGCCTTACTTGATCGGTTGCCACGGAAATTTGATGTGATCAAAAGTCTGTCGCAATCACGTTGCGTACGCGGATACTCGCCGGGTAAACTTAATAGATAGCCACGCCCCATAGCCCCGACCAAGTGACTGTAGGAGAACCCCGTCGCCGAAAGCATCCGTTCGGGTGCTCGAGGCAACGGTGTTCCGCCTTGGTGCACTTCGTCGAAGGCAACCGGGGGTGCGGCCGTCTACTAAAGTTTGCGACGAGCATTCGATCAGGATGTCGGGAATCTTGCTGAATTGCCCGACTTGATATTGAAAAGAGTTTTCGATAATGAGACTAAAATGCGGGGTTTATAATTGTTAGGCATGCGATGTCTAAGGAATTCATTTGGTTAGGCATGTGATGTCTAAAGGGGTTGCGGATTACAACTGTTGTAGTTTTACACTTTCTTTTCTGTGACCGTAAGTGTAATATGTGATATCGCCGGTTTCGTTGCTATATGTCAACGACAATTGGGATGCGCACATTTACTTACGTTGATGACATGTGATGTTATGTGTTGCTGGATATGTTATATTGGATCGTCGTGTTTTGAATAGCCGGGGGTTTTATGTGAGATGAGAGTTTTTATTTTCATTCATGTAAAATTTATTGTATGTAATATTCTTTTATTGGGGCACTTCCGGGTTGAGGTTGATGTCACCATTTGTATATTATTTACTTTTCCGCACTAGGATAGACCCAAGGAGGAGAGCACAAGTAACCGGGTTCTAGAGTCCAGTGGGAGACCAACTCGAGGAGTCGAGTCTGGGTCTCCTAACTCTAGAATTGGTAGGGTTGCTTGCCGCTCTCGTAGGGGTCTAGGGGTATGGGTTTGGCTATTCATCGCGACCGTGGAATCCGTGTTTTATACAAGCTCGTATTAAAAACACGGACGTCCTAGTATATCCAATGTTTCATAAGTTTCTTCTGCTGCGATATCTGTGATGTGATCATTTGATATGTTGTGATGGATACTGTATATAGTATATATGATATATTATATAGACGTTACTTATGTTTTGCACTCGCGCTAGCCCTGCCCCGCTCTGTCGTTAGTTACCTAACCTAACGGTGCACGAGGGGACATCGAGGCGAATGCGGATGGCATAAGTGTACGTCGTGTTTATCTGTGATGTTTAGGTGATTTAAATGATGGGACTTCATTAATATGATTAATGAAAGAAAAGAAACCTAAAAGATGTTGTGGAATCGAATTTTCAAAAACAGGTAGCTACAGTTCTTGCTTTGCATCGCGGTGTTCCTTGTAGAACATCCTGCACCTTATTCGATAAGGAAAGGGCAAAGATCCCTTCACCGGGAGTGACCCCTTTAGCAATAACTGGCAGATGCTACAACCCTCGGTTTGTCTTTTGATTGCTTCTATAGTTTTTGCTTTGCACAGCGGTATATATGATATATCCTGCACTTTATTCGATGAGGAAAGGGCCGACGATCCCTTCACCGGGAGTGACCCCTTTAGCAAAACTAGAAAAGCCTAAAAAACACTCCATTTTAAAATCATTTGATTCTACAACGATATCAAGTTCATTACGCAATAGGTTTTCAGAAAAACCTGTCATAGCCCTCCGTCATTTCAGATAAGTTGTATATAGTATTCGTGTTACATTTGTTGGCTTTCGTCAAGGTGTAGTGTGCGGTAGCTATATGCTGTTTATCTGCTGCATACGATACGATTGGATTAGGGTAGTCGTACGGCTTTGTTGGCTTTCGTCAAGGGTCGTGCGGGTGGGTTTAATTCAATCAAGAAATGTACGGGTTGAACTTGACTAGCAAGTTATGATTTGTTGGCTTTCGTCAAGGTCATAGCACGTTAGGGGCAAAATTATCGGGAATTTCAAGTGTTGAAATTTGCAATGAGATTGCATACCTTCTATGAGATAGTTGGATCCCGATACTCACTGCGAGTAATTGTTACTCCTGGGAAAGTTTTACACATTACAATTAGCCGATCAAGTAGGTGTCTAGAAAGGTGTCAACGGGGTTACGCCTCTGGGAAAACGAGGTTTACTTTAATTAGGTCCGTGCGAAAGCACGGGGAACCTCCCTCAAAGTACCGACACTGGCTTGGCTGAAAGATTGGCGAACTTGTAGCGTGTAATTAATCCCAGCTAGTCTTTCCTTTTAGGGTTTGAAGGAAGATTTGATAAAAACAGTGGGAGCCATCCTGATTAGATAAAATAATAACCAATCTGATCTTGCAAGAGTGTACGCAGAGTGTTTTCTTCTCTCTCTCTCCAGGTAGCGACCATGTCACGCCTTAATCAAGATAATAAAACGGATATATTGACCGAACCCGCTTGTTATACTGAGCTGGGGAACGTTGGTCCCGCTCCAACTTATAATTGTTATAAGACAGAGTAGGAAATTGGGGAATACCAGATTTCCCGTGCCGCCAAAACGAAGAAAGTGCATGTTGATGCACCATCTTCGGGTATGTTCGTTACACAGAACTGTTTCTCAGCATCCTCTGCGTCCTGGGTATCTGATACCGGATCAGGATCCCACATATGTAATATATTACATGGGCTACAGAAAGGTAGAGAACTGAGAACGGGTGATAAGTTTCATGAGGCAGAAAACGGTGCAAGTGTTGCAGCCAAGTCTGTTGGTCACTGTCACCCTGTATTATCAGAATACATTGATTCTGAACAGTTGTTATTAGATACCGAACTTGATATACAAAATCATATCAGTCTCTATATTTAGATAAAGAAGGATATAATTTTGTATTGTTGGATAATATTTTGAACATTTCCTAAATCAAGAGTTGATCGGTTCAGGCACGTTATCTAAAAGCATTAACATTCTAAATCAAACTACAGTTCTTAGTATACAGGACACACACAAGAGGAAGAGTTCAGAAATGAACGAATCCTTATTGAGGCATTGTAGACTAGGTCATATCAATGCGACCCAACTAGCTGATGTTACATTAAGATGTATATTTAAATTAGTTTGAATTTACATCTTGTGAAACTTGCCAGTCATGTCACAGAGATAAGATGGCCATAGCTCTGTTTATTGGAAACAGAGAAAGAGTTAGTGAACTCTTGGGATGATACATATTGATGTATGAAGGTCCCCTGTCTACACATGCCAAGACCGGTTCTTTGTACTTCATTAAATTCTCTGATGATCTCTCGAGATTCAGACATATGTTCCTGTTGAAACACAAGTCCGAAGCCTTTGAGATATTCACAGAATATAATTTTGAAGTAGAGAACCAAAAACGGGTATAAGTATTATGTCCTTTGATTTGATCAAGGAGGAGAATACTTGAGCACGGGATTCCTGGATTATTCTAAGAATGAGATTCTCTCTCAGCATTACTCCTCCGTATACACCTCAGCACCTCGGTGTATCGGGGCGGAGCAATAGCACCCAATATGATATGGTGTGCTCTATGATGAGTACTACTGAGTTTCCTATTTCCTTTTAGGGAGTTATGCACTTATGAAGTTGCATACATATTGAATTGGGTTCCGATCAAATCAGTTGCCTACCACTTCATATGAGATATGGAAAAGGAAGAGCCCATATCTTAAGTTTGTTAAGATTTGGGGTTGTCCGGCCTATGTCTAAAAAGCATAATCCGGACAAGCTCGAGGCAAATTTAGTTCTGTGGAAGTTTGTTGGATATCCCAAGCATTCGCAAGGGAATATCTTCTACCTAACCGAGGAACAAAAATGTTTTGTTTCTCAGCATGCCACCTTTGTGAAAGGGAATTTCTTATGAAGAAATAAGTGGACATGAGGTAGAACTGGAAAGAGTTCCAGCTATACAAACTGCAGCTGCTGATTTGGTAGAACCAAAGGATTCAATAGCAACCAACGAACCTCAGCCTCTCCGCCGATCTAGTAGGTTTCCTCACCCACCTGAGAGATACTCCGGTTTCTCTATGACAGTAGGAGCGAGGATTGCATCATGGGATGATGACCTAACTAGTTTCGAGCTGGCCATCAGGAGTGGGACTCTATAAGAATGGCTGGATGCTTAGCGATCTGAGATGGAATCCTTATACACCAACAAAGTATGGACTTTGGTTGCTTTATCTGAAGGGTTAAATCCCCATCAGGAGCAAGTATATCTTGAGAAGATTACTTGGTGTACATGGAAAAGTTAAGAATTTCAAAGCTAGACTTGTTAAAGGTTTGCATCATTGACCAGGTATGGATTATAATGAAACCTTTTCTAAGTAGCTATGTTTAAGTCCATCCAGATCCTACTTACCACGGCTACATACCATGACTACGATATCTGGCGGTTGGGTGTCATGACTGCTTTTCTAAATAATGATTTAGAAGACAGAGTCTTTAAGTACACAGTCAGAGGGCTTCGTAGACAGTGGGAGCAGCGAAAACGTGTGCAAGATGTTTTATGTGATAAAGCTGTAAGTCGATGTAGTACACCCCAGTACTTATGGGGAGGCGGAATTTACAAAAACTTCTCAAGTTTAAACAACGAACATCGACTAACCGCTTGAATCGAAGCTAAACTCTAAATAACCGTATTCTAAAGTTTCATCTCACAAGTGATTAGGGATTATACCTAATGAAACCGGTCCTTCTTCTTTACGTCCTCCTTTGTTCTCCTCGGCCTTCTCTAGGTAGTAGACGATCCACCCGAGAGCGAAACTCCAAGCTAAACCTCTAACTTGAGGTAACTAATCAACTTTGATTGCTAATCAAAGATGAAAGGATGATAAAGAGTGAAGGTTATGGATTGTTTAGTCTAACTAATCCTTTGATCTCAACACATGAGGATTAAGGATTAGGGTTTGAAGATGAGAGCTAGAGGAGAGAGAATGTGTGATATGATAATGAGAGAAGAGAGAGAGTGTATCATAATATTATGAAGCATTCTTATTTTCAAATAATCAATAAAGGAAATGAATAAGCATGCTTCACAAAATATCTTGTGATGATTCATTAACATGAGTCATTAAGCAATAAATGTGCATTAATGAAGTGAATGAATCACCACCATGACTCACTCTCTTATCCAAAAGAAACCTCCTTAGTCACATCTTCTAGAAGCTTCTCGAGTAATTACGAGAACGCCCCTCCGATCCGTAAAAAATACGGAAAAACTTTAGACTGTAAAAATCCAATAACCGGATACCAGTAACTGGCTTAAACCAAAGCCGACTGGTAAAAACTGTCCGAAAGTCGTACGCGCGTAAACGCACGTATGCGTCCGAACCCTTTGTCGCAAAACCATGCAACCTCTATATCGTTTCGCCTGGAGTAGGAAACTCTCTGTGTGGGACTCTAGAGACTCGACTACTACGCTGGCAGTGGGTTTAACCACAGACCGCAAGCGGCACTAGCTGTACGTAACGGTCCCCAGGTAGTTGTCGATAAGAAGGCCGATGAGTAAACCCATCCGAACTCCTAATGAGTCTGATGTGACAATCTCCATACAGTCCGGTCCGTTCGTCCATGACTATCGCATATCGGGCCTAGGGGGGCGGCAAGCGTCAGTCCCCTAATAGCGGTATAAGTCGTGTCGGAGTGAAGCCCATTACACCCTGAGAAACTGCTGGAACCTACCAGCAAATCTCGCTTGCCCTGGCCAGGGACTTTGCGTAATGGCTCTCTGACACAGCACGATATCTACTCCCAATACCGGGAGGGACGAATCCTGTCTAACCGCCACTGCCTCCAAGTGCTCGGGACTGCACCCAACTGCTACCTGTTTGCACGACTCCATTGAGCCGTGGTAGGGTAGCAATCTAAGAACAGTGGGACACACTCGAGGCGAAGTAGCAGTATCAAGTCTGCGGACTAAGCTGTACTCATGTCACCTGGGAACTGTTTACTGACGACTGGTATCAAACCAACCAACAGTTCCCTGTGAGTCCTGTCCGGTGTACCCGTAACCTAACGAGCACCTGTATACTATCTCCAGTACTACGTACTGATGGCTGTGGGACAGACCATCTCCCCAACTGGGATGAGAAGCGTACACACTAGTCTACTCCGGAGTATCGATGCTCTGTCTCGATAATCCAACGACCAGGGACCAGAATAAGGATGTGCTTGTAGACTACCCAGCCCCCACTAGTGTGACTGCCATCACAACGCTGGTAGACAAGCAAGATCCTAAGAGCTCTATCAATACGTATACTCACATATTAAGATAGAAAAACCAAGTAGCATACTACCATGTTTAGCAAGACTGTTATATACATGTGAATATCCCAAGCTTCCATTAAGTAATATACAAGCTAGTATGATACAGTAATGGCCTTCTAGGGCATAAACACTAACAATCTCCCACTTGCACTAGGGCCATGTACTGGCATATCGCAGACCAATGATCTCGAGTAGCCTCTCGAACTGAATCTGAGGAAGGGCCTTCGTGAATGGATCAGCAATGTTCTCTTCTGAAGCAACTCTCCGAACCTCGATCTCCTGACGATCAATGATCTCCCTGATCAGGTGATACCGCCTCAAGATGTGTCTGGACTTCTGATGGGACCTTGGTTCCTTCGCTAAAGCTATAGCTCCGTTGTTGTCGCAATACAGAGGTATTGGATCAACTATGGTAGGAACCACCTGAAGTTCTGTTAGGAACTTCTTCATCCAGACTGCTTCTTTTGCGGCATCGCAAGCAGCTATATACTCCGCTTCCATCGTCGAGTCAGCAACGGTGTCCTGCTTGGAGCTCTTCCAGCACACCGCCCCTCCATTGAGGGTAAAGACATAACCCAACATGGACTTGGAATCGTCCTTATCACTCTGGAAGCCGGAATCAGCAAAGGCCTCCAACCTGAGGTCTTTTCCGCCGTAAACCAAGAACATCTCCTTAGTCCTCCTCAGGTACTTGAGAATGTTCTTTACTGCTATCCAGTGTTTCTCCCCTGGGTCTGACTGATACCGGCTTACCACGCTCAGTGCGTAAGCTACATCTGGTCTGGTACACAACATCGCATACATTATAGAGCCTACCGCAGAAGCGTAGGGTATAATAGACATGCGTTCCCTTTCCAAATCAGTCTTGGGAGACATCTCTTTGGAGAGGGTGATTCCGTGACAAGCCGGTAGATTACCGCGCTTAGAATCTTCCATACTGAATCTTTTCAGTACAGTGTCGATATACCTGGACTGCGAAAGTCCCAACATCCTCTTGGATCTATCACGATAGATCCGGATCCCCAGAATGTAAGAGGCATCACCCAGGTCTTTCATGGAGAACCTGTGTGACAAGAATCCTTTGACAGATTGTAGCATAGGAATGTCATTTCCTATCAATAGAATGTCATCCACGTACAAGACGAGGAATACGACACTTCTGGCCACAACTTTACTATATATGCACGGTTCATCTGGATTTTTGATAAAGTCATATTCTTTGACTGTCTCATCAAAACAGATGTTCCAACTCCGCGATGCCTGCTTTAGTCCATAAATGGACTTAAGCAGCTTGCATACTTTCCCGCTGCTCCCACTCTGATTGAAACCCTCTGGCTGATCCATATAGACGCTCTCTTCTAAATTTCCATTCAAAAAAGCCGTCTTTACGTCCATCTGCCAGATTTCATAATCATGGAAGGCAGCAATAGCAAGAAGGACCCGAATGGATTTGAGCATAGCCACTGGAGAAAAGGTTTCATCATAGTCCAAACCAGGTCTTTGACGAAAACCCTTTGCAACAAGTCTAGCCTTATAGGTTTCCACCTGTCCATCTACACCAATCTTTTTCTTGAAGATCCATTTGCATCCTATGGGTTTTACACCATCTGGAGCAAAGTCCAAAGTCCATACTTTGTTGGTGTACATGGACTCCATCTCGGTCCGCATTGCATCTAGCCATCGTACCGAGTCGCCGCTCTGGATGGCCTGCTGGAAGTCAGTAGGTTCATCATCATCTATGATGCAATCCTCTCTATCCCCATCAATGAGAAAACCGTAGTATCTCTCAGGCGGATGAGACGGCCTACTACTCCTGCGGAGGGGTGCGGGAATGTTCTGTTCTTCTTGAACCTCTGGTTCTACCAAAATTTCAGTAGCAGCTTGTGGTTCTGGAATTTCTTCCAGTTCTATTTCGCTCCCATTTGTATCCTTTTCTAAAACTTGTTGTTCTAAAAAATGGGCATTACGAGAAACAAAAACCTTTTGTTCCTCTGCGTAATAGAAGCAATATCCCTTGGAGTTCTTTGGATATCCTACAAGCTTACACAGTACTGATCGTGCCTCGAGCTTTTCCACATGCTGCTTTTTTACAAAAGCTGGACATCCCCAAATCCTTACATACTGAAGATAGGGTTTCTTCCCACTCCACATCTGATATGGTGTGGTAGGCACAGTTTTGGTTGGAACTCTGTTCAAAATATATGCCGCTGATTCTAGCGCATATCCCCAGAAAGATCGCGGTAACTCAGTATTACTCATCATGGATCGTACCATATCCAATAGGGTTCGATTCCGTCTCTCCGATACACCGTTGTGCTGTGGAGTGTATGGAGGAGTAAGCTGAGAGAGAATTCCTTTCTTTTTTAGGTAACCTAGGAACTCGGCACTTAAGTATTCTCCACCTCGATCAGATCTTAGTGTCTTAATACTTTTGCCTGTTTGGTTTTCCGCTTCACTCTTGAATTCCAGGAATTTCTCAAAGGCCTCTGATTTATGCTTCATTAAGAAAACATACCCATACCTAGAGAAATCATCTGTAAAAGTAATGAAGTAGGAATAACCACCTCTCGCATGTGTAGACATTGGACCACATACATCACTGTGTATGAGTCCTAAGAGCTCGCTCGCTCTTACTCCTTGTCCAGTGAATGGAGTCTTTGTCATCTTTCCTTTGAGACAAGATTGACAAGTGTCATAAGTTTGATATTCGAACGTGTCCAAATATCCTTCTCTATGCAACTTAGTCAATCTTCTCTCATTGATGTGACCCAGTCTACAATGCCATAAGAAAGCTTTATTTAAATCTGGAGACTTTCTTTTTAGTGTGTTCTGGACATTGAAAATTTGGAGTTGGTTTAACACATATATGCCGTTATTTAGAGTACCGGACCCAATCAAACCATGATTAAGGTGGATGTTGACAACATCTCTTACAAACGTGAAATCATAACCTTTATTTGATAACAAGGAAACTGATATGATATTACACGTTAAGCTGGGTACAAAATAACAGTTATGTAAAACCAAAATGTGTCCACTCGTCAATCCTAGGTGATAATCCCCGACGGACGCAGCTCCCACGCTAGCTCCGTTAGCAACCCTGAGGATCATATCACCTTCCTTCAGCACTCTACGGTTTCTCAGTGCCTGCAAAGAATTGCAAATATGAGATCCTGATCCGGTATCCAATACCCAGGAAGTAGAGTTGATTGACAGACAATTCTCAATTACAAACACACCTGAAGTCGAAGCCACAGCTTGCTTCAGTTCCTGGTTCTTGGCGTTCCACGCCTTGCAATCCTTCTTCCAGTGCCCTTTCCTGTGACAATGGAAGCACTCATCCAGGCCAACTACCGGTGCTGTAAACTTTTTCTTTCCCTTCTTTCCCACCTTACTAACACCTCCTCTAGGTCTGGGTGCGGCCTTCTTCTTCCTTCCTTTGGCCCTAGCCTTGGACCCGGAAGAAGATGTACCGCCAACAAACATAGCGGGTGTTTCCCTTGCCTTCTGCAAGGTGCCCTCTGCACTCCTTAACATGTTCAGGAGTTCCGCAAGTTCAACTTCTTTTCCTTGAAGATTGAAGTTGAGGATAAACTGGGCGTAGGTGGGAGGAAGGGACTGGAGAACAAGGTCTGTATAGAGCTCATTATCCAAAGTCGTCCCAAGGTCCGCGAGCTCTTCAATATAGCCGATCATCTGTAGGACATGTTCACCTACCGATGACCCGACAGCCAACCTCGCTCGAAATAATTTCTTAGAGGTCTCGTATCTTGCTATACGAGATTGCTCTCCATAAAGTTCCTTTGTATGGAGAAATATGCCATCTAAGGACATATCCTCGTGCCTCCTCTGATGTTCATTGTTCATCGAGGCAAGCACGATGCACTTGGCTCTCGCGCAATCTAAATCCCAGGTTTTGCGGATTTCCTTATCCGCATTGCTGGATTTGGGACCAAGGACAGCAGGTGCTGTAGCGGTGAGGACGTACCCCAGTTTGTCATAGGTCAAAGCCATCTTGACATTCCGCAGCCAATCTTTATAGTTTGGCCCCGTCAGTATATTTTTCTCTAAAAGTAACTTAAGTCCAGTCATTTTCAGGGTCGCTGCAATTAGGAGAGAGAGAAGAAAACTCTTTAGCATGATGCTCTTGCAAGTTTAGAATGGTTTTTAGTTTATCTAAACTGGATGGCTCCCACTGTTTCTCGAATCCTTCCTCAAACCATAAAAGAAGAATTAGCCAAGACTATTCTCACCGTACAATACTTGCTTAACCGTTCAGCCAGGCTGGTGTCGATACTTCGAGGGAGGTTTTCCAACGCTTTCGCGAAGTTCCTTAATTAAATAACCTCTTTTCTCTGGGGGCGTAACCCCGCTGACACTTTTCTGGACACCTACTAGGTTTATAGCATTGATCGTTAAGCGACGAATATCCTGATAAGTAGCATATACTCACAGTAGGATCGGGATCCAAATATCATCGTATGATAATGTTGAAGGAATCCTACCAACATTCATCAAACTCCAAATGGTATGCATCTCTTTGCAAATTTCAGTTTCTTTAGAAATTCCCGATATAAGTTTTTACCCCATGTTCTTATGACCTTGGCGTTGGTCAAAATGTCATAAGTCACATGTCAAGTTCTACCCATCATTATCTTGTTAATTTGAACCCATCCGTATATATCCCTGACGTTGGCCAAATGATAATACGACTGTCCCAAACCAACTCATCTATCTATGCAACAAATGAATATCCAGCAGCTACCAAACACTATGCCATGACGTTGGCCAAAACTGCATAGCTTGAATATTACTGAATACCCAAATGAAATGACGGAGGGCTACGACTGGTTTTGGCGAAACCGTGAACGTAGTGAACTTGATATAACCGAAGGAACCTGATAGCTTTTAAAAGGAGTGGTTAAATCTCCGCATTTAAAAATATCTGTTTTAAAATTAACCGAGTGGTTTCTTTTAAATTGTTCCAACGATTTAAACTTTGGTTTGTTTTACTTTGCATTATAGATAATGCGTCCCATCATTAACCTATCATTGCAGAAAACAACGAAAATATAACGTCCTCTTATGCCATCCGCATTTGCCACGGGGTCCCGTCATCACCCGTTAGGTTACTTAACTAACGACAGAGCGGGGGCTGGGCTAGCACGGGTGTAAAACATAAGTGACGTCTAAATAGCTATAATAAATATAGATATTTTACATTCGTCTGACGCAATGATATTCATTCCAGAACACAGATAAACAATATTGGATTTGCAAGCAATCTGTATTTCTTTTGAGCCTGCAAGAAAAGACAGATTACACAGTTGTGATGAATAGCCGTTTACCCCACCCTCGACCCCTACGGGTACGGCAAACTACCCACCCGGCAGTCTGTGTACCCCACCTTGGGTCAGTCCTAGGAGCAAAAACAGTAAAATGAAATAATACAACGGTGGCTACAACCGCAACCTGGAAGTGCCCCGCGAAAATAATATTACAACAAATTACATTTACAACAAATGAATTAATCAATAACCCATTGCTAACCCCGGCTATACACCACAACAGTCCAATACAGTTTATATGCACAAACAGATATAACCATTTCAGAAATGTGCAACCCCCTGCCAACCGACATACTAGCAGTTGGGGGAGGTTTACGAACACATTAAACAATCACAGATATAATCCAATACGCAAATACTGTACAATTCGATCGAATAAACAACATCAATATTGCTCTAAAATCTGCTCTGTTAAACAGTAACCTGAGCAATAATTAAATATTCCAGAAAACCCCAAATATCACAGGGGACCCACCCAAAAAAATTGAGCCCATGACTCGGCAACTCGGCCGCGGAAGCGCGGCGGATCGGTGGGATCCGCCGCGCTTCCGCGGCGCTTTAGTCGAATCATTGGCTCCAATTTCTTGGGTGTTCTCCTGTGGTCATGTCAAGATCTCTGAACACACCCGAAAAATTTTAGGACTTCATTTTAAGTTCGACAGAAACTAAACAGAATTAGGGTTTTCCGGCTTCGTTTTTTCGTTCGAAATTCGTACAAATTTGCGATTAAGTTATTTAGTGTTTAGCGAGGCTCTGATACCACTGTAAGTCGATGTAGTACACCCCAGTACTTATGGGGAGGCGGAATTTACAAAAACTTCTCAAGTTTAAACAACGAACATCGACTAACCGCTTGAATCGAAGCTAAACTCTAAATAACCGTATTCTAAAGTTTCATCTCACAAGTGATTAGGCATTATACCTAATGAAACCGGTCCTTCTTCTTTACGTCCTCCTTTGTTCTCCTCGGCCTTCTCTAGGTAGTAGACGATCCACCCGAGAGCGAAACTCCAAGCTAAACCTCTAACTTGAGGTAACTAATCAACTTTGATTGCTAATCAAAGATGAAAGGATGATAAAGAGTGAAGGTTATGGATTGTTTAGTCTAACTAATCCTTTGATCTCAACACATGAGGATTAAGGATTAGGGTTTGAAGATGAGAGCTAGAGGAGAGAGAATGTGTGATATGATAATGAGAGAAGAGAGAGAGTGTATCATAATATTATGAAGCATTCTTATTTTCAAATAATCAATAAAGGAAATGAATAAGCATGCTTCACAAAATATCTTGTGATGATTCATTAACATGAGTCATTAAGCAATAAATGTGCATTAATGAAGTGAATGAATCACCACCATGACTCACTCTCTTATCCAAAAGAAACCTCCTTAGTCACATCTTCTAGAAGCTTCTCGAGTAATTACGAGAACGCCCCTCCGATCCGTAAAAAATACGGAAAAACTTTAGACTGTAAAAATCCAATAACCGGATACCAGTAACTGGCTTAAACCAAAGCCGACTGGTAAAAACTGTCCGAAAGTCGTACGCGCGTAAACGCACGTATGCGTCCGAACCCTTTGTCGCAAAACCATGCAACCTCTATATCGTTTCGCCTGGAGTAGGAAACTCTCTGTGTGGGACTCTAGAGACTCGACTACTACGCTGGCAGTGGGTTTAACCACAGACCGCAAGCGGCACTAGCTGTACGTAACGGTCCCCAGGTAGTTGTCGATAAGAAGGCCGATGAGTAAACCCATCCGAACTCCTACTGAGTCTGATGTGACAATCTCCATACAGTCCGGTCCGTTCGTCCATGACTATCGCATATCGGGCCTAGGGGGGCGGCAAGCGTCAGTCCCCTAATAGCGGTATAAGTCGTGTCGGAGTGAAGCCCATTATACCCTGAGAAACTGCTGGAACCTACCAGCAAATCTCGCTTGCCCTGGCCAGGGACTTTGCGTAATGGCTCTCTGACACAGCACGATATCTACTCCCAATACCGGGAGGGACGAATCCTGTCTAACCGCCACTGCCTCCAAGTGCTCGGGACTGCACCCAACTGCTACCTGTTTGCACGACTCCTTTGAGCCGTGGTAGGGTAGCAATCTAAGAACAGTGGGACACACTCGAGGCGAAGTAGCAGTATCAAGTCTGCGGACTACGCTGTACTCATGTCACCTGGGAACTGTTTACTGACGACTGGTATCAAACCAACCAACAGTTCCCTGTGAGTCCTGTCCGGTGTACCCGTAACCTAACGAGCACCTGTATACTATCTCCAGTACTACGTACTGATGGCTGTGGGACAGACCATCTCCCCAACTGGGATGAGAAGCGTACACACTAGTCTACTCCGGAGTATCGATGCTCTGTCTCGATAATCCTACGACCAGGGACCAGAATAAGGATGTGCTTGTAGACTACCCAGCCCCCACTAGTGTGACTGCCATCACAACGCTGGTAGACAAGCAAGATCCTAAGAGCTCTATCAATACGTATACTCACATATTAAGATAGAAAAACCAAGTAGCATACTACCATGTTTAGCAAGACTGTTATATACATGTGAATATCCCAAGCTTCCATTAAGTAATATACAAGCTAGTATGATACAGTAATGGCCTTCTAGGGCATAAACACTAACAAAAGCAGGCATCGCGGAGTTGGAACGTCTGTTTTGATGTGGTAGTCAAAGAGTTTGACTTCATCAAAATGGTAGATGAACCTTATATATAAAAAAAAGGTAGTAGGGAGTATGGTGGTGATCCTCGTAGAGTACGTGGATGACATACTCTTGATGGGGAAGGAGTTTCCTATGCTACGCTCGGTCAATCTCCGCTTATCACAAGGATTCTCCATAAAGGATCAAAGTGATACCTCCTATATCCTGGGTTTTGGATCTATGAGATAGATCAAATTGGATGTTAGGATACTCACTAGTTGTAGTGAGATGGTATCAATTGATCCTGGGGATAATCACTGAAAAGGTTCCAGGGTGATAAGGACGACTGAATGTCAGTCACAGGCATTGTCTTTACCCTCAGTAAAGGGACGGTATGTTGGAAGAGTTCCAAGCAAGATACCGTGGCATACTAGATGATAAAGGCTGGACACATCGCTACCAAAGATGCTACCAAGAGGCAGTCTGGGTGTATATTAGTTCATGAGATGAACTTCATTCTTCCCATTGTGTGACAATGGAGTTGTGGCTTATGCCTAGGAACGCCCGTCCCGTCAGTGATCCAGACATATTCTTAGGCAGTATCACCTGATCGTGGAGATGGTTGATCTCCATGGAATCGAGGTTAGGAGAGTAGACTCAGAGGACAACACGGCGGATCCACTCACAAAGGCCTTTTCCCAGAGAGAGACTTTTATGGGATGGTTGTGCATGAGATACTACAACCACTGCTATCAGATGGCCCTAGTGCAAGTGGGAGATTGTTAGTTATATGTATGCCCTAGAGGCCATTACTATACATAAGATGTATATTGTAGTGGATGCTTGGACATATATAGGGATGACTTTCTTGCTCGATATGATAGTATGCTATCTGGTTACTCTTTACCTTAACGTGTACACTGATTGTCTCTCTGTTACATATTGGTAAAGCCCTTAGGATGTGTACTTGACTACCTGGACTATGATGCGGATCATACTAGTGGGGACGTGGTAGTCCATAATTACATCCTTCAAACTCCCTAGTCGTGGGTGTATCGAGACGGGGCATCGATATACCAGAGTAGACTAGCGTGTAGCTTCTCGACCCATACAGATGGGCGATGGATGATCCCATATCCATTGGTGTTTGACATCAGAGATGATATACGGGTGCTCAGTGGAGACTGGGTACACTGGACGGACTGGCCGAGAACTCCCAGATGGTATTATACCTTACGTCAGATGGCAGTTCTCTGGTGACACTGGTACAGGTTAGTCTGTAGACCCGAGATCGTCATAGAGTCTTGTGTGATTCCCACTGTGCTTTGATTTCCATCATACCACGTCCAAGAGGGCGTGCAAAAAGGTGGCTTTTGGGTACAGTCCCGAATCACTTGGAGGCAATGAGCGATAGGAGGGGTTTCGTCTCTCCCGGTATAGGGAGTTGATGTTGCGCAGTGCTCGATTGGCTATAACAGGAAGTCCTTGGCCAAGGCTGCTTTAGGGATTTACTGGTAAGTGTTACCAGTAGTTTCTCGACCCGTTATGAGCCACATATCGACACGACTTATCGAGTTATTGGGGTCTGACGTTTACCACCCCTAGACGAGATATGCGATATATCAGACGAAGAGACCGGACTGTACAGTAGTGTTACTGGTTGTATTCACAGGAGTGTGAGCGGGCTTGCTTGTTGATCTTCTGATCGCTCAATACCCGGATGGCCGTTACGTTTAGCAGACCGCTTGCGGCTTGTGGGTGTTTGATATGATCATCACATACTGCCGGCGTATTGACGAGTCTTTAGAGTCCTACACAGGGGTTTCCTAGCTCAAGCAAAACAAAATAGGAGTGCATATGAGATATGTGCGGGACCGAGAATAATACCAGTATGTGATACTATATTCTATTCTCGCGATTTGTGACATTGATCGGTTGTATGCGATATAGCCGGGTTATCGGATCAAGTGTTGATTCGATAAGTTATTACTATATGATATTAGTCGGTTATATACAATACGACCGGATCGTTAAATCAAGTGTTGATTTAATGATTTAATGTATAATTATATATTTGATATATTACTTTACATTAACTAGTATTGGTTCATTTAAAATTGATTTTCTCACTTGAATGTGCACATTGTTTATATGTGATATATGCAAGTGTACATGTTTGTATCATGCTTGATGATACAAACAAGTTGTGTGTATGAGACTTGAACCAACTCAAGGTTAAATTAGGGTTTACTATTTTCCTAACAAATAACAAAAGAGTGAGACTTTGGTCAAAGTTATCAAGCTTCATGAAGCTTGATAAACATTGACAAAGTCAACTCTTTTGTCATTTGTTCAAGATATTAGTTAACCCAACCCTTAACCTAATGCTTTGGTTAATTCTCTACAAGAGTTAAGCATGAGGGCTTAACTCAACCATGGTGCCATGATTAAAAGGATAAGTTTCATATTATTCTTTTAATTCTTTTCTTCTTCTTCTCCTTCATCAAGCTCACAAAAGCTTGCTAGCTCCAATGGTGCCATGAGAAAAAGAGTGAGAAATCCAATTCTAAAGTGAACCCACTTCCTATTTCTTCATCCTCTACTACTTGCCATGTAGTATAGGGTATTCTCTTCACAAAGTTTTTGACCAAGTGAAGGAATAGCTTGAGTTTGAGTCTCCCCGACGTAGATCATCTTCGGCCTCTAAGTCAATGACCTAGCCCGATCAGTTCTCCGACGAAACCATCGCTAGAGTCCGGGATCCGATGATCGCAGCGGAGGGACGTCATCACGAAGCTAAAGAAGTGGAGGACCGGATCTACAAAGGTTGTAGTCCCTTTCACTTGTAGTAAAGTCGTTAACTTGCATGTTCTTTCGCCTATCCTCTAGTTAACGATCTATATTAGGGTTTCTCGGCACCTAAAAATTTGAATTTGTCATGGTTGATGCCTTGTGGAACCTCTTGAGTGTGCCTAGGATCCCTACAGGATGATCCCATATCCATTGGTGTTGGACATCAAAGATGGTGTACGGGTGCTCAATGGAGACTGGGTACACTGAACGGACTCGCCGAGAACTCCTGGATGGTATTATACCTATCGTCAGATAGCAGTTCTCCGGTGACACTGGTACAGGTTAGTCTGTAGACCCAAGATCGTCATAGTGTCTTGTGTGATTCCCACTGTGCTTTGATTTCCACCTTACCACGCCTAATAGGGCGTGCAAAACGGTGGATTTTGGGTACAGTCCCGAATCACATGGAGGCAATGAGAGATAGGAGGGGTTTCGTCTCTCCCGGTATAGGGAGTTGATGTTGTGCTGTGTTCGATTGGCTATAACTGGAAGTCCCTGGCCAGGGCTAATATGGAGATTTACTGGTAAGAGTTATCAGTAGTTTCTCGACCCGTTATGAGCCTTACATCGACACGACTTATCAATTACTGGGGTCTGACGTTTACCACCCCTAGACTAGATATGAAACAAATCAGACGAAGAGATCGGACTTTACGGGAGTGTTACTGATTGGATTTGCAGGAGAATGTACAGGCTTGCTTGTTGATCTTCTGATTGCTCAATACACGGATGGCTGTTACGTTTAGCTGACCGCTTGCAGCTTGTGGGTGTTTGATATGATCATCACCTTTTGCCGGCGTATTGACGATTCTTTAGAGTCCTACACAGAGGTTTCCTGGCTCAGGCAAAACGGAGTAGGAGTACATATGTGATATGTGCGAGACCGAGAATAATACGATATGAGATACCGTATTCTATTCTCGCGATATGAGATATCGGCCGGGTATATTTGATATTGCCGGGTCATCGGATCAAGTGTTGATTCGATGAATTGGTACATGTTATATTAGTCGGTTATATGCAATATAGCCGGATTGTCGGATCAAGAGTTGATTCGTTAATTTAATGTATAATTATATATGTGATATATTACATTACGTTAACGAATATAAGCTCGCTTTATTGATTCATTTTCTCACTGGATAATACATTGATGTATATGCGATATATGTTAATTGTATTATTTTCTTTTGTTACAAAATATATTGTATATGTGATATATAATATTGTAACAAGTTAGGGTTACAAATGCAACATGGTTGTTAAGTTTAAACAAAGTTAGGTTTTGGATTTAGGTTAGCTTTTGGGTTAGCTTTTTCATGAAGCTTCATGAAGCTTTCTTTTTTGTTTTCTAGCTTGATATTTTGTGAAGATATTTTGTTAACCCAACCCAAACCCTTAACTCTAGTTTATTCTCTACATGAGTTAATGCCTTCATTTATTAACTCATGGTTGTCATTTGTAACCATAACAATAATTGATTATTCATCACAAAAGCTTTCTTCTTCTTCTTCCTTCTTGAAAAAGCTTTCTAGCTTTTTGTAAAGTAACGATTTAAAGTGAGAAATTGAAAAAAAAGTGCAAAATTCCTACTTCATCATCCTCATCTATTCTAGCCACTTAGATTAGGGTGTTCACTTCACTAATACTTGATTAGAGAAGTGAGAGCTTGAGTTTGAGATTCTTCAAGGTAGATCATCTTCCAAAAGGAAGACTTCAAGCAAGCATGGATCATTCGACTTGTGGAGCCTCTCTAGAGTCCGGAAGTTCATGGATCGCGGCGAAGGGACTACTACTCGGAGCTTATGAAGTGAAGGAATGGACTACAAAGTTTGTAATCCCTCTCTCTTAGATGTAAAGTTGTTTACATGCAAGTTAACCCTAATTCTCTAGTTAAGATCTTGGTTAGGGTTTGTTTAGCACCCCAAAAATTTTAAAGTAGCATGATTGATACTTGCCAAAACCTTGCTAAGGTGTTAAGCTAACCCTACAGCTAGTATAGGGTTAATGGAACGATCCGAGTGAAATTCTGCATTAGCGCCAGTTTATAAAAGTTTTTGTTCCGTGTTTGGCCTCGGATTGACGGCCGGGGTACTACCGTAGAGTTACATGGTATCAGAGCCACGCCATTAACCCCTTACTAGCTTGTTCTAACATGTTTGAAACATCGTTCGAACGAAATTTCTAAAACCGCAATTCCATTATCAAAGTTTCTGTCGAAATTTAAAAGTGGTCGAAAAATTATTTTCTGTATGTCAGAAAATCGTGCAGGCTTTTTTAAGACCCTCGAAGAAATCTGAGACTAAGTTATCACCATCGGACCGTGGAACCGCGGCGAAACCAGCATGTTTACCGCGGTTGCGTGGCGGTATGGTGGCAACAGTGCACCATTTTTCTTCCTGGGGTCTTTCATCTGGAATTATTGTTTCTGGAATATTTTGTTTAGGCCCAGATTTGTTTTACTGCTGGGTTTTGCACTTGGGGCCATTTTGGGAAGTTTTGTCGATCGAAATTTTAAATACGTTAGTTCATAGTACTTACATTACTATCTGTGACCGTGAATGTCATTAGAGCGGTACAACTTGTCCATTTGCTATATGTTCTTTTAGACGGGTTTGCGAACGTGACATTCACGTTGATGTTCTGTGTTGTGCTGTGAAGTTGCGGATTTGTCGTGGTGGATAGCTTGGATGCAATGTTAGTACAGTTTCGTTTTATTTGTACATTTGATACCGCGGGGCCAGAATCCGAGATGTGGACTGCCGCCACTGCCTATTTGTATATTATTCTTTTGGGGCACGACCGGGTTGAGGTCGATGTCACCGTTGTATATATATTCTTTTCTGTACTAGGATTACGCTGCGGTGGAGTGCACGGATAGCCGGGTTCTGGAGGGAAACGGGCCCGCATCTCATGTTTTTGAGAAGGAGGGGGCCTCACTCTAGAATTGGCGTTCTATTCGCCGCACTCGTAAGGGGTACAGGTTGACCCAAGGAGGGGTGTTCAAGTTACCGGATTCCGTGAAGTGTTGGGTGGTCTATTCACTTTGCTGAAGGGGGTTGCCTCGCTTCTGGTTTTGGCGGGTAACTTGCCACACTCATAGGGGTGTAGGTTTTCATTGTACAGGCTATCCACACGACCAGGGGAAGGTCGGGTTTCAGTTGCGGTTCAAAGGAAACCCGGGGCTCCCAGATTATCTGTATTGTTCTGTGATGCTTATTACTTTTCTGTGATGTTGCATTTATCACGCCTGGAGGGATTATTATATATTGATATATATATATATACACTAGTAGATGTTTTATAAGTTTTACACCTGCGCTAGTCCAGTCCCCGCTCTGTCGTTAGTTAAGTAACCTAACGGGTGATGACGGGACCCAGTGGCGAATGCGGATGGCATATACGTACATCATATTTTCGTTCTTTTATGGTGTGATTAATTGATGGGACTTCATTGATTCTGATTAATGCAAGGAAAACAGACCTATTCGATGTTGTTGGAACATTTTTCAAAAAGCTGTTATTACAAGGACGTTTTCTTTTGTTTTGCACAGAGGTATTCAGTTTGGAATATCCAGCACCTCATTCGACGGGGCAAGGTCCGAGATCCCTTCATCGGGAGTAACCCCTTGGGCAGAGTTTTGCGTCGGGGTAATAACTTCACTATAGTCGATTACTTTTTGCTTTGCATCGCGGTATTCAGTTTAGAATATCCTGCACCTCATTCCACGAGGAAAGAGCTGAGATCCCTTCACCGGGAGTGACCTCTTTAGCAAAGGTTTTCGCCACTATATATTTGTAAAATGCTATCCGGTTCCTTCAACGATATCAAGTTCATTACGTTAAAGGTTTTTCGCTAAAAACCATTCGTAGCCCTCCGTCATTTCAGACAGGTAGCGCTTATTATTCAGGCTATGTATGTTGGCTTTCGTCAAGGCATAGTGTATGGTAGCTATTTGTTACTTTTCTATTGCATAGATAGATGCGTTGGTTTGGGACAGTCGTACTACTATTTTGTCCTTCGTCAAGGGTATGTACGGGTGGGTTCAAATTAACCTGGATAATGACGGGTAGAACTTGACATGTGACTTATGATATGTTGGCCTTCGTCAAGGTCATAAGAGCATGGGGTAAAAATCACATCGTGAGTTTCTAAAGAAACTAAAACTTGCAAGGCATGCGCATACCTTCTGGAGTGTGATAACGAGAGTGGATTCCATCGGGTTATCATGCGATGATAGTTGGATCCCGATACCCACTGATGAGTTGATTTACTCCTCGGGTGATTTTAGATGATCCCGACTAATTCTTCTTTCAGGTTTGGAGGAGAATTTGAGAATACAGTGGGAGGCTTCCTGATTAGATAAATTGATAACCATTCTGATCTAGGTTAGAGTGCACGCAGAGTGTTTCTTTTCTCTCTCTCTCTTTGGCAGCGACCATGGCCCGTCCCTAGACTATGACTTAGTGACCAAGTTAACCGAACTTTCTTAAAACACTGACCTTTGGATTGTCTGAGTTGCATACAACATTGCCACTCCTTCTTTTACCCTTTGATTTTCTACGGAACACTTCGTATCACTACGAACATCCACTCCTATTAGATAAATCCATCGTATAGTTACGTATGAACTCGAAGGAACTTGTTCCATATTCGAGGATGGATTCTGGTTCTTGAGAGATTGAATAGGATTATTCGGTTGTTTTTTCCCTTTACCTTCTCTCAGGTTGTGAGTACTCCTAGGAATAGGAAAAAGTACCACTATTATGCTTATTGGATAGTCTTCATCCAAACCATAGGCAGGTGCCGAAAGGTAGGGAATGAAGAAAACCAATTAGCCTAAGTGTGGTGTACAGAAGGTAATGAGTAAAGACAAATAAAGAGATTAGAAAGAGGGCAAAGTAAATTGCAACTGCTATCATTCACGACCAAACCAAGTATTTCATCGCCACTCCTATTTCACCTTTGTATTTCTCCTGAACTCCCCGTATCACTACGAACATCCAATTCCATTGGATAAATCCATCGTATGGTTATATACGAACTTGAAGGAACTTGTTCCAGTTCGAGGATGGATTCTGGTTCAGGAGAAATAAGAATAAGGTTTATTCAGTTGTCTTTTATCTTTACCTTCTCTCAGATTGCGAGTACTCCTAGGATTTGGAGAGTACACCTATTATGCTTATTGGATAGTCTTCTTCCAAACCATAGGCTGGTGTCGAATGGTAGGGAAGGAAGAAAACTATTTAGCCTAAGAGGGTGTACAGAAGGTAATGAGTAAAGACAAATCAAGGGATTTGGAGAGATGGCAAAGAAATATACGATTATATTCATGAATCTGGATAATGGAAGATGCATTACTAGGAATACCCAAATACCCCTTCGAAAAATTTTAATGTTTCAGCTTCACTATGCGCTGTTAATTGAAAACTGATTTCCCAATTAGGTCCTTGCTCCAGGGTATGTATTTACCAGGTTTGATTCTCACATCTGTATGGTTTTACAGATGATGAGTGGGAGTAAATTATTGGGAATTAGGTGATCATCCTCATTATATCGGAATTCGTTGCAGTTGGTGATATTTGAGGAAATCGCCTGGGTTTTTGCCGGACGGCAAAATATTTGGTTTTGAATATCCGTTGTTATGAACCAATTTCAAACTGATATATCAGTACGTTTATTTTATAAAGTGAGATATAACTTTTTTGAAGTTATGTCCATGACATTTACCTATATCAGTTGATGGTTAAGTATTGAGCATTCAACAGCGGTTTAATTCTTCATAACCATAGTACAGTTTTCAACCTACGACGCACAGGGTTTGAGTTATTAAACTCAGGGGACTTATACAAAGTATTGTATGTTGTCCAGTGTCCATTAGGACAAAGGGGTAGGTCCTCGTAGTATATTCTTTTTACTTATGACTTCTCAAGTTTTAGACATGTGTTTCGTAGAAATACAAGGTCCAAATTTTGAGAAGTTATAGGTGCAAGAATAAAGTAGAGAACCAGGTGTTGCAAGTATCAGGATTCTTCAAGGTGATCAAAGATGTAGATACTTGTGTTTGATATTCAGTTGATAGTAATGGTTTTTGAGAAACTTGTTTCTCTTTCAGGTTACTTATGTTTGGATGCACTACTAAGTTGAGTAATGCTGATCAGCCTCTCTCCATTTAGTTGACATGCACTGGAAACAGCTGCATGATTTGAATCTGGTTCTAACTAAATCAGTGCCTCTGTTTCTATATTGTATATAGAATAACTCATATCTTAACGATGTTAAGGTATATGGAGTTGTCCGGCTTATTCTTAAAACCAGACCGTGGATAACTCAAGGCACATTTCCGTAATGGCAGTTTGTGGGTTAACCCAGCTTTTGACGAGGGTTAACTTTCTACCATCTGGAAGATCAATAGTGATATTGTTCTTGACTCTCCACAGTTTTAGTAAAATGGACTTTTTCAGAAAACAGCAGTGGGAGTATGGTAGAACTGGAATTGATTCCAGAACTACAGACGATTGCTGAAAATTTAATAAGAACCTAAAGATTCAATCAGGTTTGACATTCCATTAGCCACTCCGCTGATATGGTGGGTAACTTCAGGAGCCCGAGAGGTACTTCGGTATTCTCAAAGACGGGGACAAGGAGGTTCTTGTTTACCCAAACGTGACACTACTGTTGTTCCAGACTATGAGACCCGGCAGGAGGATGAGTATAGCGTCCTTCTAAACTAGCTTTAGAAGTGCATGTGTATATGACTCTGCTAGAGGGTTGTCGTAGTCAGTTGGAGCTGCGGAAGCATAGTGGACAAGTAGTTTATGTCTATTTATAGACTAAAGCAGATATAGCGGAGATAGATCGTCTATTTTTAATGTGACAGTCATAGGTTATGACTTCATCAGAATAAGGGATGGATATGTTAAGAAGGTAGTAGGGTGTGATGTCTTCGTATTTGGATGACATACATATAGTAGGAAGTGAAATTCCTATACTATGATTGGTTATATTGTGGTTGTCACATGGTGGTTTCTCCACATAGGATATAGATATAATATTAGGCATTCTGATCACTAGATCTACGGTTTTAGATCTAGATTTAGGAAGTGTCCTAATCTGGGTACTTAGATAGTATTCTAAAGGTGTTTTAGAATGGACGACTCCTGGCATGGTGGTGTACCTGCAGGTGATGGAGTCGCCCTCTCTAAAGGTGTCTAACAGACTAAAGAGGAGAGGGATGTGCAAGATTGTCATATCACTTGCTTAAGCAATTGACTTGATCATGGGATGTCAAGTACCACACCAGATGTTGTTTTTGCACTAGCTGCAATAAGTTGATGATATTGATCCAATTCAGGAGAAACGTTCGGAAGCATTTTTAGAACATAAGTGGATATTCTAGGATTTCAAAACGGCAGCCTCCTTCAGGAGACGATTATCATTCCAGGCTTCCAAGGTGACCTGGATGACAGAGTGACTGTCAGAGTTATAGTTTTCCCTCTGACGAGGTGCAGTATTTTGGACAGGTGGTCCAAGCGGATACTGAGGGAGGCATGGTGCAGGATATTGATTAAATTCAGTTGACGATACAGTCTAAGAAATTTACTGGATTTGGTGTTCATTTGTGAACTGCGTCCCATCAGATATCAAGACATATTCTAAGACAGGTATTGCTCATTTAGGGAGATGGCTTTCTCCGCGAACTTGAGATAAAAAGAGACATAGAAAGAAACATCAGGGCGGATCCACTCACTAAAGCTATTTCTCGAATGCAATAGTGTTGCAAACGAGATTTGTGAAACTGATTAGTAGAGAAGTTGGGTGTTCGGTATCATACGGGCTATGATTATGCGACATCGCAATAATTAGCCTTGAGTGCAAGTGGGAGAATGTTGGATATAGTGCCCTCAAAGTCAATTATTGGATCGCAGGCACGTGATTGCAATGATTGAGGGATGACCTATACCGGTAGAACAGTCTTACTCGAGATGATAGTATGCTATCTGGTTTGTCTTTATCATCGTGTACATGCTTTAGGTGATATTGCAGATGACTATTACATGTTGATAGAGCCCATAGGATTCATGCTTGACTACCAGCAGTATGATGGCGATCATATACGTGAGAGTTGGGTAGTCTATAGGCACATCCTTAAATGGTCCCTAGTCGAGGGAGTTTTGAGACCGGGCATCGATACTCCGGAGTAGACTAGTTTATACAGATCGAGAGCCCGACGAGGGGCGGTGGCCGGTCTCACAAGCCATTGGTGTCAGTTGGTTCACCTAAGATATATACAGGTGCTCATTGGGTTATGAGTACACCGGACGGACTCTCAAGGGCACTGCTGATTGGTACTATATCTATCGTCATGAGCAGTTCCCAGGTGACATGAGTACAGCTTAGTCCGTTGACTTGACACTGCTACATTGCCTCAAGTATGTTTCCACTGTTCTTTGATTGCTACCCTACCATGGCTTAAAAGAGTCGTGCAAACAGGTAGTAGTTGGGTGCAGTCCCGAGGCAGTGGCGGTTAGACATGATTCGTGTCTCTCGGTATTGGGGGTTGATATCGCGGTGTGTCTGGAGAGCCATTACACAAAGTCTATGGCTAAGGAAAGTGAGATTAACAGGTAGGTATTCCACTAGTTTCTCAAGGTGTTCTGCGCTACACTCCGACACGACTTATACCGCTATTGGGGGTCTGACGTTTACCAACCCCCCAGGCCCGATATGCAATACTCATAGACGAACAGACCGGACTGTACGGAGATTGTCACAGATAGGCTCAGTAGGGTTTCAGGATGAGTTCGCTCATCAGCTTCCCTTTCGCTCAATACATGGGCAGCCGTTTGTAAGACTACGGTAAGGCCCCGGCCGTCTTTCCGAGGCCAAAATGCGGAAACGAAATTTTTTTCTTAACTTGAAAACCGGCTCTATCTTATGCTTAAAACCCGGATCGAACCAATAACCTACAACTAGCAATCAAAAGAAGGGTTGGAAAGCTATACCGATCGATCCGTGTCCTTCGGTCTTAGGCCGCCATCCCAAGCTCCTCGCGGCATCTCCGGTCTCGATCTCCTCGTCGGAAAGGACACCACATCTACGAGTCTTTTTACGGGCTCCCGCTTCATCCGAAGCAACTCGGGCACGAAGTGTGCTAGCCGACGTGTCCAAGGTGTTGTAGAGAATGTTTGTGATCACTTTGTCTCCTGCATCCATTGCTTTGGATGGAGGTTGAAGGTATTGCCATTAATGAAGATAATGAGCTAGAGGAAGAAGAAGAAGAAGAGAAGGCTTTCTTTCTTTTTCTTTTGTTCTTGCTATCATAATAGGAGTGAGAGAGTGAGTAGAATAATATGAGAGCTAACCCCCCTCATGGCAGCCCATCTCTCTCTCTCTTCTCATCATATCAACACCAATCAAACATCAAATGTGACATATGCACATAAAAAGAGACAACAAGTCACTAGCCTTGCATGTGTCACAATTAATGCACAAAATGATGATTTCTAGCTCATAATATCCATATGTAAATATTAACCCAAATGTTTACAACAATAAAAAGATACGGCAACATCTAAAGTAAACTCGTGACGAATCACAAGGATACCCCTCACCTATATATACATACCTGCACCCGCATTCCGACTGAATGCGAATGCAATGAGAATAAAGTAATCCAACAAATCTAACACTAGGATCCGGCTTAAACTAAAGCACACTAGTATGATCCGCCCGATCATGATCCGTACAATACCGCACGTATATGATCGAACCCTGCCATATAACATATGGCCTCTACAACGTTTCGCCCGAAACTTGAAAAACTGTCTGTGTGGGACTCTAAAGACTCGTCAATACATTGGCTGTGGATTTAACCACTAGCACGTCAGAAGTACTAGCTGTACGTAACGGGCAACCAGATATTGACCAAAAGGGAGGTCGATGAGCGAACTCATCCTGACACCCTACTGAGCCTGTCAATGACAATATCCGTACAGTCCGGTCCATTCGTCTATGAGCATCGCATGGCGGGCCTAGGGGTTGGTAAAAGTCAGACCCCCAAAAGCGGTAAAAGTCGTGTCGGAGTGTAGCCCAGAACACCCTGTGATACTACTGGAATACCTACCAGTAAATCTCATGCCTCGGCCGAGAGCTTTGTGTAATGGCTCTCCTAGACACAGCGCGATCTCACCCCCAATACCGAGAGAGACGAAACCCCTGACGATCCGCTAACTGCCTCCATGTGGCTCGGGACTGTACCCACCTAAAAACTGTTTGCACGACTCCTTTGAGCCGTGGTAGGGTAGTAATCAAAGTACAGTGGGAACTCACACGAGACAAATGACGATCTCTGGTCGATGAACTAACCTGTACACATGTCACCAGGGAACTGCTATCTGACGTGAGGTATAATACCAACTAGCATGTTCCCGGCGAGTCCTGTCCAGTGTACTGATAACCCAATGAGCACCTGTATATATCTTAGGTGAACCAACTGACACCAATGGCTTGTGAGACCGGCCACCGCCCCTCGTCGGGGTCTCGACTGTATACACTAGTCTACTAATGGAGTATCGTTGCCCAGTCTCGAAACTCCCACGACTAGGGACCACTTTAAGGATGTGCTTATAGACCCCAGCTCCCAGGTATATGATCGCCATCATACTGCTGGCAGTCAAGCAAGAATCCTAAGGGCTCCATCAACGTGTAATAGCGACCTGTAAGGTCACCTAAAGCTGTACACGATGATAAAGATAAACCAGATAGCATACTATCATCTCGAGTAAGACTGTCCTACCGGCATAGGTCCTCCCTCAATCATTGCAATCACGTTCCTGTGATCCAATAATTGACTCTTAGGGCACTATATCGAACAATCTCCCACTTGCACTCAAGGCTAATTATTGCGATGTCGCATACTCACAGCCCGTGTGATACCGAACACCCAACTCCTCTACTAATTAGTCTCACAAAACCCATTTGCGAAACTATTGCGTTCGAGGAATAGCCTCAGTAAGTGGATCCGCCCTAATTCTTCTTTCTATGTCTCTCTTTATCTCAAGTTCGCGGAGAAAGCCATCTCCCGAAATGAGCAATACCTGTCTTAGAATATGTTTCGATGTCTGATGGGACCTAATTCATAAATGAACTCCAAATCCAAACTTCTTAGACTGTATCGTCAACAGAACTTAATCAGTATCCTGCGCCACACCTCCCTCAGTATCCGCTTGGACCACCTGTCTAAATTAATGCCCCTCGTCAGAGGGAAAACTATAACTCTGACAGCCACTCTGTCATCCAGGTCACCTTGGAAGCCTGGAATGATAACTGTCTCCCGAAGGAGGCTTCCGTTATCGTATCCCTAGAACATCCACTTATGTTCTAAAACTGCTTCCGAATGTTTCTCCAGGATTGGATTAATATCAATTTACTGCATCTCATGCAAAAACAATATCTGGTGTGGTACTTGACATCTCATGATTGACTCAATTGCCTAAGCAAGTGATCAGCCAATCATGCACATCCCTCTCCCCTTTAGTCTGTAAGACACCTTTAGAGAGGGTGACTCCATCACCTGCAGGTACACTACCGTGCCACGAGTCGTCCATTCTAAAACACCTTTAGAATGTTGTCTACGTACCCAGATTGGGAAACTACCCAAATCTAGATCTAAAACCATAGATCCAGTAACCATAATGTCTGATATGAAATCCATGTTCTTTGTTGAGAAACCACTGTATCACAACCAAAGTATAACCGACCGTACTATAGGAATTTCACTTCCTACTCTGTGTATGTCATCCAAATACCAGGACATCACACCCTACTAGCTTCTTAACAGATCCATCCCCTATTCTGATGAAGTCAAACCTATGACTGTCACATCAGAAATAGATGATCTATCTCCGCTATATGTGCTTTAGTCTATAAATAGACATAAGCTACTTGTCCACTATGCTTCCGCTTCTCCCACTGACTACGACAACCCTCTGGCAGAATAATTTACACGTGCACTTCTAAAGCTAGTTTAGAACGACGCTATACTCATCCTCCTACCGGGTCTCATAGTCTGGAACAACAGTAGTGTCAAGTCTGGGTAAACAAGAACCTCCTTGTCACCGTCTTTGAGCATACCGAAGTACCTCTCGAGTGCCTGAGGTTACCCACCATATATGCGAAGTGGCCAATGGAATGTCAAACCAGATTGAATCTTTAGGTTCTTATCAAATTTTTCATTAATCGTTTGCGGTTCTGGAATCACTTCCAGTTCTACCATACTCCCACTACTGTTTTCTGAAAAAATCCATTTTACTAAAACTGTGGCGAGTCAAGAACAATATGACTATTGATCTTCCAGATGGTAGAAAGTCAACCCTCATCATAGCCCGGGTCAACCCACAAACAGCCACTACAGAAACGTGCCTTGAGTTATCCAGAGTCTGGTTTTAAGCATAAGCCGGACAACTCCCCGTACCTTAACATCGTTAAGAAATGAACCATTCTATATCCAATATAGAAAAAGAGGCACTGATTTAATTGGAACCAGATTCAAATCATGCAGCTGTCTCCAGTGCATGTCAACTAAATGGAAGGAGGCCGATCAGCGTTACTCAACTTAGGAGTGCATCCAATTATGAGTAACGTGAAAAGAAACAAGTTTCTCATAATCATTACTATCAACTGAATACCATACACAAGTATCCACATCTTCGATCACCTTGAAGAATCCTGATACTTGCAATACTCGGTTCTCTACTTTATTCATATACCTATAACTTCTCAAAACTTAGACCTTGCATTTTTACGAAACACATGTCTAAGAACTAGAGAAGTCACAAGTAAACAGAATATAGTACGAGTACCAACCCCTCTGTCCTTATGGACACTAGACAACATACAATACTCTATATAAGTCCCCTAAGTCTAATAACTCATTCCCTGTGTATTGTAGGTTGAAAACTGTACTTATAGTTAAGAAGAATTACACCGCTGTTTAATGCTCCTTACCTAACCATCCACTGATATAGGTAAATATCATGGACATAATTTCAAAAATTTATATCTCACTTTATAAAAATAAACGTACAGATATATTAATTTGAAATTAGTGCATAACAACGGATATTCAAAACCAAATATTTGCCGTCCGGCAAACAACCCAGGCGATTTCCTCAAATATCACCAATTACAACGAATCCCGATATAATGAGGATGATCACCTAATTCCCAATAACTTACTCCCACTCATCATCTGTAAAACCATACAGAAGTGAGAATCAAACCTGGTAAATACATACCCTGGAGCAAGTGTCTAATTGGGAAATCAGTTTTCTATTAACAATACACAGTAAAACTGAAACATGTAAATGTTTCGAAGGGGTATCCGGGTATTCTTAGTAATGCCTCTTCCATTATCAGATTCACAACTGTAACCGTATATCTCTTTGCCTTCTCTCCTAATCCCTTTATTTGTCTTTACTCATTACCTTCTGTACACCGCCTTTAGGCCAAATGGTTTTCTTCCTTCCCTACCGTTGGGCACCAGCCGATGGTTTGGAAGAAGACTATCCAATAAGCGTAATAGGTATACTGTCCGAATCCTAGGAGCACTCGCAACCCGAGAGAAGGTAAAGATAAAAGACAACTGAATAAAACCTTATTCCTATTTCTCCTGAACCAGAATCCATCCCCGAACTGGAACAAGTTCCTTCGTGTTCGTATATAACCATACGATGGAGTATCCAATAAACTGTGGATCTTCATAGTGATACGGGGTGTTCCGGAGAAATACAAAGGTGATGTAGGATTGGCGAAGAAATATTTGGTTTGGTTGTGAATAGTAGTCGCAATTTACTTTGCCCTCTTACTAATCCTTTTATTTGTCTTTACTTAATATCTTCTGTACACCTTTTAGGCTAAATGGTTTTCTTCATTCCCTACCGTTCGGCACCTGCCTATGGTTTGGAAGAAGACTATCCAATTAGCGTAATAAGTGTACTGTCCTAATCCAAGGAACACTCGCAACCTGAGAGAAGGTAAAAGGAAAAGACAACTGAATAAAACTATTCGTTTTCACCAGAACCGAAAACCATTCTCGAATAAGTTCCTTCGAGTTCGTATATAACCATACAATGGTTTTATCCAATGGAAGTGGACGTTCGTAGTAATACGGGGTGTTCTGGAGAAAAGGGTAAAAGTAGGAGTGGCAATGAGGAATGCAACTGTAGGGTTACTAGGCACTCTAAGAAGGTTCTACAAGGCATCAACCATGCCCGATTAAAATTTTAGCCGTGCCGAATAACTCTAAACAAGATCTTTGCTAGATAATTAGGGTAACACATGCTAGTAAATAACAATTATCACTAAGTGAATACGAAATACAACCTTTGTAGATCGGTCCTTCACTTCTTAAGATCCTTGTAGTAGCCCCTTTGCTACGATCATCGAACTCCCGGACTCTCGGACGGCTCCATGAGAAAATTGCAACGGTATTGCTTGAAGTCTTCACGACCGAAGATGATCTACGTCGAGGGAATACGAACTCAAGCTTCTACTTCACTAACTTGAGAATTAGTGAAGCAAACACCCTAAACAAAAGTTCTAGTCTAGTAGAGGATGATGAAATAGGAAATGGGTACACTTTAGAATTTCTTTTCTCACTATCATTCTCTCTCTTTATCAAACCCTAGAAGGAAATTGAAGGAAGAAGAAGATGAGCTAAAAAAATGAGAATGAAAACCAATCAAGAGAGAGAGTTAACCATGGTGAGTGAGTATCATATACTAACTCATGTAGAGACATAACCATGGCTAATTATAGTGGTTAGGTTAATTAATATCTTAAGTAAAACAAAACTAGTAGACTAAGTCAATGCAAACATAAGTTTCATGAAGCTTCATGCATGTGAGCTCATTATCCATTTGTTTTTAGAATTACTTTAAATATAAAAACCTAACCAATATAATTATAATGGTGTATGTCTCATACACCCAAGTAGTGTGTATCAACAACCATGATACAAAATGAACACAAATTAATATATATCACATATATATTAAGTTGTGCACAAGTGAGAAAAACAAATGCTTAAGTGAACCAATGTTAGTTAATGTAAATTAGTATATCACATATACAATTATACACTAAATTATTACAACACTTAACTTAATAATCTGGTTATATCTTATATAACCGACTAACACAAAATGTACCAACTTATCGAATCAACCATTGATTCAATAACCAGGTTATATCGCATATAACCGATCGATACAAACATCGCGAGAATAGAATACGGTATCACATACACGCATTATTCTCGGTCCCGCACATATCACATATGCGCTCCTATTTCGTTTTGCCTGAGCCAGTAAAACCTCTATGTAGGACTCTAAAGACTCATCAATACGCCGGCAGTAGGTGATGATCATATCAAGCATCCACAAGCCGTCAGCGGTACTAGCTGGACGTAACGGCTACCCGGGTATTGAGCGATCAGAAGATCAGCAAGCAAGCCCGCTCCTACTCCTGCGAAAAGCCTGACAGTGACACTACCGTACAGTCCGGTCTCCTCATCTGATATGTCGCATATCAAGTCTAGGGGTGGTAAACGTCAGACCCCAAAAACTGATAAGTAATGCCGATATGAGGCTCATAACGGGTCGAGAAAATACTGGTAACACTTACCAGTAAATCTCTGAACCAGCCCTGGCCAGGGACTTCCCTGTTATGGCCAATCGAGCATAGCGCAACATCAGCCCCAAATACCGGGAGAGACGAAACCCCTCCTATCGCTCATTGCCTCCATGTGACTCGGGACTGTACCCAAAAACCACCGTTTTGCACGCCACGTGTTAAGGTGGAAATCAAAGCACGGTGGGAATCACACAAGACTCTATGACGATCTCGGGTCTACAGACTAACCTGTACCAGTGTCACCAGAGAACTGCCATCTGACGTAAGGTATAATACCATCTGGGAGTTCTCGGCGAGTCCGTCCAGTAGACCCAGTCTCCACTGAGCACCCGTATATCATCTCTGATGTCAAACACCAATGGATATGGGATCATCCATCGCCCATCTATATGGGTCGAGAAGCTATACGCTAGTCTACTCTGGTATATCGATGCCCTATCTCGATACACCCACTACTAGGGACCTTGAAGGATGTACTTATGGACTACCATGTCCCCACTAGTATGATCCGCATCATAGTCCAGGTAGTCAAGTACACATCCTAAGGGCCTTACCAGTATGTAACAGAGAGACAATCAGTGTACACGTTAAGGTAAAGAGTAACCAGATAGCATACTATCATGTCGAGCAAGAAAGTCCTCTCTATATATGTCCAAGCATCCACTACAATATAGATCTCATGTATAGTAATGGCCTCTAGGGCATACATATAACTAACAATCTCCCACTTGCACTAGGGCCATCTGATAACAGTGGTTGTAGTATCTCATACTCAACCATCCCATAATAGTCTCTCTCTGGGAAAAAGCTGTAAGTCGATGTATAACACCCCACGACTTGCGCGGAGGCGGAATAATGAAAAACGATCTTGTTTTAGGCGTAAACATCGACTAACCGAGAATCTTTGCATAAACAATAATTAACAAGAAACCATAGAACAGTTAACTACTATGATAAGTGATTATACCTAAAGATCCGAGTCCTTCGTCTTGTCGTTCTCCACGTCCTCTCCGGCCTTCTCTATGTAGTAGAAGATCCATCCGAGAGCTTTACTACAAGCTTCACCTCAAACTAGAGGTAACTAGGTTTCTTAAATCGCTAATCTAAGTAACCTAGGTGATATAGAGAATGGTTAAGGATTAAGTAGTCTAATCTAATCCTTGTACTCAACACATGAGAGGGGAGAATTAGGGTTTGAAGAGGGAGAGCTTGAGGAGAGAGAAAGTGAGCAAGAGAATGAGATGAGAAAATGAGCTATCATAATATATATCAAGCATTATGATTTATCCAACAAAAGAAAATGAATGATTAATCATCATGCTTAATAAATATAAGAGGGTGATTCATCTCCATGAGTCATTAAGCATTTATGATGCATTAATGACTTGGATGAATCACTCAAATGACTCACTAATCTCATTTAATGCATATGCCATCTTAACCCCCAAGTCACCATCTTCTAGAAGCTTCTCGCGCAATTACGAGAACGTCCCTCCTATCCGGGAAAACACGGAAAAATTTTAGACTGTATAAATCCAATAATCGGATACTAGAAACTGGCTTAAACCAAAGCCGACTAGTAAAAACTGTCTGGATGTCTTACGTGCGTAAACACACGTATGCGTCTGAACCCTTGTTGTAAAACCATACGACCACTATATCGTTTCGCCTGGAGTAAGGAAACTCTCTGTGTGGGACTCTAGAGACTCGACTACTACGCTGGCAGTGGGTTTAACTACAGACCGCAAGCGGCACTAGCTGTACGTAACGGTCCCTAGGTAAATGTCAATAAGAAGGCCGATGAGGAAACCCATCCGAACTCCTACTGAGTCTGATGTGACAATCTCCGTACAGTCTGATCTGTTCGTCTAAGACTATCGCATATCTGGCCTAGGGGGCGGCAAGCGTCAGTCCCCTAATAGCGGTAGAAGTCGTGTCGGAGCGAAGCCCATTACACCCTGAGAAACTACTGGAACCTACCTGCAAATCTCGCTTGCCCTGGCCAGGGAATTTGCATAATGGCTCTCTGACACAGCGCGATATCAACCCCCAATACCGGGAGAGACGAATCCTGTCTAACCGCCACTGCCTCCAAGTGCTCGGGACTGCACCCAACTGCTACCTGTTTGCACGACTCCTTTGAGCCGTGGTAGGGTAGCAATCTAAGAACAGTGGGACACACTCGAGGCGAAGTAGCAGTGTCAAGTCTGCGGACTATGCTGTACTCATGTCACCTGGGAACTGTTCACTGACGACTGGTATAAAACCAACCAACAGTTCCCTGTGAGTCCTATCCGGTGTACCCGTAACCTAACGAGCACCTGCATACTATCTCCAGTACGACGTACTGACGGCTGTGGGACAGACCATCTCCCCAACTGGGATGAGAAGCGTACACACTAGTCTATTCCGGAGTATCGTTGCCCTGTCTCGATAATCCTATGACTAGGGAACTGAATAAGGATGTGCTTGTAGACTACCCAGCCCCCACTAGTGTGACTGCCATCACAACGCTGGTAGTCAAGCAAGATCCAAAGAGCTCTATCAATACGTATACTCACATATTAAGATAGAAAAACCAAGTAGCATACTACCATGTTTAGCAAGACTGTTATATACATGTAAATATCCCAAGCTTTTATTAAGTAATATACAAACTAGTATGATACAATAATGGCCCCTAGGGCATATACACTAACAATCTCCTGTTAGTGTTTATGCCCTAGAAGGCCATTACTGTATCATACTAGCTTGTATATTACTTAATGGAAGCTTGGGATATTCACATGTATATAACAGTCTTGCTAAACATGGTAGTATGCTACTTGGTTTTTCTATCTTAATATGTGAGTATACGTATTGATAGAGCTCTTAGGATCTTGCTTGTCTACCAGCGTTGTGATGGCAGTCACACTAGTGGGGGGCTGGGTAGTCTACAAGCACATCCTTATTCAGGTCCCTGGTCGTTGGATTATCGAGACAGAGCATCGATACTCCGGAGTAGACTGGTGTGTACGCTTCTCATCCCAGTTGGGGAGATGGTCTGTCCCACAGCCGTCAGTACGTGGTACTGGAGATAGTATACAGGTGCTCGTTAGGTTACGGGTACACCGGACAGGACTCACAGGGAACTGTTGGTTGGTTTGATACCAGTCATCAGTAAACAGTTCCCAGGTGACATGAGTACAGCGTAGTCCGCAGACTTGACACTGCTACTTCGCCTCGAGTGTGTCCCACTGTTCTTAGATTGCTACCCTACCACGGCTCTATGGAGTCGTGCAAACAGGTAGCAGTTGGGTGCAGTCCCGAGCACTTGGAGGCAGTGGCGGTTAGACAGGATTCGTCCCTCCCGGTATTGGGAGTAGATATCGTGCTGTGTCAGAGAGCCATTACGCAAAGTCCCTGGCCAGGGCAAGCGAGATTTGCTGGTAGGTTCCAGCAGTTTCTCAGGGTGTAATGGGCTTTACTCCGACACGACTTATACCGCTATTAGGGGACTGACGCTTGCCGCCCCCCTAGGCCCGATATGCGATAGTCTTGGACGAACGGACCGGACTGTATGGAGATTGTCACATCAGACTCAGTAGGAGTTCGGATGGGTTTTCTCATCGGCCTTCTTATCGACAACTACCTGGGGACCGTTACGTACAGCTAGTGCCGCTTGCGGTCTGTGGTTAAACCCACTGCCAGCGTAGTAGTCGAGTCTCTAGAGTCCCACACAGAGAGTTTCCTACTCCAGGCGAAACGATATAGAGGTTGCATGGTTTTGCGACAAAGGGTTCGGACGCATACGTGCGTTTACGCGCGTACGACTTTCGGACAGTTTTTACCAGTCGGCTTTGGTTTAAGCCAGTTACTGGTATCCGGTTATTGGATTTATACAGTCTAAAGTTTTTCCGTATTTTTACGGATCGGAGGGGCGTTCTCGTAATTACTCGAGAAGCTTCTAGAAGATGTGACTAAGGAGGTTTCTTTTGGATAAGAGAGTGAGTCATGGTGGTGATTCATTCACTTCATTAATGCACATTTATTGCTTAATGACTCATGCTTATGAATCATCACAAGATATTTTATGAAGCATGCTTATTCATTTCCTTTATTGATTATTCTAAAATAAGAATGCTTCATAATATTATGATACACTCTCTCTCTTCTCTCATTATCTTATCACACATTCTCTCTCCTCAAGCTCTCATCTTCAAGATACTAATCCTTAATCCTCATGTGTTGAGATCAAAGGTTTAGTTAGACTAAACAATCCATAACCTTCACTCTATATCATCCTCTCATCTTTGATTAGCAATCAAAGTTGATTAGTTACCTCAAGTTAGAGGTTTAGCTTGGAGTTTCGCTCTCGGGTGGATCGTCTACTACCTAGAGAAGGTCGAGGAGAACAAAGGAGGACGTAAAGAAGAAGGACCGGTTTCATTAGGTATAATCCCTAATCACTTGTGAAAAGAAACTCATAGGATACGGTTATTTAGAGTTTAGCTTCGATTTAAGCGGTTAGTCGATGTTCGTTCCTTAAACTTGATCGTTTTTGTAAAATCCGCCTCCCCACAAGTACTGGGGTGTACTACATCGACTTACAGTGGTATCAGAGCCTCGCTAAACACTAAATAACTTAATCGCAAATTTGTACGAATTTCGAACGGAAAAACGAAGCCGGAAAACCCTAATAAAAATCAGTTTCTGTCGAATCCAAAATGATGTCCTAAAATTTTTCAGGGATGTTCAGAAAGCTTGACATGGGTCCAGGAGAACACCCAAGAAAATTGGGCCCATGACTCGGCTAAAGCGCCGCGGAAGCGCGGCGGATCCCACCGATCCGCCGCGGTTCCGCCGCCGAGTTGCCGAGTCATGATCCCAAATTTTTTGTGTGGGTCCCCTGTGATATTTAGTGTTTTCTGGAATATTTAATAATTGCTCAGGTTACTGTTTAACAGAGCAGATTTTGGAGCAATATTGATGTTGTTTATTCGATCGAATTGTACAGTATTTGCGTATTGGATTATATCTGTGATTGTTTAATGTGTTCGTAAACCTCCCCCAACTGCTAGTATGTCGGTTGGCAGGGGGTTGCACATTTCTGAAATGGTTATATCTGTTTAAGCATATAAACTGTATTGGACTGTTGTGGTGTATAGCCGGGGTTAGCAATGGGTTATTGAATAATTCATTTGTTGTAAATGTAATTTGTTGTAATATTATTTTTGCGGGGCACTTCCAGGTTGCGGTCGTAGCCACCGTTGTATTATTTCATTTTACTGTTTTTACTCCTAGGACTGACCCAAGGTGGGGTACACAGACTGCCGGGTGGGTAGTTTGCCGTACCCGTAGGGGTCGAGGGTGGGGTAACGGCTATTCATCACAACTGTGTAATCTGTCTTTTCTTGCAGGCTCAAAAGAAATACAGATTGCTTACAAATCCAATATTGTTTATCTGTGTTCTGGAATGAATATCATTGCGTCAGACGAATGTACAATATCTATATTTATTATAGCTATTTAGACGTCACTTATGTTTTACACCCGCGCTAGCCCAGCCCCCGCTCTGTCGTTAGTTAAGTAACCTAACGGGTGATGACGGGACCCCGTGGCGAATGCGGATGGCATAAGAGGACGTTATATTTTCGTTGTTTTCTGCAATGATAGGTTAATGATGGGACGCATTATCTATAATGCAAAGTAAAACAAACCAAAGTTTAAATCGTTGGAACAATTTAAAAGAAACCACTCGGTTATTTTTAAAACAGATATTTTTAAATGCGGAGTCTTAACCACTCCTTTTAAAAGCTATCAGGTTCCTTCGGTTATATCAAGTTCACTACGTTCACGGTTTCGCCAAAACCATTCGTAGCCCTCCGTCATTTCATCTGGGTATTCAGTAGTATTCAAGCTATGTATTTTGACCTAACGCCAAGGCATAGTGTTTGGTAGCTGCTGGATATTCATTTGTTGCATAGATAGATGAGTTAGTTTGGGACAGTCGTATTATCATTTTGGCCGAACGTCAAGGATATATACGGATGGGTTCAAATTGACAAGATAATGATGGGTAGAACTTGACATGTGACTTATGACATTTTGACCTAACGCCAAGGTCATAAGAGCATGGGGCAAAAACTAAATATCGGGAATTTCTAAAGAAACTGAAATTTGCAAAGAGATGCATACCATTTGGAGTTTGATGAATGTTGGTAGGATTCCTTCAACATTATCATACGATGATATTTGGATCCCGATCCTACTGTGAGTATATGCTACTTATCAGGATATTCGTCGCTTAACGATCAATGCTATAAACCTAGTAGGTGTCCAGAAAAGTGTCAGAGGGGTTACGCCCCCAGAGAAAAGAGGTTATTTAATTAAGGAACTTCGCGAAAGCGTTGGAAAACCTCCCTCGAAGTATCGACACCGGCCTGGCTGAACGGTTAAGCAAGTATTGTACGGTGAGAATAGTCTTGGCTAATTCTTCTTTTATGGTTTGAGGAAGGATTCGAGAAACAGTGGGAGCCATCCAGTTTAGATAAACTAAAAACCACTCTAAACTTGCAAGAGCATCATGCTAAAGAGTTTTCTTCTCTCTCTCCTAATTGCAGCGACCCTGAAAATGACTGGACTTAAGTTACTTTTAGAGAAAAATATACTGACGGGGCCAAACTATAAAGATTGGCTGCGGAATGTCAAGATGGCTTTGACCTATGACAAACTGGGGTACGTCCTCACCGCTACAGCACCTGCTGTCCTTGGTCCCAAATCCAGCAATGCGGATAAGGAAATCCGCAAAACCTGGGATTTAGATTGCGCGAGAGCCAAGTGCATCGTGCTTGCCTCGATGAACAATGAACATCAGAGGAGGCACGAGGATATGTCCCTAGATGGCATATTTCTCCATACAAAGGAACTTTATGGAGAGCAATCTCGTATAGCAAGATACGAGACCTCTAAGAAACTGTTTCGAGCGAGGTTGGCTGTCGGGTCATCAGTAGGTGAACATGTCCTACAGATGATCGGCTATATTGAAGAGCTCGTGGACCTTGGGACGACTTTGGATAATGAGCTCTATACAGACCTTGTTCTCCAGTCCCTTCCTCCCACCTACGCCCAGTTTATCCTCAACTTCAATCTTCAAGGAAAAGAAGTTGAACTTGCGGAACTCCTGAACATGTTAAGGAGTGCAGAGGGCACCTTGCAGAAGGCAAGGGAAACACCCGCTATGTTTGTTGGCGGTTCATCTTCTTCCGGGTCCAAGGCTAGGGCCAAAGGAAGGAAGAAGAAGGCCGCACCCAGACCTAGAGGAGGTGTTAGTAAGGTGGGAAAGAAGGGAAAGAAAAAGTTTACAGCACCGGTAGTTGGCCTGGATGAGTGCTTCCATTGTCACAGGAAAGGGCACTGGAAGAAGGATTGCAAGGCGTGGAACGCCAAGAACCAGGAACCGAAGCAAGCTGTGGCTTCGACTTCAGGTGTGTTTGTAATTGAGAATTGTCTGTCGATCAACTCTACTTCCTGGGTATTAGATACCGGATCAGGATCTCATATTTGCAATTCATTGCAGGCACTGAGAAACCGTAGAGTGCTGAAGGAAGGTGATATGATCCTCAGGGTTGCTAACGGAGCTAGCGTGGGAGCTGCGTCCGTCGGGGATTATCACCTAGGATTGACAAGTGGACACATTTTGGTTTTACATAACTGTTATTTTGTACCCAGCTTAACGTGTAATATCATATCAGTTTCCTTGTTATCAAATAAAGGTTATGATTTCACGTTTGTAAGAGATATTGTCAACATCCACCTTAATCATGGTTTGATTGGGTCCGGTACTCTAAATAACGGCATATATGTGTTAAACCAACTCCAAATTTTCAATGTCCAGAACACACTAAAAAGAAAGTCTCCAGATTTAAATAAAGCTTTCTTATGGCATTGTAGACTGGGTCACATCAATGAGAGAAGGTTGACTAAGTTGCATAGAGAAGGATATTTGGACACGTTCGAATATCAAACTTATGACACTTGTCAATCTTGTCTCAAAGGAAAGATGACAAAGACTCCATTCACTGGACAAGGAGTAAGAGCGAGCGAGCTCTTAGGACTCATACACAGTGATGTATGCGGTCCAATGTCTACTCATGCGAGAGGTGGTTTTTCCTATTTCATTACTTTCACGGATGATTACTCAAGATACGGATTCATTTATCTGATGAAACATAAATCCGAGGCTTTTGAGAAATTCCAGGAGTATAAGAATGAAGTAGAAAACCAAACCGGCAAAAGTATTAAGACACTAAGATCTGATCGAGGTGGTGAATACTTGAGTGCCGAGTTCCTAGGTTACCTAAAAGAGAAAGGAATTCTCTCTCAGCTTACTCCTCCATACACTCCACAGCACAACGGTGTATCGGAGAGACGGAATCGAACCCTATTGGATATGGTACGATCCATGATGAGTAATGCTGAGTTACCGCGATCTTTCTGGGGACATGCGCTAGAATCAGCGGCATATCTTTTGAACATGGTACCTACCAAGACTGTGCCTACCACTCCATATCAGATGTGGAGTGGGAAGAAACCCCATCTACAGTATATAAAGATTTGGGGATGTCCAGCTTTTGTTAAAAAGCAGCATGTGGACAAGCTCGAGGCACGATCAGTAAAGTGTTTATTTGTGGGATATCCAAAGCACTCCAGGGGATATCTATTCTATTACGCAGAGGAACAGAAGGTATTTGTTTCTCGTAATGCCCATTTTCTAGAACATCAGTTTTTAGAAAAGGAATCAAGTGGGAGCGAAATAGAACTGGAAGAAATTCCAGAACCACAAACTGCTACTGAAAGTTTGGTAGAACCAGAGGTTCAAGAAGAACAGAACATTCCCGCACCCCTCCGCAGGAGTAGTAGGCCGTCTCGTCCGCCTGAGAGATACTACGGTTTTCTCATAGACGGGGATAGAGAGGATTGCATCATAGATGATGATGAACCTACTGACTTCCAGCAGGCCATCCAGAGCGGCGACTCGGTACGATGGCTAGATGCAATGCGGACCGAAATGGAGTCCATGTACACCAACAAAGTATGGACTTTGGACTTTGCTCCAGATGGGGTAAAACCCATAGGATGCAAATGGATCTTCAAGAAAAAGATTGGTGTAGATGGACAGGTGGAAACCTATAAGGCTAGACTTGTTGCAAAGGGTTTTCGTCAAAGACCTGGTTTGGACTATGACGAAACTTTTTCTCCAGTGGCTATGCTCAAATCCATTCGGGTCCTTCTTGCTATTGCTGCCTTCCATGATTATGAAATCTGGCAGATGGACGTAAAGACGGCTTTTCTGAATGGAAATTTAGAAGAGAGCGTCTATATGGATCAGCCAGAGGGTTTCAATCAGAGTGGGAGCAGCGGGAAAGTATGCAAGCTGCTTAAGTCTATTTATGGACTAAAGCAGGCATCGCGGAGTTGGAACATCTGTTTTGATGAGACAGTCAAAGAATATGACTTTATCAAAAATCCAGATGAACCGTGCATATATAGTAAAGTTGTGGCCAGAAGTGTCGTATTCCTCGTCTTGTACGTGGATGACAATCTATTGATAGGAAATGACATTCCTATGCTACAATCTGTCAAAGGATTCTTGTCACACAGGTTCTCCATGAAAGACCTGGGTGATGCCTCTTACATTCTGGGGATCCGGATCTATCGTGATAGATCCAAGAGGATGTTGGGACTTTCGCAGTCCAGGTATATCGACACTGTACTGAAAAGATTCAGTATGGAAGATTCAAAGCGCGGTAATCTACCGGCTTGTCACGGAATCACCCTCTCCAAAGAGATGTCTCCCAAGACTGATTTGGAAAGGGAACGCATGTCTATTATACCCTACGCTTCTGCGGTAGGCTCTATAATGTATGCGATGTTGTGTACCAGACCAGATGTAGCTTACGCACTGAGCGTGGTAAGCCGGTATCAGTCAGACCCAGGGGAGAAACACTGGATAGCAGTAAAGAACATTCTCAAGTACCTGAGGAGGACTAAGGAGATGTTCTTGGTTTACGGCGGAAAAGACCTCAGGTTGGAGGCCTTTGCTGATTCCGGCTTCCAGAGTGATAAGGACGATTCCAAGTCCATGTCGGGATATGTCTTTACCCTCAATAGAGGGGCGGTGTGCTGGAAGAGCTCCAAGCAGGACACCGTTGCTGACTCGACGATGGAAGCGGAGTATATAGCTGCTTGCGATGCCGCAAAAGAAGCAGTCTGGATGAAGAAGTTCCTAACAGAACTTCAGGTGGTTCCTACCATAGTTGATCCAATACCTCTGTATTGCGACAACAACGGAGCTATAGCTTTAGCGAAGGAACCAAGGTCCCATCAGAAGTCCAGACACATCTTGAGGCGGTATCACCTGATCAGGGAGATCATTGATCGTCAGGAGATCGAGGTTCGGAGAGTTGCTTCAGAAGAGAACATTGCTGATCCATTCACGAAGGCCCTTCCTCAGATTTAGTTCGAGAGGCTACTCGAGATCATTGGTCTACGATATGCCAGTACATGGCCCTAGTGCAAGTGGGAGATTGTTAGTGTTTATGCCCTAGAAGGCCATTACTGTATCATACTAGCTTGTATATTACTTAATGGAAGCTTGGGATATTCACATGTATATAACAGTCTTGCTAAACATGGTAGTATGCTACTTGGTTTTTCTATCTTAATATGTGAGTATACGTATTGATAGAGCTCTTAGGATCTTGCTTGTCTACCAGCGTTGTGATGGCAGTCACACTAGTGGGGGGCTGGGTAGTCTACAAGCACATCCTTATTCAGGTCCCTGGTCGTTGGATTATCGAGACAGAGCATCGATACTCCGGAGTAGACTGGTGTGTACGCTTCTCATCCCAGTTGGGGAGATGGTCTGTCCCACAGCCGTCAGTACGTGGTACTGGAGATAGTATACAGGTGCTCGTTAGGTTACGGGTACACCGGACAGGACTCACAGGGAACTGTTGGTTGGTTTGATACCAGTCGTCAGTAAACAGTTCCCAGGTGACATGAGTACAGCGTAGTCCGCAGACTTGACACTGCTACTTCGCCTCGAGTGTGTCCCACTGTTCTTAGATTGCTACCCTACCACGGCTCTATGGAGTCGTGCAAACAGGTAGCAGTTGGGTGCAGTCCCGAGCACTTGGAGGCAGTGGCGGTTAGACAGGATTCGTCCCTCCCGGTATTGGGAGTAGATATCGTGCTGTGTCAGAGAGCCATTACGCAAAGTCCCTGGCCAGGGCAAGCGAGATTTGCTGGTAGGTTCCAGCAGTTTCTCAGGGTGTAATGGGCTTTACTCCGACACGACTTATACCGCTATTAGGGGACTGACGCTTGCCGCCCCCTAGGCCCGATATGCGATAGTCTTGGACGAACGGACCGGACTGTATGGAGATTGTCACATCAGACTCAGTAGGAGTTCGGATGGGTTTTCTCATCGGCCTTCTTATCGACAACTACCTGGGGACCGTTACGTACAGCTAGTGCCGCTTGCGGTCTGTGGTTAAACCCACTGCCAGCGTAGTAGTCGAGTCTCTAGAGTCCCACACAGAGAGTTTCGTACTCCAGGCGAAACGATATAGAGGTTGCATGGTTTTGCGACAAAGGGTTCGGACGCATACGTGCGTTTACGCGCGTACGACTTTCGGACAGTTTTTACCAGTCGGCTTTGGTTTAAGCCAGTTACTGGTATCCGGTTATTGGATTTATACAGTCTAAAGTTTTTCCGTATTTTTACGGATCGGAGGGGCGTTCTCGTAATTACTCGAGAAGCTTCTAGAAGATGTGACTAAGGAGGTTTCTTTTGGATAAGAGAGTGAGTCATGGTGGTGATTCATTCACTTCATTAATGCACATTTATTGCTTAATGACTCATGCTTATGAATCATCACAAGATATTTTATGAAGCATGCTTATTCATTTCCTTTATTGATTATTCTAAAATAAGAATGCTTCATAATATTATGATACACTCTCTCTCTTCTCTCATTATCTTATCACACATTCTCTCTCCTCAAGCTCTCATCTTCAAGATACTAATCCTTAATCCTCATGTGTTGAGATCAAAGGTTTAGTTAGACTAAACAATCCATAACCTTCACTCTATATCATCCTCTCATCTTTGATTAGCAATCAAAGTTGATTAGTTACCTCAAGTTAGAGGTTTAGCTTGGAGTTTCGCTCTCGGGTGGATCGTCTACTACCTAGAGAAGGTCGAGGAGAACAAAGGAGGACGTAAAGAAGAAGGACCGGTTTCATTAGGTATAATCCCTAATCACTTGTGAAAAGAAACTCATAGGATACGGTTATTTAGAGTTTAGCTTCGATTTAAGCGGTTAGTCGATGTTCGTTCCTTAAACTTGATCGTTTTTGTAAAATCCGCCTCCCCACAAGTACTGGGGTGTACTACATCGACTTACATCTCCCACTTGCATTAGGGCCATGTACTGACATATCGAAGACCGATGATCTCGAGTAGCCTCTCTAACTGAATCTGAGGTAGGGCCTTTGTGAATAGATCAACAATGTTCTCTTCAGTAGCAACTCTCCGAACCTCGATCTCCTGACGATCAATGATCTCCCTGATCAGGTGATACCGCCTTAAGATGTGTCTGGACTTCTGATGGGACCTTGGTTCCTTTGCTAAAGCTATAGCTCCGTTGTTGTCGCAATACAGAGGTATTGGATCAACAATGGTAGGAACCACCTGAAGTTCTGTTAGGAACTTCTTCATCCAGACAGCTTCTTTTGCGGCATCGTAAGCAGCAATATACTCCGCTTCTATCGTCGAGTTAGCAACGGTGTCCTGCTTAGAACTCTTCCAGCAAACCGCCCCACCATTGAGGGTAAAGACATAAATCGACAAGGACTTGGAATCGTCCTTATCACTCTCGAAGCCGGAATCAGCAAAGGCCTCCAACCTGAGGTCTTTTCCCCCGTAAACCAAGAACATCTCCTTAGTCCTCCTCAGGTACTTGAGAATGTTCTTTACTGCTATCCAGTGCTTCTCCCCTGGGTCTGACTGATACCGGCTTACCACGCTCACTGCGTAAGCTACATCTGGTCTGGTGCACAATATCGCATACATTATAGAGCCTACCGCAGAAGCGTAGGGTATAATAGACATGCGTTCCCTTTCCAAATCAGTCTTGGGAGACATCTCTTTGGATAGGGTGATTCCGTGACAAGCCGGTAGATTACCGCGCTTAGAATCTTCCATACTGAATCTTTTCAGTACAGTGTCGATATACCTGGACTGCGAAAGTCCCAACATCCTCTTGGATCTATCACGATAGATCTAGAATCCTAGAATGTAAGAGGCATCACCCAGGTCTTTCATGGAGAACCTGTGTGATAAGAATCATTTGACAGATTGAATCATAGGAATATCATCTCCTATCAATAGAATGTCATCCACGTACAAGACGAGGAATATGACACTTCTGGCTACACCTTTACTAAATATACACGGTTCATCTGGATTTTTGATAAAGTCATATTCTTTGACTGTCTCATCAAAACAGATGTTCCAACTCCGCGATGCCTGCTTTAGTCCATAAATGGACTTAAGCAGCTTGCATACTTTCCCGATGCTCCCACTCTGATTGAAACCCTCTGGCTGATCCATATAGACGCACTCTTCTAAATTACCATTCAGAAAAGCCGTCTTTACATCCATCTGCCAGATTTCATAATCATGAAAGGCAGCAATAGCAAGAAGGACCCGAATGGATTTGAGCATAACCACTGGATAAAAAGTTTCGTCATAGTCTAAACCAGGTCTTTGACGAAAACCCTTTGCAACAAGTCTAGCCTTATAGGTTTCCACCTGTCCATCTACACCAATCTTTTTCTTGAAGATCCATTTGCATCCTATGGGTTTTACCTCATCTGGAGCAAAGTCCAAAGTCCATACTTTGTTGGTGTACATGGACTCCATTTCGGTCCGCATTGCATCTAGCCATCGTACCGAGTCGCCGCTCTGGATGGCCTGCTGGAAGCCAGTAGGTTCATCATCATCTATGATGCAATCCTCTCTATCCCCATCTATGAGAAAACCGTAGTATCTCTCAGGCGGATGAGACGGCCTACTACTCCTGCGGAGGGGTGCGAGAATGTCCTGTTCTTCTTGAACTACCGGTTCTACCAAACTTTCAGTATTAATTTGTGGTTCTGGAATTTCTTCTAGTTCTATTTCCCTCCCATTTATTTCCTTTTCTAAAAACTGATATTCTAGAAAATGGGCATTACGAGAAAAAAACACCTTTTGTTCCTCTGCGTAATAGAATAGATACCCCTTGGAGTTCTTTGGATATCCTACAAACTTACACTTTACTGATCGTGCCTCGAGCTTGTCCACATGCTGCTTTTTAACAAAAGCTGGACATCCCCATATTTTCAGATACTGAAGATAGGGTTTCTTCCCACTCCACATCTGATATGGCGTGGTAGGCACAGTCTTGGTAGGAACCATGTTCAAAAGATATGCCGCTGATTCTAGCGCATAATCCCAAAAAGATCACGGTAACTCAGCATTACTCATCATGGAACATACCATATCCAATAGGGTTCGATTCCTTCTCTCCGATACACTAAGCTGAGAGAGAATTCCTTTCTCTTTTAGGTAACCTAGGAACTCGGCACTCAAGTATTCACCACCTCGATCAGATCTTAGTGTCTTGATACTTTTGCCGGTTTGGTTTTCTACTTCATTCTTATACTCTTGGAATTTCTCAAAAGCCTCGGATTTATGTTTCATCAGATAAATGAATCCGTACCTTGAGTAATCATCCGTGAAAGTAATGAAATAGGAAAAACCACCTCTTGCATGTGTAGACATTGGACCATATACATCGCTGTGTATGAGTCCTAAGAGCTCGCTCGCTCTTACTCCATGTCCAGTAAATGGAGTCTTTGTCATCTTTCCTTTGAGACAAGATTGACAAGTGGCATAAGTTTGATATTCGAACGAGTCCAAATATCCTTCTCTATGTAACTTAGTCAACCTTCTCTCATTGATGTGACCCAGTCTACAATGCCATAAGAAAGCTTTATTTAAATCTGGAGACTTTCTTTTTAGTGTGTTCTGGACATTGAAAATTTGGAGTTGGTTTAAGACATATATACCGTTATTTAGTGTACCGGACCCAATCAAACCATGATTAAGGTGGATGTTACAACATCACTTACAAACGTGAAATCATAACCTTTATTTGATAACAAAGAAACAGATATGATATTACACGTTAAGCTTGGTACATAAAAACAGTTATGTAAAACAAAAATGTGTCCACTCGTCAATCCTAGGTGATAATCCCCGACGGACACAGCTCCCACGCTAGCTTCGTTAGCAACCTTTAGGGTCATATCACCTTCCTTCAGCACAATACGGTTTCTCAGTGCCTGCAATGAATTGCAAATATGAGATCCTGATCCGGTATCCAATACCCAGGAAGTAGAGTTGATTGACAGACAATTCTCAATTACAAACACACCTGAAGTCGAAGCCACAGCTTGCTTCGGTTCCTGGTTCTTTGCGTTCCACGCCTTGTAATCCTTTTTCCAGTGCCCTTTTCCTGTGACAATGGAAGCACTCATCCTGGCCCACTACCCGTACCGCAAACTTTTTCTTTCCCTTCCCTCCCACCTTACTTACAACTCCTCTAGGTCTGGGGGCGGCCTTCTTTTTCCTTCCTTTGGCCCTAGCCTTGGACCCGAAAGAAGAAGCACCGCTAACAAACATAGCGGGTGTTTCCCTTGCCTTCTGCAAGGTGCCCTCTGCACTCCTTAACATGTTCAGGAGTTCCGGAAGTTCAACTTCTTTTCTTTGAATGTTGAAGTTCAGGATAAACTGGGCGTAGGTGGAAGGAAGGGACTGGAGAATAAGGTCTGTATAGAGCTCATTATCCAAAGTTGTCCAAAGGTCTGCGAGCTCTTCTATATAGCCGATCATCTTTAGGACATGTTCTCCTACCGATGATCCGACAGCCAACCTCGCTCGAACAAGTTCTTAGAGGTCTCGTATCTTGCTATACGAGATTGCTCTCCATAAAGTTCCTTTGTATGGAGAAATATGGCATCTAGTTCCATATCCTCGTGCCTCCTCTGATGTTCGTTGTTCATCGAGGCAAGCACGATGCACTTGGCTTTCGCGCAATCGAAATCCCAGGTTTTGCGGATTTCCTTATCCGCATTACTGGATTTGGGACCAGGGACAGCAGGTGCCTTAGCGGTGAGGACGTACCCCAATTTGTCATAGGTCAAAGCCATTTTGACATTCCGCGGCCAATCTTTATAGTTTGGCCCTGTCAGTATATTTTTCTCTAAAAATAACTTAAGTCCAGTCATTTTCAGGGTCGCTGCAATTAGGAGAGAGAGAAGAAAACTCTTTAGCATGATGCTCTTGCAAGTTTAGAGTGGTTTTTAATTTATCTAAACTTGATGGCTCCCACTGTTTCTCGAGTCCTTCCCCAAACCATAATAGAAGAATTAGCCAGGACTATTCTCACCGTACAATACTTGCTTAACCGTTCAGCCAGGCTAGTGTCGATACTTCGAGAGAGGTTTTCCAACGCTTTCGCGAAGTTCCTTAATTAAATAACCTCTTTTCTCTGGGGGCATAACCCCGCTGACACCTTTCTTGACACCTACTTGGTTTATAGCATTGATCGTTAAGTGACGAATATCCCGATAAGTAGCATATACTCACAGTAGGATCGGGATCCAAATATCATTGTATGATAATGTTGAAGGAATCCTACCAACATTCATCAAACTCCAAATGGTATGCAACTCTTTGCAAATTTCAGTTTCTTTAGAAATTCCCGATATATATTTTTGCCCCATGCTCTTATGACCTTGGCGTTGGTCAAAATTTCATAAGTCACATGTCAAGTTCTACCCATCATTATCTTGTTAATTTGAACCCATCCGTACATATCCTTGACATTGGCCAAAATGATCATACGACTGTCCCAAACTAACTCATCTATCTATGCAACAAATGAATACCCAGCAGCTACCAAACACTATGCCTTGGCGTTGGTCAAAATACATAGCTTGAATACTACTGAATACCCAAATGAAATGACGGAGGGCTACGAATGGTTTTGGCGAAACCATGAACGTAGTGAACTTGATATGACCGAAGGAACCTGATAGCTTTTTAAAAGGAGTGGTTAAAGCTCCGCAATTTAAAAAATATCATCTGTTTTAAAATAACCGAGTGGTTTCTTTTAAATTGTTCCAACGATTCAACTTTTTGGTTTATTTTCTTTGCATTATAAATAATGCGTCCCATCATTAACCTATCATTGCAGAAAACAACGAAAATATAACGTCCTGTTATGCCATCCGCATTCGCCACGGGGTCCCGTCATCACCCGTTAGGTTACTTAACTAACGGCAGAGCAGGGGCTGGGCTAGCGCGGGTGTAAAACATAAGTGACGTCTAAATAGCTATCATATATAGATATTGTACATTCGTCAGACGCAATAATAGGCATTCCAGATCTCATATGAACTTTATTGGATTTGCAAGCAATCCGCGTTTGTTTAGAGCCTGCAACAAAAGACGGATTACATAGTTGTGATGAATAGCCATTACCCCACCCTAGACCCCTATGGGTACGGCAAACTACCCGCCAAATACCCGAAGTGAAGCGGTCTTCCTCAACAAAGTGAGTAGGCCACTAAACACTTCAAAGTACCCGGTAGTTTGTGCACCCCATCTTGGGTCTATCCTAGGAGCAAAAATAGTAAAATGAAATAATACAACGGTGGCTACAACCGTAACCTGGATGCGCCCCGCAAAATAATATTACAACATATTACTGTTACATCGAATGAATGAATATAACAACCCATCTCAAACCCCGGCTAATCATCACAACAGTCCAATACAGTTCACAACCACAAATAGTAAAAACCATTACAGAAATGTGCAACCCCCTGCCAACCGACATACTAGTAGTTAGGGGAGGTTTACGAGCACATTATACAATCACAGATATAATCATATTAGCAAACATAGTAAAATTTCGATCGAGAAAAACACATTAGATTCTACCGCAAAACTTCTCTGTGCACCTGAGATCTTAGCAGAAAATAAAATATCCAGAAATATCACAGTTAACACAAAGGGGTTACTGAAAAAATTTGGGCCGACTCCGCCCTAACTCGGCCACGGATCCGCGGCGGATCGCATGGATCCGCCGCGGTTCCGCGGTGAGTTAGCCGAGTTGGGGGTCTAAATTTCTTCAGCAGCCCTATAATTTCATGCTTGTTATTCTGCAGGTCCCTAAAAAATTTTTAGGGCCTGTTTTAAATTCGACAGAAACTGTATTAAAACGATGATTTTTCCGGTTCTTTTTGCGTTCGAAATTCTTATGACTTTTCTAATGAGTTAATTATTGTTTAGCGAGGCTCTGATACCACTGTAAATCGATGTATAACACCCCACAACTTGCGGGGAGACGGAATAATGAAAAACGATCTTGTTTTAGGCGTAAACATCGACTAACCGAGAATCTTTGCATAAACAATAATTAACAAGAAACCATAGAAGAGTTAACTACTATGATAAGTGATTATACCTAAAGATCCGAGTCCTTCGTCTTGTCGTTCTCCACGTCCTCTCCGGCCTTCTCTATGTAGTAGAAGATCCACCCGAGAGCTTTACTACAAGCTTCACCTCAAAATAGAGGTAACTAGGTTTCTTAAATCGCTAATCTAAGTAACCTAGGTGATATAGAGAATGGTTAAGGATTAAGTAGTCTAATCTAATCCTTGTACTCAACACATGAGAGGGGAGGATTAGGGTTTGAAGAGTGAGAGCTTGAGGAGAGAGAAAGTGAGCAAGAGAATGAGATGAGAAAATGAGCTATCATAATATATATCAAGCATTATGATTTATCCAACAAAAAAAAATGAATGATTAATCATCATGCTTAATAAATATAAGAGGGTGATTCATCTCCATGAGTCATTAAGCATTTATGATGCATTAATGACTTGGATGAATCACTCAAATGACTCACTAATCTCATTTAATGCATATGCCACCTTAACCCCCAAGTCACCATCTTCTAGAAGCTTCTCACGAAATTACGAGAACGCCCCTCCTATCCGTGAAAACACGGAAAAACTTTAGACTGTATAAATCCAATAACCGGATACTAGAAACTGGCTTAAACCAAAGCCGACTTGTAAAAACTGTCCGGATGTCGTACGTGCGTAAACACACGTATGCATCCGAACCCTAGTCGTAAAACCATACGACCTCTATATCGTTTCGCCTGGAGTAAGGAAACTCTCTGTGTGGGACTCTAGAGACTCGACTACTATGCTGGCAGTGGGTTTAACCAAAGACCGCAAGCGGCACTAGCTGTACGTAACGGTCCCCAGGTAGATGTCGATAAGAAGGCCGATGAGGAAACCCATCCGAACTCCTACTGAGTCTGATGTGACAATCTCCGTACAGTCTGGTCTGTTCGTCTAAGACTATCGCATATCTGGCCTAGGGGGCGGCAAGCGTCAGTCCTCTAATAGCGGTATAAGTCATGTCGGAGCGAAGCCCATTACACCCTGAGAAACTACTGGAACCTACCAGCAAATCTCGCTTGCCCTGGCCAGGGACTTTGCGTAATGGCTCTCTGACACAGCGCGATATCAACCCCCAATACAGGGAGAGACGAATCCTGTCTAACCGCCACTGCCTCCAAGTGCTCGGGACTGCACCCAACTTCTACCTGTTTGCACGACTCCTTTGAGCCGTGGTAGGGTAGCAATCTAAGAACAGTGGGACACACTCGAGGCGAAGTAGCAGTGTCAAGTCCGCGGACTATGCTGTACTCATGTCACCTGGGAACTGTTCACTGACGACTGGTATAAAACCAACCAACAGTTCCCTGTGAGTCCTGTCCGGTGTACCCGTAACCTAACGAGCAGCTGCATACTATCTCCAGTACGACGTACTGACGGCTGTGGGACAGACCATCTCCCCAACTGGGATGAGAAGCGTACACACTAGTCTACTCCGGAGTATCGATGCCCTGTCTCGATAATCCTACGACTAGGGACCTGAATAAGGATGTGCTTGTAGACTACCCAGCCCCCACTAGTGTGACTGCCATCACAACGCTGGTAGTCAAGCAAGATCCTAAGAGCTCTATCAATACATATACTCACATATTAAGATAGAAAAACCAAGTAGCATACTACCATGTTTAGCAAGAATGTTATATACATATGAATATCCCAAGCTTCCATTAAGTAATATACAAACTAGTATGATACAATAATGGCCCCTAGGGCATATACACTAACAAAAGCCTTAGTGAGTGGATCCGCCGTGTTGTCCTCTGAGTCTACTCTCCTGACCTCGATCCTCTGGAGATCAACCATCTCCATGATCAGGTGACAATGCCTTAGAATATGTCTGGATCACTGATGGGGCGGGCGTTCTTAGGCTAAGCCACAACTCCATTGTCGCACAATGGTAGGAACGAAGTTCATCTCATGAACTAATATACACCCAGACTGCCTCTTTTGTAGTATCTTTGGTAGCGATGTATCCAACCTTTATCGTCTAGTATGCCACGGTATCTATCTTGGAACACTTCCAACATACCGTCCCTTTACTAAGGGTAAAGACAATGCCTGTGACTGACTTTCAGTCGTCCTTATCACTCTGGAACCTTTCCAGTGATTCTCCCCAGGATCGATTGATACCATCTCACTACAACTAGTGAGTATCCTAACATCCAATTAGATCTATCTCATAGATCTAAAACCCAGGATTTAGTAAGTATCACTTTGATGCTATATGGAGAATCATTGTGATAAGCGGAGATTGACGGAGCGTAGCATTGGAAACTCCTTCCCTATCAAGAGCATTTCATCCACGTACTCTACGAGGATCACCACCATACTCCCTACTACCTTTTTGTATATACAAGGTTCATCTACCATTTTGATGATGTCAAACTCTTTGACTAACACATCAAAACAGACGTTCCAACTCCGCGATCCCTGCTTTATCACATAAAACTTCTTGCACACGTTTCCGCTACTCCCACTGTCTACGAAGCCCTCTGACTGTGTACTTATAGACTCTCTCTTCTAAAACATCATTTAGAAAAGCAGTCATGAAACCCAACCGCCAGATATCGTAGTCATGGTATGTAGCAGTGGCAAGTAGGATTTGGATGGACTTAAGCATAACTACTTAGAAAAGGTTTCATCATAATCCATACCTGGTCAATGATGCAAACCTTTTACAAGTCTAGCTTTGAAAGTCTCAACTTTTCCATGTACACCAAGTAATCTTCTCAAGATATATTTGCTCCTGTTGGGGATTTAACCCTTCAGATAAAGCAACCAAAGTCCATACTTTGTTGGTGTATAAGGATTCCATCTCAGATCGTTAAGCATCCAGCCATTCTTACAGAGTCGCACTCCTGATGGCCTGCTCGAAACTAGTTGGGTCATCATCTCATGATGCATTCCTCGCTCCCACTGTCATAGAGAAACCGAAGTATCCCACAGGTGGGTGAGGAACCCTAGTAGATCGGCGGAGTGGCTGAGGTTCCTTGGTTACTATTGAATTCTTTGGTTCTACCAAATCATCAGCTGCAGTTTGTATAGCTGGAACTCTTTCCAGCTCTACCTTATGTCCACTAATTTCTTCACAGAAATTCCCTTTCATAAAGGTGGCATGCTGAGAAACAAAACATCTTTTGTTCCTCGGTTTGGTAGAAGATATTCCCTTGCGAATGCTTGGGATATCCAACAAACTTCTACAGAACTGACTTTCCCTCGAGCTTGTCCGGATTATGCTATTAGACATAGGCTGGACAACCCCAAATCTTAACAAACTTAAGATATAGGCTCTTCCCTTTCCATATCTCATGTGAAGTGGTAGGCAACTGATTTGATCGGAACCCTATTCAATAGGTATGCAACTTCAAAAGTGCATAACTCCCTAAAAGGAAATAGGAAACTCAGTAATACTCATCATAGAGCACACCTTATCACATAGGGTGTGATTTCTCCGCCCTGATACACCGACGTGCTGTGGTGTATACGGAGGAGTAATGCAGAGAGAGAATCTCATTCTCTTTTAGAATAATCCAGGAATTCTGTGCTCAAGTATTCTCCTCCTTGATCACATCAAATGACATAATACTTATACCCGTTTTTGGTTCTCTACTTTCTAACTTATATTCTGTGAATATCTCAAAAGCTTCGGACTTGTGTTTCAACAGGAACATATGCCTGAATCTTGAGAGATTATCAGAGAATGTAATAAAGTATTAAGAACCGGTCTTGGTATGTGTAGACAGGGGACCTTTATACATCAGCATGTATCAATCCTAATAGTTCACTAACTCTTTCTCTGCTTCCAATAAACAGAGTTGTGGTCATCTTATCTCTGTGACATGACCGGCAAGTTTCACAAGATGTAAATTCAAACTAATTTAAATATGCATCTATATGTAACTTCAGCTAGTCGGGTTGCATTGATATGACCTAGTCTACAATACCTCAATAAGGATTCGTTCATTTTTGAACTCTTCCTCTTGTGTGTGTTCTGTATACTAAGAACTGTAGTTTGATTTAGATCATCTATGATTTTAGATAACGTGCCTGAACCGATCAACTCTTGATATAGGAAATGTACAAAACATTATCCAACAATACAAAATTATATCCTTTCTTTACTAATAAAGAGACTGATATGATGTTGTATATCAAGTTCGGTATCTAACAACATTCGTTCAGAATCAATGTATTCTGGTAATACAGGGTGATAGTGACCAACAGACTTGGCTGTAACACTTGCACCGTTTTCTATCTCATGAAACTTATCACCCGTTCTCAGTTCTCTACCTATCTGTAGCCCATGTAACAGATTACATATGCGGGATCCTGATCCGGTATCTCATACCCAGGACGTAAAGGATACTGAGAAACAGTTCTCTGTAATGAACACACCCGAAGATGATGCATCAGCATGCACTTTCTTCGTTTGGGCGGCACGGGAATTCTTGTAATCCCATATTTCCTGCTCTGTCTTATAACAATTATAATTTGGAGCGGGACCAACGTTCCCCTAGCTCAGTATAACAAGCGGGTTCGGTCAATACATCCGTATTATTATCTTGATTAAGGCATGATATGGTCGCTACCTGGAGAGAGAGAGAAGAAAACACTCTCCGTGCGCTCTTGCAAGATCAGATTGGTTATTATTTTATCTAATAAGGATGGCTCCCACTGTTTTTATCAAATCTTCCTTCAAACCCTAAAAGGAAAGACCAGCCGGGATTAATTACACCCTACAACTTCGCCAATCTTTCAGCCTGGCCAGTGTCGGTACTTTGAGGGAGGTTCCCCGTACTTTCGCACGGACATAATTAAAGTAAACCTCATTTTCCCAGAGGCATAACCCCATTGACACCTACTTGATCGGCTAATTGTAATGTGTAAAACTCTCCCAGGAGTAACTCTTACTCGCAGCGGGTATCGGGATCCAACTATCTCATAGAAGGTATGCAATCTCATTGCAAATTTCAACACTTGAAATTCCCGATAATTTTGCCCCAAGCACCCTATGACCTTGACGGAGGTCAACAAACCATAGGCTACTAGTCATGTTCAACCCGTCATTTCTTGATTGAATCAAACCTACCCGCACGACCCTTGACGGAGGTCAACAAGGTCGTACGACTATCCTAATCCAATCTGCATCATATGCATAAGCAGATAAATACTAGTTAGCTACCGTACACTACGCCTTGACGGAGGTCAACAAACGTAGCACGAATACTAAGTAGAACTTATCTGAAATGACGGAGGACTACGACAGGTTTTTCAGAAAACCTATTGCGTAATGAACTTGATATCGTTGTAGAATCAAATGATTTTAAAATGGAGTGTTTTTTAGGCTTTTACTAGTTTCGCTAAAGTGGTCACTCCCGGTGAAGGGATCTCGGCTCTTTCCTCGTCGAATGAGGTGCAGGATATATCATATATATCACTGTGCAAAGCAAAAACTCCAAAAGCAATCAAAAGACAGACCGAGTGTTTTAGCATCTGCCAGTTATTGCTAAAGGGGTCACTCCCGGTGAAGGGATCTCGGCCCTTTCCTTATCGAATATGGTGCAGGATGTTCTACAAGGAACACCGCGATGCAAAGCAAGAACTGTAGCTACCTGTTTTTGAAAATTCGATTCTACAACATCTTTTAGGTTTATTTACTTTCATTAATCACATTAATGAAGTCCCATCATTTAAGTCACCTAAACATCACAGATAAATACGACGTACACTTATGCTATCCGCATTCGCCTCGATGTCCCCTCGTGCACCGTTAGGTTAGGTAACTAACGGCAGAGCGGGGCAGGGCTAGCGCGGGTGTAAAACATAAGTAACGTCTATATAATATATCATATATACTATATACAGTATCTATCAACACATATCAAATGATTACATCACAGATATCGCAGCAGAAGAAACATATGAAACATTGGATATACTAGGACGTCCGTGTTTTATTTTGAGCCTCTATAAAACACGGATTCCACGGTCGCGATGAATAGCCAAACCCACACCCCTTATACCCCTACGAGAGCGGCAAGCAACCCTTCCAATTCTAGAGTTAGGAGACCCGGACTCGACTCCTCGAGTTGGTCTCCCACTGGACTCCAGAACCCGGTTACTTATGCTCTCCTCCTTGGGTCTACCTAATGCGGAAAAGTAAATAATATACAAATGGTGACATCAACCTCATACCAGAAGTGTCCCAATAAAAGAATATTACATACATTTAATTTTACATGAATGAAAATAAAAACCCTCATCTCACATAAAACCCCCGGCTATTCAAAACGCGACGATCCAATATAACATATCCAGCAACACATAACATCACATGTCATCAACGTAAGTAAATATGCGCATCCCAATTGTCGTTGACATATAGCAACGAAACTGGCGATAACACATATTACACTTACGGTCGCAGAAAAGAAAGTGTAAAACTACAACAGTTGGAATCCGCAACCTCCTTAGACATCGCATGCCTAAAAATTATAAACCCCGCATTTTAGTCTCTATATCGAAAACACTTTTCAATATCTAGTCGGGCAATTCAACAAGATTCCCGACATTCTGATCGAATGCTCGTCAAAAACTTTAGTAGACGGCCGCACCCCAGGATGCCATCGACGAAGTGCACTAAGGCGGAACACCGTTGCCGCGAGCACCCAAACGGATGCTTTTGGCAACGGGGTTCTCCTACAGTCACTTGGTCAGGGTTTTGGGGCGTGGATGTCTATTAAGTTTACCCGGCGAGTATCTGCGTACGCTACGTGATTCCGACGGACTTTTGATCGCTTCAAAATTCCGTGGCAACCGATCATTTGAGACTAAACTGCTATGTTTATAACATTCAAATTAGTTATCTCATAACTACTTGTGGATTCCAAATATTATATCACATTCCAGATAAATAGACAATGTTAAACTTTCCGATCGAATAATCAAACACCCAAGTTTTCCCAAATAGTTCTCAACACTTGAGGGGAGGTTAAAAACATCCATCACATGCCACAGTACCAATGGTCCAGCCGTAGAAGGGTCAAGCCAACGCCTAACATGTGGCAACGCCTACTGCCCTAAACCCTAAGGTTCAAAAGGCAGTTCAAGGCGGTCACATAATCGAATTAAGGTTTGTTGTCTTCTAGAGGGTCCATCGCGTAACTTGCACGATCTAGACGCTCTTAAACAACGGAAAAATCCAACACTTAGAAATTTTCCGGCAGGGGAAAAAGTGAGTTATTGATATCCGTTCGAACTTTTTAACACGTTCTAAAAATTACCCGAAATAACACATAGACGAAGTTAAACTTTTCGATCGAATCAATGAGCTCCCAATACAACCCAGAAAACTCAACACTTGAGTATAAATTAAAAATACTCAGAAACATCAGGAAATTAAATAGGAAAATTACTGTGCAAAAAGATAAGTGTGACGTCACCTTATGGCCGCGGAACCGCCGCGGGAGCCTCCCCATGCCGCGGTTCCGCGGCGCTTTGGGCACCAAACGTTGTCGTTTTGCACCGTTCCCCTTATAATTGCCTGCTGTTTTTTTAAGCATTTTTAATCCAGAAAGAACCAACATTTTCAAAAATGTCCAGAGAGGGGTAAAATCGGGGGATTCGGAGTTCGTTCGAAGTTTTAACTTCGTATACACGCCGCCTAATGATCTAGCTAAGCTCTGATACCACTGTAGGGTTATTAGGCACTCTAAGAAGGTTCTACAAGACATCAACCATGCCCGATTAAAATTTTAGCCGTGCCGAATAACTCTAAACAAGATCTTTGCTAGATAATTAGGGTAACACATGCAAGTAAATAACAATTATCACTAAGTGAATACGAAATACAACCTTTGTAAATCGGTCCTTCACTTCTTAAGCTCCTTGTAGTAGTCCCTTCGCTACGATCATCGAACTCCCGGACTCTCGGACGGTTCCATGAGAAAATTGCAACGGTATTGCTTGAAGTCTTCGAGGCCGAAGATGATCTACGTCGAGGGAATACGAACTCAAGCTTCTACTTCACTAACTTGAGAATTAGTGAAGCAAACACACTAAACTAAAGTGCTAGACTAGTAGAGGATGATGAAATAGGAAATGGGTAAACTTTAGAATTTCTTTTCTCACTATCATTCTCTCTCTTTATCAAACCCTATAGGAAATTGAAGGAGGAAGAAGATGAGCTCAAAAAAATGTGAATGAAAACCAATCAAGAGAGAGAGAGTTAACCATGGTGAGTGAGTGTCATATACTAACTCATGTAGAAACATAACCATGGCTAATTATAGTGGTTAGGTTAATTAATATCTTAAGTAAAACAAAACTAGTGGACTAAGTCAATGCAAACATAAGCTTCATGAAGCTTCATGCATGTGAGCTCATTATTCATTTGTTTTTAGAATTACTTTAAATATAAAAAACCTAACCAATATAATTATAATGGTGTATGTCTCATACACCCAAGTAGTGTGTATCAACAACCATGATACAAAATGAACACAAATTAATATATATCACATATATATTAAGTTGTGCACAAGTGAGAAAAATAAATGCTTAAGTGAACCAATGTTAGTTAATGTAAATTAGTATATCACATATACAATTATACACTAAAATATTAAATCAACACTTGACTTAATAATCCGGTTATATCTCATATAACCGACTAACACAAAATGTACCAACTTATCGAATCAACCCTTAATTCAATAACCAGGTTATATCGCATATAACCGATCGATACAAACATCGCGAGAATAGAATACGGTATCACATACACGCATTATTCTCGGTCCCGCACATATCACATATGCGCTCCTATTTCGTTTTGCCTGAGCTAGTAAAACCTCTATTTATGACTCTAAAGACTCGTCAATACGCCGGCAGTAGGTGATGATCATATCAAGCACCCACAAGCCATCAGCGGTACTAGCTGGACGTAACGGCTACCCGGGTATTGAGCGATCAGAAGATCAGCAAGCAAGCCCGCTCCTACTCCTGCAAAAAGCCTGACAGTGACACTACCGTACAGTCCAGTCTCTTCTTCTGATATGTCGCATATCAAGTCTAGGGGTGGTAAACGTCAGACCCCAAAAACCGATAAGTCATGCCGATATGAGGCTCAAAACGGGTCGAGAAACTACTGGTAACACTTACCAGTAAATCTCTAAACCAGCCCTGGCCAGGGACTTCCCTGTTATGGCCAATCGAGCATAGCGCAACATCAACCCCAATACCGAGAGAGACGAAACCCCTCCTATCACTCATTGCCTCCATGTGACTCGGGACTGTACCCAAAAACCACCATTTTGCACGCCCTCTTGGATGTGGTAAGGTGGAAATCAAAGCAAAGTGGGAATCACACAAGACTCTATGACGATCTCGGGTCTACAGACTAACCTGTACCAGTGTCACCAGAGAACTGCCATCTGACGTAAGGTATAATACCATCTGGGAGTTCTCGGCGAGTCCGTCCATTGTACCCAGTCTCCACTGAGCACCTATCATGCCCCGCTTCCCAGAGTACGCTAGATTGGGCACATGACATAGCCAACCATGCTACCTGTGGGTAGGAAGCATCCATCCACAATCACATTACGGCTGTAGAGATATCAAGAACAAGAGCAAACTATCTAAAACATGTCCATAATCCAGAGTAACAAGAGTCAATAATAAATAAATGCGGAAGCAAATGATCCAATACAAATAACTGAAAGGTATGTCCCATAATGCGGGCTCACATCAGGAAATGAATGCAGGAAAATAAAACTAACTACCACTGAACTCACAGCTCAGCCTGCTGGCTGAAGTACTCCTGCTCGGACTGCGACAGCGGTACCGAATCTGGGCCATGCAAAACCCAGACGTCAGCGCGTCATGTGAACAAGTAATATAATATGAACAATATAACAGGCAATGCAAAATAAAACACGAATAAAGCAATAATGTGAAACAAGCAGTGCAGGGTAGTGTGCAGTGGGTAACTAAACTGTTCTATCAGGTTTTCTAGTCTAAATTCTTTGAAATCAATTGATGAATCGTCGATGTAACTCAATAGTATCCCGTGCGTGCCCGGGACCACGGTCAAGGTTCTCGGGGCTGAATCCGAGACGTGCCGCTAGGCAGTAACAAGTAGCAGGATGGGCGAGTGATGTCAGCATCATCACTCCGGGGCTGGCCGAGCCCGTAAGACTGATCAGAACAGGTATCGAACTGTTGAGTTACAAGTCAGTTTCACCTTTGATTTCCCCATACCCCCAAGTTATGTATGTCAGGTCAGGTATTCAGTAATCAAGAACTAATGCCAACACAGGATCAGGTAAAAGCAGGTTTGTCTGGATAGACAACAGGAATGGTCCATGAGGACTACATGTCAGGTTTGTTGGCATTAGACACAAGAACAGGTAACGGGTCGGGTCATGGTACAACAGGTCAAGTCAACAGCATACGGTACCATGTCAGGTATATCAATATATACAATGTGTAACAATGTCAAGTCAAGATGTAACAATATCGTGGGTGTGCTCACAATCAGATATATAATCAAACACGAGTATTAACAATACGAGACAAGCAATGAAATTACATAATAAGCAGTTTCATTCAAATTACAAGAGTGCAGTAAAACGGTATGGCCGTTTAGTCATGTTAACAGGTTTAAGCACCCTTAGCGGTGCAATAATTTAGGTATCGATTCAATACAGTTATATCAAGTTAAGTGCATACGAGTGAATGTAACAGAACTACATGGATAATTGCCGCCATCTATTTAACAGTAAAATGTGATTAAACAGGTAGATTTGATTAGTAGGTTTAAATTGTAAATTCCATGTTTAAAAATGATATAATGCAACATTGTAACCGAAATGGGAAAAATGATTGTACCAAGCTAATTTTACAGGTTTAGGGTGTCGATACATATATAATTATACTATATAGCATGTAGCAAGGGGTACTTGCCTCAACGGGTCGCGAACCGGGAAAAACGGAACGTAACGTCGGCGGGGAAACTCGCGTCGGACGCATGGTTCACGGATTGAACCCAAACAACGAACCAAGGAACCAAACGGGTCAGAGTACTCTGCTGGATCGTCGGGACACGTCGTCGGCACGGCCGGATTCCAGCGAGATACAAAACAGTGAATAGGGTTTCTACGGGTGTAGATCTAGAAAAAAGAAGGGAATGAACAGAGAAAGGAGAAGATGGGGGAATACTCACTGTTCCAGAGGGCACTAGCAACGACGGCAAGATCGACGGCGGCGAGAACGGCGTCTCCGGCGATCTGCAGCAAACATCCAACGGTGGTTTTCAGTTTTGAAAAAGTGAAGAGAGGAAGGGTGAGAAGGAGAACACTTACGGGGTGTTCTGGGGTTGTCGGGGATCGTCGGCGACGGCCAGGGGCGGCACAGGTGGTCGCGGGTGGCGTCTCAGGCGACTGCAGGGAAGACTGCAGATGGTCGCGGGCGTGCATGGTGCGCGGTGGTGGAAGAAGGAAGGTGTGGGCGAGGCGAGGCAGAGGAGGCGAGGGTGCTGGTGGTGTCGGCTTCAGCGTCGGGGCTGCGGCGGCAAGGATGGAGGCGGCTAGGGTTGCTGCCGTTGGGTTTTCTTGCGAGGCTCGTGGGTTCTCTGCTTAGGAAAAATAAAGGAGAGGGAATTATATACGAGGGAGAGAGAGAAAGAGATATGAAGAGAGAGAGATTTGAGGGGTTAAAGAGAGAGAGAGAGATGGAGAGAGAGAGAGAGAAATAAAGGATAGGGCCCACGGGAATTATACCTTCGTTGATTGGCTGGCATGATTTTAGAGGTTAAAAGAATTTCAAAAGATTTAATATTTAACAGTGAAAGATATATAGGTTAGGGAATATATATTATGGTTTAAAGATTATAGAAATTTAGGATTTTGGCGCTAAATAAAACATTTCCAAATCGCGCCCGGATTGGGTCCAAAAATTTGAAATTTAAATAATAGGATTTTAAGCGGGTTCCAAATTTTGAAATTGAGTGTTTTATGATTAAAAAGCATACCCCCAAGACGGACACCTATACGCGCGCGTAGCCGTCCAAACTCGCCCGTTTCACCGAACGAGACGAGAACACGATGTACGGACACTACCACAAGGCTAGGGGTGTCGAGTAGGCCAAGATGGATATTTTTAATTTTAATTTAGATGCTAAAATTTGTTATATGCAGAAATGACTTTGCCATATAAAATTTTACAGTAAGTGACAAACAGGCAAGCTAAATGAAATGAGTACCATCTAATGCGCAACCAGTAACAGAAAATAGTAGTATTGGGCTCGGGTGTTACAGCACCCGTATATCATCTCTGATGTCAAATACCAATGGATATGGGATCATCCATCGCCCATCTATATGGGTCGAGAAGCTATACGCTAGTCTACTCTAGTATATCGATGCCCCGTCTCGATACACCCACGACTAGGGACCTTGAAGGATGTACTTATGGACTACCATGTCCCCACTAGTATGATCCGCATCATAGTCCAGGTATTCAAGTACACATCCTAAGGACTTTACCAACATGTAACATAGAGACAATCAGTGTACACGTTAAGGTAAAGAGTAACCAGATAGCATACTATCATGTCGAGCAAGAAAGTCCTCCCTATATATGTCCAAGCATCCACTACAATATAGATCTCATGTATAGTAATGGCCTCTAGGGCATACATATAACTAACAACTCTGACAATCCAAAAGCCAGTGTTTTAAGAAGGTTCGGTTATCTAGGTCACTGAGTCATAGTCTAGGGTCGGGCCATGGTCGCTGCCAAAGAGAGAGAGAAAAGAAACACTCAGCGTGCACTCTAACCTAGATCAGAATGGTTATCACTTTATCTAATCAGGAAACCTCCCACTGTAACCTCAAATTCTCCTCCAAACCTGAAAGAAGAATTAGTCGGAATCACCCGAGGAGTAAACCAACTCATCAGTGGGAATCGGGATCCAACTATCATCGCATGATAACGTGACGGAATCCACTCACGTTATCACACTCCAGAAGGTATGCGCATGCCTGGCAAGTTTCAGTTTCTTTAGAAACTCCCGATGTGTGTTTTTACCCCGGCCCTAGGACCCAAGTGACCTTGACACAGTCAACAAATCAAATAAAAAGGCTCGGGCTCGGTCAACAATTGTGTCCTCATTATCCTGGATTGCATTAGACCCACCTGTACGACCCCTTGACACAGTCAACAAGGCCGCACGACTGTCCTAACCAATCCCATTAATATGCCACAAACAAACACTACTTAGCTACCGCACACTACGCCTTGACACAGTCAACAAACGCAGTACGAATACTAAGTAATACTTATAAGAAATGACGGAGGGCTATGTCTAGTTTTTGGCCAAAAACATTTTACGTAATGAACTTGATATCGTTGAAGGAACTGCATAGCTTTTTTATAAATATATAGTGGCGAAAACCTTTGCTAAAGAGGTCACTCCCGGTGAAGGGATCTTGGCTCTTTCCCCGTAGAATGAGGTGCAGGATATTCCAACTGAATACCACGATGCAAAGCTAAAAGCAATCGGCTATAGTGAAGTTATTACCCTGATGCAAAATTCTGTCCAAGGGGTCACTCCCGGTGAAGGGATCTCGGCCCTTGCCTCGTCGACTGAGGTGCAGGATATTCCAACTGAATACCACTTTGCAAAACAAAAGAGAACGTCCTTGCAATAACAGCCATTTTTGAAAAATGTTCCAACAACATCAGAATAGGTTTGTTTGTCTTGCATTGATCCGAATCAATGCAGTCCCATCAATTGATCGCACCAATAAAGAACGAAAATACGATGTACGTATATGTCATCCGCATTCGCCACTGGGTCCCGTCATCACCCGTTAGGTTACTTAACTAACGACAGAGCGGGGACTGGACTAGTGCGGGTGTAAAACATATACAACATCTACTAGTATATATATCAATATATAATAATCGCTCAAGACGTGATAAAATGCAACATCACAGAAATGTAATAAGCATCACAGAATAATACAGATATCTGGGATCCCCGGGTTTCATAGAGCAGCTACTGAAACTCGACGTTCCCCTGGTCGTGTGGATAGCCTGTGCAATGAAATCCTAGACCCCTACGGGCGCGGCAAGTTACCCGCCAAAACCTGAAGCGAGGCAGCCCCCTTCAACAAGGTGAATGGACCACCCAGCACTTCACGGAATCCGGTAACTTGAGCACCCCTCCTTGGGTCAACCTGTACCCCCTACGAGTGCGGCGAATAGCCCGCCAATTCTAAAGTAGAGCCCCTTCCGTCTCAAAGCCATGAGATACGGGCCCATTGCCCTCTAGAACCCGGCTACCCGTGCACCCCTCCGCGGGGTAATCCTAGTACAGAAAGTAAAATATATACTACGGGTGCATCGACCTCAGCCCGGTCGTGCCCCAAAAGAATAATATACAAACAGGCAGTGACGGCAGTCCACATGTCGGACGCTCGCCCCGCAATATCAAATGTACAAATACAACCAAACTGTACTACCATTGCATTCAGGCTATCCACTATGACAAATCCGCAACATCACAGCACAACACAGAACATCAACGTGAATGTCACGTTCGCAAATCCGTCTAAAAGGGCTATAGCAATTAGGCAAGATTTACCGATCAAATGACATTCACGGTCGCAGATATATTGTAAATACTTTGAACTAACATGTTTAAAATTTTCGATCGACAAAATTTCCCGAACTGGGCCCCAAGCATAATACCCAGTACTCAAATAAATCTGGCCCCAAAATAAAATTACCATAAACCCCTTTTCCAAGTCAGAGACTTACTGAAGAAATTTGGTGCAGTGAAGCCTCAGAATGGCGGCGGAACCGCGGCCAAAAGGGGGGTAGGGCCGCGGTTCCGCGGCGTTACTGTTGGATCATGTTACCAAATTTCTACAGTGCTCCTAAAAAACCCTGCCTGATTTTTTGCAGCACACAAAATAATTTTTTGACCACAGAAAAAATTCGACAGAAACTGATGACTTGGAAATGCGATTTTTGAAAATTTAGTTCGATCGAATTTCTAAACATGTTAGAGCAAGCTAGTAAAGGTTAATGGCGTGGCTCTGATACCATGTAAGACTACGGTAGCGCCCCTGCCGTCTTTCTGAGGCCAAAATGCGGAAACGAAATTTTTTTCATAACTTGAAAACCGGCGCTATCGTTTGCTTAAAACCCAGATTGAACCAATAACCTACAACTAGCAATCAAGAGAAGGGTTGGAAAGGTATACCGATCGATCCGTGTCCTTCGGTCTTTGGCCGCCATCCTAAGCTCCTCGCGGCATCTCCGGTCTCGATCTCCTCGTCGGAAAGGGCACCACATCTACGAGTCTTTTTACGGGCTCCCGCTTCATCTGAAGCAACTCGGGCAAGAAGTGTGCTCGCCGGCGTGTCCAAGGTGTTGTAGAGAATGTTTATGATCACTTTGTCTCTTGCATCCATTGCTTTGGATGGAGGCTGAAGGCGTTGCCATTGATGAAGATAATGAGCTAGAGGAAGAAGAAGAAGAAGAAGAGAAGGCTTTCTTTCTTTTTTCTTTAGTTCTTGCAATCATAATAGGAGTGAGAGAGTGAGTAGAATAATATGAGAGCTAACCCCCCTCATGACAGCCCCTCTCTCTCTCTTCTCATCATATCAACACCAATCAAACATCAAATGTGATATATGCATATAAAAAGAGACCATGAGTCACTAGCCTTGCATGTGTCACAATTAATGCACAAAATGATGATTTCTAGCTCATAATATCCATATGTAAACATTAACCAAAATGTTTACAACAATAAAAAGATACGGCTACATCTAAAGTAAACTCGTGACGGATCACAAGGATACCCCTCACCTGTATATACATACCTGCACCCGCATTCCGACTGAATGCGAATGCGATGAGACTAAAGTAATCCAACAAATCTAATATTAGGATCCGGCTTAACCAAAGCCCACTAGTGTGATCCGCCCGATCATGATCCGTGCAATACCGCACGTATATGATCGAACCCTGCCAAATAATATACGTCCTCTACAACGTTTCGTCCGAAACTTGAGAAACTGTCTGTGGGGGACTCTAAAGACTCGTCAATACTTTGGCTATGGATTTAACCACTAGCATGTCAGAGGTACTAGCTGTACGTAACGGGCAACCAGGTATTGAACAAAAGGGAGGTCGATGAGCGAACTCATCCTGACACCCTACCGAGCCTGTCAGTGACAATATCCGTACAGTCCGGTCCGTTCGTCTATGAGCATTGCATGGCGGGCCTAGAGGGTTGGTAAAAGTCAGACCCCCAAAAGCGGTACAGGTCGTGTCGGAGTGTAGCCCAGAACACCCTGAGATACTACTGGAATACCTACCAGTAAATCTCCTGCCTCCGCCGAGGGCTTTCTGTAGTGGCTCTCCTAGACACAACGCGATCTCACCGCCAATACCGGGAGAGACGAAACCCCTGCCGATCCGCTAACTGCCTCCATGTGGCTCGGGACTGTACCCAACTAAAACCTGTTTGCACGACTCCTTTGAGCCGTGGTAGGGTAGTAATCAAAGTACAGTGGGAACTCACACGAGACAAATGACGATCTCAGGTCGATGAACTAACCTGTACACATGTCACCAGGGAACTGCTATCTGACGTGAGGTATAATACCAACTAGCATGTTCCCGGCGAGTCCTGTCCAGTGTACTCATAACCCAATGAGCACCTGTATATATCTTAGGTGAACCAACTGACACCAATGGCTTGTGAGATCGGCCACCGCCCCTCGTCGGGGTCTCGACTGTATACACTAGTCTACTAATGGAGTATCGTTGCCCAGTCTCGAAACTCCCACGACTAGGGACCACTTTAAGGATGTGCTTATAGACCCTAGCTCCCATGTATATGATCACCATCATACTACTGGCAGTCAAGCAAGAATCCTAAGGGCTCTATCAACGTGTAATAGAGACATGTAAGGTCACCTAAAGCAGTACACGTTGATAAAGATAAACCAGATAGCATACTATCATCTCGAGTAAGACTGTCCTACCGGCATAGGTCGTCCCACAATCATTGCAATCACGTTCCTGTGATTCAATAATTGACTCTGAGGGCACTATATCCAACACCGTTAAGTACAGCTAGTGCCACTGACGTGCTTGTGGTTAAACCCACTGCCAGCATATTGACGAGTCTTTAGAGTCCCCCACAGAATGTTTTCCAAGTTCGGGTGAAACGTTTTAGAGGCCGTATGGTTTTATGGCAGTGTTCGATCATGTACGTGCACTTGTGCAAGGATCATGATCGGACGGATCATACTAGTGGGATTTGATTTAAGCCGGATCCTAGTATTAGATTTGTTGGATTGTTTTAGTCTCATTGCATTCGTATTCATTCGGAATGCGGATGCAGGTATGTATATACAGATGAGGGGTATTCTTGTGATCCGTCACGAGTTTACTTTAGTTGATGCCAAATCTTTTTGTTGGATTAAACATTTAGTTTAAATGTTTAGTGGAGGAAAATGTGAGTGCAAGTTTTGTCCATATGCATCTTTTCATGTCTCATGCATATGGTGACTCATGTTCTTGGTTCATGTGACCATTTATTATGAAATGGATTGACTTCTAATGTCCATTATGATGAGTGGGGTTATTTTGGAGAGAGAGGGGCAGCCAAGTAGAGGCTTGGGGTTTGATTATTGATATATATATCTTTCTCTCTCAAAATCTCACACACAACATAAGCCATTTCACTTCTTCTTCTCTTGAGTTCACAATTTCCTCCAATGGCTTCTTCTTCAACCTCCACCCATCCCTCTCATGAGTTGAGAACCCATGGGTGTCTTGAAACAAAGTGATCACACACATTCTCTACATCACCTTGGACATGTCGGCTAGCAAACTTCATATCCGAGTTGCTTCGGTCTGAAGCGGGAGCCCGTCAAAAGATTCCTTGATGTGGTGCCACTTCGATGAGGAGACCGAAGATCGAGCTTGATCGGAGATGCCGTGAGGAGCTAAGGATGGTGGCTAAAGACCGAAGGACACGGATCGATCGGTATAGCCATTCTAACTTCTTTGTAGTTTCTAGTATAGGGTTAATGGAACGATCTGGGTGAAAGACTGCGTTAGCGCCAGTTTATAAAAGTTTTTGTTCAACGTTTGGCCTCGGATTGATGGCCGAGGCGCTACCATAGACTTACAGTAAGTCGATGTCACGCACCTCGCGTGTTCGCGGGGAGGGGGAATATGCAAAAAAACGATTTTTCAAAGCTCGCAACACCGACTTGAACTCCAGGATCGATACTAAACCCTAACTAGCTAACATGCTATGAGGTTAACTACTATGATACGAAGTTATACCTCACGATACAAGTCTTTCGGGTCTTCATCGCTGTCCTCCATTCGTCGTCAACTCCAAGAATCGAAACGGATCGGGAAACCTCGACGGCCTCCTTGAGTCAAAGACGATCCACCCGAGAGTCTATAGTCCGAGCTCCTACCTCGAATCTGAGATAACTACGGCTTCTAGTTCGCCAAACTAGAAGTCCTAGAGGGTGTAGAGTGAGAAGATGCATTACTTTGTCTTTTGGAACCCTAGGATTGAGGATTAGGGTTAGAAGTAGAAGATGTGAGCTTGAGGAAGTGAGAGTGAAGAAAAACATTTAGTAAAGGCTTAGCTGCCTTGTGACCATTTGTGATGAATAATGCTCACACAAAATATCTAGTATGCATACAAATATCTCAATGTGAGTCACAAGGTGAGTCATGCCATGACTCACCAAGTGGCCATGTCTCAATAAATGTAAACATCCACCTCATTCCTCCACATCATAATCTTTAGTCAAAAAGATTAAACCCTAATTAGGTAATCATCTAGAAACTTTCTCGAGTAAATTACGAGAATGCCCATCATCCGTATATACAAACCCGCATCTGCATTCCGAAGAATACGAATACAAAGAGACGAAAATAATCCATCAATAAAATACTAGGATCCGGCTTGAACCAAAGCCCACTAGTATTATCCGCCCGATCATCATACGCACACAAGTGCACGTACGTGATCGAAGCCCTGCCGTAAAACCATACGGCCTCTACACCTTTTGCCCGGTGTAGGGAAACTCTTTATGTGGGACTCTAAAGACTCGACAATATGCTGGCAGTGGCTTTAACCACAAGCCACAAGCGGTACTAGCTGCACATAACGGCTACCTAGGTATCTGTCGATAAGAAGGCCGATGAGCAAACCCATCCGAACTCCTACTGAGCCTGAATCTGACAATCTCCGTACAGTCCGGTCTATTCTTCTAAGAGTATTGCATATCGGGACTAGGGGGTGGTAATCGTCAGACCCCTAATAGAGCAATAAGTCATGTCGGAGAGCAGCCCAAAACACCCTGAGAAACTACTGGAGTAACTACCAGTAAATCTCGCTTGCCTTGGCCAAGGACTTTGTGTAATGGCCTCCCGAACACAGCACGATATCAACCCCCAATACCGGGAGAGGCGAATCTTATCTAACCGCCACTGCCTCCAAGTGCTTCAGGACTGCACTCAACTACTACCTGTTTGCACGACTCCTTTGAGCCATGGTAGGGTAGTAATCAAAGTACAGTGGGAACACACTCGAGGCGAAGTAGTAGTGTCAAGTCGATGGACTAAGCTGTACTCATGTCACCTGGGAAATGCTACCCGACGATAGGTATAATACCCACCAACAGTTCCCGATGAGTCCTTTCCAGTGTACTCATAACCTAATGAGCACCTGCATACTATCTCCAGTACGACATACTAATGGCAGTGGGACAGACCATCTCCCCTGCTGGTGTAACATTCTGAAAATTCGATTAGGTTAATTATGTATTAATTTGTGATAATACATGTTTTTCCGTAAAAACCAAGATATAATTATTTATCAACATAGACTTAATTATACCTATTTTAGCTATGTAATTGCTAGTAATTGGTATTTAATTGGTCAATTATAAATTGCTAGTTTAATTAAATATTTTTCTTAATAAATTATTTTAAATAATATTTTAAGCTTTCACTTAAACATATAATTAGTGCTAATTAAAAATGAGATTGGGTTAATTACACAAATGTGAACCATGACAACCTAGAACCTAGATTGTTACATGTTCTTTTTTCTCATTTTGCCTCTTTGGTTCTAGTCAATTCTAGGATAGAATAATTTAGATAATGAAATAAAATAAATAAAGAAAAGAAGTATGGGTGTTGATGTAAGTCCACGTTGCCCACCCCGGTGCTTACGGGGAGGCGGAAAACGGAATAAAAATCGAATTTTTATGACTTTAGGCAACATGGACTAGACAAAGAAGGATCTTTGCTAAACAAAAACAAGCTAAAGCTAACTAGAAACTAGCTAAGTGTTAGAAAGGTTATACCAAGGGCTTTATGTCCTTCTCTCCTTGCTCTTTGGAGTGGTGGAAAGAGGTCACCTTTGTCGTCTCCTCACGTCGAAGAAAGATCCACCTGAAAGCCTCAACCTTTGGCTTCAACTCCAAGCTAGAAGTGACTAGGGTGAAAGAAGTGCTAATCCTTGAACCCTAGATGAGAGTAGAGATTATCAAGAAGGGGTTTTTCTCAAGCTCAAGTGTTTCTCAACACATGAGAGGGGAGAGCTTGAGGGAGAGGAAGAACAAGAGAGAGAAAATGAATGATAGAATGAGAGAATAATAACCATTCTCACATATATGTGTGAATTATTATAATTAGATAATTAGCTAGATAATTGACATGGTTAATCATGACATGACCATTATCATTTCATATTTAATGCTAATTGCAAGGATCAAAGAGCATCTTTTATATGGAATGATGATGGTCAACATGTCAACTAAGGTCAACAAGTCAAGATAGTCAAATGGTCAACAACCATAACCATGCACAATTATATTAAACTAATATTAATTAACCATAATTCACACATAAACATTAGGGTTAATAAAATGACAATAGTCATTAACCCTAATCAAAGTCCTCTCCCTCTGTCTCAAGCAACTGTGCATACGCACCCATATTCGTGATCCGAGGAACACGAACACAATGAGAAAAACCAATCCCAAATCATATTTTAGGATCCGGCTTAAACCAAAGCCCGCTAGTATAAGCTGTCCCGACAGCAAACGTGCACAAGTGCGCGGATGTGAACGAACCCTGTCGCAAAACCATGCGACCTCTACTCATTTTGTCTAAAGGCGAATAGCTCTCTGTGTGGGACTCTAAAGACTCGACACTACGCTGGCAGTGGGTTTAACCACAGACCGCAAGCGGCACTAGCTGTATGTAACGGTCCCCAGGTAGATGTCGATAAGAAGACTGACGAGGTGAACCCCATCTGAACTCCTACTGAGCCTGTATGTGACAGTCTCCGTACAGTCCGGTCTGTTCGTCTGATACATCGCATGGCGGGCCTAGGGGGCGGTGAACGTCAGTCCCCTAATAGCGGTACAAGTCGTGTCGGAGTGTAGCCCATAACACCCTGAGATAACACTGGAAACCTACCAGTATATCTCGCTTGCCCTGGCCAGGGACTACTCTGTAATGGCTCTCCTGGACACAGCGCGATTTCAACCCCCAATACCGGGAGAGACGAATCCTGTCTAACCGTCACTGCCTCCAAGTGCTTCGGGACTGCTCCCAAAAACTACCTATTTGCACGACTCCTTTGAGCCGTGGTAGGGTAGTAATCAAAGTGCAGTGGGAACACACTTGAGGCGAAGTGACGGTGTCAATTCAACGGACTAAGCTGTACTCATGTCACCTGGGAACTGATAACTGACGATAGGTATAATACCAACCAACAGTTCCCGACGAGTCCTGTCCAGTGTACTCGTAACCTAACGTGCACCCGCATACTATCTCAAGTACGACGTACTGACGGCTGTGGGATAGACCGTCTCCCACACTGGGATGAGAAGCGCATACGCTAGTCTACTCTGGAGTATCGATGCCCTGTCTCGATAGTCCAACGACTAGAGACCTGTATAAGGATGTGCTTATGGATTACCCAGCTCCCACGAGTGTGAGCGCCATCACAACGCTGGTAATCAAGCAAAGATCCTAAGGGCTCTACTAATATGTATATCAGCGATATGCTAAAAGAAACACATGCACATATTAAAGCAGAGACAAACCAAGTAGCATACTCCCATTTCGAGCAAGATTGTATATACAACTGTGAATATCCTAAGCTTCCATTAAGTAATATACAAACTAGTATGATACAGTAATGGCCTCTACGGCATATACACTAACAATCTCCCACTTGCACTAAGGCCATGTACTGGCGTATCGAAGACCTATCATCTCGATCAGCCGCTCGAACTGAGTCTGGGGCAAGGCCTTGGTGAATGGATCTGCTGTGTTATCTTCTGAAGCAACCCTCCGAACCTCGATCTCCTGGCGATCCACGATCTCCCTGATCAGGTGATACCGCCTCAAGATGTGCCTGGATTTCTGATGGGACCTGGGTTCCTTCGCTAAAGCTATAGCCCCGTTGTTGTCGCAATACAGAGGTATTGGGTCAACAATGGACGGAACCACCTGAAGTTCTTTCAAGAACTTCCTCATCCAGACAGCTTCTTTTGCGGCATCAGATGCAGCGATGTATTCCGCTTCCATAGTCGAGCCAGCAACGGTTTCCTGTTTGGAGCTCTTCCAACACACCGCCCCTCCATTGAGGGTGAAGACAAAACCCGACATGGACTTGGAATCATCCTTGTCACTCTAGAAGCTGGAGTCAGCAAAGGCCTCAATCTGGAGGTCTTTTCCGCCATACACCAAGAACATCTCCTTAGTCCTTCTCAGGAACTTGATAACGTTCTTTACCGCTATCCAATGTTTCTCCCCAGGGTTTGACTGATACCTGCTTACCACACTCAGTGCATAAGCCACATCCGGTCTGGTACACAACATCGCATACATTATAGAGCCTACCGCAGAAGCGTAGGGTATAATAGACATGCGATCCCTCTCCAAATCAGTCTTGGGAGACATCTCTTTGGAGAGGGTGATCCCGTGACAAGCCGGTAGACTACCGCGCTTGGAATCTTCCATACAGAATCTCTTCAGTATGGTGTCGATGTACCTGGACTGCGAAAGTCCTAATATCCTCTTGGATCTGTCACGGTAGATCCGGATACCCAGAATGTATGAGGCATCACCCAGGTCTTTCATGGAGAACCTGTGTGACAAGAACCCCTTGACAGATTGTAGCATAGGAATGTCATTTCCTATTAAGAGAATGTCATCCACGTATAAAACGAGGAATACTACAGTTCTCGCTACAAATCTACAATAGATGCATGGTTCATCTGGATTTTTGATAAAGCCAAATTCTTTGACCGTCTCATCAAAACAGATGTTCCAACTCCGCGATGCCTGCTTTAGTCCATAAATGGACTTAAGCAACTTCCACACTTTTCCGCTGCTCCCACTCTGAATGAAACCCTCTGGCTGGTCCATATAGACACACTCCTCTAAATGTCCAATTAGAAAAGCTGTCTTTACGTCCATCTGCCAAATCTCATAATCGTGGAAGGCAGCAATGGCAAGAAGGATCCGAATGGATTTCAGCATAGCTACTGGAGAAAAGGTTTCACCATAGTCCAAACTAGGTCTTTGACGAAAACCCTTTGCAACTAGTCTAGCTTCATAGGTCTCAACCTGTTCATCTACACCAATCTTCCTTTTGAAGATCCACTTGCATCCTACGGGTTTTACCCTATCTGGAGCAATGTCCAACGTCCATACTTTGTTGGTGTACATGGACTCCATTTCGGTCCGCATTGCATCCAGCCATTTTACCGAGTCGACGCTCTGAATGGCTTGCTGGAAGCTAGTAGGCTCATCACAATCTATGATGCAATCCTCTCTATCCCCGTCAATGAGAAAACCGTAGTATCTCTCGGGCGGATGAGATTGCCTACTACTCCTGCGGAGTGGCATGGGAATGTCCTGATCTTTCGAACCCTCTGGTTCTACTAAGCTTTCAGTAATAGCTCATGGTTCTGGAATTTCTTCCAGTTCTATTGCGCTCCCACATAATTCTTTTTCTATGAACTGGTGTTCTAGAAAGTGGGCATGGCGAGAGAGAAACACCTTTTGTTCCTCTTCGCAATAGAAGAAATATCCCTTGGAGTTCTTTGGATATCCCACAAACTTGCACTGTACTGAGCGTGCCTCGAGCTTGTCCGCATGCTGCTTTTTTACAAAAGCTGGACATCCCCATGTCTTAATGTGATTAAGATAGGGTCTCTTCCTACACCACATCTGATATGGTGTAGTAGGCACAGTCTTAGTTGGAACTCGGTTCAAAAGGTATGCAGCTGATTCTAGCGCATATCCCCAGAACGATCGCGGCAACTCAGCGTTACTCATCATGGACCGTACCATATCCAATAGGGTTCGGTCCCGTCTCTCCGATACACCGTTATGTTGCGGAGTGTATGGAGGAGTAAGCTGAGAGAGAATTCCATTCTCTTTTAAGTAACCCAGAAACTCGGCACTCAAGTATTCACCACCTCGATCAGATCTTAGTGTCTTGATACTTTTGCCTGTTTGTTTTTCTACTTCATTCTTATATTCCTGGAATTTTTCAAAAGCCTCGGATTTATGTTTCATTAAGAAGACATAACCGTACCTTGAAAAGTCATCCGTAAAAGTAATGAAGTAAGAATAACCGCTTCGTGCATGTGTAGACATTGGACCGCACACGTCGCTGTGTGCGAGTCCCAAGAGCTCACTCGCTCTTACCCCGTATCCAGTGAACGGAGTCTTTGTCATCTTTCCTTTGAGACAGGATTGACAAGTTGCATACGATTGATATTTGAACGGATCCAAATATCCTTCTGTATGTAACTTAGTCAACCTTCTCTCATTGATGTGACCCAGTCTACAATGCCATAAGAAAGTTTTATTGATTTCTGGAGACTTTCTTTTGTGTGTATTCTGGACATTGAAAATCTGTGGTTGATTTAAAATGTATATACCGTTGTTCAATGTACCTGACCCAATCAAAACTTGATTAAGGTGAATGTTCACTACATTACTTACAAATGCAAATTCATAACCTTCTTTAGATAATAAAGATACAGAAATGATATTACAGGTTGCATTTGGTACATAATAACAACTACGCAAAACCAAAAAGTGTCCATCCGACAATCCCAGGTGATAGTCCCCCACGGCCTCAGCATCCATGCTAGCACCGTTTGCAACTCTGAGGGTCATGTCACCTGCCTTCAAAACTCTACGCTCTCTCAACGTCTGCAAAGAATTACAGATATGAGATCCTGATCCGGTATCCAATACCCAGGATGTAGAGTTTATTGATAGACAGTTTTCAATAACATACACACCTGAAGCTGAAGCTGCAACTCGCTTCAAATCCTGTGTTCTGGCCTTCCAAGCCTTGCAATCCTGTTTCCAGTGACCACTTTTGTGATAATAGAAGCATTCTTCCTTCCCCACCAGCTTTCCCGCTACCTTTGTTGCTTTTCCTTTTCCCTTCGTATCCACTTTACTGACACCGCCTCTTGGTTTGGCGGGGGCTTTCTTCTTCTTACCCTTGGCTTTCGCCCTGGATCTAGAAGAGGAAGATCCTCCTACAAACAAAGTGGATGTCTCCCTACCTTTCTGTAGGGTGCCCTCAGCACTCCTCAACATGTTCAGAACTTTGGAAAGTTCAACCTCCTTTCCTTGCATGTTGAAGTTTAGGATAAACTGGGCGTAAGTGGAAGGAAGGGACTGGAGAATCAAATCAGTATAGAGTTCATTCTCCAACGTGGTCCCAAGGTCCGCGAGCTCTTCTATGTAGCCAATCATCTTAAGCACGTGTTCCGCTACCGATGATCCGACGGCCAACCTTGCCGAAAATAACTTCTTCGACACTTCGTATCTGGCGATACGAGACTGCTCTCCATACAGTTCTTTTGTATGAAGAAATATGGACTCTAGGTCTATATTCTCGTGCCTCCTCTGATGTTCGTTGTCCATCGAGGCTAGTACGAGGCATTTGGCCTTCGCGCAATCTATTTCCCAGGTCTTGTAGATTTCCCTATCTACGACACTGGTTTTGGGATCTGGGACAGGGGGGCTTTGGTGGTAAGGACATACCCCAACTTGTCGTAAGTGATTGCCATCTTGACATTCCTGAGCCGATCTTTGTAGTTTGGCCCTGTCAATATGTTTTTATCTAGTAATAACATAAGTCCGGTCATGTTGAATGGTCGCTGCAATTAGGAGTGAGAAAAGAAACACTTTAGCATGATGCTCTTGCAAGTTTAGAGTGGTTTTTAATTTGTCTAAACTGGATGGATCCCACTGTCTCTCGAATCCCTTCTCAAACCGTAAAGAAAGGATTAGTCAGGATCAATCTCACCGTATAATACTTGCTTAACCGTTCAGCCAGGCCAGTGTCGGTACTTTGAGGGAGGTTTTCCAACGCTTTTGCAAAGTTCCTTAATTAAGTAACCTCTTTTCCCTGTGGGCATAGCCCCGCTAACACCTTTCTAGACACCTACTAGGTTTATAGCATTGATCGTTAAGTGAGAGTTTTCCCGAGGAGTAGCATATACTCACAGTAGGATCGGGATCCAAATATCATCGCGTGATAAGACCGAAGGAATCCTACCAGAATTATCACACTCCAAATGGTATGCAGGGCTAGCAAGTTTCAGTACTTATGAAACTCCCGATGTGGATTTTTGTCCCATGCTCTTATGACCTTGACTTTGGCCAAAATATCATAAGTCACATGTCAAGTTCTACCCGTCATTCTCCTGGTTAATTTGGACCCACCCGTACCTACCCTTGACTTTGGCCAAAATGGCAGCACGACTGTCCCAAACCAACGCATCTATCTATGCTACACATGAATACCCAATAGCTACCAATCACTATGCCTTGACTTTGGCCAAAATACATAGCTTGAATACTTTTTGACCATTCATGTGGAATGACAGAGGGCTACGAATGGTTTTGGAGAAACCGTGAACGTAGTGAACTTGATCTAATCGATGGAACGAGATAGCTTTTAAAAGGAGTGGTTCAAGCTCCGCGTTTAAAAGTTTAGTTTTGAAAAGAACCGAGTGGTTTTCAAAGTGTTCCAATCGACTTTTGGTTTATTTTCTTGCATTAGTTCTTTTAATGCGTCCCATCATTTAATCCTACCATTGCAGAAAACAACCAAAATATGACGTACGCTTATGCCATTCGCATTCGCCACGGGGCCCCGTCATCACCCGTTAGGTTACTTATCTAACGACAGAGCGGGGGCTGGGCTAGCGCGGCTGTAAAACATAAGCAACGCCTAAATAGTTATCATATATAAATATATAGCAATGATAGAATTACAGATCACAGATGAATACATTGGATATACTAGGAATCCGCAATACATTCGAGCCTGCAACGAAAAGCGGATTACACGGTCGCGGTGAATAGCCAATACCCCACCCAAGACCCCTACGGATGCGGCAAACTACCCGCCAAGTACCCGAAGCGAAGCAACCTCCCTCAACACCGTGAGTAGGCCACTCGGCACTTCGAGATACCTGGTAGTTTGTGCACCCCCTCCATGGGTCTATCCTAGGAGCAAAAACAGTAAAAAGAATTATACAATGACGGCTACAACCCCGACCCGGTTGTGCGGCCAAACAAATAATAATATTACATCAATTTACATATTACAATGAATGAAAGAAAAAGCAACACTCATCTCACATCCACCCCGGCTATTCACCCGCGACAATCCAACGCATTCATATACACATACCAGCATCAAACACAGATCACAGATATGTATAACCCCGACTAATCGACATATAGCAATTAGCCGACGTTCAATACATATAAAAATCACAGATATAACCTTTTAGTCAAAGTGTATTGAAGTTCGATAAAAATACGGATTTATAGGCCCCCAAAAACAAATTTCTATTCTGGAAAATCTGGGCACATATAAACCATCTTAAAAATCCTAAAACAAGCCAGAAAAACACTGCACCAAACTCGACCAAGAGCCGAGCCAAGACAGCCGCGGTTGCGCGGCAATAGCTTGCTATTGCCGCGGAACCGCGGCTCTTTGATCGAATCTATGGATCGTTTTTGGTGGCTTTCTTCACAAAACCCTGAGATGATTTTTGGAGTATGATTTATTTTGTTTTGAACAGAAAAAGTTTTAACATAAACTTAGGGTTTTGAAAACTCGGTTTTTCGATTTTTCCGATTCGAACTTCGATACACTTTACTACCTAGCTAGTTTATGTTTAGTTAGGCTCTGATGCCACTGTAAGTCTACGTTGCCCACCCCGGTGCTTACGGGGAGGCGGAAAACGGAATAAAAATCGAATTTTTATGACTTTAGGCAACATGGACTAGACAAAGAAGGATCTTTGCTAAACAAAAACAAGCTAAAGCTAACTAGAAACTAGCTAAGTGTTAGAAAGGTTATGCCTTGGGCTTTATGTCCTTCTCTCCTTGCTCTTTGGAGTGGTGGAAAGAGGTCACCTTTGTCGTCTCCTCACGTCGAAGAAAGATCCAGCCGAAAGCCTCAACCTTTGGCTTCAACTCCAAGCTAGAAGTGACTAGGGTGCAAGAAATGCTAATCCTTGAACCCTAGATGAGAGTAGAGATTATCAAGAAGGGGTTTTTCTCAAGCTCAAGTGTTTCTGAACACATGAGAGGGGAGAGCTTGAGGGAGAGGAAGAACAAGAGAGAGAAAATGAATGATAGAATGAGAGAATAATAACCATTCTCACATATATGTGTGAATTATTATAATTAGGTAATTAGCTAGATAATTGTCATGGTTAATCATGACATGACCATTATCATTTCATATTTAATGCTAATTGCAAGGATCAAAGAGCATCTTTTATATGGAATGATGATGGTCAACATGTCAACTAAGGTCAACAAGTCAAGATAGTCAAATGGTCAACAACCGTAACCATGCACAATTATATTAAACTAATATTAATTAACCATAATTCACACATAAGCATTAGGGTTAATAAAATGACAATAGTCATTAACCCTAATCAAAGTCCTCTCCCTCTGTCTCAAGCAACTGTGCATACGCACCCGTATTCGTGATCCGAGGAACACGAACACAATGAGAAAAACCAATCCCAAATCATATACTAGGATCCGGCTTAAACCAAAGCCCGCTAGTATAAGCTGTTCGGACAGCAAACGTGCACAAGTGCGTGGATGTGAACGAACCCTGTCGCAAAACCATGCGACCTCTACTCATTTTGCCTAAAGGCGAATAGCTCTCTGTGTGGGACTCTAAAGACTCGACACTACGCTGGCAGTGGGTTTAACCACAGACCGCAAGCGGCACTAGTTGTACGTAACGGTCCCCAGGTAGATGTCTGTTAGTGTATATGCCCTAGAGGCCATTACTGTATCATACTAGTTTGTATATTACTTAATGGAAGCTTGGGATATTCACCTTGTATAAACAATCTTGCTCAATATAGTAGTATGCTACTTGGTTTGTTTCTACTTCAATGTGTACTTGTGTTTATTTTAGTATATCACCTATACACATTAGTGGAGCCCTTAGGATCTTTGCTTGATTACCAGCATTGTGATGGCAGTCACACTAGTGGGGGCTGGGTAATCTATAAGCACATCCTTATGCAGGTCCCTAGTCGCAGGACTATCGAGACAGGGCATCGATACTCCGGAGTAGACTAGCGCATGCGCTTCTCATCCCAGAGTGGGAGACGGCACAGCCGTCAGTACGTCGTACTGGAGATAGTATGCGTGTGCTCGTTGGGTTACGAGTACACTGGACAGGACTCGTCGGGAACTGACCGGTTGGTATTATACCTATCGTCGGTTATCAGTTCCCAGGTGACATGAGTACAACTTAGTCCGCTGACTTGACACTGTCACTTCGTCTCGAGTGTGTTCCCACTGTAATTTGATTACTACCCTACCACAGCTCAAAGGAGTCGTGCAAAAAGGTGGTAGTTGGGTGCAGTCCCGAAGCACTTGGAGGCAGTGACGGTTAGACAGGATTCGTCTCTCCCGGTATTGGGGGTTGACATCGCGCTGTGTCTAGGAGAGCCATTACACGAGTAGTCCCTGGCCAGGGCAAACGAGATATACTGGTAGGCTTCCAGTGTTATCTCAGGATGTTTTGGGCTTCACTCCGACACGACTTGTACCGCTATTAGGGGACTGACGTTTACCGCCCCCTAGGCCCGCCATGCGATGTATCAGACGAACAGACCGGACTGTACGGAGATTGTCACATTCAGGCTCAGTAGGAGTTAAGATGGGTTTCACCTCGTCAGTCTTCTTGTCGGCTTCTACCTGGGGACCGTTACGCACAGCTAGTGCCGCTTGCGGTCTATGGTTAAACCCACTGCCAGCGTAGTGTCGAGTCTTTAGAGTCCCACACAGAAAGCTATTCGCATTTAGGCAAAAGAGTAGAGTTCGCATGGTTTTGCGACAGGGTTCGATCACATCCGTGCACTTGTGCACGTACAGTGTCCGGACAGTAGACACTAGCGGACTTTGGTTTAAGCCAAATCCTAGTGTATGTATTGGGATTGGATTTATCCAGTTTGTATTCGTGTTCCTCGGAACGCGGATGCGTGTGTGTTTGCACAGTTGACGGAGAGACAGAGGCGGAGGATTCTCATTAGGGTTGTTGGCCGTTGACAGTTGACTATTGACTTTTTGCTCAACCCTAATGAGAATATGATATGTGATTAACAATTATATTAATTAGGTATTATGGTGACATGGTTGTTGAGTTGTTGACTTTGTTGACTTGTTTACTTGTGTTGACTTGTTGACTTTGTTGACCGGTTGACTGGGCTTGACTAGTTGACCATCATGATAACCATAGCTATCATTTCATGGCAAAGACTTTTGCTTGCTTGCTCTTTTGTGCAAAATGAGTGCATGAAATTATATGGCTATGGTTGCTTAAACCATCACATAATACTTGATTGATATGATGTGTTATGATTGTTTTGGATTATGAGAGCCAAATGAGAAAAGTCTTCTCTCATTCTTTCATGCTCATTCTCTCTCTTGTTCTTGAGCTCTCATCTTCCTCCTCTTGCTCTCCCTCTCTTGACTCTATGGTTCACTTGTCTCATGAGTTGAGAACCAAGAACCATAGATAAAATCCCATACAAACTCTTCTCTACTCACTCTAGTTCACAAGGTTTGGCAAACCAAGTGAACTAGTTTCTTCAAAGACCGAAGAAGAAGCCAAAGGTAGAAGCTTTCGAGGTGGATCTATCTTCGGCGCAAGGAGACGACGGAGTGAAGGCGATCCGGACATCCATCGAGGCTTGAAGACGAAGGAGATCGAGAAAAAGAAAGGTATAACCCCCTAACCGAGTAGTTAGCAACTCGTAGTTAGGTTGTTAGTTAGATGTTTAACAAAGATCCGGGTTTTAAGTCCATGTTACCACCTCTAAGAAAATCGTTTTTTATCAAATTCCGCATGCCCGAAAGTATCGGGAGAGGTAGCATGGACTTACAGTGGTATCAGAGCCTAGTTAAACTCTATCTAACATGTTAGCAAAGTAGCTAGAAGATCGATCAAAGAAAAAGTCGCAAAACGAATCCCGTTTTTAAACTTTCTGTCGATTTTAAAAGTGCTGGAAAACTTTTTTGAAATACACCAAAAATCGACTCAGGGTTTTCTGAAGAAACTGCAAAAATTTGACACCCTAACTCGATCAAAGAGCCGCGGTTCCACGGCGGGAGCTTGCTCCCGCCGCGGAACCGCGGCCGAGTTGACTCGGTCATGGGTTTTTTTTTTTCAGTTTGCTCATAGGGGTATTTTGGGATTTTTGGAATATGTGTTTTCTGCCCAGATTTTCCAGAACGAAAATTTTGTGTTTGGGGCCTGAAAATCCGTATTTTTGATCGAACTTCTAAAAGACTTTAGCTGACGGGTTTTTCTGTAATGTGATATTTGTATTGAACGTCTGCTAATCGCTATATGTCGATTAGTGGGGGTTATACAAATCTGTGATCTGTAATGTTGCTGGAATGTGTATATGAATATGTTGGATTGTCGCGGGTGAATAGCCGGGGGTTGTGAGACGAGAGTTTTCTTTTCTTTCAATTCATGTAAATTTGTAAATTGATGTAATAATTATTTGTATGGCCGCACAACCGGGTCGGGGTTGTAGCCGTCATTGTATAATTTCTTTTTACTGTTTTTGCTCCTAGGATAGACCCATGGAAGGGGTGCACAAACTACCGGGTATTCCGAAGTGCCGAGTGGCCTACTCACGGGGATGAGGGAGGTTGCTTCGCTTCGGGTACTTGGCGGGTAGTTTGCCGCACCCGTAGGGGTCTTGGGTGGGGTATTGGCTATTCACCGCGACCGTGTAATCTGCTTTTCGTTACAGGCTCGTACGAATTGCAGGTTCCTAGTATATCCAATGTGTTCATCTGTGATCTGAAATGTCTATCATTGCAATATATCTATATATGATATTATTTAGGCGTTGCTTATGTTTTACAGCCGCGCTAGCCCAGCCCCCGCTCTGTCGTTAGTTAAGTAACCTAACGGGTAATGACGGGGCCCCGTGGAGAATGCGAATGGCATAAGCGTACGTCATATTTTGGTTGTTTTCTGCAATGGTAGGATTAATGATGGGACGCATTAAAAGAAATAATGCAAGAATATCACGCATTAAAAGAACTAATGCAAGAAAATAAACCAAGTAAAAGTCGTTGGAACACTTTCGAAAAACCACTCGGTTCTTTTCAAAACAAACTTTCAAAATGCGGAGTTTGAGCTACTCCATTTAAAAGCTATCTCGTTCCATCGACTAAATCAAGTTCACTACGTTCACGGTTTTGCCAAAACCATTCGTAGCCCTCCATCATTTCAGTTAAATATTCGGTAGTATTCAAGCTATGTATTTTGACCTCACGCCAAGGCATAGTGATTGGTAGCTGCCGGATATTTATCTGTTGCATAGATAGAATGCGTTGGTTTGGGACAGCCGCACTACCATTTTGGCCTACGTCAAGGGTAGGTACGGGTGGATTCAAATTAACCTGGATAATGATGGGAAGAACTTGACATGTGACTTATGAGATTTTGACCTCACGCCAAGGTCATAAGAGCATGGGGCAAAAATCCACATCGGGAGTTTCAAAAGAACTGAAACTTGCTAGTATTGCATACCATTTGGAGCGTGATGATTCTGGTAGGATTCCTTCAGTTTCGTCACGCGATGATATTTGGATCCCGATCCTACTGTGAGTATATGCTACTCCTCGGGAAATTTCTCACTTAACGATCAATGCTATAAACCTAGTAGGTGTCTAGAAAGGTGTTAGCGGGGCTACGCCCCCAGGGAAAAGAGGTTCTTAAATTAAGGAACTTCGTGAAAGCATTGGAAAACCTCCCTCAAAGTACCGACACCAGCCTGGCCGAACGGTTAAGCAAGTATTGTACGGTGAGATTGATCCTGACTAATTCTTCCTTTTTGGTTTGAGGAGGGATTCGAGAAACAGTGGGAGCCATCCTGTTTAGACAAACTAAAAACCACTCTAAACTTGCAAGAGCATCATGCTAAGTGTTTCTTCTTCTCTCTCCTAATTGCAGCGACCAATCGAAATGACTGGACTTAAGTTACTTCTAGATAAAAACATACTGACAGGGCCAAACTACAAAGATTGGCTCAGGAATGTCAAAATGGCAATCACTTAAGACAAGCTGGGGTATCTTCTTACCACCAAAGCTCCCCCTGTCCCAAGTCCCACCTCCAGCGTCGCGGATAAGGAAATCCGTAAGACTTGGGAGATTGATAGCGCGAAGGCCAAGTGCCTCGTACTTGCCTCGATGGACAACGAACATCAGAGGAGGCACGAGAATATGGACCTTGAATTCATATTTCTCCATACAAAAGAACTGTATGGAGAGCAATCTCGTATCGCAAGATACGAAGTGTCGAAAAAGTTATTTTCGGCAAGGTTGGCCATCGGATCATCGGTAGCGGAACACGTGCTTAAGATGATTGGCTTCATTGAGGAGCTCGCGGAACTTGGAACCACGTTAGAGAACGAGCTCTATACGGACTTGATTCTCCAGTCCCTTCCTTCCACTTACGCCCAGTTCATACTGAACTTCAACTTACAAGAAAAAGAAGTTGAACTTTCAGAGTTCCTCAACATGCTGAGGAGCGCAGAGGGCACCCTACAGAAAGGTAGGGAAACATCCACTTTGTTTGTAGGAGGAATATCTTCTTCTAGGTCCAAGGCGAAAGCCAAGGGAAAGAAGAAGAAACCCCCCGCGAAACCAAGAGGCGGTGTTAGTAAAGTGGATACGAAGGGAAAAGCTAAAGCAACAAAAATAGCAGGGAAGCTTGTGGATAAGGAAGAATGCTTCTATTGTCATAAGAAAGGTCACTGGAAGAATGATTGCAGGGCTTGGAAAGCCAGGACACAGGAATTGAAGCAGGTTGCAGCTTCAGCTTCAGGTGTGTATGTTATTGAAAACTGTCTTTCTATAAACTCTACTTCCTGGGTATTGGATACCGGATCAGGATCTCATATCTGTAATTCTTTGCAGGCGTTGAGAAACCGTAGTGTTTTGAAAGCAAGTGACATGACCCTCAGAGTTGCGAACGGAGCTAGCATGGATGCTAAAGCCGTGGGGGACTATCACCTGGGAATGTCAGATGGACATGTTTTGGTTTTGCGTAATTGCTTTTTTGTACCCAACGCAACTTGTAATATCATTTCTGTATCTTTAGTTTCTAAAGAAGGTTATGAATTTGCGTTTGTAAGTAATGTTGTAAACATTCACCTTAATCAAGTTCTGATTGGGTCAGGTACATTGAGCAATGGTATATACGTATTAAACCAACCACAGATTTTCAATGTCCAGAATACACACAAAAGAAAGTCTCCGGAAATAAATCAGACTTTCTTATGGCATTGTAGACTGGGTCACATCAATGAGAGAAGGTTGACAAAGTTACATACAGAAGGATATTTGAATCCGTTCGAATATCAATCGTATGCCACTTGTCAATCCTGTCTCAAAGGAAAGATGACAAAGACTCCGTTTACTGGACACGGAGTAAGGGCGAGCGAGCTCTTGGGACTCGTACACAGCGACGTGTGCGGTCCAATGTCTACACATGCGCGAAGCGGTTATTCTTACTTCATTACTTTTACGGATGACTTTTCGAGGTACGGTTATGTCTTCTTAATGAAACATAAGTCCGAAGTCTTTGGAAAGTTCCAGGAATTTAAGAATGAAGTAGAAAAACAATCCGGCAAAAGTATTAAGATTCTAAGATCGGATCGAGGTGGAGAATACTTGAGTGCCGAGTTCCTGGACTATTTAAAAGAGAACGGAATTCTCTCTCAGCTTACTCCTCCATACACTCCGCAACATAACGGTGTATCGGAGAGACGGAACCAAACCCTATTGGATATGGTTCGGTCCATGATGAGTAACACTGAGTTACCGCGATCATTCTGGGGGTATGCGCTAGAATCAGCTGCATACCTTTTGAACCGAGTTCCGACTAAGACTGTGCCTACCACACCATATGAAATGTGGAGTGGGAAGAAACCCTATCTTCAATATCTGAAGATCTGAGGATGTCCGGGTTTTGTCAAAAAGCAGCATGCGGAAAAGCTCGAGGCACGCTCAGTACTGTGCAAGTTTGTGGGATACCCAAAGAACACCAGGGGGTATCTTTTCTACCACGCAGAGGAACAAAAAGTCCTTGTTTCTCGTAATGCCCACTTTCTAGAACACCAGTTCTTGGAAAGGGAAATTAGTGGGAGCGCAGTAGAACTGGAAGAAATTCCAGAACCACGAGCTATTACTGAAAGCTTAGTGGAACCAGAGGGTTCAAAAGAACAGGACATTCCTACACCGCTCCGTAGGAGTAGTAGGCAGTCTCATCCGCCCGAGAGATACTACGGTTTTCTCATAGACGGGGATAGAGAGGATTGCATCATAGATTATGATGACCCTACTAGCTTCCAGCAGGCCATTCAGAGCGTTGACTCAGAAAAATGGCTGGATGCAATGCGGACCGAAATGGAGTCCATGTACACCAACAAAGTATGGACGTTGGACGTTGCTCCAGACGGGGTAAAACCCGTAGGATGCAAGTGGATCTTCAAAAGAAAGATTGGTGGTGTAGATGGACAGGTTGAGACCTATAAAGCTAGACTGGTTGCAAAGGGTTTTCGTCAAAGACCTGGTTTGGACTATGACGAGACCTTTTCTCCAGTAGCTATGCTGAAATCCATTCGGATCCTTCTTGCCATTGCTGCCTTCCACGATTATGAGATTTGGCAGATGGACGTAAAGACAACTTTTCTAAATAGAAATTTAGAGGAGTGTGTCTATATGGACCAGCCAGAGGGTTTCATTCAGAGTGGGAGCAGCGGAAAGGTGTGCAAGTTGCTTAAGTCCATCTATGGACTAAAGCAGGCATCGTGGAGTTGGAACATCTGTTTTGATGAGACGGTCAAGGAATTTGGCTTTATCAAAAATCCAGATGAACCATGCATCTATAGTAGATTTGTAGCGAGAACTGTAGTATTCCTCGTTTTATACGTGGATGACATTCTCTTGATAGGAAATGACATTCCTATGCTACAATCTGTCAAGGGGTTCTTGTCACACAGGTTCTCCATGAAAGACCTGGGTGATGCCTCATACATCCTGGGGATCCGGATCTACCGTGATAGATCCAAGAGGATATTAGGACTTTCACAGTCCAGGTACATCGACACCATACTGAAAAGATTCAGTATGGAAGATTCCAAGCGCGGTAACCTGCCGGCTTGTGACGGGATCATCCTCTCTAAAGAGATGTCTCCCAAGACTGATTTGGAGAGGGATCGCATGTCTATTATACCCTACGCTTCTGCGGTAGGCTCTATAATGTATGCGATGTTGTGTACCAGACCGGTTGTAGCTTATGCACTCAGTGTGGTAAGCCGGTATCAGTCAGACCCAGGGGAGAAACACTGGATAGCGGTAAAGAACATTCTCAAGTACCTGAGAAGGACTAAGGAGATGTTCTTGGTGTATGGCGGAAAAAACCTCCAGATCGAGGCCTTTGCTGACTCCAGCTTCCAGAGTGACAAGGATGATTCAAAGTCCATGTCGGGTTTTTTCTTTACCCTCAATGGAGGGGCGGTGTGTTGGAAGAGTTCCAAACAGGAAACCGTTGAAGACTCGACGATGGAAGCGGAATACATCGCTGCATCTGATGCCGCAAAAGAAGCTGTCTGGATGTGGAAGTTCTTGAAAGAGCTTCAGGTGGTTCCGTCCATTGTTGATCCAATACCTCTGTATTGCGACAACAACGGGGCTATAGCTTTAGCGAAGGAACCCAGGTCCCATCAGAGATCCAGACACATCTTGAGGCGGTATCACCTGATCAGGGAGATCGTGGATCGCCAGGAGATCGAGGTTCGGAGAGTCGCTTCAGAAGATAACACTGCAGATCCATTCACCAAGGCCTTGCCCCAGACTCAGTTCGAGCGGCTGATCGAGATGATAGGTCTTCGATACGCCAGTACATGGCCTTAGTGCAAGTGGGAGATTGTTAGTGCATATGCCCTAGAGGCCATTACTGTATCATACTAGTTTGTATATTACTTAATGGAAGCTTGGGATATTCACCTTGTATAAACAATCTTGCTCAATATAGTAGTATGCTACTTGGTTTGTTTCTACTTCAATGTATACTTGTGTTTATTTTAGTATATCACCTATACACATTAGTGGAGCCCTTAGGATCTTTGCTTGATTACCAGCGTTGTGATGGCAGTCACACTAGTGGGGGCTGGGTAATCTATAAGCACATCCTTATGCAGGTCCCTAGTCGCAGGACTATCGAGACAGGGCATCGATACTCCGGAGTAGACTAGCGCATGCGCTTCTCATCCCAGAGTGGGAGACGGTCTGTCCCACAGCCGTCAGTACGTCGTACTGGAGATAGTATGCAGGTGCTCGTTGGGTTACGAGTACACTGGAAAGGACTCGTCGGGAACTGACCGGTTGGTATTATACCTATCGTCAGTTATCAGTTCCCAGGTGACATGAGTACAGCTTAGTCCGCTGACTTGACACTGTCACTTCGTCTCGAGTGTATTCCCACTGTACTTTGATTACTACCCTACCACGGCTCAAAGGAGTCGTGCAAACAGGTGGTAGTTGGGTGCAGTCCCGAAGCACTTGGAGGCAGTGACGGTTAGACAGGATTCGTCTCTCCCGGTATTGGGGGTTGACATCGCGCTGTGTCTAGGAGAGCCATTACACGAGTAGTCCCTGGCCAGGGCAAACGAGATATACTGGTAGGCTTCCAGTGTTATCTCAGGGTGTTTTGGGCTTCACTCCGACACGACTTGTACCGCTATTAGGAGACTGACGTTTACCGCCCCCTAGGCCCACCATGCGATGTATCAGACGAACAGACCGGACTATACGGAGATTGTCACATTCAGGCTCAGTAGGAGTTCAGATGGGTTTCACCTCGTCAGTCTTCTTGTCGGCTTCTACCTGGGGACCGTTACGCACAGCTAGTGCCGCTTGCGGTCTGTGGTTAAACCCACTGCCAGCGTAGTGTCGAGTCTTTAGAGTCCCACACAGAAAGCTATTCGCCTTTCGGCAAAAGAGTAGAGGTCGCATGGTTTTGCGGCAGGTCGCATGGTTTTGCAACAGGGTTCGGTCACATCCGTGCACTTGTGCACGTACAGTGTCCGGACAGTAGACACTAGCGGGCTTTGGTTTAAGTCAGATCCTAGTGTATGTATTGGGGTTGGATTTATCCAGTTTGTATTCGTGTTTCTCGGAACGCAGATGCGGGTGTGTACGCACAGTTGACGGAGAGACAGAGGCGGAGGATTCTCATTAGGGTTGTTGACCGTTGACAGTTGACTATTGACTTTTTGCTCAACCCTAATGAGAATATGATATGTGATTAACAATTATATTAATTAGGTATTATGGTGACATGGTTGTTGAGGTGTTGACTTTGTTGACTTGTTGACTTTTGTTGACTTGTTGACTTTGTTGACCGGTTGACTGGGCTTGACTAGTTGACCATCATGATAACCATAGCTATCATTTCATGGCAAAGACTTTTGCTTGCTTGCTCTTTTGTGCAAAATGAGTGCATGAAATGATATGGCTATGGTTGCTTAAACCATCACATAATACTTGATTGATATGATGTGTTATGATTGTTTTGGATTATGAGAGCCAAATGAGAAAAGTCTTCTCTCATTCTTTCATGCTCATTCTCTCTCTTGTTCTTGAGCTCTCATCTTCCTCCTCTTGCTCTCCCTCTCTTGACTCTATGGTTCACTTGTCTCATGAGTTGAGAACCAAGAACCATAGATAAAATCCCATGCAAACTCTTCTCTACTCACTCTAGTTCACAAGGTTTGGCAAACCAAGTGAACTAGTTTCTTCAAAGACCGAAGAAGAAGCCAAAGGTAGAAGCTTTCGAGGTGGATCTATCTTCGGCGCAAGGAGACGACGGAGTGAAGGCGATCCGGACATCCATCGAGGCTTGAAGATGAAGGAGTTCGAGAAAAAGAAAGGTATAACCCCCTAACCGAGTAGTTAGCAACTCGTAGTTAGGTTGTTAGTTAGATGTTTAACAAAGATCCGGGTTTTAAGTCCATGTTACCACCTCTAAGAAAATCGTTTTTTATCAAATTCCGCATGCCCGAAAGTACCGGGAGAGGTAGCATGGACTTACAATGTCGATAAGAAGACTGACGAGGTGAACCCCATCTGAACTCCTACTGAGCCTGTATGTGACAGTCTCCGTACATTCCGGTCTGTTCATCTGATACATCGCATGGCGGGCCTAGGGGGGCGGTGAACGTCAGTCCCCTAATAGCGGTACAAGTCGTGTTGGAGTGTAGCCTATAACACCCTGAGATAACACTGGAAACCTACCAGTATATCTCGCTTGCCCTGGCCAGGGACTACTCGTGTAATGGCTCTCCTGGACACAGCGCGATGTCAACCCCCAATACCGGGAGAGACGAATCCTGTCTAACCGTCACTGCCTCCAAGTGCTTCGGGACTGCACCCAAAAACTACCTGTTTGCACGACTCCTTTGAGCCGTGGTAGGGTAGTAATCAAAGTGCAGTGGGAACACACTTGAGGCGAAGTGACAGTGTCAAGTCAACGGACTAAGCTGTACTCATGTCACCTGGGAACTGATAACTGACGATAGGTATAATACCAACCAACAGTTCCCGACGAGTCCTGTCCAGTGTACTCGTAACCTAACGAGCACCCGCATACTATCTCAAGTACGACGTACTGATGGCTGTGGGACAGACCGTCTCCCACACTGGGATGAGAAGCGCATACGCTAGTCTACTCCGGAGTATCGATGCCCTGTCTCGATAGTCCAACGACTAGGGACCTGTATAAGGATGTGCTTATGGATTACCCAGCTCCCACGAGTGTGAGCGCCATCACAACGCTGGTAATCAAGCAAAGATCCTAAGGGCTCTACTAATATGTATATCAGCGATATGCTAAAAGAAACACATGCACATATTAAAGCAGAGACAAACCAAGTAGCATACTCCCATTTCGAGCAAGATTGTATATACAACTGTGAATATCCCAAGCTTCCATTAAGTAATATACAAAATAGTATGATACAGTAATGGCCTCTAGGGCATATACACTAACAGTTGACTTGAGTTTGGGGGATGTTTCTAGACTCACACACTGACAATACTCTCTCTCTCTCCCCTCCCTTTTTTCTGGCCGAAACCATGAGCCGCCCCTTCCCCATTTTCCCCACCTCATTTCTCTTCAAAAAAATTGTTCATTTTTCCATCAAAAATCAATATAAAACCTCACTAATTCCTAATTAATCTTTTACCCATTATTCCTTGGCCAAACTAGTATGGATCATGGAGAAAGGAAGCATTTTTTTTATGCAAGTTTGCAAGTTAGATCTACAAAATTGTGAGGTATCAATACTAACCCTATGGTAAATTTGTTGGTAGATTGCTTTAATCTAACTTATTGGGTATTTATATGGTTCTAAATTGCAAGTTGAAATTTGAAGAGAAGGTTTTGGGATCAAGTTAGGATTTTTATCATTTGAATATGGTTGCAATGTGTAGTTTAACATCTTAAGACATGCAAAATCCAAACTAGATGTTAATTTGCTAATTGTTACTTTTAAATTATCTAAATTGAATAATCTAGTAAACTAATTTCATGTTTAATCTAAGTGGGTGAGATTAAAATCTAATTAATATTTGTGAAGCCTAAGAAAGATTTTAAATGAATATTTGTGGCTACTAGTTTTGCTAAAACATATAGTTTTGCACTAAAATGGTTAAGTGATACTTACTAGGTTTTTGGATTAAATCGATTTTAAGTAAGTTTGAGGTTGGAATGATCCATAACCTATTCCCTAAAATATTTAATGTGTTATGAATGCGCGATTGGGTTTTAGGCTTGGTGGTTGTCACGTTTAGCGACCCTAGTTGTGGTTTGTGGCGTTTTCGCGAGCGCGTTTTATGCACCAAGTGCGTGCACGTCTAGTTAGTGCGCGTGGTTGATTTGTATTGTTTGTGTCCGCAACTATTTATATATCTATTCTCGTATTGACTTGTGTGCGTTTCTAGGGCTGATGTCACGACCCAAAATTTAGCACGTGACCGGCATTTAAATCATGCAACGTCCAAAGGTGTAACGTAATTCAAGTAAGCCAAAGCCCAGAAAATCTAAACTTTTTACGGAAAATAGTGGGGGTGCAGTTTTGAAATAAGGGTATAATGAAATAAAGTTTATCTATAAATGCATAACTAATGATATAAGAAAAATGCAAGTAGAATGTACTAAAGTTGAGAACATTTTTCGTCTTTTTATAAAAATTGGGCAGCACGTCCCTTGTATATTTTGAACCGAAACCCATATATACATAACAATAAAAAAAGGCATCCCCAAGCGGGAGCTAGCTCTTCACCAAAAGGCGGAATAACAACCACTCAAGCAATGTATACGACACCCAACGGCGAAGATCAATCCAGAAGGAATAATATGAATAAAGCAAGACATCAAATCCACCAACAACGAACAAATACCCCATCGCTCTAAGTCTCGCAACCACAAGTCTTTCTAAGTCTTACTAAATGTACAAATACTAGTTTTTGATTGATGGAGTTTATCTAGATTATAGGAATACTAAATACAAGAGTGGGCATGATCCAATATGTCCCACATAACATAGCAAAACACCTGAATGCAAGCTGTGTGCCAGCGATACCACTACTGATCCAAGTGGACAAACCTGCAAGAACTGTGGCACAACGGGGGTGAGTTGCCAACTCGTGAGTAGAAAACATCAGCAGGTAGAAATCGAATAAAACAACGATTCCTAGGTCATACTATATCATGAAGGTAATACTATGATATCTAAGGTGATCATGCTTACATATATGTCAACAATATAATCAACGCCAATGACATATACAATAAACACCTGAATAATATGCCTGTATACATGTGGATATCATCCACGTGTCCATTAATGACACAATCAACATCATGGAACCTGAGTGTCCAACATCGACACTCGAAACATCATGAAAGCATAAGCATGTATATATGAGGATAACAACCAACGTGTGTGCATCAACGACACATCAAAATCATGGAACCTGAGTGCCCAACACCGACACTCAAAATATCATGAAACCTGTGTCCATCATCGACACGTAAATCCTCATATCTCGGGCTCCGTCAGTCCAGATCGGCCCATGGGCTGCGTCAGTCCAGATTGGCCCATATCCATCTCATGACTCCGGTCGGTAACCTCCGGATAACCGCCGGGTCTAAGCTATCACCGGTAGGTAGTAGTCTCTCTGCCAGGCTCATCGTCTACTGCACAATATACCTTTCTTTCCCTGGGGTACCATACCGGGTCCACCAAGTACCCGTAAACGGATCATCCATCTCTTCGAATCGGGTTTCTAAAACCAATCTCAGAACCGAGAAAACTCATGGTGGACGCATCTAAATATCGTATCAAGTCAAGAGAAACCGGGTTTTTAAAACAATGCATACTTTTTTTTGAAATATAACCACGATTCGTAAATCCAGAATCTCATGAAAACGGCATCTCAATGCGTATAATCGTAAAGCATGATGTATGCAAACATAGAACAGAAATGTGAGCATACCAAGTATATCATGCAACATAGTATAGTGATGCGAGCATAGAAAATATATCACGCCAACAAGTCATGTGACAGTACTAGACAATTAAGAGTAATAGAATGATATAGAACTTTACCGTGTAAGTGACATAGCAATTATCGATGATGAAAGTGTGTGAGCCGGCAAATCTGTGTAGGTGTAACATACGCACCATCGATAATTGTGCAAGTGTACTAGCACAGGTATATGTAATGAAATGAGAATATCATAAATGTAGCAGAAGGTAAATCGTGAACGCAATGTTACGTACCTAATCTAACATCTACATAAAGGCTAAACTAAGCAGGTTAGACAGGGATTACAATATCTATAACATATCCGAGTCGATGAAACTATCAATCAGCAATCCAGCCTCACAACATAATGTACGGTATAACTCATCGTACGGCATCCTCGAGTCAAGGGTATGGATCAATCATCAGGTAGAACTCATCGCGTGCGGTAATCCATCGCACGGCGGCATTAAAAAAATAGGGATTCTATCAACCTATATAACAATGAGGGTACGGATCTAACGTCTCGTACGGTATCTCACTCATTATTCTCATAAATATAAATATACAGATATCTCTCAAGTCACATCCGTATCAATCTCATATCACCTCGCATCCGTATATCGACATAATAAGCCAAGTCATTTATTTCATCACATTCTCTTTTCATCACATCAATATCTCACATCAAGTGATCTTATATATATTAATCTTGTTTGACCGATCTCACAACACATCTATCTCAACGTTATCATATTCATCGATCTCATGTCATTTCCTGGTATATGTATTAAATCATTCATATCATCTCCAACTAACATTTTGATCATATCCATAGTTTCCTAGTATAGGTTTCTCCGACTATATTCTATATATATTGGTTTCCATTTTATAATTGCGGGGGTGCTATACGCCATCCACCTGACTTCCCCCGTAGATATAAATCTACTCACCTGCAATACTCCTCGCTAAGCCGAAGTCGATGTGCTTCGTCGTCTCGGAAGTCCACGCAGGGTACCTACAAATCAACACATATCCCAACGTTATGAAAACCAAGTCCGAAAGTCGATACGGCACACGAAGGGCTCATAGGTTAGAACCTATAGCTTACACATGCAAGAACAACCAAACAACCATCGTCGTTGACGTACAAACGTCTAACGACCAACTCAAATCCAAATACCAAAACTAAGAATTCAAATATCGGGAAAACTTAACCAAAACCAACCCAATATGCTCCCAGATTTTAGCTCAGGTTAATTGGGACTAAAAAAGAAAGTACAGGGGATGGAGTGTGAGATACTGGCAAAACCACCACACCAACCCACACAATTGGTCCGGCGAGATGTCTTCCAATTCCGGCGACGCCGGTCATACTAGGGGAAAAGGGGCTTGTACTTTGGTGGTGGGTTTCTGGTGGTTTATTTAAGTTAATAGACTTGTTTGTTTATCTTAGAAACATCCCAGATAGCACCAGATTCCTTGTAGGCCAACAAAACGTCACAAAACCGACACGGGACAATTTCTGAATTCATGTATCGGGTTTAATTCTCTGGTTCAGGTCATAAAAATCAACACTAAGGTCTTGTAAACAGTCACTACATATCACAAGCCCACAAAATCACCTAAACCCCCTTTTGGAATTTCCAAACATCACTAAACCAACTAATACAAACTATAAACTAAACTAGGATATAATAAACAAAATAACTTAACTAAAAGATTTGGATTTTACCTCATTTGGCAACTCAAGAAAATTCTTGAGTTGCTCAAAGTCTTCAAAATCCAAACTTGAAAGATCCATAAGGTGTAGGATGAGGTGGGGATCATTTTTAATGAAGGTGGAATGAGCTTTTGATGAAGATGAAGGAGATGAGGTGATGAAGGAAAATAATGGATGAAGGAAAATGAATGAGGGAGAAAAGGTCAAAGGTAGGAGCCTCTCTCTCTCTCTCATACCCTCACATGGCATGCCATGCCTCATCGTAGTGCCCCCCTCTCTCTCTTAAATTATTCTCTCTTTTCCCAAATAAATCACAAGTCACAAATACAATGAACAACATGCAACCAAAATACGACATGTCATGGTTCACTAGCCATGACTAATTAAAAATACGGATTTGGAATAATCGTGATTAGTAGTGCACTAATCAAGTTTAATTTAAACTTGCATATATTAATTATAAAAATGCCCAAATCTGATAAATATATTTTTAAATGAATAAATCGTTTTAATCTCCAATTATTTAACAAATATTGGTATATATTTATACCATTTTACGAAAACCCCAAATTCGCAAATCGAATAGTTTTCGCGAAATATATTATTTTAATATTAAATTCCAAAAATAATATTTTATATTTCTGAAAATGTTACAGCTGAGATCGGATCAGATTAGCCGAGGCGTCCCGGTGAGTAGATGTACACATCTACGGGGAAATCGTCTCGATGGCGCAAGGCGCCCGATAGTTTGGATAACTAGTAGTACTTGCATTTATATGTGTAATTTCCTAGTTATTCATCTCATTGCATCGCATCATCTTCTATATATATGTGTGATATCATCTCATAGGACACTTGCACCATTACCATTGGTTCATGCCTCACGTGCACTATTCATGCGAACACATACGCCATTGGTAATTGCTATGTCTCGAACGCTATAGAACTTGCTTAGAATCGATACCCGTGCATTTGCATCATATATGATATGTAGATTTGTAGTTGTATATTCATCTCATCAGGATTGGATACGTTGGATTGCTAGTCATATGTATATACTTCATTGCACCATCGTTCATGCATAGTTTTCTAGTCACACACAGTATTTCATATTATTGATACCATAGGCATTCATCATCGCTGACATGTTCACATATTGCAATTTTTCTTAGAGATTTCCGTGTTTATGAGATTTATGGATTTTTGGGAAACCCGCAAGAATTTAATAAACCTATTATCAATTTTAAAAATGCAAGTTGCGGTTTTCTCATGGTATGATATATGTGTCGTCCACCATGAGTTTTCCTGATTTCTATTGGTTTTTAAGACCTGATTCGAGGAGGATGATGAACTGTCTCGGGTACATGGTGGACCTAGTATGGTACCCCGGGGCGAGAGTGTTTTTGTGGGGATGACGATGAGCCTGGCAGGGGTGGACTACCAACCGGTGATGTCTGATGCGGTGGATATCCGGAGGATACCGATGTAGTCCTGAGATTTGACGATATGGGCCGATACGGACTGACGGAGCCCGAGATATTGAGATATCGAGATATTGAGACATTGGGATATTGAGACATTGAGATATTAGGATATATATATATATATATTGTGTCGATGATGGACACGGATTTTCCGTTGATTTCATTGATGATACTTCAGTTTATTGCACAGATGCTTTTCTAAGATAAGAATAAAGGTTTTCTTATACCAGTCAGGTTCAGGTTTCGGGTTTAATTATGCATTCATGTTGCATTCATGCTAGTACGTTGTATCATTTTGAAATATGTAGGCTGTGACGCTTTTGTGTGCATGGTTATGACAGCTTTATGAGATGTTACTTACTACTCACGAGTTGGAAACTCACCCCATTGTGCCACAGTATCTTGCAGGTCTGACCTGTCAGCACAGTAGCGGCAGATGCACTTACTCATTTCGTTCCTTTTACTTGGACTTGCGGCATTGCTCGTAGGTGGGTTGCAAGGATATTTTATTCCATCATGTATATTATTTTGTATCTAGTATCCTCCATCTACTCTCGTATATTGGACTAGACAGTGAGTCTCGTGAGACTTGTATTTGTGGTTTGGTGTCGATGCTCACTTGAGCCGACGCGGTATTTCTCATTTCTTGCTTTCAGATGCTTATTTCGCACTTTTGATATACATTTTGCATGCGGTTGTGATTCCGCCTTTGGCGAAGAGTAAGCTCCCGCTTGGGGATGCCTTTATTCATTATTTATATGTATTTTCATGTGTTGTACCCGTTTGGGGGCGAGTATTTACAAAGGAGACTCTGCCAAAATTTTTGGGAAAATACGATGTTGATTTTAAATGTTTAATGCCACTTATTTTTGTTAAAACCTTGCTTTAAAAAAAGATTTCCTTCACTCTAATTGTTAAACGGTTTAGTTTTCTGTGCTTTGGCTTACTTATATTATGTTACGTCTTTAGACGTTTCGTAATTTGAGTGCCAGTCACATTCCGTACCTTCGGATCGTGACAAAGTTGGTATCAGAGCGATAGGTTTTACCTTTCTAAGTGAAGAATGACCCTTGGTAGATGGAGTAGGTGACTTAAGCAAAGTGACGTGGCGTGTGTGTGTTCCTCGGCATACTTACGATACGGTACTCCGCCTATGTGATCTTAGGATATATTTTCTTGTATTTCCTTCCTTGATTCTGGAAATCCTTTCGTTTGATCGCAATGTTCCTATCAGTCCTGTTTCTTGTTCCAGCCACTATACCGCCGAAGATATCGAAGGCCAGAGGGTTTCCGCAAAGGATGAGATTAGAGCAGGCTCGTTTGAGACGAGGACTGATCAGTCGAAAATATTGCATTTTTAACACATCAATTTCCCTACTATTTGCAATCATCTATAGGTGTTCGGTATGAATATAGCACATATTAGCAAAACAGCTAAAAAATACCAAATAACATGTGTTATATATTATAACCGGCATTTCTGAGGGAAATTGAGTGTTGATCATTGCATCGCATCATCTTTGTATAGCACAACACTTGTCTCAAGAATCTGTGCAGGAAATTCCAGGAAAATAGCCAAAACAGTTAAAAGTGCTGAGAAAAATACGCCAAGTCCAAGACTTGAGATCTGGCAGAAATACAGAAAGAAAAATGATATTCAACACATTAATAAAGTGTCATAAAGTCAGCACCATTTAAACCTGAGAAATTCATGCAAAGAGGGCTCTAAATCGCCGTGGATCCGCGGCCAATAGGCCTTTCCCGCCGCGGATCCGCAGCGCCTTAATGACGTCAGCATGATAGATTTTTCCCATGTGCTTCCTTGTAACAGAAAAGCTTCCAGAAGACTCCAGAAACACCACGTGGCTTCATCCAGAAGGCTCGGCCTAACAACCTTACCCAAGAATATACCTCATTTGAATATTCCCTCCAACAAACTTCTTCTGCAAGCCTCCTTATAACAACCTTCTTCTATAAGCCTCCTTGTAACAACCACATTCTAGAATATTCCCTCCAACAAAATTCTTCTAGAAGATTCTTTCTAACAACCTCATTTTGGAGGGAAAATTCAAATGAGGTAGTTCATTTTGGAGGGAAAATTCAAATGAGGCGGTTCATTTTGGAGGGAAAAGTTGTTCATTTTGGAGGGAAAAGTGGTTCATTTTGGAGGGAAATTTGAAATTTGAATTCTAGATCTAGGGTTAAGATGGCTATAAAAGGAAACCTAGATCTAGGGTTTTGGGTGGTTCATTAATCTTCATCTCTCCCCACAAGTTTAGTAACACAACTTGTACCTTCAAACCCTAAACCTAATTCAAAATCCAAGCCAAAAATCAAGAACACCGAGTACAATTCAAGCAAGAAGCCTTCAACCTTTTAGGAGCGATGCCGATCTTCATCCGAGCAAGTGGTCCAAGACGATCCGCGACTCACAAAGACGTGCGACGCCAAATCGACGATCAAGTTCTTTCCTCATTGTAGATCTTGAGAGAATTGTAACAAAATTGTTGATAAATAAAAGGTGAAATTCTTTAATCTTTTTTTCTTTACATTCTTGCATCATGATTAGATCTCGATTCTTGATTGTGTTCTTTGATATGATGTTTGAGTAAAACTCCGCTCGTGAAGGAGTCGAGAGAATCAATAGATGATGATGTTACAAATCTTGAAACGATTCTTAAGTCCTATGAGTTTTGTAAACTTTAGCAAATTGAAGAATCGGCAACCTAGTTTCGAGCGATGCTTTCTTGATTGTGTTCGCTCTTAATCAGTGATCCATGATCGATTCTTGAATTTACTAAAGGCTAGAATGTGAATGAAATCAACGAAAGCACAAGGGATAGATGATGAAACCTTAGTTTCCGCAAGACATCCCTAATTCTCGTTGATCATCATCGATCTAGTATCAAATCATTAATGGATAAGAAAACGTAATCAATAGATTTCATCACGTCTATAGATTCGATCGATTCCTACGAGCCTCACATCGATTCTTGATTATTGGATTGGATATCATCAATTCTTGATTCTTGATTCTTAAATGTTTTCTTGATTTTAGATTTAGATCTAGATAATTCTTAAACTTCACTTTTAAATCTTGAATTGAATTGTCTTTTCTCTTTTCTTTAATTTTCAATTCATCTAATTCAAATTCGAACGAATCTCACTTTCCCTGTGGACGATCCGCACTCGCTAACGCGCTACAATCGACAACGTTATTGATTGCGGTCAAAAATATTTTTGGTTGTGATTTCTATACATTTTCTAAAACTACACACCGAGAATTCATTCAATCAAATGGCGCCGTTACCGGGGATCGTGTGCTAATTTTATCATTTTTAAAATTTGACTTGAAAAATTTATTCCATCTATATTTTTAGATCTAAATTCGCACAAACACTAAACAATTTGTTGTGATTTGTTGCGAGGAAATCTGGAATCTGCTGAGCAGGAGGAAAAATATTCGGAATATTTCAGGGAGCTCAGTGAGGCAACATAAGCGTTTGCTTAAATTTTTGTGCAGGGATCTATCAACCTGACCGCGTTTCCGCGGCAATAGCAGTCTCCAGCGGCGGATCCGCGGCGTGTTGGCTTCATCTCTGTACGAAAGTTCTCTGGTATCTTTATAACTTTCTTATCTCCTTCCTCATCTTCTCCAATAACAAATTTGCTGCAAGTTTCTTTGCAAAACTCGCAGCGCCGCAAAAATAAAAAAATTGTGCGTGTTTGATCTTCGTTGTTTGCATGTTAATACGGAATTTAAGAGGCACGACCAAATTCAGATTAGGTAGGGAGTTCATTACCCTTCGTAAGCCCCGAAAATCACAAAATTGCATCCGCATTACCCTCATTAACTAAAAGAAATCTAGACTTGACTCTAAGGACCGTCGCGCTCACTTAGGACAGAAGAAGGCCGTGGGTAATCTATTGTTTATCCGCATTTCTTTTGTGGTGTCTAAGGAAAGCGTGTCTAAGACAAGTGGTTACTTAATTAGGCCTACTACTTACGTAGTGGAGAACCTCCCACTTACCTGGCACTTACCTGGCCACAGGAGAGACAAAGAGGCAGTAGAGGATTGATCCTGCAACTTGTCTTTTGGCAGTTAGGAGCGGTCTAGAGCCTTGACCTAGGTGACCATTAGACTTAGGGTTTCTTGTTGGATTTGTTGTGATTTGCATCATTTTTTCAAAAATCCGTATATTTTTCAAAAAAAACACCAATCACATCATTTTCTTTAATTATATTAACGCTGCCACTTGTACTAAACCCTTTTAGTGCAAGATAGGCTGGACACGGGATTCTAGTGCCCGACTTGTCCGCGTTCCCCCGATCGACTCCGAAGTCGGTATTTCAACATTTACTTCTTCTTTACCCACCACCACACCCACATCGATGGACACTTCTCCATCGAAATTCTTTACCACTACTCTGCCGCCGTCCGTAGGTGCGCAGAATCCACCCCGCATCTCTCTCCAAGAGAGGTTCTATCCTATGCGAGGTCCTCTTTCGACCTGTCTCTCTATTCCACCAGCCAACGGGGACAATTTTGAAATAAAACCCCAATTCATCAACCTTCTACCCAAATATCACGGTCTCGAGTCTGAAGACGGATATGTCTTTATTACAAAATTTGAAAATGTATACGCAATGATGGGTACTTCACAGCTTTCTGTGGATGCTATGCGTCTTCGTCTTCTCCTATTTACCTTATGCGATATAGCCGAGAAGTGGCTGTATAACACAACCGCACATTCCATTTCAAACCGGGAAGAATTCGTAAAAGCATTCCTAAAGAAATTTTACCCCTATCATAAAACAGCTCGAGTCCGTAGCGAAATCAATCAATTCACCCAGCTCCCAAATGAAACATTCTCAAAATGTCTTGAACGCTTTAAAGATCTGTTAGTTCAATGTCCACATCACGGAATCCCTAGATGGGATCTGTGCAGAATCATATATGAGGGCATTAATCCTAACACAAAACAGACCCTTGAATCCATGTGTCAAGGCAACTTCATGACCAAAGATGATGGGGAAGCTTGGAAATTCCTAGAAGATTTCGCTGAAAAATCTTTACAGTGGGAGGGTGTGAGTCAATCGTCTAGGGGTGGCAATAACCAATCGGATGTTTCCATAGGAGTTAGAGCTGACATTTCAGCTATGCAAAAGAAACTCGAGACTATGGAAAAAAAATTTTTAGCCGCCGCCCTAAATCAAATGTCACTCTCCAAAACTGTATGTGGATGTTGTTCTGATCCTTCTCATTTGACGGAAGAATGTCCACTAAATTCTCCGTTTCAAGGTCATGTGCATATCAATTCTGCTTTCCAACAAAGACCTAGAAACGATCCATTTTCTTCCACATATAATCAGGGTTGGAGGAATCACCCTAATTTTGCTTGGAACCAATCACAAAATCAAAACACGGTTCCAAACCAAAACAATTTCCAAAGGGTCCCTCCACCACAACAGCAACCACTTCAATTGAGTCAGCACCCCTTCCAAGCACAAAACTTCCAAAATCCGGTCAACACACCTGCACCGTCTAATCCTTTGCAGTTGACCGGTACTGATGAATCCTCTTCATTCATGAACTTGCTTTTGACAATAAAGTCTTCCGTCGATAAAATCGAGAAAAACTCTGCGTCCCAAAGCGAGACTATTAAATCGATGGAAGAAGAAATTGCAGGATTAAAAGCCGAAATGAGTGTAAGAGAGAAAGGAAAACTTCCAGCTCAACCTTTACCCAATCCTGGCTATTCACATCATGTGAATGCAATCACGTTGAGATCTGGAAGAGTGCTTTACAATCACGTTGGGGAAGAGATTGATGACACTGAAAAATCTATCAATGATACCCCGGCTGAGACCTTTCCTTCCACTTCTACTTCTAATTCTGACCCCAGTTCTTCTACCCCACCACCTTCTTCTGAGCCTATTCTCCGTTTTCCCCAAGGCTCGACACCTCAGCCCACACCGAAAACGATCTCCACTCCTATTCTTAGATCGTTCCAACCCACACGATCTTCTCCAGTGTTGGACCCCGACCTTATTGCCCAAGCTCCTTACCCGAATCGGTTAAGGGGAAACACACTGAGTCCATAAATGGAGAAGATCACTGAAATGTTTAAATAGGTTAACATCAACATCCCTCTTCTAGATGCTATCCAACAAGTCCCCGCTTATGGGAAAGTTCTTAAAGACTTGTGCACTAGAAAGAGGAAGACTCAAGTGCCCAAGAAGATATTCATGGCTAAGACAGTAGACACATCCTTTCCCTAGCAATTACCGAGTAAACGTAAGGATCCTGGATATCCTACGATTTCCATTCTATCGGGGAAAAACACATCAACCGTGCTCTACTTGATCTTGGCGCAAATGTTAACCTGCTTCCTTTCTCGTTATACGAGCAGTTAGGGATCGGAGAGTTGAAACCAGCTCCTTGCACTCTCCAGATAGCTGACCGATCAATCACCAAACCTAGGGGTGAACTGGAGGATATGTTAAAAAAAATCGGGGAATTTGTATTCCCTGTAGATTTTTTTGTAATTGATACACAGCTTGTAGCAAACCCACGGAATCAAATTCCGGTGATTCTTGGTCGTCCCTTTTTGGCCACTTCCAACGTTATAATCAACTGTCGTAACGGCTCTATGACCCTATCCTTCGGGAATAGGTCAATTGAGCTGAACATTTACAAGTTGGGAAGTGTACCTTCCGAACCTACTGCTCAGGTCTGTTCTTTCGACGTAATGGATGTCGACAGCAGCGAATTTGATGATCCTCATGATATTGATCTTGACACTTTTCATATGTTGTTGTTTGACCCAACTATGTATCATACACATACGGACTCTTCCACCGAGTTGTCCGGGTCAACAACTAACACTGATTATGAACTGTTATTGGAGTCTGAAGATCACCCCGCGCTTTGTGAAGACATTATTCTCTGGGGTATTAATGGGACTTTTGAGGATATCTTCGCTGATGAACTCGCATTTTTGAATGATACGGGTGTTGAGATGAATCATCTCCCAATCAATGAAATTGAACCTCCACCCCTTCTTCTGGACTGTAAAAAGAATGCGAGTAATCCATCGCATTCACTGCATCGTCTCTCCAAAATGAGACGCGCATACATTCTATTCCACCACTTACCCTTTCCCCACTTCTTCTTCCACCAACATAAGCACTACATTGATAAAATCTTCGAATGGTTGGTGTTGACCTTCGGTCTTTGCAAAGCTTGGCATCAACCAATGATTCTTGACCCCCTCTTTTGATTTTCAAAGCTTAACATTGTTTAACTCAAGTTTTGGGGGGGGGGGGTATAATCTGGCTTCTGAAAAGAAATTTTTTACATAAAATGATGAGCCAAGAATAATTTTGGAGAAGGATCTTCACTTAAATATTTTGCCCCCATTAATAAATTTCCTCCCAAGCTTACAGGTTTTTCGAGATTTAGGGGATGGCAACAGTGAGGACACTGTTGAAAACAAGTTTGGGGGAATTAGGTTTGTGCTTATTTTCGCATCATTTGCATCATACTTTGCATAAGCACAAAACATTTGAAAACCTATAAAAAAAAATTTAAAAATTTAAAATAAAAATTGTACATAAATAAGATAATAAAAGATTAGATAGTGAAAAATTACATCCAAAAGATTAGAAAAATTTAAGAAAACCAAGAAAATTAGAAGTTTTCTTATACGAACTAGTAATAAGTAGTTATGAGCCGTTGTCCCAAGGGTTAGTAAGATGAAGGAAGTCACTAATCTGAGGATAAAAATAAGTCTCAAAAATAGTTCCTATTCTGGAAGCCAAACATTTTGAATACTATTCGCACTTACACACGTCTTGAAGCTCGGGATAGTAGAGGATACCTTGAAATGCTCTTGTCTAAAAGCCGATGTATGAAGGAAATAAAAAAAATGAATGAATAAATTATAAAATGGTGAAGAAAAATGAACACTGCTTTTGTTATCGCCAAGGAAGTAATAAAAAAATATAGCGAGGGTGCTTCATCACCTTGTGCCTTAGACCAACTGGTCTGGGAGTCACTGTTAAGCCTTAGGTGGTGCAAGACGAGGAAACACACCTAATAAGCAAGCACATGATTAATCGGTCGGTTAGTACCTCAAGAAGTATTAACGGTCGCATGAAAGTGTGTGAGCAAATTCATCTAAATATTCATTAATTAAAAAGTACTGAGGCAGATGGACAAGAGTATGATAGCTTGAATTGAATTCTCCGGGTGTAGGGATGTTCTTTACACACACGTAGGGTTATTGATCGATGTTTGGAAGAAAGATAGGAATGAAGAATAAAGACGATGTTTTATTGAGGGATGATGTGATTTCTAACATCTTTTCATGACTATTAAGATATGGCTCATGACAACCGAAAAGCTAGCATAGTTGGAAACTCTAATTTTCAAAATCATTCTTTTACAATTCTTATCTTTACATGTAATTTTCACGGTCTTCCTTTTATTATTGGATTTTATGGGTGCAATCCGCTGAAAACCCTCAGGAGACAACACTCCTCCTACTAGGGACACCTAGAGGTTTAAAGGCTTGTTGCTCGTGCTCAGTGCAATCGTGTTGCCTACGAAAGTGTGCTAGTTAGTTTTTCTCTTTCTTTATTTTCTCCTTCTCTTTTTAATAAAACAATTCGCTCGAGACGACTGAAAATAAGTTTGGGGGAATTTGATCAGTCGAAAATATTGCATTTTTAACACATCAATTTCCCTACTATTTGCAATCATATATAGGTGTTCGGTATGAATATAGCACATATTAGCAAAACAGCTGTAAAATACCAAATAACATGTGTTATATATTATAACCGGCATTTCTGAGGGAAATTAAGTGTATATCATTGCATCGCATCATCTTTGTATAGCGCAACACTTGTCTCGAAAATTTGTGCAGGAAATTCCAGGAAAAGAGCCAAAACAGTTAAAAGTGCTGAGAAAAATACGCCAAGTCCAAGACTTGAGATCTGGCAGAAATACAGAAAGCAAAATGATATTCAACACATCAATAAAGTGCCACAAAGTCAGCACCATTTAAACCTGAGAAATTCATGCAAAGAGGGCTCTAAATCGCCGCGGATCCACGGCCAATAGGCCCTTCCCGCCGCTGATCCGCGGTGCCTTGATGACGTCAGCATGACAGATTTTTCCCATGTGCTTCCTTGTAACAGAAAAGCTTCCAGAAACACCACGTGGCTTCATCCAGAAGGCTCGGCCTAACAACTTTACCCAAGAATATACCTCATTTGAATATACCCTCCAACAAACTTCTTCTAGATGATTCTTTCTAACAACCTCATTTTGGAGGGAAAATTCAAATGAGGCGGTTCATTTTGGAGGGAAAAGTTGTTCATTTTGGATGGAAAAGTGGTTCATTTTGGAGGGAAATTTGAAATTTGAATTCTAGATCTAGGGTTAAGATGGCTATAAAAGGAAACCTAGATCTAGGGTTTTGGGTGGTTCATTAATCTTCATCTCTCTCCACAAGTTGAGTGACACAACTTATACCTTCAAACCCTAAACTTAATTCAAAATCCAAGCCAAAAATCAAGAACACCGAGTACAATTCAAGCAAGAAGCCTTCAACCTTTTAGAAGCGAAGCCGATCTTCATCCGAGCAAGTGGTCCAAGATGATCCGCGACTCACGAAGACGTGCAACGCCAAATCGATGATCAAGTTCTTTCCTCATTGTAGATCTTGAGAGAATTGTAACAAAATTGTTGATAAATAAAAAGTGAAATTCTTTAATCTTGCTTTCTTTACATTCTTGCATCATGATTAGATCTCGATTCTTGATTGTGTTCTTTGATATGATGTTTGGGTAAAACTCCGCTCGTGAAGGAGTCGAGAGAATCAATAGATGATGATGTTACAAATCTTGAAACGATTCTTAAGTCCTATGAGTTTTGTAAACTTTAGCAAATTGAAGAATCGACAACCTAGTTTCGAGCGATGCTTTCTTGATTGTGTTCGCTCTTAATTAGTGATCCATGATCGATTCTTGAATTTACTAGAGGCTAGAATGTGAATGAAATCAACGAAAGGACAAGGGATAGATGATGAAACCCTAGTTTCCGCAAGACGTCCCTAATTCTCGTTGATCATCATCGATCTAGTATCAAATCATTAATGGATAAGAAAACGTAATCAATAGATTTCATCACGTCTGTAGATTCGATCGATTCCTACGAGCCTCACTTCGATTCTTGATTATTGGATTGGATATCATCAATTCTTGATTCTTAAATGTTTTCTTGATTTTAGATTTAGATCTAGATAATTCTTTAACTTCACTTTTAAATCTTGAATTGAATTTTCTTTTCTCTTTTCTTTAATTTTCAATTCATCTAATTCAAATTCGAACGAATCTCACTTTCCCTGTGGACGATCCGCACTCGCTAACGCGCTACAATCAACAACGTTATTAATTGCGGTAAAAAATATTTTTGGTTGTGATTTCTATACATTTTCTAAAACTACACACCGAGAATTCATTCAATCAGGGACCGATCAGGGCGGTATGCCTACCCCTCAAGGACCGATTGGTCCGCCTTTTCCTGGACAGATAGCTAGGCTGGAGTCGAGTATTCAGGATTTGTGACAGATGGTTGGATTGTTAGTTGAAGTTAGCCGAGCTCCGAGAGTCGATGATGTCCCTCCTACTGTAGGGACTGTGATTGTACCTGCTGCACAGGCAACTGTTTCTATGGTTACCAAGAATATTTCCGTATCCTTGTAGGAGTTTTTGAGGATGTAGCCTCTAGTTTTTACAGGCACAGATGCAATGAAGGATCCGTAGACAATCCTTGACAGGATGGCTAGGATTTGTCATTCATAGAGATGTTCTGACGAGATATGGGTTAAGCTTTCGAGTTTTCATTTAGAAGGTCTGGCTCAGACGTGGTGCAAGTCAATTGAGAGAGGTCGAGCTGCAGATCTACTTCCTATAACTTGGGATGAGTTCACAGCTGTATTTCATGCTAGTTTCCTTCCGGAGAGCATTCGAGATGCCGAGCTCATAGTTTCGAGCTTTTGTGCAAGACTCCAGGAATGACAATGTCCGAGTACGACATTTAGTTTTGTCACGACCGGAAAAGTATGGAACATGACCGGCACTTAAATTACGAAACGTCTCGAGGCGTACGTAATCTCAGAAAGTCAAAACCCAGAAATCAAAACCAAAAAAGCAGTAGAGTGAAGGAAAAACTAATTTAAAGCAAGTAGTTTTAACAACAAAGGCTGAAGTATGTATTTTTAAAATCTCAAGTATTTGTTGAAAATTTCGGCAGAGTCACCTTTGTAAATACTAGCCCCAAACGGGATACAACATGAATAGTATAGGAAATAAATAAAAAGGCATCCCCAGGCGGGAGCTAGCTCTTCGTCAATCGACGGTCACAACTACGCAAGCAATATAATATACAACGCCGAAGGGCGAGGATCAAAACTCAAAAGAAAACCAAAAATCAGCATGAAAACCATAATAATACAACGCGCAACTCTAAGGTCCAAATAATAACAAGTCTGGTCTTCTATCTCTATCAAATATACAATCTGGTTGATGGAGTTTCTAGATACAACAGAAATAATAAATAAACAATGGTGGTCCTGATGCAAAGAGCCCACCTAACAAAGCAATCACCCGGAAGGAACAGTGTGCCAGCAAAGCCGCAACGAAACCTGTACGGCAAAACCTGCAAGGAACTGTGGCACAACGGGGGTGAGTTGCCAACTCGTGAGTAGAAAACATCAACGAGTAGAAATCGCATGGATGACGCTATCCTAGGTCATACGATCAGTAATATCCACAAAATAACAATATGGCCTGAAGCATAATATAATGGTAAGGGTAAACATCTATCCCTAACTGTAATACCAAGTACTCGTGTCAGTGCCTCAGGTAACAACATGCCACGAATATGATGTACAAATGTCAGGTAACAATATGTCACTAAAATGATGTGCAATGCATATAATGAGAATAGAGTACATCATGAATCAAAGAACTGTTTTTCTTTAATTAATGAGATTTCTGTATGTATATAAATCGAGATATCATCAATGAAATCAACATCAAATCCGTGTCAAGCATCGACACAAAACATAAACCTCAATGTCTCAATATCTCACGCTCCGGCTATTCGGACTGGCCTGTATCATCAAATCTATATATCTCAGTGTCTCAAATCTCAATATCTCAATACTTCGGGCTCCGTCAATCCGGATTGGCCCATATCATCAATCACACGACCAAGAACGGTATCCTCCGGATATCCGCCGCGCCAGGTAAAATCACAGGTAGGAAGTCTGCCCCTGCCGGGATCATCGTCTACTACTCGAGCTTCTTGCCCCGGGGTACCATACCGGGTCCACCATATACCCGAGACGGTTCATCTAACTCCCCGAATCGGGTCTCGAAAATATCTCAGAACCGAGAAAACATCATGGTGGACGATACTCAACATATCAAGTAAAACCACATTTTTTCTCTTTAAAATGGTTCATCGGTTTACAAAACTTTCACATGCGGTTTCCAAATCCATAAAATATCAAGAAGAATCCGAAATCATCAAGTCGCCATGTCAATAACAAAGAAAACCGACATAAATCTCCATAATACCGCATAACCAATGAATATATGGATGCATCTGATATCATGCAATAATTAAACTAGCATATGAAAGCTATAACATGTAACAACTATCAGTTAGCAAGCTATGTCAATGAAATAGTATTTTCTAAAGTGTACGTGACATGGCAATTACCGATGATGATGTGTGTGAGCCGGCAAGTAGGTGTATGTGGAACATACGCATCATCGGGAATGGTGATGGTGTCCTGACAGTATGGTTCATAATCACTAAGTACACAATAAACATGCACTGAGACGATAACAACATGATAAATGGCAATGAATAGTAATTGAAACAATAATATGCGGAACATGAATGATAACGTAACAATAAGGAATCTACATCACTACACCTGTGTTATACTGTTTTGCCGTTTGAAATAGTACGAATCGTGGTGTTTTGAAAATAAGGGCTACGGTGTTTTTAAGAAAAGGTACGCCTTTTGAAATATCCATAGTATCCCTTGACATGTCTTTAAAATCCTCACGATTCGTTAGTTTTGGAAATAGGTATGACTCGGGTCCAGTCTAACATCTACTAGGTAACCACAGGTCTAACTAACAACCAATCGGAAGGGGTATGGAAACTACATAAATCTGAGTCGATATATATATGTGTGTGTGTGATAGTTGGTGATCCCGCCTAAATAGTATCTCATACGATACCCTATATAATATGACATCCTCGAGTCAAGAATGCGGATCTATCATCAATAAATAGCTCATACGGTAAATCCGTCGTATGGCCTCCCAAATCTGGGTACGGGTCAAATATCACATTTATCTCATTATTCATCTGGTATCCTCTTTATCAAAATCAAGATCCGGGGTACTGATCTACGTCTAGTACAATACTGATACCATCTATGTACGCATGCGTGTGTATGAAAACACCACGCCTAAATGACCCGCTAAACATATCACGTCGTAACTCAAATACGAACCCTGTCACATCACCGATCTCACGTCTTCAAGCCCAATCTCATCGACTCATCTCCAATCCCAAGTACTATCCTCATAATCCGTGTATATGTATACGTATATATATATATATACATAGTCCCATACCCATGTGTGTGTGTATATATATACATATCCCCATATACGCATATTTAAATAGATGTATGCAAATGCGTGTGTGCGTGTGGGTGTGAACCTATTCTAGGGTTCGCGACTAAGAAGCTATGCTAGTTTACTTCTAATTACCCTAAACTAAACCATGAACACAATAATCATCTCTTGATAAACATCCAAGTATCATGAATCACATATATAAACATATATATATATATATATCATAACTATACTACGAACTGCAGGGGTGCTATAAGCGATCCACCCGACTTCCCCCGTAGATATAATCTACTCACCTGATCTTCGCTCGCCGGTGCCGACGTCGCCACGCGCTTGCTTGTCGTCTCGAAGTCTACATGGGGGTACCTACATGTTACAACATATCGTCTCGCATAAAAACCAAATTCGAAATCGAAACGGCATACGAAAACCAAATCGGCACGCGTATCACGCATAGGTAAAAACCTATCGCCTACGCATGCATGAATAGCCAAACCAACCCTCGATGTCGATGTACAAACGTCAAACCATCGAGAGAAACCCAAACACCCCAATTGTGTTTTCACAATCACTAATTATATAAGAAATAAGGTTTAATTCATCAAAACCTTAAAATTAATCAAGTCGTTTTATTTCCCAAAAACATAGTAAGCACTGTTAGTTATATATATGCCCTAGAGGCCATTGTTTTACATATGATGTATATTATAGTGGATGCTTGGATATATATAGAGAGTACTTTCTTGCTCGACATGATAGTATGCTATTTGGTTTCACTTTGTCTTAACATGTTGACTTGTATTAGTTTACTGTCTTGCTCTCACATGTTGATAAAGCCCTTAGGATATGTACTCGACTACTGGGATTATGATGAGATCATACTGGTAGGGCCAGGGTAGTCAACGAGTACATCCTATAAATGTTCCTAGTCGAGGGTGTATCGAGACAGGGCATCGATGCACCAGTGTAGACTAGCGTATACGCATCTTGACCCATATGATGGGCGATGGATGATCCCATATCCATTGGTGTTTGACATCAGAGATGGTGTACGGGTGCTCAGTGGAGACTGGGTACACTGGACGGACTCGCCGAGAACTCCCAGATGGTATTATACCTCACGTCAGATGGCAGTTCTCTGGTGACACTGGTACAGGTTAGTCTGTAGACCCTAGATTGTCATAGAGTCTTGTGTGATTCCTACTGTGCTTTGATTTCCATCATACCACGTCCAAGAGGGCGTGCAAAACGGTGGCTTTTGGGTACAGTCCTGAATCACATGGAGGCAATGAGCGATAGGAGGGGTTTCGTCTCTCCCGGTATAGGGAGTTGATGTTGTGCTGTGTTCGATTGGCTATAACTGGAAGTCCCTGGCTAGGGAGGATATAGAGTACTATTGGTAAGTGTTATCAGTAGGTTCTCGACCTGTTATGAGCCTCACATCGACACGACTTATCGGTTACTGGGGTCTGACGTTTACCACCCCTAGACTAGATATGCGACATATCAGACGAAGAGACCGGACTGTACGGTAGTGTTACTGATTGGATTCACAGGAGAATGTACAGGCTTGCTTGTTGATCTTCTGATCGCTCAATACCTGGGTGGCTGTTATGTTTATCTGACCGCTTGCAACTTGTGGGTGTTTGATATGATCATCACCTACTGCCGGCGTATTGACGATTCTTTAGAATCCTACACAGAGATTTCTTGGCTCAGGCAAAACGGAGTAGGAGCACATATGTGATATGTGCGGGACCGAGGATAATACGATATGAGATACCGTATTCTATTCTCGCGATATATGATATCGGCCGGGTATATGTGATATAGCCGGGTCATCGGATCAAGTGTTGATTCGATGAATCGGTACATGTTATATTAGTCGGTTATATGCGATATAGTCGGATTGTCGGATCAAGTGTTGATTCAATGATATAATGTATAATTATATATGTGATATATTACATTACATTATCTAATATAAGTTCGCTTTATTGATTCATTTTCTCACCGGATAATACATTGATACATATGCGATATATGTTAATTGTATTATTTTCTTTTGTTACAAATATATATATTATATATGTGATGTATAATATTGTAACAAGTTATGATTACAAATGCAACATGATTTATGGAGATTAAACATGGTTAGGGTTTGATTTGGGTTAGCATTTTCATGAAGCTTCTAGAAGCTTTACTTTTGTTTTATGCTTAGATATTTTGGATTGATATTTTGTGTTGATATTTTCTAACCCAACCCAAACCCTTTACCAAGGTTAATTCTCTCATGGGTTAAGTCCTTCATACTTAACCAAGGGTTGATTTGTAACCATAGATAAAAATTCATTATTCATCACAAAAGACTTCATCTTCTTCTTCCTCTTTGAAAAGCTTTCTAACTTTTGGTTTTGTGATGATTTAGTGTGAGAAATTGAAAATAAAAGAGATCTAAATTCCTACTTCATCATCCTCATCTATTCTAGCCACTTAAATTAGGGTGTTCACTTCACTAATACTTGATTAGAGATGTAAGAGCTTGAGCTAAAGATTCTTGAAGGTAGATCATCTTCGAAAATAAAGACTTCAAGCAAGCATGGATCATTCGGCTTGTGGATGTTGGAAATAGTGCCCTCAGAGTCAATTATTGGATCATAGGCACGTGATTGCAATGATTGACGGAGGACCTATGCCGGTAGGACAGTCTTACTCAAGATGATAGTATGCTATCTGGTTTATCTTTATCATCGTGTACTGCTTTAGGTGACCTTACAGGTCACTATTGCGCGTTGATAGAGCCCTTAGGATTCTTTCTTGACGGCCAGCAGTATGATGGCGATCATATACGTGGGAGCTGGAGTCTATAAGCACATCCTTAAAAGGTCCCTAGTCGTGGGAGTTTTCGAGATAGGGCATCGATACTCCAGAGTAGACTAGTGTATACAGTCGAGACCCCGACGAGGGGCGGTGGCCGGTCTCACAAGCCACTGGTGTCTGTTGGTTCACCTAAGATGTATACAGGTGCTCATTAGGTTATGAGTACACCGGACAGGACTCGCCGGGAACATGCTAGTTGGTCTTATACCTGACGTCAGATAGCAGTTCCCTGGTGACATGTGTATAGGTTAGTTCATCGACCTGAGATCGTCATTTGTCTCGTGTGAGTTCCCACTGTACTTTGCTTACTACCCTACCACGGCTCAAAGGAGTCGTGCAAACAGGTTTTAGTTGGGTACAGTCCCGAGCCATATGGAGGCAGTGAGCGGATCTGCAGGGGTTCGTCTCTCCCGGTATTGGGGGTGAGGTCGCGCTGTGTCTAGGAGAGCCATTACACGAAGTCCTTGGCCAAGGCAGAAGATTTACTAGTAGGTATTCCAGTAGTATCTCATGGTGTTCTGGGATACACTCCGACACGACTTGTACCTCTTTTGGGGGTCTGACTTTTACCAACCCCCTAGGCCCGCCATGCGATACTCATATACGAACGGACCGGACTATACGGATATTGTCATTGACAGGCTCAGTAGGGTGTCAGGATGAGTTCGCTCATCGACGTCCCTTTTGGTCAATACCTGGTAGACCGTTACGTATGGCTAATACCTCTGACGTGCTAGTGGTTAAATCCACAGCCAAAGTGTTGACGAGTCTTTAGAGTCCCCCACAGACCGTTTTCTCAAGTTTCGGGCGAAACGCTGTAGAGGCCGTATGGAGATATGGCAGGGTTCGATCATGTACGTACGGTATTGCATGGATCATGATCGGACGGATAATACTAGCGGGCTTTGGTTTAAGCCGGATCCTAGTATTGTACAGTGTAGATTTTGTCTCTTTGCATTTGTATTCGGTCGCAATACAAATGCAGGTATGTATATACAGTCGCGGGGTTTTCCTGTAATTTATTACGGGATCGTTATTCTGAAGTTGCCGGTTTGCTTTCCGTTTCGGCCATTTTCCTTTGTTTCTTTCTTTGGCTGAAAATTGGTGGAGGGGATTATTTGCAATTGTGCAATTAACAATGGAGAAGACTTTTTATGGCACATGATAGCTTCATGATGGTTCCACCATCTTTTGACTTCATTTGTTCATCATGGCTTGATTTTTGGAGATATGATAGTTGATGGATATGGGTATGATTATTGAGGTGACAAATTTTCATCATGATCTTTCACCCTTTACTCTTGCTTGCATTATGGCTTCCCCCACCCTTGACTTTTCTCCTCCTCTTCTCATGAAGGGGCCGGCCACACTTGAAAGGGGAAGGGGGCTGTCCCAATTTTGGAGAAGAGAAATGAGTATCATTTCCTTGCAAAAATTTCCCAAGTTCATCCAAAAAAGGTTCACAACTCCATCTCCATATTCATATGGCAACTTCTTTAAACCCCTTGAGACAAAGAGTACTACACTAGCCTACATCATTCTTGGACACGTCGACTCGCCAACTTCGTGCCCGAGTTGCCTCAGTCCAGAGGTGGGAGCCCGTAAAAGAACCCGGCGATGTGGTGCCCTTCCGACGAGGAGGTGAAGACTGGAGAATCCGCGGGGAGATCGGGATGACGACGAGAAGACCGAAGGACACAGATCGCTCGGTATATCTCTCTACCCATTCTCTAGTTAGCTAGGAGTAGGTTAATGGCCCGATCCGGGTTTTTTACTACGCGGTAGCGCCAGTTTTAAAAGTTAAAGAAAAGTATCGTTTCCGCATTTTGGCCTCGTTCAGACGGCCGGGGCGCTTCCGTGCACTTACACTGGTATCAGAGCCACGCCATTAACCTAGTCTAGGTTGCTCTAATGTGTTTACAAGTTCGATCGAACGGATTTTCTAAAAACCGCGTTTTCAAGTCCTGTTTCTGTCGATTTTATTTTGTGCTCCAAAAATTTTTCTGGGCATGTCAAAAAATCGTGCAAGGTTTTTTAAGCATTCTGTGAAAATTTGGTAGCTCGATGGCACTGTTCCACCGCGGAGCCGCGACCAAACCCATGCATTGGCCGTGGTTCCGCCGCCATTTTAACTCTTTGCTTCACCAAATTTCTACAGTAGCTATCTGACTTGGAAATAGGGTTTTTGGTACATTCTGTTTGGGCCCAGATTATTTTGAGTGCTACAATTGTGCTTGGGGCCCACTTCGGGAATATTTAGTCGATCGAAAATTTTAAACATGTTAGTTCACAGTATTTACATTATATCTGCAACCGTGAATGTCACTTGATCGGTAAATCCTGTCTAACTGCTATAAAACCTTTTAGACGGATTTGCGAACGTGACATTCACGTTAATGTTCTGTGTTGTGCTGTGATGTTGCGGATTTGTCGTGGTGGATAGCCTGGATGCAATGTTAGTACAGTTTGGTTGTATATGTACATTTGATATTGCGTGGCGAGCGTCCGACATGTGGACTGCCGTCACTGCCTGTTTGAATATTATTCTTTTGGGGCACGACCGGGCTGAGGTCAATGTACCCGTTGTATATTTTACTTTCTGTACTAGGATTACCCCAAGGTGGGGTGCACGGATAGCCGGGTTCTAGAGGGCAACGAGCCCGCATCTCATGGCGTTGAGACGGAAGGGGCTTCACTCTAGAATTGGCGGGCTATTCGCCGCACTCGTAGAGGGTATAGGTTGACCCAAGGAGGGGTGCTCAAGTTAACGGATTCCGTGAAGTGCTGGGTGGTCCATTCACGTTGTTTAAGGGGGCTGCCTCGCTTCAGGTTTTGGCGGGAAACTTTCCGCGCCCGTAGAGGTCTAGGATTTCATTGCACAGGCTATCCACACGACTAGGGGAACGTCGGGTTTCAGTAGCGGCTCTATGAAACCCGAGGATCCCAGATATCCGTATATTGGAGATAGTGCCCTCAGAGTCAATTATTGGATCACAGGCACGTGATTGCAATGATTGATGGAGGACCTATCCCGATAGGACAGTCTTACTCAAGATGATAGTTTGCTATCTGGTTTATCTTTATCATCGTGTACTGCTTTAGGTGACCTTACAGGTTACTATTGCGCGTTGATAAAGCCCCTAGGATTCTTGCTTGACTGCCAGCAGTATGAGGGCGATCATATACGTGGGAGATGGTAGTCTATAAGCACATCCTTAAAAGGTCCCTAGTCTAGGGAGTTTCGAGACAGGGCATCGATACTCTAGAGTAGACTAGTGTATACAGTCGAGACCCCGACGAGGGGCGGTGGCCGGTCTCACAAGCCACTGGTGTCAATTGGTTCACCTAAGATATATACAGGTGCTCATTGGGTTATGAGTACACCGGACAGGACTCGCCGGGAACATGCTAGTTGGTCTTATACCTGACGTCAGATAGCAGTTCCCTGGTGACATGTGTACAGGTTAGTTCATCGACCTGAGATCATCATTTGTCTCGTGGGAGTTCCTACTGTACTTTGATTACTACCCTACCACGCTCAAAGGAGACGTGCAAACAGGTTTTAGTTGGGTACAGTCCCGAGCCACATGGAGGCAGTAAGCGGATCTGCAGGGGTTCGTCTCTCCCGGTATTGGGGGTGAGGTCGCGCTGTGTCTAGGAGAGCCATTACACGAAGTCCTTGGCTAAGGCAGGAGATTTACTAGTAGGTATTCCAGTAGTATCTCAGGGTGTTCTGGGCTACACTCCGACACGACTTGTACCGCTTTTGGGTGTCTGACTTTTACCAACCCCCTAGGCCCTCCATGCGATGCTCATAAACGAACGTACCAGATTATACGGATATTGTCACTGACAGGCTCAGTAGGGTGTCACGATGAGTTCGCTCATCGATATCCCTTTTGGTCAATACCTGGTAGCCCGTTACGTATGGCTAATACCTCTGACGTGCTAGTGGTTAAATCCACAGCCAAAGTGTTGACGAGTCTTTAGAGTCCCCTACATACCGTTTTCTCAAGTTTCGGGCGAAACGCTGTAAAGGCCGTATAGAGATATGGCAGGGTTCGATCATATACGTGCGGTATTGCACGGATCATGATCGGACGGATAATACTAGCGGGCTTTGGTTTAAGCCGGATCCTAGTATTATACACTGTAGATTTTGTCTCATTGCATTTGTATTCAGTCGGAATACAAATGCGGGTATGTATATACAGTAGCGGGGTTTTCCTGTAATTTATTACGGGATCGTTTTTCTGAAGTTGCCAGTTTGCTTTCCGTTTCGGCCATTTTCCTTTGTATCTTTTCTTGGCTGAAAATTGGTGGAGGAGGACTTATTTGCAATTGTGCAAATTAGCATTGTGGAGGGTGGTCTTTGTATATTGTTGCATCATGATGGTTTCATGATGGTTCCACCATCCCTTGACTTTCTTTAGTCCATGATTGCTTGACTTTTGGAGTAATCATGCTTGATGATGATGGAGGGTTATGATGATGGATGTGAGACTTGCTTTTTCCCTTACACTCAACCTTGCATTATTCTTTTGGGCTCACCCCCTTGGTATGGTTCCCCTCTTCCTCCATTTTTGGCCGGCCATTCTCTTTAGGGGCTGTCCATTATTTTGTGTGAGGGTTTTTGGTCTTGTTGGCTCACACAAAAATGATATAGTTCATCTAAAAAGCCTACATCTCATTCCTCCAATAAAAGGGCAACTTTATACAACCCCAAGAGACAAACCACACTACACTAGCCTACAGCATTCTTGGACACGTCGACTCGCCAACTTCGTGCCCGAGTTGCCTCGGTCCAGAGGTGGGAGCCCGTAAAAGAAGCCGGCGATGTGGTGCCCTTCCGACGAGGAGATGAAGACGGAGATTCCGCGAGGAGATCGGGACGACGACGAGAAGACCGTAGAACACGGATCGCTCGGTATATCTCTCTACCCCTTCTCTAGTTAGCTAGGACTATGTTAATGGCCCGATCCGGGTTTAAAGTGCGCGGTGGTGCCGGTTTACAAGTTTTGTAAAAAGTTTCGTTTCCGCATTCTGGCGTCGGATTGACGGCCGGGGCGTCGCCGTGCACTTACATGGTATCAGAGCCATGCCATTAACCTAGTCTAGCTTGCTCTAACGTGTTTAGAACTTCGATCGGACGAATTTTCAAAAACCGCGTTTCCATTTGCATCAGTTTCTGTCGAATTTTTTTTGGGCTCGAAAAATTTTTCAGTGTGTTGCAGAAATACGTGCAGGGAATTCTAAGCATTCTGGAAAAATTCGATGCACTGATTCCTCAGTAGGACCGCGGAACCGCGGCCAAACCCCTGTTGTGGCCGCGGTTCCGCGGCGGTAAAGTGTAATCAATGCATCAGATTTTTACAGTGGACTTCTGAGTTGAAAATGGGGTTTTTGGAATATTCTGTTTGGGCCCAGATTATTTTTGAGTACCGCAGTTGTGCTTGGGGCCCACTTCGGAAAATTTAGTCGATCGAAAATTTTAAACATGTTAGTTCACAGTATTTACATTATATCTGCGACCGTGAATGTCATTTGATCGGTAAATCCTGTCTAACTGCTATAGCCCTTTTAGACGGATTTGCGAACGTGACATTCACGTTGATGTTCTGTGTTGTGCTGTGATGTTGCGGATTGGTCGTGGGGGATAGCCTGGATGCAATGGTAGTACAGTTTGGTTTATTATGTATATTTGATATTGCGGGGCGAGCGTCCGACATGTGGATTGCCGTCACTGCCTGTTTGTATATTATTCTTTTGGGGCACGACCGGGGCGAGGTCTATGTACCCGTTGTATGTATATTTTACTTTCTGTACTAGGATTAACCCAAGGTGGGGTACATGGATAGCCGGGTTCTAGAGGGCAACGGGCCCGCATCTCATGGCATTGAGACGGAGGGGGCTTCACTCTAGAATTGGCGGGCTATTCGCCGCACTCGTAGGGGGTACAGGTTGACCCATGGAGGGGTGCCCAAGTTACCAGATTCCGTGAAGTTCTGGGTGGTCCATTCACGTTGCTGAAGGGGGCTGCCTCGCTTCAGGTTTTGGCGGGTAACTTGCCGGGCCTGTAGGGGTCTAGGATTTCATTGCACAGGCTATCCACACGACCAGGGGAACGTCGGGTTTCAGTAGCGGCTTTATGAAACCCGGGGATCCCAGATATCTGTATTATTCTGTGATGCTTATTACATTTCTGTGATGTTGCATTTTATCACGCCTTAAGCGAATATTATATATTGATATATATACTAGTAGATGTTGTATATGTTTTGCATCCGCGCTAGTCCAGTCCCCGCTCTGTCGTTAGTTAAGTAACCTAACGGGTAATGACGGGACCCAGTGGCGAATGCGGATGGCATATACGTACATCATTATTTTCGTTCTTTATTGGTGTGATCAATTGATGGGACTGTGTTGATTCGGATCAATGCAAATCACATCGGGAGTTTCTAAAGAAACTGAAACTTGCCAGATATGCGCATACCTTCTGGAGTATGATAACGTGAGCGGATTCCGTCACGTTATCATGCGATGATAGTTGGATCCCGATTCCCACTGATGAGTTGGTTTACTCCTCGGGTGATCCCGACTAATTCTTCTTTCAGGTTTGGAGGAGAATTTGACGGTACAGTGAGAGGTTTCCAGATTAGATAAAGTGATAACCATTCTGATCTAGGTTAGAGTGGACGCTGAGTGTTTCTTTTCTCTCTCTCTTCGGCAGCGACCATTGTCCCGACCCTAGACTATGACTCAGAGACCAAAATTAACCGAACCTTCTTAAATACTGGCTTTTGGATTGTCAGAGTTGCAAACCTCATTGCCACTCCTACTTTTACCCTTTTCTCCAGAACACCCCGCATTACTACGAACGTCCACTTCCATTGGATAAAACCATTTGTAAGTCTACGGTAGCGCCCCGGCTGTCTACAGACGCCAAATGCGGAACAAAAACTTTTTAACTGGCGCTATCGTATACTTTAACCCGGATCTACCATTATTGCTAAACTAACAAACTGTAAAGAGTGTAGAAAGGTTATACCGAACGATCCGAGTCCTTTGTTCTTTAACCATCATCCCACGCTCCGTTGCGGCTGCTCCGATCTCTTCGATCTCCTATCTGCTCGTCCTGGTGGCACCACGTCACTGATTCTTTAAACGGGCTCCCGCCTCTGACTCGAGGCAACTCGGACGTCAAGTTTGCTAAAAGAGACGACCAAGAATGATGTAGAGAATGAGTAGATGACTTTATCTCACTTCGTTCAAGTCCGTGGACGATCGGTAAATGAAGTTGCCATGGGAATCGGGTGATGGAATGAAATGAGCTGTGAAATTCCATACACCCCAAAATCTATCATATCTTTTCAAATGAAACATCAAGTGAAGTGAGAGAGAGAGGAGGGGCCGGCCATATATATGGAGAGGGGGTGAGTGTAGGAGAGAAGAGGGTGACCATAAAAAGCTTCTCACAAAAATATCAAGAATAAATATCCTAAGGATAAACAAGAATCATTAATGTCAAAGCATGAGTCATAATACACCTCATCAAGACATTAATGACCCCATTAATGCACTAATGACTCTCCAAGCCAAGTCACCCTCTCTAGAACCATCTAGAAGCATGACTCACCCTCAACCAAGAAAAGATAAATCCGTCTTTAACCGATTGTTAAAAGACGGCTGATAGAAAACTGGAAACTGGCAACTTCCAAAAGTGATCCTGAAACGACTTTCAGGATAACCCCGTAACTGTATAAATATACCCGCATTTGTATTACGACCGAATACAAATGCAACTGAGACAAAGATATTATACCTACTCAATATAATACTCGGATCCGGCTTAAACCAAAGCCGACCAGTATCAACTGCCCGAAAAATAACACGTGCGTAAACGCACGTGCATTTTCCGAACCCTGCCATAAAACCATACGGCCTCTACAACGTTTCGCCCGAACTTGGGAAACTGTCTGTGGGGGACTCTAATGACTCGTCAGTACCCTCGCAGTGGGTTTAACCACAAACCGTCAGCGGCACTAGCTATGCGTAACGGCTGCCCATGGACTGACCTTAAGGGAGGCCGATGAGCGAACTCATCCGGAACCCTACTGAGCCTAACAGTGACAATGTATATACAGTCCGGTCCGTTCGTCTATGAGTATCGCAGATCTGCCTAGGGGGCTAGTAACGTCAGACCCCCAATAGCAGTATAAGTCGTGTCGGAGTGTAGCCCAATAACACCCTGAGATACTACTGGAGTACCTACCAGTAAATCTCCTGCCATGGCCATGGGCTTTATGTAATGGCTCTCCTAGACACAGCACGACCTCGCCCCCAATACCGGGAGAGACGAATCCCCTGCCGGTCCGCTCACGTGCCTCCATATGGCTCGGGACTGTACCCAAAAACTACCTGTTTGCACGACTCCTTTGAGCCGTGGTAGGGTAGAAATCAAAGCACAGTGGGAACTCACACGAGACAAATGATGACCTCAGGTCGATGAACTAACCTGTACACATGTCACCAGGGAACTGCTATCTGACGATATGTATAATACCAACTAGCAGGTTCCCGGCGAGTCCTGTCCGGTGTACTCATAACCCAATGAGCACCTGTATACATCTTAGGTGATCCAACTGACACCAGTGGCTTGTGAGACCGGCCACCGCCCCTCGTCGGGGTCTCGACTGTACACACTAGTCTACTCCGGAGTATCGATGCCCTGTCTTGAAACTCCCACGACTAGGGACCACAATTAAGGATATGCATATAAACCACCCAACTCTCACGTATATGATCGCCATCATACTGTTGGTAGTAAAGCAAGATCCTAAGGGCTCTATCAAAGTGTAACATGTAATCAGTCACCTGAACAAGTACACGACTGATAAAGGCAAACCAGATAGCATACTATCATCTCGAGTAAGACTGTCCTACCGGTATAGGTCCTCCGCAATCATTGCAATCACGTACCTGCGATCCAATATTTGACTCTGAGGGCACTATCTCCAACAATCTCCCACTTGCACTCAAGGCTAATTATTGCGATGTCGACTACTCACAGCCCGTGTGAAACCGAACATCCAACTCTTCTACTAATCAGTTTCACAAAGCCCGTTTGTTAAACTATTGTGTTCGAGAAATAGCCTCAGTGAGTGGATCCGCCTTGATGTTTCTTTCTATATCTCTCTTAATCTCAAGTTCGCGGAGAAAACCATCTCCCGAATTGAGTAATACCTGTCTTAGAATATGTCTGGATATCTGTGGGACCAAGTTCATAAATGAACTCCAAATCCAAACTTCTTAGACTGTATCGATCACTGAACCTAATCAGTATCCAGCACCAAGCACCAAGCCTCCCACAGTATCCTCTTGGACCACCTGTCCATAATACTGTTCCTCATCAAAGGGAAAACTATAACTCTGACAATCACTCTGTCAACCATGTCACCTTTAAAGCCTGGAATGATAATCGTTTCCCGAAGGAGGCTGCCGTCATCAAATCCGTAGAACATGTACTTATGTTCTAAAACTGCTTCCTTATGTTTCTCCAGGATTGGATTAATACAAACTTATTGCATCTAGTGCAAAAACAACATCTGGTGTGGTACTTGACATCTCATGATTGACTCAATTGCCTAAGCAAGTGATCTGTCAATCATGTACATCCCTCTCCCCTTTAGTCCGTAAGACACCTTTAGAGAGGGTGACTCCATCATCTGCAGGTACACCACCATGCCAGGAGTCATCTATTCTAAAAACCATTAGAATACTGTCAAAGTACCCACATTGGGAAACTACCCAAATCCAGATCTAAAACCATAGATCTAGAAACTAGAATGTCAAATATTATATCCATATCCTGTCTGGAGAAACAACTGTGTGACGACCACAGTACAACCGATCGTAGTATAGGAATTTTACTTCCTACTCTGTGTATGTCATCCAGATACCATGACATCACACCCTACTACCTTCTTAATAGATCCATCCCCTATCCTGATTGAAGTCAAACCCATGACTGGCACATCAAAATTAGATGATCTATCTCCGCTATAACTGCTCAAGTTTATAAATAGATATAAGCATCTTGCCCACTATGCTTCCGCTGCTTCCACTGACTACGACAACCCTCCTACCGGGTCTCATAGCCTGGAACATCAGTAGTGTTAAGTCTGGGTAGATAAGAACCTCCCTGTCACCGTCCTTGAGGCTACCGGAGTACCTCTCGGGTGTCTGAGGTTACCCACCATATCTGCGGAGTGGCTAATGGAATGTCAAACCTGATTGAATATATAGGTCCTATTAAATTATCCATAATCGTTCGCGTTTCTGGAATCACTTCCAGTTCTACCATACTCTCACTACTGTTTTCTGAAAAATCCATATTACTAAAACTGTGGCGAGTCAAGAAAAATATCACTATTGATCTTCCAAATGGTAGAATATCAACCCTCGTCATAGCCAGGGTCAACCCACAAACAGCCATTACAGAAACGTGCCCTGAGTTATCCAGAGTCTGGTTTTAAGCATAAGCTGGACAACTCTCCGTACCTTAATATCTTTTAAGGTACGAACTATTCTATATCCAATATAGAAACTTTGGCACTAATTTAATTGGAACCAGATTCAAATCATGCAACTGTCTCCAGTGCATATCAACTTAATGGAAAGAGGCTAATCAGCATTACTCAACTTAGGAATCCATCCAATTATGAGCAACCTGAAAGAGAAACAAGTTTCTCAAACCCATTACTATCATCTGAATACCAATCACAAGAATCTACATCTTCGATCTCTTTGAAGAATCCCGATACTTGTGACACCTGGTTCTCTACTTTATTCTTATACCCACAACTTCTCAAAACTTAGACCTTGTATTTCTACGAAACACTTGTCTAAATACTAGAGAAGTCATAAGTAAACAGAACATAGTACGAGGACCTACCCCTTTGTCCTGATGGACACTGGACAACATACAATACTCTGTATAAGTCCGCTGAGTTTAAGTAACTCAAAACCTATGCGTCGTAGGTTAAAAAACTGTACCATGGCGATTTCCTCAAATATCACCAATTACAACGAATTCCGATATAATGAGGATAATCACCTAATTCCCAATAACTTACTCCCACTCATCATCTGTAAAACCATACAGATATGAGAATGAAACCTGGTAAATACATACCCTTGGAGTAAGTATCTAATCGGGAAAACAGTTTTCCTTTAACAATGCACTGAAACATGAAAATGTTTCGTAGGGGTATCCTGGTATTCATAGCAATGCCTCTTCCATAATCCAATTCATGACTATAACCGTATATTTCTTTGCCTTCACTCCAAATCCCTTTATTTGTCTTTAGTCGTTACCTTCTGTACACCATCGTTAGGCTAAATGGTTTTCTTCCTTCCCTACCGTTCAGCACCAGCCTATGGTTTGGAAGAAGACTATCCAGTAAGCATAATAGGTGTACCCTCCTAAACCAAGGAGTACTCATATCTTGAGAGAAGGTGATCATAAAAGTCAACTGAATAATACCTTATTCTTTTAAAGGTGAAATAGGAGTGGCGATGAAGTACGCGGTTTGGTCGTGAATGATAACAGTCGCAATTTACTTTGCCCTCTTTCTAATCCCTTTATTTTGTCTTTACATATTACCTTCTGCACACCCTACTTAGGCTAATTGCTTTTCTTCATTCCCTACCTTTCGGCACCTGCCTATGGTTTGGAATAAGACTGTCCAATAAGCGTAATAGGTGTACTCTCCTAAACCAAGGAGCCCTCGCAACCTGAGAGAAGGTGATAATAAAAGACAACTGAATAAACCAATTCTATTTCTCCTGAACCTGGATCCATCCTCGAAGAAGTCCCTCCGAGTTCGTATATAACCATACGATGGATCTATCCAATGGAAGTGGATGTCCGTAGTAATACGGGTGTTCTGAGAAATTCAAAGGGTAAGAGAAGGAGTGGCAATGACTTATGCAACATAGACAATCCAAAAGCCTGTATTTTAAGAAGGTTCGGTCAACCTGGTCACTGAGTCATAGTCTAGGGTCGGTCAAAGGTCGCTGCCAAAGAGAGAGAGAAAAGAAACACTCTGCGTGCACTCTAACCTAGATCAGAATGGTTATCACTTTATCTAATCAGGAAAACTCCCACTGTCCTGTCAAATTCTCCTCCAAACCTAAAAGAAGAATCAATCGGGATCACCCGAAGAGTAAACCAACTCATCAGTGGGAATCGGGATCCAACTCTCATCGTATGATAACGTGATGGAATGCATCCACGTTACTCACACTCCAGAAGGTATGCGCATACTTGGCAAGTTTCAGTTTCTTTAGAAACTCCCGATATGATTTTTGCCCCATGCTCTTATAACCTTGGCTTTGGTCAAAATGTCATAAGTCACATGCCAAGTTCTACCCGTCACTATCTTGTCAATTTGAACCCACCCGCACATGCCCCTGGCTTTGGCCAAATGGCAGAACGACTGTCCCAAACTAACTCATCTATCTATGCAACAAATGAATACCCAGCAGCTACCAAACACTATGCCTTAACTTTAGCTAAAATGCATAGCTTGAATACTATTAAATACCAAAAAGAAGTGACGGAGGGCTACGGCTGGTTTTTGGCGAAAAACCTTTAACGTAGTGAACTTGATATCGCAGAAGGAACCTGACAGCTTTTTAAAATATAGTGGCGAAAACCTTTTGCTAAAGAGGTCACTCCCGGTAAAGGGATCTCGGCTCTTTCCTCGTGGAATGAGGTGCAGGATATTCTACTGAATACCGCTATACATAACAAAAGGAAACGTCTTTGCAATAACACCTTTTAAATTTGTTCCAACAACTGTAAACAGGTTTGCTTTACTTTGCATTGATCAGAATCAACGCAGTCCCATCAATTGATCACACCAGAAAAGAACGAAAATAAAATGTACGTATATGCCATCCACATTCGTCACTGGGTCCCGTTAGGTTACTTAACTAACGACAGAGCGGGGACTGGACTAGCGCGGGTGTAAAACATATACAACATCTAATAGTATATAAACCAATATACAATAATCGCTCCAGGCGTAATAATATGCAACATTACAGAAAAGTAATAAGCATCACAGAACAATACAGATAATCTGGGATCCCCGAGTTTCACAGAGCCGCTGCTGAAACTCGACGTTCCCCTGTCGTGTGGATAGCCTGTGTAATGAAACCTAGACCCCTACGGGTGCGGCAAGTTACCCGCCAAAACCTGAAGCGAGGCATCCCCCTACAGCATAGTGAATGGACCACCCAGCACTTCACGGAATCCGGTAATCTTGGGCACCCCTCCTTGGGTCAACCTGTACCTCCTACGAGTGCGGCGAATAGTCTGCCAATTCTAGAGTGGGGCCCCTCTGCCTCTCAAAGCCATGAGATGCGGACCCGTTGCCCCTCCAGAACCCGGCTATCCGTGCACTCCGTCGCGGGGCAAAACCTAGTACAGTAATGAAAAATAGTACAACAGGTACATCGACCGCAACCTGGTCGTGCCCTAAAAGAATATTATACAACAGGCAGTGACGGCAGTCCACAAGTTGGACGCTCGCCCCGCAATATCAAATGTACAAATAAACTCAAACTGCACTACCATTGCACACTGCTATCCACCACGACAAATCCGCAACATCACAGCACAACACAGAACATCAACGCGAATGTCACGTTCGCAAACCCGTCTAAAAGAACTATAGCAATCAGACGCGGTTTACCGATCAAATGACATTCCCGGTCGGAGATATAATGTAAGCACTGCAAACTAACATGTTTAAATTTCGATCGACTAAATATCATGAAGTGGGCCCCACGAACATCTGTTGAACAGTAACAAAATCTGGGCCCAAAAGATATATACCAAAAACCGCAAATTCCAACATAGAAGCTACTGTGCAAATTTGGGGCCACGATCTCACTGAATGGCCGCGGAAGCGCGTTCAAACCATAGGTTTGACCGCGGTTCCGCGGCGGTTTTGTCGAATCACGTGCCCAAATTTGTACGGTGTTCTACTAAAACCCTGCACAACTTTCTGTGATATATAGAATAATTTTAGGACATCATTTAAAATCTACAGAAACTGTGAAATTGAAAAATGCGGTTTTTGATTTCCGGTTCGATCGATATTTTAAACACGTTACCACAAGTTAGTATAGCAAAATGTTGAGGCTCTGATACCACTGTAAGTCTACGGTAGCGCCCCGGCTGTCTACAGACGCCAAATGCGGAACAAAAACTTTTTAACTGGCGCTATCGTATACTTTAACCCGGATCTACCATTATTGCAAAACTAACAAACTGTAAAGAGTGTAGAAAGGTTATACCGAACGATCCGAGTCCTTCGTTCTTTAACCATCATCCCACGCTCCGTTGCGGCTGCTCCGATCTCTTCGATCTCCGATCTGCTCGTCCTGGTGGCACCACGTCACTGATTCTTTAAACGGGCTCCCGCCTCTGACTCGAGGCAACTCGGTCGTCAAGTTTGCTAAAAGAGACGACCAAGAATGATGTAGAGAATGAGTAGATGACTTTGTCTCACTTCGACCAACTCCGTGGACGATCGGTAAATGAAGTTGCCATGGGAATCGGGTGATGGAATGAAATGAGCTGTGAAATTCCATACACCCCAAAATCTATCATATCTTTTCAAATGAAACATCAAGTGAAGTGAGAGAGAGAGGAGGGGCCGGCCATATATATGGAGAGGGGGTGAGTGTAGGAGAGAAGAGGGTGACCATAAAAAGCTTCTCACAAAAATATCAAGAACAAATATCCTAAGGATAAACAAGAATCATTAATGTCAAAGCATGAGTCATAATACACCTCATCAAGACAATAATGACCCCATTAATGCACTAATGACTCACCAAGCCAAGTCACCCTCTCTAGAACCATCTAGAAGCATGACTCACCCTCAACCAAGAAAAGATAAATCCGTCTTTAACCGATTGTTAAAAGACGGCTGATAGAAAACTGGAAACTGGCAACTTCCAAAAGTGATCCTGAAACGACTTTCAGGATAACCCCGTAACTGTATAAATATACCCGCATTTGTATTACGACCGAATACAAATGCAACTGAGACAAAGATATTATACCTACTCAATATAATACTCGGATCCGGCTTAAACCAAAGCCGACCAGTATCAACTGCCCGAAAAATAACACGTGCGTAAACGCACGTGCATTTTCCGAACCCTGCCATAAAACCATACGGCCTCTACAACGTTTCGCCCAAACTTGGGAAACTGTCTGTGGGGGACTCTAATGACTCGTCAGTACCCTGGCAGTGGGTTTAACCACAAACCGTCAGCGGCACTAGCTATGCATAACGGCTGCCCATGGACTGACCTTAAGGGAGGCCGATGAGCGAACTCATCCGGAAACCCTACTGAGCCTAACAGTGACAATGTATATACAGTCCGGTCCGTTTGTCTATGAGTATCGCATATCTTCCTAGGGGGCTAGTAACGTCAGACCCCCAATAGCAGTATAAGTCGTGTCGGAGTATAGCCCAATAACACCCTGAGATACTACTGGAGTACCTACCAGTAAATCTCCTGCCATGGCCATGGGCTTTGTGTAATGGCTCTCCTAGACACAGCACGACCTCGCCCCCAATACCGGGAGAGACGAATCCCCTGCCGATTCGCTCACATGCCTCCATATGGCTCGGGACTGTACCCAAAAACTACCTGTTTGCACGACTCCTTTGAGCCGTGGTAGGGTAGAAATCAAAGCACAGTGGGAACTCACACGAGACAAATGACGACCTCAGGTCGATGAACTAACCTGTACACATGTCACCAGGGAACTGCTATCTGACGATATGTATAATACCAACTAGCAGGTTCCCGGCGAGTCCTGTCCGGTGTACTCATAACCCAATGAGCACCTGTATACATCTTAGGTGATCCAACTGACACCAGTGGCTTGTGAGACCGGTCACCGCCCCTCGTCGGGGTCTCGACTGTACACACTAGTCTACTCCGGAGTATCGATGTCCTATCTCGAAACTCCCACGACTAGGGACCACAATTAAGGATATGCATATAAACCACCCAACTCTCACGTATATGATCGCCATCATACTGTTGGTAGTAAAGCAAGATCCTAAGGGCTCTATCAAAGTGTAACATGTAATCAGTCACCTGAACATGTACACGACTGATAAAGGCAAACCAGATAGCATACTATCATCTCGAGTAAGACTGTCCTACCGGTATAGGTCCTCCGCAATCATTAAATCACGTACCTGCGATCCAATAATTGACTCTGAGGGCACTATCTCCAACACCATCGTATGGTTATATACGAACTCGAAGGAATTTATTCGAGGATGGTTTTCGGTTCTGGAGAAAACGAATAGGACTATTCAGTTGTCTTTTCCTTTTACCTTCTCTCAGGTTGCGAGTACTCCTTGGTTTAGGAGATAGTACACCTATTACGCAAATTGGATAGTCTTCTTCCAAACATTAGGCTGGTGCCGAACGGTGGGGAATGAAGAAAACCAATTAGCATAACGATGGTGTACAGAAGGTATTAAGTAAAGACATATCAAGGGATTAGTAAGAGGGCAAAGTAAATTGCGACTGCTATTCACGACCAAACCAAGTATTTCTTCGCCAATCCTAAATCACCTTTGTATTTCTCCAGGACACTCCGTATCACTACGAAGATCCACAGTTTATTGGATACTCCATCGTATGGTAATATACGAACTTGAAAGGTACTTGTTCTAGTTCGGGGATGGATTCTGGTTCGGGAGAAATTGGAATAAGGTTTATTCGGTTGTCTTTTATCTTCATCTTCTCTCGCATTCCGAGTGCTCCTAGGATTAGGACAGTACACCAATTATGCTTATTGGATAGTCTTCTTCCAAACCCTAGGCTGGTGCTGAACGGTAGGGAAAAAAGAAAACCATTTGGCCTAAAGGGGTGTACAGAAGATAATGACTAAAGACATATAAAGGGATTTGGAGAGATGTCAAAGAATTATACGGTTACAGTTATGAATCTGGATAATGAAAGAGGCATTACTAGGAATACCAGGATACCCCTACGAAATATTTCAAAGTTTCAGTTTCACTGTGTATTGTTAAAAGAAAACTGATTTCCCAATTAGTCCTTACTCCAGGGTATGTATTTACCAGGTTTGATTCTCACATCTGTATGGTTTTACAGATAATGAGTGGCAGTAAGTTATTGGGAATTAGGTGATTGTCCTCATTATATCGGAATTCGTTGTAATTGGTGATATTTGAGGAAATCGCCTGGGTTGTTTGCTGGACGGCAAATATTTGGTTTTGAATATCCGCTGTTATGCACCAATTTCAAATTGATATATCTGTACGTCTATTTTTGTAGAGTGAGATATACCTTTTTGAAATTATGTCCATGACATTTACCTATATCAGTGGATGGTTAGGTAAGGAGCATTAAACAACGGTGTAATTCTTCTTAACCATAGGTACAGCTTTCAACCTACAACACACAGGGAATGAGTTATTAGACTCAAGGGACTTATACAGAGTATTGTATGTTGTCCAGCGTCCATGAGGACAGAGGGGTTGGTTCTCGTACTATATTCGGTTTACTTATGACTTCTCTAGTTTTTAGACAAGTGTTTTGTAGAAACACAGGTTCCAAGTTTTGAGAAGTTACAGGTATATGAATAAAGTAGAGAACTAGGTATTGCAAGTATCAGGATTCTTCAAGGTGATCGAAGATGTAGATACTTGTGTATGGTATTCAGTTGATAGTAATGGTTTTAAGAGAACTTGCTTCTCTTTCAGATTACTCATAATTGGAAGCACTCCTAAGTTGAGTAATGCTGATCGGCCACTTTCTATTTAGTTGACATGCACTGGAGACAGCTGCATGATTTGAATCTGGTTCAATTAAATCAGTGCCTCTGGTTCTATATTGGATATAGAACAGTTCATATCTTAACGATATTAAGGTATGGGGAGTTGTCCGGCTTATGCTTAAAACCAGACTCTGGATATCTCAAGGCACGTTTCTGTAATGGCTGTTTGTGGGTTGACCCAGGCTATGATGAGGGTTGACTTTCTACCATCTGGAAGATCAATAGTGATATTGTTCTTGACTCACCATAGTTTTAACAAAAATGGTTTTTTTTTTCAGAAAACAGAAGTGGGAGTATGGTAGAACTGGAAGTGATTCCAGAACTGCAAACGATTACTGAAAATTTGATAAGAACCTAAAGATTCAATCTGGTTTGACATTCCATTGGCCAATCCGCAGATATGGTGGGTAACCTCAGGCACCCGAGAGGTACTCCGGTAGCCTCAAGGACGGTGACAGGGAGGTTCTTGTTTACCCAGACTTGCCATTGCTGTTTTTTCAGACTGTGAGACCAGGCAGGAGGATGAGTATAGCGTCGTTCTAAACTAGCTTTAGAAGTGTACGTCTATATGACTCTGCCAGAGGGTTGTCGTAGTCAGTAGGAGCAGCGGAAGCATGGTGGACAAGTGGCTTATGTCTATTTATAGACTAAAGCAGATATAGCGGAGATAGATCATCTATTTCTGATGTGACAGTCATAGATTTGACTTCATCAGAATAGGGTGGATCTGTTAAGAAGGTAGTAGGGTGTGATGTCCTGGTATTTGGATGACATGCACAGAGTAGGAAGTGAAATTCCTATACTACGATCGGTTATACTTTGGTTGTCACACAGTGGTTTCTCCACATAGGAATTGGGTATTATATCAGACATTCTGGTTACTAGATCTATGGTTTCAGATCTAGATTTGGGAAGTGTCCCAATCAGGGTACTTAGACAGCATTCTAAAGGTGTTTTAGAATGGACGACTCCTGGCACAGTAGTACACCTGCAGGTAATGGAGTCGCCCTCTCTAAAGGTGTCTTACTGACTAAAGGGGAGAGGGATGTGCATGATTGGCAGATCACTTGCTTAGGCAATTGAGTCAATCATGAGATGTCAAGTACCACACCAGATGTTGTTTTTGCAGTGGATGCAATAAATTGATATTAATCCAAAACTGGAGAAACGGTCGGAAGCAGTTTTGGAACATAAGTGAATGTTCGAGGGATATGATAACAACAGCCTCTTTTAGGAGACAGTTATCATTCCAGGCTTCCAAGGTGACATGGATGACAGAGAGGTTATCAGAGTTATAGTTTTCCCTCTGACGAGGGACAGTGTTTTGGACAGGTGGTCCAAGGGGATACTGAGGGAGGCATGACGCAAGATACTGATTGGTTTCAGTTGACGATACAGTCTAAGAAGTTGGGATTTGGAGTTCATTTATGAGCTAGGTCCCATCAGATATCCATACATATTCTAAGACAGGTATTGCTCAGTTCGGGAGATGGCTTTCTCCGCGAACTTGAGATAAAGAGAGACATAGAAAGAAACATCAAGGCGGATCCACTCACTGAGGCTATTCCTCGAACACATTAGTTTCACAAACTGGTATTGTGAGACTGATCAGTAGAGGAGTTGGGTGTTCGGTATCACACGGGCTGTGAGTATGCGACATCGCAATAATTAGCCTTGAGTGCAAGTGGGACATTGTTGGAGATAGTGCCCTCAGAGTCAATTATTGGATCACAGGAACGTGATTGCAATGATTGATGAAGGACCTATCCCGATAGGACAGTCTTACTCAAGATGATAGTTTGCTATCTGGTTTATCTTTATCATCGTGTACTGCTTTAGGTGACCTTACAGGTCACTGTTGCGCGTTGATAAAGCCCCTAGGATTCTTGCTTGACTTCCTGCAGTATGAGGGCGATCATATACGTAGGAGCTGGTAGTCTATAAGCACATCCTTAAAAGGTCCCTAGTCGAGGGAGTTTCGAGACAGGGCATCGATACTCCAGAGTAGACTAGTGTATACAGTCGAGACCCCGACGAGGGGCAGTGGCCGGTCTCACAAGCCACTGGTGTCAGTTGGTTCACCTAATATGTATACAGGTGCTCATAGGGTTATGAGTACACCGGACAGGACTCGCCGGGAACATGCTAGTTGGTCATATACCTGACGTCAGATAGCAGTTCCCTGGTGACATGTTTACAGGTTAGTTCATCGACCTGAGATTGTCATTTGTCTCGTGTGAGTTCCTACTGTACTTTGATTACTACCCTACCACGCTCAAAGGAGACGTGCAAACAGGTTTTAGTTGGGTACAGTCCCGAGCCACATGGAGGCAGTGAGCGGATCTGCAGGGGTTCGTCTCTCCCGGTATTGGGGGTGAGGTCGTGCTGTGTCTAGGAGAGCCATTACACGAAGTCCTTGGCCAAGGCAGGAGATTTACTAGTAGGTATTCCAGTAGTATCTCAGGGTGTTCTGGGTTACACTCCAACACGACTTGTACCGCTTTTGGGGGTCTGTCTTTTACCAACCCCCTAGGCCCGCCATGCGATGCTCATAGACGAACGGACCGGACTGTACGGATATTGTCACTGACAGGCTCAGTAGGGTGTCAGGATGAGTTCGCTCATCGACGTCCCTTTTGGTCAGTACCTGGTAGCCCGTTACGTATGGCTAATACCTATGACGTGCTAGTGGTTAAATCCACAGCCAAAGTGTTGACGAGTCTTTAGAGTCCCTCACAGACCGTTTTCTCAAGTTTCGGGCGAAACGCTGTAGAGGCCGTATGGAGATATGGCAGGGTTCGATCATATACGTGCGGTATTGCACGGATCATGATCGGACGGATAATACTAGCGGGCTTTGGTTTAAGCCGGATCCTAGTATTGTACAGTGTAGATTTTGTCTCATTGCATTTGTATTCAGTCGGAATACAAATGCGGGTATGTATATACAGTAGCGGGGTTTTCCTGTAATTTATTATGGGATCGTTTTTCTGAAGTTGCCAGTTTGCTTTCCGTTTCGGCCATTTTCCTTTGTATCTTTCCTTGGCTGAAAATTGGTGGAGGAGGGCTTATTTGCAATTGTGCAAATTAGCATTGTGGAGGGTGGTCTTTGTATACTGTTACATCATGATGGTTCCACATCCCTTGACTTTCTTTAGTCCATGATTGCTTGACTTTTGGAGTAATCATGCTTGATGATGATGGAGGGTTATGATGATGGATGTGAGACTTGCTTTTTCCCTTACACTCAACCTTGCATTATTCTTTTGGTCTCACCCCCTTGGTATGGTTCCCCTCTTCCTCCATTTTTGGCCGGCCATTCTCTTTAGGGGCTGTCCATTATTTTGTGTGAGGGTTTTTGGTCTTGTTGGCTCACACAAAAATGATATAGTTCATCTAAAAAGCCTACATCTCATTCCTCCACTAAAAAGGGCAACTTCATACAACCCCAAGAGACAAACCACACTACACTAGCTTACAGCATTCTTGGACAGGTCGACTCGCCAACTTTGTGCCCGAGTTACCTCGGTCCAGAGGTGGGAGCCCGTAAAAGAAGCCGGCGATGTGGTGCCCTTCCGACGAGGAGATGAAGACCGGAGATTCCGCGAGGAGATCGGGACGACGACGAGAAGACCGAAGGACACGGATCGCTCGGTATATCTATCTACCACTTCTCTAGTTAGCTAGGACTATGTTAATGGCCCGATCCGGGTTTAAAGTGCACGGTGTTTCCGGTTTACAAGTTTTGTAAAAAGTTTCGTTTCCGCATTCCGGCGTCGGATTGACGGCCGGGGCGCCGCCGTGCACTTACACTGTATTGTTCTGTGATGCTTATTACATTTCTGTGATGTTACATTTTATCACGCCTTGAGCGATTATTATATATTGATATATATACTAGTAGATGTTGTATATGTTTTCCATCCGCGCTAGTCCAGTCCCCGCTCTGTCGTTAGTTAAGTAACCTAACGGGTAATGACGGGACCAAGTGGCGAATGTGGATGGCATATACGTACATCATTATTTTCGTTATTTATTGGTGTGATCAATTGATGGGACTGCATTGATTTGGATCAATGCAAGCTAAACAAACCTATTCTGATGTTGTTGGAACATTTTTCTAAAAGCTTTTATTGCAAGGACGTTCTCTTTTGTTTTGCACAGTGGTATTCAGTTATGAATATCCAGCACCTCAGTCGACGAGGCAAGGGCCGAGATCCCTTCACCGGGAGTGACCCCTTGGAAAGAAGTTTGCATCAGGGTAATAACTTCACTATAGCCGATTACTTTTGCTTTGCATCGTGGTATTCAGTTGGAATATCCTGCACCTCATTCTACGGGGAAAGAGCCGAGATCCCTTCACCGGGAGTGACCTCTTTAGCAATGGTTTTCGTCTCTATATTTTTATAAAAAGCTATCCGGTTCCATCAACGATATCAAGTTCATTACGTTAAAGGTTTTTCGCTAAAAACCATTCATAGCCCTCTGTCATTTCAGACGGGTAGCACGTAGTATTCATGCTATGTTTGTTGGCCTTCGTCAAGGCATAGTGTATGGTAGCTGCTTGTTACCTTTCTGCAGCATAGATAGATGCGTTGGTTTGGGACAGTCGTACTGCCTTGTTGGCTAAAATCAAGGGTAGGTACGGGTGGGTTCAAATCAACCTGGATAATGACGGGTAGAACTTGACATGTGACTTATGATTTGTTGGCCTTCGTCATGGTCATAAGAGCATGGGGTAAAAATCACATCGGGGGTTTCTAAAGAAACTGAAACTTGCCAAATATGCGCATACCTTCTGAAGTGTGATAACGTGAGTGGATTACATCACGTTATCATGCGATGATAGTTGGATCCCGATTCCTACTGATGAGTTGGTTTACTCCTCGGGTGATCCCGACTAATTCTTCTTTCAGGTTTGGAGGAGAATTTGAGGTTACAGTGGGAGGTTTCCTGATTAGATAAAGTGATAACCATTCCGATCTACGTTTGAGTGCACGCTGAGTGTTTCTTTTCTCTCTCTCTCTTTGGTAGCGACCATGGCCCGACCCTTGACTATGACTCAGTGACCAAAATTGACCGAACCTACATAAACACTGGCTTTTGGTTTGTCAGAGTTGCATACCTCATTGCCACTCCTACTTTTACCCTTTTATGCAGGACACCCCGTATTACTACGAACATCCACTTCCATTGGATAAAACCATCGTATGGTTATATACGAACTCAAAGGAACATATACCAGATTCGATGATGGTTTCCGGTTCTGGAGAAAACGAATAAGACTATTCAGTTGTCTTTTCCTTTTACCTTCTCTCGGGTTGCGAGTGCTCCTTGGATTAGGACAGTACACCTATTACGCTTATTGGATAGTCTTCTTCCAAACTATAGGCAGGTGCCGAATGGTAGGGAATGAAGAAAACCAATTAGCCTAACAAAGGTGTACAGAAGGTATTAAGTTAAGACAAATAAAGGGATTAGTAAGAGGGCAAAGTAAATTGCGACTGCTATTCACGACCAAACCAAGTATTTCTTCGCCAATACTACATCATCTTTGTATTTCTTCAGAACACTCCGTATCACTACGAAGATCTACAGTTTATTAGATACTCCATCGTATGGTTATATACGAACTCGAAGGGATTTGTTCCAGTTCGGGGATGGATTCTGGTTCAGGAGAAATAGGAATATGGTTTTATTCGGTTGTCTTTTATCTTCACCTTCTCTCAGGTTGTGAGTGCTCCTAGGATTAGGACAGTACACCTATTATGCTTAATGGATAGTCTTCTTCCAAATGATAGGCTGGTGCCAAACGGTAGGGAAGGAAGAAAACCATTTAGCCTAACGATGGTGTACAGAAGGTAATGACTAAAGACATATGAAGCGATTTGGAGAGATGGCAAAGAAATATACGGTTACAGTTGTGAATCTGGATAATGGAAGAGGCATTACAAGGAATACCCGGATACCCTTACGAAACATTTCAATGTTTCAGTTTCACTGTGTACTGTTAAAAGAAAACTGATTTCCCAATTAGCCCTTGCTCCAGGGTATGTATTTACCAGGTATGATTCTTACATCTGTAAGGTTTTACAGATGATGAGTGGGAGTAAGTTATTGGGAATTAGGTGATCATCCTCATTATATCGGAATTCTTTGTAATTGGTGATATTTGAGGAAACACATGGGTTGTTTGCCAGACGGCAAGTATTTGGTTTTGAATATCCGCTATAATGCACCAATTTCAAATTGATATATCTGTACGTCTATTTTTATAGAGTGAGATATAACTTTTTGAAATTATGTCCATGACATTTACCTATATCAGTGTATGATTAGGTAAGGAGCATTAAACAACGGTGTAATTCTTCTTAACCATAAGTACAATTTTCAACCTACGACACACAGGGTTTGAGTTATTAGACTCAAGCGACTTATACAGAGTATTGTATGTTGTCCAGTGTCCATTAGGACAGAGGGGTTGATACTCGTACTATATTCTGTTTACTTATGACTTCTCTAGTTCTTAGACAAGTATTTCGTAGAGACACAAGGTCTAAGTTTTGAGAAGTTATAGGTATATAAATAAAGTAGAGAACCAGGTATTGCAAGTATCAGGACTTTTCAAGGTAATCGAAGATGTAGATACTTGTGTATGGTATTCAGTTGATAGTAATGGTTTTGAGAAACTTGTTTCACTTTCAGGTTACTCATATCTGGATGCATCCCTAAGTTGAGTAACGCTGATAGGCCTCCTTCCATTTAGTTGACATGCACTGGAGACAGCTGCATGATTTGAATCTGGTTCAATTAAATCAGTGCCTCTGGTTCTATATTGGATATAGAACAGTTCATATCTTAACGATATTAAGGTATGGGGAGTTGTCCGGCTTATGCTTAAAACCAGACTCTGGATATCTCAAGGCACGTTTCTGTAATGGCTGCTTGTGGGTTGACCCAGGCTATGATGAGGGTTGACTTTCTACCATCTGGAAGATCAATAGTGATATTGTTCTTGATTCGCCAAAGTTTTAGTAAACTGGATTTTTTCAGAAAACAGTAGTGGGAGTATGGTAGAACTGGAAGTGATTCCAGAACCGCAAACGATTATTGAAAATTTGATGAGAACCTAAACATTCAATCTGATTTGATATTCCATTGGCCACTCCGCAGATATGGTGGGTAACCTCAGGCACTCGAGAGATACTTCGGTATGCTCAAAGACGGTGACAGGGAGGTTCTTGTTTACCCAGACTTACCATTGCTGTTGTTCCAGACTGTGAGACCCAGCAGGAGGATGAGTATAGCGTCGTTCTAAACTAACTTTAGAAGTGTACGTGTATATGATTCTGCCAGAGGGTTGTCGCAGTCAGTGGGAGCAGCGGAAGCATTGGTGGAAAAGTGACTTATGTCTATTTATAGACTAAAGCAGATATAGCGGAGATAGTTCATCTATTTCTGATGTGACTATCATAGGTTTGACTTCATCAGAATAGGGGATGGATCTGTTAAGAATGTAGTAGGGTGTGATGTCCTGGTATTTGGATGACATACACAGAGTAGGAAGTGAAATTCCTATACTACAATCGGTTATACTTTTGTCGTCACACAATGGTTTCTTTACATAGGATATAGATATAATATCAGACATTCTGGCTACTAGATTTATGGTTTTAGATCTAGATTTAGGTAGTTTCCCGATCTGGGTACTTAGACAGCATTCTAAAGGTGTTTTAGAATGGACGACTCCTGACACGGTAGTGTACCTGTAGGTAATGGAGTCACCCTCTCTAAAGGTGTCTTACAGACTAAAGGGGAGAGGGATGTGCATGATTGGCAGATCACTTACTTAGGCAATTGAGTCAATCATGAGATGTTAAGTACCACACCAGATGTTGTTTTTGCACGAGCTGAAATAAGTTGATATTGATCCTACCCTGGAGAAACGATCGAAAGCAGTTTTAGAACATAAGTGGATGTTCTAGGGATATGATAACGACAGCCACATTCAGGAGACAGTTATCATTCCAGGCTTCCAAGGTGACCTGGATGACAGAGTGACTGTCAGAGTTATAGTTTTCCTTCTGACGAGGGGCAGTATTTTGGACAGGTGGTCCAAGCGGATACTGAGGGAGGCATGGCGCAGGATACTGATTGGTTTCAGTTGACGATACAGTCTAAGAAGTTTGGATTTGGAGTTCATTTGCGAACAGGGTCCCATCAGATATCCAGATATATTCTAAGACAGGTATTGCTCATTTCAGGAGATGGCTTTCTCCGCGAACTTGAGATAAAGAGAGACATAGAAAGAAACATCTAAGCGGATCAACTCACTGAGGCTATTCCTCGAACGCTTTAGTTTCGCAAACAGGTTTTGTGAGACTGATTAGTAGAGGAGTTGGGTGTTCGGTATTGTAGGGTTCCTAGGCACACTAATGAAGTCTCACAAGTGATCAAAACATGGTCAATTCTAAATTTTCATGTGCCGAGAAACCCTAACACGGATCGTTAACTAGAAAACAAGGCGATGCAAGCAAGTAAACAAATTTATAGCTAAAGGGAAGGGGCTACAACCTTTGTAGATCCGGTCCTCCACCTCCTAGGCTCCGTGATGACGTCCCTCCGCTGTCCAAATTGAATCCATGACTCTAGCATCGGCTTCATCGGAGAAATGGGCGGACTTGGTCGTCGGCTTCGATGCCGAAGATGATCTACGTCGAGGCATCACAAGATCAAACTCCCACTTCACCAAGTCATGAAACTTGTGAAGAAAACACCCTATACTACTTGGCAAGAGGTAGAGGATGAAGAAATAGGAAGTGGGTTCACTTTGGAATTGGATTTCTCACTCATTTGCTCAAGTTGCCATTGAAGCTATCAAGCTTTTTCTTCTTGAAGAAGAAGAAGAAGAAGAAGATAATATATGATAAGTATTATTTAAAAAAGAAAACAATATGATACTTATCATATATTCAACCATGGTTTAGTGTAGAGATTTAACTAAGGTTAGATGAATGGTTAGGGTTAGAAGAAGAAGACAAGAATGGTCACTAAGTCAAAGTTACATGAAGCATCAAGAAGCTTCATGTAAGAAAGCAACCATTTTGTTTTCTTTTCTCTTTTTCTCAAAAAAAAATAGATAAATAAATAAGTAGATAATAAAAAGAAAACCCTAACCATTACACAACCATGGTTTAATCTTTACACAAACCCAAGTGAGCATGTATCATCAAACATGATACAAACAAGTGCACAAAAATATATCACATATACAATGTGCATTTCAAGTGAGAAAATCCGTTTAAAGTGAACCGATACTTGTTAATGCAAAGTAATGTATCAAATATATAATTATGCATTAAATCATTAAATCAACACTTGATTTATCGATCCGGTCATATAGCATATAACCGACTAATATCCAATGTATCGGCTTATCGAATCAATCCTTTATTCGATAACTAGGTTATATCGCATACAACCAATCGATACATTCATCACGAGAATGGAATACGGTATCACATACATGCATTATTCTCGGTCCCGCACATATCTCATATGGGCTCCTATTTCGTTTCGCTTGAGCCAGGAAACCCCTGTGTAGGACTCTAAAGACTCGTCAATACGCCGGCAGCAGATGATGATCATATCAAACACCCACAAGCCGCAAGCGGTCTGCTAAACGTAACGGCCACCAGGGTATTGAGCGATCATAAGATCGACGAGCAAGCCCGCTCACACTCCTGTGAATCCAACCAGTAACACTTACCGTATAGTCCGGTCTATTCGTCTGATATGTCGCATATCTCGCCTAGGGGTGGTAAACGTCAGACCCCAGTAGCTTGATAAGTCATGCCGACGTAAGGTCCATAGCATTCGTGAAACTACTGATAACTCTTACCAGTATATCACTGCAACCCTGGCCAGAGATTTCCTGTTATGGCCAGTCGAGCATAGCGCAACATCCACCCCCAATACGGGGAGAGACGAATCCCCTCCTATCGCTCATTGCCTCCATGTGAATCGGGACTGTACCGAAAAACCACCTGTTTGCACGACTCAGTAGAGCCGTGGTAGGGTGGAAATCAAAGCACAGTGGGAGACATACAAGACTCTATGACGATCTTGGGTCAACAGACTAAGCTGTACCAGTGTCACCAGAGAACTGCCATCTGACGTGAGGTATAATACCATCTGGGAGTTCTCGGCGAGTCCGTTCAGTGTACCCAGTCTCCACTGAGCACCCGCATACCATCTCTGATGTCAAACACCAATGGATATGGGATCATCCATCGCCCATCACATGGGTCGAGAAGATATACGCTAGTCTACTCTGGAATATCGATGCCCCGTCTCGATATTCCCACGTGTTGGAGATAGTGCCCTCATAGTCAATTATTGGATCGCAGGTACGTGATTGCAATGATTGCGGAGGACCTATCCCAGTAGCACAGTCTTACTCGAGATGATAGTATGCTATCTGGTTTGCCTTTATCAGTCGTGTACATGTTCAGGTGACTGATTGCATGTTACACTTTGATAGAGCCCTTAGGATCTTGCTTTACTACCAACAGTATGATGGCGATCATATACGTGAGAGTTGGGTAGTTTATATGCATATCCTTAATTGTGGTCCCTAGTCGTGGGAGTTTCGAGACAAGGCATCGATACTCCGGAGTAGACTAGTGTGTACAGTCGAGACCCCGACGAGGGGCGGTGGCCGGTCTCACAAGCCACTGGTGTCAGTTGGATCACCTAAGATGTATACAGGTGCTCATTGGGTTATGAGTACACCGGACAGGACTCGCCGGGAATCTGCTAGTTAGTATTATATCTACCGTCAGATAGCAGTTCCCTGGTGACATGTGTACAGGTTAGTTCATCGACCTGAGGTCGTCATTTGTCTCGTGTGAGTTCCCACTGTGCTTTGATTTCTACCCTACCACGGCTCAAAGGAGTCGTGCAAACAGGTAGCTTTTGGGTACAGTCCCGAGCCATATGGAGGCACGTGAGCGGATCGGCAGGGGATTCGTCTCTCCCGGTATTGGGGGCGAGATCGTGCTGTGTCTAGGAGAGCCATTACACAAATCCATGGCCATGGTAGGAGATTTACTGGTAGGTACTCCAGTAGTATCTCAGGGTGTATTTGGGCTTCACTCCGACACGACTTATACTGCTATTGGGGGTCTGACGTTACTAGCCCCCTAGACAGATATGCGATACTCATTGACGAACGGACCGGACTGTATATACATTGTCACTGTTAGGCTCAGTAGGGTTTTCGGAGGAGTTCGCTCATCGGTCTCCCTTGAGTTCGCTCCTCGGCCACCCTTGAGGTCAGTCCATGGGCAGCCGTTACGCATAGCTAGTGCCGCTGACGGTTTGTGGTTAAACCCACTGCCAGGGTGCTGACGAGTCATTAGAGTCCCCCACAGACAGTTTCCCAAGTTCGGGCGAAACATTGTAGAGGCCGTATGGTTTTATGGCAGGGTTCGGAAAATGCACGTGCGTTTACGCACGTGTCGATTTTCGGACAGGTGATACTGGTCGGCTTTGGTTTAAGCCGGATCCGAGTATTATATTGAGTAGGTATAATATCTTTGTCTCAGTTGCATTTGTATTCGGTCGTAATACAAATGCGGGTATATTTATACAGTTTCGGGGTTGTCCTGAAATTCGTTTCAGGATCACTTTTGGAAGTTGCCAGTTTCCAGTTTTCTATCAGCCGTCTTTTAACATTCTGTTAAAGACGGATTTATCTTTTCTTCAGTTGGGGTGAGTCATCATTCTAGAAGCTTCTAGAAGTGATGATGAGGCTTGGTGAGTCATTAAGGATAAGGTGACTAGGTTTAATGTGATTGGTTCCTTTTAATGACTCATGCTTTGAAATTGATGGTTTTGTTTTGCTTAAGATCTTTTATCATGATATTTGTGATATGGTCACCTCCCCCTCTCCTACGGTCACCCCCTCTCTCTTTATAAGAGGCCGGCCCCCTCCTCTCTCTCTTATGATTGTTGATTTTCATCGGTTAGAAAAGATATGATAGTTTTGGGGTGTATGGAATTCACAGTTCATTTCATTCCATCACCCGATTTCCACGGCAACTTCATTAACCGATCGCCCACGGATTTGGACGAAGTGAGACAAAGTCATCTACTCATTATCTACATCAATCTTGGTCGTCTCTTTTAGCAAACTTGACGATCGAGTTGCCTCGAGTCAGAGGCGGGAGCCCGTTTAAAGAACCGATCATGTGGTGCCACCTCGACGAGGAGATCGGCGATCGACGAGATCGGAGCAGCCGCAACGGAGCGTGGGATGATGGTTGAAGAACGAAGGACTCGGATCGTTCGGTATAACATTCCTACACTCTTTACAGTTTGTTAGTTTAGCAATAATGGCAGATCCGGGTTAAAGTATACGATAGCGCCAGTTTAAAAGTTTTTGTTCCGCATTTGGCGTCTGTAGTTGGCTGGGGCGCTAGCGTAGACTTACAGTGGTATCAGAGCCTAACCATTTTGCTATACTAACTTGTGCTAACGCGTTTAAAACATCGATCGAACCGGAAATCGTAAACTACAAAATCCTAGCATGACAGTTTCTGTTGTTTTTAAACGGTCTCGTAAAATTATTCTACATGTCTCAGAATACTGTGCAGGCTTCTATTAGAACGACGTAGAAATTTGGGCACGTAAATCGATGATACTGCCGCGGAAACGCGGTCAAACCATAGGTTTGACCGCGCTTCCGCGGCCAAACAGTGAGCTCGTGGCCCTAACTTTTTACAGTAGGTTCTTGGTTTGATTTTGGGGTTTTTGATAAATATCATTTTCGCCCAGATTTTGTTACTGTTCACCAGTAAGCAGTGGGGCCCACTTTTTGATAATTGGTCTTTGGTCGATCGTAATTTAAACACGTTAGTTTACAGTGCTTACATTATATCTCCGACCGGGAATGTCATTTGATCGGTAAACCGCGTCTGATTGCTATAGTTCTTTTAGACGGGTTTGCGAACGTGACATTCGCGTTGATGTTCTGTGTTGTGCTGTGATGTTGCGGATTTGTCGTGGTGGATAGCAGTGTGCAATGGTAGTACAGTTTGAGTTTATTTGTACATTTGATATTGCGGGACGAGCGTCCAACTTGTGGACTGTCGTCACTGCCTGTTGTATAATATTCTTTTGGGGCACGACCAGGTTGCGGTCGATGTACCTATTGTACTATTTTTCATTACTGTACTAGGTTTTGCCCAGAGACGGAGTGCACGGATAGCCGGGTTCGGGAGGGCAACGGGTCCGCATCTCATGGCTTTGAGAGGCAGAGGGGTCCCACTTCAGAATTGGCAGACTATTCGCCGCACTCGTAGGGGGTACAGGTTGACCCAAGGAGGGGTGCTCAATTTACCGGATTCCGTGAAGTGCCGGGTGTTCCATTCACTATGCTGTGGGGACTACCTCGCTTCAGGTTTTGGTGGGTAACTTGCCGCACCCGTAGGGGTCTAGGTTTCATTGCACAGCCTATCCACACGACAGGGGAACGTCGAGTTTCAGCAGCGGCTCTGTGAAACTCGGGGATCCCAGATTATCTGTATTGTTCTGTGATGCTTATTACTTTTCTGTAATGTTGCATATTATCACGCCTGGAGCGATTATGTATATTGGTTTATATACTATTAGATGTTGTATATGTTTTACACCCGCGCTAGTCCAGTCCCCGCTCTGTCGTTAGTTAAGTAACCTAACGGGTGATGACGGGACCCAGTGACGAATGCGGATGGCATATACGTACATTTTATTTTCGTTCTTTTCTGGTGTGATGTTTGATGGGACTGCGTTGATTCTGATCAACGCAAAGTAAAACAAACCTGTTACAGTTGTTGGAACAATTTAAAAAGTGTTATTGCAAAGACGTTTTCTTTTGTTATGCATAGCGGTATTCAGTGGAATATCCTGCACCTCATTCGACGGGCCAAGGGCCGATATCCCTTCACCGGGACTGACCCCTTGGACAGAAGTTTGCGTCAGAGTAATAACTTTACTATAGTCTATTACAAGTTGCTTTGCATAGCGGTATTCAGTGGAATATCCTGCACCTCATTCCACGAGGAAAGAGCCGAGATCCCTTTACCGGGAGTGACCTCTTTAGCAAAAGGTTTTCGCCACTATATTTTAAAAAGCTATCAGGTTCCTTCAGCGATATCAAGTTCACTACGCTAAAGGTTTTTCGCCAAAAACCAGCCGTAGCCCTCCGTCATTTCATATGGATGGTCAGTAGTATTCAAGCTATGTTGGTCTAGCCCTTAGCTTGGACATAGTGATTGGTAGCTGCTGGGGTGTTCACATGTTGCATAGATAGATGAGTTGGTTTGGGACAGTCGTACAGCCTTGTTGGCCCTTAGTCAAGGGCGAGTACGGGTGGGTTCAAATTAACAAGATAATGATGGGAAGAACTTGACATGTGACTTATGGTGGGCTGGCCCTTAGTCACGGTCATAAGAGCATGGGGCAAAAATCATATCGGGAGTTTCTAAAGAAACTGAAACTTGCCAAGTATGCGCATACCATCTGGAGTATGAGTAACGTGGATGCATTCCATCACGTTATCATGCGATGAGAGTTGGATCCCGATTCCCACTGATGAGTTGGTTTACTCTTCGGGTGATTCCGATTGATTCTTCTTTAGGTTTGGAGGAGAATTTGACAGGACAGTGGGAGGTTTCCGGATTAGATAAATTGATGACCATTCTGATCTAGGTTAGAGTGCACGCAGAGTGTTTCTTTTCTCTCTCTCTCTCTTTGGCAGCGACCTTTGACCGACCCTAGACTATGACTCAGTAACCAGGTTGACCGAACCTTCTTAAAATACTGGCTTTTGGATTGTCTGAGTTGCATAAGTCATTGCCACTCCTTCTTTTACCCTTTGAATTTCTCAGAACACCCGTATACTGCGGATATCCACTTCCATTGGATAGATCCATCGTATGGTTATATACGAACTCGAAGGGACTTCTTCGGGGATGGATCCAGGTTCAGGAGAAATAGAATTGGTTTATTCAGTTGTCTTTTATTATCACCTTCTCTCAGGTTGCGAGAGCTCCTTGGTTTAGGAGAGTACACCTATTACGCCTATTGGATAGTCTTATTCCAAACCATAGGCTGGTGCCGAAAGGTAGGGAATGAAGAAAACCAATTAGCCTAAGTAGGGTGTGCAGAAGGTAATATGTAAAGACAAAATAAAGGGATTAGAAAGAGGGCAAAGTAAATTGCGACTGATATCATTCACGACCAAAACCGCGTACTTCATCGCCGCTCCTATTTCACCTTTAAAAGAATAAGGTATTATTCAGTTGTCTTTTATCATCACCTTCTCTCGAGATGCGAGTACTCCTTGGTTTAGGAGGGTACACCTATTATGCTTACTGGATAGTCTTCTTCCAAACCATAGGCTGGTGCCGAACGGTAGGGAAGGATGAAAACCATTTAGCCTAACGATGGTGTACAGAAGGTAACGACTAAAGACAAATAAAGGGATTTGGAGAGATGGCAATAAAATATACGGTTGAAGTCATGAATTGGATTATGGAAGAGGCATTGCTATGAATACCAGGATACCCCTACGAAACATTTTCATGTTTCAGTGCATTGTTAAAGGAAAAACTGTTTTTCCCGATTAGACACTTACTCCAAGGGTATGTATTTACCAGGTTTCATTCTCATATCTGTATGGTTTTACAGATGATGAGTGGGAGTAAGATATTGGCAATTAGCTGATCATCCTCATTATATCGGAATTCGTTGTAATTGGTGATATTTGAGGAAATCGCCAGGGTACAGTTTTCCACCTACAACGCACAGGTTTTGAGTTGTTCAACTCAGCGGACTTATACAGAGTATTGTATGTTGTCCAGTGTCCATCAGGACAAAGGGGTAGGTCCTCGTACTATGTTCTGTTTACTTATAACTTCTCTAGTATTTAGACAAGTGTTTCGTAGAAATACAAGGTCTAAGTTTTGAGAAGTTGTGGGTATAAGAATAAAGTAGAGAACCAGGTATCACAAGTATCGGGATTCTTCAAAGAGATCGAAGATGTAGATTCTTGTGATTGGTATTCAGATAATAGTGATGGTTTTGAGAAACGTGTTTCTCTTTCAGGTTACTTATAATTGGATGGATTCCTAAGTTGAGTAATGCTGATTAGCCTCTTTCCATTAAGTTGATATGCACTGGAGACAGCTGCATGGATTGAATCTTGGTTCCAATTAAATAAGTGCCAAAGTTTCTATATTGGATATAGAATAGTTCGTACCTTAAAAGAAATTAAGGTACGGGGAGTTGTCCAGCTTATGATTAAAACCAGACACTGGATAACTCAGGGCACGTTTCTGTAATGGCTGTTTGTAGGTTGACCCTGGGTATGACGAGGGTTGATATTCTACCATTTGGAAGATCAATAGTGTTATTGTTCTTGACTCGCCACAGTTTTAGTAAAATGGATCTTTTTCAGAAAACAGTAGTGGGAGTATGGTAGAACTGGAAGTGATTCCAGAACCGCAAACGATTACGGAAAATTTAATAGGACCTATACATTCAATCAAGTTTGACATTCCAATAGCCACTCCGCAGGTATGGTAGGTAACCTCAGACGCCCGAGAGGTACTTCGGTAGCCTCAGAGACGGTGACAGGGAGGTTCTTATCTACCCAGATTTGACACTACTGTTGTTCCAGGTTTTGAGACCCGGTAGGAGGGTTGTCGTAGTCAGTGGGAGCAGCGGAAGCATAGTGGGCAAGATGCTTATATCTATTTATAGACTTGAGCAGTGATAGCGGACATAGATCATCTAATTTTGATGTGACAGTCATGGGTTTGACTTCAATCAGAATAGGGGATGGATCAGTTAAGAAGGTAGTAGGGTGTGATGTCATGGTATCTGGATGACATACACAGAGTAGGAAGTAAAATTCCTATACTACGATCGGTTGTACCGTGGTCGTCACACAGTTGTTTCTCCAGACAGGATAAGGATATAATATAAGACATTCTGGTTTCTGGATCTATGGTTTTAGATCTAGATTTGGGTGGTTTCCCAATGTGGGTACTTTGACAGATATTCTAATGGTTTTTAGAATAGTTGACTCCTAGCATGGTAGTATACCTGCAGGTGATGGAGTCACCCTCTCTAAAGGTGTCGTATAGACTAAAGGGGAGAGGGATGTGCATGATTGGCAGATCACTTGCTTAGGCAATTGAGTCAATCATGAGATGTCAAGTACCGCACCAAATGTTGTTTTTGCACTAGATGCAATAAGTTTGTATTAATCCAATCCTTGAGAAACATAAGGAAGCAGTTTTAGAACATTGGTACATGTTCTACGGATTTGATAACGGCAGTCTCTTTCGGGGGACGGTTATCATTCCAGGCTTCAAAGGTGACATGGATGACAGAGTGATTGTCAGAGTTTTAGTTTTCCCTCTGACGAGGGACAGTATTATGGACAGGTGGTTCAAGAGGATACTGTGGGAAGCAAGGTGCCCGATACTGATTAGGTTCAGTGATCGATTCAGTCTAAGAAGTTTGGATATGGAGTTCATTTATGAACTAAGGTCCCATCAGATATCCAGACATGTTCTAAGACAGGTATTACTCAATTCGGGAGATGGTTTTCTCCGCGAACTTGAGATTAAGAGAGATATAGAAAGATACTTCTAGGCGGATCCACTCACCGAGGCTATTTCTCGAACACAATAGTTTTACAAACGGGCTTTGTGAAACTGATTAGTAGAGGAGTTGGATGTTCGGTTTCACACGGGCTGTGAGTAGTCGACATCGCAATATTAGCCTTGAGTGCAAGTGGGAGATTGTTGGAGATAGTGCCCTCATAGTCAATTATTGGATCGCAGGTACATGATTGCAATGATTGCGGAGGACCTATCCCAGTAGCACAGTCTTACTCGAGATGATAGTATGCTATCTGGTTTGCCTTTATCAGTCGTGTACATGTTCAGGTGACTGATTGCATGTTACACTTTGATAGAGCCCTTAGGATCTTGCTTTACTACCAACAGTATGATGGCGATCATATACGTGAGAGTTGGGTAGTTTATATGCATATCCTTAATTGTGGTCCCTAGTCGTGGGAGTTTCGAGACAGGGCATCGATACTCCGGAGTAGACTAGTGTGTACAGTCGAGACCCCGACGAGGGGCGGTGGCCGGTCTCACAAGCCACTGGTGTCAGTTGGATCACCTAAGATGTATAAAGGTGCTCATTGGGTTATGAGTACACCGGACAGGACTCGCCGGGAATCTGCTAGTTAGTATTATATCTACCGTCAGATAGCAGTTCCCTGGTGACATGTGTACAGGTTAGTTCATCGACCTGAGGTCGTCATTTGTCTCGTGTGAGTTCCCACTGTGCTTTGATTTCTACCCTACCACGGCTCAAAGGAGTCGTGCAAACAGGTAGCTTTTGGGTACAGTCCCGAGCCATATGGAGGCACGTGAGCGGATCGGCAGGGGATTCGTCTCTCCCGGTATTGGGGGCGAGATCGTGCTGTGTCTAGGAGAGCCATTACACAAATCCATGGCCATGGTAGGAGATTTACTGGTAGGTACTCCAGTAGTATCTCAGGGTGTATTTGGGCTTCACTCCGACACGACTTATACTGCTATTGGGGGTCTGACGTTACTAGCCCCCTAGACAGATATGCGATACTCATTGACGAACGGACCGGACTGTATATACATTGTCACTGTTAGGCTCAGTAGGGTTTTCGGAGGAGTTCGCTAATCGGTCTCCCTTGAGTTCGCTCCTCGGCCACCCTTGAGGTCAGTCCATGGGCAGCCGTTACGCATAGCTAGTGCCGCTGACGGTTTGTGGTTAAACCCACTGCCAGGGTGCTGACGAGTCATTAGAGTCCCCTACAGACAGTTTCCCAAGTTCGGGCGAAACGTTGTATAGGCCGTATGGTTTTATGGCAGGGTTCGGAAAATGCACGTGCGTTTACGCACGTGTCGATTTTCGGACAGGTGATACTGGTCGGCTTTGGTTTAAGCCGGATCCGAGTATTATATTGAGTAGGTATAATATCTTTGTCTCAGTTGCATTTGTATTCGGTCGTAATACAAATGCGGGTATATTTATACAGTTTCGGGGTTGTCCTGAAATTCGTTTCAGGATCACTTTTGGAAGTTGCCAGTTTCCAGTTTTCTATCAGCCGTCTTTTAACATTCTGTTAAAGACGGATTTATCTTTTCTTCAGTTGGGGTGAGTCATCATTCTAGAAGCTTCTAGAAGTGATGATGAGGCTTGGTGAGTCATTAAGGATAAGGTGACTAGGTTTAATGTGATTGGTTCCTTTTAATGACTCATGCTTTGAAATTGATGGTTTTGTTTTGCTTAAGATCTTTTATCATGATATTTGTGATATGGTCACCTCCCCCTCTCCTACGGTCACCCCCTCTCTCTTTATAAGAGGCCGGCCCCCTCCTCTCTCTCTTATGGTTGTTGATTTTCATCGGTTAGAAAAGATATGATAGTTTTGGGGTGTATGGAATTCACAGTTCATTTCATTCCATCACCCGATTTCCACGGCAACTTCATTAACCGATCGTCCACGGATTTGGACGAAGTGAGACAAAGTCATCTACTCATTCTCTACATCAATCTTGGTCGTCTCTTTTAGCAAACTTGACGATCGAGTTGCCTCGAGTCAGAGGCGGGAGCCCGTTTAAAGAACCGATCATGTGGTGCCACCTCGACGAGGAGATCGGCGATCGACGAGATCGGAGCAGCCGCAACGGAGCGTGGGATGATTGTTGAAGAACGAAGGACTCGGATCGTTCGGTATAACATTCCTACACTCTTTACAGTTTGTTAGTTTAGCAATAATGGCAGATCCGGGTTAAAGTATACGATAGCGCCAGTTTAAAAGTTTTTGTTCCGCATTTGGCGTCTGTAGACGGCCGGGGCGCTAGCGTAGACTTACACCACGACTAGGAACAATGAAGGATGTACTCATTGACTACCCAGGCCCCACTAGTATGATCTGCATCATAGTCCTGGAAGTCGAGTACACATCCTAAGGGCTTTATCAACATGTAATCAGAGAGACAGAAAGTATACATGTTAAGATAAAGAGCAACCAGATAGCGTACTATCATGTCGAGCAAGAAAGTCTTACCTATATATGTCCCAGCATCCGCTACAATATACATCCTATGTACAGTAATGGCCTCTAGGGCATACATATAACTAACAATCTCCCACTTGCACTAGGGCCATCTGTAGCAGTGGTTGCAGTATCACATACTCAACCATCCCATAAAAGTCTCTCTTTGGGAAAAGGCCTTCGTGAGTGGATCCGCCGTGTTGTCCTCTGAGTCTACTCTCCTAACCTCGATCACCCTGGAGATCAACTATCTCCATGATCAGGTGATGCTTCCTCAGAATATGTCTGGGTCACTGATGGGATCATGGTTCCTTGGCCAAAGCCACACTTCCATTGTCACACAATGGTGGGAACCTAGTTCATCTTATGAACCAATATACACCCAAACTTCCTCTTTGGTAGTATCTTTAATAGTGATGTCACCAGCCTTTATCGTCTAGTTTGCCATGGTATCTAGCTTGGAACTCTTCCAACATACCGTCCCTTTACCGAGGGTAAAGACAATGCCCGCGACTGACATTCAGTCGTCCTTATCACCCTGGAACCTTTCTAGTGATTCTCCCCAGGATCAATTGATACAATCTTAGTACAGCTAGTGAGAATCCTAACATCCATTTAAATCTATCTCATAGATCCAAATCTCAGGATTTAGGAGGTATTACTTTGATCCTATATGGAGAATCTATGTGCTAAGAGGAGATCGACCGATCGTAGCATAGGAAACTCCTTTCCTATCAATAGTATGTCATCCACGTACTCTACGAGGATCATTACCATACTCCATACTACCCTTTTGTACATACAAGGTTCATCTACCATTTTGATGAAGTCAAACTCTTTGACTACCACATCAAAACAGATGTTCCAACTCCGCGATGCCTGCTTTATCCTGTAAAGCAACTTGCACATGTTTCCGCTGCTCCCACTGTTTACGAAGCCCTCTGGCTGTGTACTTATAGACTTTCTATTCTAAATCAGAATTTAGAAAAGCAGTCATGACACCCAACCACCAGATATCGCAGTCATGGTATGTAGCAATGGTAAGTAGGATCTGGATGGACTTAAGTATAGTCCCTGGAAAAGGTTTCATCATTTTCCACTCTTGGTCGATGACGAAAACCTTTAACAAGTCTAGCTTTAAAAGTCTCAACTTTTCCATCTACACCAAGTAATCTTCTCAAGATATACTTGCTCCTGATGGGGATTTAACCCTTCAGATATAGCAACCAAAGTCCATACTTTGTTGGTGTATATGGATTCCATCTCAGATCGCTAAGCATCCAGCCATTCTTACAGAGTCCCTACTCTCGATGGCCTGCTCGAAACTAGTTGGGTCATCATCTCATGATGCATTCCTCGCTCCCACTGTCATCGAGAAACCGAGGTATCTCTCAGGCGGATGAGGAACCCTACTAGATCGGCGGAGAGGGTGAGGTTCATCGGGGACTATAGAATTCTTTGGTTCTGTTAAATCATCAACTGCAGTTTTGTATAGCTGGAACCTTTCAAGTTCTACAGAACTGACCTTACCTCGATCTTGTCCGGATTTTGCTTTAGACATAGGCCGGACAATCCTAAATCTTAACTTACTTAAGAGATAGGCTCTTCCCATACCATATCTCATATGGAATGGTAGGCAGTGATCTGATTCGAACCTAATTCAATAGGTATGCAGCTTCTCAAGCGCATAACTCCCAAAAGGAAATAGGAAACTCAGTAGTACTCATCATAGAGCACACCATATCTAATATTGTGCGATTACTCCACCCCGATACACCGTTGTGCTGTGGTGTATTCAGAGGAGTAACACTGAGAGAGAATCTCATTCTCCTTTAGAATAGTCCAGGAATTCTATGCACAAGTATTCTCCTCCCTGATCTCATCATAGGACATAATACTTATACCCGGTTATTGGTTCTCTACTTCTAACTTATATTCTGTGAATACCTCAAAAGCTTCGGACTTATGTTTCAACAGAAACATATGACTGAATCTTGAAAGATTATCAGAGAATTTAATGAAGTATAAAGAACCAGTCCTGGCATGTGTAGACAGGAGACCTTACATACATCATCATGTATCAGTCCCAAGAGTTCATTAACTCTTTCTCTGTTTTCAGTAAACGGAGCTATGGTCATCTAATCTTTATGACATGACTGGCAAGTTTCACAAGATGTAAATTCAAACTGATTTAAATATGCATCTAAAATGTAACTTCAGCCAGTCGGGTCGCATTGATATGACGTAGTCTACAATGTCTCAAGAAGGATTCGTTCATTTCTGAACTCTTCCTCTTGTGTGTGTTCTGTATACTAGGAACTGTAGTTTGATTTAGAACATCAATGCTTTTAGATAACGTGCCTGAACCGATCAACTTTTTATACAGGAAATGTTCAAAACATTATCCAACAATACAAAATTTTATCATTTCTTTAATAAATAAAGAGATTGATATGATTTTGTATATCAGATTCGGTATCTAATAGCATTTATTCAGAATCAATGTATTGGTAATACAGGGTGACAGTGACCAACAGACTTGGCTGCAACACTTGCCCCGTTTTCTATCTCATGAAACTTATCACCCGTTCTCAGTCTTTCTACCTTTCGGTAGCCATATGTAACAGATTACATATCTGGGATCCTGATCCGGTATCAAATACTCAGGATGCAGAGAATACTGAGAAACAGTTCTTTGTAATGAACATACCCGAAGGAGATGCATCATATGTACTTTCTTCGTTTGGGCGGCATAGGAATTCTGGTATTCCCCTATTTCCTGCTCTGTCTTATAACAATTATAAGTTGGAGCGGGACCAACGTTCCCCAGCTCAGTATAACAAGCGGGTTCGGTCAATACATCCATATTATTATCTTGATTAAGGCGTGATATGGTCGCTACCTGGAGAGAGAGAGAAGAAAACACTCTGCGTGCGCTCTTGCAAGATCAGATTGGTTATTTATTTTATCTAATCAGGATGGCTCCAACTGTTTTTATCAAATCTTCCTTCAAACCCTAAAAGGAAAGACTAGCCGGGATTAATTACACTCTATAAGTTCGCCAATCTTTCAGCCAGGCCAGTGTCGGTACTTTGAGGGAGGTTCCCCGTGCTTTCGCACGGACCTAATTACAGTAAACCTCGTTTTCCCAGAGGCGTAACCCCGTTGACACCTTTCTAGACACCTACTTGATCGGCTAATTGCAAAGTGCAAAACTCTCCCAGGAGTAACAATTACTCGCAGTGGGTATCGGGATCCAACTATCACATAGAAGGTATGCAATCTCATTGCAAATTTCAACACTTGAAACTCCCGATAAAGGTTTTTACCCCTAGCACTTATGACCTTAACTATGGTCAACAAATCATAAGTACTAGTCAAGTTCTACCCGTCATTTCGTGATTAATTAGACCCACCCACATGACCCTTAACTAAGGTCAACAAAGTCACGCGACTGTCCTAACTAATCGCATCATATGCTGTGTAGGAAGACATCACTTAGCTACCGTACACTGTGCCTTAACTAAAGTCAACAAACACAGCACGAATACTAAGTACTCTACTTCCTAAAATGACGAAGGGTTGCGGCTGGTTTTTTATGAAAACCTTTAATGCTTCGAACTTGATCTCGTTGCGGAATCAAATGGTTTTTAAATGGAATGTTTTTGAGGCTTTTCTAGTTTTGCTAAAGGGGTCACTCCCGGTGAAGGGATCGTCGGCCCTTTCCTCGTCGAATGAGGTGCGGGATATATCATATATATCACTGTGCAAAGCAGAAACTATAGAAGCAATCAAAGGACAAACCGAGGGTTGTAGCATCTGCCAGTTATTGCTAAAGGAGTCACTCCCGGTGAAGGGATCTCGGTCCTTTCCTTATCGAATAAGGTGCAGGATGTTCTACAAGGAACACCGCGATGCAAAGCAAGAACTGTAGCTACCTGTTTTATTTTGAAATTCGATTCCACAACATCAATTAGGTTTATTTTCTTTCATTAATCTCATTAATGAATATCCCATCAATTAAGTCCACCTAAACATCACAGATAAATATGACGTACACTTATGCCATCCGCATTCGCCTCGATGTCCCGTCTGCACCGTTAGGTTAGGTAACTAACGCCAGAACGAGGCAGGGCTAGCGCAGGTATAAAACATAAGCAACGTCTATATAATATATCATATATACTATATATAATATCTATCACAGAACAACACATGATCACATCACAGATAACGCAGCAGAAAATATCATATGAAATATTGGATATACTAGGACGTCCGTGTTTTCAATACGAGCCAGTATAAAACATGGATTCCACGGTCGTGATGAATAGCCAATCCCACACCCCTAGACCCCTACGAGAGCGGCAAGCAACCCTACCAATTCTAGGGTTAGGAGACCCGGACTCGACTGTAGGGTTCCTAGGCACACTCAAGAGGTTCCACAAGGCATCAACCATGCCAAACAAAATTTTTCCGGTGCCGAGAAACCCTAATGAAGATCGTTAACTAGAAGTTAAGGCGAAAAGCAAGCAAGCAAACGACTTTGCTACTAAGTGAAAGGGATTACAACCTTTGTAGATCCGGTCCACCACTTCTTTAGCTCCGTGTTGACGTCCCTCCGCTGCGATCATCGGATCCCGGACTCTAGAAATGGTTTCGTCGGAGAAATGATCGGGCTAGGTCATTGACTTCGAGGCCGAAGATGATCTACGTCGGGGAGACTCAAACTCAAGCTATTCCTTCACTTGGTCGAAAACTTTGTGAAGAGAACACCCTATACTACTTGGCATGTAATAGAGGATGAAGAAATAGGAAGTGAGTTCACTTTAGAATTGAATTTCTCACTCTTTTTCCCATGATTCCATTGGAGCTAGCAAGCTATTTCAAGCTTGATGAAGATGAAGAAGAAGAAAGAATGATATATAAATTATTTCCCAAAAATGAAAACTTATCCTAATGAATAATGGAACCATGGTTGAGTTAAGCCCTCATGCTTAACTCATGTAGAGATTTAACCAAACCATTAGGTTAAAGGTTAGGTTAAAGAATATCAAAAGAAATGACAAAGAGTGGACTTTGTCCAAGCTTCTCCAAGCTTGATAACTTTGACTAAGTTAATCCCTTTTGTTAAATCTTAAGATGAAACAATAACCCTAATCTTTACCCTAATCTTGGTATGAATCTCATACACACAACTTGTTTGTATCATCAAGCATGATACAAACATATGTACACAAATATATATCATATATACACTTATGCACAAACAAGTGAGAAAATCAATCTTAAGTGAACCAATACTAGTTAATGTAAAGTAATATATCAAATATATAATTATACATTAAATCATTAAATCAACACTTGTTTTAACGATCCGGTCATATCGTATATAACCGACTAATATCAATAGTAACAACTTATCGAATCAATACTTGATCCGATAACACGGCTATATCGCATACAACCGATCAATGTCACAAATCGCGAGAATAGAATACAGTATCACATACTGGTATTATCCTCGGTCCCGCACATATCTCATATGCGCTCCTATTTCGTTTCGCTTGAGCCAGGAAACCCCTGTGTAGGACTCTAAAGACTCGTCAATACGCCGGCAGCAGGTGATGATCATATCAAACACCCACAAGCCGCAAGCGGTCTGCCAAACGTAACGGCCACCCGGGTATTGAGCGATCAGAAGATCAACGAGCAAGCCCGCTCACACTCCAGTGAATCCAACGAGTAACACTACCGTACAGTCCGGTCTGTTCGTCTGATATGTCGCATATCTCGTCTAGGGGAGGTAAACGTCAGACCCCAATAACTCGATAAGTCGTGTCGATATGAGGCTCATAACGGGTCGAGAAACTACTGGTAACACTTACCAGTAAATCCAAAAAGCTGCCTTGGCCAAGGACTTCCTGTTATAGCCAATCGAACACAGCGCAACATCAACTCTCTATACCGGGAGAGACGAAACCCCTCCTATCGCTCATTGCCTCCATGTGATTCGGGACTGTACCCAAAAGCCACCTTTTTACACACCCTCTTAGATGTGGTATGATGGAAATCAAAGCACAGTGGGAATCACACAAGACTCTATGACGATCTCGGGTCTACAGACTAACCTGTACCAGTGTCACCAGAGAACTGCCATCTGACGTATGGTATAATACCATCTGGGAGTTCTCGGTGAGTCCGTCCAGTGTACCCAGTCTCTACTGAGCACCCGTACATCATCTCTGATGTCAAACACCAATGGATATGGGATCATCCATCGCCCATCTGTATGGGTCGAGAAAGTATACGCTAGTCTACTCTGGTATATCGATGCCCCGTCTCGATACACCCACGACTAGGGACTTTGAAGGATGTACTTATGGACTACCATGTCCCCATTAGTATGATCCGCATCATAGTCCAGGTAGTCAAGTACACATCCTAAGGGCTTTACCAACATGTAACAGATAGACAATCAGTGTACACGTTAAGGTAAAGAGTAACCAGATAGCATACTATCATATCGAGCAAGAAAGTCATCCCTATATATGTCCAAGCATCCACTACAATAAACATCCTATGTATAGTAATGGCCTCTAGGGCATACATATAACTAACAATCTCCCACTTGCACTAGGGCCATCTGATAGCAGTGGTTGTAGTATCTCATACTCAACCATCCCATAAAATTCTCTCTCTGGGAAAAGGCCTTTCGTGAGTGGATCCGCCGTGTTGTCCTCTGAGTCTACTGTCCTAACCTCGATCCCCTGGAGATCAACCATCTCCACGATCAGGTGACACTGCCTAAGAATATGTCTGGATCACTGATGGGAAGGGCATTCCTTGGCATAAGCCACAACTCCATTGTCACACAATGGGAGGAACGAAGTTCATCTCATGAACTAGTATACACCCAGACTTTCTCTTTGGCAGCATCTTTGGTAGCGATGTGTCCAGCCTTTATCGTCTAGTATGCCACGGTATCTAGCTTGGAACTCTTCCAACATACCGTCCCTTTACCGAGGGTATAGACAATGCCTGTGACTGACATTCAGTCATCTTTATCACTCTGGAACCTTTCCAGTGATTCTCCCCAGGATCGATTGATACCATCTCACTACAACTAGTGAGTATCCTAACATCCAATTAGATCTATCTCATAGATCCAAAACCCAGGATTTAGTAGGTATCACTTTGATCCTATATGGAGAATCCTAGTGATAAGCGGAGATTGACCGAGCGTAGCATAGGAAACTTGTTCCCTATCAAGAGTATGGCATCCACGTACTCTACGAGAATCACCACCATACTCCCTACTACCTTTTTGTACATACAAGGTTCATCTACCATTTTGATGATGTCAAACTCTTTGACTATCACATCAAAACAGATGTTCCAACTCCGCGATGCCTGTTTTATCACATAAAACATCTTGCATACGTTTCCGCTGCTCCCACTGTCTACGAAGCCCTCTGACTGTGTACTTATAGACGCTTTCTTCAAAATCATCATTTAGAAAAGCGTTCATGACACCCAACCACCAGATATCGTAGTCATGGTATGTAGCCGTGGCAAGTAGGATCTGGATGGACTTAAGCATAGCTACTGGAAAAGGTTTCATCATTTTCCACGCCTGGTTGATGAAGAATACCTTTAACAAGTCTAGCTTTGAAAGTCTCAACTTTTCCATGTACACCAAGTAATCTTCTTAAGATATACTTGCTCCTGATGGGGATTTAACCCTTCAGATAAAGCAACCAAAGTCCATACTTTATTGGTGTATAAGGATTCCATCTCAGATCGATAAGCATCCAGCCATTCTTACAGAGTCCTACTCCTGATGGCCAGCCCGAAACTAGTTAGGTCATCATCTCATGATACAATCCTCGCTCCCATTGTCATAGAGAAAACCGAAGTATCTCTCAGGTGGGTGAGGAACCCTACTAGATCGGCGGAGAGGCTGAGGTTCGTTGGTTGCTATTGAATCCTTTGGTTCTATCAAATCATCTGCTTCAGTTTGTATAGCTGGAACCTTTCCAGATCTACATAACAGACCTTGCCTCAAGCTTGTCCGGATTTTGCTTTTAGACATAGGCCGGACAACCCCAAATCTTAACTGACTTAAGAGATGGGCTCTTCCCTTTCCATATCTCATATGAAATGGTAGGCATCTGATTTGATCTGAACCCTATTCAACAGGTATGCAACTTCATAAGTGCATAACTCCCTTAAAGGAAATAGGAAACTCAGTAGTACTCATCATAGAGCACACCTTATCATATAGGGTGTGATTGCTCCGCCCCGATATACCATCGTACTATAGTGTATACGAAGGAGTAATGCTGAGAGAGAATCTTATTCTCCTTTAGAATGGTCCAGGATTTCCGTGCTCAAGTATTCTCCTCCTTGATCTCATCAAAGGACATAATACTTATACCCGTATTTTGGTTCTCTACTTCTAACTTATATTCTGTGAATATCTCAAAAGGTTCGGACTTGTGTTTCAACAAGAACATATGTCTGAATCTTGAGAGATTATCAGAGAATGTAATGAAGTACAAAGAACCGGTCTTGGCATGTGTAGACAGGGGACCTTCATACATCAGCATGTATCAATCCCAAGAGTTTATTAACTCTTTCTCTGTTTCCAATAAACAGAGCTATGGTCATGTTATCTTTGTGACATGACTGGCAAGTTTCACAAGATGTAAATTCAAACTAATTTAAATATGCATCTATATGTAACTTCAGCCAGTCGGGTCGCATTGATATGACCTTGTCTACAATACCTCAAGAAGGATTCGTTCATTTTTGAACTCTTCCTCTTGTGTGTATTCCTTATACTAAGAACTGTGGTTTGATTTAGAACGTCAATGCTTTTAGATAACGTGCCTGAACCGATCAACTTTTGATATAGGAAATGTTCAAAACATTATCCAACGATACAAAATTATATCCTTCTTTATCTAAATAAAGAGACTGATATGATTTTGTATATCAGGTTCGGTATCTAATAACATTTGTTCAGAATCAATGTATTCTGGTAATACAGGGTGACAGTGACCAACAGACTTGGCTGCAACACTTGCCCCGTTTTCTGTCTCATGAAACTTATCACCCGTTCTCAGTTCTTTACCTTTCTGTTGCCCTATGTAAAAAATTACATATGCGGGATCCTGATTTGGTATCATATACCCAGGACGTAAAGGACATTGAGAAACAGTTCTCTGCAATGAACACACCCGAAGATGATGCATCAACATGCACTTTCTTCGTTTGGGCGGCACAGGAAATCTGGTATTTCCCAATTCCTGCTCTGTCTTATAACAATTATAAGTTGGAGCGGGACCAACGTTCCCCAGCTCAGTATAACAAGCGGGTTCGGTCAATATATCCGTTTTATTATCTTGATTAAGGCGTGACATGGTCGCTACCAGGAGAGAGAGAGAAGAAAACACTCTACGTGCGCTCTTGCAAGATCAGATTGGTTATTATTTTATCTAATTAGGATGGCTCCCACTGTTTTTATCAAATCTTCCTTCAAACCCTAAAAGGAAAAACTAGCCGGGATTAATTACACGCTACAAGTTCGCCAATCTTTCAGCCAGGCCAGTGTCGGTACTTTGAGGGAGGTGCCCCGTGCTTTCGCACGGACCTAATTAATGTAAACCTCATTTTCCCAGAGGCGTAACCCCATTGACACCTTTCTAGACACCTACTTGATCGGCTAATTGTATTGTGTAAAACACTTCCAGGAGTAACAATTACTCGCAGTGGGTATCGGGATCCAACTATCTCATAGAAGGTATGCAATCTCATTGCAAATTTCAACACATGAAATTCCAGATAATATTTTGCCCCTAGCACCTATGACCTTGGCTAAGGTCAACAAATCATAAGCACTAGTCATGTTCTACCCGTCATTTCGTGATTAATTAGACCCACCCACATGACCCTTGGCTAAGGTCAACAAAGCCACATGACTGTCCTAACTAATCGCATCATATGCGGTGTTGGAAGACATCACTTAGCTACCGTACACTACGCCTCGGCTAAGGTCGACAAACGTAGCACGAATACTAAGTACTCTACTTCCTAAAATGACGGAGGGCTACGACAGGTTTTTCTGAAAACCTACTGCGTAATGAACTTGATATCGTTGTAGAATCAAATGATTTAAAAATGGAGTGTTTTTGAGGCTTTTCTAGTTTTGCTAAAGGGGTCACTCCCGGTGAAGGGATCGTCGGCCCTTTCCTCGTCGAATGAGATGCAGGATATATCATATACATCACCGTGCAAAGAAAAAACTATAGAAGCAATCAAAAGACAAAACGAGGGTTGTAGCATCTGCCAGTTATTGCTAAAGGAGTCACTCCCGGTGAAGGGATCTCGGTCCTTTCCTTATCGAATAAGGTGCAGGATGTTCTACAAGGAACACCGCGATGCAAAGCAAGAACTGTAGCTACCTGTTTTTGAAAATTCGATTCCACAACATCTTTAGGTTTATTTTCTTTCATTAATCACATTAATGAAGTCCCATAATTTAAATCACCTAAACATCACAGATAAATACGACGTACACTTATGCCATCCGCATTCGCCTCGATGTCCCCTCGTGCACCGTTAGGTTAGGTAACTAACGGCAGAGCGGGGTAGGGCTAGCGCGAGTGCAAAACATAAGTAACGTCTATATAATATATCATATATACTATATACTATATCTATCACAGAACATCAAATGATCACATCACAGATATCACAGCAGAAGAATCATATGAAATATTGGATATACTAGGACGTCCGTGTTTTCAATACGAGCCTGTATAAAACACGGATTCCACGGTCATGATGAATAGCCAAACCCACACCCCTAGACCCCTACGAGAGCAGCAAGCAACCCTACCAATTCTAGAGTTAGGAAACCCGGACTCGACTCCTCGAGTTGGTCTCCCACTGGACTCCAGAACCCGGTTACTTGTGCCCTCCTCCCTGGGTCTATCCTAGTGCGGAAAAGTAAATAATATACAATGGGTGACATCTTCCACTACCTGGAAGTGCCCCAATAAAAGAATATTACATACAAGTTTTTACATGAATGAAAATGAAAACTCTCATCTCACATAAAACCCCCGGCTATTCATAACGCGACGATCCAATATAACATATCCAGCAACACATAACATCACATGTCATCAACGTAAGTAAATGTGTGCACCCCAATTGTCGTTGACATATAGCAACGAAACCGGCGATATCACATATTACACTTACGGTCGCAGAAAAGAAAGTGTAAAACTACAACAGTTGGAATCCGCAACCTCTTTAGACATCGCATGCCTAATCAAACGAATTCCTTAGACATCACATGCCTAACAATTATAAACCCCGCATTTTATTCTCTATATCGAAAACACTTTTCAATATCAGGTCGGGCAATTCAACAAGATTCCCGGCATGTTGATCGAATGCTCGTCGCAAACTTTAGTAGACGGCCGCACCCCCTATGCCGTCGACGAAGTGCACCAAAGCGGAACACCGCTACCGCGAGCACCCGAACGGATGCTTTCGGCGACGGGGTTCTCCTACAGTCACTTGGTCGGGGCTAAGGGGTGTAGCTGTCTATTAAGTTTATCGGCGAATATCCGCGTACACTACGTGATTGCGACGGACTTTTGATCAGATCAAAATTCCGTGGCAACCGATCAAGTGAGACTAAAGTGCTATGTTTATAACATTCATATTAGTTATCTCATAACTATTTGTGAATTCCAAGTATTGTATCACATTCCAGATAAACAGAAAATGTTAAACTTTCCGATCGAACAGTCAAACACCCAAGTTTTCCCGATACTGCTCAACACATGAAACAAGTTTAAAAACATTCACTTCATGCCTCAGTACCAACGGTCCAGCCGTAGAAGGGTCAAGCCAACGCCTCACATGTGGCACGCCGTACTGCCCCAAACCCGAAGGTTCAAAGGGCAGTTCAAGACGGTCACATAATCGAGTTAAGGTTTGTTGTCTTCTAGAGGGTCCATCGCATTACTTGCACTACTTAGAACGTTATTAAACCACGGAAAGATCCAACACTTGGAAATTTCCCGACAGGGGAAAAATTGGGTATTTATATCCGGTCGAACTTTTTAACATATTCTAAAATTATCCGGAAAAGCACACAGACAAAATTAGACAATTCGATCGAAATACCGAGTCCCTAATACAACCCAGAAAACTCAACTCTTGAGTAAATATTAAAAATTCCCATAAAACTCAGCATTTAAATAAAGAAGTTACTGTGCAAAAATGGTTGACTGAAGAGACTAAATGGGCGCGGAACCGCCGCAATAGGCGGCTAATGCCGCGGTTCCGCCGTGCTTTAGACAGATCATTAGGTAATTTTTGCACCGTAATTCTTAGAATTTCCTGCTGAATTTTTTAAGCATTTTTAATTTACAAAATTCCACGAATTTCAAAAATGTACAGAGAGCATTTTGTAATTTGGGTTTCGGTTCGATCGGACTTCTAACTCCGTCTACGCATCGCCTAAGGCTCTAGCTAGGCTCTGATACCACTGTAGGGTTCCTAGGCACACTCAAGAGGTTCCACAAGGCATCAACTATGCCAAACAAAATTTTTCCGGTGCCGAGAAACCGTAATGAAGATCGTTAACTAGAAGTTAAGGCGAAAAGCAAGCAAGCAAATGACTTTGCTACTAAGTGAAAGCGATTACAACCTTTGTAGATCCGGTCCACCACTTCTTTAGCTCCGTGTTGACGTCCCTCCGCTGCGATCATCGAATCCCGGACTCTAGAAATGGTTTCGTCGGAGAAATGATCGGGCTAGGTCATTGACTTCGAGGCCGAAGATGATCTACGTCGGGGAGACTCAATCTCAAGCTATTCCTTCACTTGGTCGAAAACTTTGTGAAGAGAACACCCTATACTACTTGGAAAGTGGTAGAATATGAAGAAATAGGAAGTGGGTTCACTTTAGAATTGGATTTCTCACTCTTTTTCCCATGATGCCATTGGAGCTAGCAAGCTTTTTCAAGCTTGATGAAGATGAAGAAGAAGAAAGAATGATATATAAATTATTTCCCAAAAATGAAAACTTATCCCAATGAATAATGGCACCATGGTTGAGTTAAGCCCTCATGCTTAACTCATGTAGAGATTTAACCAAACCATTAGATTAAAGGTTAGGTTAAAGAATATCAAAAGAAATGAAAAAAGAGTGGACTTTGTCAAAGCTTCTCCAAGCTTGATAACTTTGACTAAGTTAATCCCTTTTGTTAAATCTTAAGATGAAACAATAACCCTAATCTTTACCCTAATCTTGGTATGAATCTCATACACACAACTTGTTTGTATCATCAAGCATGATACAAACATATGTACACAAATATATATATATATACACTTATGCACAAACAAGTGAGAAAATCAATCTTAAGTGAACCAATACTAGTTAATGTAAAGTAATATATCAAATATATAATTATACATTAAATCATTAAATCAACACTTGATTTAACGATCCGGTCATATCGTATATAACCGACTAATATCAATAGTAACAACTTATCGAATCAACACTTTATCCGATAACCCGGCTATATCGCATACAACCGATCAATGTCACAAATCGCGAGAATAGAATACAGTATCACATACTGGTATTATCCTCGGTCCCGCACATATCTGTTAGTGTATATGCCCTAGAGGCCATTACTGTATCATACTAGTTTGTATATTACTTGATGGAAGCTTGGGATATTCACCTTGTATAAACAATCTTGCTCAATATAGTAGTATGCTACTTGGTTTGTTTCTACTTCAATGTGTACTTGTGTTTATTTTAGTATATCACCTATACACATTAGTGGAGCCCATAGGATCTTTGCTTGATTACCTGCGTTGTGATGGCAGTCACACTAGTGGGGGTTGGGTAATCTATAAGCGCATCCTTATACAGGTCCCTAGTCGCAGGACTATCGAGACAGGGCATCGATACTCCGGAATAGACTAGCGTATGCGCTTCTCATCCCAGTGTGGGAGATGGTCTGTCCCACAGCCATCAGTACGTCGTACTGGAGATAGTATACGGGTGCTCGTTGGGTTACGAGTACACTGGACAGGACTCGTCGGGAACTGACAGGTTGGTATTATACCTATCGTCAGTTATCAGTTCCCAGGTGACATGAGTACAGCTTAGTCCGCTGACTTGACACTGTCACTTCGCCTCGAGTGTGTTCCCACTGTACTTTGATTACTACCCTACCACGGCTCAAAGGAGTCGTGTAAACAGGTAGTAGCTGGGTACAGTCCCGAAGCACTTGGAAGCAGTGACGGTTAGACAGGATTCGTCTCTCCCGGTATTGGGGGTTGACATCGCGCTGTGTCTAGGAGAGCCATTACACGAGTAGTCCCTGGCCAGGGCAATCGAGATATACTGGTAGGTTTCCAGTGTTATCTCAGGGTGTTTTGGGCTTCACTCCGACACGACTTGTACCGCTATTAGGGGACTGACGTTTACCTCCCCCTAGGCCCGCCATGCAATGTATCAGACGAACAGACCGGACTGTACGGAGATTGTCACATTCAGACTCAGTAGGAGTTCAGATGGGGTTCACCTCGTCAGTCTTCTAATCGGCATCTACCTGGGGACCGTTACGGACAGCTAGTGCCGCTTGCGGTCTGTGGTTAAACCCACTGCCAGCGTAGTGTCGAGTCTTTAGAGTCCCATATAGAGGGCTATTCGCCATTGGGCAAAACAGAGTAAAGTTCGCATGGTTTTGCGACAGGGTTCGTTCTCATCCGCGCACTTGTGCACGTTTGGAGTCCGGACGGATATTACTGGCTGGCTCTGGTTTGAGTCAGATACTGGTATATGTTTTGGAGTTGATTTTATCTCATTGTGTTCATGTTCCTCAGAACAAGAATGCGGGTGTGTATGCACAGTTGTTTGAGGCGGAGGAAGAGGATTTTCATTAGGGTTTCGGAACGGGTGTGTATGCACAGTTGACAGTCGTCTTTTTCCAAACCCTAGTGAATTTGTGATATATCAATTAATAATATTAATTAAATGAAATTGTGTTATGGTTGGGTTTGTTGACTTGTTGACCAAGGTTGACTTGTTGACCATGGTTAAAAGTTTGACCATTATCATTACATATCAAAGATGCTCTTTGATTCTAGCAAAATTCATTTAATGAATGTGATGATAGTGGTCATTCCAAACCATCCATCAACTATTTCATTTTTATTATTATTGTTAATTTGATAATTCTTTTCATTTGAGTTATGGTTGTAAAATGAAAAGAATAGCTCATTCTATCATATCTCTTCTCTCTCCTCTCTTCTTCTTCCTCCTCCTCTAGTAAAAGGAGAATCCTTCTCATGTGTTGAGAATCCCTCTCCTTGAGATAAAAGCACCCCAAAGCCACTCTCTACTCACTCTAGGGTTAGAGGTTTAGCAAGACGAAGATCCTAGTTCTCTCAAAGTTCGAGAAAGAGCCCGAAGGTTGAACCCTCAGGTGGATCCATCTTTGACGGAAGAAGGCGACGAGGAAAGCACCATCAAACCCTACAAAGGTTTCAAGAAGAAGGAGTTCAAGTTAGGTATAACCTTTTTATCCGAGCAGCTAACTCTCTTTAGCTTTGTAGCTAGTTTAGTTTAGAAAAGATCCCGACTTTTGTTAGTCCATGTTGCCTAATGCGCTAAAAATTTGTTTTTTATACCGTTTCCGCCTCCCCGCAAGAACCGGGGGTGGCAACGTGGACTTACAATATCTCATATGCGCTCCTATTTCGTTTCGCTTGAGCCAGGAAACCCCTGTGTAGGACTCTAAAGACTCGTCAATACGCCGGCAGCAGGTGATGATCATATCAAACACCCACAAGCCGCAAGCGGTCTGCCAAACGTAACGGCCACCCGGGTATTAAGCGATCAGAAGATCAACGAGCAAGCCCGCTCACACTCCAGTTAATCCAACGAGTAACACTACCGTACAGTCCGGTCTGTTCGTCTGATATGTCGCATATCTCGTCTAGGGGTGGTAAACGTCAGACCCCAATAACTCGATAAGTCGTGTCGATATGAGGCTCATAACGGGTCGAGAAACTACTGGTAACACTTACCAGTAAATCCCAAAAGCTGCCTTGGCCAAGGACTTCCTGTTATAGCCAATCGAACACAGCGCAACATCAACTTCCTATACCGGGAGAGACGAAACCCCTCCTATCGCTCATTGCCTCCATGTGATTCGGGACTGTACCCAAAAGCCACCTTTTTGCACGCCCTCTTGGACGTGGTATGATGGAAATCAAAGCACAGTGGGAATCACACAAGACTCTATGACGATCTCGGGTCTACAGACTAACCTGTACCAGTGTCACCAGAGAACTGCCATCTGACGTATGGTATAATACCATCTGGGAGTTCTCGACGAGTCCGTCCAGTGTACCCAGTCTCTACTGAGCACCCTTACATCATCTCTGATGTCAAACACCAATGGATATGGGATCATCCATCGCCCATCTGTATGGATCGAGAAGGTATACGCTAGTCTACTCTGGTATATCGATGCCCCGTCTCGATACACCCACGACTAGGGACTTTGAAGGATGTACTTATGGACTACCATGTCCCCACTAGTATGATCCGCATCATAGTCCAGGTAGTCAAGTACACATCCTAAGGGCTTTACCAACATGTAACAGAGAGACAATCAGTGTACACGTTAAGGTAAAGAGTAACCAGATAGCATACTATCATATCGAGCAAGAAAGTCATCCCTATATATGTCCAAGCATCCACTACAATATACATCCTATGTATAGTAATGGCCTCTAGGGCATACATATAACTAACATCGACTCCTCGAGATGGTCTCCCACTGGACCCCAGAACCCGGTTACTTGTGCTCCCCTCCTTGGGTCTATCCTAATGCGGAAAAGTAAATAATATACAATGGGTGACATCTTCCGCAACCTGGAAGTGCCCCAATAAAAGAATATTACATACAAGTTTTTACATGAATGAAAATGAAAAACACTCATCTCACATAAAAAAAACCCGGCTATTCAAACACGATGATCCAATATAACATATCCAGCAACACATAACATCACATGTCATCAACGTAAGTAAATATGCGCATCCCAATTGTCGTTGACATATAGCAACGAAACCGGCGATATCACATATTACACTTACGGTCACATAAAAGAAAGTGTAAAACTACAACAGTTGGAATCCGCAATCTCTTTAGACATCGCATGCCTAGCCAAATGAAATACTTAGACATCGCAAGCCTAACAATTATAAACCCCGCATTTTAGTCTCATTATCGAAAACACTTTTCAATATCAAGTCGGGCAATTCAACAAGATTCCCGAAAAACTGATCGAATGCCCGTCGCAAACTTTAGTAGGCGGCCACACCCCTGATACCGTCGACGAAGTGCACTAAGGCGGAACATCGCTACCGCGAGCACCCGAACGGATGCTTTCGGCGACGGGGTTCTCCTACAGTCACTTGGTCGGGGCTATGGGGTGTAGCTGTCTATTAAGTTTACCCGGCGAGTATCCGCGTACACTACGTGATTGCGACGGACTTTTGATCGCATCAAAATTCCGTGGCAACCGAACAAGTGAGACTAAACTGCTATGTTTATAACATTCATATTAGTTATCTCATAACTATTTGTGAATTCCAATTTTCGTATCACATTCCGGATAAATAGAAATTGTTAAACTTTCCGATCGAACAATCGAACATCCAAGTTTTCCCGAAACAGCTCAACACATGAAATAAGTCTAAAAACATTCAGTTCGTACCTCAGTACCAACGGTCCAGCCGTAGAAGGGTCAAGCCAACGCCTCACATGTGGCATGCCGTACTGCCCCAAACCCGAAGGTTCAAAGGGCAGTTCAAGACGGTCACATAATCAAGTTAAGGTTTGTTGTCTTCTAGAGGGACCATCGCATTACTTGCACTACTTAGAAAGTCGTTAAACTACGGAAAAGTCCAACAATTGGAAATTTCCCGGCAGGGGAAAAATTGGGTATTTGTATCCGGTCGAACTTTTTAACATATTCAAAAATTATCCGGAAAAACACATAGACAAAGTTTGATAATCCGATCGAATCTACGAACTCTTAATACAACCTAGAAAACTCAACTCTTGATTCAGATTAAAAATTCCCAGGAAAACCAGAATTACAAAATAGGAGTTACTGTGCAAAGCAAATTGGGCAAAGAGACCATACGGCCGCGGAACCGCCGCACGAGCCATGCTCGTGCCGCGGAACCGCGGCGGTTTGATGGAATTGGTTCATCGAATTTCACAGTAACTCTTAGAAATGCCTGCTGATTTTTCTGCATATTTTTAATATAGAAAAAACCCAGTTTTTGAAAAATTTCCAGAGAACATGAAAAAATAGGGTTTCGATGTTCGTTCGGATTTCAAACGTCGTCTAGACTTCGCCTAAGGCTCTAGCTAGGCTCTGATACCACTGTAGGGTTCCTAGGCACACTAATGAAGTCTCACAAGTGATCAAAACATGGTCAATTCTAAATTTTCATGTGCCGAGAAACCCTAACACGGATCGTTAACTAGAAAACAAGGCGATGCAAGCAAGTAAACGAATTTATAGCTAAAGGGAAGGGGCTACAACCTTTGTAGATCCGGTCCTCCACCTCCTAGGCTCCGTGATGACGTCCCTCCGCTGTCCAAATTGAATCCATGACTCTAGCATCGGCTTCATCGGAGAAATGGGCGGACTTGGTCGTCGGCTTCGATGCCGAAGATGATCTACGTCGAGGCATCACAAGATCAAACTCCCACTTCACCAAGTCATGAAACTTGTGAAGAAAACACCCTATACTACTTGGCAAGAGGTAGAGGATGAAGAAATAGGAAGTGGGTTCACTTTGGAATTGGATTTCTCACTCATTTGCTCAAGTTGCCATTGAAGCTATCAAGCTTTTTCTTCTTGAAGAAGAAGAAGAAGAAGAAGATAATATATGATAAGTATTATTTAAAAAAGAAAACAATATGATACTTATCATATATTCAACCATGGTTTAGTGTAGAGATTTAACTAAGGTTAGATGAATGGTTAGGGTTAGAAGAAGAAGACAAGAATGGTCACTAAGTCAAAGTTACATGAAGCATCAAGAAGCTTCATGTAAGAAAGCAACCATTTTGTTTTCTTTTCTCTTTTTCTCAAAAAAAAATAGATAAATAAATAAGTAGATAATAAAAAGAAAACCCTAACCATTACACAACCATGGTTTAATCTTTACACAAACCCAAGTGAGCATGTATCATCAAACATGATACAAACAAGTGCACAAAAATATATCACATATACAATGTGCATTTCAAGTGAGAAAATCCGTTTAAAGTGAACCGATACTTGTTAATGCAAAGTAATGTATCAAATATATAATTATGCATTAAATCATTAAATCAACACTTGATTTATCGATCCGGTCATATAGCATATAACCGACTAATATCCATTGTATCGGCTTATCGAATCAATCCTTTATTCGATAACTAGGTTATATCGCATACAACCAATCGATACATTCATCACGAGAATGGAATACGGTATCACATACATGCATTATTCTCGGTCCCGCACATATCTCATATGGGCTCCTATTTCGTTTCGCTTGAGCCAGGAAACCCCTGTGTAGGACTCTAAAGACTCGTCAATACGCCGGCAGCAGATGATGATCATATCAAACACCCACAAGCCGCAAGCGGTCTGCTAAACGTAACGGCCACCCGGGTATTGAGCGATCAGAAGATCGACGAGCAAGCCCGCTCACACTCCTGTGAATCCAACCAGTAACACTTACCGTATAGTCCGGTCTGTTCGTCTGATATGTCGCATATCTCGCCTAGGGGTGGTAAACGTCAGACCCCAGTAGCTTGATAAGTCATGCCGACGTAAGGTCCATAATATTCATGAAACTACTGATAACTCTTACCAGTATATCACTGCAACCCTGGCCAGGGATTTCCTGTTATGGCCAGTCGAGCATAGCACAACATCCACCCCCAATACCGGGAGAGACGAATCCCCTCCTATCGCTCATTGCCTCCATATGAATCGGGACTGTACCCAAAAACCACCTGTTTGAACGACTCAGTAGAGCCGTGGTAGGGTGGAAATCAAAGCACAGTGGGAGACACACAAGACTCTATGACGATCTCGGGTCAACAGACTAAGCTGTACCAGTGTCACCAGATAACTGCCATCTGACGTGAGGTATAATAACATCTGGGAGTTCTCGGCGAGTCCGTTCAGTGTACCCAGTCTCCACTGAGCACCCGCATACCATCTCTGATGTCAAACACCAATGGTTATGGGATCATCCATCGCCCATCACATGGGTCGAGAAGATATACGCTAGTCTACTCTGGAATATCGATGCCCCGTCTCGATATTCCCATGACTAGGAACAATGAAGGATGTACTCATTGACTACCCAGGCCCCACTAGTATGATCTGCATCAAAGTCCTGGAAGTCGAGTACACATCCTAAGGGCTTTATCAACATGTAATCAGAGAGACAGAAAGTATACATGTTAAGATAAAGAGAAACCAGAGAGCGTACTATCATGTCGAGCAAGAAAGTCTTACCTATATATGTCCCAGCATCCACTACAATATACATCCTATGTACAGTAATGGCCTCTAGGGCATACATATAACTAACAGGTATCACACGAGCTGTGAGTATGCGACATCGCAATAATTAGCCTTGAGTGCAAGTGGGAGATTGTTGGAGATAGTGCCCTCAGAGTCAATTATTGGATCACAGGCACGTGATTGCAATGATTGAGGGAGGACCTATGCCGGTAGGACAGTCTTACTCAAGATGATATTATGTTATCTGGTTTATCTTTATCATCATGCACTGCTTTAGGTGACCTTAGAGGTCACTATTGCGCGTTAATAGAGCCCTTAGGATTCTTGCTTGATGGCCAGCAGTATGATGGCGATCATATACGTGGGAGCTGGGGTCTATAAGCACATCCTTAAAAGGTCCCTAGTCGTGGGAGTTTTCGAGATTGGGCATCGATACTCTAGAGTAGACTAGTGTATACAGTCGAGACCTTGACGAGGGGCGGTGGCCGGTCTCACAAGCCACTGGTGTCAGTTGGTTCACCTAAGATGTATACAGGTGCTCATTGGGTTATGAGTACACCGGACAGGACTCGCCGGGAACATGCTAGTTGGTCTTATACCTGACGTCAGATAGCAGTTCCCTGGTGACATGTGTACAGGTTAGTTCATCGACTTGAGATCGTCATTTGTCTCGTGTGAGTTCCCACTGTACTTTGATTACTACCCTACCACGGCTCAAAGGAGTCGTGCAAACAGGTTTTAGTTGGGTACAGTCCCGAGCCACATGGAGGCAGTGAGCGGATCTGCAGGGGTTCGTCTCTCACGGTATTAGGGGTGAGGTCGCGCTGTGTCTAGGAGAGCCATTACACGAAGTCCTTGGCCAAGGCAGGAGATTTTCGGGTAGGTATTCCAGTAGTATCTCAGGGTGTTCTGGGCTACACTCCGACACGACTTGTACCGCTTTTGGGGGTCTGACATTTACCAACCACTTAGGCCCGCCATGCGATGCTCATAGAAGAACGGACCGGACTGTACGGATATTGTCACTGACAGGCTCAGTAGGGTGTCAGGATGAGTTCGCTCATCGACGTACCTTTTGGTCAATACCTGGTAGCCCGTTACGTATGGCTAATACCTCTGACGTGCTAGTGGTTAAATCCACAGCCAAAGTATTAACGAGTCTTTAGAGTCCCCCACAGACAGTTTCTCAAGTTTTGGGAGAAACGCTGTAGAGGCCGTATGGAGATATGGCAGGGTTCGATCATGTACGTGCGGTATTGCACGGATCATGATCGGACGGATAATACTAGCGGGCTTTGGTTTAAGCCGGATCCTAGTATTGTACAATGTAGATTTTGTCTTTTTGCATTTGTATTCGGTCGCAATACAAATGCAGGTATGTATATACAGTGGCGGGGTTTTCCAGTTATTTATTACGGGATCGTTATGTAGGACTACGGTAGCGCATCGGCCGTCTATTCGAGGCCAAAATGCGGAAACGAAAATTTTTCTTGACTTTCAAACCGGCACTACCGCATCCTAAAAACCCGGATCGAACCATTAACCTAAACCTAGCTAACAAGAGAAAGGGTAGAAGGCTATACCGAGCGATCCGTGTCCTTTGGTCTTCGGCCTCCGCTCCGATCTCCTCGCGGAATCTCCGGTCTTCATCTCCTCGTCGTATCGGGCACCACATCGCCGGGTTCTTTTACGGGCTCCCATCTCTGGACCGAGGCAACCCGAGCACGAAGTTGGTGAGTCGACGTGCCCAAGGATGCTGTAGGCTAAGTGTAGTAATGTTTTTCTCATGGGGTTGTGAAGTTGCCTTTTGGATGGAAGAAACAACAATGGAAAATGAGCTTGGGATTTTGTAGCAAGCATAATATGATATGATAATTTTTCCACACCAAATGAAATGCCCTCACCCTCCCACCAAGTGTGGCCGGCCATGCATAAATGGGAGAGGGGAAAAGAAAATGCAAGGGAGGTGAGCACAAGAGAGTATGTGGTGACCATAAAGAAAATGGGTGATAACAAAGAATAATAATCACATCAATATACAATCCAAAATCCTTTCATAATCCATCACATTTAATGCAAACCATGTGAAGAAAAGAATGGAATTAAAAGATGCTAGATTATCATAATCCCTCATTTACAAGAAACCCCCTCCACAAATCTAATTTGCACACTTGCAAATAACCCCCTCCATCGGAAAAATCCGGCCAGGAAGGAACAAAGGAAAACTGGCCGAAACGGAATACAAACTGGCAACTTCAAAAAACTGATCCCGTAATAAATTACAGGAAAACCCCGCGATTGTATATACACACCCGCATTTGTATTCCCACTGAATACAAATGCAAAGAGACAAAATCTACACTGTACAATACTAGGATCCGGCTTAAACCAAAGCCCGCTAGTATTATCCGTCCGATCATGATCCGTGCAATACCACACGTATCTGATCGAACCCTGCCATATCTCCATACGGCCTCTACAGCGTTTCACCCGAAACTTGAGAGACGTTCTGTAGGGGATTCTAAAGACTCGTCAACACTTTGGCTCTGGATTTAACCACTAGCACGTCAGAGGTATTAGCCATACGTAACGAGCTACCAGGTGTTGACCAAAAGGGACGTTGATGAGCGAACTCATCCTGACACCCTACTGAGCCTGTCAGTGACAATATCCGTATAATCCGGACCGTTCGTCTATGAGTATCGCATGGTGGGCCTAGGGGGTTGGTAAAAGTCAGACCCCCAAAAGCGGTACAAGTCGTGTCGGAGTTTAGCCCAGAACACCCTGAGATACTACTGGAATACCTACCAGTAAATCTCCTGCCTCGGTCGAGGGCTTTGTGTAATGGCTCTCCTAGACATAGCGCGACCTCACCCCCAATACCGGGAGAGACGAACCCCTGTAAATCCGCTCACTGCCTCTATGTGGCTCGGAACTGTACCCAACTAAAACCTGTTTGCACGACTCCTTTGAGCCGTGGTAGGGTAGTAATCAAAGTACAGTGGGAACTCACACGAGACAAATGACGATCTCAGGTCGATGAACTAACCTGTACACATGTCACCAGGGAACTGCTATCTGACGTCAGGTATAAGACCAACTAGCATGTTCCCGGCGAGTCCTGTCCGGTGTACTCATAACCCAATGAGCACCTGTATACATCTTAGGTGAACCAACTGACACCAGTGGCTTGTGAGACCGGCCACCGCCCCTCGTCGGGGTCTCGACTGTATACACTAATCTACTCTGGAGTATCGATACCCTGTCTCGAGAACTCCCACGACTAGGGACCTTTTAAGGATGTTCTTATAGACCCCAGCTCCCACGTATATGATCGCCATCATACTGTTGGCCGTCAAGCAAGAATCCTAAGGGCTCTATCAACGTGCAATAGTGATCTGTAAGGTCACCTGAAACAATACACGATGATAAAGATAAACCAGATAGCATACTATCATCTTGAGTAAGACTGTTCTAACGGTATAGGTCCTCCCTCAATCATTGAAATCACGTGCCTGTGATCCAATAATTGACTCTGAGGGCACTATCTCCAACAATCTCCTACTTGCACTCAAGGCTAATTATTGCGATGTCGCATACTCACAGCCCGTGTGATACCGAACACCAAACTCCTCTACTAATCAGTCTCACAAAAACCCGCTTGCGAAACTAATGCATTCGAGGAATAGCCTCAGTGAGTGGATCCGCTCTAATGTTTCTTTCTATGTCTCTCTTTATCTCAAGTTCGCGGAGAAAGCCATCTCCCGAAATGAGCAATACCAGTCTTAGAATGTGTCTGGATATCTGATGGGACCTAGTTCATAAATGAACTCCAAATCCAAACTTCTTGGACTGTATCGTCAACTGAACCTAATCAGTATCCTGCGCCATAGCTCCCTCAGTATCCGCTTGGACCACCTATCCAAAATACTGCCCCTCGTCAGAGGGAAAACTATAACTCTGACTGACACTCTGTCATCCAGGTCACCTTGGAAGCCGGGAGTGATAACCGTCTCCGGAAAGAGGCTGCCGTTATCATATCCCTAGAACATCCACTTATGTTCTAAAACTGCTTCCGATCGTTTCTCCAGGACTGGATTAATATCCTATGTGGAGAAACCACTGTGTGACAACCAAAGTATAACCGACCGTAGTATAGGAATTTCACTACCTACTTTGTGTATGTCATCCTAATACCTGGACATCACACCCTACTATCCCCTATTCTGATGAAGTCAAACATATGACTGTGACATCAGAAATAGATGATCTATTTCCGCTATATCTGCTTTAGTCTATAAATAGACATAAGCTACTTGTCCACAATACTTCCGCTGCTCCCACTGACTACGGCAACCCTCTGGCAGAGTCATATAGACGTGCACTTCTAAAGCCAGTTCAGAACGACGCTATACTCATCCTCGTGCCGGGTCTCATAGCCTGGAACAACAGTAGTGGCAAGCCTGGGTAAACAAGGACCTCCCTGTCACCTTCCTTGTGTAGGGTTCCTATGCACACTAGTGAAGGTTCATAGAGCATCAAATATGCCCGAATAAAATTCTACATGTGTCGAACAACCCACAGACGGGATCTTTGCTAGATTATTAGGGTTTAGCATGCAAGATAACATCTTTTTATCTAAGTGTGAGGGATTACAACCTTTATAGTCCGCTCCTTCGCTTCACAAGCTCCGAGTAGATGTCCCTTCGCCGCGATCCATGATCTCCCGGACTCAAGAGAGGCTCCACGACTCAAACGATCCATGCTAGCTTGAAGTGTTCCGATTCTCCGATGATCTACGTCGAAGTTGCTTTAACCCAAGCTTTCTCACTCTAAAGAGATGAACACCCTAATCTCATGGGTTAGATGAGATGAGGATGAGGGAGTAGTATTTATGCTTTCTTTTTATTCACTTTCTCACAAGAAATCATCACACAAGAATTAACTAGTAAGCATTTTCTTTTAGAACTCAAGAGAGAAGAAGATGATAATGGAAAAGATAATCCTTTTGTGATGTATAGAAAAAAAATCTATATGATTGATATATCAACCATGGTCAAGGATGAGTGGCTAAGAAGTTGTAGAGAATAAACTAGAGTTAGGGTTTGGTTAGGTTAAGGATAAGTATCAACCATAATATCTTAACCAAGACAAAAGGAAAAGCTTCTAGAATGTGCAAAAAGAAGCTAACCCTGATCAAACCCTAATCCCATTTAATCATCCTTAAACATGTTTAATAATAAATCATATCATGTCACAATAATATATATCACATATATATTATATATTTGCAACAAAAGAAAATAATACATTTAACATATATCGCATATATATCAATGTATTAATCCAGTGAGAAAATGAAATAATAAAGTGAGCCAATATTAGATAATGTAATACAATATATCATATATATTATTATACATTAAATCATCGAATCAATACTTGATCCAACGATCCGGCTATATCGAATATAACCGGCTAATATATCATGTACCGATTCATCAAATCAACACTTGATCCGATGTCCCGATTCATATCAAAATATCTCGAAAATATAATACGGTATCTCATATCGCATTATCCTCGGTCCTGTACATATCACATATGTGCCTCTACTCCGTTTCGCCTGAGCCAAGAAACCTCTGTGTAGGACTCTAAAGAATCGTCAATACGCCGGTAGCAGGTGATGATCATATCAAACACCCACAAGCTGCAAGCGGTCAGCTAAACGTAACAGCCACCCAGGTATTGAGCGATCAGAAGATCAACAAGCCAGCCTGTGCGTTCTCCTGTGAATCCAATCAGTAACACTCCCGTACAGTCCGGTCTGTTCGTCTGATATGTCGCATATCAGGTCTAGAGGTGGTATACGTCAGACCACAGTAACCGATAAGTCGTGTCGATGTGAGGCTCATAACAGGTCGAGAAACTACTAGTAACACTTACCAGTATATCTCTATATCAGCCCTGGCCAGGGACTTCCAGTTATAGCCAATCGAACACAGCACAACATCAACTCCCTATACCGGGAGAGACGAATCCCCTCCTATCGCTCATTGCCTCCATGTGATTCGGGACTGTACCCAAAAGCCACCGTTTTGCACTCCCTCTTGGACGTGGTAAGGTGGAAATCAAAGCACAGTGGGAATCACACAAGACTCTATGACGATCTCGGTTCTACAGACTACCCTGTACCAGTGTCACCGGAGAACTGCCATCTGACGTGTAGTATATCACCAACTGGGAGTTCTCGGTGAGTCCGTCCAGTGTACCCAGTCTCCACTGAGCACCCGTACATCATCCTTGATGTCAAACACCGATGGATATGGGATCATCCATCGCCCATCATATGGGTCAAGATGCGTATACGCTAGTCTACTCTGGTGTATCGATGCCCTGTCTCGATATACCCTCGACTAGGAACATTTATAGGATGTACTCATCGACTACCGTGGCCCCACTAGTATGATCTCATCATAATCCCAGTAGTCGAGTACAGATCCTAAGGGCTTTATCAACATGTGAGAGAAAGACAGTAAACCAATACAAGTCAACATGTTAAGATAAAGTGAAACCAAATAGCATACTATCATGACGAGCAAGAAAGTCATCTCTGTATATATCTAAGCATCCATCATAATATACATCAAATGTACAACAATGGCCTATAGGGCATATACATAACCAACACCTTGAGGCTACCGGAGTACCTCTCGGGTGCCTGAGGTTACCCACCATATCTGCGGAGTGGCCAATGGAATGTCAAACCAGATTGAATCTTTAGGTTCATATCAAATTTTCAGTAATCGTTTGCGGTTCTGGAATCACTTCCAGTTCTACCATACTCTCACTACTGTTTTTTGAAAAAATCCATTTTTATTAAAACTGCGGCGAGTCAAGAACAATATCACTATTTATCTTCCAGATGGTAGAAAGTCAACCCTCGTCATAGCCCGGATCAACCCACAAACAACCATTACAGAAACGTGCCTTGAGTTGTCCAGTGTCTGGTTTTAAGCATAAGCTGGACAACTCCCTGTACCTTAACAATGTCAAGATATGAACTGTTCTATATCTAATACAGAAACAGAGACACTGATTTAATTAAACCAGATTCAAATCATGTAGCTGTCTCCAGTGCATGTCAACAAAATGGAAAGAGGACGATCAACATTACTCAACTTAGGAGTGCTTCCAATTATGAGTAACCTGAAAGAGAAGCAAGTTCTCTCAATCATTACTATCAACTGAACACCATATACAAGTATCTACATCTTCGATCACCTTGAAGAATCCCGATACTTGCAACACCTGGTTCTCTACTCTATTCTTATACCTATAACTTCTCAAAACTTGGACCTTGTGTTTCTACGAAACACATGTTTAAGACCCAGAGAAGTCACAAGTAAACAGAATCTAGTATGAGTATCAACCCCTCTGTCCTAATGGACACTGGACAACATACAATACTCTGTATAAGTCCCTTGAGTCTGATGACTCATTCCCTGTGTGTTGTAGGTTGAAAACTGTACTTATGGTTAAGAAGAATTACACCGCTGTTTAATGCTCCTTACCTAACCATCCACTGATATAGGTAAATGTCATGGACATAATTTCAAAAAGGTATATCTCACTCTATAAAAATAGACGTACAGATATATCAATTTGAAATTGGTGCATAACAACGGATATTCAAAACCAAATATTTGCCGTCCGGCAAATAACCCAGGTGATCAGTCGAAAATACTGCATTTTTAACACGGCAATTTCCCTATCTTTTGCACTCATCTAGAAGTGTTCGGTTTGCATCTTGCACATATTAGCAAAACATCTCTGAAATACCAGTTTACATGTGTTATACTTTAAATCCGGCACTTTAAGGGAAATTGACTGTTTATCATGGCATTGCATCATTCTTGTGTAGCGCAACACTTGTTTCGAAGTCTGTGCAGGAAATTCCAGTAGAAAGGCCAAATTGTCAAAAAGTGCTGATCAAAATTATGCCAAGTCTAAGATGTTTGATCTGGCATTAATACAGAGGGAATTACACAATTCAACATATCAGAGAATATTCCTTAAGTCAAAGGAAAGAAGAGCACATAAATTCATGCACGGAAGCTACTATTGGGCCGCGGATCCGCGGCCCGAACCCTATTGGCGCAGAGGATCCGCGGCCATAATGTGATGACGTCAGCATTTCTTTGCTCCATTATGCTTATCTCAGTGCATACATCTTAGCAAGCTATGTCAAATTCCAGATTACCCTCGAAGCTTCTGCCAGATCAACGAGGATCATTAAATCAAGCTAATCTTGATTAAGCTAATCAACCTCCTAACAAACTAGTTCTAGAAGCTCCCTCCAACTAACTACTTCTAGAAGCCTCTTCCTATAACAAACTTTTGGAGGGAAATTCAGATTTTGAATCCTAGATCTAAGGTTATGAAAGTCTATAAAAAGGAGCCTAGATCTAAGGTTAAGGGCTAATCTCCAATCCCCCCCATTTCCATCTACAAGTTGAGTGACACATCTTGTAGCCCTAATCTAAAATCCAAAGCCAAATTCAAGATCCCGAGTACCATTCAAGCGAGAAGCCTTCAACCTTTTAGGAGCGGAGCCGATCTTCAATCGAGCAAGTGATCCAAGCCGATCCGTGACTCAAGGAGACGAGCGAAGCCAAATCGACGATCAAGTTCTTCCTCTTGTAGTTCTTGAGCGATTTGTAACGGAATTGTTGATATAAATAAACGGTGAAATTCTTTAATCTTGCTTTCTTTAAATTCTTGCATCATGATTCGATCTCAATTTGTGATTGTGGTTCTTGTTGTGATGTTCGAGTAAAACTCCGCTCGTAAAGGAGTCGAGACGATCAATAGAATGATGATGTAACAAATCTTAAAACGATTCTTAAGTCCTACGAGTTTTGTAAACCCTAGCAAATTGAAGAATCGACGACCTAGTTTCGTTGCGATGCTTTCTTGATTGTGATCGCTCGAAATTAGGGATCCACGATCGATTCTTGAATTTACTAGAGGCTAGAATGTGAATGATATCGACGAAGGAACAAGGGATAGATGTTGAAACCCTAGTTTCACAAGAAATCCCTAATTCTCATTGATCATCATCGATCTAGTATCAATTCATCGATGGATAAGAATACGTAATCGCTAGATTTCATCACATCTATAGATCCGATCGATTCCTACGAGCCTCACTTCGATTCTTGATATTTGGTTTGGAAATCATCACATCTCAATTCTTGATTTTAATGTTTTCTTAGATCTAGATTTTTCTAATTCTTGAAATTCAATTTACAAATCATGAATTGTTTATTTTCTTTTCTTTAATGTTTCAACTCATTTAAATCGAAACACGAACGATTACACTTTCCCTGTGGACGATTCGCACTTACTAACGCGCTACATTCGACACCGTTATTTATTGCGGTCAAAATATTTTTGGTTGTGATTTCTATATACATTTTCTACATATACACAACGAGAAATTCATTCAATCAAATGGCGTCGTTGCCGGGGAATTGTGCGCTAATTGTTCGTATTTTGAAATTTGAGTTGAAAAGTTTATTCCATCTATATTTTTAGTTCTAAATTCGCACAAACCTTAAAGGTGTTGTTGTGATTTGTTGCGAGGAAATCTGGAACCTGTGGAGCTTGAGAAATTTTTTTCAGATCATTCCAGAGAGCTGAGGGAGTGATCCCAACATAGCATCGCGCTTCCGCGGCATTAGTAAGCATCCCAACAGAAGCTCACTAGAAAATTTTGGGGCAGTGATCCCAACATAGCATCGCGCTTCCGCGGCATTAGTAAGCATCTGCGGCGGTTCCGCCGCAGGTTGACTTCCCCACTGTTCCAAAATTGCAGGTATACTTCTAGACTTTCTTATCTCCTCCTAAATCTGCTCCAATTAACAATTTGCTGCAGGTTTCTTTGCAAATAAATCGCAGCGCCGCAAAGCAAAATAAATTTGTGCGTGTTTTGATTTTTGGTTGTTTGCATATTAATACGGAAATTTAAGGGGCACGACCAAATCCAGATTAGGTGGGGAGTTCATTACCCTTCCTAAGCCCCAAAATTCACAAAATTGCTCCGCATTACCCTCATTAACTAAAAAAGATCTAGAGATGACTCTAAGGACCGTCGCGCTCACTTAGGACAAGAGAAGGCCGTGGGTAATTCATTGCTTATCCGCGTTTCTTTTGTGTTGTCTAAGGCAAGTGTGTCGAAGGCTAGTGGTTACTTAATTAGGCACACTACTTACGTAGTGGAGAACCTCCCACTTACCTGGCACTTACCTGGCACAGGAGAGACAAAGAGGCAGTGGAGGATTTATCCTGCGACTTGTCTTTTGGCAGTTAGGAGCAGTCTAGTGCTTTGACCTAGGTGACCACTAGATTTTAGGGTTGCTTGTTGCATTTGTTGTGATCGCATCATTTTTTTCAAAAATCCATATATTTTTCAAAACAAACACCACATTCATTCTTTCCCCTAATTATAATTCACGCTGCCACTTGTACTAACCCTTTTTAGTGCAAGATAGGCTGGACACGGGATTCTAGTGCCCGTTTAGTCCGCGTTCCTCCCATCGACCCTAAAGTCGATATTTGGACATTTACCTCTTCTTTACCCACCACCACACCCACATCGATGGATCCGTCTCCATCGAATTTCTTTACCACTACTCTGCCGTAGTCCGTTGGTGCGCAGAATCCACCCCGCATCTCTCTCCAAGAGATGTGCTATCCTACACGAGGTCCCCTTTCCACCTGTCTCTCCATTCCACCAGCCAACGGAGAAAATTTTGAAATTAAACCCCAATACATCAACCTTCTACCAAAATTTCACGGTCTCGAGTCTGAAGACGCATATGCCTTTATCACCAAATTTGAAAATGTATGCGCAATGATGGGTACCTCACAGCTTTCTATGGATGCTATGCATCTACGTCTTCTCCCATTCACCTTATGCGATATAGCCGAGAAATGGCTGTATAACACTACCGCACATTCCATTTCAAAGTGGGAAGAATTCATCAAAGCATTCCTTAAGAAATTCTACCCACATCATAAAACAGCTCGAGTCCGTAGAGAAATAAATCAATTCACCCAGCTTCCAAATGAACCATTTTCAAAATTTCTTGAACGCTTCAAAGATCTGTTAGTTCAATGTCCACATCACGGAATCCCTAGATGGGATCTGTGCAGAATCATTTATGAGGGCATTAATCCTAACACAAGACAGACCCTTGAATCTATGTGTCAAGGAAACTTCATGACCAAAGATGATGGGGAAGCTTGGAAATTCCTAGAAGATTTCGCTAAAAAATCTTTACAGTGGGATGGTGTGAGTCAATCGTCTAGGGATGGCGATGATATTTCCATAGGAGTTAGAGCTGAAATTTCAGCTTTACACAAGAAATTTGACAATATGGAAAACAAATTTTTAGCCGCCGCCCTAAGTCAAATGTCACTCTCCAAAACTGTATGTGGATGCTGTTCTGATCCTTCTCACTTGACGGAAGAATGTCCGTTTCAAGGTCATGAGCATACCAATGCCGCATTTCAAAGACCTAGGAACGATCCTTTTTCTTCCACATATAATCAGGGTTGGAGGAATCACCCTAATTTTTCTTGGAACCAATCACAATCTCAAGACAAGGTTCCAACCCAAAAAAATTTCCAAAGGGTCCCTCCACCACAACAGCAACCACTTCAATTGAGTCAGCACCCCTTCCAATCACAAAACTTCCAAAATCCGGCCAACACTTTTGCACCACATGAAAACTCTTTGCAATTGACCGGTACAGATAATACCTCTGCACTAGCACAAACCTTGGATACTTTCATGAAACAATCTATCCAAGGGACGGCAAGTTTGCAATCTTCCGTCGAGAATGTGATGAAGATCATTGTCTCTCAAAATGAGAATATCAAATCGATGGAAGCACAAATTGCACAACTAAAAGCCGAAATGAGTGCAAGAGAGAAAGGGAAACTTCCAGCTCAACCTTTGCCCAATCCTGGCTATTCACATCATGTGAATGCAATCACGTTGAGATCTGGAATAGTGCTTGACAATCACGTTCGGGAAGAGATTGATGACACTGAAAAATCTATCGATGATACCCCGGCTGAGACCTTTCCTTCTACTTCTACTTCTAATTCTAACCCCAGTTCTTCTACCCCACCATTTTCTTCCGAGCCTATTCTCCGTTTCCCACAAGGCTCGCCACCTCAACTCATCTCTTCTAGTTCTCCACAGACGATCCCCACTTCTATTCTGGGATCAGGTCCACACACACTTCCTTCTCCTATGATGGACCCAGCGCTTATTGCTAAAGCACCTTATCCTAATCGGTTAAGGGCTCACAAATCGAGTCCACATATGGAGAAGATTATGGACATGTTTAAGCAAGTTAACATCAACATCCCTCTCCTAGATGCCATCCAACAAGTTCCGTCCTATGCGAAAACTCTTAAGAACTTGTGCACTAGGAAGAGGAAGACTCAAGTGCCCAAGAAGATATTCATGGCAAAGACTGTAGACACGCCTTTCCCCCAACAAGTACCGAGGAAACGTAAGGACCCTGGCTGTCCTACTATTTCTATTTCTATTGGGGAAAAACACATCAACCGTGCTCTACTAGACCTTGGCGCTAATGTTAACTTGCTTCCATATTCGGTTTATGAGCAACTAGGAATCGGAGTGTTAAAGCCCTCGAGCATAACTCTCCAGATGGATGACCGATCTATCACTAAACCTAGGGGTGAACTGGAGGATGTGTTAATAAAAATCGGGGAATTTATATTCCCTGTGGACTTTATTGTAATTGATACACAGCCTATAGTGAACCCACGGAATCAAATTCCGGTGATTTTAGGTCGCCCTTTTTTGGCCACTTCCAACGCTATCATCAACTGTCGTAATGGTTCTATGACCCTATCTTTCGGGAATAGGTCAATAGAGCTGAACATTTACAAGTTGGGAAGTGTACCCTCCGAACCTACTACTCAGGTCTGTTCTGTCGACTTAATAGATGTCGACAGCAGCGAATTTGATGATCCTCATGATACTGATCTTGACTCTTTTCATACGTTATTGTTTGACCCAACTATGTATCATACACATACGGACTCTTCCACCGAGTTGTCCGGGTCAACAACTAACACTGATTATGAACTGTTTTTAGAGTCTGAAGATCACCCCGCACTTTGTGATGACATTATTCTTCGGGGTATTGATGGAACTTTTGAGGAAATCTTCGCTGATGAACTCGCATTTTTAAATGACACGGGTGTTGAGATGAATCATGTCCCAATCGATGAAATTGAACCTCCACCCCTTTTTCTGAACTGTAAAAAGAATGCGAGTAATCCACCACATACACTGCATCATCTCTCCAAAACGAGACGCACACACATTCTTTTCCACACCTTACTCTTTCCCCACTTCTTCTTCCACCAACCCGAGCACTGCATTGATAAAATTTTCGAATGGATGGTGTTAACTTTCGGTCTTTGCAAAGCTTGGCATCGACCATTGATTTTTGACCCCCTCATATGATTTTCAAAAGATCAACATTGCATAACTCAAGTTTGGGGGGGCATTTTTTCTGGCTCTTGATAAGAAAATTTTTACACAAAATGTGGAGCCGAAAATAAGTTTGGGGGAGAATATTCACTTAAATATTTTGCCCCCATTAATAAATTTCCTCCCAGGCTTACAGGTTTTTTTCGAGATCTAGCGGATGGAAACAGTGAGGACACTGTTGAAAACAAGTTTGGGGGAGGTTTGTGCTTATTTTTGCATCATTTGCATATCACTTTGCATAAGCACAAAACATTTTCAAAACCTATAAAAATTTAAAAAATTTCAATAATAAAAAATAATTGTACATAAATAAGATAATAAAAGATTAGATAGTGAAAAATTAAATCCAAAAGATTAGAAAAATTTAAGAAAACCAAGAAAATTAGAAGTTTTCTTATACGAACTAGTAATAAGTAGTTATGAGCCGTTGTCCCAAGGGTTAGTAAGATGAAGGAAGTCACTAATCTGAGGATAAAAATAAGTCTGAAAAATAGTTCCTATTCTGGAAGCCAAACATTTGAACGTTGATACCCTGCTATTCGCACTTACACACGTCTTGAAGCTCGGGATAGTAGAGGATACCTTGAAATGCTCTTGTCTAAAAGCCAAAGTATGAAGGAAATAAAAAATGAATAAAATATAAAATGGTGAGAAAAATGGACACTGGTTTTATTATCGTCAAGGCAGCAATAAAAAAATATAGCGAGGGTGCCTCTTCACCTAGTGCCCTAAGGCCAACTGGTCTGGGAGTCACTGCTAAGCCTTAGGTGGTGCAAGACGAGGAAATACACCTAATAAGCAAGCACATGAGTAATCGGTCGGTTAGTACCTCAAGAAGTATTAACGGTCGCATGAAAGTGTGTGAGCAAAATTCATCTAAATATTCATTAATTAAAAAGTACTGAGGTGGATGGACAAGAGTATGATAGCTTGAATTGAATTCTCCGGGTGTAGGGATGTCTTTACACACACGTAAGGTTATATGATCGATGTTTGGAAGAAAGATAGGAATGAAGAATAAGACGATGTTTTATTGAGAGAGGAGGTGATTTCTAACATCTTTTCATGACTATTAATATAGGGCTCATGACAACCGAAAAGCTAGCTTAGTTGGAAACCCTAATTTTCAAAGTCTTTCTTTTACAATTCTTTTCTTTAAATGTAATATTCATGATCTTCCTTTTATTATTGGATTTTGTGGGTGCAATCCGCTGAAAACCCTCAGGAGACAACACTCCTCCTACTAGGGACACCTAGAGGTTTAAAGGCTTGTTGCACGTGCTCAGTGCAATCGTGTTGCCTACGAAAGTGTGCTGGTTAGTTTTTCTCTTTCTTTATTTTCTCATTCTCTTTTTAATAAAACAGTTCACTCGAGACGACCGAAAATAAGTTTGGGGGAATTTGATCGGTCGAAAATACTGCATTTTTAACACGGCAATTTCCCTATCTTTTGCACTCATCTAGAAGTGTTCGGTTTGCATATTGCACATATTAGCAAAACATCTCTAAAATACCAGTTTACATGTGTTATACTTTAAAACCGGCACTTTAAGGGAAATTGACTGTTTATCATGGCATTGCATCATTCTTGTGTAGCGCAACACTTGTTTCGAAGTTTGTGCAGGAAATTCCAGGAGAAAGGCCAAATTGTCAAAAAATGCTGATCAAAATTACGCCAAGTCTAAGATATTTAATCTGGCATTAATACAGAGGGAATTAAACAATTCAACATATCAAAGAATATTCCTTAAGTCAAAGGAAAGAAGAGCACATAAATTCATGCACTGAAGCTACTATTGGGCCGCGGATCCGCGGCCCGAACCCCATTGGCCCGGCGGATCCGCGGCCATAATGTGATGACGTCAGCATTTCTTTGCTCCATTATGCTTATCTCAGTGCATACATCTCTGCATGCTATGTCAAATTGCAGATTACCCTCGAAGCTTCTGCCAGATCAGCGAGGATCATTAAATCAAGCTAATCTTGATTAAGCTAATCAACCTCCTAACAAACTAGTTCTAGAAGCTCCCTCCAACTAATTACTTCTAGAAGCCTCTCCCTATAACAAACTTTTGGAGGGAAATTCAAATTTTGAATCCTATATCTAGGGTTATGAAAGTCTATAAAAAGGAGCCTAGATCTAAGGTTAAGAGCTAATCTCCAATCCCCCCCAATTTCCATCTACAAGTTGAGTGACACATCTTGTAACCCTAATCTAAAATCCAAAGCCAAATTCAAGATCCCGAGTACCATTCAAGCGAGAAGCCTTCAACCTTTTAGGAGCTGAGCCAATCTTCAATCGACCAAGTGATCCAAGCCGATCCGCGACTCAAGGAGACGAGCGAAGCAAAATCGACGATCGAGTTCTTCCTCTTGTAGTTCTTGAGCGATTTGTAACGGAATTGTTGATATAAATAAAAGATGAAATTCTTTAATCTTGCTTTCTTTAAATTCTTGCATCATGATTCGATCTCAATTTATGATTGTGGTTCTTGTTGTGATGTTCGAGTAAAACTCCGCTCGTAAAGGAGTCGAGACGATCAATAGAATGATGATGTAACAAATCATAAAACGATTCTTAAGTCCTACGAGTTTTGTAAACTCTAGCAAATTGAAGAATCGACGACCTAGTTTCGTTGCGATGCTTTCTTGATTATGATCGCTCGAAATTAGGGATCCACGATCGATTCTTGAATTTACTAGAGGCTAGAATGTGAATGATATCGACGAAGGAACAAGGGATAGATGTTGAAACCCTAGTTTCACAAGAAATCCCTAATTCTCGTCGTTCATCATCGATCTAGTATCAATTCATCGATGGATAAGAATAGGTAATCGCTAGATTTCATCACATCTATAGATCCGATCGATTCCTACGAGCCTCACTTCGATTCTTGATATTTGGTTTGGAAATCATCACATCTCAATTCTTGATTTTAATGTTTTCTTAGATCTAGATTTTTCTAATTCTTGAAATTACAAATCATGAATTGTTTATTTTCTTTTCTTTAAAGTTTCAACTCATCTAAATCGAAACACGAACGATTACATTTTTCCTGTGGACGATCCGCACTTACTAACGCGCTACATTCGACACCGTTATTGATTGCGGTCAAAATATTCTTGGTTGTGATTTCTACATAATTTTCTAATAACCGACACAATCGGAAATCATATCAATCACCAGGCGATTTCCTCAAATATCACCAATTACAACGAATTCCGATATAATGAGGATGATCACCTAATTCCCAATAAATTACTCCCACTCATCATCTGTAAAACCATACAGATGTGAGAATCAAATCCTGGTAAATACATACCCTGGAGCAAGTGTCTAATTGGGAAATCAGTTTTCTATTAACAGTACACGGTGAAACTGAAACATGTAAATGTTTCGAAGGGTTATCCGGGTATTCCTAGTAATGCCTCTTCCATTATCCAGATTCACAACTGTAACCGTATATTTCTTTGCCATCTCTCCAAATCCCTTCATATTTTTTTAGTCATTACCTTCTGTACACCCCTTTAGGCCAAATGGTTTTCTTCCTTCCCTACCGCTCGGCACCAACCTATGGTTTGGAAGAAGACTATCCAATATGTTAGTGTATATGCCCTAGGGGCCATTATTGTATCATACTAGTTTGTATATTACTTAATGGAAGTTTGGGATATTCACATGTATATAACAGTCTTGCTAAACATTGTAGTATGGTACTTGGTTTTTCTATCTTAATATGTGAGTATACGTATTGATAGAGCTCTTAGGATCTTGCTTGACTACCAGCGTTGTGATGGCAGTCACACTAGTGGGGGCTGTGTAGTCTACAAGCACATCCTTATTCAGGTCCCTAGTCGTAGGATTATCGAGACAGGGCATCGATACTCCGGAGTAGACTAGTGTGTACGCTTCTCATCCCAGTTGGGGAGATGGTCTGTCCCACAGCCGTCAGTACGTCGTGCTGGAGATAGTATGCAGGTGCTCGTTAGGTTACGGGTACACCGGACAGGACTCACAGGGAACTGTTGGTAGGTTTTATACCAGTCGTCAGTGAACAGTTCCCAGGTGACATGAGTACAGCATAGTCCGCAGAGTTGACACTGCTGCTTCACCTTGAGTGTGTCCCACTGTTCTTAGATTGCTACCCTACCACGGCTCAAAGGAGTCGTGCAAACAGGTAGCAGTTGGGTGCAGTCCCGAGCACTTGGAGGCAGTAGCGGTTAGACAGGATTCGTCTCTCCCGGTATTGGGGGTTGATATCGCGCTGTGTCAGAGAGCCATTACGCAAAGTCCCTGGCCAGGGCAAGCGAGATTTGCTGGTAGGTTCCAGTAGTTTCTCGGGGTGTAATGGGCTTCACTCCGACACGACTTATACCGCTATTAGGGGACTGACGCTTGCCGCCCCCCTAGGCCCGATATGCGATAGTCTTAGACGAACAGACCGGACTGTACGGAGATTGTCACATCAGACTCAGTAGGAGTTCGGATGGGTTTCCTCATCGGCCTTCTTATCGACATCTACCTGGGGACCGTTACGTACAGCTAGTGCCGCTTGCGGTCTGTGGTTAAACCCACTGCCAGCGTAGTAGTCGAGTCTCTAGAGTCCCACACAGAGAGTTTCCCTACTCCAGGAGAAACGATATAGAGGTCGTATGGTTTTACGACAAGGGTTCGGACGCATACGTGTGTTTACGCACGTACGACATCCGGATAGTTTTTACTAGTCGGCTTTGGTTTAAGCCAGTTTCTAGTATCCGGTTATTGGATTTATACAGTCTAAAGTTTTTCCGTGTTTTCACGGATAGGAGGGGCGTTCTCGTAATTGCGCGAGAAGCTTCTATAAGATGGTGACTTGGGGGTTAAGGTGGCATATGCATTAAATGAGATTAGTGAGTCATTTGAGTGATTCATCCAAGTCATTAATGCATCATAAATGCTTAATGACTCATGGAGATGAATCACCCTCTCATATTTATTAAGCATGATGATTAATCATTTATTTCTTTTATTTGGATAAATCATAATGCTTGATATATATTATGATAGCTCATTTTCTCATCTCATTCTCTTGCTCACTTTCTCTCTCCTCAAGCTCTCCCTCTTCAAACCCTAATCCTCCCCTCTCATGTGTTGAGTACAAGGATTAGATTAGACTACTTAATCCTTAACCATTCTCTATATCACCTAGGTTGCTTAGATTAGCGATTTAAGAAACCTAGTTACCTCTAGTTTGAGGTGACGCTTGTAGTAAAGCTCTCGGGTGGATCTTCTAATACTTAGAGAAGGCCGGAGAGGACGTGGAGAACGACAAGACGAAGGACTCGGATCTTTAGGTATAATCACTTTTCATAGTAGTTGTTAACTCCTATGTAAGTTGTTAGTTATTGTTTATGCAAAGATTCTCGGTTAGTCGATGTTTACGCTTTAAACAAGATCGTTTTTCATTATTCCGCCTCCCCGCATGTCGTGGGGTGTTGTACATCGACTTACAGTGGTATCAGAGCCTTGCTAAACAATAATTAACTCATTAGCAAAGTCGTAAGAATTTCGAACGCAAAAAAAACCGGAAACATCATCGAATTATCACAGTTTCTGTCGAATTTAAAACTGGCCCTAAAAATTTTTCAGGGACCTTCAGAATAACATGCAGGAAATTATAGGGCTACTGAAGAAATTTGGACTTGTAACTCGGTTAACTTACCGTGGAACCGCGGAGGATCCATGCGATCCGCCGCGGATCCGCGGCCGAGTTAGGCCCGAGTTAGCCCAAATTTCTCAGTAACTCCTATGTGTTAATATTGATGTTTCTGGGATGTTTTATTTTCTGCTAAGATCTCAGGTGCACAGAGAAGTTTTGCAGTAGAATCTAAAGTGTTTTGCTCGATCGAAATTTTACGATGTTTGCTAATATGATTATATTTGTGATTGTATAATGTGTTCATAAACCTCTCCTAACTGCTAGTATGTCGGTTGGCAGGGGGTTGCACATTTCTGTAATGGTTTTTTACTGTTTGTGGATGTGAACTGTATTGGACTGTTGTGATGATTAGCCGGGTTTTGTGATGGGTTATTATTTTAATTCATTCGATGTAACTATAATATGTTGTAATATTATTTTGTGGGGCACATCCAGGTTGCGGTTGTAGCCACCGTTGTATTATTTCATTTTACTGTTTATGCTCCTAGGATAGACCCAAGGTGGGGTGCACAAACTACCGGGTACTTTGAAGTGTTTAGTGGCCTACTCACTTTGTTGAGGGAGACCGCTTCACTTCGGGTATTTGGCCGGTAGTTTGCCGTACCCGTAGGGGTCTAGGGTGGGGTAATGGCTACTCATCACAACTGTGTAATCCGTCATTTGTTGCAGGCTCTAAACAAACACGGATTGCTTGCAAATCCAATAAAGTTCATATGAGATCTGGAATGCCTATTATTGCGTCTGACGAATGTACAATATCTATATATGATAGCTATTTAGACGTCACTTATGTTTTACACCCGCGCTAGCCCAGCCCCCGCTCTGCCGTTAGTTAAGTAACCTAACGGGTGATGACGGGACTCGTGGCGAATGCGGATGGCATAAGAGGATGTTGTATTTTCGTTGTTTTCTGCAATGATAGGTTAATGATAGGATGCATTATTTATAATGCAAAGAAAATAAACCAAAAGATGAATCGTTGGAACAATTTAAAAGAAACCACTCGGTTATTTTAAAACAGATGATATTTTTTAATTGCAGAGCTTTAACCACTCCTTCTAAAAAGCTATCAGGTTCCTTCGGTCATATCAAGTTCACTACGTTCACGGTTTCGCCAAAACCATTCGTAGCCCTTCGTCATTTCATTTGGGTATTCAGTAGTATTCAAGCTATGTATTTTGACCAAAGCCAAGGCATAGTGTTTGGTAGCTGCTGGGTATTCATTTGTTGCATAGATAGATGAGTTGGTTTGGGACAGTCGTATTATCATTTTGGCCAACGTCAAGGATATGTACGGATGGGTTCAAATTAACAAGATAATGATGGGTAGAACTTGACATGTGACTTATGATATTTTGACCAACGCCAAGGTCATAAGAGCATAGGGTAAAAATATATATCGGGAATTTCTAAAGAAACTGAAATTTTCAAAGAGTTGCATACCATTTGGAGTTTGATGAATGTTGGTGGGATTCCTTCAACATTATCATACGATGATATTTGGATCCCGATCCTACTGTGAGTATATGCTACTCATCAGGATATTCGTCACTTAACGATCAATGCTATAAACCAAGTAGGTGTCGAGAAAGGTGTCAGCGGGGTTACGCCCCCAGAGAAAAGAGGTTATTTAATTAAGGAACTTCACGAAAGCGTTGGAAAACCTCCCTCGAAGTACCGACACCAGCCTGGCTGAACGGTTAAGCAAGTATTGTACAGTGAGAATAGTCCTGGCTAATTCTTCTTTTATGGTTTGGGGAAGGATTCGAGAAACAGTGGGAGCCATCCAGTTTAGATAAATTAAAAACCATTCTAAACTTGCAAGAGCATCATGCTAAAGAGTTTTCTTCTCTCTCTCCTAATTGCAGCGACCCTGAAAATGACTGGACTTAAGTTACTTTTAGAGAAAAATATACTGACAGGGCCAAACTATAAAGATTGGCTGCGGAATGTCAAAATGGCTTTGACTTATGACAAATTGGGGTACGTCCTCACCGCTAAGGCACCTGCTGTCCCTGGTCCTAAATCCAGTAATGCGGATAAGGAAATCCGCAAAACCTGGGATTTCGATTGCGCGAAAGCCAAGTGCATCGTGCTTGCCTCGATGAACAATGAACATCAGAGGAGGCACGAGGATATGGAACTAGATGCCATATTTCTCCATACAAAGGAACTTTATGGAGAGCAATCTCGTATAGCAAGATACGAGACCTCTAAGAACTTGTTTCGAGCGAGGTTGGCTGTCGGGTCATCGGTAGGAGAACATGTCCTAAAGATGATCGGCTATATAGAAGAGGTCGCAGACCTTGGGACGACTTTAGATAATGAGCTCTATCAGACCTTATTCTCCAGTCCCTTCCTTCCACCTACGCCCAGTTTATCCTGAACTTCAACATTCAAAGAAAAGAAGTTGAACTTCTGGAACTCCTGAACATGTTAAGGAGTGCAGAGGGCACCTTGCAGAAGGCAAGGGAAACACCCGCTATGTTTGTTAGCGGTGCTTCTTCTTCCGGGTCCAAGGCTAGGGCCAAAGGAAGGAAAAAGAAGGCCGCCCCCAGACCTAGAGGAGGTGTAAGTAAGGTTGGAGGGAAGGGAAATAAAAAGTTTGCGGTACCGGTAGTGGGCCAGGATGAGTGCTTCCATTGTCACAGGAAAGGGCACTGGAAGAAGGATTGTAAGGCGTGGAACGCCAAGAACCAGGAACCGAAGCAAGCTGTGGCTTCGACTTCAGGTGTGTTTGTAATTGAGAATTGTCTGTCAATCAACTCTACTTCCTGGGTATTGGATACCGGATCAGGATCTCATATTTGCAATTCATTGCAGGCACTGAGAAACCGTAGAGTGCTGAAGGAAGGTGATATGACCCTGATGGTTGCTAACGGAGCTAGCGTGGGAGCTGCGTCCGTAGGGGATTATCACCTGGGATTGACGAGTGGACACATTTTGGTTTTACATAACTGTTTTTGTGTACCCAGCTTGACGTGTAATATCATATATGTTTCCTTGTTATCAAATAAAGGTTATGATTTCACGTTTGGAAGTGGTGTTGTTAACATCCACCTTAATCATAGTTTGATTGGGTCCGGTACACTGGATAACGGTATATATGTGTTAAACCAACTCTAAATTTTCAATGTCCAGAACACACTAAAAAGAAAGTCTCCAGATTTAAATAAAGCTTTCTTATGGCATTGTAGACCGGGTCACATCAATGAGTGAAGGTTGACTAAGTTGCATAGAGAAGGATATTTGGACTCGTTCGAATATCAAACTTATGACACTTGTCAATCTTGTCTCAAAGGAAAGATGACAAAGACTCCATTTAATGGACATGGAGTAAGAGCGAGCGAGCTCTTAGAACTCATACACAGCGATGTAAGTGGTCCAATGTCTACACATGCAAGAGGTGGTTTTTCCTATTTCATTGCTTTCACGGATGATTACTCAAGGTACGGATTCATTTATCTGATGAAACATAAATCCGAGGCTTTTGAGAAATTCCAAGAGTATAAGAATGAAGTAGAAAACCAAACCGGCAAAAGTATCATGACACTAAGATCTGATCGAGGTGGTGAATACTTGAGTGCCAAGTTCCTAGGTTACCTAAAAGAGAAAGGAATTCTCTCTCAGCTTACTCCTCCATACACTCCACAGCATAATGGTGTATCGGAGAGACGGAATCGAACCCTATTGGATATGGTACGATCCATGATGAGTAATGCTGAGTTACCGCGATCTTTTTGGGGTTATGCGCTAGAATCAGCGGCATATCTATTGAACATGGTGCCTACCAAGACTGTGCCTACCACGCCATATCAGATGTGGAGTGGGAAGAAACCCTATCTTCAGTATCTGAAAATATGGGGATGTCCAGCTTTTGTTAAAAAGCAGCATGTGGACAAGCTCGAGGCACGATCAGTAAAGTGTAAGTTTGTGGGATATCCAAAGAACTCCAAGGGGTATCTATTTTATTACGCAGAGGAACAAAAGGTGTTTGTTTCTCGTAATGCCCATTTTCTAGAATTTCAGTTTTTAGAAAAGGAAATAAATGGGAGGGAAATAGAACTGGAAGAAATTCCAGAACCATAAACTAATACTGAAAGTTTGGTAGAACCGGTAGTTCAAGAAGAACAGGACATTCCCGCACCCCTCCGCAGGAGTAGTAGGCCGTCTCATCCGCCTGAGAGATACTACGGTTTTCTCATAGATGGGGATAGAGAGGATTGCATCATAGATGATGATGAACCTACTGGCTTCCAGCAGGCCATCCAGAGCGGCGACTCGGTACGATGGCTAGATGCAATGCGGACCGAAATGGAGTCCATGTACACCAACAAAGTATGGACTTTGGACTTTGCTCCAGATGGGGTAAAACCCATAGGATGCAAATGGATCTTCAAGAAAAAGATTGGTGTAGATGGACAGGTGGAAACCTATAAAGCTAGACTTGTTGCAAAGGGTTTTCGTCAAAGACCTGGTTTGGACTATGACGAAACTTTTTCTCCTGTGGCTATGCTCAAATCCATTCGGGTCCTTCTTGCTATTGCTGCCTTCCATGATTATGAAATCTGGCAGATGGACGTAAAGACGGCTTTTCTGAATGGAAATTTAGAAGAGTGCGTCTATATGGATCAGCCAGAGGGTTTCAATCAGAGTGGGAGCAGCGGGAAAGTATGCAAGCTGCTTAAGTCCATTTATGGACTAAAGCAGGCATCGCGGAGTTGAAAAATCTGTTTTGATGAGACAGTCAAAGAATATGACTTTATCAAAAATCCAGATGAACCATGTATATATAGTAAAGTTGTAGCCAGAAATGTCGTATTCCTCGTCTTGTACGTGGATGACATTCTATTGATAGGAAATGACATTCCTATGCTACAATCTGTGAATGGATTCTTGTCACACAGGTTCTCCATGAAACACCTGGGTGATGCCTCTTACATTTTAGGGATCCGGATCTATCGTGATAGATCCAAGAGGGTGTTGGGACTTTCGCAGTCCAGGTATATCAACACTGTACTGAAAAGATTCAGTATGGAAGATTCTAAGTGCGGTAATATACCGGCTTGTCACGGAATCACCCTATCCAAAGAGATGTCTCCCAAGACTGATTTGGAAAGGGAACGCATGTCTATTATACCCTACGCTTCTGCGGTAAGCTCTATAATGTATGCGATGTTGTGCACCAGACCAGATGTAGCTTACGCATTAAGCGTGGTAAGCCGGTATCAGTCAGACCCAAGGGAGAAGCACTGGATAGCAGTAAAGAACATTCTCAAGTACCTGAGGAGGACTAAGGAGATGTTCTTGGTTTACGGCGGAAAAGACCTCAGGATGGAGGCCTATGCTGATTCCGGCTTCCAGAGTGATAAGGAAGATTCCAAGTCCATGTCAGGTTATGTCTTTACCCTCAATGGAGGGGCGGTGTGCTGGAAGAGCTCCAAGCAGGACACCGTTGCTGACTCGACGATGGAAGCGGAGTATATAGCTGCTTGCGATGCCGCAAAAGAAGCAATCTGGATGAAGAAGTTCCTAACAGAACTTCAGGTGGTTCCTACCATTGTTGATCCAATACCTTTGTATTGCGACAACAACGGAGCTATAGCTTTAGCAAAGGAACCAAGGTCCCATCAGAAGTCCAGACACATCTTAAGGCGGTATCACCTGATCAGGGAGATCATTGATCATCAGGAGATCGAGGTTCGGAGAGTTGCTACTGAAGAGAACATTGCTGATCCATTCACAAAGGCCCTACCTCAGATTCAGTTCGAGAGGCTACTCGAGATCATCGGTCTTCGAGATGCCAGTACATGGCCCTAGTGCAAGTGGGAGATTGTTAGTGTATTTGCCCTAGGGGCAATTATTGAATCATACTAGTTTGTATATTACTTAATGGAAGCTTGGGATATTCACATGTATATAACAGTCTTGCTAAACATTGTAGTATGCTACTTGGTTTTTCTATCTTAATATGTGAGTATACGTATTGATAGAGCTCTTAGGATCTTGCTTGACTACCAGCGTTGTGATGGCAGTCACACTAGTAGGGGCTGGGTAGTCTACAAGCACATCCTTATTCAGGTCCCTAGTCGTAGGATTATCGAGACTGAGCATCGATACTCCGGAGTAGACTAGTGTGTACGCATCTCATCCCAGCTGTGGAGATGGTCTGTCTTACAGCCGTCAGTACGTCGTACTGGAGATAGTATGCAGGTGCTCGTTAGCTTACGGGTACACCGGACAGGACTCACAGGGAACTGTTGGTTGGTTTTATACCAGTCGTCAGTGAACAGTTCCCAGGTGACATGAGTACAGCATAGTCCACAGAGTTGACACTGCTGCTTCGCCTCGAGTGTGTCCTACTGTTCTTAGATTGCTACCCTACCACGGCTCAAAGGAGTCGTGCAAACAGGTAGCAGTTGGGTGCAGTCCCGAGCACTTGGAGGCAGTTGCGGTTAGACAGGATTCGTCTCTCCCGGTATTGGGGGTTGATATCGCGCTGTGTCAGAGAACCATTACGCAAAGTCCCTGGCCAGGGCAAGCGAGATTTGCTGGTAGGTTCCAGTAGTTTCTCAGGGTGTAATGGGCTTCACTCCGACACGACTTATACCTCTATTAGGGGACTGACGCTTGCCGCCCCCCTAGGCCCGATATGCGATAGTCTTAGACGAACAGACCGGACTGTACGGAGATTGTCACATCAGACTCAGTAGGAGTTCGGATGGGTTTCCTCATCGGCCTTCTTATCGACATCTACCTGGGGACCATTACGTACAGCTAGTGCCACTTGCGGTCTGTGGTTAAACCCACTGCCAGCGTAGTAGTCGAATCTCTAGAGTCCCACACAGAGAGTTTCCCTACTCCAGGCGAAACGATATAGAGGTCGTATGGTTTTACGACAAGGGTTCGGACGCATACGTGTGTTTACGCACGTACGACATCCGGACAGTTTTTACTAGTCGTCTTTGGTTTAAGCCAGTTTCTAGTATCTGGTTATTGGATTTATACAGTCTAAAGTTTTTCCGTGTTTTCACGGATAGGAGGGGCGTTCTCGTAATTGCGCGAGAAGCTTCTAGAAGATGGTGACTTGGGGGTTAAGGTGGCATATACATTAAATGAGATTAGTGAGTCATTTGAGTGATTCATCCAAGTCATTAATGCATCATAAATGCTTAATGACTCATGGAGATGAATCACCCTCTCATATTTATTAAGCATGATGATTAATCATTTATTTCTTTTATTTGGATAAATCATAATGTTTGATATATATTATGATAGCTCATTTTCTCATCTCATTCTCTTGCTCACTTTCTCTCTCCTCAAGCTCTCCCTCTTCAAACCCTAATCCTCCCCTCTCATGTGTTGAGTACAAGGATTAGATTAGACTACTTAATCCTTAACCATTCTCTATATCACCTAGGTTGCTTAGATTAGCGATTTAAGAAACCTAGTTACCTCTAGTTTGAGGTGACGCTTGTAGTAAAGCTCTCGGGTGGATCTTCTAATACTTAGAGAAGGCCGGAGAGGACGTGGAGAACGACAAGACGAAGGACTCGGATCTTTAGGTATAATCACTTTTCATAGTAGTTGTTAACTCCTATGTAAGTTGTTAGTTATTGTTTTTGCAAAGATTCTCGGTTAGTCGATGTTTACGTTTTAAACAAGATCGTTTTTCATTATTCCGCCTCCCCGCATGTCGTGGGGTGTTGTACATCGACTTACACAATAAGCATAATGGGTGTATTGTCCTAATCCTAGGAGCACTCACAATGCGAGAGAAGGTGAAGATAAAAGACAACCGAATAAACTTATTCCTATTTCTCCCGAACCAAAATCCATCCCCGAACTGGAACAAGTTCCTTTCGAGTTCGTATATAACCATACGATGGAGTATCCAAATAACTGTGGATCTTCGTAGTGATACGGGGTGTTCTGGAGAAATACAAAGGTGAAATGGGAGTGGTAATGAAATACTTGGTTTTGTTGTGAATAGCAGTCGCAATTTACTTTGCCCTCTTACTAATCCCTTTATTTGTCTTTACTTAATACCTTCTGTACACCATCATTTGGCTAATTGGTTTTCTTCATTCCCTACCGGTCGGTGCCTTTCTATGGTTTGGATGAAGACTATCCAATTTATGTAATAGGTGTACCGTCCTAATCCAAGGAGCACTCGAAACCTGAGAGAAGGTAAAAAGAAAAGACAACTAAATAGTCCTATTCGTTTTCTCCAGAACCGGAAACCATCCTCGAATAAATTCCTTCGAGTTCGTATATAACCATACGATGGTTTTATTCAATAGAAGTGGATGTTCGTAGTAATACGGAGTGTCCTGGAGAAAAGGGTAAAAGTAGGAGTGGCAATGAGGTATGCAACTCTGACAATCCAAAAGCCAGTGTTTTAAGAAGGTTCGGTTAATCTTGGTCACTGAGTCATAGTATAGGGTCGGGCTATGGTCGCTACCAAAGAGAGAGAGAAAAGAAACACTCTGCGTGCACTGTAACCTGGATCAGAATGGTTATCACTTTATCTAATCAGGAAACCTCCCACTGTATCGTCAAATTCTCCTCCAAACCTGAAAGAAGAATTAGTCGGGATCACCCGAGGAGTAAACCAACTCATCAGTGGGAATCGGGATCCAACTATCATCGCATGATAACATGACGGAATCCACTCACGTTATCATACTCCAGAAGGTATGCGCATGCCTGGAAAGTTTCAGTTTCTTTTGAAACTCCCGAAGTGATTTTTACCCCTAGGACCTAAGTGACCTGACGAATAATCAACAAATCAAAAGGTCCTAGTCAAGTTCAACCCGTCATTATCTTGATTGAGTTAAACCCACCCGCACGACCCTTGACGAATAATCAACAAAGTCGTACGACCGTCCTAACCAATCCACATATCCATGAGACAGAAAGCATTACAGAGCTACCGCACACTACGCCTCGGCAAATAGCAACGACAAACGTAGCGCGAATACTAAGCAATATTAATCTGAAATGACGGAGGGCTACGAATGGTTTTTGGCGAAAAACCTTTTACCGTAATGAACTTGATATCGTTGAAGGAACTGGATAACCTTTTATAAAAAAATATAGCGGCGAAAACCTTTGTTAAAGAGGTCACTCCCGGTGAAGGGATCTTGGCTCTTTCCCCGTAGAATGAGGTGCAGGATATTCCAACTGAATACCACGATGCAAAGAAAAAAGTAATCGGCTATAGTGAAGTTATTACCCTGACGCAAACTTCTGTCCAAGGGGTCACTCCCGGTGAAGGGATCTCGGCCCTTGCCTCGTCGACTGAGGCGCTGGATATTCATAACCGAATACCACTGTGCAAAACAAAAGAGAACGTCCTTGCAATAATAGCTTTTTGAAAAAAATTCCAACAACATCAGAATAGGTTTGTTTAGCTTGCATTGATCCGAATCAACGCCGTCCCATCAATTGATCACACCACAAAAGAACGAAAATAATGATGTACGTATATGCCATCCGCATTCGCCACTGGGTCACGTCATCACCCGTTAGGTAACTTAACTAACGACAGAGCGGGGACTGGACTAGCGCGGGTGCAAAACATATACAACATCTACTAGTATATATATCAATATATAATATTCGCTCAAGGCGTGATAAAATGCAACATCACAGAAATGTAATAAGCATCACAGAACAATACAGATATCTGGGATCCCCGGGTTTCATAGAGCCGCTACTGAAACCCGACGATCCCCTAGTCGTGTGGATAGCCTGTGCAACAAAATCCTAGACCCCTACGGGCGCGGCAAGTTACCCGCCAAAACCTGAAGCGAGGCAGCCCCCTTCAACAACGTGAATGGACCACCCAGCACTTCACGGAATCCGTTAACTTGAGCGCCCCTCCTTGGGTCAACCTGTACCCCTACGAGTGCGGCGAATAGCCCGCCAATTCTAGAGTGAAGCCCCCTCCGTCTCAACGCCATGAGATGCGGGCTCGTTGCCCTCTAGAACCCGGCTATCCGTGCACCCCACCTTAGGGTAATCCTAGTACAGAAAGTAAAATATACAACGGGTACATCGACCTCAGCCCGGTCGTGCCCCAAAAGAATAATATACAAACAGACAGTGACGGCAATCCACATGTCGGATGCTCGCCCCACAATATCAAATATACATATACAACCAAACTGTACTACCATTGCATCCAGGCTATCCACCACGACAAATCCGCAACATCACAACACAACACAGAACATCAACGTGAATGTCACGTTCGTAAATCCGTCTAAAAGGGCTATAGCAGTTAGACAGGATTTACCGATCAAATGACATTCACGGTCGCAGATATAATGTAAATACTGTGAACTAACATGTTTAAAATTTTCGATCGACTAAATTTACCGAAGTGGGCCCCAAGCACAACTGTAGCACTCAAAGAAAATCTGGGCCCAAACAGTATATACCAAAAACCCTATTTCCAAGTCAGAAGCCCACTGTAAAAATTTGGTGCTGTGAAGAGTTAAATTGGCGGCGGAACCGCGGCCAATGCATGGGTTTGGCCGCGGTTCCGCGGTGGAACAGTGACGTCACGCGACCAAATTTTCACAGAATGCTTAAAAAACCCTGCCTGATTTTCTGCAGTACACCAAATAATTTTTAGAGCACAGAAAAAAATCGACAGAAACTGATGAAATGAAAACGCGGTTTCGGAAATTTTGTTCGATCGATACTTTAAACACGTTAGAGCAAGCTAGACTAGGTTAATGGCGTGGCTCTGATACCATGTAGGACTACGGTAGCGCCCCGGCCGTCTATCCGAGGCCAAAATGCGGAAACGAAAATTTTTCTTGACTTTAAAACCGGCACTACCGCATCCTAAAAACCCGGATTGAACCATTAACCTAAACCTAGCTAACAAGAGAAAGGGTAGAAGGCTATACCGAGCGATCCGTATCCTTCGGTCTTCGGCCTCCACTCTGATCTCCTCGCGGAATCTCCGGTCTTCATCTCCTCGTCGGAACGGGCACCACATCACCGGGTTCTTTTACGGGCTCCTACCTCTGGACCGAGGCAACTCGAGCACGAAGTTGGTGAGTCGACGTGCCCAAGAATGCTGTAGGCTAAGTGTAGTAATGTTTTTCTCATGGGGTTGTGAAGATGCCTTTTTGATGGAGGAAACAACAATGGAAAATGAGCTTGGGATTTTGTAGCAAGCATAATATGATATGATAATTTTTCCACACCAAATGAAATGCCCTCACCCTCCCACCAAGTGTGGCCGGCCATGCATAAATGGGAGAGGGGAAAAGAAAATGCAAGGGAGGTGAGCACAAGAGAGTATGTGGTGACCATAAAGAAAATGGGTGATAACAAGGAATAATAATCACATCAATATCCAATCCAAAATCCTTTCATAATCCATCACATTTAATGCAAACCATGTGAAGAAAAGAATGGAATCAAAAGATGCTAGATTATCATAATCCCTCATTTACAAGAAACCCCCTCCACAAATCTAATTTGCACACTTGCAAATAACCCCCTCCATCGGAAAAATCCGGCCAGGAAGGAACAAAGGAAAACTGGCCGAAACGGAATACAAACTGGCAACGTCAAAAAACTGATCCCGTAATAAATTACAGGAAAACCCCGCGACTGTATATACATACCCGCATTTGTATTCCCACTGAATACAAATGCAAAGAGACAAAATCTACACTATACAATACTAGGATCCGGCTTAAACCAAAGCCCGCTAGTATTATCCGTCCGATCATGATCCGTGCAATACCGCACGTATCTGATCGAAACCTGCCATATCTCCATACGGCCTCTACAGCGTTTCGCCCGAAACCTGAGAAACGGTCTGTGGGGGACTCTAAAGACTCGTCAACACTTTGGCTGTTGATTTAACCACTAGCAAGTCAGAGGTATTAGCCATACGTAACGGGCTACCAGGTGTTGACCAAAAGGGACGTTGATGAGCGAACTCATCCTGACACCCTACTGAGCCTGTTAGTGACAATATCCGTACAGTCCGGTCCGTTCGTCTATGAGTATCGCATGGCGGGCCTAGGCGGTTGGTAAAAGTCATACCCCCAAAAGCGATACAAGTCGTGTCGGAGTGTAGCCCAGAACACCCTGAGATACTACTGGAATACCTACCAGTAAATCTCCTGTCTCGGCCGAGGGCTTTGTGTAATGGCTCTCCTAGACATAGCGCGACCTCACCCCCAATACCGGGAGAGACGAACCCCTGCAGATCCGCTCACTGCCTCCATATAGCTCGGGACTGTACCCAACTAAAACCTGTTTGCACGACTCCTTTGAGACGTGGTAGGGTAGTAATCAAAGTACAGTGGGAACTCACACGAGACAAATAACGATCTCAGGTCGATGAACTAACCTGTACACATGTCACCAGGAAACTGCTATCTGACGTCAGGTATAAGACCAACTAGCATGTTCCCGGCGAGTCTTGTCCGGTGTACTCATAACCCAATGAGCACCTGTATACATCTTAGGTGAACCAACTGACAACAGTGGCTTGTGAGACCGTCCACCGCCCCTCGTCGGGGTCTCGACTATATACACTAGTCTACTCTGGAGTATCGATACCCTGTCTCGAGAACTCCCACGACCAGGGACCTTTTAAGGTTGTGCTTATAGAACCCAGCTCCCACGTATATGATCGCCATCATACTACTGGCCGTCAAGCAAGAATCCTAAGGGCTATATCAATGTGCAATAGTGATCTGTAAGGTTACCTGAAACAGTACACGATGATAAAGATAAACCAGATAACATACTATCATCTTGAGTAAGACTGTTCTAACGGTATAGGCCCTCTCTCAATCATTGCAATCCCGTGCCTGTGATCCAATAATTGACTCTGAGGGCACTATCTCCAACACGTTATTCTGAAGTTGCCAGTTTGCTTTCTGTTTCACCCATTTTCCTTTGTTTCTTTCTTTGGCTGAAAATTGGTGGAGAGGGTTATTTGCAATTGTGCAATTAACAATGGAGAAGTCTTTTTATGGCACATGATAGCTTCATGATGGTTCCACCATCTTTTGACTTCATTTGTTCATCATGGCTTGACTTTTGGAGATATGATAGGTTATGGATATGGGTATGATTATTGAAGTGACAAATTTTCATCATGATCTTTCACCCTTTACTCTTGCTTGCATTATGGCTTCCCCCACCCTTGACTTTTCTCCTCCTCTTCTCATGAAGGGGCCGGCTACACTTGAAAGGGGAAGGGGGCTGTCCCAATTTTGGAGAAGAGAAATGAGTCTCATTTCCTTGCAAAAATTTCCCAAGTTCATCCAAAAAAGGTTCACAACTCCATCTCCATATTCATATGGAAACTTCTTTAAACCCCTTGAGACAAAGAGTACTACACTAGCCTACATCATTCTTGGACACGTCGACTCGCCAACTTCGTGCCCGAGTTGCCTCGGTCCAGAGGTGGGAGCCCGTAAAAGAACCCGGCGATATGGTGCCCTTCCGACGAGGAGGTGAAGACCGGAGATTCCGCGGGGAGATCGGGATGACGACGAGAAGACCGAAGAACACGGATCGCTCGGTATATCTCTCTACCCATTCTGTAGTTAGCTAGGAGTAGGTTAATGGCCCGATCCGGGTTTTTTAGTACGCGGTAGCGCCAGTTTTAAAAGTTAAAGAAAAGTATCATTTCCGCATTTTGGCCTCGTTCAGACGGCCGGGGCGCTGCCGTGCACTTACAGTGGAGCCTCTCTAGAGTTCGGAATTTCATGGATCACGGCGAAGGGACTACTACTCGGAGCTTATGAAGCGAAGGAGCGGACTACAAAGGTTGTAATCCCTTTCCTTTAGATGTAAAGTTGTTTACATGTTATGTTAACCCTAATTATCTAGCAAAGATCCTCGCTTTTGGTTGTTCGGCACTTGAAAAATTTAAATACGGCATGGTTGATGCCTTATAGACCCTTGTGACAGTGCCTAATAACCCTACAGTGGTATCAGAGCCTAGCTAGAGCATTAGGCGACGTGTATACGAAGTTAAAAGTCCGATCGAACCCCGAAACGTCGATTTTGACCCCCTCTCTGGAAATTTTCTAAAAAGTTGGTTTTTTCCGTATTAAAAATACTCAGAAAATTAAGCAGGGAATTCTAAGGATTACTGTGAAGTACGAGCTCCTAATTCCCTTAAGTCGCCGCGGAACCGCGGCAATACCATGCTTTGCGCGGCGGTTCCGCGGCCGTACTTGGGTATCAGGGACAGTTACTTCTAGGTTACATCCGTAGGTATTACTTCATGCTGCTGGGAATTTTTAATATTACTCAAGTGTTGAATTTTCTGGAGATCTTTGGAATTCGTTGATTCGATCGGAAAGTTTAACTTCGTTTAGTTTTTCCGGATAATTTAGAACGTGTTAAAATGTTCGAATGGATATCAATAACTCATTTTTTCCCGACACGTAAAACTTTCAAGTGTTGAATTTTTCTTGAGTTTGAATCTTTCGGAAAAACATGCAAGCATATCTGTGGACCCTCTAGAAGAACGTAACCTTAACTCGGTTATGTGACCGTCAAAACTGCCACTGAACCCTAGGGTTTGTTGTAGTTTAGCGTTGCCACATGCGACCCTTCTACGGCTGGTTCATTGGGGCTGTGACATGTTCTGGGATTTTTGAACTCCGCTCAAGTGTTGAGCTATTTGGGAAATCTTGTTTGTTTGATTATTCGATCAGAAAGTTTAACTTTGTCTATTTATCTGGAATGTGATACAATATGTGGAATTCATATAGTTAGGCATGAAATGCGAAGTATGTGATATTTCGGATTTATGATGTCTAAAGTGATTGTGGATTCCAAATGTTGTAGTTTTACACTTTCTTTTCTGTGACCGTAAGCGTAGTATGTAGTGTATCGCCGGCTTCGTTGCTATACATCAACGACAATCGGGATACACATACTTACTTACGTTGATGATATGAGATATTATGTGTTGCTGTGATATGTTATATTGGATCGTCGTGTTCTGAATAGCCGAAGGTTTTATGTGAGATGAGGGTTTTTATTTTCATTCATGTAAAATTCATTGTATGTAATATTCTTTTATTGGGGCACTTTCAGGTTGAGGTTGATGTCACCATTGTATATTATTTACTTTTCCGCATTAGGTAGACCCGAGGAGGGGAGCACAAATAACCGGGTTCTAGGGTCCAGTAGGAGGCCATCTCGAGGAGTCGAGACCGGGTCTCCTAACCCTGGAATTGGCAGTGTTACTTGCCGCTCTCGTAGGGGTCTAAGGATGTGGGTTTGGCTATTCATCGCGACCGTGGAATCCGTGTTTTTTACAGGCTCGAAATAAAACACGGACGTCCTAGTATATCCAAAATTTCATATGTTATCTTCTGCTGCAATGTTCTGTTATATCATATTACTGCCTGAGACGATTGCTTATACTATATATATGATGATATATAAATATTACTGCTTTCGTTTCTTCTGTGATGCTTAGGAAGCATAATTGATGGGATATATTAATGAGATTAATAAAAGAAAAGAAACCTAAAAGATGTTGTAGAATCAAAACTTTATAAAAAGGGTAGCTACAGTTTTGCTTTGCATAGCGGTATATATGATATACCCCGCACCTTATTTGATGAGGAAAGAGCCGAGATCCCTTCACCGGGAGTGACCTCTTTAGCAAAACTAGCAGATGCTACAAACTCACGGTTTAGTTTTTGATTTCTTCTATAGTTCGTGTTTTGCACAGCGGTATTTGTGAAATATCCTGCACCTTATTCGATAAGGAAAGAGCCGAGATCCCTTCACCAGGAGTGACCTCTTTAGCGAAACTAGAAAAAGCCTAAAAAACACTCCTTTTCAAAATCACTTGTTCCTACAACGATATCAAGTTCTTTACGCTCATGGTTTTCTGAAAAACCTGCGTAGCCCTCCGTCATTTCAGATAAAGACTAGTAAGTATTCGTGCTGCGTTTATTGACTTTAGCCAAGGCGTAGTATACGGTAGCTAATTAGTATTTATCTGCTAAAATATGAGATGTGATTGAGTTAGGGTAGTCGTACGACTTTGTTGACCTTAGCCAAGGGTCGTACGGGTGGGTTTAATTCAATCGGGAAATGACGGGTTGAACTTGGCTGGCACTTATGATTTGTTGACCTTAGCCAAGGTCATGAGTTGCTAGGGGCAAAAGCATTATCGGGAATTTCAAGTGTTGAAATTTGCAATGAGATTGCATACCTTCTATGAGATAGATGGATCCCGATACCCACTGCGAATAAGAGTTACTCCTGGAAGAATTTTACACAGGAAAATTAGCCGATCAAGTAGGTGTCTAGAAAGGTGTTAACGGGGTTATGCCTCTAGAAAAATGAGGTTTATTTTAATTAGGTCCGTGCGAAAGCACGAGGAGCCTCCCTCAAAGTACCAACACTGATCTGGCTGAAAAATTGGCGAACTTGTAAGGTGTAATTAATCCCGGCTAGTCTTTCCTTTTAGGGTTTGAAGGAAGATTTGATAAAAACAGTGGGAGACATCCTGATTAGATAAGATAATAACCAATCTAATTGTCACGACCCGAAATTGGCACGTGACAGCCCTAATACTACGCAACGTCTACAGGCGTAACGCAGTAAAAGAAAACCAAAACCCGGAAATCTAAACCATTAAAATAACATAAAAGATAAGAAACATTGTTTAAAAGTCTTTAAAATCACAACCCAAATTCTTTAAAAGTCCAACTTTATTTCCTTTAAATTTCGGCAGCACCTCCTTTATAAAAACCAACCCCAAAAATGGGTACACCATAAATATAAAGTAAAACATCCCCAACGGGAGCAAATCCACGCCCAAAGGCGGAAAACAACCACCACAACAAATATACGACGCCGTAGCGAAGAAATAAAAGACGATAGAAAGGAAACTGTATAAAAGACAAAAAGTCACAACATAATATACAACATCGTCCTCACCAAGTCTCTAAGTCAATATGAAAATAGTAGATGGAGAGTACAGGGATACAACGAATATACAATACAACGAATATACAATACAACGAATAACCACAAACCCACCTAAGCAAACTGCACACTGTGAGCTGATGCGGTATCCGTAGCAAAAGATGATAAGATGTGTGATAATAGCCTGCCTCTGACTATCCTGAGGAACACCTGCAAACACTGTGGCACAACGGGGGTGAGTTGCCAACTCGTGAATAGTAAATAACATATGCAGGTAATCGCGAGTATGCACGTACAGCGTGAATCTAACATGTGCAATTAATAGCAATAAAAAGTCATATGAATGCAATAATCATGAAAGGTACACTAGCAGGTACAACTTATACATGAAGCAATGCATATAAATAAAGGTATGTAAATACAACAGTCATGAAAGGTACTCTAACAGGTACTACTAATACATGAAGCAGTGCATAAACAAAAAATGTGAAGTATGGAATGAAATATGTCATTTCCACGGAATCCTGACATCGTGGTAGGATCACAATCCATCAAGACAAATCCAAATCCCAATTCCTCAAATCAGCCCCCAAATTGGCTCTCATATCATATATGTCTCACAAATCCTGAATGTACAATATCGAATAAATCTCATAAATCATGAATGTACAAATCAGCAATCTCATAAATATCCTGTATCCAATATCAAATGAATCACCTATATCCCAAATCAAATTATCAAGTAAAAATCTAACATCCTAAATATATTTGCATTAATAAATATGATGGTGTATATAATTTAATGTCAATACACATATATTAGCGTCTCATTCCACTAATATTGGTGTAAGGGCATATATAACTGCGGCCTAAATCCCTATTATATATGCAAAGGAGTAAAAAGAAATATCATGAAACCAATGTGTCAAGCATCGACACAGAATTGCTGATCTATCAGGTGTTGTCACTGTTCATATCAGATTTTTGCATTTTCATACCGCCCAATTTTTATCACATTGCATATCCGTAGATACTCTTGAGCCGTGTTTGCTAGTCAATTGCAGGATACAGGTTCTCGGTTCTAAAACGGTGAAATTCATGGAAAACACGAAAAAATCCGAGTTCCTGCCAACCACAGATAAAACACGGTCTCCGCTCTTCATCCGTATGTTGCCAGATACCAGTTTAGGAAGACAAAATGTCAAATCAATGCACAAGGCTCAATGGCAGCACAAGATCCAAGAAATCTACGCGGAGCTCGAGGCAATCATGACAAAAACATCCACAAAAGTCCACCTTTCCCTCAACAGAAATTCTGGAAAAATCGTGAAGACAATTTGAGAAAATACATATGCCAGAATAATGTACACATCAAACCAGGGAAGTACAGGAAAAAACCATGCCCCAACTCCATCATAGGGCCGCGGATCCGCGGCCAAAAGGGGGTCTAGGCCGCGGATCCGCGGCCGTATTGGCGCCAAGTCTGCAGAGCTTTGGGGGTGTTTTGGTCTTTTTGTTTGGGTTCTGGTGGTTGCCCTAGGTTTTCATTTTTTGGCCTATAAATAGCCCAGAACTTTGTGAAGGAAAGGGTCCATTCTTGTATTTTCTTTTTGCTAGGTTTTAGATTGCATGTTCTTCTTCTTCTCATCTCTTCTCCATTAAACTTGAGTGAGCTTTGTGAGTGAAGAATGGTGAATAAAAAAGATCATTTTATTATCATGCTTGTCTTACTTTTGCTATAATTGTTGTAACTTTAATTCCTTAAGTAGTTGTTGTTATTTTCTTGTTGTTTCTTTCTTCTCTCTTTTTCTTTATCCTTAATACGACAATGATGCTTACGCTCGATCCTCGCCAAGGTGAGGTCGCAAATAGCTAGTCGTATTCTTCTAATCTCCTTCTTTCTATCTTCCTCTTTTGTTTTGTTTTATTTTCCCATATCATGATGTGTGAGTAGTTCATACTTGTTAGGGTAGGATAAGGGAAGTTTGAGAGAAGGAAATCTCTCTCATTCTTTCCTTGCCCAACAGCTTAATTCGACTCCCGTTAATTGAACCACAATTCGCTCTTTACGGCACCCTATCATACATGATAGCGGTGATTCCGTAGTGAGACCGGTTGTGGTTGAATTAACCGGAGGTTATGGCTAAGAGCCAAGAACGGACGGACAAGCACCAAAAGGAAGAACTTATGCGTTGGAAAGCCTAGCTTATACTCGCAAGTTCCTTCCTAGTCGTGCTAATCCCCATTGTTGCCGATTAACGTAACACCGATATTAAGAGGGGCAACGAAAGATGTGGAGATTCCTAACTCAAACTAACCTAATCCTAACCCTAACAAGCTCTCTTTAAATATCAACTTCACACTTAGATAATCACAAACAAAATCTGGACTTCCGGACTTAACTCGTTAAAACACATAGAAAAAGACTCCCATCTCCCTGCGGACGACCCGTACTCAACCGGCTAGCTACATGCGAAACCGTCTTGATTGCTGTATTTAAAACTAAAACTTGAACACGCAGAACCTCTATCAATCAAATGGCGCCGTTGCCGGGGAGACGGTAGTTTATTTCCTTGTGTAATTTCGGGTTAACTTGTGAATATAACCAAAAAACAAAACAAAAAAATATACTTTGTAAAAAACCATCTTGTTGTTTTTTGATTAGCTTTTTTGCAAGTGTGCAGGAAAATACAAGGTTCGAGTTCAGTGGCCAAGACATTGAAAATACGGAGTTCAAGTACAGTGCCAAAGACGTGGGAAGATAGACCCACATTTCGCGGCTACACCGCGACGGACAAAACGAAGTTAACGGTCTACTGTCAAGATCTGGAGCAGGTATAGTGAGCAAGAAAAAATTCAGTACATCCAGACAAGCAGAGGGCACCCAAAACAGCCAACACCAGAAAAATAAAGAGCCAAGTCCTCTTTTCCGCCGCGGAACCGCGGCATTAGGGCCTTATTGCCGCGGAACCGCGGCTACTTGGTGGGGTCACTGTGCCTTATTCTCTGTAAGTGTTCCTCTCCTCTCTCCCACTCCTCTGAACTCCAATAAACTGTGTTTTCTGCAGCCTTCTTTGCGCAAACTCTTCTCCCCCTTCCAATAAACTGTTCTTGTGCAGGATTCTTTGCGCCGCAAATAAAAATTGTTTACAGTTGATTTGTTACTGCTTTGCATTCTTTAATACGGACTTAAGGGGCTTGAAACCAATCCAGATTGGGTAGGGATTTCATCACCCTTCCCAGGACCCCAAAAATCACTAAAGCATATGCATTGTCAATTGTAAATTAAAAAATACTAGACTTCAGCCCTAAGGACTTCGCGCTCATTAGGAGAAGATAAACCGTGTTTAGAACCTCGCTTAACCGTATATTGTTTACGGGGTGTCTAGGAAAGTGTTAAAGGCGCAACCGCCGAAAGAGAAAGGGTTATTTAATTAAGGAACTTCGCGAAAGCGTTGGACAACCTCCCCTTATCTCTGCACTTATCTGGCCTCGTGATCAGTGTATTTTTAAGCCCGTTTCTCGACACTGTTTAACCTCGACAATCAAGTTCAGGAGCAGGTCTAGTAGACCTAGGTTACCATAGATCTAGGTGTGATTGTGCATATCTTGTTTGTGATTGCTTAAGCCGTATTTCCGTACATACTTCTGTAAATCTCTTTCTACAAAAAAAAAAGAAAAAAATCAAAAAACTTTTATAAAAACTAGCCCTTTGTCGCCAAATCCATTTTTCACCCACCACCCATCGCCTTTCTCCATTGACGTTTTCTTACCCTCACCTTCTCCGCTTTGACTATACTAAACTCGTTTAGTGTATGTCCGCTTGGACTCGGGACACTAGCGCCCGTCTAGTCCGCGATACGTTAGTCGCTACCGACTACGCGATCGACTCCGAAGTCGATACTCCGTCCACTCCTCTTTCACCCCTTCCTTTGCCGGCCAACTCCGACGTTGACCGGAATTCTGTTCATACACCTTCACCTTCACCTTCACCAACCTCTTCTTCCGCGATGTCGGGATTTAATCCGAACATCTCTTTGACCACCGCTGGATTGGCTCCACCTCCTACGGAGACCAATATCCCACCACCACCGCCTGTTGTAGCGCCGCAGCGAATCGCGCTCCAGGATCGTTTCTATCCCACCCGTTCTGCACTTCCCACCCGCCTTTCTCTTCCTCCGGCCAATGGGGACAACTTTGAAATTAAGCCCCATTTCATCAACATGCTTCCACGTTTTCATGGGCTTGAATCTGAAGATGCCTATATCTTCATCAAAAAATTTCAAAACGTCTGTGCCATGATGAAAACAACCCAGCTGTCGGACGATGCTATACGTCTACGGGTCATTCCGTTCACTTTATGCGATCTCGCTGAAAAATGGCTGTATAGCACCGCTTCCCACTCAATCACCAGCTGGGACGAGTTTGTTAAAGCGTTTCCAAAAAAATTCTATCCGAATCATAAGACCGCAAGGATTCGAAATGAAATCAACCAATTCTCCCAGCTTCCTTCTGAACCCTTCTGGAAGTGCTTTGACCGATACAAAGACCTTCTTGTTCAGTGTCCTCACCACGGTATAGAGAAATGGCAACTCTGCCAAACCTTATACGAGGGACTGAACCCAGCAACGAAGCAGTTGTTGGAAACCATCTGTCAGGGCCACTTCCTATCGAAATCTGACGAGGAAGCGTGGCAGTTCTTTGACGACCTTGCGGAGCAAACGCTACAGTGGGAGAGCACCAGACCGACTTCTTCTTCTTCTACCTCCACTTCTACCGGTCAGTCTAGGGTAGGAATCCACCAACTTGACGTCTCTATTGCGATGAAAGCTGAAATGGCTGCAATAACAAGAAAGCTTGAAGCGATAGAGAGCAAATTTTCTGCTCCTGCCCCTGCCCCTGTTCTCCCCCTTCGTACCATCTGCGCTTGTTGTTCCGATCCTTCCCACTTGACCGAAGAGTGTCCTTACAATCCACCCTCGCAAGGACAGGATCAGGTTAATGCTGCCTTCCAGCAAAGACCGAGGAATGATCCATACTCTTCCACCTACAATCCCGGTTGGAGGAACCACCCCAATTTCGCCTGGAATCAGAATCAGAATCAATTCCAGGGCAACAATTTCCAAAGGGCCCCTCCACCGCAACAACAAGCGCAACAACAAACTCAACATCAATATCAGCAGCCCTTCCAACCCCAACCTTTTCAGAATCAGACGAACAACTTTGCACCCAACAACTCTTTTCCACCAAACAACTTTGTTCCGTCAAACAACAATAAGGTTTCCTCGCTCGAGCGAAGTCTGGAGGCGTTTGTTAAACAATCGACTCAATCCACCGCCAACATCCAGTCTTCCATTCAATCTTTAGTGCAACACACTGCCGCACACGGGCAAAGCATCAAGACCATCGAGGCCCAGATTGCACAGCTGAACGCGGCCTTAAGCGAGCGAGAGAAGGGGAAGCTCCCATCCCAGCCACTTCCAAATCCCGGTCACCCACATAATGCACATGTTGCTCTTGAACAACAGAACCATAATGTGAGTGCCGTGACCACGCTGAGATCGGGAAGGATGCTGCAAAACAACATTGGCAAACGGATCAACGATGACACCCCGGCCGCTGCTTCTTCTTCTTCTTCTTCTTCGTCTTCCGATCCTATTCTCCGTTCTTCAACAGGCTCTCCTTCTTCTTCTTCTGCTCTGAACGGACCTACTTCTCACTCCACGAAAACACCTATTCTGGGATCCGTTCCAACTCCACAATCTCCTCCTCCAGCATTAGACTCAACCAATTTTCAAAATGTTCCATTTCCAAACCGGTTGAGATCTAATAAACAAAATCCTCAAATGGAGAAGATTCTGGAGTTATTCAAGCAGGTTAACATTAACATTCCTCTTTTAGATGCTGTCCAACAAGTCCCGTCCTACGCGAAAATCTTAAAGGACTTGTGCACGAAAAAGAGGAAGTCTCAGGTACCCAAGAAAGTTTTCTTGGCTAGTGCTGTGAGTGATGCCCTTACCCAATCTTTACCACAAAAACGGAAGGACCCTGGCTGTCCTACGATTTCAATTAACATTGGGGATAAGAACATCAACCGCGCACTACTAGATCTTAGTACTGGTGTTAACCTACTTCCGTATTCAGTATACGAGCAATTAGGTGTCGAAGAGTTGAAACTCACACACTGCACTCTCCAAATGGCCGACCGATCGATCACCCATCCTAGGGGTGAGCTAGAGGATGTGTTAATCAAAGTCGGGGACTTCATATTCCCCGTCGACTTCATTGTATTAGACACACAGCCTGTAGCTAACCCCCAGAATCAAATTCCGGTGATACTCGGTCGCCCATTTCTCGCAACCTCAAATGTTGTGATCAATTGTCGCAATGGTTCGATGAACCTCTCTTTTGGAAATATGACGATTGAACTCAACATTTTTAGGTTGGGGAATCAGCCCGCCGAACCTAATGCTCATATACTGGACGTCTGCTCGATCCTGGAGATCACCCCAGAAGAGTGTGAATTCGAGGAGTTTCAGTTTGATCACGATAATCTTGACGCCACTAGTGCGTTTCTCTTCGAACCTGCTGCTGTTTCTGCGCCCGACAACGACTACGAGTGTTTCACGTTCTCGAACGATCTTAGCTGCGCACAACCCGAGTTTGAATCCTTTGACTTTCCGGATGAGTTACCTGAACCATCCAACTCGGTTGCCTACACTCGTTTTGAACCTTTGCTGGAGTCCTTTGAGTTCGAGACCTTTGCACCAGTCTTGCCTTCCATCATTTCACCTCCAACGCTCGAACTCAAGCCGTTGCCGTCTCACCTTAAGTATGCTTACTTAGGTGAGAACGAGACCCTCCCCGTCATCATCTCGGCTTCTCTAGCTCCCGAGCAAGAGAAAGCCCTTCTCGCGGTCTTGCACAGCAACAGGCAAGCTTTTGGCTGGTCCATGGCGGACATCAAGGGGATTAGTCCCCTGATCGTTGAGCATCACATTCATCTGATGGATGATGCCAAACCAGCCCGGGATCCACAAAGACGTCTTAATCCAGTCATGAAGGAGGCTATGAAGAAGGAGATCGTCAAATGTCTAGATAGTGGTATCATTTACCCTATCTCTGATAGCCAGTGGGTTAGCCCCATTCATGTTGTCCCCAAGAAGTCGGGCATCACGGTCATCACTAACGAGGCGAACGAATTAATCCCTACTCGCACCCAAACTGGATGGCGAGTTTGCATTGATTACAGAAAACTCAACGCCGCAAAGAGGAAAGACCACTTTCCGCTACCTTTCATTGACCAAATACTTGAACGATTGGCCGGACATGAGTACTATTGTTTTCTTGATGGCTACTCTGGCTATAATCAAATTCCCATCGCCGAAAAAGACCAGGACAAGACCACTTTCACTTGTCCTTTCGGCACGTTTGCATATCGTCGCATGCCCTTTGGGTTATGCAATGCGCCCGCTACCTTCCAGCGGTGTATGATGGGTATCTTCTCGGACATGGTGGAAAAATTTCTGGAGATTTTCATGGATGACTTCTCCATCTTCGGCGACTCCTTCAACGAGTGTTTGCTGCATCTTGACGCTGTCCTTACCCGATGTAAGGACAAGAATCTCACTTTGAACTGGGAGAAATGCCACTTCATGGTGCGTGAAGGTATTGTCTTAGGACATATCATCTCGCAAAATGGCATAGAGGTTGACAAAGCAAAGATTGAGGTCATTTCCAATCTGCCTCCTCCCCGATGCGTCAGAGATATCCGAGCCTTCCTTGGCCATGCCGGTTTCTATAGACGGTTTATCAAGGACTTTAGCAAGATTGCTAGGCCCTTGACTCTTTTGCTGGCCAAGGATACACCTTTTGACTTCAACTCGAGCTGTGTGACTGCATTCGAGTCACTGAAACGCTCACTCACTTCTGCTCCCGTTCTTTCTTCACCTGACTGGACGCACCCATTCGAGATTATGTGCGATGCATCCGACTTTGCCATCGATGCTGTCCTTGGACAGCACATCAACAAGATGCCACACGTAATCTATTACGCGAGCCGGACCCTGAACGACGCCCAACTCAATTATACAACAACTGAGAAGGAATTCTTGGCTGTTGTATTTGCTTTAGAAAAGTTCAGGCCCTACCTCATCGGCTCTCCAGTCATTGTCTACACTGACCATTCTGCTCTTCACCATCTTTTTGCGAAGAAAGATGCAAAATCTTGGTTAATACGTTGGATCCTCTTGCTTCAAGAGTTTGACCTTGTCATTAAGGACAAACGAGGATGTGACAACGTAGTTGCCGACCATCTCTCACGACTTCCTTCTTCGCCTTCGCTTCCAATTCCGATCAACGACGTTTTCCCGGATGAACAACTCTTGACAGTATCGTGCGAACCCTGGTTCGCAGATATTGTGAACTATTTGGCCACGGGATTACTACCGACCGAATGGTCAAGTCAGGACAGACTTCGCTTCTTATCCCAGGTAAAACACTTTAACTGGGAAGAACCCTACTTGTTCAAGTACTGTCCCGACCAGATTATTCGTCGGTGTGTCCCTGATGAGGAATTCAAGAGTGTGCTGTCATTTTGCCACGATCAAGCGTGTGGCGGGCATTTTGGGCCCAGAAAGACAGCTGAGAAGATCTTGCAATGTGGTTTCTACTGTCCACAACTCTTCAAAGATGCTCATGACTATTGCAAGACTTGCTCCCGGTGCCAACACATGGGCCGGATATCCCAAAGGAACGAGATGCCGCTCCAACCGATCTTGGTTGTGGAGATTTTCGATGTTTGGGGGATAGATTTCATGGGGCCGTTTCCCAGCTCTTTTGGGAACTTGTACATTTTTCTAGCTGTTGATTACGTCTCTAAATGGGTCGAGGCTGTGCCCAGCCGGACTAACGACAACAAGGTAGTCGTTAGGTTCCTCAAAGAAAACATTTTCTCCCGGTTTGGGCACCCCCGAGCGATTATTAGTGACAATGGAAGTCATTTCTGCAACAAAACCTTCGAGGCCTTGATGCGGAAATATTCCATTAATCATAAGCTTTCTACACCCTACCACCCCCAAACCTGCGGGCAGGCCGAAGTTTCAAATCGGCAAATCAAGCAGATACTGGAGAAGACGGTTTCCAAGAACCGTAAGGATTGGTCTCTAAAACTCACTGATTCCCTTTGGGCATTTAGAACCGCTTATAAGACCGACCTTGGCATGTCTCCCTATCGGCTTGTGTACGGAAAAGCCTGCCACCTACCTGTCGAAATAGAGCATCGCGCATTTTGGGCGATAAAGGAGCTGAATCTGTCTCTTGAGGATGCGGGCAGCCATCGGAAGCTGCAGTTGAACGAACTGAACGAGCTTAGGGTTGAGGCTTACGATAACGTGGTTGTCGTTAAGAATCGAACGAAGGTGTTTCACGATAAACACCTTTTGCGCAAAACCTTCGTACCTGGTCAACAGGTACTGCTTTACGACACCCGACTTCACTTCCATCCAGGAAAGCTCAGATCTCGCTGGAAAGGGCCGTATTTTGTACGGAATGTGTATCTGCAGGGCGCTGTGGATTTGGAAAATCCAAAGGACGGTTCATTTTTCAAAGTAAATGGACACCGATGCAAACCGTACCTTAGCGCCGAACCAACAGAGGAGCTCCTGTTCTTACAGGAGCCGGTTTACCCTGCCTAATCTTCCTCTGCCTACTTCCAAACTTCGGTTATCCAGCCAAGAACAGTGGACACTGTTCCAAATAAGTTTGGGGGTATGTACAAACCATTTTGTTTATATTTGTGTATATTCTTTTTTCTTTTCTTTAAAAATAAAAACAAATAAAAATTTGTGTATCGCTATCCGACAATTTTGACCCTTCAAATGATCTCTTCATGCAATGACAGTGAGGACACTGTCCAATTTAAGTTTGGGGGTACGCTCGGTACGCATTTCTTACCTTCGCATTCATATGTATATTTTGCATCTGCATATTAAATCCATAAAATCCATAAAAATCTGAAAATTTTCTAAAAATATAAAAACTTTTTTGTCAAGTTAGCTTATGAAAGAACTCTGATTCAACATTCGACGGTTTTTGTTTGAAAAAATAGGAATAACTAAATCTTATGTTTGGATTTTGAAAACCTGAAAGTTAACTCTCCTTTGAAGTTAACTATAGCTGATATACGTCTTTACATCACACTACACGTGTTGCGAATTTTTGGAATTAGATGACAAGTCTTTCATGTTTAAACTTTTAAACAGATAAATGATTTTCTGAGGATTAAATAGGTTTGTTCTGAAATAAGTAATGTCAAGAATAGTTTATAAAGTAAAGCGAATATGAAGGAATGTTATTGATGCCGTAATTGGAGCTAAGTCTGAAAAATAACCCATCTGAAACTTGATTGGAATGATTACACACCAAACCCACTAAATACGTCTTTTATCCAAAAAATAATTGAACTGCCGGTTATATCTCCGTTCGTATAAAATCATCTGATTTTCACGCCAAACTGTCTTTTGTTTTTGGACCTAGGTAACTTGAGTAATTAAGTCCGCTGGGGTGTTTCTACACCTAATGCCCTAAAACCAACTGGTTTGGGTGCATTAGCCCAAAGCTCGCTAAGAAGCCTAGAAAGTCCAGGTTAAAACAAAGTCAAGCAAGTGTTTTCTCCGAGTTAAAATTCCTAACGGTTCTTTGTGTGAGAATAATCTTGATAAAAGACAGGCTTTTATCAAAAAAATTTAACGGAGATATGAAGGTTTTATTCTATGATAAAGACTATTGCACGTTCACAGAGGTGTGTATGAAATGAAAACAAGATAAAGGTGGAGTGAAAAATACGACTTAAGTTTCCTGTTAAGGAAAATAGAAATTCTAAAGTTGAAACCTTACTGGAAAACGAAACTTGAAAAATGCTTAACTCTTTATAAAACTTATGTGATCCTTTTAAAATTGTTATCTGGGCTTTATTGTGCGACATGATGACTTTAATCGATCCTTCTGGAACTTAACGACACTATACGCACTGCACGTAAAGACATATAAAATCTGTAGTTAAATAAGAAGCGAGGTGTGAAAAATAAAGGTTCGATAGTCTAGACTTAGGATTATAGAATTGTTATTTTCTTAAACAAAACTTTAGGGTTTGAATCTTAGTTATTTTGCAAAACCAACTTGACCGGATTTTGTGGGTAGTATCCGCTGAAAACCCTCAGGAGACAACACTCCTCCTACTAGGGACACCTAGAGGTTTAACGGCTTGTTGCACATGCTCAGTACAATCGCGTTCCCTGCGAAAGTGAGGTTAAGAAAATTTTGGTGAATAAATGGGCTTTGCTCGGGACGAGCAAATGATAAGTTTGGGGGTATTTGTTCATATCAGATTTTTGCATTTTCATACCGCCCAATTTTTATCACATTGCATATCCGTAGATACTCTTGAGCCGTGTTTGCTAGTCAATTGCAGGATACAGGTTCTCGGTTCTAAAACGGTGAAATTCATGGAAAACACGAAAAAATCCGAGTTCCTGCCAACCACAGATAAAACACGGTCTCCGCTCTTCATCCGTATGTTAATCCAAAAACATCCACAAAAGTCCACCTTTCCCTCAACAGAAATTATGGAAAAATCGTGAAGACAATTTGAGAAAATACATATGCCAGAATAATGTACACATCAAACCAGGGAAGTACAGAAAAAAACCATGCCCCAACTCCATCATAGGGCCGCGGATCCGCGGCCAAAGGGGGGTCTAGGCCGCGGATCCGCGGCCGTATTGGTGCCAAGTCTGCAGAGCTTTGGGGGGTGTTTTGGTCTTTTTGTTTGGGTTCTGGTGGTTGCCCTAGGTTTTCATTTTTTGGCCTATAAATAGCCCAGAACTTTGTGAAGGAAAGGGTCCATTCTTGTATTTTCTTTTTGCTAGGTTTTAGATTACATGTTCTTCTTCTTCTCATCTCTTCTCCATTAAACTTGAGTGAGCTTTGTGAGTGAAGAATGGTGAATAAAGAAGATCATTTTATTATCATGCTTGTCTTACTTTTGCTATAATTGTTGTAACTTTAATTCGTTAAGTAGTTGTTGTTATTTTCTTGTTGTTTCTTTCTTCTCTCTTTTTCTTTATCCTAAATACGACAATGATGCTTACGCTCGATCCTCACCAAGGTGAGGTCGCAAATAACTAGTCGTATTCTTCTAATCTCCTTCTTTCTATCTTCCTCTTTTGTTTTGTTTTATTTTCCCGTATCATGATGTGTGAGTAGTTCATACTTGTTAGGGTAGGATAAGGGAAGTTTGAGAGAAGGAAATCTCTCTCATTCTTTCCTTGCCCAACAGCTTAATTCGACTCCCGTTAATTGAACCACAATCCGCTCTTTACGGCACCCTATCATACATGATAGCGGTGATTCCGTAGTGAGACCGGTTGTGGTTGAATTAACCGGAGGTTATGGCTAAGAGCCAAGAACGGACGGACAAGCACCAAAAGGAAGAACTTATGCGTTGGAAAGCCTAGCTTATACTCGCAAGTTCCTTCCTAGTCGTGCTAATCCCCGTTGTTGCCGATTACCGTAACACCGATATTAAGAGGGGCAACGAAAGATGTGGAGACTCCTAACTCAAACTAACCTAATCCTAACCCTAACAAGCTCTCTTTAAATATCAACTTAACACTTAGATAATCACAAACAAAATCTGGACTTCCAGAATTAACTCGTTAAAACACATAGAAAAAGACTCCCATCTCCCTGCGGACGACCCGTACTCAACCGGCTAGCTACGTGCGAAACCATCTTGATTGCGGTATTTAAAACTAAAACTTGAACACGCAGAACCTCTATCAATCAGTCACTACGACTGGCCCCCTGATAGGTACGTATCACACGCTATCCGAAAAGCACGAGTGCCTAGCTCTGACCCTCATCTTTCCACGTATCTAACGTACATGACTCCCAACGGTATCCCCATGATTACCGCCGAGTCATTGGTAATGTCACCGGAAAGTATGGTTCCCCCACTAACCCATCTCCTCACTGAGATTGTTGCCCCGGGGTACCTCCGGGCCCCACCATTTACCCACACACGGACCCCTCCGTTCCTCGCGTGGGGTATATATATCCGAACCGATAAATCTCATGGTGGCTGCTGAAATATCATATCAAGGGAAACCGGGTTTTTCAAAAAATTCATAATTTCATGAACTCCTACGGTCCCCAAATCCAGAAAACATCATGAAAAATCCATATCTCAATGCGAAAATCCATGAATATAATATATGCAACATAAAAGGAAATGTAAGCATATAAAGGAAAAGCCGCTAATTAACTGCAACAAGTTAATATAAATATCATGCGGTCCTAATTTTCTCCAATTCTAAAATAACATTAGGTAAAGGTAAACATGTAGCTATAACCAGATGTATGTGAAAACATAAAGGTATAGCAAGATATATGTATCTACCTATAAGTAATGATGTAATATACCCCCTGGGTATAAGTGAAATAGGTGGGCAAGGTATACCTGTAGCTATGTCATAAAGTGTGCATGTACCTATCACTAATGGTACAATACTCTACAGGTATACAGGTAACTAGCATGTAAGTATATCAGAGCATATGTGTAAGCATGTAGGTATATAGGTATGCTAAAAGTCAATGCATAAAGAAATATGAATCAAAGTCTCAATGTCCCTAACCAAGCAATATCATATCTATAAGTGGGTTGTGCGTGACATGGCAATTATTGACGGTGTGTGTAGCATACAATCAGTGCTCGTGCAACATGAATCGTCAATAATATGTGCAGTGTCCTAAGGATACTAGTCCAAGCACAACAATATCTAATTAATAGGGTAAATGCTCAAATTCTAAATATAACATAGAATATGCGACAGAAATAACATCTCTAGCCCAGACGCATAACGCCATGCGGGCGATTCCCCTGTAAATGTTAAATCTACTCACCAACGCTCCTGGCTAAGTGAAGCCTACCACCTGTTTTCCCTTGTCGTAGCGTCCGAAGTCCCCGCTTGCGAACCTAAAATTTCACAAACACATCACATAAGCAAAAATCTTAAAATGATGAAAAGACAACGAAACGCGATGAAAACGTCCGGAAAATTACACTGCGCGCTTAGCGCATCTATCGCGCATGACATCGGCCAAAAACCCTAATTGAGGTCGCTAAACTACAAAACACTAAGTCTAGACCCCGATCTTCCTGATCACGCAACACAACACAAAAATTACGTGGAATACTATAGATATAACCTCGCAACGACCAATCGAACCCACGTCGGAAAAACCCCGAAATCTAGTAAGCAACCTATCGCAATATTTCGCACTAGTTTCAAGCTAATGCATATCTAGCGATTGCAAACACCTTAAAATAGCTTAACTAATCTATCTAAACCAATCCTATATTTTTAACACTCGCTAATTATGTTTTAGCAAAAACCTGGTGAGCTAATTGCATAATTAAACAAAGAGTTCATTAGCAAAAATTAACATTTTCTACTAGATTAATCTTCTCCAAAACACAAATTAACACTTCAAATGAACACTAAACACTTAACAAAATTTAACCCTAACATGAATTTCTTAAACCAAAAATAAATGAATTAATCATAATTTAAAAACTAAACTAAACACATAATTAGCTAACTAAATTAGCTAGAATAAGATTAAAGCAAATATAAAAGGATTAAGGTAAGAATTATACCTCCCCAAGAACACAAAATGAATCTTAATCCAACATCTTAGCATCAAAAACCAAGCTTTATTGAAGATCCATGAAGGATTAGTGAAGGAAATGAAGGAAAATGATTATATTTGAATTTTTGTGATTTTATTTGGATTTTTCATGATTTATTTGATGCAAAATGAGTTGAAAAAGAGTGGGAATTATGGAGGGAAGCAAGGGGAAGGGAAGGGACGGCCAAGGGGGTGAGGGGGTATTTTTGTGAATTTTTTGTGAAGAAATTGCTAGGAAAAAGAGTAATAAATGCTAATAAATGCATTTTGCCACCTTTACACGTTTTCTTTTCTTTTTAAAATCAATCCTTTTGCACTCAAAAAAATATCTAGATATTTAAAAATAAGTTTCCAAAATATTCTAGTGACAAAAAAATAAATTTATTCTTAAGAAAAGAATTTTCCGATTTACGTACACCAAAAACCGCTTAAAATAATATTTTATTTGGGAAAAATTCTATCTGAACCAAAACATCCCAAATACCCCTAAAGTTCACACACAAGCTTTATTTTAGATAAAAAAAAAATGCCGGCAAGCTTATACGGACGTTTGATCGAAATCGGGTTAAAACGGGAAAAACCGACAATTTTGCCCTAAAACGGGAAAATTCACAAAACGATTTCCAAAACGTTACAATCTCCCCCCCTTATAAAAATTCATCCCCGAATTTAAAATTTTCACTAAGCGTACCTTCAAAAAGAAGAGTACAAAACTCCCAATTCTCGCTCGCAGCCTCCCAAGTGATCATTTCACTATACGGCTACGTCCAAGAAAACTCTCCGCAGATAGCAAGACCCTTGACCGAAGTTTCTCCACCTGCCGGGCCATTAACACCAATGGCCGCCGGTGAGCGAAAAGATCGCGTCAAAGAAAATGGTCTAATGCTGAATCATGTGAAAAAAAGTCATGAAGGTAATTGCAAAGTATCAACACAAAGAATGCGGGGTGAAAACTCAATAATCTGGGCGGAAGTGCCAAATTAAAGGCAACGAACTAACTCGCTTAAAGGATCTCAAAAGGACCTACAATCCTGGGATAAGATTCCCAAAACTCCACACGTCATTTATCGGAAAATCCATAGGAATACATGATCTCCCACTGCGAACTCAGGCCTGCGACCACCCTGGTCGGCATAAGATCTCTGTCCGCACAGGACTGTCATCATCCTGACCTGAACAACTGGATCATCTCCGAAGTCTCTAGACTAGCTGGGGTCCAAAAATCCAACAACGCAGAGTCAGAAAAAAACAGATTGGTGATCGACACGACCTAACCCCTAAACCTAAAGGTTGCCAATTGGAGTGTCTCCTGATAACAACTATCGAAGGAGAATCCTAACAATGGCGAGTGACGATCCCCAACTGCCGACAACAACAACACGAACGCACAAACATATCCTCCAGAGTTGGTATAGCCCGCTCTCACAAACCCATCATCCCGCGGATGGAAAGATGGAGCTAAAGCTTAAGCAGTACCCAAGGCTTCCTGAAGCTTCTGCCCAAGACGGCAAGCGAACATGGTGCCTTCATTGGATACGACCCTCGAAGGAACTCCGTGCAACGCACAAACTTAACAAAGAACTGTTAGTTATATGTTTGCCCTAGAGGCCATTACTGTACATAGGATGTATATTGTAGTGGATGCTGGGACATATATAGGTAGGACTTTCTTGCTCGACATGATAGTACGCTATCTGGTTGCTCTTTATCTTAACATGTATACTTTCTGTCTCTCTGATTACATGTTGATAAAGCCCTTAGGATGTGTACTCGACTTCCAGGACTATGATGCAGATCATACTAGTGGGGCCTGGGTAGTCGATGAGTACATCCTTCATTGTTCCTAGTCGTGGGAATATCGAGACGGGGCATCGATATTCCAGAGTAGACTAGCGTATATCTTCTCGACCCATGCGATGGGCGATGGATGATCCCATATCCATTGGTGTTTGACATCAGAGATGGTATGCGGGTGCTCAGTGGAGACTGGGTACACTGAACGGACTCGCCGAGAACTCCCAGATGGTATTATACCTCACGTCAGATGGCAGTTCTCTGGTGACACTGGTACAGCTTAGTCTGTTGACCCGAGATCGTCATAGAGTCTTGTGTGTCTCCCACTGTTCTTTGATTTCCACCCTACCACGGCTCTACTGAGTCGTGCAAACAGGTGCTTTTTGGGTACAGTCTCGATTCACATGGAGGCAATGAGCGATAGGAGGGGATTCGTCTCTCCCGGTATTGGGGGTGGATGTTGCGCTATGCTCGACTAGCCATAACAGGAAATCCCTGGCCAGGGTTGCAGTGATATACTGGTAAGAGTTATCCGTAGTTTCACGAATGTTATGGACCTTACGTCGGCATGACTTATCAAGCTACTGGGGTCTGACGTTTACCACCCCTAGGCGAGATATGCGACATATCAGACGAACAGACCGGACTATACGGTAAGTGTTACTGGTTGGATTCACAGGAGTGTGAGCAGGCTTGCTCGTCGATCTTCTGATCGCTCAATACCCGGGTGGCCGTTACGTTTAGCAGACCGCTTGCAGCTTGTGGGTGTTTGATATGATCATCACATGCTGTCGGCGTATTGACGAGTCTTTAGAGTCCTACACAGAGGTTTCCTGGCTCAAACGAAACGAAATAGGAGCGCATATGAGATATGTGCGGGACCGAGAATAATGCGTGTATGTGATACCGCATTCTATTCTCGCGTTGAATGTATCGATTGGTTGTATGCGATATAACCTAGTTATCGAATCAAGGATTGATTCGATAAGTTGATACATTGGATACTAGTCGGTTATATGCGACATGACCGGATCATTGAATCAATTGTTGATTTAATGATTTAATGTATAATTATATATTTGATATATTACTTTGCATTAACTAGTATTGGTTCACTTTAAATGGATTTTCTCACTTGAAATTCACATTGTATATGTGATATATTTTTGTGCACTTGTTTGTATCATGTTTGATGATACATGCTCACTTGGGTTTGTGTAAAGAATTAAACCATGGTTAAGTTAGTGGTTAGGGTTTACATTTTACTTATTCATTTATTTATTTTTCCTTTTGGAAAGATAAATAAATCAAGGTGGCTTTCTTTGTTTGTTTGTTGAAGCTTCATGAAGCTTTGAACAAGTCCACCATTCTTGTCTCATGCTTAACCCTAACCATTCAACCTAACCTTAGTCAATTCTCTACACCTAACTAAGGTTGAGATTATGATAAGTATCATATTGTTTTTTCTATTTTTAAAATATACTTATCATATTCCTTCTTCTTCTTCTTCATCTTCAACAATGAAGAAAGCTTGCCTCCATCAATGGCAACTTGAGCAAATGAGTAAAAAATCCAATTCCAAAGTGAACCCACTCTCTATTTCTTCATCCTCTACCTCTTGCCAAGTAGTATAGGGTGTTTTCTTCACAAGTTTCATGACTTGGTGAAGTTGGAGTTTGATCTTGAGTTGCCTCGACGTAGATCATCTTCGGCATCGAAGTCGACGACCTAGCCCGCCCATTTCTCCGATGAAGCCGATGCTAGAGTCCGGGATTCGATATGGACAGCGAGGGGACTTCATCACGGAGCCATGGAGGTGGAGGACCGGATCTACAAAGGTTGTAGCCCCTTCCCTTTAGCTATAAATTCGTTTATTTGCATTGCATCGCCTATATATCTAGTTAACGATCCGTATTAGGGTTTCTCGGCACTTGTAAAATTTTAATTGGCCATGTTTGATATGTTGTGAGACTTCATTAGTGTGCCTAGGAACCCTACAAGAACAACTTAGCAAACTGAGTATAACTGGACAACAAGCATCCGAATGGAGTCACACCCTGACTAAACCTGGGTATACGCCACAAAGAATATTCATAGAGATCTGCTCCCTTTCCCACTTCGGAACGGTTTAAGGTTGCAACTCTCCAGCCGGTCTCAGATGCTCAACCAAAACACACAACAAGACAACACCTTGAAACAAAATCCGAAACTTCTCTTTACATCCTTGCCCACCCGTAACTATCTCACAAGTCACGTCAAATGCTGGTGGAACTTGAATGAGTACAGAGAGTTGACAGATGTGCCTGCTCTAGGATTTCACGTCTCTACCCAATAGTATCAGGTACACAAACACATCCTAAACTCAGCACACCCTTGTCACAAATCAAGGACTCTGAATCATTACCCAGCCGATCATGCTCAAGTATTTCTGACGAACGAGCATCGGCGGGCAGTGTCTCGCGAAAGCGATTAAGGAAAAGTGGTTGGGCGCGGACATGAGTAAGCTGTCCCCTCAGTAGAGGCGAACTTAATCTATACTCAACGATCGCACAAGAACTGTGAATCTGCAGAAGACTATCTCAACAATCAAAATTCGCTGCAGGAAGATGTACATTAAGCTTTGGTAGTCCGTGAAAATCTGACACGACTCTCGAACAAGTAGTGTCTCCAAATCTCCAACGCAAGACCACCGCGGCCATCTCCAGATCGTGAGTGGAATATCCTGCTAGTACTTCCTCCAAATGTAGGGAAGCAAAAGCGATAACTTTATAGTGCCGCATCAGCGCAAAATCGAGCCCCACTCACGAAACATCACAATTACACAACAAAGTCGCCCGAACCAGAAAGCAAAGAAAGAACTGATGCAGTTGTTAATCGAATCATCAACTGCCGAAAACTCCGCACACATGCCTCAGTCCAAAGAAAGAAACCTCCACTCCGGTCAATTCAGTCGACTGTGCAGCACTACACTAACGATCCTGCACGAAACGGCGGTAGAAACCTGCTAAGCCTAAAATCTGCGGACCTCCTTCCTGCACACAAGTCTGGGCCTAAGCTGTATGGCCACGATCTCCCTCAGAACCTTACAAAACCATCTCCCGTGACTACAAGACCTAGGAGTCAACACAAACAAGCCTGAAGGAACACTCCGAGAATCTAACAAACAGCTGGCACTCTCCCAGCATCTGCATAACAAATCCTCAAGTGCTACTCCTGTCCCTCAAGACACATTAAAATAGACCAGAATGTCGTGAATAACACAACAATAACTGGTCGAGGAACGGCCTGAAGAAATCCGGTTCATCACATCTACTAATACTGCTAGGGCATTGGTGAGTCCAACGACACCACCAAAACACACAAAGCCCGTAGCACACACAAGGCAGTCTTCCGAATGTCATCATTCCGAACCCGCAATAATGATGGCCGGATCCTGAACAAATATAGAAAATGTCTCGCACTCTGGAGACGATCGAAGAAATCGTCAATGCGAGGTAAAGGATACCTATCCACACGATAAGCCGGTTCAATTGGCGATCCATCAATACACAACCTAAACTGTCGGCTTCCTCCTTGATGAACAGAAATAGGAGCTCCTCAATATGAAACACTCAGATGCACTAGCCCCCCAACAAACAACTCTGCAGCTGATCCTTAAGCTCCTTAAGCTCCGCCGACTCATCTGGAACAACGTCGGAAAACTCTCGCACGATAAGAACCCGGTCCAACAAACCCACTGTGGCTCCGGTATCACGAATGAACGCTAAGAATCCTCGACATCCTCTCCTCAAAAGCCGACTAGCAAAAAAGGCTGAATTCGAGCTGTGAGAGGCGGCACCATTGCCCCCCTGCATAACAAGAACTGACTTGCCGGGAAAACAAACCTGACTGTTTCCTTGCGATAGTCCACAGACGCCTAGCACGTAACTAACCAGTCCGTGCCCAGGAGAACGTCAAATCCAACATCTCTAGAAGGATCAAGCGACGGATGAATCTCCTAACCGATTGGCATACGACTGAAATACGTGTCGCGCAACAAAAGAATCGCTGACAGAAGTTAACACAACAAACGGCTGATCTAGATAACACGAATCCCCTCGTCCTAAACCTCTGCTACTCCCGCAACGGTCACGAAAGCTGTCTCGACGACTAAGCCTCTGTCTCTGAGCTGATACCCCGGTACGAGTCCTCCACGGTTCCGGAACTCCCGAAGTCTCTGGAATATGTGTCTCGTCAACTAGGGCTACATCCACTGGTGCTATGTAAGTGACGGAAAGCTGTGTACTGATCGCAAGGAACAACTGGGTAACAGGGGTGACAACCTCCTGTCGCTGCGCTCGAATGGTCTCCACCAAAGAACTCATCGTCTGGCGCAAGTCCTGCATCTCTGCCACAAGCCTGACGATACTATCAGTCGAAGGCGAAACCGTCTGCACCTGTGCAACGAGCGTTCCATCCTGGTCAGTCCTCGCTCTCCTCGAGTCAATACTGACCTTGGCCCTCGCTGCACCTCACTGAGTCCCCATAGTCGTCGTCGGCAAAGGCTATAAATAGCGATAGGATTCGATATGAACACGGAAATAGAATCACAAGGATATGAATCATCAAGGAAGGAATTTCAAGTAATCGTACTTAGGTCACTTTAGGCGGAGTACTGCATCGTGAGTATGCTGCAGATATACACACACTACGTTACTCTGCTTAAGCTACCTACTCCATCATATCAAGGTCATCCTACACTCCGTAAGGTAAAAACCTAGCGCTCTGATACCAACTTTGTCACGACCCGAAATTGGCATGTGACGGCCCTAATACTACGCAACGTCTACAGCCGTAACGCAGTAAAAGAAAGCCAAAACCCAGAAATCTAAACCATTAAAATACCAGAAAAGATAAGAAACATTGTTTAAAAGTCTGTGAAATCACAACCCAAATTCTTTAAAAGTCCAACTTTATTTCCTTTAAATTTCGGCAGCACCTTCTTTATAAAAACCAACCCCAAAATGGGTACAACATAAATATAAAGTAAAGCATCCCCAACGGGAGAAAATCCACGCCCAAAGGAGAAAAACAACCACCACAACAAATATACGACGCCGTAGCGAAGAAATAAAAGACGATAGAAAGGAAACTGTATAAAAGGCAACAAGTCACAACATAATATACAACATCATCCTCACCAAGTCTCTAAGTCAATATGAAAATAGTAGATGGAGAGTACAGGGATACAACGAATATACAATACAACGAATATACAATACAACGAATAACCACAAACCCACCTAAGCAAACTGCACACTGTGAGCTGATGCGGTATCCGTAGCAAAAGATGATAAGATGTGTGATAATAGCCTGCCTCTGACTATCGTGAGGAACACCTGCAAACACTGTGGCACAATGGGGGTGAGTTGCCAACTCGTGAATAGTAAATAACATATGCAGGTAATCGCGAGTATGCACGTACAGCGTGAATCTAACATGTGCAATTAATAGCAATAAAAAGTCATATGAATGCAATAATCATGAAAGGTACACTAGCAGGTACAACTTATACATGAAGCAATGCATATAAATAATGGTATGTAAATGCAACAGTCATGAAAGGTACTCTAACAGGTACTACTAATACATGAAGCAGTGCATAAACAAAAAATGTGAAGTATGGAATAAAATATGTCATTTCCACGGAATCCTGACATCGTGGTAGGATCACAATCCATCAAGACAAATCCAGATCCCAATTCCTCAAATCAGCCCCCAAATTGGCTCTCATATCATATAAGTCTCACAAATCCTGAATGTACAATATCGAATAAATCTCATATATCATGAATGTACAAATCAGCAATCTCATAAATATCCTGTATCCAATATCAAATGAATCACCTATATCCCAAATCAAATTATCAAGTAAAAATCTAACATCCTAAATATATTTGCGTGAATAAATATGATGGTGTATATAATTTAAAGTCAATACACATATATTAGCGTCCCATTCCACTAATATTGGTGTAAGGGCATATATAACAGCGGCCTAAACTCCTGTTATATATACAAAGGAGTAAAAAGCAATATCATGAAACCAATGTGTCAAGCATCGACACAGAATTGATGATCTATCAGGTGCTGTCACCACGACTGGCCCCCTGATAAGTACGTATCACACGCTATCCGAAAAGCACGAGTGCCTAGCTCTGACCCTCATCTTTCCACGTATCTATACGTACATGACTCCCAACGGTATCCCATGATTACCGCCGAGTCATTGGTAAAGTCACCGGAAAGTATGGTTCCCCCACTAACTCATCTCCTCACTGAGATTCTTGCCCCGGGGTACCTCCGGGCCCCACCATTTACCCACACACGGACCCCTCCGTTTCTCGCGTGGGGTATATATATATCCGAACCGATAAATCTCATGGTGGCTGCTGAAATATCATATCAAGGGAAACCGGGTTTTTCAAAAAATGCATAATTTCATGAACTCCCACGGTCCCCAAATCCAGAAAACGTCATGAAAAATCTATATCTTAATGCGAAAATCCATGAATATAATATATGCAACATAAAAGGAAATGTAAGCATATAAAGGAAAAGCCGCTAATTAACTGCAACAAGTTAATATAAATATCATGCGGTTCCTAATTTTCTCCAATCTAAAATAACATTAGGTAAAGGTAAACATGTAGCTATAACCAGATGTATGTGAAAACATAAAGGTATAGCAAGATATATGTATCTACCTATAAGTAATGATGTAATATACCCCCTGGGTATAAGTGAAATAGGTGGGCAAGGTATACCTGTAGCTATGTCATAAAGTGTGCATGTACCTATCACTAATGGTACAATACTCTATAGGTATACAGGTAACTAGCATGTAAGTATGTCAGAGCATATGTGTAAGCATGTAGGTATATAGGTATGCTATAAGTCAATGCGTAAAGAAATATGAGTCAAAGTTTCAATGTCCCTAACCAAGCAATATCATATCTATAAGTGGGTTGTGCGTGACATGGCAATTATTGACGGTGTGTGTAGCATACAATCAGTGCTCGTGCAACATGAATCGTCAATAATATGTGCAGTGTCCTAAGGATACTAGTCCAAGCACAACAATATCTAATTAATAGGGTAAATGCTCAAATTCTAAATATGACATAGAATATGCGACAGAAATAACATCACTAGCCCAGACGCATAACGCCATGCGGGCGATTCCCCTGTAGATGTTAAATCTACTCACCAACACTCCTGGCTAAGTGAAGCCGACCACCTGTTTTCCCTTGTCGTAGCGTCCGAAGTCTCCGCTTGCGAACCTAAAATTTCACAAACACATCACATAAGCAAAAATCCTAAAATGACGAAAAGACAACGAAACGCGATGAAAACACCCGAAAAATTACACTGCGCGTTTAGCGCATCTATCGCGCACGACATCGGCCAAAAACCCTAATTGGGGTCGCTAAACTACAAAACACTAAGTCTAGACCCCGATCGTCCCGATCACACAACACAACAAAAAAATTACGAAGAATACAATAGATATAACCTCGCAACGACCAATCGAACCCACGTCGGAAAAACCCCGAAATCTAGTAAGCAACCTATCGCAATATTTCGCACTAGTTTCAAGCTAATGCATATCTAGCGATTACAAACACCTTAAAATAGCTTAACTAATCTATCTAAACCAGTCCTATATTTTTAACACTCGCTAATTATGTTTTAGCAAAAACCTGGTAAGCTAATTGCATAATTAAACAAAGTGTTCATTAGCAAAAATTGACATTTTCTACTAGGTTAATCTTCTCCAAAACACAAATTAACACTTCAAATGAACACTAAACACTTAACAAAATTTAACCCTAACATGAATTTCTTAAACCAAATATAAATGAATTAATCATAATTTAAAAACTAAACCAAACACATAATTAGCTAACTAAATTAGCTAGAATAAAATTAAAGCAAATATAAAAGGATTAAGGTAAGAATTATACCTCCCCAAGAACACAAAATGAATCTTAATCCAACATCTTACCATCAAAAACCAAGCTTTATTGAAGATCCATGAAGGATTAGTGAAGGAAATGAAGGAAAATGATTATATTTGAATTTTTGTGATTTTATTTGGATTTTTCTTGATTTATTTGATGCAAAATGAGTTGAAAAAGAGTGGGATTGATGGAGGGCAGCAAGGGGAAGGGAAGGGCCAGCCAAGAGGGTGAGGGGGTATTTTTGTGAATTTTTTGTGAAGAAATTGCTAGGAAAAAGAGTAATAAATGCTAATAAATGCACTTTGCCACCTTTACACATTTTCTTTTCTTTTTAAAATAAAACCTTTTGCACTCAAAAAAATATCTAGATATTTAAAAATAAGTTTCCAAAATATTCTAGTGATAAAAAAATAAATTTATTCTTAAGAAAAGAAATTTCCCGATTTACGTGCACCAAAAACCGCTTAAAATAATATTTTATTTGGGAAAAATTCTATCTGAACCAAAACATCGCAAATACCCCTAAAGTTCGCGCACAAGCTTTATTTTAGCTAAAAAAAGTGTCGGCAAGCTTATACGGACGTTTGATCGAAATCGGGTTAAAACGGGAAAAACCGATAATTTTGCCGTAAAACGGGAAAATTCACAAAATGATTTCCAAAACGTTACACTAATCTTGCAAGAGCATACGCTAAAGTGTTTTCTTCTCTCACTCTCCAGGTAGCGACCATGTCAGGCCTTAATCAAGATAATAACATTGATGTATTGACTGAACCCGCTTATTATACTGAGTAGGGGAACGTTGGTCCCGTTCTTTCTTATAAGTGTTATAAGACTGAGCAGGAAATAGGCGAATATCTGAATTCCCATACCGTCCAAACGAAGAATAAGCATGTTGATGCATCTTCTTCAGGTGTGTTAGTTATCGAGAACTGTTTCTCAGTTCACTCTACGTCCTGGGTATTAGATACCGGATCAGGATCCCACATATGTAATATGTTACATGGGCTACGAAAAGGTAGGGAACTGGGAGAGGGTGATCATTCCGTAAGAGTAGGGAATGGTGCAGATCTTACAGCGAAAGCAGTTGGCGAATATCACCTTGTGTTACCAAATGGTAATACATTGGTTCTGAACGAGTGCTATTACATTCTGACCCTGATATGCAATATTATATCAGTTTCCTTATTGAATAAAGAAGGATATAATTTTGCAGTACAGGATAATGTTATGAACATATTCCTGAATTAAAAGTTGATTGGATCAGGATCGTTAAATAATGGCATATACGTTCTCAACCAAACTACAGTACTTAATGTACAAAACACACACAAGTGGAAGAGTTCTGAAATGAACGAATCCTTCTTGTGGTATTGTAGACTAGGGCATATCAATGCGACACGGCTAGCTAAATTGCATAAGGATGGATATTTGAATCCGTTCGAATTTTCATCTTATGACACTTGCCAGTCATGTCTCAAAGGAAAGATGACCAAAACTCCGTTTAGTGGACACGGAGAAAGAGTTACAAAACTCTTGGGGCTGATACATAGTGATGTATGTGGACCCATGTCTACACATGCCAGGAGCGGTTCTTCCTACTTCATTATATTCACTGACGATCTCTCAAGATACGGACATGTGTTCCTGATGAAACACAAGTCTGAAGCTTTTGAGAAATTCAGGGAAAATAAGCACGAAGTAGAGAACCAAACGGGTAAAAGTATTAAGATCCTTCGATCTGATCGAGGAAGAGAATACTTGAGCACTGAGTTCCTAGATTATCTAAAAGAGAATGGGATTCTCTCTCAGCTTACTCCTCCCTATACACCACAGCACAACGGTGTATCGGAGCGAAGGAATCGCACCCTATTAGATATGGTGCGCTCTATGATGAGCAATGCTGAGTTGCCTATTTCCTTCTGGGGGTATGCACTTGAGACAACCATATACCTATTGAATAGAGTTCCAACCAAATCTGTGCCTACCACTCCATATGAGATATGGAATGGGAAGAGACCATCTCTTAAAAGAGTTAAGATATAGGGTTATCCGGCCTATGTTAAAAAGCAAAATCCGGACAAGCTCGAGGCACGATTAGTTCTTTGCAAGTTTGTAGGATATCCAAACAATTCATATGGATATCTATTCTACCACGGTGAACAACAAAAGGTGTTTGTTGCTCAACATGCCTCCTTTTTAGAAAAGGAATTTCTTGCAAAAGAAATTAGTGGCGAAGAGGTAGAACTGGAAGAAGTTCCAGCAACACAAACTGCAATAGAAGATTTGGTAGAACCAGATGATTCAGTAGTTCCCAACGAACCCCAACCTCACCTCCGATCTAGTAGGGTTTCTCATCCACCTGAGAGATACTACGGTTTTCTCGTTGACGGTTGGAGCGAGGATTGCATCATGGAAGATGATGACCCAACTAGCTTCGAGCAGGCCATCACGAGTGGGAACTCTGTGAAGTGGCTGGATGCAATGCGATCTGAGATGGAATCCATGTACACCAACAAAGTATGGACTTTGGAAGTTGCTCCTGAAGGGGTAAAACCCATTGGGAGCAAATGGATCTTTAAAAGGAAACTTGGTGTAGATGGAAAAATTGAGACTTTCAAAGCTAGACTTGTTGCAAAGGGTTTTCGTCAACGACCAGGTGTGGATTATGACGAAACCTTTTCTCCAGTGGCTATGCTTAAGTCCATCCGGATCCTACTTGCCATTGTTGCATACCATGACTACGAAATCTGGCAGATGGATGTTAAGACCGCCTTTCTAAATGGTGATTTAGAAGAGAGCGTGTACATGACTCAGCCAAAAGGCTTCGTAGACAGTGGGAGCAGCGGAAAGTAGTGCAAGCTGCTTAAATCCATCTACGGGTTAAAGCAGGCATCGCGGAGTTGGAACATCTGCCTTGATGTTGTAGTCAAAGAGTTTGACTTCATCAAAAACGTAGATGAACCTTGTATATACAAGAAGGTTGCAGAGAGTAAGGTTGTCTTCCTCGTATTGTACATGGATGATATACTCTTGATAGGAAATGATGTTCCTATGCTGCACTCGGTCAAACTCTTCATATCACAAAGATTCTCAATGAAAGATCTAGGTGATGCCTCATGCATACAGGGAATAAAGATCTATAGAGATAGATCTAAATAGATACTGGGATTGTCCCAATCCAGGTATATTGACACCATACTAAAGAGGTTTAGTACGGAAGAATCCAAGCGTGGGAACCAACCCACGATCTCTGGACTCACTCTCTCCAAAGAGATGTCTCCCAAGACTGATTTGGAAAGAGCTCGCATGCAAGGCATACCCTATGCTTCGGCAGTAGGCTCTATCATATATGTGATGCTATGTACCAGACCCGATGTAGCATACTCACTAAGTGTAGTGAGTCGGTATCAAGAAGATCCTGGAGAGAGTCACTGGCTAGCTGTGAAGAACATTCTAAAGTACTTGAGAAGAACTAAGGAGATGTTCTTGGTGTATGGTAACGGAGAACTCCAGGTGGAGTCCGTTACCGATTCGAGCTTCCAAAGTGATAAGGACGACTCTAAGTCGCACTCGGGATTTGTCTTTACCCTCAATGGAGGGGCGGTGTGTTGGAAGAGTTCCAAACAGGAAACCGTTGCAGACTCGACGATGGAGGCTGAATACATCGCTGCCAACGATGCTGCCAAAGAGGCTGTCTGGATGAAGAAGTCCATCACTGAACTTGGTGTGGTTCCGTCTATTGAACATCCAATACCTTTGTATTGTGATAACAATGGAGCTGTGGCTTTGGCCAAGGAACCCAGGCCCCATCAGAAGTCCAGACATATTCTGAGACGGTATCACCTGATCCGGGAGATAGTTGATCACCGGGAGATCGAGGTCAGGAGAGTTGATATGAAGGACAGCACTGCGGATCCACTCACGAAGGCCATACCCCAGATACATTTTGAGAGACTCTTCGGGATGCTGGGTATGAGATACTACAACAGCTGGCCTTAGTGCAAGTGGGAGATTGTTAGTTATATATATGCCCTAGAGGCCATTGTTGTACACATGATGTATATTATAGTGGATGCTTGGATATATATAGAGAGGACTTTCTTGCTCGACATGATAGTATGCTATTTGGTTTCACTTTGTCTTAACATGTTGACTTGTATTAGTTTACTGTCTTGCTCTCACATGTTGATAAAGCCCTTAGGATATGTACTCGACTACTGGAACTATGATGAGATCATACTAGTGGGGCCAGGGTAGTCAACGAGAACATCTTATAACTGTTCCTAGTCGAGGGTGAATCGAGACAGGGCATCGATGCACCAGTGTAGAGTAACGTATATGCATCTTGACCCATATGATGGGCGATGGATGATCCCATATCCATTGGTATTTGACATAAGAGATGGTGTACGGGTGCTCAGTGGAGACTGGGTACACTGGACGGACTCGCCGAGAACTCCCATATGGTATTATACCTCACGTCAGATGGCAGTTCTCTGGTGACACTGGTACAGGTTAGTCTGTAGACCCGAGATTGTCATAGAGCCTTGTGTGATTCCCACTGTGCTTTGATTTCCATCATACCACGTCTAAGAGGGCATGCAAAACGGTGGCTTTTGGGTACAGTCCCGAATCACATGGAGGCAATAAGCGATAGGAGGGGTTTCGTCTCTCCCGGTATAGGGAGTTGATGTTGTACTGTGTTCGATTGGCTATAACCGGAAGTCCCTGTCCAGGGCGGATATAGAGTACTACTGGTAGGTGTTATCAGTAGGTTCTCGACTGTTATGAGCCTCACATCGACACGACTTATCGGTTACTGGGGTCTGACGTTTACCACCCCTAGACTAGATATGCGACATATCAGACGAAGAGACCGGACTGTATGGTAGTGTTACTGATTGGATTCACAGGAGAATGTACAGGCTTGCTTGTTGATCTTCTGATCGCTCAATACCTGGGTGGCTGTTACGTTTAGCTGACCGCTTGCAGCTTATGGGTGTTTGATATGATCATCACCCACTGCCGGCGTATTGACGATTCTTTAGAGTCCTACACAGAGGTTTCTTGGCTCGGGCAAAACGGAGTAGGAGCACATATGTGATATGTGCGGGACCGAGGATAATACAATATTAGATACTGTATTCTATTCTCGTGATATATGATATCGGCCAGGTATATATGATATAGCCGGGTCATCGGATCAAGTGTTGATTCGATGAATCGGTACATGTTATATTAGTCGGTTATATGCGATATAGCCGGATTGTCGGATCAAGTGTTGATTCGATGATTTAATGTATAATTGTATATGTGATATATTACATTATATTATCTAATATAAGCTCGCTTTATTGATTCATTTTCTCACCGGATAATACATTGATACATATGCGATATATGTTAATTGTATTATTTTCTTTTGTTACAAATATATATATTATATATGTGATATATAATATTGTAACAAGTTATGATTACAAATGCAACATGATTTGTGGAGATTAAACATGGTTAGGGTTTGATTTGGGTTAGCATTTTCATGAAGCTTCTAGAAGCTTTACTTTTGTTTTATGCTTAGATATTTTGGATTGATATTTTGTGTTGATATTTTCTAACCCAACCCAAACCCTTTATCAAGGTTAATTCTCTACATGGGTTAAGCCCTTCTTACTTAACCAAGGGTTGATTTGTAACCATAGATAATAATTCATTATTCATCACAAAAGACTTCATCTTCTACTTCCTCCTTGAAAAGCTTACTAGCTTTTGGTTTTGTGATGATTTAGTATGAGAAATTGAAAATTAAAGAGAGCTAAATTCCTACTTCATCATCCTCATCTACTCTAGCCACTTAAATTAGGGCGTTCACTTCACTAATACTTGATTAGAGAAGTGAGAGCTTGAGTTAAAGATTCTTCAAGGTAGATCATCTTCGAAAAGGAAGACTTCAAGCAAGCATGGATCATTCGTCTTGTGGAGCCTCTCTAGAGTTCGGAAATTCATGGATCACGGCGAAGGGACTACTACTCGAAGCTTATGAAGCGAAGGAGCGGACTACAAAGGTTGTAATCCCTTTCCTTTAGATGTAAAGTTGTTTACATGTTATGTTAACTCTAATTATCTAGAAAAGATCCTCGCTTTTGGTTGTTCGGCACTTGAAAAATTTAAGTACGGCATGGTTGATGCCTTATAGACCCTTGTGAAATTTAAGTCCATGTTGCCCACCCCGGTTCTTACGGGGAGGCGGAATAGGTAAAAATCGATTTTTTTATACAAGGTAACATGGACTAGAAACAAAGGATCTTTGCTAAACAAAAACCTAGCATACTAACTACAAGTTTAGCTACTTGGTTAGGAGGTTATACCTAGGTCTTGAACTCCTTCTCTCCTTGCTCCCTGGAGTGGTTTGAACAGCTCCTCCTCGTCGTCTTCTCTTTTCCGAAGAAGGATCCACCCGAAGGCCACTACCTTGAGCTCCTACCTCAACCTAGAGGTAACTAAAGTGCTTGGCTTGCTAATCCTAGAACTCTAGAATGAGTAGAGAGTAGTTATGGTTGTTTTATCTCAAGAGCTCATGGTTCTCAACACATGAGAGATGAAAGCTTTGAGAGAGAGGAAGAGGATGAGCAAAAACTATGAGAGAGAAAGTGCAAGAAAGAATGAGGATAATTTAGCATCCATGCTCTCATATTTGGAATAATGATAATAATAATAATAATTAAGAAATTGTGATGGTTAGTTTATGAATGACCATTATCATTTCATTCATTTAATGCATTTGCAAAGAACAAGAAGCAACTTTGAATTGAAATGATGATGGTCAACAAGTCAACGATGGTCAACCGGTCAACAAAGTCAACAAGTCAACAAAAGTCAAAAGTTCAACTCAACCATGGCACAATAAAAATTAATTAATATTATTAATCATATTTCTCATTCTCATTAGGGTTTAGAAAAAGTCAACGGTCAACAACCCTAATGAGAATCCTCTGCCTCTGCCTCTGTCAACTGTGCATACACACCCGCATCAGTGTTCCGAGGAACACGAATACAATGAGATAAAACCAATCCCAAAACTTATACTAGGATCTGTCTTAAACCAAAGCCCGCTAGTAATAACTGCCCGGACAGCAAACGTGCACAAGTGCACGGATGTGAACGAACCCTGTCGCAATACCATGCGACCTCTACTCTGTTTTCCCCAAAGGCGAACAGCCCTCTGTGTGGGACTCTAAAGACTCGACACTACGCTGGCAGTGGGCTTAACCATAGGCTGAAAGAGGTACTAGCTGTACGTAACGGTCCCCAGGTAGATGCCGATAAGAAGACTGATGAGGTGAACCCATCCGAACTCCTACTGAGCCTGAATGTGACAATCTCCGTACAGTCCGGTCTGTTCGTCTGAGAGTATCGCATATCAAACCTAGAGGGGCGGTAAACGCCAGTTCCCTAATAGCGGTACAAGTCGTGTCGGAGTGTAGCCCAGAACACCCTGAGATAACACTCGAAACGCTACCAGTATAACTCGCTTGCCCTGGCCAGGGACTTTGTGTAATGGCTCTCCTAGACCCAGCGTGATATCAACCCCCAATACCGGGAGAGACGAATCCTGTCTAACCGTCACTGCCTCCAAGTGCTTCGGGACTGCACCCAACTACTACCTGTTTGCACGACTCATTTGAGCCGTGGTAGGGTAGTAATCTAAGAACAATGGGAACACACTCGAGGCGAAGTGACAGTGTCAAGTCAATGGACTATGCTGTACTCATGTCACCTGGGAACTGATAACTGACGATAGGTATAATACCAAACCAATAGTTCCCAGTGAGTCCTGTCCAGTGTACTCGTAACCTAACGAGCACCTACATACTATCTCCAGTACGACGTACTGATGGCTGTGGGACAGACCATCTCCCCTCCTGGGATGAGAAGCGTATACACTAGTCTACTCTGGAGTATCGATGCCCTGTATCGATAATCCTACGACTAGGGACCTGTATAAGGATATGCTTGTAGATTACCCAGCCCCCACTAGTGTGACTGCCATCACAACGCTGTTAATCAAGCAAAGATCCTAAGGGCTCCACTAATGTGTACAGACGATATGCTAAAAGAAACACATGCATACATTAAAGTAGAAACAAACCAAGTAGCATACTATTATTTCGAGCAAGATTGTCTATACAACTGTGAATATCCGAAGCTTCCATTAAGTAATATACAAACTAGTATGATACAGTAATGGCCTCTAAGGCATATACACTATTAATCTCCCACTTGCACTTAGGCCATGTACTAGCGTATCTAAGACCTATCATCTCGATCAGCCGCTCGAACTGAGTCTGGGGTATGGCCTTCGTGAATGGATCTACAGTGTTATCTTCTGTAGCAACCCTCCGAACCTCGATCTCCCGGCGATCCACGATCTCCCTGATCAGGTGATACCGCCTCAAGATGTGTCTGGACTTCTGATGGGACTTGGGTTCCTTCGCTAAAGCTATAGCCTCGTTGTTGTCACAATACAGAGGTATTGGATCAACAATGGACGGAACCACCTGCAGTTCTGTCAAGAACTTCCTCATCCAGACGGCTTCTTTTGCGGCATCAGATGCAGCGATATATTCCGCTTCCATCGTCGAGTCAGCAACGGTTTCCTGTTTGGAACTCTTCCAACACACCGCCCCTCCATTAAGGGTAAAGACATAACCCGGCATAGATTTGGAGTCATCCTTGTCACTCTGGAAGCGGGAGTCAGCAAAGCCCTCCATCTGGAGGTCTTTTCCGCCGTAAACCAAAAACATATCCTTAGTCCTTCTTACGTACTTCAGAATGTTCTTTACCGCTATCCAGTGTTTCTCCCTAGGGTTTGACTGATACCGGCTTACCACACTCAGTACATAAGCTACATCTGGTCTGGTACACAGAATCGCATACATTATAGAGCCTACCGCAGATGCGTAGGGTATAATAGACATGTGATCCCTCTCCAAATCAGTCTTGGGAGACATCTCTTTGGAGAGGGTGATCCCGTGACAAGCCGGTAAATTACCGCGCCTGGAATCTTCCATACTGAATCTTTTCAGTATGGTGTCGATGTACCTGGACTGTGAAAGTCCTAATATCCTCTTGGACCTATCACGATGGATCCGGATCCCCAGAATGTAAAAGGCATCACCCAGGTCTTTCATGGAGAACCTGTGCGACAAGAACCCTTTGACAGATTGTAGCATAGGAATGTCATTTCCTATCAAGAGAATGTCATCCACATATAAAACGAGGAATACGATAGTTCCTGCTACAACTTTACTATAAATGCATGGTTCATCTGGATTTTTGATAAAGCCAAATTCTTTGACCGTCTCATCAAAACAGATGTTCCAACTCCGCGATGCCTGCTTTTGTCCATAAATGGACTTAAGCAACTTGCACACTTTCCCGCTGCTACTACTCTGAATGAAACCCTCTGGCTGGTCCATATAGACACACTCCTCCAAATTTCCATTTAGAAAAGCGGTCTTTACGTCCATCTGCCAAATCTTATAATCGTGAAAGGCAGCAATAGCAAGAAGGATCCGAATGGATTTGAGCATAGCCACTGGAGAAAAGGTTTCGTCATAGTCCAAACCAAGTCTTTGACGAAAACCCTTTGCAACAAGTCTAGCTTCATAGGTCTCAACCTGCCCATCTACACCAATCTTCCTTTTGAAGATCCATTTGCAGCCTACGGGTTTTACCCCTTCTGGAGCAACGTCCAAAGTCCATACTTTGTTGGTGTACATGGACTCCATCTTGGTCCGCAACGCATCCATCCATTTTACCGAGTTAGTGCTCTGAATGGCCTGCTGGAAGCTAGTCGGTTCATCATTATCAATGATGCAATCCTCTCTATCCCCGTCTATGAGAAAACCGTAGTATCTCTCGAGCGGATGAGACTGCCTACTACTCCTGCGGAGCGGCGTAGGAATGTCCTGTTCTTTCGAAGCTTCTGGTTCTTCTAAGCTTTCAGTAATAGCTTGTGGTTCTGAAATTTCCTCCAGTTCTATTACGCTCCCACTTATTTCTTTTTCTAAGAACTGATGTTCCAGAAAGTGGGCATTACGAGAGACAAAAACCTTTTGTTCTTCTGCGTAATAGAAAAGATACCCCCTGGAGTTCTTTGGGTATCCCACAAACTTGCACTGTACTGAGCGTGCCTCGAGTTTGTCTGCATGCTACTTTTTGACAAAAGCTGAACATCCCCAAATCTTCAGATATTGAAGATAGGGTTTCTTCACACTCCACATCTGATATGGTGTGGTAGGCACAGTCTTAGTTGGAACTCGGTTCAAAAGATATGCAGCTGATTCTAGTGCATATCCCCAGAAAGATCGCGGTAACTCAGCGTTACTCATCATGGAGCGTACCATATCCAATAGGATTCTGTTCTGTCTCTCCGATACACCGTTATGTTGTGGAGTGTATGGAGGAGTAAGCTGAGAGAGAATTCCATTCTCTTTTAGGTAATCCAGGAACTCGGCACTCAAGTATTCACCACCTCGATCAGATCTCAGTGTCTTGATACTTTTTCCTGTTTGTTTTTCTACTTCATTTTTGTATTCCTGAAATTTTTCAAAGGCTTCAGATTTATGCTTCATTAAGAAGACATGTCCGAACCTTAAAAAATCATCCGTAAAAGTAATGAAGTAAGAATAACCACTTTGCGCATGTGTAGACATTGGACCGCATACATCGCTGTGTACAAGTCCAAAGAGATCGCTCGCTCTTACTCCATGTCCAGTGAACGGAGTCTTTGTCATCTTTCCTTTGAGACATGATTGACAAGTTGCATATGATTGATATTCGAACGGATCCAAATATCCTTCTTTATGTAACTTAGTCAACCTTCTCTCATTGATGTGACCCAGTCTACAATGCCATAAGAAAGCATGATTTATTTCTGGAGACTTTCTTTTGTGTGTATTCTGGACATTGAAAATCTGTGGTTGGTTCAATACGTATATACCGTTGCTTAATGTACCCAACCCAATCAGAACATGATTAAGGTGAATGTTTACAACATTGCTTACAAATGCAAAATCATAACCTTCTTTAGACATTAAAGATACAGATATGATATTACAAGTCGCACTGGGTACAAAATAACAATCATGTAAAACCAAAACATGTCCATCTGACAATCCCAAGTGATAGTCCCCCACGGACTCAGCATCCATGCCAGCTCCGTTTGCAACTCTGAGGGTCCTATCACCTGCCTTCAAAACCCTATGCTTTCTCAGTGACTGCAAATAATTACAGATATGAGATCCTGATCCGGTATCCAATACCCAGGAAGTGGAGTTTACTGATAGACAGTTTTCAATAACATACACACCTGAAGCCGAAGCCACAACTTGCTTCGGGTCCTGGTTCTTGGCCTTCCAAGCCCTGCAATCTTTCTTCCAGTGTCCTTTCTTATGACAATAAAAGCACTCCTCTTTCCCCACAAGCTGTCCCGCTACCTTTGCCATTTTTGCCTTTCCCTTGGCTTCCACTTTACTAACACCGCCCTTTGGTTTGGTGTGGGCTTTCTTCTTCTTTCTTCTGGCTTTCGCCTTGGACCTAGAAGAAGAAGGTCCTCCAACAGACAAAGTGGGTGTTTCCCTTACTTTCTTCAGGGTGCCCTCTGCACTTCTCAACATGTTAAGGAGTTCCGGAAGTTCAACTTCCTTTCCTTGCATGTTAAAGTTCAGGATAAACTGGGCGTAAGTGGAAGGAAGGGACTAGAGAATCAAGTCAGTGTACAGCTCGTTCTCTAACGTGGTCCCGAGGTCCGCGAGCTCTTCAATGTAGCCAATCATCTGAAGCACGTGTTCCGCTACAGATGATCCGACGGCCAATCTCGCCGAAAACAACTTTTTCGAGACTTCGTATCTGGCGATACGAGATCGCTCTCCATACAGATCTTTTGTATGGAGAAATATGGATTCTAGGTCTATATCCTCGTGCCTCCTCTGATGTTCATTGTCCATAGAGGCAAGCACGATGCACTTAGCCCTCGCGCAATCAATCTCCCAGGTCTTACGGATTTCCTTATCCGCGACGCTGGATTGAGGACCTGGGACAGAGGGAGCTTTGGTGGTAAGAAGATACCCCAACTTGTCATAAGTGATTGCCATTTTGACATTCCTGAGCCAATCTTTGTAGTTTGGCCCTGTCAATGTATTTTTTTCTAGTAGTAACTTAAGTCCGGTCATGATATTTGGTCGCTGCAATTAGGAGAGAGAGAAGAAATACTTTAGCATGATGCTCTTGCAAGTTTAGAGTGGTTTTTAGTTTGTCTAAACAGGATGGCTTCCACTGTTTCTCGAATCCTTCCTCAAACCAAAAAAGAAGAATTAGTCGGGATCAATCTCACTGTACAATACTTGCTTAACCGTTCAGCCAGGACAGTGTTGGTACTTCGAGGGAGGTTTTACGACGCTTTCACGAAGTTCCTTAATTAAATAACCTCTTTCCCTGTGGGCGTAGTCCCGCAAACACCTTTCTAGACACCTACTTGGTTTATAGCATTGATCGTTCAGTGAGAAAGTTTCCCGAGGAGTAGCATATATCACAGTAGGACCGGGATCCAAATATCATCGTGTGATAAAACTGAAGGAATCCTACCAGAATCATCACACTCCAAATGGTATGCAGCGCTAGCAAGTTTCAGTTTCTTTAGAAACTCCCGATGTAGATTTTTGCCCCATGCTCTTATGACCTTGACGTAGGCCAAAATATCATAAGTCGCATGTCAAGTTCTACCCATCATTACCTGGTTAATTTGAACCCACCCGTACATACCCTTGACGTAGGCCAAAATGGCAGTACGACTGTCTCAAACCAACGCATCTATCTATGCAACAGATAAATATCCGGCAACTACCAATCACTATGCCTTGGCGTAGGTCAAAATACATAGCTTGAATACTACAGAATATTTAACTGAAATGATGGAGGGCTACGAATGGTTTTGGCGAAACCGTGAACGTAGTGAACTTGATATAATCGAAGGAACTTGATAGCTTTTAAAAGGAGTGGTTTAAGCTCCGTGTTTAAAACTTGTTTTGAAAAGACACCGAGTGGTTTTGAAATTGTTCCAACGATTTTAACTTTGGTTTATTTTTTTGCATTAATTTAATGCGTCCCATCAATTAATCCTACCATTGCAGAAAAAAACGAAAATACGACGTACGCTTATGCCATCCGCATTCGCCACGGGGCCCCGTCATCACCCGTTATGTTACTTAACTAACGACAGAGCGGGGGCTGGACTAGCGTGGATGCAAAACATAAGTAACGCCTACTAGATATCATATATAGATATATACATTCGTCAGATGCAATGATAGCCATTCCAGATCACAGATGAACACATTGGATATGCTAGGAATCCGTGTTTCATTCGAGCCTGCAACAAAAGACGGATTACACTGTCGCGATGAATAGCCAAACCCCACCCTAGACCCCTACGGGTGCGACAAATTACCCGCCAAGTACCCGAAGTGGAGCAACCTCCCTCATCAACGTGAGTAGGCCACTCAGCACTTCAAAGTACCCGGTAGTTTGTGCACCCCACCTTGGGTCTATCCTAGGAGCAAAAACAGTAAAAGAAATAATATACAATGGCGGCAACAACCTCATCCCGGATGTGCGGCCATAAAAAATAATATTACATCAATTTACATATTACATCAAATGAAAGAAAAAGAAACTCTCATTTCACAAAACCCCGGCTATTCATCCGCGACAATCCAACGAGTTCATATACACAATCCAACAACATTACAGATCACATATATGCACAACCCCCACTAATCGACGTATAGAGATTAGTCGACGTTCAGTGCATATATCACATCACAGATATAACCAATTAGCTAAAGTCTACAGTACTTCGATCAAAAATACGGATTTGTAACTACCCCAAACACAACTTTGTTCTCTGGAAATTCTGGGCAGAAACAAAATATTTTAAAAATCACAAAACGTCAAAATAAGAACACTGCAATAAATCTGAGTCGCGGCCGAGTTGACTCGGCCGCGGATCCGCGGCGAAACGCATGGTTTCGTCGCGCTTCCGCGGCAGTCTGGTCGAGTTATGGGCTCGTTTTTCTTGTGTGTTCCCAGAAAACCCAGCACGGATTTTTAAGATGCGTGGAAAAAATTTTAGAGCTGTTTTAAAAATCGGCAGAAACTTTAGGATTTTGACGTGTTTTGCGTTTTTTTCTTGGATCGAAATTCTAAATAATTTGCTAACATGCTAGTTGTTGTTTAGAGAGGCTCTGATACCACTTTAAGTCCACGTTGCCCACCCCGGTTCTTATGGGGAGGCGGAATAGGTAAAAAACAATTTTTTTATACAAGGCAACATGGACTAGAAACAAAGGATCTTTGCTAAACAAAAACCGAGCATACTAACTACAAGTTTAGATACTTGGTTAGGAGGTTATACCTAGGTCTTGAACTCCTTCTCTTCTTGCTCCTTGGAGTGGTTTGAACGGCTCCTCCTCTTCGTCTTCTCTTTGCCGAAGAAGGATCCACCCGAAGGCCACTACCTTGAGCTCCTACCTCAACCTAGAGGTAACTAAAGTGCTTGGCTTGCTAATCCTAGAACTCTAGAATGAGTAGAGAGTAGTTATGGTGGTTTTATCTCAAAAGATCATGGTTCTCAACACATGAGAGATGAAAGCTTTGAGAGAGAGGAAGAGGATGAGCAAAAACTATGAGAGAGAAAGTGCAAGAAAGAATGAGGATAATTTAGCAACCATGCTCTCATATTTGGAATAATGATAATAATAATAATAATTAAGAAATTGTGATGGTTAGTTTATGAATGACCATTATCATTTCATTCATTTAATGCATTTGCAAAGAACAAGAAGCAACTTTGAAATGAATCGATGATGGTCAACAAGTCAACAATGGTCAACCGGTCAACAAAGTCAACAAGTCAACAAAAGTCAAAAGTTCAACTCAACCATGGCACAATAAAAATTAATTAATATTATTAATCATATTTCTCATTCTCATTAGGGTTTAGAAAAAGTCAACGGTCAACAACCCTAATGAGAATCCTCTGCCTCTGCCTCTGTCAACTGTGCATACACACCCGCATCCGTGTTCCGAGGAACACGAATACATTGAGATAAAACCAATCCCAAAACTTATACTAGGATCTGGCTTAAACCAAAGCCCACTAGTAATAACTTCCCGGACAGCAAACGTGCACAAGTGCACGGATGTGAACGAACCCTGTCGCAAAACCATGCGACCTCTACTCTGTTTTGCCCAAAGGCGAACAGCCCTCTGTGTGGGACTCTAAAGACTCGACACTACGCTGGCAGTGGGTTTAACCACATGCCGCAAGCGGTACTAGCTGTACGTAACGGTCCCCAGGTAGAAGCCGATAAGAAGACTGATGAGGTGAACCTATCTGAACTCCTACTGAGCCTGAATGTGACAATCTCCGTACAGTCCGGTCTGTTCGTCTGAGAGTATCGCATGTCGGGCCTTGGGGGCGGTAAACGTCAGTCTCCTAATAGCGGTACAAGTCATGTCGGAGTGTAGCCCAGAACACCCTGAGATAACACTGGAAACGCTACCAGTATATCTCGCTTGCCCTGGCCAGGGACTTTGTGTAATGGCTCTCCTAGACACAGCGCGATATCAACCCCCAATACCGGGAGAGACGAATCATGTCTAACCGTCACTGCCTCCAAGTGCTTCGGGACTGCACCCAACTACTACCTGTTTGTACGACTCATTTGAGCCGTGGTAGGGTAGTAATCTAAGAATAGTGGGAACACACTCGAGGCGAAGTGACAGTGTCAAATCAACGGACTATGTTGTACTCATGTCACCTGGGAACTGATAACTGACGATAGGTATAATACCAAACCAATAGTTCCCAGTGAGTCATGTCCAGTTCCAGTGTACTCGTAACCTAACGAGCACCTACATACTATCTCCAGTACGACGTACTGATGGCTGTGGGACAAACCATCTCCCCTCCTGGAATGAGAAGCGTATACACTAGTCTACTCTGGAGTATCGATGCCCTGAATCGATAATCCTACGACTAGGGACCTGTATAAGGATGTGCTTGTAGATTACTCAGCCCCCACTAGTGTGACTGCCATCACAACGCTGGTAATCAAGCAAAGATCCTAAGGGCTCCACTAATGTGTATAGGCGATATGCTAAAAGAAACACATGCATACATTAAAGTAGAAACAAACCAAGTAGCATATTACTATTTCGAGCAAGATTGTCTATACAACTGTGAATATCCCAAGCTTCCATTAAGTAATATACAAACTAGTATGATACAGTAATGGCCTCTAGGACATATACACTAACATGACAGTGCCTAGTAACCCTACAAGCACAAATTCTCATTTCGGTTCAAAACTTGATTTTTTAACGAATCTAAATATTTTAACGATTCTAATGGCCAAAATGCTCACTTGACATCATAATTAGGTCACACAAATATTCACTACTATTTTATCTCACCAAAATATATACATTTTAAAAACCTAGTTTGCAATTTATATAATTATTACAAATTTAAATTAACAAAAATGCAAACTAGCAACTAGATTAGTTTTAGCAGGCATTAACATGCTAATCTACTCATTGTAACTTAAGCAAGTGACCACCACTCTAATTGAATCCAAACCCTAACTTTTTAATTCAAACCATATTCTTGAATTTTCCAAACTTGCAATAAAACCTAATTAAACACCTAATTAGCTTAGATTAAAGCAATAATCAATAATTTAACTACATGTTTAAGATTATACCACCACAATTTTCTTGAGATCTAACATGCATCTAGTCTCACAAACTTGCTTCTTGCTCCATGAGCCATACTAGTATAGGTAAAGGGAAAATGGGTAAGAGTTGGATTTGAGTTTTAGCTTGATTTTAGATGGAATTTTGGAGATTTTTTAAGCCAAAACGAAGTGGGATTTTGTGGGGAAATTTTTGGGCAGCAAGAGGAGGGCTCGGCCAGCTTGGGTGAGAAAGAGAGGAGAGAGAGTGAGGTGGGGAAATAAAGTCAAGTCAACACAAAAGTCAAAGCCCATACCTCTTTCTTATTCTTTTCTTTTCATTTCTTTGTTTTCTTTTCCAAAAGTAGTGGGGGGAAACATTAGGGAGGGCTGCTAAATTCTGCAGAAAAGTGGAGGAAAAATGGGGGGGTGTGAGTGTGGGGATGTGTGTAGCAAGTTCCAAGTGAAGGAAATACCCCCATATCTCAAATACTTTAATTAACTTCACAATTTGAGTCTTTTCCTTTTACATTTTCTAGACCATCTTGACAAATTTCGTTTCATTTCAAAAACAATAATTTACATGATAGTTTAATGTGTCATGATGCACAAAATTTGTATCAACCCATTCTAATTTGTAATTATCCCTAATTAAATGTATTAGTGACGGCTTAAAATAATATTAAAATAATTAATTTCGGAAATTTTTTCCGTAAATTAGAAATTTTACAAGTGGCTCAATAAATACCAAATACTAGCAATTACATAGATAGAATATGTATATTTAATTTTATATTAATAGATATTTATATCTTGATTTTTACGGAAAACACCCGTTATTTTACCGATTTTCCGAAATTTCACCTAAACGATTCTCAAAACGTTACAAGTTTACTCAGTGGTCCGATATGCTCCTTATCTGGTGGACACTGAAGAGAAACACATAAAGAGGTCGTGCGGGGACTAGACACGCTGTTGTTTCTTGCTATTGGTGCCTAACCTGTTGACACTTACGTCGCTGCTATGAACGCAACCTTACTGTTGGAGGAGCGCAATTCTGAGACTTCGATCGTTTCACGTATCGAAGCGGAATTGTAACGGTATGCCACCTCAGAGGCGGTTAGATAGACGCCGTTGTGATATGTATTCTTTCGGTGTTTTCTTCCAATGCGTATTTCTTTCTGGTGTTGTTTGAAATGGTATCCACATAATTTGTATCGAAGTCTAGCCGATAATAGTCCTTTCTAAATCAGCCGCTTGTTGTGATTTCTTCCATAGGCTAGCCTTGTGTCGTTCGAAAAGTTTTTGTTCATGTTTGTTTTGTTCGTATCGAAGATAGGGACTCTTCTGTCAATTTGATTCTTCTCGATATTTTTGACTTCGAAGTTCTTCTGGGCATGGATTGGTTAGCCAGTGTTATGCATCCATGGACTGCCGTGAGGAGGCAATCAGATTTAGCTTTCCAGGTGAGCCAGTTCTTGTTATTTTAGAAGACTATAGCACAACCCTTCCCAGTTTGATTTCTTCTCTTCGCGCTAGTCAGCATTTGAAGAAACGATGTCAGGGATTCTTAGCGTATGTTTATGATGTTGGAGCCGCAGAGGTCCTGTTGAACCAGGTCCCGATTGTGAAGGAATTTCAAGATGTCTTTCCTGACAAGTTGCTTGGTTTGTCGCCCGAGCGCGATATTGAGTTTTGTTTTGACTTGATTCCTGGCATGGAGCATTTTTCTCTACCACCATATCGGAAGGACCCGACGGAGCTTAAATAACTGAAGGATCAGTTGAAAGATTTGTTCGATAAGGGGCCTTTTCGTCCGAGTGCGTCACCTTAGGGTGCTCCTGTCTTGTTCGTCAAGAAGAAAGATAGAAGTTTGCGATCATGCATTGATTATCGTCAGTTGAATTGGGCTGCTGTGCGGAACAAATATCCTTTACCTCGCATCAACGATTTAATTGATTAGCTCTAGGGTGCGGGGCATTTCTTGAAGATTGACTTGCGGTTAGGCTACTACCGGTTGTGGGTTCGAGAAGATGATATTCCGAAGACTGCTTTTCTCACACGTTACGGGCATTATGAGTTCTTGGTGACGTCGTTCGATCTCACCAATGCCCCAGCACCGTTTATGGATTAGATGAACCGCATATTCGGGCCATTTCTTGATTAGTTATTATCATGTTCATTGATGACATTTTAGTACACTTTTGGAGCCGAGGGGATCCTGGGAAGTTATTGAGGATTTCGTTGCAGACTTTGAGGGAGCACCAGCTATTCGCTAAATTATACACGTGTTTTCTGGTTGGATAGTGTGGACTTCTTAGGACACGTAGTTATGATAGATTGTAAGTGTGGAACCGAAGAAGATCGAGGTCGTTCAGTACTGGCCCATACCTTATCAGTGACGGAGGTTCGCAGCATTTTTGGTTTTGACGGATACTATTGATAATTTGTACATGATTTTTCGCATATAGCTGCAACGTTGACTAGGTTGACCCGGAAGGTAGTTTCTTTTCGTTGGATTGAGGTATGCGAGCAAAGATTTCAGCAGTTGAAAACTCGTCTGATTTCAGCGCCCGTATTATCTTTGCCTTTACGATTAGGCGGTTTTGTTGGTTATTGCGATGCTTCTCGGCAGTTGAAGAAGCACGAGCAGAACTATCCTACTCATGATTATAGGTGGCTGCAGTGATTTTTACACTTAAGATTTAGAGACGCTACTTACACGACGAGTCATGCTAGATTTTTACGGACCACAAGAAGCTTAAAGTATATCTTTCAGCAGCGAGATCTAAATTTAAGACAGCGCCGATGGAAGGAGCTAGTGAAAGACTATGACTGCGAGATTCTTTAACGTCCGGGCAAGGTGAATGTTGTGGTAGATTCTTTGAGTCGAAGGCCCGGAGGTAGCTTATCTTTGTTGAGCGCAGTTCAGAGGAAGTCGACGGCAGAATGGCAGATTCTATGTGACAGCCGAGTACTGTTCGAGTTTACTTCGACCGGGTGACAACTTTCCTATGTCCGTGCACATCCACAGTTATTTGATCATATCCGTGAGGCATAGTCCAATAACGATCGTTGTGAGAGATCATGGAGCAAGTTCTACGGGGAAGAGATTCAGAGTTCGTGATTGATGATCAGGGAGTACTACAATTTAGGACTCGACTGGGTGTGTCAGATTCCGAGGGACTGAGACGCGAGATTTTGAGGAGGCGCATCAGTCAGCATATAGTGTTCATTCGGGTTCCACCAAGATGTATTATGATTTGAGAGAAGTCTACTAGTGTGAAGGGATAAAGAGAGATGTCATATATTTTGTTTCGGGATGCTTGACTGGTCAACAAGTAAAGGCCGAGCACCAGAGGCCAGCAGGAGAATTACAGCCTTTGCCCATTCCGAAGTGGAAATGGGAACAAATTTCTATGGATTTTATCATGGGTATACCTAGGACCAGTCGAGAGTGCGACTCAATTTGGGTGATTGCAGATCGATTAACGAAAGTTGTTCACTTTCTGCCAGTCAAGGCCATTTTCGGATTCGTTCAGTATGTTCAGATGTATGTTGATTAGTTTGTGCGACTACACAGTGTTCCGACTTGTATTGTGTCCGACAGAGGTACCCAGTTTACCAGCCGACTATGGAAAAAATTTCAGGAGACTTTGGGCACCAGATTGAGTATCAGTGCAGTTTTCTATCCACAGACCGACGGTCAATCAGAGCGGACCTTTCAGATTCTTGAGAACATGCTCCGAGCTTGCGTTCAAGATTTTGGTGCCAGTTGCGATTGTTACTTACTAATGATAGAGTTCTCCTATAATAACAACTTTCAGGATGAGATTCAGATGGCACCCTTTGAAGAGTATTCTGGGGAGAAATGTCGATCACCCGTATGTTGGATAGGGCTCAGTGAGAACAGTATTTTGGGGACGCAGATTGTGTAGGAGACGACCGAAAAGATTCAGTTGATTCGGGATAGGATGAGAGCAGCCCAGAGCAGACTGACGTTGGCGCAGACTTGAGTTTATAGTAGGCGGTCATGTTTTCTTGAGGGTTTCTCCGATGAAGGGCGTATTGTGATTCGGAATGATAGGGAAGCTTAGTCCCAAATATGTGGGTCCCTTAGAGAATCTCGAGCGTGTCGGCGCAGTTGCTTATCATTTGGCTCTTCCACCCAGCTTTCCAGGTATTCACCCCGTGTTTCATGTTTCGATACTCCGCAAGTACCTTCATGACCCCTCTCACACGATACAGCATCAGACGATCCAGCTGGAGCGCAATCTTTCTTTCACCGAGCAGCCGATAGTCATTCTAGATCGGCAGGTGAAAAAACCGAGGTCCGAGGACATACCGTCCGTAAAGGGGTCTTTGGCATGGCCCAACCAACGAAGAGGTTACGTAGGAAGCCGAGGACGTTATGAGGAAGGAATATTCCTATCTCTTCGAGGGTACGCGTAGTTAGATTTCAAATTCGGGGACCAAATTTCTTTAAGGGGAAAGATTGTAACGTTCTGAAAATTCGATTAGGTTAATTATGTATTAATCTGTGATAATACGTGTTTTTCCGTAAAAACCAAGATATAATTTTTTTTTCAACATAGACTTAATTATACCTATTTCAGCTATGTAATTCCTAGTAATTGGTATTTAATAGGTGTAACGCCTTGAAAAGTCGTTTAGGTATTTTCCCGTAATTCGGTAAATATTTGGTATTTTTCCGTAAATCGTCATTATAACTATTTTTCAATATAGGACTAATTATTCCTAATTTGGATAGGTAATTACTAGTATTTAGTAGCTAATGAGTCACTTATAAAATTCTAGTCGTTTAAAAATTTTCCTTAATTTATCAATTTTTAAAATATTTTTTTAGCTGTTAAAAATACATTAAATTAGGGATAAATACAAATTTGAATGGGCTAATTACATACTTTAGAACCATGACAACTAAAATCTAGTGAGTAATATAAATTTTTAGCATTTTATTCCATGTTCTAGTTGATTCTAGTCAAAGGGAAATTAAAATTTAAATAAATTAAACTAAAACTTGCAATTATGAACTTGTGGGGGGTCTTTTTGCAAGGAATTTTTTTTGGCAATCACTCACACACATGCTCACCCCTCCTTTGCCAGCCCCACCACAGGAGCAACCCCCTCCAAAATCTCACTTCAACTCATTTGATAAGTGTGGAAATAGGATTAAAGTATAGGTTTTAATATAGTAATTTGAGGTATGGGTATTATTGTACTTTGGGAGAGAGTTGACTTAGAGAAAAATTTCCACAACACCCACACTTTCTCCCCATCTCCTCAGGCCGAGCCCTCCTCCAGCTGCTGTCCCCAAATTTCCCTTCTCTTTTTCCTTCAAAACTCCATCAAAAATCCATCGAAATCCACAAAATTCTTCACAAAACTCAAACTAATCCTTGTGCTATCTCTTCTCAAGCCCAAATTAGTTCAAAACATGGTGAAGGAGGCATATTTGGAGGCTAAGTGCAACCTAGGGATTCAAAACTTGTAAGGTATAATTCTAATCAATTGGTTAATTTGTAGTTTAAGTGTGCTAAAATAGAACTTAGAAGTGTTAATTTTAGTGCTAATTTCATTCTAGGTTTTTAAAGATGATGGCTTGAGTTGGACTAGGGTTTTAATACACCATTATAAGGTTAATTAAGTTTATTTTGCTATCTAGTTCCTATACAACCTAATCTAAGGGGTTACTTTGTTTATGTGGGCTTCAAATTATGCTAATGTTGTTAATTTCAAGTGTGAGACTTGATTGGAATTGCAAGTTTATGAAATTCTAGAAAGGGCGGTTAATGTTGGAATTAAGGTTTTAAGCATCATAACTCGATTAGCTAAGTATAGTTGTTATCTAGTTTGTTTAGTTTGGATGTTTACTTGAGATTTTGACCACTAGATCGCTAATCCGCGATGTTTGCACCAAACTTCCAAATTTGGGTGCTTACTAGGTTTTTTAAATATTATGAAAAATTGAGAATTAAAATATGGTAAGGGTTTCTTCACATCATTGACGTTATAATGAGTAGTTTAACACCTTAGGTTGTGCAAAACCTAGTCTAGTTGTTGAATTGTGTATTGTTGCTTTAAAAGTCTTAAAATTGGATAAAATTGCAAACTAGAATTTCGGGTTAATGAAAGTTAGTGAGATTAAAATACGATTTTGGTTTGTGTGACATGGTTAAGGCATTTAGTGAATATTGTGGCCGCTAGATTTGTTTAAACGTCAAGATTTGGAATTAAAACGGTAAATTTTGCTTACTAGGTTTCGGAAAAATAGCTTTTAAAGAGAATTTGACGTTTTGATGATTTAAACCCTATTTCATATATTTATTTAGTGTGTTGTGAAACCACGAATGGTACATTTGATATTTTCTCGATCACTCGGCGTTTGTACACCGATGTCGAGGGTTTTTGGGACGATTTGAGAGAGCAACCATAGGTTTTGACCTATGTGAGATTCGTGTATCGTTTTGGTCATGAGTCGGATTTTAATGCGATATGATGTGTTATGATACGTAGGTACTCTTATGAGGACTTCGAGACGACAAGCAAGCGCATGGCGACATCGGCATCGGCAAGCGAAGATCGAGGTGAGTAGATTTATATCTACGGGGGAAGTCAGGTGGATGGCGTATAGCACCCCCGTAAAGTTATGAGAAATGAGGTGATGTGGTAACGATATACTTTTATATGTTAGTGTGTGATATGGACCTTAGCAAGAAAAGCCTTAGTAGATTATGGATTTGTGTTAACGAGAATTGGAGAAGGGATTTAGACGGGTTCTTAGTCGCGAACCCTAGCATAAGGATTTGCGTACATGCACACATACACACTTGTATACATTTATTTTATTATGCGTATATGGGGATGTGTATATATGTATATACGCATGGGTATGGGACTATATATATATATATATATATATATATATATATACACATGCGTGGATATTGAGGATAGTGGATGATATTTGGAGATGAGTCGATAAGATTGGTTTGATTCCATGAGATCGGTGAGTTGATATGGATCGTATTATGAGATAAGGCATTTGATGATAGCGGATCGATAGGCGAGGTGTTTTCATACACACGCATTTATATATATGGATGGTATCAGATTGTACTAGACTGTAGGTCAGTACCCCATGCTCACGATATGTGATGATGTCGATACCAGATGAATAATGTGATATTGACTCGTACCCAGTTTGGGATGCCGTACGATGGATTTACCGTACGAGCTATATATTGATGATAGATCCACACTCTTGACTCGAGGATGTCTTATCAGATGGTGTATCATATGGGATACTATTGAGGCGGGATCACCGATTATTGTATAGATAGATAGATATCGACTCAGATGTAGGCGGTTTCCCTATCCTTTTCGATTGGTTGTTAGTTAGACCTGTAGTTTACCGGTAGATATTAGACTGGACCGAGTCATACCTATTTCCAAAAACTAACAAATCGTGGGAATTTTAAGGACATACCAAGGGGTACTATGGATATTTCAAAAGACGTACCTTTTCTTAAAAACACCGTATCCCTTAATTTCAAAACACCACGATTCGTACTATTTCAAAAGGCAAAACAGTATAGCACATGTATAGTAAGGTAGGTCCCTTATGGTTACATTATTATTCATGTTCCGCATTTATTTGTTGCATTATTCATTTGCCTTTATTATGTTGTTATCGCCTCACCGCATGTTATTGTGTACTTAGTAATTATGAAATCATGCTGTTAGGACACCAGCACCATTACCGATGACGCGTATGCTCCACGTACACTCGCTTGCCGGCTCACACACATCTTCATCGGTAATTGCCATGTCACGTACACTTTAGAAAATACTATTTCGATGACATAGCTCGCTACCTGATAGTTGTAATATATTATAGCTTCCATTTGCTAGTTCAATTATTGCATTCATTGCATGATATCAGATGCATTCATACATTTATTGGTTATGCAGTATTATGGGGATTTTTGCCGGTTTTCATTGTTTATTGACATCATGATATTGATGATTTCGGATCCTTTTTGAGATTTCTAGATTTGGGGGAAACCCGCAAGGATTTATAAACTTATTATCCTTTTAAAAATGCAAGTTGCGGTTTTCTCGTGATGTATGAGTCGTCCACCATGAGTTTCATGATTGCTGTTGGATTTCGAGACCCGATTCGAGGAGCCGGATGAACCGTCTCGGGTACATGGTGGAGCCGGTATGGTACCCCGGAGCAAGAAGCTCGAGTAGTAGACGATGAGCCCGGTAGGGGCAGACTACCTACCGGTGATTTTACCTGGCCCGGCGGATATCCGGAGGATACCGTTAGTGGTCGTTGGATTTGATGATATGGGCCGATCCGGACTGACGGAGCCCGAGGTATTGAGATATTGAGATTTGAGATACAGAGATATTAAGATTTGATATTGAGATACTGAGATTTATCTTTTGTGTCGATACTTGACACTGATTTTTCTATTGATTTCGTTGATGACACTCGATTGATATACATATAAAAATCTCATTAAATAAATAAAACGGTGGTTTCATTCATGATGTATTCTAATTTCATTCGTATTGCATTCATACGTCATATATCTGATATGTTGCTATCTGATGCACGGACACGAGCACATAGTATTGCACTTACATGTAGGTGGGTCGGGATATTATTTGAGGATATTACCTGATATGACCTAGGATAACGTTATGCATGTGATTTCTACTCGTAGATATTTTCTACTCACGAGTTGGCAACTCACCCCCGTTGTGCCACAGTTCCTTGCATGTTTTGCCGTACAGGTTTCTTTGCGGCTTTGCTGGCACAATGTTCCTTCCGGGTGATTTCTTTGGTAGGTGGGTTCTTTGCATCAGGACTACCATTGTTTATTTATTATTTCAGTTGTATCTAGAAACTCCATCAACCAGATTGTATATTTGATAGAGATAGAAGACCAGACTTTTTATTATTTCGACCTTAGAGTCGCGCGGTGTATTATTATGGTTTTCATGCTGATTTTGGGTTTTCTTTTGAGTTTTGATCCTCGCCCTTCGGCGTTGTATATTATATTGCTTGCGTGGTTGTGACCGTCGATTGATGAAGGGCTAGCTCCCGCTTGGGATTGCCTTTTTATTTATTTCGTATACTATTCATGTTGTATCCCGTTTGGGACCAGTATATACAAAGAAGACTCTGCCGAAATTTTCAGAAAATACTTAAGATTTTAAAATTACATACTTCGGCCTATGTTGTTAATACTACTTGCTTTAAATTGTTTTTTCCTTCACTCTACTGCTTCTTTGCTTTTGATTTCTTGATTTTGGCTTACTTAGATTACGTACGCCTCGAGACGTTTCGTAATTTAAATGTCGGTCATGTTCAGTACTTTTCGGGTCTTGACAATAGGTCACTTATAAATTGCTAGTTTGATTAAATATTTTTCTTAATTAATTATTTTAAATATTATTTTAAGCTTTCACTTAAACATATAATTAGTGCTAATTACAAATAAGAATGGGTTAATTACAGAAATGTGAACCATGACAAGCTAGAACCTAGTTTGTAACATGTTCTCTTTTTCTCATTTCGTCTCCAAGGTTCTAGTCAATTCTAGAAAAGAATAATTAAGATAATGAAATAAAATAAATAAAGAAAAGAAGTATGGGTGTTGACTTGAGTTTGGGGGATGTTTCTAGACTCACACACTCACCTCACTCTCTCTCCCCCTCCCTTTTTTCTGGCCGAAACCATGAGCCGCCCCTTCCCCATTTTCCCCACCTCATTTCTCTTCAAAAAAAATCTTCATTTTTCCATCAAAAATCAATATAAAACCTCACTAATTCCTAATTAAACATTTACCCATTATTCTTTAGCCAAACTATTATGGATCTAGAAGCAAGGAAGCTTTCTTTGGAGGCAAGTTTGCAAGTTAGATCTACAAAATTGTGAGGTATAAATCCTAACCCTATGGTAAATTTGTTGGTATATTGCTTTAATCTAACTTATTAGGTATTTATATGGTTCTAAATTGCAAGTTGAAATTTCAAGAGAATGTTTTGGGATCAAGTTAAGGTTTTTATCATTTGAATATGGTTGCAATGTGTAGTATAACATCTTAAGACATGCAAAATCCAAACTAGATGTTAATTTGCTAATTGTTACTTTTAAATTATCCAAATTGAATAATCTAGTAAACTAATTTCATGTTTAATCTAAGTGGGTGAGATTAAAATCTAGTTAATATTTGTAAAGCCTAAGTAAGATTTTAAATGAATATTTGTGGCTACTAGTTTTGCTAAAACATATAGTTTTGCACTAAAATGGTTCAGTGATGCTTACTAGGTTTTTGGATTAAATCGATTTTAAGTACGTTTGAGGTTGGAATGATCTATAACCTATTCCCTAAAATATTTAATGTGTTGTGAATGCGCGATTGGGTTTTAGGCTTTGTGGTTGTCACGTTTAGCAACCCTAGTTGTGTTTTTTGGCATTGTCGCGAGCGCGTTTTGTACACCAAGTGCGTGCGCGTCTAGTTAGTCCGCGTGGTAGATTTGTATCATTTTCTCCACGACTATTTATATATCTATTCTTGTATTAACTTGTGTGCGTTTCCAGGATCGGGTGCAGAGGCGTCGGATGGGCGCGGAAAGGCAGGGCTGAGATCGGATCGGATAAGCCGAGGCGTCCTGGTGAGTAGATGTACACATCTACGGGGAAATCGTCTGGATGGCGAAAGGCTCCCGATAGTTAGGGTTAGTAGTAGTACTTGCATTTAATTGCGTAGTTTCCTAGTTATTCATCTCATTGCATCACATCATCTTCTATGTGTGTGTGTGTGTGTATGTGTGATAATATCTCGTAGGACATTTGCACCATTACCATTCGTTCAAGCCGCACGTGCACTATTCATGCGAACAAACACGCCATTGGTAATTTCTATGTCAAGAACAATATAAAACTTGATTAGAATCGATACCCGTGCATTTTCATCATATATGCTATGTAGACTTGTAGTTGTATATTCATCTCATCAGGATTGAATACGTTGGATTACTAGTCATATGTATATAGTTCATTCCACCATCGTTCATGCATAGCTTTCTTGTCACACACCGTATTTCAAAATATTTATACCATAGGCATTCATCATCGCTGACATGTTCACATATTGTGATTTTTCTTGGAGATTTCGGTGTTTATGAGATTTATGGATTTTAGGGAAAACCGCAAGAACATAATAAACCAATTTTCATTTTTAAAAATGCAAGTTGCAGTTTTCTCATGATATGATATATGTGTCGTCCACCATGAGTTTTCCTGATTTCTGTTGGTTTTCAAGACCCGATTCGAGGAGGAGGATGAACCGTCTCGGGTACATGGTGGACCCGGTATGGTATCCTGGGGCGAGAGTGTTTTTGTGGGGATGACGATGAGCCTGGCAGGGGCGGACTACCGACCGGTTATGTCTGACGCGGCGGATATCTGGAGGATACCGATGTAGTCGTGAGATTTGATGATATGGTCCTATCTGGACTGACGGAGCCCGAGATATTGAGATATCGAGATATTGAGACATTGGGATATCGAGACATTGAGATATTGGGATATATATATTGTGTCGATGCTGGACACGGATTTTCCATTGATTTCATTGATGATAATTCAGTTTATTGCACAGATGCTTTTCTAAGATAAGAATAAAGGTTTTCTTATACCAGACATGTTCAGGTTTCGAGTTTAATTATGCATTCATGTTGCATTCATGCTTGTATGTTGTATCATTTTGAAATATGTTGGTTGTGACGCATTTGCGTGCATGCTTATGATAGCCTTCTGAGATGTTACTTACTACTCACGATTTGGAAACTCACCCCCGTTGTGCCACAGTATCTTGCAGGTCCGACCCGTCAGCACAGTAGTGGCGGACGCACTTCCTCATTTCGTTCCTTTTGCTTGGACTTGCGGCATTGCTCGTAGGTGGGTTACGAGGATATTTTATTCCATCATGTATATTATTTTGTATCTAGTAGACTCCATCTACCCTCATATATTTGACTAGACAGTGAGACTAGTGAGACTTGTATTTGTGGTTTGGTGTCGATGCTCACTTAAGCCGACGTGGTGTATCTCATTTCTTGCTTTCAGATGCTTATTTCGCACTTTTGATATACATATTGCATGTGGTTGTGATTCCGCCATTGGCGAAGAGATAGCACCCGCTTGGGGATGCCTTTATTCATTATTTATATGTATTTTCATGTGTTGTACCCGTTTGGGGTCAGTATTTACAAAGGAGACTCTGCCGAAATTTTCGGGAAAATACGATGTTGCTTTTAAATGTTTAATGCCACTTATTTTGTTAAATCTTGCTCTAAAACAAGATTTCCTTCACTCTAATTGTTAAACGGTTTTTTTTCTAGGGCTTTGGCTTACTTAGATTACGTTACGCCTTTAGACGTTTCGTAATTTAAGTGCCAGTCACGTTCCGTACCTTCGGGTCGTGACAGCTGGGACGAGAAGCGTATACACTAGTCTACTCTGGAGTATCGATGCCCCATCTCGATAATCCTACGACTAAGGACATGTATAGGATGTGCTTATAGACTACCCAGCCCCCACTAGTGTGACTGCCATCACAACGCTGGTAATCAAGCAAAAGATCCTAAGGGCACTACCAATATGTATAAGCGATATGATAAGAAAGCACATGCACATATCGAGGTAGAAAAAAACCAGGTAGCATACTACCATTTCAAGCAAGACTGTTACTATATCCGTTTATATCCTAAGCTTCCATTAAGTAATATACAAACCAGTATGATATAATAATGGCCTCTAGGGCATATATCAGTAACATCTTTAAATAGATACAACTGAATAAATATACAAATACAAAATGGTGGTCACGATACAAGTGAAACCCCACCTACCAAAGCGAATCACCTAAAAGAAGGCGGTGTACCAGCAAAGCCGCTATTAGATCCTGTGCGGTCAAACCTATAAGAAAACTGTGGCACAACGGGGGTGAGTTGCCAACTCGTGAGTAGAAGACATCACCGATTAGAAACCGAATGTATGACTATCTCCTAAATCATACAGTAATATAATAATAATAACACGATAATATCGAGTAGTAGCAAGGTAATAATATAAACATATGTGTAATATCAAGTACTCGTGTCCATGTTACAAAGTAACTACATGTCATGTGTATCATGTATAAACGCATCATCAAATGGGTGTGTCCATAATCGACACACAAAATCATGATAAAACCTAAGTGCCAAGCATCGACACTCGAAAACATCATGAAAACCGTGTCCATCAGCGACACATAATCTTCATATCTCGGGCTCCGTCAGTCTGGATCAGCCCATATCCATCCGATCTCACGACTACGGTCGGTATTCTTCGGATATCCGCCGCACCAACTATCTCCGGTCGCTAGTGCTCCCTTGCCGGGCTCAACGTCTTTCCATACGGCCTTCTTGCCCTTGGGTACCGCACCGAGCCCACTAAGTACCCGCAGACGGTGTCTCTTCACTCCTCGAATCGGGTGAACATATATGCTCAGAACCGTGAAATATCATGGTGGACGCCGCACATCATATCATGAGAAACCGCATTTTTCTTTTAAATTGAGCATAAGTTTTCAAATTCACATGCAGTTTCCCAAATCCAAAAATCTCATGAAAAACCGAAATCTCATAATCATGAGTCAATAAGGAAACAATGAATACCGGCATATAGCCAAATGATTTGTACATAACTAGTGTGTATGTATATAAATGCAGGTGGCATCACGTAAAAAATACAATGTCTAAACTAGCATATAAGATCATGAATGCAAAACAATACTATTAAGCTACAATTTATCAGGTTTTACGAATGAAGTAACGGTTCTCTAATGTGTACGTGGCATGTCAATTACGGATGATGATGTGTGATCCGGTAAGCAAGTGTACGTGTAACATACGCATCATCGGTAATGGTGCATGTGCCATAGCAGACGAGATCATAACAGCTAATAGAAGCACATGTATATTTACAATGGAAATGAGAATAACATGAGCATAGCAGAAAAGTGAATAGTAAAAGCAACAATAAGATATATAAATCTATAACATTTTCCGAATCGATATATGTAGCAGTCGGCGATCAAGCCTCATAGCATCACGTACGGTATAATCCATCGTACGGCATCCTCGAGTCAAGAGTGCGGATCAATCATCATATAATTATATCTCGTACGGTAAAATCCATCGTAGGGCATCCTCAAAATCGAGGGTATGGGTCACATAGCATATATATATCACATAGTTCATTCGGTATCATCCATCGTATGATATCATAATCAAGGGTACAGATCTAAGGTCACATACATTCTATTATATCATCAAGTCACATGTGATCGCATGTTATGTGTATTTGCCCAATGATCCTTTAATATATATCATAACGTATACGATGTCTCAAACTAAAATCGTATATCATAATCTCTTGACATCATATCTATCGACTCAAACCATATAACATATCATATCCCCATCTTACACATATATGTAATATATATATATATATATATATATATATATATATCAACACATCCATATATATACATATATACATTTACACGCATATCATATCAAGTGTGTGTGTGTGTGCGTGCGTGTGCGCGAAAATGTAAAACGACGACTCACGACTGAGGAACTAAAAGTAAGAGTAAACCATCTTACAAGTACGCTTAATCTAACCTATAATCTCCTAGAAACCCTATTTACTAGGTATCCAAGTCTCGCATTGACATATATATAATATAAATATCCTATTCTATGGTTGTGGGGGGTGTTATACGCCATCCACCCGACATCCCCCATAAATATACAACTACTCACCTTCGATTCTCGCTTGCCGAAGTCGATGACGCCTTGCTCTCCCTTGTCTTCCCGAAGTCCATGCGATGGTACCTACAGTTTAAACACGTCGTATCGTAAACACGAATCGAATACGAAAAACAAAGCGGCACACGAAACACACATAAGTTAGAACCTATGGTCCACGCATGCAAGAATAACCAAACAACTCTCGACATCGACGTATGAACTGTTAGTGTTTATGCCCTAGAAGGCCATTACTGTATCATACTAGCTTGTATATTACTTAATGGAAGCTTGGGATATTCACATGTATATAACAGTCTTGCTAAACATGGTAGTATGCTACTTGGTTTTTCTATCTTAATATATGAGTATACGTATTGATAGAGCTCTTAGGATCTTGCTTGTCTACCAGCGTTGTGATGGCAGTCACACTAGTGGGGGCTGGGTAGTCTACAAGCACATCCTTATTCAGGTCCCTGGTCGTTGGATTATCGAGACAGAGCATCGATACTCCGGAGTAGACTAGTGTGTACGCTTCTCATCCCAGTTAGGGAGATGGTCTGTCCCACAGCCGTCAGTACGTCGTACTGGAGATAGTATACAGGTGCTCGTTAGGTTGCGGGTACACCGGACAGGACTCACAGGGAACTGTTGGTTGGTTTGATACCAGTCGTCAGTGAACAGTTCCCAGGTGACATGAGTACAGCGTAGTCCGCAGACTTGACACTGCTACTTCGCCTCGAGTGTGTCCCACTGTTCTTAGATTGCTACCCTACCACGGCTCAAAGGAGTCGTGCAAACAGGTAGCAGTTGGGTGCAGTCCCGAGCACTTGGAGGCAGTGGCGGTTAGACAGGATTCGTCCCTCCCGGTATTGGGAGTAGATATCGTGCTGTGTCAGAGAGCCATTACGCAAAGTCCCTGGCCAGGGCAAGCGAGATTTGCTGGTAGGTTCCAGTAGTTTCTCAGGGTGTAATGGGCTTCACTCCGACACGACTTATACCGCTATTAGGGGACTGACGCTTGCCGCCCCCCTAGGCCCGATATGCGATAGTCTTGGACGAACGGACCGGACTGTATGGAGATTGTCACATCAGACTCAGTAGGAGTTCGGATGGGTTTTCTCATCGGCCTTCTTATCGACAACTACCTGGGGACCGTTACGTACAGCTAGTGCCGCTTGCGGTCTGTGGTTAAACCCACTGCCAGCGTAGTAGTCGAGTCTCTAGAGTCCCACACAGAGAGTTTCCTACTCCAGGCGAAACGATATAGAGGTTGCATGGTTTTGCGACAAAGGGTTCGGACGCATACGTGCGTTTACGCGCGTACGACTTTCGGACAGTTTTTACCAGTCGGCTTTGGTTTAAGCCAGTTACTGGTATCCGGTTATTGGATTTTTACAGTCTAAAGTTTTTCCCTATTTTTTGCGGATTGGAGGGGCGTTCTCGTAATTGTACGAGAAGCTTCTAGAAGATGTGACTAAGGAGGTTTCTTTTGGATAAGAGAGTGAGTCATGGTGGTGATTCATTCACTTCATTAATGCACATTTATTGCTTAATGACTCATGCTAATGAATCACCACAAGATATTTTATGAAGCATGCTTATTCATTTCCTTTATTGATTATTCTAAAATAAGAATGCTTCATAATATTATGATACACTCTCTCTCTTCTCTCATTATCTTATCACACATTCTCTCTCCTCAAGCTCTCATCTTCTAACCCTAATCCTTAATCCTCATGTGTTGAGATCAAAGGATTAGTTAGACTAATCAATCCATAACCTTTACTCTACATCATCCTTTCATCTTTGATTAGCAATCAAAGTTGATTAGTTACCTCAAGTTAGAGGTTTAGCTTGGAGTTTCGCTCTCGGGTGGATCGTCTACTACCTAGAGAAGGTCGAGGAGAACAAAGGAGGACGTAAAGAAGAAGGACCGGTTTCATTAGGTATAATCCCTAATCACTTGTGAAAAGAAACTCATAGAATACGGTTATTTAGAGTTTAGCTTCGATTCAAGCGGTTAGTCGATGTTCGTTGTTAAAACATGATAGTTTTTGTAAATTCCGCCTCCCCACAAGTACTGGGGTGAAGTACATCGACTTACAGTGGTATCAGAGCCTCGCTAAACACTAAATAACTTAATCGCAAATTTGTACGAATTTCGAACGAAAAAACGAAGCCGGAAAACCCTAATTCTGTTTAGTTTCTGTCGAACTTAAAATGAAGTCCTAAAATTTTTATGGTGTGTTCAGAGAGCTTGACATGACCACAGGAGAACACCCAAGAAGTTCGAGCCTATGATTCGACTAAAGCGCCGCGGAAGGGCGGCGGATCCCACCGATCCGCCGCGCTTCCGCGGCCGAGTTGCCGAGTCATGAGCTCATTTTTCATGGGTGGGTCCCCTGTGATATTTGGGGTTTTCTGGAATATTTAATTATTGCTCAGGTTACTGTTTAACAGAGCAGATTTTGGAGCAATATTGAAGTTGTTTATTCGATCGAATTGTACAGTATTTGCGTATTGGATTATATCTGTGATTGTTTAATGTGTTCGTAAACCTCCCCCAACTGCTAGTATGTCGGTTGGCAGGGGGTTGCACATTTCTGAAATGGTTATATCTGTTTGTGCATATAAACTGTATTGGACTGTTGTGGTGTATAGCCGGGGTTAGCAATGGGTTATTGATTAATTCATTTGTTGTAAATGTTATTTGTTGTAATATTATTTTCGCGGGGCACTTCCAGGTTGCGGTTGTAGCCACCGTTGTATTATTTCATTTTACTGTTTTTGCTCCTAGGACTGACCCAAGGTGGGGTACACAGACTGCCGGGTGGGTAGTTTGCCGTACCCGTAGGGGTCGAGGGTGGGGTAAACGGCTATTCATCACAACTGTGTAATCTGTCTTTTCTTGCAGGCTCAAAAGAAATACAGATTGCTTGCAAATCCAATATTGTTTATCTGTGTTCTGGAATGAATATCATTGCGTCAGACGAATGTAAAATATCTATATTTATTATAGCTATTTAGACGTCACTTATGTTTTTCACCCGCGCTAGCCCAGCCCCCGCTCTGTCGTTAGTTAAGTAACCTAACGGGTGATGACGGGACCCCGTGGCGAATGCGGATGGCATAAGAGGACGTTATATTTTCGTTGTTTTCTGCAATGATAGGTTAATGATGGGACGCATTATCTATAATGCAAAGTAAAACAAACCAAAGTTTAAATCGTTGGAACAATTTAAAAGAAACCACTCGGTTATTTTTAAAACAGATATTTTTTAAATGCGGAGATTTAACCACTCCTTTTAAAAGCTATCAGGTTCCTTCGGTTATATCAAGTTCACTACGTTCGCGGTTTCGCCAAAACCAGTCGTAGCCCTCCGTCATTTCTTATGGATGGTCAGTAGTATTCAAGCTATGCTTGTTGGCATACGTCAAGGCATAGTGTTTGGTAGCTGCTGGGGTATTCATTTGTTGCATAGATAGATGTGTTGGTTTGGGACAGTCGCATTACCTTGTTGGCATACGTCAAGGGTATATACGGGTGGGTTCAAATTAACAAGATAATGATGGGCAGAACTTGACATGTGACTTATGATTTGTTGGCATACGTCAAGGTCATAAGAGCATGGGGCAAAAACTTATATCGGGAATTTCTAAAGAAACTGAAATTTGCAAAGAGATGCATACCATTTGGAGTTTGATGAATGTTGGTAGGATTCCTTCAACATTATCATACGATGATATTTGGATCCCGATCCTACTGTGAGTATATGTTACTTATCAGGATATTTGTCGCTTAACGATCAATGCTATAAACCTAGTAGGTGTCCAGAAAAGTGTCAGCGGGGTTACGCCCCCAGAGAAAAGAGGTTATTTAATTAAGGAACTTCGCGAAAGCGTTGGAAAACCTCCCTCGAAGTATCGACACCGGCCTGGCTGAACGGTTAAGCAAGTATTGTACGGTGAGAATAGTCTTGGCTAATTCTTCTTTTATGGTTTGAGGAAGGATTCGAAAAACAGTGGGAGCCATCCAGTTTAGATAAATTAAAAACCACTCTAAACTTGCAAGAGCATCATGCTAAAGAGTTTTCTTCTCTCTCTCCTAATTGCAGCGACCCTGAAAATGACTGGACTTAAGTTACTTTTAGAGAAAAATATACTGACGGGACCAAACTATAAAGATTGGCTGCGGAATGTCAAGATGGCTTTGACCTATGACAAACTGGGGTACGTCCTCACCGCTACGGCACCTGCTGTCCCTGGTCCCAAATCCAGCAATGCGGATAAGGAAATCCGCAAAACCTGGGATTTAGATTGCGCGAGAGCCAAGTGCATCGTGCTTGCCTCGATGAACAATGAACATCAGAGGAGGCACGAGGATATGTCTCTAGATGGCATATTTCTCCATACAAAGGAACTTTATGGAGAGCAATCTCGTATAGCAAGATACGAGACCTCTAAGAAATTATTTCGAGCGAGGTTGGCTGTCGGATCATCGGTAGGTGAACATGTCCTACAGATGATCGGCTATATTGAAGAGCTCGCGGACCTTGGGACGACTTTGGATAATGAGCTCTATACAGACCTTGTTATCCAGTCCCTTCCTCCCACCTACGCCCAGTTTATCCTCAACTTCAATCTTCAAGGAAAAGAAGTTGAACTTGCGGAACTCCTGAACATGTTAAGGAGTGCAGAGGGCACCTTGCAGAAGGCAAGGGAAACACCCGCTATGTTTGTTGGCGGTTCATCTTCTTCCGGGTCCAAGGCTAGGGCCAAAGGAAGGAAGAAGAAGGCCGCACCCAGACCTAGAGGAGGTGTTAGTAAGGTGGGAGGGAAGGGAAAGAAAAAGAAAGCAGCACCAGTAGTTGGCCTGGATGAGTGCTTCCATTGTCACAGGAAAGGGCACTGGAAGAAGGATTGCAAGGCGTGGAACGCCAAGAACCAGGAACCGAAGCAGGCTGTGGCTTCGACTTCAGGTGTGTTTGTAATTGAGAATTGTCTGTCGATCAACTCTACTTCCTGGGTATTGGATACCGGGTCAGGATCTCATATTTGCAATTCATTGCAGGCACTGAGAAACCGTAGAGTGCTGAAGGAAGGTGATATGATCCTCAGGGTTGCTAACGGAGCTAGCGTGGGAGCTGCGCCCGTCGGGGATTATCACCTAGGATTGACGAGTGGACATATTTTGGTTTTACATAACTGTTATTTTGTACCCAGCTTAACGTGTAATATCATATCAGTTTCCTTGTTATCAAATAAAGGTTATGATTTCACGTTTGTAAGAGATGTTGTCAACATCCACCTTAATCATGGTTTGATTGGGTCCGGTACTCTAAATAACGGCATATATGTTTTAAACCAACTCCAAATTTTCAACGTCCAAAACACACTAAAAAGAAAGTCTCCAGATTTAAATAAAGCTTTCTTATGGCATTGTAGACTGGGTCACATCAATGAGAGAAGGTTGACTAAGTTGCATAGAGAAGGATATTTGGACACGTTCGAATATCAAACTTATGACACTTGTCAATCTTGTCTCAAAGGAAAGATGACAAAGACTCCATTCACTGGACAAGGAGTAAGAGCGAGCGAGCTCTTAGGACTCATACATAGTGATGTATGCGGTCCAATGTCTACACATGCGAGAGGTGGTTATTCCTACTTCATTACTTTTACAGATGATTTCTCTAGGTATGGATATGTTTTCTTAATGAAGCATAAATCAGAGGCCTTTGAGAAATTCCTGGAATTCAAGAATGAAGCGGAAAACCAAACAGGCAAAAGTATTAAGACACTAAGATCTGATCGAGGTGGAGAATACTTAAGTGCCGAGTTCCTAGGTTACCTAAAAGAGAAAGGAATTCTCTCTCAGCTTACTCCTCCGTACACTCCACAGCACAACGGTGTATCGGAGAGACGGAATCGAACCCTATTAGATATGGTACGATCCATGATGAGTAATGCTGAGTTACCGCGATCTTTCTGGGGGTATGCGCTAGAATCAGCGATACATCTTTTGAACAGAGTTCCAACCAAAACTGTGCCTACCACACCATATCAGATGTGGAGTGGGAAGAACCCTATCTTCAGTACCTGAAGACGTGGGGATGTCCAGCTTTTGTAAAAAAGCAGCATCCGGACAAGCTCGAGGCACGCTCAGTAGAGTGTAAGTTTGTGGGATATCCAAAGAACTCTCATGGATATTGCTTCTATTACGCAGAGGAACAAAAGGTTTTTGTTTCTCGTCATGCCCGCTTCTTAGAAACTGAATTTTTGGAAAATCAGAAGAGTGGGAGCGAAATAGAACTGGAAGAAATTCCAGAACCACAAACTGCTACTGAAATTTTGGTAGAACCAGAGGTTCAAGAAGAACAGAACATTCCCGCACCCCTCCGCAGGAGTAGTAGGCCGTCTCATCCGCCTGAGAGATACTACGGTTTTCTCATAGACGGGGATAGAGAGGATTGCATCATAGATGATGATGAACCTACTGACTTCCAGCAGGCCATCCAGAGCGGCGACTCGGTACGATGGCTAGATGCAATGCGGACCGAGATGGAGTCCATGTACACCAACAAGGTATGGACTTTGGACTTTGCTCCAGATGGGGTAAAACCCATAGGATGCAAATGGATCTTCAAGAAAAAGATTGGTGTAGATGGACAGGTGGAAACCTATAAGGCTAGACTTGTTGCAAAGGGTTTTCGTCAAAGACCTGGTTTGGACTATGATGAAACTTTTTCTCCAGTGGCTATGCTCAAATCCATTCGGGTCCTTCTTGCTATTGCTGCCTTCCATGATTATGAAATCTGGCAGATGGACGTAAAGACGGCTTTTCTGAATGGAAATTTAGAAGAGAGCGTCTATATGGATCAGCCAGAGGGTTTCAATCAGAGTGGGAGCAGCGGGAAAGTATGCAAGCTGCTTAAGTCCATTTACGGACTAAAGCAGGCATCGCGGAGTTGGAACATCTGTTTTGATGAGACAGTCAAAGAATATGACTTTATCAAAAATCCAGATGAACCGTGCATATATAGTAAAGTTGTGGCCAGAAGTGTCGTATTCCTCGTCTTGTACGTGGATGACATTCTATTGATAGGAAATGACATTCCTATGCTACAATCTGTCAAAGGATTCTTGTCACACAGGTTCTCCATGAAAGACCTGGGTGATGCCTCTTACATTCTGGGGATCCGGATCTATCGTGATAGATCCAAGAGGATGTTGGGACTTTCGCAGTCCAGGTATATCGACACTGTACTGAAAAGATTCAGTATGGAAGATTCTAAGCGCGGTAATCTACCGGCTTGTCACGGAATCACCCTCTCCAAAGAGATGTCTCCCAAGACTGATTTGGAAAGGGAACGCATGTCTATTATACCCTACGCTTCTGCGGTAGGCTCTATAATGTATGCGATGTTGTGTACCAGACCAGATGTAGCTTACGCACTAAGCGTGGTAAGCCGGTATCAGTCAGACCCAGGGGAGAAACACTGGATAGCAGTAAAGAACATTCTCAAGTACCTGAGGAGGACTAAGGAGATGTTCTTGGTTTACGACGGAAAAGACCTCAGGTTGGAGGCCTTTGCTGATTCCGGCTTCCAGAGTGATAAGGACGATTCCAAGTCCATGTCGGGTTATGTCTTTACCCTCAATGGAGGGGCGGTGTGCTGGAAGAGCTCCAAGCAGGACACCGTTGCTGACTCGACGATGGAAGCGGAGTATATAGCTGCTTGCGATGCCGCAAAAGAAGCAGTCTGGATGAAGAAGTTCCTAACAGAACTTCAGGTGGTTCCTACCATAGTTGATCCAATACCTCTGTATTGCGACAACAACGGAGCTATAGCTTTAGCGAAGGAACCAAGGTCCCATCAGAAGTCCAGACACATCTTGAGGCGGTATCACCTGATCAGGGAGATCATTGATCGTCAGGAGATCGAGGTTCGGAGAGTCGCTTCAGAAGAGAACATTGCTGATCCATTCACAAAGGCCCTTCCTCAGATTCAGTTCGAGAGGCTGCTCGAGATCATTGGTCTGCGATATGCCAGTACATGGCCCTAGTGCAAGTGGGAGATTGTTAGTGTTTATGCCCTAGAAGGCCATTACTGTATCATACTAGCTTGTATATTACTTAATGGAAGCTTGGGATATTCACATGTATATAACAGTCTTGCTAAACATGGTAGTATGCTACTTGGTTTTTCTATCTTAATATGTGAGTGTACGTATTGATAGAGCTCTTAGGATCTTGCTTGTCTACCAGCGTTGTGATGGCAGTCACACTAGTGGGGGCTGGGTAGTCTACAAGCACATCCTTATTCAGGTCCCTGGTCGTTGGATTATCGAGACAGAGCATCGATACTCCGGAGTAGACTAGTGTGTACGCTTCTCATCCCAGTTAGGGAGATGGTCTGTCCCACAGCCGTCAGTACGTCGTACTGGAGATAGTATACAGGTGCTCGTTAGGTTGCGGGTACACCGGACAGGACTCACAGGGAACTGTTGGTTGGTTTGATACCAGTCGTCAGTGAACAGTTCCCAGGTGACATGAGTACAGCGTAGTCCGCAGACTTGACACTGCTACTTCGCCTCGAGTGTGTCCCACTGTTCTTAGATTGCTACCCTACCACGGCTCAAAGGAGTCGTGCAAACAGGTAGCAGTTGGGTGCAGTCCCGAGCACTTGGAGGCAGTGGCGGTTAGACAGGATTCGTCCCTCCCGGTATTGGGAGTAGATATCGTGCTCTGTCAGAGAGCCATTACGCAAAGTCCCTGGCCAGGGCAAGCGAGATTTGCTGGTAGGTTCCAGTAGTTTCTCAGGGTGTAATGGGCTTCACTCCGACACGACTTATACCGCTATTAGGGGACTGACGCTTGCCGCCCCCCTAGGCCCGATATGCGATAGTCTTGGACGAACGGACCGGACTGTATGGAGATTGTCACATCAGACTCAGTAGGAGTTCGGATGGGTTTTTTCATCGGCCTTCTTATCGACAACTACCTGGGGACCGTTACGTACAGCTAGTGCCGCTTGCGGTCTGTGGTTAAACCCACTGCCAGCGTAGTAGTCGAGTCTCTAGAGTCCCACACAGAGAGTTTCCTACTCCAGGCGAAACGATATAGAGGTTGCATGGTTTTGCGACAAAGGGTTCGGACGCATACGTGCGTTTACGCGCGTACGACTTTCGGACAGTTTTTACCAGTCGGCTTTGGTTTAAGCCAGTTACTGGTATCCGGTTATTGGATTTTTACAGTCTAAAGTTTTTCCCTATTTTTTGCGGATTGGAGGGGCGTTCTCGTAATTGTACGAGAAGCTTCTAGAAGATGTGACTAAGGAGGTTTCTTTTGGATAAGAGAGTGAGTCATGGTGGTGATTCATTCACTTCATTAATGCACATTTATTGCTTAATGACTCATGCTAATGAATCACCACAAGATATTTTATGAAGCATGCTTATTCATTTCCTTTATTGATTATTCTAAAATAAGAATGCTTCATAATATTATGATACACTCTCTCTCTTCTCTCATTATCTTATCACACATTCTCTCTCCTCAAGCTCTCATCTTCTAACCCTAATCCTTAATCCTCATGTGTTGAGATCAAAGGATTAGTTAGACTAATCAATCCATAACCTTTACTCTACATCATCCTTTCATCTTTGATTAGCAATCAAAGTTGATTAGTTACCTCAAGTTAGAGGTTTAGCTTGGAGTTTCGCTCTCGGGTGGATCGTCTACTACCTAGAGAAGGTCGAGGAGAACAAAGGAGGACGTAAAGAAGAAGGACCGGTTTCATTAGGTATAATCCCTAATCACTTGTGAAAAGAAACTCATAGAATACGGTTATTTAGAGTTTAGCTTCGATTCAAGCGGTTAGTCGATGTTCGTTGTTAAAACATGATAGTTTTTGTAAATTCCGCCTCCCCACAAGTACTGGGGTGAAGTACATCGACTTACATGAACATCAATCGACCGAGATAAAACACAAATACCAAAACCCAAGTCATTAACAGTCATAAAACGAAAACAGAAACTTTGAAAAACACTTCCAGATTTTTCCTCAGGTGAAATTGGGATATTTTGCATTCGGGATAGGTCTAATTATCTGATAAAGAAGCCATAGAACAAACCTGGGTCCCACCTAACTATCCTAGGCTGCAATTTGCGGCCATATAAGGTAAATTGGTGGCCAGGAAAGGGAGTTGGGGTCTCAGGTCTCTAGGGTATACTCCAAATCACCTGCACACCTCATTATGATCGTTAAATATTTTTCAGGGTCTCCGGGTCATAACAGATACTAATAATTCATCACAATTCCCACAAAAACCCGATATCGGCAAATTCAAGTTCAAGTCTTGGGGTTCTACACTCAATTTGTTCTAGGTTTCTAGCACTAGAAGGGTTGTAGTCACTATCTAGTCCTCAAGTACACCTTCACAACTCATAAAATCCCCTAAACCTCATCTTATAATTTTCAAACATCACTAAACCACAATAATTTAACTCTAAACTACAATAGGAGGTAAGGAGACTCAATTTCTAAACTAAGGGTGTAGGATTTACCTCATATATCAACTGAAGAAAATTCTTGGGTTGCCCAAAGTGTTCAAAATCTTCACTTGATCCTACCATGGGGTTTTGGATGAGGTTGTGGTCACTTTTTGTGAAGGGAGTATGAGGTTTGGTGGTGGTTTTTAGGGTGGCCATGGGTGGTAGAGAAGGTGGAGGGATGGGGATGAAGGAGATGAGAAGAATAAAGAAGAGGAATGAAGTGAAAGAAAAAGATAATGAGCCATGAGTGTGTAGAAACTTCCCCCCATCTCTCTCTCCCTCAACCATGACACAAGTCACCTCACCATCTCTCTCATCAAAATATCTTCTCTTTTCTTTTCTTTTTATTTTTAAAACAAAACAAAAAACCATATAATTACAAATGAAGACATGGTTCATATAATATGTAACAAGTGTTGCAACATGTCATGTTGCATGATATAATACATAACAAGATTAATGCATAATTAGTAAAATATTAATCAAGTTTAGTATTAACTTGCATATAATTAATTGTATAATAATTTATAAAATGTCCAAATCATATAAATTCTTTGAAATTCAATAATTCATATTAATTTTCCAATTATTTTCCAAACTATAAGTATATATTCATACCACCTCATCAAAACCAATTTCTATACTTTTATAATATCCACAAAATTTATTATTTTATTTATTTAAATTCCAAAAATAATATTTTATTTTTCTGAAATGTTAAAGATGATGAGTGTGTGAGCTGGCAAATCTGTGTATTTGTAACATGTGCATCATCGGTAATAGTGCATGTGTATTAGAAAATGAAGCCATATACAGGTAAGTGCTGGGAACATAGTACGTATGTCACAAAGAAAAGATACAACATAAGCATGAACGGTATAAGTTACACTACTACACTTAGATTAATCAATATAAACCATTATCCTCCAAAGTGTTTAGTAATTAATGATTCTCCGAATCAAGACAATCTAAAAGTCGGCGATCCATCCTCATAGTATCAGATGGGGTAATATCATCGAACATCATTCTTAAGTCACGAGTGTAGATCAATCATCTGGTATATCTCATCGCGTACGGTAATCCATTGTACAGTGCCATCAAATTAGGTTAATGATCTATCATCCTATACATAACAAGGGTACGAATCTAAGGTTTCGTACATTCTATCATCTCTTGTTCTCATATTCACATTTATATATATAACTCAATCTCATATCATATCTTGGCATGTGTGTGTGTGTATGTGTGTGTCTATATATATATATATATATATATATATATATATATATATATATATATTCACATCCTCATATCAACATATTCACTCATGTCCTCTTGTTTCATTATATCCTCTTTTCATCATGTCATCTCATACTAAATCTTGTGATTATATCCATAAGTTCATAGCATAGGTTTCTCCAAAATGTATTCTATATATCGGTTCTCCCATTACTATGGTTGTGGGGGTGCTATACGCCATCCACCTGACTTCCCCCGTAGATATAGATCTACTCACCTGCTAATCCTTGCTTAGTCGAAGTCGATGAACTTCTTGTTCTCCTTCGTCATCTCGGAAGTCCACGCGAAGGTACCTACAGATCAATACACATCGTAATAATATCAAAACCAAATCCGAAACCGATACGGCACGCGTAGTGCACATAGGCTAGAACCTATGGCCTATGCATGCAAGAACAACCAAATAACCTTCAGCGTTGACATACAAACGTCCAACGACCGTGTCCAAACTCAAATACCAAAACCAAGTTTTCACAAATCGGAAACCCGAAATCAGCAACATAGAAAAACACTCACAGATTCTACCCTAAGTGAAATTAGGAGATTTTGCACATAGGGTGGGTCTACATAACATATAACAGAGCCATGGAACAAACACCAACCCAAATCTCCAAGGTCAGGCCGCAAATTGCGTCCTGGATGATTAAATCTGTGGCCAAGGGGTATGGGGTCTTGGGTTTCTAGGGTAGTCTCTAGGTGGCCTGCACATCTCACTGTATTGGGAACTTATTTTATAGAGCTCCTGGGTCATAGCAGATTCTACAGAGTCATCACAAATCGTCAAAAACCGATATCGGGAAAATTCTAAGTTCGTGCTTCGAGGTTCTATTCTCAATTCTGTCTAGAATATTTTAACTAAGGGTTTGGGGTCACTAACTAAACCTCAATTGCATCTCTACTACTCAAATCATTAACTAAAAACATCATAAAAATTTCCAAGATCAGTAATCTAACTAAATCGAACTCTAAACACAATTAGAAGATGAAAAAACTTGATAACAAGAAGAAAAGTGAAGGGTTTACCTCCTAGAGAAACTGAAGAAAATTCTAAGATGGTTCAAAGTGCCCAAAATCCAAACTTGAGCTCACCATAGGGTGTAGGATGAGTTTGTGCACATTTTTTGTGAAGGTAAGGTGAGGTTTTGAGGTGGTTTTTGAGATGATTTGGTGGTGGTAGTATGGTGGAGGAAGAGGAAGATGAAGGTTATGAAGCAGTTGAGGTGAAGAAATGAAGTGAAGAATGAAGAAATGGTGCCATAGTGGAAGATTTGACCCCCCCCCTCTCTCTCTTTCTCTCTCTCTCTCTAGCCCATGCTCTCTTGTCCCCTCTCATACAAAATATCTTTTCTTTTTCTTTTTCTTTTCACATAATAAACCATAAGTCCACAAATACAAATGACTATGCATGAAACATCAAATGTGTCATGGTGCACTAGCCGTGGTTATTAAGAAAAATGGATTTGGTTTAATGCATAATTAGAAGTGCACTAATGAAGTTTAGCATGAACCTGCATATAATTAATTGCATAATTATTTATCAAATATCTAAATCAAATAAATGCCTTTATAATTAATAATTCATATTAATATCCAATTATTTTCCAAATATTGGTATATAGTTATACCATTCTACGAAAACCCCAAATTCATACTAAAATAGTTTTCATGAAATTTATTATTTTATTATTTAAATTCCGAAAATGGTATTTTATATATCTGAAATGTTACAATCTTCCCCCCTTAAATAAATTTGGTCCCCAAATTTAAATTTAAACCCCTAAATACTAAAACATTTCAGTAATCAGTCAAATCCACGGGGCTCCGAAATCATGGAATACTCAAATGAAACACAATGCATCGTGTGCGCATGAAAACGAGTGCGAAACTCAAAATCGAAACTCCATCAAGCAACAAGCAATCATTGGAGTTATGATGAAAATGCTAGCCTCGAAATCCACAACGAAAATCAATATATGATAATCAAGATCAAAATACGTATATAGCATGCATCCTTATAAAATCGTCTAAAAGCTGAATAAAACACATGCAAAATTCTTTCCAAATCGTCGTGCGACGCGTAACTCACGGTACAAGTGGCGGACGCTCATTTTGTACAGAAATAGATATATGTCTATATATGTTTTGCTCAAAATATACGTCCCGCTTTTTTTTTTTGAAATATCCCAAACAATTCTCCTTGTAAAAGTTCGTGTCCCTCTTAGGCACGTAGGAAAGTGGTGAGACTATAGCTCCATTTTGAAAACCTCTTATAAATACCGATGCATGCAAATATACTCAGGTACTGTCCTCGGACCATGCCTGCTCGGCTACTATATGGTATAGTACCTATCATAAAAATATGATTCTTAAAACAAATCAACCTCAAAATGTGTATCCAATATCACGTGCGTCAGGTGCGCACGGAAATCCAAGTCAAATACAAGTGCCGCGAATGGGCACAAAAGTAAAAACTAAGTGCAACGGGTGTGCACGAAAATATCTGTCTAGTGCAACGAGTGTACACGACAATAACATCAACTGCATCTAGAGTGCATGAAAAATCTCAACCAAATGCAACTAACATGCACGAATAAAAATCTCGATTTTGTGCATTCGATGTGCACAAAATCACATCCAGTGTGCCAAATGTGCACGAAAATCCAAATCAAGTGCTTTAGGTCTGCATAAAAACATCTAGTGCATTGGAGTGCACGAAAGCATATTTCTGGTGCACTAGGTGCCCGAAAACTCGTCAATGTCCCAAAAGCGCATAAAAACAATATCGAGTATACCAACGTGTATAAAATCATAAACGTGTACAACTACGTGCACAAAACCCATATCAATGTATTGCAAGCACATGTGAACTATACTGAGTGCATAAGCCAGTGTCAAGTGCATACATCATGCACGAAGTCAAATCGACTGTATCAAATACATAGAATCATAAATATGTGCAATAAATGCACAAAATCGATATTAAGTGCAATAGATATGCACAAATCATAAACCAATGTAATAGATGTATCAAACATAAATCAAGTGCAACAACTGTGCACAAATTAAAATATCCATTAGGTGCAGCCATGGTACACGAAAACAAATATCACGAAACCAAATCATCAAAACTCAAGGTCCAGATGTTACAAGCATGATAATCAGATCACTAAACGCAAATCGCAATAAATGACACTGAGGTACATCTCCTTCAATGTCGAAAAATGCCGGTGCGCCCAAAGCTGGCAGAGTAAGAACATCTACTTGCCTCCTTCTCACGGTCTGGCATCCTCTGTCTCTGTGTCTTTGTTTTCTCTATGGATCACCAATCCCACAATTGTTTTGCTCATCGGCCCGGTTAGGTGTAATGACGGAAACGGTCCCTCTCTGTCGCTCCTCTGATCATCACTTGGCCAATTAACATGACCACTCGTAAAGTAGCACGTTACAGATGGCAGCATCTGGATCTCTGATTATGCGCGACAAAACTGATCCTGGGTGCAAATCCTTATCGCTATGGCATCCTGGAAAGAACCTGCTACGGTCTCTTCCGATCACACATATGCCGAACTATACGAAGGTTGGCACTCTTTGTAAGTCCACGTTACCTCTCCCGGTTCTTTCGGGCTTGCGGAAATGGTGAAAAACGATTTTTAGGGTTTGGGTAACATGGACTACAAAAACGGATCATGGCTAAACTACACACTAGCAACCTAACTAGAGAGTTGTCTACTCGGTTAGGGGTTATACCTCAACTTGAACTCCTTCTTCTTGACTCTTGATGGTGGTCGGATGGTGCTTTCCTCGTCGCCTACTCTTGTTAAAGATGGATCCACCTGAGGGTTTCTTCCTTGAGCTCCTTTCTCGAACTTTGAGAGAACTAAGATCTTTGGCTTGCTAGACCTTCAACCTTAGAGAGAATAGAGAGTAGCTTTGGGTGTTTTATCTTCAAGGAGATGTTTCTCAACACATGAGAATTGTTCTCCTTGAACTAGAGGAGGAAGAAGAAGAATGGAGGAGAGAGAATGGTTATGATAGAATGAGATGGTTTTTTACAACCATAACAATATAAGTGAATTATCAAATTAATAAAATTAAACTAAATGAAAAAGTTGATGGAAGGTTTGATAAGACTATTTTCATTTCACATTAAATGGTTTTTGCAAGAATCAAAGAGCATCTTTGATGTGTAATGATGATAGTCAATGTTTGAACCATGGTCAACTAGTCAACCTTGGTCAACAAGTCAACAAACCCAACCAGACACAATTTCATTTAATTAATATTATTAATTGATATATCATAAATTCATTAGGGTTTGGAAAAAGACGACTGTCAACTGTGCATACGCACCCGTTCCAAAACCCTAATGAAAAACCTCTTCCTCCGCCTCAATCATCTGTGCATGCACACCCGCATTCGTTTTTCGAGGAACATGAATACAAAGAGATAAAACTAACCCCAAAACATATACTAGGATCTGGCTCAAACCAGAGCCTGCTAGTAATGTCTGTCCGGACGCCAAACGTGCATAAGTGCGCGGATGAGAACGAACCCTGTCGCAAAACCATGCGACCTCTACTCTGTTTTGCCCAAAGGCGAATAACCCTCTGTGTGGGACTCTAAAGACTCGACACTACGCTGGCAGTGGGTTTAACCACAGACCGCAAGCGGCACTAGCTGTACGTAACGGTCCCCAAGTAGATGCCGATAAGAAGACTGACGAGGTAAACCCATCTGAACTCCTACTGAGCCTGAATGTGACAGTCTCCGTACAGTCCGGTCTGTTCGTCTAAGAACATCGCATGGCGGCCCTAGGGGGCGGTAAACGTCAGTCCCCTACTAGCGGTACAAGTCGTGCGGAGTGTAGCCCAGAACACCTGAGATAACACTGGAAACCTACCAGTCTATCTCGCTTGCCCTGGCCAGGGACTTTGTGTAATGGCTCTCCTAGACACAGCGCGATATCAACCCCCAATACCGGGAGAGACGAATCCTGTCTAACCGTCACTGCCTCCAAGTGCTTCGGGACTGCACCCAAAACTACCTGTTTGCACGACTCCTTTGAGCCGTGGTAGGGTAGTAATCAAAATACAGTGGGAACACACTCGAGGCGAAGTGACAGTGTCAAGTCAACGGACTAAGCTGTACTCATGTCACCTGGGAACTGATAACTGACGATAGGTATAATACCAACCAACAGTTCCCGACGAGTCCTGTCCAGTGTACTCGTAACCTAACGAGCACCCGCATACTATCTCAAGTACGACGTACTGACAGCTGTGGGACAGACCGTCTCCCAAGCTGGGATAAGAAGCGCATACGCTAGTCTACTCCGGAGTATCGATGCCCTGTCTCGATAGTCCTGCGACTAGGGACTTGCATGAGGATGTGCTTATAGATTACCCAGCCCCCACGAGTGTGACTGCCATCACAACGCTGGTAATCAAGCAAAGATCCTAAGGGCTCCACTAATGTGTAAAGGAGATATGCTAAAAGAAACACATGCACACATTAAAGCAGAAACAAACCAAGTAGCATACTACCATTTTGAGCAAGATTGTCAATACAAGGTGAATATCCCAAGCTTCCATTAAGTAATATACATACTAGTAAGATACAGTAATGGCCTCTAGGGCATATACACTAACAATCTCCCACTTGTACTAAGGCCATGTACTGGCGTATCGAAGACCTATCATCTCGATCAGCCGCTCGAACTGAGTCTGGGGTAAGGCCTTCGTGAATGGATCAGCAGTGTTATCTTCCGTAGCAACTCTCCGAACCTCGATCTCCTGGCGACCCACGATCTCCCTGATCAGGTGATACCGCCTCAAGATGTGCCTGGACTTCTGATGGGACCTGGGTTCCTTCGCTAAAGCTATAGCTCCATTGTTGTCACAATACAGCGGTATTGGATCAACAATGGTAGGAACCACCTGAAGCTCCGTGAGGAACTTCTTCATCCAGACAGCTTCCTTTGCGGCATCTGCAGCAGCGATATATTCCGCTTCCATCGTCGAGTCAGCAACGGTTTCCTGTTTGGAACTCTTCTAACACACCGCCCCTCCATAAAGGGTAAAGACATAACCCGACATGGACTTGGAATCATCCTTGTCACTCTGGAAGCTGGAGTCAGCAAAGGCCTCGATCTGGAGGTCTTTTCTGCCATACACCAAGAACATCTCCTTAGTCCTTCTCAGGTACTTGAGAATGTTCTTTACCGCTATCCAATGTTTCTCCCCAGGGTTTGACTGATACCTGCTTACCACACTCAGTGCATAAGCCATATGTGGTCTGGTACACAACATCGCATACATTATAGAGCCTACCGTAGAAGCGTAGGGTATAATAGACATGCGATCCCTTTCCAAATCAGTCTTGGGAGACATCTCTTTGGAGAGGGTGATCCCGTGACAAGCCGGTAGATTACCGCGCTTGGAATCTTCCATACTGAATCTTTTCAGTATGGTGTCGATGTACCTGGACTGCGAAAGTCCTAGTATCCTCTTGGATCTATCATGATAGATCCGGATCCCCAGAATGTAGGAGGCATCACCCAGGTCTTTCATGGAGAACATGTGTGACAAGAACCCTTTGACAGATTGTAGCATAGGAATGTCATTTCCTATCAAGAGAATTTCATCCACGTATAAAACGAGGAATACAACAGTTCTTGTTACAAATCTACTATAGATGCATGGTTCATCTGGATTTTTGATAAAGCCAAATTCCTTGACCGTCTCATCAAAACAGATGTTCCAACTCCACGATGCCTGCTTTAGTCCATAGATGGACTTAAGCAACTTGCACAACTGTCCGCTGCTCCCACTCTGAATGAAACCCTCTGGCTGGTCCATATAGACACACTCCTCTAAATTTCCATTTAGAAAAGCGGTCTTTACGTCCATCTGCCAAATCTCATGATCATGGAAGGCAGCAATGGCAAGAAGGATCCGAATGGATTTCAGCATAGCCACTGGAGAAAAGGTTTCGTCGTAGTCCAAGCCAGGTCTTTGACGGAAACCCTTTGCAACAAGTCTAGCTTCATAGGTCTCAACCTGTCCATCTACACCGATCTTCCTTTTGAAGATCCACTTGCATCCTACAGGTTTTACCCCATCTGGAGCAACGTCCAACGTCCATACTTTGTTGGTGTACATGGACTCCATTTCGGTCTGCATTGCATCCAGCCATTTTACCGAGTCAACGCTCTGAATGGCTTGCTGGAAGCTAGTCGGCTCATCATAATCAATGATGCAATCCTCTCTATCCCCGTCTATGAGAAAATCGTAGTATCTCTCGGGCGGATGAGACTGCCTACTACTTCTGCGGAGCGGCATAGGAATGTCCTGATCTTTCGAACCCTCTGGTTCTACTAAGCTTTCAGTAATAGCTCGTGGTTCTGGAATTTCTTCCAGTTCTACTGCGCTCCCACTTATCTGATTCTCCAAAAACTGAGTTTCCAAGAAGTGGGCATGCCGAGAAACAAAAACCTTTTGTTCCTCTTCGCAATAGAAGAAATATCCTTTGGAGTTCTTTGGATATCCCACAAACTTGCATTGTACCAAGCGTGCCTCGAGCTTGTCCGCATGCTGCTTTTTGACAAAGCTGGACATCCCCATGTCTTAATATGATTAAGATAGGGTCTCTTCCCATACCACATCTGATATGGAGTAGTTGGCACAGTCTTAGTTGGAACTCGGTTCAAAAGGTATGCAGCTGATTCTAGCGCATATCCCCAGAATGATCGCGGTAACTCAGCGTTACTCATCATGGACCGTACCATATCCAATAGGGTTCGGTTCCGTCTCTCCGATACACCGTTATGTTGCGGAGTGTATGGAGGAGTAAGCTGAGAGAGAATTCTATTCTCTTTTTAGTAGTCCAGGAATTCGGCACTCAAGTATTCACCACCTCGATCAGATCTTAGTGTCTTGATACTTTTGCCTGTTTGTTTTTCTACTTCATTCTTATATTCCTGGAATTTTCCAAAAGATTCGGATTTATGTTTCATTAAGAAGACATAACCGTACCATGAAAAGTCATCCGTAAAAGTAATGAAGTAAGAATAACCGCTTCGTGCATGTGTAGACATTGGACCGCACACGTCGCTGTGTACGAGTCCTAAGAGCTCGCTCGCTCTCACTCCGTGTCCAGTGAACGGAGTCTTTGTCATCTTTCCTTTGAGACAAGATTGACAAGTTGCATATGATTGATATTCAAACGGATCCAAATATCCTTCTGTATGTAACTTAGTCAACCTTCTCTCATTGATGTGACCCAGTCTACAATGCCATAAGAAAGTCTGATTTATTTCCGGAGACTTTCTTTTGTGTGTATTCTGGACATTGAAAATCTGTGGTTGGTTTAATACGTATATACCATTGCTCAATGTACCTGACCCAATCAGAACTTGATTAAGGTGAATGTTTACAACATTACTTACAAACGCAAATTCATAACCTTCTTTAGAAACCAAAGATACAGAAATGATATTACAAGTTGCATTGGGTACAAAAAAGCAATTACGTAAAACTAAAACATGCCCATAAGACATTCCCAGGTGATAGTCCCCCACGGCCTCAGCATCCATGCTAGCTCCGTTTGCAACTTTGAGGGTTATGTCACCTGCTCTCAAAAACCTACGCTTTCTCAACGCCTGCAAAGAATTATAGATATGAGATCCTGATCCGGTATCCAATACCCAGGACGTAGAGTTTATTGATAGACAGTTTTCAATAACATACACACCTGAAGCTGAAGCCGCAACCTGCTTCAGATCCTGTGTTCTGGCTTTCCAAGCCCTGCAATCTTTCTTCCAGTGTCCACTCTTGTGACAGTAAAAGCATTCTTCTTTATCCACAAGTTTCCCCGCTACCTTTGTTGCTTTTGCCTTTCCCTTCGTATCCACCTTACTAACACCGCCCCTTGGTTTGGCGGGGGTTTTCTTCTTCTTCTTTCCCTTGGCTTTCGCCTTTGACCTAGAAGAGGAAGATCCTCCTACAAACAAAGTGGATGTTTCCCTACCTTTCTGTAGGGTGCCCTCTACACTCCTCAGCAGGTTGAGGAGCTCTGAAAGTTCAACTTCCTTTTCTTGCAAGTTGAAATTCAGAATGAACTGGGCGTAAGTGGAAGGAAGGGACTGAAGAATCAAGTCCGTGTAGAGCTCATTCTCCAACGTGGTCCCAAGGTCCGCGAGCTCCTTTATGTAGCCAATCATCTTAAGCACGTGTTCCGCTACCGATGATCCGACGGCCAATCTTTCCGAAAACAACTTCTTCGACACTTCGTATCTGGCGATACGAGATTGCTCTCCATACAGTTCTTTTGTATGGAGAAATATGGATTCGAGGTCCATATTCTCATGCCTCCTCTGATGTTCGTTGTCCATAGAGGCAAGCACGAGGCATTTGCCCTTCGCGCAGTCGATCTCCCAAGTCTTACGGATTTCCTTATCCGCGACGCTGGAGGTGGGACCTGGGACAGGGGGAGCTTTGGTGGTAAGAAGATACCCCAACTTGTCATAAGTGATTGCAATCTTGACATTCCTAAGCCAATCTTTGTAGTTTGGCCCTGTCAGTATGTTTTTATCTAGTAGTAACTTAAGTCCAGTCATGATGTTTGGTCGCTGCAATTAGGAGAGAGAGAAGAAACACTTTAGCATGATGCTCTTGCAAGTTTAGAGTGGTTTTTAATTTGTCTAAACAGGATGGCTCCCACTGTCTCTCGAATCCCTCTTCAAACCATAAAGGAAGAACTAGTCGGGATCAATCTCACCGTACAATACTTGCTTAACCGTTCAGCCAGGCCAGTGTTGGTACTTCGAGGGAGGTTTTCCAATGCTTTCGCGAAGTTTCTTAATTAAATAACCTCTTTTCCCTGGGGGCATAGCCCCGCTAACACCTTTCTAGACACCTACTTGGTTTATAGCATTGATCGTTAAGTGAGAAAGTTCCGGAGGAGTAGCATATACTCACAGTAGGATCGGGATCCAAATATCATCGCGTGACAAAACTGAAGGAATCCTACCAGAATCATCACACTCCAAATGGTATGCAGCGCTAGCAAGTTTCAGTTCTTTTGAAACTCCCGATGTGGATTTTTGCCCCATGCTCTTATGACCTTGACTTTGGCCAAAATATCATAAGTCGCATGTCAAGTTCTACCCGTCATTCTCCAGGTTAATTTGAGCCCACCCGCACATACCCTTGACTTTGGCCAAAATGGTAGAACGACTGCCCCAAACCAACACATCTATCTATGCTGCACATGAATACCCAATAGCTACCAATCACTGTGCCTTGACTTTGGCTAACATACATAGCTTGAATACTTATTGACCATTCATGTGAAACGACGGAGGGCTACGAATGGTTTTGGCGAAACCGTGAACGTAGTGAACTTGATATAATCGAAGGAACGAGATAGCTTTCAAAAGGAGTGGTTCAAGCTCCGCATTTAAAAGTTTGGTTTTGAAAAGAACCGAGTGGTTTTCAAAGTGTTCCAACGACTTTTACTTGGTTTATTTTTATCTTGCATTAATTCCAATGCGTCCTATCATTTAAACCTACCATTGCAGAAAACAACGAAAATATGACGTACGCTTACGCCATCTGCATTCGCCACGGGGTCCCGTCATCACCCGTTAGGTTACTTAACTAACGACAGAGCGGGGGCTGGACTAGCGCGGATGCAAAACATAAGCAACGCCTAAATAGATATCATATAGATATATATAAACATTCGTCACATGCAATGATAGCCATTCCAGATTACAGATGAATACATTGGATATACTAGGAATCTGCAATTCGTACGAGCCTGTAACGAAGAGCGGATTACACGGTCGCGATTAATAGCCAAACCCCACCCTAGACCCCGACGGGTGCGGCAAACTACCCGCCAAGTACCCGAAGCGAAGCAACCTCCCTCAACTCGTGAGTAGGCCACTCGGCACTTCGAGATACCCGGTAGTTTGTGCACCCCACCTTGGGTCTATCCTAGGAGCAAAAACAGTAAAAAGAAATTATACAATGACGGCTACAACCCCGACCCGGTTGTGCGGCCATACAAATAATATTACATCAATTTACATATTACAAGAATTGAAAGATAAACAAAACTCTCATCTCACAATTCCCCCCGGCTATTCATCCGCGACAATCAAACGAATTCATATACACAAACCATCAACATCACAGATCACAGATATGTATAACCCCCACTAATCGATGTATAGCGATTAGCAGACGTTCAATACATATAAAACATTACAGATATAACCCATTAGCCAAAGTTTACAGAAAATCGACCAAAATACGGATTTGTAACCACCCCAAAAACAAACTTGTTCTCTGGAAAATCTGGGCAGAAACAAACCATCCCAAAATTCACAAAATACCCCGAGAAACAAACTGCAGGAGAAACGATCCACGGCCGAGTAAACTCGGCCGCGGAACCGCGGCGAGCTGGTCGGATCGTGCGATCGTTTTTCTTGCCTGTTTATAGAAAAGCCTGAGCCGATTTTTAAGACATGATTTTTTATTTTTAGAGCAGAAAAAAAATCGGCAGCAACTAGGGTTTTTCGGGGTGTTTTGCGGTTTTTTCGTTCGGTCGATATTCTAAATACTTTGCTAACATGCTAGGGTGTGTTTAGTTAGGCTCTGATACCACTGTAAGTCCACGTTACCTCTCCCGGTTCTTTCGGGCTTGCGGAAATGGTGAAAAACGATTTTTAGGGTTTGGGTAACATGGACTACAAAAACGGATCTTGGCTAAACTACACACTAGCAACCTAACTAGAGAGTTGTCAACTCAGTTAGGGGTTATACCTCAACTTGAACTCCTTCTTCTTGACTCTTGATGGTGGTCGGATGGTGCTTTCCTCGTCGCCTACTCTTGTCAAAGATGGATCCACGTGAGGGTTTCTTCCTTGAGCTCATTTCTCGAACTTTAAGAGAACTAAGATCTTTGGCTTGCTAGACCTTCAACCTTAGAGAGAATAGAGAGTAGCTTTGGGTGTTTTATCTTCAAGGAGATGTTTCTCAACACATGAGAATTGTTCTCCTTGAACTAGAGGAGGAAGAAGAAGAATGGAGAAGAGAGAATGGTTATGATAGAATGAGATGGTTTTTTACAACCATAACAATATAAGTGAATTATCAAATTAATAAAATTAATCAAAATGAAAAAGTTGATGGAAGGTTTGATAAGACTATTATCATTTCATATTAAATGGTTTTTGCAAGAATCAAAGAGCATCTTTGATATGTAATGATGATAGTCAATGTTTGAACCATGGTCAACTAGTCAACCTTGGTCAACAAGTCAACAAACCCAACCATGACACAATTTCATTTAATTAATATTATTAATTGATATATCACAAATTCATTAGGATTTGGAAAAAGACGACTGTCAACTGTGAATACGCACCCGTTCCCAAACCCTAATGAAAAACCTCTTCCTCCGCCTCAATCATCTGTGCATACACACCCGCATTCGTCTTCCGAGGAACATGAATACAAAGAGATAAAACTAACCCCAAAACTTATACTAGGATCTGGCTCAAACCAGAGCCTGCTAGTGTCTGTCCGGACGCCAAACGTGCACAAGTGCGCGGATGAGAACGAACCCTGTCGCAAAACCATGGGACCTCTACTCTGTTTTGCCCAAAGGCGAATAACCCTCTGTGTGGGACTCTAAAGACTCGACACTACGCTGGCAGTGGGTTTAACCACAGACCACAAGCGGCACTAGCTGTAAATAACGGTCCCCAGGTAGATGCCGATAAGAAGACTGATGAGGTAAACCCATCTGAACTCCTACTGAGCCTGAATGTGACAGTCTCCGTACAGTCCGGTCTGTTCGTCTAAGAACATCGCATGGCGGGCCTAAAAGGGCGGTAAACGCCAGTCCCCTACTAGCGGTACAAGTCGTGCCGGAGTGTAGCCCAGAACACTTGAGATAACACTGGAAACCTACCAGTCTATTTTGCTTGACCTGGCCAGGGACTTTGTGTAATGGCTCTCCTAGACACAGCGCGATATCAACCCCCAATACCGGGAGAGACGAATCCTGTCTAACCTTCACTGCCTCCAAGTGCTTCGGGACTGCACCCAAAAACTACCTGTTTGCACGACTCCTTTGAGCCGTGGTAGGGTAGTAATCAAAATACAGTGGGAACACACTCGAGGCGAAGTGACAGTGTCAAGTCAACGGACTAAGCTGTACTCATGTCACCTGGGAACTGATAACTGACGATAGGTATAATACCAACCAACAGTTCCCGACGAGTCCTGTCCAGTATACTCGTAACCTAACGAGCACCCGCATACTATCTCAAGTACGACGTATTGACGGCTGTGGGACAGACTGTCTCCCAAGCTGGGATAAGAAGCGCATACGCTAGTCTACTCCGGAGTATCGATGCCCTGTCTCGATAGTCCTGCGACTAGGGACCTGCATAAGGATGTGCTTATAGATTACCCAGCCCCCACGAGTGTGACTGCCATCACAACGCTGGTAATCAAGCAAAGATCCTAAGGGCTCCACTAATGTGTAAAGGCGATATGCTAAAAGAAACACATGCACACATTAAAGTAGAAACAAACCAAGTAGAGTACTACCATTTTGAGCAAGATTGTCAATACAAGGTGAATATCCCAAGCTTCCATTAAGTAATATACATACTAGTATGATACAGTAATGGCCTCTAGGGCATATACACTAACACTCTTTACTTAACCCTTTCCTCATTTCCGGACAGTTGCGTCTGTAAGTCGATGTCGCACACTCCACACACTAGTGGGGAGGTGGAATTTACAAAAAATGATTTTTCATACTTTGCAACACCGTTTTTAACTCCAGGATCATAACAGAAACCTTAACAAGCTATTCTATTTAGAGGTTCTAACTACTATGATATTGTTTATACCTTCGTGTTACTTGTCCTTCGGGTGTTCTTCTCCTCCTCTTCTTGGGCTCCTTGAAAATCCGGATCGCGCTTGATCGTCGGTCTCATCGTGTCGAAGATGATCGACCCGAGAGCCTATACCTCAAGCTCCAACCTCTAAACTGAGGTAACTAAGGTACCTAGTTTTCTAAGCTATGTATCTTAGAAGATGTAGAGTATTTAATGGAGTATTTAATCTCAAGAGAACTAATGGTTCATAACTCATGTGAGGGATTTAGATCTTGTGGAAGAAGGAGAGAAAAATTGGACAGAGAGAAAAAATGAGCAAATGAACAAGTGTTGGGTAATGTGGAGAATGGCTCATACTCATTCACATGAAGCATGGATTATTTTCCAACAAAAAATAACAACAATGCTTCAATTGTAAACACAAACCAATAAACAAAACAAATGAGCCATTCTTCACCATGCCGCAAATATCTCCATTTTCCACCTCATTAATCTATTTCCAAAATTGATAAATCCAAATAATGTGGTGTCCCTTTCTAGAACATCTCTTATGAAATTACAAGAATGCCCTCACCGTATATACATACCCGTTTTCGTATTCTGAAAAATACTAATACAGTGAGATAATAATAATCCAATTGTAACATTTCAAAAAAATAAAATATTATTTTGGGGAATTTTTATAATTTAATAATAAAATATTGAATATTTTAAATAAGGCGGTATAATTAAATACCGATAAATGGGGAAAATTAGGAAAATTATAGAAATTATTTAAAAGAGGGTGTTTTATGTGAATTATGCAAATTTTAAGTTTTTATGATTAATTATATGCTAATTTTAGTACTAATCGCGATTAAAAATCGCTAATCGCGCTTTAAACTTGTTTTGTTCAAACATGCACCATATCTTTTTTTTTTACACTTGTTGCATTTTTACTACATGTTTTTGGGTGCATGGATTTTGTTTTGGGGTTACTTTTGAGGAGAGAAGGAAATTAGAGAAGAAAAGAAAATAGAAATGGAAAAGAATAAAGTATTAGGTATGGGTGAGAGAGAGAAGGTGAGGGGGGGTTATCTTAGACTTGCATCTCACCATTCCCATCATTTTCCTCTCCCCTCCCTCTCTACATGCTGCTGCTGCTGCCTTCTCCTCCCTCCTCTACAAATCACCCCATTTCATCTCCAAAACAAACTCAAAACCCAAATCCCATTTCACAAAAAAAGATGCACAAGCTCACTAGCTACCCCATGAACCAAGAAAGAGAACATTTTGAGGACTTTGAGCAACTCAAGAAAATTCTTGAGTTGCCAAAGGAGGTAATTTCTGCACCATTAGTGTAGTGTTTTAATTCCTTATGCATCCATACATGTTTCATGTCGATATTGAGTGGTTTTGTGGACTTAGAAAAATTCTAGTTAGGGTTTAAGGAAACTTGGAGTTGTGATGGGTAATTGAGCTCAGTAGAAGCCACACAAACCCCCCTAGTGCTAGAATTCAGACCTAAACCAGAGACTAGAACCCCGGAATACGGATTTAGAAAAGCCGATATCGGAAAATTGTGGATTCTTTGAGGGTTAATTGAAACCTGCTATCACTCGGAGACTCTGAAAATTATTTTGCAAACACAGAAAGATGTGCAGGCACCTAAGAAACTAAACCAAAATCCCCCAGCCCCTATCTCCCAATTCTGGCGCAGATTTAATCTGTATGGTCGCAAATTGCGGCCTGGGTCCCACCATTTTGATCCGTGTTGGTTTTGTAGCTTTATTTCATGTAAAATAGACCCTTGGCATATGCAAAATTGACCAATTTGACTTAGGGTGAAATCTGCGACCACTTTCCTGAGTTTCTGTTTTGATTCGGAGTTTCGTTTCTCGTATTTTAAATTCTATATTTGCGTATTTGTGTTTTACCTCGATCACTTGACGTTTGCACGACGACATCGAGGGTTGTTTGATGGTTTTGAAAGCGTAGTCCATAGGTTCTAACCTATAGGCCTTAGCGCGTCGTTTTGGTTTTCCGATGTGATTTTAATGTGCGTTTGCCATTGTGTTATCTTTGTAGGCACCTTCGGGAGGGCTTCATACGGTGAAGAAGATGAAGGCGACATCGACATCGACACGCAGGATGCAAGGTGAGTAGATTATATCTATGGGGGAAGTCGGGTGGATGGCGTATAGCACCCCCGCAGTTCGATGTTTAGTATACTATATATATAAGTATGATAGCGTTTTGTGTGACATGGATATTCTAGATGTGATTAGGTGTACTATGGATAGATTAAAGTTTAGAAGTAAACTAGTATAGTTTCCTAGTTGCGAACCCTAGAATAGGTTTACACCCCCCCACACATACATGTTTATCTGTTATACTTATACCTGGATGATGAGGATAGTGTATGATATTTGGAGATAAGTCGATGAGATTGGCCATAGAGCCATGAGATCGGTGATATGATGTGATTCGTATTTGGGATACGACATGAGTTTTTAGCGGGCCTTTGGACGTGTGTTTCACACACGCATTTATATTTATATAGATGGTATCGATTTGTACTAGACTTAGATCAGTACCCCGGATCATGAGATATGATGATAAGGATACCAGATAATTAATGAGATGAATGTGATATTGACCCGTACCCAGCTTTTAGGATGCCGTACGAGCTTTATATTGATGATATATCCGCACTCATGACTCGAGGATGTCATATGATATTGTATCATACGCGGTACCTTTGAGGCGGGATCACCGACTATTATATATATATATATATATCGACTCAGATTTAGGCGGTTTCCATACCCCTCCCGATTGACTTGTTAGTTAGAGCTGTAGTTTTTCTAGTAGATGTTAGACTAGGCCGATGTCATATCTATTTCAAAACTAACGAATCGGGAGTATTTTAAAGACAGGCAAGGGATTCTACGGATATTTTCAAAAGACGCATCTTTTCTTAGAAACACCGTAGCCCTTATTTTCCTAAAAATCCCGATTCTTCTTCTTTCAAATGGCAAAACAGTATGACATAGATACATTGATGTAGCTACTGCACTGTTGTGTTATTATCCATTTGCCGCATATACTTGCTTTTCGCACCGCATGACATGTTTAAATATGTTTATTGTTATATTAAAACCATATTGTACACTCATACTTGTGCACATACCTACTGTACACTCATACTTGTGCACCTACATATTTTACATTCATACTTGTGTACACACATACTGTACACTCATACTTGTGCACATACCTGTTGTACACTCATACGTGCATACATACGTATTCGCACATACATAGATGATTCTCGCTTGATTTGGAGATTTGGAAACCGCAAGATACTCTTTACAACTGATTCATTTTAAAGGAGCGGTTTCCCCCAATATGTGCATATTACTATTCCATGTTGCATGATATACTGATATGCTTACATTTCGTTTACAAGTCGCATACATCATGCTTTATGATTATACGCATTGAGATATGTTGTTTCCATGATATTTCTGGATTTGGGAACCGGGGGTATTTCAAAAGAGAGTATGTATTGTTTTAAAAACCCGGTTACCCTTGATATGATATTTCAGTACGTCCACCATGTGCTTTCTCGGTTCTGAGAGCGACATGTGAAACCCGATTCGAGGAGAGGTAGGCACCGTCTGCGGGTACATGGTGCACCCGGTGAGGTACCCCGGGGCAAGAAGACTCATATATGTTAGACGATGAGCCTGGCAGGGGAGTACTACCTACCGGTGATTGTTTTTGAGCTCGGCGGATATCTGGGCGATAACGACCGGAGTTGAGAGGTGAGACGGGCCGATCCGGACTGACGGAGCCCTATGTATATGAGGATTTACGTGCCGATGCTAGGCACAGGTTTCATGATGTTTTCGAGTGTCGATGCTTGACACTCAGGTTCCATGATTTGATATGTCGCGAGCGACACATGTTGATTTACATCCTCATACTTCCATGCATATGCTTTATGATATTTACATGCATGATGCTTATTGTCATTGGGTGACACGTGGACGATTTCCACATACATATAGTTGACATTGATGATATTGATTACATAGTTGGATGATATCCACATATTCATAGACTTCATGATATAGTCGACATTGATCATACCTCATATTTATGATATTTTATTACCTGAGGCACTGGCATGAGCACTTGGCACTACACTCATGTATAGATGTTACATTGCCACCTTATCATGCTTCAAACTTATTCATTTGAGTTTTATATATATATATCTGATCGTATTGACCAAGGATTGTGTCATATATACGATTTCTGCTCTGTGATGTTTTCTATTCACGAGTTGGCAACTCACCCCCGTTGTGCCACGGTTCTTGCAGGTTCTGCCGTACAGGTTCCATTGCGGCTTCTGGCACACTGCTTCCCTTACGGGTGATTTGCTTTGGTAGGTGGGTTCTTTTGCATTAGGACCGCCATTGTATATGTATTATTCAGTTGTATCTAGTAATTCTATCAACCAAACTTGTATATTGTTTCAGACTTAGAAAACCAGTTGTGTATTATTTTGACCTTAGAGTCGCGCGATGTAGTATTATGGTTTTCTTGATATTTTAAGTTTCTTTTGAGTTTTGATCATCGCCCTTCGGCGTTGTATATTATTGCTTGCGTGGTTGTGACCGTCGATTGACGAAGAGCTAGCTCCCGCTTAGGGATGCCTTTTATCATTGCATATATATTATTCCCCGTTCGGGGCCGGTATTTTCAAAGGAAACTCTGCCGAAATTTTCAGAAAAGACTATAGGTTTTAAAAATGCATATTCGGCTTACTTATTTAAAAACCTTGTTTTTAAAAACATGTTTTCTTCACTTCTTAAAACTATTTTCCTTCGGTTATTATTTAAAATGGTTTTAGATTTCTGGGCTTTTGGCTTACTTGAATTAGATGGGGTCCTATAGACTTCATATGATTCAAGGGACAGTCACGGGCTATTTCGAGTCGTGACAAAGTTGGTATCAGAGCGCTAGGTTAACCTTGGTTCGAGTCTAAGTTTGACTATACGGATCCTAGAGCGTTTATATATATACGGAACTTAGGCTTGACCTTACGGAACTTAGACTTAGTCGAGGGGGTATTATACCCGAACTTTCGTCGCGTAGGATGACCCTTGGTTGATGGAGTAGGTAGCTTGAGTAGAGTGACGTACCGTACGTATGTTCCGCGACATACTTACGATACGCTACTCCGCTTAAGAAACCTTAGGATGTACATTTCCTTGCACAGTATTATATTCATTCCTATGATCTATCCTCATCGGTATTGGTTATGATTTTGCTGCTACGATTACACGGGCAGAGAGAGCTACGGCTAGAGTTGCGTCAGCATGAGCTCGTCATGGACGAGGACTGACCAGGGCGTGATCCCAGAAACATACAATTGCATAGAGGCTTCGTTGTATTGTGTTTTCGCGCCATGAGCGTTTGACAGATCGCTTTTACGAGATTTCTCTGACGTGCAGATCAGCACCAGAGGATCAGGCTACTGCTAAAGGCCAGCCAGAATGTGATGACCATGATATATCGCTTACTCAGGATGATTGAGACGCTGTTCAGCGTACAGACGAATGAGCCAGTTGTTGCTGCAAATGACGAGATATCGCCCAGATGATTGGAGCTACTGCAGCATGAGTATATACTTAGAAATATGATGGAAGGTCGCTAGTCACCCAAGGAGGAACGACTAGGACATGTGGTTCGTTCGCTTACCCCGATGCGAGGTCATCAGATAGATTGAATCCAGCTAGAGACGACTTCACGGAGATTCGTTGAGAGTCGATAGAGACGATCGAATGTTAGGAACCCATTTCCAAGTTTAAAGTATTCAAAAGACAATGCAAGTAATGCTATGGACCCTCTAGAAGAATGAAACCCTAACTCGACGTAATGACCATGGAACGCCTTTGAACCTTAGGGTTTACGGCAGTTTAGCGGTGCCATTTGTGAGGCTAGGGTTTGCCCTTCTACGGTTGGTCCACAGGTGCTGCGGTATGTACTGGAATACTATTAAACTGTACTCAAGATGTTGATCTCTTAGGGGATTATGAGGTTTTGACAAATCGATCAGATGATTCGACATCATTCGGATATCATGTGATGGGACACATTGCTGGGGAGACTCCAGATACGAGTATAGCCGTTAGAGCGCAGTCCATGCAGCCACGAGAAGACGAGTCTGAATCAGTCGACATTGGAACAGAGTGGAGTAAAGAGTTCGTACGAGATTTCGACGGGATGACGTGCCACTCCGCTGACACCAGAGATGCGATACGCACGCAGAAGCGTTGATTATTAATATACCTTCCAGAAGGAGTCGCGATGAGTATGCAGCCGTTCCGGAGTAAGAAACAGATATAGTGAAGGATGGTAACTTCTGGGCAATTCGGGAGAAAGGAGATTTGAGAGAGACCTCGACAGGACCTTTCTGGAATACTATACGAGAAGACTTGGACCCAGGAGTGGTCATATTGCGCACACCTAGCAGGCCAGAGTTTGGCATCGTCGACGAGACAGTTGACCAGGTTCGGATAGAGGACCTCACCCAGATGCGTTGTGAATTGATCAAGGATGGACGAGAATGGAGTATATCTCCACAGGTTGGGACGAGTTCCTCAGGACGTGTTCGGCTAGATATCTTCCACAGAGTGATGAAGATACCGAGTTCGTGATTTCAAGTCCGTGTGAGAGACTTCGGATTGACCGTAGCCGAGAACCTTTGCAGTGCGCAGATAGAGACGTGACGTCGAAGTGAACGATGACACAGACAAGTGGGATAAGAAGTTCGTACGAGATGCTGATGAGCTGTTGTTACTCCCCGTTAAGATTAAAGGTCGGATATGTCTACAGAGGCGTTGGGATGCGACCAGTTTCCGAGAAAATATTATGCTAAGGACGCAGATGCCCATAGAGCAAGAAGAGATTATGCAAGAGTACCGTCCTCCGTACAGTTCGGCATAGGCGAGATCGGAAGAGACCTTGAGCAGGATTCCTTCCAGGACACAGGGATGCGACCAGTTTCCGAGAAAATGCTGTGCTAAGGACGCAGATGCCCATAGGGAGAGAAGAGATTATGCAAGAGTACCAGCCTCCGTACAGTTCGGCATAGGCGAGATCGGAAGAGACCTTGAGTAGGATTCCTTCCAGGACACAGCTACGATAAGATTTGCACTCGGGATCAGATGTGTAATGTGTATTCAAAGGACCAGAGGTCGGTGCCAGTGACGTGCTGCTTTATGAGTGGCTGTGAGGATTGACCGAGAGATGACCATAGAAGTGCCAGAACGGAATCGTCCCCGTTAGCACACCTGACAGGGCCGATGAGCCGATGGATCGCGAAATTGGTAATCCATAGGGAAGATAAGGGCCCAGAGACAGAGGACGCCAGACCGTGAGCAGGAGGCAAGTAGATATCTTGCGCTGCTAGTGTTGGATGCGCCGACACTTTCTTGACTTTGAAGAAGGATATATCGACGACGGTATTTATGATTTGTGATTTGGTGATTCGATTATCACGTATCCGTCACTTTGGATTTCGGTATTTTGGGCGGTCTATTCGCATGATTTGGTATTGATGACCGAGTTCCATGATATTTTTTTTCGTGCACTATGGTTGCACCTACTGGATATTCATATTTGTGCACAGTTATTGCACCTGATATCGTTTTTGTGCCTTGATTGCACATGCTTATGACTTCATGGATTTCTTACCGTTGGGTTGATTTTGTGCACATGGTATGCGCACGATTTGGCTTTTGCACTCGGTATAGCTTATATGTGCTTGTAGTGCATTAATATGTGTTTTGTGCATGCAGTTGCACACGTTTACGATTTTCTTTGCACCTGGGTACACTCGGTGTTGCTATTTACGCATTTGAGTTATTGTTTGGTATTTGTGCACAGGATGCACCGTATTTGTATTTCTTTCCCAGGATGCACCAGTTTTATACTTCGCGCGTTTGTCGCACCAGTTTTATGTTTCGTGCGTTTATCGCACCAGATTTATATTTCGTGCCTTTGTGGCACCGAATTTATATTTTGTGCACTACGGTTGCACCTGACTTCGATTTGATGTCATTCGGCACATTGATTTTGATTTCATGCTTATGTTATACATGCGATTTGACTTATGCCTTCGGCATCGTTTACATGAACTTTTAGTGTTTTGATTTGATTTGTGCACGCTGATGCACATGGTTGTGAGCCTATATACTGCGGTATACTTGTTTTTTATTGAGTCGTATTGTATACCGTCGATTTTGATTCTACTATTGATGTTGATTTCTTGCACTCCGTGCATTTGATTTAGATTTTGCGCATGTTCGACGCTTGATATTGGATTTCGTGATTTCGTGCATGTTGAATGCGCATGATTTAGATTTTATTCGCGCATGATGGATGCACCTGATTTGGATTTTTGCGCGTGTTGAGCGCATGTTTTGAAATGCGATTTTGGTGCACAACCGATGCACTAAATCGGGATTCTCCGTGCATGTCAGATGCATCTGCTTTTGCTGTCAGGCACACACGTTGCCTACGACAGATGTTTCGTGCATACCCGTTGCACCTAGATGTTGTTTTTGTGCACATGTATGGCACATATATGGATTTTGATTTCCGTGCGCACCAGACGCACAGGGTATTCTTATATACATTTTGGGATTGATTTCTTATGGAGTAGTACGTTTTTATGATATTTTCTATATGGTTTCGTACTGAGCAGGACTAGTCAGAGGACAGTACCTGGATAGATTTTGCATGCATTGATAGTTATCGAGGGGATTTCCAAAAAGCGAGCTATAGTCTCAGTATTTACCTACGTGTCTGATATGACACGAAACGTTTAAAGCAAAGAAACCCTTCTAAATTGTTTTCAAACGGCGGAACGTACATATTAAACAAAAGATATATACATATATGGTTATTTTCTTACAATATACGTCTGCCACTGTGCCGCGATACGCGCATAGCACAGTGACTTAAAAAGGTTTGGCATGCATTTCCTTTAGTTATTTACATGTATGGATTTGATGTCTACATGTATAATTTTGATGCATACCATATTGGTTTTGTTTTGGATTTGACATTTGTGTATTTACCATGACTCCGATGATTGTGGGATGCTTGACGGAGCTTTGTTTTTGAGTTATCTGCCCATTGTTCATGTGCATGCATTGCGCTATGATGCGTCTTATGTATTGATGATTTCGGAGCCCCGACGACTTGGACTTTTTATTGAAATGTTTTAGAAATTGGGGGTTTAAATTTAAATTCGGGGACCGAATTATTTTAAGGGGGGAAGATTGTAACATTTCAGAAAAATAATATATTATTTTGGGGAATTTTTATAATTTAATAATAAAATATTGAATATTTTAAATAAGGCGGTATAATTAAATACCGATAAATAGAGAAAATTTGGAAAATTATAGAAATTATTTAAAAGAGGATGTTTTATGTGAATTATGCAAATTTTAAGTTTTTATGATTAATTATATGCTAATTTTAGTACTAATCGCGATTAAAAATCGCTAATCGCGCTTTAAACTTGTTTTGTGCAAACATGCACCATATCTTTTTTTTTTTTACACTTGTTGCATTTTTACTACATATTTTTGGGTGCATGGCTTTTGTTTTGGGGTTACTTTTGAGGAGAGAAGGAAATTAGAGAAGAAAAGAAAATAGAAATGGAAAAGAATAAAGTATTAGGTATGGGTGAGAGAGAGAAGGTGAGGGGGGTTATCTTAGACTTGCATCTCACCATTCCCATCATTTTCCTCTACCCTCCCTCTCTACATGTTGCTGCTGCCACTGCCTTCTCCTCCCTCCCCTACAAATAACCCCATTTCATCTCTAAAACAAACTCAAAACCTTAATCCCATTTCACAAAAAAAGATGCACAAGCTCACTAGCTACCCCATGAACCAAGAAAGAGAAGATTTTAATGACTTTGAGCAACTTAAGAAAATTCTTGAGTTGCCAAAGGAGATAATTTCTGCACCATTAGAGTAGTGTTTTAATTCCTTATGCATCCATACATGTTTCATGTCGATATTGAGTGGTTTTGTGGACTCAGAAAAATTCTAGTTATAGTTTAAGGAAACTTAGAGTTGTGATGGGTAATTGAGCTCAGTAGAAGCCACACAAACCCCCCTAGTGCTAGAATTCAGACCTAAACCAGAGACTAGAACCTCGGAATACGGATTTAGAAAAGCCAATATCGAAAAATTGTGGATTCTGTGAGGGTTAATTGAAATCTGCTATCACTCGGAGACTCTGAAAATTCTTTTGCAAACACAGAGAGATGTGCAGGCACCCAGGAAACTAACCCCAAAACCCCAGCCCCTATCTCCCAATTCTGGCCGCAGATTTAATCTGTATGGCTGCAAATTACGGCCTGGGTCCCACCATTTCGATCCGTGTTGGTTATGTAGCTTTATTTCATGTAAAATAGACCCTTGGCATATGCAAAATTGACCAATTTGACCTAGGGTGAAATCTGGGACCACTTTCCTGAGTTGTTGTTTTGATTCGGAGTTTCGTTTCTCGTATTTTAAATTCTGGATTTGTGTATTTGTGCTTTACCTCGATCACTTGACGTTTCCATGACGACATCGAGGGTTGTTTGATGGTTTTGAAAGCGTAGTCCATAGGTTCTAACCTATAGGCCTTAGCGTGTCGTTTTGGTTTTCCGATGTGATTTTAATGTGCGTTTGCGATTGTGTTATCTTTGTAGGTACCATCGCGAGGGCTTCATATGGTGAAGAAGATGAAGGCGACATCGACACCGACACGCAGGATGCAAGGTGAGTAGATTATATCCACGGGGGAAGTCGGGTGGATGTTCATACCATAATTTTGCATTATTTTATTCCCCATTCTTATTCAGTTTACAAATAAACAGGTGCTTTTGACCAATGTCTGCTACTTAGTTGCAGGTTACAGGTTCTCGAAACAAAAACACTAAAAAAGGTGAAAAGACGATACAAAAGTGAGACTACGACCGATAAATGGTGGGATCTCGATCATGCCACATTTTGGATAATAAACGAAGATCAGTAAATAAGTTCACAGAGTACAAACGCAGTGCAAGGTTCAAGACTTCGTCACGAAGCAACGGTAAAAGTCCACTACAATTATTCACTATGGAGACCTGGAAGAAATATAGAAGCCAATCCGAGAAAACAAATGAAGAAAAGCCAAGCACAAAGCAGCAGACAGATTCCCTGAGAAATTGAGCCCACAAGCCCACTACATGGCCGCGGAACCGCGGCCAAACAGGGGCTTAGGCCGCGGATCCGCGGCTATGTGGAGCCCGGGTCGGCGCGAACTTCGACGATTGATGGCGTGCGTTGACTAGGTCTTTTTCTTAGGGGGTAAAATTGTAATTGCAGATATGACGCGATTGTAACCCTAGGGTTTCTATGAATCTATAAATAGAAGCCCTAAAACCTTTTTTAGGTTATGCCTCTTCTTGTGCCTCATTGTAAATCTCAAATTTAGATCTGTAAATTTCTGTAAAGAATGAAGAGTGCATCAAATTAGAGTAAGTTTTCAATTCTTGCCCTAGTTAATTTTATTATCTGCCCTAGTATAATTTTCTATTCTTGCCCTAGTTTAGATTTAATTCTCTGCCCTAATTAATCAATTTAGAAATGTTTTTCAATTCACTAATGAATGAGTAGTGTCCTCGCTTGTTAGGGTTAGATTTGGGGAAGGCTTGAGAGATAAAGATCTCTCACCCTTTCTTGACCATCACACGTTTTATAGGACTCCATGCATACATGCACGCACCGCTCCCTACGGCACCCTATCCCACGAGGTAGCGGTGATACCGTAGTATAAAGGCCCGGTTGAGCGTGTTTTCCATGGAGGTTAGGGTACGGATTAAGAAAGGAAGGACAAGAACCTAGAGGAAGAAACACTGTTTCTTCCCGATGGTACTAATCCCCTTTATTGATAATTACCATAACTCCTAAAGAGATCTTAATTTGGGTATAGAAAGCGGTGAGGAAATCTTCAATTTCCAAACTTAACCTAAACCTAACCCTAGCAAGATTTAGATCTAGATAAACTTAGTTTTTAGATTTAATCAATCCGACAACAATCGAAATTAACTCGTAAGAACAATTAGAGAATACAAAAAATCCCTGTGGACCGACCCGTACTCACCGGCTAGCTACCAAGTGACGCCGTTCTTGATTGCGGTTAACAAATATTTTTGATTCATCTTTTAAAAGCGCGCAAGCACGCTAAATCTCTTTCAATCAAATGGCGCCATGCCGGGGATGGCGTTGTTATTCTCTTTTTGTAATTTCAGGTTAATATAAATTGAAAAATCATAAAAAACTGAAAAATAAAAAAATATACAAAAATTTTTATCATCTTGTTATTTTGTGAAGGGTATTTTCGTTTGAATTTTGCAGGATCGAAGAACAAACTCAGATCTGGAAAAATCCAGAGAGCAAAACAGAAAACGGTAGATCTGAACGACAAAGGAAAATCATAACAGAGGAGCAGAAGAAATCTCGGGAATCGAACCGCCTCCGCCACCGCGTTTCCGCCGCAAAAAGCCGTTCTTGCCGCGCTTCTGCCGCAGGGAAGTGACGTCATCACCTTAAAAAAAACCTCCACAACCGCTTTTCCGCCGCAAAACTGCGCTTCCCGCCGTGGTTCCGCGGTGCTCTCGGCGGTTCTTAAAAAAAAACTCATTGTAAGTTTTCTCTCTCCTCCTCTGCAACCCCTGATATCTCCTCTGTAAATTTGCCTGCAGGATTCTTTGCGCTAAAAATCTCTCCCCCTTCCGATAATTGATCTTGTGCAGGATTCTTTGCGCCGCGCTATAAAAATTTTGATTGCAAGTGGTTGTTTACTGTTTTGCATATTTAATCTGACTTTAAGGGGCTTTTACACCAATTAGATTGGGTGGGGATTTCATCACCCTTCCCAGGACCCCAGAAATCACATAAGGCATATGTGTTGACCATCTCTTAATTAAAAAAGATTAGACTCAGCCCTAAGGACTTCGCGCTCAATAGGACAGAGGACTAGTTGTAGGCATCGACCGTTTATCCTAACCTGACTTTGTGGTGTCTAGGCAAGTGTGTCTAAGGCGAGTGGTTACTTAATTAGGGCCACTACTTGTAGTGGAGAGCCTTCCACTCATCTGGCACTTATTTGGCCGCAATTGGCGGTGAAGAGGCGGTTTGAGGTCCTACTTCTTGCTCTTTGGAACAGTTAGGAGCAGTCTAGCTGACCTAGGTGACCCTAGATCTAGGCCTGATTGTGCATTTGTGGTTGATTAAACGTGTGTCTAAGCCTTTTGAAAATCTTTTTGCAAAAAACTCCATAAAAAACAGAAAAAGGAAAAAAAAATTACAACAAAAAAGACTTGCAAATTTTGTCGCTAAGAAATCCATTGCACCCCACTCACACTTACCTTCTTTTTCTTCTCTTTCTTACATCATGGGTACCCCACCTCACAAAACTCTAGCCGAACTTTGGTATCCCGAACCAAACATTGCTTCATACGCGAATTGTTTTGGTCGATTTACGGACGACCCCTCTATGGCCAAAATTTCTTTGAAAGATCGAATAGAAGCGTCTAGGAGAAACAGTTGGACTCCGCAATCCACTTTGTATCAACCATTTCAACCTTCGCCACCTGTTGGATATATGTATGCCCTAGAGACCATTATATGATAGTGTATGTATTTATACATGTACATATATATATTCAGTGTACATTCTTGCTCGACATGATTGTATGCTTCTGGTTCTTCTTTATCTGACATGTTGATTTGATCATGCTTTTATTCATTCACACGTGTTGATAAAGCCCTGAGGATATTTTCTTGACTACTGTGATTATGATGGAGATCATACTAGTGGGACATCTGTAGTTTATAAGCATATCCTGAAAAGTCCCTAGTCGTAGGGGTATCGAGACGGGGCATCGATATACCAGAGTAGACTAGCGTATATGATACTAGACCCATATGATGGGCGATGGATGTTCCCACATTCATCGATGTTTGACATCGAGATCGTATACGGGTGCTCCGTGGTGACTGGGTACACTGGATGGACTCGCCGAGAACTCCTAAATGGAATTATATATATCGTCGGATAGCAGTTCTCAGGTGACACTGGTACAGGTTAGTCTGTAGACCCGAGATCGTCATAGAGTCTTGTGTGTTCTCCCACTGTACTTTGATTACCACCCTACCACGGCTCTACTGAGTCGTGCAAACAGGTGGCCGTTGGGTACAGTCCCGAGACACACAAAGCCGATGAGCGATAGGAGGGGTTTCGTCTCTCTCAGTATTGGGAGTTTATACTGTGCTGTGCTCGATTAGCTATATCAGTAAGTCCCTGGCCAGGGCTGTTGAGATTTACTGATAAGTGTTATCAGTAGTTTTTCGATATGTTATAGGCCATTCATCGGCACGACTTATTGAGTTATTAGGGTCGACGTTACCATCCCTAGACTCGATATGCAGCATATCTGACGAAGAGACCGGACTATACGGTAGTGTTGCCGGTTAGCTCGACGGGAGATGCGACAGGTTCGCTTGTTTTCTTCTGATCGCTCAATACCCGGATGGCGGTTACGTTTAGCTGACCGCTTGCGGCTTGGGGGTGCTTGATAAGATCATCACCCACTGCCGGCGTATTGATGAGTCTTAGAGTCCCACAATGGAGTTACCTAGTCCAGGCGAAATGATGTGGTGCGCATATGAGATATGCACGTGGACCCGGTTAAAATGCACGTATGAGATACCGTATATTAATCGGGCGGTTTGCTTTTGGTCGGGTCGTATGTGATATGACCGGTTTGCTAAATCAAATGTTGATTTATCATTGACCATTAGTTTCTCACTTTAAACCCTTTCTTGTCTTTTTGTTGTATGCATGCATGTATGCATTTATTCTCATTAATGCACATATGGATGTGCATGCACACATACATGCATACATAATTCTATCATGGTTGTTGATATAGTGTATGGTGGCAATATAAGACTCACACCATTTATAAATATATGGATATTTCTTTTTTGGAAAAGAAAAATGGAAATGGAAGTTGTTATCATGGTTTAATATTTTATTCATGCACTAACCCTTTGCTTTAACCATGATTTAATTTCTATGGCCATTTTTGATCCAAAATAAATATCTAGATATTTTATAACTATAGTTAAGAATGAGAAAGAGAAAATATATATATTTTCATTTCTCATTTTTAACATAAGCTTATCATTATCTTGAGCTCTTCATAAGCCATCATCTTCTTCCTCCTCTCTCTCTTGCTCTCTAGCCTCTTCTTGTGAGCAAAAGAGTTATCAAGTTAGGGTTTTGAAGTGAGAAAACAAACCACATCACCATTCTACACTAGTCTTGCCCATTAGTGTAGAGTGTTAGCTTCTACTTCTTCTCTTGATCTAGTAGAGCTTCAAGCTTGGACAAAGAGGACTCCGGATGGATCGTCGTGGACCTAGAGGATCTTAAGAGAGCCTTTTCCAACCCTCAAGTAGCCAAGGAGTCTAGCGCAGGGAGCTACAAAGGTTGTACTCTCAAAACCCTAGCTTTTACTACTTGTGTTTGTGTTATTGTTTTGTTACCCTAGCTTTTCTAGTTTGATCCTTAGGTTTGTCTCTCTAGCACCATATAAAATTTAAATATGGCATGTGTGATGCCTCCAAACCCTTGTAGTGGTGCTGTAGGAACCCCTTCATAGTATCAGAGCCAAGCTGGAGCCTTAGGGTAACCTAGACGACGTTAAAAACCTCGAACGAACGAAAATCAACTCCCGAAGGGTGCTCTCTGGAAATTTTTCTAAAACGTGGTTTTTTCACATTAAAAATACTTTAAAAATTCAGCAGGGTATTGTATGGGCCCACAAGAAGTATGATGCCCTAACTCATTCGTACGACCGCGGAACCGCGGCCATAGTGGCCTTTCTGCGGCGGTTCCGCGGCCCAGTAGGTGGTTCATGGGCCTTATTTTCTTGTCCAGGCCCGTATGTATTTTGTGCAGTTACTGGTATTTTTAAAATCTACTCAGGTGTTGAGCTTTCTGAGAAGTCTTTGGGTGTTCAATCGTTCGATCGAATGTTTTAACGGTGCCTAGTTTATTAATATTTCATACAATAATTGGAATCTACATATTTGTTTGTTGCGTGTAAATCTAGCAGTTCGGTCTCGGCAACAATCGGAAATCTTGTTGAATTATCCGGCTTGTTTTGAAAAGGTGTTTTCATGGATGAGACCTAAATGCGAGCTTTACATTGTTAGGCATGAAATCTTATATATGTGATATTCCGGGTTTGTGTTGTCTAAAGGCAGTTATGATTCCAATTGTTGTAGTTTTTCATTTTATTTCTCTATGACCGTAAGTGTAGTATGTGGTATATCGCCGGTTTCGTTGCTATACATCAACGACAATCGGGGTGCGCATACTTACTTACGTTGATGATATGTGATATTATGTGTTGCTGAGATTTGACATGTAGGATTGTCGTGATTGAATAGCCGGGGGGTTTGATGTGAGATGATAGTTATCTTTTCATTCATGTAAAATTCAAATGTAATGTAATATTCTTTTATTTGGGGCACTTCCAGGTTAAGGATGATGTCACCAGTGTTGTATATTATTTACTTTTCTGCATTAGGATAGACCCAAGGAAGGGAGCACAAGTGACCGGGTTCTGGGGTTCAGAGGGAGGCCATCTCGAGGAGTCGAGACCGGGTCTCCTAAACTCCAGAATTGGTAGGGTCGCTTGCCGCTCTCGTAGGGGTCTAAGGGTGTGGGCTTGGCTATTCATCACGACTGTGGAATCCGTATTTTCTATTGTTGGCTAAATACTAAATACGAACGTCCCAGTATATCCTATATTATCATATCTGTGTTTCTGCTGCCTATATTCTATAAATCCGAGACGAATGTTGTATTATATATGAGATATATAATAAACGTTGCTTATGTTTTACACCCGTGCTAGTCCCGTCCCGGTATGCCGTGAGTTAAGTAACCTAACGGTGCATAACGGAACATTACGGCGAATGCGGATGGCATAAGAGTACGTTGTATTTTCGTTTCTTTTCTGTGATTGGCTTAAGGACTTAAATGATGGGGCTACATTAATATGATTAATGTAAAGAAAATAAACCTAAAAAGATGTTGTAGAATCGGATTTGAAAACCACTCGGCTCTTTATGAAAAAGCTACATTTCAAAACTGCGGAGCTCAAGCCACTCCTTTTGAAAACCATTTGATTCTACGACGATATCAAGTTCAAAGCGTTAAAGATTTTCTTAAAAATCATCCGCAACCCTCCGTCATTTTAGGAAGTAGAGTACTTATTATTCGTGCTACGTTTGTTGACTATAGTTAAGACATAGTGTACGGTAGCTAAGTGATGTCTTCCTACACTGCATATGATGCAGATTAATTAGGACATTCATGCGACTTTGTTGACCATAGTTAAGGGTCATGTGAGTGGGTCTAATTAATCAAGAAATGACGGGTTGAACTTGACTGGTGCTTATGATTTGTTGACCATAATTAAGGTCATGGGTACTAGGGGTAAAAACCACATCGGGAATTTCAATAGTTGAAATTTGCAATGAGATTGCATACCTTCCATAGGATGGTTGGATCCCGATCCCACTGTAGGCAATAGTTGCTCCGAGGAGAGTCTTACAGTTTACAATTAGCTAACTCATTAGGTGTCTAGAAAGGTGTTAAACGGGGCTACGCCTCTGGGAAGACGAGGTTTATATTATTTAGGTCCGGGCGAAAACACAGGGAACCTCCCTCAAGTACCGACACTGGCCTGGCTGAACGGTTAGCGAAGTTGTAGACTGTAATTAATCCTGGCTAGTTTTCTTTTTAAGGTTTGAAAGAAAAACTAGATTAAAGCAGTGGGAGACATCGATTAGATAAGATAATAACCAATCTGATATTTGCAAGAGCTTTCGATGAGTGTATTCTTTTCTCTCTCTTAATGGCAGATACCAATGGTAAAAATAAACTGAATGGGACCAATTATAAAGACTGGCTGAGAAATCTTAACATTGCCTTGACTTATGATAAGGTATCATATGTCCTCCCGGCTCCAGCCCCGCCCGCCCCAGGTCCTAAATCCTCAGTTGCAGATATTGAAGTCCGCAAGACATGGGACGCTGACTGTGCCACGGCCAAATGCCTCACGCTTGCTTCGATGGATAACACACATCAAAAGCAGCACGAGAATATGGACGTTCACGCCATATTCCTCCATACAAAGGAGTTGTATAGAGAACAATCCCGTGTATTACGATACGAAGCATCAAGAAAACTGTTTCAGATGCGAATGGCCTCTGGCACACCAGTAGGAGACCATGTTCTGAAGATGATAGCTCTCATAGAAAAGCTTGAGGACCTTGGATGGACAATGGACAATGAACAATATACGCATATTATTCTGCAGTCTCTCCCCTCCACCTTTGCTCAATTTATAGTTAACTTCAACATGCACAACATGGAGAAGGAACTACCTGAACTCCTTAATATGTTAAGGAGTGCAGAGAGCACACTGAAATCAGTAAAAACTCCCGTATTGAGTGTTGGGCAATCTTCCTCTTCTCACCCAAAAGCTAAGGCCAAGGGAAAGATAAAGAAGAAGCCCACCAAGCCTAGGGGTGGAGTTGAAAAGGTTAAGGGGAAGGACAGGTCCAAAGCTGGAGAATCGGGGAAAAGGGAATGTTATCACTGCCACAAAACAGGACATTGGAAGCGCAACTGCACGGAGTACTTGGATCTCAAGAAGAAGCATGGGGATGCTTCCGCTTCAGGTGTGTTTGTGACAGAAAACTGTTTTTCAATAAACTCTGCTTCCTGGGTATTAGATACCGGTTCAGGTTCTCACATTTGCAATTCCATGCAGGGGTTGAGAAATAGCAAGGTTTTGAAGACAGGTGACCATACTCTCCGCGTTGGAAATGGTTCCAATGTACATACAGTTGCAGTGGGAGAGTATCATTTGGGGTTGCCATCTGGGTATATATTGGTTTTGAACCCATGTTATTTTGTACCTAGTATGCTTTGTAATATAATATCCGTTTCTTTGTTAGACAAAGAAGGATATAATTTTGTATTGCAGAACAATGTTATGAACATTCACCTGAATCAAATGTTGGTTGGGTATGGTACGCTTAATAACGGGATATACGTCCTAAATCAACACACAGTTTTCAACATACAACACACTAATAAAAGGAAACTTTCAGAAATAAATGAAGCTTTTCTTTGGCACTGTAGACTTGGTCATATTAATGAAACAAGACTAAACAAGCTACATGAAGATGGATATTTAAACCCTTTTGAATATAAATCTTATGCGACTTGCCAGTCTTGTATCAAGGGTAAAATGACCAAAACTTCGTTTACAGGACACGGAGAAAGAGCTACTGAGCTCTTAGGGCTCATACATAGTGATGTATGCGGGCCATTGTCTACACAGGCTAGAGGCGGTTTTTCATACTTCATTACATTCACTGATGATTTCTCAAGATTCGGTCATGTATTTTTATTAAAGCACAAATCCGAAGCTTTCGAGAAATTCATTGATTATAAACAAGAAGTAGAAAAACAAACCGGCTTGAGCATCAAAATGCTTCGATCAGATCGAGGTGGGGAGTACCTCAGTACAGAGTTTGCAAACTTCCTAAAAGAGAATGGGAATCTCTGTCAGCTTACTCCTCCTTACACACCACAGCACAACGGTGTGTCAGAACGACGGAATCGGACCCTATTAGATATGGTCCGTTCCATGATGAGTGATGCTGAGTTACCCGTCTCCTTTTAAGGGCATGCATTGGAAACTGCAGCGTTTCTACTGAATAGGGTCCCAACCAAAACCGTGTCTACCACACCATATGAGATATGGCATGGGAAGAGACCATCTCTTAAGAGAATTAAGATTTGGGGTTGCCCAGCCTATGTTAAAAAGAAGAATCCGGACAAACTTGAGACACGGTTGGTCATGTGTAACTTTGTGGGATATCCAAAGAATTCTTATGGATATCTATTCTACCACAAGGAGGAACAAAAGGTGTTTGTTTCTCAGTATGCCACATTCTTGGAAAAAGAGTTTTTCATAAATGAAATTGATGGCAATGTGGTGGATCTAGAAGAGGTTCTAGAGACACAAAATACAAATGACGACTTGGTTGAACCGACTTTTGCAACAGAAACTGAGGAACCTTGGCCACTCCGTAGGTCTGGTAGGACTTCAAGCCCACTGGAGAGGTACTACGGTTTCCTCATTGATGGTGACAGAGAAGACTGCATCATGGAGGATGATGATCCTACCAGCTTTCAGCAAGCTATCACGAGTGGAGACTCTGTAAAGTGGTTGGATGCCATGAGATCCGAAATGGAGTCCATGTACACCAACAAAGTATGGACTTTGGACGTTGTACCCCCTGGGGTAAAACCTGTGGGGTGCAAATGGATCTTTAAAAGAAAGATTGGTGTAGACGGGCAGGTAGAGACCTATAAGGCAAGACTTGTGGCGAAGGGTTTTCGTCAAAGACCAGGTTTGGACCTTGACGAGACTTTTTCGCCCGTAGCCATGCTTAAATCCATTCGGATCCTACTTGCTATTGCTGCTCACTACGACTATGAAATATGGCAGATGGACGTTAAATCGGATTTCTAAATGGAGATTTAGAAGAATGCGTTTATATGGATCAACCAAAGGGCTTCATTGACAGTGGGAGCAGCGAGAAAGCATGTAGATTGCTTAAATCCATTTATGGATTAAAGCAGGCATCACGGAGTTGGAACATCTGTTTCGATGATGTCATCAAAGAGTTTGATTTCATCAAAAATCCAGATGAACCTTGTGTTTATAAGAAGGCTGTAGGGAGAGCTGTCGCATTCCTCGTATTGTACGTGGATGACATTCTTCTGATAGGAAATGATATTCCTATGCTACAGTCGGTCAAATCTTTCTTATCACTAAGGTTCTCCATGAAGGACCTGGGTGATACCATATACATTCTGGGCATTAGGATCTATAGGGATAGATCCAAGAGGTTATTGGGATTGTCCCAAACCAGGTACATCAACACCATCCTAAAAAGGTTTAGTACGGAAGACTCCAAGCGGGGTGCCTTACCCCGCTTGCCATGGGGTCACTCTCTCTAAGGACTCTTTCCCAAAGACCGATGAAGAGAGAGCTCGCATGAGCATTATACCCTATGCTTCGGCAGTAGGATCTATAATGTATGCGATGTTATGTACACGCCCAGATGTAGCTTATGCACTAAGTGTTGTAAGCAGGTATCAATCCAACCCAGGGGAGAATCACTGGATAGCTGTGAAGAACATTCTAAAGTACTTGAGAAGGACTAAAGAATTGTTCTTGGTGTATGGTAATGGAGATCTCCAAATGGAGGCCTTTACCGATTCCAGCTTCCAAAGTGATAATGACGACAGCAAATCTATCTCCGGGTTTGTATTTACCCTCAATGGAGGGGCGGTAAGTTAGAAGAGTTCCAAACAGGATACCGTTGCAGACTCTACGATGGAAGCTGAGTACATTGCTGCGAATGATGCCGCCAAGGAAGCCGTCTAGATGAAGAAGTTCGTCTCGGAGCTAGGAGTAGTTCCAACCATTATTGATCCAATACCATTGTATTGTGATAATAAAAGGGCTATGGCGTTAGCCAAGGAGCCCAGGTCCCATCAGCGGTCCAGACACATCCTGAGGCGCTTTCATTTGATCTGGGAGATTGTAGATCACCGCAAGATCGAGATTAGGAGAGTAGACACAAAGAATAACGCCGCGGATCCACTCACCAAGGCCCTCCCTCAGCAGCAACATGAGCGACTTTTTGAGATGTTGGGTATGAGATACGCCAATAACTGGCCTTAGTCCAAGTGGGAGATTGTTGGATATATGTATGCCCAAGAGGCCATTATATGATAGTGGATGTATTTATTCATGTACATATATATATTCAGTGTACATTCTTGCTCGACATGATAGTATGCTATCTGGTTCTTCTTTATCTGACATGTTGATTTGATCATGCTTTTATTCATTCACATATGTTGATAAAGCCCTGAGGATATTTGCTTGACTACTGTGATTATGATGGAGATCATACTAGTGGGACATCTATAGTTTATAAGCATATCCTGAAAAGTCCCTAGTCGTAGGGGTATCGAGACGGGGCATCGATATACCAGAGTAGACTAGCGTATATGATACTAGACCCATATGATGGGCGATGGATGTTCTCACATTCATCGATGTTTGACATCGAGATCGTATACGGGTGTTCAGTGGTGACTGGGTACACTGGACAGACTCGCCGAGAACTCCTATATGGAATTATATCTATCGTCGGATAGTAGTTCTCAGGTGACACCGGTACAGGTTAGTCTGTAGACCCGAGATCGTTATAGAGTCTTGTGTGTTCTCCCACTGTACTTTGATTACCACCCTACCACGGCTCTACTGAGTCGTGCAAACAGGTGGCTGTTGGGTACAGTCCCGAGACACACGAAGGCGATGAGCGATAGGAGGGGTTTCGTCTCTCCCGGTATTGGGAGTTGATGCTGTGCTGTACTCGATTAGCTATATCAGTAAGTCCCTGACCAGGGCTGTTGAGATTTACTGATAAGTGTTATTAGTAGTTTCTCGATATGTTATAGACCATTCATCGGCATGACTTATTGAGTTATTAGGGTCGACGTTACCATCCCTAGACTCGATATGCCGCATATCTGACGAAGAGACCGGACTGTACGGTAGTGTTGCCGGTTAGATCGCCGGGAGTTGTGACAGGTTCGCTTGTTTTCTTCTGATCGCTCAATACCCGGGTGGCGGTTATGTTTAGCTGACCGCTTGCGGCTTGGGGGTGCTTGATATGATCATCACCCACTTCCGGCGTATTGATGAGTCTTGGAGTCCCACAATGGAGTTACCTAGTCCAGGCGAAACGATATGGTGCGCGTATGAGATATGCGCGTGGACCCGGTTAAAATGCGCGTATGAGATACCGTATATTAATCGGGCGGTTTGCTTTTGGTCGGGTCGTATGTGATATGACCGGTTTGCTAAATCAAGTGTTGATTTATCATTGACCATTAGTTTCTCACTTTAAACCCTTTCTTGTCTTTTTGTTGTATGCATGCATGTATGCATTTATTCTCATTAATGCACATATGGATGTGCATGCACACATACATGCATACATAATTCTATCATGGTTGTTGATATAGTGGATGGTGGCAATATAAGACTCACACCATTTATAAATATATGGATATTTCTTTTTTGAAAATGGAAATTGTTATCATGGTTTAATATTTTATTCATGCACTAACCCTTTCCTTTAACCATGATTTAATTTCTATGGCCATTTTTGATCCAAAATAAACATCTAGATATTTTATAACTATGGTTAAGAATGAGAAAGAGAAAATATATATATTTTCATTTCTCATTTTTAACATAAGCTTATCATTATCTTGAGCTCTTCATAAGCCATCATCTTCTTCCTCCTCTCTCTCTTGCTCTCTAGCCTCTTCTTGTGAGCAAAAGAGTTATGCCTCTTCTTGTGAGCAAAAGAGTTATCAAGTTAGGGTTTTGAAGTGAGAAAACAAACCACATCACCATTCTACACTAGTCTTGCCCATTAGTGTAGAGTGTTAGCTTCTACTTCTTCTCTTGATCTAGTGGAGCTTCAAGCTTGGACAAAGAGGACTCCGGATGGATCGTCGTGGACCTAGAGGATCTCAAGAGAGCCTTTTCCAACCCTCAAGTAGCCAAGGAGTCTAGCGTAGGGAGCTACAAAGGTTGTACTCTCAAAACCCTAGCTTTTACTACTTGTGTTTGTGTTATTGTTTTGTTACCCTAGCTTTTCTAGTTTGATCCTTAGGTTTGTTTCTCTAGCACCATATAAAATTTAAATATGGCATGTGTGATGCCTCTAAACCCTTGTAGTGGTGCTGTAGGAACCCCTTCACAACCTTCTTGTAAGTCCACGTTACCTCTCCCGGTTCTTTCAGGCTTGCGGAAATGATGAAAAACGATTTTTCTTTTGGTGGTAACATGGACTCATAATACGGTTCTTTGTTAAACAACTATCTAACAACCTAACTAGGAGTTTTACCTACTCGGTTAGGGGTTATATCTTAACTTGAACTCCTTCTCTTGGACTCCTTTTGGTGGTCGGATGGTTCTCTCCTCGTCGTCTCTTTGTGCCGAAGATGGATCGACCTGAAAGCTTCTACCTTTGGCTTCAACCTCAATCTTGAGGAAACTAGAACACTTGGTTTGCTAAACCTTGTATACTAGGATGAGTAGAGAAGTGTGTTGGGTTTTATCTCTATAGTTCTTGCTTCTCAACACATGAGACAATAGAACCATCAACTAGAGAGAGAGCAAGAGGAAGAGGGAGAGCTTGAGGATGAGAGAGAATGAGAATGATAGAATGAGCAAGACTTTTCTCACCCTTGCTCTCATAATCCAAAATAATCATAACCCATAATAGTAATTGAGTATTATATGATGGTTCAAGTCAAAATGGCAATATCATTTCATGCACTCATTTTGTGAAGAATAACAAGCAAGAAAAAGTCTTTCCCATGAAATGATAGCCATTGTAATAATGATGGTCAACTAGTCCAACCTAGTCAACCGGTCAACAAAGTCAACCTTTCAACCCAACCATGGCACCATAATACTTAATTAATATTATCATTAATCATATTTCTTATTCCCGTTAGGGTTTAGCAAAAATCAACAGTCAACAACCCTAATGAGAATCCTCTGCCTCTGTCTCTGTGTCAACCGTGCATACACACCCGCATCCGCGTTCCGAGGAACACAAATACATATGAGATAAAACCAATTCCAAAATGTACACTAGGATCTGGCTTAAACCAAAGCCCGCTAATGATAACTGCCCGGACACTAAACGTGCATAAGTGCACGGATGTGACCGAACCCTGTCGCAAAACCATGTGACCTCTACTCTTTTGCCTAAAGGCGAATAGCTCTCTGTGTAGGACTCTAAAGACTCGACACTACGCTGGCAGTGTGTTCAACCACAGACCGCAAGCGGCACTAGCTGTGCGTAACGGCCCCCAGGTAAATGCCGATAAGAAGACGGACGAGGTGAAACCAATCTAAACTCCTACTGAGCCTGAATGTGACAATCTGCGTACAGTCCGGTCTGTTCGTCTGAGAATATTGCATGGCGGGACTAGGGGGCGGTAAACATCAGTCCCCTAATAGCGGTACAAGTCGTGTCGGAGTGTAGCCCCGAACACCTTGAGATAACACTGGAAACCTACCAGTATATCTCGCTTGCCCAGGCCAGGGACTTTGTATAATGGCACTCCTAGACACAGCTGTAAGTCCATATTGCGACCCCCGGTTCTTACGGGGAGGCGGAAACGGTATAAAAAACAAATTTTTATCGCAAGAGGCAACATGGACTAAACAAGGTCGGGATCGTGTCTAAACTAAACTAGCATACATGCTAAAGAGACTTAGCTACTCGGATGAAGGTTATACCTAAACTTGAACTCCTTCTTCTTCAAACCTTGTAGAGGTTGATGGTTCTTGCCTTGTAGCCTTCTTCCGTCGAAGATGGATCCACCTCGAGAGTTCAACCTTTGGGCTCTTCCTCGTGCTTTGAGTGAACTAGGGTTTCCGGCTTGCTAAACCTTGAACCTAGAATGAGTAGAGAGTGTTTAAGAGGTGCTTTTCTTTTAAAAGAGAAGGATTCTCAACACATGAGAAGGTTTCTCTTTTGCTAGAGGAAGAAGAAGATGAAGAGAGGAGAGAGAAGCTAAATGAGATAATGAGACCTCTTTATCTTTCTTGCAACCATAACAAAAGAAAAAGAATTATCTAAATAACAATAATAATTGAAATGAGAATAGTTGATGGTTGTTTTGGAATGACCACTATCATACTTCATTAAATGAATGTTGGCAAGAATCAAGGAGCATCCTTGCTAAATAATGATGATGGTCAAAAATTCAACCATGGTCAACAAGTCAACCATGGTCAACAAGTCAACAAAACCAACCATAACATATTTTCATTTAATTACTATTATTAATAGATATCTCACTAATTCATTAGGGTTTGGAAAAAAGACGACTGTCAACTGTGCATGCGCACCCGTTCCAAAACCCTAATGAAAAACCTCTTCTTCCGCCTCAAACAACTGTGCATACACACCTGCATTCTTGTTCCGAGGAACATGAATACTGAGAGATAAAAGCAACCCCAAAACATACACCAGTATCCGGCTCAAACCAGAGCCCGCTGGCAATATCCGTCCGGACTCCAAACGTGCACAAGTGCGCGGATGAGAACGAACCCTGTCGCAAAACCATGCGACCTCTACTCTGTTTTGCCCAGAGGCGAATACCCTCTGTGTGGGACTCTAAAGACTCGACACTACGCTGGCAGTGGGTTTAACCACAGACCGCAAGCGGCACTAGCTGTGCGTAACGGTCCCCAGGTAGATGCCGACAAGAAGGCTGACGAGGTGAAACCCCATCTGTACTCCTACCGAGTCTGAATGTGACAGTCTCCGTACAGTCCGGTCTGTTCGTCTGATACATCGCATGTCGGGCCTAGGGGGCGGTAAAACGTCAGTCCCCCAATAGCGGTACAAGTCGTGTCGGAGTGAAGCCCAAAACACCCTGAGATAACACTGGAAACCTACCAGTATATCTCGCTTGCCCTGGCCAGGGACTACTCGTGTAATGGCTCTCTTAGACACAGCGCGATGTCAACCCCCAATACCGGGAGAGACGAATCCTGTCTAACCGGCACTGCCTCCAAGTGCTTCGGGACTGCACCCAACCACCACCTGTTTGCACGACTCTATTGAGCCGTGGTAGGGTAGTGATCAAAGTGCAGTGGGAACACACTTGAGGCGAAGTGGCAGTGTCAAGTCAGCAGACTAAGCTGTACTCATGTCACCTGGGAACTGATGACTGACGATAGGTATAATACCAACCTGTCAGTTCCCGACGAGTCATGTCCAGTGTACTCGTAACCCAACGAGCACCCGTATACTATCTCCAGTACGACGTACTGATGGCTGTGGGACAGACCATCTCCCAAACTGGGATGAGAACCGCATACGCTAGTCTACTCCGGAGTATCGATGCCCTGTCTCGATAGTCCTGCGACTAGGGACCTGTATAAGGATGTGCTTATAGATTACCCAGCCCCCACTAGTGTGACTGCCATCACAACGCTGGTAATCAAGCAAAGATCCTAAGGGCTCCACTAATGCGTATAAGTGATATACTGAAATAAACACAAGTACATATTGAAGTAGAAACAAACCAAGTAGCATACTACTATATTGAGCAAGATTGTTTATACAAGGTGAATATCCCAAGCTTCCATTAAGTAATATACAAACTAGTATGATACAGTAATGGCCTCTAGGGCATATACACTAACAATCTCCCACTTGCACTAAGGCCATGTACTGGCGTATCGAAGACCTATCATCTCGATCAGCCGCTCGAACTGAGTCTGGGGTAGGGCCTTGGTGAATCGATCTGCAGTGTTCTCTTCTGAAGCAACCCTCCGAACCTCGATCTCCTTGCGATCCACGATCTCCCTGATCAGGTGATACCGCCTCAAGATGTGCCTGGATCTCTGATGGGACCTGGGTTCCTTCGCTAAAGCTATAGCCCAATTGTTGTCGCAATACAGAGGTATTGGGTCAACAATGGACGGAACCACCTGAAGTTATTTTAAGAACTTCCTCATCCAGACAGCTTCTTTTGCGGCATCAGATGCAGCAATGTATTCCGCTTCCATAGTCGAGTCTGCAACGGTTTCCTGTTTGGAGCTCTTCCAACACACCGCCCCTCCATTGAGGGTGAAGACAAAACCCGACATGGACTTGGAATCATCCTTGTCACTCTGGAAGCTGGAGTCAGCAAAGGCCTCGATCTGGAGGTCTTTTCCGCCATACACCAAGAACATCTCCTTAGTCCTTCTCAGGTACTTGAGAATGTTCTTTACCGCTATCCAGTGTTTCTCCCCAGGGTTTGACTGATACCGGCTTACCACACTCAGTGCATAAGCTACATCCGGTCTGGTACACAACATCGCATACATTATAGAGCCTACCGCAGAAGCGTAGGGTATAATAGACATGCGATCCCTCTCCAAATCAGTCTTGGGAGACATCTCTTTAGAGAGGGTGATCCCGTGACAAGCCGGTAGGTTACCGCGCTTGGAATCTTCCATACTGAATCTCTTCACTATGGTGTCGATGTACCTGGACTGAGAAAGTCCTAATATCCTCTTGGATCTATCACGATGGATCCGGATCCCCAGGATGTATGAGGCATCACCCAGGTCTTTCATGGAGAACCTGTGTGACAAGAACCCCTTGACAGATTGTAGCATAGGAATGTCATTTCCTATTAAGAGAATATCATCCACGTATAAAACGAGGAATACTACAGTTCTCGCTACAAATCTACTATAGATGCATGGTTCATCTGGATTTTTGATAAAGCCAAATTCCTTAACCATCTCATCAAAACAGATGTTCCAACTCCGCGATGCCTGCTTTAGTCCATAGATGGACTTAAGCAACTTGCACACCTTTCTGCTGCTCCCACTCTGAATGAAATCCTCTGGCTGATCCATATAAACACACTCCTCTAAATTTCCATTTAGAAAAGCGGGTTTTACGTCCATCTGCCAAATCTCATAATCGTGGAAGGCAGCAATGGCAAGAAGGATCCGAATGGATTTCAGCATAGCCACTGGAGAAAAGGTTTCGTCATAGTCCAAGCCAGGTCTTTGACGGAAACCCTTTGCTACAAGTCTAGCTTTATAGGTATCAACCTGTCCATCTACACCAATCTTCCTTTTGAAGATCCACTTGCAACCTACGGGTTTTACCCCGTCTGGAGCAATGTCCAACGTCCATACTTTGTTGGTGTACATGGACTCCATTTCGGTCCGCATTGCATCCAGCCATTTTACCGAGTCAACGCTTTGAACGGCCTGCTGGAAGCTAGTAGGCTCATCATAATCTATGATGCAATCCTCTCTATCCCCGTCTATGAGAAAACCGTAGTATCTCTCGGGCGGATGAGACTGCCTACTACTCCTGCGGAGCGGCGTAGGAATGTCCTGTTCTTTTGAACCCTCTGGTTCCTCCAATCTTTCAGTAATAGCTCGTGGTTCTGGAATTTCTTCCAGTTCTACTGTGCTCCCACTTATCTGGTTTTCCAAAAAACTCAGTTTCCAAGAAGTAGGCATGACGAGAAACAAGAACTTTTTGTTCCTCTTCACAGTAGAAGAAATATCCCTTGGAGTTCTTTGGATATCCCACGAACTTACACTGTACTGAGCGTGCCTCGAGCTTTTCCGCATGCTGCTTTTTAACAAAAGCTGGACATCCCCATGTCTTAATGTGCTTAAGATAGGGTCTCTTCCCACTCCACATTTCATATGGTGTGGTAGGCACAGTCTTAGTAGGAACTCGGTTCAAAAGGTACGCAGCTGATTCTAGCGCATACCCCCAGAATGATCGCGGTAACTCAGCGTTGCTCATCATGGACCGTACCATATCCAATAGGGTTCGGCTCCGTCTCTCCGATACACCGTTGTGTTGCGGAGTGTATGGAGGAGTAAGCTGAGAGAGAATTCCGTTCTCTTTTAAATAATTCAGGAACTCGGCACTTAAGTATTCTCCACCTCGATCCGATCTTAGAATCTTGATACTTTTGCCGGTCTGTTTCTCTACTTCATTCTTATATTCCTGGAATTTTTCAAAGGCTTCGGACTTATGTTTCATTAAGAAGACATAACCGTACCTTGAAAAGTCATCCGTAAAAGTAATGAAGTAAGAGTAACCGCTTCGCGCATGTGTAGACATTGGACCGCACACGTCGCTGTGTACGAGTCCCAAGAGCTCGCTCGCTCTTTCCCCGTGTCCAGTGAACGGAGTCTTTTTCATCTTTCCCATGAGACAAGATTCACAAGTGGCATAAGACTGATACTCGAACGGATCCAAGTATCCTTCTTTATGTAACTTAGTCAACCGTGTCTCATTGATGTGACCCAGTCTACAATGCCATAAGAAAGCCTGATTGATATCTGGAGACTTTCTTTTGTGTGTATTCTGGACATTGAAAATCTGTGGTTGGTTTAACACGTATATACCATTGCTCAGTGTACCTGACCCAATCAGAACTTGATTAAGGTGAATGTTTACAACATTACTTACAAACGCAAATTCATAACCTTCTTTAGAAACCAAAGATACAGAAATGATATTACAAGTTGCGTTGGGTACAAAAAAGCAATTACGCAAAACCAAAACATGCCCATCTGTCATTCCCAGGTGATAGTCCCCCACGGCTTTAGCATCCATGCTAGCTCCGTTCGCAACTCTGAGGGTCATGTCACCTGTCTTCAAAAACTTACGGTTTCTCAACGCCTGCAAAGAATTACAGATATGAGATCCTGATCCGGTATCCAATACCCAGGAAGTAGAGTTTATAGAAAGACAGTTTTCAATAACATACACACCTGAAGCTGAAGCCGCAACCTGCTTCAGTTCCTGTGTCCTGGCCATCCAAGCCCTGCAATCTTTCTTCCAGTGTCCACTCTTATGACAATAGAAGCATTCCTCTTTACCCACAAGCTTTCCCGCAATCTTTGTTGCCTTTTCCTTTCCCTTCGTACCCACTTTACTAACACCGCCTCTTGGTTTGGCGGGGGCTTTCCTCCTCTTTCCCTTGGCTTTCGCCTTGGACCTAGAGGAAGAAGATCCTCCTACAAACAAAGCGGGTGTTTCCCTACCCTTCTGTAGGGTGCCCTCTGCGCTCCTCAGCATGTTGAGGAGTTCTGAAAGTTCAACTTCCTTTTCTTGCAAGTTGAAATTCAGTATGAACTGGGCGTAAGTGGATGGAAGGGACTGGAGAATTATATCCGTATAGAGTTCACTGTCCAACGTGGTCCCAAGTTCCGCGAGCTCCTCAGTGTAGCCAATCATCTTAAGCACGTGGTCCGCTACCGATGATCCGACGGCCAACTTTGTCGAAAACAACTTCTTCGACACTTCGTATCTTGCGATACGAGACTGCTCTCCATACAGTTCTTTTGTATGGAGAAATATGGATTCTAAATCCATATTCTCGTGCCTCCTCTGATGATCGTTGTCCATCGAGGCAAGTACGAGGCACCTGGCCTTCGCGCTGTCAATCTCCCAAGTCTTACGGATTTCCTTATCCGCGACGCTGGAGGTGGGACCTGGGACGGGGGGAGCTTTGGTGGTAAGAAGATACCCCAGCTTGTCGTAAGTGATTGCCAACTTGACATTCCTGAGCCAATCTTTGTAGTTTGGCCCTGTCAATATGTTTTTATCTAGAAGTAACTTAAGTCCAGTCATTTCGATTTGGTCGCTGCAGGGGGGAGAGAAGAAACACTTTAGCACGATGCTCTTGCAAGTTTAGAATGGTTTTTAATTTGTCTAAACAGGATGGCTCCCACTGTCTCTCTAATCCCTCCTCAAACCACAAAGGAAGAATTAGTCGGAATCAATCCCACCGCACAATACTTGCTTAACCGTTCAGCCAGGCCAGTGCCGGTACTTCGAGGGAGGTTTTCCAACGCTTTCGCGAAGTTCCTTAATTAAATAACCTCTTTTCCCTGGGGGCGTAGCCCCGCTAACACATTTCTAGGCACCTACTAGGTTTATAGCATTGATCGTTTAGTGAGAAATTTCCTGAGGAGTAGCATATACTGACAGTAGGATCGGGATCCAAATATCATCGCGTGATGAAACTGAAGGAATCCTACCAGAATCATCACACTCCAAATGGTATGCAAATCTAGCAAGTTTCAGTACTTATGAAACTCCCGATGTGGATTTTTGCCCCATGCTCTTATGACCTTGACTTTGGCCAACAAATCATAAGTCACATGTCAAGTTCTTCCCGTCATTCTCCAGGTTAATTTGAATCCACCCGTACCTACCCTTGACTTTGGCCAACAAGGCAGTACGACTGTTCCAAACCAACGCATCTATCTATGCTGCACATGAATACCCAATAGCTACCAATCACTATGCCTTGACTTTGGCCAACAAACACAGCTTGAATACTATTGACTATTCATGTGAAACGACGGAGGGCTACGAATGGTTTTGGCGAAACCGTGAACGTAGTGAACTTGATATAATCGATGGAACGAGATAGCTTTTAGAAGGAGTGGCTCAAGCTCCGCATTTAAAAGTTAGTTTTGAAAAGAACCGAGTGGTTTTTCGAAAGTGTTCCAACGACTTTAGCTTGGTTTATTATCTTGCATTAGTTCTTTTAATGCGTGATATTCTTGCATTAGTACTTTTAATGCGTCCCATCATTTAATCCTACCATTGCAGAAAACAACCAAAATATGACGTACGCTTATGCCATATGCATTCGCCACGGGGCCCCGTCATCACCCGTTAGGTTACTTAACTAACGACAGAGCGGGGGCTGGGCTAGCGCGGCTGTAAAACATAAGCAACGCCTAAATAGAAAGCAATGATAGACATTACAGATCACAGATGAATACATTGGATATACTAGCAATCCGCAATCCTTTCGAGCCTGGAACGAAAAGCGGATAACACGGTCCGGTGAATAGCCAAATACCCCACCCAAGACCCCTACGGGTGCGGCAAACTACCCGCCAAGTACCCGGCAGTTGGTGCACCCCTCCATGGGTCTAAACTAGGAGCAAAAACAGTAAAAAGAATTATACAATGATGGCTACAACCCCGACCCGGTTGTGCGGCCAAACAAATAATAATTATTACATCAATTTACATTTACAATGAATGAAAGAAAAACAAGAGCTCATCTCACATCCACCCCGGCTATTCACCCGCGACAGTCCAACACATTCATATACACATTCCAATATCAAACACAGATCATGTATAACCCCGACTAATCGTCTTATAGCGATTAGCCGACGTTCAATACATGCAAGCATCACAGATATAACCATCATAGTCAAAGTGCAGTGAAGTTCGGAAAAAATACGGAATTATAGGACCCCAAAAGTAAATTTCTTTTCTGGAAAATCTGGGCACATATAATATATTTTAAAAATCCCAAAACCAACACAGACACACACTGCACGAAAAACGATGCACAGAAGAAGACAAACCGCGGCGCTTCCGCGGTACATGCCTACCTCGTGCGGCGGAAGGGAGGCGGTTTGGATGAATTAGGGCATCGTTTTTCTTGGGTGTTCACACAAAACCCTGAGCCGAATTTACAAGTATAAAGTTTTTCATTTAGAGCAGAAAAAATTTCAACAGAAACTTAGGGTTTTGTTTTTCCGGTTTTGTGATTTTTTCGGTTCCGAACTTCGTTACACTTCACTACCAAGCTAGTTTAAGTTTAGTTAGGCTCTGATACCACTGTAAGTCCATATTGCGACCCTCGGTTCTTACGGGGAGGCGGAAATGGTATAAAAAACAAATTTTTATCGCAAGAGACAACATGGACTAAACAAGGTCGGGATCGTGTCTAAACTAAACTAGCATACATGCTAAAGAGACTTAGTTACTTGGATGAAGGTTATACCTAAACTTGAACTCCTTCTTCTTCAAACCTTGTAGAGGTTGATGGTTCTTACCTTGTAGCCTTCTTCCGTCGAAGATGGATCCACCTCGAGAGTTCAACCTTTGGGCTCTTCCTCGTGCTTTGAGTGAACTAGGGTTTCCGGCTTGCTAAACCTTGAACCTAGAATGAGTAGAGAGTGTTTAAGAGGTGCTTTTCTTTTAAAAGAGAAGGATTCTCAACACATGAGAAGGTTTCTCTTTTGCTAGAGGAAGAAGAAGATGAAGAGAGGAGAGAGAAGCTAAATGAGATAATGAGACCTCTTTATCTTTCTTGCAACCATAACAAAAGAAAAAGAATTATCTAAATAACAATAATAATTGAAATGAGAATAGTTGATGGTTGTTTTGGAATGACCACTATCATACTTCATTAAATGAATGTTGGCAAGAATCAAGGAGCATCCTTGCTAAATAATGATGATGGTCAAAAATTCAACCATGGTCAACAAGTCAACCATGGTCAACAAGTCAACAAAACCAACCATAACATATTTTCATTTAATTACTATTATTAATAGATATCTCACTAATTCATTAGGGTTTGGAAAAAAGACGACTGTCAACTGTGCATGCGCACCCGTTCCGAAACCCTAATGAAAAACCTCTTCTTCCGCCTCAAACAACTGTGCATACACACCTGCATTCTTGTTCCGAGGAACATGAATACTGAGAGATAAAAGAAACCCCAAAACATACACCAGTATCCGGCTCAAACCAGAGCCCGCTGGCAATATCCGTCCGGACTCCAAACGTGCACAAGTGCGCGGATGAGAACGAACCCTGTCGCAAAACCATGCGACCTCTACTCTGTTTTGCCCAGAGGCGAATACCCTCTGTGTGGGACTCTAAAGACTCGACACTACGCTGGCAGTGGGTTTAACCACAGACCGCAAGCGGCACTAGCTGTGTGTAACGGTCCCCAGGTAGATGCGGACAAGAAGGCTGACGAGGTGAAACCCCATCTGTACTCCTACTGAGTCTGAATGTGACAGTCTCCGTACAGTCCGGTCTGTTCGTCTGATACATCGCATGTCGGGCCTAGGGGGCGGTAAAACGTCAGTCCCCCAATAGCGGTACAAGTCGTGTTGGAGTGAAGCCCAAAACACCCTGAGATAACACTGGAAACCTACCAGTATATCTCGCTTGCCCTGGCCAGGGACTACTCGTGTAATGGCTCTCCTAGACACAGCGCGATGTCAACCCCCAATACCGGGAGAGACGAATCCTGTCTAACCGGCACTGCCTCCAAGTGCTTCGGGACTGCACCCAACCACCACCTGTTTGCACGACTCCTTTGAGCCGTGGTAGGGTAGTGATCAAAGTGCAGTGGGAACACACTTGAGGCGAAGTGCCAGTGTCAAGTCAGCAGACTAAGCTGTACTCATGTCACCTGGGAACTGATGACTGACGATAGGTATAATACCAACCTGTCAGTTCCCGACGAGTCCTGTCCAGTGTACTCGTAACCCAACGAGCACCCGTATACTATCTCCAGTACGACGTACTGATGGCTGTGGGACAGACCATCTCACAAACTGGGATGAGAAGCGCATACGCTAGTCTACTCCGGAGTATCGATGCCCTGTCTCGATAGTCCTGCGACTAGGGACCTGTATAAGGATGTGCTTATAGATTACCCAGCCCCCACTAGTGTGACTGCCATCACAACGCTGGTAATCAAGCAAAGATCCTAAGGGCTCCACTAATGCGTATAAGTGATATACTGAAATAAACACAAGTACACATTGAAGTAGAAACAAACCAAGTAGCATACTACTATATTGAGCAAGATTGTTTATACAAGGTGAATATCCCAAGCTTCCATTAAGTAATATACAAACTAGTATGATACAGTAATGGCCTCTAGGGCATATACACTAACAACAGCGTGATATCAACCCCCAATACCGGGAGAGACGAATCCTGTCTAACCGTCACTGCCTCCAAGTGCTTCGGGACTGCACCCAACTACTACCTGTTTGCACGACTCCTTTGAGCCGTGGTAGGATAGTAATCTAAGTACAGTGGGAACACACCCGAGGCGAAGTGACAGTGTCAAGTCAGCGCACTAAGTTGTACTCATGTCACCTGGGAACTGATAACTGACGATAGGTATAGTACCAACCTACAGTTCCCGATGAGTCCTGTCCAGTATACTGTAACCTAACGAGCACCCGCATACTATCTCAAGTACGACGTACTGACGGCTGTGGGACAGACCGTCTCCCCTGCTGGGATGAGAAGCGCATACGCTAGTCTACTCCGGAGTATCGATGCCCTGTCTCGATAGTCCTACGACTAGGGACCTGCATAAGGATGTACTTGTGGATTACCCAGCCCCCACGAGTGTGACTGCCATCACAACACTGGTAATCAAGCAAAGATCCTAAGGGCTCCACTAATGTGTATAGGTGATATACTAAAATAAACACATGTACACATTAAAGTAGAAACAAACCAAGTAGCATACTACTATTTTGAGCAAGATTGTCTATACAAGGTGAATATCCCAAGCTTCCATTAAGTAATATACAAACTAGTATGATACAGTAATGGCCTCTAGGGCATATACACTAACAATCTCCCAATTGCACTAAGGCCATGTACTGGCGTATCGACGACCTATCATCTCGATCAGCCGCTCGAACTGAGTCTGGGGTAAGGCCTTCGTGAGTGGATCAGCAGTGTTATCTTCCGTAGTAACTCTCCGAACCTCGATCTCCTGGCGAACCACGATCTCCCTGATCAGGTGATACCGCCTCAAGATGTGTCTGGACTTCTGATGGGACCTGGGTTCCTTCGCTAAAGCTATAGCCCCGTTGCTGTCGCAATACAGAGGTATTGGATCAACAATGGACGGAACCACCTGAAGTTCTGTCAAGAACTTCCTTATCCAGACGGCTTCTTTTGCGACATCTGCAGCAGCGATATATTCCGCTTCCATCGTCGAGTCAGTAACGGTTTCCTGTTTGGAACTCTTCCAACACACCGCTATAACACTTTGAAATTTCCGTTAGAATGTTTTTCGTGATAATTAGTAATTGTGCGTGTTATTTTATATGTGTTCATAGGATTATTAGTTATTTTAGTCGGGTTTACCCTAATTGGAAAATTTTCCTTTGTAGTGTACACTTGCACACTTAGCATTTGTGACTTAGGGTTTTTGGTATAGCATGTTAACCATTCTTTTGTTGCATGGTTCATTTTAATTCCCCACCATTTTAATCAAAACAAAACCTTTTTTAGAATTCAAAAATTGAATAGAATATGAAGGCATGATGTTAGGTAGAAAATTGACTTTTGACCCCCCATTTTTCCTTCTCTTCTCTCTCTCTTTCCCCATCTCAGAATTCTGGGAATTTCCAGCAGGAAAAACCCCATCTTTCTCCATCTTTTCTTCTCCTCTTTCATTTCCTTTTTATCCCTACACAAAACCTACACAAATCAACACATTTTCATCACAAAACCATGGAAAAGTGAGCTTTTTGAGGTGTTTGAAGGCGAATCTGCACACTTGATGTTAGAGCTGGGATTTTTGGTGTTTCATAGGGTCTTTTGAAGGTATTAACTCATGTTAGCACTCCTTTTCCATAAACTTGTAGTATTCTTTAGCAAAAATCTCATTTTTGTGCATTTTTAGTGATATTAAAGGATATTTGTGATTCATATGTTAGATTAGGGTTTTGTTAGCTTGGTTAGCTCTATTATGTGTTATTAGAGCTATTTTAGGCCAGGTTTGTTTTAGTTTGCACAGAAATACCATAAAGTTCCATTTTAGTGCAAAAAGTGTGGATTTTAACTTGATTTAAGGCTCTGTAGGATCTGCTAATACCCGAGATGTTTCAGAGCAAAACTAGATTATGCTGTAGCATGTATGGGGGGTATAGAGTGCACACACAAAACCTGGGATCCCACCCCCCCTACCCAGGCCGCCGGAATATTCATTCTGGACGCAATTTGCGGCCAGATGGGTGAGTTGGGGGTTGGGGTTTGGGACACTGGAGTCTGCTGCTATATGGGTTATTTTGGTATATATATATTTGTAATAGCTGTTCTGTATCAAAATCTGGAGGTGAATACCTATTTCCCCTTATTTTTAATCTTCGCAACACGCGTGATACGTGTGTATGGGTTTGGGTTTCTGCGTATCGCGAAGCGTCAGAGTGGCTTCAGTCGCGTAATCACACGTTTTAGCGTATCGCGCACACGCGCGCTTGGTTCACGACACGAGTTACTAGTTCGGCTTTAATGTCGTGTTTGTGTGACTTCAAGCTTATGTGTGATATATTGTGTAATTATAGGTTCGCAGGCGAGTACGGCGGACGCCGCGCAGAAGGGGAAACAAGTCGTTGGCTACACCTAGCGAGAGACTACGGTGAGTAGATTTAACATCTACGGGGATATCGCCCGCATGGCGTTCTACGTCAGGGCTGATAGGACCTTATAGCTACATTTACATACATTGACTGTTCATGGCTACTATTTGATGCATACTGCATTCCCTGCTATATGGATATAAACTAGAATTGATAGAACACCGCACCATTACTAACGGTCCATGTTGCACGAGCACTATCCTGCATATTACACACATACCTTTAGTAATTGCCATGACACTCACACTGTAGAATTTCCATGATCCTTATGCTGTAGCTCATCTTTTATGTAACTAGACATGATATTCATACTTGATGCACATATCACCTCACATTGACTTGCATATTGGTTTGGATTACATGTGATTTCTGGATTTGGGAACCGTGGCTATTTCAAATATGTAATCATTTAAAAACCCGGTTCCCTTGATATGATATTTCGGTGCGTCCACCATGTGTTTTATCGGTGCTAGAATGATATATGTGAACCCGAATCGAGGAGCTGGATGAGGCCGATTACGGGTACATGGTGGACCCGGTATGGTACCCCGGGGCGAGAACGACTTCACTGTGTAGTAGACGGTGAGCCTGGTAGAGGGACTACTACCTACCGGTGATTGGTTGGACCTGGAAGTTATCCGGAGGATACTGATCAGAGTCGATAGATGGATGCGGGATGATCCGTACTGCCGGGGCCGAGGGCCGATACCGCAGACGGAGCCCGTGGGCTGACCCGGACTGACAGGGCCCGATGGATGAGGATTTGCGTGTCGATGCTGGACACGAGTACTTATGATATTTGGATGCCGATGTTGGGCACTCGTGATTCTCAGAGATTTACAGGATTAGAGGGCCGATAAGAGTGCCGGCGCCTGAGCTATTTGGGGGATCTGGGTGCTTTGATGGACACCGATTATATATTCCACGTTGAGATTCCGTGTAGATATTATATTGCCCATGCTCAGCATTTATTATTGTACCTCATCCTGTAGTTATATTACCTGATAGAGCACTTGCATGATTATTGCACATACTGCTTATCACGCATTGATATCATCTGTTGGCATATGATAGAGTAGCACAGTACGTGCATGCTCGCGATTACCTTTATATGTTATCTCTATTCACGAGTTGGCAACTCACCCCCGTTGTGCCACAGTATTTGCAGGTTGCCCCTTGGAGTAGTCGCGGCAGGCTGTCTTTTGCATCTTTTGGCTACAGATACCACTACAGTTGGTGCGAGAGTTATTTTGCTATTAGGTGGGTTGTGGTATCTGGTTACTTTTATTGTACGCACTTTTGTATCTAGTATTCTCCATCTACCATGTATGTATTTGACTTAGAGACAGTGTGAGGACGATGATGTATATTATTTGTTTTCTGGTGTCGTGCTTGTTGTGAGCCGACTGTACTTTGCAGTTTATTCTATCTGTGATTTTCCCACTTGTGGATCTTGATCTTCGCTACGACGTCGTATATTGCTATCTTGGTGATTGTTTACTTAGATTTCTTAACATGTTAGTAAGTGCTTTCTTTTAAAACTTAAAACATTCCATACTTTTACTGGTTTGATTTCTGGGTTTTCGGTTCACTTAGTCACGTTACGCCTGTAGACGTTACGTGGTTAAGTGCCGGTCACGGGCCAAACTTTGGGTCGTGACAAACTTGGTATCAAAGCGTAGGTTTTACCTTTCGGAGTGTAGGATGACCCTGGTATGATGGAGTAGGTAGCTGCAGCAGGGTAGCGTAGCGTGTGTATGTTCCGCGGCATACTCACGACACGGTACTCCGCCTACGCGACCTTAGGACTTATTGATTTAAATTCCTTCTTGAGTCTATACATTCTTGCGGTTCGATTTCCGTATCCTTATCGAATCCTATTGTTCCTTTCATCCATTATGCCGCCAAAGACTACGAGGGCGCAGAGAGCGGCCGCGAGGGCCGAGATTCGAGTTGACTCGTCCGAGACGAGGACCGATCCGGGTAGTACACCGGTTGTGCCCGAGCAGGCTGTTCCTGCCGTGACAGATCAGATTGCTATGTTAAGGGCTGGTATGCAGGAGATGCGCCAGACGATGAGATCCAGTATGCAGGAGATGCGCCAGATGATGGGATCTCTAGTTGAGACACTTCGAGCGCAGCGACCAGAGGCAGTTCCACCCGTTGCAGAGACCGCGGTGGTACCCACTGTGCAGGCAGTTGCACCTGCGACTACAGAAGTTATTACAGTATCTCTGTCAGAGTTTATGAGACTGAAGCCTTCGGTCTTCACAGGCACCGATGTGGCCGAGGACCCACAGTCTTTCATTGATAGGATGGCGCGGATATGTCGTTCACTTAGATGCGCAGATGCGAGATGGGTTGAGTTCGCGAGCTTTCGCCTGGAAGGTCTTTCGCAGAAATGGTGCGAATCAGTCGAGAAGGGTAGAGCAGCAGGTCTTCCTCCTATCACCTGGACAGAGTTCGTGGCGCTATTCCTTGCCCGCTTTCTTCCCCTGAGTGTCAGAGATGCTAGAGCACGCAGGTTCGAGTCCTTACGCCAGACTCCGGAGATGTCAGTGGCAGAGTACGATGTGTTGTTCACCGAGCTATCCGTTTATGCTCCGTACTTAGTGGCTACCGAGGAGATGCGAGTTAAGAGATTTGTCCGAGGCTTGCTCACACCACTGTTCCTTGCAATTAGCGCGCACCACTACGAGACATATGCAGCAGCTGTAGATGCAGCCTTATTGGTAGAGGAGCGCCTTGCTGAGACTTCGGCAGTCCCAGAGCCGAAGAGAGTTCGTGCGGATACATCAGTGCAGAGACAGCCTTTTCGGCGTCGTGAAAGGCACCTTGCAGGTGGCATAGATTCGAGACGAGGCCGGTTGTTTAGCTCCTATCCCCAGGAGGGTTAGCGACCATCATCGGGATGTTACCGTTGCGGGAGCTCTTATCATCGTGTGCGAGATTTTCCGGAGGTACCCCGGAGTGAGGCGGCAGCACCGCATGTCACATTACCACCTTCACCACCCCAGACGGCATTGCCGATAGTACCTACTGTTACTCCGCGTCAGACGCATGCACAGAGAGGTCGTGGTCACAGAGGATTTGTTCATAGAGGACGGGGTGACCGAGGCAGAGGGCAGCCAGCGGCCGGCAGAGGACAGTTAGTTGCAGGTGGAGGACAGGCGCGAGTTTTTGCTTTGACGCATCAGGACGCGCAGGCGTCCAATGCGGTGGTCTCAGGTATCCTTCCAGTATGTTTGGTTGATGCACACGTGTTATTCGATCCCGGATCCACGCACTCGTACATATCCACACACTTTGTGCCGAGTTTGGGTAGAAAGTCCGGTTTGCTTGACCAGCCGCTTGTTGTGACTACTCCTGTGGGAGAGTCGTTTGTTGCTAGGCACGTGTTCCGATCCTGTACCGTCCGTATTGGCGAGAGAGAGTTGCCTGTCGATTTGATCCTTCTTGAGATGTTGGACTTCGACGTTCTTTTAGGCATGGATTGGTTAGCCACGTGCTATGCTTCTGTTGACTACCGCGAGAAGACAGTTCGATTTTGTTTTCCCGGCGAGTCGGTTGTTGTTGTGTTGGGGGACCGTGGTGTTACCCCTCACAGTGTGATTTCTTCTTTTCGCGCTGGACAGCTTTTGAGGAAGGGATGTCAGGGATTTCTCGCCTATGTTTGCGATACTAGAGCTACAGAGGTTCCGGTGGATCAGGTTCCGGTTGTTAGCGAGTTCCCTGATGTGTTCCCTGACGAGCTTCCTGGGCTACCGCCCGAGCGTGATATTTCTTTCTGTATTGATTTGGTTCCTGGCACGGGGGGTATTTCTGTACCGCCTTATCGGATGGCCCCGGCGGAACTTAGAGAATTGAAGGGTCAGTTGCAAGATTTGCTGGATAAGGGACTTATTCGACCCAGTGTTTCTCCTTGGGGTGCTCCAGTCCTGTTCGTCAAGAAGAAGGACGGCAGTTTGCGTCTGTGTATTGACTACCGCCAGCTGAACAGGGTGACAATGCGGAACAGGTATCCTTTGCCACGCATCGACGATTTGTTCGACCAGCTTCAGGGGGCAGGATACTTTTCGAGGATCGATTTGCGATCAGGCTACCATCAGCTGTGAGTTCGACAGGAGGACATTTCTAGGACAGCTTTCCGCACGCGCTGCGGCCACTATGAGTTTTTGGTGATGTCGTTCGGACTCACCAACGCGCCAGCAGCATTTATGGACTTGATGAACCGCATTTTCCGGCCGTATCTTGATCTGTTCATCATAGTGTCCATTGACGATATCTTGGTGTATTCTCGGAGTAAAGAGGAGCACGAGCAGCACCTGCGGATTACACCACAGACCTTGAGGGAGCATCAGCTTTTCGCCAAATTCTCAAAGTGTGCTTTCTGGCTAGACAGCGTAGACTTCTTGGGGCACGTGATTACACGAGATGGTATATGTGTAGACCCAAGGAAGATCGAGGCAGTTCTAAGTTGGCCTAGACCTACGTCAGTGACGGAGGTTCGCAGCTTTCTAGGGCTGGCAGGCTATTACAGGCGATTCGTGCAGGACTTCTCACGCATTGCTACACCTTTGACCGGGTTGACCCGGAAGGGAGTTCGCTTCGATTGGACGGAGGAGTGTGAGCACAGTTTCCAGCAGCTACGGGCTCTACTGACTACGACACCAGTGCTATCAATGCCTTCAGGATCAGGCGGATTTGTGGTCTACTGTGATGCTTCACGAGTGAGGCTAGGGTGCGTTTTGATGCAGCATGACAGGGTGATCGCGTATGCTTCACGGCAATTAAAGAAACATGAACAGAATTACCCCACTCATGATCTGGAGATGGCTGCAGTGGTCTTTGCACTTAAGATATGGAGACATTATCTGTATGGAGAGTCGTGCCAGATATTCACTGACCACAAGAGCTTAAAGTATATATTCCAGCAGCGAGACCTGAACCTTAGACAGCGCCGATGGATGGAGTTAGTAAAGGACTATGATTGTGAGATCTTGTATCACCCGGGCAGGGCGAATGTAGCGGCGGATGCTTTGAGCAGGAGGCCCGGGGGTAGTCTATGTTGTTTGAGCGCAGTGCAGAGGCAGTCATCGGCAGATTGGCAGATCTTATGCGACAGCCGGGTACAGTTCGAGTTTACGCCGATCGGAGGACAGATTGCGCATGTTCGTGCACGCCCACAGTTGCTTGACCGTATACATGAGGCACAGCACAGTGATGACCGCTGTTCAGAGATCAGGACACAGATGGGACAGGGCAGATTTTCCGAGTTTGTGATCGATGATCAGGGGATATTATGATTTGGGACTAGACTGTGCGTACCAGATGCTGAGGGATTGCGGCGCGAGATTCTTGAGGAGGCACATCAATCGGTATATAGTGTTCATCCCGATTCCACCAAGATGTACCATGACATGAGAGGTGTTTACTGGTGGGACGGAATGAAGAGAGACATCGTAGATTTTGTGTCGAGATGCCTGACTTGTCAGCAAGTCAAGGCTGAGCACCAGAGGCCCGCGGGAGAGCAACAGCCGTTACCTATTCCGGAGTGGAAATGGGAACAGATATCTATGGACTTCATTGTGGGTCTACCCAGGACTAGTCGAGGGTATGACTCCATCTGATCGTGGATCGTTTGACGAAAGTGGCTCACTTCCTACCGGTGAAGACGACTTTCGGATTTGCTCAGTATGCCCAGATTTACATTGACGAGATTGTACGACTGCACGGAGTTCCGACATGTATCGTGTCCGATAGAGGCACCCAGTTTACCAGCCGGTTATGGCAGAGGCTTCAGGAGGCTTTGGGCACTCGCTTGAGTTTCAGCACAGCATTCCATCCGCAGACCGACGGACAGTCAGAGTGGACTATTCAGACTCTCGAGGACATGCTCAGAGCATGCGTATTAGACTTCGGAGGTAGCTGGGATCATCATTTGCCCTTAGTAGAGTTCTCCTACAACAACAGCTACCAGGAGACCATTCAGATGGCACCGTTTGAGGCTCTTTATGGGAGGAGATGCAGATCGCCCACCTGTTGGACGGAGCTCAGTAAGAGCAGTATCTTAGGGCCGCAGATTGTGGAGGAGACGACCGCGAAGATCCAGTTGATTCACGATAGGATGAGAGCAGCCCAGAGTAGGCAGAGATCTTATGCGGACCGTCGTCGGCGCAGACTTGAGTTCTCTGTTGGTGATCATGTTTTCTTGAGGGTCTCACCAATGATAGGCGTGATGAGGTTTGGGAAGAAGGGGAAGCTTAGTCCCAGATATGTGGGCCCCTTCGAGATCCTCGAGCGTGTTGGTGCGGTTGCGTATCGATTAGCCCTTCCGCCCAGTTTTCCAGACGTGCACCCCGTATTTCACGTTTCGATGCTCCGCAGATATCTTCATGATCCTTCTCATACGATTCAGCACCCGATGATCCAGTTTGAGCGCGACCTTTCCTATGAAGAGCAGCCGGAGATAATCTTGGATCGACAAGTGAAGAAATTGAGGTAGAAAGAGATACCCTCCGTCAAGGTACTTTGGCGTGGCCAGAGAGGCGAGGAGGTCACTTGGGAGACCGAGAGCGAGATGAGGAAAGGGTATCCCCATCTTTTTGAAGGTGCGTATAGTTAGATTTTTAAATTCGGGGACCGAATTTCTTTAAGGGGGGTAGATTGTAACACTTTGAAATTTCCGTTAGAATGTTTTTCGTGATAATTAGTAATTGTGCGTGTTATTTTATATGTGTTCATAGGATTATTAGTTATTTTAGTCGGGTTTACCCTAATTGGAAAATTTTCCGTTGTAGTGTACACTTGCACACTTAGCATTTGTGACTTAGGGTTTTTGGTATAGCATGTTAACCATTCTTTTGTTGCATGGTTCATTTTAATTCCCCACCATTTTAATCAAAACAAAACCTTTTTTAGAATTCAAAAATTGAATAGAATATGAAGGCATGGTGTTAGGTAGAAAATTGACTTTTGACCCCCTATTTTTCCTTCTCTTCTCTCTCTCTTTCCCCATCTCAGAATTCTGGGAATTTCCAGCAGGAAAACCCCCATCTTTCTCCATCTTTTCTTCTCCTCTTTCATTTCCTTTTTATCCCTACACAAAACCTACACAAATCAACACATTTTCATCACAAAACCATGGAAAAGTGAGATTTTTGAGGTGTTTGAAGGCGAATCTGCACACTTGATGTTAGAGCTGGGATTTTTGGTGTTTCATAGGGTCTTTTGAAGGTATTAACTGATGTTAGCACTCCTTTTCCAAAAACTTGTAGTATTCTTTAGTAAAAATCTCATTTTTGTGCATTATCAGTGATATTAAAGGATATTTGTGATTCATATGTTAGATTAAGATTTTGTTAGCTTGGTTAGCTCTATTATGTGTTATTAGAGCTATTCTAGGCCAGGATTGTTTCAGTTTGCAAAGAAATACCATAAAGTACCATTTTAGTGCAAAAAGTATGGATTTTAACTTGATTTAAGGCTCTGTAGGATCTGCTAATACCCGAGATGTTTCAGAGCAAAACTAGATTATGCTGTAGCATGTATGGGGGGTATAGAGTGCACACACAAAACCTGGGATCCCACCCCCCTACCCAGGCCGCCGGAATATTCATTCTGGCCGCAATTTGCGGCCAGATGGGTGAGTTGGGGTTGGGGTTTGGGACACTGGAGTCTGCTGCTATGTGGGTTATTTTGGTATATATATATTTGTAATATCTTTTCTGTATCAAAATCTGGAGGTGAATACCTATTTTCCCGTATTTTTAATCTTCGCAACACGCGTGATACGTGTGTATGGGTTTGGGTTTCTGCGTATCGCGACGCGTCGGAGTGGCTTCAGTCGCGTAATCACACGTTTTAGCGTATCGCGCGCACGCGCGCATGGTTCACGACACGAGTTACTAGTTCAGCTTTAATGTCGTGTTTGTGTGACTTCAAGCTTATGTGTGATATATTGTGTAATTCTAGGTTCGCAGGCGAGTACGGCGGACGCCGCGCAGAAGGGGAAACAAGTCGTTGGCTATATCTAGCGAGAGACTACGGTGAGTAGATTTAACATCTATGGGGATATCGCCCGCATGGCGTTCTACGTCAGGGCTGATAGGACCTTATAGCTACATTTACATACATTGACTGTTCATGGCTACTATTTGATGCATACTGCATTCCCTGCTATATGGATATAAACTAGAATTGATAGAACACCGCACCATTACTAACGGTCCATGTTGCACGAGCACTATCCTGCATGTTACACCGTTAGTAATTTCCATGACACTCACACTGTAGAATTTCCATGATCCTTATGTTGTAGCTCATCTTTTATGTGACTGGACATGATATTCATACTTGATGCACATATCACCTCACATTGACTTGCATATTGGTTTGGATTACATGTGATTTTTGGATTTGGGAACCGTGGCTATTTCAAATATGTAATCATTTAAAAACCCGGTTCCCTTGATATGATATTTCGGTACGTCCACCATGTGTTTCCTCGGTGCTAGAGTGATATATGTGAACCCGAATCGAGAAGCTGGATGAGGCCGATTACGGGTACATGGTGGACCCGGTATGGTACCCCGGGGCGAGAACGACTTCACTGTGTAGTAGACGGTGAGCCTGGCAGAGGGACTACTACCTACCGGTGATTGGTTGGACCTGGCAGTTATCCGGAGGATACTGATCAGAGTCGATAGATGGATGCGGGATGATCCGTACTGCCGGGACCGAGGGCCGATACCGCAGACGGAGCCCGTGGGCTGACCCGGACTGACGGGGCCCGATGGATGAGGATTTGCGTGTCGATGCTGGACACGAGTACTTATGATATTTGGGTGCCGATGTTGGGCACTCGTGATTCTCAGAGATTTACAGGATTAGAGGGCCGATGAGAGTGCCGGCGCCTGAGCTATTTGGGGGATCTGGGTGCATTGATGGACACCGATTATATATTCCACGTTGACATTCCGTGAAGATATTATATTGCCCATGCTCAGCATTTATTATTGTACCTCATCCTGTAGTTATATTACCTGATAGAGCACTTGCATGATTATTGCACATACTGCTTACACGCATTGATATCATCTGTTGGCATATGATAGAGTAGCGCAGTACGTGCATGCTCGCGATTACCTTTATATGTTATCTCTATTCATGAGTTAGCAACTCATCCCCGTTGTGCCACAGTATTTGCAGGTTGCCCTTTGGAGTAGTCGCGGCAGGCTGTCTTTTGCATCTTTTGGCTACAGATACCACTACAGTTGGTGCGAGAGTTATTTTGCTATTAGGTGGGTTGTGGTATCTGGTTACTTTTATTGTACGCACTTTTGTATCTAGTATTCTCCATCTACCATGTATGTATTTGACTTAGAGACAATGTGAGGACGATGATGTATATTATTTGTTTTCTGGTGTCGTGCTTGTTGTGAGCCGACTGTTCTTTGCAGTTTATTCTATCTGTGATGTTCCCACTTGTGGATCTTGATCTTCGGTACGACGTCGTATATTGCTATCTTGGTGATTGTTTACTTAGATTTCTTAACATGTTAGTAAGTGCTTTATTTTAAAACTTAAAACATTCCATACTTTTACTGGTTTGATTTCTGGGTTTTCGGTTCACTTAGTCGCGTTACGCCTGTAGACGTTACGTGGTTAAGTGCCGGTCACGGGCCAAACTTTGGGTCGTGACAACCGCCCCTCCATTGAGGGTAAAGATATAACCCGACATGGACTTGGAATCATCCTTGTCACTCTGGAAGTTGGAGTCAGCAAAGGCCTCGATCTGGAGGTATTTTCCGCCATACACCAAGAACATCTCCTTAGTCCTTCTCAGGTACTTGAGAATGTTCTTTACCGCTATCCAGTGCTTCTTCCCAGGGTTTGACTGATACCGGCTTGCCACACTCAGTGCATAAGCTACATCTGGTCTGGTACACAACATCGCATACATTATAGAGCCTACCGCAGAAGCGTAGGGTATAATAGACATGTGATCCCTTTCCAAATCAGTCTTGGGAGACATCTCTTTGGAGAGGGTGATCCCGTGACAAGCCGGCAGATTACCGCGCTTGGAATCTTCCATACTGAATCTTTTCAGTATGGTGTCGATGTACCTGGACTATGAAAGTCCTAATATCCTCTTGGATCTGTCACGATAGATCCGGATCCCCAGAATTTAAAAGGCATCACCCAGGTCTTTCATGGAGAACCTGTGTGACAAGAACCCTTTGACAGATTGTAGCATAGAAATGTCATTTCCTATCAAAAGAATGTCATCCACGTATAAAACGAGGAATACGACAGTTCTTGCTACAAATCTACTCTAGATGCATGGTTCATCTGGATTTTTGATAAAGTCAAATTCTTTGTCCGTCTCATCAAAACAGATGTTCTAACTCCGCGATGCCTGCTTTAGTCCATAGATGGACTTAAGCAACTTGCATACCTTTGCGCTGCTCCCACTCTGAATGAAACCCTCTGGCTGTTCCATATAGACACACTCCTCTAAATTTCCATTTAGAAAAGCGGTCTTTACATCCATCTGCCAAATCTCATAATCGTGGAAGGCAGCAATGGCAAAAAGGATCCGAATGGATTTCAGCATAGCCACTGTAGAAAAGGTGTCACGACCCGCAGGGTACGGAACGTGACTGGCACTTAGGTTACGAAACGTCTCAAGACGTCCGTAAAATAAGTAAGCCAAAGCCCAGAAAACAAAACCAATTAAGCAAAAGAGTGAAGAAAACCCAATCAATTGAAAGCGAGTTTATCAAATAAGTCATGTAAAACCCTTTTTAAAAACAATACCAATTTTTCCGAAAATTTCGGCAGAGTCTCCTTTGTAAATACTGGCCCCCAAAATGGGTACAACAAAATATATATGAATCCACCAAAATAGGGCATCCCCAAGCGGGAGCTAGCTCTTCGCCACAAGGCGGTCACAAATCCCACGCAATATAAAATGACAACAAGCAAAATAATCATAATGAAGCATAAGAAAACATCATGTCGACTCAAGTGAGCTCGACCCCAAAATACAGCATAAAAGTCCACAAACCTCACAGTCTCATCTATAGGTCAATATACAATAATACTGGTAGAAACAGTAGATGGAGTGCACTAGAAACAAAGAATATAAAAGGTGGTACAAAAATAGTAACATAACCCACCTAAGAGCAAAACCTCGAGTCTAGGCAAAGGAGGCAAAAGAAGCAAGCGCACCCGCCGCTACTGTACTGACGGAGCGGACCTGCAAAAGACTATGGCACAACGGGAGTGAGTTGCCAACTCGTGAGTAATAAATAACATCTACACAGGCTATCGAATGCATGCACACAAGCATCCTAGCATCTAAATACAGGTAAGGCAGGACATAATGGCAAGTATGTATGCAATATGGATATACTAGCAGGTATGAATGCAATGCGAATCAACTCGTGATCTGAATGTGTAAGTATAAGAATTCATGTTTTTCCCTTTAAGAATGTCTTTTGAAATACCAGCACAATACCAATAGAATCAACAAGAACCTGTGTCCAGCATCGACACCTCAAAACTGTCTCAAATCTCATATCAATGTATCTCTGGCCTCAGCCGTCCGGCTGACCCATCCCAAATATCAATATCTCATCATCTAGCGGCCACGGTCGGTATCCTCTGGATATCCGCCGTCCCAAACAGTCACCGGTAGGTAATCCGTCCCCTGCCAGGCTCAACGTCAACACCACATTCCTCTTGCCCCGGGGTACCTTACCGGGCCCACCATGTACCCGTGACGGTTCCTCCACTCCTCGACACGGATTTCCAAAACCACAGCAAACTCATGGTGGACGACACTTACATCACTAGAAAACCGCAATTTACATATTTTAAAAATATAATAAGTTTAGAAATTTTGCGGATTTCCCCCGAAATCCAGAAATATCATAAAATCTCAAGAAATCCTCATAAGTGCATATATCAATGATAATGAATGCATATGGTATCAATAATCAAGTTGCGATGTGTGATTAATAGATTAAGCATGAACAATTAATATGATGAAGTACATGCACATGAATAGCAATCCTACGGTTTCATTTTAAGGAATTAAAGGCAATAGCACAAGTTTAAGTATCAATTAGTAAAAGGTTTAAATTTAAAGGTTATCTAGTGTGGTGGCATGGCAATTACCAGGGTGTGTGTGTAAGCATGAATAGTGCTCGTGCTGTATATAAAAACCTGGCAATGGTGCAGGTGTCCTATAAAATGGTTTCGCATAGGTATGTCAATATAATGCATGGATGCAGCAAATAATCATATACGTATTTCACCCCTAATTACTAACATCACTAAGAATCTTGTAAGTTACTAAAACTATCGGGCGGCTTGCGCCATCCAACGATAGTCCCCCGTAGATGTTACATCTACTCACCGGAATCCCTGGCTAGCTGTGTCCAATCACCGCTTTCCCCTTTCGCGCCGCGTCTGACGTCTCCGCGACCGAACCTGGAATTTACATCAATACCAAACATAAGGTTACATATCAAGAACGACGCAAAACCCCAACGAAACTACTAATGTTCGCTAGCTAGGTACAACGTGCACAAAGTTCGCGGAACACACGCGAAAATCGCAAAAACTGCCAAAAAAACGCCGATTTGGTCGCCCGGCAAAACTAAAACCCGACTACTCAAAACTCTGCACTCACGCATCCTAAACGTCATAGGATATGCTAAAAACATCCCCAAGGTAACACAAATAATTCACCATGCAATTTTAATAAAAACCTAGTAAGCACAAAACTTGAAATTTTGGTGCAAATATCGAAAATTAGCGATACGGTTATCACAATCGAACACAATATCCAACCACACAACAAGCAATCTACAAACACTATAATTACAACACATTAGCAAAGATTCAAAACCTATTTTCCATAAAGAACCATTACTTGAATTATATAACCTAGCAAATCTTAATCCAAACTATATATGAAAACCTTAAATTAACACTAATTTATAACTCAATTAGCAAGTTAACCTTCTAGATTAGGTTAGCAAAACAACTAGATAACAAATTAGATTTAATTAACCTAATAATGGATTTCTAAATCCTAATTCAATTCAAACCATTCACTTTAAAAAAACAAGATTAGCAATTAGCAATGAAATTTAACACTAAAACAATTTCATTCAAGGAATCAAACCATAAGTATTTAAATGGGTCAAAATTATACCTCAATTAGAGATCTAGCAAGAATAAATTGGCTCCAAATGATGGCCTCAAGCATCAAGATCCAAGCTAGGGAGGTGAAGGAAAAGAAAGATGAAGGATGGGTTTAATTTGTAAGCTTGAAATTGCAATTTTGTTGAATTAAACATGAAGAATTTTGAAGAAAATGAAAAGAAAAGAGATGAAGAGGAGGGGGTGCAGGTTTCGGCCAGAGGAGAGGTAAGGGGAGGGGTGTGGGTGTGTGGGAAAAGTCATTGGTCAACTCCCCAAAAGTCAATGCACCATACTTTAACAAACTATATTTAAAATAAATTCATAAACAGCCCAATTCAACACAAGAAAGAAAACCAAAATGAGGCCAGAAATTTCTGGACCTGATCAAGGTGGGGCTGTCCTAGGGCTGAGGGAAGAGAGAGAGAAGTTTTACAAAAGAAATTTTATGCAAAAAGACCCCCTACAAGTCAAAAATTGCAAGTTTTAGCTTAAAATTCAATAATTTCGCTTCCTATAATAAAAATTAGTTAAAAATCAAAATAAAATACTGAAAATTTATGTTACAACTAGATTTTAATTATCATAATTTTAAAGATTAAAATTAGCCCGGAAAAATTTGTATTTATCGCTAATTTAATGTATTTTCTTACCGGCTTAAAATAATATTAAAAAATTGAAAAATAGGGGAAAAATTTTAAATGACCAAAATTTCATAAGTAACTCATTAGCTACTAAAAACAAGCAATTACCTATCCATTTTAGGTATAATTAGTCCTAAACTGCAAAATAACGAGAAAGACGGTTTTCGGAAAAATACCGAATTTTCACCGATTTTCAGGAAAACACCAAAACGACTTTTCAAGACGCTACAGTCTTCCCCCTTTAAAGAAATTCGGTCCCCGAATTTAAAAATATAGCTACGCGTACCTTCAAAGAGATGGGGATATTTCTTCCTCATCTCGCCCTCGGTCTCCCAGGTAACCTCCTCGCTGCTCGGGCTACGCCAAAGGACCTTGACGGTTGGTATAATCTTCGACCTCAACTTCCTCACCTGCCGATCCAGGATGGCCACCGGCTGCTCTGCAAAAGAAAGGTCGCGCTCTAGCTGGACTGTCGGGTGCTGAATCGCATGCGAAGGGTCGTGAAGGTACTTGCGGAGCATCGAAACATGGAAGACGGGGTGAACATCGGGAAAGCTGGGTGGAAGGGCCAAACGATATGCAACTGCTCCGACACGCTCGAGGATCTCGAAGGGACCTACGAATCTAGGGCTAAGCTTCCCCTTTCGCCCAAAACGCATCACGCCCTTCATCGGAGAGACTTTCAGAAAAACATGGTCGCCAACTGCGAACTCTAATCTGCGACGGCGCCTGTCCGCATACGATTTCTGCCTGCTCTGAGCCGCTCTCATCCGGTCTCGGATCAACTGTATTTTCGCTGTCGTCTCCTCAACAAGCTGCGGCACCAAAATGCTGCTCTCGCTGAGCTCTGTCCAACAGACGGGCGATCTGCATCTCCTCCCATACAATGCCTCGAAAGATGCCATCTGAATAGTATCCTGGAAGCTGTTGTTGTAGGAGAACTCCACTAGAGGTAAATGACGATCCCAGCTACCACCAAAGTCTAAAACGCACGCTCTGAGCATGTCCTCGAGAGTCTGAATGGTCCGCTCTGACTGTCCGTCTGTCTGCGGATGAAACGCTGTGCTGAAGCTCAAACGAGTGCCCAAAGCCTCCTGAAGTCTCTGCCAAAGTCGGCTGGTGAACTGAGTGCCTCGATCTGACACGATACAAGTCGGTACGCCATGTAGTCGCATGATCTCGTCAATATAGAGCTGTGCATACTGAGCGAAGCTGAAAGTGGTCTTCACCGGTAGGAAGTGAGCCGCTTTCGTCAATCTATCCACGATCACCCAGATGGAGTCGTACCCTCGACTGGTCCTGGGTAGACCCATAACGAAGTCCATCGAAATCTGTTCCCATTTCCACTCTGGAATGGGTAACGGCTGTAGCTCTCCTGCGGGCCTCTGGTGCTCGGCCTTGACTTACTGACAAGTCAGGCATCTCGATACAAACTCCGCAATGTCCCTCTTCATCCCATCCCACCAGTAGGTCTCTCTCATATCATGGTACATCTTAGTGGAACCGGGGTGGACACTATACACTGATCGGTGTGCCTCCTCAAGAATGTCGCGCCGCAATCCATCAGCATCTGGTACGCACAGTCTAGATCCATATCGTAAAATCCCCTGATCGTCAACCACGAACTCGGAAAATCTGCCCTGTCCCATCTGTGCCATGATCTCTGAGCAACGGTCGTCACTGCGCTGTGCCTCATATATACGGTCAAGCAACTGTGGGCGTGCACGAACATGCGCGAGCTGTCCCCCTGTCTGAGTGAACTCGAACTCAACTCGGCTGTCGCATAACATCTGCCAATCTGCTGACGGCTGCCTCTGCACTGCGCGCAAAAAGGATAGACTACCCCCGGGCCTCCTACTCAACGCATCTGCCACCACATTTGCCTTGCCGGGGTGATATAAGATCTCGCAGTCGTAGTCTTTCACCAACTCCATCCAACGACGCTGTCTGAGGTTCAGGTCTCGCTGCTAAAATATGTACTTTAAGCTCTTATGATCGGTGAATATCTGACACGACTCGCCGTATAGGTAATGTCGCCAAATCTTCAGTGCAAAGACCACTGCAGCCATCTCCAAATCATGAGTGGGGTAGTTCTGTTCATGCTTCTTCAACTGCCGAGAAGCATAAGCGATCACCCGGCCATGCTGCATCAATACGCATCCTAATCCCACTCGCGAAGCATCACAGTAGACAACAAATCCGCCTGATCCCGAAGGAAAAGATAATACCGGCGCCGTAGTCCAACAAGTCCGTAGCTGCTGAAAACTGCGCTCGCACTCCTCTGTCCAGACGAAAGGAACTCCTTTCCGGGTCAAACCGGTCAACGGTGCAGCTATACGGGAGAAGTCCTGAACAAAACGCCTGTAGTAGCCCGCCAGGCCTAGAAAACTACGGATCTCAGTAACCGATGTAGGTCGGGGCCACTGCTGAACAGCCTCAATCTTCTTTGGGTCTACACAAATGCCGTCTCTCGTAACCACGTGACCCAAGAATCCGACGCTGTCCAGCCAGAATGCACACTTGGAGAACTTCGCGAACAGCTGGTGCTCCCTCAGAGTCTGTAACGTAATCCGCAAGTGCTGCTCGTGCTCCTCTCTGCTCCGGGAGTACACCAAGATATCGTCGATAAACACGATGATGAACAAATCAAGATACGGCCTGAATGTACGGTTCATCAAATCCATGAATGCTGCTGGGGCGTTGGTGAGTCCGAACGACATCACCAAAAACTCGTAGTGGCCGTAGCGCGTGTGGAAAGCTGTCCTCGGTATATCCTCCTGTCGAACTCGCAGCTGATGGTATCCTGATAGCAAGTCGATCCACGAAAAATACCCCGCACCCTGAAGCTGGTCGAACAAATCATCAATGCGCGGCAACGGATATCTGTTCCGAACGGTAACTTTGTTCAGCTGGCGGTAGTCGATACATAAGCGCAAACTTCCATCCTTCTTCTTGAAAAACAGGACCGGAGCACCCCACGGAGAAACACTCGGTCGAATAAGCCCCTTATCTAACAAATCCTGGAACTGATCCTTCAGCTCTCGAAGCTCTGCCGGGGCCATCCGATAAGGCGGTATAGAAATAGGCCCCGAGCCGGGAATCAAATCAATGCAGAACTCAACATCACGCTCAGGCGGTAGCCCAGGTAGCTCATCAGGGAAAACATCAGGGAACTCACAAACTACTGGGACCCGGTCCAATGGAACCTCTGCAGCTCGAGTATCACAAATATACGCTAAGAATCCCTGACATCCCTTCCGCAAGAGCTGACCAGCGCGAAGAGACGAAATTAAGCTGGGAAGGGTGACACTGCGGTCTCCCTGAATAACAAGGACTAGCTCTCCCGGAAATCTAAATATGACTGCCTTCTCACGGCAGTCCACCGAAGCATAACAAGTGGCTAGCCAATCCATGCCCAGAAGCACATCAAAGTCCAACATATCGAGGAGTATCAAATCAACTGATGAATCCCTCTTCCCGATACGAACGGAACACAAACGAAATACAAAACGAGCGACAAACGACTCGCCTACCGGAGTAACAACAACAAGCGGATGATCTAACGACGACGACTCACGGCCCAACATCGGTGCAAAGTGTGTATAGACGTACGAATGTGTGGAACCTGGGTCGAATAATACCCGTGCGTCGAAAGAACAAACTGGCAAGGTACCTGTCACAACGGCATTGGATGCCTGCGCATCCTGCGGTGTCAAAGAGAAAACTCGGGCCTGTCCTCCACCGATAGCGGGCTGACCTCGACCTCGGCCTCTGCCTCCTCGTCTTCTCTGAACAGGACCGCCGCGTCTACGGCCTCTGGGTGCACCTAACTGGCATGGAGCATCGCCGGTGGTAGGAAGTAGGGCTCTCTGAGGAGGGGGTGGTGATGGTGGTAGGGTCACGTGCGGAACTGTCGCTGCTCCCTGTCGTCTCGCCGGACAGTCTCTGACAAGATGGTGCAAACTCCCGCACCCAAAACACCCTGGCGACGGCTGCTGCCCCTGGGGATAAGAACCATATAACTGTCCCCGTCCAAATCCTCTGCCAGGCCTATCTCTCGGAAAGAATCTGGCGCGCTGCCTCTGAGACGGTACCTCGGTACGAATCCTCTTCGGCCCAGAAACGGCCGAAGTCTGTGATATGCGTGCCTCCATCCGCAATGCTGTATCCATAGCATCTGAATAAGTATCGTAGTGCTGGGCGCCAATGGCAAGATATAGCTGGGCATCAAGTCCCTGTACGAACCTCTTCACCATCTTCTCCTCGGTATCCACCAAATACTGAGCATATCGGGATAACTGTGTAAACTGGATGTCATACTCAGACACTGTCATCCCAGGTGTCTTGACTAAGGCCTCGAAGCTACGAGCTCTGGCGTCACGAACGCTCTCTGGAAGGAAACGGGCTAGAAAGACCGCTGTAAACTCGACCCAAGTCATAGGCGGCAGACCTGCAGCTCGACCTCTCAAGACTGACTCCCACCATGTCTGCGCGAGACCCTCTAGTCGGAAACTCGTAAGCTCTACCCATCGATCATCCGAACATCTCAGCGAACGGCAGATCCTGGCTAAACTGTCAAGGAACGTCTGTGGGTCCTCCGCTGCCTCGGTGCCGGTGAATACTGGAGGTCTCAGCCTCATGAAATCTTGTAGTGAAACCGGAATGGCCACGGTGGTAGTAGTAGGAGCAGGTATCATGGTCGTCTGTGATCTAGTAGGTACGTCATCCGGCCTCGGTGTACGACTGGCTGCAACTAGGGATCCTACCATCTGACGTAGCTCCTGCATGCCTCCCATCATCTGTCGCAACTCCTCCATACCGGTCTCGAGCCTATCCATACGGCCTGGGGAAGGTGGATCGGTCTGTCCCTGCAGCGTAGGCATACCACCCTGCTCAGTCCTAGTCTTGGACGAGCCAGCTCGAATCTCGTCTCTGGCGGCAGCCCTCTGTGCCCTCGTAGCCTTCGGCGGCATAGTGGCTGTTACAGGAAAACAGATGGTAAAAACAGTGCAATAGGATCATAGGATACACGGAATTGAAGAAGAATTTCAAGCAAGTATCCTAAAGTCACTTAGGCGGAGTACCGTATCGTAAGTATGCCGCGGACATACGCACGCTACGTTACCCTGCTTAAGTCACTTACTCCATCTACCAAGGGTCATCCTACACTCAAAAAGGTAAAACCTATCGCTCTGATACCAACTTTGTCATGACCCGCAGGGTACGGAACGTGACTGGCACTTAGGTTACGAAACGTCTCAAGACGTCCGTAAAATAAGTAAGCCAAAGCCCAGAAAACAAAACCAATTAAGCAAAAGAGTGAAGAAAACCCAATCAATTGAAAGCGAGTTTATCAAATAAGTCATGTAAAACCCTTTTTAAAAACAATACCAATTTTTCCGAAAATTTCGGCAGAGTCTCCTTTGTAAATACTGGCCCCCAAAATGGGTACAACAAAATATATATGAATCTACCAAAATAGGGCATCCCCAAGCGGGAGCTAGCTCTTCGCCACAAGGCGGTCACAAATCCCACGCAATATAAAATGACAACAAGCAAAATAATCATAATGAAGCATAAGAAAACATCATGTCGACTCAAGTGAGCTCGACCCCAAAATACAGCATAAAAGTCCACAAACCTCACAGTCTCATCTCTAGGTCAATATACAATAATACTGGTAGAAACAGTAGATGGAGTGCACTAGATACAAAGAATATACAAGGTGGTACAAAAATAGTAACATAACCCACCTAAGAGCAAAACCTCGAGTCCAGGCAAAGGAGGCAAAAGAAGCAAGCGCACCCGCCGCTACTGTACTGACGGAGCGGACCTGCAAAAGACTATGGCACAATGGGGGTGAGTTGCCAACTCGTGAGTAATAAATAACATCTACACAGGCTATCGAATGCATGCACACAAGCATCCTAGCATCTAAATACAGGTAAGGCAGGACATAATGGCAAGTATGTATGCAATATGGATATACTAGCAGGTATGAATGCAATGCGAATCAACTCGTGATCTGAATGTGTAAGTATAAGAATTCATGTTTTTCCCTTTAAGAATGTCTTTTGAAATACCAGCACAATACCAATAGAATCAACAAGAACCTGTGTCCAGCATCGATACCTCAAAACTGTCTCAAATCTCATATCAATGTATCTCTGGCCTCAGCCGTCCGGCTGACCCATCTCAAATATCAATATCTCATCATCTAGCGGCCACGGTCGGTATCCTCTGGATATCCGCCGTCCCAAACAGTCACCGGTAGGTAATCCGTCCCCTGCCAGGCTCAACGTCAACACCACATTCCTCTTGCCCCGGGGTACCTTACCGGGCCCACCATGTACCCGTGACGGTTCCTCCACTCCTCGACACGGATTTCCAAAACCACAGCAAACTCATGGTGGACGACACTTACATCACTAGAAAACGCAATTTACATATTTTAAAAATATAATAAGTTTAGAAATTTTGCGGCTTTCCCCCGAAATCCAGAAATATCATAAAATCTCAAGAAATCCTCATAAGTGCATATATCAATGATAATGAATGCATATGGTATCAATAATCAAGTTGCGATGTGTGATTAATAGATTAAGCATGAACAATTAATACGATGAAGTACATGCACATGAATAGCAATCCTACGGTTTCATTTTAAGGAATTAAAGGCAATAGCACAAGTTTAAGTATCAATTAGTAAAAGGTTTAAATTTAAAGGTTATCTAGTGTGGTGGCATGGCAATTACCAGGGTGTGTGTGTAAGCATGAATAGTGCTCGTGCTGCATATAAAAACCTGGCAATGGTGCAGGTGTCCTATAAAATGGTTTCGCATAGGTATGTCAATATAATGCATGGATGCAGCAAATAATCATATACGTATTTCACCCCTAATTACTAACATCACTAAGAATCTTGTAAGTTACTAAAACTATCGGGCGGCTTGCGCCATCCAACGATAGTCCCCCGTAAATGTTACATCTACTCACCGGAATCCCTGGCTAGCTGTGTCCAATCACCGCTTTCCCCTTTCGCGCCGCGTCTGACGTCTCCGCGACCGAACCTGGAATTTACATCAATACCAAACATAAGGTTACATATCAAGAACGACGCAAAACCCCAACGAAACTACTAATGTTCGGTAGCTAGGTACAACGTGCACAAAGTGCGCGGAACACACGCGAAAATCGCAAAAACTGCCAAAAAAACGCCGATTTGGTCGCCCGGCAAAACTAAAACCCGACTACTCAAAACTCCGCACTCACGCATCCTAAACGTCATAGGAGATGCTAAAAACATCCCCAAGATAACACAAATAATTCACCATGCAATTTTAATAAAAACCTAGTAAGCACAAAACTTGAAATTTTGGTGCAAATATCGAAAATTAGCGATACGGTTATCACAATCCAACACAATATCCAACCACACAACAAGCAATCTACAAACACTATAATTACAACACATTAGCAAAGATTCAAAACCTATTTTCCATAAACAACCATTACTTGAATTATATAACCAAGCAAATCTTAATCCAAACTATATATGAAAACCTTAAATTAACACTAATTTATAACTCAATTAGCAAGTTAACCTTCTAGATTAGGTTAGCAAAACAACTAGATAACAAATTAGATTTAATTAACCTAATAATGGATTTCTAAATCCTAATTCAATTCAAACCATTCACTTTAAAAAAACAAGATTAGCAATTAGCAATGAAATTTAACACTAAAACAATTTCATTCAAGGAATCAAACCATAAGTATTTAAATGGGTCAAAATTATACCTCAATTAGAGATCTAGCAAGAATAAATTTGCTCCAAATGATGGCCTCAAGCATCAAAATCCAAGCTAGGGAGGTGAAGGAAAAGAAAGATGAAGGATGGGTTTAATTTGTAAGCTTGAAATTGCAATTTTGTTGAATTAAACATGAAGAATTTTGAAGAAAATGAAAAGAAAAGAGATGAAGAGGAGGGGGTGCAGGTTTCGGCCAGAGGAGAGGTAAGGGGAGGGGTGTGGGTGTGTGGGAAAAGTCATTGGTCAACTCCCCAAAAGTCAATGCACCATACTTTAACAAACTATATTTAAAATAAATTCATAAACAACCCAATTCAACACAAGAAAGAAAACCAAAATGAGGCCAGAAATTTCTGGACCTGATCAAGGTGGGGCTGTCCTAGGGCTGAGGGAAGAGAGTGAGGAGTTTTACAAAAGAAATTTTATGCAAAAAGACCCCCTACAAGTCAAAAATTGCAAGTTTTAGCTTAAAATTCAATAATTTCGCTTCCTATAATAAAATTTAGTTAAAAATCAAAATAAAATACTAAAAATTTATGTTACAACTAGATTTTAATTATCATAATTTTAAAGATTAAAATTAGCCCGGAAAAATTTGTATTTATCGCTAATTTAATGTATTTTCTTACCGGCTTAAAATAATATTTAAAAATTGAAAAATAGGGAAATTTTTTTAAATGACCAAAATTTCATAAGTAACTCATTAGCTACTAAAAATAAGCAATTACCTATCCATTTTAGGTATAATTAGTCCTAAACTGCAAAATAACGAGAAAGACGGTTTTCGGAAAAATACCGAATTTTCACCGATTTTCAGGAAAACACCAAAACGACTTTTCAGGACGCTACAAAAGGTTTCGTCATAGTCTAAACCAGGTCTTTGATGAAAACCCTTTGCAACAAGTCTAGCCATATAGGTCTCAACCTGTCCATCTACACCAATCTTCCTTTTGAAGATCCACTTGCATCCTACGGGTTTTACCCCATCTGGAGCAACGTCCAACGTCCATACTTTGTTGGTGTACATGGACTCCATTTCGGTCCACATTGCATCCAGCCATTTTACAGAGTCGATGCTCTGAATGGCCTGCTGGAAGCTAGTCGGCTCGTCACTATCAATGATGCAATCCTCTCTATCCCCGTCTATGAGAAAACCGTAGTATCTTTCGGGCGGATGAGACTGCCTACTACTCCTGCGGAGCGGCGCAGGAATGTCCTGATCTTTCGAACCCTCTGGTTCTACTAAGCTTTCAATAATAGCACGTGGTTCTGAAATTTCTTCCAGTTCTATTGCGCTCCCACTTATCTGATTTTCCAAAAACTCAGTTTCCAAGAAGTGGGCATGACGAGAAACAAAAACCTTTTATTCCTCTTCGCAATAGAAGAAATATCCCTTGGAGTTCTTTGGATATCCCACAAACTTGCACTGTACTGAGCGTGCTTCGAGTTTGTCCGCATGCTGCTTTTTGACAAAAGCTGGACATCCCCATGTCTTAATGTGCTTAATATAGGGTTTCTTTCCACACCACATCAGATATGGTGTGGTAGGCACAGTCCTAGTTGGAACTCGGTTCAAAAGGTATGCAGCTGATTCTAGTGCATATCCCCAGAATGATCGCGGTAACTCATGTAAGTCCACGTTGCCCACCCTGGTGCTTGCGGGGAGGCGGAAAACATAATAAAAATTGGATTTTTAATGACTTAGGCAACATGGACCTTCCTTGTGAGGATCTTTGCTAAACGAAAACTAGCTAAAACAAACTAACAACTAGCTAAGTTGTAGAAAGGTTATACCTTGAGCTCGAACTCCTTCTCTCCTTGCTCGTCGGAATGGTAGAAAGGCCTCACCTTGCTTGTCTTCTTCCATCAAAGAAGGATCCACCCGAAAGCCTCGACCTTTAGCTTCAACTCCAAGCTAGGAGTAACTAGAGTGCAAGAAATGCTAAGACTTGAACCCTAGAAGTGAGTAGAGAAGATCAAGTGAAGGTTTTTCTCAAGCTTTTTGTTTCTCAACACATGAGAGGGAGAGAGCTTGAGGGAGAGGATGAGCAAGAGAGAGAAAAGATATGAGAGAATGAATTATTAGTGAGCCATTCTCACTAATATGTGTGTGATATTTTAATTAATTAATTAGCTAGAAAATTGTCATGGTTTAATCAAGAGGTGACCATTATCATTTCACTTACTAATGCAAATTGCAAGGATCAAAGAGCATCTTCCAAATGAAATGATCATGGTCAAATTGTCAACTTGGTCAACAAGTCAATGAAGTCAAAAGGTCAACAACAACAACCATGCACAATAATTAAGCTAATTATTAATTAACAATAATACACACAAAAGCAATAGGGTTAATAAAATGACAATAGTCATTAACCCTAAACAAGATCCTCTCCCTCAATCTCAAGCAACCGTGCATACGCACCCGCATTCGTGATCCGAGGAACACGAACACAATGAGAAAAACCAATCTCAAATCATATACTAGGATCCGGCTTAAACCAAAGCCCGCTAGTATAAACTGTCCGGACAGCAAACGTGCACAAGTGCACGGATGCGAACGAACCCTGTCGCAAAACCATGCGACCTCTACTCATTTTGCCTAAAGGCGAATAGCTCTCTGTGTGGGACTCTAAAGACTCGACACTACGCTGGCAGTGGGTTTAACCACAGACCGCAAGCGGCACTAGCTGTACGTAACGGTCCCCAGGTAGATGTCGATAAGAAGACTGACGAGGTGAACCCCATCTGCACTCCTACTGAGCCTGTATGTGACAATCTCCGTACAGTCCGGTCTGTTCGTCTGATACATCGCATGGCGGGCCTAGGGGGGCGGTGAACGTCAGTCCCCTAATAGCGGTACAAGTCGTGTCGGAGTGAAGCCCAGAACACCCTGAGATAACACTGGAAGCCTACCATTATATCTCGCTTGCCCTGGCCAGGGACTACTCGTGTAATGGCTCTCCTGGACACAGCGCGATGTCAACCCCCAATACCGGGAGAGACGAATCCTGTCTAACCGTCACTGCCTCCAAGTGCTTCGGGACTGCACCCAAAAACTACCTGTTTGCACGACTCCTCTGAGCCGTGGTAGGGTAGTAATCAAAGTGCAGTGGGAACACACTCGAGGCGAAGTGACAGTGTCAAGTCAGCGGACTAAGCTGTACTCATGTCACCTGGGAACTGATAACTGACGATAGGTATATTACCAACCAACAGTTCCCGACGAGTCCTGTCCAGTGTACTCGTAACCTAACGAGCACCCGCATACTATCCCAAGTACGACGTACTAACGGCTGTGGGACAGACCGTCTCCCACACTGGGATGAGAAGCGCATACGCTAGTCTACTCCGGAGTATCGATGCCCTGTCTCGATAGTCCAACGACCAGGGACCTGTATAAGGATGTGCTTATAGATTACCCAGCTCCCACGAGTGCGAGCGCCATCACAACGCTGGTAATCAAGCAAAGATCCTAAGGGCTCTACTAATATGTATACCAGCAATATGCTAAAAGAAACACATGCACATATTAAAGCAGAGACAAACCAAGTAGCATATTACCATTTCGAGCAAGATTGTATATACAACTGTGAATATCCCAAGCTTCCATTAAGTAATATACAAACTAGTATGATACAGTAATGGCCTCTAGGGCATATACACTAACAATCTCCCACTTGCACTAAGGCCATGTACTGGCGTATCGAAGACCTATCATCTCGATCAGCCGCTCGAACTGAGTCTGGGGCAAGGCCTTGGTGAATGGATCTGCTGTGTTATCCTCTGATGCAACTCTCCGGACCTCGATCTCCTGGCGATCCTCAATCTCCCTGATCAGGTGATACCGCCTTAAGATGTGTCTGGATTTCTGATGGGACCTGGGTTCCTTCGCTAAAGCTATAGCCCCGTTGTTGTCGCAATACAGAGGTATTGGGTCAACAATGGATGGAACCACCTGAAGTTCTTTCAAGAACTTCCTCATCCAGACAGCTTCTTTTGCGGCATCAGATGCAGCGATGTATTCCGCTTCCATAGTCGAGTCAGCAACGGTTTCCTGTTTGGAGCTCTTCCAACACACCGCCCCTCCATTGAGGGTAAAGACAAAACCCGACATGGACTTGGAATCATCCTTGTCACTCTGGAAGCTGGAGTCAGCAAAGGCCTCAATCTGCAGGTCTTTTCCGCCATACACCAAGAACATCTCCTTAGTCCTTCTCAGGTACTTGAGAATGTTCTTTACTGCTATCCAATGTTTCTCCCCAGGGTTTGACTGATACCTGCTTACCACACTCAGTGCATAAGCCACATCCGGTCTGGTACACAACATCGCATACATTATAGAGCCTACCGCAGAAGCGTAGGGTATAATAGACATGTGATCCCTCTCCAAATCAGTCTTGGGAGACATCTCTTTGGAGAGGGTGATCCCGTGACAAGCCGGTAGATTACCGCGCTTGGAATCTTCCATACTGAATCTCTTCAGTATGGTGTCGATGTACCTGGACTGTGAGAGTCCTAATATCCTCTTGGATCTGTCACGGTAGATCCGGATACCCAGAATGTATGAGGCATCACCCAGGTCTTTCATGGAGAACCTGTGTGACAAGAACCCCTTGACAGATTGTAGCATAGGAATGTCATTTCCTATTAAGAGAATGTCATCCACGTATAAAACGAGGAATACTACAGTTCTCGCTACAAATCTACTATAGATGCATGGTTCATCTGGATTTTTGATAAAGCCAAATTCCTTGACCGTCTCATCAAAACAGATGTTCCAACTCCGCGATGCCTGCTTTAGTCCATAGATGGACTTAAGCAACTTGCACACCTTTACGCTGCTCCCACTCTGAATGAAACCCTCTGGCTGATCCATATAGACACACTCCTCTAAATTTCCATTCAGAAAAGAGGTCTTTACGTCCATCTGCCAAATCTCATAATCGTGGAAGGCAGCAATGGAAAGAAGGATCCGAATGGATTTCAGCATAGCTACTGGAGAAAAGGTTTCGTCATAGTCCAAACCAGGCCGCTGACGAAAACCCTTTGCTACCAGTCTAGCTTTATAGGTCTCAACCTGTCCATCTACACCAATCTTCCTTTTGAAGATCCACTTGCATCCTACGGGTTTTACCCCGTCTGGAGCAATGTCCAACGTCCATACTTTGTTGGTGTACATGGACTCCATCTCGGTCCGCATTGCATCCAGCCATTTTACCGAGTCGACGCTCTGAATGGCTTGCTGGAAGCTAGTAGGCTCATCACAATCTATGATGCAGTCCTCTCTATCCCCGTCAATAAGAAAACCGTAGTATCTCTCGGTCGGATGAGACTGCCTACTACTCCTGCGGAGTGGCATAGGAATGTCCTGTTCTTTCGAACCTTCTGGTTCCTCTAAGCTTTCAGTAATGGTTTGTGGTTCTGGAATTTCTTCCAGTTCTACTGCGCTCCCGCTTATCTGATTTTCTAAAAACTCAGTTTCCAAGAAGCGGGCATGACGAGAAACAAGGACTTTTTGCTCCTATGCGTAATAGAAGAGATACCCCTTGGAGTTCTTTGGGTATCCCACAAACTTGCACTGTACTGAGCGTGCCTCGAGCTTGTCCGCATGCTGCTTTTTTACAAAAGCTGGACATCCCCATGTCTTAAAGGATTTAAGACAGGGTTTCTTCCCACTCCACATCTGATATGGTGTGGTAGGCACTGTTTTAGTAGGAACTTGGTTCAAGAGATGTGCAGCTGTTTCCAGTGCATAACCCCAGAAAGATCGCGGTAACTCAGCCTTACTCATCATGGACCGTACCATATCCAATAGGGTTCGGTTCCGTCTCTCCGATACACCGTTGTGTTGCGGAGTGTATGGAGGAGTAAGCTGAGAGAGAATCCCATTCTCTTTTAAATAATTCAGGAACTCGGCACTTAAGTATTCTCCACCTCGATCCGATCTTAGAATCTTGATACTTTTGCCGGTCGGTTTCTCCACTTCATTCTTATATTCGTGGAACTTTTCAAAGGCCTCGGACTTATGTTTCATTAAGAAGACATAACCGTACCTTGAAAAATCATCTGTAAAAGTAATGAAGTAAGAGTAACCGCTTCGCGCATGTGTAGACATTGGACCGCACACGTCGCTGTGTACGAGTCCCAAGAGCTCGCTCGCTCTTTCTCCGTGTCCAGTAAACGGAGCCTTTGTCATCTTTCCCATGAGACAAGATTCACAAGTGGCATAAGACTGATACTCGAACGGATCCAAGTATCCCTCTTTATGTAACTTAGTCAACCGTGTCTCATTGATGTGACCCAGTCTACAATGCCATAAGAAAGCCTGATTAATATCTGGAGACTTTCTTTTGTGTGTATTCTGGATATTGAAAACCTGTGGTTGGTTTAAAACGTATATACCGTTGTTCAATGTACCTGACCCAATCAAAACTTGATTAGGGTGAATGTTCACTACATTACTTACAAATGCAAATTCATAACCTTCTTTAGATAATAAAGATACAAAAATGATATTACAGGTTGCATTTGGTACATAATAACAACTACGTAAAACCAAAAAGTGTCCATCTGATAATCCCAGGTGATAGTCCCCTACGGCCTCTGCATCCATGCTAGCACCGTTCGTAACTCTGAGGGTCATGTCACCTGCCTTCAAAACTCTACGCTTTCTCAACGCCTGCAAAGAATTACAGATATGAGATCCTAATCCGGTATCCAATACCCAGGATGTAGAGTTTATTGATAGACAGTTTTCAATAACATACACACCTGAAGCTGAAGCTGCAACTCGCTTCAAATCCTGTGTTCTGGCTTTCCAAGCCTTGCAATCTTGTTTCCAGTGACCACTTTTGTGACAATAGAAACATTCTTCCTTCCCCACCATCTTCCCCGCTACTTTTGTTGCTTTACCCTTTCCCTTCGTATCCACTTTACCGACACCGCCTCTTGGTTTGGCGGGGGCTTTCTTCTTCTTGCCCTTGGCTTTCGCCCTGGACCTAGAAGAGGAAGATCCTCCTACAAACAAAGTGGATGTCTCCCTACCCTTCTGTAGGGTGCCCTCAGCAGTCCTCAACATGTTCAGAAGTTCGGCAAGTTCAACCTCCTTTCCTTGCATGTTGAAGTTAAGAACGAACTGGGCGTAAGTGGAAGGAAGGGACTGGAGAATCAAATCGGTATAGAGTTCATTCTCCAACGTGGTCCCAAGGTCCGCGAGCTCCTCTATGTAGCTGATCATCTTAAGCACGTGGTCCGCTACCGATGATCCGACGGCCAACCTTGCCGAAAAAAGCTTCTTCGACACTTCGTATCTAGCGATACGAGACTGCTCTCCATACAGTTCTTTTGTATGGAGAAATATGGACTCTAGGTCCATATTCTCGTGCCTCCTCTGATGTTCGTTGTCCATCGAGGCTAGTACGAGGCATCTGGCCCTCGCGCAATCTATCTCCCATGTCTTACGGATTTCTACATCCGCGACGCTGGAGGTGGGACCTGGGACAGGGGGAGCTTTGGTGGTAAGTATATACCCCAGCTTGTCATAAGTGATCGCCATCTTGACATTCCTGAGCCAATCTTTGTAGTTTGGCCCTGTCAATATATTTTTATCTAACAGTAACTTAAGTCCGGTCATGTTGAATGGTCGCTGCAATTAGGAGAGAGAAAAGAAACACTTTAGCATGATGCTCTTGCAAGTTTAGAGTGGTTTTTAGTTTGTCTAAACTGGATGGCTCCCACTGTTTCTCGAATCCCTTCTCAAACCGTAAAGAAAAGGATTAGCCGGGATCATTCTCACCGTACAATACTTGCTTAACCGTTCAGCCAGGCCAGTGTCGGTACTTCGAGGGAGGTTTTCCAACGCTTTCGCGAAGTTCCTTAATTAAGTAACCTCTTTTCCCTGTGGGCGTAGCCCCGCTAACACCTTTCTAGGCACCTACTAGGTTTATAGCATTGATCGTTAAGTGAGAGTTTTCCCGAGGAGTAGCATATACTCACAGTAGGATCGGGATCCAAATATCATCGTGTGATAAAACCGAAGGAATCCTACCAGAATCATCACACTCCAAATGGTATGCAACGCTAGCAAGTTTCAGTACTTATGAAACTCCCGATGTGGATTTTTTCCCCATGCTCTTATGACCTTGACTAAGGCCAACATATCATAAGTCACATGTCAAGTTCTACCCGTCGTTATCCAGGTTAATTTGAACCCACCCGTATACACCCTTGACTATGGCCAACAAGGCAATACGACTGTCTCAAACCAACGCATTCTATCTATGCAACATATGAATACCCACCAGCTACCAAACACTGTGCCTTGACTAAGGCCAACAAACACAGCTTGAATACCGTTGAATATTCATATGAACGACGGAGGGCTACGGATGGTTTTGGCGAAACCGTGAACGTAGTGAACTTGATATAATCGATGGAACGAGATAGCTTTTAAAAGGAGTGGTTCAAGCTCCGCGTTTAAAAGTTTAGTTTTGAAAAGAACCGAGTGGTTTTCAAAGTGTTCCAATCGACTTTTACTTGGATTATTTCTTGCATTAGTTCTTTTAATGCGTCCCATCATTTAATCCTACCATTGCAGAAAACAACCAAAATATGACGTACGCTTATGCCATTCGCATTCGCCACGGGGCCCCGTCATCACCCGTTAGGTTACTTAACTAACGACAGAGCGGGGGCTGGGCTAGCGCGGCTGTAAAACATAAGCAACGCCTAAATAGTTATTATATATAAATATATAGCAATGATAGACATTACAGATCACAGATGAATACATTGAATATACTAGGAATCCGCAATGCGTTCGAGCCTGCAACGCAAAGCGGATTACACGGTCGCGGTGAATAGCCAATACCCCACCCAAGACCCCTACGGGTGCGGCAAACTACCCGCCAAGCACCCGAAGCGAAGCAACCTCCCTCACCACCGTGAGTAGGCCACTCGGCACTTCGAGATACCCGGTAGTTTGTGCACCCCCTCCATGGGTCTATCCAAGGAGCAAAAAACAGTAAAAAGAATTATACAATGACGGCTACAACCCCGACCCGGTTGTGCGGCCATACAAAGAATATTATTACATCAATTTACATGTTACAAATGAATGAAAGAAAAACAACGCTCATCTCACATCCACCCCGGCCATTCACCCGCGACAATCCAATCCATTCATATCCACAAACCAATAACAATCACAGATCATGTATAACCCCGACTAATCGTCTTATAGCGATTAGCCGACGTTCAATACATGCAAGCATCACAGATATAACCGATGTAGTTGAAGTTTAGTGAAGTTCCGAAAAAATACGGATTTATAGGCCCCCAAAAGTAAATTTCAGTTCTGGAAAATCTGGGCACATATAATATATCCTAAAAATCCCAAAACCAACACAGACACACACTGCACGAAAAACGATGCAGAGAAGACGACAAACCGCGGCGCTTCCACGGCACATGCCTACCTCGTGCCGCGGAAGGGCGGCAGTTTGAACGAATCACTGTACCGTTTTTCATGGGTGTTCATAAAAAACCCTGAGCCGAATTTACAAGTATAAAGTTTTTCATTTAGAGCAGAAAAATTTTTAACAGAAACTAGGGTTTTTCAAAAGTTTGGTTTTTGGATTTTCCGGTTTCGAAACTTCGTTACACTTCACTACCTAGCTAGTTTGAGTTTAGTTAGGCTCTGATACCACTGTAAGTCCACGTTGCCCACCCCGGTGCTTGCGGGGAGGCGGAAAAGATAATAAAAATTGGATTTTTAATGACTTAGGCAACATGGACCTTCCTTGTGAGGATCTTTGCTAAACGAAAACTAGCTAAAACAAACTAACAACTAGCTAAGTTGTAGAAAGGTTATACCTTGAGCTCGAACTCCTTCTCTCCTTGCTCGTCGGAATGGTAGAAAGGCCTCACCTTGCTTGTCTTCTTCCGTCAAAGAAGGATCCACCCGAAAGCCTCGACCTTTAGCTTCAACTCCAAGCTAGGAGTAACTAGAGTGCAAGAAATGCTAAGACTTGAACCCTAGAAGTGAGTAGAGAAGATCAAGTGAAGGTTTTTCTCAAGCTTTTTGTTTCTCAACACATGAGAGGGAGAGAGCTTGAGGGAGAGGATGAGCAAGAGAGAGAAAAGATATGAGAGAATGAATTATTAGTGAGCCATTCTCACTAATATGTGTGTGATATTTTAATTAATTAATTAGCTAGAAAATTGTCATGGTTTAATCAAGAGGTGACCATTATCATTTCACTTATTAATGCAAATTGCAAGGATCAAAGAGCATCTTCCAAATGAAATGATCATGGTCAAATTGTCAACTTGGTCAACAAGTCAATGAAGTCAAAAGGTCAACAACAACAACCATGCACAATAATTAAGCTAATTATTAATTAACAATAATACACACAAAAGCAATAGGGTTAATAAAATGACAATAGTCATTAACCCTAAACAAGGTCCTCTCCCTCAATCTCAAGCAACCGTGCATACGCACCCGCATTCGTGATCCGAGGAACACGAACACAATGAGAAAAACCAATCTCAAATCATATACTAGGGTCCGGCTTAAACCAAAGCCCGCTAGTATAAACTGTCCGGACAGCAAACGTGCACAAGTGCGCGGATGCGAACGAACCCTGTCGCAAAACTATGCGACCTCTACTCATTTTGCCTAAAGGCGAATAGCTCTCTGTGTGGGACTCTAAAGACTCGACACTACGCTGGCAGTGGGTTTAACCACAGACCGCAAGCGGCACTAGCTGTACGTAACGGTCCCCAGGTAGATGTCGATAAGAAGACTGACGAGGTGAACCCCATCTGCACTCCTACTGAGCCTGTATGTGACAATCTCCGTACAGTCCGGTCTGTTCGTCTGATACATCGCATGGCGGGCCTAGGGGGCGGTGAACGTCAGTCCCCTAATAGCGGTACAAGTCATGTCGGAGTGAAGCCCAGAACACCCTGAGATAACACTGGAAGCCTACCAGTATATCTCGCTTGCCCTGGCCAGGGACTACTCGTGTAATGGCTCTCCTGGACACAGCGCGATGTCAACCCCCAATACCGGGAGAGACGAATCCTGTCTAACCGTCACTGCCTCCAAGTGCTTCGGGACTGCACCCAAAAACTACCTGTTTGTACGACTCCTCTGAGCCGTGGTAGGGTAGTAATCAAAGTGCAGTGGGAACACACTCGAGGCGAAGTGACAGTGTCAAGTCAGCGGACTAAGCTGTACTCATGTCACCTGGGAACTGATAACTGACGATAGGTATATTACCAACCAACAGTTCCCGACGAGTCCTGTCCAGTGTACTCGTAACCTAACGAGCACCCGCATACTATCCCAAGTACGACGTACTAACGGCTGTGGGACAGACCATCTCCCACACTGGGATGAGAAGCGCATACGCTAGTCTACTCCGGAGTATCGATGCCCTGTCTCGATAGTCCAACGACCAGGGACCTGTATAAGGATGTGCTTATAGATTACCCAGCTCCCACGAGTGCGAGCGCCATCACAACGCTGGTAATCAAGCAAAGATCCTAAGGGCTCTACTAATATGTATATCAGCAATATGCTAAAAGAAACACATGCACATATTAAAGCAGAGACAAACCAAGTAGCATACTACCATTTCAAGCAAGATTGTATATACAACTGTGAATATCCCAAGCTTCCATTAAGTAATATACAAACTAGTATGATACAGTAATGGCCTCTAGGGCATATACACTAACAACTCAGCGTTACTCATCATGGAATGTACCATATCCAATAGGGTCCGGTTCCGTCTCTCCGATACACCGTTATGTTGCGGAGTGTACGAAGGAGTAAGCTGAGAGAGAATTCCATTCTCTTTTAAGTAATCCAGTAACTAGGCACTTAAGTATTCTCCACCTCGATCAGATCTCAGTGTCTTGATACTTTAGCCTGTTTGTTTTTCTTCTTCGTTCTTATATTCCTGGAATTTTCCAAAGGCTTCGGATTTATGTTTCATTAAGAAGACATATCCGTACCTTGAAAAGTCATCCGTAAAAGTAATGAAGTAAGAATAACCGCTTCGCGCTTGCGTAGACATTGGACCGTACATGTCGCTGTATACGAGTCCCAAGAGCGAGCTCGCTCTTACTCCGTGTCCAGTGAGCGGAGTCTTTGTCATCTTTCCTTTGAGACAGGATTGACAAGTTGCATATGATTGATATTCGAACGGATCCAAATATCCTTCTGTATGTAATTTCGTCAACCTTCTCTCATTGATGTGACCCAGTCTACAATGCCATAAGAAAGCCTGATTTATTTCCGGAGACTTTCTTTTGTGTGTATTCTGGACATTGAAAATATGTGGTTGGTTTAATACGTATATACCATTGCTTAATGTACCTGACCCAATCAAAACTTGATTAAGGTGAATGTTCACAATATTACATACAAATGCAAATTCATAACCTTCTTTAGATAATAAAGATACAGATATGATATTACAGGTTGCATTGGGTACAAAATAACAATCACGCAAAACCAAAACGTGTCCATCTGACAACCCCAGGTGATAGTCCCCCACGGACTCAGCATCCATGCCAGCTCCGTTTGCAACTCTGAGGGTCATATCACCTGCCTTCAAAACCCTACACCTTCTCAGTGCCTGTAAAGAATTACAGATATGAGATCCTGATCCGGTATCCAATACCCAGGATGTAAAGTTTATTGATAGACGGTTTTCAATAACATACACACCTGAAGCTGAAGCCGCAACTTGCTTCAGATCCTGGTTTCTGGCCTTCCAAGCCCTGCAATCCTTTTTCCAGTGTCCACTCTTGTGACAGTAAAAGCATTCTTCCTTTCCCACAAGCATTCCCGCTACCTTTGTTGCCTTTGTCTTTCCCTTCGTATCCACTTTACTAACACCGCCCCTTGGTTTGGCGGGGGCTTTCTTCTTCTTTCCCTTGGCTCTCGCCTTGGACCTAGAAGAGGAAGATCCTCCTACAAACAAAGTGGATGTTTCCCTACCTTTCTGTATGGTGCCCTCTGCACTCCTCAGCATGTTGAGGAGTTCTGAAAGTTCAACTTCTTTTTCTTGCAAGTTGAAGTTCAGGATAAACTGGGCGTAAGTGGAAGGAAGGGACTGGAGAATCAAGTCCGTGTAGAGCTCGTTCTCTAACGTGGTCCCAAGGTCCGCGAGCTCCTCAATGAAGCCAATCATCTTAAGCACGTGTTCCGCTACCGATGATCCGACGGCCAATCTCGCCGAAAACAGCTTTTTCGAGACTTCGTATCTGGCGATACGGGATTGCTCTCTATACAGTTCTTTTGTATGGAGAAATATGGATTCAAGGTCCATATTCTCGTGCCTCCTCTGATGTTCATTGTCCATAGAGGCAAGCACGAGGCACATGGCCTTCGCGCAATCGATTTCCCAGGTCTTACGGATTTCCTTATCCGCGACGCTGGTTTTGGGACCTGGGACAGGGGGAGCTTTGGTGGTAAGGAGATACCCCAAACTTGTCATAAGTGATTGCCATTTTGACATTCCTGAGCCAATCATTGTAGTTTGGCCCTGTCAGTATGTTTTTATCTAGCAGTAACTTAAGTCTAGTCATGATGTTTGGTCGCTGCAATTAGGAGAGAGAGAAGAAACACTTTAGCATGATGCTCTTGCAAGTTTAGAGTGGTTTTTAATTTGTCTAAACAGGATGGCTCCCACTATCTCTCGAATCCCTCCTCAAACCAAAAAGGAAGAATTAGTCAGGATCAATCTCACCGTACAATACTTGCTTAACCATTCAGCCAGGCTAGTGTCGGTACTTCGAGGGAGGTTTTCCAACGCTTTCGCGAAGTTCCTTAATTAAATAATCTCTTTTCCTTGTGGGTGTAGCCCCGCTAACACCTTTCTAGACACCTACTTGGTTTATAGCATTGATCGTTAAGTGAGAAATTTCCCGAGGAGTAGCATATACTCACAGTAGGATCGGGATCCAAATATCATTGCGTGACAAAACTGAAGGAATCCTACCAGAATCATCACACTCCAAATGGTATGCAGCGCTAGCAAGTTTCAGATTCTTTTGAAACTCCCGATGTGGATTTTTGCCCCATGCTCTTATGACCTTGACTTTGGCCAACAAATCATAAGTCACATGTCAAGTTCTACCCGTCATTCTCCAGGTTAATTTGAACCCACCCGTACCTACCCTTGACTTTGGCCAACATGGCAGTACGACTGTCCCAAACCAACACATCTATCTATGCTGCACATGAATACCCAATAGCTACCAATCACTACGCCTTGACTTTGGCCAACAAAGATAGCTTGAATACTATTGACTATCCATGTGAAACGACAGAGGGCTACGAATGGTTTTGGCGAAACCGTGAACGTAGTGAACTTGATATAATCGATGGAACGAGATAGATTTTAAAAGGAGTGGCTTAAGCTCCGCGTTTAAAAGTTGTTTTTGAAAAGAAACCGAGTGGTTTTGAAAGTGTTCCAACGACTCAACTTTGGTTTATTTTCTTGCATTAATTTAATGCGTCCCATCATTTAATCCTACCATTGCAGAAAACAACGAAAATATGACGTACGCTTATGCCATCCGCATTCGCCACGGGGCCCCGTCATTACCCGTTAGGTTACTTAACTAACGACAGAGCGGGGGCTGGACTAGCGCGGATGCAAAACATAAGCAACGCCTAAATAGATATCATATATAGATATACACATTCGTCACATGCAATGATAGCCATTCCAGATCACAGATGAACACATTGGATATACTAGGAATCCGCATTCCGTACGAGCCTGTAACGAAGAGCGGATTACACGGTCGCGATGAATAGCCAAGACCCCACCCTAGACCCCTACGGGTGCGGTAAACTACCCGCCAAGTACCCGAAGCGAAGGAACCTCCCTCAACACCGTGAGTAGGCCACTCGGCACTTCGAGATACCCGGTAGTTTGTGCACCCCACCTTGGGTCTATCCTAGGAGCAAAAACAGTAAAAGAAATTATACAATAACGGCTACAACCCCATCCCGGTTGTGCGACCATATAAATAATATTACATCAATTACAAATTACATGAATTGAAAAGATAAAGAAAACTCTCATCTCATAACCCCCCGGTTATTCATCCGCGACAATCCAATGAATTCATATACACATACCATCAACATTACAGAACACAGATATGTATAACCCCCACTAATCGACGTATAGCGATTAGCAGACGTTCAATACATATATCACATCAAAGATATAACCCGTTAGATTAAGTCTTTAGAAGTTCGATCAAAATACGGATTTTTAAACCCCAAAAACAAATTTTGCTTTCTGGAAAATCTGGGCAGAAAAATCATATTCCAAAAATCCCAAAACACCCCCAGAAAAACACTGCAGGAAAATTGTGCCACGACTGAGTCAACTCGGCCGCGGTTCCGCGGCGGGAGCATGCTCCTTCCGCGGTTCCGCGGCGTCTTGACCGAGTTAGTGGACCATTTTTCTTGCACGTTCTTTAAAAACCCTGAGCCGATTTTTAGTACATGATTTATTATTTTTTGAACAGGGAAAAAAATCGGCAGAAAGTATACATTTCGGGCGTTTTTCGTGACTTTTTCTCCGATCGAACTTCTAATTACTTTGCTAACATGTTAGATAGTGTTTAACTAGGCTCTGATACCACTGTAAGTCCACGATACCTCTCCCGGTTCTTTCGGGCTTGCGGAAATGATGAAAAACGATTTTTCTTTTGGTGGTAACATGGACTCAAAATACGGATCTTTGTTAAACAACTATCTAACAACCTAACTAGGAGTTTTACCTACTCGGTTAGGGGTTATACCTTAACTTGAACTCCTTCTCTTGGACTCCTTGTGGTGGTCGGATGTTTCTCTCCTCGTCGTCTTTTTGTGCCGAAGATGGATCGACCTGAAAGCTTCTACCTTTGGCTTCAACCTCAATCTTGAGGAAACTAGAACACTTGGTTTGCTAAACCTTGTATACTAGGATGAGTAGAGAAGTGTGTTGGGTTTTATCTCTATGGTTCTTGCTTCTCAACACATGAGACAATAGAACCATCAACTAGAGAGAGAGCAAGAGGAAGAGGGAGAGCTTGAGGATGAGAGAGAATGAGAATGATAGAATGAGCAAGACTTTTCTCACCCTTGCTCTCATAATCCAACATAATCATAACCCATAATAGTAATTGAGTATTATGTGATGGTTCAAGTCAAAATGGCAATATCATTTCATGCACTCATTTTGTGAAGAATAACAAGCAAGCAAAAGTCTTTGCTATGAAATGATAGCCATTGTAATGATGATGGTTAACTAGTCCAACCTAGTCAACCGGTCAACAAAGTCAACCTTTCAACCCAACCATGGCACAATAATCCTTAATTAATATTATCATTAATCATATTTCTTATTCTCATCAGGGTTTAGCAAAAGTCAACAGTCAACAACCCTAATGAGAATCCTCTGCCTCTGTCTCTGTGTCAACCGTGCATACACACCCGTATCCGCGTTCCGAGAAACACGAATACAAACAAGATAAAACCAATCCAAAAACGTACACTAGGATCTGGCTTAAACCAAAGTCCGCTAGTGATAACTGCCCGGACACTAAACGTGCACAAGTGCACGGATGTGACCGAACCCTGTCGCAAAACCATGCGACCTCTACTCTTCTGCCTAAAGGCAAATAGCTCTCTGTGTGGGACTCTAAAGACTCGACACTACGCTGGCAATGGGTTCAACCACAGACCGCAAGCGGCACTAGCTGTGCGTAACGGCCCCCAGGTAGATGCCGATAAGAAGACAGACGAGGTGAAACCCATCTAAACTCCTACTGAGCCTGAATGTGACAATCTGTGTACAGTCCGGTCTGTTCGTCTGAGAATATCGCATGGCGGGCTTAGGGGGCGGTAAACGTCAGTCCCCTAATAGCGGTACAAGTCGTGTCGGAGTGTAGCCCAGAACAACCTGAGATAACACTGGAAACCTACCAGTATATCTCGCTTGCCCTGGCCAGGGACTTTGTGTAATGGCTCTCCTAGACACAGCGCGATATCAACCCCCAATACCGGGAGAGACAAATCCTGTCTAACCGTCACTGCCTCCAAGTGCTTCGGGACTGCACCCAACTACTACCTGTTTGCACGACTCCTTTGAGCCGTGGTAGGGTAGTAATCTAAGTACAGTGGGAACACACTCGAGGCGAAGTGACAGTGTCAAGTCAGCGGACTAAGTTGTACTCATGTCACCTGGGAACTGATAACTGACGATAGGTATAGTACCAACCAACAGTTCCCGACGAGTCCTGTCCAGTGTACTCGTAACCTAACGAGCACCCGCATACTATCTCAAGTACAACGTACTGACGGCTGTGGAACAGACCGTCTCCCCTGCTGGGATGAGAAGCGCATACGCTAGTCTACTCCGGAGTATCGATGCCCTGTCTCGATACTCCTACGACTAGGGACCTGCATAAAGATGTGCTTATGGATTACCCATCCCCCACGAGTGTGACTGCCATCACAACACTGGTAATCAAGCAAAGATCCTAAGGGCTCCACTAATGTGTATAGGTGATATACTAAAATAAACACATGTACACATTAAAGTAGAAACAAACCAAGTAGCATACTACTATTTTGAGCAAGATTGTCTATACAAGGTGAATATCCCAAGCTTCCATTAAGTAATATACAAACTAGTATAATACAGTAATGGCCTCTAGGGCATATACACTAACACTTCTTACGTTGATATTCCTTTTTCAAGTCCTATTGTAACTCCAAAACCCATGTCTATTGCTGAGCATATTGAACAATCTCGTAGCCGATCTTTCACTCCTCTCTACACATCCAGTTCTAGGGATCAACAAGTCCATTCACCTTTTTATCCAAATGTTGATCCTACTTCTGTCCAACCATTCAATTCCTACCAGTCCTACCCAACTTTCACACATTCCTTAGACATTGCTTCTACACAGCCATTTGGGAGTTTCCAGAATCCAAGCAACTTTGAATCTTTTACTGAAACCCCTTCACAACCTATATCTAGTTTGGAACAGTCGTTGGAAGCTTATATGGTAGCGACAAACCAAATGATAAGGAATGTGGATGCGTCCATTGCCGCCCTTATGCAACCTAATGAGCCGGTAGCTAGTTTCCAACTAGCTCCAAATCTTCCAAAGTATGATGAGGCAGTTGGACAGAGTGAGAATTTGAGTAGTGAGAGTGAGCTGTACACACTTCCAAATCAAACCTACCCATACCCAATAGAATCCCACAACTCCGATTTTCAATCAAGTGTCCCAAATGATTCACCAGTTAAAGATAAATCGTTTAATGAGTTGTGCGACTTTGTAGTGCTTGATTTGCCAGATTGTGAAGAGTCCCTTTCGAGTGAAACCACACATAATCTTTTTGAACCTTACACCTCCACTCTAGAACCTGAATTGATAAATATCCATGCTTTTGATGAGGTGTCAGAAAAAATTGATTTTCACTTGATTGAGGATATAGACGCCGGGAATATTTTGGATGATGAACCCGTAGATTTGACTGAAATTTTATCTCCAATTCATCATCCCGAGTCATTAAATGTTTCTCCCGAACTTCATATGCGTCTTGATTTTGATGATAATTGCATGGATGAGTTAACTTTTGAGGAGAATTATGTGGATAGTATTGAGGAGAGTATTGAGGATAGTATTGAGGATGAACCATTTTTGTTTGATGTGTCGGATTTTCCAATTCATCCTCCTGAACCTTTAACTGTTGTACTTCCTAAATCAAACCCCCTCCTTTCCATCGTTCTGACCACGCAAAAGATCACGCAGGAGGACTATGAGCTTGAAAGATTTCTATTCGATCACAGCCGTTTGGACGCCACTAGTGCGTACCTCTTTGAATCTGACACGGTTCTCACAGCCAATAACGATTACGAGTGTTTCACTTTTTCGGACGATTTTGAAGACTCACCGCCCGAGTTTGAGTTCTTTGAATTTTCAGTGAGTTAGTTGAACCATCAGACTCGGTTGCTTACAGTCATTTCGAACCATTGATGGAATCCTTCGAGTTCGAGACAGTTTGCTTAGGTGAGAATAAGACTATCCCTAAATCACTCCCTTTCGTCCTTCCTATCGTTTCGACCGAGCAAGAATTCGTCACGCTTCCATTTTCAATGGATGGTTTACCAAGTTCAACGTACCCATGTTTTCTCGCGAATCTTGAGGGATTTGACCCCATTTCTCGACGGGTTGATAGAATAGCACAATCGCTTTTAACACATCGATCATCACAAATTGCGCTAATTTATTCACTCGATTTACACCCTCAAGTTCGTGCTACACTTCTTTCTCTCTTCCGCCATTCTTCTCCTCCACCGAGACCATATTCCACTCTTCTTTCCACACGGTCTCGTGTGCTTCTAATTTCTTTTCTCTACACTCCATTCTTTCACCAACCCTACCATTATCACGATAAAAAATTTGAATGGTTGGTGCTAACTTTTGGTCTGTGTAAGGCCTTGTATAGTTTGATTTTTCTCCTCCCTAACTCTGAACTTTAACGTTTAAAACAGTGGAAACACTGTTTCATTTAAGTTTGGGGGGAACCTTGTTGTACATATATTTTTTGTTTTTCTTTTAAAAATAAAAAAAATTTATAAATAAATAAACAGGGGCGTGCCGACATTTTGACCCTCTTGGTGTAGCCTGACAGTGAGGACACCGTCAAGTTTAAGTTTGGGGTATGCTCGGTGAGCCTTCTTCCTTCGCATTCATGTGTATATTTTTGCATTTGCATACTTATTTTAAAACCCATAAAAATTGAAAATTTTCAAAAATTATAAAAATTGAAACATTCAATTTTGGCTATAATTGACTTGAGTTTGACAAGAAGGTTAACTAGCTAGGAACAACTAGATCCTAAACTTAGTAAATTAAAAACCCTAAAAATAACCTTTCTTAAAATTTAACGGTAGAAAATATATGTCTTTATAGTTTATTTAGAAATAGGAAAATTTCGAGTTGACTTCTTGGGCTAAGTCAAAATAAAGGAAGAGTATTGATATTTTTATTAAAGTATAAGTTTGAAAAATAATTCCTAAGCTTAAGTCTAAATTCTGAAAATATATACCCTACAAATTGCACAAACACGAACCTTGAAACTTGGAATAGTAGAAGAGACTTTGAAATGCTCTTGTCTAAAGTCCTTAATATGAAGAAAAATAAAAATACAAGCGTGAATAAAGAGATAATAAAAATGAACACTGGTTTTTGTGATTACTTAAGGCTGCATTAATAGAAAAAATATTTAGCGAGGGTGCTTCATCACCTAGTGCCTTAGACCAACTGGTTTGGGAGTCACTGCTAAAAGCCTTAGGGATTACAAGACTAGGAATTACGCTTTAATGTGCGAACACATTTTGTAATCGGTCGTTGGTACCTCAAGAAGTATTAACGGTCGCATGAAGAATGTGTGAGCAATTTCATCTAAAAATTCATCAATTGAAAAGTATTTTGGACGATGGACAACAGTATAATAGCTTGACTTCAATTTCCAAGTGTAGGGGTTATCTATACACACACGTAGGGGTATGTGATTAGGGTTTAGATAAGAGATAGGAATGAAGAATAGGACTTATATCTTTAATAGAGATAATAAAAATTCCTAAGTTGAGATGGAACCCTAGAAGGAAAACTTAAGAGATGCCGAAAGCTAAGTAAATTCACAAGAATATATATAATCTTAAGTTAAATGATAAGGAAGCATGAAGAATATGGGTGGATAATTTCTGAGTCGAAGATAATAGAATTCCTTGTTGGAAAACCTAATTGGAGAAAAAAAGTCGATAAGCCAAATTGATAGGATTTTGTGGGTAGTATCCGCTGAAAACCCTCAGGATACAACACTCCTCCTACTAGGGACACCTAGAGTTTAACGGCTTGTTGCACGAGCTCAGGGCAATCGCGTTTCCCTGCGAAAGTATGGATAGGTATTTTGTTGAGAATAAAAACTAGGTTTGCTCGAGGACGAGCAAAAGATAAGTTTGGGGGTATTTGTTCATACCATAATTTTGCATTATTTTATTCCCCATTCTTATTCAGTTTACAAATAAACAGGTGCTTTTGACCCATGTCTGCTACTTAGTTACAGGTTACAGGTTCTCGGAACAAAAACGGTGAAAAGGTGAAAAGACGATACAAAAGTGAGACTACGACCGATAAATGGTAGGATCTTGATCATGCCACATTTTGGATAATAAACGAAGATCAATAAATAAGTTCACAGAGTATAAAGGCAGTGCAAAGTTCAAGACTTCGTCACGAAGCAACGGTAAAAGTCCACTACAATTATTCACTGTGGAGACCTGAAGAAGTATAGAAGCCAATCCGAGAAAACAAATGAAGAAAAGCCAAGTACAAAGCAGCAGACAGATTCCCTGAGAAATTGAGCCCACAAGCCCACTACATGGCCGCGGAACCGCGGCCAAACAGGGGCTTGGGCCGCGGATCCGCGGCCATGTGGAGCCCGGGTCGGCGTGAACTTCGACGATTGATGGCGTGCGTTGACTAGGTCTTTTTCTTAGGGGGTAAAATTGTAATTGCAAATATGACGCGATTGTAACCCTAGGGTTTCTATGAATCTATAAATAGAAGCCCTAAAACCTTTTTTAGGTTATGCCTCTTCTTGTGCCTCATTGTAAATCTCAAATTCAGATCTGTAAATTTCTGTAAAGAATGAAGAGTGCATCAAATTAGAGTAAGTTTTCAATTCTTGCCCTAGTTAATTTTATTATCTGCCCTAGTATAATTTTCTATTCTTGCCCTAGTTTAGATTTAATTCTCTGCCCTAATTAATCAATTTAGAAATATTTTTCAATTCCCTAATGAGTGAGTAGTCTCCTCGCTTGTTAGGGTTAGATTTGGGGAAGGCTTGAGAGATGAAGATCTCTCACCCCTTTCTTGCCCATCACACGTTTTTATAGGACTCCATGCATACATGCACGCACCGCTCCCTACGGCACCCTATCCCACGAGGTAGCGATGATACCGTAGTATAAAGGCCCGGTTGAGCGTGTTTTCCATGGAGGTTAGGGTAAGGATTAAGAAAGGAAGGAACCCAGAGGAAGAAACACCGTTTCTTCCCGATGGTACTAATCCCCTTTATTAATAATTACCATAACTCCTAAAGAGATCATAATTTGGGTATAGAAAGCGGTGAGGAAATCTTCAATTTCCAAACTTAACCTAAACCTAACCCTAGCAAGATTTAGATCTAGATAAACTTAGTTTTTAGATTAATCAATACGACAACAATCGGAATTAACTCGTAAGAACAATTAGAGAATACACAAAATCCATGTGGACCGACCCGTACTCATCGGATAGCTACCAAGCGACGCCGTTCTTGATTGCGGTTAATAAATATTTTTGATTCATCTTTTAAAAGCGCGCAAGCATGCTAAATCTCTTTCAATCAAGGGATGGCGTATAGCACCCCCGCAGTTTGTGTTGCGCCACGGCAGCGCCCCGGCCGTCTTACCGAGGCCAAAATGCGGAATCAAAAATTTTCCTTACTTGGAAACTGGCGCTACCGTGGACAATAAAACCCGGATCGTTAACCATTAACCGATACTAGTAATCAAGAGAAAAGGTGAGAGATATACCGAGTGATCCGAGTCCTCCGGTCTTCTCGTCATCGTCCCGATCTCCCGCGGAAACTCCGGTCGTCGCCTCCTTGCCGGAAGGGCACCACATCGTCTGCATCTTTTACGGGCTCCCACCTCAATGCCGAGGCAACTCGGGCGCAAAGTTGGCTAGCCGACGCGCCCAAGGTTTGCTGTAGAATGTGTAGTGTAGAATCACTTTGCCTCATGGGGTTTGTGAAGTTGCCTTGATGGAGGAATCAACAAGATATGAACTTGGGAATTTTTGGTGGCAAGCTAAAATGAGATGGATGATAAATTTGCCACACCAAAAATGAAATCAACCTCTCCCATTTCCATGAAGTGGCCGGCCATATACATGTGATAATGGTGGAGGAAAAATCAAACTCATGAAGGGAGGTGAGTGTAGGATAAAGAGAATGGTGACCACATCATAAAGCAAAGCTCCCATCATAACACAAATCAATCCTAATCTTTCTAATCTCATAAAGCAAGGAAAAGACTAAGAAAGCATCTCATCATGAAAAACTATCATGATGCCACCAATATGCAAGATACCCCCTTCCACAAATGTAATTTGCAAAACTGCAAATTACCCCCTCCATCGGAAAAGTCCGGCCGGGAAAGAACAAAGAAAAACCGGCCGGAACGGAATGCAAACTGGCAACTCCAGAAAACTGGTCCCGTAATAAATTACAGGAAAACCCCTATACTGTGTATACACACCCGCATCTGTATTCTTTCCGGATACAAATGCAATGAGACAAAATCTACACTGTACTAAACTAGGATCCGGCTTAAACCAAAGCCGGCTAGTAAAATCCGTTCGATCCTGATTCGTGCAATACCGTACGTATCTGATCGAACCCTGCCATATAACCATACGGCCACAAGTACAAACCGTCCGATCCTGATCCGTGCAATACCGCACGTATCTGATCGGACCCTGCCATATCTCCATACGGCCTCTACAGCGTTTCGCCCGAAAGCTTGAGTAACTGAAAGTGTGGTGGACTCTAAAGACTCGTCAATACAATGGTTGTGGATTTAACCACTAGCACGTCAGAGGTATAAGCCAATACGTGACGGGCCACCAGCTATTGACCAAAAGGGACGTCGATGAGCGAACTCATCCTGACACCCTACTGAGCCTGTCAGTGACAATATCCGTACAGTCCGGTCCGTTCGTCTATGAGCATCGCATGTCGGGCCTAGGGGGTTGGTAAAAGTCAGACCCCCAAAAGCGGTACAAGTCGTGTCGGAGCGTAGCCCAGAACACCCTGAGATACTACTGGAATACCTACCAGTAAATCTCCTGCCTCGGCCGAGGGCTTTGTGTAATGGCTCTCCTAGACACAGCGCGACCTCACCCCCAATACCGGGAGAGACGAACCCCTGCAGATCCGCTCACTGCCTCCATGTGGCTCGGGACTGTACCCAATTAAAACCTGTTTGCACGACTCCTTTGAGCCGTGGTAGGGTAGTAATCAAAGCACAGTGGGAACTCACACGAGACAAATGACGATCTCAGGTCGATGAACTAACCTGTACACATGTCACCAGGGAACTGCTATCTGACATCTGGTATAAGACCAACTAGCATGTTCCCGGCGAGTCCTGTCCGGTGTACTCATAACCCAATGAGCACCTGTATACATCTTAGGTGAACCAACTGACACCAGTGGCTTGTGAGACCGGCCACCGCCCCTCGTCGGGGTCTCAACTGTATACACTAGTCTACTAATGGAGTATCGATGCCCTGTCTCGAAACTCCTACGACTAGGGACTTTTTAAGGATGTGCTTATAGACTACCAGCTCCCACGTATATGATCGCCATCAAACTGCTGGTAGTCAAGCAAGAATCCTAGGGGCTCTATCAACGTGTAATAGCGACATGTCAGGTCACTTAAAGCAGTACACGATGATAAAGATAAACCAGATAGCATACTATCATCTCGAGTAAGACTGTCCTACCGGGATAGGTCTTCCTCAATCATTGCAATCACGTGCCTGTGATCCAATAATTGACTCTGAGGGCACTATCTCCAACAATCTCCCACTTGCACTCAAGGCTAATTATTGCGATGTCGCATACTCACAGCCCGTGTGATACCGAACACCCAACTCCTCTACTAGTCAGTCTCACAAAACCCGTTTGCGAAACTATTGCGTTCGAGGAATAGCCTCAGTGAGTGGATCCGCAGTGAAGTTTCTTTCTATGTCTCTCTATACCTCAAGTTCGCGGAGTAAGCCATCTCCCGAAATGAGCAATACCTGTCTTGGAACGTCTGGATGTCTGATGGGACCTAGTTCATAAATGAACTCCAAATCCAGACTTCTTAGACTGTATCGTCAACTGAACTTAATCAGTATCCTGCGCCATGCCTTTCCTCAGTATCCACCTGGACCACATGTCCAATATACTGCCCCTCGTCAGAGGGAAAACTATAACTCTGACAGCCACTCTGCCATCTAGGTCACCTTGGAAGCCTGGAATGATAACCGTCTCCTAAAGGAGGCTGCCGTTATCATATCCCTAGAACATCAACTTATGTTCTAAAACTGCTTCCGACTGTTTCTCCAGGATTGGATCAATATCAACTTATTGCATCTACTGCAAGAACAATATCTGGTGTGGTACTTGACATCTCATGATTGACTCAATTGCCTAAGCAAGTGATCTGTCAATCATGCGTATCCCTCTCCCCTTTAGTCTGTAAGACACCTTTAGAGAGGGTGACTCCATCACCTGCAGGTACACTACCGTGCCAGGAGTCGTCCATTCTAAATACTCATAGAATGCTGTCAAGGTACCCAGATTGGGAAACTACCCAAATCTAGATCTAAAACCATAGATCTAGTAACCAGAATGTCTGATATGATATCCAAGTCCTGTGTGGAGAAACTACTGTGTGACAACCAAAGTATAACGGATCGTAGTATAGGAATATCACTTCCTACTCTGTGTATGTCATCCAAATACCATGACATCACACCCTACTACCTTCTCAACATATCCATCCCCTATTCTGATGAAGTCAAACCTATGACTGTCACATCAGAAATAGATGATCTATCTCCGCTGTATCTGCTTTAGTCTATAAATAGACATAAGCCACCTGTCCACCAATGCTTCCGCTGCTCCCACTGACTACGACAACCCTCTGGCAGAGTCATATAGACGTACACTTCTAAAGCTAGTTTAGAACGACGCTATACTCATCCTCCTGCCAGGTCTCACAGTCTGGAACAACAGCAATGGCAAGTCTGGGTAAACAAGAACCTCCCTGCCACCGTCCTTGAGCATACCGAAGTACCTCTCGAGTGCCTGAGGTTACCCACCTTATTTGCGGAGTGGCCAATGGAATGTCAAATCAGATTGAATCTTTAGGTTCCTTATCAAATCTTCGGTAATCGTTTGCGGTTCTGGAATCACTTCCAGTTCTACCATAATCCCACTACTGTTTTCTGAAAAAATCCATTTTTAATAAAACTGTGGTGAGTCTAGAACAATATCACTATTGATCTTCCAGATGGTAGAAAGTCAACCCTCGTCATAGCCTGGGTCAACCCACAAACAACCATTACAGAAACGTGCCTTGAGTTATCCATAGTCTGGTTTTAAGCATAAGCCGGACAACTCCCCGTACCTTAACAATGTCAAGATATGATCTGTTCTATATACCATATAGAAACAGAGGCACTGATTTAATTGAACCAGATTCAAATCATGCAGCTGTCTCCAGTGCATGTCAACTAAATGGAGAGAGGCCGATCAGCGTTACTCAACTTAGGAATGCTTCCAATTATGAGTAATCTGAAAAAGAAGCAATTTCTCTTTATCATTACTATCAACTGAATACCATACACAAGTATCTACATCTTCGATCATTTTGAAGAATCCCGATACTTGCTACACCTGGTTCTCTACTGTATTCAAATACCTATAACTCCTCAAAACTTAGACCCTGTGTTTCTACGAAACACATGTCTAAGAACTAGAGAAGTTAAAAGTAAACAGAATATAGTATGAGGACCAACCCCTCTGTCCTAATGGACACTGGACAACATACAATACTCTGTATAAGTCCGCTGAGTCTAACAACTCTTTCACTGTGCGTCGTAGGTTGAAAACTGTACTTATGGTTAAGAAGAATTACACCGCTGTTTAATGCTCCTTACCTAACCATCCACTGATATAGGTAAATGTCATCGACATAATATCAAAAGGTATATCTCACTCTATGAAAATAGACGTACAGATATATCAATTTTAAATTGGTGCACAACAGCGGATATTCAAAACCAAATATTTGCCGACCGGCAAACAGCCCAGGTGATTTCCTCAAATATCACTAATTCCAACGAATCCCGATATAATGAGGATGGTCACCTAATTCCCAATAACTTACTCCCACTCATCATCTGTAAAACCATACAGATGTAAGAATCATACCTGGTAAATACATACCCTGGAGCAAGTGTCTAACTGGGAAATCAGTTTTTCCTTTAACAGTACACAGTGAAACTGAAACATTGAAATGTTTCAGTGGGGTATTCCGGTATTCTTAGTAATGCCTCTTCCATTATCCAGATTCACAACTTTAACCGTATATCTCTTTGCCATCTTTCCAAATCCCTTTATATGTCTTTAGTCATTACCGTCTGCACACCCCTTTAGGCCAAATGGTTTTCTTACTTCCCTACCGTTCGGCACCAGCCTATGGTTTAGAAGAAGACTATCCAATAAGCATAAAAGGTGTACTGTCCTAATCCTAGGAGCACTCGCAAAGAGAGAGAAGGTGAAGATAAAAGACAACCGAATAAACTTTATTCCTATTTCTCCTGAACCAGAATCCATCCCTGAACTGGAACAAGTTCCTTTCGAGTTCGTATATAACCATACGATGGAGTATCCAAATAAACTGTGGATCTTCGTAGTGATACGGAGTGTCCCGGAGAAATACAAAGGTGATTTAGGATTGGCGAAGAAATACTTGGTTCGGTCGTGAATAGCAGTCGCAATCTACTTTACCCTCTTACTAATCCCTTGCTTTGTCTTAATCTTAATACCTTCTGCACACCGTTTAGGCTAATTGGTTTTCTTCATTCCCTACCGGTCGGCACCAGCCTAAGGTTTGGAAGAAGACTATCCAATTTGCGTAATAGGTGTACTATCTCCTAAACCAAGGAGTACTCGCAATGAGAGAAGGTGAAAAGAAAAGACAACTGAATAATCCTATTCGTTTTCTCCAGAACCAGAAACCATCCTCGAAGTCCTTCGAGTTCGTATATAACCATACGATGGTTTTGTCCAATGGAAGTAGACGTTCGTAGTAATACGGGGTGTCCTGGAGAAAAGGGTAAAAGTAGGAGTGGCAATGAGGTCTGCAACTCTGACAATCCAAAAGCCAGTGTTAAGAAGGTTCGGTCAACTTGGTTACTGAGTCATAGTCTTAGGGTCGGGTCAAAGGTCGCTGCCAAAGAGAGAGAGAAAAGAAACACTCAGCGTGCACTCTAACCTAGATCAGAATGGTTACCAACTTATCTAATCAGGAAACCTCCCACTGTATCTCAAATTCTCCTCCAAACCTGAAAGAAGAATTAGTCGGGGTCACCCGAGGAGTAAACTAACTCATCAGTGAGAATCGGGATCCAACTATCATCGCATGATAACTTGACGGAATCCACTCAAGTCACCACACTCCAGAAGGTATGCGCATGCCTGGCAAGTTTCAGTTCTTTTGAAACTCCCGATGTGATTTTTACCCCTAGGACCCAAGTGACCTTGACTGAGACAACATATCAAAGGATCCTAGTCAAGTTCAACCCGTCATTATATTGATTGCATTAGACCCACCCGCACGAATCCTTGACTGAGCCAAAATGACCGCACGACTGTCCTAACCAATCTCATATCCATGCAACAGAAAAGCACTACATAGCTACCGAACACTACGCCTCGGCTAAGCACGACATACGCAGCACGAATACTAAGTAATACTAATCTGAAATGACGGAGGGCTACGAATGGTTTTTGGCGAAAAACCTTTTACCGTAATGAACTTGATATCGTTGAAAGAACTGGATAACTTTTTATAAAAATATAGTGACGAAAACCTTTGCTAAAGAGGTCACTCCCGGTGAAGGGATCTCGGCTCTTTCCCCGTAGAATGAGGTGCAGGATATTCCAACTGAATACCACGATGCAAAGCAAAAGTAATCGGCTATAGTGAAGTTAATGTTAGTGTATATGCCCTAGAGGCCATTACTGTATCATACTAGTTTGTATATTACTTGATGGAAGCTTGGGATATTCACCTTGTATAAACAATCTTGCTCAATATAGTAGTATGCTACTTGGTTTGTTTCTACTTCAATGTGTACTTGTGTTTATTTCAGTATATCACTTATACGCATTAGTGGAGCCCTTAGGATCTTTGCTTGATTACCAGCGTTGTGATGGCAGTCACACTAGTGGGGGCTGGGTAATCTATAAGCACATCCTTATACAGGTCCCTAGTCGCAGGACTATCGAGACAGGGCATCGATACTCCGGAGTAGACTAGCGTATGCGCTTCTCATCCCAGTGTGGGAGATGGTCTGTCCCACAGCCATCAGTACGTCGTACTGGAGATAGTATACGGGTGCTCGTTGGGTTACGAGTACACTGGACAGGACTCGTCGGGAACTGACAGGTTGGTATTATACCTATCGTCAGTTATCAGTTCCCAGGTGACATGAGTACAGCTTAGTCCGTTGACTTGACACTGGCACTTCGCCTCGAGTGTGTTCCCACTGCACTTTGATCACTACCCTACCACGGCTCAAAAGAGTCGTGCAAACAGGTGGTGGTTGGGTGTAGTCCCGAAGCACTTGGAGGCAGTGACGGTTAGAGAGGATTCGTCTCTCCCGGTATTGGGGGTTGACATCACGCTGTGTCTAGGAGAGCCATTACACGAGTAATCCCTGGCCAGGGCAAGCGAGATATACTGGTAGGCTTCCAGTGTTATCTCAGGGTGTTTTGGGCTTCACTCTGACATGACTTGTACCGCTTTTAGGGGACTGACGTTTTACCACCCCCTAGGCCCGACATGCGATGTATTAGACGAACAGACCGGACTGTACGGAGACTGTCACATACAGGCTCAGTAGGAGAGCAGATGGGGTTCACCTCGTCAGTCTTCTTATCGACATCTACCTGGGGACCGTTACGTACAGCTAGTGCCGCTTGCGGTCTGTGGTTAAACCCACTTTCAGCGTAGTGTCGAGTCTTTAGAGTCCCACACAGAGAGCTATTCGCCTTTAGGCAAAATGAGTAGAGGTCGCATGGTTTTGCGACAGGGTTCGTTCGCATCCGCGCACTTGTGCACGTTTGCTGTCCGGACAGTTTATACTAGCGGGCTTTGGTTTAAGCCAGATCATAGTATATGATTTGAGATTGGTTTTTCTCAGTGTATTCGTGTTCCTCGGATCACGAATACGGGTGCGTATGCACAGTTGCTTGAGATTGAGGGAGAGGACCTTGTTTAGGGTTAATGACTATTGTCATTTTATTAACCCCATTGCTTTTGTGTGTATTATAGTTAATTGATAATTAGCTTAATAATTGTGCATGGTTGTTGTTATTGACCATTTGACTTCTTTGACTTGTTGACCTAGTTGACAACTTGACCATAATCATTTCATTTGGAAGATGCTCATTGATCTTTGCAATTTGCATTAATGTTGAAATGATAATGGTCATGTCTTGCTACAACCATGACAATTTTCAAGCAAATTATTGAATTAAAATATTACACACATATTAGTGAGAATGGCTCACTAATAATTCATTCTCTCATATCATTTCTCTCTCTTGCTCATCCTCTCCCTCAAGCTCTCTCCCTCTCATGTGTTGAGAAACAAAAAGCTTGAGAAAAACCTTCACTTGATCTTCTCTACTCTCTTCTAGGGTTCAAGTCTTAGCATTTCTTGCACTCTAGTTACTCCTAGCTTGGAGTTGAAGCTAAAGGTCGAGGCTTTCGGGTGGATCCTTCTTTGACGGGAGAAGACAAGCAAGGTGACCTCTTTCTACCATTCCGACGAGCAAGGAGAGAAGGACTTCGAGCTCAAGGTATAACCTTTCTACAACTTAGCTAGTTGTTAGTTTGCTTTAGCTAGTTTTTGTTTAGCAAAGATCCTCACATGCATGGTCCATGTTGCCTAAGTCAATAAAAATCCATATTTTATTATGTTTTCCGCCCCCCCGTAAGCACCGGGGTGGGCAACGTGGACTTACAGTGGTATCAGAGCCTAACTAAACTTAAACTAGCTAGGTAGTGAAGTGTAACGAAGTTTCGAAACCGGAAAATCCAAAACCAAACTTTGCAAAACCCTAGTTTCTGTTAATTTTGTTTCTGGTCAAAATGACATTTGTTATACACCAAAAATTATCTCAGGCTTTTGTATAGAAAACCACCAAATACGAACCAGAGAGGCGATCAGAGGAGCGCGGATCCGCGGCAAGAGGAAGCTCTTGCCGCGGAAGCGCGGCCGTCTGGTCCCCTCTCTGCTTCGATTTTGGTGCAGAGTGTTTCTGTGTTGGTTTTGGGATTTTTAGGATATGTTATATGTGCCCAGATTTTCCAGAACTAAAATTTACTTTTGGGGGCCTATAAATCCGTATTTTTCCGGAACTTCACTACACTTTAACTATATCGGTTATATCTGTGATGTTTGCATGTATTGAACGTCGGCTAATCTCTATAAGTCGATTGGTCGGGATTATACATGATATGTGTTTGATATTGGAATGTGTATATGAATGTATTGGACTGTCGCGGGTGAATAGCCGGGGTGGATGTGAGATGAGCTTTCGTTTTTCTTTCATTCATTGTAAATGTAAATTGATGTAATAATATTATTTGTTTGGCCGCACAACCGGGTCGGGGTTGTAGCCGTCATTGTATAATTCTTTTTACTGTTTTTGCTCCTAGGATAGACCCATGGAGGGGGTGCACAAACTGCCGAGTACTTGGCGGGTAGTTTGCCGCACCCGTAGGGGTCTTGGGTAGGGTATTTGGCTATTCACCGCGACCGTGTAATCCGCTTTTCGTTCCAGGCTCGAAAGGATTGCGGATTGCTAGTATATCCAATGTATTCATCTGTGATCTGTAATGTCTATCATTGCTTTCTATTTAGACGTTGCTTATGTTTTACAGCCGCGCTAGCCCAGCCCCCGCTCTTTCGTTAGTTAAGTAACCTAACGGGTGATGACGGGACCCCGTGGCGAATGCGAATGGCATAAGCGTACGTTATATTTTGGTTGTTTTCTGCAATGGTAGGATTAAATGATGGACGCATTAAAAGAACTAATGCAAGAATATAACGCATTAAAAGAACTAATGCAAGATAATAAACCAAGTTAAAATCGTTGGAACACTTTCGAAAAACCACTCGGTTCTTTTCAAAACTAACTTTTAAATGCGGAGATTGAGCCACTCCTTCTAAAAGCTGTCTCGTTCCATCGATTATATCAAGTTCACTACGTTCACGGTTTCGCCAAAACCATTCGTAGCCCTCCGTCGTTTCGTATGAATATTCAATAGTATTCAAGCTATGTTTGTTGACCTTCGTCAAGGCATAGAGTTTGGTAGCTGTTGGGTGTTCATATGTAGCATAGATAGATGCGTTGGTTTGGGACAGTCGTGTTGCCTTGTTGCCCTTCGTCAAGGGTATATACGGGTGGGTTCAAATTAACCTGGAAAATGACGGGCAGAACTTGACATGTGACTTATGATTTGTTGACCTTCGTCAAGGTCATAAGAGCATGGGGCAAAAATCCACATCGGGAGTTTCATAAGTACTGAAACTTGCTAGATTTGCATACCATTTGGAGTGTGGTGATTCTGGTAGGATTCCTTCAGTTTCGTCACGCATTGATATTTGGATCCCGATCCTACTGTGAGTATATGCTACTCCTCGGGAAATTTCTCACTAAACGATCAATGCTATAAACCTAGTAGGTGCCTAGAAAGGTGTTAGCGGGGCTACGCCCCCAGGGAAAAGAGGTTATTTAATTAAGGAACTTCGCGAAAGAGTTGGAAAACCTCCCTCGAAGTACCGACACTGGCCTGGCTGAACGGTTAAGCAAGTATTGTGCGGTGGGATTGATCCCGACTAGTTCTTCCTTTATGGTTTGAGGAGGGATTCGAGAGACAGTGGGAGCCATCCTGTTTAGACAAATTAAAAACCACTCTAAACTTGCAAGAGCATCGTGCTAAAGTGTTTCTTCTCTCTCTCCTAATTGTAGCGACCAATCAACATGACTGGACTTAAGTTACTTCTAGATAAAAATATATTGACAGGTCCAAACTACAAAGATTGGCTCAGGAATGTCAAGATGGCAATCACTTACGACAAGTTGGGGTATCTTCTTACCACCAAAGCTCCCCCCGTCCCAGGTCCCACCTCCAGCGTCGCGGATAAGGAAATCCGTAAGACTTGGGAGATTGATTGCGCGAAGGCCAGGTGCCTCGTGCTTGCCTCGATGGACAATGAACATCAGAGGAGTCATGAGAATATGGATTTGGAATCCATATTTCTTCATACAAAAGAACTGTATGGAGAGCAGTCTCGTATCGCAAGATACGAAGTGTCGAAGAAGTTGTTTTCGGCAAAGTTGGCCGTCGGATCATCGGTAGCGGACCACGTGCTTAAGATGATTGGCTACATTGAGGATCTCGCGGAACTTGGAACCACGTTGGAAAGTGAACTCTATACGGATTTAATTCTCCAGTCCCTTCTATCCACTTACGCCCAGTTTATACTGAACTTCAACTTACAAGAAAAGGAAGTTGAACTTTCAGAACTCCTCAACATGCTGAGGAGCGCAGAGGGCACCCTACAGAAAGGTAGGGAAACACCCGCTTTGTTTGTAGGAGGATCTTCTTCCTCTAGGTCCAAGGCGAAAGCCAAGGGAAAGAGGAGGAAAGCCCCCGCCAAACCAAGAGGCGGTGTTAGTAAAGTGGGTACGAAAGGAAAAGAAATGGCAACAAAGATTGCGGGGAAGCTTGTGGGAAAGGAGGAATGCTTCTATTGTCATAAGAGTGGACACTGGAAGAAAGATTGCAAGGCTTGGAAAGCCAGGACACAGGAACTGAAGCAGGTTGCGGCTTCAGCTTCAGGTGTGTATGTTATTGAAAACTGTCTTTCTATAAACTCTACTTTCTGGGTATTGGATACCGGATCAGGATCTCATATCTGTAATTCATTGCAGGCGTTGAGAAATCGTAGGTTTTTGAAGGCAGGTGACATGACCCTCAGAGTTGCAAACGGAGCTAGCATGGATGCTAAAGCCGTGGGGGACTATCACCTGGGAATGTCAGATGGGGATGTTTTGGTTTTGCGTAATTGCTTTTTTGTACCCAACGCAACTTGTAATATCATTTCTGTATCTTTGGTTTCTAAAGAAGGTTATGAATTTGCGTTTGTAAGTAATGTTGTAAACATTCACCTTAATCAAGTTTTGATTGGGTCAGGTACACTGAGCAATGGTATATACGTATTGAACCAACCACAGATTTTCAATGTCCAGAATACACACAAAAGAAAGTCTCCAGATATCAATCAGGCTTTCTTATGGTATTGTAGACTGGGTCACATCAATGAGACACGGTTGACTAAGTTACATAAAGAAGGATACTTGGATCCGTTCGAGTATCAGTCTTATGCCACTTGTGAATCTTGTCTCATGGGAAAGATGACAAAGACTCCGTTCACTGGACACGGAGTAAGAGCGAGCGAGCTCTTGGGACTTATACACAGTGACGTGTGTGGTCCAATGTCTACACATGCGCGAAGCGGTTATTCATACTTCATTACTTTCACAGACGATTTCTCTAGGTATGGACATGTCTTCTTAATGAAGCACAAATCCGAGGCCTTTGAGAAATTTCGGGATTACAAGAATGAAGTTGAAAACCAAACAGGCAAAAGTATTAAGATTCTAAGATCGGATCGAGGTGGTGAATACTTGAGTGCCGAGTTCCTGGACTATTTAAAAGAGAATGGAATTCTCTCTCAGCGTACTCCTCCATACACTCCGCAACATAACGGTGTATCGGAAAGGAGGAATCGAACCCTATTGGATATGGTTCGTTCCATGATGAGTAAGGCTGAGTTACCGCGATCTTTCTGGGGCTATGCACTAGAAGCAGCTGCATATCTCTTAAACAAGGCTCCGACCAAGACTGTGCCTACCACTCCATATCAGATGTGGAGTGGGAAGAAACCCTGTCTTAAGTACCTTAAGATATGGGGATGTCCAGCTTTTGTAAAAAAGCAGCATGCGGACAAGCTCGAGGCACGCTCAATACAGTGCAAGTTTGTGGGATACCCAAAGAACTCCAGGGGGTATCTGTTCTATTCCGCTGAGGAACAAAAGGTTTTTGTTTCTCAACATGCCCGCTTCTTGGAAACTGAGTTTTTGGAAACCCAGATAAGTGGGAACGCAATAGAACTGGAAGAAATTCCAGAACCACAAGCTATTACTGAAAGCTTGGAAGAGCCAGTAAGTTCAAAAGAACAGGACATTCCTATGTCGCTCCGCAGGAGTAGTAGGCAGTCTCATCCGCCCGAGAGATACTACGGTTTTCTCATAGACGGGGATCGAGAGGATTGCATCATAGATTATGATGAGCCTACTAGTTTCCAGCAGGCCGTTCAGAGCGTTGACTCGGTAAAATGGTTGGATGCAATGCGGACCGAAATGGAGTCCATGTACACCAACAAAGTATAGACGTTGGACATTGCTCCAGACGGGGTAAAATCCGTAGGATGCAAGTGGATCTTCAAAAGGAAGATTGGTGTAGATGGACAGGTTGAGACCTATAAAGCTAGACTTGTAGCAAAGGGTTTCCGTCAAAGACCTGGCTTGGACTATGACGAAACCTTTTCTCCAGTGGCTATGCTGAAATCCATTCAGATCCTTCTTGCCATTGCTGCCTTCCACGATTATGAGATTTGGCAGATGGACATAAAGACCGCTTTTCTGAATGGAAATTTAGAGGAGTGTGTCTATATGGATCAGCCAGAGGGTTTCATTCAGAATGGGAGCAGCGGAAAGGTGTGCAAGTTGCTTAAGTCCATCTATGGACTAAAGCAGGCATCGCGGAGTTGGAACATCTGTTTTGATGAGACGGTCAAGGAATTTGGCTTTATCAAAAATCCAGATGAACCATGCATCTATAGTAGATTTGTAGCGAGAACTGTAGTATTCCTCGTTTTATACGTGGATGACATTCTCTTAATAGGAAATGACATTCCTATGCTGCAATCTGTCAAGGGGTTCTTGTCGCACAGGTTCTCCATGAAAGACCTGGGTGATGCCTCATACATCCTAGGGATCCGGATCCATCGTGATAGATCCAAGAGGATATTAGGGCTTTCTCAGTCCAGGTACATCGACACCATATTGAAGAGATTCAGTATGGAAGATTCCAAGCGCGGTAACCTACCGGCTTGTCACGGGATCACCCTCTCTAAAGAGATGTCTCCCAAGACTGATTTGGAGAGGGATCGCATGTCTATTATACCCTATGCTTCTGCGGTAGGCTCTATAATGTATGCGATGTTGTGTACCAGACCGGATGTAGCTTATGCACTGAGTGTGGTAAGCCGGTATCAGTCAAACCCTGGGGAGAAACACTGGATAGCGGTAAAGAACATTCTCAAGTACCTGAGAAGGACTAAGGAGATGTTCTTGGTGTATGGCGGAAAAGACCTCCAGATCGAGGCCTTTGCTGACTCCAGCTTCCAGAGTGACAAGGATGATTCCAAGTCCATGTCGGGTTTCGTCTTTACCCTCAATGGAGGGGCGGTGTGTTGGAAGAGCTCCAAACAGGAAACCGTTGCGGACTCGACTATGGAAGCGGAATATATCGCTGCATCTGATGCCGCAAAAGAAGCTGTCTGGATGAGGAAGTTCTTAAAAGAACTTCAGGTGGTTCCGTCCATTGTTGACCCATTACCTCTGTATTGCGATAACAACGGGGCTATAGCTTTAGCGAAGGAACCCAGGTCCCATCAGAGATCCAGGCACATCTTGAGGCGGTATCACCTGATCAGGGAGATCGTGGATCGCAAGGAGATCGAGGTTCGGAGGGTTGCTTCAGAAGAGAACACTGCAGATCCATTCACCAAGGCCTTACCCCAGACTCAGTTCGAGCGGCTGATCGAGATGATAGGTCTTCGATACGCCAGTTCATGGCCTTAGTGCAAGTGGGAGATTGTTAGTGTATATGCCCTAGAGGCCATTACTGTATCATACTAGTTTGTATATTACTTGATGGAAGCTTGGGATATTCACCTTGTATAAACAATCTTGCTCAATATAGTAGTATGCTACTTGGTTTGTTTCTACTTCAATGTGTACTTATGTTTATTTCAGTATATCACTTATACGCATTAGTGGAGCCCTTAGGATCTTTGCTTGATTACCAGCGTTGTGATGGCAGTCACACTAGTGGGGGCTGGGTAATCTATAAGCACATCCTTATACAGGTCCCTAGTCGCAGGACTATCGAGACAGGGCATCGATACTCCGGAGTAGACTAGCGTATGCGCTTCTTATCCCAGTGTGGGAGATGGTCTGTCCCACAGCCATCAGTACGTCGTACTGGAGATAGTATACGGGTGCTCGTTGGGTTACGAGTACACTGGACAGGACTCGTCGGGTGTTAGTTATATGTATGCCCTAGAGGCCATTACTGTACATTGGATGTATATTGTAGTGGTTGCTGGGACATATATAGGGAGGACTTTCTTGCGCGACATGATAGTATGCTATCTGGTTGACCTTTACCTTAACGTGTACACTGATTGTCTCTCTGTTACATGTTGGTAAAGCCCTTAGGATGTGTACTTGACTACCTGGACTATGATGCGGATCATACTAGTGGGGACATGGTAGTCCATAAGTACATCCTTCAAAGTCCCTAGTCGTGGGTGTATCGAGACGGGGCATCGATATACCAGAGTAGACTAGCGTGTACCTTCTCGACCCATACAGATGGGCGATGGATGATCCCATATCCATTGGTGTTTGACATCAGAGATGATATACGGGTGCTCAGTAGAGACTGGGTACACTGGACGGACTCGCCGAGAACTCCCAGATGGTATTATACCTCACGTCAGATGGCAGTTCTCTGGTGACACTGGTACAGAGTAGTCTGTTGACCCGAGATCGTCATAGAGTCTTGTGTGGTTCCCACTGTGCTTTGATTTCCATCTTACCACGTCCAAGAGGGCGTGCAAAACGGTGGTTTTTGGGTACAGTCTCGAGTCACATGGAGGCAATGAGCGATAGGAGGGGATTCGTCTCTCCCGGTATAGGGAGTTGATGTTGCGCTGTGTTCGATTGGCTATAACAGGAAATCCCTGGCCAGGGTTGCTGAGATTTACTGGTAAGTGTTACCAGTAGTTTCTCGAACAGTTATAGACCTCGTATCTACACGACTTATCGAGCTATTGGGGTCTGACGTTTACCACCCCTAGGTGAGATATGCGACAGATCAGACGATCAGACCGGACTGTACGGTAATGTTACTGGTTGGATTCACAGGAGTATGAGCGGGCTTGCTCGTCGATCTTCTGATCGCTCAATACCCGGGTGGCCGTTACGTTTAGCAGACCACTTGCGGCTTGTGGGTGTTTGATATGATCATCACCTGCTGCCGGCGTATTGACGAGTCTTTAGAGTCCTACACAGAGGTTTCCTGGCTCAAGCGAAACGAAATAGGAGCACGTATGAGATATGTGCGGGACCGAGAATAATGCGTGTATGTGATACCGTATTCCATTCTCGCGATGAATGTATAGATTGGTTATATACGATATAACCTAGTTATCGAATCAAGGATTGATTCGATAAGCCGATACATTGTATACTAGTCGGTTGTGTGCGACATGACCGGATCATTGAATCAAGTGTTGATTTAATGATTTAATGCATAATTATATATTTGATATATTACTTTGCATTAACTAGTATTGGTTCACTTAAGATGGATTTTCTCACTTGGATGTGCGCATTGTATATGCGATATACTTTTGTGCACTTGTATGTATCATGTTTGATGATGCATGCTAACTTGTGTTTTGTGTAAAGTTTAAACCATGGTTATGTAATGGTTAAGGTTTTCATTTTCATATCTATTTATTTATTTGTTTATTCATTATTGGAAAATGATAAGCATAATGCAAAATGGTGGCTTTATTTGGAAGCTTGTTGAAGCTTCATGAAGACTTTGACTTTAGCAACCATTTTGTCTCATGCTTAACCCTAACCATCTCATGTAACCATGATTGATTCTCTACACATTACCATAGTTAACATTATGATAAGAATGAATTATTCTTTTCTTTTTAATTATTCTTATCATAACTTTATCTTCTTCTTCTTCTTCATCTTCACTTGAAGAAGCTTTCTTCATCAATGGTGGATTGATGAAACAAGTGAGAAATCCAATTCTAAAGTCTACCCACTTCCTATTTCTTCATCCTCTACCTCTTGCCAAGTAGTAGAGTGTGTTTCCTTCACAAGTTTTTAGGTCTTGATGAAGGTGGAGCTTGATTTAGCGATGCCTCGACGTAGATCATCTTCGGCATGGACATCGACGACTTAGCTCGCTTATTCTCCGATGAAGTCGACGCTAGAGCCCGGATTCTTTTTGGACAGCGGAGAGGACTTCGTTGCGGAGCTATGGAGGTGGAGCACCGGATCTACAAAGGTTGTATTTCCGTATTCCCATTGTTAACTCTTAACTAGTTAGCTTTTTCGCCTAGAAATCTAGCAAACGGTCCGTGTTAGGGTTTCCCGGCACCTCTAATTTTTGAAACTGGCATGGTAGATGCCTTTAGAGACCTCACTAGAGTGCCTAGGAAAACTACAGTGGTATCAGAGCCTAGCTAGAGCCTTAGGCGAAGTCCCGACGGAATTTGAAGTCCGAACGAACCCGAAACCCCGAATCAAACTTGCTCTCTGTCCAGATTTTAAAATTGTGGATTTTTCGAGATTAAAAATATCCAGAAAATCAAGCAGGGTTTTCTAAGAATTAGTGTAAATTTCGTGGGCCTAAATCAACTTTTCCACCGCGGAACCGCGGCACGTGCTATGCATGTCGCGGCGGTTCCGCGGCGTCTTTGTCGTTTTGTGCATCAAGATTTGTACAGTAATTCTTATTTGTCTGTTCTGATTTTCTTGGGAATATTTTAATAATTTTTCAAGAGTTGAACTTTCTGCAATTGTTTTGGGGATTCGGTGTTTCGATCGGGATATCAAATTTTGTCTGTGTGGCTTTCCGGATAAATTTTAGAATATGTTAAAAAGTTCGACCGGATATAAATACCCAATTTTTCCCCTGTCGGGAAATTTCCAAGTGTTGGATTTTTCCGAAGTTTAACGACGTTCTAAGTAGTGCAAGTAACGCGATGGACCCTCTAGAAGACAACAAACCTTAACTCGATTATGTGACCGTCTTGAACTGCCCTTTGAACCTTCGGGTTTGGGGCAGTACGGCGTGCCACATGTGAGGCGTTGGCTTGACCCTTCTACGGCTGGACCGTTGCTACTGAGGCACGAACTGAATGTTGTTAGACTTATTTCATGTGTTGATCTGTTTCGGGAAAACTTGGGTGTTCGATTGTTCGATCGAAAAGTTTAACATTTTCTGTTCATCTGGAATGGGATACAATAATTGGAATTCACAATAAGTTATGTGATAACTGAATGAATGTTATAAACATAGCAGTTTAGTCTCACTTGATCGGTTGCCACGGAATTTTGATGTGATCAAAAGTCCGTCGCAATCACGTAGCGTACGCGGATATTCGCCGGGTAAACTTAATAGACAGCCTCACTCCATAGCCCCGACCAAGTGACTGTAGGAGAACCCCGTCGCCGAAAGCATCCGTTTGGGTGCTCGCGGCAGCGGTGTTCCGCCTTGGTGCACTTCGTCGACGGTATCGGGGGTGCGGCCGCCTACTGAAGTTTGCGACGAGTATTCGATCAGGATGTCGGCAATCTTGTTGAATTGCCCGACTTGATATTGAAAAGAGTTTTCGATAATGAAACTAAAATGCGGGGTTTATAATTATTAGGCATGCGATGTCTAAGTAATTCATTTGGTCAGGCATGCGATGTCTGAGATGGTTGCGGATTCCAACTGTTGTAGTTTTACACTTTCTTTTCTGTGACCGTAAGTGTAATATGTGATATCGCCGGTTTCGTTGCTATATGTCAACGACAATTGGGATGCGCATGTTTACTTACGTTGATGACATGTGATGTTATGTGTTGCTGGATATGTTATATTGGATCGTCGTGTTTGAATAGCCGGGGGTTTTTATGTAAGATGAGTGTTTTTCATTTTCATTCATGTAAAAACTTGTATGTAATATTCTTTTATTGGGGCACTTCCAGGTAGCGGAAGTAGTCACCGTTTGTATATTATTTACTTTTCCGCACTAGGATAGACCCAAGGAGGAGGGCACAAGTAACCGGGTTCTGGAGTCCAGTGGGAGACCAACTCGAGGAGTCGAGTCCGGGTCTCCTAACTCTAGAATTGGTAGGGTTGCTTGCCGCTCTCGTAGGGGTCTAGGGGTGTGGGTTAGGCTATTCATCACGACCGTGGAATCCGTGTTTTATACTGGCTCGTATTGAAAACACGGACGTCCTAGTATATCCAATATTTCATATGTTTCTTCTGCTGCGATATCAGTGATGTGATCATGTGATGTTCTGTGATAGATACAGTATATAGTATATATGATATATTATATAGACGTTACTTATGTTTTACACCCGCGCTAGCCCTGCCCCGCTCTGCCGTTAGTTACCTAACCTAACGGTGCACGAGGGGACATCGAGGCGAATGCGGATGGCATAAGTGTACGTCGTATTTATCTGTGATGATTAGGTAACTTAAATGATGGGACTTCATTAATGAGATTAATGAAATAAAAGAAACCTAAGATGTTGTAGAATCGAATTTCAAAATAAAACAGGTAGCTACAGTTCTTGCTTTGCACAGCGGTATATATGATATATCCTGCACCTTATTCGATGAGGAAAGGACCGAGATCCCTTCACCGGGAGTGACTCCTTTAGCAATAACTGGCAGATGCTACACACTCGGTTTGTCTTTTGATTGCTTTTAAGAGTTTTTGCTTTGCACAGTGATATATATGATATATCGCGCACCTCATTCGACGAGGAAAGGACCGACGATCCCTTCACCGGGAGTGACTCCTTTAGCAAAACTAGAAAAGCCTCAAAAGCACTCCATTTCAAAATCATTTGATTCTACAACGATATAAAGTTCATTACGCAAAAGGTTTTCTTAAAAACCTGACGTAGCCCTCCGTCATTTCAGATAAGTAATAGTTAGTATTCGTGCTGCGTTTGTTGACTCGGTCAAGGCGTACTGTGCGGTAGCTGATTACTGTTTATCTGCTTATGCATATGATGCAGATTGGATTAGGGTAGTCGTGCGGCCTTGTTGACTCAGTCAAGGGTCGTACGGGTGGGTTTAATTCAATCAGGAAATGACGGGCTGAACTTTACTTGCGGTCTATGGTTTGTTGACTCAGTCAAGGTCATAGATCGCCTGGGGCAAAATATTATCGGGAATTTCAAGTGTTGAAATTTGCAATGAGATTGCATACCTTCTATGAGATAGTTGGATCCCGATACCCGCTGCGAGTAAGAGTTACTCCTGGGAGAGTCTTATACATTACAATTAGCCGATCAAGTAGGTGTCTAGAAAGGTGTCAACGGGGTTATGCCTCTGGGAAAACGAGGTTTACATTAATTAGGTTCGTGCGAAAGCACGGGGGACCTCCCTCAAAGTACCGACACTGGCCTGGCTGAATGATTGGCGAACTTGTAGTGTGTAATTAATCCCGGCTAGTCTTTCCTTTTAGGGTTTGAAGGAAGATTTGATAAAAAGCAGTTGGAGCCATCCTGATTAGATAAAACAAAAACCAATCTATTCTTGCAAGAGCGCACGCTGAGTGTTTTCTTCTCTCTCTCTCCAGGTAGCGACCATATCACGCCTTAATCAAGATAATAAAACAGATTATTGACCGAACCCGCTTGTTATACTGAGCTGGGAAACGTTGGTCCCGCTCCAACTTATAATTGTTATAAGATCGAGCAAGAAATTGGGGATTACCAGAATTCCCGTGCCGCCCTAACGAAGAGAGTGCATGCTGATGCATCATCTTCGGGTATGTTCATTATACAGAACTGTTTCTCAGTATCCTCTGCATCCTTGGTATATGATACCGGATCAGGATCCCAGATATGTAAGATGTTACATAGGGCTACAAAAGGGTAGAAAAACTGAGAACGGGTGATAAGTTTCATGAGGCAGAAAACGGGGCAAGTGTTGTAGCCAAGTCTGTCGGTCACTGTCACCCTGTATTACCGATACATTGATTCTGAACGAATGTTATTAGATTCTGAACCTGATATACAAAATCATATCTGTCTCTTTATTAGTAAAGAAACGATAAAATTTTGTATTGTTGGATAATGTTTTGAACATTTCCTATATCAAAAGTTGATCGGTTCAGGCACGTTATCTAAAAGCATTGATGTTCTAAATCAAACTACAGTTCTTAGTATATAGAACACACACAAGAGGAAGAGTTCAGAATTGAACCATTCCTTCTTGAGGTATTGTAGACTAGGTCATATCAATGCGACCCGACTAGCTGGAGTTACATTTAGATGCATATTTAAATCAGTTTGATTTTACATCTTGTGAAACTCGCCAGTCATGTCACAAAGATAAAATGACCATAGCTCTGTTTATTGGAAACAGAGAAAGAGTTAGTGAACTCTTGGGTTGATACATGTTGATGTATGTAAGGTCCCCTGTCTACACAAGCCAAGACTGGTTCTTTATACTTCATTACATTCTCTGATGATCTTTCGAGATTCAGACCTATGTTCCTGTTGAAACACAAGTCCGAACCTTTTAAGATATTCACAGAATATAAGTTAGAAGTAGAGAACCAAAATATGGGTATAAGTATTATGTCCTATGATGAGATCAGGGAGGAGAATACTTGAGCATGGAATTCCTGGACTATTCTAAAGGAGAATAAGATTCTCTCTCGGCATTACTCCTCCGAATACACCATAGCACGATGGAATATCGAGGCGTAGAAGATACACCCTATTTGATATGGTGTGCTCTATGATGAGTACTACTGAGTTACCTGTTTCCTTTCGGGTGTTATGCACTTGAGAAGTTGCATACCTATTGAATAGGGTTCCAATCAAATCAGTTGCCTACCATTTCATATGGGATATGGAAAGGGAAGAGCCCATCTCTTAAGCTGGTTAAGATTTGGGGTTGTCCGGCCTATGTCTAAAAGCAAAATCCGGACAAGCTCGAGGCAAGGTCAGTTCTGTAGAACTGGAAATGTTCCAGCTATACAAACTACAGCTGATGATTTGATAGAACCAAAGAATTCAGTAGAAACCAACGAACCTCAGCCTCTCCGCCGATCTAGTAGGGTTCCTCACCCACCTGAGAGATACTTCTGTTTCTCTATGACAGTGGCAGCGAGGATTGCATCATGAGATGATGACCCAACTAGCTTCGAGCTGGCCCTCAGGAGTAAGACTCTGTAAGAATGGCTGGATGCTTAGCGATCTGAGATGGAATCCTTATACACCAACAAAGTATGGACTTTAGTTGCTATATCTGAAGGGTTAAATCCCCATCAGGAGCAAGTATATCTTGAGAAGATTACTTGGTGTACATGGAAAAGTTGGGACTTTCAAAGCTAGACTTGTTAAAGGTTTTCGTCTTTGACCAGGCGTGGATAATGATGAAACCTTTTCTAAGGAGCTATGCTTAAGTCCATCCAGATCCTACTTGCCACGGCTACATACCATGACTACGATATCTGGTGGTTGGGTGTCATGACTGCTTTTCTAAATGAAGATTTAGAAGAGAACGTCTGTAAGTACACATCCAGAGGGCTTCGTAAACAGTGGGAGCAGCGGAAACGTGTGCAAGATGTTTTATCTGATAAAGCAGGCATCGCGGAGTTGGAACGTCTGTTTTGATGTGTTAGTCAAAGAGTTTGACATCATCAAAATGGTAAATGAACCTTGTATAAACAAAAAGGTAGTAGGGAGTATGGTGGTGATCCTCGTAGAGTACGTGGATGACATACTCTTGATAAGAAAGGAGTTTCTTATGCTACGCTCGATCAATCTCCGTTTATCAGAGAGATTCTCCGTGTAGGATCAAAGTGATACCTACTAAATCCTGTGTTTTGGATCTATGAGATAGATCTAAATGGATGTTAGGACACTCACTAGTAGTAGTGAGATGGTATCAATCGATCCTGGGGAGAATCACTGGAAGTGTTCCAGGGTGATAAAGACGACTGAATGTCAGTCGCAGGCATTGTCTTTACCCTCAGTAAAGGGACGGTATGTTGGAAGAGTTCCAAGCTAGATACCGTGACATACTAGACGATAAAGGAAGGATACATCGCTACTTAAGATGCTACCAAAGAGGTTGTTTGGATGTATATTAGTTCATGAGATGAACTTAGTTCCTACCATTGTGTGACAATGGAGTTGTGGCTTATGCCAGGAACCCCCGTCCCATCAGTGATCCAGACATATTCTAAGGCAGTATCACCTGATCATGGAGATGGTTGATCTCCAGGTTGATCGAGGCAAGGAGAGCAGAATTAGAGGATAACGCAGCGGATCCACTCACGAAGGCCTATTCCCAGAGAGAGACTTTATGGGATGGTTGAGTATGAGATACTACAACCACTGCTACAGATGGCTCTAGTGCAAGTGGGAGATTGTTAGTTATATGTATGCCCTAGAGGCCATTACTGTACATTGGATGTATATTGTAGTGGTTGCTGGGACATATATAAGGAGGACTTTCTTGCTCGACATGATAGTATGCTATCTGGTTGACCTTTACCTTAACGTGACACTGATTGTCTCTCTGTTACATGTTGGTAAAGCCCTTAGGATGTGTACTTGACTACCTGGACTATGATGCGGATCATACTAGTGGGGACATGGTAGTCCATAAGTACATCCTTCAAAGTCCCTAGTCGTGGGTGTATCGAGACGGGGCATCGATATACCAGAGTAGACTAGCGTGTACCTTCTCGACCCATACAGATGGGCGATGGATGATCCCATATCCATTGGTGTTTGACATCAGAGATGATATACGGGTGCTCAGTAGAGACTGGGTACACTGGACGGACTCGCCGAGAACTCCCAGATGGTATTATACCTCACGTCAGATGGCAGTTCTCTGGTGACACTGGTACAGAGTAGTCTGTTGACCCGAGATCGTCATAGAGTCTTGTGTGGTTCCCACTTTGCTTTGATTTCCATCTTACCACGTCCAAGAGGGCGTGCAAAACGGTGGTTTTTGGGTACAGTCCCGAGTCACATGGAGGCAATGAGCGATAGGAGGGGATTCGTCTCTCCCGGTATAGGGAGTTGATGTTGCGCTGTGTTCGATTGGCTATAACAGGAAATCCCTGGCCAGGGTTGCTGAGATTTATTGGTAAGTGTTACCAGTAGTTTCTCGAACAGTTATAGACCTCGTATCGACACGACTTATCGAGCTATTGGGGTCTGACGTTTACCACCCCTAGGCGAGATATGCGACAGATCAGACGATCAGACCGGACTGTACGGTAGTGTTACTGGTTGGATTCACAGGAGTATGAGCGGGCTTGCTCGTCGATCTTCTGATCGCTCAATACCCGGGTGGCCGTTACGTTTAGCAGACCGCTTGCGGCTTGTGGGTGTTTGATATGATCATCACCTGCTGCCGGCGTATTGACGAGTCTTTAGAGTCCTACACAGTGGTTTCCTGGCTCAAGCGAAACGAAATAGGAGCACGTATGAGATATGTGCGGGACCGAGAATAATGCGTGTATGTGATACCGTATTCCATTCTCGCGATGAATGTATCGATTGCTTATATACGATATAACCTAGTTATCGAATCAAGGATTGATTCGATAAGCCGATACATTGTATACTAGTCGGTTGTGTGCGACATGACCGGATCATTGAATCAAGTGTTGATTTAATGATTTAATGCATAATTATATATTTGATATATTACTTTGCATTAACTAGTATTGGTTCACTTAAGATGGATTTTCTCACTTGGATGTGCGCATTGTATATGCGATATACTTTTGTGCACTTGTATGTATCATGTTTGATGATGCATGCTAACTTGTGTTTTGTGTAAAGTTTAAACCATGGTTATGTAATGGTTAAGGTTTTCATTTTCATATCTATTTATTTATTTGTTTATTCATTATTGGAAAATGATAAGCATAATGCAAAATGGTGGCTTTATTTGGAAGCTTGTTGAAGCTTCATGAAGACTTTGACTTTAGCAACCATTTTGTCTCATGCTTAACCCTAACCATCTCATGTAACCATGATTGATTCTCTACACATTACCATAGTTAACATTATGATAAGAATGAATTATTCTTTTCTTTTTAATTATTCTTATCATAACTTTATCTTCTTCTTCTTCTTCATCTTCACTTGAAGAAGCTTTCTTCATCAATGGTGGATTGATGAAACAAGTGAGAAATCCAATTCTAAAGTCTACCCACTTCCTATTTCTTCATCCTCTACCTCTTGCCAAGTAGTAGAGTGTGTTTCCTTCACAAGTTTTTAGGTCTTGGTGAAGGTGGAGCTTGATTTAGCGATGCCTCGACGTAGATCATCTTCGGCATGGACATCGACGACTTAGCTCGCTTATTCTCCGATGAAGTCGACGCTAGAGCCCGGATTCTTTTTGGAAAGCGGATAGGACTTCGTTGCGGAGCTATGGAGGTGGAGCACCGGATCTACAAAGGTTGTATTTCCGTATTCCCATTGTTAACTCTTAACTAGTTAGCTTTTTCGCCTAGAAATCTAGCAAACGGTCCGTGTTAGGGTTTCCCGGCACCTCTAATTTTTGAAATTGGCATGGTAGATGCCTTTAGAGACCTCACTAGAGTGCCTAGGAAAACTACATCGGGAACTGACAGGTTGGTATTATTCCTATCGTCAGTTATCAGTTCCTAGGTGACATGAGTACAGCTTAGTCCGTTGACTTGACACTGGCACTTCGCCTCGAGTGTGTTCCCACTGCACTTTGATCACTACCCTACCACGGCTCAAAGGAGTTGTGCAAACAGGTGGTGGTTGGGTGTAGTCCCGAAGCACTTGGAGGCAGTGACGGTTAGACAGGATTCGTCTCTCCCGGTATTGGGGGTTGACATCGCGCTGTGTCTAGGAGAGCCATTACACGAGTAGTCCCTGGCCAGGGCAAGCGAGATATACTGGTAGGCTTCCAGTGTTATCTCAGGGTGTTTTGGGCTTCACTCCGACACGACTTGTACCGCTATTAGGGGACTGACGTTTTACCGCCCCCTAGGCCCGACATGCGATGTATTAGACGAACAGACCGGACTGTACCGAGACTGTCATATACAGGCTCAGTAGGAGAGCAGATGGGGTTCACCTCGTCAGTCTTCTTATCGACATCTACCTGGGGATCGTTACGTACAGCTAGTGCCGCTTGCGGTCTGTGGTTAAACCCACTGCCAGCGTAGTGTCGAGTCTTTAGAGTCCCACACAGAGAGCTATTCGCCTTTAGGCAAAATGAGTAGAGGTCGCATGGTTTTGCGACAGGGTTCGTTCGCATCCGCGCACTTGTGCACGTTTGCTGTCCGGACAGTTTATACTAGCGGGCTTTGGTTTAAGCCAGATCCTAGTATATGATTTGAGATTGGTTTTTCTCAGTGTATTCGTGTTCCTCGGATCATGAATACGGGTGCGTATGCACAGTTGCTTGAGATTGAGGGAGAGGACCTTGTTTAGGGTTAATGACTATTGTCATTTTATTAACCCCATTGCTTTTGTGTGTATTATAGTTAATTGATAATTAGCTTAATAATTGTGCATGGTTGTTGTTATTGACCATTTGACTTCTTTGACTTGTTGACCTAGTTGACAACTTGACCATGATCATTTCATTTGGAAGATGCTCATTGATCTTTGCAATTTGCATTAATGTTGAAATGATAATGGTCATGTCTTGCTACAACCATGACAATTTTCAAGCAAATTATTGAATTAAAATATTACACACATATTAGTGAGAATGGCTCACTAATAATTCATTCTCTCATATCATTTCTCTCTCTTGCTCATCCTCTCCCTCAAGCTCTCTCCCTCTCTTGTGTTGAGAAACAAAAAGCTTGAGAAAAACCTTCACTTGATCTTCTCTACTCTCTTCTAGGGTTAAAGTCTTAGAATTTCTTGCACTCTAGTTACTCCTAGCTTGGAGTTGAAGCTAAAGGTCGAGGCTTTCGGGTGGATCCTTCTTTGACGAGAGAAGACAAGCAAGGTGACCTCTTTCTACCATTCCGACGAGCAAGGAGAGAAGGACTTCGAGCTCAAGGTATAACCTTTCTACAACTTAGCTAGTTGTTAGTTTGCTTTAGCTAGTTTTTGTTTAGCAAAGATCCTCACATGCATGGTCCATGTTGCCTAAGTCAATAAAAATCCGTTTTTTATTATGTTTTCCGCCTCCCCGTAAGCACCGGGGTGGGCAACGTGGACTTACAGTTAATGCCCTGACGCAAACTTCTGTCCAAGGGGTCACTCCCGGTGAAGGGATCTCGGCCCTTGCCTCGTCGACTGAGGAGCAGGATATTCCAAATGAATACCACAATGCAAAACAAAAGTGAACGTCCTTGCAATAACAGCTTTCTGAAAAATGTTCCAACAACATCAGAATAGGTTTGTTTAGCTTGCATTGATCCGAATCAACGCAGCCCCATCAATTGATCACACCACAAAGAACGAAAATATACTGATGTACGTATATGCCATCCGCATTCGCCACTGGGTCCCGTCATTACCCGTTAGGTTAGCTAACTAACGACAGAGCGGGGACTGGACTAGCGCGGATGTAAAATATATACAACATCTACTAATATATATACCAATATATTATATTCGCTCAAGGCGTGACAAAATACAACATCACAGAAATGTACAGCATCACAGAACAATACAGATATCTGGAAGCCCCGGGTTTCACAGAGCCGCTGCTGAAACCCGACGTTCCCCTGGTCGTGTGGATAGCCTGTGCAATGAAAACCTAGACCCCTACGGGCGCGGCAAGTCACCCGCCAAAACCTGAAGCGAGGCAGCCCCCTTCAGCACCGTGAATGGACCACCCAGCACTTCATTGAATCCGGTAACTTGGGCACCCCTCCTGGGTCAACCTGTACCCCCTACGAGTGCGGCGAATAGCCCGCCAATCCTAGAGTGAAGCCCCCTCCGTCTCAATGCCATGAGATGCGGGCCCGTTGCCCTCTAGAACCCGGCTATCCGTGCACCCCTCCGCCGGGTAATCCTAGTATAGAAAGTAAAAATATACATACAACGGGTACATCGACCGCAACCAGGTCGTGCCCCAAAAGAATAATACAAACGGGCAGTGACGGCAGTCCACATGTCGGACTCTCGCCCCGCAATATCAAATGTACATATAAAACAAAACTGTACTAGCATTGCATCCAGGCTATCCCCCACGACCGATCCGCAACATCACAGCATAAACACAGAACATCAACGTGTAAGTCACGTTCGCAAATCCTTCTAACCGGGCTATAGCAGTTAGACTGGATTTACCGATCAAGTGACATTCACGGTCGCAGATATAATGTAAATACTGTGAACTAGCAAGTTTAAAATATCCGATCGAATAAAATATACCAAGTGGGCCCCAAAGCATTACTGTAGTACTCGCAGAAAATCTGGGCCCAAACAAAATATACCAAAACCCTTATTTTCAGCCCAAAAGCCCACCACAAAAAATTGGCCAAATGAAGCAAACATACTGCGGCGGAACCGTGGCAAAAGAGGGGTCATTGCCGCGGTTCCGCGGTCGTACGGAACGATCAAGCTACCAAAATTTTGCAGTGTTCTTAGGATTCTCTGTACATCATTCTGCAATCACCTGAAAAAATTTTAGAGTCCAAAAAATTTCGACAGAAACTGATGTGAAGAAAAATACGGTTTTTAGGATTTTTTTTCGATCGGGTCTTTAAACATACTAGAGCAAGCTAGACTAGGTTAATGGCGTGGCTCTGATACCATGTTGCGCCACGGCAGCGCCCCGGCCGTCTTACCGAGGCCAAAATGCGGAATCAAAAATTTTCCGTACTTGGAAACTGGCGCTACCGCGGACAATAAAACCCGGATCGTTAACCATTAACCGATACTAGCAATCAAGAGAAAAGGTGAGAGATATACCGAGTGATCCGAGTCCTCCGGTCTTCTCGTCATCGTCCCGATCTCCCGCGGAAACTCCGGTCGTCGCCTCCTTGCCGGAAGGGCACCACATCGTCTGCATCTTTTACGGGCTCCCACCTCAATGCCGAGGCAACTCGGGCGCGAAGTTGGCTGGCCGACGCGCCCAAGGTTTGCTGTAGAATGTGTAGTGTAGAATCACTTTGCGTTATGGGGTTTGTGAAGTTGCCTTGATGGAGGAATCAACAAGATATGAACTTGGGAATTTTTGGTGGCAAGCTAAAATGAGATGGATGATAAATTTGCCACACCAAAAATGAAATCAACCGCTCCCATTTCCATGAAGTGGCCGGCCATATACATGTGAGAATGGTGGAGGAAAAATCAAACTCATGAAGGGAGGTGAGTGTAGGATAAAGAGAATGGTGACCACATCATAAAGCAAAGCTCCCATCATAACACAAATCAATCCTAATCTTTCTAATCTCATAAAGCAAGGAAAAGACTAAGAAAGCATCTCATCATGAAAAACTATCATGATGCCACCAATATGCAAGATACCCCCTTCCACAAATGTAATTTGCAAAACTGCAAATTACCCCCTCCATCGGAAAAGTCCGGCCGGGAAAGAACAAAGAAAAACCGGCCGGAACGGAATGCAAACTGGCAACTCCAGAAAACTGGTCCCGTAATAAATTACAGGAAAACCCCTATACTGTGCATACACACCCGCATCTGTATTCCGTCCGGATACAAATGCAATGAGACAAAATCTACACTGTACTAAACTAGGATCCGGCTTAAACCAAAGCCGGCTAGTAAAATCTGTTCGATCCTGATCCGTGCAAAACCGCACGTATCTGATCGAACCCTGCCATATAACCATACAGCCACAAGTACAAACCGTCCGATCCTGATCCGTGCAATACCGCACGTATCTGATCGGACCCTGCCATATCTCCATACGGCCTCTACAGCGTTTCGCCCGAAAGCTTGAGTAACTGAAAGTGTGGTGGACTCTAAAGACTCGTCAATACAATGGTTGTGGATTTAACCACTAGCACGTCAGAGGTATAAGCCAATACGTGACGGGCCACCAGCTATTGACCAAAAGGGACGTCGATGAGCGAACTCATCCTGACACCCTACTGAGCCTGTCAGTGACAATATCCGTACAGTCCGGTCTGTTCGTCTATGAGCATCGCATGTCGGGCCTAGGGGGTTGGTAAAAGTCAGACCCCCAAAAGCGGTACAAGTCGTGTCGGAGCGTAGCCCAGAACACCCTAAGATACTACTAGAATACCTACCAGTAAATTTCCTGCCTCAGCCGAGGGCTTTGTGTAATGGCTCTCCTAGACACAGCGCGACCTCACCCCCAATACCGGGAGAGACGAACCCCTGCAGATCCGCTCACTGCCTCCATGTGGCTCGGGACTGTACCCAACTAAAACCTGTTTGCACGACTCTTTTGAGCCGTGGTAGGGTAGTAATCAAAGCACAGTGGGAACTCACACGAGACAAATGACGATCTCAGGTCGATGAACTAACCTGTAGACATGTCACCAGGGAACTGCTATCTGACATCTGGTATAAGACCAACTAGCATGTTCCCGGCGAGTCCTGTCCGGTGTACTCATAACCCAATGAGCACCTGTATACATCTTAGGTGAACCAACTGACACCAGTGGCTTGTGAGACCGGCCACCTCCCCTCGTCGGGGTCTCGACTGTATACACTAGTCTACTAATGGAGTATCGATGCCCTGTCTCGAAACTCCTATGACTAGGGACTTTTTAAGGATGTGCTTATAGACTACCAGCTCCCACGTATATGATCGCCATCATACTGCTGGTAGTCAAGCAAGAATCCTAGGGGCTCTATCAACTTGTAATAGCGACATGTCAGGTCACCTAAAGCAGTACACGATGATAAAGATAAACCAGATAGCATACTATCATCTCGAGTAAGACTGTCCTACCGGGATAGGTCCTCCCTCAATCATTGCAATCACGTGCCTGTGATCCAATAATTGACTCTGAGGGCACTATCTCCAACAGTTTGATGTTTAGTATACTATATATATACTATATATATAAGTATGATAGCGTTTTGTGTGACATGGATATTCTAGATGTGATTAGGTGTATTATGGATAGATTAGGGTTTAGAAGTAAACTAGTTTAGTTTCGTAGTTGCGAACCCTAGAATAGGTTTACACCCACACACACACGCATGCTTATCTGTTAAACTTATACCTGGATGATGAGGATAGTGTATGATATTTGGAGATGAGTCGATGAGATTAGGCATAGCGCCATGAGATCGGTGATATGATGTGATTCGTATTTGGGATACGACATGAGTTTTTAGCTGGCCTTTGGATGTGTGTTTCACACACGCATTTATATTTATATAGATGGTATCGATTTGTACTAGACTTAGATCAGTACCCCGGATCATGAGATATGATGATAAGGATACCAGATAATTGATGAGATGAATGTGATATTGACCCGTACCCAGCTTTTGGGATGTCGTACGATGATTTACCGTACGAGCTTTATATTGATGATAAATCCGCACTCATGACTCGAGAATGTCATATGATATTGTATCGTACGCGGTACCTTTGAGGCGAGATCACCGACTATTATATATATATATATATATATATATATATATATCGACTCAGATTTATGCAGTTTCCATACCCCTCCTGATTGACTTATTTGTTAGAGCTGTAGTTTTGCTAGTTTATGTTAGACTAGGCCGATGTCATACCTATTTCAAAACTAACGAATCAGAAGTATTTTAAAGACAGGCAAGGGATTCTACGGATATTTTCAAAAGACGCATCTTTTCTTAAAAACACCGTAGCCCTTATTTTCCTAAAAATCCCGATTCGTCTTCTTTCAAATGGCAAAACAGTATGACATAGATAGATTGATGTAGCTACTGCACTGTTGTGTTATTATCCATTTGCCGCATATACTTGCTTTTCGCATCGCACAGCATGTTGAAATACGTTTATTGTTATATTAAAACCATACTGTACACTCATACTTGTGTACATACCTACTGTACACTCATACTTGTGCACTTACATATTTTACATTCATACTTGTGTACACACATACTGTACACTCATACTTATCCACATACCTGTTGTACACTCATACGTGCATACATACATATTCACACATACATAGATGATTCTCGCTTGATTTGGAGATTTGGGAACCGCAAGATACTCTTTACAACTGATTCATTTTAAAGGAGCGGTTTCCCCCAATATGTGCATATTACTATTCCATGTTGCATGATATACTGATATGCTTACATTTCATTTACATGTCGCATAAATCATGCTTTATGATTATACGCATTGAGATATGTTGTTTCCATGATATTTCTGGATTTGGGAACCGGGGGTATTTCAAAAGAGAGTATGTATTGTTTTAAAAACCCGGTTACCCTTGATATGATATTTCAGTGTGTCCACCATGTGTTTTCTCGGTTCTGAGAGCGACATGTGAAACCCGATTCGAGGACAGGTAGGCACCGTCTGCGGGTACATGGTGCACCCGGTGAGGTACCCCGGGGCAAGAAGACTCGTATATGTTAGACGATGATCCTGGCAGGAGAGTACTACCTACCGGTGATTGTTTTTGAGCTCGGCGGATATCTGGGGGATACCGACCGGAGTTGAGAGGTGAGACGGGCCGATCCGGACTGACGGAGCCCTATGTATATGAGGATTTACGTGTCGATGCTAGGCACAGGTTTCATGATGTTTTCGAGTGTCGATGCTTGACACTCAGGTTCCATGATTTGATATGTCGCGAGCGACACATGTTGATTTACATCCTCATACTTCCATGCATATGCTTTATGATATTTACATGCATGATGCTTATTGTCATTGGGTGACACGTGGACGATTTCCACATACATATAGTTGACATTGATGATATTGATTACATAGTTGGATGATATCCACATATTCATAGACTTCATGATATAGTCGACATTGATCATACCTCATATTTATGATATGTTATTACCTGAGGCACTGGCACGAGCACTTGGCACTACACTCATGTATAGATATTACATTGCTACCTTATCATAGTTCAGACTTATTCATTTGAGGTTTATATATATATCTGATTATATTGACCTAGGATTGTGTCATACATACGATTTCTGCTCTGTGATGTTTTCTATTCACGAGTTGGCAACTCACCCCCGTTGTGCCACAGTTCTTGCAGGTTTTGCCGTACAGGTTTTATTGCGGCTTCTGGCACACTGCTTCCCTTATGGGTGATTTGCTTTGGTAGGTGGGTTCTTTTGCATCAGGACCACCATTTTATAAGTATTATTCAGTTGTATCTAGTAATTCCATCAACCAAACTTGTATATTGTTTCAGACTTAGAAAACCATTTGTGTATTATTTCGACCTTAGAGTCGCGCGATGTAGTATTTTGGTTTTCTTGATATTTTGAGTTTCTTTTGAGTTTTGATCCTCGCCCTTCGGCGTTGTATATTATTGCTTGCGTGGTTGTGAGCGTCGATTGACGAAGAGCTAGCTCCCGCTTGGGGATGCCTTTTATCATTGCATATATATTATTCTTGTTGTACCCCGTTCGAGGCCAGTATTTTCAAAGGAAACTCTGCCGAAATTTTCAGAAAAGACTATAGGTTTTAAAAATGCATATTCGGCTTACTTATTTAAAAACCTTGTTTTTAAAAACATGTTTTCTTCACTTCTTAAAACTATTTTCCTTCAGTTATTATTTAAAATGGTTTTAGATTTCTGGGCTTTTGGCTTACTTGAATTAGATGGGGTCCTATAGACTTCATATGATTCAAGGGCCAGTCACGGGCTATTTCGGGCCGTGACACCAATAATATAATACTAGAATCCGGCTTAAACCAAAGCCCACTAGTATTATCCGTCCGAACAACATCTGTGCAGCCAGTACACGTATATGATCGGAACCCTGCCGTAAAACCGTACGACCTCTGCATCGTTTCGCCCGAAGCAGGAAAACCCTCTGTGTGGGACTATAAAGACTCGACAGTACACTGGCAGTGGATTTAACCATAAGTTTGTCATCGGTATTATCTGCACGTAACAGCTACCCAGATATCTGTCGATAAAAAGGCCGATGAGCAAACTCATCCGAACTCCTATTGAACCTATCTGTGATAATATCCGTACAGTCCGGTCTGTTCGTCTAAGAGTATCGCATATCGGTCCTAGTGGGTGGAAACTGTCAGACTCCTAATAGCGCAATAAGTCATGCCGGTGCAGAGCCCAATACACACTGAGAAACTACTGGAGTACCGACCAGTAAATCTCGCATGCCCTGGACAGGGACTTTGTGTAATGGCTTTCCGAACAAAGCGCGATATCAACCCCCAATACCGGGAGAGACGAATCCTATCTAACCACTACTGCCTCCTAGTGCTTCGGGACTACACCCAACCACTACCTATTTACACGACTCATTTGAGGGTGGTGATCTAAGTACAGTGGGATCACACTCGAGACGAATAGTGATGTCAAGTTAGCGGACTAACCTGTACTCATGCCACCCGAGAACTGCTAACTGACGATAGGTATAATACCAACCAGCAGTTCCCCCGCAAGTCTGTCCAGTGTAACTCATAACCCAATGAGCACCTGTATACTATCTCCGGTACGATATACCAATGGCTGCGGGATAGCCCATCTCTTCTGCTGGGATGAGAAGCATATACACTAGTCTACTGTGGAGTATCGATGCCCTGTCTAGATAATCCAATGACTTAGGATCAGTATAAGGATGTGTTTATAGACTACCCAGCCCCCACTAGTATGACTGCCATTACAACGCTGGTAGTCAAGCAAAGACCCTAAGGGCTCTATCAATATGTATTAGCGATATGCTAAAAGAAACATATACAGATATTGAGATAGAATCAAACCAAGTAGCATACTACCATATTGAGCAAGGCTGTTATTATGTCTGTGTATATCTCAAGCTTCCAAAATGTAATATATAATCCAGTACTATAAAATAATGGCCTCTAGGGCATATATCACTAATAATCTCCCACTTGCACTAAGGCCATGTATTGGCATATCGCAGTCCTATCATCTCGAATAGCCTCTCGAACTGTGTCTGAGGGATGGCCATTGTGAGTGGAGCTGCAGTGTTGTTTTCCGTCTCTACTCTTCGCACCTCGATCTCCCGGTGATCCACGATCTCCCTGATCAGGTGATACCGCCTCAAGATATGTCTGGACTTCTGATGGGACCTTGGTTCCTTCGCTAAAGCTATAGCCCATATTGTTGTCACAATACAGAGGTATTGGATCAACAATGGATGGAACCACCTGAAGTTATATAATGAACTTCCTCATCCAGACTGCTTCTTTTGCAGCATCACATGCAGCGATATACTCCGCTTCCATCGTCGAGTCAGCAATGGTGTCTTGCTTGGAGCTCTTCCAACAGACCGCCCCTCCATTGAGGGTAAAGACATAACCCGACATGGACTTGGAGTCATTCTTGTCACTCTGTAAGCTGGCATCGGCGAAGGCCTCAATCTGGAGGTCTTTACTGCCGTACACCAAGAACATCTCCTTAGTCCTTCTCAGGTATATGAGAATGTTCTTAACTGCTGTCCAGTGCTTCTCAACAGGGTTTGACTGATACCTGCTTACAACGCTCAGAGCGTAAGCTACATCTGGTCTGGTACACAACATCGCATATATTATAAAGCCTACCGCAGAAACGTACGGTATAATACGCATGCGATCCCTTTCCAAATCAGCCTTGGGAGACATGTAACATTTCAGAAATATAAAATATTATTTTTGGAAATTTAATATTAAAATAATATATTTCGCGAGAAATTGGGATTTTCGTAAAGTGGTATAAGTTTATACCAATATTTGGAAATTTATCGGAGAATAAAATGATTTATTTATTTTAATGATATTTATCAGATTTTGGATAAAATCCGTGTTTTTACATTTTTCATGATTTTGCACCATGTCATGTGCATGTGTGCATGTGTTGTGTTTGGGTTAAGTGTTGAATTTTATGAAGTTGTGAGAAGGAAAACAAAGAGAAGAGAAAAGAAAAGAAATGCAAAGAGAGTGTGAATGGAATATAGAATGATTCTTTGGACAGATTAGATATTTTGGGAGAGAGTGAGTGTAAGGGAGATATTATGACTAGAGAGTGAGGCTGAACGAGAGAGAGAGAGAGAGCCTTGGCTGCCCCATTCCCTTCACTCTCCATTATTTCCTTCATCTTCCTCGTCTTCATCACTCCCTCACTACCCCCATGACTCATCTCCAAACATTTCTCAAAACCCTATGCCCTCTTCAGTAAAAACATGCACACATCCATTCTAAACCCTTAGAACCTTTCAAGTTTTGATTTTGAAGGTTTGGGCAACTAAAGAAAGTTCTTTGGTTGCAAATAAGGTAATCCATACACTTTAGTTTAGTTTTCGGTGTTAAATATCGTATTTCTAGTTAGAAATTGAGTTAATTAGGTTATCGATTTTAGAAAATTATAAGTTGCTGTCAAATGGTCAATTGAGGTATAGGGAGTGTTTACAAGACCTTAGAGAGTGTTGAATTGAGTTTAGAACCCGATACACGAAGTTAGAATTGTTCCGTGTCGGTTTTGTGAAACCTTAAGGCCTACAGGGAATCTGGGATGACCTGGGAAGTTTCTGAGAAAAACAAACAACTCCAGAGACCTATTTAAGACACTAGAAGACTACCCTGAGAAGACGGACCCAAATGGAGCAGAACGGGACGAGCTCGCCGGATTTCTTGGTAATATGGTCGGCCCCTTGGTGGTGTTTGGTGCTGAAATTGGTCCAGTAGCTCATTTACTTCATATACAACACCTTATACTTGTTTGTTTTGTTCCTATTGACCTGAACCAAAATCTGTGAGCTATTGTGAGTGGTTTTGGTTATGTTTTCCGTATTTTGGAATTCTTGGTTTTTGTATTTGGTATTGACTTGGGTCGTTGGATGTTTGTACGTCAACGGCGAGGGTTGTTTGCTTTGTTTTGCATGGTAGGCTATAGGTTCTAACCTATAGGTGATCCATGTGCCGTATTGGATTTCGGAACTTGATGTTAATGGTATTGCGATATGCGTTGATATTGTAGGTACCTTCGGATGGATTCCGAGACGACGAAGAACATCGACTACAGCTAAGCGAGGAGTTTAGCAGGTGAGTAGATTTATATCTACGGGAGAAGTCGGGTGGATGGCGTATAGCACCCCTACAAACATTGATATGGAAGATTGTTTGATTGTTATATCCTGATAAATGATATGCGACGGACATGATTATAGGATTTAATAACAATAATATGATCAACGTTGGCATAAATGAACATAGTGACATTTGAGAGTATGAAATGAGAAGTGAATCATGATAGGTACGAATTGAAAGAGAACGAGTATACGATGTGATATGATGACTTAGTGTGATATGTCGTTATATGGATGTGAGTCGATATAAGATAGTTGATACCTTTGTCGGCCCACGATATGAGATTGACACGGATGTGACCTGAGATATAGGTATTAGACATATATAATGTTGTGAATCTTGAGTGATATGCCGTACGATAGATTATACCGTACGTGATGTTGTGAGGCTGGATGCCGATTGATAGATTCACCGACTCGAATATATTGTAGACACGTATACCTTGTAGCATTTCACTTACGATGTACCTTATGCTACGCTCATGATATTCGCATTGCATTACATATACCTGTGCTAGTGCACCTACACCGTTATCGATGATGCGTATGTTACACCTACATAGATTGGCCGGCTCACACACCTTCATATCGATAATTGCTATGTCACTACACAGTAGAATTACTACATCATTCCATGATATACTTGCTATGCTCACACTACTATACTATGTTGCATGATATAGTTTCTATGTTCATATCCCTGTTCCACGTTGCATGATATACAGATATGCTTACATTCTGTTATATGTCGCATACCTACATGCTTACATATATATCTTGCTATAGCTACATGTTCAACTTCATTTGATGTTGCGATGGATTTTGGATAAATTGGGAACCGCGTGATATATTTAATAACTTGATGCATTTAAATAGCGGATTTTCCCTTGATATACTCATATTGTTGTTCTATGTTGCATACATCATATTACATGGATTTACGCATTGAGATAGGGATTTCATATGATTTTCTGGATTTGAGAACCGTGGGGATATTTCAAGAAATGTGTATTGTTTTGAAAACCCGGTTTCTCTTGATATGATATTTCAGTGCGTCCAATATGTGGATTGCGAGTGTCGAAGTTGGACACTCAGGTTCCGTGGATTGCGAGTGTCGATGTTGGACACTCAGGTTCCGTGAGATGTATGGATATGTGGATTGCGAGTGTCGAGGTTGGACACTCAGGTTCCGTGGATTGCGAGTGTCGATGTTGGACACTCAGGTTCCGTGAGATGTATGGATATGTGGATTGCGAGTGTCGAGGTTAGACACTCAGGTTCCGTGGATTGCGAGTGTCGATGTTGGACACTCAGGTTCCGTGAGATGTATGGATATGTGGATTGCGAGTGTCGGAGTTGGACACTCAGGTTCCGTGGATTGCGAGTGTCGATGTTGGACACTCAGGTTCCGTGAGATGTACAGATATGATATATGGATTTACGTGTCGCTGTTGGACACGAGTATTTCATGATTTTTTCAAGTGTCGAGGTTGGACACTCAGGTTCCATGATTTTGATGTGTCGCGAGAGACACACGTTGATTTATATACTCATATTTACCTGCATATACTTTCATGATATTTACATGCATGATGTTTCTGTGTCATTGGTTGACACGTAGATGAGATCCACATGCATACAGGCATTGATTTTATGGTTGGATGATATCCACTTGCTGATAGGCATTGATTATGTTCTTGACACATATGCAGATACGGTCACCCTAGATATCATAGTATTACCTTTATGATATAATTGACCTAGCAATCGTTGTTTATTTCAATTTCTACTCACGAGTTGGCAACTCACCCCCGTTGTGCTACAGTTCTTGCAGGTTGACCGCATGGATCGGTAGCGGCATCGCTGGCACACAGCTATATTCGGGTGATTTGCTTTGGTAGGTGGTACATGTTGGATCGTGTCACTCTTGTATTTCTATTCCTATTGTATCTAGTCAACTCCATCAAGTCAGAAACTAGTATTTGTATAAGTAGTAAGACTTAGCAAGACTTGTAGTTGCGAGACTTGAGCGATGGGTTACATGCTCGCTTGGTGGGTTTGTGTCACGACCTAAAATTTAGGCCCGTAACCGGCACTTAAACTACGTAACGTCAACAGGCGTACGCAACTTAAGTAAGCCGAAACCCAGAAATCTAAACCATCGAAAACTGGATAAGCGGAGAAAAACATAGTTTAAAACATTCAGAAATTCTCAAGTAAAAATCTTTAACTTTAGTTTTTGTTCTTGAAATTTCGGCAGCACCTCCTTTGTAAAAACTAACCCCGAAAACGGGTACAACATAGATATAAATAAAGCATCCCAAACGGAAGCAACTCACGCCCAACGGCGGAGAAAACAGCCACAAGATATATATATATATATATATATATATATATATATATATATATGATGCAGAAGCGAAGAAATATATATATATATATATATATATATGATGCAGAAGCGAAGAAATATAAATGAAAACAGCATAAGGAGGTAAAACATAACAACAAAACCGGCTCCCACGAGCACGGTACCCAAAGTCACCAAAATATATACAACACCGAATCCTCACAACTCGTCTCTAAGTCAAATACAAGAAGTGGTAGATGGAGAATACTAGATCCAAAAAAAAAGATATCCAATGTACATAAACGGATAACCGCAAAACCAACCTAAAAGCAAATGCCTCAAAGCCAACCGTAGCGGTATCCGCAAAAGTAGAGATGATAAGACGCCCTGCCGCGACTACTCTAAGGATAAGCCCTGCAAAACACTGTGGCACAACGGGGGTGAGTTGCCAACTCGTGAATAGTAATTAACATCGTACTGTAATCGCAAGTAAGCATGAACAACGATAAATCTAGCACATGTAATCTGATAGCGTAAGTATGGAAATATGAATATGCAACAATCATGTAAAGGTTGTTGGAGATAGTGCCCTCAGAGTCAATTATTGGATCACAGGCACGTGATTGCAATGATTGAGGGAGGACCTATCCCGGTAGGACAGTCTTACTCGAATTGATAGTATGCTATCTAGTTTATCTTTATCATCGTGTACTGCTTTAGGTGACCTGACATGTCACTATTACACGTTGATAGAGTCCCTAGGATTCTTGCTTGACTACCAACAGTATGATGGCGATCATATACGTGGGAGCTGGTAGTCTATAAGCACATCCTTAAAAGGCCCCTAGTCGTAGGAGTTTCGAGACAGGGCATCGATACTCCATTAGTAGACTAGTGTATACAGTCGAGACCCCGATGAGGGGCGGTGGCCGGTCTCACAAGCCACTGGTGTCAGTTGGTTCACCTAAGATGTATACAGGTGCTCATTGGGTTATGAGTACACCGGACAGGACTCGCCGAGAACCTGCTAGTTGGTCTTATACCAGATGTCAGATAGCAGTTCCCTGGTGACATGTGTACAGGTTAGTTCATCGACCTGAGATCGTCATTTGTCTCGTGTGAGTTCCCACTGTGCTTTGATTACTACCCTACCATGGCTCAAAGGAGTCGTGCAAACAGGTTTTAGTTGGGTACAGTCCCGAGCCACATGGAGGCAGTGAGCGGATCTGCAGGGGTTCGTCTCTCCCGGTATTGGGAGTGAGGTCGCGCTGTGTCTACGAGAGCCATTACACAAAGCCCTCGGCCGAGGCAGGAGATTTTCTGGTAGGTATTCCAGTAGTATCTCAGGGTGTTCTGGGCTACGCTCCGACACGACTTGTACCGCTTTTGGGGGTCTGACTTTAACCAACCCCCTAGGCCCGACATGCGATGCTCATAGACGAACGGACCGGACTGTACGGATATTGTCACTGACAGGCTCAGTAGGGTGTCAGGATGAGTTCGCTCATCGGCGTCCCTTTTGGTCAATAGCTGGTGGCCCGTCACGTATTGGCTAATACCTCTGACGTGCTAGTGGTTAAATCCACAGCCATAGTATTGACGAGTCTTTAGAGTCCACCACACTTTCAGTTACTCAAGCTTTCGGGCGAAACGCTGTAGAGGCCGTATGGAGATATGGCAGGGTTCGATCAGATACGTGCGGTATTGCACGGATCAGGATCGGACGGTTTGTACTAGTGGCCGTATAGTTATATGGCAAGGTTCGCTCAGATACGTGCGGTATTGCACGGATCAGGATCGAACGGTTTTTTACTAACCGGCTTTGGTTTAAGCCGGTCCTAGTTTAGTACAGTGTAGATTTTGTCTCATTGCATTTGTATCCGGTCAGAATACAGATGCGGGTGTGTATGCACAGTATCGGGGTTTTCCTGTAATTTATTACGGGACCAGTTTTCTGGAGTTGCCAGTTTGCATTCCGTTCCGGCCGGTTTTCCTTTGTTCTTTCCCGGCCGGACTTTTCCGATGGAGGGTGTTATTTGCAAGTTTGCAAATAACACATTGTGGAGGGTTTTCTTGCAAATGTATTTATTATGATAGCATCTTTAGATACCATTCTTTTCCTTCATCATTTCTTGCTTTATGAAGATTAGAAATGAGATGAAAGTTGATGTGAGATTGTTATGATGATGTTTAGGATATGGTCACCATTCTCTTTATCCTACACTCACCTCCCTCTTGCATTTGGGATTCTTTCCTCCACCATTCTCATAATGATATGGTTGAAGACATTTGAGAGAAAAGAAGGAAGAGAGCTCCATTTTTGAGAGTGTAGTTTTTGATCTCTTTTCATGTCAAGAAAAATGCAAGCACCTTTTTTCTTATCTTGATTCCTCCATCATCTTCAAAGGCAACAAACCCCAAATGAGACATAGCTTCGACCCTACACATTCTACAGCATTTCTTGGGCATGTCGACTTGCCGGCTTCATGCCCGAGTTGCCTCGGTATTGAGGCGGGATCCCGTAAAAGACGCAGGCGATGTGGTGCCCTTCCGGCGAGGAGGCGACGATATGGAGACTAGACTTTCCGCGGGAGATTGGGACGATGACGAGAAGACCGGAGGACTCGGATCACTCGGTATACTTCTTTTCTCATCTCTTGTTAGCTAGCATTAAGTTAATGGTTTCGATCGGGTTTTCATTGTCCGCGGTAGCTCCAGTTTCCAAGTAAGAAAAAATTTTGATTCCGCATTTTGGCCTCGGATAGAAGGCCGGGGCGCTGCCGTGGCGCAACATGGTATCAGAGCCACGCCATTAACATTGTCTAGCTTGCTCTAACGTGTTTACAAGTTCGATCGATCGGATTTTCCAAAAACCACATTTGCATGTCGCACTTTCTGTCGATTTTTTCCTTGCTCTAAAAATTATTTGGTACATTGGAAAATTACGTGCAGGGTTTTTTATGAATTCTGTGAAAATTTGGTACGCTGATGTTACTGTAGCGCGGCGGTTTAGCGGCCAAAACCACATTTTGACCGCGGAACCGCCGCTGTTTTGTGGCCAAACCGTACCAAATTTCTACAGTGGTTTACTGACATGAAAATAGGGTTTCTAGTATATTCTTTTTGGGCCCAGATGTTTTTGATTGCTACAGTTGTGCTTGGGGCCCACTTCGGAAAATTCAGTCGATCGAAAATTTTAAGCATGTTATTTCACAGTATTTACATTATATCTGCGACCGTGAATGTCACTTGATCGGTAAATCCTGTCTAACTGCTATAGCCCGGTTAGACAGATTTGCGAACGTGATTTTCACGTTGATGTTCTGTGTTTATGCTGTGATGTTGCGGATCGGTCGTGGGGATAGCCTGGATGCAATGCTAGTACAGTTTTATTTTATATATACATTTGATTTTGCGGGGCGAGCGTCCGACATGTAGACAGCCGTCACTGCCTGTTTGTATTATTCTTTTGGGGCACGACCTGGTTGCGGTCGATGTACCCGTTGTATGTATATTTTACTTTCTGTACTAGGATTACCCCGCGGAGGGGTGCACGGATAGCCGGGTTCTAGAGGGCAACGGGCCCGCATCTCATGGCATTGAGACGGAGGGGGCTTCACTCTAGGATTGGCGGGCTGTTTGCCGCACTCGCAGGGGGATACAGGTTGACCCGGGAGGGGTGCCCAAGTTACTGGATTCCATGAAGTGCTGGGTGGTCCATTCACGGTGCTGAAGGGGGCTGCCTCGCTTCAGGTTTTGGCGGGTGACTTGCCGCGCCCGTAGGGGTCTAGGATTTCATTGCACAGGCTATCCACACGACCAGGGGAACGTCGGGTTTCAGCAGCGGCTCTGTGAAACCCGGGGCTTCCAGATATCTGTATTGTTCTGTGATGCTGTATATTTCTGTGATGTTGCATTTTATCATGCCTTGAGAGAAAATAATATATTGGTATATATATTAGTAGATGTTGTATATGTTTTACATCCGCGCTAGTCCAGTCCCCGCTCTGTCGTTAGTTAGCTAACCTAACGGGTAATGACGGGACCCAGTGGCGAATGCGGATGGCATATACGTACATCAGTATATTTTCGTTCTTTGTGGTGTGATCAATTGGTGGGACTGCGTTGATTCGGATCAATGCAAGATAAACAAACCTATTCTGATGTTGTTGGAACACTTTTTCAAAAAGCTGTTATTGCAAGGACGTTCACTTTTGTTTTGCATCGTGGTATTCATTTGGAATATCCTGCTCCTCAGTCGACGAGGCAAGGGCCGAGATCCCTTCACCGGGAGTGACCCCTTGGACAGAAGTTTTCGTCAGGGCATTAACTTCACTATAGCCGATTACTTTTTGCTTTGCATCGTGGTATTCAGTTGGAATATCCTGCACCTCATTCTACGGGGAAAGAGCCGAGATCCCTTCACCGGGAGTGACCTCTTTAGGAAAGGGTTTTCGTCACTATATTTTTATAAAAGCTATGCAGTTCCTTCAACGATATCAAGTTCATTACGTTAAAGGTTTTTCGCCAAAAACTAGACGTAGCCCTCCGTCATTTCTTACAAGTATTACTTAGTATTCGTGCTGCGTTTGTTGACTCCGTCAAGGCGTAGTGTACGGTAGCAAAGTGGTGCTTGTTTTTTGCATAAATGGGATTGGTTAGGACAGTCGTGCGGCCTTGTTGACTCCGTCAAGGGTACGTACGGGTGGGTTTAATGCAATCCAGATAATGACAGGTTGAACTTGACTAGGACTCTTTGATTTGTTGACTCCGTCAAAGTCACTTGGGTCCTAGGGGTAAAAATCACATCGGGAGTTTCAAAAGAACTGAAACTTGCCAGGCATGCGCATACCTTCTGGAGTGTGGTGACTTGAGTGGATTCCGTCAAGTTATCATGCGATGATAGTTGGATCCCGATTCCCACTGATGAGTTAGTTTACTCCTCGGGTGACCCCGACTAATTCTTCTTTCAGGTTTGGAGGAGAATTTGAGGTACAGTGGGAGGTTTCCTGATTAGATAAATTGGTAACCATTCTGATCTAGGTTAGAGTGCACGCTGAGTGTTTCTTTTCTCTCTCTCTGGCAGCGACCATTGACCCGACCCTAAGACTATGACTCAGTAACCAAGTTGACCGAACCTTCTTAACACTGGCTTTTGGATTGTCAGAGTTGCAAACCTCATTGCTACTCCTACTTTTACCCTTTTCTCCAGGACACCCCGTATTACTACGAACGTCCACTTCCATTGGACAAAACCATCGTATGGTAATATACGAACTCGAAGGACTTCGAGGATGGTTTCTGGTTCTGGAGAAAACGAATAGGATTATTCAGTTGTCTTTTCCTTTTACCTTCTCTCAGGTTACGAGTACTCCTTGGTTTAGGAGATAGTACACCTATTACGCAAATTGGATAGTATTCTTCCAAACCTTAGGCTGGTGTCGACCGGTAGGGAATGAAGAAAACCAATTAGCATAACGATGGTGTGCAGAAGGTATTAAGATTAAGACAAAGCAAGGGATTAGTAAGAGGGCAAAGTAAATTGCAACTGCTATTCACGACCGAACCAAGTATTTCTTCGCCAATCCTAAATCACCTTTGTATTTCTCCAGGACACTCCGAATCACTACGAAGATCCACAGTTTATTTGGATACTCCATCGTATGGTTATATACGAACTCGAAAGGAACTTGTTCCAGTTCGGGGATGGATTCTGGTTCAGGAGAAATAGGAATAAGATTTATTCGGTTGTCTTTTATCTTCACCTTCTCTCGCTTTGCGAGTGCTCCTAGGATTAGGACAGTACACCTTTTATGCTTATTGGATAGTCTTCTTCCAAACCATAGGCTGGTGCCGAACGGTAGGGAAGGAAGAAAACCATTTGGCCTAAAGGGGTGTGCAGACGGTAATGACTAAAGACATATAAAGGGATTTGGACAGATGGCAAAGAGATATACGGTTACAGTTGTGAATCTGGATAATGGAAGAGGCATTACTAAGAATACCGGAATACCCCACCGAAAGCATTTCAATGTTTCAGTTTCACTGTGTAATGTTAAAAGAAAAACTGATTTCCCGATTAGATACTTACTCCAGGGTATGTATTTACCAGGTATGATTCTCACATCTGTATGGTTTTACAGATGATGAGTGGGAGTAAGTCATTGGGAATAGGGTGATCATCCTCATTATATCGGGATTCGTTGTAATCGGTGATATTTGAGGAGATCATCTGAGCTGTTTGCCGGTCGGCAAATATTTGGTTTTGAATATCCGCTGTTGTGCACCAATTTCAAATTGATATATCTGTACGTCTATTTTCATAGAGTGAGATATACCTTTTGATATTATGTCGATGACATTTACCTATATCAGTGGATGGTTAGGTAAGGAGCATTAAACAGCGGTGTAATTCTTCTTAACCATAAGTACAGTTTTTAACCTATGACACACAGTGAAAGAGTTGTTAGACTCAGCGGACTTATACAGAGTATTGTATGTTGTCCAGCGTCCATCAGGACAGAGGGGTTGGTCCTCGTACTATATTCAGTTTACTTATGACTTCTCTAGTTTTTAGACAGGTGTTTCGTGCAAACACAGGGTCTGAATTTTGAGAAGTTATAGGTATTTGAATAAAGTAGAGAACTAGGTATTGCAAGTATCGGGATTCTTCAAAGTGATCGAAGATGTAGATACTTGTGTATGGTATTCAGTTGATAGTAATGGTTAAGAGAACTTGCTTCGCTTTCAGGCTACTCATAATTGGAAGCATTCCTAAGTTGAGTAACGCTGATCGGCCTCCTTCCATTTAGTTGACATGCACTGGAGATAGCTGCATGATTTGAATCTGGTTAAATTAAATCAGTGCCTCTGTTTCTATATTAGATATAGAACAGTTCATATCTTGACATTGTTAAGGTACGGGGAGTTGTCCGGCTTATGCTTAAAACCAGACTCCGGATAACTCAAGGCACGTTTCTGTAATGGCTGTTTGTGGGTTGACCCAGGCTATGACGAGGGTTGACTTTCTACCATCTGGAAGATCAATAGTGATATTGTTCTTGACTCGCCACAGTTTTAATAAAAATGGATTTTTTCAGAAAACAGTAGTGGGAGTATGGTAGAACTGGAAGTGATTCCAGAACCGCAAACGATTACTGAAGATTTGATAAGAACCTAAAGATTCAATCTGATTTGACATTCCATTGGCCACTCCGCAGATACGGTGGGTAACTTCAGGCACCCGAGAGGTACTCCGGTAGCCTCAAGGACGGTGACAGGGAAGTTCTTGTTTACCCACACTTGCCATTGCTGTTGTTCCAGGCCGCGAGACTCGGCAGGAGGATGAGTATAGCGTCGTTCTGAACTAGCTTCAGAAGTGTACGTGTATATGACTCTGCCAGAGGGTTGTCGTAGTCAGTGGGAGCAGCGGAAGCATTGGTGGACAGGTGGCTTATGTCTATTTATAGACTAAAGCAGATATAGCGGAGATAGATCATCTATTTCTGACATGACAGTCATAGGTTTGACGTCATCAGAATAGGGGATGGATCTGTTAAGAAGGTAGTAGGGTGTGATGTCCTGGTTTTGGATGACATACACAGAGTAGGAAAGGAAACTCCTATACTACGATCGGTTATACTTTGGTTGTCACACAGTGGTTTCTCCACACAGGACTTGGATATTATTTCAGACATTCTGGTTACTAGATCTATGGTTTTAGATCTAGATTTGGGTGGTTTCCTAATCTGGGTACTTTGACAGCATTCTATGAGTATTTAGAATGGACGACTCCTGGCACGGTAGCACACCTGCAGGTAATGGAGTCACCCTCTCTAAAGGTGTCTTACAGACTAAAGGGTAGAGGGATACGCATGATTGACAGATCACTTGCTTAGGCAATTGAGTCAATCATGAGATGTCAAGTACCACACCAGATGTTGTTCTTGCAGTAGATGCAATAAGATGATATTGATCCAATCCTGGAGAAACAGTCGGAAGAAGTTTTAGAACATAAGTTGATGTTCTAGGGATATGATAGCAGCAGCCTCCTTTAGGAGACGGTTATCATTCCAGGCTTCCAAGGTGACCTGGATGGCAGAGTGGCTGTCAGAGTTATAGTTTTTCCTTCTGACGAGGGGCAGTATTTTGGACAGGTGGTCCAAGGCAATACTGAGGGAGGCATGGCGCAGGATACTGATTAAGTTCAGTTGATGATACAGTCTAAGAAGTTTGGATTTGGAGTTCATTTATGAGCTAGGTCCCATCAGACATCCAGACATATTCTAAGACAGGTATTACTCATTTCGGGAGATGGCTTTCTCCGCGAACATGAGATATAGAGAGACATAGAAAGAAACATCCCTGCGGATCCACTCACTGAGGCTATTCCTCGAACGCAATAGTTTCGCAAACGGGTTTTGTGAGACTGACTAGTAGAGGAGTTGGGTGTTCGGTATCACACGGGCTTTGAGTATGCGACATCGCAATAATTAGCCTTGAGTGCAAGTGGGAGATTGTTGGAGATAGTGCCCTCAGAGTCAATTATTGGATCACAGGCACGTGATTGCAATGATTGAGGGAGGACCTATCCCGGTAGGACAGTCTTACTCGAGATGACAGTATGCTATCTAGTTTATCTTTATCATCGTGTACTGCTTTAGGTGACCTGACATGTCGCTATTACACGTTGATAGAGCCCCTAGGATTCTTGCTTGACTACCAGCAGTATGATGGCGATCATATACGTGGGAGCTGGTAGTCTATAAGCACATCCTTAAAAGGTCCCTAGTCGTAGGAGTTTCGAGACAGGGCATCGATACTCCATTAGTAGACTAGTGTATACAGTCGAGACCCCGACGAGGGGCGGTGGCCGGTCTCACAAGCCACTGGTGTCAGTTGGTTCACCTAAGATGTATACAGGTGCTCATTGGGTTATGAGTACACCGGACAGGACTCGCCGAGAACCTGCTAGTTGGTCTTATACCAGATGTCAGATAGCAGTTTCCTGGTGACATGTGTACAGGTTAGTTCATCGACCTGAGATCGTCATTTGTCTCGTGTGAGTTCCCACTGTGCTTTGATTACTACCCTACCACGGCTCAAAGGAGTCGTGCAAACAGGTTTTAGTTGGGTACAGTCCCGAGCCACATGGAGGCAGTGAGCGGATCTGCAGGGGTTCGTCTCTCCCGGTATTGGGGGTGAGGTCGCGCTGTGTCTAGGAGAGCCATTACACAAAGCCCTCGGCCGAGGCAGGAGATTTACTGGTAGGTATTCCAGTAGTATCTCAGGGTGTTCTGGGCTACGCTCCGACACGACTTGTACCGCTTTTGGGGGTCTGACTTTTACCAACCCCCTAGGACCGACATGCGATGCTCATAGACGAACGGACCGGACTGTACGGATATTGTCACTGACAGGCTCAGTAGGGTGTCAGGATGAGTTCGCTCATCGGCGTCCCTTTTGGTCAATAGCTGGTGGCCCGTCACGTATTGGCTAATACCTCTGACGTGCTAGTGGTTAAATCCACAGCCATAGTATTGACGAGTCTTTAGAGTCCACCACACTTTCAGTTACTCAAGCTTTCGGGCGAAACGCTGTAGAGGCCGTATGGAGATATGGCAGGGTTCGATCAGATACGTGCGGTATTGCACGGATCAGGATCGGACGGTTTGTACTAGTGGCCGTATAGTTATATGGCAAGGTTCGATCAGATACGTGCGGTATTGCACAGATCAGGATCGAACGGTTTTTTACTAGCCGGCTTTGGTTTAAGCCGGTCCTAGTTTAGTACAGTGTAGATTTTGTCTCATTGCATTTGTATCCGGTCAGAATACAGATGCAGGTGTGTATGCACAGTATCGGGGTTTTCCTGTAATTTATTACGGGACCAGTTTTCTGGAGTTGCCAGTTTGCATTCCGTTCCGGCCGGTTTTCCTTTGTTCTTTCCCGGCCGGACTTTTCCGATGGAGGGTGTTATTTGCAAGTTTGCAAATAACACATTGTGGAGGGTTTTCTTGCAAATGTATTTATTATGATAGCATCTTTAGATACCATTCTTTTCCTTCATCATTTCTTGCTTTATGAAGATTAGAAATGAGATGAAAGTTGATGTGAGATTGTTATGATGATGTTTAGGATATGGTCACCATTCTCTTTATCCTACACTCACCTCCCTCTTGCATTCGGGATTCTTTCCTCCACCATTCTCATTATGATATGGTTGAAGACATTTGAGAGAAAAGAAGGAAGAGAGCTTCATTTTTGAGAGTGTAGTTTTTGATCTCTTTTCATGTCAAGAAAAATGCAAGCACCATTTTTCTTATCTTGATTCCTCCATCATCTTCAAAAGAAACAAACCCCAAATGAGACATAGCTTCGACCCTACACATTCTACAGCATTTCTTGGGCATGTCGACTTGCCGGCTTCATGCCCGAGTTGCCTCGGTATTGAGGCGGGAGCCCGTGAAAGACGCAGGCGATGTGGTGCCCTTCCGGCGAGGAGGCGACGATATGGAGACTAGACTTTCCGCGGGAGATTGGGACGATGACGAGAAGACCGGAGGACTCGGATCACTCGGTATACTTCTTTTCCCATCTCTTGTTAGCTAGCATTAAGTTAATGGTTTCGATCCGGGTTTTCATTGTCCGCGGTAGCGCCAGTTTCCAAGTAAGAAAAAATTTTGATTCCGCATTTTGGCCTCGGATAGAAGGCCGGGGCGCTGCCGTGGCACAACAAAGGTACATCATTAGGGTTCTACAACTACATGAAGCAATGCATATCAAAATAATCCTGAGTGTGGGATGATATATTAAAACCTCATGCAAAAATCATCTTGGAAAAACCCCAGTGTCCCTCACTGACACATCAAATCCCAAAATCCTCAGGCACCGCATCCTCAGATCGGCCCTCATATCCTATAAGTCTCATGGAACCTGAGTGTCAAATATCGACACCCGAAAACTCATGAAAACATCTGCATGTAAATATATGAGGATATCATCCACGTATGTCCATCGACGATACGTAAAATCATGAAACCCGTGTCTAACATCGACACGTAAATACTCATCTGTCAGGCGCCGTCACCATGACCGGCCCTGATATCAGTACATCTCATAGAACCTGAGTGTCTACATCGACACCCACAATCCACATAGCGTGTCTGAACATGACTCCGGTCGGTATCCCCCAGATATCCGCCGAGTCCAAATAATATCACCGGTATGTAGTGGTCCCTCTGCCAGGCTCATCATCTACACCACGATATCATCTCTCGCCCCGGGGTACCATACCGGGTCCACCATGTACCCGCAGACGGTGCCTCCCGCTCCTCGAATCGGGTATCACATGCCAATCTCAGAACCGAGAAATCACATGGTGGACGCACTGAAATATCATATCAAGAGAAACCGGGTTTTCAAACAATACATAAATTTCTTGAAACACCCCTGCGGTTCCCAAATCCATAGTCATATGAAATCCATATCTCAATATGAAAATACATGAAAAAATGATGTATGCAACATAAAACAGCAATATGAGCATATTAAGGGAAAACCGCTCTTTTAAATGAATCCAGCTTAAAATATATCATGCGGTTCCCAAAACCTCCGAATCAAGTGCAGTATCATATAAGGTGTACATGTAACTGTAGCAAGGTATAAGTATCTACTTGTAAGCAAGTAGGTATGATGCATTTCATAAGCGCAATATCACAATAATCATCGTCTCAATATCACATGTCAAAACAATACCACTTAGGGTATATGCAGCTATAGCAAAATAGGTGGGTGTACATGTCAGTAGGTATGCATGATGTACATGTAGCTGTAACAGTTATGTGGGTGTACATGTCAGTATATATGCATGATGTACATGTGGCTATAGCAAGGTATACGTGAAATGGAATAAGAGTCATTACCTCCATTATCCCTATCCAAATACAATATCACGTCTGTAAGAGTGTCAGCTGTATCTCATATGCACAATGGAATAAGAGTCACTACCTCAATTATCCCTATCCAATACAATATCACGTATGTAAGTGGGTTGTGTGTGTTATGGCATTACCGACGGTGTGGGCGTAGCATACAATTTAGTGCTAGTGCAACATGAACCGTCGGTAAAGTGTTGTGTCCAAAAGGTACAAGTCAAAGCACAACAGGTAATACTATGCAATGATGTTCATATGCAATCAACTCATATGCAAATAACATACAGCTATCATATCATAAACCAGCCCTGACGCATAACGCATACGGGCGATTTCCCCGTAGATGTTAAATCTACTCCCCGATGATCTCAAGCTAATAAAATCCGACCACCTGCTTCCCTTTGTTCGCAGCGTCCGAAGTCTCTTCTTGCGACCCTAAAATTTCACAAACATATCACATAAGCTAAATATCCAGCCGTTCATATCAGAAAACTGCATTCTAATACCGCTCATTCATTATCTATTTGTTGTATTTATCGGTATTATTAACCAGTGTCTGCTCAGTAATACAGTTACAGGTATCCATGACAAAATACTGGAAATACACTCAAAAGCACAGATATATCATTTGAGAGCCGACACTGCAACCAGAACCGCAAACCGACCGATACTCCATGAGTTTCTTTTTGCAACAAGTTTGTGTACACACTTTTTTTATCTAAATGGTCCAACACAAACAAGTGTGTACACAAGAAATTTAGGCACATGTGGATATGAAATAATGTGCATTCAATACTGAAGATTATGTGTGGATTTAAAGATTCAAATCTCCTTCTAGAACTGAGTGCAAATCAAATTCAAATAGACAAATCAGCATGAACAATGATGGGGGCACCCATGGATTTAGGCACATGTGGAAATGAAGTAATGAGCATTTAATGGTGAAGATTATGTGTTGAATTGAAGATTCAAATTTCCCTCCAAGCACTGGGTGCAAACCAGGTCAAAACAGAGAAAATAAACTTCACCAAAATGATACTGGGGATAACACTAGACCACACACCAAGTACGAGCATCATCCATCGGATTTGGGCCGGCCACATGCTCAGAAAATCCGGTGTGGCCGGCCCCACATGATCTAATGTGTCCCAAACTTCTTCAGTTGATCCCTTGATGCCACGTAGCCCTAGTTTTATTGTTTGTCTATTTTTCTTTTCTGCCTATAAAAGCAGGCAGTGGGCAAGGTCATTCTTTAGTCGTGGATTGTCATTCTTTAGTCCAAGTTTTCTTTTCTCTTTTCTTGTAAATAACTTTGTCTCCTTGAGTTCTTAACCTTCTCTTGATCTTTCAACATCTCCATTGAGCTTGAAAGTTTAACGGTTGGTTATTGATCTCAAGGGTTGTATCATTCTTGGAATCAATAAAGTTCTCTTTTTGTGCCTTCATTCACCATGAGTTCTTTGCCCTATCTTGATCTTGCAACCTCTTTATTGAGCTTGCAAGTTTAAGTTTGGGTTATTGAACACATGTCTTGCAATATGTTCTTTGGTTCCTAGTATTTTACTTTCTTGCATTTTTCTTACTCGCTTTTACATTCATGCAATTTATTACCATGCTTTACTTACTTGCACTTTAATTCCATGTCATTTATTTACTTTCTTGTGTGCTCTTTTCTTCTCTTTGTTTCACTTTTCTTTGCTCTTTTTCTTTGTTTTTGTGAATGTTTGTGAATATGTGTTGTTAGTAAAAGAATACGATATTGTAAGTTAAGGATTTCATTTCCCATTCCTTTTCCTGTTATTTTCCATTGAACTCCACCTAACCCTTACGCAAGCGCTCAGTTAGGCACCCTACCCTACCAAGGTATCGGTGATCCCTAACCGCGAACGGTTGCGTTCGGATTGGCCGGAGGAGAAAGTCAAGGGACAAGAACGGACGAACAAGGGTCAATAAGCCGGATTCCATGAATACCGTGCTTAAATAACCTAATCCATGTTGTTGCCGATTGCTCTAGCTTCAATTGGTCAAGACTCGGCTCAAAGGTTTGAGTACGAATTCACTAGCTTACACTATTGTATCTTTTCCTAACAAACTTTATACGTGCATATACACATAGGTTAGATAACGAAAAAATACGCCACGCGCGTTAACTCGTAAGAACAAGAACATAAAACGCTCCGTCTCCCTGTGGATCGACCGTGCTCATCGCGGCTAGCTGCAAAGCGACACCGTCCTGTTCGCGGTTAAACTTTAGAACTCTTAAAACTCGACACGCTTTTGGCGTGCGATCAAATGGCGTCGTTGCCGGGGAGACGGTAACGTTTTTGTTTTTGTTATTTCGGGTTAATTTTGTTAATATCCATCTAACACTTTTCTTAAAAACAAATCAAAATCAAAAATTTCAAAACCAAAACAAAAAACTAACTAAACTAACCATTTTGTTCTCTGGAAATTGGACCTGCTTGCACCCTGTAACTCAATTAAAAAGATAAACAATACCAGTGAGGCAATAGTAGAATAGTGGGACACCATAAGAAATTGGTGTTAGGTCCATGTTACCCACCCCGGTCCTTTCGGGGAGGCGGAATAGGTAAAACGAAAATTTTTCCTAACTAGGTAACATGGACCGTAAAAGAAGGATCGTTGCTAAACAAGAACTAACAAATATTCTACAAGTTCTAACTACTATGTAGAATGGTTATACCTTGGTCTTGAACTCCTTCTCTTCTTGTTGTGGTTCTTCCTCTTGCTTGCTCCTTGTAGTTGCTTGAACGGATCCTCCTTGTCGTCTCCTCTTTGCCATAGATGGATCCACCCGAGGGTCTCGAAATTGAGCTCCAATCTCAACCTAGAGATGACAAAGGTGTTTGGTTTGCTAAACCTAATACCTTAGATTGAGTAGAGAAGAGTGATGGTGGTTTTGTCTCAAAGGTTCATGATTTCCAACTCATGGAACACTTGAACCTTGAGAGAGGAAGAGGGAGAGCTTTTTCTATGAAAGAGAAAGAAGATGATAGAATGAGCTCTCATGATGCAACCATCCTCACAAAAGTGAGAATAATGATAATAATAATAATAATTAAGTATGGTGATGGTTAGTTTCAATGACCATTATCATTTCATGCAATTATTTCATTTTGTAAACAACAAGCAAGCAAAAGTCATACCCATGAAATGATAGCCATGAAATGATGATGGTCAACAAGTCCAAAATGGTCAACCGGTCAACAAAGTCAACAAGTCAACAAAAGTCAAACTTTCAACTCAACCATGGCACAATAATACTTAATTAATATTATTAGTCATATATCATATTCTCATTAGGGTTTAGAGAAAAGTCAACGGTCAACAAGTCAACCAAAGTCAAATGGTCAACAACTCTAATAAGAATCCTCTGCCTCTGCCTCTATCAACTGTGCATACACACCCGCATCCTTGCTCCAAGGAACACGAATACACTGAGACAAAACCAATCCCAAAACAATTACTAGGATCTGGTTTAAACCAAAGCCCGCTAGTAACAACTGTCCGGACACCAAACATGCACAAGTCCGCGGATGTGAACGAACCCCGTCGCAAAACCATGCAACCTCTACTCTGTTTTGCCCTAAGGAGAGTAACCCTCTGTGTGGGACTCTAAAGGCTCGACACTACGCTGGCAGTGGGTTTAACCACAGGCCGCAAGCGGTACTAGCTGTATGTAACGGTCCCCAGGTAGATGCCGATAAGAAGACTGATGAGGTGAACCCATCGAACTCCTACTGAGCCTGAATGTGACAATCTCCGTACAGTCCGATCTGTTCGTCTGTAAGTATCGCATGGCGGGCCTAGGGGGCGGTAAACGTCAGTCTCCTAATAGCGGTACAAGTCGTGTCGGAGTGTAGCCCAGAACACCCTGAGAAACTACTGGTAACACTACAAGCAAATCTCGCTTGCCCTGGCCAGGGACGACTATGTGTAATGGCTCTCCTAGACACAGCGCGATATCAACCCCCAATACCGGGAGAAACGAATCCTGTCTAACCGTCACTGCTTCCAAGTGCTTCGGGACTGCACCAAACTACTACCTGTTTGCACGACTCAGTAGAGTCGTGGTAGGGTAGTAATCTAAGAACCGTGGGAACACACTCGAGGCGAAGTGACAGTGTCAAGTCAGCGGACTAAGTTGTACTCATGTCTCCTAGAAACTGTTAACTGACGATAGGTATAATACCAACCAACAGTTCCCGACGAGTCCTGTCCAGTGTACTCATAACCTAACGAGCACCTGCATACTATCTCCAGTACGACGTACTGATGGTTGTGGGACAGACCATCTCCCCTGCTGGGAAGAGAAGCGTATGCACCAGTCTACTCTGGAGTATCGATGCCCTGTCTCGATAATCCTATGACCAGAGACCAAAATAAGGATGTGCTTATAGACTACCCAGCCCCCACTAGTGTGATCGCCATCACAACGCCGGTAGTCAAGCAAAGATCCTAAGGGCTCCATCAATATGTATTAGCGATATGTTAAAAGAAACATATACACATATTAAGATAGAAACAAACCAAGTAGCATACTACTATATCGAGCAAGAATGTCGTAAACCCGTATATATATCCCAAGCCTCCAAAATGTATTATACAAACTAGTACTATAAAATAATGGCCTCTAGGGCATACATATCTAACAATCTCCCACTTGCACTAAAGGCCAGTAATTGGTATACCGCATACCCAACGTCTGCACTAAGGCCAGCTGCTGGCGTACCGCATACCCAATAGCTCAAAAAGTCGCTCGAACTGTGTTTGAGGGAGGGCCTTTGTGAATGGATCCGCCGTGTTGTCTTTTTTTTCCACTCTCCGTACCTCGATCTCCTGGCGATCAATGATCTCCCTGATCAGGTGATACCGCCTTAAGATGTGTCTGGATTTCTGATGGGACCTTAGTTCCTTCGCTAAAGATATAGCCCCATTGTTATCGCAATACAAAGGTATTGGGTCAACAATGGACGGAACCACCTGAAGTTCACTAATGAACTTCTTCATCCAGACCGCCTCTTTTGCGGCATCGCTTGCAGCAATGTATTCAGCCTCCATCGTCAAGTCTGCGACGGTTTCCTGTTTGGAACTCCTTCAACACACCGCCCCTCCGTTGAGGGTAAACACAAAACCCGAGACAGACTTGCTGTCATCCTTGTCACTCTGGAAGCTTGAATCGGTAAAGGACTCGACCCTGAGGTCTCCACTACCATAAACCAGGAACATCTCCTTAGTCCTTCTCAGGTACTTGAGAATGCTCTTCACTGCCTTCCAGTGGTCCTCACCTGGGTCTGACTGATACCGGCTCACCACGCTCAGCGCGTAAGCTACATCTGGTCTTGTACATAGCATCGCGTACATTATAGATCCTACCGCCGAAGCGTAGGGTATAGTGCTCATGCGAACCCTCTCCTCGTCAGTCTTAGGAGACATCTTCTTGGAGAGGGTGATTCTGTGCAATGCGGGTATGTTACCGCGCTTGGAATCTTCCATACTAAATCTCTTTAGTACGGTCTCTATGTACCTGGACTGCGAAAGTCTCAGTAGTCTCTTGGATCTATCTCTGTAGATCTTGATCCCCAGAATGTATGAGGCATCACCCAGGTCCTTCATGGAGAACCGTTGTGACAAAAATAGCTTGACCGATTGTAGCATATGAATGTCATTTTCTATCAAAAGAATGTCGTCCACGTACAAGACTAGGAATACGACAGTTCGTCCTACAATCTTCTTATAGACGCAAGGTTCATCTTCGTTCTTGATGAAATCAAATTCCTTGATTGCCTCATCAAAACAGATGTTCCAGCTCCGCGATGCCTGCTTTAATCCATAAATGGATTTAAGCAACTTGCACACCTTCCCGCTGCTCCCACTGTCTGCGAAACCTTCTGGCTGATCCATGTAAACGCACTCTTCTAAACAGCTGTTTAGAAAAGCCGTTTTAACGTCCATTTGCCAGATTTCATAGTCATGGAAGGCAGCAATGGCAAGTAGGATCCGAATGGATTTGAGCATAGCCACTGGAGAAAAAGTTTCGTCATAGTCCACACCAGGTCTTTGACGAAAACCTTTTGCAACGAGTCTAGCCTTATAGGTTTCCACCTGCCCATCCACACCAAGTTTCCTTTTGTAGATCCATTTGCATCCAACGGGTTTTACCCCAGGTGGAGCAATATCCAAGGTCCACACTTTATTGGTGTACATGGACTCCATTTCGGATTGCATTGCATCCAGCCCCTTATCAGAGTCCCTACTGATAATGGCCTGCCTGAAACTGGTAGGGTCATCTTCTTCCAAGATGCAATCCTCTCGATCCCCGTCTATGAGAAAACCGTAGTATCTCTCGGGTGGATGAGAAATCCTACCAGATTTGTGGAGTGGCTGAGGTTTGTTCGGGGTTATTGAATCCCGAGGTTCTGTCAAATCTTCAGTTTCATTTTTTGTTCGCTGAATTTCTTCCAGTTCTACCGTGCTCCCACTAATTTCTTTTGCAAAAAACTCCGTTTCTAAGAAAACGGCATGCTGAGAAACAAACACCTTCTGTTCCTCGGTGTGGTAGAACAGATATCCATAACCATTCTTTGGATATCCCACAAACTTACATAAAACTGACCGTGCCTCTAGTTTATCTGGTTTATGCGTTTTAACATAAGCCGGACAACCTCATATCTTAAATCTTTTAAGATATGGCATTTTACCATTCCATATCTCGAATGGAGTCTTAGGCACTGATTTAGACGGAACATCATTCAATAGATATGCCGCTGTCAAAAACGCATGTCCCCAAAATGAAATAGGCAACTCGGCACTACTCATCATGGAGCGAACCATATCCAATAGGGTACGATTCCTCCGCTCCGGTACACCGTTGTGCTGTGGTGTATAAGGAGGAGTAAGCTGAGAGAGAATACCATTCTCTTTTAAGTAATCTAGGAATTCCGTGCTTAAGTACTCCCCTCCCCTATCCGATCGGAGGATCTTGATACTTTTGCCAGTCTGGTTCTCTACTTCGTTTCTGAATTCCTTGAATTTCTCAAAAGCTTCGGATTTATGTTTCATCAGATACACGTATCCGAATCTAGAGAGATCGTCAGTGAATGTGATGAAGTGCGAGAACCCACCCCTTGCATGTATAGACATAGGACCACATACATCACTGTGTATGAGTCCCAAGAGTTCTGCTTCCCTTTCTCCATGTCCGGTGAACGGATATTTGGTCATCTTTCCTTTGAGACAAGACTGACAAGTTTCATAGGATGAAAACTCGAACGTATTCAAGAGTCCATCTTTATGCAACTTACTTAGTCTTTTCTCTCCGATATGACCAAGTCTACAATGCCACAAGTAGGATTCATTCGTATCTGAACTCTTCCTCTTGCGTGTGTTTTGTACATTGATAACTGTATTCTGATTTAGAACGTAGATACCATTACACAATGTACCTTCTTCAACCAGTACCTTATGAAGGTAGATGTTCATGATATTTCTATCAAGAACAAAGTTATATCCATCTTTATCGAGTAAAGAAACTGATATGATGTTAAAACCATGGAAGGTACATAGTAGCAATCGTTCAAAATCATAGTATTGCCATTTGGCAACACTAGGTGATATTCACCGACGGCTGCTGCATTAACTTGTGCTCCGTTCGCTACTCTGAGCGACATATCACCAGGTGCAACTCTCCTACTTTTTCTCAGTCCCTGTAATATATTACAGATATGAGATCCTGATCCGGTATCAAATACCCAGAAGGTACGGCTGACCGTAAAGCAGTTCTCAATTACAAGAACACCTGAAGTAGATGCAAAACTATGCTTCTTCTTCAACTGGGTATCCTTGGAATCCATACAATCCTCTTTCCCTTGCTCATACTTATGACTATTGTCGCAAGTTAGAGCCGAACCAACGTTCCCCAGCCCCGAATAAGAATTCGGATCGGTCAAGCGATACATTTTATTATCTTAATTAGGGCGTGAAATGGTTGCTATCTTGAGAGAGAGAAAAGAAACACTCAGCGTGCGGTCTTGCAAGATTAGATTGGTTTATCAATTTATCTAACCAGGATGGCTCCCACCGTTTCCTCAAATTCTTCTTCAAATCCTAAAAGAAGAATTAGTCAGGATTAATCGCACGTCATAATACTTGCTTAACCTTTCAGCCAGGCTGGTGTTGGTACTTCGAGGGAGGTTTTCCAACGCTTTCGCGAAGTTCCTTAATTAAATAACTTCTTTTCCCTGGAGGCGTAGCCCCGCTAACACCGTTCTAGTCACCTACTTGGTTTATAGCATTGATTGTTAAGTGAAATAATCTCCCGAGAGTAATCCAACTCATCAGTGGGATCGGGATCCAACTATCATTGTGTAATGACCTAGATGGGATCCACTCTAGTCACTACACTCCAGAAGGTATGCTAAATATGCAAGTTTCAGTTTCTTTAGAAACTCCCGATGTGGTTTTTACCCCTTAACGGTTTATTACCTTGACTAGATCAACAAATCATAAACCGCCAGTCAAGTTCTACCCGTCATAATCTTGATTGCATTAAACCCACCCGTACGTGCCCTTGACTAGGTCAACAAGGCCGCACGACTGTTCTAACCAATCACATTTGGCAATGCACAGAAAAATATCACTTAGCTACCGTTCAGGGTCCCTTTTGAGTGAAACCCCACCCAATCCTTTTGACCTCTACACCTCCATCCTAGAACCTGAATTGATTGATATCCATGCTTTGGTTGAGGTGTCTGAGAAAATTGATTTTCACTTGATTAAGGATATAGACGCTGGGAATATTTTGGATGATAAACCCGCAGATTTGGCTGAGTTTTTCTCTCCAATTCATCATCCCGTGTCTTTAACTGTTTTTCCCGAACTCCATATGCGTCTGGATTTTGATAAAATTTGCATGGATAAGCTGAATTTTCAGGAGAATATTGAGGATAGTTTTGAGGATGAACCGGTTTTAATTAATGAGTCGGATTTTCCAATTCATCCTATCCCTTTCATTGACTGTGTACACCCTCCTGAACCTTTAACCGATAACCTTCCTCAAACACTTCCCTCCATTCTTTCCATTGTTCCGACCTTGCAAGACACCGTATCACTTTCATTTTTGTGTCTGGTTTACCAAGTTCGGCGTACCCATGTTTTCTCACGGATCTTGAGGGATTTGACCCAATTTCTCGACGGGTTAATAAATTAGCACAATCGCTTTTACACATCAGTCATTACAAATTACGCTAATTTATTCACTCCATTTTCACCCTCAAGTTCGTACACCATTTATTTTTCCCTTTCATCATTCTTCCTCTCATATACCGAGATCGTATCCCGCTTCTATCTCCATACGGTCTCGCGTATTCTCCATTTCTTTTCTCTTCACCTTCTTTCACCAACCCGCATATTACAGAGATAGAATTTTTGAATGGTTGGTACTCACTTTTGGCCTGTGTAAGGCCTTGTATAATTTGAAACCGTTCTCTCCCCCCTAATCTTGAACTTCAACGCTTAACAGTGGAAACACTGTTTCACTTAAGTTTGGGGGGGGAACCTTTTTGTGTATATATTTTTAGTTTTCTTTTTCTTTTGTATATAATTTTCTTTTAAGGAGCGCCGACAATTTTGACTCTCTTCGTGTAGCCTGACAGTGAGGGCACTGTCAAGTTTAAGTTTGGGGGTGTGCTCGGTAAGATTTCTACCTTCGCATTCAGTTGTATATTCTGGATTTGCATACTTATTTAAAAACCCATAAAAATCAGAAAATTTTCTAAAAACATAAAAACTTTGTCGTCATGTTAGCTAGTGGGAGAACTTAGATTCAATATTTCGACGATTTTGTTTAATAAGAAAGGAACAACTAAATCCTATTTTTAGATTTTGAAAACCTGAAGATAACTCTCCTTTGAAGTTAACTATAGCTAATATACGTCTTTACATCACACTACACGTGTCGTGAGTTTTGAAAATTAGATGACATGTCTATTATGTCTGAAAACTTTTAAATTGATAAACTATTTTCTGAGGATCAAATAGGTTTGTTCTGAAATAAGTAATATCAAGACTAGTTTATAAGGAGAGGTGAATATGAAGGGATATTATTGATGCCTTGATAAGAATTAATTCTGAAGAATAACCCATCTGAATCTTGATTGGAGTGATTACACACTAACCTACTAAACACGTCTTTTATCCAAAAAAATAATTGAACGACCAGTTATATCTCCGTTCGCATTAAATCGTTATGATTTTCACGCCAAAATTGGTATTTTGTTTTAGGACCTAGGTAACTTGAGCAATTAAGTCCTCCGGGGTGTCTTTACACCTGATGCCCTAAAATCAACTGGTTTGGGTGCATTGGCCCAAAGCTCGCTAAGAAGCCTAGAAAGTCCAGATTAAAACAAAGTCAAGCAAGTGTTCTCTTCAAGTTAAAATTCCTAACGGTTCTTTGTGTGAGAATAATCTTGACAAAAGACAGGTTTTTATAAAAGTATTTCTAGCGGAGATATGAAGGTTTTATCCTATGATGAAAACTATTGCACGTTCACAGAAGTGTGTATGAAACGAAAACAAGAAAAAGGCGGAGTGAAAAATATGACCTAGTTTCCTGTTAAGGAAGATAGAAATTCTGAATTTGAAATCTAACTGGAAAACGAAACTTGAGAAATACTTAACTCTTTATAAAACTTATGTGATCCTTTTTAAGTATTTATCTGGGCTTTATTTTGTGACATGACGACTTTAATCGATCCTTTTGAAACTTAACTTCACTATTTGCACTGCACGTAAAGACATATAAAATCTTAAGTTAAATAAGAAGAGAGGTGTGAAAAATAAAGGTTCGATAGTTCTAGATTTAGGATAGTAGAATTGCAATCTTTAAAACAAAACCTTAGGGTTTGAATCATAGTTATTTCGCAAAACTAGCTTGACCGAATTTTGTGGGTGTAATCCGCTGAAAAACCCTCAGGAGACAACACTCCTCCTACTAAGGATACCTAGAGGTTTAACGGCTTATTGCACGTGCTCAGTGCAATCGCGTTCCCTACGAAAGTGAGGCTAGGATTTTGTTTTTTTTTTTGCTCGGGACGAGCAAAAGATAAGTTTGGGGTATTTGTTCATATCAGAAAACTGCATTCTAATACCGCTCATTCATTATCTATTTGTTGTATTTATCAGTACTATTAACCAGTGTCTGCTCAGTAATACAGATTACAGGTATGCATGACAAAAACTGGAAATACATTCAAAATCACGGATATATCATTTGAGAGCCGACACTGCAACCAGAACCGCAAACCGACCGATACTCCATGAGTTTCTTTTTGCAACAAGTTTGTGTACACACTTTTTTTATCTAAATGGTCCAACACAAACAAGTGTGTACACAAGACTTTTAGGTACATGTGGATATGAAATAATGTGCATTCAATGCTGAAGATTATGTGTGGATTTAAAGATTCAAATCCTTCTAAAACTCAGTGCAAATCAAATTCAAATAGAAAAATCAGCATGAACAATGATGGGGGCAGCCATGGATTTAGGCACATGTGGAAATGAAGTAATGAGCATTTAATGGTAAAGATTATGTGTTGAATTGAAGATTCAAATTTCCCTCCAAGCACTGGGTGCAAACCAGGTCAAAACAGAGAAAATAAACTGCACCAAAATGATACTGGGGATAACACTAGACCACACACCAAGTACGAGCATCATCCATCGGATTTGGACAGGCCACATGCCCAGAAAATCCGGTGTGGCCGGCCCCACATGATCTAATGTGTCCCAAACTTCTTCAGTTGATCCCTTGATGCCACGTAGCCCTAGTTTTATTATTTGTTTATTTTTCTTTTCTGCCTATAAAAGCAGGCAGTGGGCAAGGCCATTCTTTTATCATTCTTTAGTCCAAGTTTTCTTTTCTCTTTTCTTGTAAATAGCTTTGTCTTCTTGAGTTCTTTACCTTCTCTTGATCTTTCAACCTCTCCATTGAGCTTGAAAGTTTAAGGGTTGGTTATTGATCTCAAGGGTTGTATCATTCTTGGAATCAATAAAGTTCTCTTTTTGTGCCTTCATTCACCATGAGTTCTTTTCCCTCTCTTGATCTTGCAACCTCTTTATTAAGCTTGCAAGTTTAAGTTTGCGTTATTAAACCAATGTCTTGTAATATGTTCTTTGGTTCCTAGTATTTTACTTTCTTGCATTTTTCTTACTCGCTTTTACATTCATGCAATTTATTACCATGCTTTACTTACTTGCTCTTTAATTCCATGTCATTTATTTACTTTCTTGTGTTGCTCTTTTCTTCTCTTTGTTTCTCTTTTCTTTGCTCTTTTTCTTTGTTTTTGTGAATGTTTGTGAATATGTGTTGTTAGTAAAAGAATACGATATTGTAAGTTAAGGATTTCATTTCCCATTCCTTTTCCCGTTATTTTCCATTGAACTCCGCCTAACCCTTACGCAAGCACTCCGTTAGGCACCCTACCCTACCAAGGTATCGGTGATCCCTAACCGCGACCGGTTGCATTCGGATTGGCCGGAGGCGAAAGTCAAGCAACAAGAACGGACGAACAAGGGTCAATAAGCCAGATTCTATGAATACCGTGCTTAAATACCCTAATCAACGTTGTTGCCGATTGCTCTAGCTTCAATTAGACAAGACTCGGCTCAAAGCTATGAGTACGAATTCACTAGCTTACACTATTGTATCTTTTCCTAACAAACTTTATACGTGCATATACACATAGGTTAGATAACGAACAAATACGCCACGTGCGTTAACTCGTAAGAACGAGAACATAAAACGCTCCGTCTCCCTGTGGATCGACCCGTGCTCATCACGGCTATCTGCAAAGCGACACCGTCCTGATCGCGGTTAAACTTTAGAACTCTTAAAACTCGACACGCTTTTGGCGTGCGATCACCTACGCCGACGCAAAGATAACGAAATGCAAGGATAACGCCCAGAAAATTACACTGCGCACCTAGCGCACAAAACGCGCACGACATCGGCAAAAACCCTAACTAGGGTCGCTAAACTACGCAACACCAAGTGTAGACTCCGATCGTCCCGATCGCGCAAACACAACACAATTAAAAACGAGAAAGATAATATAAATAACCTCGCAATGACCAATCGAACCCACGTCCAATATTCACCGAAACCTAGTAAGCAACTTATCGCATAATTTTGCACAAGTCTAAAGCTAACACAATTCTAGCGATATCAAACATCTTAAAACAGCTTAACTAAGTTATCCAAACCACTTCCATAATTTTTAAACTCGCCCAATTATGGTTTAGTAAAACCTAGTAAGCTAAAAACTCCATTAGACAAATTAGGAATTAACAATTATCATATTTCTTACTAGGTTAAATTTTCCTAATCTTCAATTAACAATTAACCCATTCATCAAGTTTAAACCCTAACATGAACTTCGTTAAAATTATTCTGAATGAATTAAATATGAGTTTAAAGCTATATTAATCAATTAATTAGCTAGCTAAGTGATTTAATACAACAAATTAAAGATTTGGATTTGAGATTATACCTCTTCAAGAACACACCAAAGCAACTAGATTCATCATCTTTTGCTTCCAAAAATCTTGTTTTTCTTGAAGATCCATGCTGGTTTAGTGAATGGAAATGATGGGTTAAGATTTGTTTAGGAGTTTTGTGGATTTATTTAAGGAATTTTAAGGATTTATTGAGCTTGGAATTGTTGAAAATGGGGAAGAAAATAAGTGGGCAGCATGAGGAGGCGGCTCGGCCAAGCAAGTGAGGGGGGTTATGAAAAAAAGAGTGATGTTTCTAGCTACAATTGACAATAAATGCTCCTTAATGCATTTTGCCACATTTTCTTTCTTTTCTTTTCTTTAAAAATTTAAATCCTTTTGCCACAAAAATATCTAGATATTGGATGGATGGTTTTATTTAAATTAAGCTTGATTAGTTTAGCAATGATTCAAATTAAAAGTAATTAACCCAACCCAAAATGTAATTACCACAATTTAAGTGCATAAATAACACATTAAAATAATATTTAATTAGGGAAAAATTCTATGTGAACCAAAACTTTCCATTGACCCCCAAAGCCCGCGCACTAGAACTATTCTAGTTAAACTAGGCGCAGTCAAGTCTGTACAGAGCTTTGATCACAATCGGGTTAAAACGGAAAACACCGACTATTTTACCCTAAAACGGAAAAATTCGTATAACGATTTCTAAAACGTTACAATCTCCCCCTTATTTTAATTCGGTCCCCGAATTAAAATTTAACTACGCGTAGCTTCGAAGAGATGAGGGAATTTCTTCCGCATCTCACTCTCGGCCTCCTAAGTGATCTCCTCACTAGTAGGTCTATGCTAAAGAACCTTCACAGATGGCAAGACCTTTGACCGAAGTTTCTTCATCTGCCGATCCAAAATAACTATTGGCTGCTCGGTGAATGAAAGATCGTGATCAAGCTGAACGGTCTGGAGCTGAATCATGTGAGAAGGATCATGAAGGTATCTATGAAGCATCGACACATGGAAAACGGGGTGAACATCAGGAAAACTAGGCGGGAGCGCCAAACGATAAGCAACAGAACCCACTCGCTCAAGGATCTCGAAGGGACCTACAAATCTGGGACTGAGCTTCCCCCTATTCCCAAATCGCATAACGCCCTTCATCGGAGAAATCCGCAGGAATACATGATCCCCCACTGCGAACTCGAGTCAGCGACGACAACAGTCGGCATAAGACTTCTGCCTACACTGGGCTGCTCTCATCCTGTCCTGTATCAGCTGGATCTTGTCCGTAGTCTCCTGAACTAGCTGGGGTCCCAAAACCCTACTCTTAGTGAGTTCAGTCCAACAGACTGGCGATCGACACTTCCAACGGTACAAAGCCTCAAAAGGTGCCATCTGAATAGTCTCCTGAAAGCTGTTGTTGTAGGAGAACTCAATCAACGGCAAGTGACGATCCCAATTGCCACCAAAATCAAGTACACATGCCCGAAGCATATCCTCCAGAGTCTGTATAGTCCACTCTGACTGACCGTCGGTCTGTGGATGAAAAGCGGTGCTAAAACCCAACCGAGTACCCAAAGCTTCCTGAAGCTTCTGCCAAAGACAGCTAGTAAACTGGGTGCCTCTGTCAGATAAGATGCATGTGGGAACACCGTGCAAACGCACAATCTCATCTAAGTACAACTGAGCATAACCGAAAGTGGTCTTCACTGGAAGTAAGTGAGCCGCTTTCGTCAACCGGTCAACAATCACCCAAATGGAGTCATACCCTCGACTGGTCCTGGGTAGACCCACAACGAAGTCCATGGAAATCTGCTCCCATTTCCACTCCGGAATGGGTAAAGGCTGCAACTCTCAAGCCGGTCTCTAATGCTCAGCCTTGACTTGTTGACAAGTCAAGCACCTCGAAACGAAGTCCGAAATATCGCTCTTCATCCTTTCCCTCCAGTAAGTCTCTCAAGTCACGGTACATATTGGTGGAACCTGGATGAACGCCAAAGGCTGACTGATGTGCCTGCTCTAAGATCTGGCGTCTCAAACCATCAGCATCTGGTATATACAAGCGAGTCCCGCATCGTAGCACACCCTGGTCATCAATCATGAACTCCGAAACCGTACCCTGCCGAACAAGCTCAAGAATCTCAGACAAACGGGCATCACTGTGCTGCGCCTCACGGATACGATCAAGTAGTAGTGGACAGGCGCGGACATGAGCAAGCTGTCCCCCAGCGGAAGTGAACTCAAACTGCACTCTACCATCGCATAAGATCTGTCAATCTGAAGAAAACTATCGCTGAACTGCGCTCAACTGGGACAAGCTACCCCCGGGCCTACGACTCAAAGCATCAGCTACCACATTTGCCTTGCCCGGGTGATAAAGGATCTCACAATCATAATCCTTCATAAGCTCCATCCAACGGCGCTGTCTCAGATTCAGATCCCGCTGCTGGAAGATATACTTCAAGCTCTTATGATCCGTGAAGATCTGACACGACTCCCCGTACAAGTAGTGCCTCCAAATCTTCAACGCAAAGACCACCGCGGCCATCTCAAGATCGTGAGTGGGGTAATTCTGCTCGTGCTTCTTCAGCTGCCTAGAAGCATAAGCAATCACTATATCATGCTGTATCAATACACAACCGAGCCCCACTCGAGAAGCATCACAGTAAACAACATAGCCGCCCGATCCAGAAGGCAAAGATAGAACCGGTGTCGTAGTCAACCGAGTCTTCAACTGCTGAAAACTCTGCTCGCACGCATCAGTCCAAAGAAAAGGAACAACTCCCTTCCGAGTTAGTCCAGTCAGCGGTGCAGCGATACTCGAGAAATCCTGCACAAAACCGAGATAATAACCAGATAAGCCCAAAAAGATGCGGACCTCGGTCACCGATACAGGTCTGGGCCAAAGCTGCACTGTCACGACCCGAAATTGGCCCGTGACGGCCCTAGTACTACGCAACGCCCTAAGACTTAATGTAGTAAAAGAAAGCCAAAACCCAGAAATCTAAACCATAAAAATACGGAAAAGATAATATAAGTTTTTGAAACATTTGAAATCGCAACCCAAATTCTTTAAAAGTCCTACTTTATTTCTTTAAAATTTTGGCAACACCCACTTTTTATAAAAACTAGCCAAGATGAATACAACACAAAAATACGACGCCGTAGCGAAGAAATAAAGACAATAGAGAGAAAGCTGTATATAAAAGACAACAAATCCACAATAATATACAATATCGTCCTCACCAAGTCTCTAAGTCAACAACATAATAGTAGATGGAGAGTACAAGATACAACGAATGTACAATATGAAATACAGATAATCATCTAACCCACCTAAGCAAAATAGTACTGTGAGCTGATGCGGTATCTGTAGCAAAAGATGATAGATGGATACTGAATAGCCTGCCTCGACTACTCTGGGGAACAACCTGAAACACCTGTGGCACAACGGTGGTGAGTTGCCAACTCGTGAATAGGAGATAACATATGCAGGTAATCGCAGGAATGTACGTACAGCATGAATCTAAGATATGCGATTACAATAATAACATGTCATGTGAATGCAGAATAATGGAAAGTACACTAGCAGGTACAGTCAATATGTGAAGCAATAATGACATGGTAATAGTATGCAATGACTATGCAATAGGGATATGGGAAAGTAGATATGCAGTAATCATAAGGGTACACTAACAGGTACTACCAATATATGAAATCGTGCATAAGTGAATAGGTATGAGGTATGGAGTGAAATATGTCGTTCCCACGGAAACCTGACATCGTGGTAGGATCACAATCCATCAAGACATTCAAATCCCAATTCCTCAAATCAGCCCCCAAGTTGGGCTCTCATATCATATAAGTCTCACATCTCCTCAATGTACAATATCGAGTAATCTCCTATATCCCGAATATACAAATCAATAATCCCATAGGTATCATGTATCCAATCTCAATGAATCACCTAATATCCCAAATCACATCTCAAGTAAGATTCTAGCATCCTAAATATTTGTATATGCAGAAATAAATATGGTGGGGTCAATACACATATATTAGCGTCCCATTCCACTAATATTGGTGTAAGGGTATATATAACAACGGCTAAATCCCCTGTTATATATACAAAGGTGTTAAAGAAACATCATGAAAACCATATGCCAAGTATCGACACAGAAATCCTGATCACGTATCATACGCTATCCCGAAAGCACGAGTGCCTAGCTCTGACCCCCGCCTTTCGACGCATGCATACGTACATGACTCCCAACGGTGTCACCGTGATCCCCCGCCGAGTCATGGGTACTGTCACCGGTAGGTACTCGCCCGCCTCCAGGCTCAATCGGCAAAGTCCATCGATCTTCTTGCCGAGGGGAACCATACCGGGCCCCGCCATGTACCCTCTACGGCATCGACGCCTCCTCGTAGGGGTATATATAAATCAGCACCGATAAAACTCATGGTGGATGCGCAAATATCATATCAAGGAAACCGGGTTTTTCAATGTATGCATAATTTCATGAACTTCCGCGGTTCCCAAATCCAGAAAACATCATTTAAAATCCCAATAACCAATGCGCAAATCCAGGAATAAATACATGGGATATATCTGAAATGCGAGCATATGAAAGAGAATATGTAGCTGAAACCAGATGTATACGAAATCAATAAGGTACAGCTAAGTATAGGTGTCTACCTATAAGTAAAAGATGTCGTATACCCCCCTGGGTATAAGTAGAATATGAAGGGTACCCCCTGGGTATAAGTAAAATATGTGCAAGGTATACCTGTAGCTGTATCGCAAGGTGTAGATGTACCTATCACTAATGGTAAGATACACTATAGGTATACCGATAAGCTAGATGTCAAGTATGATAAGCAATATAGTATCTATAAGGGGTTGTGTGTGACATGGCAATTATTGACGGTGTGTGTAGCATACAATCCGTGCTCGTGCAACATGAACCGTCAATAATATGTGCAGTGTCCTACGGCTGCTAGTCACAGTACAACTATATCTAAGTAAATAGGGTAATGCGCAATTCTAACAATGACCTAGAATACGCAACAAGTATTAGAATCCTAGCCCAGACGCATAACGCCATGCGGGCGATTCCCCTGTAGATGTTAAATCTACTCACCTACGCTCCACGCTAGGTGAATCCTACCATCTGCTCCCCCCTGTAGCAGTGTCCGTAGTCCCTGCCTGCAAACCTGCAAATAAGACATGGAAATCATATATAAGCCAAATATTCCGCAAAACGCGATATCGAACCAAAACGAGAAACTCGTGTCGCGAACTAAACGTGCGTGTGCACGATACGCCAAAACGTGCGTATACGCGTCTAAAACGATCGCGACACACCGCGATACGCTGGATCACAGAACCCTCTCACGTATCGCGGGTATCGCGCAAACACAACGAACATGCAAAACGATATATTGCCCAAGATTTTCCTACAGGTCAAATCTTACAAAACTAGACATGCCAAAACACTACAAATAACAGTAGACTACCCCACACAAAAACCCAATACCCCAGTCCCCTACCTGGCCGCAAATTGCTGCCAGAACAAAAAAAAACGGAGGCCCAAGTTAGGAGTTAGGGTCTCGTGCTCAGGTGGTGTTGTCTAAACCTAGTAAGCATGCTCCATTTTCCTCAATTTTACTCTGAAGGGTCCGGGTCAATAGCAGATCACAGAATGTCACTAATAACGCTTAAAAACATCGATTTGTACTAAAAGGAAACCCTATGGTATTTTAGTGTAATCCAGGGTTAAACTCAGTTAAGGTGACCCTAACAACACTTAAATAAGTAGGGTTTACCAACACAATCATCAATTTGCCACAACATCTCACAAATCACCATAATTAGCACTAAACTAGCTAATTAACACAAACCGACGCTAATAAGCATACAAGCAAGGAAAAAGGGGACTTGGGTTCAGAAATATACCCTAGAGAACCCTAGAGAGCAGGAGAAGAAGTGTATGGGGGAGATGAGGGGTTGCTACTGCTGCTGGAGCTGCTTGCTACTGCTGCTACCTGAGCTGCTGCTGATGTTGAGGCCACTGCTGAAGCTGTTGCTGCCTGCTGCTGCTCCTTCTCTGCTGCTGCTGCTTCTGTTGTTGTTGTTGTTGTCTTTGCTGCTGCTGCTGATGTGTGGGTGTGTGGGTGTGTGAGTTTGAGAGTGAGAGGATGAGAGAAATGAGTGAGAATGAGAGAACACCAACAAGTCAACCCCCTCCTCTCTCTCTCTCTCTCTTCATTAATTGAAGGCATGGGCAAGCCATCATGCCTCATAATGCACCCTCTCTCTCTCTCACCAAGGTCAACATTCAAACCATTTAAAAACCCTTTTCAAATTCATTTTATTTTTGAAAAGAACCATATACAAATAAAAACCCAAAAGCACCTAATACAATATTTAACTAGATTAGGGAAAATGGTTAGTTCACCATATTGCTAATCATGGTTAAACCCCCAAAACAACCCTAGTTATCATGCACAAGTGTGTGCAAGCCTAGGAAAAATCTAATAAAATACTCATTAAATAGGATAAAATATTTGAAACTTAATTTGGTAAACTTTTTATTAAAAACCATACATTAAAATATAATTAGCTACAAAACACATTCTAAGGTGTTACATGCACAGACCCGATCTTCCTTAGGTCCACAAGAATACCGTCACCCGTCACCACATGACCCAGGAAGTCAACTCTATCAAGCCAAAACGCGCACTTTGAGAATTTAGCATACAGCTGGTGCTCTCTCAAAATCTGCAAAGCGATCCTCAAGTGCTGCTCATGCTCCTCATGACTCCCAGAGTAGACCAGTATGTCATCAATAATAAACTGGTCGAGGAACGGCCTGAAAATCCGGTTCATTAGATCTATGAACGCTGCTGGCGCATTGGTGAGTACGAACGACATCACCAAAAACTCATAATTCCCATAGCGCGTACGAAAAGTAGTCTTCGGAATGTCTTCATTCCGAACCCGCAACTGATGATAACCCGAAAGCAAATCAATCTTAGAAAAATGTTTCACACCCTGGAGCTGATCAAATAAATCGTCAATGCGAGGTAAAGGATACCTATTCCGCACCGTAACTCGGTTCAATTGACGATAATCCATACACAACCTCAAATTATCGTCCTTCTTCTTGACGAACAGAACAGGAGCTCCCCACGGCGAAACACTCGGACGCACAAGTCCCCTATCAAGCAACTCTTGCTATTGATCTTTAAGCTCTCTAAGCTCCGCCGGAGCCATCCGATAAGGCGGTATAGAAAAAGGCCCTACGCCGGGAATCAGATCAATGCAAAACTCAATATCGCGCTCTGGCGACAACCCAGGTAACTCATCGGGATAGACGTCAGGAAACTCTCGCACAGTAGGAACCCGGTCCAACGACTCCACTGTGGCTTCGGTGAATGAAAGCCAAGAATCCCCGACATCCCCTCCTCAAAAGCCGACTAGCACAAAGGACAGAAATCAAACTGTGAGGGGCGGCTCCACAGTCCCCATGACAACAAACACTGACCCGCCGGGGAAAAAAAACCTAACAGTCTTCTCACGGCAGTCCACGGACACGTAGCAAGTAGCTAACCAGTCCATGTCCAGGAGAATGACGAAGTCCAACATCTCGAGAAAGATCAAGTCGACGGAAAAATCTCTATCTCCTATACGGACAGCACACGACCGGAACACGTGTCGTGCAACAAACGACTCTCCAACAGGAGTACTCACAACAAGCGGCTGATCTAGCAAACACGACTCTTGGCCCAACCTCGGCACGAAGTGCGTAGAAACATACGAATGCGTAGATCCCGGATCAAAAAGAACAAGTGCATCAAAAGAACATACAGAAAGGGTACCTGAAACCACTGCATTGGACACCTGCGCATCCTGGTGAGTCAAGGAAAAAACCCGAGCCTGCCCTCTACCGGCTACTGGCTGTCCTCTGCCTCCGCCACCTCGTCCTCTCGCACAAAACCACCGCGACCACGACCTCTCTGAGCATGAGTCTGACGCGGGGCAACAACAGGCATAAGGGGAAACGCTCTCTGAGGCGAAGAAGGTGGTAAGGTAACCTAGGATATGGCTGCCCCTCCCTGGCGTATCACGGTACAATCCCGAACAAGGTGATGTAGACTGCCACACCCATAACACCCATAAGTCGGCCGATGACCCTCCTGGGGATAAGAGCTGAATAATTGGCCCCGTCCCACGTCTTTGCTACCCCCCGAGTCTGAAGAAACTCTGCCGCGGCGTGCAAACCTCTGTCTCCATGCTGAAACATCTGTTCGAAACCTCTTCGGTGCCGGAACAATCGACGCCTCCGAAAGACGCTCCTCAACAAAAAGGGCTGCGTCCACCGCTGCAGCATACATGTCACAATGCTGAATGCTGATGGCTAGGAACAACTAGGTAAGCAGGCCTCGAACAAATCTCTTCACCCTCATCTCCTCAGTCGCTACCAAGTACGGAGCATACACAGACAACTCGGTAAACAGTACATCATACTCAAACACGGTCATCCCCGGAGTCTAGCGTAACGACTCAAATCTGCGCGCTCGCGCATCCCTGACGCTCGGTGGAAGAAAACGGGCTAGAAACACGTCACAAACTCAGCCCAGGTCATAGGAGCAAGACCTGCGGCTCTACCCCTCTCTAAGGACTCACACTACTTCTGGGCTAGACCTTCCAGACGGAAGCTCGCGAACTCCACCCATCTGGCGTCGGAGCATCGGAGCGAACAAAAAATCCTGGCCATCCGGTCGATAAACGACTGTGAATCATCGGCTGCATCTGTGCCAGTGAAAACCGGAAGCCTCATCCTCATGAACTCTGTTAGTGACATGGTGATAACCTCAAGAGCTATAGCTGCGACTGCCGGAATAGTAGGTACCATCGCGGCCCCCGCAACGGGTGGAACAACTGCCTGCCCCTACGCTCGAATGGCCTCAACTAAAGACCCCATCATCTGGCGCAAGTCCTGCATACCAGCCCCAAACATAGCAATGTGCTCCGGTACAACAGTCGTACCGTCCTGGTCAGTCCTCGTCTCAGACGAGTCAACTAAGACCTCGGCCATCGCGGCCGCTTTCTATGCCCTCGTAGTCTTCGACGACATATAGGCTGGAAATTGAAACAAGATTCGATAAGGACAAAGAAATCGAATCACACGGATGTACAAATCACAGGAGGAATTTCAATCAATAAGTTCTAAGGTCACTTAGGCGAAGTACCGTGTCGTAAGTATGCCGCAGAATATACACATGCTACGTTACTCTCCTTAAGCTACCTACTCCATCATACCAAGGTCATCCTACACTCCGAAAGGTAAAACCTAGCGCTCTGATACCAACTTTGTCACGACCCAAAATTTAGGCCCGTAACCGGCACTTAAACAACTAACGTCAACTGGCGTACGCAACTTAAGTAAGCCGAAACCCAGAAATCTAAACCACCCAAAACTGGATAAGCGGAGAAAAACATAGTTTAAAACATTCGGAAATTCTCAAGTAAAAATCTTTATCTTTAGTTTTCGTTCTTGAAAATTTCGGCAGCACCTCCTATGTAAAAACTAGCCCCGAAAACGGGTACAACATAGAATATAAATAAAGCATCCCAAACGGGAGCAACTCACGCCCAACGGCGGAGAAAACCACCACAATATATATATACGACGTAGAAGCGAAGAAATATAAACGAAAACAGCATAAGGAGGTAAAACTTAACAACAAAACCGGCTCCCACGAGCACGGTACCTAAAGTCACCAAAATATATACAACACTGAATCCTCACAACTCGTCTCTAAGTCGAATACAAGAAGTGGTATATGGAGAAGACTAGATCCAACAAAAAAGATATCCAATGTACATAAATGGATAACCGCAAAACCCACCTAAAAGCAAAGGCCTCAAAGCCAACCGTAGCGGTATCCGCAAAAGTAGAGATGATAAGACGCCCTGCCACGACTACTCTGAGGGTAAACCCTGCAAAACACTATGGTACAACAGGGGTGAGTTGCCAACTCGTGAATAGTAATTAACATCATACTGTAATCGTAAGTATGCACGAACAGCGATAAATCTATCACATGTAATCTGATAGCATAAGTACGGCAATATGAATATGCAACAATCATGTAAAAGTACATCATCAGGGTACTACAACTGCATGAAGCAATGCATATCAAAATAATCCTGAGTGTAGGATGATATAATAAAACCTTATGCAAGAATCATCAGCAAGGAAAAACCCCAGTGTCCTTCACTGACACATCAAATCCCAAAATCCTCAGGCACTGCATCCTCAGATCGGCCCTCATATCCTGTAAGTCTCATGGAACCTGAGTGCCAAACATCAACACCCGAAAATTCATGAAAACATCTGCATGTAAATATATGAGGATATCATCCACGTATGTCCATCGACGATACGTAAAATCATAAAACCCGTGTCTAACATCGACACGTAAATACTCATCTATCAGGCGCCGTCACCATGACCGGCTCTGATGTCAGTACATCTCATTGAACCTAAGTGTCTACAGTGACACCCGCAATCCACGTAGCATGTCTGAACATGACTTTGGTCAGTATCCCCTGTAAGTCTACGGTAGCGCCCCGGCCGTCAATCAGACGCCAAACGCGGAACAAAAACTTTTATAACTGGCGCTATCGCATACTATAACCCGGATCTTGCCATTAACGCTAAACTAACAAACTATAAAGAGGTAGAAAGGCTATACCGAACGATCTGAGTCCTTCGGTCTTTAGCCATCATCCCACGCTCCTTTGCGGCAACTCCGATCTCTTTGCTCCTCGTCGAGGTGGCACCATATCTACGGATCTTTAAAAGGGCTCCCGCCTCTATACCGAGGCAACTCGGTCATCAAGTCTGCTAAAAGATATGACCAAGATGAAGTAGAGAATGAGTAGAATACTTTGTCTCGTGTCATCCAAAACCATGGATGAACGGTTAATCGAAGTTGCCTTGTGAGAAGAAGATCAAAAGGAAAGAGCTTTGGATTTTGTTCTCAAATGAAATGAATCAATTTCTCAAAAAGTGAGAGAGTGAAAGAAGTGAGGGGGGCATCCTTAAGTGGCCGGCCATATATAGGAGAGGAGGGGGTGAGGGCAAGCCCAAGTGGTGACCACAAAGAAAATATCAAGAAGAAATATCCATCTCAATCCAAGAAGCAATAAATGCAAGGCATGAGTCACACAAAGCTAGAAGCTTCTTTCTAGAAGCTTCCATGTGACTCACCCTAAAACTTATCCTCTCATCAAAGATATTTTGGCCATAAAGAAATGATAGAAATACGGCCAAAAGAAATGCACGGATTAAACAATGTTTAACCGGGCGGTGAAAAACTGGCAACTTCGAAAAGCGATCCCGAAACGAATTTCAGGATAACCCCGTAACTGTACATACATACCCGCATTTGTATTACGACCGAATACAAATGCAACTGAGACAAAGATATTATATCTACACAGTATAATACTAGGATCCGGCTTAAACCAAAGCCCACCAGTATTATCTGTCCGAAATATGACACATGCATAAATGCACGTGCATTTTCCGAACCCTGCCATAAAACCATACGGCCTCTACAACGTTTCGCCCGAACTTGAGAAACTATCTGTGGGGGACTCTAATGACTCATCAGTACCCTGGCAGTGGGTTTAACCACAAGCACGTCAGCGGCACTAGCAGTGCGTAACGGCTGCTCATGTACTGACCTCAAGGGAAGCCGATGTGCGAACTCATCCTGGAACCCTACTGAGCCTAACAGTGACAATATACATACAGTCCGGTCCGTTCGACTATGAGTATCGCATATCGGGCCTAGGTGCTGGTAACGTCAGACCCCCAATAGCGGTATATGTCGTGTCGGAGAAAAGCCCTGAACACCGTAAGAAACTACTGGAATACTTACCAGTAATTCTCACTTGCCTTGGCCAAGGACTTGGTGTAATGGATTTCCTAGACACAGCGCGATCTCACCCCCAATACCGGGAGAGACGAATCCCCTGCCGATCCGCTCACTTGCCTCCATGTGGCTCGGGACTATACCCAAAAAGGACATGTTTGCACGACTCCTTTGAGCCATGGTAGGGTAGAAATCAAAGCACAGTGGGAACTCACACGAGATAAATGACGACCTCAGGTCGATGAACTAACCTGTACACATGTTACCAGGGAACTGCTATCTGACGCAAGATATAAATACCAACTAGCAGGTTCCCGGCGAGTCTTGTCCGGTGTACTCATAACCCAATGAGCGCCTGTATACATCTTAGGTGATCCAACTGACACCAGTGGCTTGTGAGACCGGCCACCGCCCCTCGTCGGGGTCTCGACTGTATACACTAGTCTACTCCGGAGTATCGATGCCCTGTCTCGAAACTCCCACGACTAGGGACCACAATTAAGGATGTGCTTATAGACTACCCAACTCACACGTATATGATCGCCATCATACTTTTGGTAGTCAAGCAAGATCCTAAGGGCTCTATCAACGTGTAATAGTGATCAGTCACCTGAACCTGTACACGACTGATAAAGGAAAACCAGATAGCATACTATCATCTCGAGTAAGACTGTGCTACCGGTATAGGTCTTCCTCAATCATTGCAATCACGTACCTGCGCTCCAATAATTGACTTTGTGGGCACTATATCCAACAATCTCCCACTTGCACTTAAGGCTAATTATTGCAATGTCGCATACTCACAGCCCGTGTGATACCGAACACCCAACTCCTCTACTAATCAGTTTCACAAAGCCCGTTTGTAAAACTCTTGTGTTCGAGAAATAGCCTCAATGAGTGGATCCGCCCCGATGTTTCTTTCTATGTCTCTCTTAATCTCAAGTTCGCGGAGAAAACCATCTCCCGAATTGAGTAATACCTGTCTTAGAATATGTCTGGATATCTGATGGGACCTAGTTCATAAATGAACTCCAAATCCAAACTTCTTAGACTGTATCGTCAACTGAACCTAATCAGTATCCTACACTATGCCTCCCACAGTATCCTCTTGGACCAACTGTCCATAATACTGTCCCTCGTCAGAGGGAAAACAATAACTCTGACAATCACTCTGTCATCCATGTGACCTTTGAAGCCTGGAATGATAACCGTCCCCCGAAGGAGGCTGCAGTCATCAAATCCGTAGAACATTCACTTATGTTCTAAAACTGCTTTCTGTTAGGTCTACGTTACCCACCCCGGTCCTTTCGGGGAAGCGGAATAGGTAAAACAAAAAATTTTCCCTAGCTAGGTAACATGGACCGTTTCATGAAGGATCGTTGCTAAACACAAACTAACAAAAATCTACAAGTTCTAACTACTATGTAGAATGGCTATACCTTGGTCTTGAACTCCTTCTCTTCTTGTTGTGGTTCTTCCTCTTTCTTGCTCCTCGTAGTCACTTGAATGGGTCCTCCTTGTTGTCTCCTCTTTGCCATAGATGGATCCACCCGAGGGTCTCGAAATTGGGCTCCTATCTCAACCTAGAGATGACTAAGGTGTTTGGTTTGCTAAACCTAATACCTTAGATTGAGTAGAGAAGAGTGATGGTGGTTTTGCCTCAAAGGTTCATGATTTCCAACTCATGGAACACTTGAACCTTGAGAGAGGAAGAGGGAGAGATTTCTTTCTAGGAGAGAGAAAGAGAATGATTGAATGAGCTCTCATAATCCAACCCTTCTCACAAAAATAAGAATAATGATAATAATAATAATAATTAAGTATATGGTGATTGTTAGTTTCAATGACCATTATCATTTCATGCTATAATTGCTTTTGCAAACAACAAGCAAGCAAAAGTCATACCCATGAAATGATAGCCATGAAATGATGATGGTCAACAAGTCCAAAATGGTCAACCGGTCAACAAAGTCAACAAGTCAACAAAACTCAAACTTTCAACTCAACCATGGCACAATAATACTTAATTAATATTATTAATCATATATCATATTCTCATTAGGGTTTAAAGAAAAGTCAACGGTCAACAAGTCAACCAAAGCCAAATGGTCAACAACCCTAATGAGAATTCTCTGCCTCTGCCTCTGTCAACTGTGCATACACACCCGCATCCGTGCTCCAAGGAACACGAATACACCGAGACAAAACCAATCCCAAAAAAGTTACTAGGATCCGGCTTAAACCAAAGCCCGCTAGTAACTACTGTCCGGACACCAAACGTGCACAAGTGCGCGGATGTGAAAGAACCTCGTCGCAAAACCATGCAACCTCTACTCTGTTTTGCCCAAAGGAGAGTAACCCTCTGTGTAGGACTCTAAAGGCTCGACACTACGCTGGCAGTGGGTTCAACCACAGGCCGCAAGCGGTACTAGCTGTACGTAACGGTCCCCAGGTAGATGCCGATAAGAAAACTGATGAGGTGAACCCATCGAACTCCTACTGAGCCTGAATATGACAATCTCCGTACAGTCCGGTCTGTTCGTCTGAGAATATCGCATGGCGGGCCTAGGGGGCGGTAAATGTCAGTCCCCTAATAGCGGTACAAGTCTGTTGGAGATAGTGCCCTCAGAGTCAATTATTGGATCACAGGCACGTGATTGCAATGATTGAGGGGAGGACCTATCCCGGTTGGACAGTCTTACTCAAGATGATAGTATGCTATCTGGTTTATCTTTATCATCGTGTACTGTTTTAGGTGACCTTACGAGTCGCTATTACACGTTGATAGAGCCTCTAGGATTCTTGCTTGACTACCAGCAGTATGAGGGCGATCATATACGTGGGAGCTGGGGTCTATAAGCACATCCTTAAAAGGTCCCTAGTCGTGGGAGTTTCGAGACAGGGAATCGATACTCCGGAGTAGACTAGTGTATACAGTCGAGACCCCGACGAGGGGCGGTGGCCGGTCTCACAAGCCACTGGTGTCAGTTGGTTCACCTAAGATGTATACAGGTGCTCATTGGGTTATGAGTACACCGGACAGGACTCGCCGGGAACCTGCTAGTTGGGATTATACCTGATGTCAGATAGCAGTTCCCTGGTGACATGTGTACAGGTTAGTTCATCGACCTGAGATCGTCACTTGTCTCGTGTGAGTTCCCACTGTGCTTTGATTACTACCCTACCACGGCTCAAAGGAGTCGTGCAAACAGGTTTTAGTTGGGTACAGTCCCGAGCCACATGGAGGCAGTGAGCGGATCTGCAGGGGTTCGTCTCTCCCGGTATTGGGGGTGAGGTCGCGCTGTGTCTAGGAGAGCCAGAACATGAAAAGTCCTTGGCCAAGGCAGGAGATTTGCTAGTTGGTATTCCAGTAGTATCTCAGGGTGTTCTGGGCTACACTCCGACACGACTTGTACCGCTATTGGGGGTCTGACTTTTACCAACCCCCTAGGCCCGCCATGCGATGCTCATAGACGAACGGACCGGACTGTACGGATATTGTCACTGACAGGCTCAGTAAGGTGTCAGGATGAGTTCGCTCATCGACGTCCCTTTTGGTCAATAGCTGGTGGCCCGTCACGTATGGCTAATACCTCTGACGTGCTAGTGGTTAAATCCACAGCCATAGTATTGACGAGTCTTTAGAGTCCACCACACTCAGTTACTCAGGTTTCGGGCGAAACGCTGTAGAGGCCGTATGGAGATATGGCAGGGTTCGATCAGATACGTGTTGTATTGCATGGATCGTGATCGGACGGATTTTACTAGCCGGCTTTGGTTTAAGCCGGATCCTAGTATTAGATAGTGTAGATTTTATCTCTTTGCATTTGTATTCAGTGGAAATACAAATGCGGGCATGTATATGCAGTAGTGGGGTTTTCCTTTAATTTATTACGGGATCAGTTTTCTGAAGTTGCCATTTTGCATTCCGTTCCGGCCAGTTTTCCTTTGTTCTTTCGCGGCCGGACTTTCAGTTGGAGGGGGTTATTTGCAAGTGTGCAAATAACATTTTGTGGAGGGGTTTTCTTGCATTATGTGGCATCATGATGAGATTCTTTTTCCATCCATTCTTTGCTTTAATTGTGATTAGAAATGAGATGAAGGTAGATTTGATATTGTTATCATTCACTTTGGGTTGTGGTCACCCTCTCCTTTTTCCTACCATCACCTCCCTTCATGTTTCAATTTGATTCTCTCCACCATTTGAAAGATGAGGGGCCGGCCACATTAGAGGAGGTGAGAGTTTCATTTTTGAGTGTGTGGCAATTTTCTCATCTCATTTTCTTTGCTAAAATTTGTGAGCACCATTTTCCTCCAAAGCATTATTCTCTTCTCCATCCATGGCAACTTCACTACCCCAAAGAGACTACGATTCTACACTAGTCTACAGCAAATCTTGGACGCGTCGGCTAGCCAACTTCGCGCCCGAGTTGCCTCGGTCAAGAGGTGGGAGCCCGTAAAAGTATCCGGCTACGTGGTGCCCCTTTCCGATGAGGACGTGACGGACGGAGATTCCGCAGGAGATCGGAGTGGAGACGAAGACCGAAGGACACGGATCGCTTGGTATAGCTTCTCTTCCCATTTCTAGATTGCTAGTTGCTAGGTTAATGGCCCGATCCGAGGTAAAAGTGCGCGGTGGTGCCGGTTTGCTAGTTTGCAAAGTTTTTGTTTCCGCGTTTCCGGCGTCGGATCGACGGCCGGGGCGCCTCCGCGAACTTACATTGGTATCAGAGCCACGCCATTAACCTTGCCTAGCTTGCTCTAGTGTGTTTACATCTTCGATCGAACAAAATTCCAAAAACCCGTGTTTTCAAATACACAGTTTCTGTCGAAATTTTTTTTTTTGGCTCCAAAAATTTTTCAGGTTGTTGCAGAATACTGTGCATGGAAATATAAGCAATCTGTGAAAATTTGGTCGCGAGATCTCACCATACCGCCGCGGAACCGTGGCCAAACCCATGCTTGGGCCGCGGTTCCGCCGCGCTTTTGACTTGTCAACGCACCAAATTTTTGCAGTGGGCTTTTGGGTTAAAAATAGGGGTTTTGGGATATTCTTTTTGGGCCCAGATTTTCTGTGAGTGCTACAGTATTTCTTGGGGCCCACTTTGATAAATTTGTTCGATCGGATATTTTAAACATGCCAGTTCACAGTATTTACATTATATCTGCGACCGTGAATGTCACTCGATCGGTAAATCCAGTCTATCTGCTATAGCCCTTTTAGACGGATTTGCGAACGTGACATTCACGTTGATGTTCTGTGTTGTGCTGTGATGTTGCGGATCGGTCGTGGGGGATAGCCTGGTTGCAAAGCTAGTACAGTTTTTGTTGTATTATGTACATTTGATATTGCGGGGCGAGCGTCCGACATGTGGACTGCCGTCACTACCTGTTTGTATTATTATTTTAGGTCACGACCAGGTTGCGGTCGATGTACCCGTTGTATGTATATTTTACTTTCTGTACTAGGATTACCCCAAAGTGGGGTGCACGGATAGCCTGGTTCTAGAGGGCAACAAGCCCGCATCTCATGGCATTGAGATGGAGGGGGATTCACTCTAGAATTGGCGGGCTATTCGCCGCACTCGTAGGGGGTACAGGATGACCCAGGAGGGGTGCCCAAGTTACCGGATTCCGTGAAGTGCTGGGTGGTCCATTCACGTTGCTGAAGGGGGCTGCCTCGCTTCAGGTTTTGGCGGGTAACTTGCCGCGCCCGTAGGGGTCTAGGATTTCATTGCACAGGCTATCCACACGACCAGGGGAACGTCGAGTTTCAGCAGCGGCTCTGTGAAACCCGGGGATCCCAGATATCTGTATTATTCTGTGATGCTGTACATTTCTGTGATGTTGCATTTTATCACGCCTTGAGCGAAATATAATATATTGGTATATATATTAGTAGATGTTGTATATGTTTTGCATCCGCGCTAGTCCAGTCCCCGCTCTGTCGTTAGTTAGCTAACCTAACGGGTAATGACGGGACCCAGTGGCGAATGCGGATGGCATATACGTAATCAGTATATTTTTGTTCTTTGTGGTGTGATCAATTGATGGGACTGCGTTGATTCGGATCAATGCAAGTTAAACAAACCTATTCTGATGTTGTTGGAACATTTTTCAAAAAGCTGTTATTGCAAGGGCGTTCTCTTTTGTTTTGCACAGTGGTATTCGGTTATGAATATCCAGCTCCTCAGTCGACGAGGCAAGGGCCGAGATCCCTTCACCGGGAGTGACCCCTTGGACAAAAGTTAGCGTCAGGGCAATAACTTCACTATAGCCGTTTACTTTTGCTTTGCATCGTGGTATTCAGTTGGAATATCCTGCACCTCATTCTACGGGGAAAGAGCCGAGATCCCTTCACCGGGAGTGACCTCTTTAGAAAAGGTTTTCGTCACTATATTTTTAAAAGCTATCCGGTTCCTTCAACGATATCAAGTTCATTACGTTAAAGGTTTTCGCCAGAAACCATTCGTAGCCCTCCGTCGTTTCAGACGGGTAGCACGTAGTATTCATGCTATGTTTGTTGACCTTCGTCAAGGCATAGTGTATGGTAGCTGCTTGTTACCTTTCTGCTGCATAGATAGATGCGTTGGTTTGGGACAGTCGTATAGCCTTGTTGACCTTCGTCAAGGGCTTGTACAGGTGGGTTCAGATTAACCTGGACAATGACGGGTAGAACTTGACATGTGACTTATGATTTGTTGACCTTCGTCAAGGTCATAAGAGCATGGGGCAAAATTCCACATCGGGAGTTTCAAAAGAACTGAAACTTGCCAGGTATGCGCATACCTTCTGGAGTGTGATAACGTGAGCGGATTCCGTCACGTTATCATGCGATGATAGTTGGATCCCGATTCCCACTGATGAGTTGGTTTACTCCTCGGGTGATCCCGGCTAATTCTTCTTTCAGGTTTGGGGAAGAATTTGACGTTACAGTGGGAGGTTTCCAGATTAGATAAAGTGATAACCATTCTGATCTAGGTTAGAGTGCACGCTGAGTGTTTCTTTTCTCTCTCTCTTTGGCAGCGACCACTGACCCGACTCTAGACTATGACTCAGTGACCAAGTTGACCGAACCTTCTTAACACTGGCTTTTGGATTGTCAGAGTTGCAGACCTCATTGCCACTCCTACTTTTACCCTTTTCTCCAGGACACCCCGTATTACTACGAACGTCCACTTCCATTGGACAAAACCATCGTATGGTTATATACGAACTCGAAGGAATTTATTCGAGGATGGTTTCTGGTTCTGGAGAAAACGAATAGGATTATTCAGTTGTCTTTTCCTTTTACCTTCTCTCTCAGATTGCGAGTACTCCTTGGTTTAGGAGATAGTACACCTATTACGCAAATTGGATAGCTTCTTCCAAACCTTAGGCAGGTGCCGACCGGTAAGGAATGAAGAAAACCAATTAGCCTAAACGGTGTACAGAAGGTATTAAGTTAAGACAAAGAAAGGGACTAGTATGAGGGAAAAGTAAATTGTGACTGCTATTCACGACCAAACCAAGTATTTCTTCGCCAATCCTAAATCACCTTTGTATTTCTCCAGGACACTCCGTATCACTAAGAAGATCCCAGTTTATTGGATAATCCATCGTATGGTTATATACGAACTCGAAAGGAACTTGTTCCAGTTCGGGGATGGACCCTAGTTCAGGAGAAATAGGAATAAAGTTCATTCAGGTGTCTTTTATCTTCACCTTCTCTCGCGTTGCGAGTGTTCCTAGGATTAGGACAGTACACCCATTATGCTTTTTGGATAGTCTTCTTCCAAACCATAGGCTGGTGCCGAACGGTAGGGAAAGAAGAAAACCATTTGGCCTAAAGGGGTGTACAGAAGGTAATGACTAAAGACATATAAAGGGATTTGGAGAGATGGAAAAGAATTATACGGTTACAGTTGTGAATCTGGATAATGGAAGAGGCATTACTAGGAATACCAGGATACCCCATTGAAACATTTCAATGTTTCAGTTTCACTGTGTACTGTTAAAAGAAAACTGATTTCCTAATTAGACACTTGCTCCAGGGTATGAATTTACCAGGTTTGATTCTCACATCTGTATGGTTTTACAGATGATGAGTGGGAGTAAGTTATTGGGAATTAGGTGATCATCCTCATTATATCGGGATTCGTTGGAATTGGTGATATTTGAGGAAGTCATCTGGGTTGTTTGCCGGTCGGCAAATATTTGGTTTTGAATATCCGTTGTTGTGTACCAATTTCAAATTGATATATCTGTACGTCTATTTTTATAGAGTGAGACATACCTTTTTGAAATTATGTCTATGACATTTACCTATACCAGTGGATGGTTAGGTAAGGAGCATTGAACAGCGGTGTAATTCTTCTTAACCATAAGTACAGTTTTCAACCTACGACACACAGTGAATGAGTCATCAGACTCAAGGGACTTGTACAGAGTATTGTATATTGTCCAGTGTCCATTAGGACAGAGGGGTTGGTCCTCGTACTATATTCGGTATACTTATAACTTCTCTAGTTCTTAGACAAGTGTTTCGTAGAAATACAAGGTCGAAGTTTTGAAAAGTTATAGGTATAAGAATAAAGTAGAGAACCAGATATTGCAAGTATCGGGATTCTTCATGGTGATCGAAAATGTAGATACTTGTATATGGTATTCAGTTGATAGTAATGGTTAAGAGAACTTGCTTCTCTTTCAGGTTACTCATAATTGGAAGCACTCCTAAGTTGAGTAATGCTGATTGGCCTCCTTCCATTTAGTAGACATGCACTGGAGACAGCTGCATGATTTGAATCTGGTTCAATTAAATCAGTGCCTCTGTTTCTATATTGGATATAGAACAGTTCATATCTTGACATTGTTAAGGTACGGGGAGTAGTCCGGCTTATGCTTAAAACCAGACTCCGGATAACTCAAGGCACGTTTCTGTAATGGCTGTTTTTGGGTTGACCCGGGCTATGACGAGGGTTGACTTTCTACCATCTGGAAGATCAATAGTGATATTGTTCTAGACTCGCCACAGTTTTATTAAAAATGGATTTTTTTTCAGAAAAAAGTAGTGGGAGTATGGTTGAACTGGAAGTGATTCCAGAACCGCAAACGATTACTGAAGATTTGATAAGAACCTAAAGATTCAATCTGGTTTGACATTCCATTGGCCACTCCGTAGATAAGGTGGGTAACCTCAGGCGCTCGAGAGGTACTTCGGTATGCTCAAGGACGGTGGCAGGGAGGTTCTTGTTTATCCAAACTTGCCATTGTTGTTGTTCCAGACTGTGAGACCCGGCGGGAGGATGAGTATTGCGTCGTTCTGAACTAGCTTTAGAAGTGTACGTCTATATGACTCTGCCAGAGGGTTGTCGTAGTCAGTGGGAGCTGCGGAAGCATTGGTGGATATCAGGCTTATGTCTATTTATAGACTAAAGCAGATATAGCGGAGATAGATCATCTATTTCTGATGTGACAATCATAGGTTTGACTTCATCAGAATAAGGGATGGATCTGTTAAGAAGGTAGTAGGGTGTGATGTCCTGGTATTTGATGACATACACAGAGTAGGAAGTGATATTCCTATACTACGATCGGTTATACTTTGGTCGTCATACAGTGGTTTCTCCACACAGGACATGGATATTATATCGTACATTCTGGTTACTAGATCTATGGTTTTAGATCTAGATTTGGGTGGTTTCCCAATCAGGGTACTTAGACAGCATTCTAAGAGTATTTAGAATGGACGACTCCTGGCATGGTGGTGTACCTGCAGGTGATGGAGTCGCCCTCTCTAAAGGTGTCTTACAGACTAAAGGGGAGAGGGATACGCATGATTGGCAGATCACTTGCTTCGGCAATTGAGTCAATCATGAGATGTCAAGTACCACACCAGATGTTGTTCTTGCAGTAGGTGCAATAAGTTGATATTCATCCAATCCTGGAGAAACAATCGGAAGCAGCTTTAGAACATAAGTGGATATTCTAAGGATATGATAACAGCATTCTCCTTCGGGAGACAGTTATCATTCCAGGCTTCCAAGGTGACCTGGATGGCAGAGTGGCTGTCAGAGTTATAGTTTTCCCTCTGACGAGGGGCAGTATTATGGACAGGTGGTCGAGGTAGATACTGAGAGAAGGCATGGCGCAGGATACTGATTAAGTTCAGTTGACGATACAGTCTAAGAAGTTTGGATTTGGAGTTCACTTGTGAGCTAGGTCCCATCAGATATCCAGACACATTCTAAGACAGGTATTGCTCATTTCGGGAGATGGCTTTCTCCGCGAACTTGAGATAGAGAGAGACATAGAAAGAAACATCAGAGCGGATCCACTTACTGAGGCTATTCCTCGAACGCAATAGTTTTACAAACGAGCTTTGTGAGACTGACTAGTAGAGCAGTTGGGAGTTCGGTATCACACGGGCTGTGAGTATGCGACATCGCAATAATTAGCCTTGAGTGCAAGTGGGAGATTGTTGGAGATAGTGCCCTCAGAGTCAATTATTGGATCACAGGCACGTGATTGCAATGATTGAGGGGAGGACCTATCCCGGTAGGACAGTCTTACTCAAGATGATAGTATGCTATCTGGTTTATCTTTATCATCGTGTACTGCTTTAGGTGACCTTACGAGTCGCTATTACACGTTGATAGAGCCCCTAGGATTCTTGCTTGACCACCAGCAGTATGAGGGCGATCATATACGTGGGAGCTGGGGTCTATAAGCACATCCTTAAAAGGTCCCTAGTTGTGGGAGTTTCGAGACAGGGCATCGATACTCCGGAGTAAACTAGTGTATACAGTCGAGACCCCGACGAAGGGCGGTGGCCGTTCTCACAAGCCACTGGTGTCAGTTGGTTCACCTAAGATGTATACAGGTGCTCATTGGGTTATGAGTACACCGGAAAGGACTCGCCGGGAACCTGCTGGTTGGGATTATACCTGATGTCAGATAGCAGTTCCCTGGTGACATGTGTACAGGTTAGTTCATCGACCTGAGATTGTCATTTGTCTCGTGTGAGTTCCCACTGTGCTTTGATTACTACCCTACCACGGCTCAGAGGAGTCGTGCAAACAGGTTTTAGTTGGGTACAGTCCCGAGCCACATGGAGGTAGTGAGCGGATCTGCAGGGGTTCGTCTCTCCTGGTATTGGGGGTGAGGTCGCGCTGTGTCTAGAAGAGCCAGAACATGAAAATTCCTTGGCCAAGTCAGGAGATTTGCTGGTAGGTATTCCAGTAGTATCTCAGGGTGTTCTGGGCTATACTCCGACACGACTTGTACCGCTATTGGGGGTCTGACTTTTACCAACCCCATAGGCCCGCCATGCGATGCTCATAGACGAACGGACCGGACTGTACGGATATTGTCACTGACAGGCTCAGTAGGGTGTCAGGATGAGTTCACTCATCGACGTCCCTTTTGGTCAATAGCTGGTGGCCCGTCACGTATGGCTAATACCTCTGACGTGCTAGTGGTTAAATCCACAGCCATAGTATTGACGAGTCTTTAGAGTCCACCACACTCAGTTACTCAGGTTTCGGGCGAAACGCTGTAGAGGCCGTATGGAGATATGGCAGGGTTCGATCAGATACGTGCGGTATTGCACGGATCGTGATCGGACGGATTTTACTAGCCGGCTTTGGCTTAAGCCGGATCCTAGTATTAGATAGTGTAGATTTTGTCTCTTTGCATTTGTATTCAGTGGGAATACAAATGCTGGCATGTATATGCAGTAGTGGGGTTTTCCTGTAATTTATTACGGGATCAGTTTTCTGAAGTTGCCATTTTGCATTCCGTTCCGGCCGGTTTTCCTTTGTTCTTTCGCGGCCGGACTTTCAGTTGGAGGGGGTTATTTGCAAGTGTGCAAATAACATTTTGTGGAGGGGTTTTCTTGCATTATGTGGCATCATGATGAGATTCTTTTTCCATCCATTCTTTGCTTTAATTGTGATTAGAAATGAGATGAAGGTTGATTTGATATTGTTATCATTCACTTTGGGTTGTGGTCACCCTCTCCTTTTTCCTACCATCACCTCCCTTCATGTTTCAATTTGATTCTCTCCACCATTTGAAAGATGAGGGGCCGGCCACATTAGAGGAGGAGAAAGTTTTATTTTTGAGTGTGTGGCAATTTCCTCATCTCATTTTCTTTGCTAAAATTTGTGAGCACCATTTTCCTCCAAAGCATTATTCTCTTCTCCATCCATGACAACTTCACTACTCCAAAGAGACTACGATTCTACACTAGTCTACAGCAAATCTTGGACGCGTCGGCTAACCAACTTCGTGCCCGAGTTGCCTCGGTCAAGAGGTGGGAGCCCGTAAAAGTATCCGGCTACGTGGTGCCCCTTTCCGACGAGGACGTGACGGACGGAGATTCCGCAGGAGATCGGAGTGGAGACGAAGACCGAAGGACACGGATCGCTTGGTATAGCTTCTCTACCCATTTCTAGATTGCTAGTTGCTAGGTTAATGGCCCGATCCGGGGTAAAAGTACGCAGTGGTGCCGGTTTGCTAGTTTGCAAAGTTTTTGTTTCCGCGTTTCCGGCGTCGGATCGACGGCCGGGGCGCCGCCGCGGACTTACAAAGTCGTGTCGGAGTGTAGCCCAAAACACCCTGAGAATATACTGAAAAACCTAACAGCAATTCTCGCTTGCCCTGGCTAGGGACTTTGTGTAATGGCTCTCCTAGACACAGCGCGATATCAACCCCCAATACCGGGAAAGACGAATCCTGTCTAACCGTCACTGCCTCCAAGTGCTTCGGGACTGCACCCAACTACTACCTGTTTGCACGACTCAGTAGAGCCGTGGTAGGGTAGTAATCTAAGAACAGTGGGAACACACTCGAGGAGAAGTGACAATGTCAAGTCAGCGGACTAAGCTGTACTCATGTCACCTGGGAACTGTTAACTGACGATAGGTATAATACCAACCAACTGTTCTCGACGAGTCCTGTCCAGTGTACTCGTAACCTAACGAGCACCTGCATACTATCTCCAGTACGACGTACTGACGGCTGTGGGACAAACCATCTCCCCTGCTGGGAAGAGAAGCGTATGCACCGGTCTACTCTGGAGTATCGATGCCCTGTCTCGATAATCCTACGACTAGGGACCAAAATAAGGATGTGCTTATAGACAACCCAGCTCCCACTAGTGTGATCACCATCACAACGCTGGTAGTCAAGCAAAGATCCTAAGGGCTCTACCAATATGTTTTTAGCGATATGTTAAAAGAAACATATACACATATTAAGATAGAAACAAACCAAGTAGCATACTACTATATCGAGCAAGACTGTCGTAAAACCATATATATATCCCAAGCCTCCAAAATGTATTATACAAACCAGTACTATACAATAATGGCCTCTAGGGCATACATATCTAACAATCTCCCTCTTGCACTAAAGGCCAGTAATTGGTGTACCTCATACCCAACGTCTGCACTAAGGCCAGCTGCCGGCGTACCGCATACCCAATAGCTCAAAAAGTCGCTCGAACTGTGTTTGAGGGAGGGCCTTCATGAATGGATCCGCTGTGTTGTCTTTTGTGTCCACTCTCCGTACCTCGATCTCCTGGCGATCAATGATCTCCCTGATCAGGTGATACCGCCTTAAGATGTGTCTGGATTTCTGATGGGACCTTGGTTCCTTCGCTAAAGCTATAGCCCCATTGTTATCGCAATACAAAGGTATTGGGTCAACAATGGACGGAACCACCTGAAGTTCACTAATGAACTCCTTCATCCAGACCGCGTCTTTTGCGGCATCGCTTGCAGCAATGTATTCAGCCTCCATCGTCGAGTCTGCGACGGTATCCTGTTTAGAACTCCTCCAACATACCGCCCCTCCGTTGAGGGTAAACACAAAACCCGAGATAGACTTGCTGTCATCTTTGTCACTCTGGAAGCTTGAATCGGTAAAGTAATCGACCCTCAGGTCTCCATTACCGTAAACCAGGAACATCTCCTTAGTCCTTCTCAAGTACTTGAGAATGTTCTTCACTGCCGTCCAGTGGTCTTCACCTGGGTCTGACTGATACCGGCTCACCACGCTCAGCGCGTAAGCTACATCTGGTCTTGTACATAGCATCACATACATTATAGATCCTACCGCCGAAGCGTAGGGTCTAGTGCTTATGCGAACCCTCTCCTCGTCAGTCTTAGGAGACATCTTCTTGGAGAGGGTAATTCCGTGCAATGCGGGTATGTTATCGCGCTTGGAATCCTCCATACTAAATCTCTTTAGTACGGTCTCTATGTACCTGGACTGTGAATGTCCCAGTAGTCTCTTGGATCTATCTCGGTAGATCTTGATCCCCAGAATGTACAAGGCATCACCCAGGTCCTTCATGGAGAACCGTTGTGACAAGAATAGCTTGACCGATTGTAGCATAGGAATGTCATTTCTATCAAAAGAATGTCGTCCACGTACAAGACTAGGAACACGACAGTTCGTCCTACAATCTTCTTATAGATACAAGGTTCATCTTCGTTCTTGATGAAATCAAATTCCTTGATTGCCTCATCAAAACAGATGTTCCAGCTCCGCGATGCGTGCTTCAATCCATAAATGGATTTAACTAACATGCACACCTTCCCGCTGCTCCCACTGTCTATGAAACCTTCTGGCTGATCCATGTAAACGCACTCTTCTAAACAACCGTTTAGAAAAGCCGTTTTAACGTCCATCTGCCAGATTTCATAGTCATGGAAGGCAGCAATGGAAAGTAGGATCCGAATGGATTTGAGCATAGCCACTGGAGAAAAAGTTTCGTCATAGTCCAAACCAGGTCTTTGACGAAAACCTTTTGCAACGAGTCTAGCTTTATAGGTTTCCACATGCCCATCTACACCAAGTTTCCTTTTGTAGATCCATTTGCATCCAATGGGTTTTACCCCAGGTGGAGCAATATCCAAGGTCCACACTTTATTGGTGTACATGGACTCCATTTCGGATTGCATTGCATCCAGCCACTTATCAGAGTCCCTACTGATAATGGCCTGCCTGAAACTGGTAGGGTCATCTTATTCCAAGATGCAATCCTCTCGATCCCCGTCTATGAGAAAACCGTAGTATCTCTCGGGTGGATGAGATATCCTACCAGATCTGCGGAGTGGCTGAGGTTCGTTGGGTGTAACTGAATCTAGCGGTTCCTCCAAATCTTTAGTTAAAGTTTGTGTTTCTGGAATTTCATCTAGTTCTACCGTGCTGCCACTAATATTTTTAACAAGAATTTCTTTTTCCAAAAATGTGGCATTCCTAGAAACAATTATCTTCTGTTCCTCTGCATGGTAGAATAGATACCCACTTGAATCTTTTGGGTATCCCACAAACTTATATAAAACTGCCCGTGCCTCAAGTTTGTCTGGGTTTTGCTTTTTGACATAAGCTGGGCAACCCCAAATCTTAATACGTTTAAGATACAAACTCTTACCACTCCATATTTCATACGGAGTCTTAGGCACGGATTTGGATGGAACTTGATTCAACAGATGTGCTGTTGTTTGAAGTGCATATCCCCAGAATGAAAGAGGCAACTCAGCACTACTCATCATAGAGCGAACCATATCCAATAGGGTACGATTCCTCCGTTCCGATACACCGTTGTGCTGTGGCGTATAAGGAGGAGTAAGCTGAGAGAGAATACCATTCTCTTTTAAGTAATCTAGGAATTCCCTGCTTAAGTACTCTCCTCCTCTATCTGATAGGAGGATCTTGATACTTTTGCTAGTCTGGTTCTCTACTTCGTTTCTGAATTCCTTGAATTTCTCAAAAGCTTCAGATTTATGTTTCATAAGATACACATATCCGAATCTAGAGAGATCATCAGTGAATGTGATGAAGTACGAGAACCCACCCCTTGCATGTATAGACATCGGACCACATACATCACTGTGTATGAGTCCCAAGAGCTCTGCTGCCCTTTCTCCATGTCCGGTGAACGGAGATTTGGTCATATTTCCTTTGAGACAAGACTGACAAGTTTCATAAGATGAAAACTCGAACGTATCCAAGAGTCCATCTTTATGCAACTTACTTAGTCTTTTCTCTCTGATATGACCAAGTCTACAATGCCACAAGTAGGATTCGTTCGTATCTGAACTCTTCCTCTTGCGTGTGTTTTGTACATTGAGAACTGTATTCTGATTTAGAACGTAGATACCATTACACAGTGTACCTTCTGCAACCAATACCTTATGAAGGTAGATCTTCATGATATTTCTATCAAGAACAAAGTTATATCCATCTTTATCAAGTAAAGAAACTGATATGATGTTGCAAACCATGGAAGGTACATAGTAGCAATCGTTCAAAATCATAGTATTGCCATTTGGCAACACTAGGTGATATTCACCGACGGCTGCAGCATTAACTTGTGCTCCGTTCGCTACTCTGAGCGACATATCACCTGGTACAACTCTCCTACTTTTTCTCAGTCCCTGCAATAGATTACAGATATGAGATCCTGATCTGGTATCAAGTACCCAGGAGGTAGGGCTGACCGTAAAACAGTTCTTAATTACAAGAACACCTGAAGTAGATGCAAAACCATGCTTCTTCTTCAACTGGGTATCCTTGGAATCCATAGAATCCTCTTTCCCTTGCTCATACTTATGACTGTTGTCGCAAGTTAGAGCCAAACCAACATTCCCCAGCCCCAAATAAGAATTCGGATCGGTCAAGCGATACATTTTATTATCTTGATTAGGGCATGAAATGGTTGCTACCTGGAGAGAGAGAAAAGAAACACTCAGCGTGCGCTCTTGCAAGATTAGATTGGTTTATTAATTTATCTAACCAGGATGTCTCCCACTGTTTCCTCAAATTCTTCTTCAAACCCTAAAAGAAGAACTAGTTAGGATTAATCGCACATCACAATACTTGCTTAACATTTCAGCCAGGCTGGTGTTGGTACTTCGAGGGAGGTTTTCCAACGCTTTCGCGAAGTTCCTTAATTAAATAACCTCTTTTCCCTGGAGGCGTAGCCCCGCTAACACCTTTCTAGACACCTACTTGGTTTATAGCATTGATTGTTAACTAAAATATTCTCCCGAGAGTAATCCAACTCATCAGTGGGATCGGGATCCAACTGTCATTATGTGATGACCTAGATGGAATCCACTCTAGTCACCACACTCCAGAAGGTATGCTGAATCTGCAAGTTTCAGTTTCTTTAGAAACTCCCGATGTTGATTTTTGCCCCTAGGACCCAAGTGACCTTGACACAGTCAACAAATCAAAGAGTCCTACTCAAGTTCAACCCGTCATTATCTTGATTGCATCAAACCCACCCGCATATCCCTTGACACAGTCAACAAGGTTACACGACTGTCCTAACCAATCACATTGTATCCAGCAGATAAGAAATACTCAGCTACCGTTCACTGCTGATTGAGACAATTTCCGGATTGTGTAATGTAAAAGTAAAAAGTATCGATTCAAATAGTCCCCGATTTCGGCGCTATTTGATTGATCGTAAAATACGAGACTGAGTAAGTAAATCAAATCGATAAGAGTCTCTTTGTGTCGGTAATTAGAAAATTGAATAAAGTTCACAATCAAAAAATTATATTTGACCGCAATCAACTACGGTGTCAGTTGTAGATCGTAAGCGAGTGCGGATCGTCCACAGGGATTGTGCGATTCGTTTTTATATTTGATTTGTTTGAATCGAAAAGTTAATCGAAAAGAAAAGAAAACATGATTCAAGAATTTATCAATTGATTCAGGTGTCACGAGTTTAATCAAGAATCAAGAAACTGATAAACAATCAAGAATTGGGTTTCGATAATATTTCCAACCAAAATGTCAAGAATCTAAATGAGGCTCGTAGGAATCGATCGGATCTATAGACGTGATGTAATTTCAAGATATCGTGTTCTTGTCCTTCGAAGGATTGATACTAGATCGATGATGATCGACGAGAGTTAGGGCTTTCTTGATGAAACTAGGGTTTCATCGTTTAACCCTTGTTCTTTCGTCGATATCATTCACATTCTAGCCTCTAGCAATTTCAAGAAACGATCGTAACTCCCCAATCTCGAGCGATATCAATCAAGAAAGCATCGCAACGAAATGGGTCGTCGGTTCTTGAATTTGCTAGGGTTTACAAAACTCGTAGGAATCAAGAATCGATTTAAGATATATTACATCATCATTCTATTGATCGTCTCGACTCCTCGACGAGCGGAGTATTACTCAAACATCACAACAAGAATTATAACTAGAAATTTAGATTGATTCATGATGCAAGAATTTAAAGAAAACAAGATAAAGAATTTCACCTTTTATTTATATCAACAATTTGATTACAGTCGCTCAAGAACTACAAGAGGAACTAAATTGTCGACTTGGCTTCGCTCGGCTTCGTGAGTCGCGAATCGGCTTGGACCACTTGCTCCGTTGAAGACCGGCTCGGCTCCTAAAAGGTTGCAAGGCTTATTGCTTGAATGGGTACTCGGGATTCTTGGCTTTTGAATGGAATTAGGGTTAGGGTTTCACACAAATCCTCTCACTAGACTTGTGGAAGAAGAAGATGAAGAAAGAGATAGAATGGCTCTCAAATGAACTAATGGATTGATTTTTCCAAGCTCATGAATTCTATATTTTTACAAGTGAGCCTAGGGTCTTATTTATAGAGCACCCAAACCCTAAGCCTTTGAGTTTCCTCCAAAAGTTTGTTGAAAGACTTCTAGAAAGAGTTTGTTAGGCTTAGCTTAGGGTTTAAGCTAGGGTTTAGGAAGAAGTTTCTAGAATGATAGGCTAGTTTAGTGTTAATCCCAAAGCTTGCTGATCTGGCAGAAGTCTCTAGAGTCTTCTGGAACTTGAGGTGTCTTTTTGAGGTGTAGGCATACAGGTAAGAGTTGTGGCCCAAAATTCAATGGATGACATGGCAAGACGGCGGCGGAACCGCGGCGCAAGCAGGCTCCGGCCGCGGTTACGCGGCCATGTTGGCTCCTTGAGCTTGCATATTTCTGGTGTGGTCTTTTGATGATATTTGGGCATTTCTTTGATATGTTGATTTTTGTTTGTCCCTTTGGATTGATACCATAACTGAAACCATTGAGTTGGCGTAACGTTTGATCGGTACCATGTACATTTTTGGCCTTTCTTCTGGATTTTCCTGCACAGATCTCAAAACAAGTGTTGCGCAAATGTAGGGATGATGCGATGCCATGAAATGCGGTCAATTTCCTTTATAGTGTCGGTTTTAGAGTCTAATTCATGTAATCTGATATTTTGCGACAGTTTTGCTAATATGTAAAATATGAATGCCGAACACTTCTATATGGATGCAAATGATGAGGAAATTGCCGGCTAAAATATACAATATTTTCGACTAATCAAATTCCCCCAAACTTAATTTCGATCGTCTCGAGCGAACTGTTTTATTAAAAGGAGTAGGTGAAAATAAAGAAAGAGAAAAAACTAACTAGCACACTTTCGTAGGCAACACGATTGCACTGAGCACGTGCAACAAGCCTTTAAACCTCTAGGTGTCCCTAGTAGGAGGAGTGTTGTCTCCTGAGGGTTTTCAGCGGATTACACCCACAAAATCCAATAATAAAAGAAAGATCATGAATATTACATTTAAAGAAAAGAATTGTAAAAGAAAAGCCTTGAAAATTAGGGTTTCCAACTAAGCTAGCTTTTCGGTTGTCATGAGCCCTATCTTAATGGTCATGAAAAGATGTCAGAAATCACGTCCTCCCTCAATAAAACATCGTCTTATTTTTCATTCCTATCTTTATTCCAAACATCGATCATATAACCCTGCGTGTGTGTAAAGACATCCCTACACCCGGAGAATTCAATTCAAGCTATCATACTCTTGCCCATCAGCCTCAGTACTTTTTAATTAATGAATATTTAGACGAGATTGCTCACACACTTTCATGCGACCGTTAATACTTCTTGAGGTACTAACCGACCGATTACTCCTGTGCTTTCTTACTTGGTGTATTTTCCTCGTCTTGCACCACCTCAGGCATAGCAGTGACTCCCAGACCAGTTGGCCTTAGGGCACTAGGTGAAGAAGCACCCTCGCTATATATTTTTTTATTGCCCTCGGTGATAACAAAACCAGTGTCCATTTTTCTCACCACTTTATATTTTCTTCATTTCATTTTTTTATTTCCTTCATACTTTTGGCTTTAAGACAAGAGCATTTCAAGGTATCCTCTACTATCCCAGGCTTTAAGATGTGTGTAAGTGCGAATAGCAGGGTATCAACGTTCAAAATGTTTGGCTTCCAGAATAGAAACTATTTTTCAGACTTATTTTTATCCTCAGATTAGTGATGTCCTTCATCTTACTAACCCTTGGGACAACGGCTCATAACTACTTATTACTAGTTCGTATAAGAAAACTTCTAATTTTCTTAGTTTTCTTATATTTTTCTAATCTCATGGATGTAACTGTTTACTATCTAAACTTTCATTATCTTATTTATATACAAAAAAGTTTAAATAAAAATTATTTTTATACTTGAAAATTTTTAGATTTTTATGGGTTTTGAAAATTTTTAAATTTTTATAGATTTTTAAAAGAATTGTTTTGTGCTTATGCAAATGATATGCAAATGATGCAAAAATAAGCACAAACCTCCCCCAAACTTGTTTTCAACAGTGTCATCACTGTTGCCAACAGCTATATCTACAAAACCTGTAAGTCTGGGAGGAATTATTAGTGGGGGCAAAATGTATAAGTGAAGAACTTCCCCCAAACTTATTCTTTTCACTCACCTCCATTCAAAAGATGATGCAATGATATACTGGATATGAAGGTGAGACGGAGGAATTTTAATCCAAATAAACTGGCTCTTGTAAGAACAAGAGCTCCTCCGTGGGGTCAGTGGAAAAATACGGCTTTAGTCTATGTCCATTTACTTTGAAAAAGGTGCCGTTTTTAACATTTTCAATCTCTACTGCCCCGTGCGGGTATACAGACCGCACAACAAAAGGTCCCTTCCATCGAGATCGGAGCTTACCCGCGTGAAGGTGTAATCGTGAATCATAAAGAAGGACTTGTTGACCTTGTGTAAATGTTTTCCTCAAAATGTTTTTATCGTGAAAAACCTTAGTCCTATTCTATGTGATTACAGCGTTATTATAAGCTTCATCGCGGAGTTCGCTTAGCTCATTAAGTTGCAGCTTCCGAAAGTTGCAAGCAAGGTTTAAATCAAAATTTATTTCTTTAATAGCCCACAATGCTTTATGTTCTATCTCGACGGGTAAATGACATGCTTTTCCAAATACTATCCTATATGGAGAATTCCTAGGTCGGTCTTATATGCAGTTCGGAATGCCCAAAGAGCATCCGTCAGTTTGGTCGACCAGTCTTTTCTAATTTTAGCAACAGTTTTCTCCAGGAAAAGTTTGATTTATCTGTTTGAGATTTCAGCCTGCCCGCTTGTTTGGGGTTGATAGGGTGTAGAAAGTTGGTGGTTGATTGAGTATTTTCGCATCAGAGTCTCGAAAGATCTGTTGCAGAAGTGTGTCCCATTATCGCTAATAATAGCGCGTGGGTGTCCAAATCGCGAGAAGATATTCTCTTTCAAGAACTTAATGACAACTTTCTTGTCATTAGTGCGACATGGAATGGCTTCTACCCACTTTGAGACATAATCAACCGCCAGCAGTATGTACAAATTCCCAAAGGAGTTAGGAAAATGACCCATAAAATCTATGCCCCAAACATCGAATATTTCAACAACCAAGATGGGTTGCTGAGGCATTTCATTCCTCTGGGATATTCTACCCGTATACTGACATTGTGTACAGGTTTTGCAATGCTCAAATGCGTCCTTGAATAAGGTCGGCCAATAAAATCCACATTGCAAAACCTTTTCCGCTGTCTTTCTAGGACCAAAGTGAGCCCCACAGGCCTGATCATGACAAAAAGAAAGAACACTCTTGAACTCTTCATTCGGGACACACCGGCGAATGATCTGATCAGGACAATATTTAAACAAATAGGGCTCGTCCCAGTAAAAGTGTTTTACTTGGGATAGAAAACGGTATTTGTCCTGTTTCGACCAATCACTGGGTATCAGTCCCGTGGCATGATAGTTCACAATATCCCTGAACCATGGTTCAGCGGATATGCTCAAGAGTTGCTCGTCAGGAAACGAGTCATTGATCGGCAGGGTCACAGGGGAAGAAATGATGCGTGAAAGATGGTCAGCTACTACGTTTTCACATCCTTTCTTATCTTTGATAACAAGATCGAATTCTTGTAACAGAAGGATCCAACGTATTAGTCGACCTTTTGCATCTTTCTTCGCCAGAAGATGTTTTAAAACGGAATGGTCAGTATACACAACTATAGGTGAGCCAATTAAGTAAGGCCTGAATTTTTCTAATGCAAATACAACCGCTAAGAGTTCTTTTTCTGTGGTTGTATAATTGATTTGCGCATCATTCAGGGTCTTACTTTCATAGTAAATCACGTGTGGCATCTTTTCGATGTGCTGTCCTAAGACTGCACCTACTGCAAAGTCAGATGCGTCACACATCAGCTCAAAGGGGTAGTCCCAGTTTGGCGATGATAAAACGGGAGCTGAAGTGAGTGAGTGTTTAAGTGAGTCAAAAGCTGTCTCGCAATCCGAGTCAAAATGGAAGGTCGTATCCTTGGCCAGGAGAAGAGTTAAAGGTCTAGCAATTTTGCTAAAGTCCTTAATGAATCTCCTATAAAAGCCCGCATGGCCAAGGAAAGAGCGAATATCTTTGACGCTTTTGGGATGAGGGAGGTTTTGAATGACATCTATCTTAGCTCTGTCAACCTCAATGCCTTTCTGTGAAATGACATGTCCAAGAACAATTCCTTTTTGGACCATAAAATGGCATTTTTCCCAGTTTAAAGTCAAGTTCTTCTCTTTGCAACGAGTAAGAACAGCGTCAAGATTCGCTAGGCAATCGGAAAAAGAGTCTCCAAAAATCGAGAAGTCGTCCATAAATATCTCCAGGAAATTCTCTACCATATCAGAGAATATCCCCATCATACACCGCTGAAAGGTAGCGGGAGCATTGCATAGCCCAAAGGGCATGCGACTGTAAGCAAAGGTACCAAAAGGACATATAAAAGTGGTTTTATCTTGATCCTTTTTGGCGATGGGGACCTGATTATAGCCTGAGTATCCGTCCATAAAACAATAATACTCTCGTCCCGCTAAGCATTCCAGCATCTGATCAATGAATGGTAGAGGAAAATGGTCTTTTCTTGTGGCAGCGTTGAGTTTTCTATAATCGATACATACACGCCACCCAGTTTAGGTGCGTGTCTGAATCAACTCATTCGCCTCATTAGTTATAACTGTGATGCTGGATTTCTTAGGAACGACATGTATAGGACTCACCCATTGGCTATCGGAGATGGGGTATATAATACCATTATCTAAGCATTTGACGATCTCTTTCATTACAGCTTCCTTCATGACGGGATTCAACCGTCTCTGTGGTTCTCGGGTTGGTCTGGCATCATCCATCACATGTATATGATGTTCAACTATCAAGGGACTAATCCCTTTGATGTCTGCCATACTCCAACCAAACGCCTCTTTGTTAGATCTCAATACCGATAAAAGTGCATTCTCTTGCTCTAATGCTAGAGAAGCGGAAATTATAACCGGTAAAGATTCCTTCTCACCTAAATAAGCATATTTCAGATGAGAGGGTAAAATTTTGAGATCTAATTCAGGCGGAGAAATGATAGAAGGAGGGATTATTGAGTGATTTTTGGATTTACAAAGAAGCTCAGAGCCTGTGAAAGATACAAACTCGGGTGGAGAAAAGTCAGAAGTGCAGGACTCAAGTGTAGGTAAAGTGTCCTCACTAAGATCTTGTGTAAAGTCAAACAGAGATGTGGTAATGTCATCGAGATCAGTAAAGCAAAGTTCCTCAGCTCCACAACTATCGGGAGCGATCTCATGGACAGAGCACACATCTAAAATATGAGCAGAGGGTTCTGATGGCTGACTTCCAACTTTGTAGATATTTAGTTCAATGGTCATATTTCCAAATGATAAGTTCATTGAACCGTTTCTACAGTTTATAACAGCGTTGGAAGTGGCAAGGAAAGGACGACCTAGAATCACCGGAATTTGGCCCCGGGGGTTTGCTACTGGATGTGTGTCGAGTACAATGAAGTCTACAGGGAAAACAAATTCCCCGACCTTTATCAACACATCCTCTAATTCACCCCTTGGTTTGGTGATAGATCGGTCTGCCATCTGGAGAGTGCAGTGAGCAGGTTTCAGCTCTCCAATCCCTAGTTGCTCATAGACAGAATAAGGGAGTAGGTTAACACTTGCGCCAAGGTCTAAAAGAGCACGATTTATGTTTTTACCCCTAATAGAAATCGATATTGTAGGACATCCTGGGTCCTTTCGTTTCTTTGGTAGCTGGGGAATAAAAGCAGTGCTGATATTATTAGACATAAAGACCTTCTTCGGCACTTGAGTCTTCCTCTTCCTAGTGCATAAGTCCTTAAGAATTTTCACATAAGCGGTGACTTGTTGAATCGCATCTAGGAGAGGGATATTGATGTTAACCTGTTTGAACATTTCTAAAATTTTCTCCATATGAGGACTCGTTCTATTACCCCTTAACCGATTCGGGTAAGGAGCTTTCCCAATAAGCGCCGGGTCCATCATAGGAGAAGGAAGAGGGGATAGACGAGGTCCTAAAAGAGGTGTGGGGACCGTTTGTGGAGAACTATAAGGGTTGGGTTCAGGTGTCGAGCCTAGTGGGAAATGGAGAATAGGCTCTCGAGAAGGAGGTGTGGTAGAAGAAGAAGGATCAGAAGGAGAAGTGTGTGTGTGTGGAAAGGTCTCAGCCGGGGTGTTGACATGATTTTCAGTATCATCAATACCTTCCCCGACATGATTGTTCAGCACTCTCCCTGATCTCAACGTTGTGATGGTATTTATATTGTAATGCCCAGGATTCTGTAGGGGTTGAGAGGGAAGTTTCCCTTTTTCTCTCGCACTCATTTCGGCTTTTAGGCGTGCGATTTCAGCTTCCATCGATCTGATACTCTCAGCTTGGGACGCTGAGTTTTTCTTTATCTCACTGACGGAAGATCTAACCTCAGTTGAAACCTCTATGAAATTTGATAAAAGTGATTTCATGGTTTGAGTGAATTGAGAGAATTCGTCAGAACAGGAAACTGCATAGAATTAGACTGTGCAGGAGTGTTGCCCTGGTTTTGGAAATTTTGTGACTGATAGGGGTGCTGAGTGAGTTGAAGGGGTTGCTGTTGTGGTGGAGGAAGAGCCCTTTGAAAATTATTCGTGTTTGGAACCGTGTTTTGAGATTGGTTTTGGTTCCAAGCGAAATTCGGGTGATTCCTCCAACCCTGATTGTACGTGGAAGAATATGGATCGTTTCGAGGTCTTTGAAATGCGGCATTAGAATGCTCGTGACCTTGAAACGCAGAGTTTAATGGACATTCTTCCGTTAAATGAGACGGATCAGAACAGCACCCAGAAACAGTTTTGGGGAGCGACATTGGGTTTAGGGAGGCTGCAGAAAATTTGTGTTCCATAGGGTCGAGCTTCTTTTGCATTGCTGCCATCTCAGCTCGAACACCTATGGATACATCTATTTGGTGTACGCCACCCCTATTCAATGGTTGGGTTCCACTCTTCCACTGTAGTGATTTTTCAGCGAACTCTTCTAAATACTTCCAAGCTTCCCCATCATCCTTGGTCATAAAAGTACCTTGACACATGTTTTCAAGGCTCTGTTTAGTGTTTGAGTTAATGCCCTCATAAATGATTCGGCAAAGCTCCCATCTTGGGATGCCGTGATAAGGACACTGAACCAATAGATCCTTGAAACGTTCAAAGCATTTAGAGAATGGTGCGGTAGGAGCTGGGCAAATTGATTCAGTTCGCTACGGATTCGAGCTGTCTTTTGGATTGGGTAAAATTTCCTAAGGAATGCAGCGACGAATTCTTCCCAATTCGTAATAGAGTGTGTGGTAGTGTTATATAGCCACTTCTCGGCTATATCGCACAATGTAAATGGAAGAAGTCGTAGACGCATCGCATCCACTGAAAGTTGTGACATACCCATCATTGCGCACACGTTTTCAAATTTGGTAATGAAAACGTAAGCGTCCTCAGTCTCGAGTCCGTGGAATTTGGGTAAAAGATTGATATACTGGGGCTTAATCTCAAAGTTATCCCCATTGGCTGGTGGTGTGGATAAGCAGGTCGAAAGAGGACCTCGCAGTGGATAGCACCTCTCCTGGAGAGAGATGCGGGGTGGATTCTGCGCACCAACGGACGGTGGCAGATTAGGGTTAAAGAAGTTTGATGGAGGTGGATCCATCAGTGTGGGTGTGGTAGTAGGTAAAGGAAAGGTAAATGGAGAAATATCGACTTCGGAGTCGATAAAGGGTACGCGGACTAAACGGGCACTAGAATCCCGTGTCCAGCCTATCTTGTACTAAAAAGGGTTAGTACAAGTGGCGGCGTTGGCTTATAATTAGGGGTAAATGAATGCGGTGTTTGCTTTTGAAAAAGGGACGGAATTTTGAAAAAAATGATGCGACACAACAAATGCAGCACACAAACCTTAGAATCTAGTGGTCACCTAGGTCCGGCTCTAGACCGCTCCTAACTGCCAAAAGACAAGTCGCGGGATAGAATCCTCCACTGCCTCTTTGTCCCCCTGTGGCCAGGTAAGTGCCAGGTAAGTGGGAAGGTGCTCCACTACGTAAGTAGTGGGCCTAATTAATAACCACTAGCCTTCGACACACTTTCATAGGCACCATAAGAAAACGTGGATAAGCAATGAATTACCCACGGCCTTCTTCTGTCCTAATTGAGCGCGACAGTCCTTAGAGTCATCTCTAGATTTCTTTTAGTTAATGTGGGTCAATGCGGATGCAAGTTTTGTAGTTTGCAGGGCCTAGGAAGGGTAATGAAATCCCCACCTAATTTGGATTTGGCCGTGCCCCTTAATATCCGTATTTATAATGCAAACAACCAAGAAACAAAATCACGCACAAATTTAATTTTTGCAATTTGCGAGCTGCTATTCTTTGCAAAGAATCCTGCAGGAAATTGTCAGTTGGAGCTAAAAAAGAGGAGAGAGGAGAAGGTAAGAAATCACCTGAAGCAAAAATTTTCAGAGATCCCCTAAGAATGCCGCGGTTCCGCCGCAGATCCTCCCTTATGCCGCGCTTCCGCGGTTCAATGATGGGATCAATGCACAAAACTTCACCAGGGAGCTTCTGTAGACTCCTTCTGCTCTCTGGTATTTTCCAAAAAAATTTCCAAATTTCCAGCAAGCTCCAGATCTCCTTGCAATGAAACACAACAAATTGTTTAGGGTTTGCACGAATTTTGATCTCAAAAATCAAAATGAAATAAATCTTTCAATTCAAACTTTGATATAAAACGAATTAGCACGCGATCCCCGGCAACGGCGCTATTTTGATTGAGACAATTTCCGGATTGTGTAATGTGAAAGTAAAAAGTATCGATTCAAATAGTCCCTGATTTCGGCGCTATTTGATTGATCGTAAAATGCGAGACTGAGTAAGTAAATCAAATCGATAAGAGTCTCTTTGTGTCAGTAATTAGAAAATTGAATAAAGTTCACAATCAAAAAATTATATTTGACCGCAATCAACTACGGTTTCAGTTGTAGATCGTAAGCGAGTGCGGATCGTCCACAGGGATTGTGCGATTCGTTTTTATATTTGATTTGTTTGAATCGAAAAGTTAATCGAAAAGAAAAGAAAACATGATTCAAGAATTTATCAATTGATTCAGGTGTCACGAGTTTAATCAAGAATCAAGAAACTGATAAACAATCAAGAATTGGGTTTCGATAATATTTCCAACCAAAATGTCAAGAATCTAAATGAGGCTCGTAGGAATCGATCGGATCTATAGACGTGATGTAATCTCAAGATATCGTGTTCTTGTCCTTCGAAGGATTGATACTAGATCGATGATGATCGACGAGAGTTAGGGCTTTCTTGATGAAACTAGGGTTTCATCGTTTAACCCTTGTTCTTTCGTCGATATCATTCACATTCTAGCCTCTAGCAATTTCAAGAAACGATCGTAACTCCCCAATCTCGAGCGATATCAATCAAGAAAGCATCGCAACGAAATGGGTCGTCGGTTCTTGAATTTGCTAGGGTTTACAAAACTCGTAGGAATCAAGAATCGATTTAAGATATATTACATCATCATTCTATTGATCGTCTCGACTCCTCGACGAGCGGAGTATTACTCAAACATCACAACAAGAATTATAACTAGAAATTTAGATTGAATCATGATGCAAGAATTTAAAGAAAACAAGATAAAAGAATTTCACCTTTTATTTATATCAACAATTTGATTACAGTCGCTGAAGAACTACAAGAGGAAGAACTAAATTGTCGACTTGGCTTCGCTCGGCTTCGTGAGTCGCGAATCGGCTTGGACCACTTGCTCCGTTGAAGACCGGCTCGGCTTCTAAAAGGTTGCAAGGCTTCTTGCTTGAATGGGTACTCGGGATTCTTGGCTTTTGAATGGAATTAGGGTTAGGGTTTCACACAAATCCTCTCACTAGACTTGTGGAAGAAGAAGATGAAGAAAGAGATAGAATGGCTCTCAAATGAACTAATGGATTGATTTTTCCAAGCTCATGAATTCTATATTTTTACAAGTGAGCCTAGGGTCTTATTTATAGAGCACCCAAACCCTAAGCCTTTGAGTTCCCTCCAAAAGTTTGTTGAAAGACTTCTAGAAAGAGTTTGTTAGGCTTAGCTTAGGGTTTAAGCTAGGATTTAGGAAGAAGTTTCTAGAATGATAGGCTAGTTTAGTGTTGATCCCAAAGCTTGCTGATCTGGCAGAAGTCTCTGGAGTCTTCTGGAACTTGATGTGTCTTTTTGAGGTGTAGGCATACAGGTAAAAGTTGTGGCCCAAAATTCAATGGATGACATGGCAAGACGGCCGCGGAACCGCGGCGCAAGCAGGCTCCGGCCGCGGTTACGCGGCCATGTTGGCTCCTTGAGCTTGCATATTTCTGGTGTGGTCTTTTGATAATATTTGGGCCTTTCTTTGATATGTTGATTTTTGTTTGTCCCTTTGGATTGATACCAGAACTGAAACCATTGAGTTGGCGTAACGTTTGATCGGTACCATGTACATTTTTGGCCTTTCTTCTGGATTTTCCTGCACAGATCTCAAAACAAGTGTTGCGCAAATGTAGGGATGATGCGATGCCATGAAATGTGGTCAATTTCCTTTATAGTGTCGGTTTTAGAGTCTAATACATGTAATCTGATATTTTGCGACAGTTTTGCTAATATGTAAAATATGAATGCCGAACACTTCTATATGGATGCAAATGATGAGGAAATTGCCGGCTAAAATATACAATATTTTTGACTAATCAACTGCGCCTTGACACAGTCAACAAACGCAGCACGAATACTAAGTATAACGTATAAGAAATGACGGAGGGCTACGGCTGGGTTCTTGGCGAAAAATCCATTAACGTAATGAACTTGATATCGTTGAAGGAACCTGATAACCTTTTTGAAAATATAGTGGCAAAAACTTTTGCTAAAGAGGTCACTCCCTGTGAAGGGATCTCGGCTCTTTCCTCGTCGAATGAGGTGCAGGATATTCCAAACTGAATATCTCAATGCAAAGCAAGAATAATCGACTATAGTGAAGTTATTGTTAGTTATATGTATGCCCTAGAGGCATTACTATACATGGGATGTATATTGTAGTGGATGCTTGGACATATATAGGGATGACTTTCTTGCTCGATATGATAGTATGCTATCTGGTTACTCTTTACCTTAACGTGTACACTGATTGTCTCTCTGTTACATGTTGGTAAAGCCCTTAGGATGTGTACTTGACGACCTGGACTATGATGCAGATCATACTAGTGGGAACATGGTAGTCCATAAGTACATCCTTCAAGGTCCCTAGTCGTGGGTGTATCGAGACAGGGCATTGATATACCAGAGTAGACTAGCGTGTTGATCGCACGCCGATGGCGTGTCGGATGTTCAAAGAATTAAAGTATAACCGCGATCAGGACGGTGTCGCTTTGCAGCTAGCCGGTTGAGCACGGGTCGGTCCACAGGGAGATGGTGGTATCTTACCTTCTTGTCTTAGACGAGTCAATAAAGAATCTGTATGTTTGTTTGATTCTAACCTATGTGTTTATTTGCAAGTATAAAGTTGTTAAGAAAAGATACGAGATTGTAAGCTAAGAAATCCGTACTCAAAACCTTTGAGCCGAGTCTTGACCAATTGAAGTTTGAGCAATCGGCAACAACGTGGATTAGGGGATTTAAGCGCGGTATTCGTGGAATCCGGCTCATTTACCCTTGTCCTTCCGTTCTTGTCTCTTGCTTTCGCCTCCGGCCAAACCGAACGCAACCGGTCGCGGTTAGGAATCACCGTTACCTTGTCATGGTACGGTGCCTAACGGAGCGCTTGCGTATGGTTTGGGCGAAGTTCAAATGGAAAATAACGGGAAAAGGAATTGGCAAAGAAATGTTAACTTATAATACCGTATTTTATCTTAACAACAATAATTACATACATTCACAAAAGTGAACCAAAAAGAGAGGACAAAAAGAAAAGAACAAAGAAAAGAAGAGATACAAGTAAGTAATTAAAGTGCATGGTAATAAATTGCAAGTAATAAAAGACAAGAATGAAAAATGCAAGAAAGAGATAAGCAAGAAAGTAACACTAAGAACCATAGAACCAAATACAAGACATGGGTTCAATAACCAAATCTTAAACTTGCAAGCTCAATTAAGAGGTTGCAAGATCAAGAAGAGGCAAAGAACTCATGGTGAATGAAGCACAAAAGAGAAGACTTTATTGATTCCAAGATGATACAACCCTTGAGATCAATAACCAACCCTTAAACCTTCAAGCTCAATAAAGAGGTTGAAAGATCAAGAGAAGGTAAGGACCTCAAGGGGAAGCTAAGCAAAAGAATGATACAATATATTGCAAAATTAGACTTCTTTCTTCTTTGCCCATGGTTTGCTTTTATAGGCAAAGAAAGAGACATTTCCTTTAATTTGAATTTGATTGCATCCAAAATTTGGAGGGAAGTTTGAATTTTTGAATTTGAATGCATCCAAAATTTGGAGAGAAGTTTGAATTTTTGAATCAACACTTTATGCATTGAATGCACCATTCCCTCTCGTGCTCTGTGCTTGTCCCTCTCGTGCTTTGTGTTTGACCATCTCGTGCTTTGTGCTGCCCCTCTCGTGCTTTGTGCCTGTCTGAGACATGATGACCACTGTCATTTGTCTTGTCTCTGGAACAGGTACGCGGCACTGGACGGATACGGATGATCGGAACCCGGCTTTTTTCTGCTGGCAACAGATGTCCTGGATTTTAGCGTAACAGTAAAGATTTTTTATTATTTGCGTTATTTTGGACTAGGAACCTATAGCCTGTAAATATGTAGCAAACACGGATTAAAAGCACCTGCCTATAAACAAACGAGCATAAGAATGGGCGGTATAAAATGCAGTTTTCTGTGATGAACAAATACCCCCAAACTTATCTTTTGCTCGTCCCGAGCAAAACCATTTATTCACAAAAGAGAATCCTAACCGCACTTTCGCAGGGAACGCGATTGCACTGAGCGTGTGCAACAAGCCGTTAAACCTCTAGGTGTCCCTAGTAGGAGGAGTGTTGTCTCCTGAGGGTTTTCAGCGGATACTACCCACAAAATCCGGTCAAGTTGGTTTTGTACAATAACTAAGATTCAAACCCTAAAGTTTTTGTTTCAGAAAATAATAATTCTATAATCCTAAGTCTAGACTATCGAACCTTTATTTTTCACACCTCTCTTCTTATTTAACTACAGATTTTATATGTCTTTACGTGCAGTGCAATTAATGTCGTTAAGTTCCAGAAGGATCGATTAAAGTCATCATGTCGCACAATAAAGCCCAGATAACAATTTTAAAAGGATCACATAAGTTTTATAAAGAGTTAAGCATTTTTCAAGTTTCGTTTTCCAGTAAGGTTTCAACTTCAGAATTTCTATCTTCCTTAACAGGAAACTAAGTCGTATTTTTCACTCCACCTTTTTCTTGTTTTCATTTCATACACACCTCTGTGAACGTGCAATAGTCTTTATTATAGAATAAAACCTTCATATCTCTGTTAATTTTTTTTTATAAAAGCCTGTCTTTTATCAAGATTATTCTCACACAAAGAACCGGTAGGAATTTTAACTCGGAGAGAACACTTGCTTGACTTTGTTTTAAACTGGACTTTCTAGGCTTCTTAGCGAGCTTTGGGCCAATGCACCCAAACCAGTTGGTTTTAGGGCATTAGGTGTAGAAACACCCCAGCGGACTTAATTACTCAAGTTACCTAGGTCCAAAAACAAAAGACAGTTTGACGTGAAAATCAGATGATTTAATACGAACGGAGATATAACCGGCAGTTCAAATATTTTTTTTTTGGATAAAAGACGTGTTTGGTGTGTTTGGTGTGTAATCATTCCAATCAAGTTTTAGATGGGTTATTTTTCAGAGTTTGCTCCAATTATGGCATCAATAACATTCCTTCATATTCACTTTACTTCATAAACTATTCTTGACATTACTTATTTCAGAACAAACCTATTTGATCCTCAGAAAATCATTTATCTGTTTAAAAGTTTAAACATGAAAGACTTGTCATCTAATTCCCAAAATTCACGACACGTGTAGTGTGATGTAAAGACGTATATCAGCTATAGGTAACTTCAAAGGAGAGTTATCTTTCAGGTTTTCAAAATCTAAACATAAGATTTAGTTATTCCTATTTTTTCAAACAAAAACCGTCGAATGTTGAATCAGAGTTTTTCCACTAGCTAACTTGACAGAAAAGTTTTTATGTTTTTGGAAATTTTTTGATTTTTGTGGGTTTTTAATAAGGTATGCAAATGCAAAATATACAAATGAATGCGAAGGAAGAAAGCTTACCGAGCACACCCCCAAACTTAAACTTGACAGTGTCCTCACTGTCAGGCTATACCAAGAGAGTCAAAATTTCGGCGCTCCCTAAAAACAAATTTATATACAACACAAAAAAGGAAAACAAAAATGTCCCTCCCAAACTTAAGTGAAACAGTGTTTCCACTGTTAAGCGATGAAGTTCAGGATCAGGGAGGAAAGAACAGTATCAAACTATACAAGGCCTTACACAGGCCAAAAGTTAACACCAACCATTCAAAAATCTTATCATGATGAAGCAGTGGTCGGTGGAAGAAGGCGTAGAGAAAAGAGATGGAAAATACGCGAGACCGTGTGTGGAGAGAAGCGGAATGCGGTCTCGGTAGATAAGAAGAAGAATGGCGGAAGGGAAAAAGAAGTCGAATACGAACTTGAGGGTGCAAATGGAGTAAATAGATTAGCACAATTTGTGATGAGCGATGTGTAAAAAGCGATTGTGCTAATATATTTACCCGTCGAGAAATGGGGTCAAATCCCTCAAGATTCGTGAGAAACCATGGGTACGCCGAACTCGGTAAACCAGACACATGAAATGAAAATGCTACGGGTTCTTGCAAGGCCGGAACGATGGAAAGGATGGAGGGAAGTGGTTGAGGAAGGGTATCGGTTAAGGGTTCTGGAGGGTGTACACAGTCAGTGAAAGGAACAGGATGAATTGGAAAATCCGACTCATCATCTAGAACTGTTTCATCCTCAAAAATATCCTCAAAATTCTCCTCAAAGTTAAGCTCATCCATGCATATTTCATCAAAATCAAGACGCATATGGGGTTCGGGAAAAATATTTAATGACTCGGGATGATGATTTGAAGAGGAAAATTCAGCCAAATCTATGGGTTCATCATCCAAAATATTCCCCGCGTCAATATCCTCAATCAAGTGAAAATCAATATTCTCAGACACCTCAACCAAAGCATGGATATCAATTATTTCAGGTTCTAAAGTGGGGGTGTAGAGGTCAAAAGGTTTGGGATTGGTTTCACTTGTCAAGGTCCCTTCACAATCGGGTAAATCAAACACTACAAAGTCGCACAACTCATTAAACATTCTATCTTCAACTGATAATTCATTTGGGACACTTGATAGACTTTCAACACAGGAGTTGTGGGATTCAATTTGGACCGGGTAAGCTTGATTCGGAAGGGGGTACAGCTCACTCTCTCCACTCAAATTCACAACCAGTCCTACCGCCTCATCATACATTGGAAAATTTGGAGCTAGCTGGAAACTAGCTTCCGGTTCATAAGATTGTATGAGGGCGGCCATGGATGCATTTACTTCCTCCATTTGGCGTGAAGCTACCCTAAAGTCTTCTAAGCACTGTTCTAGACTAGACATTGGTTGTGAAGGGGTTTCAGTAAAAGATTCAAAGTTGTTGGGATACTGAAAACTCCCAATTGGCGGTTCTGATGCAATGTCTAGGGAAGGTGCAAAAGTAGGGTAGGATTGGTAGGAATCGAATGGCTGGACAGGAGTGGGATCAACATTGGGATAGGAAGGTGAATGGAATTGTTGATCCCAAGAATTTGTAGTGGTGAAAGGAGTGAAAGATCGGCTACGAGATTGTGCAATATGTGCAGCGATGGACATAGGTCTTGTGGCTACAACTGGACTTTCAAAAGGGGTATCAACGCAAGAAGGGGTGAATGTTTGAAACGGTTGATACGAAGTGGATTGCGGGGTCCAGTTGTTCGTCCTAGAAGCGTCTATCCGATCTCTCAGTGAAACTTTGGGCATGGAGGGGTCGTTCGAAGTTCGGCCAAAGCAAGAACCGTATGAAGTAATGTCTGGTTGTGGGTACCAAAGTTCGGCAAGAGTTTTGCGAGGTGGGGTACCCATGATATGAAGAGAGAGAATGAAAGAAAGGTAAAGAAAAGGAGAGGAAAAAGAATGTGATTTTTTTTATTTTATTTTTTATTTTTAGCAAAAGAATGAAGTATACACAAAAAAGAATATGGACAAAAATAATCACGACACAAAAATACCACACACCTAATCGTTCTAGGGATCACCTAGGTCAACTAGACCTGCTCCAGAACTTGATTGTCGAAGTAAAACTGTGTCGAGAAACGGGCTCAAGATACACTGATCACGAGGCCAGGTAAGTGCAGAGATAAGGGGAGGTTTTCCAACGCTTTCGCGAAGTTCCTTAATTAAATAACCCTTTCTCTTTTGGCGGTTTCGCCGTTAACACTTTCCTAGACACCCCGTAAACAATATACCGTTAAGCAAGGTTCTAAACACAGTTAACTTCTCCTAGTGAGCGCGAAGTCCTTAAGGCTTAAAATCTAGTTTCTTTTAAATTTGTGCGGGTAAACGTTATGCTCAAGTTCGTGATTTGTGGGCCACGGAAAAGGTGATGAAATCCTTTACCGTATGTTGTGGGGTTCGCTTGCCCTTAAGTCCGTATTAATTGATGCAATGCGCAATTCAAAAAAAAATTCTTATAAAGAATCAAACAATCGTTTTTTAGTTTAAGCGCGGCGCTGCAACAAATACGGGTTAGTCAATTTTTAGCGTTTGCTGGCGAACTTGCAAAGAATCCTGCAAAGAATAGTATATTGGATGCGTCGGATTTGAGAAGAAGGTGTTAGTAAAGTACGTACCGTTAAGTTTTGGGTTAGGAAACCCCCGTTGAATCAAATCCGGTAAGCTTGAAAGGTTCGCTTGCGCGGGTCAAACTACCCGGATCTTTGGCACTGTACTTCGTAATCACCTTAGCTTTGTATGCGCACTTTGCTCCCACAATCGCAGTTTGCAAATGCGCAAAAATCTGCAATCTTGCCCACAAGAATGTTATCCAAAAAAAACAAAAAGAATATTTTTTTTTATATATACAAAAAGAATATTAACCCGAATAACAAGAAAGAAAATACGCTACCGTCTCCCCGGCAACGGCGCCATTTGATCGCACGCCGATGGCGTGTCGGATGTTCAAAGAATTAAAGTATAACCGCGATCAGGACGGTGTCGCTTTGCAGCTAGCCGGTTGAGCACGGGTCGGTCCACAGGGAGATGGTGGTATCTTACCTTCTTGTCTTAGACGAGTCAATAAAGAATCTGTATGTTTGTTTGATTCTAACCTATGTGTTTATTTGCAAGTATAAAGTTGTTAAGAAAAGATACGAGATTGTAAGCTAAGAAATCCGTACTCAAAACCTTTGAGCCGAGTCTTGACCAATTGAAGTTTGAGCAATCGGCAACAACGTGGATTAGGGGATTTAAGCGCGGTATTCGTGGAATCCGGCTCATTTACCCTTGTCCTTCCGTTCTTGTCTCTTGCTTTCGCCTCCGGCCAAACCGAACGCAACCGGTCGCGGTTAGGAATCACCGTTACCTTGTCATGGTACGGTGCCTAACGGAGCGCTTGCGTATGGTTTGGGCGAAGTTCAAATGGAAAATAACGGGAAAAGGAATTGGCAAAGAAATGTTAACTTATAATACCGTATTTTATCTTAACAACAATAATTACATACATTCACAAAAGTGAACCAAAAAGAGAGGACAAAAAGAAAAGAACAAAGAAAAGAAGAGATACAAGTAAGTAATTAAAGTGCATGGTAATAAATTGCAAGTAATAAAAGACAAGAATGAAAAATGCAAGAAAGAGATAAGCAAGAAAGTAACACTAAGAACCATAGAACCAAATACAAGACATGGGTTCAATAACCAAATCTTAAACTTGCAAGCTCAATTAAGAGGTTGCAAGATCAAGAAGAGGCAAAGAACTCATGGTGAATGAAGCACAAAAGAGAAGACTTTATTGATTCCAAGATGATACAACCCTTGAGATCAATAACCAACCCTTAAACCTTCAAGCTCAATAAAGAGGTTGAAAGATCAAGAGAAGGTAAGGACCTCAAGGGGAAGCTAAGCAAAAGAATGATACAATATATTGCAAAATTAGACTTCTTTCTTCTTTGCCCATGGTTTGCTTTTATAGGCAAAGAAAGAGACATTTCCTTTAATTTGAATTTGAATGCATCCAAAATTTGGAGGGAAGTTTGAATTTTTGAATTTGAATGCATCCAAAATTTGGAGAGAAGTTTGAATTTTTGAATCAACACTTTATGCATTGAATGCACCATTCCCTCTCGTGCTCTGTGCTTGTCCCTCTCGTGCTTTGTGTTTGACCATCTCGTGCTTTGTGCTGCCCCTCTCGTGCTTTGTGCCTGTCTGAGACATGATGACCACTGTCATTTGTCTTGTCTCTGGAACAGGTACGCGGCACTGGACGGATACGGATGATCGGAACCCGGCTTTTTTCTGCTGGCAACAGATGTCCTGGATTTTAGCGTAACAGTAAAGATTTTGTATTATTTGCGTTATTTTGGACTAGGAACCTATAGCCTGTAAATATGTAGCAAACACGGATTAAAAGCACCTGCCTATAAACAAACGAGCATAAGAATGGGCGGTATAAAATGCAGTTTTCTGTGATGAACACGTGTACCTTCTCGACCCATATAGATGGGCGATGGATGATCCCATATCCATTGGTGTTTGACATCAGAGATGATATACGGGTGCTCAGTGTAGACTGGGTACACTGGACGGACTCGCCGAGAACTCCCAGATGGTATTATACCTCACGTCAGATAGCAGTTCTCTGGTGACACTGGTACAGGTTAGTCTGTAGACCCGAGATCGTCATAGAGTCTTGTGTGATTCCCACTGTGCTTTGATTTCCATCATACCACGTCCAAGAGGGCGTGCAAAAAGGTGGCTTTTGGGTACAGACCCGAATCACATGGAGACAATGAGCGATAGGAGGGGTTTCGTCTCTCCCGGTATAGGGAGTTGATGTTGCGCTGTGCTCGATTGGCTATAACAGGAAGTCCTTGGCCAAGGCTGTTTTAGGGATTTTCTGGTAAGTGTTACCAGTAGTTTCTCGACCCGTTATGAGCCTCATATCGACACGACTTATCGAGTTATTGGGGTCTGACGTTTACCACCCCTAGACGAGATATGCGACATATCAGACGAACAGACCGGACTGTACGGTAGTGTTACTGGTTGGATTCGCAGGAGTGTGAGCGGGCTTGCTCGTTGATCTTCTGATCGTTCAATACCCGGGTGGCCGTTACGTTTAGTAGACCGCTTGCGGCTTGTGGGTGTTTGATATGATCATCACCTACTGCCGGCGTATTGACGAGTCTTTAGAGTCCTACACAGAGGTTTCCTGGCTCAAGCGAAACGAAATAGGAGCGGGACCGAGAATAATACCAGTATGTGATACTGAATTCTATTCTCGCGATTTGTATCATCGGTCGGTTATATGTGATATAGCCGGGTTACCAAATCAAGTGTTGATTCGATATATTGATACACTTTATATTAGTCGGTTATATGAGATATGACCGGATCGTTAAAACAAGTATCGATTTAATGATTTAATGTATAATTATATATTTGATATATTAATTTACATTAACTAGTATTTTTTCACTTAAGATTGATTCTCACTTGATGTGCACAAGTTGTATATGTGATATATTTTTGTGCACTAGATTGTATCATGTTTGATGATACATGCAAACTTGGGTGAGTGTATGACTTACGCCATGTTTAGTTAATAGTTTAGGGTTTTTGTTTATTTTTTGTGAAATAAAATGGTGGCTCTCATTGTCTTTACTTGAAGCTTCATGAAGCTTTCAAGCATCTTTGACAAAGTCCACCATTTTGTTTTGCATGACACTTTTACTAACCTAACCATTAACTTAAACTAGGGTTTAATCTCTACAAAGGTTAAACTCACCCATGGTTGCAAGATGATAGACTTCACTTGAATTTTCTTTTGGAGATAATTTTTTTTTCTTTTCTTCTTCTTCTTCTTCATGAAGTGAAGAAAGCTTGCTAGAAAATTTCAAGTGTTGAAATCAAGTGAGAAATCCAAATCCAAAGTGAACCCACTTCCTATTTCTTTATCCTCTACCACTTGCCATGTTGTATAGGGTGTTTTATTCACAAGGTTCATGACCAAGTGAAGATGGAGCTTGAGTTTGATTCGCCTCGACGTAGATCATCTTCGACACCGAAGTCAACGACCTAGCCCGATTATTTCTCCGACGAAACCATCACTAGAGTCCGGGATTCCGATGATCGCAGCGGAGGGACGTCAACACGGAGCTAAAGAAGTGGAGGACCGGATCTACAAAGGTTGTAATCCCTTTCACTTGTTAGTAAAGTTGTTTGCTAGCTTATAGTTTCGCCTATCCTCTAGTTAATGATCTATATTAAGGTTTCTCGGCACCTAAAATTTTGAATTTGGCATGGTTGATGCCTTGTGGAACCTCTTGAGTGTGCCTAGTAACCCTACAATTATTACCCTGAAGCAAACTTTTTGTCCAAGGGGTCACTCCCGATGAGGGGATCTCGGCCCTTGCCTCGTCGACTGAGGTGCTGGGCATTCATAACCGAATACCTCTATGCAAAACAAAAGAGAGCGTCCTTGCAATAACAGCTTTTTGAAAATTGTTCCAAAAACGTCTTATTAGGTTTGTTTTTTCTTTGCATTAGATTAATGCATCCCATCAGTTAATCCTACCATTGCAGAAAACAACGAAAATATGACGTATGCTTATGCCATCCGCATTCTCCACGGGGCCCCGTCATTACCCGTTAGGTTACTTAACTAACGACAGAGCGGGGGCTGGACTAGCGCGGATGCAAAACATAAGCAATGCCTAAATAAATATCATATAGATATATACACATTCGTCAGATGCAATGATAGCCATTCCAGATCACAGATGAACACATTGGATATACTAGGAATCTGCATTCCGTACGAGCCTGTAACGAAAAGCGGATTACACGGTCGCGATGAATAGCCAAGACCCCACCCTAGACCCCTACGGGTGCGGCAAACTACCCGCCAAGAATACGAAGAGAAGCAACCTCCCTCAACACCGTGAGTAGGCCACTCGGCACTTCGAGGTACCCGGTAGTTTGTGCACCCCACCATGGGTCTATCCTAGGAGCAAAAACAGTAAAAGAAATTATACAATGACGGCTACAACCCCATCCCGGTTGTGCGGACATATAAATAATATTACATCAATTACAAATTACATGAATTGAAAGAAAAGAAAACTCTCATCTCACAACCCCCCCGGCTATTCATCTGCGACAATCCAATGAATTCATATACACATACCATCAACATTACAAATCACAGATATGTATAACCCCCACTAATCGACGTATAGCGATTAGCAGATGTTCAATACATATATCACATCACAGATATAACCCGTTAGCAAAAGTCTTTAGAAGTTCGATCAAAATACGGATTTTAAACCACCCCAAAAACAAGTTTTGCTTTCTGTAAAATCTGGGTAGAAAAAACATATTGTAAAAATCCCAAAACACCCTACTGAACATACTGCAGGAAAAATTTCCCACGACCGAGTCAACTCGGCCGCGGATCCACGGCGCTTTGACCGAGTTAGTGGACCATTTTTCTTTCTTGTTCTTAAAAAACCCTGAGCCGATTTTTAGTACATGATTTATTATTTTTTGAACAGAAAATAAAATCGGCTGAAAGTTGATATCTCGGGCATGTTTTATGATTTTTTTCTCCGATCGAACTTCTAGTTACTTTGCTAATATATTAGATAGTGTTTAGCTAGGATCTGATACCACTGTTAGGTCCACGTTACCCACCCCGGTCCTTTCGGGAAGGTGGAATAGGTAAAACGAAAATTTTTCCCTAGCTAGGTAACATGGACCGTTTCATGAAGGATCGTTGCTAAACACAAACTAACAAAAATCTACAAGTTCTAACTACTATGTAGAATGGTTATACCTTGATCTTGAACTCCTTCTCTTCTTGTTGTGGTTCTTCCTCTTTCTTGCTCCTCGTAGTCGCTTGAACGGATCCTCCTTGTTGTCTCCTCTTTGCCATAGATGGATCCACCCGAGGGTCTCGAAATTGGGCTCCTATCTCAACCTAGAGATGACTAAGGTGTTTGGTTTTCTAAACCTAATACCTTAGATTGAGTAGAGAAGAGTGATGGTGGTTTTGTCTTAAAGGTTCATGATTTCCAACTCATGGAACACTTGAACCTTGAGAGAGGAAGAGGAAGAGGGAGAGCTTTCTTTCTAGGAGAGAGAAAGAGAATGATAGAATGAGCTCTCATAATCCAACCCTTCTCACAAAAATGAGAATAATGATAATAATAATAATAATTAAGTATATGGTGATGGTTAGTTTCAATGACCATTATCATTTCATGCTATAATTGCTTTTGCAAACAACAAGCAAGCAAAGGTCATACCCATGAAATGATAGCCATGAAGTGATGATGGTCAACAAGTCCAAAATGGTCAACCGGTCAACAAAGTCAACAAGACAACAAAAGTCAAACTTTCAACTCAACCATGGCACAATAATACTTAATTAATATTTTTAATCATATATCATATTCTCATTAGGGTTTAAAGAAAAGTCAATGGTCAACAAGTCAACCAAAGCCAAATGGTCAACAACCCTAATGAGAATCCTCTGCCTCTGTCAACTGTGCATACACACCCGCATCCGTGCTCCAAGGAACACGAATACACCGAGACAAAACCAATCCCAAAAAAAGTTACTAGGATCCGGCTTAAACCAAAGCCCGCTAGTAACTACTGTCCGGACACCAAACGTGCACAAGTGCGCGGATGTGAACGAACCCCGTCGCAAAACCATGCAACCTCTACTCTCTTTTTCCCAAAGGCGAGTAACCCTCTGTGTGGGACTCTAAAGGCTCAACACTACGCTGGCAGTGGGTTCAACCACAGGCCGCAAGCGGTACTAGCTGTACGTAACAGTCCCCAGGTAGATGCCGATAAGAAGACTGATGAGGTGAACCCATCGAACTCCTACTGAGCCTGAATGTGACAATCTCCGTACAGTCCGGTCTGTTCGTCTGAGAATATCGCATGGAGGGCCTAGGGGGGCGGTAAACGTCAGTCCCCTAATAGTGGTACAAGTCGTGTCGGAGTGTAGCCCAAAACACCTTGAGAATCTACTGGAAAACCTACCAGCAATTCTCGCTTTCCCTGGCCAGGGACTTTGTGTAATGGCTCTCCTAGACACAGCGCGATATCAACCCCCAATACCGGGAGAGGCGAATCCTGTCTAACCGTCACTGCCTCCAAGTGCTTCGGGACTGCACCCAACTACTACCTGTTTGCACGACTCAGTAGAGCCGTGGTAGGGTAGTAATCTAACAACAGTGGGAACACACTCGAGGCGAAGTGACAGTGTCAAGTCAGCGGACTAAGCTGTACTCATGTCACCTGGGAACTGTTAACTGACGATAGGTATAATACCAACCAACAGCTCTCGACGAGTCATGTCCAGTGTACTCGTAACCTAACGAGCACCTGCATACTATCTCCAGTACGACGTACTGATGGCTGTGGGACAGACCATCTCCCTTGCTGGGAAGAGAAGCGTATGCACCAGTCTACTCTGGAGTATCGATGCCCTGTCTCGATAATCCTACAACTAGGGACCAAAATAAGGATGTGCTTATAGACTACCCAGCTCCCACTAGTGTGATCGCCATCACAACGCCGGTAGTCAAGCAAAGATCCTAAGGGCTATACCAATATGTTTTTAGCGATATGTTAAAAGAAACATATACACATATTAAGATAAAAACAAACCAAGTAGCATACTACTATATCGAGCAAGACTGTCGTAAAACCATATATATATCCCAAGCCTCCAAAATGTATTAAACAAACCAGTACTATACAATAATGGCCTCTAGGGCATACATATCTAACACTTTCTTATGTTTCTTCAGGGTTCGATTAATATGAACTTATCGCATCTAGTGCAAAAACAACATCTGGTGTGGTACTTGACATCTCACGATTGACTCAATTGCCTAAGCAAGTGATATGCCAATCATGCACATCCCTCTCCCCTTTAGTCTGTAAGACACCTTTAGAGAGGGTGACTCCATCACCTGCAGGTACACCACCATGCCAGGAGTCATCTATTCTAAAATACTATTAGAATACTGTAAAAGTACCCAGATTGGGAAACTACCCAAATCTAGATCTAAAACCATAGATCTAGAAATCAGAATGTCAGATATTATATCCATATCCTTTGTGGAGAAACAACTGTGTGACGACCACAGTATAACCGATCGTAATATATGAATTTTACTTCCTACTCTGTGTATGTCATCCAAATACCAGGACATCACACCCTACTACCTTCTCAATCAGATCCATCCCCTATTCTGATGAAGTCAAACCTATGACTGTCACATCAAAATTAGATGATCTATCTCCGCTATAACTGCTCAAGTCTATAAATAGACATAAGCTACTTGCCCACTATGCTTCCGCTGCTCCCACTGACCACAACAACCCTTTGGCAGAATATCATATACGTGAACTTCTAAAGCTAGTTTAGAACGACGCTATACTTAACCTCCTGCCGGGTCTCATAGTCTGGAACAACAGTAGTGTCAAGTTTGTGTAAACAAGAACCTCCCTATCACCGTCCTTGAGGCTACCGGAGTACCTCTCGGGTGCCTGAGGTTACCCACCATATCTGCCGAGTGGCTAATGGAATGTCAAACCGATTGAATCTTTAGGTTCTATTAAATTTTCAGTAATCGTTTGCGGTTCTGGAATCACTTCCACTTCTACCATACTCCCACTACTGTTTTTCTGAAAAAAAATCCAGTTTACTAAAACTATGGCGAGTCAAGAACAATATCACTATTGATCTTCCAGATGGTAGAAAGTCAACCCTCGTCATAGCCCGGGTCAACCCACAAACTGCCATTACAGAAACGTGCCTTGAGTTATCCAGAGTCTGGTTTTAAGCATAAGCCGAACAACTCCCCGTACCTTAACATCGTTAAGATATGAACCATTCTATATCCAATATAGAAACTTTGGCACTTATTTAATTGGAACCAGATTCTAATCGTGCAGCTGTCTCCAGTGCATATCAACTTAATGGAGAGAGGCTAATCAGCATTACTCAACTTAGGAATTCATCCAATTATGAGTAACCTGAAAAAGAAACAAGTTTCTCAAAACCATTACTATCAACTGAATACCAATCACAAGTATCTACATCTTCGATCTCTTTGAAGAATCCCGATACTTGCGACATCTGGTTCTCTACTTTATTCCTATACCCACAACTTCTCAAAACTTAGACATTTTATTTCTACGAAACACTTGTCTAAAAACTAGAGAAGTCACAAGTAAACAGAACATAGTACGAGGACCAACCCCTTTGTCCTGATGGACACTGGACAAAATACAATACTCTGTATAAGTCCGCTGAGTTGAATAACTCAAAACCTGTGCATCGTAGGTTGAAAACTGTACTTATGGTTAAGAACTACTCCATTGTTCAATGCTCCTTACCCAATCGTCAACTGATATAGGTAAATGTCACGGACATAATTTCAAAAAGTTATATCTCACTTTATAAAAATTAACGTACAGATATATCATTTTGAAATTGGTGCACAACAACGGATACTCAAAATCAAATACATGCTGTCCGGCAAAAAACCCAGGCGACTTCCTCAAATATCACCAATTACAACGAATTCCGATATAATGAGGATGATCACCTTATTCCCAATAACTTACTCCCACTCATCATCTGTAAAACCATATGGATGTGAGAATCATACCTGGTAAATACATACCCTGGAGTAAAAATCTAATCGGGAAATCAGTTTTCCTTTAACAATGCACAGTGTAACTGAAACATGAAAATGTTTCGTAGGGGTATCCTGGTATTCCTAGTAATGCCTCTTCCATAAACCAATTCATGACTGTAACCGTATATTTCTTTGCCATCTCTCCAAATCCCTTTATTTGTCTTTAGTCGTTACCTTCTGCACACCCCTTTGGGCTAAGTGGTTTTCTTCCTTCCCTACCGTTCGGCACCAGCCTATGGTTTGGAAGAAGACTATCCAATAAGCGTAATAGGTGTACCCTCCTAAACTAAGGAGTACTCGCAACCTGAGAGAAGGTGATGATAAAAGACAACTGAATAATACCTTATTCTATTTCTCCCGAACTGGGGAAAAAAAGCAAAGGTGAAATAGGAGTGGCGACGAAGTACGCGGTTTGGTCTTGAATGATAGCAGTCGCAATTTACTTTGCCCTCTTTCTAATCCCTTTATTTTGTCTTTACTTATTACCTTCTATACACCCTACTTAGGCTAATTGGTTTTCTTCATTCCCTACCTTTTGGCACCTGCCTATGGTTTGGAAGAAGAATATCCAATAAGCGTAATAGGTGTACTCTCCTAAACTAAGGAGCCCTCGCAACCTGAGAGAAGGTGATAATAAAAGACAACTGAATAAACCAATTCAATTTTTCCTGAACCTGGATCCATCCTCGAAGATGTCCTTCGAGTTCGTATATAACCATACGATGGATCTATCCAATGGAAGTGGATGTTCGTAGTGATACGAGGTGTTCTGAGAAATGCAAAGGGTAAAAGAAGGAGCGGCAATGACTTATGCAACTTAGACAATCCAAAAGCCAGTATTTTAAGAAGGTTCGGTCAACTTGGTCACTGAGTCATAGTCTAGGGTCGGTCAAAGGTCGCTGCCAAAGAGAGAGAGAAAAGAAACACTCTGTGTGCACTTTAACCTAGATCAGAATGGTTATCACTTTATCTAATCAGGAAACCTCCCACTGTACTATCAAATTCTCCTCCAAACCTGAAAAAAGAATCAATCGGGATCACTCCGAAGAGTAAACCAACTCATCAGTGGGAATCGGGATCCAACTCTCATCGCATGATAACGTGACGGAATCCACTCACGTTATAACACTCCAGAAGGTATGCGCATGCCTGGCAAGTTTCATTTTCTTTAGAAACTCCCGATGTGATTTTTACCCCATGTTCTTATGACCTTGACGAAGGCCAACAAATCATAAGTCACATGTCAAGTTCTACCCGTCATTATCTTGTCAATTCGAACCCACCCGTACATACCCTTGACGAAGGCCAACAAGGTAATACGACTGTCCCAAACCAACTCATCTATCTATGCAACAGAAAAGTAACAAGCAGCTACCATCCACTATGCCTTGACGAAGGCCAACAAACATAGCATGAATACTATGTGCTACCGTCTGAAACGACAGAGGGCTACGGCTGGTTTTTGGCGAAAAACCTTTAACGTAATGAACTTGATCTCGTTGAAGGAACCTGATAGCTTTTTATAAAAATATAGTGGTGAAAACCTTTGCTAAAGAGGTCACTCCCGGTGAAGGGATCTCGGCTCTTTCTTCGTAGAATGAGGTGCAGGATATTCCAACTGAATACCGCGATGCAAAGCAACATGTAATCGACTATAGTGAAGTTATTACTCTGATGCAAACTTCTGCTCAAGGGGTCACTCCCGGTGAAGGGATCTCGGCCCTTGCCTCGTCGAATGAGGTGCAGGATATTCCAACTGAATACCACTGTGCAAAACAAAAGAAAACGTCTTTGTAATAACACTTTTTAAAATTGTTCTAACAACATCCAAACAGGTTTGTTTTCCTTTGCATTGATCAGAATCAACGCAGTCCCATCAATTAATCACACCAGAAAATAACGAAAATATAATGTACGTATATGCCATCCGCATTCGCCACTGGGTCCCGTCATCACCCGTTAGGTTACTTAACTAACGACAGAGCGGGGACTGGACTAGCGCGGGTGTAAAACATATACAACATCTACTAGTATATATACCAATATACAATAATCGCTCCAGGCGTGATAAATGCAACATCACAGAAAAGTAATAAGCATCACAGAACAATACAGATAATCTGGGATCCCCGGGTTTCACAGAGCCGCTGCTGAAACCAGACGTTCCCCTGGTCGTGTGGATAGCTTGTGCAATGAAACCTAGACCCCTACGGGTGCAGCAAGTTACCCGCCAAAACCTGAAGCGAGGCAGCCCCCTACAGCAAAGTGAATGGACCACCCTGCACTTCACGGAATCCGGTAACTTGAGCACCCCTCCTTAGGTCAACCTGTACCCCCTACGAGTGCGGCGAATAGTCTGCCAATTCTAGAGTGAGGACCTTCTGCCTCTCAAAGCCATGAGATGCGGACCCGTTGCCCTCCAGAACCCGGCTATCCATGCACTCCGTCGCGGGGTAAACCTAGTACAGTAATGAAAAATATGTACAATGGGTACATCGACCTCAGCCCGGTCGTGCCCCAAAAGAATATTATACAAACAGGAAGTGACGGCAGTCCACATGTTGGACGCTCGCCCCGCAATATCAAATGTACGAATAAATCCAAACTGCACTACCATTGCAAACTGCTATCCACCACGACAAATCCGCAACATCATAGCACAACACAGAACGTCAACGCGAATGTCACGTTCGCAAACCAGTCTAAAAGAGCTATAGCAATTAGACGCAATTTACCGCTCGAATGACATTCACGGTCGGAGATATAATGTAAGTACTGTAAACTAACACGTTTAAAATTCCGATCGAAAAAACTTCCCGAAGTGGGCCCCACGTACATCTGCAGCACACAAATAAAATCTGGACCCAAAACAAATATCCCAGAAACCACAATTCCCTATGCAGAACCCACAGAAGAAAAATGGGGTATTGTTCCCACAAACTGGCGGCGGAACCGCGGCCAAACCATGGTTAGTGCGGCGGTTCCGCGGCAGTAATGTTGAATCAGTGGACCCAATTTCTACTGTGGCCTTAAAAAAACCTGCTCGATTTTCTTAGATGCTTAAAATAATTTTTAGACCTGTTTAAAAATTCGACAGAAACTTTAGCATGAAAATCGCGGTTTCGGAAATTTCGTTCGAGCGATGTTTTAAACACGTTAAAACAAGTTAGTAAAGCTTAATGGCGTGGCTCTGATACCATGTAAGTCTACGGTAGCGCCCCGGCCGTCAATCAGACGCCAAACGCGGAACAAAAACTTTTATAACTGGCGCTATCGCATACTATAACCCGGATCTTGCCATTAACGCTAAACTAACAAACTGTAAAGTGGTAGAAAAGCTATACCGAACGATCCAAGTCCTTCGATCTTTAGCCATCATCCCACGCTCCTTTGCGGCAACTCCGATCTCTTTGCTCCTCGTCGAGATGGCACCATATCTACGGATCTTTGAATGGGCTCCCGCCTCTATACCGAGGCAACTCGGTCATCAAGTCTGCTAAAAGAGATGACCAAGATGAAGTAGAGAATGAGTAGAATACTTTGTCTCGTATCATCCAAAACCATGGATGAACGGTTAATCGAAGTTGCCTTGTGAGAAGAAGATCAAAATGAAAGAGCTTTGGATTTTGTTCTCAAATGAAATGAATCAACTTCTCACAAAGTGACAGAGTGAAAGAAGTGAGCGGGGCATCCTCAAGTGGCCGGCAACATATAGGAGAGGAGGGGGTGAGGGCAAGCCCAAGTGGTGACCACAAAGAAAATATCAAGAAGAAATATCCATCTCAATCCAAGAAGCAATAAATGCAAAGCATGAGTCACACAAAGCTAGAAGCTTCTTTCTAGAAGCTTCCATGTGACTCACCATAAAACTTATCCTCTCATCAAAGATATTTTGGCCATAAAGAAATGATAGAAATACGGCCAAAAGAAATGCACGGATTAAACAATGTTTAACCGGGCGGTGAAAAACTGGCAACTTCGAAAAGCGATACCGAAACGAATTTCAGGATAACCCCGTAACTGTACATACATACCCGGATTTGTATTACGATCGAATACAAATGCAACTGAGACAAAGATATTATATCTACACAGTATAATACTAGGATCCGGCTTAAACCAAAGCCCATCAGTATTATCTGTCTGAAATATGACACGTGCATAAATGCACGTGCATTTTCCGAACCCTGCCATAAAACCATACGGCCTCTACAACGTTTCGCCCGAACTTGGGAAACTATCTTTGGGGGACTCTAATGACTCATCAGTACCCTGGCAGTGGGTTTAACCACAAGCACGTCAGCGGCACTAGCAGTGCGTAACGGCTGCCCATGTACTGACCTCAAGGGAAGCCGATGAGAGAACTCATCCTGGAACCCTACTGAGCCTAACAGTGACAATATACATACAGTCCGGTCCGTTCGTCTATGAGTATCGCATATCGGGCCTAGGGGGCTGGTAACGTCAGACCCCCAATAGCGGTATAAGTCGTGTCGGAGACAAGCCCTGAACACCCTAAGAAACTACTGGAATACTTACCAGTAATTCTCACCTGCCTTGGCCAAGGACTTGGTGTAATGGCTTTCCTAGACACAGCGCGATCTCACCCCCAATACCGGGAGAGATGAATCCCCTATCGATCCGCTCACTTGCCTCCATATGGCTCGGGACAGTACCCAAAAAGGACATGTTTGCACGACTCCTTTGAGCCGTGGTAGCGTAGAAATAAAAGCAAAGTGGGAACTCACACGAGACAAATGACGACCTCAAGTCGATGAACTAACCTGTACACATGTCACCAGGGAACTGCTATCTGACGCTGGGTATAAATACCAACTAGCAGGTTCCCGGCGAGTCATGTCCGGTGTACTCATAACCCAATTGTAAGTCGATGTACAACATCCCACGACTTGCGGGGAGGCGGAAATATGAAAAACGATCTTGTTCTTTGCTTAAACATCGACTAACGCATGAATCGAAGCTAAACGATAACTAACAACTATCATAGAAGTTCTAAACTACTATGTGAAGTGATTATACCTAAAGAACCGTGTCCTTCGTCTTTACGAACTCCACCTCCTCCTCGGCCTTCTCCAAGTAGTAGACGATCCACCACGAGAGCTTTACTCCAAGCTTTGCCTCTAAACTTGAGACAACTAGGTTTCTTTAAGTGCTAATCAAAGTACCTAGATGATATAGAGTGAGGGTTATGGATTAAGTAGTCTAACTAATCCTTGTACTCAACACATGAGAGGGGAGGATTAGGGTTTGAAGAGAGGAAGCTTGAGGAGAGAGAAGGTGAGAATAATAATGAAATGAGAAAATGAGTTATCATAATATATATCAAGCATTATTGTTTTTCAAGAAAAGAAAAGAAAATGATTTACAACCATACTTGATAAATATCTAATGGTGATTCATCTCCATGAGTCATTAAGCATTTATGATGCATTAATGACATGGATGAATCATCCATATGACTCACTAATCTCATTTAATGTATATGCCACCTTAACCCCCTTAGTCACCATCTTCTAGAAGCTTCTCGCGCAATTACGAGAACGCCCCTCCTATCCGTGAAAACACGGAAAAACTTTAGACTGTATAAATCCAATAACCGGATACTAGTAACTGGCTTAAACCAAAGCCGACTAGTAAAAACTGTCTGAAAGTCGTACGTGCGTAAACGCACCTATGCGTCCGAACCCTTGTCGTAAAACCATACGACCTCTATATCGTTTCGCTTGGAGTAGGGAAACTCTCTGTGTGGGACTCTAGAGACTCGACTACTACGCTGGCAATGGATTTAACCACAGACCACAAGCGGCACTAGGTGTACGTAACGGTCCCCAGGTAGATGTCGATAAGAAGGCCGATGAGGAAACCCATCCGAACTCCTACTGAGTCTGATGTGACAATCTTCGTACAGTCCGGTCTGTTCGTCTAAGACTATCGCATATCAGGCCTAGGGGGCGGCAAGCGTCAGTCCCCTAATAGCGGTATAAGTCGTGTCGGAGAGAAGCCCATTACACCCTGAGAAACTACTGGAACCTACCAGCAAATATCGCTTGCCCTGGCCAGGGACTTTGCGTAATGGCTCTCTGACATAGCGCGATATCAACCCCTAATACCGGGAGAGACAAATCCTGTCTAACCGCCACTGCCTCCAAGTGCTTGGGACTGCACCCAACTGCTACCTGTTTACACGACTCCTTTGAGCCATGGTAGGGTAGCAATCTAAGAACAGTGGGACACACTCGAGGCGAAGTAGCAGTGTCAAGTCTGCGGACTATGCTGTACTCATGTCACCTGGGAACTATTCACTGACGACTGGTATAAAACCAACCAACAGTTCTCTGTGAGTCATGTCCGGTGTACCCGTAACCTAACGAGCACCTGCATACTATCTCCAGTACGATGTACTGATGGCTGTGGGACAGACCATCTCCCCAACTGGGATGAGAAGCGTACACACTAGTCTACTCCGGAGTATCGATGCCCTGTCTTGATAATCCAACGACTAGGGTCCTGAATAAGGATGTGCTTGTAGACTACCCAGCCCCCACTAGTGTGACTGCCATCACAACACTGGTAGTCAAGCAAGATCCTAAGAGCTCTATCAATACGTATACTCACATATTAAGATAGAAAAACCAAGTAGCATACTACCATGTTTAGCAAGACTGTTATATACATGTGAATATCCCAAGCTTCCATTAAGTAATATACAAACTAGTATGATACAATAATGGCCCCTAGGGCATTTACACTAACAATCTCCCACTTGCACTAGGGCCATGTACTGACATATCGAAGACCGATGATCTCGAGTAGCCTCTCGAACTGAATCTGAGGTAGGGCCTTTGTGAATGGATCAGCAATGTTCTCTTCAGTAGCAACTCTCCGAAACTCGATCTCCTGACGATCAATGATCTCCCTGATCAGGTGATACCACCTTAAGATGTGTCTGGACTTCTGATGGGACCTTGGTTCCTTCACTAAAGCTATAGCTCGGTTGTTGTCGCAATACAGAGGTATTGGATCAACAATGGTAGGAACCACCTGAAGTTCTGTTATGAACTTCTTCATCTAGACTGCTTCTTTTGCGGCATCGCAAGCAGCAATATACTCCGCTTCCATCGTCGAGTCAGCAACGGTGTCTTGCTTGGAACTCTTCCAGCACACCGCCCCTCCATTGGGGGTAAAGACATAACCCGACATGGACTTGGAATCGTCCTTATCACTCTGGAAGCCGGAATCAGCAAAGGCCTCCAACCTGAGGTCTTTCCCGCCGTAAACCAAGAACATCTCCTTAGTCCTCCTCAGGTACTTGAGAATGTTCTTTACTGCTATCCAGTGCTTCTCCCCTGGGTCTGACTGATACCGGCTTACCACGCTCAGTGCGTAAGCTACATCTGGTCTGGTGCACAACATCGCATACATTATAGAGCCTACCGCAGAAGCGTAGGGTATAATAGACATGCGTTCCTTTTCCAAATCAGTCTTGGGAGACATCTCTTTGGATAGGGTGATTCCGTGACAAGCCGGTAGATTACCGCGCTTAGAATCTTCCATACTGAATCTTTTCAGTACAGTGTCGATATACCTGGACTGTGAAAGTCCCAACATCCTCTTGGATCTATCATGATAGATCCGGATCCCCAGAATGTAAGAGGCATCTCCCAGGTCTTTCATGGAGAACCTGTGTGACAAGAATCCTTTGACAGATTGTAGCATAGGAATGTCATTTCCTATCAATAGAATGTCATCCACGTACAAGAAGAGGAATATGACACTTCTGGCTACAACTTTACTATATATGCACGGTTCATCTGGATTTTTCATGAAGTCATATTCTTTGACTGTTTCATCAAAACAGATGTTCCAACTCTGCGATGCCTGCTTCAGTCCATAAATGGACTTAAGCAACTTGCATACTTTCCCGCTGCTCCCACTCTGATTGAAACCCTCTGGCTGATCCATATAAACGCACTCTTCTAAATTTCCATTCAGAAAAGCCGTTTTTACGTCCATCTGCCAGATTTCATAATCATGGAAGGCAGCAATAACAAGAAGGACCCGAATGGATTTGAGCATAGCCACCGGAGAAAAAGTTTCGTCATAGTCCAAACCAGGTCTTTGACGAAAACCCTTTGCAACAAGTCTAGCCTTATAGGTTTCTACCTGTCCATCTACACCAATCTTTTTCTTGAAGATCCATTTGCATCCTATGGGTTTTACCCCATCTGGAGCAAAGTCCAAAGTCTATACTTTGTTGGTGTACATGGACTCCATTTCGGTCCGCATTGCATCTAGCCATCGTACCGAGTCGCCGCTCTGGATGGCCTGCTGGAAGCTAGTAGGTTCATCATCATATATGATGCAATCTCTCTATCCGCATCTATGAGAAAACCGTAGTATCTTTCAGGCGGATGAGACGGCCTACTACTCCTGCGGAGGGGTGCGGGAATGTCTTGTTCTTCTTGAACAACTTGTTCTACCAAACTTTCAGTATTAGTTTGTGGTTCTGGAATTTCTTCCAGTTCTATTTCGCTCCCACTAAGTTCCTTTTCTAAAAACTGCTGTTCCAGAAAATGGGCATTACGAGAAACAAAAACCTTTTGTTCCTCTGCGTAATAGAAATAATATCCCTTTGAGTTCTTTGGATATCCCACAAACTTACATTTTACTGATCGTGCCTCGAGCTTGTCCACATGCTGCTTTTTAACAAAAGCTGGACATCCCCAAATCTTCATATGTTGAAGATGGGGTTTCTTCCCACTCCACATCTGATATGGGGTGGTAGGCACAGTCTTGGTAGGAGCCCTGTTCAGAAGATATGCCGCTGAATCTAGCGCATAACCCCAAAAAGATCGCGGTAACTCAGCATTACTCATCATGGATCGTACCATATCTAATAGGGTTCGATTCCGTCTCTCCGATACACCGTTATGCTGTGGAGTGTATGGAGGAGTAAGCTGAGAGAGAATTCCTTTCTCTTATAGGTAACCTAGGAACTCGGCACTCAAGTATTCACCACCTCGATCAGATCTTAGTGTCTTGATACTTTTGCCGGTTTGGTTTTCTACTTCATTCTTATACTCTTGGAATTTCTCAAAAGCCTCGGATTTATGTTTCATCAGATAAATGAATCCGTACCTTGAGTAATCATCTGTGAAAGTAATGAAATAGGAAAAACCACCTCTTGCATGTGTAGACATTGGACCACATACATCGCTGTGTATGAGTCCTAAGAGCTCGCTCGCTCTTACTCCATGTCTAGTAAAAGGAGTCTTTGTCATCTCTCCTTTGAGACAAGATTGACAAGTGTCATAAGTTTGATATTCGAACGAGTCCAAATATCCTTCTTTATGCAACTTAGTCAACCTTCTCTCATTGATGTGACCCAGTCTACAATGCCATAAGAAAGCTTTATTTAAATCTGGAGACTTTCTTTTTAGTGTGTTCTGGACATTGAAAATTTGGAGTTGGTTTAACACATATATACCATTTTCCAGTGTACCGGACCCAATCAAACTATGATTAAGGTAGATGTTAACAACACCACTTCCAAACGTGAAATCATAACCTTTATTTGATAACAAGGAAACAGATATGATATTACACGTTAAGCTGGGTACACAAAAACAGTTATGTAAAACCAAAATATGTCCACTCGTCAATCCCAGGTGATAATCCCCTACGGACACAGCTCCCACGCTAGCTCCGTTAGCAACCATCAGGGTCATATCACCTTCCTTCAGCACTCTACGGTTTCTCAGTGCCTGCAATGAATTGTAAATATGAGATCCTGATCTGGTATCCAATACCCAGGAAGTAGAGTTGATTGACAGACAATTCTCAATTACAAACACACCTGAAGTCGAAGCCACAGCTTGCTTCGGTTCCTGGTTCTTGGCGTTCCACGCCTTGCAATCCTTTTTCCAGTGCCCTTTCCTGTGATAATGGAAGCACTCATCCTGGCCCACTACTGGTACCGCAAACTTTTTCTTTCCCTTCCCTCCCACCTTACTTACACCTCCTCTAGGTCTGGGGGCGGCCTTCTTTTTCCTTCCTTTGGCCCTAGCCTTGGACCCGGAAGAAGAAGCACCGCCAACAAACATAGCGGGTGTTTCCCTTGCCTTCTGCAAGGTGCCCTCTGCACTCCTTAACACGTTCAGGAGTTCCGGAAGTTCAACTTCTTTTCTTTGAATGTTGAAGTTCAGGATAAACTGGGCGTAGGTGGGAGGAAGGGACTGTAGAATAAGGTCTGTATAGAGCTCATTATCCAAATTCGTCCCAAGGTCTGCGGGCTCTTTTATATAGCCGATCATCTTTAGGACATGTTCTCCTACCGATGACCCGACAGCCAACCTAGCTCGAAACAAGTTCTTAGAGGTCTCGTATCTTACTATACGAGATTGCTCTCCATAAAGTTCCCTTGTATGGAGAAATATGGCATCTAGTTCCATATCCTCGTGCCTCCTCTGATGTTCATTGTTCATCGAGGCAAGCACGATGCACTTGGCTTTCGCGCAATCGAAATCCCAGGTTTTGCGGATTTCCTTATCTGCATTATTGGATTTGGGACCAGGGACAGCAGGTGCCGTAGCGGTGAGGACGTACCCCAATTTGTCATAGGTCAAAGCCATTTTGACTTTCCGCAGCCAATCTTTATAGTTTGGCCCTGTCTGTATATTTTTCTCTAAAAGTAACTTAAGTCCAGTCATTTTCAGGATCGCTGCAATTAGGAGAGAGAGAAGAAAACTCTTTAGCATGATGCTCTTGCAAGTTTAGAGTGGTTTTTAATTTATCTAAACTGGATGGCTCCCACTGTTTCTCGAATCCTTCCTCAAACCATAAAAGAAGAATTAGCCAGGACTATTCTCACTGTACAATACTTGCTTAACCGTTCAGCCAGGCTGGTGTCGGTACTTCGAGGGAGGTTTTCCAACGCTTTCGCGAAGTTCCTTAATTAAATAACCTCTTTTCTCTGGGGGCGTAACCCCGCTGACACCTTTCTTGACACCTACTTGGTTTATAGCATTGATCGTTAAGTGACGAATATCCTGATGAGTAGCATATACTCACAGTAGGATCGGGATCCAAATATCATCGTATGATAATGTTGAAGGAATGCTACCAACATTCATCAAACTCCAAATGGTATGCATCTCTTTGCAAATTTCAGTTTCTTCAGAAATTCCCGATATAAGTTTTTGCCCCATGCTCTTATGACCTTGGCTTTGGTCAAAATGTCAAAAGTCACATGTCAAGTTCTACCCGTCATTATCTTGTCAATTTGAACCCATCCGTATATACCCCTGACTTTGGTCAAATGATAATACGACTGTCCCAAACCAACTCATCTATCTTATGCAACAAATGAAAACCCAGCAGCTACTAGACACTATGCCTTGACTTTGGCCAAAATGTATAGCTTGAATACTACTGAATACCTAAATGAAATGACGGAGGGCTACGAATGGTTTTGGCGAAACCGTGAACGTAGTGAACTTGATATAACCGAAGGAACCTGATAGCTTTTAAAAGGAGTGGTTAAAGCTCCGTATTTAAAAATATCTGTTTTTAAAATTAACCAAGTGGTTTCTTTTAAATTGTTCCAACGATTAAACTTTTGGTTTATTTTCTTTGCATTATAAATAATGCGTCCCATCATTAACCTATCATTGCAGAAAACAACGAAAATACAACGTCCTCTTATGCCATCCGCATTCGCCACCGGATCCCGTCATCACCCGTTAGGTTACTTAACTAACGGCAGAGCGGGGGCTAGGCTAGCGCGGGTGTAAAACATAAGTGACGTCTAAATAGCTATCATATATAGATATTATACATTCATCAGACGTAATAATAGGCATTCCAGATCTCATATGAACTTTATTGGATTTGTAAGCAATCCGTGTTTGTTTAGAGCCTGCAACAAAAGACGGATTACACAGTTGTGATGAATAGCCATTACCCCACCCTAGACCCCTACGGATACGGCAAACTACCCATCAAATACCCGAAGTGAAGCGGTCTCCCTCAACAAAGTGAGTAGGCCACTAAACACTTCAAAGTACCCGGTAGTTTGTGTACCCCACCTTGGGTCTATCCTAAGAGCAAAAACAGTAAAAATGAAATAATACAACGGTGGCTACAACCGCAACCTGGATGTGCCCCGCAAAATAATATTACAACATATTACAGTTACATCGAATGAATTAAAATAATAACCCATCACAAACCCCGGCTAATCATCACAACAGTCCAATACAGTTCACATCCACAAACAGTAAAAACCATTACAGAAATGTGCAACCCCCTGCCAACCGACATACTAGCAGTTAGGGGAGGTTTACGAACACATTATACAAACACAGATATAATCAAATTAGCAAACATCGTAAAATTTCGATCGAACAAACGCTTTTAGATTCTACTCCAATACTTCTCTGTGCACCTGAGACTTGAGCAGAAAAATAAACATCCCAGAAACATCACTGTTAACAACTAGGAGTTACTGAATAAATTTGGGCCGACTCGGCCCCAACTCGGCTGCGGATCCGCCGCGGATCGCATGGATCCGCCGCGGTTCCGCGGTGAGATGGCCGAGTTAGGGGTCCAAATTTCTTCAGTAGCCCTAGTTTTTCCTGCTTGTTATTCTGAAGCACCCTGAAAAATTTTTAGAGCCAGTTTAAAATTTGACAGCAAGCGTGATAATCGACGATGTTTCCGGTTCCTTTTTGCGTTCGAAATTCTTACGACTTTGCTAATGAGTTAATTATTGTTTAGCGAGGCTCTGATACCACTGTAAGTCGATGTACAACACCCCACGACTTGCGGGGAGGCGGAAATATGAAAAACGATCTTGTTCTTTGCTTAAACATCGACTAACCGCATGAATCGAAGCTAAACAATAACTAACAACTATCATAGAAGTTCTAAACTACTATGTGAAGTGATTATACCTAAAGAACCGTGTCCTTCATCTTTACGAACTCCACCTCCTCCTCGGCCTTCTCCAAATAGTAGACGATCCACCACGAGAGCTTTACTCCAAGATTTGCCTCTAAACTTGAGGCAACTAGGTTTCTTTAAGTGCTAATCAAAGTACCTAGATGATATAGAGTGAGGGTTATGGATTAAGTAGTCTAACTAATCCTTGTCCTCAACACATGAGAGGGGAGGATTAGGGTTTGAAGAGAGGAAGCTTGAGGAGAGAGAAGCTGAGAATAATAATGAAATGAGAAAATGAGTTATCATAATATATATCAAGCATTATTGTTTTTCAAGAAAAGAAAAGAAAATGATTTACAATCATGCTTGATAAATATCTAATGGTGATTCATCTCCATGAGTCATTAAGCATTTATGATGCATTAATGATATGGATGAATCATCCATATGACTCACTAATCTCATTTAATGTATATGCCACCTTCACCCCCTTAGTCACCATCTTCTAGAAGCTTCTCGCGCAATTACGAGAACGCCCCTCCTATCCGTGAAAACACGAAAAAACTTTAGACTGTATAAATCCAATAACCGGATACTAGTAACTGGCTTAAACCAAAACCGACTAGTAAAAACTGTCCGAAAGTCGTACGTGCGTAAACGCACGTATGCGTCCGAACCCTTGTCGTAAGACCATACGACCTCTATATCGTTTCGCCTGGAGTAGGGAAACTCTCTGTGTGGGACTCTAGAGACTCGACTACTACGCTGGCAGTGGGTTTAACCACAGACTGCAAGCGGCACTAGCTGTACGTAACGTTCCCCAGGTAGATGTCGATAAGAAGGCCGATGAGGAAACCCATCCGAACTCCTTCTGAGTCTGATGTGATAATCTCCGTACAGTCCGATCTGTTCGTCTAAGACTATCGCATATCGGGCCTAGGCGGCGGCAAGCGTCAGTCCCCTAATAGCGGTATAAGTTGTGTCGGAGCGAAGCCCATTACACCCTGAGAAACTACTGGAACCTACCAGCAAATCTCGCTTGCCCTGGCCAGGGACTTTGCGTAATGGCTCTCTGACACAGCGCGATATCAACCCCCAATACCGGGATAGACGAATCCTGTCTAACCGCCACTGCCTCCAAGTGCTCGGGACTGCACCCAACTGCTACCTGTTTGCATGACTCCTTTGAGCCGTGGTAGGGTAGCAATCTAAGAACAGTGGGACACACTCGAGGCAAAGTAGCAGTGTCAAGTCTGCGGACTATGCTGTACTCATGTCACCTGGGAACTATTCACTGACGACTGGTATAAAACCAACCAACAGTTCCCTGTGAGTCCTGTCCGGTGTACCCGTAACCTAACGAGCACCTGCATACTATCTCCAGTACGACGTACTGATGGCTGTGGGACAAACCATCTCCCCAACTGGGATGAGAAGCGTACACACTAGTCTACTCCGGAGAATCGATGCCCTGTCTCGATAATCCAACGACTAGGGACCTGAATAAGGATGTGCTTGTAGACTACCCAGCCCCCACTAGTGTGACTGCCATCACAACGCTGGTAGTCAAGCAAGATCCTAAGAGCTCTATCAATACGTATACTCACATATTAAGATAGAAAAACCAAGTAGCATACTACCATGTTTAGCAAGACTGTTATATACATGTGAATATCCCAAGCTTCCATTAAGTAATATACAAACTAGTATGATACAATAATGGCCCCTAGGGCATATACACTAACACCAATGAGCACCTGTATACATCTTAGGTGATCCAACTGACACCAGTGGCTTGTGAGACCGGCCACAGCCCCTCGTCGGGGTCTCGACTGTATACACTAGTCTACTCCGGAGTATCGATGCCCTGTCTCGAAACTCCCACGACTAGGGACAACAATTAAGGATGTGCTTATAGACTACCCAACTCTCACGTATATGATCGCCATCATACTGTTGGTAGTCAAGCAAGATCTTAAGGGCTCTATCAACGTGTAATAGTGATCAGTCACCTGAACCTGTACACGACTGATAAAGGCAAACCAGATAGCATACTATCATCTCGAGTAAGACTGTGCTACCGGTATAGGTCCTCCTCAATCATTGCAATCAAATAAATGCGATCCAATAATTGACTTTGAGGGCACTATAACCAACAACCCCCAGATATCCGCCGAGTCCGAATAATATCACTGGTAGGTAGTGGTCCCTCTGCCAGGCTCATCGTCTACACCACGATATCATCTCCCGCCCCAGGGTACCATACCGGGTCCACCATGTACCCGCAGACGGTGCCTCCCGCTCCTCGAATCGGGTATCACATGCCAATCTCAGAACCGAGAAATCACATGGTGGACGCATTGAAATATCATATCAAGAGAAACCGGGTTTTCAAACAATACATAAATTTCTTGAAACACCCCCGTGGTTCTCAAATCCATAATCATATGAAATCCATATCTCAATGCGAAAATCCATGAAAAACTGATATATGCAACATAAAACAGCAATATGAGCATATTAAGGGAAAACCGCTCTTTTAAATGAATCCAGCTTAAAATATATCATGCGGTTCCCAAAACCTCCGAAATCAAGTGCAACATCATATAAGGTGTACATGTAACTTTAGCAAGGTATAAGTATCTACTTGTAAGCAAGTAGGTATGATGCATTTCATAAGCGCAATATCACAATAATCATCGTCTCAATATCACATGTCAAAACAATACCACTTAGTGTATATGCAGCTATAGCAAAATAGGTGGGTGTACATGTCAGTAGGAATGCATGATGTACATGTAGCTGTAACAGGTATGTGGGTGTACACGTCAGTATGTATGCATGATGTACATGTGGCTATAGGAAGGTATACGTGAAATGGAATAAGAGTCACTACCTCTATTACCCCTATCCAAATACAATATCACGTATGTAAGAGTGTCAGGTGTTTCTCATATGCACAATGGACTAAGAGTCAGTACCTCAATTATCCCTATCCAATACAATATCACGTATGTAAGTGGGTTGTGCGTGTCATGGCAATTACCGACGGTGTGGGTGTAGCATACAATTTAGTGCTAGTGCAACATGAATCGTCAGTAAGGTGTTGTGTCTAAAAGGTACAAGTCAAAGTACAACAGGTAATACTATGCAATGACGTTCATATGCAATCAACTCATATGCGAATAACATGCAGCTATCATATCATAAACCAGCCCTGACGCATAACGCTATACGGGCAATTTCTCCGTAGATGTTAAATCTACTCACCGATGATCTCGAGCTACTAAAATCCGACCACCTGCTTCCCTTTGTTCGCAGCGTCCGAAGTCCCTGTCTGCGACCCTAAAATTTCATAAACATATCACATAAGCTAAATATCCTACGCCGACGCAAAGATAACGAAACACAAGGATAACACCCAGAAAATTACACTGCGCACCTAGCGCACAAAACGCGCATGACATCGACAAAAACCCTAACTAGGGTCGCTAAACTACGCAACACCAAGTCTAGACTCCGATCGTCCCGATCGCGCAAACACAACACAATTAAAAACGAGAAAGATAATATAATAACCTCGCAACGTCCAATCGAACCCACGTCCAAAATTGACCGAAACCTAGTAAGCAACTTATCGCATAATTTTGCACAAGTCTAAAGCTAACACAATTCTAGCGATATCAAACATCTTAAATTAGCTTAACTAAGTTATCCAAACCACTTCCATAATTTTTAAACTCGCCCAATTATGTTTTAGTAAAACCTAGTAAGCTAAAAACTCTATTAGACAAATTAGGAATTAACAATTATCATATTTCTTACTAGGTTAAGTTTTCCTAATCTTCAATTAACAATTAACCCATTCATCAAGTTTAAACCCTAACTTGAACTTCGTTAAAATTATTATGAATGAATTAAACATGAGGTTAAAGCTATATTAATCAATTAATTAACTAGCTAAGTGATTTAATACAACAAATTAAAGATTTGGATTTGAGATTATACATATTCAAGAACACACCAAAGCAACTAGATTCATTATCTTTTGCCTCCAAAAATCATGTTTTTCTTGAAAATCCATGCTAGTTTTGTGAATGGAAATGATGGGTTAAGATTTGTTTAGGAGTTTTGTGGATTTATTTAAGGAATTTTAAGGATTTATTGAGCTTAGAATTGTTGAAAATAGGGAAAGAAAATAAGTGGGCAGCATGAGGAGGAGGCTCGGCCAAGCAAGTGAGGGGGGTTTGTGAAAAAAAGAGTGAAGTTTCTAGCTACAATTGACAATAAATGCTCATTAATGCATTTTGCCACCTTTTCTTTCTTTTCTTTTCTTTAAAAATTTAAATCCTTTTGCCACAAAAATATCTAGATATTGGATGGATGGTTTTGTTTAACTTAAGCTTGATTAGTTTAGCAATGATTCAAATTAGAAGTAATTAACCCAACCCAAAATGTAATTACCACAATTTAAGTGCATAAATAACACATTAAAATAATATTTAATTAGGGAAAAATTCTATGTGAACCAAAACTTTCCATTGACCCCCAAATCCTGTGCACTAGTACTATTCTAGTTAAACTAGGTGCAGTCAAGTCTGTACAGAGGTTTGATCACAATCGGATTAAAACGGAAAACACCGACTATTTTACCCTAAAACGGAAAAAATCGCATAACGATTTCTAAAACGTTACAGTTTGATGTCTTGCTTTACTTTATTCCTTGTTTTGATCTTCGCAGTTGGGTATCTTATGCTTATATTCTGCCTTGCGTGGTTGTGACCCCGCCGATTGGCGAAGAGCTAGCTCCCGCTTGGGGGTGCCTATATATATTGTTGTATATCTTTTTTGGATCAAAATATACGAGGGAGGTGATGCCCGAATTTTAAAAAATAAATAAATAAAAAAGGGGTTTAGATTTCTGGGTTTCGGCTTTCTTAATTTACGATGCGCCTTTACACGTTGCGTGATTTAAGTGTATGTTTACCGCCGGAAACCGGGAAGACGGACTGTCTTGACTGAATTTTGGCGGAGAACAGATTCTGGCACGCCCGGTGGAACCTTTTCCTCTTTCCACTCCACACTTCGTGTGTCGTGTTCGCCAATGAATCGCGGTTTAATATGGTTGCATGTGGATTTAAGATACTTAGATTTGGTGCCTTGCTCCGTGCAGAAGACAGAAGATCAATGGCTTCAAACTGCACTAACTGCAATTGCAACTCTCGCTCCATCCCGTCCGGAGGAGTGACTTACGGGCCCCAAGCGGCCTCCATCTTCACTATGCCGGTGGAACAGGCCACTCAGGCCACCACTGGATTGTTTTTCGGGACTATGCTCCCGCCAACGAACTTCAGCGCTCCTATACAAACACCGTAAGCTTCCAAGAAGTCGGTCTTTGGTCGGCTTGCTACTACTGCGGCCCCTCTCAACGGGTCGTCCAGCTCCAGCGCCTCGGTCTTCGCCAGATTGGGCCAAAGTTCTTGTGGGGCCATGATGAAGCCTGCAATTCAAGAAAAGGTTATTCCGAAGAGAGTAACCATTCTTTCTCCTGAAGTCGTCAAGGCGGCTTCCCCTGCTAAAGGGTCGGTCTTTACGAGACTAACTATTCCGGCTCCAACTCCAGCTCCCGTTCCTGCTCAAAAGTCTGTATTTGACAGGCTAGACACCGCTGCAAAACGTAACTCGGTCTTCAAGAGGCTGGTGCTAGCAACGCCTCACCTGAACAGGCGGTAAGACAAAGCCATCCCCATCACCGAACCAACACCATCGGCTCGACACGCACGACGTCGCCACTGGCGCCGAGTGAGGAAGACTGGGGGCAACTCCCCCTCTGGCCTAACTCCACCAGCCCCAACGGTGGAAGTCAATGCTGCTGTTCCAACCGGGAACAGCTTTGAATTGCTGAACAAGGCGCGCAGGAACTCTCCTACCGTCGTATTGAAAAGATCTCCTCCACTCATGGAGAATGTTACAGAAATAAAGCCGGATCATCCCTCTCAGCGGCTTTCTTCCAAAGTTTACAAAGTCTGGTGACGGGTCCAGGAGTCGGTGATCGATCAGGACTATCTCCGCCGACAGAAGAAGCTGAAGGTTCAGCAGGAAGAGAACCGTCCTAGCAAGCCACAAAGGACGACAGCCACCTGGGTGCCCGCTGCAACGGCCCCCTCAACATCAACTGCTCAAAAGAAAAGGAGGCCAGAGAAAGCCCCTATGACTACGGCAGATCACAAAGACGCTGAGCCCAAACGCCCCAAGTCTGGGGGCATAACGGTGCATACCGTTTACATGGCTTCCGGAAAAGAAGAAAGCCGCACTTCGACGGGCCACCGACCGCTCACCCGATCAATAACAAGGGCTCAGGAACAACAACAGCAGAAGCTTGAAGAGATGCTGACTGCAATGGCCGCACTCACTGGGCCGAAAGAAACTCCAGAGACCTCGGAGCAGCGTCGAGAACAAGAAACTGACACCGAGTTCCTCCGAAGAATGCTCGAGAGGAAAGAAAAAGAGGCTGCAGAACAGGAAGCCAATATAAAACGAATAGCGCTTCTCTTCCAAGACATGGTCGGGATGATGTTACAGCCGGATTCTCCAGCTGAAGACCCTCCGATCATCATTGAAGACGACCGAGCGGAGACGTCAAATCCCCTTCCGACTTGTTCAGCAGCCAAAGAGGAGACCATCTCAAAAGCTGTGCTCGATGATTATATAGCTCAGCAAATACGAGCTCACCAGGAGAACGAAGCGGCCGGTCAGATTGTTAAGACTGGACGACCCTATCCTGGTTGGTATGACCAAATAAAGTACCCGCTGGGATACACGATCCCCAAATTCCACGTATATAAGGGGAAGGGAAATCCGCATCAGCATGTCGCTCAAATCAGAGCCTTGTGCGGAAACACCGGAGGGGATGATAAGTTACTGCTTCGCCAATTCATCGGCAGCTTGGTAGAGACGGCGTTTGAGTGGTATTCAGAGCTGCCCAATGACTCCGTCAAAACTTTTACAGAGATGGAATTACTGTTCACCCAACGTTTTGCAAATGCTAGCGAGCGCACCCTGATCACCGCATTAATCAATGCCAGGGTAAGGCCAGGCGAAACATGGGTTCAATACGCAATACGATGGCGGAATCTGTGGTCGAAATGCGAACAACGCATCGAAGAAGCGCCTGCGGTAGGCATGTTTGTGGGTACCCTCGACCCTCAAGCGACCATCTCGCAATTCATGATGTTCTTCAAGCAGACAACTTTCCAGGCCTTGATCGACAAATTGGCCCAAATGGATCAGATGGGTCATAGACCATCTCCTCCAAAGTCGGATTCTCGAAATGAAAAAGGGAAAGGAAAAGCAACTTTCGTCACCAATACTCAATAACAGCCGAGCAACTTAAAGCCGATTGTTCACCAAAACAATATGGGTCCACGCTCATCCCTTGAGGAGAGACTAGGACGTCCCTACTCGTTTCCCCAAGATAAAATGAGGAGACTGTTCGAGCTGGCGGTGCGCAACGGAGTCATCAATCTGCCAGATCCAAAACGTCCGTTGCAGCCAAACGACGTCAACGATCCCAATTACTGCCCCTACCACCGAGTATTGAGCCATCCGATCGAAGACTGCTACGTCTTCAAAAACTGGGTTGAAGACCAATACCAACAAGGCAAGTTCGCGTTATAGGAAAATTGGAAGGTGAAACCGCCACAACCTCATGCCCCTAAAAAGGTGGACACGCCGGGGGCATCATGCTCTTTTATAGAAGAAATTCCGTGGGAGGTCGCTCTTTCAGCCAAAACTAAAAGAATACTGAAGGATCTCTAAACGTGCCCGGCAATCAGGTGGAAAAATCCACTGGAACCCGAAATCGTCGAGGGAATGTTAAAACCGCGCCCAACTCCAAAGATCGGTGGTGATAGCCAAAGCACACACACCCAGCCATTGAAATCTTCGAAGAAGAAGAAGAAGCCCGTGAAGCCTGGTGACAAGCGCACGGACCTACAAAAGCAGATTGACGCGCTAGAAGAGTATAAACAGAAGGCGCGGACTCCAGTCACACTCCAAGAGTTTCTCAGCCACGTTCTTGAGAACGAAGATGATGGAGAAGACTCGTCGAGTGAATCTGAAGATTACGTAGCAAGCTGCCATGTGATCTCTCACTCGACAATAGACAATGAGGAAGCTCCTTACACCGAGAAACTGGGGGCAGGATCGAAGCCAAAACCCTTGGAGCCGTCTGACGAGATGATCGACTTGTTGTTGAACGAAGCCCGTCAGAAAAGCAAAACCAATCGAGAGCGTGAATTGGCTATATTCGAAAAAGCCAAACGCCGACGACTGGAGGAAAAGGTCGAAACACCCCAACTAGAGCAAAGCATCCCTACCGCCAGCAAAAGCAAGCTTAAAGTAAGGAAACGATTTGCTAGGGCCCTGGCAATAGGAATGAAGTTACCCTCTTTCAAAGGAAATTCCCCTGGCAATATACGTCTTGATGAAGCGGACATACATCCTAACTTCTGCCTATACCACCCGGCCTTAGTGTATGTCGACGGTACCCGTGGGTGGAAGAAAAACTACTTATCAAAAGAACGAGTGGTGTTACGCGGCCTAAACGGGAGACTTGTTCTGTTTTTTCTTTCACCTAGGTTTGGTCCTCGCTTACGAGAAATCTATGAGTATGAGTCAGGAGCCTTTGTTTGAGCTTTCTTTCAAGGACCTAACATCGTAGCCTGCCCCGCCACTGGGTGGCCGCCGGGGAAACACAACCCAGCCCCCTCTCGGGAAACAGGAAAGGAAAGACCACAAGACCGGGGCTGGTGCGAGGCAGGAAGCTAGGATGCCGCGTTACGATCTGGTGTGACGATTTCCGATAACGCATTCGAATGATTGTCACTGATTTGATTCCCGAAGCCGTCAACCCCAACTCATAGGCAGGACAGGACTCTTTAAAGTAAGCAAGTCAAAACTGCCTTATGCTTTGAGTAACGGATACTGAAAGCTATGGATGGTCGAAAGAGTAGCTAATCTTTCAGAGGATTGCACACCCTACCGAGGAGTGCATAGCCTTTAAAAACTGGTGGCAGGGATATGTTGCCCATCGACGACACGTTCAACGAGTGAGGCGCAAGGCTCGTCGGGAACAGAAAAGCACGACAGATGAGCGTGAAAGAGCTGCTGGCAACTGTCACATAGCCGACACCAAGGGATCGCAAGTTATCACCTTTGGAAGCGACTCGGACGAAGAAATCGCCTTCAGCCCTCTCTTCAAGGAATCCACCTCCGACACAAAACATGCGAAGATTTGTGGAAAAATCTAGCTCCGTAATCGCATGCAGGCTAATGACCGAAACGTCGTTAAACTACTACCAACCCGCGGCATCCTCAGGCTGACGTGGCAAAAAAAACCAAAAAAAAAACGGTATGTCCATAAGCAAAATGGGAACGGATGAAAACCCGAAAAGGCTCCGTGAGTAAAAACAGCAGGGCTACCGGCGAGTTTTGTGAAAACCCGAAAGGGCGCAATCTCGTTAAAAGACACTTACAAGGTCCTCTCGACCTTGTGAGGAGAAACCACCTGCGTGAGATCCTTACGACTCACAAGAGAGCAACACACTTAGGGATCCTCACGATTCCTGAGGAGAAATTACACTTGCGAGATTCTCACGACTCGTAAGGAGAACTCTCTTATGGGACCCTCACGGCTCATAAGATTCAAAAGTCTTAAGTTACAAGGATCTGAACCTGTTCTTAAGCAGCCACCACAACTTCCAATACTGCTCTACAAGCGGCTCAATGCTGACCCTTGTATACAATCTACAGGCGAGAATAAACATTTCCCTAACAAAGACCCATCCGTGACTAGGGATATGTCTACACGGTGAACAGCCCTTGCAAGTCCTCTCGACTTATAAGGAGAAAGCACTCTTGTAAGATCCTTACGACTTATAAGAGACCATACACTTAGGGATCCCCACGATCCCTAAGGAGAAAACACACCTACGAGATCCTCACGACTTGTAGGGAGAAATACCTTTATGAGACCCTTACGGCTCATGAAGTCAAAAGCCTTAGTCGATAGGACCCTAACCCTGTTCTCTAAGCCACCTTTGTTCGACATCGATAGAGGCAAATGATGATTCTCTCATGGAAATATTCCAGTTGTAGCGGTGCTAATGCCGAAATCGATATCTAATCCCAGGTTTGCAGTAAGAAGCTAGTGAGCCATACATGCATACGAAATAGCCGAAATGATGAGGCAACTTGCAACAAAATCAGCAAGTAAAAATGTATGCATGCAAAATAGCCGAAATGATTGGGCAACTCGCAATAAAAAGCAGCGAGTAAAAATGAAATAAATAGCCGAAATGATTGGGCAACTCGCAATAAAAAGCAGCGAGTAAAAATGAAATAAATAGCCGAAATGATTGGGCAACTCGCAATAAAAAGCAGCGAGTAAAAATGAAATAAATAGCCGAAATGATTGGGCACCGCGAAAGATAGCCGAAGTGATTGGGCAATAGCGACCTTCACAATATTAAAGCTGAAATGATAGAGCATCGCGGAAAGAAATAAAAAAATGAAATTTATGCCCTACAGGTGATATCACATCAATTCCTGTACACAATCCAGGGGCGCAAACAAAGAGGGAACTATATCATCCTATCAGGCTTCATCAGAAAACGAAGCCAAAATCTCGACGGTTCAAGGATAGCCTAGAGATCATCAACAGCGTTCCTCACCATTCCAGCAGGATTCAGATGCTGCAATCAACCCTGGAGCCATGGGAAAATTCCTAGTTCCAAGTCTCGACGGCCACATCTATAGCCTGAAGACCCACAACGGCGTTCCTTCGCAGTCCAGCAGGATGCAAACGCAACGTCAACAAATGACCTCACGTCAAAACAAAGCGGAGTGATGGCAAAATCCCAGCTCCACCGCAGCATTCGTCTCGCTACGTCAGTGTAACACCTTAGGATGTGTTAGTGACTAATTATATTTAAATAAAGGGTTTTTAATGAAAAGTTTACCAAATTGTGTTTCAAATAATTTTCCTAATTTAATAAATATTTTTCTAAAATTTTCCTAGGCTTGCACACACATGTGCATGTAAACTAGGGTTTTTAAATGAGTTATTACCATGATTAGTAACCATGGTGGGTTAATCTTGAGGATTAAGTCTTTTGGGTTTTTAATCAAGTTTAATTGGTTAAGTAATAGTTGCTTTTATTTGAAATTTGTTAAGGGTGTTGACTTGTGAGAGAGAGAGAGAGTGCATCATGGCATAGGCCATGCTTGCAATTAATGAAGAGAGAGAGAGAGGAGGGTTGACATTAGGGTGATGTTTATCCTCTCATTTCTTTGTTTTTCTCTCAAATCTCACACACACACACACACACCCACTTACCTCTCAGCTGAAGCAAGCACTTCAGCAACAACTGAAGCAAGAAGCACAGCAGCAGCAGCCAGAAACAGCAACAGCAGCAACAGAGAGTAGCAGCAGCAGCAACAGCAAGCAGCAACAGCATCACAGCAGCAACTACAGCCCCTTCCCTGCACATCTTCTTCTTCTTCCAGCTCCCTAGGGTCGAGTGTGAGGTATATTTCCTTAACTTACTCCCTAGTTTGCTTGGTTAGAGTAGTTTTGCTTCGGTTAGTAGTTTTTGATGCGTTTTAGTGCGATATGAGGTGTTTAGTGAGAACCTTGGCCAAGTGAGGTGTGTTTTGGTTTCAGTAGGTTGATAGAGTGTTGTTAAGGCCATATTAACCTAGATTTAACCCCGATTGCACTGATAAACCACCAGATCCCTATTTGATGTATTTCTTCATTTTTATGCAAAACTAAGCTTTCTGGAAACTGCTATTGATCCGGCGAGTTCAGAATAAATTTGAGGAGGCTGCAGTGTAGTGGCTAGGTACTGATACCCCAGGTAGAACCCGACCCCCAAACTCCGTACCGTGGCCGCCAATTTCTTCGTTCTGGCCGCAATTTGCGGCCAGATGGGTAGGGTTTGGGTTGGGGTTTGGTCCTATAGGTGTCTGCTAATGTGTGGAGTGTTGTGATATATGTATTTTTGGAAGTTAAGTTCTGTATAAAAATCTGGGGCTTATTACCTATTTCACGTATTTTCTAACCTTCGCGACACGCGTGATACGTGTGTGAATTTGGGGTTTCTGCGTATCGCGACGCGTCAGGGTAGTTTCAGGCGCGTGATCACACGTTTTAGCGTATCGCGCGCATGCGCGATTGGTTTGCGGCACGGGTTTCTAGTTGGACCCTAATATCATGTTTTTGGTGAAATTGAGCTTATGTGTGATATATGTTATGTGATTCTAGGTCCGCAGGCGAGTGAGACGGACGGTGGAAGAAGGGTAAGCAAGTCGTCGGCTACACTTAGCGCAAGTCTTCGGTGAGTAGATTTAACATCTACGGGGATATCGCCCGCATGGCGTTATGCGTCAGGGCTGATAGGACCTTATTATTATATGTTGCATTTACCTCATGTACTGTCATTGCATATTGCATTCCCTGCTGTATGTATGCTTAGAATTGATAGAACACCGCACTATTACTAACGGTTCATGTTGCACGAGCACTGATCTGCATGCTACACACACCCCGTTAGTAATTGCTATGACACACTCACTGTAGAACTGCCATGATTATATTGCTGTAGTTCATTTCATATATGATTCGATATGACTTTCATGGAAATTGGGAGCCGCATGATATCTTTAAAAACGTAAACTAATTTTAAAAGCGGTTTTCCCCTATACCTATATCATGGATTGATGTACATGGCACATCGCATTGGATTTATTTCTTGGTGTTGGATTCTCATGTGATTTCTGGTTTTGAGGACCGTGGGATTTTTAAGAAAAGATGCACTATTTGAAAACCCGGTTCCTCGTGATATGATATTTTGGTGTGTCCACCACGCGTTTTCTCGGTGCTGAGACGTGTGCTTGAATCCCGATTCGAGGAGATGGATGATCCGTTTGCGGGTTCGTGGTGGACCCGGTATGGTACCCCGGGGCGAGAACGGTTTCGCTGTGCAGTAGACGGTGAGCCCGGCGGAGGGACCACTACCTACCTGTGATTGGTTGGACCTGGCGGTTGTCCGGAGGATACCGACCAGAGTCGAGAGATGGATGCGGGATGATCCGTACTGCCGGGGCCGAGGGCCGATACCGCAGACGGAGCCCGTGGGCTGATCCGGACTGACGGAGCCCGATATATGAGGATTTGCGTGTCGATGCGGGACACGAGTATTTGATGATGTTTTGGGTGCCGATGTTGGGCACTCGTGATTTCTCAGAGGTTTACAGGATTTGAGGGCCGATGGGTATGCCGGCGCCTGAGTTATTTGGGATTTGGGTGCAGTTGTGGGCACTGATTGTTTTCCACGTTGATATTCCGTGTAGATGTTGTTTATCCCATGCTCAGCATTGATTACCATATACCTCATCCTGTAGTTATTTTACCTGATAGAGCATCTGCATGATTATTGCACATACTGCTTATCACGCATTGATATTATCTGCTGGCATTTGTTAGAGTAGCGCAGTACGTGCATGCTCGCGATTACCTTTATATGTTATCTCTATTCACGAGTTGGCAACTCACCCCCGTTGTGCCACAGTATTTGCAGGTTGCCCTCAGCATAGTCGCGGCAGGCTGTCTTTTGCATCTTTTGGCTACAGATACCACTACAGTTGCGGTGAGAGCTGTTTTGCATTTAGGTGGGTTGTGGTATCTGATTACTTTTATTGTATCCCTGTTTGTATCTAGTACTCTCCATCTACCATTTATGTACTGGACTTAGATACTGTGTGAGGACGATGATGTATATTTTGTATTCTGGTGTCGAGTCGTAGGAGCCGACTGTTTTTATATGCAGTTTTTATTCTGGGATGTCTACTTATTGCTTATTCTTCGCTACGGCGTCGTATATTACTCTTGTGATGTTGGTTTCAGCCGTTGGGCGTGATTGCTCCCGTTTGGGGATGTTTCATTTCATTACATTTCATTTCACTTATATCCTGTTTTGTACCCGATCTCGGGGCTACTTTTACAAAGGAAATGCTGCCAAAATTATTCAAATGATTAAGTAACTTTAAAAGGAACTTATTGAATTATTTAAGGTTTTCTAAAAGCTTTAACTAAATGTTTTCAACACTCACTATTTTTAAATGGTTTTGATTTCTGGGTTCGGCTTACTTAGTCGCGTTACGCCTATAGACGTAGCGTGGTTAAGTGCCGGTCACAAGTCGAAATACTTGGGTCGTGACAAAGTTGGTATCAGAGCGTAGGTTTTACCTTCGGAGTGTAGGATGACCCTGGTATGATGGAGTAGGTAGCTGCAGCAGGGTAGCGTAGCGTGTGTATGTTCCGCGGCATACTCACGACACGGTACTCCGCCTAAGCGACCTTAGGACTTATTGATTTAATCCCTTCTTATATTCTTGTGATTCGATTCCTGTATTCTTATCGAATCCTAATTTCCTTTCAGCCATTATGCCGCCAAAGACTACGAGGGCGCAGAGAGCGGCCGCGAGGGCCGAGATTCGAGTTGACTCGTCCGAGACGAGGACTGATCCGGGCAGTACACCGGTTGTACCCGAGCAGGCTGTTCCTGCCGTGACAGATCAGATCGCCACGCTAGGGGCTGGTATGCAGGAGATGCGCCAGATGGTGGGATCTAGCATGCAGGAGATGCGCCAGATGATAGGATCGCTAGTTGAGACGCTTCGAGCGCAGCGACCAGAGGTAGCTCCACCAGTTCCAGAGACCGCGATGGTACCTACCGCACAGCCAGTTGCCCCTGCAGCCACGGAGGTGATTACAGTATCGCTATCAGAGTTCATGAGGCTGAAGCCTCCGGTCTTCACAGGCACCGATACAGCCGAGGACCCACAGTCTTTCATCGACAGGATGGCCCGGATATGCCGTTCCCTCAGATGCGCAGATATGAGATGGGTTGAGTTCGCGAGCTTTCACCTGGAAGGTCTTGCGCAGAAGTGGTGTGATTCGGTTGAGAAGGGCAGAGCAGCAGGTCTTCCTCCTATGACCTGGACAGAGTTTGTGATAGTATTTCTAGCCCGTTTCCTTCCCCAGAGTGTTAGGGATGCCCGAGCACGCAGATTTGAGTCCTTGCGCCAGACGCCAGGGATGACAGTGGCAGAGTATGACGTGCTGTTTACCGAGCTAGCAGTTTATGCCCCGTATTTAGTGGCTACCGAGGAGTTGCGAGTCAAGAGATTTGTCCGAGGCTTGCTTATGCCACTATTCCTTGCTATCAGCGCGCTGTATTACGAGACATACGCAGCAGCAGTAGATGCAGCATTATTAGTTGAGGAGCGCCTTGCTGAGACTTCGGCAGTTCCAGAGCCGAAGAGAGTTCGTGCAGATACGTCAGTGCAGAGACGGCCTTTCCGGCGTCGTGACAGGCATCTTGCAGGTGGCAGAGATTCGAGACGAGGCCGATTGTTTAGCTCCTACCCCCAGGAGGGTCAGCGGCCGTCATCGGGATGTTACCGTTGCGGGAGTTCTTACCATCGTGTACGAGATTGTCCTGAGTTACCCCGGAGGGAGGCGACAGCACCGCATGTCACATTACCACCTTCACCACCCCAGAGGGCGTTGCCTATCGTACCTACCGTTGCTCCGCGCCAGACTCATACACAGCGAGGTCGTGGGCGTGGAGGAGTTGCTCAGAGAGGACGAGATGACCGAGGCAGAGGGCAGTCAGTCGCAGGTGGTGGACAGGCGCGGGTTTTTGCTTTGACGCATCAGGACGCGCAGGCGTCTAATGCGGTGGTTTCAGGTATCCTTCCTGTATGTACAGTTGATGCACACGTATTGTTTGATCCCGGATCCACGCACTCGTACGTATCCACACACTTCGTACCGAGTTTGGGTAGAGAGTCCGGTTTGTTTGATCAGCCGCTTGTTGTGACCACTCCTGTGGGAGAGTCATTTGTAGATAGGCACGTGTTCCGATCCTGTACCGTCTGTATTGGCGAGAGAGAGTTGCCTGTCGACTTGATCCTTTTGGAGATGTTGGACTTCGACGTTCTTTTGGGCATGGATTGGTTAGCCACGTGCTATGCTTCTGTGGACTGCCGTGAGAAGACAGTTAGATTTTGTTTTCCCGGCGAGTCGGTTTTTGTTGTGTTGGGGGACCGTGGTGCTGCCCCGCACAGTGTGATTTCTTCTTTTCGCGCTGGACAGCTATTGAGGAAGGGATGTCAGGGATTTCTCGCTTATGTTTGCGATGCTAGTGCTACACAGGTTCCATTGGATCAGGTTCCGGTTGTTAGCGAGTTCCCTGATGTGTTCCCTGACGAGCTTCCTGGGCTACCGCCCGAGCGCGACATTTCTTTCTGTATTGATTTGGTTCCTGGCACGGGGCCTGTTTCCATACCGCCTTATCGGATGGCCCCTGCGGAACTTCGAGAGTTGAAGGGTCAGTTGCTAGATTTGCTGGATAAGGGACTTATTCGACCCAGTGTTTCTCCTTGGGGTGCTCCAGTCCTGTTCGTCAAGAAGAAGGACGGCAGTTTGCGTCTGTGTATCTACTACCGGCAGCTGAACAGGGTGACAGTGCGGAACAGGTATCCTTTGCCGCGCATCGACGATTTGTTCGACCAGCTTCAGGGGGCAGGGTACTTTTCGAGGATCGATTTACGATCGGGCTATCATCAGCTGCGGGTTCGACAGGAGGACATTTCTAAGACCGCTTTCCGTACGCGCTACGGCCATTATGAGTTTTTGGTGATGTCATTCGGACTCACCAATGCGCCAGCAGCATTCATAGACTTGATGAACCGTATTTTCCGGCCATATTTGGATCTGTTCATTATAGTGTTCATTGACGATATCTTGGTGTATTCCCGGAGTAGTGAGGAGCACGAGCAGCACCTGCGGATTACACTGCAGACTCTGAGGGAGCACCAGCTTTATGCGAAATTCTCCAAGTGTGCTTTTTGGCTGGACAGCGTAGACTTCTTGGGGCATGTGATTTCACGAGACGGTATATGTGTAGACCCGAGAAAGATCGAGACCGTTCAGCATTGGCCCAAACCCACATCGGTTATGGAGATTCACAGCTTTTTGGGGTTGGCCGGTTACTACAGGCGATTTGTGCAGGACTTCTCCAGTATTGCTACCCCTTTGACCGGGTTGACCCGGAAGGGAGTCCCTTTCGATTGGACGGAGGAGTATGAGCACAGTTTTCAGCAGTTACGGACTCGGCTGACGACGGCACCGGTGTTATCATTACCTTCAGGCTCAGGCGGGTTTGTGGTCTATTGTGATGCCTCTCGAGTGGGGCTAGGGTGCGTTTTGATGCAGCACGACAGGGTGATCGCGTATGCTTCGCGACAATTGAAGAAACATGAACAAAACTACCCCACTCATGACTTGTAGATGGCTGCAGTGGTCTTTGCACTTAAGATCTGGTGACATTACCTATACGGCGAGTCGTGCCAGATATTCACGGATCACAAGAGTCTAAAATATATATTCCAGCAACGGGACCTGAACCTTCGACAGCGCCGATGGATGGAGTTAGTGAAGGATTATGACTGTGAGATCTTGTACCACCCGGGCAAGGCGAATGTAGTGGCGGATGCGTTGAGCAGGAGGCCCGGGGGTAGTCTATCTTATTTGAGCGCGGTTCGGGGACAGTCGTCGGCAGATTGGCAGATATTATGCGACAGCCGAGTACAGTTCGAGTTCACGCCGATTGGAGGGCAGATCGCGCATGTTCGTGCACGCCCACAGTTACTTGACCGCATACATGAGGCACAGCGCAGTTATGACCGATGTTCGGAGATCATGGCACAGATTGGACAGGGCAGATTTTCCGAGTTCGTGATCGATGATCAGGGGGTACTACGATTTGGAGTTAGACTGTGCGTTCCAGATGCTGAGGGACTACGGCGCGAGATTCTTGAGGAGGCACATCGATCGGTGTACAGCGTCCATCCCGGTTCCACCAAGATGTATCGTGATATGAGAGATGTTTATTGGTGGGACGGAATGTAGAGGGACATCGCAGATTTCGTGTCGAGATGCCTGACTTGTCAGCAAGTCAAGGCTGAGCAACAGAGGCCCGCGGGAGAGCTACAGCCGTTACCCATTCCGGAGTGGAAATGGGAGCAGATTTCGATGGATTTCGTTGTGGGTCTACCCAAGACTAGTCGAGGGTATGACTCCATCTGGGTGATCGTGGATCGTTTGACGAAGGTGGCTCACTTCCTACCAGTAAAGACGACTTTCGGATTTACTCAGTATGCCCAGATCTACATCGACGAGATTGTGCGACCACACGGAGTCCCGACATGTATTGTGTCCGACAGAGGCACCCAGTTTACCAGCCGTTTATGGCAGAGGCTTCAGGAGGCTTTGGGCACTCGCTTGAGTTTCAGTACAGCATTTCATCCGCAGACCGACGGACAGTCAGAGCGGACGATTCAGACTCTCGAGGACATGCTCAGAGCGTGTGTATTAGATTTCGGAGGTAGCTGGGATCATCACTTACCCTTGGTAGAGTTCTCCTACAATAACAGCTACCAGGAGACCATTCAGATGGCACCGTTTGAGGCTCTCTATGGGAGGAGATGCAGATCGCCCGCCTGTTGGACAGAGCTCAGTGAGGGCAGTATCTTAGGGCCACAGATTGTTGAGGAGACGACCGCGAAGATCCAGTTGATTCGCGATAGGATGAGAGCAGCGCAGAGTAGGCAGAGATCTTATGCGGACCGTCGGCGGCGCAGGCTTGAGTTTTCTGTTGGTGATCATGTTTTCTTGAGGGTCTCCCCTATGAAAGGTGTGATGAGGTTTGGGAAGAAGGGGAAGCTCAGTCCCAGATATGTGGGCCCCTTCGAGATCCTCGAGCGTGTTGGTGCAGTAGCAAACCGATTAGCCCTTCCGTCTAGTTTTCCAGATGTGCACCCCGTATTTCACGTTTCGATGCTCCGTAGATATCTTCATGATCCTTCGCATGCGATTCAGCACCCGACGATCCAGCTTGAGCGCGACCTTTCCTATGCAGAGCAGCCGGTGATGATCTTGGATCGACAAGTGAAGAAATTGAGATCGAAGGACATCGCATCAGTTAAGGTACTTTGGCGTGGTCAGAACCGTGAGGAGGTCACTTGGGAGACCGAAAGCGAGATAATGAAGACGTATCCCCATCTTTTCAAAGGTGCGTATAGTTAGATTTTGAAATTCGGGGGCGAATTTCTTTAAGGGGGAGAGATTGTAACACCTTAGGATGTGTTAGTGACTAATTATATTTAAATAAAGGGTTTTTAATGAAAAGTTTACCAAATTGTGTTTCAAATATTTTTCCTAATTTAATAAATATTTTTCTAAAATATTCCTAGGCTTGCACACACATGTGCATGTAAACTAGGGTTTTTAAATGAGTTATTACCATGATTAGTAACCATGGTGGGTTAATCTTGAGGATTAAGTCTTTTGGGTTTTTAATCAAGTTTAATTAGTTAAGTAATAGTTGCTTTTATTTGAAATTTGTTAAGGGTGTTGACTTGTGAGAGAGAGAGAGAGTGCATCATGGCATAGGCCATGCTTGCAATTAATGAAGAGAGAGAGAGGAGGGTTGACATTGGGGTGATGTTTATCCTCTCATTTCTTGGTTTTTCTCTCAAATCTCACATATACACACACACCCACTTACCTCTCAGCTGAAGCAAGCACTTCAGCAACAACTGAAGCAAGAAGCACAGCAGCAGCAGCCAGAAACAGCAACAGCAGCAACAGAGAGTAGCAGCAGCAGCAGCAAGCAGCAACAGCATCACAGCAGCAACTGCAGCCCCTTCCCTGCATATCTTCTTCTTCCTCCAGCTCCCTAGGGTCGAGTGTGAGGTATATTTCCTTAACTTACTCCCTAGTTTGCTTGGTTAGAGTAGTTTTGCTTCGGTTAGTGGTTTTTGATGCGTTTTAGTGCGATATGAGGTGTTTAGTGAGAACCTTGGCCAAGTGAGGTGTGTTTTGGTTTCAGTAGGTTGATAGAGTGTTGTTAAGGACATATTAACCTAGCTTTAACCCCGATTGCACTGATAAACCACCAGATCCCTATTTGATGTATTTCTTCGTTTTTATGCAAAACTGAGCTTTCTGGAAACTGCTATTGATCCGGCGAGTTCAGAATAAATTTGAGGAGACTGCAGTGTAGTGGCTAGGTACTGATACCCCAGGTAGAACCCGACCCCCAAACTCCGTACCGTGGCCGCCAATTTCTTCGTTCTGGCCGCAATTTGCGGCCAGATGGGTAGGGTTCGGGTTGGGGTTTGGTCCTATAGGTGTCTGCTAATGTGTGGAGTGTTGTGATATATGTATTTTTGGAAGTTAAGTTCTGTATAAAAATCTGGGGCTTATTACCTATTTCTCGTATTTTCTAACCTTCGCGACACGCGTGATACGTGTGTGAATTTGGGGTTTCTGCGTATCGCGACGCGTCAGGGTAGTTTCAGGCGCGTGATCACACGTTTTAGCGTATCGCGCACACGCGCGATTGGTTTGCGGCACGGGTTTCTAGTTGGACCCTAATATCACGTTTTTGATGAAATTGAGCTTATGTGTGATATATGTTGTGTGATATATGTTATGTGATTCTAGGTTCGCAGGAGAGTGAGACGGACGCTGCGAAGAAGGGCAAGCAAGTCGTCGGCTACACTTAGCGCGAGTCTTCGGTGAGTAGATTTAACATCTACGGGGATATCGCCCGCATGGCGTTATGCGTCAGGGCTGATAGGACCTTATTATTATATGTTGCATTTACCTCATGTACTGTCATTGCATATTGCATTCCCTGCTGTATGTATGCTTAGAATTGATAGAACACCGCACTATTACTAACGGTTCATGTTGCACGAGCACTGATCTGCATGCTACACACACACCGTTAGTAATTGCCATGACACACTCACTGTAGAACTGCCATGATTATATTGCTGTAGTTCATTTCATATATGATTCGATATGACTTTCATGGAAATTGGGAGCCGCATGATATCTTTAAAAACGGAAACTAATTTTAAAAGGGTTTTCCCCTATACCTATATCATGGATTGATGTACATGGCACATCGCATTGGATTTATTTCTTGGTGTTGGATTCTCATGTGATTTCTGGTTTTGAGGACCGTGGGATTTTTAAGAAAAGATGCACTATCTGAAAACCCGGTTCCTCGTGATATGATATTTTGGTGCGTCCACCACGCGTTTTCTCGGTGCTGAGACGTGTGCTTGAAACCCGATTCGAGGAGATGGATGATCCGTTTGCGGGTTCGTGGTGGACCCGGTATGGTACCCCGGGGTGAGAACGGTTTCGCTGTGCAATAGACGGTGAGCCCGGCGGAGGGACCACTACCTACCGGTGATTGGTTGGACCTGGCGGTTGTCCGGAGGATACCGACCAGAGTCGAGAGATGGATGCGGGATGATCTGTACTGCCGGGGCCGAGGGCCGATACCGCAGACGGAGCCCGTGGGCTGATACGGACTGACGGAGCCCGATATATGAGGATTTGCGTGTCGATGCTGGACACGAGTATTTGATGATGTTTTGGGTGCCGATGTTAGGCACTCGTGATTTCTCAGAGGTTTACAGGATTTGAGGGCCGATGGGTGTGCCGGCGCCTGAGTTATTTGGGATTTGGGTGCAGTTGTGGGCACCGATTGTTTTCCACGTTGATATTCCGTGTAGATGTTGTTTATCCCATGCTCAGCATTGATTACCATATACCTCATCTTGTAGTTATTTTACCCGATAGAGCATCTGCATGATTATTGCACATACTGCTTATCACGCATTGATATTATCTGCTAGCATTTGTTAGAGTAGCGCAGTACGTGCATGCTCGCGACTACCTTTATATGTTATCTCTATTCACGAGTTGGCAACTCACCCCCGTTGTGCCACAGTATTTGCAGGTTGCCCTCAGCATAGTCGCGGTAGGCTGTCTTTTGCATCTTTTGGCTACAGATACCACTACAGTTGCGGTGAGAGCTGTTTTGCATTTAGGTGGGTTGTGGTATCTGATTACTTTTATTGTATCCCTGTTTGTATCTAATACTCTCCATCTACCATTTATGTACTGGACTTAGATACTGTGTGAGGACGATGATGTATATTTTGTATTCTGGTGTCGAGCTCGTAGGAGCCGACTGTTTTTATATGCAGTTTTTATTCTGTGATGTCTACTTATTGCTTATTCTTCGCTACGGTGTCGTATATTACTCTTGTGATGTTGGTTTCAGCCGTTGGGCGTGATTGCTCCCATTTGGGGATGTTTCATTTCATTACATTTCATTTCACTTATATCCTGTTTTGTACCAGATCTCGGGGCTACTTTTACAAAGGAAATGCTGCCAAAATTATTCAAATGATTAAGTAACTTTAAAAGGAACTTATTGAATTATTTAAGGTTTTCTAAAAGCTTTAACTAAATGTTTTCAACACTTACTATTTTTAAATGGTTTTGATTTCTGGGTTCGGCTTACTTAGTCGCGTTACGCCTGTAGACGTAGCGTGGTTAAGTGCCGGTCACGAGTCGAAATACTTGGGTCGTGACAGTCAGACGCAATGCCAGCAAACGAAGCGAAGGCCAAATTCCTAGCTTCAGTGTCTGGACGGTAACTCATATAAAACCTGAAAGTCCATCGGAGATCATCTCACACCAGCGCGGAGTGGTCACCACCTCGACGTCCGTCTCGATACAGCAGACGAGATTTCACCACAGCGTTCTTCCTCCAGCAGGACTCACACGCGACAATCAAACAATGGAGCCACGGAAAAATCTCTAGTTCCAAACCTCGACGGTTCACCAGCAACCTAGAGACAACCGCGATATTCGTCTTGATACAGCAGACGCAATGCCAGCAAACGAAGCAAAAGCCAAATTCCTAGCTTCAGGGTCTTGACGGCAACTCATATAAAACCTGAAAGACTATCGAAGATCATCTCACACTAGCGCGGAGTGGTCACCACCTCGATGTTCGTCTCGATACAGCAGACGAGATGTCACCACAGTGTTCTTCCTCCAGCAGGATTCAGACGCGACAATCAAACAACAGAACCATGGCAAAATCCCTAGTTCCAAACCTCGACGGTTCACCAGCAACCTAGAGACAACCGCAACATTCGTCTTGATACAACAGACGCAATGCCAGCAAAAGAAGCAAAGGCCAAATTCCTAGCTTCAGGGTCTTGACGGCAACTCATATAAAACCTGAAAGACTATCAGAGATCATCTCACACTAGCGCGGAGTGGTCACCACCTCGACGTTCGTCTCGATACAGCAGACGAGATGTCACCACAGTGTTCTTCCTCCAGCAGGATTCAGACGCGACAATCAAACAACAGAGCCATGGCAAAATCCCTAGTTCCAAACCTCGACGGTTCACCAGCAACCTAGAGACAACCGCAACATTCGTCTCGATACAGCAGATGCAATGCCAGCAAACGAAGCAAAGGCCAAATTCCTAGCTTCAGGGTCTTGACGGCAACTCATATAAAACCTGAAAGACTATCGGAAATCATCCCACACCAGCGTGGAATGGTCACCACCTCGACATTCGTCTCGACACAGCAGACGAGATGTCACCACAGCGTTCTTCCTCCAGCAGGATTCAGACGCGACAATCAAACAACGGAGCCACGGCAAAATCCTTAGTTCCAAACCTCGACGGTTCACCAACAACCTAGAGACAACCGCGACATTCGTCTCGATACAGCAGACACAATGCTAACAAATGATGCGAAGGCCAAATTCCTAGCTTCAGGGTCTTGACGGCAACTCATATAAAACCTGAAAGACTATCGGTGATCATCCCACGCCAGCACGGAGTGGTTATGACTCATCGAGGCTCTCCAAAATAAGCCTAACCTCAAGTAAAAAGCGGCATGGCAAAATTCCTAATGCTTGCTCTTCCGACGGTCAAACTGCCTAGGAGGATTGCTTGAAGACGTCTTGTCCATCCCCCGAAGGGATCAGAGACACGACAATCGCAAGGCTACTCGAACAGCAAGATTGCCTATCGAGGAATATATCAGCCAACGCGACGGTACAACGGACAAAACCCTAGTACCACAGACCCCTAACGGGCCTTTGTCGTAAAGAGCAGAGGTTAACTGTGACGTTAGGATATCCTTGCGAGAAATGCTCGATTCGTCTCGACTCGTAGGGAAAAGTCTTAGGCAATCGGGATAAGAACCGATTTCCTAAGCACGGGGGCCTTGCAAATCGGTCAAAAATGGACTTTTGCATACTATTCACGGGCCACGCTCTCCAAAGTCGAATCTCGACAAGGAGGGAAACAACCGCTTACGGGTACTCTCGACTTGTAGGAGGGAAAATTCTCTTATAAGATCCTTACGACTTATAAGGGAAAACGCACTTAGGAATCCTCACGATTCCTAAGGAGAAAATACACCTACGGGATCCTCTCGACTCGTAGGGAGAAAAGTCTTCATGAGACCCTCACGGCTCATAAAGTTGAAAAGTCTTAGGTGGGAGATCCTACCCCTGTCTAAGCCATCACTACCTTATAAAGGATTCAAGATGAATTGTTGTCTACCATCTATGGGCCACACTTGCCAAAGCTACATGCCACTGAAATGGAGAAGTTACTCATGAGCATATAAACTACTTCACGCCAGAGTAAAACATAAAGAAATAGAAGGGTGCGGCTCATGGAGCTGAGGGTTTGGGACAATATCCCTTAAGAGTCGAGATTTGAGTCAATGATAAATGACAACGTTTGTGTCCGCTCGTTATCTTCTCAGATCAAGATTCTGAAAATTATATACCAACCCGAAACTGGTCATACATTATGAATTACTCTGCACAACTTCACTCACGTATATACTTACATGGGCAAAGTAGTGGAGGGCATTTGTTCCCGCCAAAAATTTCTGCGCAAAAGAGCCCAAGGCATCAAATGGCAGCGATACGCTTAAGAAAATGTGAACCAGTATTTTCCGGGCTATATTTTGACAAACTTCCGAATGAAAAACAGCTAAATTCTGATGGTATTGAAAGCATCTCAAAAAAACCTTCGATTTGATATATTATGGGCCTCATAATTCATCCGGGATCAAAAGTTATGAGCAAATGTGCTATGCACATGTGATCTAAGGAAGAAGATGCGAACCAGTATTTCCCGAGCTGTATTTTGACAAACTCCGGAATGAGAAACAACTAAATTCTAATGGTATCGAAAATATCTCGAAAAATCCTTCGATTTGATATATTATAGGCCTCATAATTCATCCGGGAACAAAAGTTATGAGCAAATGTGGTATGCACGTGTAATCTAAAGTAATGCTCTACTACATGGAGAATGCATTTTTAGTCCCACATCGGGAAAAGGAGAGATGGTTTCTAGAAAGGGTGGAGTTCAATTCTCAAAGGATTCAATTCTCAAAGGAGATTAGTTCTCCATAGGAGCTTAGTTCTCCAAGATTGGAGCATGCTCCTGTAGGGTTCCTGGGCACTCTCAAGAGGTCTCACAAGGCAGCAACCATGCCAATTTCTAATTTTACGGGTGCCGAGAAACCCTAATACGGATCGTTAACTAGAATTTTAGGCGACAAAAGAAACTAGTTAACAACTTAACTATAAGAACGGAAATACAACCTTTGTAGATCCGGTTCTCCACCTCCATAGCTCCGCAATGAAGTCTCCTCGCTGTCCAAATGGAATCCCGGGCTCTAACGTCGGCTTCATCGGAGAAATGGGCGGGCAAGGTCGTCGGCTTCGTGCCGAAGATGATCTACGTCGAGGCATCACAAGATCAAGCTCCAACTTCACCAAGCCATGAAAACTTGCGAAGTAAACACCCTTTACTACTTGGCAAGAGCTAGAGGATGAAGAAATAGGAGGTGGGTTCACTTTAGATTTGGATTTCTCACTCATTTCATCAAATCACCATTGATGGAATCAAGCTTCTTCATCTTAAAGAAGAAGAAGAAGAAGATAATTATTATGATAAGAAATTATAGAATAGAAAAGAAAAATCAATTCTTATCATAATATTAACTCTAGTTATGTGTAGAGAATTGACCAAGGTTAAAGGAATGGTTAGGGTTAAGGAGATGAAGACAAAATGGTTACTGTGGTCAAAGCTTCATGAAGCTTCAACAAGCTTCATGAAGAAAAGCAACCTTTTGTTTTCATTTCTCATCCTTTTAATCCAAAAATAAATAGATAAATGAATGAATAATCAAATAAAAACCCTAACCATTTATTTAACCAAGGTTTAATTCTTTACACAAACCCTAGCAATCATATATCATCAAACATGATACAATCAAGTGCACAAAATATATCACATATACAATGTGCACATCCGAGTGAGAAAATCCATCTTAAATGAACCGATACTAGTTAATGCAAAGTAATATATCAAATATATAATTATACATTAAATCATTAAATCAACACTTGACTTAATGATCCGGTCATATCACATATAACCGACTAATATCAATAGTAACAACTTATCGAATCAACACTTGATCCGATAACCCGGCTATATCGCATATAACCGATCAATGTCACAAGTCGCGAGAATCAAATACAGTATCACATACTGGTATCATTCTCGGTCCCGCACATATCTCATATGCGCTCCTATTTCGTTTCGGTTGAGCCAGGAAACCTCTGTGTAGGACTCTAAAGACTCGTCAATACGCCGGCAGCGGGTGATGATCATATCAAACACCCACAAGCCGCAAGCGGTCTGCTAAACGTAACGGCCACCCGGGTATTGAGCGATCAGAAGATCGACGAGCAAGCCCGCTCATACTCCTGTGAATCCAACCAGCAACACTTACCGTACATTCCGGTCTGATCGTCTGATATGTCGCATATCTCGCCTAGGGGTGGTAAAACGTCAGACCCCATTAGCTCGATAAGTCGTGTCGATATGAGGTCTATAACAGTTCGAGAAACTACTGGTAACACTTACCAGTATATCTCAGCAACCCTGGCCAGGGATTTCCGGTTATAGCCAATCGAACACAGCGCAACATCAATTCCCTATACCGGGAGAGACGAATTCCCTCCTATCGCTCATTGCCTCCATGTGATTCGGGACTGTACCCAAAAACCACCGTTTTGCACGCCCTCTTGGACGTGATAAGATAGAAATCAAAGCACAGTGGGAATCACACAAGACTCTATGACGATCTCGGGTCTACAGACTAACCTATACCAGTGTCACCAGAGAACTGCCATCTGACGTGAGGTATAATACCATCTGGGAGTTCTCGGCGAGTCCGTCCAGTGTACCCAGTCTCTATTGAGCACCCGTATATCATCTCCGATGTCAAACACCAATGGATATGGGATCATCCATCGCCCATCTGTATGGGTCGAGAAGATATACGTTAGTCTACTCTGGAATATCGATGCCCCGTCTCGATACACCCATGACTAGGGACCTTGAAGGATGTACTTATAGACTACCATGTCCCCACTAGTATGATCCGCATCATAGTCCAGGTACTCAAGTACACATCCTAAGAGCTTTACCAACATGTAACAGAGAGACATCCAGTATACACGTTAAGGTAAAGAGCAACCAGATAGCATACTATCATGTCGAGCAAGAATGTCCTCCCTATATATGTCCCAGCATCCACTACAATATACATCCTATGTACAGTAATGGCCTCTAGGGCATACATATAACTAACAATCTCCCACTTGCACTAGGGCCATCTGTAGCAGTGGTTGTAGTATCTCATATTCAACCATCCCATAAAAGTCTCTCTCTGGGAATAGGCCTTTGCGAGTGGATCCGCCATGTTGTCCTCTGAGTCTGCTCTCCTAACCTCGATCAGTTAGAGATCAACCATCTCCATGATCAGGTGATACTGCCTTAGAATATGTCTGGATCACTGATGGGACCGGCGTTCCTTGGCATAAGCCACAACTCCATTGTCTCACAATGGTAGGAACGTAGTTCATCTCTTGAACTAATATATACCCAAACATCCTCTTTAGTAGCGATGTATCATGCCTTTATCGTCTAGTATGTCACGGTATCTAGCTTGGAACTCTTCCAACATACCGTCCCTTTACTGAGGGTAAAGAAAATGCCTGCGACTGACATTCAGTCGTCTTTATCACCCTGGAACACTTCCAGTGATTCTCCCCAGGATCGATTGATACCATCTCACTACAGCTAGTGAGTATTCTAACACCCAAATAACATCTATCTCATAGATGAAAACTCAGGATTTAGGAGATATCACTTTGATCCTATATGGAGAATCCATGTGATAAGCGGAGATCGACCGAGCGTAGCATAGGAAACTCCTTCCCTATCAAGAGTATGTCATCCACGTACTCTACGAGGATCACTACCATACTCCCTACTACCTTTTTGTATATACAAGGTTCATCTACCATTTTGATGATGTCAAACTGTTTGACCACTACATCAAAACAGACGTTCCAACTCCGCGATGCCTGTTTTATCACATAAAACATCTTGCTCGCGTTTCCGCTGCTCCCACTGTTTACGAAGCCCTCTGGCTGTGTTCTTATAGACATTATCTTCTAAATCATTATTTAGAAAAGCAGTCATGGCACCCAACCGCCAGATATCGTAGTCATGGTATGTAGCCGTGGCAAGTAGGATCTGGATGGACTTAAGCATAGATCCTTAGAAAAGGTTTCAACATAACCATACCTGGTCAATGATGCAAACCTTTAACAAGTCTAGCTTTGAAAGTCTCAACCTTTCCATGTACACCAAGTAATCTTCTCAAGATATACTTGCTCCTGATGGGGATTTAACCCTTCAGATATAGCAACTAAAGTCCATACTTTGTTGGTGTATAAGGATTCCATCTCAGATCGCTAAGCATCCAGCCATTCTTACAGAGTCCCACTCTTGATGGCCAGCTCGAAACTAGTTGGGTCATCATCTCATGATGCATTCCTCACTCCCACTGTCATAGAGAAACCTAAGTATCTCTCAGGTGGGTGAGGAACCCTACTAGATCGGCGGAGAGGCTGAGGTTCGTTGGAATCTACTGAATCCTTTGGTTCTGTCAAATCATCAGCTGCAATCTATATAGCTGGAACATTTCCAGTTGTACATAACTGACCTTGCCTCGAGCTTGTCCGGATTTTGCTTTTAGACATAGGCCGGACAACCCCAAATCTTAACTACCTTAAGACATGGGCTCTTCCCATACCATATCTTATATGGAGTGGTAGGCTGTAATCTGATTCGAACCTAATTCAATAGGTATGCAGCTTCTCAAGTGCATAACCCCCAAAAGGAAAAAGGTAACTCAGTATTACTCATCATAGAGCACACCATATCAAATAGGGTGTATCTGCTCCTCCCCGATATACCATCGTGCTATGGTGTATACGGAGGAGTAATGCTGAGAGAGAATCTCATTCTCCTTTAGAATAGTCCAGGATTTCCATGCTCAAGTATTCTCCTCCCTGATCTTATCAAAGGACATAATACTTATACCCGTATTGGTTCTCTACTTCTAACTTATATTCTGTGAATATCTCAAAAGGTTCGGACTTGTGTTTCAACAAGAACATATGTCTGAATCTAAAGAGATCATCAGAGAACATAATGAAGTATAAAGAACCAGTCCTGGAATGTGTAGACAGGGGACCTTACATACATCAACATGTATCAATCCCAAGAGTTCACTAACTCTTTCTCTGTTTCCATTAAACAGAGCTATGGTCATCTTATCTTTGTGACATGACTGGCAAGTTTTCACAAGATGTAAATTCAAACTAATTTAAATATGCATCTATATGTAACTTTAGCTAGTCGGGTCGCATTGATATGACCTAGTCTACAATACCACAAGAAGGATCCGTTCATTTCTGAACTCTTCCTCTTGTGTGTGTTCTGTATACTAAGAACTGTAGTTTGATTTAGAACATCAATGCTTTTAGATAACGTGCCTGAACCGATCAACTTTTGATATAGGAAATGTTCAAAACATTATCCAACAATACAAAATTTTATCATTTCTTTACTAATAAAGAGACTGATATGATTTTGTATATCAGGTTCGGTATCTAATAGCATTTGTTCAGAATCAATGTACTGATAATACAGGGTGACAGTGACCGACAGACTTGGCTGCAACTCTTGCCCTGTTTTTTGCCTCATGAAACTTATCACCCGTTCTCAGTTCTCTACCTATCTGTAGCCCTATGTAACAGATTACATATCTGGGATCCTGATTCGGTATCATATACCCAGGACGTAAAGGATACAGAGAAACAGTTCTTTATAATGAACACACCCGAAGATGATGCATCATATGCACTTTCTTCGTTTGGGCGGCACGGGAATTCTGGTAATCCCCAATTTCCTACTCTATCTTATAACAATTATAAGTTGGAGCGGGACCAACGTTCCCCAGCTCAGTATAACAAGCGGGTTCGGTCAATATTCCGTATTATTATCTTGATTAAGGCGTGATATGGTCGCTACCTGGAGAGAGAGAGAAGAAAACACTCAGCGTGCGCTCTTGCAAGATTAGATTGGTTATTATTTTATCTAATCAGGATGGCTCCCACTTCTTTTTATCAAATCTTCCTTCAAACCCTAAAAGGAAAGACTAGCCGGGATTAATTACACGCCACAAGTTCGCCAATCTTTCAGCCAGGCCAGTGTCGGTACTTTGAGGGAGGTGCCCCGTGCTTTCGCACGAACCTAATTAATGTAAACCTCGTTTTCCCAGAGGCGTAACCTCGTTAACACCTTTCTAGACACCTACTTGATCGGCTAATTGTAATGTGTAAAACTCTCCCAGGAGTAACAATTACTCGCAGTGGGTATCGGGATCCAACTATCTCATAGAAGGTATGCAATCTCATTGCAAATTTCAACACTTGAAATTCCCGATAATATTTTTCCCCTAGCGTGCTATGACCTTGACGCATGCCAAACAACCCATAGTCCGCTAGTCAAGTTCAACCCGTACATTTCTTGATTGAATTAAACCCACCCGCACGACCCTTGACGCATGCCAAACAACGCCGTACGAATACCCTAATCCAATCGCATCGTATGCTAGCAGATAAGCACTAGTTAGCTACCGTACACTGCGCCTTGACGCATGCCAAACAACCGCAGCACGAATACTAACTAGTACTTATCTGAAATGACGGAGGGCTACGACAGGTTTTTCTGAAAACCTATTGCGTAATGAACTTGATATCGTTGTAGGATCGAATGAATTTTGAAATGGAGTGTTTTTTAGGCTTTTCTAGTTTTGCTAAAGGAGTCACTCCCGGTGAAGGGATCGTTGGTCCTTTCCTCGTCGAATGAGGTGCGGGATATATCATATATATCACCGTGCAAAGCAAAAACTATAGAAGCAATCAAAAGACAAACCGAGTGTGTAGCATCTGCCAGTTATTGCTAAAGGAGTCACTCCAGGTGAAGGGATCTCGGTCCTTTCCCTATCGAATAAGGTGCAGGATGTTCTACAAGGAACACCACGATGCAAAGCAAGAACTGTAGTTACCTGTTTTATTTTGAAATTCGATTCCACAACATCTTTAGGTTTCTTTTCTTTCATTAATCACATTAATGAAGTTCCATCATTTAAGCTACCTAAACATCACAGATAAATACGACGTACACTTATACCATCCGCATTCGCCTCGATGTCCCCTCGTGGACCGTTAGGTTAGGTAACTAACGACAGAGCGGGGCAGGGCTAGCGCGGGTGTAAAACATAAGTAACGTCTATATAATATATCATATATACTATATACAGTATCTATCACAGAACATCACATGATCACATCATAGATATCACAGCAGAAGAAACATATGAAATATTGGATATACTAGGACGTCCGTGTTTTCAATACGAGCCAGTATAAAACTCGGATTCCACGGTCGCGATGAATAGCCAAAACCCACACCCCTAGACCCCTACGAGAGCGGCAAGCAACCCTACCAATTCTAGAGTTAGGAGACCCGGACTCGACTCCTCGAGTTGGTCTCCCACTGGACTCCAGAACCCGGTTACTTGTGCCCTCCTCCTTGGGTCAATCCTAGTGCGGAAAAGTAAATAATATACATCAACGGTGACAACTTCCGCAACCTGGAAGTGCCCCAATAAAAGAATATTACATACAAGTTTTTACATGAATGAAAATGAAAAACACTCATCTCACATAAAAAAACCCCGGCTATTCGAACACGACGATCCAATATAACATATCCAGCAACACATAACATCACAGGTCATCAACGTAAGTAAACATGCGTATCCCAATTTTCGTTGACATATAGCAACGAAACCGGTGATATCACATATTACACTTACGGTCACAGAAAAGAAAGTGTAAAACTACAACAGTTGGAATCCGCAACCTCTTTAGACATCGCATGCCTAATCAAATGAATTCCTTAGACATCGCATGCCTAACAATTATAAACCCCGCATTTTAGTCTCTTCATCGAAAACACTTTTCAATATCAAGTCGGGCAATTCAACAAGATTCCCGAAAATCTGATCGAATGCTCGTCGCAAACTTTAGAAGGCAGCCGCACCCCCGATACCGTCGACGAAGTGCACCAAGGCGGAACACCGCTGCCGCGAGCACCCGAACGGATGCTTTCGGTGACGGGGTTCTCCTACAGTCACTTGGTCGGGGCTATGGGGTGTAGCTGTCTATTAAGTTTATCCGGCGAGTATCCGCGTACGCTACGTGATTGCGACGGACTTTTGATCGTATCAAAATTCCGTGGCAACCGATCAAGTGAGACTAAAGTGCTAGATTTATAACATTCATTCAGTTATCTCATAACTACTTGTGAATTCCAATTATTGTATCCCATTCCAGATAAATAGAAAATGTTAAACTTTCCGATCGAACGGTCAAACACCCAAGTTTTCCCGATACAGCTCAACACATGAAATAGGTTTAAAAACATTCACTTCGTGCCTCAGTACCAACGGTCCAGCCGTAGAAGGGTCAAGCCAACGCCTCACATGTGGCATGCCGTACTGTCCCAAACCCGAAGGTTCAAAGGGCAGTTCAAGACGGTCACATAATCGAGTTAAGGTTTGTTGTCTTCTAGAGGGACCATCGCGTTACTTGCACTACTTAGAACGTCGTTAAACAACGGAAAGATCCAACACTTGGAAATTTCCCGACAGGGGAAAAATTGGGTATTTATATCCGGTCGAACTTTTTAACATATTCAAAAATTATCCGGAAAGCCACATAGACAAAATCTGATAATCCGATCGAATGATCTAAGCTCCAAAACACCCTGGAATATTCAACTCTTGAATAAATATTAAAAAATCCAATAAAATCCAGAACCAAATTATAGGAGTTACTGTGCAAAAATTGAAGAGTGATCACATATATTGGCCGCGGAACCGCCGCAGAAGGAAAGCTTCTGCCGCGGTTCCGCCGCTCTTTAGAAGCATCTTTAGGAAATTTTTGCACCGTAATTCATATAATTCCCTGCTGAATTTTTTAAGAATTTTTAATCTGGAAAAAACCCAGTTTTTGAAAAAAGTCCAGAGAGCATTTTGGAAAAGGGGTTTCGGTTCGATCGGACTTCAAACTCCGTCTACGCTTCGCCTAAGGCTCTAGCTAGGCTCTGATACCACTATAGGGTTCCTGGGCACTCTCAAGAGGTCTCACAAGGCACCAACCATGCCAATTTCTAATTTTACGGGTGCCGAGAAACCCTAATATGGATCGTTAACTAGAATTTTAGGCGACAAAAGAAACTAGTTAACAACTTAACTATAAGAACGGAAATACAAACTTTGTAGATCCGGTTCTCCACCTCCATAGCTCCGCAATGAAGTCTCCTCGCTGTCCAAATGGAATCCCGGGCTCTAGCGTCGGCTTCATCGGAGAAATGGGCGGGCAAGGTCGTCAGCTTCGTGCCGAAGATGATCTGCGTCGAGGCATCACAAGATCAAGCTCCAACTTCACCAAGCCATGAAAACTTGTGAAGTAAACACCCTTTACTACTTGGCAAGAGCTAGAGGATGAAGAAATAGGAGGTGGGTTCACTTTAGAATTGGATTTCTCACTCATTTCATCAAATCACCATTGATGGAATCAAGCTTCTTCATCTTAAAGAAGAAGAAGAAGAAGAAGATAATTATTATGATAAGAAATTATAGAATAGAAAAGAAAAATCAATTCTTATCATAATATTAACTCTAGTTATGTGTAGAGAATTGACCAAGGTTAAAGGAATGGTTAGGGTTAAGGAGATGAAGACAAAATGGTTACTTTGGTCAAAGCTTCATGAAGCTTCAACAAGCTTCATGAAGAAAAGCAACCTTTTGTTTTCATTTCTCATCCTTTTAATCCAAAAATAAATAGATAAATGAATGAATAATCAAATAAAAACCCTAACCATTTATTTAACCAAGGTTTAATTCTTTACACAAACCCTAGCAATCATATATCATCAAACATGATACAATCAAGTGCACAAAATATATCACATATACAATGTGCACATCCGAGTGAGAAAATCCATCTTAAATGAACCGATACTAGTTAATGCAAAGTAATATATCAAATATATAATTATACATTAAATCATTAAATCAACACTTGACTTAATGATCCGGTCATATCACATATAACCGACTAATATCAATAGTAACAACTTATCGAATCAACACTTGATCCGATAACCCGGCTATATCGCATATAACCGATCAATGTCAAAAATCGCGAGAATCAAATACAGTATCACATACTGGTATCATTCTCGGTCCCACACATATCTCATATGCGCTCCTATTTCATTTCGCTTGAGCCAGGAAACCTCTGTGTAGGACTCTAAAGACTCGTCAATACGCCGGCAGCAGGTGATGATCATATCAAACACCCACAAGCCGCAAGCGGTCTGCTAAACGTAACGGCCACCCGGGTATTGAGCGATCAGAAGATCGACGAGCAAGCCCGCTCATACTCCTGTGAATCCAACCAGTAACACTTACCGTACATTCCGGTCTGATCGTCTGATATGTCGCATATCTCGCCTAGGGGTGGTAAAACGTCAGACCCCATTAGCTCGATAAGTCGTGTCGATATGAGGTCTATAACAGTTCGAGAAACTACTGGTAACACTTACCAGTATATCTCAGCAACCCTGGCCAGGGATTTCCGGTTATAGCCAATCGAACACAGCGCAACATCAACTCCCTATACCGGGAGAGACGAATTCCCTCCTATCGCTCATTGCCTCCATGTGATTCGGGACTGTACCCAAAAACCACCGTTTTGCACGCCCTCTTGGACGTGATAAGGTAGAAATCAAAGCACAGTGGGAATCACACAAGACTCTATGACGATCTCGGGTCTACAGACTAACCTATACCAGTGTCACCAGAGAACTGCCATCTGACGTGAGGTATAATACCATCTGGGAGTTCTCGGCGAGTCCGTCCAGTGTATCCAGTCTCTATTGAGCACCCGTATATCATCTCCGATGTCAAACACCAATGGATATGGGATCATCCATCACCCATCTGTATGGGTCGAGAAGGTATACGTTAGTCTACTCTGGAATATCGATGCCCCGTCTCGATACACCCATGACTAGGGACCTTGAAGGATGTACTTATAGACTACCATCTCCCCACTAGTATGATCCGCATCATAGTCCAGGTACTCAAGTACACATCCTAAGAGCTTTACCAACATGTAACAGAGAGACATCCAGTATACACGTTAAGGTAAAGAGCAACCAGATAGCATACTATCATGTCGAGCAAGAATGTCCTCCCTATATATGTCCCAGCATCCACTACAATATACATCCTATGTACAGTAATGGCCTCTAGGGCATGCATATAACTAACAACTCCTCCCCATAATGCGCATATGCGCAAGCGCCACGTGCGCTACGTACAACGCACATGTGCCCGCCATGCGCGCACCACGTGCAATGCACGTGCGCACCACATGAGAATATTTAATAATATTAAAAGGAGCTTAGTTCTAGTTCTCCATAGGTGCTTAGTTCTCCAAGATAGGAGCATGCTCCTCCCCATAATGCGCATATGCGCAAGCGTCATGTGCGCTACGTACAACTCACGTATGCTCGCCATGCGCGCACCACGTGCAACGCACGTGCGCTTTACATGAGAACATTTAATAATATTAAAAGGAGATAAGTTCTCCATAGGAGCTTGCTCCCCCCATAATGCGCATATGCGCAAGCTCCATGTGCGCTACGTGCAAATATGTGTGCCCAACACGTCCGACGCACGTGCGCGAACGCAAAGAAGCCTTTTTCTGCAGCGAGAAGCTTAAGCTCCAGCCCGTTCTTTCCCCTTAATGAGTGGGACATGGTTCAAAGGGTACATCCCTCCACACCTTCGATATATGGCGCTGTAATCTCTCAGTGTCGTCGGAGAGGTGGTGGGTCCCAACGACCAATGATCCTTCTTTTCAATAAAAAAAAAGGAAAAGACAGATATACAGAAGCAAAAGGAGAAAATATAGAGAAACCGCCCTACAAACTTTGAGAAAACTCAAAGAAAGAAGAGCAAGCTCTTAGCAAAAGAAGATTAATTCTTCAAGATAAAGATCATGAACAATGAACACAGAGATGAAATCATCTCATAAAAGAAGAACTATCTTCTAAAAAAGATCATAGATCTACAAAAGACCAAGGTCTTTCATAAAAGAGATTAAAAGATCTCATCATAAAAATAAAAGAAGTATTTACTTCATTCACAGATCCTTGATCTAGAAAGGCAGAGCCCTTTTATAAATAAGAACTTTTGTCCTTAAATCTTGAGGCAAAGCCTCCTTTAAAAAGAACATGGACTTGTTCTCTGATTATAAATTTGATCAAATGCGCCTTGCGCTATTGGAAAGTGACTTGCACTCATAAACTGCGATTTTGCGCTCCTTGGACCGGCGTTCAGCGCTAAACCATGCCACGTGCCAACCGCAGACACAACTTGCGCTTTGCGCTTTTGAAACAGAGCACTGCGCTCATGGGGTGGCGCTCAGCGCCAAGCGCGCCACGTGTCATTCACTGGTGCGCCACTAAACTAGCGCAAAGCGCTCACAAATTGAAAGCGCAATGCGCCAATAAACTGGCGCATAGCGCTAAACACGACACGTGTCATCTTCATGTGCGCTACTTGGCAGAAGCGCAATGCGCTCTTTGATTGGCGTAAAGCGCCTGGCGCGCCACGTGGTGCACTGTCAGAACACACATTGTTCTGACGAATGCTATGCATTCAATACAAGACAAAAAAGAAATGTCAGGATCTAATGCTCAGCATTATTAAAAGGGCCAATCCCAAATAAAGGCTCAATAGCCAGAACAATAAAATGTTAAACATTTATTGGACTTAACCCAAGATTGGCCGTAAGTCCTCAACTCAAATCAACTAAGCCCATATGCTCATAAACCTTTTAACAGACTTTAGTCCTAAATTGGACTATAGATCTCCCAACCAACATTGGTTCAAGGGTACATCTCTGAACTCCTCTGATATTTGTCGTTGTAATCCTTCAACGTCTTTAGAGAGGCGACGAGTCCCGACAACCATACATTCCACAGACTATGATGTCTTTAAACTGGACTGTGGGGTCCTTAAGCCCATGGACTATGATGTCCTTAACCTCGGACTGTGGGGTCCCTTTAAACCCATGGACTATGATGTCCTTAACGTTGGACCACCAGTCCTTAAACTGGTAATCGACCGCAATGTCCCTAAACTAAGCAATAGAGTTCAAATGCTCTCTCTTGTTGGATCTAAATGGTCATGTTAAGTTGATCTTAGTCTAAAATGAGGCTAACGTATCCTTAACATACGTTTAAGTTGATCTTAGTCCCAAATGAGGCTAACGTATCCTTAAACCCAACCCCCCAAACCCAATCTAAGAAGATACGGATTTGGACTAGTCCACGCCCTACGGACGACGACATAAATTAGTCTCCGTATACAATCCACGGGCAACCAAACACAAAACAAACACCCACGACACGAAGTGACCATCTGGAGAAGGAGAAAGTTGTTGCCGCGATGCGGCAGCGTAATTAACTGCAGAGGGTTGCGCCGCAGGGAAGAGCGTCCCCACAATCAAAAACCCCTCAAACGAGGGGGAATCTGACGAAGTCTGCTACATCGGCCGTATCCATTTAAACCTTCGATACATGGTGCCATAAATCAACTTGGAATCTTCGGAGAGGTGGACGGATAGCACCAATTAGCATCTGCTCCGAATTTCAGGCAAGACGGACCTGCACGGTCGCGTCTCTGTGTTCGGAGGGGAACAGATTCTGGCACGCCCGGTGGGACCTTTTCCTCTTTCCACTCCACACTTCGTGTGTCGTGTTCGCGAATGAATTGTGGTTTGATATAGTTGCATGTGGATATGAGATACTTAGATTTGGTGCCTTGCTCCGTGCAGAAGACAGAAGATCAATGGATTCAAACTGCACTAACTGCAACTACAACTCTCGCTCCATCCCGTCCGGAGGAGTGACTTACGGGCCCCAAGCGGCCTCCATCTTCGCTATGCCGGTGGAACAGGTCACTCAGGCCACCACTGGATTGTTTTTAGGGACTATGCTCCCGCCAATGAACTTCAGCGCTCCTATACCAACACCAGAAGATTCCAAGAAGTCGGTCTTTGGTCGGCTTGCTACTACTGCGGCCCCTCTCAACGGGTCGTCCAGTTCCAGCGCCTCGGTCTTCGCCAGATTGGGCCAAAGTTCCTGTGGGCCCATGATGAAGCCTGCAATTCAAGAAAAGGTTATTCCGAAGAGAGTAACCATCCCTGCTCCTGAAGTCGTCAAGGCGGCTTCCTCTGCTAAAGGGTCGGTCTTTACGAGACTAACTGTTCCGGCTCCAACTCCAGCTCCCGCTCCTGCTCAAAAGTCTGTATTTGACAGGCTAGACACCGTTGCTGAACGGAACTCGGTCTTCAAGAGGCTGGTGCTAGCAACGCCTCACCTGAACAGGGGGCAAGACAAAGCCATCCCCATCACCGAACCAACACCATCGGCTCGACACGCTCGACATCGCCACTGGCACCGAGTGAGGAAGGCTGGAGGCAACTCCCCCTCTGGGCTAACTCCACCAGCCCAAACGGTGGAAGTCAATGTTGCTGTTCTAACTGGGAACAAATTTGAATTGCTGAACAAGGCGCGCAGGAACTCTCCTACCGCCGTATTGAAAAGATCTCCTCCACCCGTAGAGAATGTTACAGAAATAAAGCCGGATCAACCCTCTCAACGGCTTTCTTCCAAAGTTTACAAAGTCTGGTGACGGGTCTAGGAGTCAGTGATCGATCAGGACTATCTCCGCCGACAGAAGAAGCTGAAGGTTCAGCAGGAAGAGAACCGTCCTAGCAAGCCACAAAGGACGAAAGCCACCTGGGTGCCCGCTGCAACGGCCCCCTCAACATCAACTACTCAAAAGAAAAGGAGGCCAGAGAAAGCCCCTATGACTACGGCAGATCACAAAGACGCTGAGCCCAAACGCCCCAAGTCTGGGGGCATAACGGTGTATACCGTTTACATGGCTTCCGGAAAAGAAGAAAGCCGCACTTCGATGGGCCACCGACCGCTCACCCGATCAATAACAAGGGCTCAGGAACAACAACAGCAGAAGCTTCAAGAGATGCTGACTGCAATGGCCGCACTCACTGAGCCGAAAGAAACTCCAGAGACCTCGGAGCAGCGTCGGGAACAAGAAACTGACACCGAGTTCCTATGAAGAATGCTCGAGAGGAAAGAAAAAGAGGCTGCAGAACAGGCAGCCAATATAAAACGAATAGCGCTTCTCTTCCAAGACATGGTCGGGATGATGTTACAGCCGGATCCTCCAGCTGAAGACCCTCCGATCATCATTGAAGACGACCAAGCGGAGACGTCAAATCCCCTTCCGGCTTGTTCAGCAGCCAAAGAGGAGACCATCTCAAAAGCTGTGCTCGATGATTATATAGCTCAGCAAATTCGAGCTCACCAGGCGAACGAAGCGGTCGGTCAAGTTGTTAAAATCGGGCGACCATATCCAGGCTGGTATGACCAAATAAAGTACCCGCCGAGATACACGATCCCCAAATTCCATGTGTACAAGGGGACAGGCAATCCCCATCAACATGTCGCTCAGTTCAGGGCTCTATGCGGCAATACTGGAGGCGACGACAAACTGTTGCTTCGCCAATTCGTCGGCAGCCTAGCAGAAACGGCCTTCGAATGGTATTCGGAGCTGCCTAACGACTCTGTCAAAACATTTGCGGAGATGGAGCTGCAGTTTACGCAAAGATTTGAAAGCGCCAGCGAGCGCACCCCGATCACCGCATTGATTAACGCCAGGGTAAGGCCGGGCGGAACATGGGTTCAATACGCAATACGATGGCGGAATCTGTGGTCGAAATGCGAGAAACGCATCGAGGAAGCGCCAGCGGTAGGCATGCTCGTGGGCACTCTTGACCCTCAAGCGACCATCTCGCAATTCATGATGTTCTTCAAGCCCACTACTTTCTAGGCCTTGATTGACAAGTTGGCCCAAATAGACCAGATGGGTCATAGACCGTCTCCTCCAAAGCCGGATTCTCGAAATGAAAAAGGGAAAGGAAAAGCAACTTTCGTCGCCAATACTCAACAACAGCCGAGCAACTTAAAGACGATTGTTCGCCAAAACAATATGGGTCCACGTCCATCCCTTGAGGAGAGACTAGGACGTCCCTATTCGTTTCCCCAAGATAAAACGAGGAGACTGTTCGAGCTGGCGGTGCGCAACAGACTCATCAATCTGCCAGATCCAAAACGTTCGTTGCAGCCAAACGACGTCAACGATCCTAAATTACTTCCCCTACCACCGAGTATTGAGCCATCCGATCGAAGACTGCTACGTCTTCAAAAACTGGGTTGAAGACCAATACCAACAAGGCAAGTTCGCGTTATCGGAAAATTGGAAGGTGAAACCGCCACAACCTCATGCCCCTAAAAAGGAGGACACGTCGGGGGCATCATGCTCTTTTATTGAAGAAATTCCGTAGGAGGTCGCTCTTTCAGCCAAAACTAAAAGAATGCTGAAGGATCTCCAAACGTGCCCGGCAATCAGGTGGAAAAATCCACTGGAACCCGAAATCATCGAGGGAATGCTAAAACCGCGCCCAACTCCAAAGATCGGTGGTGATAGCCAAAGCACACACACCCAGCCATCGAAATCTTCGAAAAAGAAGAAGAAGCCCGTGAAGCCTGATTGCATAAAAGAGCCCAAGGCATCAAATGGCAGCGATACGCTTAAGAAAATGTGAACCTGTATTTTCCGGGCTGTATTTTGACAAACTCCCGAATGAGAAACAGCTAAATTCTGATGGTATTTAAAGCATCTTGAAAAAACCTTCGATTTGATATATTATGGGCCTCATAATTCATCTGGAATCAAAAGTTATGAGCAAATGTCTATGCACATATGATCTAAGGAAGAAGATGCGAACCAGTATTTTCCGAGCTGTATTTTGACAAACTCCGGAATGAGAAACAGCTAAATTCTGATGGTATCAAAAGTGTCTCTAAAAATCCTTCGATTTGATATATTATGGGAAACCGGGCGTGCTAGAATCTGTTTACCGACGGAAACCGGGAAGACAAACGTCTTTCCTGAATCTGGGGGCAGATGCTATTTGGTGCTATCCGTCCACCTCTCCGAAGATGCCAAGTTGATTTATGGACCGAGTATCGAAGGTTTAAACGGATGCGGCCGATGTAGCAGACTTCGTCAGATTCCCCCTCGTTCGAGGGGTTTTTGATTGTGGGGACGCTCTTCCCTGCAGGCGCAAGCCCCTGCAGTTAATTACGCTACCGCATCGCGGTAACAACTTTCTCCTTCTCCAGACGGTCACTTCGTGTCGTGGGTATTTGTTTTGTTTGTGGTTGCCCGTGGATTGTATACGGAGACTAATTTATGTTGTCGCCCGTAGGGCATGGATTAGTCCAAATCCGTATCTTCTTAGATTTGGGTTTGGTTTGGGTTTAAGGATACGTTAGTCTCATTTGAGACTAAGATCAACTTAAACGTTTGTTAAGGATACGTTAGTCTAATTTTAGACTAAGATCAACTTAACGGGATCGTTTAGATCCAACAACAGAGCATTTGGACTCTATTGTTTAGTTTAGGGACATTACGGTCGATTACCAGTTTAAGGACATGGTGGTCCAGGTTAAGGACATCGTAGTCCGTGGGTGTAAAGGGACCCCACAGTCCGAGGTTAAGGACATCGTAGTCCATGGGTTTAATGGGACCCCACAGTCCGAGGTTAAGGACATCGTAGTCGATGAGTTTAAGGACCCTACAGTCCAGGTAAAGGACACGTAGTCCATGAGTTTAAGGACCCCACAGTCCGGTTTAAATACATCATAGTCTGTGGAATGTATGGCCGTCGGGACCCGTCACCTCTCTGAAGACGTTGAAGGATTACAACGACAAATATCAGAGGAGTTCAGAGATGTACCCTTGAACCAATTTTGGTTGGGAGATCTATAGTCCAATTTGGGACTAAAGTCTGTTAAAAGGTTTATGAGCATATGGGCTCAGTTGATATGAGTTGAGGACTTACGGCCAATCTTGGACTAAGTCTAATTAAAATGTTTAACATTTTATTGTTCTGGCTATTGAGCCTTTATTTGGGCTTGGCCCTTTTAATAATGCTAAGCATTGGGTTCTGACATTTTTTGTCTTGTATTGAATGCATAGATAGCATTCATCAGAACAATGTGTGTTCTGACAGCGCGCCACATGTCGCGCTTAGCGCTAAGCGCCAATTTATGAGCGCATTGCTCTTTCAATTTATGAGCAAGTTGCGCTAGTTTAGTGGCGCACCAGTGAGTGACACGTGGCGCGCTTGGCGCTGAGCGCCAGCCCATGAGCGCAGTGCGCTGTTTCAGAAGCGCAAGTTGTATACGTGGTTGACACATGGCACGTTTTGGCGCTGAGCGCCAGTCCAAAGAGCGCAAAGGCGCAATCATGAGTGCATGGCACTTTTCAATAGCGCAAAGTGGATTTGATCAAATTTATGATCAGAGAACAAGTTTATGTTCTTTTTAAAGGAGGGTTTGCCTCAAGATTCAAGAACAAAAGTTCTTATTTATAAAAAGGCGCTGCCTTTGTAGATCAATGATCTGTGAATGAAGTAAATACTTCTTTTTGTTTTTATGATGAGATCTTTTGATCTCTTTTTTATCAAAGACCTTGGTCTTTTGTAGATCTATGATCTTTTTTAGAAGATAGTTCTTCTTTTATGAAATGATTTCATCTCTGTGTTCATTGTTCATGATCTTTACCTTGAAGAATTAATCTTCTTTTGCTAAGAGCTTGCTCTTCTTTCTTTGAGTTTTCTCAAAATTTGTAGGGAGGTTTCTCTATATTTTCTCTTTTTTCTTCTGTATCTGTTTCTTTTCCTTTTTTTTTATTGAAAAGAAGGATCATTGGTCGTTGGGATCCACCACCTCTCCGACGACACTGAGAGATTACAGCGCCATATATCGAAGGTGTGGAGGGATGTACCCTTTGAAACATGTCCCACTCATTAGGGGGAAAGAACAGGCAGGAGCTTAAGCTTCTCGCTGCTGAAAAAGGCTTATTTGTGTTCGCGCACGTGCGTCGCACGTGTTGGGCACACATATTTGCACGTAGTGCGCGCATGGCGAGCATACGTGCGTTGCACGTAGCGTACATGGCGCTTGCGCACATGCGCATTATGGGGAGGAGCATGCTCCTATCTTGGAGAACTAAGCTCCTTTTAAAATTATTAAATATTATCATGTAGTGCGCACGTGCATTGCACGTGGTGCGCGCATGGCGAGCATGCGTGAGTTGCACGTAGCGCACATGGCGCTTGCGCATATGCACATTATGGGGAGGAGCATGCTCCTATCTTGGAGAACTAAGCTTCTATGGAGAACTAAGCTCCTTTTAATATTATTAAATATTCTCATGTGGTGCTCACGTGCATTGCACGTGGTGCACGCATGGCGGGCACACGTGCGTTGCATGTAGCGCACGTGGCGCTTGCGCATTATGGTGAGGAGCATGCTCCTATCTTGGAGAACTAAGCTCCTATGGAGAACTAAGCTCCTTTGAGAATTGAATCCTTTGAGGATTGAACTCCACCCTTTCTAAGAGGTATCCCCTCTTATTTTTATGGGAGTGGTAGAGAAGCCATCTCTCATTTTCCCGATGTGGGACTAAAAATGCATTCTCCATGTAGTAGAGCATTACTTTAGATTACACGTGCATAGCACATTTGCTCATAACTTTTGATCCCGGATGAATTATGAGGCCCCTAATATATCAAATCGAAGGATTTTTCGAGATACTTTCGATACTATCAGAATTAGCTGTTTCTCATTCCGCAGTTTGTCAAAATACAGCTCGGAAAATACTAGTTCGCATCTTCTTCCTTAGATCACATGTGCATAGCACATTTGCTCATAACTTTTGATCCCGGATAAATTATGAGGCCCATAATATATCAAATCGAAGGTTATTTCGAGGTGCTTTCAATATCATCAGAATTTAGCTTTTTCTCATTCGGAAGTTTGTCGAAATACAGCCCGGAAAATACTGGTTCACATTTTCTTAAGCGTATCGCTGCCATTTGATGCCTTGGGCTCTTTTGCGCAGAAATTTTTGGCGGGAACAGTGTAGGTCACGAACTAAATTCAGGTCGTGACAAAGTTGGTATCAGAGCGCTAGGTTTAACCTTAGTTCGAGTTTAGGTTTGACTATGTGGAGTCTGGGGCGTAATCTATTTCGGAATCTAGGCTTGACCTTACGGAACTTAGACTTTAACAGGGGGTATTAGACCCGAACTTCCGTTACATAGGCTAACCCTGATTGATGGAGTAGGTAGCTTGAGTAGAGTGACGTACCGTACGTATGTTCCGCGGCATATTTACGATACGATACTCCACTTCAGTGACCTTAGGATGTACATATCTTGAGACTGGTGATTCTTTTCGTTCCCTTGATTATACATCCATTTGAGATCCTTGATTCTATTCGTTTCCATGATCATACTCTCAGTGATTCCGTTCCTCCTTATGATCATGTATTCATCCTGGATCTGTTGATTCATTTCATCCCTTTGATCTATTTTCGTTGATACTTGATTGAGGTTCCTTTCACCATGGTTTGAGCGCAGATTGAGCTGCTGCTAGTGATGCGGTCAGGACGAGCTCATCGTGGACGAGGACTGGCCATTGTGTTTTCTGGTGACATGGGAACGTATTGATTCCGTGGTTGTGTTGTGACCTCTTGATGAGACGAGTGTTCGGTGTTGCACCATATGATCGGGCCATTGACAGAGGCTGCCGGTTGTGAGAGGACTGTTGATGTACAGCATACCTCAGAGATTGTGATGTCATCTATTGTGCAGACAGATGACCCAGCTGTTGCTGAGATTGATGTGATGTCTCTTCCAGAGCTTACGAGCTGAGATCGCTGGAGCTTTCAGGAAGAGATGCGACAGGAGATAGCTAGTCTATCTTGAGTTGAGAAACGAAGTGATTCATCAGATTTGTTGCGCCGATGCAGGCCCTGTTGAGTTAAAGATTTCCAGTGTGGAGAATCATAATCAGATCTAGAGTAGATCGAACCAGAGATGACGTTGTTCGTTGGATGATCCGTTAGGAGATCAGTAAGTGAACCATCTTCAGATAGAGGACCTCATCCAGATGCGTTGTGATTTGATCGAGAACGGATGAATATGGAGTATTCCTCCGATGATTGGGATGCGTTCCCGAGGACGTGTTCGGCTAGATATCTTCTACAGAGTGATGAAGATACCAAGTTCGTGATTTCGAGTCCGTGCGTGAGATTCATGGTTAACTGTAGCCGAGAACATTTGTCGTACGCAGATAGCATGACGTGACGTCAAAGTAGATGATAATAAGGACGAGTGAAACAAGATGTTCGTGCGTGATGCTGATGAGCTGTTGTTACTCCCCATCGAGATTAAAGATCTGATATGTATACGGAGGGGTTGGGATACGGCCAGTCCCTGAGGGAATGTTGTGCTGAGAACGCAGATGTCCAGAAAACAAGAAAAGATTTGTAAGAGTACCATCCTCCGTACATTTCGATATAGGCGAGATCGAGAGAGACCTTGAGCAGGTTCTTTCTAGGACACTGCCGTGATAAGTTTTGCAATGAGGATCAGTGGTGTCACATATATTCAGAGGGCAAGAGGACGACGCCGGTGACGTGCTGCTTTACGAGTGATCTTACTAATTGGCCGAGAGATGACCAGAGAAGTGCCAGAGCGGAATCGTTTCCGTTAGCACACCTGACCGGGCCGATGAGTTGATAGATTGAGAGATTGGTAATCCGCTGAGAAATAAGGACACAGAGACAGAGGATGCTAGACTATGAGCAGGAGGCAAGCAGATGTTCTTGCTCTGCCAATTTTGGGCGCACCGACATTTTTCGACCTTGTAAGAGGTGTACATCAATGTCATTTGTTGCGATTTGCGTTTGTGATCCGAGTTTCACGCTTATATCGCTTGGATTTGAGTTTCATGATATGGTTTTCGTGCACCATGACCGCACCTACTGGGTATTTACATTTTGTGCATATTTATTGCACATGATATCGGTTTTGTGCTTTGGCTGCACGTGGTTATGATTTCGTGGATTTCGTACGGTTGATTGATTTGTGCGTGTAGTACGCACTTGATTTTATTTCTGCACTCGGTAAGCTCATATATGTTTGCTGTGCATAGATACGTGTTTTGTGCACGCAGTTGCACACGTTTATGATTTTTATACACCTTAGTACACTCAGTGTTGCTTTTATACGCATTTGAGTTATTGATGAGTTCCCATGCATTTGTTGCACTGGATCGGTATTTCGTGCACTGGATGCACTGGATTTATATTTTGTGCACTGGATGCACTGGATTTGATTATTTCGTGCATTTGATGCACCGGATTCGTATTTCGTGCATTTGTTGCACTGGATTGTTTTTTCGTGCATCGGTTGCACCGGATTTATACTCCGTGCCTTGGTTGTACCCGATTTATGTCTTTGAGCATTGTGTTACCAGATTTGTGTTTTTGTGCGCGCTTGCACTTGATGTTCGTTTTCGTGCATGCTACTGCACCAGATGTTTTATACGGACCTGACGCGCTTGTGTCAGATTTTTGCGCATATTAGGCGCTTGGTACTGGATTTTGTGCGCATCGGATGTACTTGATGGAAATTTTACTCGTGTATGTTGGATGCCCTTGATTTAGATTTTATCCGTGCATATTGGATGCGATTTCATTCGTGCTTGTTGGATGCACTTGACTTAGATTTTGTTCGTGCATGTCGGATGCACTTGATTTAGATTTCAATTGTACATGACAGATGCACTTGATTTGGACTTCGCGCATGTTGGACGCATGATGGGAGATGTGATCTTTTGCACACCGGATGCACTCGATTTGGAGTTTTTCATTCGTGCATGCTAGTTGCACTGGATTGAGATTTTCGTGCACTATAGATGCACTAGATGTTGTTGTCGTGCACATCCGTTGCACTGGACAGATACTTTCGTGCACACTGTTGCACTTAGTTTTGCTTTTGTGCATATTGTGGCACTTGTATTGGATTTGATTTCCGTACGCACCAGCATACGTGATTTTTGGATACGCCTTTTGAGGCTGATTTTGCTCTTAAGCACTTTACTTTTATGATAGGTACTATATTATGTAGTAGCCGAACAGGACTGATATGAGGACAGTGCCTGAGTATTTTGCATGCATAAAAAGTTTAACAAGAGGTTTTCGAAAAGGAGCTATAGTCTTGCTATTTCTTATGTGTCCGTGAGTGACATGAACGTTTACAAAGGAAAATCATTTGGGACGTTTTAAAACGGCGGAACGTATATATGAGCGTCCGTCACTTGGGACGTGAGTTACGTATCACACGGAGATTCAGAAAGGATTTTGCATATGTTTTATTTAGTCTTAAGAGCTTGTTCCAAGGATGCATGCTATATCCGTATTATAGTATTTGACTAGTGCATATTGGTTTTCGGTAGTGGATTTCGAGATCTGTATCTCCATTGTAACTCCGATGATATGCGTGCAAATCCAATGATTTGCGTGACGCTTGACGGAGTTCGGTTTTGAGTTTCGTACTCATTTTCCGACGCACAGGATGTGCTGTGGTATTTTTGTATCTTCCGTGATTTCGGAGACCCGTTGATTTGATTTGATTATTGAAATGTTTTAATATGTGGGGAGTTAAATTTAAATTCGGAGACCGAATTTATTTAAGGGGGGAAGATTGTAACATTTCAGAAATATAAAATATTATTTTTGAAAATTTAATATTAAAATAATATATTTCGCGAAACTACCCGATTTGCGAAATTGGGATTTTCGTAAATTGGTATAAGTGTATACCAATATTTGGAAATTTATCGGAGAATAAAATGATTTATTTATTTTAATGATATTTATCGGATTTTGGATAAAATCCGTGTTTTTACATTTTTCATGATTTTGCACCATGTCATATGCATATGTGCATGTGTTGTGTTTGGGTTAAGTGTTGAATTTTGTGTAGTTGTGAGAAGGAAAACAAAGAGAAGAGAAAAGAAAAGAAATGCAAAGAGAGTGTGAATGGAATATGGAATGATACTTTGGACAAATTAGATATTTTGGGAAAGAGTTTAGGGAGATATTATGATTAGAGAGTGAGGTGAAGAGAGAGAGAGAGAGAGCCTTGGCTCCCCCATTCCCTTCACTCTCCATTATTTCCTTCATCTTCCTCATCTTCATCACTCCCTTACTATCCCCATGACTCATCTCCAAACATTTCTCAAAACCCTATCACCTCTTCAGTAAAAACATGCACACATCCATTCTAAACCCTTAGAACCTTTCAAGTTTGGATTTTGAAGACTTGGGCAACTCAAGAAAGTCTTTTGGTTGCAAATAAGGTAATCCATACACTTTAGTTTAGTTTTTGGTGTTAAATATCGTATTTCTAGTTAGAAATTGAGTTAATTAGGTTATCGATTTTAGAAAATTATAAGTTGCTGTCAAATGGTCAATTGAGGTGTAGGGAGTGTTTACAAGACCTTAGAGAGTGTTCTATTGACCTGGAATTGAGTTTAGAACCCGATACACGAAGTTAGAATTGTTATGTATCGGTTTTGGGAAACCTTAAGGCCTACAGGGAATCTGGGATGACCTAGGAAGTTTCTGCGAAAAACAAACAACCCCAGAGACCTATTTAAGACACTAGGAGACAACCCTGAGAAGACGGACCCAAACGGAGCAGAACGGGCCGAGCTCGCAGGATTTCTTGGTAATGTGGCCAGCCCCTTGGTGGTCTTTGGTGCTGGAATTGGTCCAGTAGCTCATATCCTTCATATACAACACCCTATACTTGTTTGTTTTGTTCCTATTGACCTGAACCAAAATCTGGGAGCTATTGTGAGTGGTTTTGTTTATGTTTTCCGTATTTTGGAATTCTTGGTTTTTGTATTTGGTTTTGTCTTGGGTCGTTGGATGTTTGTACGTCAACGGCGAGGGTTGTTTGCTTGGTTTTGCATGTGTAGGCTATAGGTTCTAACCTATAGGCAATCCATGTGCCGTATTGGATTTCGGAACTTGATGTTAATGGTATTGCGATATGTGTTGATATTGTAGGTACCTTCGCTTGGATTCCGAGACAACGAAGCACATCGACTACAGCTAAGCGAGGAGTTTAGCAGGTGAGTAGATTTATATCTACGGGGGAAGTCGGGTGGATGGCGTATAGCACCCCCGCAAACATTGATATGGAAGATAGTTTGATTATTATATCCTGATAAATGATATGCGACGGACATGATTATAGGATTTAATAACGATAATATGATAAAAGTTGGCACAAATGAACATAGTGACATTTGAGAGTATGAAATGAGAAGTGAATCATGATAGGTACGAATTGAAAGAGAACGAGTATACGATGTGATATGATGACTTAGTGTGATATGTCATTATATGGATGTGAGTCGATGTGAGATAGTTGATACCTTTGTCGGCCCACGATATGAGATTGATACGGATGTGACCTGGGATATAGATAATAGACAATTATAATGTTGTGAATCTTGAGTGATATGTCGTACGATGGATTATACCGTACGTGATGTTGTGAGGCTGGATGCCGATTGATAGATTCACCGACTTGGATATATTGTAGACACGTATACCTTATAGCATTTCGCTTACGATGTACCTTATGCTACGCTCATGATATTCGCATTGCATTACATATACTTGTGCTAGTACACCTGCACCGTTATCGATGATGCGTATGTTACACGTACATAGATTGGCCGGCTCACACACCTTCATCATCGATAATTGCTATGTCACTACACAGTAGAATTACTACATCATGACATGATATACTTGCTATGCTCACATTACTATGCTATGTGGCATGATATACTTGCTATGTTCATATCAATGTTCCACGTTGCATGATATACGGATATGCTTACATTCTGCTATATATCGCATACCTACATGCTTACACATATACCTTGCTATAGCTACATGTTCAACTTCATATGATGTTGCGATGGATTTTGGATAAATTGGGAACCGCATGATATATTTAATAAGTTGATGGATTTAAATAGCGGATTTTCCTTTGATATGCACATATTGTTGTTCTATGTTGCATACATCATATTACATGGATTTACGCATTGAGATAGGGATTTCATATGATTTTCTGGATTTGAGAACCGCGGGGATATTTCAAGAAATGTGTATTGTTTTGAAATCTCTATTTCTCTTGATATGATATTTCAGTGCGTCCAATATGTGGATTGCGAGTGTCGGAGTTGGACACTGAGGTTCCGTGGATTGCGAGTGTCGATGTTGGACACTCAGGTTCCGTTAGATGTATGGATATGTGGATTGCGAGTGTCGAGGTTGGACACTCAGGTTCCGTGGATTGCGAGTGTCGATCTTGGACACTCAGGTTCCGTGAGATGTATGTATATATGGATTGCGAGTGTCGAGGTTGGACACTCATGTTCCGTGGATTGCGAGTGTCGATGTTGGACACTCAAGTTCCGTGAGATGTATGGATATGTCGATTGCGAGTGTCGGAGTTGGACACTCAGGTTCCGTGGATTGCGAGTGTCAATGTTGGACACTCAGATTCCGTGAAATGTACAAATATGATATGTGGATTTACGGGTCGATGTTGGACACGAGTATTTCATGATGTTTTCGAGTGTGGATGTTGGACACTCAGGTTCCTTGATTTTGATGTGTCGCGAGGGACACACGTTGATTTATATCCTCATATTTACCGGCATATTCTTTCATGATATTTACATGCATGATGTTGTTGTGTCACTGGTTGACACGTAGATGAGATCCATATGCATACAGGCATTGATTATATGGTTGGATGATATCCACTTGCTGATAGATATTGATTATGTTGTTGACACATATGTAAATACGGTCACCCTAGATGTCACGACCCAAAGTTTGGATGTGACCGACACTTAGATTGTATAATATCTAATGATATATACACAATCCGAGTAAGTCGAAAACCAAGATCAAAATCCTTTTTGCGGAATTCTTTATATAGAAATTTAACTTTTAAGTAAAAATCACATTTTTTATGAAATTAAGATATAAAGACAAGTATAAGGTGTTAAATTTGGTTGTATCCCTAATTGGGATCAACAATAACAACAGCGAAATAAAATTTTACAATTTAAATGGAACCAATAGGATCACAGATATGAACAAAAGGGATATCCACTATATAACACAATCTCACCTGTCAAATAATATACATATACTCATCTCTCGTGCTAAGTCATAATACAAGTCTGATGGAGATTTTCTAGATACAAAATACAATACCAAAAGAGAAGGTTACTACATATGTAACCCACCTATCAAAAGATGCGATATAAGCTGCGAAAAGTGGAGCTGCACTGCTACTAACCGTCCACTCTACCCCTGCAAGGAACTGTGGCACAACGGGGATGAGTTGCCAACTCAATGAATATAACTAACATATAACAGTTAATAATGTAAATATGACGATCATACTAACTGAAATGAGAACAAGTATAGTGTATGATAGTATATAGAAAGCATGAATTTATACTACGAATCACACAATCAAAACTGAAATCTCATCATTTATTTCCAATAAAATTCATCTCTCCGTGTCCATCATCAACACAAAACTTCCATTTCTCGCAGGCATCATTCCTCGAATGATCCTGTAATCAACAATATCGGTCGGTATCATCTAGATATCCGCCGTATTTCACTACTATCTCCGGTATCGAGTAACCTCGCTAGGCTCCCCCGCCTCAAATGCGGTTATCCTGCCCCTCGGTCTCGACCGGGTCCACCATGTATCCAACTGTATATCTCCCCCACTCAGTCTGGATAACGTATAAATCCGAGACCGTATAACTCCCTCACTCAGTCCGGAATAAAATCAAATCGTAAAAACATCTCATGGTGGACATGTCACATCAATCATGAAATTCACTGGATTTATGCAATAGTATACAAAACTCAAAACCATAAATCCTCAATAATACAATTACCTCTTATATCAACTTAGAATACTCAAATACTAAACATGATGTCAATGATGCAATTTATTACTGTTATTGGTGTTTAAGGTATGATATGAATCATTTTTTTTTCAAGAAATTTGCGAAGTGTAAAAGTGACATGGTAATATCGACGAGATGTAGTGTAACATGTAATATGTGCACGTGGCATAACTCGTCGATACTTGTGCAATGTTCTAGCAACTAAAGTAAAGTATATGTAGCTATGAGTGCATATTATCAATTTAGCATACCAAAGTTAAGCATTTATTAAAATAAACTACGGGTGTAACACGCCATCTCTATAAAATTCCCCGGTAGATGTTTAGTCTACTTACAGGAAATACGTCGTATCTACTCAGAAATTGCCAATCATTTTCCTTTCCTTGCGGCCTCCGAAATTCCCGTATTTGAATCTAACATCGAAAATTAACTTGTATAAGGAAACGGTTATTCCGACACGGTGAATATGAAAACACACGTTCCTACGTACTAGTTATATTGTATACGACTATATCAAGCTATTTAACACTTAACCTTACTGGAATTTAACCCGACTCTGCATCACGACAGAAAACAGATCACGATACGCCGTGTCGTATTTTGGGTTTTTAGATATCTTTTCCGATATAAGCCTTCAGATTTTATATACAGTTAAACTGAATTGATTAAACAATACCAAATTAACCAAAATTCTGCACAGATACCTACCCAACAAACCAAAACTCCCTAACTCCCTAAAAATCCGGCGACGCCGGAATTCTCTTTAAGGTCGCCGGCCAAAATCCGATCTCCCATGCTCGTATTCCTATAAGTTGTTCTAGGTTCAATATACATCATTTAGACTCTGTTTAGTTTAGTTAACATTTCTCCAAATTAAAGCAGATTCAAACAGAGCCTAGTTTTTTTACAAAAATACGATATTATAGAACTTTTTCATTTTAAATTAAACTAGTTACAGAATTCAAATTTCTACTATGGTTAAGAATTTTACCTACAATAATTTGTTGGAATAACACCGACCAAGATGCACAAGCTCCTTGTCCTAGCTTGATGGTGAGGAAATTCTAGATTTAGCTCTTCTCTTCTTCTTTCTCTTGCTCTCCTTTGTTTTGCTTTTTTTTTTTTTCTTTTTCTTTCTTTAAATTTTTAGGTTTTTAGAATGCTTCAGATCTGAACACAAGATATTTATGTGAGAAAAGGGAAGGATAAGAGAAAGGAGGAGGTGTCACCAAGCAAGATGTGGGGTTTTCATGCAAGGAGGAGGTGTGGTGTGTAGGTTATGTATGAGAGTAGGAGGTGTCCATGCTTTATCAACTCTAAATTGAATTATCTTAATAAAATTCTGTACTAAAAACCTAATTTTACCTCTTTTTCACTTACACCCTAAATAAATTCTCATTTGCACAAAATCCTAAACTTTACCTAGAAACCCTTCACAACTTATGTTATTATATAACACCCTTTTTATTAAAATGAAGCTAAAATTCTCACTAAAACCCTTATAATTTATTTATGTTGCATACTAAAATTTTAATTTAATTTGTTTTACATACATCTTATGAAATTTTCTTATTTGGTTTTAATAACCTTTTTAATTTAATCTTTTATTATTTACTTATTTAATTTTATTTATTTCTAAATTTTCAAAATGTTACAATATTCCCCCCTTAAGAAAATTCGGTCCCCAAATTTAAAACCTAACTAAACGTACCTTCAAAAAGATATGGAAATTTCTTTCGCATCGCATCCTCGGTCTCCCAAGTAATCTCTTCGCGATTCTTTCCTTGCCAAAGAACCTTTATAGATGGAAGTACCCTTGATCTTAGTTTCTTTGCCTGCCTGTCTAGAATAGCGACTGGCTGCACTGTGTAGGATAAATCCGACTCAAGCTGTAAGATCTGATGCTAGATCGCGTGAGAAGGATCGTGAAGATACTTGAGAAGCATCGAAACATGAAACACCGGATGCACATCGGGAAAACTCGGTGGAAGTGCTAAACGATAAGCTACAGCACCCACTCTCTCCAGAATCTCGTAAGATCCGACATATCTGGGGTTGAGCTTCCCCTTCTTCCTGAAACGCATCACACCTTTCATCGGAGACACTCGAAGGAACACATGATCTCCCACTTCAAACTTGAGTCTACGATGTCGTCGATCTGCATATGATTTCTGTCTGCACTGGGCCGCCCTCATTCGATCCCGAATCAATTAAATCTTCTCTGTAGTCTCCTGTACTGTCTGCGGTCCCAAGATGCTACTCTCGCTCAGTTTCGTCCAACAAACGGGTGATCGACATTTTCTCCCATACAAAGCTTCAAAGGGTGCCATCTGGATCGTCTCCTGAAAACTGTTGTTGTAAGAAAATTCTACCAAAGGTAGGTGACGATCCCAACTACCACCAAAATCAAGTCTGCAAGCCCGAAGCATATCTTCTAAAGTCTGAATGGTCCGTTCTGACCGACCATCTGTCTGTGGGTGGAACGCTGTGCTAAAACTCAATCGTGTGCCGAGAGCTTCTTGAAGTTTCTGCCATAGTCTGCTAGTAAACTGGGTACCCCGATCTGATACTATGCACGTCGGAACTCCATGTAAACGTACAATCTCACCGATATAATTCTGAGCATACTGTACAAATCCATACGTCGTCTTTACCGGAAGAAAATGAGCTGCCTTTGTCAATCTATCTACAATCACCCAAATGGAATCATACCCTCTGCTAGTCCTAGGTAGACCCACAACGAAATCCATGGAAATTTGTTCCCATTTCCACTCTGGAATGGGCAAGAGCTGCAACTCTCCTGCCGGCCTCTGGTGTTCAGCTTTGACTTGCTGACAAGTCAAGCATCTCGAAACAAACTCCGCAACATCCCTCTTCATTCCTTCCCACCAATAAACATCCTTTAAGTCATAATACATCTTGGTGGAACCAGGATGAATACTATACGCTGATCGATGGGCTTCCTCTAAGATCTCACGCCTCAATCCATCTAAATCTGGTACACAAAGACGGGTCCCAAAACGTAATACCCCACTGTCATCAATCACAAACTCCGACTCTCTGCCCTGCCTAACATGATCCATAATCTCCGTCATACGAGTATCTGCGGACTGTGCCTCTCGAATACGATCTAATAACTGAGGTCGGGTGCGAACATGTGCTAACTGTCCTCCTGCCGAGGTGAACTCAAAATGTATGCGGCTATCACATAAAATATGCCGGTCTGTTGAAGACTGTCTCTGCAAGATGCGCAAATGATATAAGCTACCTCCAGGTCTCCGACTCAAAGCATCTGCTACAACATTCGCATTGCCTGGATGATACAAGATCTCACAATCGTAATCTTTCACCAATTCCATCCATCTACGCTGCCTTAGGTTCAGATCCCTCTGCTGAAAAATATACTTTAAGCTCTTATGATCTGTGAAGATTTGGCATGACTCTCCATACAAGTAATGCCTCCAAATCTTCAGTGCAAAAACTACAGCAGCCATCTCCAAATCATGAGTGGGGTAGTTCTGCTCGTGCCTCTTCAACTGTCGAGAAGCATAAGCTACAACCCTGCCGTGCTACATTAACACACAGCCTAAAACCACTCTAGAGGCATCACAATACACAACAAAGCCACCTGACCCAGAAGGTAATGATAATACAGGTGCAGTCGTCAAGCGAGTCTTCAACTGCTGGAAACTCTGCTCACATGCATCTGTCCAAAGAAAGGGAACCTCCTTCCTAGTCAATCCGGTCAACGGTGCAGCTATCCGAGAAAAATCCTGCACAAAGCGTCGGTAATAACCTGCCAGACCTAAGAAACTGTGAATCTCTGTAACTGACACAGGTCTGGGCCAGTGCTGCACTGCTTCGATCTTCTTTGGGTCCACACGTATACCCTCTCTCGTGACCACGTGACCCAAGAACTCCACACTGTCTAGCTAAAAAGCACACTTAGAGAATTTTGCAAACAGCTGATGCTCCTTCAATGTCTGCAACGTGATACAAAAATGCTGCTCGTGCTCCTCTCGGCACCGGGAATAAACGAGAATATCATCTATGAATACTATAATAAACCGATCAAGAAAGGGCCTGAAGATACGGTTCATCATATCCATAAAAGCTGCTAGAGCGTTGGTGAGTCCGAACGACATCACCAGAAACTCATAGTGCCCATATCGTGTGCGAAACGCAGTCTTCGAAATGTAATCCTTCCGAACCTTCAACTGGTGATACCCTGACCGCAAATCAATCTTCGAGAAGTAGCCAGTCCCTTGCAACTGATCGAACAAGTCATCGATACAAGGTAATGGGTACCTATTTCGCACAGTGACGCGATTCAGCTGTCGATAGTCGATGCACGGTCTCATACTACCATCCTTCTTCTTTACGAATATGTAACATTTCAAAAAAATAAAATATTATTTTTGGGAATTTCTATAATTTAATATTATTTTAATGAATATTTTAATATTTCGGTATAATTAAATACCGATAAATTGGGGGGAAATTTGGAAAATTATAGAAATTACTAAAATAGGGTGTTTTATGTGAATTATGCAATTTTTAAGTTTTTATGATTAGTTTGACACTAATTTTGTGCTAATCGCGATTAAAAAATCGCTAATCGGATTTTGGGGGTGTTTTGTGCAAAACATGCACATATCATTTTTTACACTTGTGTTACATTTTCTACCATGGTTGTTTTGGGTTTACTATTGATGTGAGAAGGGATTTAGAGAAAAAGAAAAGAAAAGAAAAAGGAATAGAGAAATAGGCATGGGCATGAGAGAGGGTATGGAGTCTTCTTTGACTTGGCTCCTTCTCCTTTTTCTCCACCATTTCCTCTCTCCCTCTACATTGTTGCTGCTGCTGCTGCCCTACTCCTTCTCCCCCTCTTCAACTCCTCAAAACAACTCCAAAACCCCACTCCCATTTCACTAAAAAGGTGCACAAGCTCAAGAGAAGTATTTTGGACCAAGAAAGCAACGATTTTGGCCACTTGGGGCAACTCAAGAATTTTCTTGAGTTGCCAAGTGAGGTATTTTCTGAAACTTTAGCTTAGTTTTTCCATTACTTATACCCCATGTTAAGATTGAATCGATATCGGGTGGTTTTGTGGACATAGGGAAAACCTAGTTAGGGTTTATTGGAATTTGAGAGTTGTGATGTGAAATTGATCTCAGTAGAGGCTACACAAACACCCTAGTGCTTGAATTAAGACCCAAACCAGAGACTTGAAACCCGGAATACGGATTTAGAAACCGATATCAGAAAAACTGTGATTCTGTGAAGGGTAAATTGGAATCTGCTATCACCCCGAGACTCCTAAAATTATTTTGCATTAACAGTGATACATGCAGGCACCCAGGAAGCTGCCACCAAAAACCTAGCCCCTACTCCCTAACACGGCCGCAAATAAATCGATTCTGGCCGCAAATTGCGGCCAGACCAGGGTGTATTTGGCTCGTGTTTGTGTCACGACCCGAAAGAGCACGTGACTGGCCCTTGAACCATATGAAGCCTATAGGACTCCATCTGATCCAAGTAAGCCAAAAGCCCAGAAATCTAAAACCATTTTGAAGAATAAGTAAAGAAAACTGGTTTAAAGAAGTGAAGAAAAACATGTTGAAAAACAAGGTTTTTAAATAACTAAGCCGAATGTGCATTTTAAAAGTGTACAGTCTTTTCTAAAAATTTCGGCAGAGTTTCTTTTGTAAAACTGGCCCCGAATGGGGTATAACAAGGATAACAATATATATATCCAATGATAAAGGCATCCCCAAGCGGGAGCTAGCTCTTCGTCAATAGACGGTCACAACCACACATGCAACAATAATATACAACGCCAAGTGGCGAGGATCAAATCCAAAAGAAAGCTCAAAAGCAACAAGAAAACCGCAATACTACTAAGCGCGACTCTAAGGTCAAATAATACAAGTCTATCTCTAAGTCTGAAACAATACACAAGTTTTGGTTGATGGACAATTTCTAGATACAAAGAATAAAATAAATACAATGGTGGTTCTTGATGCGAAAGAATCCACCTACCAAAAGCAAATCACCCGCAAGAAGGTAGTGTGCCAGAAATGCCGCAATGAAACTTGTACGGCAGAACCTGTAAGGACTGTGGCACAACGGGGGTGAGTTGCCAACTCGTGAATAGAAACATCTACAAGCAGAAACCGAATGCAAGACATAAACCTAAGTCAACGATCAGTAATATAATCCACAAGAGTACATCTGAGTGTGATAGGGTGGCAAGGTAACATCTAATCATGTATGTAATGCCAGGTACTCAGGTAATCACATGTCATCAGTATAAGGTATGTCTGCCTGAAGTAATATGATGAAATAACAATGATATCAATACACATATATTAGCGTCCCATACCACTAATATTGGTGTAAGGGTATATATAACAGCGCCCACATACCCTGTTATATATACAAAAGAAGTATGACAAGTGTAAATCCAGTCTATATATGAACCATGTCTGTATATATATATGTGGAACCCGTCCACCCGTCACCCACTGACGATAAGCATCATGTATGCAATGTGAGGATATAACAAAAGCATGGAAAAACATCATGAAACCCGTGTCTAGCATCGACACGTAAATCCTCATCCAGCGGGCTCCGTCAGTCCGGATCAGCCCGCGGGCTATGTCTGCGGAATCGGCCCTCGGCCCCAGCAGTACGCCCATCTCTCATCTCCGGTCGGTATCCCCCAGATATCCGCCGAGCTCAAATACAATCACCGGTAGGTGCTCGCCCGCCTCCAGGCTCAATCGGCAAACTCATCGATCATCTTGCCGAGGGGAACCATACCGGGCCCACCACGAACCCGCAAACGGAACCTCACCTCCTCGAATCGGGTTTCAAGCACACGTCTCAGCACCGAGAAAACGCGTGGTGGACGCACCGAAATATCATATCACGAGGTACCGGGTTTTTTCACAAAAGAGCATCTTTTCTTAAATAATCCCTCGGTCCTCAAATCAGAAATCACATGAAAATCCACATCAAGAAGTAAATCCAATGCGATGTGCTATGCAATCAATCCATGATGTATGCGACATGTAAAGGAAGGTAATCATATCGGAAATCATGCAACATGGAATAGTAATGTGCATATGTCGAGAGAAAACGCTCCTTTAGAATGAATCATCTAGGTTGTGTACAGGTACATGTGTACAATATGCCAAGCAAGAATCATACCATGAATGCAACAGTACTACGGTGTAGTGGCATGGCAATTATCGATGATGAAGTGTGTGAGCCGGCAAATGGTGTACGTGAATCATACGTATCATCGATAATGGTGCGGGTGTCCTAACAGCATGATAATAATATAGCAATGAACATATGCCAGCAATGCGAATAGCATGAAAAAGCAGATATCTAATAGTCAACACCACAGTGAAGTATCTACTATGCAAACTACATCTAAGTATCAGGTCGATCAGGAGGGGTAGGTGTGGAAACCACCTAAATCTGAGTCGGTATATATAGATATATAGTCGGTGATCCCGCCTCAATGTCATATCGTGAGATATCCTCTAGTTGTGAGTGCGGATCTATCATCAATATTGGCTCGTACGGTAAATCATCGTACGGCATTCCCAATAACTGGGTAGGGTTCAACATCTCACTGTCTCATCACATAACAGGTATCACTCTCATCAGATCAAAAGTCTGGGGGTACTACTCTATGTCTAGTACAAATCGATACCATCAGTAAGGTATACATACGGGGGTAAACACATATCCCAACCCGCGAGAATCACAAGTCATATTCCACATATGAATCGTATCAAAGCACCGATCTCATGGCACCAAGCCCACATCATCGACTCATCTCCAAAGTCATCCCACATCATCAAACACAATGCAAGTACAAGTGATAAGCAAGGGTGTGTGTATAGGTGTAATTCTATCCTAGGGTTCGTGACTATGAACTACACTAGTCACTTCTAACCCTATACTATCCATAATACACCTAATATCACAATAACTACATAGTAATCTATCTACGGACTGCGGGGGTGCTATACGCCATCCACCCGACTTCCCCCTGTAGATATAATCTACTCACCTGTATCATCATTTGCGGACGTCACCACGTATTTGCTTGTCGTCCCGAGGTCTTCATGGGTACCTACACATCAAAATATCGTATATGCGTATTAAAATCACATCCAATCTAAAACGGCGCATGAAATCCAAAACGATACGATAAGGGGGCCTATAGGTGAAAACCTATGGCACACCTTCAAATCCAACAATGAATCCTCTATATCGTCGTAGGCACGACAAATATTCGAGGCAAAATACAATCCACAATTTCAGAATCAAGAATACGGAATACGGAAACACGAATCCAAAACAGCAACTTAGGATATATGTCCCAGATTTCACCTTAGGTCAAACCAGATCAAATAAACAAGTCCAGGGTACTAAGCAGGGTGTATATGAGGTATGGAAGCAACATGGGCATGTGACTCTACAGGGTGGCCGGCCACATCCCCTAAAATCCCGGCCTCGCCGGCCCAATTATGGAGTGGGGTGCTCGTTTTCCTAGGGTGGCCTCCTGGGTGTCTAATTAGGGTCCTGCACAACATTCTAGCACTGTTTATTTTCCCAGTATGGGCTCGGGGTCATAGCAGGTTATCCATGTCTCAAAACAACACAAAAACACGACATCGAGCCAAAACTAAACTAAAGAAAGAGTTATACCTCACTTGCTCCTCCATAGGCAGCACCAACTTCCCAAGGTCAACAAAATCCTACTTTGCTCGGTTCATCTTGTAGAGGATAAGATGGGGACTAATATTTGTGAAAGGAGTTTGGGTTTTTGAGTATGTTTTAGAGATGAAGTGAGAGGATTTAGTGGAGGGGAGAAAGGGGCTAGGGCAGCAGCAAGGGAGAGGAAGAGGGAGAGAAATGAGAGGGAGAGGAATGGCTAAGGGTTATAAGGTCAATGGTCCATCTCTCTCTCTCACCTACCCTCATCATTTCTTTTTCTTTTCTTTTCCTTTTCTTTTTAAATCCAAACCTTCTCACATCAATAGTAAACCCAAATGATAAATCATGGCAAGAAAAATGCACAAGTGTAGGAAAAAGTGATATGTGCAAGTTTTGCACAAAATTGCCAAAAAACCCGATTAGCGATTTTAATCGCGATTAGCACTAAATTAGTGTCAAACTAATCACAAAAACTTAAAAATGTCATAATTCACTAATTTACCCTATTTTAGAATTTTCCATAATTTTTCATGATTTTTCTAACATTTTTCCTATTTATTTGCATTTAATATTAAAATAATCAATAAAATAATATTAAATTATAAAAATTCCCAAAATTAATATTTTATATTTTTGAAAATGTTACAATCTACCCCCCTTAAAGAAATTCGGTCCCCGAATTTAAATCTAAACCCCCACTACTAAAACCATTTCAGTAATAATCCAATTTGTCGGGGCTCCGAAAATATCAATACAGAGAGAATATCATAAAATGTACTTCTCTACTAGAAATCAATCCCCAAAATGCATATATAAGAATATCCTATGCGTCTGGTGCGCAAGGAATCAAAATCCATAAATGTGTCAAACAGGTATACAGAACAACATCTAGGTGCAACGGGTGTGCACGAAACATCTGTCGTAGGCAACGTGTGTGCCTGACAGAAAGAAAATCAGGTGCATGTGACATGCACGAAGAATCCCGATTTAGTGCATCGGGCGTGCACCAAAATCGTATATCAAAACACTAAAGGTGCATGAAAACCACGCTGGAAGTGCAAATCAAATCACTGCATACTGTAGGCATGAAATCTCAATCAATATCTCAAATGTAATAACTCTACGCAAAATGTATAAATATCCAGTGGGTGCATGAAACCAAAATCGTGGAACTCAGTCATCAAAACTAAATCATGCAAACAGGACGTCCAAAATACCGAAATCCAAAATGACGGATACGTGATAATCGAATCACAAAATCACAAATCATAAATACCGTTGTCGGTAGTTCCTCCTTCATGGTCGAGAAGGAGTCGGTGCATCCACTGCTAGCAGCGCAGGATATCTACTTGCCTCCTGCTCACGGTCTGGCGTCCTCTGACTCTGGGTCCTTATCTTCTCTGCGGATCACCTATCACGCAGTCAATCGGCTCATCGGCCCTGTCAGATGTGCTAACGGGGACGATTCCGTTCTGGCACTTCTCTGGTCACCTCTCGGTCAATCCTCACGACCACTCGTAAGGCAGCATCTCACTGGCGTCGGCCTCTGGCTCTCTGAATGCACGTCACACATCTGATCCTGGGTGCAAACATCATTGCAGCAACGTCCTGGAAGGAATCCTGCTCAAGGCCTCTTCCGATCCTGCCTATGCCGATCTGCACAGAGGCTGGCTTTCCTGCACAACCTCTTCTCGCTCGAAAGACACCTGTGTCCTCAGCACAATGTTTTCTCAGAAACTGGTCATATCCCAACGTCTCTGTACGCAAATCAGGTCTCTAGTCTCGATGGAAAGCAATGGCAGCTCGTCAGTGTCTCACACGAACCTCTTGTTCCAACTGTCTCTATCATCGTCCACTATGACGTCACGCTAAGCTACGATGCACTGCACTGTTCTCAGCCACGGTCAAACTGAAGTCTCTCACACGGACTCGAAATCGCGTACACTGTAGCTTCATCATTCTGTAGCAGATGTCAGGCCGAACTGGTCCTTGGGAACACGTCCCAACCATCGGAGGAATACTCATCACTCGTCCGTCCTTGATCAATTTGCAACGCATCTGGGTAAGTTCCTTTATCCGAACCTGGTCAACCACCTCGTCGACAATGCCGAACTCTGTCCTGCTGGGTGTGCACAATACGACCACTCCTGGTCTAGGTCTTCTCGTATCGTTTTCCAGAAAGGTCCTGTCGAGGTTCCTTTCTCAAATCTCAATCCTACCAAAATGCCCGGAAGTCGTCATCCAATGCTGAAGCTAAAGCTTATTCCGGAACGGCTGCATACTTATCGCGCTTCTTTCTGGAAGATATATCCATAAACCACGCCTCTGGGTGCGTATCACATCTCTAATATCATCGGAGTGGGACATCATCTCGTCGAAATATCTCGCGAACTCTTTTCTTCACTCTGCGTCAATGTCGACTGATTCGGACTCGTCTCATCATGGCTGCATGTACTGTGCTCCAATGGCTATGCTCGCATCTGGAGTCTCCCAAGCAGTGTCCCATCACGATATCCGAAAGATGTCGAACCATCCGATCGACTCGTCAGATCCTCATAATCCCCCAAGAGCTCACATCTCGGGTACAGTTTAATAGTATCGAGTACATGCCACAGCGTCGGTGGTCCAGCCGTAGAAGGGCAAACCCAAGCCTCACTAATGGCGCCGAGGAACCGCCGCAAACCCGAAGGTTCAAAGGCTTTCACACGGTCATTAAGTCGAGTTAGGGTTTCATTCTTCTAGAGGGTCCATAGAATCACCTGCATGTCTTTCCGTATACTTTAAACTTGGAAAATAGGCTCCTGACATCCGATCGTCTCAATCGACTCTCAACGAACCTGCGTGAAGTCGTCTCTAGCTGGAAACAATCTATCTGATGACTCGCATCGGGGTAAGCAAACTCACCACACGTCCTAGTCATTCATCCTCAGGTGACTAGCGACTCACTATCATCTCTCTAAGAACATGCTCATGCTGCAGTAGCTCCAAACATCTGGGCGATATCTCATCATTTGCAGCAACAACTGGCTCATACGCCTGTACGCCGAACAGCGCCTCAATCCTCCAGGAAAGGCAACACATTGGCGGTCGTCTCTGAATCGGTCTGCTCTAGATCTGAGTAAGACTCTCCACACTGGAAATCTTCAACTCAACTGGGCCCGCTCCGGCGCAAAATCGGACGAACCACCTTCGTCTCTCAAATCTGGTAGACTAGCTATCACCAGTCGCATAAGTGCCTGAAAGCTCCGGCAATCTCAGCTCGTAAGCTCCGAAAGCAACATCCTGTCAATCTCAGCAACAGCTGGTCCATCTGTCTGCACGGTAGGCGACATCACAATCTCTGAGGTATGCTGTACATCAACAGTCCTCTCTCAACTGGCAGCTCTAACAATGGTCCGATCATCCGGTACTAGACCAAGCACTTGCCTCCACTAGAGGTCACAATCCACAACACTAACTCGAGACGTTCCCATGTCACCAGAAAACACAATGGTCGGCCCTCGTACCAAACGAGCTCACACCGGCCGTAACCCTAGCAGCAGCCCAAACTGCGCTCAAACATGGTGACAGGAACCTCTGTCGAGTATCAAAGAGAGCACATCAATGGCAAGAAAGGAAACAACAGATCCAAAGTGGATACATGATCATAGGAAGGAACAGCATCAATGAAGGTATGATCATGAAACTAATAGAATCGGGGATCTCAAATGGATGTATAATCCTGGATATAAGGAGAATCACTGATCTCAAAAGTATATACATCCTAAGGTTCCTTAAGCGGAGTGGCGTGTCGTAAGTATGCCGCGGAACATACCAACGGTACGTCACTCTACTTTAGTCACCTATTCCATCAACCAAGGGTCATCCTAATACGACGAAAGTTCGGGTCGAATACCCCATCGACCAAGTCTAAGTTCCGTAAGGTCAAGCCTAAGTTCCGTATATAAACAACGCCCTAGGCTCCACATAGTCAAACTCAGACTCGAACCAAGGTCAACCTAGCGCTCTGATACCAACTTTGTCACGACCCGAAAGAGCACGTGACTGGCCCTTGAACCATATGAAGCCTATAGGACTCCATCTGATCCAAGTAAGCCAAAAGCCCAGAAATCTAAAACCATTTTGAAGAATAAGTAAAGAAAACTGGTTTAAAGAAGTGAAGAAAAACATGTTGAAAAACAAGGATTTTAAATAACTAAGCCGAATGTGCATTTTAAAAGTGTACAGTCTTTTCTAAAAATTTCGGCAGAGTTTCTTTTGTAAAACTGGCCCCGAATGGGGTACAACAAGGATAACAATATATATATGCAATGATAAAGGCATCCCCAAGCGGGAGCTAGCTCTTCGTCAATAGACGGTCACAACCACACATGCAACAATAATATACAACGCCAAGTGGCGAGGATCAAATCCAAAAGAAAGCTCAAAAGCAACAAGAAAACCGCAATACTACTAAGCGCGACTCTAAGGTCGAATAATACAAGTCTGTCTCTAAGTCTGAAACAATACACAAGTTTTGGTTGATGGACAATTTCTAGATACAAAGAATAAAATAAATACAATGGTGGTTCTTGATGCAAAAGAATCCACCTACCAAAAGCAAATCACCCGCAAGAAGGTAGTATGCCAGAAATGCCGCAATGAAACCTGTACGGCAGAACCTGCAAGGACTGTGTCACAACGGGGGTGAGTTGCCAACTCGTGAATAGAAACATCTACAAGCAGAAACCGAATGCAAGACATAAACCTAAGTCAACGATCAGTAATATAATCCACAAGAGTACATCTGAGTGTGATAGGGTGGCAAGGTAACATCTAATCATGTATGTAATGCCAGGTACTCAGGTAATCACATGTCATCAGTATAAGGTATGTCTGCCTGAAGTAATATGATGAAATAACAATGATATCAATACACATATATTAGCGTCCCATACCACTAATATTGGTGTAAGGGTATATATAACAGCGCCCACATACCCTGTTATATATACAAAAGAAGTATGACAAGTGTAAATCCAGTCTATATATGAACCATGTCTGTATATATATATGTGGAACCCGTCCACCCGTCACCCACTGACGATAAGCATCATGTATGCAATGTGAGGATATAACAAAAGCATGGAAAAACATCATGAAACCCGTGTCTAGCATCGACACGTAAATCCTCATCCAGCGGGCTCCGTCAGTCCGGATCAGCCCGCGGGCTATGTCTGCGGAATCGGCCCTCGGCCCCAGCAGTACGCCCATCTCTCATCTCCGGTCGATATCCCCCAGATATCCGCCGAGCTCAAATACAATCACCGGTTGGTGCTCGCCCGCCTCCAGGCTCAATCGGCAAACTCATCGATCATCTTGCCGAGGGGAACCATACCGAGCCCACCACGAACCCGGAAACGGAACCTCACCTCCTCGAATCGGGTTTCAAGCACACGTCTCAGCACCGAGAAAACGCGTGGTGGACGCACCGAAATATCATATCACGAGGTACCGGGTTTTTTCACAAAAGAGCATCTTTTCTTAAATAATCCCTCGGTCCTCAAATCAGAAATCACATGAAAATCCACATCAAGAAGTAAATCCAATGCGATGTGCTATGCAATCAATCCATGATGTATGCGACATGTAAAGGAAGGTAATCATATCGGAAATCATGCAACATGGAATAGTAATGTGCATATGTCAAGAGAAAACGCTCCTTTAGAATGAATCATCTAGGTTGTGTACAGGTACATGTGTACAATATGCCAAGCAAGAATCATACCATGAATACAACAGTACTACGGTGTAGTGGCATGGCAATTATCGATGATGAAGTGTGTGAGCCGGCAAATGGTGTACGTGAAACATACGCATCATCGATAATGGTGCGGGTGTCCTAACAGCATGATAATAATATAGCAATGAACATATGCCAGCAATGCGAATAGCATGAAAAAGCAGATATCTAATAGTCAACACCACAGTGAAGTATCTACTATGCAAACTACATCTAAGTATCAGGTCGATCAGGAGGGGTAGGTGTGGAAACCACCTAAATCTGAGTCGGTATATATAGATATATAGTCGGTGATCCCGCCTCAATGTCATATCGTGAGATATCCTCTAGTTGTGAGTGCGGATCTATCATCAATATTGGCTCGTACAGTAAATCATCGTACGGCATTCCCAATAACTGGGTAGGGTTCAACATCTCACTGTCTCATCACATAACAGGTATCACTCTCATCAGATCAAAAGTCTGGGGGTACTACTCTATGTCTAGTACAAATCGATACCATCAGTAAGGTATACATACGGGGGTAAACACATATCCCAACCCGCGAGAATCACAAGTCATATTCCACATATGAATCGTATCAAAGCACCGATCTCATGGCACCAAGCCCACATCATCGACTCATCTCCAAAGTCATCCCACATCATCAAACACAATGCAAGTACAAGTGATAAGCAAGGGTGTGTGTATAGGTGTAATTCTATCCTAGGGTTCATGACTATGAACTACACTAGTCACTTCTAACCCTATACTATCCATAATACACCTAATATCACAATAACTACATAGTAATCTATCTACGGACTGCGGGGGTGCTATACGCCATCCACCCGACTTCCCCCTGTAGATATAATCTACTCACCTGTATCATCATTTGCGGACGTCACCACGTATTTGCTTGTCGTCCCGAGGTCTTCATGGGTACCTACACATCAAAATATCGTATATGCGCATTAAAATCACATCCAATCTAAAACGGCGCATGAAATCCAAAACGATACGATAAGGGGGCCTATAGGTGAAAACCTATGGCACACCTTCAAATCCAACAATGAATCCTCTATATCGTCGTAGGCACGACAAATAGTCGAGGCAAAACACAATCCACAATTTCAGAATCAAGAATACGGAATACGGAAACACGAATCCAAAACAGCAACTTAGGATATATGTCCCAGATTTCACCCTAGGTCAAACCAGATCAAATAAACAAGTCCAGGGTACTAAGCAGGGTGTATATGAGGTATGGAAGCAACATGGGCATGTGACTCTACAGGGTGGCCGGCCACATCCCCTAAAATCCCGGCCTCGCCGGCCCAATCATGGAGTGGGGTGCTCGTTTTCCTAGGGTGGCCTCCTGGGTGTCTAATTAGGGTCCTGCACAACATTCTAGCACTGTTTATTTTCCCAGTATGGGCTCGGGGTCACAGCAGGTTATCCATGTCTCAAAACAACACAAAAACACGACATCGAGCCAAAACTAAACTAAAGAAAGAGTTATACCTCACTTGCTCCTCCATAGGCAGCACCAACTTCCCAAGGTCAACAAAATCCTACTTTGCTCGGTTCATCTTGTAGAGGATAAGATGTGGACTAATATTTGTGAAAGGAGTTTGGGGTTTTGAGTATGTTTTAGAGATGAAGTGAGAGGATTTAGTGGAGGGGAGAAAGGGGCTAGGGCAGCAGCAAGGGAGAGGAAGAGGGAGAGAAATGAGAGGGAGAGGAATGGCTAAGGGTTATAAGGTCAATGGTCCATCTCTCTCTCTCACCTACCCTCATCATTTCTTTTTCTTTTCTTTTCCTTTTCTTTTTAAATCCAAACCTTCACACATCAATAGTAAACCCAAATGATAAATCATGGCAAGAAAAATGCACAAGTGTAGGAAAAAGTGATATGTGCAAGTTTTGCACAAAATTGCCAAAAAACCCGATTAGCGATTTTAATCGCGATTAGCACTAAATTAGTGTCAAACTAATCACAAAAACTTAAAAATGTCATAATTCACTAATTTACCCTATTTTAGAATTTTCCATAATTTTTCATGATTTTTCTAACATTTTTCCTATTTATTTGCATTTAATATTAAAATAATCAATAAAATAATATTAAATTATAAAAATTCCCAAAATTAATATTTTATATTTTTGAAAATGTTACAGTTTGTTCTGTAGCCCCATTTCCAGTAATTTAGACCCCTGGCTTGTGCAAAATTGTCCAATTTGACCTAGGGTAGAATCTGGAGCCTTTTTCCTGAGTTGCTGTTTTAATTCGTGTTTTCGTTTTGCGTATTCTGAATTCTGGAATTGAGTATCCGTGTTTTACCTCGATCACTTGACGTTTGCACGACGAGATCGAGGGTCGTTTGATGGTTTTGAAAGCGTTGTACATAAGTTCTAACCTATTGGCCTTTTAGCGTATCGTTTTGGTTTTCGCGTGTCGTTTTAGTTTCGATTTGGTTTTAATGTGATACGATACGTGTGATATGTAGGTACCCCCACGGTGATCCGAGGCGATGAAGATGATGGTGGCAACATCGACACCGACACGCAGGATGCAAGGTGAGTAGATTATATCTACGGGGGAAGTCGGGTGGATGGCGTATAGCACCCCCGCAGTTCGAAGTTAGTATACTATATATATATATATATATATATATATATATATACACACACACACACTATATATATATATATACTATATATATATATATATATATATATGATAGCTTATAGTGTGTCGTGGATATTTGAGATGAGATTAGGTGTACTATGGTTAGAATAGGGTTTAGAAGTAAACTAGTGTAGTTCTTAGTCGCGAACCCTAGGATTGGCTTACACCCACACGCGCACACATGCTTATTTGCTATACTTTTACCGCGATGATGAGAATAGTGTATGATATTGGAGATGAGTCGATTATATTGGACATAGTGCCGTGAGAATCGGTGATATGATGTGATTCGTATTTGGGATACGACATGAGATTTTAGCGGGCCTTTGGAGGTGTATTTTACACACGCTTTTATATAGACGGTATCGATTGTACTAGACTTAGATCAGTACCCCAGATCATGTGATATGACGATAAGGATATCGGATAATTGATGAGATGACCCGTACCCAGCTATTGGGATGTCGTACGACGATTTACCGTGCGAGTTTTACATTGATGATAGATCCGCACTCATGACTCGAGGACGTCATATAATATATTGTATCGTACGTGATATTATTGAGGCGGGATCACCGACGATTATATATATATATATATATATATATACATATCGACTCAGATTTAGGTGGTTTCCATACCCCTCCCGATTAGTTGTTAGTTAGATGTAGTTTTCTTAGTAGATGTTATGTTAGATCGAGTCATGCCTATTTCAAAACTAGCGAATCGGGAGTATTTTAAAAGACAGCAAGGGGATTCTATGGATATTTTCAAAGATGCATCTTTTCTTAAAAACACCGTAGCCCTTATTTTACTAAAATCCCGATTCATCTTATTTCAAATGGAAAAACTGCATGATATATTTATTGTTGTAGATTCTTCACTGTTGCGTTGATTATTCGATTTCTGCATATTCTTGTTATTCGCATCGCATTGCATGTGTTTATTTCTATACTACAACCATGTTGTTAGGACACCAGCACCATTATCGATGATGCATATGTTCCACGTACACTTGCTTGCCGGCTCACACACTTCATCATCGATAATTGCCATGTCACTACACTGTAGTACTGTTGCATTCAGGATATGACCCTTGCATAGCATACTTATGTACCTATATACTATATACTCATACTTGTGCACATACCTATTGTACACACATACGTATTCGCACATACATAGATGATTCTGGCTTGATTAGAGATTTGAGAACCGCAAGATACTCTTTAAAACTGATTCCTTTTAAAAGAGCGGTTTCCCTCAATATGTGCATATTTCTTTTACATGTCGCATACATCATGCTTTTTGATTATACGCATTGAGATATGTTGTTTCCATGATATTTCTGGATTTGGGAACCGTGGGTATTTCAAAAAGAGTATGTAATTGTTTTAAAAGCCCGGTTACCCTTGATATGATATTTCAGTGCGTCCACCATGTGTTTTCTCGGTGCTGAGAGCGACATGTGAAACCCGATTCGACGAGTTGGATGATCCGTTTGCGGGTACATGGTGGACCCGGTATGGTTCCCCGAGTAGAGAAATGTTTTTCGTGGAGCAGACGATGAGCCTAGCAGGGTGGCGAGTACCTACCGGTGATTGGTTGGACCTGGCGGTTATCCGGAGGATACTGACCAGAGTCGATAAATGGATATGGGACGACCCGTACTGCCGGGGCCGAGGGCCGATTCCGCAGACGGAGTCCGATATATGAGGATTTACATGCCGATGCTAGGCACAGGTTTCATGATGTTTTCGAGTGTCGATGCTTGACACTCAGGTTCCATGATTTAATATGTCGCGAGCGACACATGTTGATTTACATCCTCATATTTCCAGGCATATGCTTTATGATATTTACATGCATGATGTTTATTGTAATTGGGTGACACGTGGACGATTTCCACATACATATATTGACATTGATGACATTGATCATATAGTTGGATGATATCCACTTTTTCATAGGCTTCATGATATAGTCGACATTGGCCATACCTCATATTTATGATATGTTATTACCTGAGTCACTGGCACGAGCACTTGGCATTACACTCATGTATAGATGTTACATTGCCACCTTATCATGCTTCAGACTTATTCATTGAGGTTTATATATGTATTGATCGTATTGACCTTGGATTGTGTCATACATACGATTTTTACTCTGTGGTGTTTTCTATTCACGAGTTGGCAACTCACCCCCGTTGTGCCACAGTTCTTGCAGGTTTTATCGTAGAGGTTCCATTGCGGCTTTTCTGGCACACTGCTTCCTTTCTGGGTGATTGCATTGGTAGGTGGGTTCACTCGCATCGTGACCACCCTTGTATTATTTTATTCAGTTGTATCTAGAAATTCCATCAACCAAACTTGTATATTGTTTCAGACTTAGAAAACCAGTTATGTATTATTTCGACCTTAGAGTCGCGCGTTGTAGTATTATGGTTTTTATGCTGATTTTGAGTTTTCTTTTGAGTTTTGATCCTCGCCTTTGGCGTTGTATATTATATTGCTTGCGTGGTTGTGACCGTCGATTGACGAAGAGCTAGCTCCCGCTTGGGGATGCCTTTTCATTTGTGCATATATATTACTCTTGCTGTATCCCGTTCGGGGCCAGTATTTACAAAGGAAACTCTGCCGAAATTTTCAGAAAAGACTATACATTTTTTAAAATGCATATTCGGCTTACTTATTTAAAAACCTTGCTTTTAAAACATGTTTTTTTCACTTCTGGAAACTAGTTTTCTGTATTTACTCCTTAAAAATGGTTTTAGATTTCTGGGCTTTTGGCTTACTTGGATTAGATGGGGTCCTATAGACTTCATATGATTCAAGTACCAGTCACGGGCTATTTCGGGTCATGACAGAATAAGACAGGAGCTCCCCACAGTGATACACTGGGACGAACTAGTCCTCTATCTAACAACTCTTGCAACTGGCTTTTGAGTTCCTTCAACTCCATCGGGGCCATCCGATAAGGTGGTATAGAAATAGGCCCCGCACCTGGAATCAAGTCAATGCAAAATTCAATATCGCGATCGGGCGGTAATCCTGGAACTCAGCAGGAAACAGCTCCAGAAATTCTCGTGCGATCGGAACCTGGTCCAATAGAATCTCAGCGACTCCTAAGTCCTGAACAAATGCCAAGAACCCATGACAACCCTTCTTCAAGAGTCGTCCCGCTCAAAGAGCAGAAATCATGTTGGCAGGAGTAATATTACAGCCCCCCTGCACAACAAAAACCGGTTCACCTGAAAAACAAAATCTAACCGCTTTCCCCCGATAATCTACATAAGCATGACAAGCGGCCAACCAATCCATACCAAGAAGTATATCAAAATCTAACATATCCAGGAGAATCAGATCAACTAGCGAATCTCTATCAGCAATACGTACAGAACATGACCTGAATACGTGTCGAGCTATAAAAGAATCTCCCACCAGGGTAATCACCACTAATGGTAACTCTAACAATGGCGATTCTTTCCCCAAATTGTTGGAGATAGTGCCCTCAGAGTCAATTATTGTATCACAGGCACGTGATTGCAATGATTGAGGGAGGACCTATGCCGGTAGGACAGTCTTACTCAAGATGATAGTACGCTATCTGGTTTATCTTTATCATCGTGTACTGCTTTAGGTGACCTTACAGGTCACTATTGCGCGTTGATAGAGCCCTTAGGATTCTTGCTTGACGGCCAGCAGTATGATGGCGATCATATACGTGGGAGCTGGGATTTATAAGCACATCCTTAAAAGGTCCCTAGTCGTGGGAGTTTTCGAGATAGGGCATCGATACTCCAGAGTAGACTAGTGTATACAGTCGAGACCCCGATGAGGGGCGGTGGCCGGTCTCACAAGCCACTGGTGTCAGTTGGTTCACCTAAGATGTATACAGGTGCTCATTGGGTTATAAGTACACCGGACAGGACTCGCCGGGAACATGCTAGTTGGTCTTATACCTGACGTCAGATAGCAGTTCCCTGGTGACATGTGTACAGGTTAGTTCATCGACCTGAGATCGTCATTTGTCTCATGTGAGTTCCCACTGTACTTTGATTACTACTCTACCACGGCTCAAAGGAGTCGTGCAAACTGGTTTTAGTTGGGTACATTCCCGAGCCACATAGAGGCAGTGAGCGGATCTGCAGGGGTTCGTCTCTCCCGGTATTGGGGGTGAGGATGCGCTGTGTCTAGGAGAGCCATTACACGAAGTCCTTGGCTAAGGCAGGAGATTTACTGGTAGGTATTCCAGTAGTATCTCAGGGTGTTATGGGCTACACTCCGACTCGACTTGTACCGCTTTTGGTGGTCTGACTTTTACTAACCCCCTAGGCCCGCCATGCGATGCTCATAGACGAACGGACCGGAATGTACGGATATTGTCACTGACAGGCTCAGTAGGGTCTCAGGTTGAGTTCGCTCATCGACGTCCTTTTTGGTCAATACTTGGTAGCCCGTTACGTATGGCTAATACCTCTAACGTGCTAGTGGTTAAATCCACAACCAAAGTATTGACGAGTCTTTAGAGTCCCCCACAGACCGTTTCTCAAGTTTCGGGCGAAACGCTGTAGTGGCCGTATGGAGATATGGCAGGGTTCGATCATATACGTGCGGTATTGCACGGATCATGATCGGACGGATAATACTAGCGGGCTTTGGTTTAAGCCGGATCCTAGTATTTTTCAATGTAGATTTTGTCTCATTGCATTTGTATTCGGTCGGAATACAAATGTGGGTATGCATATACAGTCGCGGGGTTTTCCTGTAATTTATTGCGGGATCAGTTTTTTGAAGTTGCCAGTTTGCTTTCCGTTTCGGCCATTTTCCTTTGTATCTTTCTTTGGCTGAAAATTGGTGTGGAGGGGGTTATTTGCAATTGTGCATTTCATCATGGTGAAGACTTTTTTTGTGATGATTGGTTCTCATGATGGTTCTAGTATATGATGATTAGTTTGTGCATCATCACATGCTTATGGAGATGGGTTATTGTTTTGACTTGATTGTAATCATTGTTTATCATCATTACCCACCTTTTCTTATAGTCACCTTGCACTAGCTTGTGCTCACCCCCCCTTGACTTTTTCCCCCCTCATTCTCAAGTATGGCCAGCCATTCTAGAGATGGGGCTGCCCAATTTTTAAGTGTGGGTTTTTTTTATCTCAAGAGCTCACACAAAATCCTATATCACCATTTGAAAGTTCATCTCCTTCTCCACTAAAACCATGGCAACTTCTTAAACCCCTTGAGACAAAGAGTACTACACTAGCCTACAGCATTCTTGGACACGTCGACTTGCCAACTTCGTGCCCGAGTTGCCTCGGTCCAGAGATGGGAGCCCGTAAAAGAACCCAGCGATGTGGTGCCCTTTCCGACGAGGAGATGAAGACCGGAGATCCCGCGAGGAGATCGGGATGGAGGCCGAAGACCGAAGGACACGGATCGCTCGGTATAGGTCTCTACCCCATTCTCTTGTTAGCTAGGAGTAGGTTAATGGCCCGATCCGGGCTTTTAGTACGCGGTAGCGCCAGTTTTAAAAGTTAAAGAAAAGTATCGTTTCCGTATTTTGGCCTCGGAATGACGGTCGGGGCGCTGCCGTGCACTTACACTGGTATCAGAGCCATGCCATTAACCTAGTCTAGCTTGGTCTAACGTGTTTACAAGTTCGATCGAACGGATTTTACAAAAACCGCGTTTCCATGTCATGTTTCTGTCGAATTTTTACAGTGTTCTTAAAATTATTTAGTATATTGTAAAAATATGTGCAGGGTTTTTTATGCATTCTGTGAAAATTTGGTAGGCTGAAGTTACTGTAGCGCGGCGGATCAGCGGCCAAAACCACGTTTTGGCCGAGGATCCGCCGCCGAAATTTGGCTTCACTGCATCAAATTTTTACAGTGGCTCTCTGACATGGAAATAGGGTTTATGGTATATTCTTTTTGGGCCCAAATGTTTTTGAGTGCTACAGTTGTGCTTGGGGCCCGCTTCGGGAAAATTTAGTCGATCAAAAATTTTAAACATGTTAGTTCACAGTATTTACATTATATCTGCGACCGTGAATGTCATTTGATCGGTAAATCATGTCTAACTGCTATAGCCCTTTTAGACGGATTTGCGAACGTGACATTCACGTTGATGTTCTGTGTTGTGCTGTGATGTTGCGGATTGTCGTGGTGGATAACCTGGATGCAATGGTAGTACAGTTTGGTTGTTTATGTACATTTGATATTGCGGGGCGAGCGTCCGACATGTGGACTGCCGTCACTGCCTATTTGTATATTATTCTTTTGGGGCACGACCGGGCTGAGGTCGATGTACCCATTGTATGTATATTTTACTTTCTGTACTAGGATTACCCCGCGGAGGGGTGCACGGATAGCCGGGTTCTAGAGGGCAACGGGCCCGCATCTCATGGCGTTGAGACGGAGGGGGCTTCACTCTAGAATTGGCGGGCTATTCGCCGCACTCGTAGGGGGTACAGGTTGACCCAAGGAGGGGTGCCCAAGTTACCGGATTCCGTGAAGTGTTGGGTGGTCCATTCACGTTGCTGAAGGGGGCTGCCTCGCTTCAGGTTTTGGCGGGTAACTTGCCGCACCCGTAGGGGTCTAGGATTTCATTGCACAGGCTATCCACACGACCAGGGGAACGTCGGGTTTCAGTAGCGGCTCTATGAAACCCGGGGATCCCATATATCTGTATTGTTCTGTGATGCTTATTACATTTCTGTGATGTTGCATTTTATCACGCCTTGAGCGAATATTATATATTGATATATATACTAGTAGATGTTGTATATATTTTGCATCCGCGCTAGTCCAGTCCCCGATCTGTCGTTAGTTAAGTAACCTAACGGGTGATGACGGGACCCAGTGGCGAATGCGGATGGCATATACGTACAACATTATTTTCGTTCTTTATTGGTGTAATCAATTGATGGGAATGCGTTGATTCGGATCAATGCAAGTTAAACAAACCTATTCTGATGTTGTTGGAACATTTTTCAAAAAAGCTGTTATTGTAAGGACATTCTCTTTTGTTTTGCACAGTGGTATTCGGTTAGGAATATCCTGCACCTCAGTCGACGAGGCAAGGGCCGAGATCCCTTCACCGGGAGTGACCCTTTGGACAGAAGTTTGCGTCAGGGTAATAACTTCACTATAGCCGATTGCCTTTTGCTTTGCACAGTGGTATTCAGTTGGAATATCCTGCACCTCATTCTACGGGGAAAGAGCCGAGATCCCTTCACCGGGAGTGACCTCTTTAGCAAAGGTTTTCGTCACTATATTTTTATATAAAGCTATCCGGTTCCTTCAACGATATCAAGTTCATTACGTTAAAGGTTTTTCGCCAAAAACCATTCATAGCCCTCCGTCATTTCATATGGATAGTCAATAGTATTCAAGCTGTATTTGTTGGCCAAAGTCAAGGCACAATGATTGGTAGCTATTGGATATTCATATGCAGCATAGATAGATGCGTTGGTTTGGGACAGTCGTACTGCCTTGTTGGCCAAAGTCAAGGGTAGGTACGGGTGGGTTCAAATCAACCTGGAGAATGACGGGTAGAACTTGACATGTGACTTATGATTTGTTGGCCAAAGTCAAGGTCATAAGAGCATGGGGTAAAAATCACATCGGGAGTTTCTAAAGAAACTGAAACTTGCCAGGTATGCGCATACCTTCTGGAGTATGATAGCGTGAGTGGATTCCATCACGTTATCATGCGATGATAGTTGGATCCCGATTCCCACTGATGAGTTGGTTTACTCCTCGGGTGATCCCGACTAATTCTTCTTTGAGGTTTGGAGGAGAATTTGACGTTACAGTGGGTGGTTTCCTGATTAGATAAATTGGCAACCATTCTGATCTAGGTTAGAGTGCACGCTGAGTGTTTCTTTTCTCTCTCTCTCTGGCAGCGACCATGGCCCGACCCTAGACTATGACTCAGTGACCAAAATTAACCGAACCTTCTTAAACACTGGCTTTTGGATTGTCAGAGTTGCAAACCTCTTTGCCACTCCTACTTTTACCCTTTTCTCCAGAATACCCCGTATTACTACGAACGTCCACTTCCATTAGATAAAACCATCGCATGGTTATATACGAACTCGAAGGAATTTATTCGAGGATGGTTTCTCGTTCTGGAGAAAACGAATAGGACTATTCAGTTGTCTTTTCCTTTTACCTTCTCTCAGGTTGCGAGTGCTCCTTGGATTAGGGCAGTACACCCATTACGCAAATTGGATAGTCTTCTTCCAAATCATAGGCAGGTGCCGACAGGTAGGGAATGAAGAAAACCAATTAGCCTAACGATGGTGTACATAAGGTATTATGTAAAGACAAATAAAGGGATTAGAAGGAGGGCAAAGTAAATTGCGACTGCTATTCACAACCAAACCAAGTATTTCATTACCACTCCCACTTCACCTTTGTATTTCTCCAGGACACTCCGTATCACTACGAAGATCCACAGTTTATTGGATACTCCATCGTATGGTTATATACGAACTCGAAAGGAACTTGTTCCAGTTCGGGGATGGATTCTGGTTCAGGAGAAATGGGAATAAGGTTTTATTCAGTTGTCTTTTATCTTTACCTTCTCTCGGATTGCGAGTGCTCCTAGGATTAGGACAGTACACCCATTATGCTTATTGGATAGTCTTCTTCCAAACCATAGGCTGGTACCGAAAGGTAGGGAAGGAAGAAAACCATTTAGCCTAAGAGGGTGTACAGAAGGTAATGACTAAAGACATATGAAGGGATTTGGAGAGATGGCAAAGAAATATACGGTTACAGTTGTGAATCTGGATAATGGAAGAGGCATTACTAGGAATACCCGGATACCCCTACGAAACATTTCAATGTTTCAGTTTCACTGTGTACTGTTAAAAGAAAACTGATTTCCCAATTAGCCCTTGCTCCAGGGTATGTATTTACCAGGTATGATTCTCACATCTGTATGGTTTTACAGATGCTGAGTGGGAGTAAGTTATTGGGAATTAGGTGATCATCCTCATTATATCGGAATTCGTTGTAATTGGTGATATTTGAGGAAATCGCCTGGGCTGTTTGCCGGACGGTAAATATTTGGTTTTGAATATCCGCTGTTATGCACCAATTTCAGATTGATATATCTGTACGTCTATTTTTATAGAGTGAGATATAACTTTTTGAAATTATGTCCATGAAATTTACCTATATCAGTGGATGGTTAGGTAAGGAGCATTAAACAGCGGTGTAATTCTTCTTAACCATAACTACAGTTTTCAACCTACGACACACAGGGAATGAGTTATTAAACTCTAGGGACTTATACAGAGTATTGTATGTTGTCCAGTGTCCATTAGGACAGAGGGGTTGGTACTCGTACTGTATTCTGTTTACTTGTGACTTCTCTGGTTCTTAGACATGTGTTTCGTAGAAACACAAGGTCCAAGTTTTGAGAAGTTATATGTATAAGAGTAAAGTAAAGAACCAGGTATTGCAAGTATCGGGATTCTTCAAGGTGATCGAAGATGTAGATACTTGTGTATGGTATTCAGTTGATAGTAATGATTAAGAGAACTTGCTTCTCTTTCAGATTACTCATAATTGGAAGCACTCCTAAGTTGAGTAATGCTGATCGGCCTTTCTCCATTTAGTTGACATGCACTGGAGACAGCTGCATGATTTGAATATGGTTCAATTAAATCAGTGCCTCTGTTTCTGTATTGGATATAGAATAGTTCATATCTTAACATTGTTAAGGTACGGGGAGTTGTCCGGCTTATGCTTAAAACCAGACTCTGGATAACTCAAGGCACGTTTCTGTAATGGCTGTTTGTGGGTTGACTCAGGCTATGACGAGGGTTGACTTTCTACCATCTGAAAGATCAATAGTGATATTATTCTAGACTCGCCGCAGTTTTAATAAAAATGGATTTTTTCAGAAAACAGTAATGGGAGTATGGTAGAACTGGAAGTGATTCCAGAACCGCAATCGATTACTGAAAATTTTATAAGAACCTAAAGATTCAATCTGATTTGACATTCCTTTAGCCACTCCGCAGATAAGGTGGGTAACTAAGTGGTGCTCGTTTGTTGCATAAATGGGATTGGTTAAGACAGTCGTGCGGCCTTGTTGACCTAGTCAAGGGCACGTACGGGTGGGTTTAATGCAGTCCAGAATAATGATGGGTTGAACTTGACTTGCGGTTTATGGTTTGTTGACCTAGTCAAGGTCATAAGCCGCTTGGGTTAAAAACACACATCGGGAGTTTCTAAAGAAACTGAAACATTCCAGGCATGCGCATACCTTCTGGAGTGTGATAACGTGAGTGGATTCTGTCACGTTATCATGCAATGATAGTTGGATCCCGATTCCCACTGATGAGTTGGTTTACTCCTCGGGTGATCCCGACTAATTCTTCTTTCAGGTTTGGAGGAGAATTTGACGGTACAGTGGGAGGTTTCCTGATTAGATAAAGTGATAACCATTCTGATCTAGGTTAGAGTGCACGCTGAGTGTTTCTTTTTTCTCTCTCTTTGGCAGCGACCATGACCCGACCCTTGACTATGACTCAGTGACCAAGTTAACCGAACCTTCTTATAAGACTGGCTTTTGGATTGTCAGAGTTGCATACCTCATTGCCACTCTTACTTTTACCCTTTTCTCCAGGACACCCTGTATTACTACGAACGTCCACTTCCATTGGATAAAACCATCGTATGGTTATATACGAACTCGAAGGAATTTATTCGAGGATGGTTTCCGGTTCTGGAGAAAACGAATAGGACTATTCAGTTGTATTTTCCTTTTACCTTCTCTCAGGTTGCGAGTGCTCCTTGGATTAGGGGATAGTACACCTATTACGCAAATTGGATAGTCTTCTTCCAAACTATAGGAAGGTGCCGACCGGTAGGGAATTAAGAAAACCAATTAGCCTAACGATGGTGTACAGAATGTATTATGTAAAGACAAATAAAGGGATTAGAAGGAGGGCAAAGTAAATTGCGACTGTTATTCACGACCAAACCAAGTATTTCATTACCACTCCCATTTCACCTTTGTATTTCTCTAGAACACTCCATATCACTACGAAGATCCACAGTTATTTGGATACTCCATCGTATGGTTATATACGAACTCGAAAGGAACTTGTTCCAGTACGGGGATGGATTCTGGTTCGGGAGAAATAGGAATAAGGTTTATTCGGTTGTCTTTTATCTTTACCTTCTCTCGGGTTGCGAGTGCTCCTAGGATTAGGACAGTACACCCATTATGCTTATTGGATAGTTTTCTTCCAAACCATAGGCTGGTGCCGAACGGTAGGAAAGGAAGAAAACCATTTAGCCTAAGAAGGTGTACAGAAGGTAATGACTAAAGACATATGAAGGGATGTGGAGAGATGGCATAGAAATATACGGTTACAGATGTGAATCTGGATAATGGAAGAGGCATTACTAGGAATACCAGGATACCCCTACGAAACATTTCAATGTTTCAGTTTCACTGTGTACTGTTAATAGAAAACTGATTTCCCAATTTGCCCTTGCTCCAGGGTATGTATTTACCAGGTAAGATTCTCACATCTGTATGGTTTTACAGATGATGAGTGGGAGTAAGTTATTGGGAATTAGGTGATCATCCTCATTATATCGGAATTCGTTGTAATTGGTGATATTTGAGGAAATCACCTGGGTAGTTTGCAGGACGGCAAATATTTGGTTTTGAATATCCGTTGTTGTGCACCAATTTCAAATTGATATATCTATACGTCTATTTTTATAGAGTGAGATATACCTTTTTGAAATTATGTCCATGACATTTACCTATATCAGTGGATGATTAGGTAAGGAGCATTAAACAGCGGTGTAATTCTTCTTAGCCATAAGTACAGTTTTCAACCTACGACACACAGGGTTTGAGTTATTAGACTCAGGGGACTTATACAGAGTATTGTATGTTGTCCAGTGTCCATTAGGACAGAGGGGTTGGTCCCCGTACTATATTCGGTTTACTTATGACTTCTCCAGTTCTTAGATAAGTGTTTCGTAGAAACACAAGGTCTGAGTTTTGAGAAGTTATAGGTATAAGAGTAAAGTAGAGAACCAGGTATTGCAAGTATCGGGATTCTTCAAGGTGATTGAAGATGTAGATACTTGTGTATGGTATTCAGTTAATAGTTTTGAGAAACTTGTTTCTCTTTCAGGTTACTCATAATTGGAAGCACTCCTAAGCTGAGTAACGCTGATCGGCCTCTCTCCATTTAGTTGACATGCACTGGAGACAGCTGCATGATTTGAATCTGGTTCAATTAAATCAGTGCCTCTGTTTCTGTATTGGATATAGAACAGTTCATATCTTGACATTGTTAAGGTACGGGGAGTTGTCCAGCTTATGCTTAAAACCAAACTCTGGACAACTCAAGGCACGTTTCTGTAATGGCTGTTTGTGGGCTGACCCGGGCTATGACGAGGGTTGACTTTCTACCATCTGGAAGATCAATAGTGATATTGTTCTTGACTCGCCACAGTTTTAATAAAAATGGATTTTTCAGAAACTAGTAGTGGGAGTATGGTAGAACTGGAAGTGATTCCAGAACCGCAAACGATTACTGAAAATTTGATAAGAACCTAAAGATTCAATCTGGTTTGACATTCCATTGGCCACTCCGCAGAAAAGGTGGGTAACCTCGGGCACTCAAGAAGTACTTCGGTTTGCTCAAGGAAGGTGACAGGGAGGTTCTTGTTTACCCAGGCTTGCCTTTGCTATTGTTCCAGACTGTGAGACCCGGCAGGAGGATGAGTATAGCGTCGTTCTAAACTAGCCTTAGAAGTGCACATATGTATGACTCTGCCATAGGGTTGTCGTAGTCAGTGGGAGCAGCAGAAGCATTGGTGGACAGGTGGCTTGTGTCTATTTATAGACTAAAGCAGATATAGCGAAGATAGATCATCTATTTCTGATGTGACAGTCATAGGTTTGACTTCATCAGAATAGGGGATGGATCTATTAAGAAGGTAGTAGAGTGTGATGTCCTGGTATTTGGATAACATACACAGAGTAGGAAGTGAAATTCCTATACTACGACCGGTTATACTTTGGTTGTCACACAGTGGTTTCTCCACATAGGAGTTGGATATTATATCAAGACATTCTGGTTACTGGATCTATGGTTTTAGATCTAGATTTAGGTAGTTTCCCAATCTGGGTATTTAAACAGCATTCTAAAGGTGTTTTAGAATGGACGACTCCTGGCACGGTAGTGTACCTGCAGGTGATGGAGTCACCCTCTCTAAAGGTGTCTTACTGACTAAAAGGGAGAGGGATGTGCATGATTGGCAGATCACTTGCTTAGGCAACTGAGTCAATCATGAGATGTCAAGTACCACACCAGATGTTGTTTTTGCACGAGCTGCAATAAGTTGATATTGATCCAATCCTGGAGAAACATTCGGAAGCGGTTTTAGAACATAAGTGGATGTTCTAGGGATATGATAACGACAGCCTCATTCGGGAGACAGTTATCATTCCAGGCTTCCAAGATGACCTGGATGACAGAGTGGCTGTCAGAGTTATAGTTTTCCCTCTGACGAGGGGAAGTATTTTGGACAGGTGGTCCAGGCGGATACTGAAGGAGGCATGGCGCAGGATACTGATTAAGTTCAATTGACGATACAGTCTAAGAAGTTTGGATTTGGAGTTCATTTATGAACTAGGTCCCATCAGACATCCAGACATATTCTAAGACAGGTATTGCTCATTTCGGGAGATGGGTTTCTCCGCGAACTTGAGATAAAGAGAGACATAGAAAGAAACATTAGGGCGGATCCACTCACTGAGGCTATTCCTCGAACGCAATAGTTTCGCAAACGAGCTTTGTCAGACAGACTAGTAGAGGAGTTGGGTGTTCGGTATCACACGGGCTGTGAGTATGCGACATCGCAATAATTAGCCTTGAGTGCAAGTGGGAGATTGTTGGAGATAGTGCCCTCAGAGTCAATTATTGGATCACAGGCACGTGATTGCAATGATTGAGGGAGGACCTATACCGGTAGGACGGTCTTACTCAAGATGATAGTATGCTATCTGGTTTATCTTTATCATCGTGTACTGCTTTAGGTGACCTTACAGGTCACTATTGCGCGTTGATAGAGCCCTTAGGATTCTTGCTTGACGGCCAGCAGTATGATGGCGATCATATACGTGGGAGCTGGGGTCTATAAGCACATCCTTAAAAGGTCCCTAGTCGTGGGAGTTTCGAGACAGGGCATCGATACTCCAGAGTAGACTAGTGTATACAGTCGAGACCCCGACGAGGGGAGGTGGCCGGTCTCACAATCCACTGGTGTCAGTTGGTTCACCTAAGATGTATACAGGTGCTCATTGGGTTATGAGTACACCGGACAGGACTCGCCGGGAACATGCTAGTTGGTCTTATACCTGACGTCAGATAGCAGTTCCCTGGTGACATGTGTACAGGTTAGTTCATCGACCTGGGATCGTCATTTGTCTCGTGTGAGTTCCCACAGTACTTTGATTACTACCTTACCACGGCTCAAAGGAGTCGTGCAAACAGGTTTTAGTTGGGTACAGTCCCGAGCCACATGGAGGCAGTGAGCGGATCTGCAGGGGTTCGTCTCTCCCGGTATTGGGGGTGAGGTGCGCTGTGTCTAGGAGAGCCATTACACAAAGCCCTCGGCCGAGGTAGGAGATTTACTGGTAGGTATTCCAGTAGTATCTCAGGGTGTTCTGGGCTACACTCCGACACGACTTGTACCGCTTTTGGGGGTCTGACTTTTACCAACCCCCTAGGCCCGCTATGCGATACTCATATACGAACGGACCGGACTGTACGGATATTATCATTGACAGGCTCAGTAGGGAGTCAGGATGAGTTCGCTCATCGACGTCCCTTTTGGTCAACACCTGGTAGCCCGTTACGTATGGCTAATACCTCTGACGTGCTAGTGGTTAAATCCACAGCCAAAGTGTTGACGAGTCTTTAGAGTCCCCACAGACCGTTTCTCAAGTTTCGGGCGAAACGCTGTAGAGGCCGTATGGAGATATGGAAGGGTTCGATCATGGACGTGCGGTATTGCACGGATCATGATCGGACGGATAATACTAGCGGGCTTTGGTTTAAGCCGGATCCTAGTATTGTACAGTGTAGATTTTGTCTCATTGCATTTGTATTCGGTCGGAATACAAATACGGGTATGTATATACAGTCGCGGGGTTTTCCTGTAATTTATTACGGGATCAGTTTTTTGAAGTTGCCAGTTTGCATTCCGTTTCGGCCATTTTCCTTTGTATCTTTCTTTGGCTGAAAATTGGTGGAGGAGGGCTTATTTGCAAATGTGCAAATTAGCATTGTGGAGGGTGGTCTTTGTAAATTGTTGCTTCATGATGATTCCACCCTTTCTTCATGTAAATTGTTGCTAAATGTGCCAATCCTAGTATCTTTCTACCCTTTCTTCTTTTAGCTAGTAGTAGGTTAATGGTCCGATCCGGGTTTATAGTCCGCGGTAGCGCCGGTTTAAAGTTAAGAAAATTTTTGATTCCGCATTTTGGCCTCGGACAGACGGCCGGCGCGCTGTCGTGGCCTAACAGTCACCTTGCACTAGCTTGTGCTCACCCCCCTTGACTTTTCCCCCCCTCATTCTCAAGTATGGCCGGCCATTCTAGAGATGGGGCTGCCCAATTTTTAAGTGTGGGGTTTTTTTTTATCTCATGAGCTCATACAAAATCACATATCACCATTTGAAAGTTCATATCCTTCTCCACTAAAACCATGGCAACTTCTTAAACCCCTTGAGACAAAGAGTACTACACTAGCCTACAGCATTCTTGGACACGTCGACTAGCCAACTTCGTGCCCGAGTTGCCTCGGTCCAGAGGTGGGAGCCCATAAAAGAACCCGGCGATGTGGTGCCCTTTCCGACGAGGAGATGAAGACCGGAGATTCCGTGAGGAGATCGGGATGGAGGCCGAAGACCGAAGGATACGGATCGCTCGGTATAGCTCTCTACCCCATTCTCTTGTTAGCTAGGAGTAGGTTAATGGCCCGATCCGGGCTTTTAGTACGCGGTAGCGCCAGTTTTAAAAGTTAAAGAAAAGTATCGTTTCCGCATTTTGGCATCGGAATGACGGCCGGGGCGCTACCGTGCACTTACACAAAGGAAGTGCAAAGCGTGAAGATACATAAGAATGTGTAGAACCGGGATCAAATAAAATATGTGCCTCTAACGAACATACTGCAAGAGTACCTGTCATGACTGCATTTGATGCATGGGCATCCTGTGGAGTCAGCGCAAAAACCCCTGCCTGGCCCTTTCCCGCATCCTGTCGTCCTCTACCTCTATCTCCTCGGCCTCTCTGAGAATGTCCTGCAAAGCCTCGACCTCGTGGTACAACTGCCTGGCGCGTAGTGCCAACAGGGGGAGAAGTAAAGCCATCGGCGTAAAAGGTGGAGGGGGTAAAGCAACCTGTGGAACAACGGTCCCTCCTGTTAGTGTATATGCCCTAGAGGCCATTACTGTATCATACTAGTTTGTATATTACTTAATGGATGCTTGGGATATTCACCTTGTATATACAATCTTGCTCAAAATAGTAGTATGCTACTTGGTTTGTCTCTACTTCAATGTGTACTTGTGTTTATTTTACTATATCACTTATACGCATTAGTGGAGCCCTTAGGATCTTTGCTTGATTACCAGCGTTGTGATGGCAGTCACACTAGTGGGGGCTGGGTAATCTATAAGCACATCCTTATACAGGTCCCTAGTCGCAGGACTATCGAGACAGGGCATCGATACTCCGGAGTAGACTAGCGTATGCGCTTCTCATCCCAGTGTGGGAGATGGTCTGTCCCACAGCCATCAGTACGTCGTACTGGAGATAGTATACGGGTGCTCGTTGGGTTACGAGTACACTGGACAGGACTCGTCGGGAACTGACAGGTTGGTATTATACCTATCGTCAGTCATCAGTTCCCAGGTGACATGAGTACAGCTTAGTCCGCTGACTTGACACTGGCACTTCGCCTCGAGTGTGTTCCCACTGCACTTTGATCACTACCCTACCACGGCTCAAAGGAGTCGTGCAAACAGGTGGTGGTTGGGTGCAGTCCCGAAGCACTGGGAGGCAGTGACGGTTAGACAGGATTCGTCTCTCCCGGTATTGGGGTTGACATCGCGCTGTGTCTAGGAGAGCCATTACACAAGTAGTCCCTGGCCAGGGCAAACGAGATATACTGGTAGGTTCCCAGTGTTGTCTCAGGGTGTTTTGGGCTTCGCTCCGGCACGACTTGTACCGCTATTGGGGGACTGACGTTTACCGTCCCCTAGGCCCGCCATGCGATGTATCAGACGAACAGACCGGACTGTACGGAGACTGTCACATTCAGACTCAGTAGGAGTTCCGATGGGGTTTCACCTCGTCAGCCTTCTTGTCGACATCTACCTGGGGACCGTTACGCACAGCTAGTGCCGCTTGCGGTCTGTGGTTAAACCCACTGCCAGCGTAGTGTCGAGTCTTTAGAGTCCCACACAGAGGGTATTCGCCTATGGGCAAAACAGAGTAGAGGTCGCATGGTTTTGCGACAGGGTTCGTTCTCATCCGCGCACTTGTGCACGTTTGGAGTCCGGACAGATATTACCAGCGGGCTCTGGTTTGAGCCGGATACTGGTATAGTATTTGGGGTTGCTTTTATCTCTCAGTATTCATGTTCCTCGGAACAAGAATGCAGGTGTGTATGCACAGTTTTTGAGGAGGAGGAAGATGATTTCCATTAGGGTTTCGGAACGGGTGCGTATGCACAGTTGACAGTCGTCTTTTTCCAAACCCTAATGGATTTGTATTATATCATTTAATAATATATAATAAAATGAAATTGTGTCATGGTTAGTTTTTGTTGACTTGTTGACCATGGTTGACTTGTTGACCATGGTTGAACATTTGACTACCATCATTACAAATGCAAGATGCTTTTTCATTCTTGCTTTATTCATTTAATGCATGTAATGATATTAGTCATTCTAAACTAACCATCAAACCTTTTTCATTTTGATTATTGTTATTATTTGATTTTTCTTTTTCTTTTGTTATGGTTGCAAAAGGAAAAGAAAGAGCTCACTTTATCACTCTCACTCTCTCTCTTCACTTCATCTTCTTCTTCCTCTAGTCAAGAGAAACCTTCTCATGAGTTGAGAATCCTTCTCTTGAAAAACAAAAGCAAACCCTAAACACTCTCTACTCACTCTAGGATCAAGGGTCTAGCAAGCCGGCGATTCTAGTTCACTCCAAGTACGAGAAAGAGCCCAAAGGTCGAGCCTTCGAGGTGGATCCATCTTCGACGGGAGAAGGCGACAAAGGAGAACCATCAACCTCTACAAAGTTTGAAGACGAAGGAGTTCAAGTCTAGGTATAACCATCTTCATCCGAGTAGCTAAACTTCTTTAGCTAGGTTGCTAGTTTTAGTTTAGGTATCGATCCCGACCTTGCATAGTCCATGTTGCTTCTTGCACTAAAAATTTGATTTTTATACCGTTTCCGCCTCCCCGTAAGAACCGGGGGTGGCAACGTGGACTTACAGTGGTATCAGAGCCTAACTAAACTTAAACTAGCTAGGTAGTGAAGTGTAACGAAGTTCGGAACCGTAAAAAACCCAAAAACCGTATTTTCAAAAACCTGAGTTTCTGTTGAAATTTTTTTGGCTCGAAATGAAAAACTTTATATCTGTAAATTCATCTCAGGGTTTTCTAAAAACACCCATGAAAAACGACACAGAGATTCGTCAAAGCCGCCGCACTTCCGCCGCGTGAGCCTTCTTGGCCGCCGCGGATCCGCCGCGACTTGATGTCCTCTCTGCATCGATTTTCGTGCAGTGTCTTTATTTGTTGTTTTTGGGATTTTTAGGATATATATTATATGCCCAGATTTTCCAGAACTAAAATTTACTTTTGGGGGCCTATAATTCCGTATTTTTCCGAACTTCACTGCACTTTGACTATGATGGTTATATCTGTGATGTTTGCATGTATTGAACGTCGACTAATTGCTATAAGACGATTAGTCGGGGTTATACATGATCTGTAATGTGCTGGAATGTGTATATAAATATGTTGGATTGTCGCGGGTGAATAGCCGGGGGTTGTGAGACGAGAGTTTTCTTTTCTTGCAATTCATTGTAAATGTAAATTGATGTAATAATTATTATTTGTTTGGCCGCACAACCGGGTCGGGGTTGTAGCCGTCATTGTATAATTCTTTTACTGTTTTTGCTCCTAGGATAGACCCATGGAGGGGTGCACAAACTACCGGGTATGCCGAAGTGTCGAGTGGCCTACTCATGGTGATGAGGGAGGTTGCTACGCTTCGGGTACTTGGCGGGTAGTTTGCCGCACCCGTAGGGGTCTTGGGTGGGGTATTGGCTATTCACCGCGACCGTGTTATCTGTTTTTGTTACAGGCTCGTACAAATTACAGATTACTAGTATATCCAATGTATTTATCTGTGATCTGAAATGTTTATCATTGCTTTCTATTTAGGCGTTGCTTATGTTTTACAGACGCGCTAGCCCAGCCCCCGCTCTGTCGTTAGTTAAGTAACCTAACGGGTAATGACGGGGCCCAGTGGCGAATGCGAATGGCATAAGCGTACGTCATATTTTGGTTGTTTTCTGCAATGGTAGGATTTAAATGATGGGACGCATTAAAAGTACTAATGCAAGAATATCACGCATTAAAAGAACTAATGCAAGATAATAAACCAAGTTAAAGTCGTTGGAACACTTTCGAAAAACCACTCGGTTCTTTTCAAAACTAACTTTTAAAATGCGGAGCTTGAGCCACTCCATTTAAAAGCTATCTCGTTCCATCGACCAAATCAAGTTCACTACGTTCACGGTTTTGCCAAAACCATCCGTAGCCCTCCGTCGTTTCATATGAATAGTCAATAGTATTCAAGCTGTGTTTGTTGGCCAAAGTCAAGGCATAGTGATTGGTAGCTATTGGGTATTCATGTGCAGCATAGATAGATGCGTTGGTTTGGAACAGTCGTACTGCCTTGTTGGCCAAAGTCAAGGGTGGGTACGGGTGGATTCAAATTAACCTGGAGAACGACGGGTAGAACTTGACATGTGACTTATGATTTGTTGGCCAAAGTCAAGGTCATAAGAGCATGGGGCAAAAATCCACATCGGGAGTTTCATAAGTACTGAAACTTGCTAGATTTGCATACCATTTGGAGTGTGGTGATTCTGGTAGGATTCCTTCAGTTTCGTCACGCGATGATATTTGGATCCCGATCCTACTGTGAGTATATGCTACTCCTCGGGAAATTTCTCACTTAACGATCAATGCTATAAACCTAGTAGGTGCCTAGAAAGGTGTTAGCGGGGCTACGCCCCCAGGGAAAAGAGGTTCTTTAATTAAGGAACTTCGCGAAAGCGTTGGAAAACCTCCCTCGAAGTACCGACACCAGCCTGGCCGAACGGTTAAGCAAGTATTGTACGGTGGGATTGATCCTGACTAATTCTTCCTTTATGGTTTGAGGAGGGATTCGAGAAACAGTGGGAGCCATCCTGTTTAGACAAATTAAAAACCACTCTAAACTTGCAAGAGCATCATGCTGAGTGTTTCTTCTTCTCTCTCCTAATTGCAGCGACCAATCAACATGACTGGACTTAAGTTACTCCTAGATAAAAACAAGTTGACAGGGCCAAACTACAAAGATTGGCTCAGGAATGTCAAGATAGCAATCACTTATGACAAGCTGGGGTATCTTCTTACCACCAAAGCTCCCCCTGTCCCTGGTCCAACTTCCAGCGTCGCGGATAAGGAAATCCGCAAGACTTGGGAGATTGATAGCGCGAAGGCCAAGTGCCTCCTGCTTGCCTCGATGGACAACGAACATCAGAGGAGGCATGAGAATATGGACATGGAGTCCATATTGCTTCATACAAAAGAACTGTATGGAGAGCAATCACGTATCGCAAGATACGAAGCGTCGAAAAAGTTGTTTTCGACAAGAATGGCCGTCGGATCATCAGTAGCCGAGCACGTGCTAAAGATGATCGGCTACATTGAGGAGCTCGCTGACCTAGGGATCACATTGGAGAGTGAGCTATATACGGATATAGTTCTCCAGTCCCTTCCTTCCACTTACGCCCAGTTTATAATGAACTTCAACCTACAAGAAAAAGAGGTTGAACTTTCAGAGCTCCTCAACCTGCTGAGGAGCGCAGAGGGCACCCTACAGAAAGGTAGGGAAACATCCACTTTGTTTGTAGGAGGATCATCTTCTTCTAGGTCCAAGGCGAAAGCCAAGGGAAAGAAGAAGAAAGCCCCCGCCAAACCAAGGGGCGGTGTTAGTAAAGTGGATACGAAGGGAAAAGGTAAAGCAACAAAGATAGCGGGGAAGCTTGTGGATAAGGAAGAATGCTTCTTTTGTCATAAAAAAGGACACTGGAAGAATGATTGCAGGGCCTGGAAGGCCAGAACACAGGAATTGAAGCAGGTTGCAGCTTCAGCTTCAGGTGTGTATGTTATTGAAAACTGTCTTTCAATAAACTCTACTTCCTGGGTATTGGATACCGGATCAGGATCTCATATCTGTAATTCTTTGCAGGCGTTGAGAAACCGTAGGGTTTTGAAGGCAGGTGACATGACCCTCAGAGTTGCGAACGGAGCTAGCATGGATGCTAAAGCCGTGGGGGACTATCACCTGGGAATGTCAGATGGACATGTTTTGGTTTTGCGTAATTGCTTTTTTGTACCCAACGCAACTTGTAATATCATTTCTGTATCTTTAGTTTCTAAAGAAGGTTATGAATTTGCGTTTGTAAGTAATGTTGTAAACATTCACCTTAATCAAGTTCTGATTGGGTCAGGTACATTGAGTAATGGTATATACGTATTGAACCAACCACAGATTTTCAATGTCCAGAATACACACAAAAGAAAGTCTCCAGAAATAAACCAGACTTTCTTATGGCATTGTAGATTGGGTCACATCAATGAGAGAAGGTTGACGAAGTTACATACAGAAGGGTATTTGAATGCGTTCGAATATCAGTCGTATGCCACTTGTCAATCCTGTCTCAAGGGAAAGATGACAAAGACTCCGTTTACTGGACATGGAGAAAGAGCGAGCGAGCTCTTGGGACTCGTACACAGTGACGTGTGCGGTCCAATGTCTACACATGCCCGAAGCGGACATTCTTACTTCATTACTTTTACGGATGACTTCTCAAGGTACGGTTATGTCTTCTTAATGAAACATAAGTCCGAGGCCTTTGGAAAATTCCAGGAGTATAAGAATGAAGTAGAGAAACAGACCGGCAAAAGTATTAAGATTCTAAGATCGGATCGAGGTGGAGAATACTTAAGTGCCGAGTTCCTGGACTATTTAAAAGAGAACGGAATTCTCTCTCAACTTACTCCTCCATACACCCCGCAACATAACGGTGTATCGGAGAGACGGAACCGCACCCTATTGGATATGGTGCGGTCCATGATGAGTAACGCTGAGTTGCCGCGATCATTCTGGGGATATGCGCTAGAATCAGCCGCATACCTTTTGAACCGAGTTCCGACTAAGACTGTGCCTTCCACACCATATGAAATGTGGTGTGGGAAGAAACCCTATCTTAAGCACATTAAGACATGGGGATGTCCGGCTTTTGTCAAAAAGCAGCATGCGGACAAGCTCGAGGCACGCTCAGTACAGTGCAAGTTTGTGGGGTATCCAAAGAACTCAAAAGGATATTTCTTCTACTGTGAAGAGGAACAAAAAGTCCTTGTTTCTCGTCATGCCTACTTCTTGGAAACTGAGTTTTTGGAAAACCAGATAAGTGGGAGCGCAGTAGAACTGGAAGAAATTCCAGAACCACAAAACATTACTGAAAGCTTAGAGGAACCAGAGGGTTCGAAAGAACAGGACATTCCTACGCCGCTCCGCAGAAGTAGTAGGCAGTCTCATCCGCCCGAGAGATACTACGGTTTTCTCATAGACGGGGATAGAGAGGATTGCATCATAGATTATGATGAGCCTACTAGCTTCCAGCAGGCCGTTCAGAGTGTTGACTCAGTGAAATGGCTGGATGCAATGCGGACCGAAATGGAGTCCATGTACACCAACAAGGTATGGACGTTGGACATTGCTCCAGACGGGGTAAAACCCGTAGGATGCAAGTGGATCTTCAAAAGGAAGATTGGTGTAGATGGACAGGTTGAGACCTATAAAGCTAGGCTGGTAGCAAAGGGTTTCCGTCAAAGACCTGGCTTGGACTATGACGAAACCTTTTCTCCAGTAGCCATGCTGAAATCCATTCGGATCCTTCTTGCCATCGCTGCCTTCCACGATTATGAGATCTGGCAAATGGACGTAAAGACAGCTTTTCTAAATGGAAATTTAGAGGAGTGTGTCTATATGGACCAGCCAGAGGGCTTCGTTCAGAGTGGGAGCAGCGGAAAGGTGTGCAAGTTGCTTAAGTCCATCTATGGACTAAAGCAGGCATCGCGGAGTTGGAACATCTGTTTTGATGAGACGGTCAAAGAATTTGGCTTTATCAAAAATCCAGATGAACCATGCATCTATAGTAGATTTGTAGCAAGAACTGTAGTATTCCTCGTTTTATACGTGGATGACATTCTCTTAGTAGGAAATGACATTCCTATGCTACAATCTGTCAAGGGGTTCTTGTCACACAGGTTCTCCATGAAAGACCTGGGTGATGCCTCATACATCCTGGGGATCCGGATCCATCGTGATAGATCCAAGAGGATATTGGGACTTTCTCAGTCCAGGTACATCGACACCATAGTGAAGAGATTCAGTATGGAAGATTCCAAGCGCGGTAACCTACCGGCTTGTCACGGGATCACCCTCTCTAAAGAGATGTCTCCCAAGACTGATTTGGAGAGGGATCGCATGTCGATTATACCCTACGCTTCTGCGGTAGGCTCTATAATGTATGCGATGTTGTGTACCAGACCGGATGTAGCTTATGCACTGAGTGTGGTAAGCCGGTATCAGTCAAACCCTGGGGAGAAACACTGGATAGCGGTAAAGAACATTCTCAAGTACCTGAGAAGGACTAAGGAGATGTTCTTGGTGTATGGCGGAAAAGACCTCCAGATCGAGGCCTTTGCTGACTCCAGCTTCCAGAGTGACAAGGATGATTCCAAGTCCATGTCGGGCTTTGTCTTTACCCTCAATGGAGGGGCGGTGTGTTGGAAGAGTTCCAAACAGGAAACCGTTGCAGACTCGACGATGGAAGCGGAATACATCGCTGCATCTGATGCCGCAAAAGAAGCTGTCTGGATGAGGAAGTTCTTGAAAGAACTTCAGGTGGTTCCGTCCATTGTTGATCCAATACCTCTGTATTGCGACAACAATGGGGCTATAGCTTTAGCGAAGGAACCCAGGTCCCATCAGAGATCCAGGCACATCTTGAGGCGGTATCACCTGATCAGGGAGATCGTGGATCGCAAGGAGATCGAGGTTCGGAGAGTTGCTTCAGAAGACAACACTGCAGATCCATTCACCAAGGCCCTGCCCCAGACTCAGTTCGAGCGGCTGATCGAGATGATAGGTCTTCGATACGCCAGTACATGGCCTTAGTGCAAGTGGGAGATTGTTAGTGTATATGCCCTAGAGGCCATTACTGTATCATACTAGTTTGTATATTACTTAATGGATGCTTGGGATATTCACCTTGTATATACAATCTTGCTCAAAATAGTAGTATGCTACTTGGTTTGTCTCTACTTCAATGTGTACTTGTGTTTATTTTACTATATCACTTATACGCATTAGTGGAGCCCTTAGGATCTTTGCTTGATTACCAGCGTTGTGATGGCAGTCACACTAGTGGGGGCTGGGTAATCTATAAGCACATCCTTATACAGGTCCCTAGTCGCAGGACTATCGAGACAGGGCATCGATACTCCGGAGTAGACTAGCGTATGCGCTTCTCATCCCAGTGTGGGAGATGGTCTGTCCCACAGCCATCAGTACGTCGTACTGGAGATAGTATACGGGTGCTCGTTGGGTTACGAGTACACTGGACAGGACTCGTCGGGAACTGACAGGTTGGTATTATACCTATCGTCAGTCATCAGTTCCCAGGTGACATGAGTACAGCTTAGTCCGCTGACTTGACACTGGCACTTCGCCTCGAGTGTGTTCCCACTGCACTTTGATCACTACCCTACCACGGCTCAAAGGTGTCGTGCAAACAGGTGGTGGTTGGGTGCAGTCCCGAAGCACTGGGAGGCAGTGACGGTTAGACAGGATTCGTCTCTCCCGGTATTGGGGTTGACATCGCGCTGTGTCTAGGAGAGCCATTACACAAGTAGTCCCTGGCCAGGGCAAACGAGATATACTGGTAGGTTCCCAGTGTTGTCTCAGGGTGTTTTGGGCTTCGCTCCGGCACGACTTGTACCGCTATTGGGGGACTGACGTTTACCGCCCCCTAGGCCCGCCATGCGATGTATCAGACGAACAGACCGGACTGTACGGAGACTGTCACATTCAGACTCAGTAGGAGTTCCGATGGGGTTTCACCTCGTCAGCCTTCTTGTCGACATCTACCTGGGGACCGTTACGCACAGCTAGTGCCGCTTGCGGTCTGTGGTTAAACCCACTGCCAGCGTAGTGTCGAGTCTTTAGAGTCCCACACAGAGGGTATTCGCCTATGGGCAAAACAGAGTAGAGGTCGCATGGTTTTGCGACAGAGTTCGTTCTCATCCGCGCACTTGTGCACGTTTGGAGTCCGGACAGATATTACCAGCGGGCTCTGGTTTGAGCCGGATACTGGTATAGTATTTGGGGTTGCTTTTATCTCTCAGTATTCATGTTCCTCGGAACAAGAATGCAGGTGTGTATGCACAGTTTTTGAGGAGGAGGAAGATGATTTCCATTAGGGTTTCGGAACGGGTGCGTATGCACAGTTGACAGTCGTCTTTTTCCAAACCCTAATGGATTTGTATTATATCATTTAATAATATATAATAAAATGAAATTGTGTCATGGTTAGTTTTTGTTGACTTGTTGACCATGGTTGACTTGTTGACCATGGTTGAACATTTGACTACCATCATTACAAATGCAAGATGCTTTTTCATTCTTGCTTTATTCATTTAATGCATGTAATGATATTAGTCATTCTAAACTAACCATCAAACCTTTTTCATTTTGATTATTGTTATTATTTGATTTTTCTTTTTCTTTTGTTATGGTTGCAAAAGGAAAAGAAAGAGCTCACTTTATCACTCTCACTCTCTCTCTTCACTTCATCTTCTTCTTCCTCTAGTCAAGAGAAACCTTCTCATGAGTTGAGAATCCTTCTCTTGAAAAACAAAAGCAAACCCTAAACACTCTCTACTCACTCTAGGATCAAGGGTCTAGCAAGCCGGCGATTCTAGTTCACTCCAAGTACGAGAAAGAGCCCAAAGGTCGAGCCTTCGAGGTGGATCCATCTTCGACGGGAGAAGGCGACAAAGGAGAACCATCAACCTCTACAAAGTTTGAAGACGAAGGAGTTCAAGTCTAGGTATAACCATCTTCATCCGAGTAGCTAAACTTCTTTAGCTAGGTTGCTAGTTTTAGTTTAGGTATCGATCCCGACCTTGCATAGTCCATGTTGCTTCTTGCACTAAAAATTTGATTTTTATACCGTTTCCGCCTCCCCGTAAGAACCGGGGGTGGCAACGTGGACTTACACCTCCCTGGGATCTACAATCCTTCGCAAAATGTCCTGGAAGTCCGCAACTAAAACATATAGATGGGGTCCTTTGATCATCTGGGTTTGAACTGAACATCTGGCCCTGGTTCCAACCTCGTCCGAAACTGCGGCCTAGAGTGTACCTACCTATACCTCTGCCGAACTGCCTAGTCATCGGCCCTAACGGTCTACTCCTCTTTGGCTCTGGAATAACCACTGCCTCGCTCAAACGCTCCTCCACTTGTATCGCTGCATCCATGGCCTCCGCATACGTATCAAAATGATGGGAGCCTGTAGCTAGATACAACTGCGTGTCCAGACTCCTTAGGAACCTCTTCACCCGAAGCTCCTCCGTAGGTACTAAGTATGGAGCATAGCACGATAATTGGGTGAATCGTAAATCATAATCTGCCACCAACATACTCACCGATTTTTGCAACGCTTCAAAACTGCTAGCTCTAGCGTCTCTCACACTCTGTGGAAGAAATCTGGCAAGAAAGACCTCGGAAAACTCGGTCCACTACATCGGAAGAAGACCCGTAGCTCGTCCTCTCTCCATTGACTCACACCACTCCTGTACAAGTCCCTCTAAACGAAAGCTAGTCAGCTCAACTGACCTCGCATCAGAACATCGCAATGATCTGCCAATCCTCACCATCTTATCAAGAAAGGACTGAGGATCCTCCGCTACATCGGTCCCTGTAAATACCGGAGGTCTCAACCTCATGAACTCTGCAAGCGATACCTCCATCACTCTCGTATCTACAAGTGCTACCGTCTGCGTAGGCTGTACCTCGGACTCTACCACGGTCGGTGCCAGATCCTGTCTCAGTACTCGAGTGGCCTCGGCTAACTGTCCTACCACTCGCTGCAATCCCAACATGCCCTCCTTCATCCTAGTCATGCGATCTAGAGGAGGAAGATCAACATGCTCATGCACCGCCGGAACGTCCGTTGTACTAGTCGCCGTCACAGGTGGATCGCCCTAGCTGCATCTCTGGCTGCGGCTCGCCTAACTCGCGTAGCCATAGCAACTGGAACAAGAAACGAGAGTTGATAAGGCTTACGAATAGGAACAATCAATAACGGAGAATCAAAGGAAGGACAAATCGAGACATACATCCTAAGGTTAATTAGGCTGAGTGTGGTAATGTAAATATGCCGTGGAACATACGTACGGTACTGCACTCATCCTAATTCGCCTACTCCGTCAAACCAAAGGTCATCCTGAATCACGGACTCACGTCAAAATATCTTAATTCACTACTCGATTCCGTAAGGTTAATCCTACGCTCTGATACCAACTTTGTCACGACCCAAAGTTTGGATGTGGTCAGCACTTAGATTGTATAATATCTAAAGATATATACACAATCCGAGTAAGTCGAAAACCAATATCAAAATCCTTTTTGCGGAATTCTTTATATAGAAATTTAACTTTTAAGTAAAAATCACATTTGTTATGAAATTAAGATATAAAGACAAGTATAAGGTGTTAAATTTGGTTGTATCCCTAATTGGGATCAACAATAACAACAACGAAATAAAATTTTACAATTTAAATGGAACCAATAGGATCACAGATATGAACAAAAGGGTTATCCACTATATAACACAATCTCACCTGTCAAATAATATACATATAATCATCTCTCGTGCTAATTCATAATACAAGTCTGATGGAGATTTTCTAGATACAAAATACAATACCAAAAGAGAAAGTTACTATATATGTAACCCACCTATCAAAAGATGCGATATAAGATGCGAAAAGTGGAGTTGCACTGCTACTAACCGTCCACTCTACCCCTGCAAGGAACTGTGGCACAACGAGGATGAGTTGCCAACTCAATGAATATAACTAACATATAACGGTTAATAATGTAAATATGACGATCATACTAACTGAAATGAGAACAAGTATAGTGTATGATAGTATATGGAAAGCATGAATTTATACTACGAATCACATAATCAAAACTGAAATCTCATCATTTATTTCCAATAAAATTCATCTCTCCGTGTCCATCATCGACACAAAACTTCCATTTCTCGCAGGCATCATTCATCGAATGATCCTGTAATCAACAATACTGGTCGATATCATCTAGATATCCGCCGTATTTCACTACTATCTCCGGTATCGAGTAATCTCGCTAGGCTCCCCCGCCTCAAATGCGGCTAACCTGCCCCACGGTCTCGACCGGGTCCACCATGTATCCAACTGTATATCTCCCACACTCAGTCTGGATAACGTATAAATCCACGGCCATATAACTCCCCCACTCGGTCCGGAATAAAATCAAATCATAAAAACATCTCATGGTGGACATGTCACATCAATCATGAAATTCACTGGATTTATGCAATAGTATACAAAACTCAAAACCAAAAATCCTCAATAATACAATTACCTCTTATATCAACTTAGAATACTCAAATACTAAACATGATTCAATGATGCAATTTATTACTGTTATTGGTGTTTAAGGTATGATATGAATCATTTTTTTCAAGAAATTTGCTAAGTGTAAAAGTGACATGGTAATATCGACGGGGTGTAGTGTAACATGTAAGATGTGCACGTGGCATAACTCGTCGATACTTGTGTAAGTGCACGGCGGCGCCCCGGCCTCCATCCCGAGGCCAAATGCGGAAGCGATGGCTAACTTTAATTTTCTTGATCCGGCACCACCGCGCACTAAAACCCGGATCGTACCATTATCTAGTCCTAGCTAACAACAAGATGGGGAAGAGAGATATACCGAGCGATCCGTGTCCTCCGGTCTTCTCGTCGCCGTCCCGATCTCCTGCGGAATCTCCAGTCTCCACCTCCTCGTCGGAAGGGCACCACGTCGCCTGTTTCTTTTACGGGCACCCGCCTCTATACCGAGGCAACTCGGGCACGAATCTGGCGAGTCGACGTGCCCAAGATTTGCTGTAGAATGTAGTGTGGAACTTGTGTCTCATTTAGGGTTTAGGGAGTTGCCATTGGTGGAGGATATGAGATAAGCTTTTGGAGGAGGAGCCAAAAAGACTTTTGCCTAGCCAAATGAGCAAGAATTCCACCCCACCAAATTTGGACAGCCCCTAACTTGACTTGGCCGGCCATCTCATGGGAGTGGAGAGAATGAGAGAGAGAGTGAGTGAGAGGAATGGTATGTGATCATGCAAGAAAGAGAAAAGCTCATCATGATGAATAATCATCACACAAAACCAACACTCCAAATCAACCATCATCAACAACCATGATCACACAAAAGTCAAAACATGATGACTAAAGAAAGTCAAGCAATGATGGTGCAAGTATCATGATACAATAATATGCAAAGACCCCCTCCACAATTGCTTATTTGCACAAATGCAAATAAGCCCTCCTCCACCAATCTTCGGCCATTGAAAGATACAAATGAAAATGGCCGAAACGGAAAGCAAACTGGAAACTCTAGAAAACTGGTCCCGTAATAAATTACAGGAAAACCCCGATACTGTGTATACACACCCGCATCTGTATTCCGACCGAAATACAAATGCAATGAGACAAAATCTACACTGTACTATACTAGGATCCGGCTTAAACCAAAGCCGGCTAGTATTATCCGTCCGATCCTGACCCGTGCAATACCGCACGTATCTGATCGAACCCTGCCATATATCCATACGGCCTCTAGTACTAACCGTCCGATCCTGATCCGTGCAATACCGCACGTATCTTATCGAACTCTACCATATCTCCATACGGCCTCTACAGCGTTTCGTCCGAAACTTGAGTAACTGAATATGGGGGACTCTAAAGACTCGTCAATACTATGGCTGTGGATTTAACCACTAGCACGTCAGAGGTATTAGCCATACGTGACGGTCCACCAGCTATTGACCAAAAGGGACATCGATGAGCGAACTCATCCTGACACCCTACTGAGCCTGTCAGTGACAATATCCGTACAGTCCGGTCCGTTCGTCTATGAGCATCGCATGGCGGGCCTAGGGGGTTGGTAAAAGTCAGACCCCCAAAAGCGGTACAAGTCGTGTCGGAGTGTAGCCCAGAACACCCTGAGATACTACTGGAATACCTACCAGTAAATCTCCTGCCTCGGCCGAGGGCTTCGTGTAATGGCTCTCCTAGACACAGCGCGACCTCACCCCCAATACCGGGAGAGACGAACCCCTGAAGATCTGCTCACTGTCTCCATGTGGCTCGGGACTGTACCCAACTAAAACCTGTTTGCACGTCTCCTTTGAGCGTGGTAGGGTAGTAATCAAAGTACAGTGGGAACTCACACGAGACAAATGACGATCCCCAGGTCGATGAACTAACCTGTACACATGTCACCAGGGAACTGCTATCTGACGTCAGGTATAAGACCAACTAGCATGTTCCCGGCGAGTCCTGTCCGGTGTACTCATAACCCAATGAGCACCTGTATACATCTTAGGTGAACCAACTGACACCAGTGGCTTGTGAGACCGGCCACCGCCCCTCGTCGGGGTCTCGACTGTATACACTAGTCTACTATGGAGTATCGATGCCCTGTCTCGAAACTCCCACGACTAGGGACCTTTTAAGGATGTGCTTATAGACTGCCAGCTCTCACGTATATGATCGCCCTCATACTGCTGGTAGTCAAGCAAGAATCCTATGGGCTCTATCAACGTGTAATAGCGACATGTCAGGTCACCTAAAGCAGTACACGATGATAAAGGTAAACCAGATAGCATACTATCATCTTGAGTAAGACTGTCCTACCGGGATAGGTCCTCCCTCAATCATTGCAATCACGTGCCTGTGATCCAATAATTGACTCTGAGGGCACTATCTCCAACAATCTCCCACTTGCACTCAAGGCTAATTATTGCGATGTCGCATACTCACAGCCCGTGTGATACTGAACACCCAACTCCTCTATTGGTCAGTCTCACAAAGCTCGCTTGCGAAACTATTGCGTTCGAGGAATAGCCTTAGTGAGTGGATCCGCCTTGATGTCTCTTTCTATGTCTCTCTATATCTCAAGTTCGCGGAGAAACCCATCTCCCGAAATGAGCAATACCTGTCTTAGAATGTGTCTGGATGTCTGATGGGACCTAGCTCATAAATGAACTCCAAATCCAAAATTCTTAGACTGTATCGTCAACTGAACTTAATCAGTATCCTGCGCCATGCCTCCCTCAGTATTGCCTTGGACTACATGTCCAAAATACTGCCCCTCGTCAGAAGGAAAACTATAACTCTGACAACCTCCTTGTTGTCCAGGTCACCTTGGAAGCCTGGAATGATAACTGTCTCCCGAATGAGGCTGCCGTTATCATATCCCTAGAACATCCACTTATGTTCTAAAACTGCTTCCGACTGTTTCTCTAGGATTGGATCTGTTGCGCCACGGCAGCGCCCCGGCCTCGTACTCGAGGCCAAAATGCGGAATAAAAAATTTTCCTTTCTCGGAAACCGGCGCTACCGCGGACAAAGAAAACCCGGATCGTTTACCATTAACCTAATGCTAGCAATCAAGAGATAGGGTGAGAAGTATACCGAGTGATCCGAGTCCTCCGGTCTTCTCATCATCGTCCCGATCTCCCGCGGAAAGTGTAGTCTCCATATCGTTGCCTCCTCGCCGGAAAGGGGACCACAACGCCTGCGTCTTTTACGGGCTCCCGCCTCAATACCGAGGCAACTCGGGCATGAAGCCGGCAACTCGACATGCTCAAGATATGCTGTAGAATGTGTAGTAGATCATGCTAGTCTTATTTGGGGTTTGTAGTTGCCTTGATGGAGGAATGAGATTAGGAAAAATGGTGCTTTCATTTTTCCAAAACAAGAAGAAGAAGGAGATGAAGAATTCCTCACATAATCAAGATGAACTCTCTCATTCTTTTCTTTCTCTCAAGTGTTCTTTCTTTTCTCTCATTAGAATGATAACCATGGTGGAGGAATGAGAACTAATACAAAGGGAGGTGAGTGTAGGAGATAGAAAGAGGTGACCACATCCTAAAAGAAACATCAACCATGCTTCTAACACTATACCCTTTCCAATCTCATAAATGCACCATCATGGATGAAAGATATCATAATCAACACAATAGCAAGAAACCCCCTCCACAAAAGTTATTTGCACAATTGCAAATAACCCCCTCCATCGGAAAAGTCCGGCCGGGAAAGAACAAACGAAAACCGGCCGGAACGGAATGCAAACTGGCAACTCCAGAAAAATGGTCCTGTAATAAATTACAGGAAAACCCCGATACTGTGGATACACGCCCGCATCTGTATTCCGTCCGGATACAAATGCAATGAGACAAAATCTACACTGTACTAAACTAGGACCGGCTTAAGACAAAGCCGGCTAGTAATATCCGTTCGATCCTGATCCGTACAATACCGCACGTATCAGATCGAACCCTGCCATATAACTATACGGCAACTAGTACAAAACTGTCTGATCCTGATCCGTGCAATACCGCACGTATCTGATCGGACCCTGCCATATCTCCATACGGCCTCTACAGCGTTTCGCCCGAAAGCTGAGTAACTGAATGTGTGGTGTACTCTAAAGACTCGTCAATACTATGGCTGTGGATTTAACCACTAGCACGTCAGAGGTATAAGCCAATACGTAACGGGCCACCAGCTATTGACTAAAAGGGACGTCGATGAGCGAACTCATCCTGACACCCTACTGAGCCTGTCAGTGACAATATCTGTACAGTCCGGTCCGTTCGTCTATGAGTATCGCATGTCGGGCCTAGGGGGTTGGTAAAAGTCAGACCCCCAAAAGCGGTACAAGTCGTGTCGGAGTGTAGCCCAGAACGCCCTGAGATACTACTGGAATACCTACCAGTAAATCTCCTGCCTCGGCCGAGGACTTTGCGTAATGGCTCTCCTAGACACAGCGCGACCTCACCCCCAATACCGGGAGAGAAGAACCCCTGCAGATCCGCTCACTGCCTCTATGTGGCTCGGGACTGTACCCAACTAAAACCTGTTTGCACGACTCCTTTGAGCCGTGGTAGGGTAGTAATCAAAGCACTGTGGGAACTCACACGAGACAAATGACGATCTCAGGTCGATGAACTAACCTGTACACATGTCACCAGGGAACTGCTATCTGACGTCTGGTATAAGACCAACTAGCAGGTTCCCGGCGAGTCCTGTCCGGTGTACTCATAACCCAATGAGCACCTGTATACATCTTAGGTGAACCAACTGACACCAGTGGCTTGTGAGACCGGCCACCGCCCCTCGTCGGGGTCTCGACTGTATACACTAGTCTACTAATGGAGTATCGATGCCCTGTCTCGAAACTCCTACGACTAGGGACCTTTTAAGGATGTGCTTATAGACTACCAGCTCCCACGTATATGATCGCCATCATACTGCTGGTCGTCAAGCAAGAATCCTAGGGGCTCTATCAACGTGTAATAGCGACATGTCAGGTCACCTAAAGCAGTACACGATGATAAAGATAAACCAGATAGCATACTATCATCTCGAGTAAGACTGTCCTACCGGGATAGGTCCTCCCTCAATCATTGCAATCACGTGCCTGTGATCCAATAATTGACTCTGAGGGCACTATCTCCAACAATCTCCCACTTGCACTCAAGGCTAATTATTGCGATGTCGCATACTCACAGCCCGTGTGATACCGAACACCCAACTCCTCTACTAGTCAGTCTCACAAAACCCGTTTGCGAAACTATTGCGTTCGAGGAATAGCCTCAGTGAGTGGATCCGCTGTGATATTTCTTTCTATGTCTCTCTATATCTCAAGTTCGCGGAGAAAGCCATCTCCCGAAATGAGCAATACCTGTCTTAGAATGTCTGGATGTCTGATGGGATCTAGCTCATAAATGAACTCCAAATCCAAACTTCTTAGACTGTATCGTCAACTGAACTTAATCAGTATCCTGCGCCATGCCGCCCTTGGTATTGCCTTAGACCACCTGTCCAAAATACTGCCCTTCGTCAGAAGGGAAAACTATAACTCTGACAACCTCCTTGTCGTCCCTGTCACCTTGGAAGCCTGGAATGATAACTGTCTCCCAAATGAGGCTGTCGTTATCATATCCCTAGAACATCCACTTATGTTCTAAAACTGCTTCCGACTGTTTCTCCAGGATTGGATCAATGTCAACTTATTGCATCTAGTGCAAGAACAACATCTGGTGTGGTACTTGACATCTCATGATTGACTCAATTGCCTAAGCAAGTGATCTGTCAATCATGCGTTTCCCTCTCCACTTTAGTCTGTAAGACACCTTTAGAGAGGGTGACTCCATCAACTGCAGGTACACTACCGTGTCAGGAGTCGTCCATTCTAAATACTCATAGAATGCTGTCAAGGTACCCAGATTGGGAAACCACCCAAATCTAGATCTAAAACCATAGATCTAGTAACCAGTATGTCTGATATAATCTCCAAATCCTATGTGGAGAAAACACTGTGTGACGACCAACGTATAACCGATCGTAGTATAGGAGTTTCTTTTCCTACTTTGTGTATGTCATCCAAATACCAGGATATCACACCCTACTACCTTCTCAACAGATCCATCCCCTATTCTGATGAAGTCAAACCTATGACTGTCATGTCAGAAATAGATGATCTATCTCCGCTACATCTGCTTTAGTCTATAAATAGACATAAGCCTGATGTCCACCAATGCTTCCGCTGCTCCCACTGACTACGACAACCCTCTGGCAGAGTCATATAGACGTGCACTTCTAAAGCTAGTTTAGAACGACGCTATACTCATCCTCCTGCCGGGTCCCGCAGCCTGGAACAACAACAATGGCAAGTGTGGGTAAACAAGAACTTCCCTGTCACCGTCCTTGAGGCTACCGGAGTACCTCTCGGGTGCCTGAAGTTACCCACCTTATCTGCGAAGTGGCCAATGGAATGTCAAGCCAGATTGAATCTTTAGGTTCTTATGAAATCTTCAGTAATCGTTTGCGGTTCTGGAATCGCTTCCAGTTCTACCATACTCCCACTACTGTTTTCTGAAAAATCCATTTTGTTAGAACTGTGGCGAGTCAAGATGGTAGAAAATCAACCCTCGTCATAGCCTGGGTCAACCCACAAACAGCCATTACAGAAACGTGCCTTGAGTTATCCAGAGTCTGGTTTTAATCATAAGCCGGACAACTCCCCGTACCTTAACATCGTTAAGATATGAACTGTTCTATATCCAATATAGAACCAGAGGCACTGATTTAATTGAACCAGATTCAAATCATGCAGCTGTCTCCAGTGCATGTCAACTAAATGGAAGGAGGCCGATCAGCGTTACTCAACTTAGGAATGCTTCCAATTATGAGTAACCTGAAAGAGAAGCTAGTTCTCTTTATCATTACTATCAACTGAATACCATACACAAGTATCTACATCTTCGATCACTTTGAAGAATCCCGATACTTGCTATACCTGGTTCTCTACTCTATTCAAATACCTATAACTCCTCAAAACTTAGACCCTGTGTTTCCACGAAACACACGTCTAAGAACTAGAGAAGTTAAAAGTAAACAGAATATAGTATGAGGACCAACCCCTCTGTCCTGATGGACCCTGGACAACATACAATACTCTGTATAAGTCCCTTGAGTCTGACAACTCATTCACTGTGTGTCGTAGGTTAAAAACTGTACTTATGGTTAAGAAGAATTACACCGCTGTTTAATGCTCCTTACCTAACCATCCACTGATATAGGTAAATGTCATCGACATAATATCAAAAGGTATATCTCACTCTATGAAAATAGACGTACAGATATATCAATTTGAAATTGGTGCACAACAGCGGATATTCAAAACCAAATATTTGCCTACCGGCAAACAGCCCAGATGATCTCCTCAAATATCACAATGAGGATGATCACCCTATTCCCAATAACTTACTCCCACTCAGCATCTGTAAAACCATACAGATGTGAGAATCATACCTGGTAAATACATACCCTGGAGCAAGTGTCCAATCGGGAAATCAGTTTTCTATTAACAGTACACAGTGAAACTGAAACATTGAAATGTTTCGGTGGGGTATTCCGGTATTCTTAGTAATGCCTCTTCCATTATCCGGATTCACAACTGTAACCGTATATCTCTTTGCCATCTTTCCAAATCCCTTTATATGTCTTTAGTCATTACCGTCTGCACACCCTTTTAGGCCAAATGGTTTTCTTCCTTCCCTACCGTTCGGCACCAGCCTATGGTTTGGAAGAAGACTATCCAAAAAGCATAAAGGGTGTACTGTCCTAATCCTAGGAGCACTCGCATCGCGAGAGAAGGTGAAGATAAAAGACACCTGAATGTACTTTATTCCTATTTCTCCTGAACCAGAATCCATCCCCGAACTGGAACAAGTTCCTTTCGAGTTCGTATATAACCATACGATGGAGTATCCAATAAACTGTGGATCTTCGTAGTGATACGGGGTGTCCTGGAGAAATACAAAGGTGATTTAAGATTGGAGAAGAAATACTTGGTTTGGTCGTGAATATCAGTCGCATTTTACTTTGCCCTCCTACTAATCCCTTGCTTTGTCTTAACTTAATACCTTCTGCACACCATCGTTATGCTAATTGGTTTCCTTCATTCCCTACCGGTCGGCACCAGCCTAAGGTTTGGAAGAAGACTATCCAATTTGCGTAATAGGTGTGCTATCTCCTAAATCAAGGAGTACTCGCAATGAGAGAAGGTGAAAAGAAAAGACAACTGAATAATCCTATTCGTTTTCTCCAGAACCAGAAACCATCCTCGAAGTCCTTCGAGTTCGTATCTAACCATACGATGGTTTTGTCCAATGGAAGTGGACGTTCGTAGTAATACGGGGTGTCCTGGAGAAAAGGGAAAAAGTAGGAGTGGCAAAGAGGTCTGCAACTCAGACAATCCAAAAGTCAGTGTTAAGAAGGTTCGGTCAACTTGGTCACTGAGTCATAGTCTTAGGGTCGGGTCAATGGTCGCTGCCAAAGAGAGAGAGAAAAGAAACACTCATCGTGCACTCTAACCTAGATCAGAATGGTTATCACTTAGTCTAATCTGGAAACCTCCCACTGTAGCTCAAATTCTCCTCCAAACCTGAAAGAAGAATTAGTCGGGGTCACCCGAGGAGTAAACCAACTCATCAGTGGGAATCGGGATCCAACTATCATCGCATGATAACTTGACGGAATCCACTCAAGTCACCACACTCCAGAAGGTATGCGCATGCCTGGCAAGTTTCAGTTCTTTTGAAACTCCCGATGTGATTTTTACCCCAAGCGGTTTATGACCTTGACTAGGTCAACAAACCATAAACCGCCAGTCAAGTTCAACCCGTCATTATTCTGGATTGCATTAAACCCACCCGTACGTGCCCTTGACTAGGTCAACAAGGCCGCACGACTGTCCTAACCAATCCCACTTATGCAACAAACAAGTACCACTTAGCTACCAAACACTACGTCTTGACTAGGTCAACAAACGCAGCACGAATACTAAATAATACCTGTAGGAAATGACGGAGGGCTACGGCTGGTTTTTGGCGAAAAACCTTTAGCGTAATGAACTTGATATCGTTGAAGGAACTGCATAGCCTTTTATAAAAAATATAGTGACGAAAACCTTTACTAAAGAGGTCACTCCCGGTGAAGGGATCTCGGCTCTTTCCCCGTAGAATGAGGTGCAGGATATTCCAACTGAATACCACGATGCAAAGCAAAAGTAATCGGCTATAGTGAAGTTAATGCCCTGACGCAAACTTCTGTCCAAGGGGTCACTCCCGGTGAAGGGATCTCGGCCCTTGCCTCGTCGACTGAGGAGCAGGATATTCCAAATGAATACCACGATGCAAAACAAAAGTGAACGTCCTTGCAATAACAGCTTTTTGAAAAATATTCCAACAACATCAGAATAGGTTTGTTTATCTTGCATTGATCCGAATCAACGCAGTCCCATCAATTAATCACACCACAAAGAACGAAAATAAACTTACGTATGTATATGCCATCCGCATTCGCCACTGGGTCCCGTCATCACCCGTTAGGTTAGCTAACTAACGGCAGAGCGGGGACTGGACTAGCGCGGATGTAAAACATATACAACATCTACTAATATATATACCAATATATTATATTTCGCTCAAGGCGTGATAAAATGCAACATCACAGAAATGTACAGCATCACAAAACAATACAGATATCTGGAAGCCCCGGGTTTCACAGAGCCGCTGATGAAACCCGACGTTCCCCTGGTCGTGTGGATAGCCTGTGCAATGAAATCCTAGACCCCTACGGGCGCTGCAAGTCACCCGCTAAAACCTGAAGCGAGGCAGCCCCCTCCAGCACCGTAAATGGACCACCCAGCACTTCATGGAATCCGGTAACTTGGGCACCCCTCCTGGGTCAACCTGTACCCCCTACGAGTACGGCGAATAGCCCGCCAATCCTAGAGTGAAGCCCCCTCCGTCTCAATGCCATGAAATGCGGGCTTGTTGCCCCCTAGAACCCGGCTATCCGTGCACTCCTCCGCGGGGTAATCCTAGTACAGAAAGTAAAATATACATACACCGGGTACATCGACCGCAACCAGGTCGTGCCCCAAAAGAAAAATACAAACTGGCAGTGACGGCTGTCCACATGTCGGACGCTCGCCCCGCAATATCAAAAGTACATAATACAACAAAACTGTACTAGCATTGCATCCAGGCTATCCCCCACGACCGATCCGCAACATCACAGCATAAACATAGAACATCAACGTGAAAATCACGTTCGCAAATCCGTCTAACCGGGCTATAGCAGTTAGACCGGATTTACCGATCGAGTGACATTCACGGTCGCAGATATAATGTAAATACTGTGAAATAATGTGTTTAAAATTTTCCGATTGATCAAACCTTAACAAGTGGGCCCCCAATCAAAACTGTAGCACTCACAGAAAACCTGGGCCCATTTTTAATATTCCAAAATCCCTAATTTAAGCCCACAAGACCACTGAGAAAAATTGGTGAAGTGAAGCCTAATTCTTGCGGCGGAAGAGCGGCCAATGAGGGGCTCAGGCCGCGCTTGCGCGGTCGTACGGCATGATCACTTTACCAAAATTTTGCAGTATTCTTAGAACTCCCTGCACATCATTCTGAGACAACCTGAAAAATTTTTAGACTCCAAAAAATTTCGACAGAAACTGATGTGAAGGAAAAATACGGTTTTTGGAATTTCGGTCGATCGGAACTGAAAAACACATTAGAACAAGCTAGGTAAGGTTAATAACCTGGCTCTGATACCATGTTGCGCCACGGCAGCGCCCCGGCCTCGTACTCGAGGCCAAAATGCGGAATAAAAAATTTTCCTTTCTAGGAAACCGGCGCTACCGCGGACAAAGAAAACCCGGATCGTTTACCATTAACCTAATGCTAGCAATCAAGAGATAGGATGAGAAGTATACCGAGTGATCCGAGTCCTCCGGTCTTCTCATCATCGTCCCGATCTCCCGCGGAAAGTGTAGTCTCCATATCGTCGCCTCCTCGCCGGAAAGGGGACCACAACGCCTGCGTGTTTTATGGGCTCCCGCCTCAATACCGAGGCAACTCGGGCATGAAGCCGGCAACTCGACATGCTCAAGATATGCTGTAGAATGTGTAGTAGATCATGCTAGTCTCATTTGGGGTTTGTAGTTGCCTTGATGGAGGAATGGGATTAGGAAAAATGGTGCTTTCATTTTTCCAAAACAAGAAGAAGAAGGAGATGAAGAATTCCTCACATAATCAAGATGAACTCTCTCATTCTTTTCTTTCTCTCAAGTGTTCTTTCTTTTCTCTCATTAGAATGATAACCATGGTGGAGGAATGAGAACTAATACAAAGGGAGGTGAGTGTAGGAGATAGAAAGAGGTGACCACATCCTAAAAGAAACATCAACCATGCTTCTAACACTATACCCTTTCCAATCTCATAAATGCACCATCATGGATGAAAGATATCATAATCAACACAATAGCAAGAAACCCCCTCCACAAAAGTTATTTGCACAATTGCAAATAACCCCCTCCATCGGAAAAGTCCGGCCGGGAAAGAACAAACGAAAACCGGCCGGAACGGAATGCAAACTGGCAACTCCAGAAAAATGGTCCTGTAATAAATTACAGGAAAACCCCGATACTGTGCATACACACCCGCATCTGTATTCCGTCCGGATACAAATGCAATGAGACAAAATCTACACTGTACTAAACTAGGACCGGCTTAAGCCAAAGCCGGCTAGTAATATCCGTTCGATCCTGATCCGTACAATACCGCACGTATCAGATCGAACCCTGCCATATAACTATACGGAAACTGGTACAAAACTGTCCGATCCTGATCCGTGCAATACCGCACGTATCTGATCGGACCCTGCCATATCTCCATACGGCCTCTACAGCGTTTCGCCCGAAAGCTGAGTAACTGAAAGTGTGGTGGACTCTAAAGACTCGTCAATACTATGGCTGTGGATTTAACCACTAGCACGTCAGAGGTATAAGCCAATACGTAACGGGCCACCAGCTATTGACTAAAAGGGACGTCGATGAGCGAACTCATCCTGACACCCTACTGAGCCTATCAGTGACAATATCCGTACAGTCCGGTCCGTTCGTCTATGAGTATCGCATGTCGGGCCTAGGGGGTTGGTAAAAGTCAGACCCCCAAAAGCGGTACAAGTCGTGTCGGAGTGTAGCCCAGAACGCCCTGAGATACTACTGGAATACCTACCAGTAAATATCCTGCCTCGGCCGAGGGCTTTGCGTAATGGCTCTCCTAGACACAGCGCGACCTCACCCCCAATACCGGGAGAGACGAACCCCTGCAGATCCGCTCACTGCCTCCATATGGGTCGGGACTGTACCCAACTAAAACCTGTTTGCACGACTCCTTTGAGCCGTGGTAGGGTAGTAATCAAAGCACAGTGGGAACTCACACGAGACAAATGACGATCTCAGGTCGATGAACTAACCTGTACACATGTCACCAGGGAACTGCTATCTGACGTCTGGTATAAGACCAACTAGCAGGTTCCCGGCGAGTCCTGTCCGGTGTACTCATAACCAAATGAGCACCTGTATACATCTTAGGTGAACCAACTGACACAAGTGGCTTGTGAGACCGGCCACCGCCCCTCGTCGGGGTCTCGACTGTATACACTAGTCCACTAATGGAGTATCGATGCCCTGTCTCGAAACTCCTACGACTAGGGACTTTTTAAGGATGTGCTTATAGACTACCAGCTCCCACGTATATGATCGCCATCATACTGCTGGTCGTCAAGCAAGAATCCTAGGGGCTCTATCAACGTGTAATAGCGACATGTCAGGTCACCTAAAGCAGTACACGATGATAAAGATAAACCAGATAGCATACTATCATCTCGAGTAAGACTGTCCTACCGGGATAGGTCCTCCCTCAATCATTGCAATCACGTGCCTGTGATCCAATAATTGACTCTGAGGGCACTATCTCCAACAGGATCAATGTCAACTTATTGCATCTAGTGCAAGAACAACATCTGGTGTGGTACTTGACATCTCATGATTGACTCAATTGCCTGAGCAAGTGATCTGTCAATCATGCACATCCCTCTCCCCTTTGGTCTGTAAGACACCTTTAGAGAGGGTGACTCCATTACCTGCAGGTACACTACCGTGCCAGGAGTCGTCCATTCTAAATACTCTTAGAATGCTATCTAAGTACCCTGATTGGGAAACCACCCAAATCTAGATCTAAAACCATAGATCTAGTAACCAGAATGTCTGATATAATGTCCAAGTCCATGTGGAGAAACACTGTGTGACGACCAAAGTGTAACCGATCGTAGTATAGGAATATCACTTCCTACTCTGTGTATGTCATCCAAATACCAGGAAATCACACCCTACTACCTTCTCAATAGATCCATCCCCTATTCTGATGAAGTCAAACCTATGACTATCACATCAGAAATTGATGATCTATCTCCGCTATATCTGCTTTAGTCTATAAATAGACATAAGCTACCTGTCTACCAATGCTTCCGCTGCTCCCACTGACTATGACAACCCTCTGGCAGAGTCATATAAATGTACACTTCTAAAGCAAGTTTAGAACGACGCTATACTCATCCTCCTGCCGGGTCTCACAGTCTGGAACAACAGCAATGGCAAGTGTGGGTAAACAAGAACCTCCCTGTCACCGTCCTTGAGGGTACTGGAGTACCCCTCGGGTGACTGAGGTTACCCACCTTATCTGTGGAGTGGCCAATGGAATGTCAAACCAGATTGAATCTTTAGGTTCCTATGAAATCTTCAGTAATCGTTTGTGGTTCTGGAATCACTTCCAGTTCTACCATACTCCCACTACTGTTTTCTGAAAAAATCCATTTTATTTAAAACTGTGGCGAGTCTAGAACAATATCACTATTGATCTTCCAGATGGTAGAAAGTCAACCCTCGTCATAGCCTGGGTCAACCCACAAACAGCCATTACAGAAACGTGCCTTGAGTTATCCAGAGTCTGGTTTTAAGCATAATCCGGACAACTCCCCGTACCTTAACAATGTTAAGATACGAACTGTTCTATATCCAATATAGAACCAGAGGCACTGATTTAATTGAACCAGATTCAAATCATGCAGCTGTCTCCAGTGCATGTTAACTAAATGGAAGGAGGCCGATCAGCGTTACTCAACTTAGGAATGTTTCCAATTATGAGTAACCTGAAAGAGAAGCAAGTTCTCTTAATCATCACTATCAACTGAATACCATACACAAGTATCTACATCTTCGATCAACTTGAAGAATCCCGATACTTGCAACACCTGGTTCTCTACTTTATTCAAATACCTATAACTTCTCAAAATTCGGACCCTGTGTTTCCACGAAACACCTGTCTAAAAACTAGAGAAGTCATAAGTAAACCGAATATAGTACGAGGACCAACCCCTCTGTCCTGATGGACCCTGGACAACATACAATACTCTGTATAAGTCCCTTGAGTCTGATAACTCATTCACTGTGTGTCGTAGGTTGAAAACTGTATTTATGGTTAAGAAGAATTTCACCGCTGTTTAATGCTCCTTACCTAACCATCCACTGATATAGGTAAATGTCATCAACATAATTTCAAAAAGTATATCTCACTCTATGAAAATAGACGTACAGATATATCGATTTGAAATTGGTGCATAACAGCGGATATTCAAAACCAAATATTTGCCGACCGGCAAACAGCCCAGGTGATTTCCTCAAATATCACCGATTACAACGAATCCCGATATAATGAGGATGCTCACCCAATTCCCAATAGCTTACTCCCACTCATCATCTGTAAAACCATACAGATGTGAGAATCATACCTGGTAAATACATACCCTGGAGCAAGTGTCTAATCGGGAAATCAGTTTTCCTTTAACAGTACACAGTGAAACTGAAACATTGAAATGTTTCGATGGGGTATCCTGGTATTCCTAGTAATGCCTCTTCCAGATTCACGACTGTAACCGTATAATTCTTTGCCACCTCTCCAAATCCCTTTATATGTCTTTAGTCATTACCTTCTGCACACCCCTTTAGGCCAAATGGTTTTCTTCCTTCCCTACCGTTCGGCACCAGCCTATGGTTTGGAAGAAGACTATCCAATAAGCATAATGGGTGTGCTGTCCTGATCCTAGGAGCACTCGCAATGCGAAAGAAGGTGAAGATAAAAGACAACCGAATAAACCTTATTCCTATTTCTCCTGAACCAGAATCCATCCCCGAACTGGAACAAGTTCCTTTCGAGTTCGTATATAACCATACGATGGAGTATCCAATAAACTGTAGATCTTCATAGTGATACGGAGTGTCCTGGAGAAATACAAAGGTGATTTAGGATTGGCGATGAAATACTTGGTTTGGTCGTGAATAGCAGTCGCAGTTTACTTTGCCCTCTTACTAATCCCTTGCTTTGTCTTAACTTAATACCTTCTGTACACCATCATTATGCTAATTGGTTTTCTTCATTCCCTACCGGTTGGCACCTGCCTATGGTTTGGAAGAAGACTATCCAATTTGCGTAATAGGTGTACTGTCTCCTAAACCAAGGAGTACTCGCAACTTTGAGAGAAGGTAAAAAGAAAAGACAACTGAATAATCCTATCCGTTTCCTCCAGAACCTGAAACCATCCTCGAATAAATTCCTTTGAGTTCGTATATAACCATACGATGGTTTTGTCCAATGGAAGTGGACGTTCGTAGTAATACGGGGTGCCCTGGAGAAAAGGGTAAAAGTAGGAGTGGCAATGAGGTTTGCAACTCTGACAATCCAAAAGTCAGTGTTTAAGAAGGTTCGGTTAATTTGGTCACTGAGTCATAGTCTTAGGGTCGGGTCAATGGTCGCTGCAAAAGAGAGAGAGAAAAGAAACAATCAGCATGCACTCTAACCTAGATCAGAATGGTTACCAATTTATCTAATCTGGAAACCTCCCACTGTACCGTCAAATTCTCCTCCAAACCCGAAAGAAGAATTAGTCGGGATCACCCGAGAAGTAAACCAACTCATCAGTGGGAATCGGGATCCAACTATCATCGCATGGTAACGTGATGGAATCCGCTCACGGTGTCACACTCCAGAAGGTATGCGCATATCTGGCAAGTTCCAGTTTCTTTAGAAACTCCCGATGTGATTTTTACCCCATGCTCTTATGACCTTGACTTTGGCCAACAAATCATAAGTCACATGTCAAGTTCTACCCGTCATTCTCCAGGTTGATTTGAATCCACCCGTACCTACCCTTGACTTTGGCCAACAAGGCAGTATGACTGTTCCAAACCAACGCATCTATCTATGCTGCATATGAATAACCAACAACTACCAAACATTGTGCCTTGACTTTGGCCAACAAACATAGCTTGAATACTATTGACTACCCATATGAAACGACGGAGGGCTACGAATGGTTTCTGGCGAAAACCTTTAACGTAATGAACTTGATATTGTTGAAGGAACGGATAGCTTTTAAAAATATAGTGACGAAAACCTTTGCTAAAGAGGTCACTCCCGGTGAAGGGATCTCGGCTCTTTCCCCGTAGAATGAGGTGCGGGATATTCCAACTGAAAACCACGATGCAAATCGGCTATAGTGAAGTTAATTCCCTGACGCAAACTTTTTGTCCAAGGGGTCACTCCCGGTAAAGGGATCTCGGCCCTTGCCTCGTCGACTGAGGAGCAGGATATTCCAACTGAATACCACGATGCAAAACAAAAGAGAACGTCCTTGCAATAACAGCCTTTTGAAAAGTGTTCCAACAACATCAGATTAGGTTTGTTTTTAACTTGCATTGATCCGAATCAACGCAGTCCCATCAATTGATCACACCACAAAGAACGAAAATATACTGATGTACGTATATGCCATCCGCATTCGCCACTGGGTCCCGTCATTACCCGTTAGGTTAGCTAACTAACGACAGAGCGGGGACTGGACTAGCGCGGATGCAAAACATATACAACATCTACTAATATATATACCAATATATTATATTTCGCTCAAGGCGTGATAAAATGCAACATCACAGAAATGTACAGCATCACAGAACAATACAGATATCTGGGATCCCCGGGTTTCACAGAGCCACTACTGAAACCCGACGTTCCCCTGGTCGTGTGGATAGCCTGTGCAATGAAATCCTAGACCCATACGGGCACGGCAAGTTACCCGCCAAAACCTGAAGCGAGGCAGCCCCCTTCAGCACCGTGAATGGACAACCCAGCACTTAACGGAATCCGGTAACTTGGGCACCCCTCCTGGGTCAACCTGTACCCCCTACGAGTGCGGCGAATAGCCCGCCAATTCTAGAGTGAAGCCCCCTCCATCTCAATGCCATGAGATGCGGGCCCGTTGCCCTCTAGAACCCGGCTATCCGTGCACCCCACCTTGGGGTAATCCTAGTACAGAAAGTAAAATATACATACAACGGGTACATCGACCGCAACCTGGTCGTGCCCCAAAATAATAATACAATCAGGCAGTGACGGCAGTCCACATGTCGGACGCTCGCCCCGCAATATCAAATGTACATAATACAACTACAACTGTACCAGCATTGCATCCAGGCTATCCCCCACGACCAATCCGCAACATCACAGCCTAACACAGAACATCAACGTGAATGTCACGTTCGCAAATCCGTCTAACCGGGCTATAGCAGTTAGACAGGATTTACCGATCAAGTGACATTCACGGTCGCAGATATAATGTAAATACTGTGAAAAAATGTGTTTATAATATCCGATCGATCAAAATTATAACAAGTGGGCCCCAAGTACTACTGTAGCACATCAAGAAATTCTGGGCCCAAAATTAATATTCCAAAACCCATATTTTCAACCTAGGAGCTTTCTGGAAAATTTTGGTACACTGATCAGTTCAAGTCGCGGCGGAACCGCGGCCCAAGCATGGGTTTGGCCGCGGTTCCGCGGTCGTTTAGACTGTTCACGAGACCAAATTTTCCTAGAACTCTTAGATTGTCCTACACATCATTCTGAAACAACCAGAAAAATTTTTGGACTTCAAAAAATTTCGACAGAAACTAATGTGAAGAAAAATACGGTTTTTGGAAAATTGTTCGATCGGAAATGTAAAACACATTAGACAAAGCTAGACTATGTTAATGGCGAGGCTCTGATACCACTGTAAGTGCACGGCGGTGCTCCGGCCTCCATCCTGAGGCCAAATGCGGAAGCGATGGCTAACTTTAATTTTCTTGAACCGGCACCACCGCGCACTAAAACCCGAATCGTACCATTAACTAGTCCTAGCTAACAACAAGATGGGGAAGAGAGATATACCGAGCGATCCGTGTCCTCCGGTCTTCTCGTCGTCGTCCCGATCTCCTGCGGAATCTCCAGTCTCCACCTCCTCGTCGGAAGGGCACCACGTCGCCTGTTTCTTATACGGGCTCCCGCCTCTATACCGAGGCAACTCGGGCACGAAGCTGGCGAGTCGACGTGCCCAAGATTTGCTGTAGAATGTAGTGTGGAACTTGTGTCTCATTTGGGGTTTAGGGAGTTACCATTGGTGGAGGATATGAGATAAGCTTTTGGAGGAGGAGCTAAAAAGACTTTTGCCTAGCCAAATGAGCAAGAATTCCACCCCACCAAATTTGGACAGCCCCTAACTTGGCTTGGCCGGCCATCTCATGGGAGTGGAGAGAATGAGAGAGAGAGTGAGTGAGAGGAATGGTATGTGATCATGTTGGAGATAGTGCCCTCAGAGTCAATTATTAGGTCACAGGTACGTGATTGCAATGATTGATGGAGGACCTATCCCGGTAGGACAGTCTTACTCGAGATGATAGTATGCTATCTGGTTTACCTTTATCATCGTGTACTGCTTTAGGTGACCTGAAAAGTCGCTATTGTTAGTTATATGTATGCCCTAGAGGCCATTACTGTACATACGATGTATATTGCAGTGGATGCTAGGACATATATAAGGAGGACTTTCTTGCTCGACATGATAGTATGCTATCTGGTTGTACTTTATCTTAACATGTACTCTGATTGTCTCTATATTACGTGTTGATAAAGCCCTTAGGATATGTACTCGACTACTGGGACTATGATGAGATCATACTAGTAGGGCCACAGTAGTCGACGAGTACATCCTATAACTGTTCCTAGTCGTGGGTGTATCGAGACAGGGCATCGATGCACCAGTGTAGACTAGCGTATACGCATCTTGACCCATATGATGGGCGATGGATGATCCTATATCCATCGGTGTTTGACATCAAGGATGGTGTATGGGTGCTCAGTGGAGACTGGGTACACTGGACGGACTCGCCGAGAACTCCCAGATGGTATTATACCATACGTCAGATGGCAGTTCTCCGGTGACACTAGTACAGAGTAGTCTGTTGACCCGAGATCGTCATAGAGTCTTGTGTGATTCCCACTGTGCTTTGATTTCCATCATATCACGTCCAAGAGGGCGTGCAAAAAGGTGGCTTTTGGGTACAGTCCCGAATCATATGGAGGCAATGAGCGATAGGAGGGGATTCGTCTCTCCCGGTATAGGGAGTTGATGTTGTGCTGTGTTCGATTGGCTATAACCGGAAATCCCTGGCCAGGGTTGCTGAGATTTACTGGTAAGTGTTATCGGTAGTTTCTCGAACTGTTATAGACCTCAAATCGACACGACTTATCGAGCTACTGGGGTCTGACGTTTACCACCCCTAGGCGAGATATGCAACATATCAGACGACGAGACCGGACTGTACGGGAGTGTTACTGTTTGGATCCACAGGAGAAAGAACAGGCTCGCTTGTTGATCTTCTGAGCGCTCAATACCTGGGTAGCTGTTACGTTTAGCTGACCGCTTGCAGCTTGTGGGTGTTTGATATGATCATCACCTACTGCCGGCGTATTGACGATTCTTTAGAGTCCTACACAGAGGTTTCTTGACTCAGGCAAAACGGAGTAGGAGCACATATGTGATATGTGCGGGACCGAGAATAATGCGATATGTGATACCGTATTATATTCTCGCGATATTTGATATCAGCCGGGTCATCGGATCAAGTGTTGATTCGATGAATCGGTACGGATAAACATTAGTCGGTTATATGCGATATAGCCGGATTGTCGGATCAAGTGTTGATTCGATAATTTAATGTATAATAATATATATGATATATTAAATTACATTAACTAATATTTGCTCACTAAAAGATTCTTTTTCTCACTCGGGTAATACATTGATATATATGCGATATATGTTAAATGTATTATTTTATTTTGTTACAATAAATATTGTATATGTGATATATAATATTGTAACATATTATAATTATTAATGCAACATGATTAGAGGAGTTTAAACATGATTAGGGTTTGGATTAGGGTTAAACCTTCTAGTTGATTCTAGAAGCTTTACTTTGTCATGATAAAGATATTTGTGTTGATCTTTATCCATGACTCACCCTTTGACCTAACCCAAACCCTAACCCTAGTAAACTCTCTACAATGGTTAAGTGAACCATGGTTGCATAAATAATTATGATAACATTTTCTATTCATCACAAATGAATTATCATCTTCTTCCTCCTTCATTCTTCCATGAAAAGCTTGCTTGATTTTTCAAAGGTGATGGATAAATGTGAGAAAAATATAAATAAATAGAGCAAAATTCCTACTTCATCATCCTCATCTTCCCTTGCCATTTAGATGAGGGTGTTCACATCATTTCATGAGTGTTAGCTTGTGTTAAAGAAACTTCGAGGTAGATCATCTTAGTATCGAAGATCGGAAGCAAAGGTTGCGTCTTTCTCTTCGTGGAACCTCTCGAGAGTCCGGATCCCGATGATCGCAGCGAAGGGACCACAACACGGAGCATATGAAGTGAAGGACCGGATCTACAAAGGTTGTAATCCCTCTCACTTAGTGTTAAAGTTGTTAACATGATAGTTTTCGCCTAATCTCTAGTTTAAAGTTCCGTATTCGGGTAGTTCGGCACGGCTAAAATTTTAATCGGGCATGGTTGATGCCTCGTAGACCCTTGTGCGCGTGCCTAGCAACCCTACAGCTATTACATGTTGATAGAGCCCCTAGGATTCTTGCTTGACCACCAGCAGTATGAGGGCGATCATATAAGTGGGAACTGGGGTCTATAAGCATATCCTTAAATGGTCCCTAGTCGTGTGAGTTTCGAGACAGGGCATCGATACTCCAGAGTAGACTAGTGTATACAGTCGAGACCCCGACGAGGGGCGGTGGCCGGTCTCACAAGCCACTGGTATCAGTTGGATCACCTAAGATGTATACAGGTGCTCATTGGGTTATGAGTACACCGGACAGGACTCGCCGGGAACATGCTAGTTGGTCATATACCAGACGTCAGATGGCAGTTCCCTGGTGACATGTGTCTAGGTTAGTTCATCGACCTGGGGATCGTCATTTGTCTTGTGTGAGTTCCCACTGTACTTTGATTACTACCCTACCATGGCTCAAAGGAGTCGTGCAAACAGGTTTTAGTTGGGTACAGTCCCGAGCCACATGGAGGCAGTGAGCGTATCTTCAGGGGTTCGTCTCTCCCGGTATTGGGGGTGAGGTCGTGCTGTGTCTAGGAAAGCCATTACACGAAGCCCTCGGCCGAGGCAAGGAGATTTACTGGTAGGTATTCCAGTAGTATCTCAGGGTGTTCTGGGCTACACTCCGACACGACTTGTACCGCTTTTGGGGGTCTGACTTTTACCAACCCCCTAGGCCCGCCATGCGATGCTCATAGACGAACGGACCGGACTGTACGGATATTGTCACTGATAGGCTCAGTAAGGTTGTCAGGCTGAGTTCACTCACAGACATCCCTTTTGGTCAATACCTGGTAGCCCGTTACGTATTGGCTTATACCTCTGACGTGCTAGTGGTTAAATCCACAACCAAGGTGTTGACGAGTCTTTAGAGTCCCCCACATTCAGTTACTCAGCTTTCGGGCGAAAGGTTGTAGAGGCCGTATGGAGATATGGCAAGGTCCGATCAGATACGTGCGGTATTGCACGGATCAGGATCGGACGGTTTGTACTATAGGCCGTATGGTTATATGGCAGGGTTCGATCAGATACGTGCGGTATTGCACGGATCAGGATCGAACAGATATTACTAGCCGGCTTTGGTTTAAGCCGGATCCTAGTATAGTACAGTGAAGACTTTGTCTCATTGCATTTGTATTTCGGTCGGAATACAGATGCGGGTGTGTATGCACAGTATCGGGGTTTTCCTGTAATTTATTACGGGACCAGTTTTCTGGAGTTGCCAGTTTGCTTTCCGTTTCGGCCGATTTCCATTGTTCCGTTCATTGGCCGAAGATTGGTGGAGGATGGTTTATTTGCATTGTTGCAAATAGACATTAGTGGAGGGGGTTCTTTGCATCTTGTTGCATCATGATGGCTTTCATGATGTGCACCATCATTTACTTGTTTTGACTCCATCATGACTTGACTTTTAAAGTCATGATTGTTGATGATGATGAGGGGTGAGGTTGGTTGTGTGTGGATGTATTTGTTATCATGTTCTTTCATGATTCCCTTTTTCATTATTGTTCCACCCACCCCCTTGACCTTACTCTTTCTCTCTCCAATCACACATGAAAGGGGGGGCCGGCCACTTTTGAATGGATGAGGGAAATGCTTCTCTTGTGTGTGGAGAAAATATGATACTTTCATTCTTCTTGATCTATCACATTTTTCCTTCACCTCTCTCCAAGTTCTTCTTCCTCCACCAAAATGGCAAAGCTCCAAAAACCCCCAAATGAGACTTCTTCTCTAAATATTCTACAGCACATCTTGGGCACGTCGAGTAGCCGGCTTCGTGCCCGAGTTGCCTCGGCATTGAGGTGGGAGCCCGTAAAAGAAGTAGGCGATGTGGTGCACTTCCGGCGGCGAGGTGGAGACAGGACATTCCGCGGGAGATCGGGACGATGACGAGAAGACCGGAGGACTCGGATCCGTCGGTATACTTCTCTTCCCTTTCTTGTTAGTAGCTTAGACTTGTTAATGGTTACGATCCGGATGTTTAGTGCGCGGGGGTGCCGGTTGCTAAGTCCGCAAAATTAAAGTTTATCACCGCTTCCGCATTTAGCCGTCGAATTGACGGCCGGGGCGCCGCCGTGCACTTACAGATCATGCAAGAAAGAGAAAAGCTCATCATGATGAATAATCATCACACAAAACCAACACTCCAAATCAACCATCATCAACAACCATGATCACACAAAAGTCAAAACATGATGACTAAATAAAGTCAAGCAATGATGGTGCAAGTATCATGATACAATAATATGCAAAGACCCCCTCCACAATTGCTTATTTGCACAAATGCAAATAAGCCCTCCTCCACCAATCTTCGGCCATTGAAAGATACAAATGAAAATGGCCGAAACGGAAAGCAAACTGGCAACTCCAGAAAACTGGTCCCGTAATAAATTACAGGAAAACCCCGATACTGTGAATACACACCCGCATCTGCATTCCGACCGAAATACAAATGCAATGAGACAAAATCTACACTGTACTATACTAGGATCCGGCTTAAACCAAAGCCGGCTAGTATTATCCGTCCGATCCTGACCCGTGCAATACCGCACGTATCTGATCGAACCCTGCCATATATCCATACGGCCTCTAGTACTAACCGTCCGATCCTGATCCATGCAATACCGCACGTATCTTATCGAACCCTGCCATATCTCCATACGGCCTCTACAGCGTTTCGCCCGAAATTTGAATAACTGAATGTGGGGGACTCTAAAGACTCGTCAATACTATGGCTGTGGATTTAACCATTAGCACGTCAGAGGTATTAGCCATACGTGACGGTCCACCAGCTATTGACCAAAAGGGACATCGATGAGCGAACTCATCCTGACACCCTACTGAGCCTGTCAGTGACAATATCCGTACAGTCCGGTCCGTTCGTCTATGAGCATCGCATGGCGGGCCTAGGGGGTTGGTAAAAGTCAGACCCCCAAAAGCGGTACAAGTCGTGTCGGAGTATAGCCCAGAACACCCTGAGATACTACTGGAATACCTACCAGTAAATCTCCTGCCTCGGCCGAGGGCTTCGTGTAATGGCTCTCCTAGACACAGCGCGACCTCACCCCCAATACCGGAAGAGACGAACCCCTGAAGATCTGCTCACTGTCTCCATGTGGCTCGGGACTGTACCCAACTAAAACCTGTTTGCACGTCTCCTTTGAGCGTGGTAGGGTAGTAATCAAAGTACAGTGGGAATTCACACGAGACAAATGACGATCCCCAGGTCGATGAACTAACTTGTACACATGTCATCAGGGAACTGCTATCTGACGTCAGGTATAAGACCAACTAGCATGTTCCCGGCGAGTCCTGTCCGGTGTACTCATAACCCAATGAGCACCTGTATACATCTTAGGTGAACCAACTGACACCAGTGGCTTGTGAGACCGGCCACCGCCCCTCGTCGGGGTCTCGACTGTATACACTAGTCTACTATGGAGTATCGATGCCCTGTCTCGAAACTCCCACGACTAGGGACCTTTTAAGGATGTGCTTATAGACTGCCAGCTCTCACGTATATGATCGCCCTCATACTGCTAGTAGTCAAGCAAGAATCCTATGGGCTCTATCAACGTGTAATAGCGACATGTCAGGTCACCTAAAGCAGTACACGATGATAAAGGTAAACCAGATAGCATACTATCATCTTGAGTAAGACTGTCCTACCGGGATAGGTCCTCCCTCAATCATTGCAATCACGTGCCTGTGATCCAATAATTGACTCTGAGGGCACTATCTCCAACAACTTGTGCAGTGTTCTAGCAACTAAAGTAAAGTATATGTAGATATGAGTGCATATTATTAATTTAGCATACCAAAGTTAAGCATTTATTTAAATAAACTACGGGCGTAACACACCATCTCTACAAAATTCCCCGGTAGATATTTAGTCTACTCACAGGAAATACGTCGTATCTACTCAGGAATTGCCAATCCTTTTCCTTTCCTCGCGGCCTCCGAAATTCCTGTAACATCGAAAATTAACTTGTATAAGGAAACGGTTATTCCGACACGGTGAATATGAAAACACACGTTCCTACATACTAGTTATATTGTATACGACTATATCAAGCTATTTAACACTTAACCTTACTGGAATTTAACCCGACTCTGTATCGCGACAGAAACCAGATCGCGATACGCTTTAACCGTGTCGTATTTTGTGTTTTTAGATATCTTTTCCGATATAAGCCTTAAGATTTTATATACAGTTAAACTGAATTGATTAAACAATACCAAATTAACCAAAATTCTGCACAGATACCTACCCAACAAACCAAAACTCCCTAACTCCCTAAAAATCCGGCGACGCCGGAATTCTCTTTAAGGTCGCCGGCCAAAATCCGATCTCCCCTGCTCGTATTCCTATGAGTTGTTCTAGGTTCAATATACATCATTTAGACTCTGTTTAGTTTAGTTAACATTTCTCCAAATTAAAGCAGATTCAAACATAGCCTAGTTTTTTTACAAAAATACGATTTTATAGAACTTTTTTATTTCAAATTAAACTAGTTACAGAATTCAAATTCCTACCGTGGTTAAGAATTTTACCTATAATAATTTGTTGGAATAACACCCTCCAAGATGCACAAGCTCCTTGTCCTAGCTTGATAGTGAGGAAATCCTAGATTTAGATCTTCTCTTCTTCTTTCTCTTGCTCTCCTTTGTTTTGCTTTGTTTTTTTTCTTTTTCTTTCTTTAAATTTTTAAGTTTTTAGAATGCTTCAGATCTGAACACAAGCGATTTATGTGAGAAAAGGGAAGGATAAGAGAAAGGAGAAGGTGTCACCAAGCAAGATGTGGGGTTTTCATGCAAGGAGGAGGTGTGGTGTGTAGGTTATGCATGAGAGCAGGAGGTGTCCATGCTTTATCAACTCTAAATTGAATTATCTTAATAAAATTCTGAACTAAAAACCTAATTTTACCTCTTTTTCACTTACACCCTAAATAAATTCTCATTTGCACAAAATCCTAAACTTTACCTAGAAACCCTTCACAACTTATGTTATTATATAACACCCTTTTTATTAAAATGAAGCTAAAATTCTCACTAAAACCCTTATAATTTATTTATTTTGCATATTAAAATTTTAATTTAATTTATTTTACATACATCTTATGAAATTGTCTTATTTGGTTTTAATAACCTTTTTTAATTTAATCTTTTATTATTTACTTATTTAATTTTATTTATTTCTAAATTTTCAAAATGTTACACTAGATATCATAGTATTACCTTTATGATATAGTTGACATAGGAATCGTTGTTGATTTCGATTTCTACCTGATGATGTTTTCTACTCTCGAGTTGGCAACTCACCCCTGTTGTGCCACTGTTCTTGTAGGTTGACCGCATGGATCAGTTGCAGCATCGCTGCCACACAGCTGTATTCAGGTGATTTGCTTTAGTAGGTGGTAAATGTTGGATTGTGCCACACTTGTATTACTATTCCTATTGTATCTAGTTAACTCCATCAATTCAGAAACTAGTATTTGTATTAGTAAGACTTAGCATGACTTGTAGTTGCGAGACTTGAGCGATGGGTTACATGCTCGCTTGGTGGGTTTGATGTCTTGCTTTACTTTATTCTTTGTGTTGATCTTCGCCGTTGGGCGTTTTATACTTATATTCTGCCTTGCGTGGTTGTGACCGCGCCGATTGGCGAAGAGATAGCTCCCGCTTGGGGATGCCCATATAATTGTTGTATATCTGTTTTGGATCAAAATTACGAGGGAGGTGCTGCCCGAATTAAAAAAAAAATAAAAAGGGGTTTAGATTCTTGGGTTTCGGCTTAGTTAATTTACGTTGCGCCTTTAGACGTTGCGTGATTTAAGTGCCGGTCACGAACTAAATTCGGGTCGTGACAAGACATCTTTTTGGAGAGGGTGATCCCATGACAAGCCGGTAGATTACCGCGCTTTGAATCTTCCATACTAAATCTTTTCAGTATCCAAATTACCTATCCAAATTAGGTATAATTAGGCTTATATTGAAAAATAATTATAATGACAATTTACGGAAAAATACCAATTATTTACCGATTATCGGGAAAATACCTAAACGGCTTTTCAAGGCGTTACAGGGATGGTGCATGAACTTCATTGCATATAGTTATTGTTGTGCCTGAATATGTATCTATTGTATACTGCACTATTATTGGCAGTCCATGTTGCACGGCACCAATTATATGCTACACACACACTGTCGGTAATTGCCATGATACGCACAACACAAATATTCATTTGATATACCTTGCTATTGGGTAGCGACATAGAGGCATTTATTCTTGTGCGATGGCGCATATGACAAATAGTATACCTGTACACCTACATGCTTACACATATGCCATGCAATACCTACATGCTCACACATATACCTTGCTATAGTTATATGATCAGGTTTTTATGACATATATATCGGTGGTATGGGACGCTGTTATATATGTATATTGGATTCGGATACTTGGGAACCGCAAGATATATTTAATGACATGATACATTTAAATAGCGGACTTTTCCCGTGATATGCTCATATTGTTGTTCTATGTTGCATATGTTATATTACTTGGATTTACGCATTTGAGATATGTTTTCATGCGATTTGGGGATTTCTAGTGTCGATGTTAGGCACTTATATTCCGAGAGATTTATGGATATTGGAAACCGATACATGGAACACAAGTGTAGAGGTTGGATACTTGGGTATCGAGGAACGTATGTATATCAGAGCAACCGAAACGTGGAACACGAGTGTCGAGGTTGGACGCTTGGGTTTCGAGGAACGTATGGATATCATGAAACCGATACGTGGAACACAAGTGTAGAGGTTGGACACTTGGGTTTCGAGGAACGAATGGATACGAGTATTTATGTGTCGATACTGGGCACCAGTTTTCATGATATTACGAGTGTCGATGTTTGACACTCAGGTTACATGAGATTAACAGGGCCGATATGAGGATTTTGGGATTTGGGGTGTTGTTGATTTACACTGGGTTTTTCCATGCTTATGATTTATGCATGTGATTATTTATTTTCCCGCACTCAGTATATTGTTGATATGTATTGGATTCATGTAGATATAGTACCCTGGTGGTGTACCTTGTGTAGGGTTCCTAGGCACACTCAAGAGGTTCCACAAGGCATCAACCATGCCAAATTCAAATTTTCCGGTGCCTAGAAACCCTAAACTAAATCGATTACTAGAGGTAAGGCGAAAGAACATGCAAGTTAACAACTTAAATACAAGTGAAAGTGACTACAACCTTTGTAGATCCGTTCATCCACTTCTTTAGCTCCGTGATGACGTCCCTCCGCTGCGATCAACCGGATCCCGGACTCTAGCGTTGGTTTCGTCGGAGAAATGAGCGGGCTAGATCGTTGACTTCGATGCCGAAGATGATCTACGTCGAGGCAACTCTAACTCAAGCTCCATCTTCACTTGGTCATGAAACTTGTGAATATAACACACTCTACTACATGGCAAGTGGTAGAGGATGAAGAAATAGGAAGTGGGTTCACTTTGGATTTGGATTTCTCACTTGATTTCAACACTTGGAATTTTCTAGCAAGGTTTTCTTTTCTTCATGAAGAAGAAGAAGAAAAGAATGGAAAAAGAATTATATGAAAAGAATAATCAAGTGACGTTATCATATTGCAACCATGGGTGAGATTAACCTTTGTAGAGACTAAACTCAAGTTTAAGTTAAAGGTTAGGTTAAGGAAAGTCTTATGTAAAACAAAATAGTGGACTTTGTCAAAGATTCTTGAAAGCTTCATGAAGCTTCAAGCAAAGACAAAGTAAGCTACCATTTTATTTTACATAAATCAAATAAATTAAATAAAAAACTAAACCTTTAACCTAAACATGGTATAATCCATACACACACCCAAGTTTGCATGTATCATCAAACATGATACAAACTAGTGCACAAAAATATATCACATATACAACTTGTGCACTTCAAGTGAGAAAATCAATCTTAAGTGAACACATACTAGTTAATGTAAAGTAATATATCAAATATATAATTATACATTAAATCATTAAATCAACACTTGATTTAATAATCCGGTCATACTGCATATAACCGACTAATATCAAGTGTATCAATATATCGAATCAACACTTGATTCGGTAACCCGGCTATATCACATATAACCGACTGATGATACAAATCGCGATAATAGAATACAGTATCACATATTGGTATTATTCTCGGTCCTGCACATATCTCATATGCGCTCCTATTTCGTTTCGCTTGAGCCAGGAAACCTCTGTGTAGGACTCTAAAGACTCGTCAATACGCCGGCAGTAGGTGATGATCATATCAAATACCCACAAGCCGCAAGCGGTCTGCTAAACGTAACGGCCACCCGGGTATTGAACGATCAGAAGATCAATGAGCAAGCTCGCTCACACTCCTGTGAATCCAACCAGCAACACTTACCGTACAGTCCGGTCTGTTCGTCTGATATGTCGCATATCTCGTCTAGGGGTGGTAAACGTCAGACCCCAATAACTCGATAAGTCGTGTCGATATGAGGCTCATAACGGGTCGAGAAACTACTGGTAACACTTACCAATAAATCCCTAAAGCAGCCTTGGCCAAGGACTTCCTGTTATAGCCAATCGAGCAAAGCGCAACATCAACTCCCTATACCGGGAGAGACGAAACCCCTCCTATCGCTCATTGCCTCCATGTGATTCGGGACTGTACCTAAAAACCACCGTTTTGCACACCCTCTTGGACGTGGTAAGGTGGAAATCAAAGCATAGTGGGAATCACACAAGACTCTATGACGATCTCGGGTCTACAGACTAAGCTGCACCAGTGTCACCAAAGAACTGCCATCTGACGTAAGGTATAATACCAGCTGGGAGTTCTCGGCGAGTCCGTCCAGTGTACCCAGTCTCCACTGAGCACCCGTATATCATCTCTGATGTCAAACACCAATGGATATGGGATCATCCATCGCCCATCTATATGGGTCGAGAAGCTACATGCTAGTCTACTCTGGTATATCGATGCCCCGTCTCGATACACCCACGACTAGGGACCTTGAAGGATGTACTTATGGACTACCATATCCCCACTAGTATGATCCGCATCATAGTCCAGGTAGTCAAGTACACATCCTAAGGGCTTTACCAAAATGTAACAGAGAGACAATCAGTGTGCACGTTAAGGTAAAGAGTAACCAGATAGCATACTATCATATCGAGCAAGAAAGTCATCCCTATATATGTCCAAGCATCCACTACAATATACATCCTATGTATAGTAATGGCCTCTTGGGCATACATATAACTAACAATCTCCTACTTGCACTAAGGCCATCTGATAGCAGTGGTTGTAGTATCTCATACTCAACCATCCCATAAAAGTCTCTCTCTGGGAAAAGGCCTTTGTGAGTGGATCCGCCGTGTTTTCCTCAGAGTCTACTCTCCTAACCTCGATCCCCTAGAGATCAACCATCTCCACGATCAGGTGATACTGCCTAAGAATATGTCTGGATCACTGATGGGACGGGCGTTCCTTGGCATAAGCCACAACTCCATTGTCACACAATGGAAGGAACAAAGTTCATTTCATGAACTAATATATATACCCAGACTTCCTCTTTGGTAGCGATGTATCGAGCCTTTATCGTCTAGTATGCCACGGTATCTAGCTTGGAACTCTTCCAACATACCGTCCCTTTACTGAGGGTAAAGACAATGCCTGTGACTGACATTCAGTCATCCTTATCACCCTGGAACCTTTCCAGTGATTCTCCCCAGGATCAATTGATACCATCTCACTACAACTAGTGAGTATCCTAATATCCAATTAGATCTATCTCATAGATCCAAAATTCAAGATTCAGGAGGTATCATTACGATCCTATATGGAGAATCCTTGTGATAAGCGGAGATTGACCGAGCGTAGCATAGGAAACTACTTCCCTATCAAGAGTATGTCATCCACGTACTATACGAGGATCACCACCATACTCCCTACTACCCTTTTTGTATATACAAGGTTCATCTACCATTTTGATGATGTCAAACTCTTTGACTAACTCATCAAAACAGATGTTCCAACTCCGCGATGCCTGCTTTATCACATAAAATATCTTGCACACGTTTCCTCTGCTCCCACTGTCTACGAAGCCCTCTGACTGTGTACTTATAGACTCTGTCTTCTAAATCATTATTTAGAAAAGCAGTCATGACACCCAACCGTCAGATATCGTAGTCATGGTATGTAGCCGTGGTAAGTAGGATCTGGATGGACTTAAGCATAGTTACTTAGAAAAGGTTTCATTATAATCCATATCTGGTCAATGATGCAAACCTTTAACAAGTCTAGCTTTGAAAGTCTTAACTTTTCCATGTACACCAAGTAATCTTCTCAAGATATACTTGCTCCTGATGGGGATTTAACCCTTCAGGTAAAGCAACCAAAGTCCATACTTTGTTGGTGTATAAGGATTCCATCTCAGATCGCTAAGCATCCAGCCATTCTTATAGAGTCCCACTCCTGATGGACAGCTCGAAACTAGTTGGGTCATCATCTCATGATGCAATCCTCGCTCCCACTGTCATAGAGAAACCAAAGTATCTCTCAGGTGGGTGAGGAACCCTGCTAGATCGGCGGAGAGGCTGAGGTTCGTTGGTTGCTATTGAATCCTTTGGTTCTACCAAATCATCAGCTGCAGTTTGTATAGCTGGAACTGTTTCCAGTTCCACCTCATGACCAATAATTTCTTCACAAGAAATTCCCTTTCACAAAGGTGGCATGCTGAGAAACAAAACATTTTTGTTCCTCGGTTAGGTAGAAGATATTCCCTTGCGTATGCTTGGGATATCCAACAAACTTCCACAGATCTGACTTTGCCTCGAGCTTGTCCGGATTTTGCTTTTAGACATAGGCCGGACAACCCCAAATCTTAACTGACTTAAGAGATGGGCTCTTCCCTTTCCATATCTCATATGAAATGGTAGGCATCTGATTTGATCGGAATCCTATTCAATAGGTATGCAACTTCATAAGTGCATAACTCCCTAAAAGGAAATAGGAAACTCAGTAGTACTCATCATAGAGTACACCATATCACATAGGATGCTATTGCTCCGCCCCGATACACCAAGGTGCTGAGGTGTATACGGAGGAGTAATGCTGAGAGAGAATCTCATTCTTAGAATAGTCCAGGAATCCCGTGCTCAAGTATTCTCCTCCTTGATCACATCAAAGGACATAATACTTATACCCATTTTTGGTTCTCTACTTCTAACTTATATTCTGTGAATATCTCAAAAGGTTCGGACTTGTGTTTTAACAGGAACATGGGTCTGAATCTCGAGAGATCATCAGAGAATTTAATGAAGTACAAAGAACCGGTCTTGGCATTTGTAGACAGGGGACCTTCATACATCAATATGTATCATCCCAAGAGTTCACTAACTCTTTCTCTGTTTCCAATAAACAGAGCTATGGTCATTATCTCATCTCTGTGACATGACTGGCAAGTTTCACAAAATGTAAATTCAAACTAATTCAAATATGCATCTTAATGTAACTTCAGCTAGTTGGGTCGCATTGATATGACCTAGTCTACAATGCCTCAAGAAGGATTCGTTCATTTCTGAACTCTTCCTCTTGTGTGTGTTCTGTATACTAAGAACTGTAGTTTGATTTAGAACGTTAATGCTTTTAGATAACGTGCCTGAACCGATCAACTCTTGATTTAGGAAATGTTCAAAACATTATCCAACAATACAAAATTATATCCTTCTTTATCTAAATAAAGAGACTGATATGATTTTGTATATCAGGTCCGGTATCTAATAACATTTGTTCAGAATCAATGTATTCTGGTAATACAGGGTGACAGTGACCAACAGACTTGGCTGCAACACTTGCACCGTTTTCTGCCTCATGAAACTTATCACCCGTTTTCAGTTCTCTACCTTTCTGTAACCCATGTAATATATTACATATGTAGGATCCTGATCTGATATCAGATACCCAGGATGCAGAGGATACTGAGAAACAGTTCTGTGTAACGAACACACCCGAAGATGATGCATCAACATGCACTTTCTTCGTTTGGGCGGCACGGGAAATCTGGTATTCCCCGATTTCCTGCTCTGTCTTATAACAATTATAAGTTGGAGCGGGACCAACGTTCCCCAGCTCAGTATAACAAGCGGGTTCGGTCAATATATCCATTTTATTATCTTGATTAAGACGTGACATGGTCGCTACCTGGAGAGAGAGAGAGAAGAAAACACTCTGTGTGCGCTCTTGCAAGATCAGATTGGTGATTATTTTATCTAATAAGGATGGCTCCCACTGTTTTTATCAAATCTTCCTTCAAACCCTAAAAGGAAAGACTAGCCGGGATTAATTACACGCTACAAGTTCGCCAATCTTTCAGCCAGGCCAGTGTCGGTACTTTGAGGGAGGTTCCCCGTGCTTTCGCACATACCTAATTAAAGTAAACCTCGTTTTCCCAGAGGCGTAACCCCGTTGACACCTTTCTAGACACCTATTTGATCGGCTAATTGTAATGTGTAAAACTCTCCCAGGAGTAACAATTACTCGCAGTGGGTATCGGGATCCAACTATCTCATAGAAGGTATGCAATCTCATTGCAAATTTCAACACTTGAAATTCCCGATAATTTTTGCCCCGAACGATCTATGACCTTAACAAGGTCAACAAACCATAGACCGCAAGTCAAGTTCAACCCGTCATTTCTTGATTGAATCAAACCCACCCGCACGACCCTTGACAAGTTCAACAAGGTCGCACGACTACCCTAAAACAATCTGCATCATATGCATAAGCAGATAAATACTGGTCAGCTACCGCACACTGCGCCTTGACAAGGTCAACAAACGCAGCACGAATACTAAGCAGGACTTATCTGAAATGACGGAGGGCTACGACAGGTTTTTCTGAAAACTTATTGCGTAATGAACTTGATATCGTTGTAGAATCAAATGATTTTGAAATGGAGTGTTTTTTAGGCTTTTCTAGTTTTGCTAAAGGGGTCACTCCCGGTGAAGGGATCGTCGGCCCTTTCCTCATCGAATAAGGTGCTGAATATATCATATATACCGCTGTGCAAAGCAAGAACTATAAGAGCAATCAAAAGACAAACCGAGGGTTGTAGCATCTGCCAGTTATTGCTAAAGGGGTCACTCCCGGTGATGGGATCTCGGCCCTTTCCTTATCGAATAAGGTGCAGGATGTTCTACAAGGAACACCGCGATACAAAGCAAGAACTGTAGCTACCTGTTTTTGAAAATTCGATTCCACAACATCTTTTAGGTTTCTTTTGTTTCATTAATCATATTAATGAAGTCCCATCATTTAAATCACCTAAACATCACAGATAAAGACGACGTACACTTATGCCATCCGCATTCGCCTCGATGTCCTCTCGTGCACTGTTAGGTTAGGTAACTAACGGCAGAGCGGGGCAGGGCTAGCACGGGTGTAAAACATAAGTAGCGTCTATATAATATATCGTATATACTATATACAGTATCTATCACAACATATCAAATGATCACATCATAGATATCGCAGCAGAAGAAACATATGAAATATTGGATATACTAGGACGTCCGTGTTTTCAATACAAGCCTGTATAAAACATGGATTCCACGGTCGCGATGAATAGCCAAACCCACACCCCTAGACCCCTACGAGAGCGGCAAGCAACCCTACAAATTCTAGAGTTAGGAGACCTGGACTCGACTCCTCGAGTTGGTCTCCCACTGGACTCTAGAACCCGGTTACTTGTGCTCTCCTCCTTGGGTCTATCCTAGTGCGGAAAAGTAAATAATATACATTAACGGTGACAGCTTCCGCAACCTGGAAGTGCCCCAATAAAAGAATATTACATACAAGTTTTTACATGAATGAAAATGAAAAACACTCATCTCACATTAAAAAAAACCGGCTATTCAAACACGACGATCCAATATAACATATCCAGCAACACATAACATCACATGTCATCAACGTAAGTAAATATGCCCATCCCAATTATCGTTGACATATAGCAACGAAACCGGCGATATCACATATTACACTTACGGTCGCAGAAAAGAAAGTGTAAAACTACAACAGTTGGAATCCGCAACCCTTTTAGACATCGCATGCCTAACCAAATGAATTCCTTAGACATCGCATGCCTAACAATTATAAACCCCGCATTTTAGTTTCATTTATCGAAAACTCTTTTCAATATCAAGTCGGGCAATTCAACAGGATTCCCGACATTCAGATCGAATGCTCGTCGCAAACTTTAGTAGACGGCCGCACCCCCGATACCGTCGACGAAGTGCACCAAGGTGGAACACCGCTACCGCGAGCACCCGAACGGATGCTTTCGGCGACGGGGTTCTCCTACAGTCACTTGGTCGGGGCTAAGGGGTGTAGCTGTCTATTAAGTTTATCCGGCGAGTATCCGCGTATGCTACGTGATTGCGACGGACTTTTGATCGCATCAAAATTCCGTGGCAACCGATCAAGTGAGACTAAAGAGCTATGTTTATAACATTCATATTAGTTATCTCATAACTACTTGTGAATTCCAAATATTGTATCACATTCCAGATAAATAGAAAATGTTAAACTTTTCGATCGAACAATCAAACACCCAAGCTTTCCCGAACGAGCTCAACACATGAAATAAGTTTAAAAACATTCACTTTATGCCACAGTACCAACGGTCCAGCCGTAGAAGGGTCAAGCCAACGCCTCACATGTGGCACGCCGTACAGCCCCAAACCCTAAGGTTCAAAGGGCAGTTCAAGACGATCACATAATCGAGTTAAGGTTTGTTGTCTTCCAGAGGGTCCATCGCGTTACTTGCACTACTTCGAACGTTCTTAAACTACGGAAAGATCCAACACTTGGAAATTTCCCGGCAGGGGAAAAAATGGGTATTTATATCCGGTCGAACTTTTCAACATGTTTTAAAATTATCCGGAAAAACACAGACGAAGTTAAACTTTCCGACCGAAACATCGAGTCCCCAATACAACCCAGAAAACTCAACTCTAGAGTAAAATTTAAAAATTCCCAGAAAACACAGCACTTGCAGAAAGACATTACTGTGCAAATCACGTGCTATGAATCATTATTATGGCCACGGAACCGCCGCGGAACCCAGGGTGGGGCCGCGGTTCCGCGGCGCTTTAAACGATCTGGGGGCACGTGAAGCACAGTAATTCCTAGAACATCCTGCTGAATTTTTTGGATATTTTTAATTTGGAAAAATCCACATTTTCAGAAAATTAACAGAGAAGGGTTTGAGTTAGGGTTTCGGGGTTCGATCGGATTTCTAACATCGTCAACACTTCACCTAAAGCTCTGGCTAGGCTCTGATACCACTATAGGGTTCCTAGGCATACTCAAGAGGTTCCACAAGGCATCAACCATGCAAAATTCAAATTTTCCGGTGCCTAGAAACCCTAAACTAGATCGATTACTAGAGGTAAGGCGAAAGAACATGCAAGTTAACAACTTAACTACAAGTGAAAGTGATTACAACCTTTGTAGCTCCGTTCCTCCACTTCTTTAGCTCCGTGATGACGACCCTCCGCTGCGATCAACCGGATCCCGGACTCTAGCGTTGGTTTCATCGGAGAAATGAGCGGGCTAGATCGTTGACTTCGATGCCGAAGATGATCTACGTCGAGGCAACTCTAACTCAAGCTCCATTTTCACTTGGTCATGAAACTTGTGAAGATAACACACTCTACTACATGGTAAGTGGTAGAGGATGAAGAAATAGGAAGTGGGTTCACTTTGGATTTGGATTTCTCACTTGATTTCAACACTTGGAATTTTTCTAGCAAGGTTTTCTTTTCTTCATGAAGAAGAAGAAGAAAAGAATGGAAAAAGAATTATATGAAAAGAATAATCAAGTGAAGTTATCATATTGCAACCATGGGTGAGATTAACCTTTGTAGAGACTAAACTCAAGTTTAAGTTAAAGGTTAGGTTAAGGAAAATCTTATGTAAAACAAAATGGTGGACTTTGTCAAAGATGCTTGAAAGCTCATGAAGCTTCAAGCAAAGACAAAGTAAGCCACCATTTTATTTTACATAAATCAAATAAATTAAATAAAAAACTAAACCTTTAACCTAAACATGGTATAATCCATACACACACCCAAGTTTGCATGTATCATCAAACATGATACAAACTAGTGCACAAAAATATATCACATATACAACTTGTGCACTTCAAGTGAGAAAATCAATCTTAAGTGAACACATACTAGTTAATGTAAAGTAATATATCAAATATATAATTATACATTAAATCAACACTTGATTTAATGATCCGGTCATACTGCATATAACCGACTAATATCAAGTGTATCAATATATCGAATCAACACTTGATTCGGTAACCCGGCTATATCACATATAACCGACTGATGATACAAATCGCGAGAATAGAATACAGTATCACATACTGGTATTATTCTCGGTCCCGCACATATCTCATATGCGCTCCTATTTCGTTTCGCTTGAGCCAGGAAACCTCTGTGTAGGACTCTAAAGACTCGTCAATACGCCGGAAGTAGGTGATGATCATATCAAACACCCACTAGCCGCAAGCGGTCTGCTAAACGTAACGGCCACCCGGGTATTGAGCGATCAGAAGATCAACGAGCAAGCCCGCTCACACTCCTATGAATCCAACCAGTAACACTTACCGTACAGTCCGGTCTGTTCGTCTGATATGTCGCATATCTCGTCTAGGGGTGGTAAACGTCAGACCCAAATAACTCGATAAGTCGTGTCGATATGAGGCTCATAACGGGTCGAGAAACTACTGGTAACACTTACCAGTAAATCCCTAAAGCATCCTTGGCCAAGGACTTCCTGTTATAGCCAATCGAGCACAGCGCAACATCAACTCCCTATACCGAGAGAGACGAAACCCCTCCTATCGCTCATTGCCTCCATGTGATTCGGGACTGTACCCAAAAACCACCGTTTTGCACGCCCTCTTGGATGTGGTATGGTGGAAATCAAAGCACAGTGGGAATCATACAAGACTCTATGACGATCTCGGGTCTACAGACTAACCTGCACCAGTGTCACCAGAGAATTGCCATCTGACGTAAGGTATAATACCAGCTGGGAGTTCTCGGCGAGTCCGTCCAGTGTACCCAGTCTCCACTGAGCACCCGTATATCATCTCTGATATCAAACACCAATGGATATGGGATCATCCATCGCCCATCTATATGGGTCGAGAAGCTACACGCTAGTCTACTCTGGTATATCGATGCCCCGTCTCGATACACCCATGACTAGGGACCTTGAAGGATGTACTTATGGACTACCATGTCCCCACTAGTATGATCCGCATCATAGTCCAGGTAGTCAAGTACACATCCTAAGGGCTTTACCAACATGTAACAGAGAGACAATCAGTGCGCACGTTAAGGTAAAGAGTAACCAGATAGCATACTATCATATCGAGCAAGAAAGTCATCCCTATATATGTCCAAGCATCCACTACAATATACATCCTATGTATAGTAATGGCTTCTAGGGCATACATATAACTAACACCTTGATCATGATAGTTGTATATTCATATTGCCATACTTATCCTACCAGCTTACATGTGATTGTTTATTGTTGTTAGTGCATACTTGCGATTACAGTATGATGTTATTTTCTATTCACAAGTTGGCAACTCACCCCCGTTATGCCACAGTGTTCGCAAGACTTACCCTCAGTGTAGTCGCGGCAGGGCGCCTTCTTATCTATACTTTGTGGATACCGCTATAGTTGGCTGTGAGGCCGTTGCTATTAGGTGGGTTCGCGGTTATCCGTTTATGTACTTTGGATATCTTTTTGTTGGATCTAGTATTCTCCATCTACCACTTCTTGTATTTGACTTAGAGAAGAGTTGTGAGGTTTCAGTGTTGTATATATTTTGGTGACTTTGGGTGCCGTGCTCGTGGGAGCCGGTCTTGTTGTTATGTTTTACCACCTTATGCTGTTTTTGTAGGACTACGGTAGTGCCCCGGCCGTCTATCCGATGCCAAAATGCGGAAACGAAAAATTTTCTTGACTTTAAACCGGCACTACCGCATCCTAAAATCCCGGATCGAACCATTAACCTATACCTAGCTAACAAGAGAAAGGGTAGAATGCTATACCGAGCGATTCGTGTCCTCCGGTCTTCGGCCTCCACTCCGATCTCCTCGCGGAATCTCTGGTCTTCATCTCCTCGTCGGAACGGGCACCACATCGCCGGGTTCTTTTACGGGCTCCCACCTCTGGACCGAGGCAACTCGAGCACGAAGTTGGCGAGTCGACTAACTCGAGCACGAAGTTGGCGAGTCGACGTGCCCAAGGATGCTGTAGGCTAAGTGTAGTAATGTTTGTCTCATGGGGTTATGAAGTTGCCTTTTGATGGAGGAAAACAACAATGAAAATGAGCTTGGGATTTTGTAGCAAGCCTAATATGATATGATAATTTTTCCCACTCACAAAAATGAACCTCTCTCTCCTCAAGAATGTGGCCGGCCATATCCTTATCATGGGAGGAAAATTGTGAAGCCAAAAAGCAAGAGAAGAGAATGGATGATAACAAGAAAAGATGTCACCTCATATCTAATCCAAAGTCTTTTACAAATCCCTTCACATTAAATGCAAACCATGTGAAGAAAAGAATGGAATCAAAAGATGCTAGATTATCATAATCCCTCATTTACAAGAAACCCCCTCCACATAACTAATTTGCACACTTGCAAATAAGCCCCTCTCATCACAAAAGTTCGGCCATGAAGGAACAAAGAAAAACTGGCCGAAACAGAATGCAAACTGGCAACTTCAAAAAAACTGATCCCGTAATAAATTACAGGAAAACCCTGCGACTGTATATACATACCCGCATTTGTATTCCCACTGAATACAAATGCAAAGAGACAAAATCTACACTGTGAAATACTAGGATCCGGCTTAAACCAAAGCCCGCTAGTATTATCCGTCCGATCTTGATCCGTGCAATACCGCACGTATAAGATCGAACCATGCCATATCTCCATACGGTCTCTACAGCGTTTCGCCCGAAACTTGAGAAACGGTCTGTGGGGGACTCTAAAGACTCGTCAATACTTTGGTTGTGGATTTAACCACTAGCACGTCAGAGGTATTAGCCATACGTAACGGGCTACCAGGTATTAACCAAAAGGGACGTCGATGAGCGAACTCATCCTGACACCCTACTGAGCCTGTCAGTGACAATATCCGTACAGTCCGGTCCGTTCGTCTATGAGCATCGCATGGCGGGCCTAGGGGGTTGGTAAAAGTCAGACCCCCAAAAGCGGTACAAGTCGTGTCGAAGTGTAGCCCAGAACACCCTGAGATACTACTGGAATACCTACCAGTAAATCTCCTGCCTCGGCCGAGGGCTTTGTGTGATGGCTCTCCTAGATACAGCGCGACCTCACCCCCAATACCGGGAGAGACGAACCCCTGTAGATCCGCCCACTGCCTCCATGTGGCTCGGGATACCCAACTAAAACCTGTTTGCACGACTCCTTTGAGCCGTGGTAGGATAGTAATCAAAGTACAGTGGGAACTCACACGAGACAAATGACGATCTCAGGTCGATGAACTAACCTGTACACATGTCACCAGGGAACTGCTATCTGACGTCTGGTATAAGACCAACTAGCATATTCCCGGCGAGTCCTGTCCGGTGTACTCATAACCCAATGAGCACCTGTATATATCTTAGGTGAACCAACTGACACCAGTGGCTTGTGAGACCGGCCACCGCCCCTCGTCGGGGTCTCGACTGTATACACTAGTCTACTCTGGAGTATCGATGTAACGTTTCAGAAATCGTTTTGCGAATTTTCCCGTTTTAGGGCAAAATTGTCGGTATTTTCCGTTTTAACCCGATTTCGATCAAACTTCCGTAGAAACTTACCGGCACTTTTTTTAGCTAAGATAAAGCTTGTGCACGAACTTTAGGGGTATTTGGGAGGTTTTTTGTTCAGATAGAATTTTTCCCAAATAAAATATTATTTTAAGCGGTATTTGGTGCACGTAAATCGGGAAATTTCTTTTCTTAAGAATAAATTTATTTTTTGTCACTAGAATATTTTGGAAACTTCTTTTTAAATATCTAGATATTTTTTTGAGTGCAAAAGATTTTATTTTAAAAAGAAAAGAAAATGTGTAAAGGTGGCAAAGTGCATTTATTAGCATTTATTACTCTTTTTCCTAGCAATTTCTTCACAAAAATACCCCCTCACTTCTCTTGGCCGGCTCTTCCCTTCCCCTTGCTGCCCTCCATCATTTCTACCCCTTTTCAACTCATTTTGCATCAAATAAATCATGAAAAATCTAGATAAAATCACAAAAATTCAAATATAATCATTTTCCTTCATTTCCTTCACTAATCCTACTTGGATCTTCAACAAAGCATGGTTTTTTTGATGCTATGAGGAGGGATTAAGTTTCATTTTGGTGTTCTTGGGGAGGTATAATTCATACCTTAATCCTTTTATATTTGCTTTAATCTTATTCTAGCTAATTTAGTTAGCTAATTATGTGTTTAGTTTAGTTTTTAAATTATGATTAATTCATTTATATTTGGTTTAAGAAATTCATGTTAGGGTTAAATTTTGTTAAGTGTTTAGTGTTCATTTGAAGTGTTAATTTGTGTTTTGGAGATGATTAACCTAGTAGGATATGTTAAATTTTGCTAATGAACACTTTGTTTAATTATGCAATTAACTTACTAGGTTTTTGCTAAAACATAATTAGCGAGTGTTAAAAATATAGGAATGGTTTAGATAGATTAGTTAAGCTATTTTAAGGTGTTTGTAATCGCTAGATATGCATTAGCTTGAAACTAGTGCGAAATATTGCGATAGGTTGCTTACTAGATTTCGGGGGGGTTTTCCGACGTGGGTTCGATTGGTCGTTGCGAGGTTATATCTATTGTATTCCTCATAATTTTTGTGTTGTGTTGCGCGATGTTCAGTTGAAAATATTGCACTTTGGTATAAGTATTTTCCTTACATTTTTTAAATAATAAAAGATGTTTATTATAAATATTAAACATATTTGGATTTATCTGCAAAATACTATTTTCCATATGTTTATATATTATAATTAATATTATGAAGGAAAATATAGGCATTTTATATTTATATAATATTTTGGTAATTGAAAATATGCATATCATATCAAATATTCTAGTCACAATTCTTAAAAGATATAATATCATACAAATGGTTAGAATAATATTTCAAAATATATGCATAATATTTTAGTAATTAAAAGATGCATAGCATATCAAATATTCTTAATCATGTTTCTTAAAGATTTATTACCATATAAAGTGCATAGCATATTAAATATTCTTAATCAAGTTTCTTAAAGATTTATTACCATATATAGTGATTAAGACACTCTCTCTAATTTAATAAATAAACTAACATTATTCATAGAGATATTGTGCAAGATTTAGCTCAGGTCAAGAGATCAAGATGTTCAAGATGTCAGGATCAAAAATCTGGCAAAATCATAAAATCAATACTGACAGGGACTCAGAATCCAGACATGGAAAGTCACCATATTAGGAAGTCACCATATATGGTAACTAGTTTTTCTTCTTTGAGGGCTATATAAAGGACCAAGGGCTAAAGTTAGAAGGCATCAAGCCGAAGAGATCACGAAGTCCAAAACGGCTCACGCATCCAGGCTGATCATCAACTGTTCATCTACCTCCTTCGGAAGAGTTCGAGAAGCAAACCAAGTTTTTGTAATCATTTTCTAAGGAATAAAGTGTAGATTGTCCAAGTTGATTAATAAAGGTAGTTGTTTTATTTAATTCTTTTGCATTTTACATTATGTTTTCCCTCTCTGTCTTTTCATCTTCTTTTCCCAACATGAGCGAGTAATTCTCCGCTTGTTAGGGTTCGTAGGATTAGGGTAGGCTAATGGATGATGAACATCCATAAACCCTTTTTAAGTCCTATAAAGTTTATGAACTTTATCAAAAGAATCATTAACATCCTAATCGAGCGCGCTAACAATTCTTTGTTAGTTCCGACCGCGATTAGAGATTAGATTAATGATTTTTTTGGTAAAGGCTAGATATGAACGGAGTTCCGTGTCGAGATAAGGGTTAAGAGTGGGATTCCTTTTCCCTCCAGAAACCCTAATCTACACGCATCACCGTCATTCTAGTTTTAAATCTATTAAAGGATAAAAAGGGTAACTTTTAATAAATCATCCATAACTACTAAATCCTAACGAACCCTACAAGCCCTCTTATTATATTAACTACATCCCTAAAATAATCTAGATCTATATATTTTGCATTCTTGCTTAACGTAGATCTAGAAACCATTCACAAAATTTTTTATTCCTCCTCTCTTTTTCAACACATCTAAAGTAAGAGTAAAAGATTCAACGTTTCCCTGAGAACGACCCGTACTCATCTCGGTCTAGCTACACGCGACACCGTTATTGATTGCGGTTAACTACAAACACTTTTTCACATCAATCAAATGGCGCCGTTGCCGGGGATACGTGCGTAAATTTTTATTCTTACTATTTGTGTTGAATTTTTAGACGATTCATATCATTATTAAAACAAAACTGCAAATTGCATATTTAACGATTTGTGCGTGAATTTTTGCAAGGAGATCTGGAGTCACGGACTTGAGGAAACAGGAGATCTAGGGTTCCAAACTTCTCTGGTATCTTTCCCAACTCTTTCTCTCTCCTCTAAAATCCAATAAAATATATTTTCTGCAGGATTCTTTGCAAAATAGCGCCGCTCAAAAATCTTCTTGCAAAAGTTTTGTGATTGGTTTTGTTTTGCATATTTTAATACGGACTTTAAAGAGGCAAAGACCAAATCAAGATTAGGTGGGGATTTCATCACCCTTCCTACGCCCCACAAATCACAAACTGAGCATCTGCATCAACCCTTCATTAATTTAAAAAATATCTAGACCAGACTCTAAGGACTGTCGCGCTCATTAAGGACAGAGGAAAGTCGTGGGTAATCTATCGCTTATCCGCATTACTTTTGTAGTGTCTAGGCAAGTGTGACTAAGGATAGTGGTTTTTAATTAGGCCCACTACTGTGGTTCCTTCCCACTTACCTGGCACTTATCTGGCTACAAGGGTAGTACGGAGGCGGTAGAGGATTGATCCTGCGGCTTGTGTTTTGGAAGTCTAGGAGCGGTCTAGAGACTGGACCTAGGTGACCTTAGTTCTATGGTTGCTTGTGCATTTTAGAGTGATTTGTCTTGAGTCCCACTTTTTTCAAAACAAACCAATTTTAAAACTACACACACGCTGCCACTTGCACTAAATCCGCTTAGTGCATGCTCGGCTGGACACGGGATCCTAGTGCCCGTCTTGTCCGCGTTCCTGCTATCGATGCCGAAGTCAGTACTTCTTCATCTTCTTTTCCCCCACCACACACCATGACCGAGATGGACGGCACTACATCAGAATATAACACTACGCTGCCACCGCCCGCAGGTGCGCAGAATCCACCGCGCATCTCTCTCCAAGAGAGATGCTATCCTATCCGTGGTCCTCTTCCCACTTGTCTATCTCTTCCACCAGCTAACGGAGATAATTTCGAAATTAAACCCCACTACATCAATCTGCTGCCCAAATTTCACGGGCTTGAGTCGGAAGACGCATACGTTTTCATTACCAAATTCGAAAACGTATGCGCAATGATGGGTACTTCACAGTTGACTGTCAATGCTATGCGTTTGCGTCTTCTCTCATTCACACTGTGCGACTTGGCAGAAAAATGGCTTTACAATACTGCCGCACACTCTATCACTAATTGGGATGAATTCGTCATAGCATTTCTTAAGAAGTTTTACCCAAACCATAAGACTGCCCATATTAGGAGCGAGATCAACCGTTCACCCAGCTTCCCAATGAACCATTTTGGAAGTGCTTTGAACGTTTCAAGGATCTGCTTGTCCAATTTCCTCATCATGGAATACAAAGATGGGATTTATGTCGGATTATATATGAGGGCATTAATCCAGCGACAAAGCAGATGCTTGAAACAATGTGTCAATGCAATTTCATGTCTAAAGATGACGGTGAAGCTTGGAAGTATCTGGAAGACCTCGCTGAAAACACTTTGCAGTGGGAAAGCGTAAGACCACCTTCATCTAGGGGAGGTATTCACCAGATCGATGTTTCCATCGCAGTGAAAGACAAAATGGCAGCGATGCAGAAGAAACTCGATGCTATTGAGAACAAACTTTCATCAGTCTCCCTAAATCAGGTCATGCTTCCTAAGACCGTATGTGGTTGCTGTTCGGATCCTTCACACTTAACGGAAGAATGTCCTATGAATGCATCGTTTCAAGCTAATGCTGCTTTTCAGCAGCGACCTAGAAACGACCCTTATTCTTCCACGTACAATTAAGGATGGAGGAATCATCCTAACTTTGCTTGGAATCAAAACCAACAAAGCAATTATCAAAGACCTCCTCCACAGCAACCACAACCACAGAATCAGCCCCCCTTTCAGTCACAGAATTTCCAAAATCCGGCCAACATTTCTACACCACAAGTGGCCGGTACTGACAACTCTCTTGCACAAACCTTGGATTTGTTCATGAAACAATCCATGCAATTGTCGGCTGAGATGAAGTCTTCTATTGATACCATAACGAAAAACTCCGCCTCCCATGGTGAGAGTATTAAATCAATAGAAAACCAAATCGCACAATTAAACGCCGCAATGAATGCGAGAGAAAAAGGGAAACTCCCATCTCAACCCATACCTAATCCTGGCCACTCACAAAGTTATAATGTGAGTGTTGTTACCACGTTGAGATCGGGAAAAGTGCTGAATAACCGAGTGGGTGAGCAATGTGATGATAGTGACACCAATGATACCCCAGCTTCTTCTTCCTCCCTTAATTCGTCTAGTCTCCCACCTTCACCCAAGCCTATTCTCCGTTTTCCCCAAGGCTCGAACCCTTCGCCCATTTCCTCAAATCTACCTAAAACGATCCCCACTCCAATTCTAGGATCCACTCCATCCCCACAATCCTCTCCAATGTTGGACCAAACCCTTATTGATAAAGCACCTTATCCAAACAGGTTAAGAGGCAACAGACCAAGTCCACAAATGGAGAAGATTGTGGAAATTTTTAAGCAAGTTAACATAAACATTCCTCTCCTAGATGCTATTCAACAAGTTCCGTCATATGCGAAAATCCTAAAGGACTTGTGCACTAGGAAGAGAAAAGTTCAATTACCTAAAAAAGTTTTCTTTGCGAGTAATGTGAGCACAGCTTTTACACAACAACTACCCAAGAAACGAAAGGACCCCGGAAGTCCTACAATTTCTATTTCCATTTGGGGTAAAAATATCAATCGTGCTCTACTCGATCTAGGTGCTAGTGTTAACTTGCTTCCGTATTCTGTTTATGAGCAATTATGGATCGGAGAGTTAAAACCTGCGCATTGCACTCTTCAGATGGCCGATCGATCTATCACCCAACCAAGGGGTGAGCAAGAGGATGTGTTAATCAAAGTCGGGGAATTCATATTCCCTGTGGACTTTATCGTTATAGATACACAACCTGTGGTAAACCTATGCAATCAAATCCCGGTGATACTCGGTCGACCCTTTTTGGCCACTTCCAACGCAGTAATCAATTGTAGAAACAGCTCTATGACCCTATCCTTTGGAAAAAAGTCAATTGAGCTTAATATTTACAAGTTGGGAAGTGAACCCTCCGAACCCTATGCTCATGTGTGTTCTGTCGAATTAATGGATGTCGACAGCAGCGAATTTGATCAACCTCATGATACTGACTCTTTTCATATGTTGTTGTTTGACCCAACCATGTACTCTTCCACCGAGTTGTCCGGGTCAACATCTAACGCTGATGAGGAACTTTTTATAGAGTCTGATGATCACCCCATTTTTTCTGATGACATTATTCTTCGGGGTATCGATGAAAGCTTTGAGGAAATTTTCGCTGATGAACTCGCATTTTTAAAAGATACGGGTGTTGAGATAAATCAACTCCAAGATGAAGAAATTGGACCTCCACCCCTTCTTTTGGACAATCATGATAATGCGAGAAATCCATCATTACTATCATTGTGTCATCTCTCCAAATTGAGACGCAATCCTTTTCCATTACACCTCTTATCACCTCCCCACTTCTTCTTGTCGAAAGGTGACATGTTCTTCCACCAACCTTGGTGCTTCATCGATAAAATTTTTGAATGTTTGGTGTTGACCTTCGTTCTTTGCAAAGCTTGGCATTGACCAATAACCTTGACCCCCTCATGTGATTTTAAAAAGATTAAAATTGTTTAACTCAAGTTTGGGGGAGGTGGTATATTTTGGCTCTTGAAAGAAAATGATTTTTACAAAATTGTGAGCCTAAAATAAGTTTGGGGGAGGATTTTCACTTTCATATATTCTTGCCCCCATTAATAATTTCCTCCCAAGTCTACAGGTTTTTGAGCTTAACGGATGACATCAGTGAGGACACTGCTGTAAACAGGTTTGGGGGAGGTTTGTGCTTATTTACACATCAATTTGCATCATATTTTTCATAAGCACAACATTTTCAAAAATTTTAAAAAAAAATAAATTTATAACAGAAGAGTAGAAAGTGAAAAATTACATCCAAAAGATAGGAATAGTTTAAGAAAACCAAGAAAATTAGATGTTTTCTTAAACGAACTAGTAATAAGTAGTTATGAGCTGTTGTCCCAAGGGTTAGTAAGATGAAGGAAGTCAGTAATCTGAGGATAAAAATAAGTCTGAAAAATAGTTTCTATTCTGGAAGCCAAACATTTGAATGTTCATACCCTACTATATGCACTTACACACGTCTTGAAACTCGGGATAGTAGAGGATACCTTGAAATGCTCTTGTCTAAAAGCCAAAGTATGAAGGAAATGAAAAAAATGAAGAAAATATAAAAATGGTGAAAAGAAAAATGAACACTGGTTTTGTTATCGTCAAGGCAGCAATAAAAAAATATAGCAAGGGTGCTTCATCACCTAGTGCCTTAGACCAACTGTTTTGGGAGTCACTGCTTGTAGGGTTCCTAGGCACTCTCAAGAGGTCTCACAAGGCATCAACCATGCCAATTTCGAATTTTAACGGTGCCTACAAACCCTAATACGGATCGTTAACTAGATTTAGGCGAAACTAGAAACAAGTTAACAACTTAACTAAAGAGAAAACGGAAATACAACCTTTGTAGATCCGGTTCTCCACCTCCATAGCTCCGCGATGAAGTCTCCTCGCTGTACAAATCGGATCTTGGGCTCTAGTGTCGGCTTCATAGGAGAAAAAGCGGGGTAGGTCATCGACGACGATGCCGAAAATGATCTACGTCGAGGCATCGCTAGATCAAGCTCCAACTTCACCAAGTTATGAAACTTGTGAAGAAAACACACTCTACTACTTGGCAAGAGGTAGAGGATGAAGAAATAGGAAGTGGGTAGACTTTAGAATTGTATTTCTCACTTGTTTTCATCAATCACCATTGATGAAGAAAGGTTTTCTTCAAGTGAAGAAGAAGAAGAAGATGAAGATAGAATATCATAAGTCTTATCCAAAATGAATAATAATATGAATACTTATCATATCCTAACCTTGGTTAGGTGTAGAGAATAGACTGGGGTTAAATGGAGTGGTTAGGGTTAAGCATGAGACAAAATGGTCACTTTGGTCAAATGTTCAAGAAGCTTCAACTAGAAAACAAACAAAGCCACCATTTTCCTTTTATGCTTATCATTTTCAAAATGAATAACTAAATAAGATAAATCAAAAAGAAAACAAAACCCTAACCATTCATATAACCATGGTTTAGTCTTTACACAAACCCAAGTTAGCATGCATCATCAAACATGATACAAACTTGTGTACAAAAGTATATCACATATACAATGTGCACAATCCAAGTGAGAAAATCCATTTAAAGTGAACCAATACTAGTTAATGCAAAGTAATATATCAAATATATAATTATACATTAAATCATTAAATCAACACTTGATTTAACGACCCGGTCATGTCGAACATAACCGACTAGTATTCAATGTATCGACTTATCGAATCAACGCTTGAATCGATAACTAGGTTATATCGCATACAACCAATCGATACATTCATCGCGAGAATGAAATACAGTATCACATACACGCATTATTCTCGGTCCCGCACATATCTCATATGCGCTCCTATTTCGTTTCGCTTGAACCAGGAAACCTCTGTGTAGGACTCTAAAGACTCGTCAATACGCCGGTAGCAGATGATGATCATATCAAGCACCCATAAGCCGCAAGCGGTCTGCTAAACGTAACGGCCACCCGGGTATTGAGCGATCAGAAGATCGACGAGCAAGCCCGCTCACACTCCAGTGAATCCAACCAGTAACACTACCGTACAGTCCGGTCTCGTCGTCTGATATGTCGCATATCTTGCCTAGGGGTGGTAAACGTCATACCCCAATAGCTCGATAAGTCGTGTCGATATGAGGTCTATAACAGTTCGAGAAACTACTGATAACACTTACCAGTAAATCTCAGCAACCCTGGCCAGGGATTTCCGGTTATAGCCAATCGAACACAGCGCAACATCAACTCCCTATACCGGGAGAGACGAATCCCCTCCTATCGCTCATTGCCTCCATGTGACTCGGGACTGTACCCAAAAACCACCGTTTTGCACGCCCTCTTGGACGTGGTAAGGTGGAAATCAAAGCACAGTGGGAACCACACAAGACTCTATGACGATCTCGGGTCAACAGACTACTCTGTACCAGTGTCACCAGAGAACTGCCATCTGACGTAAGGTATAATACCATCTAGGAGTTCTCGGCGAGTCCGTCCAGTGTACCCAGTCTCTACTGAGCACCCGTATATCTCCTCTGATGTCAAACACCAATGGATATGGGATCATCCATCGCCCATCTGTATGGATCGAGAAGGTATACGCTAGTCTACTCTGGTATATCGATGCCCCATCTCGATACACCCACGACTAGGGACTTTGAAGGATGTACTTATGGACTACCATGTCCCCACTAGTATGATCCGCATCATAGTCCAGGTAGTCAAGTACACATCCTAAGGGCTTTACCAACATGTAACAGAGAGACAATCAGTATACACGTTAAGGTAAAGAGTAACCAGATAGCATACTATCATGTCGAGCAAGAAAGTCCTCCCTATATATGTCCCAGCATCCACTACATCATACATCCTATGTACAGTAATGGCCTCTAAGGCATACATATAACTAACAATCTCCCACTTGCACTAGGGCCATCTGTAGCAGTGGTTGTAGTATCTCATACTCAACCATCCTATAAAAGTCTCTCTCTGGGAATAGGCCTTCGTGAGTGGATCCGTCGTGTTGTCCTCTGAGTCTACTCTCCTAATCTCGATCACCTTGGAGATCAGCCATCTCTATGATCAGGTGATACTACCTTAGAATAAGTATGGATCACTGATGGGACCAGCGTTCCTTGGCATAAGCCACAACTCCATTGTCTCACAATGGTAGGAACGTAGTTCATCTCATGAACTAATATACACCCAAACAGCCTCTTTGGTAGCATCTTAAGTAGCGATGTATCCTGCCTTTATCGTCTAGTATGCCACGGTATCTAGCTTGGAACTCTTCCAACATACCGTCCCTTTACTGAGGGTAAAGACAATGCCTGTGACTGACATTCAGTCGTCTTTATCACCCTGGAACCCTTCCAGAGATTCTCCCCAGGATCAATTGATACCATCTCACTACAGCTAGTGAGTATCCTAACATCCAAATAGATCCATCTCATAGATCCAAAACCCAGGATTTAGGAGGTATCACTTTGATCCTATATGGAGAATCATTGTGATAAGCGGAGATTGATCGAGCGTAGCATAGGAAACTTCTTCCCTATCAAGAGTATGTCATCCACGTACTCTACGAGGATCGTCACCATACTCCCTACTACCTTTTTGTTTATACAAGGTTCATCTACCATTTTGATGATGTCAACTTCTTTGACAAACACATCAAAATAGACGTTCCAACTCCGCGATGCCTGCTTTATCCTATAAAGCATCTTGCACACGTTTCCGCTGCTCCCACTGTCTACGAGGCCCTCTGGCTGTGTACTTATAGACGCTCTCTTCTAAATCAGTATTTAGAAAAGCAGTCATGACACCCAACCGCCAGATATCGTAGTCATGGTATGTAGCCGTGGCAAGTAGTATCTGGATGGACTTAAGCATAGGTACTGGAAAAGGTTTCATCATTATCCACGCCTGGTCAATGACGAAAACCTTTAACAAGTCTAACTTTGAAAGTCTCAACTTTTCCATCTACACCAAGTAATCTTCTCAAGATATACTTGCTCCTGATGGGGATTTAAACCTTCAGATATAGCAGCCAAAGTCCATACTTTGCTGGTGTACATGGATTCCATCTCAGATTGCTAAGCATCCAGCCATTCTTACAGAGTCTTACTCCTGATGGCCAGCTCGAAATTAGTTGGGTCATCATCTCATGATGCAATCCTCGCTCCCACTGTCATAGAGAAAACGAAGTATCTCTCAGGTGGGTGAGGAACCCTACTAGATCGGCGGAGAGGCTGAGGTTCGTTGGCATCTACTGAATCCTTTGGTTGTACCAAATCATCTGCTGTAGTTTGTATGGCTGGAACATTTCCAGTTCTACATAACAGACCTTGCCTCGAGCTTGTCCGGATTTTGCTTTTAGACATAGGCCGGACAACCCCAAATCTTAACTAACCTAATATATGGGCTCTTCCCATTCCATATCACATATGAAGCGGTAGGCAACTGATTTGATTGGAACCCTATTCAATAGGTATGCAACTTCTCAAGTGCATAACCCCCTAAGGAAAAAGGTAACTCAGTATTACTCATCATAGAGCACACCATATCAAATAGGGTGTATTCACTCCACCCCGACATACCATCGTGCAATGGTGTATACGGAGGAGTAATGCTGAGAGAGAATCTCATTCTCCTTTAGAAAATTCCAAGAATTCCGTGCTCAAGTATTCTCCTCCTTGATCTCATCAAAGGACATAATACTTTTACCCGTATTTTGGTTCTCTACTTCTCGCTTATATTCTGTGAATATCTCAAAAGGTTCGGACTCATGTTTCAACAGGAACATATGACTGAATCTTGAGAGATTATCAGAGAATATAATGAAGTATAAAGAATCAGTCCTGGCATGTGTAGACAGGAGACCTTACATACATCATCATGTATCAGTCCCAAGAGTTCACTAACTCTTTCTCTGTTTCCTTTAAACAGAGCTATGGTCATTTTATCTTTGTGACATGACTGGCGAGTTTCACAAGATGTAAATTCAAACTGATTTAAATATGCATCTATCTGTAACTCAAGCTAGTCGGGTCGCATTGATATGACCTAGTCTACAATACCTCAAGAAGGATTTGTCCATTTCTGAACTCTTCCTCTTGTGTGTGTTCCATATACTAAGAACTGTAGTTTGATTTAGAACTTTAATGCTTTTAGATAACGTGCCTGAACCGATCAACATTTGATATAGGAAATGTTCAAAACATTATCCAACAATACAAAATTTTATCATTTCTTTACTAATAAATAGACTGATATGATTTTGTATATCAGGTGCGGTATCTAATAACATTCGTTCAGAATCAATGTATTGGTAATACAGGGTGACAGTGACCGACAGACTTGGCTGCAACTCTTGCCCGTTTTCTGCCTCATGAAACTTATCACCCGTTTTCAGTTTTTCTACCCTTTTGTAGCCCTATGTAACAGATTACATATCTGGGATCCTGATCCGGTATCATATACCAAGGATGCGGAGGATACTGAGAAACAGTTCTGTGTAACGAACACACCCGAAGATGATGCATCATATGCACTTTCCTCGTTTGGGCGGCATGGGAAATCTGGTATTCCCCAATTTCCTGCTCTGTCTTATAACAATTAGAAGTTGGAGCGGGACCAACGTTCCCCAGCTCAGTATAACAAGCGGGTTCGGTCAATTATCCGTTTTATTATCTTGATTAAGGCGTGAAATGGTCGCTACCAGGAGAGAGAGAGAAGAAGACACTCAGCGTGCGCTCTTGCAAGAATAGATTGGTTATTATTTTATCTAATCAGGATGGCTCCCACTGCTTTTTATCAAATCTTCCTTCAAACCCTAAAAGGAAAGACTAGCCGGGATTAATTACACACTACAAGTTCGCCAATCTTTCAGCCAGGCCAGTGTCGGTACTTTGAGGGAGGTCCCCCGTGCTTTCGCACGAACCTAATTAATGTAAACCTCATTTTCCCAGAGGCGTAACCTCGTTAACACCTTTCTAGACACCTACTTGATCGGCTAATTGTAATGTGTAAAACTCTCCCAGGAGTAACAATTACTCGCAGCGGGTATCGGGATCCAACTATCTCATAGAAGATATGCAATCTCATTGCAAATTTCAACACTTGAAATTCCCGATAATATTTTTCCCCTAGCGTCCGATGACCTTGACGAAGGCCAAACAACCCATAGTCCGCTAGTCAAGTTCAACCCGTCATTTCTCGATTGAATTAAACCCACCCGCACGACCCTTGACGGAGGCCAAACAACGCCGTACGAATACCCTAATCCAATCGCATCATATGCCAGCAGATAAGCACTAGTTAGCTACCGTACACTACGCCTTGACGGAGGCCAAACAACCGCAGCACGAATACTAACTAGTACTTATCTGAAATGACGGAGGGCTACGACAGGTTTTTCTGAAAACCTATTGCGTAATGAACTTGATATCGTTGTAGGATCGAATGAATTTTTAAATGGAGTGTTTTTTAGGCTTTTCTACTTTTGCTAAAGGAGTCACTCCCGGTGAAGGGATCGTCGGTCCTTTCCTCGTCGAATGAGGTGCGGGATATATCATATATATCACTGTGCAAAGCAAAAACTCTTAAAAGCAATCAAAAGACAAACCGAGTGTGTAGCATCTGCCAGTTATTGCTAAAGGAGTCACTCCCGGTGAAGGGATCTTGGTCCTTTCCTTATCGAATAAGGTGCAGGATATATCATATATACCGCTGTGCAAAGCAAGAACTGTAGCTACCTGTTTTATTTTGAAATTCGATTCTACAACATCTTAGGTTTCTTTTATTTCATTAATCATATTAATGAAGTCCCATCATTTAAGTACCTAAACATCACAGATAAATACGACGTACGCTTATGCCATCCGCATTCGCCTCGATGTCCCCTCGTGCACCGTTAGGTTAGGTAACTAACGGCAGAGCAGGGCAGGGCTAGCGCGGGTGTAAAACATAAGTAACGTCTATATAATATATCATATATACTATATACTGTATCTATCACAGAACATCACATGATCACATCACAGATATCGCAGTAGAAGAAACATATGAAATATTGGATATACTAGGACGTCCATGTTTTCAATACGAGCCAGTATAAAACACGGATTCCACGGTCGTGATGAATAGCCAAACCCACACCCCAAGACCCCTACGAGAGCGGCAAGCAACCCTACCAATTCTGGAGTTAGGAGACCCGGACTCGACTCCTCGAGTTGGTCTCCCACTGGACCCCAGAACCCGGTTACTTGTGCTCCCCTCCTTGGGTCTATCCTAGTGCGGAAAAGTAAATAATATACAAACGGTGACAACTTCCGCTACCTGGAAGTGCCCCAATAAAACAATATTACATACAAGTTTTTACATGAATGAAAATGAAAAACACTCATCTCACATAAAAACCCCCGGCTATTCAAACACGACGATCCAATATAACATATCCAGCAACACATAACATCACATGTCATCAACGTAAGTAAACATGCGCATCCCAATTGTCGTTGACATATAGCAACGAAACCGGCGATATCACATATTACACTTACGGTCACAGAAAAGAAAGTGTAAAACTACAACAGTTGGAATCCGCAATCACTTTAGACATCACATGCCTAATCAAATGAATTACTTAGACATCGCATGCCTAACAATTATAAACCCCGCATTTTAGTCTCATTTATCGAAAACTCTTTTCAATATCAAGTCGGGTAATTCAACAAGATTTCCGACATCCTGATCGAATGCTCGTCGCAAACTTCAGTAGGCGGCCGCACCCCCGACGCCGTCGACGAAGTGCACCAAGGCGGAACACCGCTACCGCGAGCACCCGAACGGATGCTTTCGGCGACGGGGTTCTCCTACGGTCACTTGGTCGGGGCTATGGAGTGAGGCTGTCTATTAAGTTTACCCGGCGAGTATCCGCGTACGCTACGTAATTGCGACGGACTTTTGATCACATCAAAATTCCGTGGCAACCGATCAAGTGAGACTAAACTGCTATGTTTATAACATTCATTCAGTTATCTCATAACTTATTTGTGAATTCCAATTATTGTATCCTATTCCGGATAAATAGAAAATGTCAAACTTTCCGATCGAACAATCGAACACCCAAGTTTTCCCGATACAGATCGACACATGAAACAAGTCTAAAAACATTCAGTTCGTGCCTCGGTACCAACGGTCCAGCCGTAGAAGGGTCAAGCCAACGCCTCACATGTGGCACGCCGTACTGCCCCAAACCCGAAGGTTCAAAGGGCAGTTCAAGACGGTCACATAATCGAGTTAAGGTTTGTTGTCTTCTAGAGGGACCATCGTGTTACTTGCACTACTTAGAACGTCGTTAAACTACGGAAAAATCCAACACTTGGAAATTTCCCGACAGGGGAAAAATTGGGTATTTTTATCCGGTCGAACTTTTTAACATATTCAAAAAATTATCCGGAAAGCTACATAGACAAAATCTGATACCCCGATCGAAACACCGAATCCCCAAAACAACCCCAGAAAATTCAACTCTTGAATAAAATTTAAAAATACCCAAATAACTCAGCACAGTTAAATAGGAATTACTGTGCAAATTGGTATGGCTGACGTCATCAATTGGCGGCGGAACCGCCGCACGAGCCATGCTCGTGCCGCGGTTCCGCGGCTGTTTAAACTCCAAACAGTGTCGTATTTGCACAGTAATTCTTACAATTTCCTGCTGAATTTTTTAGGAATTTTTAATTCACAAAAAACCCTGTTTTTGAAAAAAAGTCCAGAGAGCATGTAAAATTGGGGTTTCGGGTTCGTTCGGGTTTCTAATTCCGTCTAGACTTCGCCTAAGGCTCTAGCTAGGCTCTGATACCACTGTAGGGTTCCTAGGCACTCTCAAGAGGTCTCACAAGGCATCAACCATGCCAATTTCGAATTTTAACGGTGCCTACAAACCCTAATACGGATCGTTAACTAGATTTAGGCGAAACTAGAAACAAGCTAACAACTTAACTAAAGAGAAAACGGAAATACAACCTTTGTAGATCCGGTTCTCCACCTCCATGGCTCCGCGATGAAGTCTCCTCTCTGTACAAATCGTATCTTGGGCTCTAGCGTCGGCTTCATCGGAGAAAAAGCGGGCTAGGTCATCGACGACGATGCCGAAGATGATCTACGTCGAGGCATCGCTAGATCAAGCTCCAACTTCACCAAGTCATGAAACTTGTGAAGAAAACACACTCTACTACTTGGCAAGAGGTAAAGGATGAAGAAATAGGAAGTGGGTAGACTTTAGAATTGTATTTCTTACTTGTTTTCATCAATCACCATTGATGAAGAAAGGTTTTCTTCAAGTGAAGAAGAAGAAGAAGATGAAGATAGAATATCATAAGTGTTATCCAAAATGAATAATAATATGAATACTTATCATATCCTAACCTTGGTTAGGTGTAGAGAATAGACTAGGGTTAAATGGAGTGGTTAGGGTTAAGCATGAGACAAAATGGTCACTTTGGTCAAATGTTCAAGAAGCTTCAACTAGAAAACAAACAAAGCCACCATTTTCCTTTTATGCTTATCATTTTCAAAATGAATAACTAAATAAGATAAATCAAAAAGAAAACAAAACCCTAACCATTCATATAACCATGGTTTAGTCTTTACACAAACCCAAGTTAGCATGCATCATCAAACATGATACAAACTTGTGTACAAAAGTATATCACATATACAATGTGCACAATCCAAGTGAGATCCATTTAAAGTGAACCAATACTAGTTAATGCAAAGTAATATATCAAATATATAATTATACATTAAATCATTAAATCAACACTTGATTTAACGACCCGGTCATGTCGAACATAACCGACTAGTATTCAATGTATCGACTTATCGAATCAACGCTTGAATCGATAACTAGGTTATATCGCATACAACCAATCGATACATTCATCGCGAGAATGAAATACGGTATCACATACACGCATTATTCTCGGTCCCGCACATATCTCATATGCGCTCCTATTTCGTTTCGCTTGAGCCAGGAAACCTCTGTGTAGGACTCTAAAGACTCGTCAATACGCCGGTAGCAGATGATGATCATATCAAGCACCCACAAGCCGCAAGCGGTCTGCTAAACGTAACGGCCACCTGGGTATTGAGCGATCAGAAGATCGACGAGCAAGCCCGCTCACACTCTAGTGAATCCAACCAGTAACACTACCGTACAGTCCGGTCTCGTCGTCTGATATGTCGCATATCTTGCCTAGGGGTGGTAAACGTCAGACCACAATAGCTCGATAAGTCGTGTCGATATGAGGTCTATAACAGTTCAAGAAACTACTGATAACACTTACCAGTAAATCTCAGCAACCCTGGCCAGGGATTTCCGGTTATAGCCAATCGAACACAGCGCAACATCAACTCCCTATACCGGGAGAGATGAATCCCCTCCTATCGCTCATTTCCTCCATGTGACTCGGGACTGTACCCAAAAACGACCGTTTTGCATGCCCTCTTGGATGTGGTAAGGTGGAAATCAAAGCATAGTGGGAACCACACAAGACTCTATGACGATCTCGGGTCAACAGACTACTCTGTACCAGTGTCACCAGAGAACTGCCATCTGACGTAAGGTATAATACCATCTGGGAGTTCTCGGCGAGTCCGTCCAGTGTACCCAGTCTCTACTGAGCACCCGTATATCTCCTCTGATGTCAAACACCAATGGATATGGGATCATCCATCGCCCATCTGTATGGGTCGAGAAGGTATACGCTAGTCTACTCTGGTATATCGATGCCCCATCTCGATACACCCACGACTAGGGACTTTGAAGGATGTACTTATGGACTACCATGTCCCCACTAGTATGATCTGCATCATAGTCCAGGTAGTCAAGTACACATCCTAAGGGCTTTACCAACATGTAACAGAGAGACAATCAGTATACACGTTAAGGTAAAGAGTAACCAGATAGCATACTATCATGTCGAGCAAGAAAGTCCTCCCTATATATGTCCCAGCATCCACTACATCATACATCCTATGTACAGTAATGGCCTCTAGGGCATACATATAACTAACACTGCTAAGCCTTAGGTGGTGCAAGACGAGGAAAATATTATCACCTAATTAGCAAGCACATAAGTAATCGGTCGGTTAGTACCTCAAGAAGTATTAACGGTCGCATGAAAATGTGTGAGCAAATCCTTAAATATTTATCAAATTAAAAAGTACTGAGGTAGATGGACAAGAGTATGATAGCTTGAATTGAATTCTCCGAGTGTAGGGATGTCCATTACACACACGTAGGGTTATATGATCGATGTTTGGACGAAATGTAGGAATGAAAAATAAAGACGATGTTTTATTGAGGGATGATGTGATTTCTAACATTTTTTCATGACTATTAAGATAGGGCTCATGACAACTGAAAAGCTAGTATAGTTGGAAACTCTAAATTTTCTAAGTATTTCTTTTATGGTTCTTATCTTTATATGTAAATTTCACCATCTCTCTTTTATTATAGGATTTTGTGGGTGTAATCCGCTGAAAACCCTCAGGAGATAACACTCCTCCTACTAGGGACACCTAGAGGTTTAACGGCTTGTTGCACGTGCTCAGTGCAATCGTGTTTGCCTACGAAAGTGTGCTATTTAGATTTTTCTTTTTCTTGTTCTCTTTCTCTTGAATAACTAGTTTGCTCGGGAAGATCAAAGTTAAGTTTGGGGGTATTTGTTCAGTTGAAAATATTGCACTTTGGTATAAATATTTTCCTTACATTTCTTAAATAATAAAAGGTGTTTATTATAAATATTAAACATATTTGGATTTATCTGCAAAATACTATTTTCCATATGTTTATATATTATAATTAATATTATGAAGGAAAATATAGGCATTTTATATTTATATAATATTTTGGTAATTGAAAATATGCATATCATATCAAATATTCTAATCACAATTCTTAAAAGATATAATATCATACAAATGGTTAGAATAATATTTCAAAATATATGCATAATATTTTAGTAATTAAAAGATGCATAGCATATCAAATATTCTTAATCATGTTTCTTAAAGATTTATTACCATATAAAGTGCATAGCATATTAAATATTCTTAATCAAGTTTCTTAAAGATTTATTACCATATATAGTGATTAAGACACTCTCTCTAATTTAATAAATAAACTAACATTATTCATAGAGATATTGTGCAAGATTTAGCTCAGGTCAAGAGATCAAGATGTTCAAGATGTCAGGATCAAAAATCTGGCAAAATCATAAAATCAATACTGCAGGGACTCAGAATCCAGGCATGGAAAGTCACCATATTAGGAAGTCACCATATATGGTAACTAGTTTTTCTTCTTTAAGGGCTATATAAAGGACCAAGGGCTAAAGTTAGAAGGCATCAAGCCGAAGAGATCACGAAGTCCAAGACGGCTCACGCATCCAGGCTGATCATCAACTGTTCATCTACCTCCTTCGGAAGAGTTCGAGAAGCAAACCAAGTTTTTGTAATCATTTTCTAAGGAATAAAGTGTAGATTGTTCAAGTTGATTAATAAAGGTAGTTGTTTTATTTAATTCTTTTGCATTTTACATTATGTTTTCCCTCTCTGTCTTTTCATCTTCTTTTCCCAACATGCGCGAGTAATTCTCCGCTTGTTAGGGTTCGTAGGATTAGGGTAGGCTAATGGATGATGAACATCCCTAAACCCTTTTTAAGTCCTATAAAGTTTATGAATTTTATCAAAAGAATCATTAACATCCTAATCGGGCACGCTAACAATTCTTTGTTAGTTCCGACCGCGATTAGAGATTAGATTAATGATTTTTTTGGTAAAGGCTAGATATGAACGAAGTTCCGTGTCGAGATAAGGGTTAAGAGTGGGATTCCTTTTCCCTCCAGAAACCCTAATCTACACGCATCACCGTCGTTCTAGTTTTAAATCTATTAAAGGATAAAAAGGGTAACTTTTAATTAATCATCCATAACTACTAAATCCTAACGAACCCTACAAGCCCTCTTATTATATTAACTACATCCCTAAAATAATCTAGATCTATATATTTTGCATTCTTGCTTAACGTAGATCTAGAAACCATTCTCAAAATTCTTTATTCCTCCTCTCTTTTTCAACACATCTAAAGTAAGAGTAAAAGATTCAACGTTTCCCTGAGGACGACCCGTACTCATCTCGGTCTAGCTACACGCGACACCGTTATTGATTGCGGTTAACTACAAACACTTTTTCACATCAATCACGCGATCGGGGTCTAGACTTGTGTTTTGTAATTTAGCGACCCCAATTAGGGTTTTTGGCCAATGTCGTGCGCGATAGATGCGCTAAGCGCGCAGTGTAATTTTCCGGGCGTTTTCATCGCGTTTCGTTGTCTTTTCGTCATTGTAGGATTTTTGCTTATGTGATGTGTTTGTGAAATTTTAGGTTCGCAAGCGGGGATTTCGGACGCTACGACAAGGGGAAAACAGGTGGTAGGCTTCACTTAGCCAGGAGAGTTGGTGAGTAGATTTAACATCTACAGGGGAATCGCCCGCATGGCGTTATGCGTCAGGGCTAGAGATTTTATTACTTGTCGCATATTCTACGTTATTGTTAGAATTGCTCCTTTACCCTATTACTTAGATGTAGTTGTGCATGGACTAGTAGTAGTAGGACACTGCACATTTTATTGACGATTCATGTTGTACGAGCACTGATTGTATGCTACACACACCGTCAATAATTGCCATGTCACACAGAAACCACTTATAGATATTATATTGCTTGGTTAGGGACATTGTGACATTGATTCATACTGCTTATCATATATGGCATTTAGCATACCTGTATTCCTATAGAGTATTGTACCATTAGTGACAGGTACATACACACTCCCTGACATAGCTACAGGTATACCTTGCACATACTGTTCTTATACCCAGGGGGTATACTATATCATTACATATAGGTAGACACATTATCTTGCTATACCTTATTGATTTCACATATATCTGGTTTTAGCTACATGTTTACCTTCACTTGATGTTATTTAGAAGTGGATAAATAGGAACCGCATGATATTTGTATTAACTTGATGCAGTTAATTAGCGTTTTTTCCTTTATATGCTTGCATTTCAGATATGGCGCACATATTATATTCATGGATTTTCGCATTGTTATATGGATTTTTCATGATATTCTCTGGATTTGGGAACCGCGGGAGTTCATAAAATTATGCATTATATGAAAGGCCCGGTTCCTTGATATGATATTTGCGCATCCACCATGAGATTTATCGGTTCTGATTATATACTCCATACGAGGAGTGGCTGCCGTATGAGGGTACATGGTGGGGCCCGGTACGGTTCCCCTCGGCAAGATGATCGATGGACTTTGCCGATTAAGCCTGGAGGTGGGCAAGTACCTACCGGTGACAGTACTTATGACTCAGCGACTATCATGTGGATACCGACGTGAGTCATGTACGTATTGATACTGTAAGTCGATGTACTACACCCCAATACTTGTGGGGAGGCGGAATTTTCAAAAACGAACTTGTTTAGTGAACGAACATCGACTAACCGCTTAAATCGAAGCTAAACGATAACTAACCAAACACATAGTTGTTCTAAACTACTATGCTTAGGGATTATACCTTTCGAACCAAGTCCTTCGGCTTTACGATCTCCTCGTCCTCCTCGGCCTTCTCGATGTAGTAGATGATCCACCCGAGAGCAAAACTCCAAGCTTAGCCTCTAAACTTGAGGCAACTAACCTTCTTGGATTGCTAATCAAAGAAGATAGAGTGAGATAGAGTGAGGGTTATGGATTGTTTAGTCTAACTAATCCTTGTTCTCAACACATGAGGGGTGAGGATTAGGGTTTGAAGAGAGAGAGCTTGAGGAGAGAGAATGTGAATATAATTATCAAGTGAGAATAGTAAGTTATCATAATATATATGAAACTTTAAAATTCATCAATAAAAGAAAACAAATGATGAATAATCAAGTTTCACAAATATCTAATGGTGATTCATAACCATGACTCATTAAGCATTTATCATGCATTAATGATATGTATGAATCACTCTCATGACTCACTAAACCCATTTAATGCATATGACACCTAAACCTCCTTAGTCACCATCTTCTAGAAGCTTCTAGCGTAATTACGAGAACGCCCCTCCGATCCGCAAAAATACGGAAAAACTTTAGACTGTATAAATCCAATAACCGGATAACAGTAACTGGCTTAAACCAAAGACGACTGGTAAAAACTGTCCAAACGATGTAAGTGTGTAAACACACATACGCGTCCGAACCCTTTGTCGTAAAACCATACGACCTCTATATCGTTTCGCCTGGAGTAGGAAACTCTCTGTGTGGGACTCTAGAGACTCGACTACTACGCTGGCAGTGGGTTTAACCACAGACCGCAAGCGGCACTAGCTGTACGTAACGGTCCCCAGGTAGTTGTCGATAAGAAGGCCGATGAGGAAACCCATCTGAACTCCTACTGAGTCTGCTGTGACAATCTCCATACAGTCCGGTCCGTTCGTCCAAGACTATCGCATATCGGGCCTAGGGGGCGGCAAGCGTCAGTCCCCTAATAGCGGTATAAGTCGTGTTGGAGGGAAGCCCATTACACCCTGAGAAACTACTGGAACCTACCAGCAAATCTCGCTTGCCCTGGCCAGGGACTTTGCGTAATGGCTCTCTGACTCAGCGCGATATCTACTCCCAATACCGGGAGGGACGAATCCTGTCTAACCGCCACTGCCTCCAAGTGCTCGGGACTGCACCCAACTGCTACCTGTTTGCACGACTCCTTTGAGCCGTGGTAGGGTAGCGATCTAAGAACAGTGGGACACACTCGAGGCGAAGTAGCAGTGTCAAGTCTGCGGACTATGCTGTACTCATGTCACCTGGGAACTGTTCACTGACGACTGGAATAAAACCAACCAACAGTTCCCTGTGAGTCCTGTCCGGTGTACCCGTAACCCAACGAGCACCTGTATACTATCTCCAGTACGACGTACTGACAGCTGTGGGACAGACCATCTCCCCAACTGGGATGAGAAGCGTACACACTAGTCTACTCCGGAGTATCGATGCTCTGTCTCGATAATCCAAGGACCTGAATAAGGATGTGCTTGTAGACTACCCAGCCCCCACTAGTGTGACTGCCATCACAATGCTGGTAGTCAAGCAAGATCCTAAGAGCTCTATCAATACGTACACTCACATATTAAGATAGAAAAACCAAGTAGCATACTACCATGTTTAGCAAGACTGTTATATACATGTGAATATCCCAAGCTTCCATTAAGTAATATACAAACTAGTATGATACAGTAATGGCCTTCTAGGGCATAAACACTAACACATACATCGAGAGGCGAGGGTCAGAGCTAGGCAATCGTGCTTTCGGGATAGCGTATGATACGTGCCTATCAGGGGGCCAGTCATGGTGACAGCACCTGATAGATCAGCATTTCTGTGTCGATGCTTGACACATTGGTTTCATGATATTTCTTTTTACTCCTTTGTATATATAACAGGGGATTAGGCTGTTGTTATATATGTCCTTACACCAATATTAGTGGAATGGGACGCTAATATATGTGTATTGACATTAAATTATATACATCATCATATTTATTCATGCAAATATATTTAGGATGTTAGATTTTTACTTGATAATTTGATTTGGGATATATGTGATTCATTTAATATTGGATACAGGATATTTATGAGATTGCTAATTTGTACATTCAGGATATATGAGATTTATTCGATATTGTACATTCAGGATTTGTGAGACTTATATGATATGAGAGCCAATTTGGGGGTTGATTTGAGGAATTGGGATTTGGATTTGTCTTGATGGATTGTGATCCTACCACGATGTCAGGATTCCGTGGAAATGACATATTTCATTCCATACTCCACATTTATTGTTTATGCACTGCTTTATGTATTGGTAGTACCTATTAGAGTACCTTCCATGACTGTTGCATTTACATACCTTTATTCATATCATTTCTTCATGTACTTGTAGTACCTGATAGAGTACCTTACATGACTGTTACATACTGATTGTCATATTATTATTGCTTCATGTATTAATTGTACCTGCTAGTGTACTTTTTCATGATTATTGCATTACATATGACCATTCATTACTTAGATGCTTATGTTAGATTCGTGCTGTACGTGCATACTCGCGATTACCTGCATATGTTATTTACTATTCACGAGTTGGCAACTCACCCCCGTTGTGCCACAGTGTTTGCAGGTGTTCCTCAGGATAGTCAGAGACAGGCTATTATCATACATCTTATCATCTTTTGCTACGGATACCGCATCAGCTCACAGTATGCAGTTTGCTTAGGTGGGTTTTGTGGTTATTCGTTGTATTGTATATTCGTTGTATCCATGTACTCTCCATATACTATTTTCATATTGACTTAGAGACTTGGTGAGGACGATGTTGTATATTATGTTGTGACTTGTTGTCGTTTATACAGTTTCCTTTCTATCGTCTTCTATTTCTTCGCTACGGTGTCGTAAATTTGTTGTGGTGGTTGTTTTCCGCCTTTGGGCATAGATTTGCTCCCATTTGGGATGCTTTACTTTATATTTATGTTGTACCCATTTTTGGGGTTGGTTTTTATAAAGGAGGTGCTGCCGAAATTTAAAGGAAATAAAGTTCGAATTTTAAAGAATTTGGGTTGTGATTTCAAAGACTTTTAAACAATATTTCTTATCTTTTCTGGTATTTTAATGGTTTAGATTTCTGGCTTTTGGCTTTCTTTTACTGCGTTACACCTGTAGACGTTGCGTAGTATTAGGGTCGTCACATGCCAATTTCGGGTCGTGACAATCGATGCCCTGTCTCGAAAACTCCCACGACTATGGACCTTTTAATGATGTGCTTATAGACCCCAGCTCCCACGTATATGATCGCCATCATACTGCTGGCCGTCAAGCAAGAATCCTAAGGGCTCTATCAACGTGCAATAGTGACCTGTAAGGTCACCTGAAACAGTACACGATGATAAAGATAAACCAGATAGAATACTATCATCTTGAGTAAGACTGTTCTAACGGTATAGGTCCTCTCTCAATCATTGCAATCACGTGCCCATGATCCAATAATTGACTCTGAGGGCACTATCTCCAACAATCTCCCACTTGCACTCAAGGCTAATTATTGCGATGTCGCATACTCACAGCCCGTGTGATACCGAACACCCAACTCCTCTACTAATCAGTCTCACAAACCCGCTTGCAAAACTAATGCGTTCGAGGAATAGCCTCAGTGAGTGGATCCGCTCTAATGTTTCTTTCTATGTCTCTCTTTATCTCAAGTTCGCGGAGAAAGCCATCTCTCGAAATGAGCAATACCTGTCTTAGAATATGTCTGGATATCTGATGGGACCTAGTTCATAAATGAACTCCAAATCCAAAGTTCTTAGACTGTATCGTCAACTGAGCTTAATCAATATCCTACGCCACACCTCCCTCAGTATCCTCTTGGACCACCTGTCCAAAATACAGTCCCTTGTCAGAGGGAAAAACTATGACTCTGACAGACACTCTGTCATCCAGGTCACCTTGGAAGCCTGGAATGATAACTGTCTCCCGAATGAGGCTGTCGTTATCATATCCCTAGAACATCCACTTATGTTCTAAAACTGCTTCCGAATGTTTCTCCAGGATTGGATCAATATCAACTTATTGCATCTACTGCAAAAACAACATCTGGTGTGGTACTTGACATCTCATGATTGACTCAATTGCCTAAGCAAGTGATCTGCCAATCATGCACATCCCTCTCCCCTTTAGTCTGTAAGACTCCTTTAGAGAGGGTGACTCCATCACCTGCAGGTATACTACCGTGCCAGGAGTCGTCCATTCTAAAACACCTTTAGAATGCTGTCTAAATACCCAGATTGGGAAACTACCCAAATCTAGATCTAAACCCATAGATCCAGTAACCAGAATGTCTTGATATCAAATCCAAGTCCCATGTGGAGAAACCACTGTGTGACAACCAAAGTATAACCGATCGTAGTATAGGAATTTCACTTCCTACTCTGTGTATGTCATCCAAATACCAGGACATCACACCTTACTACCATCTTAGCAGATCCATCCCCTATTCTAATGAAGTCAAACCTATGACTGTCACATCAGAAGTAGATGATCTATCTCCGCTATATTTGCTTTAGTCTCTAAATAGACACAAGCCACTTGTCCACTATACTTCCGCTGCTCCCACTGACTACGACAACCCTCTGGCAGAGTCATATACACGTGCACTTCTAAAGCTAGTTTAGAATGACGTTATACTCATCCTCCTGCCGGGTCTCATGGTTTGGAACAACAGTAGTGTCAAGTCTGGGTAAACAAGAACCTCCCTATCACCGTCCTTGAGGCTACCGGAGTACCTCTCGGGTGCCTGAGGTTACCCACCATATCTGCGGAGTGGCCAATAGAATGTCAAACCAGATTGAATCTTTAGGTTCTTATCAAATTTTCAGTAATCGTTTGCGGTTCTGGAATCACTTCCAGTTCTACCATACTCCCACTACTGTTTTATGAAAAAAATCCATTTTTATTAAAACTGTGGCGAGTCAAGAACAATATCACTATTGATCTTCCAGATGGTAGAAAATCAACCCTCGTCATAGCCCGGGTCAACCCACAAACAGCCATTACATAAACGTGCCTTGAGTTGTCCAGTGTCTGGTTTTAAGCATAAGTCGGAAAACTCCCCGTACCTTAACATCGTTAAGATATGAACTGTTCAATATCCAATATAGAAACAGAGGCACTAATTTAACTGGAACCAGATTCAAATCATGCAGCTGTCTCCAGTGCATGTCAATTAAATGGAGAGAGGCCGATCAGCATTACTCAACTTACGAGTGCTTCCAATTATGAGTAACCTGAAAGAGAAGCAAGTTCTCTCAATCATTACTATCAACTGAACACCATACACAAGTATCTACATCTTCGATCACCTTGAAGAATCCCGATACTTGCAACACCTGGTTCTCTACTCTATTCTTATACCTATAACTTCTCAAAACTTAGACATTGCATTTCTACGAAAACACGTGTCTAAGAACTAGAGAAGTCACAAGTAAACAGAATATAGTACGAGGACCAACCCCTCTGTCATCATGGACACTGGACAACATACAACACTCTGTATAAGTCCCCTGAGTTTAATAACTCAATCCTTGTGTGTCGTAGGTTGAAAACTGTACTTATGGTTAAGAAGAATTACACCGCTGTTTAATGCTCCTTACCTAACCATCCACTGATATAGGTAAATGTCATAGACATAATTTCAAAAAGGTATATCTCACTCTATAAAAATAGACGTACAGATATATCAATTTGAAATTGGTGCATAGCAACGGATATTCAAAACCAAATATTTGCCGACCGGCAAACAGCCCAGGCGATTTCCTCAAATATCACCAATTACAACGAATTCCGATATAATGAGGATGATCACCTAATTCCCAATAACTTACTCCCACTCATCATCTGTAAAACCATACAGATGTGAGAATCATACCTGGTAAATACATACCCTGGAGCAAGTGTCTAATTGGGAAATCAGTTTTCTTTTTAATAATACACAGTGAAACTGAAACATTGAAATGTTTCGAAGGGGTATCCGGGTATTCCTAGTAATGCCTCTTCCATTATCCAGATTCACAACTGTAACCGTATATTTCTTTGCCATCTCTCCAAATCCCTTTATATGTCTTTAGTCATTACCTTCTGTACACCTTCGTTAGGCTAAATGGTTTTCTTTCTTCCCTACCGTTCGGCACCAGCCTATGGTTTGGAAGAAGACTATCCAATAAGCGTAATGGGTGTATTGTCCAAGTCCTAGGAGCACTCACAATGCGAGAGAAGGTGAAGATAAAAGACAACCGAATAAACCTTATTCATATTTCTCCCGAACCAGAATCCATCCCCGAACTGGAACAAGTTCCTTCGAGTTTGTATATAACCATACGATGGAGTATCCAATAAACTGTGGATCTTCGTAGTGATACGGAGTGTTCTGGAGAAATACAAAGGTGAAGTGGGAGTGGTAATGAAATACTTGGTTTGGTCGTGAATAGCAGTCGCAATTTACTTTGCCCTCCTTCTAATCCCTTTATTTGTCTTTACTTAATACCTTCTGTACACCATCGTTAGGCTAATTAGTTTTCCTCATTCCCCACCGTTCGGCACCTGCCTAAGGTTTGGAAGAAGACTATCCAATCAGCGTAATAGGTGTACTATCCCCTAATCCAAGGAGCACTCGCAACCTAAGAGAAGGTAAAAGGAAAAGACAACTGAATAGTCCTATTCGTTTTCTCCAGAACCGGAAACCATCCTCGAATAAATTCCTTCGGGTTCATATATAACCATACGATGGTTTTATCCAATGGAAGTGGACGTTCGTAGTAATACGGGGTGTTCTGGAGAAAAGGGTAAAAGTAGGAGTGGCAATGAGGTTTGCAACTCTGACAATCCAAAAGCCAGTGTTTAAGAAGGTTCGGTTAATTTGGTCACTGAGTCATAGTCTTAGGGTCGGGTCATGGTCGCTGCCAAAGAGAGAGAGAAAAGAAACACTCAGCGTGCACTCTAACCTAGATCAGAATGGTTATCACTTTATCTAATCAGGAAAACTCCCACTGTATCGTCAAATTCTCCTCCAAACCTGAAAGAAGAATTAGTCGGGATCACCCGAGGAGTAAACCAACTCATCAGTGGGAATCGGGATCCAACTATCATCGCATGATAACTGACGGAATCCACTCAGGTTATCACACTCCAGAAGGTATGCGCATGCGTGGCAAGTTTCAGTTTCTTTAAAAACTCCCGATGTATGTTTTTACCCCAAGCGGCTTATGAACTTGATAGAGGTCAACATATAATAAGTCGCAAGTCAAGGTCAACCCGTCATTGTCCTTGATTTACTTAGACCCACCCGCACGTGCCCTTCACAGAGGTCAAAATGACCGTGCGACTATCCTAAATAATCCTATTTATGCAACAAACAAGCATTACCCAGCTACCAAGCACTGCGCTTTGACAGAGGTCGACATACACAGCATGAATACTAAGTAATACCTGTAAGAAACGGCGGAGGGCTACGACTGGTTTTTGGCAAAAAACCTTTAGCGTAATGAACTTGATATCGTTGAAGGAACTGCATAGCCTTTTTATAAAATTATAGTGGCGAAAACCTTTGCTAAAGAGGTCACTCCCGGTGAAGGGATCTCGGCTCTTTCCCCGTAGAATGAGGTGCAGGATATTCCAACTGAATACCACGATGAAAAGCAAAAAGTAATAGGCTATAGTGAAGTTATTACACTGACACAAACTTCTGTCCAAGGGGTCACTCCCGGTGAAGGGATCTCGGCCCTTGCCTCGTCGACTGAGGTGCAGGATATTCCAACTGAATACTACTGTGCAAAACAAAAGAGAACGTTCTTGCAATAACAGCTTTTTTTTTTGAAAAATGTTCCAACAAAATCAGAATAGGTTTGTTTAGCTTGCATTGATCCGAATCAATGCATTCCCATCAATTGATCACACCACAAAAGAACGAAAATACGATGTACGTATATGCCATCCGCATTCACCACCGGGTCCCGTCATCACCCGTTAGGTTACTTAACTAACGACAGAGCGGGGACTGGACTAGCACGGGTGAAAAACATATACAACATCTACTAGTATATATATCAATATATAATAATCGCTCAAGGCGTGATAAAATGCAACATCACAGAAAGTAATCAGCATCACAGAACAATACAGATAATCTGGGATCCCCGGGTTTCATAGAGCCGCTACTGAAACCCGATGTTCCCCTGGTCGTGTGGATAGCCTGTGCAATGAAATCCTAGATCCCTACGGGCGCGGCAAGTTACCCGCCAAAACTTGAAGCGAGGCAGCCCCCTTCAACAACGTGAATGGACCACCCAGCACTTCACGGAATCCGGTAACTTGAGCACCCCTCCTTGGGTCAACCTGTACCCCCTACGAGTGCGGCGAATAGCCCGCCAATTCTAGAGTAAAGCCCCCTCCGTCTCAACACCATGAGATGCGGGCCCGTTGCCCTCTAGAACCCGGCTATCCGTGCACCCCACCTTGGGGTAATCCTAGTACAGAAAGTAAAATATACATACAACGAGTACATCGACCTCAGCCCGGTCGTGCCCCAAAAGAATAATATACAAACAGGCAGTGACGACAGTCCACATGTCGGACGCTCCCCCCGCAATATCAAATGTACATAAAAATACCAAAACTGTACTAACATTGCATCCAGGATATCCCCCACGACCAATCCGCAACATCACAGCACAACACAGAACATCAACGTGAATGTCACGTTCGCAAATCCGTCTAAAAGGACTATAGCAGTTAGACAGGATTTACCGATCAAATGACATTCACGGTCGCAGATATAATGTAAATACTATGAACTAACATGTTTAAAATTTTCGATCGACTAAATTTCCCGAAGTGGGCCCCAAGCACAACTGTAGCACTCAAAAACATCTGGGCCTAAAAAGAATATACCAGAAACCCTATTTCCATGTCAGAAGCCCACTGTAAAAATTTGGTGCAGTGAGGCTACAGTACGGACGCGGATCCGCCGCCAAAACGTGGTTTTGGCCGCGGATCCGCCGCGCTACAGTAATATCAGCCGACCAAATTTTCACAGAATTCTTAAAAAACCCTGCTCGTATTTTTCCAATATACCAAATAATTTTTAGAGCACAGGAAAAATTCGACAGAAACTGGACTTGAAATACGGTTTTTGGAAAATCCGATCGATCGAACTTGTAAACATATTAGAGCAAGTTAGACTAGGTTAATGGCGTGGCTCTGATACCATGTAGGACTACGGTAGCGCCCCGGCCGTCTATCCGAGACCAAAATGCGGAAACGAAAATTTTTTTTGACTTTAAACCGGCACTACCGCATCCTAAAAACCCGGATCGAACCATTAACCTATACCTAGCTAACAAGAGAAAGGGTAGAATGCTATACCGAGCGATCCGTGTCCTTCGGTCTTCGGCCTCCACTCCGATCTCCTCGCGGAATCTCCGGTCTTCATCTCCTCGTCGGAACGGGCACCACATCGCCGGGTTCTTGTACGGGCTCCCACCTCTAGACCGAGGCAACTCGAGCACGAAGTTGGCGAGTCGACGTGCCCAAGGATGCTGTAGGGTAAGTGTAGTAATGTTTGTCTCATGGGGTTGTGAAGTTGCCTTTTGATGGAGGAAAACAACAAGGAAAATGAGCTTGGGATTTTGTAGCAAGCATAATATGATATGATAATTTTTCCCACTCACAAAAATGAACCTCTCTCTCCTCAAGAATGTGGTCAGCCATATCCTTATCATGGGAGGAAAAATGTAAAGCCAAAAAGCAAGAGAAGAGAATGGATGATAACAAGAAAAAGATGTCACCTCATATCTAATCCAAAGTCTTTTACAAATCCCTTCACATTAAATGCAAACCATGTGAAGAAAAGAATGGAATCAAAAGATGCTAGATTATCATAATCCCTCATTTACAAGAAACCCCCTCCACATAACTAATTTGCACACTTGCAAATAAGCCCCTCTCATCACAAAAGTTCGGCCATGAAGGAACAAAGAAAAACTGGCCGAAACGGAATGCAAACTGGCAACTTCAAAAAAACTGATCCCGTAATAAATTACAGGAAAACCCCGCGACTGTATATACATACCCGTATTTGTATTCCCACTGAATACAAATGCAAAGAGACAAAATCTACACTGTACAATACTAGGATCCGGCTTAAACCAAAGCCCGCTAGTATTATCCGTCCGATCTTGATCCGTGCAATACCGCACGTATAAGATCGAACCCTGCCATATCTCCATACGGCCTCTACAGCGTTTCGCCCGAAACTTGAGAAACGGTATGTGGGGAACTCTAAAGACTCGTCAATACTTTGGTTGTAGATTTAACCACTAGCACGTCAGAGGTATTAGCTATACGTAACGGGCTACCAGGTATTGACCAAAAGGGACGTCGATGAGCGAACTCATCCTGACACCCTACTGAGCCTGTCAGTGACAATATCCGTACAGTCCGGTCCGTTCGTCTATGAGCATCGCATGGAGGGCCTAGGGGGTTGGTAAAAGTGAGACCCCCAAAAGCGGTACAAGTCGTGTCGGAGTGTAGCCCAGAACACCCTGAGATACTACTGGAATACCTACCAGTAAATCTCCTGTCTCGGCCGAAGGCTTTGTGTAATGGCTCTCCTAGACACAGCGCGAACTCACCCCCGATACCGGGAGAGACGAACCCCTGCAAATCCGCTCACTGCCTCCATGTGGTTCGGGACTGTACCCAACTAAAACCTGTTTGCACGACTCCTTTGAGCCGTGGTAGGGTAGTGATCAAAGTACAGTGGGAACTCACATGAGACAAATAATGATCTCAGGTCGATGAACTAACCTGTACACATGTCACCAGGAAACTGCTATCTGACGTCTGGTATAAGATCAACTAGCATATTCCCGGCGAGTCCTGTCCGGTGTACTCATAACCCAATGAGCACCTGTATACATCTTAGGTGAACCAACTAACACCAGTGGCTTGTGAGACCAGCCACCGCCCCTCGTCGGGGTCTCGACTGTATACACTACTCTACTCTGGAGTATCGATGCCCTTTCTCGAAAACTCCCACGACTAGGGACCTTTTAAGGATGTGCTTATAGACCCCAGCTCCCACGTATATGATCGCCATCATACTGCTGGTCGTCAAGCAAGAATCCTAAGGGCTCTATCAACGTGCAATAGTGACCTGTAAGGTCACATGAAACAGTACACGATGATGAAGATAAACCAGATAGCATACTATCATCTTGAGTAAGACTGTTCTAACGGTATAGGTCATCTCTCAATCATTGCAATCACGTGCCCGTGATCCAATAATTGACTCTGAGGGCACTATCTCCAACAGTTTTCACTTATATTTCTTCTCTACGGCGTCGTATATATCCTTGTGGTAGTGGTCTCCGCCATTAGGCATGAGTTGCTCCCGTTTGGGATGCTTTATTTATATTATATGTTGTACCCGTTTTCGGGGCTAGTTTTTACAAAGGAGGTGCGGCCGAAATTTTTAAGAAAGAAAACTAAAGTTAAAGATTTTACTTGAGATTTTTCCGAATGTTTTAAACTATGTTTTCTCCACTTATCCAATTTTGGGTGGTTTAGATTTCTGGGTTTCGGCTTACTTAAGTTGCGTACGCTTGTTGAGGTTATGTGGTTTAAGTCGTCGGTTACGGGCCTAAACATTGGGTCGTGACAAAGTTGGTATCAAAGCGCTAGGTTTTACCTTTCGGAGCGTAGGATGACCTTGGTATGACAGAGTAGGTAGTTTAAGCAGAGTAACGTAGCATGCGTATGTTCCGCGGCATACTTACGATACGGTACTCCGCCTAAGTGACCTTAGGAATTATTGATTGAAATTCCTTCCGTGATTATATGCATCCTTGTGATTCGATTTCTGTGTCCTTACCGAATCTTGTTTCAATTTCCAGTCTATATGCTGCCGAAGACTACGAGGGCACAGAGAGCGGCCGCGAGGGCCGAGGTCAGAGTTGACTCGTCTGAGACGAGGACTAGCCAGGGCGGTACGCCTGTTGTACCGGAGCACATTGCTATGCTTGGGGCTGGTATGCAGGACTTGTGCCAGATGATGGGGTCTTTAGTTGAGGCCATTCGAGCGCAGGGGCAGGAAGTTGTTCCACCCGTTACGGGGACCGTGATGCTACCTACTGTTCCAGCAGTCGCAGCTACAGCTCCGGAGGTTATCACCGTGTCACTGTCAGAGTTCATGAGTCTGAGGCCTCCGGTTTTCACTGGCACAGATGCAGCCGAGGATCCGCAGTCGTTTATCGACCAGATGGCCAGGATTTGTCGTTCTTTAAGATGCTCCGACGCGAGATGGGTCGAGTTCGCGAGTTCTCGTCTGGAGGGTCTGGCCCAGAAGTGGTGTGAGTCCTTGGAGACGGGCAGAGCCGCAGGTCTTTCTCCTATGACCTGGGCTGAGTTTGTGATGGTGTTTCTCGCCCGTTTTCTACCACCGAGCATCAGGGATGCGCGAGCACACAGATTCGAGTCGTTATGCCAGACTCCGGGGATGACGGTGGCCGAGTACGATGTACTGTTTACCGAGCTGTCAGTGTATGCTCCGTATTTGGTAGCGACTGAGGAGATGAGGGTGAAGAGGTTTGCTCGAGGCCTGCTTACCCCGTTGTTCCTAGCCATCAGCATTCAGCATTGTGACACGTATACAGCAGCGGTGGACGCAGCCCTATTGGTAGAGGAGCGTCTCTCTGAGTCGTCGGTTGCTCCGGAACCGAAGAGGGTTCGTACTGGTGATTCAGCGGGGAGGCGGGCGTTTAGACGTCGTGACAGTTCACGTTCAGATACTGGGGGTGTAAGTCCATGTCACTCACCCCACGAACTTGCGGGGAGGCGGAATATATGAAAAACGATTATCAAAGCTTCGTAACACGGACTTGAGCGCATGAATCGTATCTAAACCGTTACTAGAAAACTACGAGAGGTTTAACTACTCGGATTCGAAGTTATACCTCACGTTACATGTCCTTTGGGTCTTCATCGCTGTCCTCCACTCCTCGTAGGCTCCTTGGACCATCGGCACCTCAACGGCCTCCTCGAGTCAAAGACGATCCACCCGAAAGCTCCTTCTCCAAGCTTGATCTCTAACTTGAGATAACTAGGTTGCTCAAAGTGCTAATCTAAGCTACCTAGGGGATATAGAGTGAGGTTATGGATGTATTAGTCTAGCTAACCCTTGATCTCAACACATGAGAGGGTAGGGTTAGGGTTTCAAGAATGAGAGAGCTTGAGGAGAGAGAAGGTGATGATAAGAATGATATTGAAAAATGAACTCATTAGAATATAACAACCATAACAATTTATCAAATAAATAATATAAATGATTAATCATCATGGTTGATTCATTCACCTTGGGTGATTCATCATATGACTCATTAACTAATTAATGCATCATTTAATATCATGGATGAATCACACAAATGAGTCATTAAGCAATAAATGCTTATGCCACCTTAACCCCCAAGTCACCATGCTTCTAGAAGCTTCCCGGAAAATTACGAGAACGCCTATCCAATCCGTGAAAACACGGAAAAACTTTAGACTGTATAAATCCAATAACCTGGTACTAGAATCTAGCTTAAACCAAAGCCGGCTAGTAAAAACTGTCCGAACGTCGTACGTGCGTTTAAACACGTATGCGTCCGAACCCTTGTCGTAAAACCATACGACCTCTATATCGTTTCTCCTGGAGCAAGGAAACCCTCTGTGTGGGACTCTAAAGACTCGACACTACGCTGGCAGTGGGTTTAACCACAGACCGTAAGCGCCACTAGTTGTACGTAACGGTCCCCAGGTAGATGTCGATAAGAAGGCCGATGAGGAAACCCATCCGAACTCCTACTGAGCCTGATGTGACAATCTCCGTACAGTCCGGTCTGTTCGTCTAAGACTATCGCATATCGAGCCAAGGGGGCGGCAAGCGTCAGTCCTCTAATAGCGGTATAAGTCGTGTCGGAGCGTAGCCCATTACACCATGAGAAACTACTGGAACCTACCAGTAAATCTCGCTTGCCCTGGCCAGGGAATTTGCGTAATTTCTCTCTGACACAGCGCGATATCAACTCCCAATACTGGGAGAGACGAATCCTGTCTAACCGCCACTGCCTCCAAGTTCTCGGGACTGCACCCAACTGCTACCTGTTTGCACGACTCCTTTGAGCCGTGGTAGGGTAGCAATCTAAGAACAGTGGGACACACTCGAGGCGAAGTAGCAGTGTCAAGTCTGCGGACTATGCTGTACTCATGTCACCTGGGAACTGTTAACTGACGACGGGTATAATACCAACCAACAGTTCCCCTGCGAGTCCTGTCCGGTGTACCCGTAACCTAACGAGCACCTGTATACTATCTCCAGTACGACGTACTGATGGCTGTGGGACAGACCATCTCCCCAACTGGGATAAGAAGCGTACACACTAGTCTACTCCAGAATATCAATGCCCTGTCTCGATAATCCTACGACTAGGGACAAGTATAGGATGTTGCTTATAGACTACCCAACCCCCACTAGTGTGACTGCCATCACAACGCTGGTAATCAAGCAAAGATCCTGAGGGCTCTACTAATATGTATAAGTGATACGTTACAAGAAACATATGCACATATTAAAGTAGACAAAACCAAGTAGCATACTACCATGTTTAGCAAGACTGTCAATACAACTGTGAATATCCCAAGCTTCCATTAAGTAATATACATGCTAGTATGATACAATAATGGCCCCTAGGGCATATACACTAACAATCTCCCACTTGCACTAGGGCCATGAGCTGGCATATCGTAGACCTATCATCTCGAATAGCCTCTCGAACTGCGTCTGAGGAATGGCCTTTGTGAATGGATCAGCAATGTTATTCTCCATCTCTACTCTTTTCACCTCGATCTCCCGGCGATCTACGATCTCCCGGCGATCTACGATCTCCCTGATCAGGTGGTACCGTCTTAAGATGTGTCTGGACTTCTGATGGGACCTGGGTTCCTTCGCTAAAGCTATAGCGCCGTTGTTGTCACAATACAGAGGTATTGGATCAACACTGGTAGGAACCACCTGAAGTTCTGTGAAGAACTTCTTCATCCAGACAGCTTCTTTTGCGGCATCGCAAGCAGCTATGTACTCCGCTTCTATTGTTGAGTCAGCAACGGTCTCCTGCTTGGAACTCTTCCAACAGACCGCCCCTCCATTGAGGGTAAAGACATAACCCGACATGGACTTGGAGTCATCCTTGTCACTCTGGAAGCCGGAGTCGGCAAAGGCCTCCATCTGGAGGTCTTTTCCGCCATATACCAAGAACATCTCCTTAGTCCTACTCACGTACTTGAGAATGTTCTTTACTGCTATCCAGTGATTCTCCCCTGGGTTTGCCTGATACCGGCTTACAACGCTCAATGTGTATGCTACATCTGGTCTGGTACATAACATCGCATACATTATAGAGCCTACCACTGAAGCGTAGGGTATAATCGACATGCGATCCCTTTCCAAATCAGTCTTAGGAGACATCTCTTTGGAGAGGGTGATTCCGTGACAAGCCGGTAGGTTACCGCGCTTAGAATCTTCCATACTGAACCTTTTCAATATGGTGTCTATGTACTTGGACTGCGAAAGTCCCAACATCCTTTTTGATCTATCACGATAGATCTGGATTCCCAGAATGTAGATGGAATCACCCAGGTCCTTCATGGAGAATTTCTGTGACAAGAATCTTTTGACTGACTGTAACATAGGAATATCATTTCCTATTAGGAGAATGTCATCCACGTACAAGACGAGGAATACTACAGCTCTCCCTACAATCTTTCTGTATATGCATGGTTCATCTGGATTTTTGATAAAGTCAAATTCTTTGACAGCATCATCAAAACAGATGTTCCAACTCCGACATGCTTGCTTTAGTCCATAAATGGACTTAAGCAACTTGCATACTTTACCGCTGCTCCCACTCTGAATGAATCCCTCTGGCTGATCCATATAGACGCTCTTTTCAAAATTTCCATTTAGAAAGGCCGTCTTTATGTCCATCTGCCAGATCTCATAATCATGGAAGGCAGCAATAGCAAGAAGGACCCTAATGTATTTCAGCATAGCTACTGGAGAAAAGGTTTCGTCATAGTCCAAACCAGGTCTTTGACGGAAACCCTTTGCAACAAGTCTAGCCTTATAGGTTTCAACCTGTCCATCTACACCAATCTTCTTTCTGAAGATCCATTTGCATCCTACGGGTTTTACCCCATCTGGAGAAAAGTCCAAAGTCCATACTTTATTAGTGTACATAGATTCCATTTCGGTCCGCATTGCATCCATCCATTTTACCGAGTCGTCGCTCTGAATGGCTTGCTGGAAGCTAGTAGGGTCATCATTATCAATGACGCAATATTCTCGATCCCCGTCTATGAGAAAACCGTAGTATCTCTCAGGCGGATGAGATTGTCTACTACTCCTGCGGAGTGGCGTCGGGATGTCCTGTTCTCCTGAACCTTCTTGTTCTACCAAGGTTTCAGTAATAGCTTGTGGTTCTGGAATTTCTTCCAGTTCTATTGCGCTCCCACTCTTCTGATTTTCTAAAAACTCAGTTTCCAAGAAGCAGGCATGACGAGAAACAAAAATCTTTTGTTCCTCTGCGTAATAGAAATAATATCCCTTGGAGTTCTTTGGATATCCCACAAAATTGCACTTTACTGAGCGTGCCTCGAGCTTGTCCGCATGCTGCCTTTTTACAAAAGCTGGACATCCCCATGTCTTAAAATGTTTTAGACAGGGTTTCTTCCCACTCTACATCTGATATGGTGTGGTAGGCACAGTCTTGGTAGGAACTTGGTTCAAAAGATATGCAGCTGATTCTAGTGCATATCCCCAGAATGATCGCGGTAACTCAGCGTTACTCATCATGGAACGAACCATATCTAATAGGGTTCGGTTCCGTCTCTCCGATACACCGTTATGTTGTGGGGTGTATGGAGGAGTAAGCTGAGAGAGAATTCCATTCTATTTTAGGTAATCCAAGAACTCGGCACTCAAGTATTCACCACCTCGATCAGATCTCAGTGTCTTTATACTCTTGCCTGTTTGTTTTTCCACTTCATTCTTATATTCTTGGAATTTCTCAAAAGCCTCGGATTTATGCTTCATTAAGAAGACATATCTATACCTAGAGAAATCATCCGTAAAAGTAATGAAGTAGGAATAACCACCTCATGCATGTGTAGACATTAGACCGCATACGTCACTGTGTATGAGTCCCAAGAGCTCGCTTGCTCTTTCTCCGTGTCCAGTGAACGGAGTCTTTGTCATTTTTCCTTTGAGACGGGATTGACAAGTTGCATATGATTGATATTCGAACGGATCCAAATATCCTTCTATATGTAACTTAGTCAACCTTCTCTCATTGATGTGACCCAGTCTACAATGCCATAAGAAAGCCTGATTTGTTTCCGGAGACTTTCTTTTAAGTGTGTTCTGGACACTGAAAATCTGAGCATGATTTAATACGTATATTCCATTTTGTAATGTACCTGACCCAATCAGAACTTGATTTAGGTGGATGTGAACCACATCTCTTACAAAAGTAAAATCATATCCTTCCTTAGAAAGTAAGGATACAGATATGATATTACAAGTCGTACCTGGTACATAAAAACAGTTACGCAGAATCAATATCTGCCCAGTTGTCAGTCCAAGATGATATTCCCCTACGGATTCAGCGTTCATGCTCATTCCGTTAGCAACCGTGAGGGTCATATCACCTATCCCGATAACCCTACGGTTTCTCAGAGCCTGTAATGAATTACAGATATGAGATCCTGACCCCGTATCCAATACCCAGGAAGTAGGGTTAACTGACATACAGTTCTCTATCACAAACACACCCGAAGCCGAAGCCACAACATGCTTCGAATCCTGGCTACTGGCTTTGCTAGCCCTGCAATCCTTCTGCCAATGTTCATTCCTGTAACAATAGGAATGTCCCTCTTTTACTATATCCAGTCCCGAAACATTTTCCCTTCTCTTTCCTTATACTTCCTTGGTTTCCTTCAGGGTAGAAGGTAGAGACTGAAGAATCAAGTCAGTATCTGACCCGTTCTCCAACGTGGTCTCCAGGTCCTTGAGCTTATTAATATAGCTAGTCATTGTAAGGACGTTGTCCCCTAAAGATGACCCGAAATCCAACCTTGCTTGAAATAATTCGTTCGAGGTTTCATATCTTGTGATATGAGATTGCTCTCCATATAAATCTTTGTTATGGAGAAAGATGGAAACTAAGTCCATCTTCTCGTGCTGCTTCTGGTATACACCATCAACTGAAGCAACACGAGGCACTTGGCTTTCGCTTTATCCTTTTTCCTTGTCTGACGGATATCCATATCCGTGATGGTGAAAACTGGACCTGGGACGACGGGATCTAGAGTAGTAATAGGGTGGTCCAGCTTGTTATAGGCAATGGACATCTGGACAGACCTTTGCCAGTCATATAAGTCAGATTCAGTCAATTTGTTATCTAGATGTAACCTAGTCGTGGTCATAAGGTCGCTGCAATTAAGAGAGAGAGAAGAAAACACTTTTAGCATGATGCTCTTGCAAGTTTAGAGTGGTTTTTAATTTATCTAAACAAGATGGCTCCCACTGTTTCTCGAATCCCTCCTCAAACCATAAAAGAAGAATTAGCCATGACTATTCTCACCATACAATTCTTGCTTAACCGTTCAGCCAGGTCAGTGTCGATACTTCGAGGGAGGTTTTCCAACGCTTTCACGAAGTTCCTTAATTAAAGAACCTCTTTTCTCTGGGGGGGCGTAGCCCCACTGACACCTTTCTAGGCACCTACTTGGTTTATAGTATTGATCGTTAAGTGACGAATCTCCTGATAAGTAGTATATACTCACAGTAGGATCGGGATCCAAAATATCATCGTATGATAATGTTGAAGGAATCCTACCAACATTCATCAAACTCCAAAATGGTACGCATCACTCTGCAAATTTCAGTTTCTTTAGAAATTCCCGATATAAATTTTTGCTCCATGCTCTTATGACCTTGACTAAGGGCCAACAAATCATAAGTCACATGTCAAGTTCTACCCGTCATTATCCAGGTTAATTTGAACCCACCCGTACTTATTCTTGACTAAGGGCCAACAAAGTAATACGACTGTCCCAAACCAACGCATCTATCTATGCAACAAATGAATACCCCAGCAGCTACCAAATACTATGTCTTGACTAAGGGCCAACAAACATAGCTTGAATACTACTGACCATCCATAAGAAATGACGGAGGGCTACGAATGGTTTTGGCAAAACCATGAACGTAGTGAACTTGATATAATCAAAGGAACCTGATACTTTTTAAAAGGAGTGGTTAAAGCTCCGCAATTAAAAATTCTGATCTTTTAAAATAACCGAGTGGTTTCTTTTAAATTTGTTCCAACGATTGAACTTTTGTTTATTTTCTTTGCATTATAATAATACGTCCCATCATTTATCCTATCATTGCAGAAAACAACGAAAATACCACGTCCTCTTATGCCATCCGCATTCGCCACGGGGTCCCGTCACCCGTTAGGTTACTTAACTAACGACAGAGCGGGGGCTGGGCTAGCGCGGGTGTAAAACATAAGTGACGTCTAATAGCTATATAGATATTGTACATTCGTCAGACGCGATAATAGGCATTCCAGATCACAGATGAACTTTATTGGATATACTAGCAATCCGCGTTTGCTTTGAGCCTGCAACAAAAGACGGATTACACAGTTGTGATGAATAGCCATTACCCCATCCTAGACCCCTACGGGTACGGCAAACTACCCGCCAAGTACCCGAAGTGAAGCGGTCTCCCTCAACAAAGTGAGTAGGCCACTAAACACTTCAAAGTATCCGGTAGTTTGTGCACCCCACCTTGGGTCTATCCTAGGAGAATAAACTGTAAAAAGAAATAATACAACGGTGGCTACAACCGCAACCTGGATGTGCCCCGCAAAAGAATATTACATCATATTACATTTACATCGAATGAATGAATATAAAACACATATCAAACCCCGGCTAATCATCACAACATTCCAATCAAGTCCATATACACAAACAGGAAACATTACAGAAATGTGCAACCCCCTGCCAACCGACATACTAGCAGTTAGGGGAGATTTACGAACACATTAAACATTACAGATAAAAACCCGATTAGCAATTAATTTAGAACATCGGTCGACTACCTTTATCCGTGTCTACCCCCAAAAGAAAATCAGCACAGAAGTAACCTGGGCAGAAACAGAATATACAGGAAAACAAAAAACCAAAAAATATGAATTTCTGTGAAAATCAGAGTCAACTCGGAGTTGACTCCGCCGCGGATCCGCGGCCAAAAGCACCATCTTGCCGCGGATCCGCGGCCATCTTGCCGAGTTATAACATCGTATTTTCCCAGATTTCTTATATTTCCCTGCTGTGAATTTTAAGGCATATCAAATATTTTTTTCGACATGTTTAAAATTAACAGAAACTGTTAGGGTTAGGTTTTCGTTTTTCGCGTTTTTCCATCGATCGAAACTCTAATTAGTTGCTAACAAGCTAGTAATGGTTTAGTTGGCTCTGATACCACTGTAAGTCCATGTCATGCACCCCACGAACTTGCGGGAAGGCGGAATATATGAAAAAAGATTATCAAAGCTTCGTAACACGGACTTGAGCGCATGAATCGTATCTAAACCGTTACTAGAAAACTACAAGAGGTTTAAATACTCGGATTCGAAGTTATACCTCACGTTACATGTCCTTCGGGTCTTCATCGCTGTCCTCTGCTCCTCGTAGGCTCCTTGGAACATCGGCACCTCAACGGCCTCCTCGAGTCAAAGACGATCCACCCGAAAGCTCCTTCTCCAAGCTTGATCTCTAACTTGAGATAACTAGGTTGCTGAAAGTGCTAATCTAAGCTACCTAGGGAATATAGAGTGAGGTTATGGATGTATTAGTCTAGCTAACCCTTGATCTCAACACATGAGAGGTTAAGGTTAGGGTTTCAAGAATGAGAGAGCTTGAGGAGAGAGAAGGTGATGATAAGAATGATATTGAAAAATGAACTCATTAGAATATAACAACCATAACAATTTATCAAATAAATAATATAAATGATTAATCATCATGGTTGATTCATTCACCTTGTGTGATTCATCATATAACTCATTAACTAATTAATGCATCATTTAATATCATGGATGAATCACACAAATGAGTCATTAAGCAATAAATGCTTATGCCACCTTAACCCCCAAGTCACCATGCTTCTAGAAGCTTTCCGGAAAATTACGAGAACGCCCCTCCAATCCGTGAAAACACGGAAAAACTTTAGACTGTATAAATCCAATAACCTGATACTAGAATCTGGCTTAAACCAAAGCCGGCTAGTAAAAACTGTCCGAACGTCGTACGTGCGTTTAAACACGTATGCGTCCGAACCCTTGTCGTAAAACCATACGACCTCTATATCGTTTCGCCTGGAGCAGGGAAACCCTCTGTGTGGGACTCTAAAGACTCGACACTATGCTGGCAGTGGGTTTAACCACAGACCGCAAGCGGCACTAGCTGTACGTAACGGTCCCCAGATAGATGTCGATAAGAAGGCCGATGAGGAAACCCATCCGAACTCCTACTGAGCCTGATGTGACAATCTCCGTACAGTCCGGTCTGTTCGTCTAAGACTATCGCATATCGAGCCAAGGGGGCGGCAAGCGTCAGTCCCCTAATAGCGGTATAAGTCGTGTCGGAGCGTAGCCCATTACACCCTGAGAAACTACTGGAACCTACCAGTAAATCTCGCTTGCCCTGGCCAGGGACTTTGCGTAATTGCTATCTGACACAGCGCGATATCAACTCCCAATACCTGGAGAGACGAATCCTGTCTAACCGCCACTGCCTCCAAGTGCTCGGGACTACACCCAACTGCTACCTGTTTGCACGACTCCTTTGAGCCGTGGTAGGGTAGCAATCTAAGAACAGTGGGACACACTCGAGGCAAAGTAGCAGTGTCAAGTCTGCGGACTATGCTGTACTCATGTCACCTGGGAACTGTTAACTGACGACGGGTATAATACCAACCAACAGTTCCCCTGCGAGTCCTGTCCGGTATACCCGTAACCTAACGAGCACCTGTATACTATCTCCAGTACGACGTACTGATGGCTGTAGGACAGACCATCTCCCCAACTGGGATAAGAAGCGTACACACTAGTCTACTCCAGAATATCAATGCCCTGTCTCGATAATCCTACGACTAGGGACAAGTATAGGATGTTGCTTATAGACTACCCAGCCCCCACTAGTGTGACTGCCATCACAACGCTGGTAATCAAGTAAAGATCCTAAGGGCTCTACTAATATGTATAAGTGATATGTTACAAGAAACATATGCACATATTAAAGTAGACAAAACCAAGTAGCATATTACCATGTTTAGCAAGACTGTCAATACAACTGTGAATATCCCAAGCTTCCATTAAGTAATATACATGCTAGTATGATACAATAATGGCCCCTAGGGCATATACACTAATAGAGGGTAGTGGAGGTTCGGGACGAGGTCGGCTTTTTTGCTCTTATCCTCAAGAGAGTTAGCAGTTTGCATCTGGATGTTACAGGCGCGGGAGTTGGGGTCATCAGGTTCGAGATTGTACTGAGCCACGTGAGAGCGTTGCAGCTGTACCGCGGGTTACCTTACCACCTTCTCCACCTCAGAGAGCGTTGCCCCTTGTGCCTGTTGTTGCTCCGCATCAGACTCTTATGCAGAGAGGTCGAGGTCGTGGTGGTTTTATACCGAGAGGGCGGAGTGGTAGAAGCGAAGGTCAGCCAGTCGCCGGTAGAGGGCAGGCTCGGGTGTTTCCCTTGACTCACCAGGACGCACAGGCGTCCAATGCTGTGGTTTCAGGTACCCTTTCTGTTTGTTCTTTTGATGCACACGTCTTGTTTGATCCGGGATCTACGCATTCGTATGTTTCTACGCACTTTGGTCCGAGTTTGGGCCGAGAGTCATGTTTGCTAGATCAGCAGCTTGTCGTGAGTACTCCTGTTGGCGAGTCGTTTGTTGCGCGACACGTGTTCCGGTCCTGTGTTGTCCGTATAGGAGATAGAGATTTGTCCGTCTACTTGATCCTTCTTAAGATGTTGGACTTCGACGTTCTCCTGGGCATGGACTGGTTAGCTACTTGCTACAAATCCGTGGACTGCCGCGAGAAGACGGTTAGGTTTTGTTTTCCCGGCGAGTCAGAGTTTGTTGTGCAGGGGGATCGTGGTGCCGCCCCTCACAGTTTGATTTCTGTCCTTTGCGCTAGTCGGCTTTTGAGGAGGGGATGTCGGGGATTCTTGGGTTTCATTCATATGGAATCTGATCGATCAGAGAAGTTCCGGTGATACCAGAGCTACAGTGGAGTCGTTGGACCGGGTTCCTACCGTGCGAGAGTTTCCCGACGTCTTTCCCGATGAGTTGCCTGGGTTTTCGCTAGAGCGCGATATTGAGTTTTGCATTGATCAAATTCCCGGCGCGGGGCCTATTTCTATACCGCCTTATCGGATGGCTCTGGCGGAGCTCAGAGAGCTTAAAGATCAATTGCAAGAGTTGCTTGATAGGGGACTTGTGCGTCCGAGTGTTTCGCCGTGGGGAGCTCCTATTCTGTTCATCAAGAAGGACAGCAGTTTGAGGTTGTGTATGGATTATCGTCAATTGAACCGAGTTACGGTGCGGAATAGGTATCTTTACCTCGCATTGATGATTTATTTGATCAACTGCAGCAAAACATTTTCCTATGATTGATTTGCGTTTGGGTTATCATCAGTTGCGGGTTCGGAATGATGACATTCCGAAGACTGCTTTTCGTACGCGCTATGGGCATTATGAGTTTTTGGTGATGTTGTTAAGACTCACCAATGCGCTAGCAGCATTCATGGATATGATGAACCGGATTTTCAGGCCGTTCCTCGACCAGTTCATTATCGTGTTTATTGATGACATTCTGGTCTACTCTAGGAATCGAGAGAAGCATGAGCAGCACTTGAGAATTGCTTTGCAGACATTGAGAGAGCATCAGCTGTATGCTAAATTCTCAAAGTGCGCATTTTAGCTTGATAGAGTTGATTTCCTGGGTCATGTGGTGACTGGAGATGGTATTCTTGTGGACCCGAGGAAGATCGAGGCTGTGCAGCTTTGGCCCAGACCTATATCTGTGACTGAGGTCCGCAGCTTTCTGGGCTTAGCTGATTATTATCGCCGTTTCGTGCAGGATTTTTTGAGTATCGCTGCACCGCTGACTGGACTGACCTGGAAGGGGGTTCCTTTTCTTTGGACCGATGCGTGTGAGCAGAGTTTTCAGCAGTTGAAGACTCGGTTGACAACGGCACCAGTTCTATCTTTGCCTTCTGGATCGGGTGGCTATGTTGTTTACGGTGATGCTTCTCGAGTGGGGCTCGGTTGTGTACTGATGCAGCATGATAGAGTGATTGCTTATGCTTCTAGGCAGCTGAAGAAGCACGAGCAGAATTACCCTACTCACGTTCTTGAGATGGCCGCGGTGGTCTTTGCGTCGAAGATTTGGAGACACTACTTGTACGGGGAGTCGTGTCAGATCTTCACGGATCACAAGAGCTTGAAGTACATCTTCCAGCAGCAGGATCTGAATCTGAGACAGCGCCGTTGGATGGAGCTTGTGAAGGATTATGATTGTGAGATCCTTATTAACCCGGGCAAGGCGAATGTGGTAGCTAATGCTTTGAGTCGTAAGCCCGGGGGTAGCTTGTCCCAGTTGAGCGCAGTTCAGCGGCAGTCTTCTGCAGATTGGCAGCTCTTGTGCGATGGTAGAGTTTAGTTTGAGTTTATTTCCACTGGGGGACAGCTTGCTCATGTCCGTGACTGTCCACTACTTTTTGATCGTATCCGTGAGGCGCAGCCCAGTAATGCCTGTTTGTCTGAGATTCTTGAGCTTGTTCGGCAGGATACGGTTTCGGAGTTCATGATTGATGACCAGGGTGTGTTATGATGCGGTACTCGCTTGTGTGTACCAGATGCTGATGGGTTGAGACGCGAGATCCTAAAGAAGGCACATCAGTCAGCCTTTAGCGTTCATCTAGGTTCCACCAAGATGTACCGTGACTTGAGAGACTTTTACTGGTGGGAAGGGATGAAGCGCGATATTTCGGACTTCGTTTCGAGGTGCCTGACTTGTCAGCAAGTCAAGGCTGAGCATAAGAGGCCGGCAGGTGAGTTGCAGCCTTTACCCGTTCTGGGGTGGAAATGGGAGCAGATTTCCATGGACTTCATTGTGGGTCTACCAAGGACCAGTCGAGGGTATGACTCCATTGGGTGATTGTTGACCGGTTGACGAAAACGGCTCACTTCCTTCCAGTGAAGACCACTTTCGGTTATGCTCAGTATACTCAGTTGTATATAGATGAGATTGTACGTTTGCACAGAGTTCCCACATGCATAGTATCCGACAGAGGCACCCAGTTTACTAGCCATCTTTAGCAGAAGCTTCAGGAAGCTCTGGGTACCCGGTTGAGTTTTAGCACCGCTTTTCACCCACAGACCGATGGTCAGTCGGAGCAAACTATACAGACTCTGGAGGATATGCTTCGAGCGTGTGTGCTTGATTTTGGTGGCAGTTGGGATCGTCACTTGCCGTTGATTGAATTCTCCTACAATAACAGTTACCAAGAGACGATTCAGATTGCGCCTTTTGAGGCTTTGTATGGTATGAAGTGTCGATCGCCAGTCTGTTGGACCGAACTCAGCGAGAGTAGGGTTTTGGGACCCCAGCTAGTTCAGGAGACTACGGAGAAGATCCAGCTGATTCAGGACAGGATGAGAGCAGCCCAGTGCAGGAAGAAGTCTTATGCCGACCGCCGTCGTCGCAGACTTGAGTTCGCAGTGGGGGTTCATGTATTCCTGAGGATTTCTCCAATGAAGGGCGTTATGAGATTTGGGAGGAGAGGGAAGCTCAATCCCAGATTTGTAGGTCCTTTCGAGAACCTTGAGCGAGTGGGTTCTGTTGCTTATTGTTTGGCACTCCAGCCTAGTTTTCCGGATGTTCACCCCGTTTTCCATGTGTTGATGCTTCCTAGATACCTTCATGATCCTTCTCACATGATTCAGCACCAGTCCGTTCAGCTTGAGCGCGATCTTTCGTTCACCGAGCTGCCGGTAGTTATATTGGATCGACAAGTGAAGAAACTTCAGTCAAAGGTCTTGCCATCTGTGAAGGTTCTTTGGTGTAGCCCTACTAGTGAGGAGATCACTTGGGAGGCCGAGAGCGAGATGCGAAAGAAATTCCCTCATCTCTTTGAAGGTACGCGTAGTTAAATTTTTATTCGGGGACCAAATTTCTTTAAGGGGTGGAGATTGTAACGTTTTAGAAATCGTTATGCAAATTTTTCCTTTTTAGGGTAAAATAGTCGGTCTTTTCTGTTTTAACCCGTATGTGATCAAATTTCAATACAGACTTGACTGCGCCTTGTTTAACTAGAACAGTGCTAGTTTGCGGGGTTTGGGGGTCAATTGGAAGTTTTGGTTCACATAAAAAAAATTCCTAATTAAAATATTATTTTAAGTTGTTAATTACGCACTTAATTAGTGGTAATTACAATTTGGGTTTGGGTTAACTACTTCTAATGTGAATCTATACTAATCTAATCACTAGATTTTTAGTTAATCCATCCATAGAAATATCTAGATATTTGTGTTAAAAGAAATTTATTTTTAAAAATAAATAATGAAAGGGCTTTGAAGATAATTATGCATTAATGAGAATTTATTTCTTTTAGCTAGAATTTTCTTCACAATTTACACAAAACACCCTCGCCCCCCACTTCTTCATGGCCGAGCCTCCCCTATTTCTGCCCATGCATTTGTTTTGCCCAATTTCATCTTCTCCAAGCTCAATAAATCTTCAAAAATCCATAAATAAATCCACAAAACTCTTAAACAAAACATAACCCATCATTCTTTATCTCTAAACTTTCTTAGATCATCAAGAAAGACATCATTTTTGGAGGCTAAAATGATGGATCTAGTTGCAATTTTGTGTTCTTGAGGAGGTATAATTTGTAAACCTAATCTTTAATTGTTATGTTTAAATCTTTAAGTTAGCTATTTAATTGATTAATATAGCTTAATTGGCATGATTAGTTGTTTCATGATAATTTTAGTGAAGTTCAAGTTAGGGTTTAATTTGATGATGTGGTTAATTGTTAATTGAAGACTAGGAAAACTTAACCTAGTGGGATAATGATAGTTGTTGTTAATTCCTAATTTGTCTAATTGAATTTTAGCAAATTAAGATTTAACAAAAGCATAATTGGGTGAGATTAAAATTATGGAAATGGTTTGGATAACTTAGTTAAGCTACTTTGCGATGTATGTGACCGCTAGATTGGTGTTAGCTTTTAGACTTGTGCTAAATTCGATAAAGTTGCTTACTAGGTTTCGGTATAAGTTGGACGTTGGTTCAAATGAGCGTTGCGATGTTATATATATTATCTTCATCGCGAAGTATTGTGTTGTGTTTGCGCGATTGGTACGATCGGAGTCTAAACTTGGTGGTTGCGTAGTTTAGTAATCCTAGCTAGGGTTTTGCCGATGTTGTGCGCGTTTTGTGCACTAGGAGTGTTAGTTATATGTATGCCCTAGAGGCTATTACTGTACATACGATGTATATTGTAGTGGATGCTAGGACATATATAGGGAGGACTTTCTTGCTCGACATGATAGTATGCTATCTGGTTGTACTTTATCTAAACATGTACTCTGATTGTCTCTATATTACATGTTGATAAAGCCCTTAGGATATGTACTCGACTACTGGGACTATGATGAGATCATACTAGTGGGGCCACGGTAGTCGACGAGTACATCCTATAACTGTCCCTAGTCGAGGGTGTATCGAGACAGGGCATCGATGTACCAGAGTAGACTAGCGTATACGCATCTTGACCCATATGATGGGCGATGGATGATCCCATATCCATCGGTGTTTGACATCAAGGATGGTGTACGGGTGCTCAGTAGAGACTGGGTACACTGGACGGACTCGCCGAGAACTCCCAGATGGTATTATACCATACGTCAGATGGCAGTTCTCCGGTGACACTGGTACAGAGTAGTCTGTTGACCCGAGATCGTCATAGAGTCTTGTATGATTCCCACTGTGCTTTGATTTCCATCATACCACGTCCAAGAGGGCGTGCAAAAAGGTGGCTTTTGGGTACAGTCCCGAATCACATGGAGGCAATGAGCGATAGGAGGGGATTCGTCTCTCCCGGTATAGGGAGTTGATGTTGTGCTGTGTTCGATTGGCTATAACCGGAAATCCCTGGCCAGGGTTGCTGAGATTTACTGGTAAGTGTTATCAGTAGTTTCTCAAACTGTTATAGACCTCATATCGACACGACTTATGGAGCTACTGGGGTCTGACGTTTACCACCCCTAGGCGAGATATGCAACATATCAGACGACGAGACCGGACTGTACCGGAGTGTTACTGTTTGGATTCACAGGAGAATGTACAGGCTTGCTTGTTGATCTTCTGAGCGCTCAATACCTGGGTAGCTGTTACGTTTAGCTGACCGCTTGCAGCTTGTGGGTGTTTGATATGATCATCACCTACTGCCGGCGTATTGACGATTCTTTAGAGTCCTACACAGAGGTTTCTTGACTCAGGCAAAACGGAGTTGGAGCACATATGTGATATGTGCGGGACCGAGGATAATGCGATATGTGATACCGTATTATATTCTCGCGATATTTGATATCAGCCGGGTCATCGGATCAAGTGTTGATTCGATGAATCGGTACGGATAAATATTAGTCGGTTATATGCGATATAGCCGGATTGTCGGATCAAGTGTTGATTCGATAATTTAATGTACGATAATATATTTGATATATTAAATTGCATTAACTAATATTAGCTCACTAAAAGATTCTTTTTCTCACTCGGGTAATACATTGATATATATGCGATATATGTTAATTGTATTATTTTATTTTGTTGCAATAAATATTGTATATGTGATATATAATATTGTAACATGTTATAATTATTAATGCAACATGATTAGAGGAGTTTAAACAAGATTAGGGTTTGATTTGGGTTAATGCATTCTAGATGTTTCTAGATGGTTTTACTTTGTCATGATAAAGATATTTGTGTTAATCTTTATCCATGACTCACACTTAACCCAACCCAAACCCTAACCCTAGTAAACTCTCTACAATGGTTACTACAACCATGGTTGCATAAATAATTATGATAACTTTTATTATTCATCACAATTCTATTATTGTTCATCTTCTTCTTCATTCTCTTTTCATGAAAAAGCTTGCTTGATTTTTCAAAGGTGATGAATAAATATGAGAAAAAGATAAATAAAGAGAGCAAAAATCCTACTTCATCATCCTCATCTTCCCTTGCCATATAGATGAGGGTGTTCACATCATTTCATGAATGTTAGCTTGTGTTAAAGAAACTTCAAGGTAGATCATCAAAGTATTGAAGATCGGAAGCAAAGGTTGCGTCTTTCTATTCGTGGAACCTCTCGAGAGTCCAGATCCCGATGATCGCAGCGAAGGGACCACAACACGGAGCATATGAAGTGAAGGACCGGATCTACAATGGTTGTAATCCCTCTCACTTAGTGTTAAAATGTTTAGCATGCTTATTTTCGCCTAATCTCTAGTTTAAAGTTCCGTATTCGGGTTGTTCGGCACGGCTAAATTTTTAATCGGGCATGGTTGATACCTCGTAGACCCTTGTGCGCGTGCCTAGCAACCCTACAGTGGTATCAGAGACAAGCTAGAGCTTTAGGCGAAGTCTAGACGAAGTTTAAAGTCCGATCGAACCCGAAACCCCGACTCCAAAATGCTCTCTGGAAATTTTCTGAAAATTTGGATTTTTGTCAATTAAAAATTTCTAAAAAATTCAGCATGGTCTTATTAGAATTACTGTGAAATTCGAGGGGGTAATTCGTCAAAAGTGCGGCGGAACCGCGGTAGAAGCCTGGCTTCTGCGGCGGTTCCGCGGCCCTTTGATGACGCCACCCCTCCTATTTTGCACAGTAATTCCTATTACACAGTGCTGAGTTCTCTGGGAATTTTTAATATTTATTCTACAGTTGAGTTTTCTGGGGTTATTTTGGGGATTCGATGTTTCGATCGGAGTATTAGATTTTGTCTATGTGGCTTTCCGGATAATTTTTAGAAACTGTTAAAAAGTTCGAACGGATATCAATAACTCACTTTTTCCCCTGTAGGAAAATTTTTCAAAAGTTGGATTTTTTCTCGTGTTCAAGAATGTTCTAAGTCGTGCAAGTAACTCGGTGAACCCTCTAGAAGACAACAAACCTTAACTCGATTATGTGACCGTCTTGAACTGCCTTTTGAACCTTAGGGTTTGGGGCAGTACGGCGTGCCACATGTGAGGCGTTGGCTTGACCCTTCTACGGATGGACCATTGGTACTGTGGCATGTAATGGATGTTTTTAAACTGATTTCAAGTGTTGAGATATATTGGGGAAATCTTGGGTGTTTGATGATTCGATCGGAAAGTTTAACTTTTTCTATTTATCTGGAATGTGATACAATATTTGGAATCCACAGGTAGTTATGAGATAACTGATTTGAATATTATAAACATAGCAGTTTAGTCTCAGATGATCGGTTGCCACGGAATTTTGATGTGATCAAAAGTCCGTCGCAATCACGTAGCGTACGCGGATACTCGCCGGGTAAACTTAATAGACAGCCTCACTCCATAGCCCCGACCAAGTGACTATAGGAGAACCCCGTCGCCGAAAGCATCCGTTCGGGTGCTCCCGGTAGCGGTGTTCCGCCTTGGTGCACTTCGTCGACGGTATCGGGGGTGCGGCCGTCTACTAAAGTTTGCGACGAGCATTCGATCAGTTTTTCGGGAATCTTGTTGAATTCCCCGACTTGATATTGAAAAGAGTTTTCGATAAAGAGACTAAAATGCGGAGTTTATAATTGTTAGGCATGAGATGTCTAAGGAATTCATCTGGTTAGGCATGCGATGTCTAAGGAGGTTGCGGATTCCAACTGTTGTAGTTTTACACTTTCTTTTCTGTGACCGTAAGCGTAGTATGTGGTGTATCGCCGGCTTCGTTGCTATACATCAACGACAATCGGGATACGCATACTTGCTTACGTTGATGATATGAGATATTATGTGTTGTTGTGATATGTTGTATTGGATCGTCGCTTTTGAATAGCCGGGGGTTTTATGTGAGATGAGAGTTTTTCTTTTTCATTCATGTAAAATTCATTTGTATGTAATATTCTTTTATTGGGACACTTCCAGGTAGCGGAAGATGTCACCGTTGTATATTATTTACTTTTCCGCATTAGGTAGACCCAAGGCGGGGAGCACAAGTAACCGGGTTTTAGGGTCCAGTGGGAGACCATCTCGAGGAGTCGAGACCGGGTCTCCTAACCCTAGAATTGGCAGTGTTACTTGCCGCTCTCGTAGGGGTCTAGGGATGTGGGTTTGGCTATTCATCACGACCGTGGAATCCGTGTTTTATACAGGCTCGTATCAAAAACACGGACGTCCTAGTATATCCAATATTTCATATATGTTCTTCTGCTGCAATGTTCTGTGATGAGATCATATTACTGCCTGAGACGAATGTTTATATTATATATATATGAGATATATGTTATATTGCAGATTTCGTTTCAAAAGAGATGCTTTTGAAGCATAATAAAATAGGACTTCATTAATGAGATTAATGAAATAAAAGAAACCTAAGATGTTGTAGAAACTTGTTTTAAAAACTGGTAGCTCTAGTTCTTGCTTTGCATAGCGGTGTTCCTTGTAGAACATCCAGCACCTTATTCGATAAGGAAAGGACCGAGATCCCTTCACCGGGAGTGACTCCTTTAGCAATAACTGGCAGATGCTACAATCTCAGTTTGTCTTTTGATTGCTTCTATAGTTCCTGCTTTGCACAGCGGTATATATGATATATCCTGCACCTTATTCGATGAGGAAAGGGCCGACGATCCCTTCACCGGGAGTGACCCCTTTAGCAAAACTAGAAAAGCCTCAAAAACACTCCATTTAAAATCACTCGATTCTACAACGATATCAAGTTCATTACGCAAAGGGTTTTCTTAAAAACCTGTCGTAGCCCTCCGTCATTTCAGACAAGGACTGTTTAGTATTCGTGCTGCGTTTGTTGGCCTTTGTCAAGGCGTAGTGTGCGGTAGCTGAATAGTACTTATCTGCTTATGCATATGATGCAGATTGGATTAGGGTAGTCGTGCGACCTTGTTGGCCTTTGTCAAGGGCCGTGCGGGTGGGTTTACTTCAATCAAGAAATGACGGGTTGAACTTGACTAGCAGCCTATGGTTTGTTGGCCTTTGTCAAGGTCATAGGAGGCTTGGGGCAAAATATTATTGGGAATTTCAAGTGTTGAAATTTGCAATGAGATTGCATACCTTCTATGAGATAGTTGGATCCCGATACCCGCTGCGAGTAAGAGTTACTCCTGGGAGAGTTTTACACATTACAATTAGCCGATCAAGTAGGTGTCTAGAAAGGTGTTAACGGGGTTATGCCTCCGGGAAAACGAGGTTTACTTTAATTAGGTTCGTGCGAAAGCACGGGGGACCTCCCTCAAAGTACCGACACTGGCCTGGCTGAAAGATTCGCGAACTTGTAGCGTGTAATTAATCCCGGCTAATCTTTCCATTTAGGGTTTGAAGGAAGATTTGATTAAGACAGTGGGAGACATCCTGATTAGATATATTAGATAACCAATCTAATCTTGCAAGAGCATACGCTGAGTGTTTTCTTCTCTCTCTCTCCAGGTAGCGACCATATCACGCCTTAATCAAGATAATAATATGGATATATTGACCGAACCCGCTTGTTATACTGAGCTGGGGAACGTTGGTCCCGCTCCAACTTATAATTGTTATAAGACAGAGCAGGAAATTGGGGATTACCAGAATTCCCGTGCCGCCCAAACGAAGAAAGTGCATGTTGATGCATCGTCTTCGGGTGTGTTCATTACACAGAACTGTTTCTCAGTATCCTTTACGTCCTGGGTATGTGATACCGAATCAGGATCCCGTATATGTAATCTGTTACATGGGCTACAGATAGGTAAAGAACTGAGAACGGGTGATAAGTTTCATGAGACAGAAAATGGTGCAAGTGTTGCAGCCAAGTCTGTTGGTCACTGTCACCCTGTATTACCAGAATACATTGATTCTGAACGATTGTTATTAGATACCGAACCTGATATACAACATCATATCTTTTTCTTTATTAGTAAAGAAAGGATATAATTTTGTATTGTTGGATAATGTTTTGAACATTTCCTATATCAAGAGTTGATCGGTTCAGACACGTTATCTAAAAGCATTGACGTTCTAAATCAAATTACAGTTCTTAGTATACGGAACACACACAAGAGGAAGAGTTCAGAAATGAACGAATCCTTCTTGAGGTATTGTAGACTAGGTCATATCAATGCGACCCGACTAGCTAAGTTACATATAGATGCATATTTAAATTAGTTTGAATTTACATCTTATGAAACTTGCCGGTCATGTCACAAAGATAAGATGACCACAGCTCTGTTTATTGGAAACAGAGAAAGAGTTAGTGAACTTTTGGGATTGATACATGCTGATGTATGAAAGTCCCCTGTCTACACATGCCAAGATCGGTTCTTTGTACTTCATTACATTCTCTGATAATCTCTCAAGATTCAGACATATGTTCCTGTTGAAACACAAGTCCAAACCTTTTGAGATATTCACAGAATATAAGTTAGAAGTAGAGAACCAATATACGGGTATAAGTATTATATCCTTTGATGAGATCAAGGAGGAGAATACTTGAGCACGGAATTCCTGGACTATTCTAAAGGAGAATGAGATTCTCTCTCAGCATTACTCCTCCGTATACACCATAGCACGATGGTATATCGGGGCGGAGCAAACTCACCCTATTAGATATGGTGTGCTCTATGATGAGTACTAATGAGTTTCCTATTTCCTTTTGGGAGTTATGCACTTGAGAAGCTGCATACCTATTGAATAGGGTTCAAATCAAATCAGTTGCCTACCACTTCATATGTGATATGGAAAGGGAAGAGCCCATATCTTAAGCTTGTTAAGATTTGGGGTTGTCCGGACTATGTCTAAAAGCAAAATCCGGACAAGCTCGAGGCAAGGTCTGTTATGTAGAACTGGAATGGTTCCAGCTATACAAACTGCAGCTGATGATTTGGTAGAACCAAAGGATTCAATAGTTTCCAACGAACCTCAGCCTCTCCGCCGATCTAGTACGGTTTCTCACCCACCTGGGAGATACTTCGGTTTCTCTATGACAGTGGGAGCGAGGAAGGCATCATGAGATGATGACCTAACTAGTTTCGAGCTGGCCATCAGGAGTTGGACTCTGTAAGAATGGCTAGATGCTTATCGATCTGAGATGGAATTCTTATACACCAACAAAGTATGGACTTTGGTTGCTTTATCTGAAGGGTTAAATCCCCATCAGGAGCAAGTATATCTTGAGAAGATTACTTGGTGTACATGGAAAAGTTGAGACTTTCAAAGCTACACTTGTTAAAGGTTTGCATCATAGACCAGGTATGGATTATGTTGAAACCTTTTCTAAGGATCTATGCTTAAGTCCATCCAGATCCTACTTGCCACGGCTACATACCATGACTACGATATCTGGTGGTTGGGTGTCATGATTGCTTTTCTAAAATGATGTTTTAGAAAAGAGTGTCTATAAGTACACAGCCAGAGGGCTTCGCAGTCAGTGGGAGCAGCGGAAACGTGAGCAAGATGTTTTATATGATAAAGCAGGCATCGCGGAGTTGGAACATCTGTTTTGATGTGGTAGTCAAAGAGTTTGACTTCATCAAAATGGTAGATGAACCTTGTATATACAAAAAGGTAGTAGGGAGTATGGAGGTGATCCTCGTAGAGTACGTGGATGACATACTCTTGATAGAGAAGGAGTTTCCTATGCTACGCTCGGTCAATCTCCGCTTATCACAAGGATTCTCCATATAGGATCAAAGTGATACCTCCTAAATCCTGGGTTTTGGATCTATGAGATAGATCTAATTGGATGTTAGGAAACTCACTAGTTGTAGTGAGATGGTATCAATCGATCCTGGGGAGAATCACTGGAAAAGTTCCAGGGTGATAAGGACGACTGAATGTCAGTCAAAGGCATTGTCTACACCCTCAGTGGAGGGACGGTATGTTGGAAGAGTTCCAAGCTAGATACCGTGACAATCTAAACGATTAAAGGCAAGATACATCGTTACCAAGGATGCGACCAAAGAGGCAGTCTGGATATATATAAGTTCATAAGATGAACTTCGTTCCTACCATTGTGTGACAATGGAGTTGTGGCTTTAGCCAAGGAACTACCGTCCCATTAGAAATCCAGATATAATTCTTAGGCAGTATCACCTGATCATGGAGATGGTTGATCTCCAGGGAGATCGAAGTAAGGAGAGTAGACACAGAGGACAACAGCGCGGATCCACTCACAAAGGCCTTTTTCCCAGTAGAGACTTTTATGGGATGGTTGAGTATGAGATACTTCAACCGCAGCTAATTGTTGGGTATGCGATACCATAACAGATGGCCCTAGTGCAAGTGGGAGATTGTTAGTTATATGTATGCCCTAGAGTCCATTACTGTACATACGATGTATATTGTAGTGGATGCTAGGACATATATAGGGAGGACTTTCTTGCTCGACATGATAGTATGCTATCTGGTTGTACTTTATCTAAACATGTACTCTGATTGTCTCTATATTACATGTTGATAAAGCCCTTAGGATATGTACTCGACTACTGGGACTATGATGAGATCATACTAGTGGGGCCACGGTAGTCGATGAGTACATCCTATAACTGTTCCTAGTTGAGGGTGTATCGAGACAGGGCATCGATGCACCAGAGTAGACTAGCGTATACGCATCTTGACCCATATGATGGGCGATGGATGATCCCATATACATCGGTGTTTGACATCAAGGATGGTGTACGGGTGCTCAGTAGAGACTGGGTACACTGGACGGACTCGCCGAGAACTCCCAGATGGTATTATACCATACATCAGATGGCAGTTCTCCGGTGACACTGGTACAGAGTAGTCTGTTGACCCGAGATCGTCATAGAGTCTTGTGTGATTCCCACTGTGCTTTGATTTCCATCATACCACGTCCAAGAGGGCGTGCAAAAAGGTAGCTTTTGGGTACAGTCCCGAATCACATGGAGGCAATGAGCGATAGGAGGGGATTCGTCTCTCCCGGTATAGGGAGTTGATGTTGTGCTGTGTTCGATTGGCTATAACCGGAAATCCCTGGCCAGGGTTGCTGAGATTTACTGGTAAGTATTATCAGTAGTTTCTCAAACAGTTATAGACCTCATATCGACACGACTTATCGAGCTACTGGGGTCTGACGTTTACCACCCCTAGGCGAGATATGCAACATATCAGACGACGAGACCGGACTGTACGGGAGTGTTACTGTTTGGATTCACAGGAGAATGTACAGTCTTGCTTGTTGATCTTCTGAGCGCTCAATACCTGGGTAGCTGTTACGTTTAGCTGACCGCTTGCAGCTTGTGGGTGTTTGATATGATCATCACCTACTGCCGGCGTATTGACGATTCTTTAGAGTCCTACACAGAGGTTTCTTGACTCAGGCAAAACGGAGTAGGAGCACATATGTGATATGTGCGGGACCGAGGATAATGCGATATGTGATACCGTATTATATTCTCGCGATATTTGATATCAGCCGGGTCATCGGATCAAGTGTTGATTCGATGAATCGGTACGGATAAATATTAGTCGGTTATATACGATATAGCCGGATTGTCGGATCAAGTGTTGATTCGATAATTTAATGTACGATAATATATTTGATATATTAAATTGCATTAACTAATATTAGCTCACTAAAAGATTCTTTTTCTCACTCGGGTAATACATTGATATATATGCGATATATGTTAATTGTATTATTTTATTTTGTTGCAATAAATATTGTATATGTGATATATAATATTGTAACATGTTATAATTATTAATGCAACATAATTAGAGGAGTTTAAACAAGATTAGGGTTTGATTTGGGTTAATGCATTCTAGATGTTTCTAGATGGTTTTACTTTGTCATGATAAAGATATTTGTGTTGATCTTTATCCATGACTCACACTTAACCCAACCCAAACCCTAACCCTAGTAAACTCTCTACAATGGTTACTACAACCATGGTTGCATAAATAATTATGATAACTTTTATTATTCATCACAATTCTATTATTAGTTCATCTTCTTCTTCATTCTCTTTTCATGAAAAAGCTTGCTTGATTTTTCAAAGGTGATGAATAAATATGAGAAAAAGATAAATAAAGAGAGCAAAAATCCTACTTCATCATCCTCATCTTCCCTTGCCATATAGATGAGGGTGTTCACATCATTTCATGAATGTTAGCTTGTGTTAAAGAAACTTCAAGGTAGATCATCAAAGTATCGAAGATCGGAAGCAAAGGTTGCGTCTTTCTATTCGTGGAACCTCTCGAGAGTCCGGATTCCGATGATCGCAGCGAAGGGACCACAACACGGAGCATATGAAGTGAAGGACCGGATCTACAAAGGTTGTAATCCCTCTCACTTAGTGTTAAAATGTTTAGCATGCTTATTTTCGCCTAATCTCTAGTTTAAAGTTCCGTATTCGGGTTGTTCGGCACGGCTAAATTTTTAATCGGGCATGGTTGATACCTCGTAGACCCTTGTGCGCGTGCCTAGCAACCCTACAAGGAGCGCATTGTAATTTTCTGGGCGTTATCCTTGCGTTTCGTTATCTTTGTGTAGGCGTAGGATATTTAGCTTATATGATGTGTTTGTGAAATTTTAGGATCGCAAGCGGGGACTTCGGACGCTGCGAAGAAAAGGAAGCAGGTGGTCGGATTTTCGTAGCTCGAGATCATCGGTGAGTAGATTTAACATCTACGGGAAAATCGCCCGTATGGTGTTAAGCGTCGGGGCTAGATATGATATGATATTAGCCGCATGTTTATATGCACATATAGAGATGGTGCATAAACTTCATTGCATATAGTTATTATTGTGCCTGAACCTGTATCTATTGTACACTGCACTATTATTGGTAGTCCATGTTGCACGAGCACCAATTATATGCTACACACACTGTCGGTAATTGCTATGATACACACAACACAAATATTCATTTGGTATACCTTGCTATTGGGTAGCGACATAGAGGCATCTATTCGTGTGCGATGGCGCATATGACAAATAGCATACATGTACACCCACATGCTTACACATATGCCATGCAATACCTACATGCTCACACATATACCTTGCTATAGTTATATGATCAGCTTTTTATGACATATATATCGGTGGTATGGGACGCTGTTATATATGTATATTGGATTCGGATACTTGTGAACCGCGAGATATATTTAATGACTTGATGCATTTAAATAGCGGACTTTTCCCGTGATATGCTCATATTGTTGTTCTATGTTGCATATGTTATATTACATGGATTTACGCATTTGAGATTTTTTTTCATGCGATTTGAGGATTTCTAGTGTCGATGTTAGGCACTTATATTCCGAGAGATTTATGGATATTGGAAACCGATACGTGGAACACTAGTGTAGAGGTTGGATACTTGGGTTTCGAGGAACGTATGTATATCAGAGCAACCGATACGTGGAACACGAGTCTCGAGGTTGGACACTTGGGTTTCGAGGAACGTATGGATATCAGGAAACCGATACGTTGAACACAAGTGTAGAGGTTGGACACTTGGGTTTCGAGGAACGTATGGATACGAGTATTTATGTGTCGATGCTGGGCACCAGTTTTCATGATATTACGGGTGTCGATGTTTGACACTCAGGTTACATGAGATTTAAAGGGCCGATCTGAGGATTTTGGGATTTGGGGTGTTGTTGATTTACACCGGGTTTTTCCATGCTTATGATTTGTGCATGTGATTATTTATTTTCCCGCACTTAGTATATTGTTGATATGCATTGGATTCATGTAGATATAGTACCCTGGTGGTGTACCTTGATCATGATAGTTGTATATTCATATTGCCATACTTATGCTACCAGCTTACATGTGATTGTTTATTGTTGTTAGTGCATTCTTGCGATTACAGTATGATCTTATTTTTTATTCACGAGTTGGCAACTCACCCCCGTTGTGCGACAGTGTTTGCAGGACTTACCCTCGGTGTAGTCGCGGCAAGGCGACTTCTTATCTATACTTTGTGGATACCGCTACAGTTGGCTGTGAGGCCGTTGCTATTAGGTGGGTTTGCGGTTATCCGTTTATGTACTTTGGATATCTTTTTGTTGGATCTAGTATTATCCATCTACCACTTCTTGTATTTGACTTAGAGACGAGTTGTGAGGTTTCGGTGTTGTATATATTTTGGTGACTTTGGGTGTCGTGCTCGTGGGAGCCGGTCTTGTTGTTATGTTTTACCTCCTTATGCTGTTTACACTTATATTTATTCGCTACGGCGTCGTATATATGCTTGTGGTGGTGGTCTCCGCCGTTGGGCGTGAGTTGCTCCCGTTTGGGATGTTTTATTTATATTCTATGTTGTACCCGTTTTCGGGGCTAGTTTTTACAAAAGAGGTGCTGCCAAAATTTTTAAGAAAGAAAACTAAAGTTAAAGATTTTACTTGAGATTTTTCCGAATGTTTTAAACTATGTTTTTCTCCGCTTTTCCAGTTTTGGGTGGTTTAGATTTCTGGGTTTCGGCTTACTTAAGTTGTGTACGCCTGTTGAGGTTACGTAGTTTAAGTCGCCGGTTACGGGCCTAAACTTTGGGTCGTAACATCAAGAAACGTACACACTAGTCTGCTCTGGAATATCGATGCCATGTCTTGATACTCTCTCGACTAGGAACTGTTAAAGGATGTACTTGCAGACTACACAAGCCCCACTAGTATGATCTGCATCATAGTTCTGGTAGTCAAGTCAAAATCGTGAGGGCTTTATCAACATGCATACAAGATATGGAATACCGATTAAAACACATCACACGTTAAAATAAAGACAAACTAAATAGCGTACTATCATATTGAACAAGATTGTCCTATACATACATATCCCTAACATCATATACAATGAAGGCCTGTAGGGCATACATATCCAACAATCTCCCACTTGCACTAAGGCCTGTAATTGGCACAATAAGTACCCACTGTTTGCACTAAAGCCAGTTGCTGGCGTACCACATGCCCAACATCTCGAACAGTCTCTCGAACTGGACTTGAGGGATGGCCTTGGTGAATGGATCTGCCGGGTTGTCCTTTGTGTCCACTCTCCGTACCTCTATCTCCTAGCCATCCACCATCTCCCTGATCAGGTGATACCGCCTCAAGATATGTCTAGATTTCTGATGGTACCATGGTTCCTTTCCAAAAGCCATGGCTCCGTTGTTATCGCAATACAAAGGTATTGGATTACCAATGGATGGAACCACCTAAAGTTCAGAAACGAACTTCCTCATCCAGACTGCCTCTTTTGCGGCATCGTTGGCAGCTATATACTCAGCTTCCATTGTTGAGTCAGCAACGGTGTCTTGTTTGGAACTCTTCCAACATACCGCCCCTCCATTGAGGGTAAATACAAAACCCGAGATGGACTTGCTGTCATCCTTATCGCTATGGAAAATGGAATCTCTAAAAGCCTCCATTTGGAGATCTCCATTACCATACACCAAGAACATTTCTTTAGTCCTTCGTAAGTACTTAAGAATGTTCTTCACAGCTGTGCAGTGTTTCTCCCCTGGATTGGATTGATACATGCTTACTACACTCAGTGCGTAAGCTACAACTGGATGAGTACATAACATTGCATACGTTATAGATCCTACCGCCGAAGTGTAGGGTATAATGCTCATGCGATCTCTCTCTTCATCAGTCTTTGGAGACATCTCTTTGGAGAGGGTGATCCCGTAACAAGCGGGTAAATTACCTCGCTTGGAAACTTCTATACTAAACCTCTTTAGTACGGGGTCTATGTATCTTGATTAGGACAATCCAACAATCTCTTAGACCTATCTTTATAGATCTTAATGCCTAGAATGTACGAGGCATCACCCAGGTCCTTCATGGAGAACATTTGCGATAAGAATAGTTTGACCGATTGTAGCATAAGAACTTCATTTCCTATCAAGAGAATGTCATCCGCGTACAATACGAGAAAAGTGGCTGTACTCCCTACAATATTTTTATAAATGCAAGGTTCATCTACATTTTTGATAAAATCAAACTCTTTAATTGTGTCATCCAAGCAGATGTCCCAACTGTAGGGTTCCTAGGCACACTAAGGAGGTCTCACAAGGCATCAACCATGCCAATTTCAAATTTTACAAGTGCCGAGAAACCCTAATACGGATTCGTTAACTAAAGATTAGGCGAAAACCGAACAAGTAAACAACTTTACTAAGTAGTGAACGGAAATACAACCTTTGTAGATCCGGTCCTCCACCTCCATATCTCCATGATGATGTCCCCTCGCTGCGATCATCGGATCCCGGGCTCTAGCGTCGGCTTCATCGGAGAAATGAGCGGGCTAGGTCGTCGACTTCGATCCCGAAGATGATCTACGTCGAGGCTACACAAGATCAAGCTCCAACTTCACCAAGTCATGAAACTTGTGAAGAAAACACCCTATACTACTTGGCAAGTGGTAGAGGATGAAGAAATAGGAAGTGGGTTCACTTTAGAATTGGATTTCTCACTCTTTTTCTCAAGGCACCATTGTTGGTTGCAAGCTTCTTCATTTTGAAGAAGAAGAAGAAGAAGATAATATGATAAGTTATTTTAAAATAGAAAAAAAAAGGATACTTATCATAATTTCAACCATGGTTTAGTGTAGAGAACTAACTAGGGTCAAGTTGAATGATTAGGGTTAGGAGAAGAAGACAAGAATGGTTACTTTAGTCAAAGATGCATGAAGCATCAAGAAGTTTCATGAATGAAAGCAACCATTTTTGTTTTCCTTTCCTTTATTTAACCAAAATAAATAGATAAATGAATAAGTGAGTAAATCAAAACCCTAACCATTAACATAACCATGGTTTAAGTCTTTACACAAACCCAAGTTTGCATGTATCATCAAACATGATACAAACTAGTGCACAAAACTATATCATATATACAATGTGCACATCAAGTGAAAAAATCCATCTTAAGTGAACAAATACTAGTTAATGTAAAGTAATATATCAAATATATAATTATACATTAAATCATTAAATCAACAGTTGATTTAACGATCCGGTCATATCGCATATAACCGACTAATATCAAGTGTATCAATGTATCGAATCAACACTTGATTCGGTAACCCGGCTATATCACATATAACCGACCACTGATACAAATCGCGAGAATCGAATACAGTATCACATACTGGTATTATTCTCGGTCCCGCACATATCTCATATGGGCTTCTATTTCGTTTCGCTTGAGCCAGGAAACCTCTGTGTAGGACTCTAAAGACTCGTCAATACGCCGGCAGCAGGTGATGATCATATCAAACACCCACAAGCTGCAAGCGGTCTGCTAAACGTAACGGCCACCCGGGTATTGAGCGATCAGAAGATCGACGAGCAAGCCCGCTCACTCCTGTGAATCCAACCAGTAACACTTACTGTACAGTCCGGTCTGTTCGTCTGATATGTCGCATATCTTGCCTAGGGGTGGTAAACGTCAGACCCCAGTAGCTCGATAAGTCGTGTCGATTTGAGGTCTATAACAGTTCGAGATACTACTGATAACACTTACCAGCAAATCTCAGCAACCCTGGCCAGGGATTTCCGGTTATTGCCAATCGAACACAGCGCAACATCAACTCCCTATACCGGGAGAGACGAATCCCCTCCTATCGCTCATTGCCTCCATGTGACTCCGGACTGTACCCAAAAACCACCGTTTTGCACGCCCTCTTGGACGTGGTAAGGTGGAAATCAAAGCACAGTAGGAATCACACAAGACTCTATGACGATCTCGGGTCTACAGACTAACCTGTACCAGTGTCACCAGAGAACTGCCATCTGACGTAAGGTATAATACCATCTGGGAGTTCTCGGCGAGTCCGTCCAGTGTACCCAGTCTCTACTGAGCACCCGTATATCATCTCTGATGTCAAACACCAATGGATATGGGATCATCCATCGCCCATCTGTATGGGTCGAGAAGGTATACGCTAGTCTACTCTGGTATATCGATGCCCCGTCTCGATACACCCACGACTAGGGACCTTGAAGGATGTACTTATGGACTACCATGTTCCCACTAGTATGATCCGCATCATAGTCCAGGTAGTCAAGTACACATCCTAAGGGCTTTACCAACATGTAACAGAGAGACAATCAGTATACACGTTAAGGTAAAGAGCAACCAGATAGCATACTATCATGTCGAGCAAGAATGTCCTCCCTATATATGTCCCAGCATCCACTACAATATACATCCTATGTATAGTAATGGCTTCTAGGGCATACATATAACTAACAATCTCCCACTTGCACTAGGGCCATCTGATAGCAGTGGTTGCAGTATCTCATACTCAACCATCCCATAAAAGTCTCTCTTTGGGAAAAGGCCTTTCGTGAGTGGATCTGCCGTGTTGTCCTCTGAATCTGCTCCCCTAACCTTGATCACCCTGAAGATCAACCATCTCCATGATCAGGTGATACTGCCTTAGAATATGTCTGGATCACTGATGGGACAGGCGTTCCTTGGCATAAGCCACAACTCCATTGTCACACAATGTGAGGAACTAAGTTCATCTCATGAACAAAAATACATCCAGACTGCCTCTTTGGTAGCATCTTAAGTAGCAATGTATCCAGCCTTTATCGTCTAGTTTGTCACGGTATTTAGCTTGGAACACTTCCAACATACCGTCCCTGCGCTGAGGGTAAAGACAATGCCTGCGACTGATATTCAGTCGTCCTTATCACCCTGGATCCTTTCCAGTGATTCTCCCCAGGATCAACTGATACTATCTCACTACAACTAGTGAGAATCCTAACATTCATTTAGATCTATCTCATAGACCCAAATCACAGGATTTAGGAGGTATCATCTTGATCCTATATGGAGAATCCTTGTGATAAGCGGAGATTGACCGAGCGTAGCATAGGAAACTCCTTTCTTATCAAGAGTATGTCATCCGCGTACTCTACGAGGATCATCACCATACTCCCTACTACCCTTTTGTTTATACAAGGTTCATCTACCATTTTGATGATGTCAAACTCTTTGACTAACACATCAAAACAGACGTTCCAACTCCGCGATGCCTGCTTTAATCTATAAAGCAGCTTGCACACGTTTCCGCTGCTCCCACTGTTTACGAAGCCCTCTGGCTGTGTACTTATAGACGTTCTTTTCTAAAACATCATTTAGAAAAGCAGTCATGGCACCCAACCGCCAGATATCGTAGTTATGGTATGTAGCCGTGGCAAGTAGGATCTGGATGGACTTAAGCTTGGTTACTTCAAAAAGGTTTCATCATTATCCACAACTGGTCTATGATGCAAACCTATAACAAGTCTAGCTTTGAAAGTCTCAACTTTTCCATATACACCAAGTAATCTTCTCAAGATATACTTGCTCCTGATGGGGATTTAACCCTTCAGATATAGCAGCCAAAGTCCATACTTTGCTGGTGTATAAGGATTCCATCTCAGATCGCTAAGCATCCAGCCATTCTTATAGAGTCCCACTCCTGATGGCCAGCTCGAAACTAGTTGGGTCATCATCTCATAATGCAATCCTCGCTCCCACTGTCATAGAGAAACCAAAGTATCTCTCAGGTGGGTGAGGAACCCTACTAGATCGGTGGAGGGGCTGAGGTTCGTTGGTATCTACTGAATCCTTTGGTTCTACCAAATCATCTGCTGTAGTTTGTATAGCTGGAACATTTCCAGTTCTACATAACAGACCTTGCCTCGAGCTTGTCCGAATTTTGCTTTTAGACATAGGCCGGACAACCCCAAATCTTAACTAACTTAAGATATGGGCTCTTCCCTTTCCATATCACATATGAAGCGGTAGGCAACTGATTTGATTGGAACCCTATTCAATAGGTATGCAACTTCATAAGTGCATAACTCCCAAAAGGAAATAGGTAACTCAGTAGTACTCATCATAGAGCACACCTTATCATATAGGGTGTGTTTTCTCCGCCCCGATATACCATCGTGCTATGGTGTATACGGAGGAGTAATGCTGAGAGAGAATCTCATTCTCCTTTAGAATAATCCAGGAATCCCGTGCTCAAGTATTCTCCTCCTTGATCACATCAAAGGACATAATACTTTTACCCGTATTTTGGTTCTCTACTTCTAACTTATATTCTATGAATATCTCAAAAGGTTCGGACTTGTCTTTCAACAGGAACATAGGTCTGAATCTCGAAAGATTATCAGAGAATGTAATGAAGTACAAAGAACCGGTCTTGGCATGTGTAGACAGGGGACCTTCATACATTAACATGTATCATCCCAAGAGTTTACTAACTCTTTCTCTGTTTCCAATAAACAGATCTATGGTCATCTTATCTCTGTGACATGACTGGCAAGTTTCATAAGATGTAAATTCAAACTGATTGAAATATGCATCTTCAATGTAACTTCAGCCAGTCGGGTCGCATTGATATGACCTAGTCTACAATACCTCAAGAAGGATTCGTTCATATCTGAACTCTTCTTCTTGTGTGTGTTCTGTATACTAGGAACTGTAGTTTGATTTAGAACGTCAATGCTTTTAGATAACGTGAACATTATCCAACAATACAAAATTATATCCTTCTTTACTAAATAAAGAGATTGATATGATTTTGTATATCAGGTTCGGTATCTAATAACATTTGTTCAGAATCAATGTATTCTAGTAATACAGGGTGACAGTGACCAACAGACTTGGCTGCAACAATTGCCCGTTTTTCTGCCTCATGAAACTTATCACCCGTTCTCAGTTCTTTACCTTTCTGTAGCCCATGTAATATATTACATATGTGGGATCCTGATCCGGTATCATATACCCAAGACGTAAAGGACATTTGAGAAAAAGTTCTCTGTAACGAACACACCCGAAGATGATGCATCAACATGCACTTTCTTCGTTTGGGCGGTACGGGAAATCTGGTATTCCCCTAATTCCTGCTCTGTCTTCTAACAATTATAAGTTGGAGCGGGACCAACGTTCCCCAGCTCAGTATAAGAAGTGGGTTCGGTCAATATATCCGTTTTATTATCTTGATTAAGGCGTGATATGGTCGCTACCTGGAGAGAGAGAGAAGAAAACACTCTGCGTGCGCTCTTGCAAGATCAGATTGGTTATAATTTTATCTAATCAGGATGGCTCCTACTGTTTTTATCAAATCTTCCTTCAAACCCTAAAAGGAAAGACTAGCCGGGATTAATTACACGCTACAAGTTCGCCAATCTTTCAGCCAGGCCAGTGTCGGTACTTTGAGGGAGGTGCCTCATGCTTTCGCACGAACCTAATTAATGTAAACCTCGTTTTCCCAGAGGCGTAACCCCGTTGACACCTTTCTAGACACCTACTTGATCGGCTAATTGTAATGTGTAAAACTCTCCCAAGAGTAACAATTACTCACAGTGGGTATCGGGATCCAATTATATCATAGAAGGTATGCAATCTCATTGCAAATTTCAACACTTGAAATTCCCGATAATATTTTGCCCCAAACGATCTATGACCTTGACAAGGTCAACAAACCATAGACCGTAAGTCAAGTTCAACCCGTCATTTCTTGATTGAATCAAACCCACCCGCACGACCCTTGACAAGGTCAACAAGGCCGTATGACTACCCTAACCCAATCTGCATCATATGCATAAGCAGATAAATACTGGTTAGCTACCGCACACTGCGCCTTGACAAGGTCAACAAACACAGCACGAATACTAAACAGGACTTATCTGAAATGACGGAGGGCTACGACAGGTTTTTCTGAAAACCTATTGCGTAATGAACTTGATATCGTTGTAGGATCGAATGAATTTTGAAATGGAGTGTTTTTGAGGCTTTTCTAGTTTTGCTAAAGGGGTCACTCCCAGTGAAGGGATCGTCGGCCCTTTCCTCGTCAAATAAGGTGCGGGATATATCATATATATCACTGTGCAAAGCAGAAACTATAGGAGCAATCAAAAGAAAAACCGAGGGTTGTAGCATCTGCCAGTTATTGCTAAAGGAGTCACTCCCGGTGAAGGGATCTCGGTCCTTTCCTTATCGAATAAGGTGCAGGATGTTCTACAAGGAACACCGCGATGCAAAGCAAGAACTGTAGCTACCTGTTTTATTTTGAAATTCGATTCCACAACATCTTTAGGTTTCTTTTTCTTTCATTAATCACATTAATGAAGTCCCATCATTTAAATCACCTAAACATCACAGATAAATACGACGTACACTTATGCCATCCGCATTCGCCTCGATGTCCCCTCGTGCACCGTTAGGTTAGGTAACTAACGGCAGAGCGGGGCAGGGCTAGCGCGGGTGTAAAACATAAGTAACATTTATATAATATATCATATATACTATATACAGTATTTATCACAGAACATCAAATGCTCACATCACAGATATCGCAGCAGAAGAATCATATGAAATATTGGATATACTAGGACGTCCGTGTTTTTAATACGAGCCAGTATAAAACACGGATTCCACGGTCGCTATGAATAGCCAAACCCACACCCCTAGACCCATACGAGAGCGGCAAGCAACCCTACCAATTCTAGAGTTAGGAGACCCGGACTCGACTCCTCGAGTTGGTCTCCCACTGGACTCCAGAACCCGGTTACTTGTGCCCTCCTCCTTGGGTCTATCCTAGTGCGGAAAAATAAATAATATACAAATGTTGACATCTTCCGCAACCTGGAAGTGCCCCAATAAAAGAATATAACATACAAGTTTTTACATGAATGAAAATGAAAAACACTCATCTCACATAAAAAAAACCGGCTATTCAAACACGACGATCCAATATAACATATCCAGCAACACATAACATCACAGGTCATCAACGTAAGTAAACATGCGTATCCCAATTGTCGTTGACATATAGCAACGAAACCGGCGATATCACAAATTACACTTACGGTCACAGAAAAGAAAGTGTAAAACTACAACAGTTGGAATCCGCAACCTCCTTAGACATCGCATGCCTAAACCAATGAATTCTTTAGACATCACATGCCTAACGATTATAAACCCTACATTTTAGTCTCATTATCGAAAACACTTTTCAATATCAAGTCGGGCAATTCAACAGGATTCCCGATATTCTGATCGAATGCTCGTCGCAAACTTTAGTAGACGGCCGCACCCCCGATACCGTCGATGAAGTGCACCAAGGCGGAACACCGCTGCCGCGAGCACCCGGACGGATGCTTTCGGCGACGGGGTTCTCCTACAGTCACTTGGTCGGGGCTATGGGGTGTAGCTGTCTATTAAGTTTATCCGGCGAGTATCCGCGTACGCTACGTGATTGCGACGGACTTTTGATCGCATCAAAATTCCGTGGCAACCGATCAATTGAGACTAAAGTGCTATGTTTATAACATTCATATCAGTTATCTCATAACTACATGTGGATTCCAAATATTGTATCACATTCCAGATAAATAGAAAATGTTAAACTTTCCGATCGAACAGTCAAACACCCAAGTTTTCCCGAAACAAATCAACACATGAAATAGGTTTTAAAACATCCAGTTCATGCCTCAGTACCAACGGTCCAGCAGTAGAAGGGTCAAGCCAACGCCTCACATGTGGCACGCCGTACTGCCCCAAACCCGAAGGTTCTAAGGTCAGTTCAAGACGGTCACATAATCGAGTTAAGGTTTGTTGTCTTCTAGAGGGTCCATCGCGTTACTTGCACTACTTAGAACGTCTTTAAACCATGGAAAGATCCAACACTTGGAAATTTCCCGACAGGGGAAAAAGTGGGTATTTATATCCGGTCGAACTTTTTAACATACTCTAAATTATCCGGAAAAACACACAGACAAAATTAGACAATCCGATCGAATAATCGAATCCCCAAAACAACCCCAGAATGCTCAACTGTTGAGTAAATGTTAAAATATCCCATAAAATACAGCACTAAGAATCAGGAATTACTGTGCAAATTACAAAAGCTTATGTGACTACTTGGCCGCGGAACCGCCGCACTAGCCATGCTCGTGCCGCGGTTCCGCCGCACTTTAGAGGAATTGGCCGCTCGAATTCCACAGTAATTCTTAAAAACTCCTGCTGATTTTTCTGCATATTTTTAATTTGGAAAAATACCAGTTTTCAAAAAATGTACAGAGAGCATTTTGAGATTAGGGTTTCGGTTCGATCGGACTTCTAACTCTGTCTACGCATCGCCTAAGGCTCTAGCTAGGCTCTGATACCACTGTGGGTCAGGCAACCACCCCATCCAATAGGGTCGACGTGGCACCAACGGGTCCCTCAGCCGCTACTTTTTACGCATGCCCCCTCGCGAGGACTACAACCCGCCGGAACACCTTCCGGTCTCGGGACACCCTGGGGGTAAGAGCCCATGCTTCGCCACACTGTCACACAGTGAGAACCCTCCATAGGTCGACATCCAATGCCTAGTAGCTCTGATACCACTGTAGGGTTCCTAGGCACACTAAGGAGGTCTCACAAGGCATCAACCATGCCAATTTCAAATTTTACAAGTGCCGAGAAACCCTAATACGGATTCGTTAACTAAAGATTAGGCGAAAACCGAACAAGTAAACAACTTTACTAAGTAGTGAACGGAAATACAACCTTTGTAGATCCGGTCCTCCACCTCCATAGCTCCGTGATGATGTCCCCTCGCTGCGATCATCGGATCCCGGGCTCTAGCGTCGGCTTCATCGGAGAAATGAGCGGGCTAGGTCGTCGACTTCGATGCCGAAGATGATCTACGTCGAGACAACACAAGATCAAGCTCCAACTTCACCAAGTCATGAAACTTGTGAAGAAAACACCCTATACTACTTGGCAAGTGGTAGAGGATGAAGAAATAGGAAGTGGATTCACTTTAGAATTGGATTTCTCACTCTTTTTCTCAAGGCACCATTGTTGGTTGCAAGCTTCTTCATCTTGAAGAAGAAGAAGAAGAAGATAATATGATAAGTTATTTTAAAATAGAAAACAAAAGGATACTTATCATAATTTCAACCATGGTTTAGTGTAGAGAACTAACTAGGGTCAAGTTGAATGGTTAGGGTTAGGAGAAGAAGACAAGAATGGTTACTTTAGTCAAAGATGCATGAAGCATCAAGAAGTTTCATGAATGAAAGCAACCATTTTTGTTTTCCTTTCCTTTATTTAACCAAAATAAATAGATAAATGAATAAGTGAGTAAATCAAAACCCTAACCATTAACATAACCATGGTTTAAGTCTTTACACAAACCCAAGTTTGCATGTATCATCAAACATGATACAAACTAGTGCACAAAACTATATCATATATACAATGTGCACATCAAGTGAGAAAATCCATCTTAAGTGAACAAATACTAGTTAATGTAAAGTAATATATCAAATATATAATTATACATTAAATCATTAAATCAACACTTGATTTAACGATCCGGTCATATCGCATATAACCGACTAATATCAAGTGTATCAATGTATCGAATAAACACTTGATTCGGTAACCCGGCTATATCACATATAACCGACCACTGATACAAATCGCGAGAATCGAATACAGTATCACATACTGGTATTATTCTCGTTCCCGCACATATCTCATATGCGCTCCTATTTCGTTTCGCTTGAGCCAGGAAAGCTCTGTGTAGGACACTAAAGACTCGTCAATACACCGGCAGCAGGTGATGATCATATAAAACACCCACAAGCCGCAAGCGGTCTGCTAAACGTAACGGCCACCCGGGTATTGAGCGATCAGAAGATCGACGAGCAAGCCCGCTCACACTCCTGTGAATCCAACCAGTAGCACTTACCGTACAGTCCGGTCTGTTCGTCTGATATGTCGCATATCTTGCCTAGGGGTGGTAAACGTCAGACCCCAGTAGCTCGATAAGTCGTGTCGATTTGAGGTCTATAACAGTTCGAGATACTACTGATAACACTTACCAGCAAATCTCAGCAATCCTGGCCAGGGATTTCCGGTTATAGCCAATCGAACACGGCGCAACATCAACTCCCTATACCGGGAGAGACGAATCCCCTCCTATCGCTCATTGTCTCCATGTGACTCGGGACTGTACCCAAAAACCACCGTTTTGCACGCCTTCTTGGACGTGGTAAGGTGGAAATCAAAGCACAGTGGGAATCACACAAGACTCTATGACGATCCTGTAAGTCCATGCTACCTCTCCCGGTACTTTCGGGCATGCGGAATTTGGTGAAAAACAATTTTCTAGAGGCGGTAACATGGACTCAAAACCGGATCTTTGTTAAACATCTAACTAACAACCTAACTATGAGTCGTTAACTACTCGGTTTGGGGGTTATACCTTTCTTTCTTGAACTCCTTCGTCTTCAAACCTCGATGGTGTACGGATCGGCTTCACCCCGTCGTCTCCTTGCGCCGAAGATCGATCCACCCGAAAGCTTCTACCTTTGGCTTCTTCTTCGAACTTTGAAGAAACTAGTTCACTCGGTTTGCTAAACCTTGTGAACTAGAGTGAGTAGAGAAGAGTGTGTTAGGATTTTTCTCTATGGTTCTTGCTTCTCAACACATGAGACAAGTGAACCATAGACTAGAGAGAGGGAGAGCAAGAGGAAGAAGATGAGAGCTCAAGAACAAGAGAGAGAATGAAAAATGATAGATTGAGAAAGACTTTTCTCTCTTGGCTCTCATAATCCAAAGCCATCATAACAAAACATAGATATCAAGTATTATGTGATGATTTAAGCTACAATAGCCATATCATTTCATGCACTCATTTTGCACAAGAGAAACAAGAAAGCAAAAGTCTTTGCCATGAAATGATAGCCATTGTCATCATGATGGTCAACTAGTCCAACCTAGTCAACCGGTCAACAAAGTCAACCCCTCAACAACCATGTCACCATAATACTTAATTAATATTATTGTTAATCATATATCATATTCTCATTGGCGTTTACCAAAAAATCAATGGTCAACAGTCAACAGTCAACAACCCTAATGAGAATCCACTACCTCTGTCTTTCCGTCAACTGTGCATACACACCCGCATCCGCGTTCCGAGGAACACGAATACATACGAGATAAAACCAATCCCAAAACGTACACTAGGATCTGGCTTAAACCAAAGCCCGCTAGTGTTAACTGTCCGGACACTGTACGTGCACAAGTGCACGGATGTGACCGAACCCTGTCGCAAAACCATGCGACCTGTCGCAAAACCATGCGACCTCTACTCATTTGCCTAAAGGCGAATAGCTTTCTGTGTGGGACTCTAAATACTCGACACTACGCTGGCAGTGGGTTTAACCACAGACCGCAAGCGGCACTAGCTGTGCGTAACGGTCCCCAGGTAGATGCCGACAAGAAGACTGACGAGGTGAAACCCATCTGAACTCCTACTGAGCCTGAATGTGACAGTCTCCGTACAGTCCGGTCTGTTCGTCTGATACATCGCATGGCGGGCCTAGGGGGCGGTAATCGTCAGTCCCCTAATAGCGGTACAAGTCGTGTCGGAGTGAAGCCCAAAACACCCTGAGATAACACTGGAAGCCTACCAGTATATCTCGCTTGCCCTGGCCAGGGACTACTCGTGTAATGGCTCTCCTAGACACAGCGCGATGTCAACCCCCAATACCGGGAGAGACGAATCCTGTCTAACCGTCACTGCCTCCAAATGCTTCGGGACTGCACCCAACTACTACCTGTTTGCACGACTCCTTTGAGCCGTGGTAGGGTAGTAATCAAAGTACAGTGGGAACACACTCGAGGCGAAGTGACAGTGTCAAGTCAGCGGACTAAGCTGTACTCATGTCACCTGGGAACTGATAACTGACGATAGGTATAATACCAACCGGTCAGTTCCCGACGAGTCCTGTCCAGTGTACTCGTAACCTAACGAGCACCCTCATACTATCTCCAGTACGACGTACTGATGGCTGTGGGACAGACCATCTCCCACTCTAGGATGAGAAGCGCATACGCTAGTCTACTCCGGAGTATCGATGCCCTGTCTCGATAGTCCTGCGACTAGGGACCTGCATAAGGATGTGCTTATAGATTACCCAGCCCCCACTAGTGTGACTGCCATCACAACGCTGGTAATCAAGCAAAAATCCTAAGGGCTCCACTAATGTGTATAGGTGATATACTAAAATAAACACATGTACACATTGAAGTAGAAACAAACCAAGTAGCATACTACTATATTGAGCAAGATTGTATATACAAGGTGAATATCCCAAGCTTCCATTAAGTAATATACAAACTAGTATGATTCAGTAATGGCCTCTAGGGCATATACACTAACAATCTCCCACTTGCACTAAGGCCGTGTACTGGCGTATCGAAGACCTATCATCTCGTTCAGCCGCTCGAACTGAGTCTGGAGCAAGGCCTTGGTGAATGGATCTGCAGAGTTATCTTCTGAAGCAACCCTCCGAACCTCGATCTCCTGGCGATCCACGATCTCCCTGATCAGGTGATACCGCCTCAAGATGTGTCTGGATCTCTGATGGGACCTGGGTTCCTTCGCTAAAGCTATAGCCCCGTTGTTGTCGCAATACAGAGGTATTGGATCAACAATGGACGGAACCACCTGAAGTTCTTTCAAGAACTTCCTCTTCCAGACAGCTTCTTTTGCGGCATCAGATGCAGCGATGTATTCCACTTCCATCGTCGAGTCTGCAACGGTTTCCTGTTTGGAACTCTTCCAACACACTGCCCCTCCATTGAGGGTAAAGACAAAACCCGACATGGACTTGGAATCATCCTTGTCACTCTGGAAGCTGGAGTCAGCAAAGGCCTCGATCTGGAGGTCTTTTCCGCCATACACCAAGAACATCTCCTTAGTCCTTCTCAGGTACTTGAGGATGTTCTTTACCGCTATCCAGTGTTTCTCCCCAGGGTTTGACTGATACCGGCTTACCACACTCAGTGCATAAGCTACATCCGGTCTGATACACAACATCGCATACATTATAGAGCCTACCGCAGAAGCGTAGGGTATAATAGACATGCGATCCCTCTCCAAATCAGTCTTGGGAGACATCTCTTTAGAGAGGGTGATCCTGTGACAAGCCGGTAGATTACCGCGCTTGGAATCTTCGATACTGAATCTTTTCAGTATGGTGTCGATGTACCTGGACTGTGAAAGTCCTAATATCCTCTTGGATCAATCACGATGGATCCGGATACCCAGGATGTAGGAGGCATCACCCAGGTCTTTCATGGAGAACCTGTGTAACAAGAACCCCTTGACAGATTGTAGCATAGGAATGCCATTTCCTATTAAGAGAATATCATCCACATATAAAACGAGGAATACTACAGTTCTCGCTACAAATCTACTATAGATGCAAGGTTCATCTGGATTTTTGATAAAGCCAAATTCCTTGACCGTCTCATCAAAACAGATGTTCCAACTCCGCGATACCTGCTTTAGTCCGTAAATGGACTTAAGCAACTTGCACACCTTTCCGCTGCTCCCACTCTGAATGAAACCCTCTGGCTGGTCCATATAGACTCACTCCTCTAAATTTCCATTTAGAAAAGCGGTCTTTACGTCCATCTGCCAAATCTCATAATCGTGGAAGGCAGCAATGGCAAGAAGGATCCGAATAGATTTCAGCATAGCTACTGGAGAAAAGGTCTCGTCATAGGCCAAACCAGGTCTTTGACGAAAACCCTTTGCAACCAGTCTAGCTTTATAGGTCTCAACCTGTCCATCTACACCAATCTTCCTTTTGAAGATCCACTTGCATCCTACGGGTTTTACCCCGTCTGGAGCAACGTCCAACGTCCATACTTTGTTGGTGTACATGGACTCCATTTCGGTCCGCATTGCATCCAGCCATTTTACCGAGTCAACGCTCTGAACGGCCTGCTGGAAGCTAGTAGGCTCATCATAATCAATGATGCAATCCTCTCTATCCCCGTCTATGAGAAAACCGTAGTATCTCTCGGGCGGATGAGACTGCCTACTACTCCTGCGGAGCGGCGTAGGAATGTCCTGTTCTTTTGAACCCTCTGGTTCCACTAAGCTTTCAGTAATAGTCTGTGGTTCTGGAATTTCTTCCAGTTCTACTGTACTCCCACTTATCTGGTTTTCCAAAAACTCAGTTTCCAAGAAGTAGGCATGACGAGAAACAAAAACCTTTTGTTCCTCTTCGCAGTAGAAGAAATATCCCTTGGAGTTCTTTGGATATCCCACGAACTTGCACTGTACTGAGCGTGCCTCGAGTTTGTCCGCATGCTGCTTTTTAACAAAAGCTGGACATCCCCATGTCTTAATGTGATTAAGATGGGGCCTCTTCCCACACCACATCCATATGGTGTGGTAGGCACAGTCTTAGTAGGAACTCGGTTCAAAAGGTATGCAGCTGATTCTAGCGCATAGCCCCAGAATGATCGCGGTAACTCAGCGTTACTCATCATGGACCGTACCATATCCAATAGGGTTCGGTTCCGTCTCTCCGATACACCGTTATGTTGCGGAGTGTATGGAGGAGTAAGCTGAGAGAGAATTCCGTTCTCTTTTAAATAGTCCAGGAACTCGGCACTCAAGTATTCACCACCTCAATCCGATCTTAGAATCTTGATACTTTTGCCGGTTTGTTTTTCTACTTCATTCTTATATTCCTAGAATTTTCCAAAGGCTTCGGACTTATGTTTCATTAAGAAGACATAACCGTACCTTGAAAAGTCATCCGTAAAAGTAATGAAGTAAGAATAACCGCTTCGCGCATGTGTAGACATTGGACCGCACACGTCGCTGTGTACGAGTCCCAAGAGCTCGCTCGCTCTTACTCCGTGTCCAGTGAACGGAGTCTTTGTCATCTTTCCTTTGAGACAGGATTCACAAGTGGCATACGATTGATATTCGAACGGATCCAAATATCCTTCTGTATGTAACTTAGTCAACCTTCTCTCATTGATGTGACCCAATCTACAATGCCATAAGAAAGTCTGATTGATTTATGGAGACTTTCTTTTGTGTGTATTCTGGACATTGAAAATCTGTGGTTGGTTTAATACGTATATACCATTGCTCAATGTACCTGACCCAATCAGAACTTGATTAAGGTGAATATTTACAACATTACTTAAAAACGCAAATTCATAACCTTCTTTGGAAACTAAAGATACAGAAATGATATTACAAGTTGCGTTGGGTACAAAAAAGCAATTACGCAAAACCAAAACATGTCCATCTGACATTCCCAGGTGATAGTCCCCCACGGCCTTAGCATCCATGCTAGCTCCGTTTGCAACTTTGAGGGTCATGTCACCTGCCTTCAAAAACCTACGGTTTCTCAACGCTTGCAAAGAATTACAGATATGAGATCCTGATCCGGTATCCAATACCCAGGAAGTAGAGTTTATTGAAAGACAGTTATCAATAACATACACACCTAAAGCTGAAGCCGCAACCTGCTTCAGATCCTGTGTTCTGGCCTTCCAAGCCCTGCAATCATTCTTCCAGTGTCCCTTCTTATGACAATAGAAGCATTCTTCTTTATCCACAAGCTGCCCCGCTTTCTTTGTTGCCTTTGCCTTTGCCTTTCCCTTCGTATCCACTTTACTAACACCGCCCCTTGGTTTGGCGGGGGCTTTCTTCTTCTTTCCGTTGGCTTTCGCCTTGGACCTAGAAGAGGAAGATCCTCCTACAAACAAAGTGGATGTTTCCCTACCTTTCTGTAGGGTGCCCTCTGCACTCCTCAGCATGTTGAGGAGTTCTGAAAGTTCAACTTCCTTTTCTTGTAAGTTGAAGTTCAGGATAAACTGGGCGTAAGTGGAAGGAAGGGACTGGAGAATCAAGTCCGTATAGAGCTCATTCTCCAACGTGGTCCCAAGGTCCGCGAGCTCTTCTATGTAGCCAATCATCTTAAGCACGTGTTCCGCTACCGATGATCCGACGGCCAACCTTGCCGAAAATAACTTCTTCGACACTTCGTATCTTGCGATACGAGACTGCTCTCCATACAGTTCTTTTGTATGGAGAAATATGGATTTGAGATCCATATTCTCGTGCCTCCTCTGATGTTCGTTGTCCATAGAGGCAAGCACGAGGCACCTGGCCTTCGCGCAATCAATCTCCCAAGTCTTACGGATTTCCTTATCCGCGACGCTGGAGGTGGGACCTGGGACAGGGGGAGCTTTGGTGGTAAGAAGATACCCCAGCTTGTCGTAAGTGATTGCCATTTTGACATTCCTGAGCCAATCTTTGTAGTTTGGCCCTGTCAGTATGTTTTTATCTAGAAGTAACTTAAGTCCAGTCATGTCGATTGATCGCTGCAATTAGGAGAGAGAGAAGAAACACTCAGCATGATGCTCTTGCAAGTTTAGAATGGTTTTTAGTTTGTCTAAATAGGATGGCTCCCACTGTTTCTCGAATCCCTCCTCAAACCAAAAAGGAAGAATTAGTCAGGATCAATCTCACCGTACAATACTTGCTTAACCGTTCAGCCAGGCTAGTGTCGGTACTTCGATGGAGGTTTTCCAACGCTTTTGCGAAGTTCCTTAATTTAAGAAACTCTTTTCCCTGGGGGCGTAGCCCCGCTAACACCTTTCTAGACACCTACTTGGTTTATAGCATTGATTGTTAAGTGAGAAATTTCCCGAGGAGTAGCATATACTCACAGTAGGATCGGGATCCAAATATCATCGCGTGACAAAACTGAAGGAATCCTACCGGAATCATCACACTCTAAATGGTATGCAACGCTAGCAAGTTTCAGTACTTATGAAACTCCCGATGTGGATTTTTGCCCCATGCTCTTATGACCTTGACTTTGGCCAACAAATCATAAGTCACATGTCAAGTTCTACCCGTCGTTCTCCAGGTTAATTTGAATCCACCCGTACCTACCCTTGACTTTGGCCAACAAGACAGTACGACTATTCCAAACCAACGCATCTATCTATGTTGCACATGAATACCCAATAGCTACCAATCACTATGCCTTGACTTTGGCCAACAAACATAGCTTGAATACTATTGACCATTCATGTGAAACGACGGAGGGCTACGAATGGTTTTGGCAAAACCGTGAACGTAGTGAACTTGATATAATCGATGGAACGAGATAGCTTTTAAAAGGAGTGGCTCAAGCTCCGCATTTTAAAAGTTGGTTTTGAAAAGAACCGAGTGGTTTTTCGAAAGTGTTCCAACGACTTTTACTTGGTTTATTTTCTTGCATTAGTTCTTTTAATGCGTGTAATTCTTGCATTAGTTCTTTTAATGTGTCCCATCATTTAATCCTACCATTACAGAAAACAACCAAAATATGACGACGCTTATGCCATTCGCATTCGCCACGGGGCCCCGTCATTACCCGTTAGGTTACTTAACTAACGACAGTGCGGGGGCTGGGCTAGCGCGGCTGTAAAACATAAGCAACGCCTAAATAATATCATATATAAATATATTGCAATGATAACTATTTCAGATCACAGATGAACACATTGGATATACTAGGAACCCGCAATTCGTACGAGCCTGTAACGAAAAGCAGATTACACGGTCGCGGTGAATAGCCAATACCCTACCCAAGACCCCTATGGGTGCGGCAAACTACCCGTCAAGTACCCGAAGCGAAGCAACCTCCCTCAACTCCGTGAGTAGGCCACTCGACACTTCGGGATACCCGGTAGTTTGTGCACCCCCTCCATAGGTTTATCCTAGGAGCAAAAACAGTAAAAAGAAATTATACAATGACGGCTACAACACCGACCCGGTTGTGCGGCCATATAAATAATTATTACATCAATTTACAAATTTACATGAATTGAAAGAAAAGAAAACTCTCGTCTCACAACCCCCGGCTATTCACCCGCGACAATCCAATGAATTCATATACACAAACCAATAACATTACAGATCACAGATTTGTATAACCCCCACTAATCGACATATAGCGATTAGCTGACGTTCAATACAAATATCACATCACAGATAAAAACCCATCAGCTTAAGTCTTTAGAAGTTCGATCAAAATACGGTTTTTAAAGCCCCATAAACAAAATTTTCTTTCTGGAAAATCTGGGCTGAAAAGACATATTCCAAAAATCCCAAAACAACCCCAGAAACACACTGCACAAAATTTGGACCTCGGCCGAGTCAACTCGGCCGCGGAACCGCGGCGGGAGAGTGCACCCGCCGCGTTTCCGCGGCGCTTTGACCGGTTCGTTGGACCAAATTTTGTGGGTGTTTAATAAAAAGCCTGAGCCGATTTTTAAGATGAAATTTATCATTTTTTGAACAGAAAAAAATTCGGCAGAAACTTGACATATCGGGTTCGTTTCGCGACTTTTCTTTGATCGATCTTCTAGTTACTTTGCTAACATGTTAGATAGAGTTTAACTTGGCTCTGATACCACTGTAAGTCCATGCTACCTCTCCCGGTACTTTCGGGCATGTGGAATTTGGTGAAAAACAATTTTCTAGAAGCGGTAACATGGACTCAAAACCGGATCCTTGTTAAACATCTAACTAACAACCTAACTATGAGTCGTTAACTACTCGGTTAGGGGGTTATACCTTTCTTTCTTGAACTCCTTCGTCTTCAAACCTCGATGGTGTACGGATCGGCTTCACCCCGTCGTCTCCTTGCGCCGAAGATCGATCCACCCGAAAGCTTCTACCTTTGGCTTCTTCTTCGAACTTTGAAGAAACTAGTTCACTCGGTTTGCTAAACCTTGTGAAGTAGAGTGAGTAGAGGAGAGTGTGTTGGGATTTTTCTCTATGGTTCTTACTTCTCAACACATGAGACAAGTGAACCATAGACTAGAGAGAGGGAGAGCAAGAGGAAGAAGATGAGAGCTCAAGAACAAGAGAGAGAATGAAAAATGATAGATTGAGAAAGACTTTTCTCTCTTGGCCCTCATAATCCAAAGCCATCATAACAAAACATAGAAATCAAGTATTATGTGATGGTTTAAGCTACAATAGCCATATCATTTCATGCACTCATTTTGCACAAGAGAAACAAGCAAGCAAAAGTCTTTGCCATGAAATGATAGCCATTGTCATCATGATGGTCAACTAGTCCAACCTAGTCAACCGGTCAACAAAGTCAACAAGTCAACAAAGTCAACCCCTCAACAACCATGTCACCATAATACTTAATTAATATTATTGTTAATCATATATCATATTCTCATTAGGGTTTACCAAAACATCAATGGTCAACAGTCAACAGTCAACAACCGTAAATGAGAATCCTCTGCCTCAGTCTTTCCGTCAACTGTGCATACACACCCGCATCCGCGTTCCGAGGAACACGAATACATACGAGATAAAACCAATCCCAAAACGTACACTAGGATTTGGCTTAAACCAAAGCCCGCTAGTGTTAACTGTCCGGACACTGTACGTGCACAAGTGCACGGATGTGACTGAACCCTGTCGCAAAACCATGCGACCTGTCGCAGAACCATGCGACCTCTACTCATTTGCCTAAAGGCGAATAGCTTTCTATGTGGGACTCTAAAGACTCGACACTACGCTGGCAGTGGGTTTAACCACAGACTGCAAGTGGCACTAGCTGTGCGTAACGGTCCCCAGGTAGATGCCGACAAGAAGACTGACGAGGTGAAACCCATCTGAACTCCTACTGAGCCTGAATGTGACAGTCTCCGTACAGTCCGGTCTGTTCGTCTGATACATCGCATGGCGAGCCTAGGGAGGCGGGAAACGTCAGTCCCCTAATAGCGGTACAAGTCGTGTCGGAGTGAAGCCTAAAACACCCTGAGATAACACTGGAAGCCTACCAGTATATCTCGCTTGCCCTGGCCAGGGACTACTCGTGTAATGGCTCTCCTAGACACAGCGCGATGTCAACCCCCAATACCTGGAGAGACGAATCCTGTCTAACCGTCACTGCCTCCAAATGCTTCGGGACTGCACCCAACTACTACCTGTTTGCACGACTCCTTTGAGCCGTGGTAGGGTAGTAATCAAAGTACAGTGGGAACACACTCGAGGCGAAGTGACAGTGTTAAGTCAGCGGAGTAAGCTATACTCATGTCACCTGGGAACTGATAACTGACGATAGGTATAATACCAACCGGTCAGTTCCCGACGAGTCCTGTCCAGTGTACTCGTAACCTAACGAGCACCCGCATACTATCTCCAGTACGACGTACTGATGGCTGTGGGACAGACCATCTCCCACTCTGGGATGAGAAGCGCATACGCTAGTCTACTCCGGAGAATCGATGCCCTGTCTCGATAGTCCTGCGACTAGGGACCTGCATAAGGATGTGCTTATAGATTACCCAGCCCCCACTAGTGTGACTGCTATCACAACGCTGGTAATCAAGCAAAGATCCTAAGGGCTCCACTAATGTGTATAGGTGATATACTAAAATAAACACATGTACACATTGAAGTAGAAACAAACCAAGTAGCATACTACTATATTGAGCAAGATTGTATATACAAGGTGAATATCCCAACCTTCCATTAAGTAATATACAAACTAGTATGATACAGTAATGGCCTCTAGGGCATATACACTAACAGATCTCGGGTCTACAGACTAACCTGTACCAGTGTCACCAGAGAACTGCCATCTGACGTAAGGTATAATACTATCTGGGAGTTCTCGGCGAGTCCGTCCAGTGTACCCAGTCTCTACTGAGCACCCGTATATCATCTCTGATGTCAAACACCAATGGATATGGGATCATCCATCGCCCATCTATATGGGTCGAGAAGGTATACGCTAGTCTACTCTGGTATATCGATGCCCCGTCTCGATACACCCACGACTAGGGACCTTGAAGGATGCACTTATGGACTACCATGTTCCCACTAGTATGATCTGCATCATAGTCTAGGTAGTCAAGTACACATCCTAAGGGCTTTACCAACATGTAACAGAGAGACAATCAGTATACACGTTAAGGTAAAGAGCAACCAGATAGCATACTATCATGTCGAGCAAGAAAGTCCTCCCTATATATGTCCCAGCATCCACTACAATATACATCCTATGTATAGTAATGGCCTCTAGGGCATACATATAACTAACACCAACTCTGTGATGCCTACTTTAATCCATAAATGGATTTAAGCAGCCTGCATGCCTTTTCGCTGCTCCCACTGTCAATGAAGCCCTTCGGCTGATCCATAAAAACGCATTCATCCAAATCACCATTTAGAAATGCTGTTTTAACATCCATCTGCCAGATTTCATAGTCGTAGTAAGCATCAATAACAAGTATAATTCGAATGGATTTAATCATTGTAACTGGAGAAAAGTCTCATCATAGTCCAATCCAGGTCTTTTACGAAATCCTTTCGCCACAAGCCTAGCTTTATAGGTCTCTAGCTATCCATCCACACCAATCTGTTTCTTAAAGATCCATTTACACCCTATGGGTTTTACTCCAGAAAGTGCAACCTCCAAAGTCCATACTTTGTTGGTGTGCATGGATTCCATTTCGGATCGCATGGCATCTAGCCATTTCACCGAGTCACTACTCGTGATAGCTTGCTGAAAACTAGTAGGGTCATCATCAGCAATGATGCAATCTTCTCTATCACCATCAATTAGAAAACCATAGTATCTATCTGGTGGGCGAGAAGTTCTACTAGATCTACGGAGTGAATGATGCTCGTTGGATTCTATTGAAACTTCAGGTTCAACCAAATCGTTAGTAGTTATTTATGGTTCTGAAATTTCTTCCAGTTCTACCGTATTGCCAATAGTATCATTTGTAAAAAATTCATTTTCTAAAAATGTGGCATATTGAGAACGAAACACTCTTTGTTCCTCCTTGTGGTAGAAAAGATATCCATATGAATGTTTCGTATATCGCACAAATTTACACAAAACCGATCGTGTCTCGAGTTTGTATGGATTCAGCATTTTAACATAAGAAGGACAACCCCATATCCTAACTCATTTAAGAGATGGTCTCTTCCCATACCATATCTCATATGGAGTGGTAGGCACGGATTTGGTCGGAACCCTGTTTAATAGATATACTGCAGTCTCTAAAGTATGCCCCCAAAAAGAAAGTTGCAACTCAGCATCACTCATCATTGAGCATACCATATCTAATAGGGTATGATTTCTCCTTTCTGAGACACCGTTGTGTTGTGGTGTGTACGGAGGAGTGAGCTGAGAGAGAATCCCATTCTCTTTTAGGAAATCTAGAAACTCTGTACTTAAGTACTCTCCTCATCGATCTGATTGAAGTTTCTTGATACTCGATCCAGTTTGTTTTTCTACTTCAAGTTAATACTCCTTGAATTTTTCGAAAGCTTCAGACTTATGTTTCAACAAGAACACGTGTCCAAATCTCGAGAGATCGTCAGTAAAAGTTATGAAGTATGAATAACTGCTTCTTGCATGTATAGACATTGGTCCACTTACATCACTATGTATGAGGCCTAAGAGTTCAGTAGCTCTCTATCCGTGTCCAGTAGATGGAGTTTTGGTCATTTTACCCTTGATGCAAGACTAACAAGTCGCATAAGATTTATATTCAAACGAATTTAAATCTCCATCTTTATGTAGCTTGGTTAGTCTTATTTTGTTAATATAACCAAGTCTACAATGCCAAATGAAAGCTTCATTTTTCTCTTAAATCTTCCTTTTGTTTATGTGTTGTATGTTAAAAACTATGTGTTGATTCAGGACGTAGATTCCGTTATTTAATGTACCATACCCAATCAACTGTTGATTTAGGTTAATGTTCATAACATTACTTTGTAAGAAAAAATTATATCCTTCATTGTCCAATAAAGATACAGATATTATGTTACACAACATAGATGGCACAAAATAATATGGGTTCAAAACAAATATAGACCCTGAAGGCAACCACAGATGATACTCTCCCACGGATACAGTATGAACATTTGATCCATTTCCAACACGGAGAGTATGGTCATCTTTCTTCAAAACCTTCCTATTTCTCAATCCCTGCACACAATTGCATTTATGAGATCCCGAACCGGTATCTAATACCCAGGATGTAGAGTTTATAGAAAAATAGTTTTCGGTAACATACACCTGAAGTGGAAGCATCAACATGCTTCTTCTTCTTGAGATCGGCGAGGTACTCAAAAGAGTTCCTTTTCCAGTGTCCTAACTTGTGGCAGTAGAAGCATTCCCCTTTTCCTGATCCCGCAGCCCCTGACTTGTCTTTCCCCTGTGCCTTTTTAACTCCACCTCTCGGTTTGATGGGTTTCTTCTTCTTCTTTCCTTTAGCTTTAGCTTTTGTGATGGAAGAGGAAGATTGCCCAACAACTAGAGAGGGAGTTTTCACCACTTTTAGCGTGCTCTCTGCACTTCTCAACATATTGAAAAGTTCAGGAAGTGATCTCTCCAAATTATGCATGTTGACATTCACTATAAACTGAGCATAGGCAGCGGGGAGAGACTGTAGAACTATATCAATATATTGTTCATTCTCCATCGTCTATCCCAGGTCCTCTAGTTCTTCAATAAGACTATCATCTTTAGGACAAGATCTCCTATAGATGTACCAGCAGCCATCCTCATTTGAAACAGCTTTCTCGATGCTTCATAGCGAAGAGCACGAGATTGCTCCCCATACAACTCCTTCGTATGGAAAAAGATGGATTGCACATCCTTCTTTTCATGCTGCTTTTGATGTACGTTTTCCATCGAAGCTAGCGTGAGGCATTTGGCTGTGGCGCAATCGATATCCCATATCTTGCAGATTTCCTTATCCGCAACAGAGGAATCAGGGCTTGGGAGGGGAGGGGCTGGAGCAGTAAGGACGTATGCAATTTTATCATAAGTAAGAACAATATTCAATTAGCTCAGCCAGTCTTTAAAATTAGGTCCCGTTAGTTTATTTTTCTCTAATAGTAGCTTATGTCCTGTCATTGGTATCTGCCATTAGGAGAGTGAAAAGAAAACACTCCGCGATAGCTCTTGCATGATTAGACTGGTTTTTTTTATCTTATCTAATCGATGTCTCCTACTGTTTTTATCAAATTTTCCTTCAAACCATAAAAAGAAAATTAGCCAGGATTAGTTACATTCTACAAGTTCGCTAACCGGTCAGCCAGGCTAGTGTTGGTACTACGAGGGAGGTTCTCCGTGCTTTCGCACGGACCTAATTAAAATAAACCCCGTTTCCCTAGAGGCATAACCCCGTTGACACCTTTCTAGACACCTACTGGATTAGCTAATTGTAAAATGCAAAATTCTCCTGGGAGTAACTATTACTCAAAGTGGGATCGGGATCCAACTATCAAATAGAAGGTATGCAATCTCATTGCAAATTTCAACACTTGAAATTCCCGATATAGTTTTTACCCCTAGTGACTTATGACCTTAACTATGGTCAACAAATCATAAGTGCTAGTCAAGTTCTACCCGTCATTTCATGATTGATTTAAACCCATTCGTATGACCCTTAACTATGTTCAACAAAGTCGTATGAATGTCCTAATCGATCGCATCATATGCTTTCAAGGAAGACGTCACTTAGCTACCGTACACTTTTCCGTAACTATAGTCAACAAACGTAGCACGAATACTAAGTACTCTACTTCTAAAAATGGCGGGGGCTACGAATGGTTTTGATGAAAACTTTTAATGTAATGAACTTGATATCGTTGTAGAATCTAGTGATTTGAAAAGGAGTGGTTTAAGCTCCGCTTTTAAAAATCGAGTAGTTTTCAAAACAAACCGAGTGGGTTGTAGCGTTTGCTAGTTTTGCTAAAGAGGTCACTCCCGGTGAAGAGATCTAGGCTCATTCCTCATCGAATGAGGTGCTGGATATTCATCAAGGAATACTACTATGCAAAGCAAGAACTAAAGCTGCCTTTTTGAAAAAATTTATTCTACAACATCTTTAGGTTTCTTTTCTTAAAATTAGTCTTATTAATGTTTTCATTGTTGGCTATAGTGCCCATAAGTCAATTATTGGACCGCAGGCACATGATTGCAATGATTGAGGGAGGACCTATACCGGTAGGACAGTTTTACTTGAGATGATAGTAAGCTATTTGCTTTGTCTTTATCATCGTGTACATGCTTCAGGAGACATTACAGATTACTATTACATGTGGATAGAGCCCTTAGGATTCATGCTTGACTACCAGAAGTATAATGGCGATCATATAGTGAGAGTTGGGTGGTCTATAAGCACATCCTTAAAGTGTCCCTAGTCATGGGAGTTTCGAGACTGGGCATCGATACTCCAAGAGTAGACTAGTTTATACGGATCGAGACCCCGACGAGGGGCGGTGGCCAGACTCACAAGCCATTAGTGTCAGTTGGTTCACCTGAGATGTATACAGGTGCTCATTGGGAGTACACCGGACGGACTAGCCGGGAACATGCTAGTTGGTATTATACCTATTGTCAGATAGCAGTTCCCTAGTGATATGTGTACAGGTTAGTCTATCGACCTGAGATCGTCATTTGTATCGTGTGAGTTCCCACTGTGCTTTGATTACTACCCTGCCACGGCTCAAAGGAATCGTGCAAACAGGTTTTAGTTGAGTACAGTCCCGAACCACATGGAGGCAGTGAGCGGATCGTCAGGGGATTCGTCTTTTCCGGTATTTGGGGTTGATGTCGCGGTGTGCACTGGTGGCCATCACCAGAAATCCTTGGCCAAGGTAGTCGAGAATTACTGATTCGAATCAGTAGTTTCTCAGGTGGTGATAGGCTTCATACCGACACTAAATATCGTGTTATCAAGGGTTTGACTTTATCCACCCCTAGACTCGATATGCGATACTCAAAGACGAACGGAACGGACTGTACGGATATTGTCACTGTCAGGCTCAGTAGGGGTTTCAGGATGAATTTGCTCATCGGCCTCCCTTTCGCTCAATACCTGGGTAGCCGTTACGTACAGCTAGTGTCACTGACGTGCTTGTGGTTAAACCCACTGCCAGCGTATTGACGAGTCTTCAGAGTCCCACACAAAGGGTTTCACTGCTTCGGGCGAAACGTTGTAGAGGCCGTATGGTTTTATGGCAGGGTTCGATCAGATACGTGCACTGGTGCACTGATCATTATCGAACGGATAATACTAGTGGGCTTTGGTTTAAGCTGGATCCTAGTATTATATTGTTGGATTATTTTCGTCTCGTTGTATTCGTATTCAGTCGGAATACGGATGCGGGTAAGTATATACGGATGATGGGTATTCTTGTAATTCGTACAAGATTACTTTACAGTTGGCATTTCTTTTTGTTATAAACATTTAGGTTAAATGTTTATTTGTTGAAAGTGTGACTCATGGTTCATGCATGTGCATATGTGACTCATGGTGATGAGTCATGGTGGCATGATGGGTTTTTGTTTTGGCTAAGATATTTCTAATGAGGATTGTGTGTGAGGTCGGCAGATCCTTTTTTGGTGGGGGTTTTCTTTAGTTACTCAAGCTCACAAAAGATCATACAACACTTCACAATTTTATTCACTTGCTTTTTCTTGAGCTCACACTCTTCACTCATGGCATCTTCTTCAACCTCCACCCAAACCCTCTGATGAGTTGAGAATCCTTGGGTGTATTGAGACAAAGTAATCACACACACTCTCTACTTCATCTTGGCTATCTAGGCTAGCAAACTAGATACCCGAGTTGCTTCAGTTTTTTAGGCGGGAGCCCGTATTACTAATCCTCGACGTGGATCTTCTTCGATGTGGGGAGTGTAGGGTGTTTTTCGTCACCCCATTGAGATGGGAATACGCGCGCTCTTGTCAGGCGTACTACAGATTCCCCCTGCCTAGGGTGGGTAGGTGGGGGTTTATTAATTGTGGGGATCCGAATCTCCGGCAGCCGCGGACTAAGCTGCCGTTAATTACCCCTCGCCTTTGGAGCGAGGGAACCTCCGATTGACGGGTTAAACTGGTCATGCGAACTCAATGTGCAGTGTACGTGTGTTTTGTTTTGGAGGGGGGCTTTGGATATATCGGGGGCCCCGCAGAGTTTATACGGGGGTCCCGCTACCCGGATAGCGGGCTGGGGGTCAAGGGGGCTAGCAGCCCCCTTGCGGGGTGCGGGGCACAGCGCCGTTAGAAATTTTTTTCTAACAGGGACAGTGTCGTGGAGTATGTGTGTGTGTACATATGTATACATATGTATGTATATATATAAAAAAGGGGGGAGGCATCCAAAGGATGCATGGGCCCAGCGCCAGCGCTTTGAGCATAAGAGCGCTAACACACCACGTGTCAACGCGTGGACGCCGGCGCTCTGAGCGCCGGAGCACTAGCGCTTTGAGCGCTAGCGCACCACGTGTCAGCACGTGGGCGCTCGCAAGAGCGCTAGCGCACCACGTGTCAGCACGTGGGCCTTTGGGCGCTGGCGCTTTGGGCGCAAGAGCGCTAGCGCTTTTGAGCGCTAGCGCACCACATGTCAGCACGTGGGCGCTCGGGCGCTAGCGCTCTGAGCGCAAGAGCGCTAGTGCTTTGAGCGCTAGCGCCCCACGTGTCAGCACGTGGGCGTTCGAGCGGCAAAAGGGACTTGGTCCCTGCAATGGGAGTTGTACTCCCAGAAAGGAGCACTTATTATTCTCTGTGTGTGTGTGTGTGTATATATATATATATATATATATATGAGGAGTTAAACTCCTAAGATGTTTTGAAGCTGATGAAGGGCTTCTACCCTTGAGCCCTAGTTCTTCCCCAAAGTGGGGTTACTGGAGATGGGTCTCCTTCTTCTTCCTGTCGTTTGGCCGAATCTTGAAGATCAAGAGATGTGAGATTTTAAAAATCTCTTCTTTCTGAGATCTGATGGCAGATCTGAGTTCCCCTTTGTGGGTTTTATGGTGAAAAATTATTTAGTTTTGAAAAAGGAAGAGTAAAACTCTTGATTTAATTCAAAAGAAAGAAGAAGGTTTTGGAACCTTGAGGAAGGAGAAAGAGGCACAGGCCCTAATTTTTTTGGGGAATGAAAAGTCTATACTTTATTCATCATCATGTTGCCTTATATAGGCTTACATATTTACATATAGCCCTTTGGGCTTTACAAAATGGCATTTTGCCCATCCCATGGCTCATGTGCCATTTCCTTTTTGCACATAAGCCATGGGCTTACGAAATATTGGCTTTATGCCCATTTTGCATACATTCATGCATAAAAAAATACATAAAAATTATTTATTGCATGATCTATATTTTGGCATGGAGGAGGCTGGCCGCGGGCTCGACTTGGGTATAGGCCCGCTTGACCTGGGCTTGGACCCACCTGGCTTGGGGTTGACCTTTGACTTTGACTCGGTCAACCGGGGGTGCAAATTTTAACCCCAACAAAGTGCCCCCCATCAATAAATGCACACCTCACATTTGAGTTGTGTGTATGAAATTGATGGATCTTGAAGCTGAACTTCGAGGTGGAACATCATTCCGGGGGCGGAGCATCATCCCGGGGAGCATAATTCTCGGGGATCAGAGCATCATTCTGATTCGCGGAGCATAATTCCAGGGTCGGAGTATCCCTCGGGGAGCATGATTCCCGGGGATCGGAGCATCATTCCAATTTGCGGAGCATAATTCCAAGGATCGGAGCATCATTCCGATGAGCGGAGCATGATTCCAGGGATCGGAGCATCATTCTGATGATCGGAGCATGATTCTAGGGGATCGAAGCATCATTCAGAAGAGCGGAGCATGATTCCAGGGATCGGAGCATTATTCCGAAGGGCGGAGCATGATTCCAGGGGATCGGAGCATCATTCCGAAGGGCGGAGCATGATTCCAGGGTATCGGAGCATCATTCCGAATGGCGGAGCATCATTCTGGAGGATCGGAGCATCATTCCGAAGGGCGGAGCATGATTCCAGGGATCGGAGTATCCCTCGGGGAGCATGATTCCCGGGGATCGGAGTATCATTCCGATTTGCGGAGCATAATTCCAAGGATCGGAGCATCATTCCGATGAGCGGAGCATGATTCCAGGGATCGGAGCATCATTCCGATGAGCGGAGCATGATTCCAGGGGATCGGAGCATCATTCCGAAGAGCGGAGCATGATTCCAGGGATCGGAGCATTATTCCGAAGGGCGGAGCATGATTCCAGAGGATCGGAGCATCATTCCAAAGAGCGAAGCATGATTCCGAAGGATCGGAGCATCATTCCGAAGGGCGGAGCATGATTCCTGGGATCAGAGTATCCCTCGGGGAGAATGATTCCCGGGGATCGGAGCATCATTCCGATTTGCGGAGCATAATTCCAAGGATCAGAGCATCATTCCGATGAGCGGAGCATGATTCCAGGGATCGGAGCATGATTCCGATGAGCGGAGCATGATTCCAGGGGATCGGAGCATCATTCCGAAGAGCGGAGCATGATTCCAGGGATCGGAGCATCATTCCAAAGGGCAGAGCATGATTCCAGGGGATCGGAGCATCATTCCGAAGGGCGGAGCATGATTCCAGGGTCGGAGCATCATTCCGAAGGATCGGAGCATCATTCCGATTTGTGGCAGACATCCTGACCGAAGCATAATTTCGATACAGAGGTTGATTCCTAGGCGAAGCATAATTCCGACGGGGAAGGCAGATACTGTAGGGTTCCTAGGCACTCTAACAAGGTTCTACAAGGCATCAACCATGCCCGATTCAAAAAAAATAGCCGTGCCGAACAACCCTAACCAAGATCGTATACTAGAGATTATGCGAAAACTAGCAAGTTAAACATTTTAACTACAAGTGAAAGGGATTACAACCTTTGTAGATCCGGTCCTTCACTTCTAAAGCTCCGTGTTGACGTCCCTTCGCTGCGATCATCGGGATCCCGGACTCTAGCGATGGTTTCTTCGGAGAAATGAGCGGGCTAGGTCGTTGACTTCGAGGCCGAAGATGATCTACGTCGAGGAGACTCAAACTCAAGCTCCATCTTCACTAGGTCAAGAACTTTGTGAAGAGAACACCCTAAACTAAATGGCAAGTAGTAGAGAATGATGAAATAGGAAGTGGGTTCACTTTGGATTTGGATTTCTCACTTTGTTTCTTCACTTGAAAATTTTTCTAGCAAGCTTTCTTCTTCTTCTTGAAGAAGAAGAGAATAAGAAAGAAAGAAAATGAATTATTTAAAATGAATAATCAAGTGAAGTCTATCATAATGCAACCATGGGTGAGCTAACCTATGTAGAGACTAAACCATAGTTAATTATAATGGTTTGGTTAATGAATATCTTAATCAAGACAAAATGAGTGGACTTTGTCAAAGTTGCTTCAAGCTTCATGAAGCTTCAAGCCATGACAAAAGAAGCCACCATTTTGAATAATTAAGATAAATAAAAACCCAAATTATAATTAACATGGTGTATGTCACACACACACACCCATGTTTGCATGTATCATCAATCATGATACAAACTAGTGCACAAACATATATCACATATACAACTTGTGCACATCAAGTGAGAAAATCAATCTTAAGTGAACCAATACTAGTTAATGTAAAGTAATATATCAAATATATAATTATACATTAAATCATTAAATCAACACTTGATTTAACGATCCGGTCATATCGCATATAACCGACTAATATCTAGTGTATCAATGTATCGAATCAACACTTGATTCGGTAACCCGGCTATATCTCATATAACCGTCCGATGATACTGTTAGTTATATGTATGCCCTAGAGGCCATTACTGTACATAGGATGTATATTGTAGTGGATGCTGGGACATATATAGGGAGGACTTTCTTGCTCGACATGATAGTATGCTATCTGGTTACCCTTTACCTTAACGTGTATACTGATTGTCTTTATGTTACATGTACTTGACTATCTGGACTATGATGCGGATCATACTAGTGGGGACTTGGTAGTCTATAAGTACATCCTTCAAGGTCCCTAGTCGTGGGTGTATCGAGACGGGGCATCGATATACCAGAGTAGACTAGCGTATACCTTCTCGACCCATACAGATGGGCGATGGATGATCCCATATCCATTGGTGTTTGAAATCAGAGATGATATACGGGTGCTCAGTAGAGACTGGGTACACTGGACGGACTCGCCGAGAACTCCCAGATGGTATTATACCTTACGTCAGATGGCAGTTCTCTGGTGACACTGGTACAGAGTAGTCTGTTGACCCGAGATCGTCATAGAGTCTTGTGTGGTTCCCACTGTGCTTTGATTTCCACCTTAACACATCCAAGAGGGCATGCAAAACGGTGGCTTTTGGGTACAGTCCCGAATCACATGGAGGCAATGAGCGATAGGAGGGGATTCGTCTCTCCCGGTATAGGGAGTTGATGTCGTGCTGTGTTCGATTGGCTATAACCGGAAATCCCTGGCCAGGGTTGCTGAGATTTAATGGTAAGTGTTATCAGTAGTTTCTCGAATAGTTATAGACCTCATATCGACACGACTTATCGAGCTATTGGGGTCTGACGTTTACCACCCCTAGGCGAGATATGCGACATATCAGACGAACAGACCGGACTGTACGGTAGTGTTACTGGTTATATTCACTGGAGTGTGAGCGGGCTTACTCGTCGATCTTCTGATCGCTCAATACCCGGGTGGCCGTTACGTTTAGAAGACCGCTTGCGGCTTGTGGGTGCTTGATATGATCATCACCTGCTGCCGGCGTATTGACGAGTCTTTAGAGTCCTACACAGAGGTTTCCTGGCTCAAGCGAAACGAAATAGGAGCGCATATGAGATATGTGCGGGACCGAGAATAATGCGTGTATGTGATACCGTATTCTATTCTCGCGATGAATGTATCGAATGGTTGTATGTGATATAACCTAGTTATCGAATCAAGGATTGATTTGATAAGCCGATACATTGAATATTAGTCGGTTATATGCGATATGACCGGGTCGTTAAATCAAGTGTTGATTTAATGATTTAATGTATATTTATATATTTGATATATTACTTTGCATTAACTAGTATTGGTTCACTTTAAATGGATTTTCTCACTTGGATGTACAAGTTGTATATGTGATATATTTTTTTGTGCAAATGGTTATATCATGTTTGATGATGCATGAATGCTAGGTTTTGTGTAAAGAGTTAAACCTTGGTTAAGTTTATTTATTCATTCTTTTATCTTTTTATTTATTGGAAAAGATAAAAGAATAATACAAAATGGTTGCTTTCAATGGAGAAGCTTGTTGAAGCTTCATGAAGACTTTGACCAAGTGACCATTTTGTCTCATGCTTAACCCTAACCATTCTATTCAACTATGATTAACTCTCTACACATTACCATGGTTAATATTATGATAAGTATGATTTGATTATTCATTTTTGAGAATACTTATCATAATATTCTTCTTCTTCTTCATCTTCTTCTTCCATGAAGAAGCTTACTTCATCAATGGTGATTGATGAAAACAAGTGAGAAATCCAATTCTAAAGTCTACCCACTTCCTATTTCTTCATCCTCTACCTCTTGCCAAGTAGTAGAGTGTGTTTTCTTCACAAGTTTCTTGACTTGGTGAAGTTGGAGCTTGATCTAGTGATGCCTCGACGTAGATCATCTTCGGCATCGTCGTCGATGACCTAGCCCGCTTCTTCTCCGATGAAGCCGACGCTAGAGTCCGGGATCCGTTTTGGACAGCGAGGAGACATCATCACGGAGCTATGGAGGTGGAGCACCGGATCTACAAAGGTTGTATTTCCGTTCCCTTAGTTAAAATGTTAACTTGTTTAGTTTTTCGCCTAGAATTCTAGTCTACGATCCGTATTAGGGTTTCTCGGCACCCATATAATTTGAAATTGGCATGGTTGATGCCTTGTGAGACCTCTATAGCGTGCCTAGGAACCCTACAGTGGTATCAGAGCTACTAGGCATTGGATGTCGACCTATGGGGGATTCTCACTGTGTGACAGTGTGGCGAAGCATAGGCTCTTACCCCCAGGGTGTCCCGAGACCGGAAGGTGTTCCGGCGGGTTGTAGTCCTCGCGAGGGGGCATGCGTAAAAAGTAGTTGCTGAGGGACCCGTTGGTTCCACGGCGACCCCATTGGATGGGGTGGCTGCCTGACCTACAGTGGTATCAGAGCCTAGCTAGAGCCTTGGGCGAAGTCTAGACGGAGTTTGAAGTCCGATCGAACCCGAAACCCCATTTTTCCACGCTCTCTGGACTTTTTCTGAAAACGTGGATTTTTCCAAATTAAAAATTGCTAAAAAATTCAGCAGGAAGATCTAAGAGTTATGGTGCAAAACGACATCCTAATTCATCTATACCACCGCGGTTCCGCGGCATGAGCATGGCTCATGCGGCGGTTCCGCGGCCGTACGGTCCTATCTCACTGTTATCTTCGCACAGTAACTCCTCTTTTCTGATGCTGGATTTTATGGGAATTTTTAAATTTTATTCAACAGTTGAATTTTCTGGGGTTGTTTTGGGGATTCGGTGTTTCGATCGGAGTATCAGATTTTGTCTATGTGGCTTTCCGGATAAATTTTAGAATATGTTAAAAAGTTCGACCGGATATAAATACCCAATTTTTCCCCTAACGGGAAATTTCCAAGTGTTGGATCTTTCCGTAGTTTAACGACGTTCTAAGTAGTGCAAGTAACGCGATGGACCCTCTAGAAGACAACAAACCTTAACTCGATTATGTGACCGTCTTGAACTGCCCTTTGAACCTTCGGGTTTGGGGCAGTACGGCGTGCCACATGTGAGGCGTTGGCTTGACCCTTCTACGGCTGGACCGTTGGTACTGAGGCACGAACTGAATGTTGTTAGACTTGTTTCATGTGTTGATCTGTATCGGGAAAACTTGGGTGTTCGATTGTTCGATCGGAAAGTTTGACATTTTCTATTTATCCGGAATGGGATACAATAATTGGAATTCACAAGAAGTTATGAGATAACTGAATGAATGTTATAAACATAGCAGTTTAGTCTCACTTGATCGGTTGCCACAGAATTTTGATGTGATCAAAAGTCCGTCGCAATCACGTAGTGTACGCGGATACTCGCCGGGTAAACTTAATAGACAGCCTCACCCCATAGCCCCGACCAAGTGACTGTAGGAGAACCCCGTCGCCGAAAGCATCCGTTCGGGTGCTCGCGGCAGCGGTGTTCCGCCTTGGTGCACTTCGTCGACGGCGTCGGGGGTGCGGCCGCCTACTAAAGTTTGCGATGAGCATTCGATCAGGATGTCGGGAATCTTGTTGAATTGCCCGACTTGATATTGAAAAGTGTTTTCGATAATGAGACTAAAATGCGGGGTTTATAATTGTTAGGCATGAGATGTCTAAGTAATTCATTAGGTCAGGCATGCGATGTCTGAGATGGTTGCGGATTCCAACTGTTGTAGTTTTACACTTTCTTTTCTGCGACCGTAAGTGTAATATGTGATATCGTCGGTTTCGTTGCTATATGTCAACGGCAATTGGGATGGACATATTTACTTACGTTGATGACATGTGATGTTATGTGTTGCTGGATATGTTATATTGGATCATCGTGTTCGAATAGCCGGGGGTTTTTATGTGAGATGAGTGTTTTTCATTTTCATTCATGTAAAAACTTGTATGTAATATTCATTTATTGGGGCACTTCCAGGTTGCGGAAGATGTCACCGTTTGTATATTATTTACTTTTCCGCACTAGGATAGACCCAAGGAGGAGGGCATAAGTAACCGGGTTCTGGAGTCCAGTGGGAGACCAACTCGAGGGGTCGAGTCCGGGTCTCCTAACTCTAGAATTGGTAGGGTTGCTTGCCGCTCTCGTAGGGGTCTAGGGGTGTGGGTTTGGCTATTCGTCACGACCGTGGAATCCGTGTTTTATACTGGCTCGTATTGAAAACATGGACGTCCTAATATATCCAATATTTCATATGATTCTTCTGCTGCGTTATCTGTGATGTGATCATGTGATGTTCTGTGATAGATACAGTATATAGTATATATGATATATTATATAGACGTTACTTATGTTTTACACCCGCGCTAGCCCTGCCCCGCTCTGTCGTTAGTTACCTAACCTAACGGTGCACGAGGGGACATCGAGGCGAATGCGGATGGCATAAGTGTACGTCGTATTTATCTGTGATGTTTAGGTACTTAAATGATGGGACTTCATTAATGTGATTAATGAAAATAAAAGAAACCTAAGATGTTGTAGAATCGAATTTCAAAATAAAACAGGTAGCTACAGTTATTGCTTTGCACAGAGGTATATGTGATATATCCTGCACCTTATTCGATGAGGAAAGGACCGAGATCCCTTCACCGGGAGTGACTCCTTTAGCAATAACTGGCAGATGCTACACACTCGGTTTGTCTTTTGATTGCTTTTTAGAGTTCTGCTTTGCACAGAGATATATATGATATATCCCGCACCTCATTCGACGAGGAAAGGACCGACGATCCCTTCACGGGGAGTGACTCCTTTAGCAAAACTAGAAAAGCCTCAAAAGCACTCCATTTTAAACTTCATTCGATCCTACAACGATATCAAGTTCATTACGCAATAGGTTTTCAGAAAAACCTGTCGTAGCCCTCCGTCATTTCAGATAAGTAGTAGTTAGTATTCGTGCTGCGTTTGTTGGCCTTTGTCAAGGCGTAGTGTGCGGTAGCTGACTGGTGCTTATCTGCTAATGCATATGATGCAGATTGAGTTAGGGTAGTCGTGCGACCTTGTTGGCCTTTGTCAAGGACCGTGCGGGTGGGTTTGATTCAATCAAGAAATGACGGGTTGAACTTGACTAGCATCCTATGGTTTGTTGGCCTTTGTCAAGGTCATAGGAGGTTAGGGGCAAAATATTATCGGGAATTTCAAGTGTTGAAATTTGCAATGAGATTGCATACCTTCTATGAGATAGTTGGATCCCGATACCCGCTGCGAGTAAGAGTTACTCCTGGGAGAGTTTTATACATTACAATTAGCCGATCAAGTAGGTGTCTAGAAAGGTGTCAACGGGGTTACGCCTCTGGGAAAACGAGGTTTACATTAATTAGGTTCGTGCGAAAGCACGGGGGACCTCCCTCAAAGTACCGACACTGGCCTGGCTGAAAGATTGGCGAACTTGTAGTGTGTAATTAATCCCGGCTAGTCTTTCCTTTTAGAGTTTGAAGGAAGATTTGATAAAAAGCAGTGGGAGCCATCCTGATTAGATAAAATAATAACCAATCTATTCTTGAAAGAGCGCACGCTGAGTGATTTCTTCTCTCTCTCTCCTGGTAGCGACCATGTCACGCCTTAATCAAGATAATAATACGGAATATTGACCGAACCCGCTTGTTATACTGAGCTGGGGAACGTTGGTCACGCTCCAACTTATAATTGTTATAAGATCGAGCAGGAAATTGGGGAATACCAGATTTCCCGTGCCGCCCAAACGAAGAGAGTGCATGATGATGCATCATCTTCGGGTGTGTTCGTTACACAGAACTGTTTCTCAGTATCCTCTGTATCCTGGGTATTTGATACCGGATCACGATCCCAGATATGTAAGATGTTACATAGGGCTACAAAAGGGTAGAAAAACTGAGAACGGGTGATAAGTTTCATGAGGCAGAAAACGGGGCAAGTGTTGCAACCAAGTCTGTTGGTCACTGTCACCCTGTATTGTAATACATTGATTCTGAACGAATGTTATTAGATACCGAACCTGATATACAAAATCATATCAGTCTCTTTATTAGTAAAGAAATGATAAAATTTTGTATAGGTGGATAATGTTTTGAACATTTCCTATATCAAAAGTTGATCGGTTCAGGCACGTTATCTAAAAGCATTGATGTTCTAAATCAAACTACAGTTCCTAGTATACAGAACACACACAAGAGGAAGAGTTCAGAAATGAACGGTTCCTTCTTGAGGTATTGTAGACTAGGTCATATCAATGCGACCCGACTAGCTAGAGTTACATAAAGATGCATATTTAAATTAGTTTGAATTTACATCTTGTGGAACTCGCTAGTCATGTCACAGAGATAAAATGATCATAGCTCTGTTTAATGGAAGCAGAGAAAGAGTTAGTAAACTCTTGGGATGATACATGTTGATGTATGTAGGTCCCCAGTCTACACATGCCAAGACCGGTTCTTTATACTTCATTACATTCTCTAATAATCTCTCGAGATTCAGACATATGTTCCTGTTGAAACATAAGTCCGAACCTTTTGAGATATTCACAGAATATAAGTTAGAAGTAGATAACCAAAATACGGGTATAAGTATTATGTCCTTTGATGTGATCAAGGAGGAGAATACTTGGGCACGGAAATCCTTGACTATTCTAAAGGAGAATAAGATTCTCTCTCAGCATTACTCCTCCGTATACACCATAGCACGATGGTATGTCGGGGAGGAGCAATCACACCCTATATGATAAGGTGCGCTCTATGATGAGTACTACTGAGTTACCTGTTTCCTTTTGGGAGTTATGCACTTGAGAAGCTGCATACCTATTGAATAGGGTTCAAATCAAATCAGTTGCCTACCACTTCATATGTGATACGGAAAGGGAAGAGCCCATGTCTTAAGCTAGTTAAGATTTGGGGTTGTCCGGCCTATGTCTAAAAGCAAAATCCGGACAAGCTCGAGGCAAGGTCTGTTATGTACAACTGGAAAGGTTCCAGCTATACAAATGACAGCAGATGACTTGGTAGAACCAGAGGATTCAATAGCAACCGACGAACTTCAGCCTCTCCGCCGATCTAGTAGGTTTCCTCACCCACCTGAAAGATACTTCAGTTTCTCTATGACAGTGGGAGCGAGAATTGCATCATGAGATGATGACCCAACTAGTTTCGAGCTGGCCATCAAGAGTAGGGACTCTGTAAGAATGGCTGGATGTTTAGCGATCTGAGATGGAATCCTTATACACCAACAAAGTATGGACTTTAGTTGCTATATCTGAAGGGTTAAATCCCCATCAGGAGCAAGTATATCTTGAGAAGATTACTTGGTGTACATGGAAAAGTTGAGACTTTCAAAGCTAGACTTGTTAAAAGTTTGCATCATTTACCAGGCATGGATTATGATGAAACCTTTTTCAAGTAGCTATGCTTAAGTCCATCCAGATCCTACTTGCCACGGCTACATACCATGACTACGATATCTGGTGGTTGGGTATCATGACAGCTTTTCTAAATGATGTTTTGGAAGAGGGCGTCTATAAGTACACAGCCAGAGGGCTTCGTAAACAGTGGGAGCAGCGGAAACGCGTGCAAGATGTTTTATGTGATAAAACAGGCATCGCGGAGTTGGAACGTCTGTTTTGATGTAGCAGTCAAAGAGTTTGACATCATCAAAATGGTGGATGAACCTTGTATAAACAAAAAGGTAGTAGGGAGTATGGTGGTGATCCTCGTAGAGTACATGGATGACATACTCTTGATAGGGAAGGAGTTTCCTATGCTACGCTCGATCAATCTCCGCTTATCACAAGGATTCTCCATATAGGATCAAAATGATACCTCGTAAATCCTGAGTTTTGGATCTATGAGATAGATTTAATTGGATGTTAGGATTCTCACTAGTTGTAGTGAGATGGTATCAATCGATCCTGGGAAGAATCACTGGAAGTGTTCCAGGGTGATAAAGACGACTGGATGTCAGTCGCAGGCATTGTCTTTACCCTCAGTAAAGGGACGGTATGTTGGAAGAGTTCCAAGCTAGATACCGTGACATACTAGACGATAAAGGAAGGATACATCGCTACTAAAGATGCTACCAAAGAAGCAGTTTGGGTGTATATTGGTTCATGAGATGAACTATGTTCCTCCCATTGTGTGACAATAGAGTTGTGGCTTATGCCAAGGAACGCAGGTCCCATCAGTGATCCAGACATATTCTAAGGCAGTATCACCTGATCATGGAGATGGTTGATCTCCAGGGTGATCGAGGTTAGGAGAGCAGACTCAGAGGACAATACGGTGGATCCACTCACGAAGGCCTATTCCCAGAGAGAGACTCTTATGGAATGGTTGAGTATGAGATACTGCAACCACTGCTACAGATGGCCCTAGTGCAAGTGGGAGATTGTTAGTTATATGTATGCCCTAGAGGCCATTACTTTACATAGGATGTATATTGTAGTGGATGCTGGGACATATATATGGAGGACTTTCTTGCTCGACATGATAGTATGCTATCTGGTTACCCTTTACCATAACGTGTATACTGATTGTCTCTCTGTTACATATTGGTAAAGCCCTTGGGATGTCTATTTGACTATCTGGACTATGATGCAGATCATACTAGTGGGGACTTGGTAGTCTATAAGTACATCCTTCAAGGTCCCTCGTCGTGGGTGTATCGAGACGGGGCATCGATATACCAGAGTAGACTAGCGTATACCTTCTCGACCCATACAGATGGGCGATGGATGATCCCATATCCATTGGTGTTTGACATCAGAGATGATATACGGGTGCTCAGTAGAGACTGGGTACACTGGACGGACTCGCCGAGAACTCCCAGATGGTATTATACCTTACGTCAGATGGCAGTTCTCTGGTGACACTGGTACAGAGTAGTCTGTTGACCCGAGATCGTCATAGAGTCTTGTATGGTTCCCACTGTGCTTTGATTTCCACCTTACCACGTCCAAGAGGGCGTGCAAAATGGTGGCTTTTGGGTACAGTCCCGAATCACATGGAGGCAATGAGCGATAGGAGGGGATTCGTCTCTCCCGGTATAGGGAGTTGATGTCGTGCTGTGTTCGATTGGCTATAACCGGAAATCCCTGGCCAGGGTTGCTGAGATTTACTGGTAAGTGTTATCAGTAGTTTCTCGAATAGTTATAGACCTCATATCGACACGACTTATCGAGCTATTGGGGTCTGACGTTTACCACCCCTAGGCGAGATATGCGACATATCAGACGAACAGACCGGACTGTACGGTAGTGTTACTGGTTGGATTCACTGGAGTGTGAGCGGGCTTGCTCGTCGATCTTCTGATCGCTCAATACCCGGGTGGCCGTTACGTTTAGCAGACCGCTTGCGGCTTGTGGGTGCTTGATATGATCATCACCTGCTGCCGGCGTATTGACGAGTCTTTAGAGTCCTACACAGAGGTTTCCTGGCTCAAGCGAAACGAAATAGGAGCGCATATGAGATATGTGCGGGACCGAGAATAATGCGTGTATGTGATACCGTATTCTATTCTCGCGATGAATGTATCGAATGGTTGTATGTGATATAACCTAGTTATCGAATCAAGGATTGATTCGATAAGCCGATACATTGAATATTAGTCGGTTATATGCGATATGACCGGGTCGTTAAATCAAGTGTTGATTTAATGATTTAATGTATATTTATATATTTGATATATTACTTTGCATTAACTAGTATTGGTTCACTTTAAATGGATTTTCTCACTTGGATGTACAAGTTGTATATGTGATATATTTTTTTGTGCAAATGGTTGTATCATGTTTGATGATGCATGAATGCTAGGTTTTGTGTAAAGAGTTAAACCTTGGTTAAGTTTATTTATTCATTCTTTTATATTTTTATTTATTGGAAAAGATAAAAGAATAATAAAAAATGGTTGCTTTCAATGGAGAAGCTTGTTGAAGCTTCATGAAGACTTTGACCAAGTGACCATTTTGTCTCATGCTTAACCCTAACCATTCCATTCAACCATGATTAACTCTCTACACATTACCATGGTTAATATTATGATAAGTATGATTTGATTATTCATTTTTGAGAATACTTATCATAATATTCTTCTTCTTCATCTTCTTCTTCCATGAAGAAGCTTACTTCATCAATGGTGATTGATGAAAACAAGTGAGAAATCCAATTCTAAAGTCTACCCACTTCCTATTTCTTCATCCTCTACCTTTTTCTAAGTAGTAGAGTGTGTTTTCTTCACAAGTATCTTGACTTGGTGAAGTTGGAGCTTGATCTAGTGATGCCTCGACGTAGATCATCTTCGGCATCGCCGTTGATGACCTAGCCCGCTTCTTCTCCGATGAAGCCGACGCTAGAGCCCGGGATCCGTTTTGGACAGCGAGGAGACATCATCACGGAGCTATGGAGGTGGAGCACCGGATCTACAAAGGTTGTATTTCCATTCCCTTAGTTAAAATGTTAACTTGTTTAGTTTTTCGCCTAGAATTCTAGTCTACGATCCGTATTAGGGTTTCTCGGCACCCATATAATTTGAAATTGGCATGGTTGATGCCTTGTGAGACCTCTATAGCGTGCCTAGGAACCCTACAGATACAAATCGCGAGAATAGAATACAGTATCACATACTGGTATTATTCTCGGTCCCGCACATATCTCATATGCACTCCTATTTCGTTTCGCTTGAGCCAGGAAACCTCTGTGTAGGACTCTAAAGACTCGTCAATACGTCGGCAGTAGGTGGTGATCATATCAATCACCCACAAGCCGCAAGCGGTCTGCTAAACGTAACGGCCACCCGGGTATTGAGCGATCAGAAGATCAACGAGCAAGCCTGCTCACACTCCTGCGAATCCAATCAGTAACACTTACCGCACAGTCCGGTCTGTTCGTCTGATATGTCGCATATCTCGCCTAGGGGTGGTAAACGTCAGACCCCAGTAGCTTGATAAGTCATGCCAATGTAAGGTCCACAACAAGCGTGAAACTACTGATAACACTTACCAGTAAATCACTGCAACCCTGGCCAGGGATTTCCAATTATGGCCAGTCGAGCATAGCGCAACATCAACCCCCAATACCGGGAGAGACGAATCCCCTCCTATCGCTCCTTGCCTCCATATGTGTCACGACCCAAGGTTTGGCCCGTGACCGGCACTTAACCACGTAACGTCTACAGGCGTAACGCGACTAAGTAAGCCGAAAACCCAGAAATCTAAAACCCTTTTTAAGAATAAGTAAAGAAACTACATGTTTAACAATAATATACAACGCCAAGTGGCGAGGATCAAACCCAAAAGAAAGCTCAAAGCAACAAGAAACCGCAATACTATTAAGCGCGACTCTAAGGTCGAATAATACATCACTAAAGTCTAGGTCTGAAACAATATACAAGTTTTGGTTGATGGAAATTCTAGATACAATGAATAATACAAGTACAATGGTGGTTCTTGATACGAAAGAATCCACCTACCAAGAGTAAACCACCCTCAAGAAAGTAGTGTGCCAGAAATGCCGCAATGAAACCTGTACGGCAGAACCTGCAAGAACTGTGGCACAACGGGGGTGAGTTGCCAACTCGTGAATAGAAAATATCTACAAGCAGAAACCGAATGCAAGACATAAACCTAAGTCAACAATCAGTAATATAACCATAAGAGTACATCTGAGTGTGATAAGGTAGCAAGGTAACATCTAATCATGTATGTAGTACCAGGTACTCAGGTAATAACATGTCATCAGTATAAGGTATGTCTGCAAGAAGTAAATATGATGAAGTATCAATGATATCAATACACATATATTAGCGTCCCAAACCACTAATATTGGTGTAAGGGTATATATAACAGCGCCCTCATACCCTGTTATATATACAAATGAAGTATGGTCAGTGTAAATCCAGTCTGTATATGCTCTATATCTGTATATGATCTATGTCTGTATATATGTGGAACCCGTCCAACCGTCACCCAATGACAATAAGCATCATGTATGCAATATGAGGATATAAACAAAATCATGGAAAAACATCATGAAACCCGTGCCTAGCATCGACACGTAAATCCTCCTGTGTCGGGCATCCGTCATTTCGGGTCAGCCCTCTCTCAAGGTATATATCGGGAATCCGTCAGTCCGGGTCATCCCTCTCTCAGTACATCGGGCATCCGTCATTCCGGGTCAGCCCTATATCAATCCATCGGGCATCCGTCATTCCGGGTCAGCCCTATATCAAAGTATATATCGGGAATCCGTCAGTCCGGGTCATCCCTCTCTCAGTACATCGGGCATCCGTCATTCCGGGTCAGCCCTATATCAATCCATCGGGCATCCGTCATTCCGGGTCAGCCCTATATCAAAGTATGTCACATATAGATAAGCTACAATGCAATGATCCAATGTGATATGTGTATCAAGTATGAACATCAAGTCATGTCACATATAGATAAGCTACACTGCAATGATCCAATACGATGTGCTATGCAATCAATCCATGATGTATGCGACATGTAAGAAAAGGTAATCATATCCGAAATCATGCAACATGGAATAGTAATGTGCATATGTCGAGAGAAACCGCTCCTTTAGAATGAATCATCTATGTTTGTGTACAGGTATAAGTGTACAATATGCCAAGCAAGAATCATATCATGAATGCAACAATACTACAGTGAAGTATCTACTATGCAAACTACATCTAAGTATCAGGTCGATCAGGAGGGGTAGGTGTGGAAACCACCTAAATCTGGGTCAAAGTATATGTATAGGTATATAGTCGGTGATCTCGCCTCAATGTCATATCGTAAGATATCCTTGAGTTATGAGTGCGGATCTATCATCAATATCGGCTCGTACGGTAAATCATCGTACGGCATCCCCAAAAGCTGGGTACAGGTCAACATCTCACTATCTCGTCACATAACCGGTATCACTACCATCAGACCATATAGTCTGGGGTACTACCCTATGTCAGTACAAAACGATACCAACAAAAGTATGCATGCGGGGGTAAACACATATCCCAAGCCCGCAAGAATCACAAGTCATATTCCTCATATGAATCGTATCTAATCACCGATCTCACGTCATCGAGCCCACATCATCGACTCATCTCCAAAGTCATCCCATATCATCAAACGCCGTGTAAGTACAAGTAATATGCAAGGGTGTGTGTGGGTAGGTGTAATTTTAACCTAGGGTTCGCGACTATGAACTACACTAGTCACTTCTACCCTACACTATCCATAATACACCTATCACAAAGCTACAACACACTAAACTATCAAATAACCACTATATATAGTATACTAACTACGGACCGCGGCGGTGCTATACGCCATCCACCCGACTTCCCCCTGTAGATATAATCTACTCACCTTGCATCATCATTTGCGGACGTCACCATGCATTTGCTTGTCGTCCCGAAGTCCTCATGAGTACCTACACATCAACATATCGTATATGCGCATTAAAAACAAATCCAAGCTAAAACGGCGCATGAAATTCAAACGATACGATAAGGGGGCCTATAGGTGAGAACCTATGGCACGCCTTCAAACCATCAATAAATCCTCTATATCGTCGTATAAACGCCAAATAGTCGAGGCAAAACGAAACACACCAATGCAGAAATGAAAATACGGAATACGGAAACTAAAGTCCAAAACAGCAACTCATGAAATGTGTTCCAGATTTTACCCTAGATCAATTTATACAAATCTATATATACCAGGGGCCTAAACTAACAATGTAAGAGCTACAGAACCAAAACGACCCAAAATGGTGGGACCCAGGCCGCAATTGGCGGCCAAAAGGGAGAAATTGGCGGCCGTACGGATGAGTTGGGGGCTAGGGTTTGGGGTGTTGGTTCAATGGTGCCTGCACATCTCACTGTCCACTCAATATCATCTTAGGAGTCTCGGGGTGTTAGCAGATTCTGAATAACCTTCACAGATTACACAATTTCCCCGATATCGGTTTCTAAAATCCGTATTATGGTTCTAGCTTCAGGTTTTGGGTTCCAATTCATGCACTAAGGTTTTTACAAGTCCTCTACTGAGCTCAATCTCCCAAAACAACACAAGTTTCCTCAAACCCTAACTTGATTATCACCAAGTCCATAATATCACACAATATCGATATAATCTTAACTTGGGGTTAAAGGAAATGCTACAATTGAGCTAAGGGTTCAGAATTTACCTCACTTGGCAACTCAAGAACTTTCTTGAGTTGCCCTCTAGTGGCCAAATCCATGCTTTCTTGGTCCATCCTGTAGATCTCGAGCTTGTGCATCTTTTTAATGAAATGAGTGTGAGGTTTTGAGATAGATTTTGAGGTGAAGTGAGGAGTTGAAGAGGGAGGGAAAATGGTGCAGGAGCAGCAGCAGGAGGGGAGTGAAGAGGGAAGGAAATGAGAAGGAGAAACAATGGCTAAGGGTTAGTCAAAAGTGCCCATACCCTCTTCTCACCAAACCCATTCTTTAACCCTTTTCTTTTCTTTTCCTTTTCTTTTTAATCATAATCCTTCTCACAAGAATAGTAACCCAAATGAAAACCATGGCAAGAAAAATGCACAAGTGTAGAAAATGTGATGTGTGCAAGTTTTGCACAAAAAGTCGAAAAACCCGATTAGCGATTTTAATCGCGATTAGCACTAAATTAGTGTCAAACTAATCACAAAAACTTAAAAATGTCATAACTCACTAATTTACCCTATTTTAGAATTTTCCAAAATTTTTCCTAATTTTTCTAACATTTTTCCTATTTATTTGCATTTAATCATTAATTTACTATTAAAATAATCAATAAATAATATTAAATTCTAAAAATTCCTAAAATTAATATTTTATACTTTTGAAAATGTTACAATCTACCCCCCTTAAAGAAATTCGGTCCCCGAATTTAAATTTAAATTTAAACCCCCACTACTAAAACAATTTCAGCAAAAATCCAAATTGTCGGGGCTCCTCTAACATCAATCCTAAGGCGTATATAAGAATACCCCGTGCGTCAGGTGCGCACGGAAAACAAAACCCACCTAAGTACCATACAGGTGCAACGGGTGTGCACACAACATCTGTCATAGGCAACGTGTGTGCCTGACAGCAAAACCAGGTGCATCTAACATGCACAAGGAAACCCGATTTAGTGCATCTGGTGTGCACCAAAATCGTACCTCAAAACATTAAGGGTGCATCCAATGCTAGCAGCGCAAGATATCTACTTGCCTCTTGCTCACGGTCTGGCGTCCTCTGACTCTGGGTCCTTATCTTCTCTGCGGATTACCTATCTCGCAGTCAATCGGCTCATCGGCCTTGTCAGGTGTGCTAACTGGGACGATCCCGTTCTGGCACTTCTCTGGTCACCTCTCGGTCAATCCTCATGACCACTCGTAAGGCAGCATATCACTGGTGTCGGCCTCTGGCTCTCTGAATGCACGTCACACATCTGATCCTGGGTGCAAACATCATTGCAGCAATGTCCTGGAAGGAATCCTGCTCAAGGTCTCTTCCAATCATGCCTATGCCGATCTGCACAGAGGCTGGCTCTCTTGTACTACCTCTCCTCGCTTGATAGACATCTGTGTCTTCAGCACAACCTTTTCTCGGAAATTGGTCACATCCCAACGTCTCTGTAAGCCTATCAGGTCTCTAGTCTCGACGGGAAGCAATGACAGCTCGTCAGTGTCTCACACGAACATCTTGTTCCACTTGTCTCCATCGTCGTCCACTATGACGTCACGCCAAGCTACCTTGCACTGCACTGTTCTCGGCCACGGCCAATCTGAAGTCTCTCGCACGGACTCGAAATCGCGTACTCTGTAGTTTCACCATCCTGTAGAAGATGTCTGGCCGAACAGGTCCTCGGGAACGCGTCCCAATCATCGGAGGAATACTCAACACTCGTCCGTCCTTGATCAATTCGCAACGCATCTGGGTAAGTTCCTTTATCCGAACCTGGTCAACTACCTCGTCGACAAAGCCGAACTCTGTCCTGCTGGGTGTGCGCAATACGACCACTCCCGGGTCTAGGTCTTCTCGTATCGTTCTCCAGAAGGGTACTGTCGAGGTTCCTTTCTCAAATCTCATACCTGCCGAATTGCCCGGAAGTCATCATCCAATGCTGAAGCTAATCCTTATTCCGAAATGGCTGCATACTCATCACGCTTCTTTCTGGAAGATATATCCATATACCACACCTCTGGGTGCGTATAACATTTCTGATGTCAGCGGAGTGGGACGTCATCTCGTCGAAACCTCGAACGAACTCTCTACTCCACATTGCTCAATGTCGACTGATTCGGACCTAACTCATCGTGGCTACACGAACTGCGCTCCGACGGCTACGCTTGCATCTGGAGTCTCCCAAGCAGTGTCCCATCACGATATCCGAAAGATGTCGAACCATCCGATCGACTCGTCAGATCCTCATAATCCCCCAAGAGCTCACATCTCGGGTACAATTTAATAGTATCGAGTACATGCCACAGCGTCAGTGGTCCAGCCGTAGAAGGGCAAATCCAAGCCTCAGTAATGGCGCCGCGGAACCGCCGCAAACCCGAAGGTTCATAGGTTTTCACATGGTCATTAAGTCGAGTTACGGTTTCATTCTTCTAGAGGGTCCATAGAATCACCTGCATGTCTTTCCGTATACTTTAAACTTGGAAAATGGGCTCCTGACATTCGATCGTCTCAATCGACTCTCGACTAACCTGCGTGAAGTCGTCTCTAGCTGGAAACAATCTATCTGATGACCTCGCATCGGTAAACTAACGAACCACATGTCCTAGTCATTCATCCTCAGGTGACTAGCGACTCGCTATCATCTCTCTGAGTATATGCTCACGCTGCAATGGCTCTAATCATCTGGGCGATATCTCGTCATTTGCAGCAGCAACTGGCTCATTCGCCTGTACGCCGAACAGCGCCTCAATCCTCCAGGAAAGGCAACACAGTGGCGGTCATCTCTGAATCGGTCTTCTCTAGATCTGAGTAAGACTCTCCACACTGGAAATCTTCAACTCAACTGGGCCCGCTCCGGTGCATAAATCGGACGAATCACCTTCGTCTCTCAAATCGGGTAGACTAGCTATCATCTGTCTCATATCTGCCTGAAAGCTCCGGCAATCTCAGCTCGTAAGCTCCGAAAGCGACATCCTGTCAATCTCAGCAACAGCTGGTCCATCTGTCTGCACGGTAGGCGACATCACAATCTCTGAGGTATGCTGTACATCAACAGTCCTCTCACCACAGGCAGTTCTAACAATGGCCCGATCATCCGGTGCAAATCCAAGCACTCGCCTCCACCAGAGGTCACAATCACCAATACTAACTCGAGACGTTCCCATGTCACCAGAAAACACAATGGTCGGCCCTCGTACCAAACGAGCTCACACCGGCCGTAACCCTAGCAGCAGCCCAAACTGCGCCCAAACATGGTGACAGGAACCTCGATTGAGTATCAAAAGGGGCACATCAATGGCAAGGAAGGAAACAACATATCCAAAATGGATACATGATCATAGAAAGGAACAGCATCAATGAAGGTATGATCATGAAACTAATAGAATCGGGGATCTCAAATGGATGTATAATCCCGGATATAAAGAGAATCACTGATCTCGAAGAATATGCACATCCTAAGGTTCCTTAAGCGGAGTAGCGTATCGTAAGTATGTCGCGGAACATACCAACGGGACGTCACTCTACTCTAGTCACCTATTCCATCAACCAAGGGTCATCCTAATACGACGAAAGTTCGGGTCTAATACCCCCTCGACCAAGTCTAAGTTCCGTAAGGTCAAGCCTAAGTTCCGTATATATATAAACGCCCTAGGCTCCACATAGTCAAACTTAGACTCGAACCAAGGTCAACCTAGCGCTCTGATACCAACTTTGTCACGACCTAAGGTTTGGCCCGTGACCGGCACTTAACCACGTAACGTCTACAGGCGTAACGCGACTAAGTAAGCCGAAAACCCAGAAATCTAAAACCCTTTTTAAGAATAAGTAAAGAAACTACATGTTTAACAATAATATACAACGCCAAGTGGCGAGGATCAAACCCAAAAGAAAGCTCAAAGCAACAAGAAACCGCAATACTACTAAGCGCGACTCTAAGGTCGAATAATACATCACTAAAGTCTAGGTCTGAAACAATATACAAGTTTTGGTTGATGGAAATTCTAGATACAATGAATAATACAAGTACAATGGTGGTTCTTGATGCGAAAGAATCCACCTACCAAGAGCAAACCACCCTCAAGAAAGTAGTGTGCCAGAAATGCCGCAATGAAACCTGTACGGCAGAACCTGCAAGAACTGTGGCACAACGGGGGTGAGTTGCCAACTCGTGAATAGAAAATATCTACAAGCAGAAACCGAATTCAAGACATAAACCTAAGTCAACAATCAGTAATATAACCATAAGAGTACATCTGAGTGTGATAAGGTAGCAAGGTAACATCTAATCATGTATGTAGTACCAGGTACTCAGGTAATAACATGTCATCAGTATAAGGTATGTCTGCAAGAAGTAAATATGATGAAGTATCAATGATATCAATACACATATATTAGCGTCCCATACCACTAATATTGGTGTAAGGGTATATATAACAGCGCCCTCATACCCTGTTATATATACAAATGAAGTATGGTCAGTGTAAATCCAGTCTGTATATGCTCTATATCTGTATATGATCTATGTCTGTATATATGTGGAACCCGTCCAACCGTCACCCAATGACAATAAGCATCATGTATGCAATATGAGGATATAAACAAAATCATGGAAAAACATCATGAAACCCGTGCCTAGCATCGACACGTAAATCCTCCTGTGTCGGGCATCCGTCATTCCGGGTCAGCCCTCTCTCAAGGTATATATCGGGAATCTGTCAGTCCGGGTCATCCCTCTCTCAGTACATCGGGCATCCGTCATTCCGGGTCAGCCCTATATCAATCCATCGGGCATCCGTCATTCCGGGTCAGCCCTATATCAAAGTATATATCGGGAATCCGTCAGTCCGGGTCATCCCTCTCTCAGTACATCGGGCATCCGTCATTCCGGGTCAGCCCTATATCAATCCATCGGGCATCCGACATTCCGGGTCAGCCCTATATCAAAGTATGTCACATATAGATAAGCTACAATGCAATGATCCAATGTGATATGTGTATCAAGTATGAACATCAAGTCATGTCACATATAGATAAGCTACACTGCAATGATCCAATACGATGTGCTATGCAATCAATCCATGATGTATGCGACATGTAAGAAAAGGTAATCATATCCGAAATCATGCAACATGGAATAGTAATGTGCATATGTCGAGAGAAACCGCTCCTTTAGAATGAATCATCTATGTTTGTGTACAGGTATAAGTGTACAATATGCCAAGCAAGAATCATATCATGAATGCAACAATACTACAGTGAAGTATCTACTATGCAAACTACATCTAAGTATCAGGTCGATCAGGAGGGGTAGGTGTGGAAACCACCTAAATCTGAGTCAAAGTATATGTATAGGTATATAGTCGGTGATCTTGCCTCAATGTCATATCGTAAGATATCCTTGAGTTATGAGTGCGGATCTATCATCAATATCGGCTCGTACGGTAAATCATCGTACGGCATCCCCAAAAGCTGGGTACAGGTCAACATCTCACTATCTCGTCACATAACCGGTATCACTACCATCAGACCATATAGTCTGGGGTACTACCCTATGTCAGTACAAAACGATACCAACAAAAGTATGCATGCGGGGGTAAACACATATCCCAAGCCCGCAAGAATCACAAGTCATATTCCTCATATGAATCGTATCTAATCACCGATCTCACGTCATCGAGCCCACATCATCGACTCATCTCCAAAGTCATCCCATATCATCAAACGCCGTGTAAGTACAAGTAATATGCAAGGGTGTGTGTGGGTAGGTGTAATTTTAACCTAGGGTTCGCGACTATGAACTACACTAGTCACTTCTACCCTACACTATCCATAATACACCTATCACAAAGCTACAACACACTAAACTATCAAATAACCACTATATATAGTATACTAACTACGGACCGCGGGGGTGCTATACGCCATCCACCCGACTTCCCCCTGTAGATATAATCTACTCACCTTGCATCATCATTTGCGGACGTCACCATGCATTTGCTTGTCGTCCCGAAGTCCTCATGAGTACCTACACATCAACATATCGTATATGCGCATTAAAAACAAATCCAAGCTAAAACGGCGTATGAAATTCAAACGATACGATAAGGGGGCCTATAGGTGAGAACCTATGGCACGCCTTCAAACCATCAATAAATCCTCTATATCGTCGTATAAACGCCAAATAGTCGAGGCAAAACGAAACACACCAATGCAGAAATGAAAATACGGAATACGGAAACTAAAGTCCAAAACAGCAACTCATGAAATGTGTTCCAGATTTTACCCTAGATCAATTTATACAAATCTATATATACCAGGGGCCTAAACTAACAATGTAGGAGCTACAGAACCAAAACGACCCAAAATGGTGGGACCCAGGCCGCAATTGGCGGCCAAAAGGGAGAAATTGTCGGCCGTACGGATGAGTTGGGGGCTAGGGTTTGGGGTGTTGGTTCAATGGTGCCTGCACATCTCACTGTCCACTCAATATCATCTTAGGAGTCTCGGGGTGTTAGCAGATTCTGAATAACCTTCACAGATTACACAATTTCCCCGATATCGGTTTCTAAAATCCGTATTATGGTTCTAGCTTCAGGTTTTGGGTTCCAATTCATGCACTAAGGTTTTTACAAGTCCTCTACTGAGCTCAATCTCCCAAAACAACACAAGTTTCCTCAAACCCTAACTTGATTATCACCAAGTCCATAATATCACACAATATCGATATAATCTTAACTTGGGGTTAAAGGAAATGCTACAATTGAGCTAAGGGTTCAGAATTTACCTCACTTGGCAACTCAAGAACTTTCTTGAGTTGCCCTCTAGTGGCCAAATCCATGCTTTCTTGGTCCATCCTGTAGATCTCGAGCTTGTGCATCTTTTTAATGAAATGAGTGTGAGGTTTTGAGATAGATTTTGAGGTGAAGTGAGGAGTTGAAGAGGGAGGGAAAATGGTGCAGGAGCAGCAGCAGGAGGGGAGTGAAGAGGGAAGGAAATGAGAAGGAGAAACAATGGCTAAGGGTTAGTCAAAAGTGCCCATACCCTCTTCTCACCAAACCCATTCTTTAACCCTTTTCTTTTCTTTTCCTTTTCTTTTTAATCATAATCCTTCTCACAAGAATAGTAACCTAAATGAAAACCATGGCAAGAAAAATGCACAAGTGTAGAAAATGTGATGTGTGCATGTTTTGCACAAAAAGTCGAAAAACCCGATTAGCGATTTTAATCGCGATTAGCACTAAATTAGTGTCAAACTAATCACAAAAACTTAAAAATGTCATAACTCACTAATTTACCCTATTTTAGAATTTTCCAAAATTTTTCCTAATTTTTCTAACATTTTTCCTATTTATTTGCATTTAATCATTAATTTACTATTAAAATAATCAATAAATAATATTAAATTCTAAAAATTCCTAAAATTAATATTTTATACTTTTGAAAATGTTACAATATGAATCGGGACTGTACCCAAAAATCACCTGTTTGCATGACTCAGTAGAGCCGTGGTAGGGTGGAAATCAAAGCACAGTGGGAGACACACAAGGCTCTATCACGATCTCGGGTCAACAGACTAAGCTGTACAAGTGTCACCAGAGAACTGCCATCTGACATGAGGTATAATACCATCTGGGAGTTCTCGGCGAGTCCGTTCAGTGTACCCAGTTTCCACTGAGCACCCGCATACCGTCTCTGATGTCAAACACCAATGGATATGGGATCATCCATCGCCCATCTCATGGGTCGAGAAGATATACGCTAGTCTACTCTGGAATATCGATGCCCTGTCTCGATATTCCCATAACTAGGAACATTGAAGGATGTACTCATGGACTACCCAGGCCCCACTAGTATGATCTGCATCATAGTCCTGCAAGTCGAGTACACATCCTAAGGCCTTTATCAACATGTAACAGAGAGACAGAAAGTATACATGTTAAGATAAAGAGCAACCAGATAGCGTACTATCATGTCGAGCAAGAAAGTCCTACCTATATATGTCCCAGCATCCACTACAATATACATCTCATGTATAGTAATGGACTCTAGGGCATACATATAACTAACAGATACACTGAGGCGAAGCTTGATTTCGACGCGGGGTACACTCTAAGACGAAGTATGGTTCCGACGCAGAGCTGGTTGGCTGATTTGATTCCGAGGCGGAGCATAATTCCGGCAGGGAAGGTAGATATCCCGAGGCGAAGCATGATTTCGACATGGGGTAAATTCTGGGACAGAGCATGATTCCGCCGCAGAGGTTATTGGTTTGATTTGATTCCGAGGCGGAGCATAATTCCGGCAGGGAAGGTAGATATCCCGAGGCGAAGCATGATTTCGACACGAGCTAAATTCTGGGACGGAGCATGATTCCGCCGCAGAGGTTGTTGGTTTGATTTGATTTGGGTTGACATCAGCATCGCTACACTGGAATATGGTACAAGGAGCGAATCATCATTTGCCATGAGAGGATTTGGGGATTTTTTTTGTTTTTTGTCGGCATCTGCATTGCTGCACTGGAATAATGCTAGGAACAACTCATCATTTGCCCCGGGAGGATTTGGGAATTGATGGCTTAGGAGGCAGATTTAGATCCCTATCACCTAAGGCTTTTCAATTTTATGGGCCGTAAGGGTCCCACAAATGCATTTTCTCCCTACGAGTCGAAAGGATCTCGTAGGTGTATTTTCTCCTTATGAGTCGTGGGGACTCCTAAGTGTGTTGCTCCTTTGTGAGTCGTAAGGATCTCACGTGGGAATTTTCTCCTCACAAAGTCGAGAGGACTTTGCGAGTGCATTTCATCTCTTTTTTTTTACGAGTTTGCGCCCTTTCGGGTTTTCACAAACTCACCGGCAGTCCTGCTGTTTTTACTCACGGCGCCCTTTCGGGTTTTCATCCGTGCCCATTTTGCTTATGGACATACCATTTTTTTATTCTATTTTTTTTATTTTTGGTGGGACTTTGAATGTGGTCTCACCGGTAGGACTTGGGAGAGATCGGGATTGTTTTACGCCCGTGGATTGTATACGGTTTTGCAGGATGTATGATCCAGACCGTAGGGCAGGAAAAATTTCGAGATTTTGTTGGCGTCTGCATCGCTGCACTGGAATATGGTACTAGGAGTGACTCATCATTCGCCATTGGGGTATGGGATTTGGAATTTGGTTGGCGTCTGCATCGCTGCACTGAAATATGGTACCAGGAGCGACTTATCATTCGCCATTTGGGTGTTGGGAAGCGATGGCTTAGGAGACAGGTTTAGATCCCTATCACCTAAGGCTTTTAAATTTTATGAGCCGTGAGGGTCCCATAAAAGCATTTTCTCCCTACGAGTCATAAGGATCCCGCAGGTGTATTTTCTCCTTAGGAGTCGTGAGGACTCCTAAGTGTGTTTTTCCTTTATGAGTCGTAAGGATCCCACAAAGGTTTGTTCTCCTCATGTATCGTGAGGACACATGAGTGAGTCTTCTCAATAGAGCATAATTCCAAAGGCGGAGACCAGCCGCGTAACTGGTGATTACGGTAGGGGATGGGTATGATGAGAATTATTTGAGCCCGTGGATTGTATACGGTAGTCAATTTGGGGACTGGCCGTAGGGCTGGGAGAATTTTGAGAGATTGGATTTTGGTTGGCGTCTGCATCGCTGCACTGGAATATGGTACCAGGAGCGACTCATCATTCGCCGTTATTTTTTTGTTGTTGTTGTTGTTTTTGTTTTACCGCGATTGCTCTATCATTTCAGCTTTTCTTATCGCGAAGATCGCGATTGCCCTATCATTTCGGCTTTATTTTCATCTTTATTTTACTCGCTGATTTTTATTGCGAGTTGCCCTATCATTTCGGCTTTTCTTTATTTTTCTTTTATTTACACATTTTTTGTTTATTTACATATGTATATTTTTTTTTACATTCCCAGTTTAACGGCTTAGAGGTCGACTGTTCCCAGTTTAATGACGTGGTGGTCGATTGTTGCCAGTTTAAAGAATTAGCGGTCTGCTGTTCCCAGTTTAATGACGTGGTGGTCGATGGTTCCCAGTTTAACGACGTGGTGGTCGTCTGACAGGGAGCTTAGAGAAGATACTCGATTGAGCAGTTGTCAGGGGCACCGCTAGAGCTTGCCCGAGATGCCTTATTACTTTGTTGGTGTTGATGGCCTTGCCCCCGGCTGGGGCCAAGGAAAATCGTTCAAATACCGACTTGCGTTCGAGTTGGGGCGCCTTCGAGACCACCACATTTGGTCTCCTACCTTTAGAGACTGGTTTGTCTGTTGCTGGAGCTTGAGGAGCTGGAATGGCGTTAGCTGGCACGAACAGAATAGAGCCGAACTGTAGCAGCGGCTGCTCCCACTGTCGCCCAAGACTGGCCGGGAGGACCGTCCTGGAGTCCATCTTCATCGTGTATGAGATGGGAGCTGAGTTCATCATTGGAGACATCGTTGAGAAGTGATTGCTTGAAAACCTGCATGAAAAGGTATTATTTTAGTATAAATATCGATATATATATTGATTGAGTTCGCATGAACGTTTAACCCAAAATATGGGAGGAGAGATTGGTCCCACCGGGCGTGCCAGAATCTGTAGGGTGTTTTTCGTCACCCCGTTGAGATGGGAATACGCGCGTGCTTGTCAGGCGTACTACAGATTCCCCCTGCCTAGGGTAGGCGGGGGTTTATTGATTGTGGGGATCCGAATCTCCGGCAGCCGCGGACTAAGCTGCCGTTAATTACCCCTCGCCTTTGGAGCGAGGGAACCTCCGATTGACTGGTTAAACTGGTCATGCGAACTCAATGTGCAGTGAACGAGTGTTTTGTTTTGGAGGGGGGCTTTGGATATATCGGGGGGCCCGCAGAGTTTTTACGGGGGTTCCGCTACCCGGATAGCGGGCTGGGGGTCAAGGGGGCTAGCAGCCCCCTTGCAGGGTGCGGGGCAGCGCCCCGTTAGAAATTTTTTTCTAACAGGGACAGTGTCGTGGAGTATGTGTGTGTGTACATATGTATGTATATATATAAAAAAAAAGGGGGGGAAAGGCATCCAAAGGATGCATGGGCCCAGCGCCAGCGCTTTGAGCGCAAGAGCGCTAACACACCACGTGTCAGCACGTGGGCGCTAGCGCTCTGAGCGTTAGCGCACCATGTGTCAGCACGTGGGCGCTCGGGCGCTAGCGCTCTGAGCGCAAGAGCGCTAGCGCACCACATGTCAGCACATGGGCGCTCGGGCGCTAGCGCTTTTGAGCGCTAGCGCACCACGTGTCAGCACGTGGGCGCTCGGGCGCTAGCGCTCTGAGCGCAAGAGCGCTAGCGCTCTGAGCACAAGAGCGCTAGCGCCCCACGTGTCAGTGTTAGTGTATATGCCCTAGAGGCCATTATTGTATCATACTATATTGTATATTACTTGATGGAAGCTTGGGATATTCACCTTGTATTGACATTCTTGCTCAAAATGGTAGTATGCTACTTGGTTTGTTTCTACTTTAATGTGTGCATGTGTTTCTTTTAGCATATCGCCTTTACACATTAGTGGAGCCCTTAGGATCTTTGCTTGATTACCAGCATTATGATGGCAGTCACACTCGTGGGGGCTGGGTAATCTGCAAGCACATCCTTATGCAGGTCCCTAATCGCAGGACTATCGAGACAGGGCATCGATACACCGGAGTAGACTAGCGTATGCGCTTCTTATCCCAGCTTGGGAGACGGTCTGTTCCACAGCCGTCAGTACGTCGTACTTGAGATAGTATGCGGGTGCTCGTTAGGTTACGAGTATACTGGACAGGACTCGTCGGGAACTGTTGGTTGGTATTATACCTATCGTCAGTTATCAGTTCCCAGGTGACATGAGTACAGCTTAGTCCGTTGACTTGACACTGTCACTTCGCCTCGAGTGTGTTCCCACTGTACTTTGATTACTACCCTACCATGGCTCAAAGGAGTCGTGCAAACAGGTAGTTTTTGGGTGCAGTCCCAAAGCACTTGGAGGCAGTGACGGTTAGACAGGATTCGTCTCTCCCGGTATTGGGGGTTGATATCGCGCTGTGTCTAGGAGAGCCATTACACAAAGTCCCTGGCCAGGGCGAGCGAGATAGACTGGTAGGTTTCCAGTGTTATCTCAGGTGTTCTGGGCTACACTCCGACACGACTTGTACCGCTAGTAGGGGACTGACGTTTACCGCCCCCTAGGCCCGCCATGCGATGTTCTTAGACGAACAGACCGGACTGTACGAAGACTGTCACATTCAGGCTTAGTAGGAGTTCAGATGGGGTTTACCTCGTCAGTCTTCTTATCGGCATCTACCTGGGGACCGTTACGTACAGCTAGTGCCGCTTACGGTCTGTGGTTAAACCCACTGCCAGCGTAGTGTCGAGTCTTTAGAGTCCCACACAGAGGGTTATTCGCCTTTAGGCAAAATGAGTAGAGGTCGCATGGTTTTGCGACAGGGTTCGTTCACATCCGCGCACTTGTGCACGTTTGGTGTCCGGACAGCTTATACTAGCAGGCTTTGGTTTAAGCCGGATCCTAGTATATGATTTGGGATTGGTTTTATCTCATTGTATTCGTGTTCCTCGGAACACGGATACGGGTGTGTATGCACAGTTGACTGAGACAGAGGCAGAGTACTTTGATTAGGGTTGATGACCATTGTCATTTTCTTAACCCTAATGTTTATGTGTGATTTATGATTTATTAATATTAGTTAATTATAATTGTGCATGGTTAGGGTTGTTGACCATTTGACCATACTTGACTTATTGACAAGTTGACCATCATCATTCCATATGAAAGATACTCTTTGATCCTTGCAAAAGCATTTAATGTGAAATGATAATGGTCATTTCTTGATTAACCATGACAATTATCTTAGCTAATTATCTATTTTTCATAAATCACATATATGAGAGAAGGGTTGTATTATTCTTCTCACTTGATAATTTTCATTCTCTCTCCTCCTCTTCCTCTCTCTCTAGCTCTCCCCTCTCATGAGTTGAGAACCATTTGAGCTTGAGATAATCCCTTCAAAAACACTCTCTACTCTTTCTAAGGTCCTAGGTCTAGCACACCAAGCACCTTAGTTACTTCTAGTTTGAGGTTGGAGCCAAAGGTTGAAGCCCTCGGGTGGATCTTTCTTCGGCAAGAGAAGGCGACAAGGAGAACCCGTTCTTTCACTCCAAGGAGCAAGAAGAGAAGGACTTGAAGACCTAGGTATAACCCCTTTTCCGAGTAGCTAAACTCTTTTAGCTTTGGTAGTTAGTTTTGTTTAGCAAAGATCCCTCCTTTGGTTAATCCATGTTGCCTAGTGTTGTAAAAATCAGATTTTTCATAACGTTTCCGCCTCCCCGCAAGCACCGGGGTGGGCAACGTGGACTTACAGTCAGCACGTGGGCGTTCGAGCGGCAAAAGGGACTTGGTCCCTGCAATGGAAGTTGTACTCTCAGAAAGGAGCACTTATTATTCTCTGTATATATATATATATATATATGAGGAGTTAAACTCCTAAGATGTTTTGAAGCTGATGAAGGGCTTCTCCCCTTGAGCCCTAGTTCTTCCCCAAAGTGGGGTTTCTGGAGATGGGTCTCCTTCTTCTTCCTATCGTTTGGCCGGATCTTGAAGATCAAAAGATATGAGATTTTAAAAATATCTTCTTTCTGAGATCTGATGGCAGATCTGAGTTCCCCTTTGTGGGTTTTATGGTGAAAAATTATTTAGTTTTGAAAAAGGAAGAGTAAAACTCTTGATTTAATTCAAAAGAAAGAAGAAGGTTTTGGAACCTTGAGAAAGGAGAAAGAGGCACAGGCCCTAATTTTTTTTGGGAATGAAAAGTATATGCTTTATTCATCATCATGTTGCCTTATATAGGCTTACATATTTACATATAGCCCCTTGGGATTTACAAAATGGCATTTTGCCCATCCCATGGCTCATGTACCATTTCTTTTTTGCACATAAGTCATGGGCTTACAAAATATTGGCTTTATGCCCATTTTGCATACATTCATGCATAAAAAAATACATAAAAATTATTTATTACATGATCTATATTTTGGCATGGAGGAGGCTGGCCGCGGGCTCGACTTGGGTATAGGCCCGCTTGACTTGGGCTTGGGCCCACCTGGCTTGGGGTTGACCTTTGACTTTGACTCGGTCAACCGGGGGTGCAAATTTTGACCCCAACAGGGAGACCGGAGATCATACCTGATCGAGGAAGCCGCGAGGAGCTTGGGACATAGGTTGAAGACCGAAGGACACGGATCGTTCGGTATAATCACTCTAACCCTTTGCATGTTTTTGTTATCTAGGGCTTATGGGTCGATCCGTAGACTCGGTTTCCGTTAGCGCCGGTTTATTAAATTTTTGTTCTGCATTTAGCCACGGATTGATGGCCAGGGCGCTGGCGTAACCAAACATGGTATCATGGCCTTAGTTAACTCTTTGCGACATTAGAAATCCTCCGTTTTAGTCGTGCAAAAACTGCCGACAAAAACAGTTTCGAAAACTGAAAGTTTGAGATGTTTGTGTAAGTCCATGTTGCCCACCCCGGTACTTGCGGGGAGGCGGAAAACATAATAAAAAACGGATTTTATTGACTTAGGCATCATGGACCAAGCTTGTGAGGATCTTTGCTAAACTAAAACTAGCTAACCCTAACTACAAAGTAGCTAAGTGATGGAAAGGTTATACCTTTGGTCTTTAGTCCTTCTCTCCTTGCTCGTCGGAACGGTAGAAAGGGCTCACCTTGCTAGTCTCCTTCCGTCAAAGAACGATCCACTTGAAAGCCACCACCTTTAGCTTCAACTCCAAGCTAGGAGTAACTAGAGTTCAAGAAATGCTAAGACTTGAACCCTAGAAGTGAGTAGAGAAGATCAAGTGAGGGTTTTTCTCAAGCTTTTTGTTTCTCAACACATGAGAGGGAGAGAGCTTGAGGGAGAGGATGAACAAGAGAGAGAAAAGATATGATAGAATGATCAATTAGTGAGCCATTCTCACTAATATGTGTGGATAATTTTAATTAGATAATTAGCTTGAAAATTGTCATGATAAATCTTGACATGACCATTATCATTTCAATTTTGCAAAGATCAAAGAGCATCTTCCAAAACAAATGATGATGGTCAAGTGGTCAACAAGGTCAACAAGTCAACGAAGTCAAAATGTCAACAACAACCATGCACAATTTATTAAGCTAATTATCAATTAACTATAATCCACACAAAAAACAATAGGGTTAATAAAATGACAATAGTCATTAACCCTAAACAAGGTCCTCTCCCTCAATCTCAAGCAACCGTGCATACGCACCCGCATTCGTGATCCGAGGAACACGAACACAATGAGAAAAACCAATCTCAAAATCATATACTAGGATCCGGCTTAAACCAAAGCCCGCTAGTATAAACTGTCCGGACAGCAACCGTGCACAAGTGCGCGGATGCGAACGAACCCTGTCGCAAAACCATGCGACCTCTACTCGTTTTGCCTAAAGGCGAATAGCTCTCTGTGTGGGACTCTAAAGACTCGACACTACGCTGGCAGTGGGTTTAACCACAGACCGCAAGCGGCACTAGCTGTACGTAACGGTCCCCAGGTAGATGTCGACAAGAAGACTGACGAGGTGAACCCCATCTGCACTCCTACTGAGCCTGTATGTGACAATCTCCGTACAGTCCGGTCTGTTCGTCTGATACATCGCATGGCGGGCCTAGGGGGGCGGTGAACGTCAGTCCCCTAATAGCGGTACAAGTCGTGTCGGAGTGAAGCCCAGAACACCCTGAGATAACACTGGATACCTACCAGTATATCTCGCTTGCCCTGGCCAGGGACTACTCGTGTAATGGCTCTCCTAGACACAGCGCGATGTCGACCCCCAATACCGGGAGAGACGAATCCTGTCTAACCGTCACTGCCTCCAAGTGCTTCGGGACTGCACCCAAAAACTACCTGTTTGCACGACTCCTCTGAGCCGTGGTAGGGTAGTAATCAAAGTGCAGTGGGAACACACTCGAGGCGAAGTGACAGTGTCAAGTCAGCGGACTAAGCTGTACTCATGTCACCTGGGAACTGATAACTGACGATAGGTATATTACCAACCAACAGTTCCCGACGAGTCCTGTCCAGTGTACTCGTAACCTAACGAGCACCCGCATACTATCCCAAGTACGACGTACTAACGGCTGTGGGACAGACCGTCTCCCACACTGGGATGAGAAGCGCATACGCTAGTCTACTCCGGAGTATCGATGCCCTGTCTCGATAGTCCAACGACCAGGGACCAGTATAAGGATGTGCTTATAGATTACCCAGCTCCCACGAGTGCGAGCGCCATCACAACGCTGGTAATCAAGCAAAGATCCTAAGGGCTCTACTAATATGTATACCTGCAATATGCTAAAAGAAACACATGCACATATTAAAGCAGAGACAAACCAAGTAGCATACTACCATTTCGAGCAAGATTGTATATACAACTGTGAATATCCCAAGCTTCCATTAAGTAATATACAAACTAGTATGATACAGTAATGGCCTCTAGGGCATATACACTAACAATCTCCCACTTGCACTAAGGCCATGTACTGGCGTATCGAAGACCTATCATCTCGATCAGCCGCTCGAACTGAGTCTGGGGCAAGGCCTTGGTGAATGGATCTGCTGTGTTATCCTCTGATGCAACTCTCCGGACCTCGATCTCCTGGCGATCTACGATCTCCCTGATCAGGTGATACCGCCTTAAGATGTGTCTGGATTTCTGATGGGACCTGGGTTCCTTCGCTAAAGCTATAGCCCCGTTGTTGTCGCAATACAGAGGTATTGGGTCAACAATGGACGGAACCACCTGAAGTTCTTTCAAGAACTTCCTCATCCAGACAGCTTCTTTTGCGGCATCAGATGCAGCGATGTATTCCGCTTCCATAGTCGAGTCAGCAACGGTTTCCTGTTTGGAGCTCTTCCAACACACCGCCCCTCCATTGAGGGTAAAGACAAAACCCGACATGGACTTGGAATCATCCTTGTCACTCTGGAAGCTGGAGTCAGCAAAGGCCTCAATCTGCAGGTCTTTTCCGCCATACACCAAGAACATCTCCTTAGTCCTTCTCAGGTACTTGAGAATGTTCTTTACTGCTATCCAGTGTTTCTCCCCAGGGTTTGACTGATACCTGCTTACCACACTCAGTGCATAAGCCACATCCGGTCTGGTACACAACATCGCATACATTATAGAGCCTACCGCAGAAGCGTAGGGTATAATAGACATGCGATCCCTCTCCAAATCAGTCTTGGGAGACATTTCTTTGGAGAGAGTGATCCCGTGACAAGCCGGTAGATTACCGCGCTTGGAATCTTCCATACTGAATCTCCTCAGTATGGTGTCGATGTACCTGGACTGCGAGAGTCCTAATATCCTCTTGGATCTGTCGCGGTAGATCCGGATACCCAGAATGTAAGAGGCATCACCCAGGTCTTTCATGGAGAACCTGTGTGACAAGAACCCCTTGACAGATTGTAGCATAGGAATGTCATTTCCTATTAAGAGAATGTCATCCACGTATAAAACGAGGAATACTACAGTTCTCGCTACAAATCTACAATAGATGCATGGTTCATCTGGATTTTTGATAAAGCCAAATTCTTTGACTGTCTCATCAAAACAGATGTTCCAACTCCGCGATGCCTGCTTGAGTCCATAAATGGACTTGAGCAACTTGCACACCTTTCCGCTGCTCCCACTCTGAATGAAACCCTCTGGCTGATCCATATAGACACACTCCTCTAAATGACCATTTAGAAAAGCTGTCTTTACGTCCATCTGCCAGATCTCATAATCGTGGAAAGCAGCGATGGCAAGAAGGATCCGAATGGATTTCAGCATAGCTACTGGAGAAAAGGTTTCGTCATAGTCCAAACCAGGTCGCTGACGAAAACCTTTTGCTACCAGTCTAGCTTTATAGGTCTCAACCTGTCCATCTACACCAATCTTCCTTTTGAAGATCCACTTGCATCCTACGGGTTTTACCCCGTCTGGAGCAATGTCCAACGTCCATACTTTGTTGGTGTACATGGACTCCATCTCGGTCCGCATTGCATCCAGCCATTTTACCGAGTCGACGCTCTGAATGGCTTGCTGGAAGCTAGTAGGCTCATCACAATCCAGGATGCAATCTTCTCTATCCCCGTCAATGAGAAAACCGTAGTACCTCTCGGGCGGATGAGACTGCCTACTACTTCTGCGGAGTGGCATAGGAATGTCCTGTTCTTTTGAACCCTCTGGTTCTACTAAGCTTTCAGTAATAGCTTGCGGTTCTGGAATTTCTTCCAGTTCTATCGCGCTCCCACTTAATTCTTTTTCTAAAAACTGATGTTCCAGAAAATGGGCATTGCGAGAAACAAGGACTTTTTGTTCCTCTGCGTAATAGAAAAGATACCCCCTGGAGTTCTTTGGGTATCCCACAAACTTGCACAGTACTGAGCGTGCCTCGAGCTTGTCCGTATGCTGCTTTTTGACATAAGCTGGACATCCCCAAATCTTCAAGTATTGAAGATAGGGTTTCTTCCCACTCCATAACTCATATGGTGTGGTAGGCACAGTCTTAGTGGGAACACGGTTCAAAAGATATGCAGCTGTTTCTAGTGCATATCCCCAGAACGATCGCGGTAACTCAGCGTTACTCATCATGGACCGTACCATATCCAATAGGGTCCGGTTCCGTCTCTCCGATACACCATTATGTTGCGGAGTGTATGGAGGAGTAAGCTGAGAGAGAATTCCATTCTCTTTTAAGTAATCCAGGAATTCGGCGCTTAAGTATTCTCCTCCTCGATCCGATCTTAGGATCTTGATACTTTTGCCGGTCTGGTTTTCTACTTCATTCTTATATTCCTGGAACTTATCAAAAGCTTCGGATTTATGCTTCATTAAGAAGATGTGTCCGAATCTTGAGAAATCATCCGTAAAAGTAATGAAGTAAGAAAAACCGCTTCGCGCACGTGTAGACATTGGACCGCACACGTCGCTGTGTACGAGTCCCAAGAGCTCGCTCGCTCTTTCTCCGTGTCCAGAAAACGGAGCCTTTGTCATCTTTCCTTTGAGACAGGATTGACAAGTTGCATACGATTGATATTCGAACGGATCTAAATATCCTTCAGTATGTAACTTAGTCAATCTTCTCTCATTGATGTGACCCAGTCTACAATGCCATAAGAAAGTTTTATTAATTTCTGGAGACTTTCTTTTGTGTGTATTCTGGATATTGAAAACCTGTGGTTGGTTTAAAACGTAAATACCGTTGTTTAATGTACCTGACCCAATCAAAACTTGATTAAGGTGAATGTTCACTACATTACTTACAAATGCAAATTCATAACCTTCTTTAGATAATAAAGATACAGATATGATATTACAGGTTGCATTTGGTACATAATAACAACTACGCAAAACCAAAAAGTGTCCATCAGATAATCCCAGGTGATAGTCCCCCACGGCCTCTGCATCCATGCTAGCACCGTTCGCAACTCTGAGGGTCATGTCACCTGCCTTCAAAACTCTACGCTTTCTCAACGCCTGCAAAGAATTACAGATATGAGATCCTGATCCGGTATCCAATACCCAGGAAGTAGAGTTTATAGATAGACAGTTTTCAATAACATACACACCTGAAGCTGAAGCTGCAACCTGCTTCAATTCCTGTGTTCTGGCCTTCCAGGCCCTGCAATCACTCTTCCAGTGTCCTTTCTTATGACAAAAGAAGCATTCCTCCTTATCCACAAGCTTCCCCGCTACCTTTGTTGCTTTACCCTTTCCCTTCGTATCCACTTTACCGACACCGCCTCTTGGTTTGGCGGGGGCTTTCTTCTTCTTGCCCTTGGCTTTCGCCCTGGACCTAGAAGAGGAAGATCCTCCTACAAACAAAGTGGATGTCTCCCTACCTTTCTGTAGGGTGCCCTCTGCGCTCCTCAGCATGTTGAGGAGCTCTGAAAGTTCAACCTCTTTTTCTTGTAGGTTGAAGTTCAGTATGAACTGGGCGTAAGTGGAAGGAAGGGACTGGAGAACTATATCCGTATATAGCTCACTCTCCAATGTGATCCCTAGGTCAGCGAGCTCCTCAATGTAGCCGATCATCTTTAGCACATGCTCGGCTACTGATGATCCGACGGCCATTCTTGTCGAAAATAACTTTTTCGAAGCTTCGTATCTCGCGATACGTGATTGCTCTCCATACAGTTCTTTTGTATGGAGCAATATGGATTCCATGTCCATATTCTCATGCCTCCTCTGATGTTCGTTGTCCATCGAGGCAAGCAGGAGGCACTTGGCCTTCGCGCTATCAATCTCCCAAGTCTTGCGGATTTCCTTATCCGCGATACTGGAAGTTGGACCAGGGACAGGGGGAGCTTTGGTGGTAAGAAGATACCCCAACTTGTCATAGGTGATTGCAATCTTGACATTCCTGAGCCAATCTTTGTAGTTTGGCCCTGTCAATTTATTTTTATCTAACAGTAACTTAAGTCCGGTCATGTTGAATGGTCGCTGCAATTAGGAGAGAGAAAAGAAACACTTTAGCATGATGCTCTTGCAAGTTTAGAGTGGTTTTTAGTTTGTCTAAACTGGATGGCTCCCACTGTTTCTCGAATCCCTTCTCAAACCGTAAAGAAAAGGATTAGCCGGGATCATTCTCACCGTACAATACTTGCTTAACCGTTCAGCCAGGCCAGTGTCGGTACTTCGAGGGAGGTTTTCCAACGCTTTCGCGAAGTTCCTTAATTAAGTAACCTCTTTTCCCTGGGGGCGTAACCCCGCTAACACCTTTCTAGGCACCTACTAGGTTTATAGCATTGATCGTTAAGTGAGAGTTTTCCCGAGGAGTAGCATATACTCACAGTAGGATCGGGATCCAAATATCATCGTGTGATAAAACCGAAGGAATCCTACCAGAATCATCACACTCCAAATGGTATGCAACGCTAGCAAGTTTCAGTGCTTATGAAACTCCCGATGTGGATTTTTGCCCCATGCTCTTATGACCTTGGCGTGAGGTCAAAATGTCATAAGTCACATGTCAAGTTCTTCCCATCATTATCCTGGTTAATTTGAACCCACCCGTACCTACCCTTGACGTAGGCCAAAATGGCAGTACGACTGTCTCAAATCAACCCATTCTATCTATGCAACGGATAAATATCCGGCAGCTACCAATCACTATGCCTTGGCGTGAGGTCAAAATACATAGCTTGAATACTACCGAATATTTAACCGAAATGATGGAGGGCTACGGATGGTTTTGGCGAAACCGTGAACGTAGTGAACTTGATATAATCGATGGAACGAGATAGCTTTTAAAAGGAGTGGTTCAAGCTCCGCGTTTAAAAGTTTAGTTTTGAAAAGAACCGAGTGGTTTTCAAAGTGTTCCAATCGACTTTTACTTGGTTTATTTCTTGCATTAGTTCTTTTAATGCGTCCCATCATTTAATCCTACCATTGCAGAAAACAACCAAAATATGACGTACGCTTATGCCATTCGCATTCGCCACGGGGCCCCGTCATCACCCGTTAGGTTACTTAACTAACGACAGAGCGGGGGCTGGGCTAGCGCGGCTGTAAAACATAAGCAACGCCTAAATAGTTATTTATATATATATATATACAGCAATGATAGACATTACAGATCACAGATGAATACATTGGATATACTAGGAATCCGCAATGCGTTCGAGCCTGCAACGCAAAGCGGATTACACGGTCGCGGTGAATAGCCAATACCCCACCCAAGACCCCTACGGGTGCGGCAAACTACCCGCCAAGCACCCGAAGCGAAGCAACCTCCCTCACCACCGTGAGTAGGCCACTCGGCACTTCGAGTACCCGGTAGTTTGTGCACCCCCTCCATGGGTCTATCCTAGGAGCAAAAACAGTAAAAAGAATAATACAATGACGGCTACAACCCCGACCCGGTTGTGCGGCCATACAAAGAATATTATTACATCAATTTACATGTTACAAATGAATGAAAGAAAACAACGCTCATCTCACATCCAACCCCGGCCATTCACCCGCGACGATCCAATCCATTCATATCCACAAACCAACATCAACAATCACAGATCATGTATAACCCCGACTAATCGTCTTATAGCGATTAGCCGACGTTTAATACATGCAAGCATTACAGATATAACCGATGTAGTTAAAGCGTAGTGAAGTTCCGAAAAAATACGGATTTATAGGCCCACAAAAGCAAAATTTTGTTCTGGAAAATCTGGGCATATATTTTATATCCTAAAAATCCCAAAATCAACACAGTAAAACACTGCACGAAAAACGATGCAGTGACGTCATCAAACCGCGGCGCTTCCGCGGCACGAGCCTACCTCGTGCGGCGGAAGCGCGGCGGTTTGGATGATTCTCTGTCTCGTTTTTCTTGTGTGTTTTTAAAAAACCCTGAGATGATTTTACAAATATAAAGTTTTCTGTTTTGAGCAGAAAAAATTTCAACAGAAACTAGGGTTTTTCAAAGTTCGGTTTTTGGATTTTTTCGGTTTCGAAACTTCGTTACACTTCACTACCTAGCTAGTTTGAGTTTAGTTAGGCTCTGATACCACTGTAAGTCCATGTTGCCCACCCCGGTACTTGCGGGGAGGCGGAAAACATAATAAAAAACGGATTTTATTGACTTAGGCATCATGGACCAAGCTTGTGAGGATCTTTGCTAAACTAAAACTAGCTAACCCTAACTACAAAGTAGCTAAGTGATGGAAAGGTTATACCTTTGGTCTTTAGTCCTTCTCTCCTTGCTCGTCGGAACGGTAGAAAGGGCTCACCTTGCTAGTCTCCTTCCGTCAAAGAACGATCCACTTGAAAGCCACCACCTTTAGCTTCAACTCCAAGCTAGGAGTAACTAGAGTTCAAGAAATGCTAAGACTTGAACCCTAGAAGTGAGTAGAGAAGATCAAGTGAGGGTTTTTCTCAAGCTTTTTGTTTCTCAACACATGAGAGGGAGAGAGCTTGAGGGAGAGGATGAACAAGAGAGAGAAAAGATATGATAGAATGATCAATTAGTGAGCCATTCTCACTAATATGTGTGGATAATTTTAATTAGATAATTAGCTTGAAAATTGTCATGATAAATCTTGACATGACCATTATCATTTCAATTTTGCAAAGATCAAAGAGCATCTTCCAAAACAAATGATGATGGTCAAGTGGTCAACAAGGTCAACAAGTCAACGAAGTCAAAATGTCAACAACAACCATGCACAATTTATTAAGCTAATTATCAATTAACTATAATCCACACAAAAAACAATAGGGTTAATAAAATGACAATAGTCATTAACCCTAAACAAGGTCCTCTCCCTCAATCTCAAGCAACCGTGCATACGCACCCGCATTCGTGATCCGAGGAACACGAACACAATGAGAAAAACCAATCTCAAAATCATATACTAGGATCCGGCTTAAACCAAAGCCCGCTAGTATAAACTGTCCGGACAGCAACCGTGCACAAGTGCGCGGATGCGAACGAACCCTGTCGCAAAACCATGCGACCTCTACTCGTTTTGCCTAAAGGCGAATAGCTCTCTGTGTGGGACTCTAAAGACTCGACACTACGCTGGCAGTGGGTTTAACCACAGACCGCAAGCGGCACTAGCTGTACGTAACGGTCCCCAGGTAGATGTCGACAAGAAGACTGACGAGGTGAACCCCATCTGCACTCCTACTGAGCCTGTATGTGACAATCTCCGTACAGTCCGGTCTGTTCGTCTGATACATCGCATGGCGGGCCTAGGGGGCGGTGAACGTCAGTCCCCTAATAGCGGTACAAGTCGTGTCGGAGTGAAGCCCAGAACACCCTGAGATAACACTGGATACCTACCAGTATATCTCGCTTGCCCTGGCCAGGGACTACTCGTGTAATGGCTCTCCTAGACACAGCGCGATGTCGACCCCCAATACCGGGAGAGACGAATCCTGTCTAACCGTCACTGCCTCCAAGTGCTTCGGGACTGCACCCAAAAACTACCTGTTTGCACGACTCCTCTGAGCCGTGGTAGGGTAGTAATCAAAGTGCAGTGGGAACACACTCGAGGCGAAGTGACAGTGTCAAGTCAGCGGACTAAGCTGTACTCATGTCACCTGGGAACTGATAACTGACGATAGGTATATTACCAACCAACAGTTCCCGACGAGTCCTGTCCAGTGTACTCGTAACCTAACGAGCACCCGCATACTATCCCAAGTACGACGTACTAACGGCTGTGGGACAGACCGTCTCCCACACTGGGATGAGAAGCGCATACGCTAGTCTACTCCGGAGTATCGATGCCCTGTCTCGATAGTCCAACGACCAGGGACCAGTATAAGGATGTGCTTATAGATTACCCAGCTCCCACGAGTGCGAGCGCCATCACAACGCTGGTAATCAAGCAAAGATCCTAAGGGCTCTACTAATATGTATACCTGCAATATGCTAAAAGAAACACATGCACATATTAAAGCAGAGACAAACCAAGTAGCATACTACCATTTCGAGCAAGATTGTATATACAACTGTGAATATCCCAAGCTTCCATTAAGTAATATACAAACTAGTATGATACAGTAATGGCCTCTAGGGCATATACACTAACAGTTTGCACACCCCGTGGGCTCACGGTTCAGGGCGCTGGCGTAACCAAACATGGTATCATGGCCTTAGTTAACTCTTTGCGACATTAGAAATCCTCCGTTTTAGTCGTGCAAAAACTGCCGACAAAAACAGTTTCGAAAACTGAAAGTTTGAGATGTTTGCACACCCCGTGGGCTCACGGTTTGATCTGAGAAGCTGTGGGGTGGTGCTTGGGCACCCCGGAGAACCCCCGAGGGGACCGAACGGCTGGGCCCTGTATCATTTCAGAAAATATAAAATATTATTTTTGGAATTTAATATTAAAATAATATATTTCGCGAAAACTACCCAATTTGCGAAATTGTGGTTTTCGTAAAGTGGTATATGTATATACCAATATTTGGAAATTTATCGGAGATTAATATGATTTATTTATTTTAATGATATTGATCGGATTTTGGATAAAATCCGTGTTTTTACATTTTCATGATTTTGCACCATGTCACGTGCATGTGTGTGCATGTATGTGTTTGTGAGTTTTGTGACATAGAGAAGGAGAAAGGAAATGATAAAAGAAAAGAAAAACAAGAAAATATAGAGTTTGAGTGTGAATGGAATAAAGATTGATGCCATGAGATATTTTGTGAAAGAAACAAAAGAGATTAGATATTTTGAGAGAGAGGTGAGTGTAGGGAGATATTTTGAGAGTGAGAGAGTGAGCCTAAGGGTATACTTGGCTGCCCATTTTCCCTCATCCCCTCCATTGTTCTCCATGTTTCTAAATCTCCTTCATTCCCTCACTACCCCCATGCATCCTCTCAAATTCCTAGCCAAAATCCTATGCACCCTTCACATAAAACATGCATAACACCATTCTAAACCCTTAGAACCTTTCAAGTTTGGAATTTGGAGACTTGGGCAACTCAAGAAAGTTCTTTGGTTGCAAATAAGGTAATCCATATACTCTAGTTTAGTTTTAGTGTTAAATATCGTATTTTTAGTTTAGAATTTGAGTTAAATAGGTTTGTGATCTTGGAAAATTATAAGTTGCTGTCAAGTGGCCAATTGAGGTGTAGGAAGTGTATACAAGCCTTAGAAAGTGTTCTATTGACCTGGAATTGAGTTTAGAACCCGATACACGATGTTAGAATTGATCCTTATCGGTTTTGTGAAACCTTAAGGCCTGCAGCGAATATGGGATGACCTGGGAAGTTTATGAGAAAAACAAACAACTCTAGAGACCTAATTAGACGAGTAGGAAGCCACCCTGTAAGTACGATCCCATTCCCTCACTAATGGGCCGAGCTCGCTGGATTTTGGGGCTATGTGGCCGACCAAATAGTGATGGTTGGTGTCTAGGTTGTTCCAGTAACACACACACTCCATATACTACACCATAGTACTGTTTGTTTATCCCCATTTTACATGAGAGAGAATCTGGGAACTATTGTGAGTGATTTTGGTTATGTTTTACATATTTCGGAATGCTTGGTTTTGGTATTTGGTATTGTATCTGGTTGTTGGGTGTTTGTACGTCAACAACAAGGATTTGTTTGGTTGTTTTGCACGCGTAGGCTATAGGTTCTAACCTATGAGCGCACCGTGTGTCATATTGATTTTCCGGACTTGATTTTAATGGTATTGCGATATGTGTTGATATTGTAGGTACCTTCGCGTGGATTCCGAGACGACGATGGATGGCGTCATCGAATTCGGCAAGCAAGGATCTAGGTGAGTAGATCTATATCTACTGGGGAATTTTGGTGGATGGCGTATAGCACCCCCGCAAATTTTAATAGAAATTGATCTATAGGATGCAATCGTAGAAACCTAGATTTTGAAACTAGGGATATAATTAAAAGATAGTTAGAGATGAAAGTTTTAGGGATATGAAAAGTGAATGTGAATCACGACTTATGGATATGTAGTTACATTAGAATAAGCATGAGTTCTACAGTAGCATGATATTAGATGTATATGATAGAATGTATATGTATGATGACTTGATATGAGATCTTAATGCGATGAAAAGAGTATACGATGTGATATGATGACTTGGTATAATATGTCGTTATATAGATGCGAGTCAATATGTGATAGTTGATACCTTTACCAGTCCCACGATCTGAGATAGATACGGATGAGACCTGAGAGATATGTATATATATATATGGATAATGTTGTGAATCTTGAGTGATAAGTCATACGAGACGTTACCATTATTGTCATATAGGTTGATAGGATCCCTAATTGTTTAATACCGCCGTATGATGATTTGTTGTACGTGATGATCATTATGATGATTGATCCATACCCTTGACTAGAGGATGCCGTTTGATAGATTCACCGACTCGGTCATGTTAGATACGTATACCTTAGAGTATTTAGCTGACGATTTACTTTATGCTACATTCATGTTATTCTCATTGCATTACATATACATGTGTGCTAGTACACCTACACCATTATCGATGATGCGTATGTTATACTTACACAGATTTGCTGGCTCACACACTTCATCATCGAAAATTGATATGTCACTACACATTAGAATTGCTACATCATGCCATGATATACTTGCTATGTTCATATCTGTAACGTTTTAGAAATCGTTTTGCAAATTTTCCGTTTTTAAGGTAAAATAATCGGTGTTTTCCGTTTTAACCCGATTGTGATCAAACTTCTGTATAGACTTGTCGGCACCTAGTTTAGCTAGAATGAAGCTAGTGCGCGGGCTTTGGGGGTCAATAGGAAGTTTTGGTTCACATAGAATTCTTCCCTAATTAAAATATTATTTTAATGCTTTATTTGTGCACTTTATTTATGGTAATTACTTTTTTGGTTTGGGTTAATTACTATAAATGTGGATTTGTGCTAAGTTAATCACTAGATTAAGTTTTTAACCATCCATCCAAAATATCTAGATTTTTAGGATTTAAAATGAATTTTTAAAAAAAAGAATGAGGTGGATTAAAGCTTTTTTGTTTTATTATGCAATTATTGTAATTTCCTTCTAGATTTTTCTACAAAATTCCTCAAACCTCCACCTCTTACTAGCCTTGGACGAACCCCCTCCCACTTCTGCCCTTCTCTTTTCTCATCTCATTTCTTCACTCTTATGCTTCAAAAAAATCATCAAAAATCCAAAATTTATCACACAAACTCAAAAATAAATCAATACCCATTATTCTTCTTCACTAAACTATCTTGGTTCTTCACAAAAGTTAGCATTTTGGAGGCTATCTTGGTTTTCTCTTGCAAGTTTTAGAATCAAGTTTGAGGTATAAAACCCTAACCATAATCTCTAATTGTTGTTCTAATACTTTAAACTAGCTTATTAGTTGTTAATTTAAAACTTTAATATGCAAGTTTTGAAATTTCTATAATGGGTTTTGATAATCAAATTAGGGTTTTGATTAGTGAAACGGTTTGTTGATAATTTTAGACAAATGAAAACTAAACCAAGTTGCTAATTTGTTAAATCATATTTTCCTAATTGGTTAATTAAGCTAATTAGCAAACTAAACTTTTACTAATCCTAATTAAGTGAGTTTTAAAATTGTAGTAAAGGTTTAAATGGTTTAACCTTGCTATTTAGTGATGTTTGTAAATGCTAGTTTGGTAAAAAGTTGTAGTTTTATGATAAAATGATATATTGCTTACTAGGTTTTTCTAAAACTTATTTGGGCGAGTTTAAAATTATGGAAGTGGTTTGGATAACTTAGTTAAGCTATTTTAAGATGTTTGATATCGCTAGAATTGTGTTAGCTTTAAACTTGTGTTGTGAATGCACTATCGGTACGATCAGCGTCTAGGCTTGGTAGTTGTGTCTCTTTGCATTCCTAGCTAGGGTTGTGCCGATGTCGTTCGTGTCTTTGTGTAGCTTTTGCTCTTGAGTTGGTTTCGTAGTGTTGCTACACGCGTTAGCCACTTGACGAACACTTGTGAGTACGCTTGGAGTTGGTGTGTCGGTAAAACATAGTCGTTCGTGTTATTGGTCGTTTGCTAATATATAGTTGTTATATTGTTTTATGTTTTAGGTTCGCAGGCGGGGACTTCGGACACTGCGAAGAAGGGGAAGCAGGTGGTAGGCTTTACTTAGCCAGGAGCGTTGGTGAGTAAATTTAACATCTACAGGGGGATCGCCCGCATGGCGTTATGCGTCTGGGCTAGATCAAATGACATGACTATTTAGTTAGAAGTATACGGATATAGAGTTGCGCATATACCTTATTGCTTAGTTATTTGTTGTGCTTGGACTTGTACCCTTAAGACACTGCACTATTATTGGCGGCTCATGTTGCACGAGCATTGATTGTATGCCACACACACCGTCAATAATTGCCATGACACGCACAACACACATACCTATATGATATTGTTTGGTTAGGGACATTGAGACATTGATTCATATTTCTTTATGCATATGACATATAGCATACATGTATACCTATATGCTTACACATATGCCTTGACATGCTTACATGCTAGTTATCTGTATACCTATAGGGTATTGTACCATTAACGATAGGTACATACACACATAATGACATGGCTACATGTATACCTTGCATACATACTTCATTTATACCTGGAGGGTATATTACATCATTGCTGATAGGTAGATACATATACTTTGCTATACCTACATGTTTACACATATATCTGGCTATAGCTACATGTTCACCTTTATTTGATGTTATATGGACTTGGAGAAATTAGGAACCGCATGATATATATATTTTAACTTGTTGCAGTTAAATAGCGGTTTTTCCTTTATATGCTCATATTACTGTTTCATGTTGCATATATTACATTCATGGATTTCATATGATATTCATTGATATTTTTACTCCTAAGTATATATAACAATGGAATGAGACGATGTTATATATGCATATATATATATATATATATATATATTAGTGGAATGGGACGCTAATATATATGTATTGATTTATGCAAGTATTCTTATTCTTTACTTGATATTTGGATGCATCCACTCTGAGATTTGTTTTAATACCGATACGGGATCGAGAGTGTCGATGTTGGGCACTTAAGATTCGAAGGACGTATAATACCGATACGGGATCAAGAGTGTCGATGTTGGGCACTTAAGATTCAAAGGACGTATAATACCGATACGGGATCGAGAGTGTCGGTGTTTGGCACTTAAGATTCGAAGGAGGTATAAATCTGTTTTGGATCATGAGTGTCGTTGTTTGGCACTTAGGATTCGCTGTTTTGGATCATGAGTGTCGGTGTTTGGCACTTACGATTCGCTGAGACTTACAGGATATATGAGAGTTACTTGATGAAGGACACTTAGGATATGCGAGATTTACTTGATAATTGGATACAGAATATATATGAGATTGACTTGATATTGGACACTTAGGATATAAGAGATTTACTTGATAATTGGATACAGAATATATATGAGATTGACTTGATATTGGATACAGGATATATGAGACTGACTTGATATTGTACATTCAGGATATATGAGATTTACTTGATATTGTACATTCAGTATTTATGAGATTTACATGATATGAGAGCCAATTTGGGGGCTGATTTGAGGAATTGGGATTTGGATTTGTCTTGATGGACTTTGGTCCTACCACGAGGTCAGGATTTCGTGGGAATGACATGTTTTATCCCATATTCCATATTTATTGTTTATGCACTGCTTCATGTATTAGTAGTACCTGATAGAGTACCTTCCATGACTGTTGCATTTACTTACTTTATTTTATATGCATTGCTTCATGTATTAGTTGTACCTGCTGGAGTACCTTTCATGACCGTTGCATATATACATTGTCATATCATCGCTTCATGTATTAGTTGTACCTGATAGATGTTGGGCTTCCCTTGCACCTAGTTTAGGGTTTGGTAGCATCATGCATGCCACTTTAAAATTTAGAGAGGTGCAAAGCAAGCAAACAAAGAATCATGCTAGAATTTCTAGGGTAACAAGTTTGTATCACATACAAATAAGTAAAAGAGATAGGGATTACAAGCTTTGTTGTCCGTTCCTTCGCTTTATAAACTCCGTGTTGAGGTCCCTTCATTGCGATCATCAAGAACTCCGACTCTTGTGAGGCTCCAAGAGGTGAATGATGCATCTTGCTTGAAGTCTTCATGATCTAAGATGATCTATCTTGAAGAATCTCTAACCCAAGCTTACACTTCACTAAAGTACATATTAGAGAAGTGAACACCCTAATCTAAGTGGCTAGAATAGATGAGGATGATGAAGTAGGAATTTTGCTCTCTTTTGTTTTCAATTTCTCACAATTAAACATCACAAAATGAAAAGCTAGTGATGCTTTTCTTTTAGCAAGAAGAAGAAGAAGATGAAGCTAATCCTTTTGTGATGAATAATGAATTATTGTTATGGTTACATATTCAACCATGAGTTAAGCATGAAGGATTTTAACTCATGTAGAGAATAAACTAGAGTTAATGGTTTGGATTGGGTTAACAAATATCTATACAAAATATCAAAGCTAAAGACAAAGGAAAGATTCATGAAGCTTCATGAAAAGGCTAACCCAAAAGCTAACCCTAATCCAAACCCTAACTAGGTTTAATCTCTAAATCATTGTTGCATTTGTAACCCTAACTTGTTACAATATTATATATCACATATACAATATATTTTGTAACAAAAAGAAAATAATACAATTAACATATATCGCATATACATCAATGTATTATCCAGTGAGAAAATGAATCAATAAAGCGAGCTTATATTAGTTAACGTAATGTAATATATATCATATATAATATACATTAAATTATCGAATCAACTCTTGATCCGACAATCCGGCTATATTGCATATAACCGACTAATATAACAAGTACCAATTCATCGAATCAATACTTGATCCGATGACCCGGCTATATCACATATACCCGGCTGATAACACATATCGCGAGAATAGAATACGGTATCTCATATCGTATTATTCTCGGTCCCGCACATATCACATATGTGCTCCTACTCCGTTTTGCCTGAGCGAGGAAACCTCTGTGTAGGACTCTAAAGAATCGTCAATACGCCGGCAGTAGGTGATGATCATATCAAACACCCACAAGCTGCAAGCGGTCAGCTAAACATAACAGCCACCAAGGTATTGAGCGATCAGAAGATCAACAAGCAAGCCTGTACATTCTCCTGTAAATCCAATCAGTAACACTACCGTACAGTCCGGTCTCTTCGTCCGATATGTCGCATATCAAGTCTAGGGGTGGTAAACGTCAGATCCCAGTAACCGATAAGTCGTGTCGATGTGAGGCTCATAACAGGTCGAGAAACTACTGATAACTCTTACCAGTAGCACTCCATATCAGCCCTGGCTAGAGACTTCCAGTTATAGCCAATCGAACACAGCACAACATCAACTACCTATACCGGGAGAGACGAAACCCCTCCTATCGCTCATTGCCTCCATGTGATTCAGGACTGTACCCAAAAGCCACCGTTTTGCACGCCCTCTTAGAAGTGGTAGGTGGAAATCAAAATACAGTGGGAATCACACAAGACTCTATGACGATCTCGGGTCTACAGACTAACCTGTACCAGTGTCACCGGAGAACTGCTATCTGACGATTGGTATAATACCATCTAGGAGTTCTCGGCGAGTCCGTTCAGTGTACCCAGTCTCCACTGAGCACCCGTACACCATCTTTGATGTCAAACACCGATGGATATGGGATCATCCATCGCCCATCATATGGGTCAAGATGCATATACGCTAGTCTACTCTGGTGTATCGATGCCCTGTCTCGATACACCCTCGACTAGGAACAGTTATAGGATGTACTCGTTGACTCCCCTGGCCCCACCAGTATGATCTCATCATAGTCCTAGTAGTCAAGTACATATCCTAAGGGCTTTATCAACATGTGAGAGCAAGACAGTAAACCAGTACAGGTCAACATGTTAAGATAATGTGAAACCAAATAGCATATTATCATATCGAGCAAGAAAGCCCTCTCTATATATATCCAAGCATCCACTATAATATACATCATATGTACAACAATGGCCTCTAGGGCATATATATAACTAACAATCTCCCACTTGCAGTAAGGCCAGCTGTTGTAGTATCTCATACCCAACATCCCAAAGAGTCTCTCAAATTGTATCTGGGGAATGGCCTTCGTGAGTGGATCCACAGTGTTGTCCTTCGTGTCAACTCTCCCGACCTCGATCTCGCGGCGATCAACTATCTCCCGGATCAGGTAATACCACCTCAAAATATGTCTGGACTTCTGATGGGACATGGGTTCCTTGGCCAAAGCCACAGCTCCATTGTTATCACAATACAAAGGTATTGGATGCTCAATTGACGGAACCACACCAAGTTCAGTGATGAACTTCTTCATCCAGACAGCGATGTATTCAGCCTCCATCGTCGAGTCTGCTTGGAACTCTTCCAACAAACCGCCCCTCCATTTAGGGTAAAGACAAATCCCGAGTGCGACTTAAAGTTGTCCTTATCACTTTGGAAGCTTGAACGGTAAAGGACTCCACCTGGAGTTCTCCGTTACCATACAGCAAGAACATCTCCTTAGTTCTTCTCAAGTACTTGAGAATGTTCTTCACGGCTGTCCAGTGACTCTCTCCAGGATCTGCTTGATACCTACTCACTACACTTAGTGAGTATGCTACATCGGGTCTCGTACATAGCATCGCATACATGATAGAGCCTACTGCCGAAGCATAGGGTATCCCTTGCTTCGAGCTCTTTCCAAATTAGTCTTGGGAGACATCTCTTTGGAGAGAGTGAGTCCAGAGATCGTGGGTTAGTTCCCACGCTTGGATTCTTCCATACTAAACATCTTTAGTATGGTATCAATGTACCTGGATTGGGACAATCCCAGTATCCGTTTAGATCTATCTCTTTATATCTTAATTCCCAAAATGCAGGAGGCATCACCTAGATCTTTCATTGAGAATCTATGTGATAAGAAGAACTTGACCGAGTGCAGCATAGGAACATCATTTCCTATCAAGAGTATGTCATCCACATACAATACGAGGAAGACAACCTTACTCTCTGCAACCTTCTTGTAGATACAAGGTTCATCTACATTTTCGATGAAGTCAAACTCTTTGACTACCACATCAAAATAGATGTTCCAACTCCGCGATGTATGCTTTAACTCGTAAATGGATTTAAACAGCTTGCACATCTTTCCGTTGCTCCCACTATCTACGAAGCCCTCTGGCTGAGTCATGTACACGCACTCCTCTAAATCACCATTTAGAAAGGAGGTCTTAACATCCATTTGCCAGATTTCGTAGTCATGGTATGCAGCAATGGAAAGTAAGATCCGGATGGACTTATGTATAGCTACTGGAGAAAAGGTTTCGTCATAATCCACACCTGGTCGTTGACGAAAACCCTTTGCAACAAGTCTAGCTTTGTAAGTCTCAACTTTTCCATCTACACCAAGTTTCTTCTTAAAGATCCATTTGCTCCCAATGGGTTTTACCCCTTCAGGAGCAACTTCCAAAGTCCATACTTTGTTGGTGTACATGGATTCCATCTCAGATCGCATTGCATGCAGCCACTTCACAGAGTCACCACTCATTATGGCCTGCTCGAAGCTAGTCGGGTCATCATCTTCCATGATGCAATCCTCGCTTCCACCGTCAATGAGAAAACCGTAGTATCTCTCAGGTGGATGAGGAACCCTACTAGATCGGCGGAGATGCCGAGGTTCGTCAAAAACTACTGAATCCTCTGGTTCTACCAAATCATCTGTTGCAGTTTGTGTAGCTGGAACTTCTTCCAGTTCTACCTCATTGCCACTAATTTCTTTTTCAAGAAATTCCTTTTCTAAAAAGGTGGCATGCCGAGATACAAACACCTTTTGTTCCTCGGTGTGGTAGAAGATATACCCGCGTGAATGTTTAGGATATCCAATAAACTTACACAGAAAAGACCTTGCCCCGAGTTTGTCCAGATTCTGTGTTTTCACATATGCCGGACAACCCCATATCTTAACGTAATTAAGATATGGTCTCTTTCCCTTCCATATCTCATATGGAGTGGATGGCACAGATTTGGTAGGAACCATATTCAATAGGTCCGCAGCTGTTTCCAGTGCATACTGCCAGAAGGAAATAGACAACTCAGCAGTACTCATCATAGAGCGCACCATATCTAATAGGGTGCGATTCCTCCGCTCCGATACACCGTTATGCTGTGGTGTATAAGGAGGAGTAAGCTGAGAGAGAATCCCATTCTCTTTTAGATAATCCAGGAACTCGTTGCTCAAGTATTCTCCTCCTCGATCTGATCGAAGGATCTTAATACTTTTGTCCGTTTGATTCTCTACTTCGTGCTTATATTCTCTGAATTTCTCAAAAGCTTCAGACTTGTGTTTCAACCGGAACACATGTCTGTATCTTGAGAGATTGTCAGTGAATGTAATGAAGTAGGAAGAACCGTTCCTTGCATGTGTAGACATGGGACCACATACATCATAATGTATTAGTCCCAAGAGTTCTGTAACTCTTTCTCCGTGTCCACTAAACGGAGTTTTGGTCATCTTGCCTTTGAGACATGAATGGTAGGTATCATAAGATGAAAATTCGAACGGATTCAAATATCCATCCTTATGTAACTTAGCTAGCCGTGTCGCATTGATATGACCTAGTCTACAATGCCATAAGAAGGATTCGTTAATTTCTGAACTCTTCCTCTTGTGTGTGTTTTGTACATTTAGTACTGTAGTTTGGTTGAGAACGTATATGCCATTATTTAACGATCCTGATCCAATCAACTTTTGATTCAGGAATATGTTCATAACATTATCCTGTACTACAAAATTATATCCTTCTTTGCTCAATAAAGAAACTGATATAAGATTGCATATCAGGGTCGGAATGTAATAGCATTCGTTCAGAACCAATGTGTTACCATTTGGTAACACAAGGTGATATTCGCCAACTGCTTTGGCTGCAACATTTGCACCATTCCCAACTCTTACGGAATGATCACCCTCTCCCAGTTCCCTACCTTTTCGTAGCCCATGTAACATATTACATATATGGGATCCCGATCCGGTATCTAATACTCAGGACGTAGAGTGAACTGAGAAACAGTTCTCAATAACAAATACACCCGAAGAAGATGCATCAGCATGCGTATTCTTCGTTTGGGCGGCGTGAGAATCCAGATATCCTCCTATTCCCTGCTCTGACTTATAAAAATTATAAGTGGGAGCGGGACCAACGTTCCCCTGCTCAGTATAATAAGCGGATCGGCCAATACATCCTTATTATTATCTTGATTAAGGCCTGATATGGTCGCTACCTGGAGAGAGAGAGAAGAAAACACTTTAGCGTATGCTCTTGAAAGATTAGATTGGTTATTATCTTATCTAATCAGGATGGCTCCCACTAGTTTTATCAAATCTTCCTTAAACCCCTAAAAGGTAGGATTAACCGGGATTAATTATGTAAGTGTACGGTAGCGCCCCGGCCGTCAAACTGACGCCAAATGCGGAACAAAAACTTTTATAACTGGCGCTATCGGATACTATAACCCGGATCTGCCATTAACGCTAAACTAACAAACTACAAAGAGGGTAGAAAGGTTATACTGAACGATCCGAGTCCTTCGTTCTTTAACCATCATCCCACGCTCCTGTTGCGGCTGCTCCGATCTTGTCGATCTCCGATATGCTCGTCTAGGTGGCACCACGTCATCGGATCTTTAAACGGGCTCCCGCCTCTGACCCGAGGCAACTCGGTCATCAAGTTTGCTAAAAGAGATGACCAAGATTGATGTAGAGAATGAGTAGAACACTTTGTCTCACTTCGTCCAAAGCCATGGACAAACGGTTAATGAAGTTGCCATTTGAATCGGGAGATGGAATAAAAGGAGCTTTGAAATTTCCATACACAAATCTATCATAATCTTTTCAACCAAAAATGAATCCATCATCTATCTCCAAGAGGGGCCAGCCAATATATGGTGGGGGTGAGTGTAGGAGGGGGGAGGGTAACCTTAAGCTAAAAGATCAAGAAGAAAAAATCTTAGTCAAAAACCAAAACCCATTAATGCAATGAATGACTCATCTAACCTAGTCATCCATTCATTAATGCAAATAATGATTCATTAACCTAGTCACCAATCCAAGAACCTTCCACACTCATGACTCACCTCATGACTCGCCCAAAAGAAGAAAAGATAAATCCGTATTTAACCGAATGTTAAATACGGGTGATAGAAAACTGGAAACTGGCAACTTCCAAAAGCGATCCCGAAACGAATTTCAGGATAACCCCGTAACTGTATAAATATACCCGCATTTGTATTACGACCGAATACAAATGCAACTGAGACAAAGATATTATATCTACAAAGTATAATACATGGGTCCGGTTTAAACCAAAGCCCACCAGTATTATCTGCCCGAAATATGATGTAAGTCGATGTAGTACACCCCAGTGCTTATGGGGAGGCGGAATTAACAAAAACTTATCAAGTTTAAACAACAAACATCGACTAACCGCTTGAATCGAAGCTAAACCCTAAAAACCGTATTCTTATGAGTTTCATTACATAAGTGATTAGGGATTATACCTAATGAACCGGTCCTTCTTCTTTATGTCCTCCTTGGTTCTCCTTGGCCTTCTCTAGGTAGTAGACGATCCACCCGAGAGCGAAACTCCAAGCTTAACCTCTAACTTGAGGTAACTAACCAACTTTGATTGCTAATCAAAGATGATAGAATGATAAAGAGTGAAGGTTATGGATTGTTTAGTCTAACTAAACCTTTGATCTCAACACATGAGGATTAAGGTTAGTATCTTGAAGATGAGAGCTTGAGGAGAGAGAATGTGTAATATGATAATGAGAGAAGAGAGAGAGTGTATCATAATATTATGTGAAGCATTCTTATTTTCAACAAATGAATAAAATGAAATGAATAAGCATGCTTCAAAATATCTTGTGATGATTCATTAACATGAGTCATTAAGCAATAAATGTGCATTAATGAGATGAATGAATCACCACTATGACTCACTCTCTTTCCAAAACAAACCTCCTTAGTCACATCTTCTAGAAGCTTCTCGAGCAATTACGAGAACGCCCCTCCGATCCGTAAAAATACGGAAAAACTTTAGACTGTAAAAATCCAATAACCGGATACCAGTAACTGGCTTAAACCAAAGCCGACTGGTAAAAACTGTCCGAAAGTCGTACGCGCGTAAACGCACGTATGCGTCCGAACCCTTTGTCGCAAAACCATGCAACCTCTATATCGTTTCGCCTGGAGTAGGAAACTCTCTGTGTGGGACTCTAGAGACTCGACTACTACGCTGGCAGTGGGTTTAACCACAGACCGCAAGCGGCACTAGCTGTACGTAACGGTCCCCAGGTAGTTGTCGATAAGAAGGCCGATGAGTAAACCCATCCGAACTCCTACTGAGTCTGATGTGACAATCTCCATACAGTCCGGTCCGTTCGTCCATGACTATCGCATATCGGGCCTAGGGGGGCGGCAAGCGTCAGTCCCCTAATAGCGGTATAAGTCGTGTCGGAGCGAAGCCCATTACACCCTGAGAAACTGCTGGAACCTACCAGCAAATCTCGCTTGCCCTGGCCAGGGACTTTGCGTAATGGCTCTCTGACACAGCACGATATCTACTCCCAATACCGGGAGGGACGAATCCTGTCTAACCGCCACTGCCTCCAAGTGCTCGGGACTGCACCCAACTGCTACCTGTTTGCACGACTCCATAGAGCCGTGGTAGGGTAGCAATCTAAGAACAGTGGGACACACTCAAGGCGAAGTAGCAGTGTCAAGTCTGCGGACTACGCTGTACTCATGTCACCTGGGAACTGTTCACTGACGACTGGTATCAAACCAACCAACAGTTCCCTGTGAGTCCTGTCCGGTGTACCCGTAACCTAACGAGCACCTGTATACTATCTCCAGTACGACGTACTGATGGCTGTGGGACAGACCATCTCCCCAACTGGGATGAGAAGCGTACACACTAGTCTACTCCGGAGTATCGATGCTCTGTCTCGATAATCCAACGACCAGGGACCTGAATAAGGATGTGCTTGTAGACTACCCAGCCCCCACTAGTGTGACTGCCATCACAACGCCGGTAGCCAAGCAAGATCCTAAGAGCTCTATCAATACGTACACTCACATATTAAGATAGAAAAACCAAGTAGCATACTACCATGTTTAGCAAGACTGTTATATATATGTGAATATCCCAAGCTTCCATTAAGTAATATACAAGCTAGTATGATACAGTAATGGCCTTCTAGGGCATAAACACTAACAATCTCCCACTTGCACTAGGGCCATGTACTGGCATATCGCAGACCAATGATCTCGAGTAGCCTCTCGAACTGAATCTGAGGAAGGGCCTTCGTGAATGGATCAGCAATGTTCTCTTCTGAAGCAACTCTCCGAACCTCGATCTCCTGACGATCAATGATCTCCCTGATCAGGTGATACCGCCTCAAGATGTGTCTGGACTTCTGATGGGACCTTGGTTCCTTCGCTAAAGCTATAGCTCCGTTGTTGTCGCAATACAGAGGTATTGGATCAACTATGGTAGGAACCACCTGAAGTTCTGTTAGGAACTTCTTCATCCAGACTGCTTCTTTTGCGGCATCGCAAGCAGCTATATACTCCGCTTCCATCGTCGAGTCAGCAACGGTGTCCTGCTTGGAGCTCTTCCAGCACACCGCCCCTCCATTGAGGGTAAAGACATAACCCGACATGGACTTGGAATCGTCCTTATCACTCTGGAAGCCGGAATCAGCAAAGGCCTCCAACCTGAGGTCTTTTCCGCCGTAAACCAAGAACATCTCCTTAGTCCTCCTCAGGTACTTGAGAATGTTCTTTACTGCTATCCAGTGCTTCTCCCCTGGGTCTGACTGATACCGGCTTACCACGCTCAGTGCGTAAGCTACATCTGGTCTGGTACACAACATCGCATACATTATAGAGCCTACCGCAGAAGCGTAGGGTATAATAGACATGCGTTCCCTTTCCAAATCAGTCTTGGGAGACATCTCTTTGGAGAGGGTGATTCCGTGACAAGCCGGTAGATTACCGCGCTTTGAATCTTCCATACTGAATCTTTTCAGTACAGTGTCGATATACCTGGACTGCGAAAGTCCCAACATCCTCTTGGATCTATCACGATAGATCCGGATCCCCAGAATGTAAGAGGCATCACCCAGGTCTTTCATGGAGAACCTGTGTGACAAGAATCCTTTGACAGATTGTAGCATAGGAATGTCATTTCCTATCAATAGAATGTCATCCACGTACAAGACGAGGAATACGACACTTCTGGCCACAACTTTACTATATATGCACGGTTCATCTGGATTTTTGATAAAGTCATATTCTTTGACTGTCTCATCAAAACAGATGTTCCAACTCCGCGATGCCTGCTTTAGTCCATAAATGGATTTAAGCAGCTTGCATACTTTCCCGCTGCTCCCACTCTGATTGAAACCCTCTGGCTGATCCATATAGACGCTCTCTTCTAAATTTCCATTCAGAAAAGCCGTCTTTACGTCCATCTGCCAGATTTCATAATCATGGAAGGCAGCAATAGCAAGAAGGACCCGAATGGATTTGAGCATAGCCACTGGAGAAAAAGTTTCGTCATAGTCCAAACCAGGTCTTTGACGAAAACCCTTTGCAACAAGTCTAGCCTTATAGGTTTCCACCTGTCCATCTACACCAATCTTTTTCTTGAAGATCCATTTGCATCCTATGGGTTTTACCCCATCTGGAGCAAAGTCCAAAGTCCATACTTTGTTGGTGTACATGGACTCCATTTCGGTCCGCATTGCATCTAGCCATCGTACCGAGTCGCCGCTCTGGATGGCCTGCCTGAAGTCAGTAGGTTCATCATCATCTATGATGCAATCCTCTCTATCCCCATCTATGAGAAAACCGTAGTATCTCTCAGGCGGACGAGACGGCCTACTACTCCTGCGGAGGGGTGCGGGAATGTTCTGTTCTTCTTGAACCTCTGGTTCTACCAAACTTTCAGTAGCAGTTTGTGGTTCTGGAATTTCTTCCAGTTCTATTTCGCTCCCACTTATTTCCTTTTCTAAAAACTGATTTTCCAGAAAATGGGCATTACGAGAAACAAAAACCTTTTGTTCCTCTGCGTAATAGAAATAATATCCCTTGGAGTTCTTTGGATATCCCACAAACATACATTTTACTGATCGTGCCTCGAGCTTGTCCACATGCTGCTTTTTAACAAAAGCTGGACATCCCCAAATCTTCATATGCTGAAGATGGGGTTTCTTCCCAGTCCACATCTGATATGGAGTGGTAGGCACAGTCTTGGTAGGAGCTCTGTTCAGAAGATATGCCGCTGATTCAAGCGCATAACCCCAGAAAGATCGCGGTAACTCAGTATTACTCATCATGGATCGTACCATATCCAATAGGGTTCGATTCCGTCTCTCCGATACACCGTTATGCTGTGGAGTGTATGGAGGAGTAAGCTGAGAGAGAATTCCTTTCTCTTTTAGGTAACCTAGGAACTCGGCACTCAAGTATTCTCCACCTCGATCAGATCTAAGTGTCTTTATACTTTTGCCGGTTTGGTTTTCTACTTCATTCTTATACTCTTGGAATTTCTCAAAAGCCTCGGATTTATGTTTCATCAGATAAATGAATCCGTATCTTGAGTAATCATCCGTGAAAGTAATGAAATAGGAAAAACCACCTCTCGCATGTGTAGACAATGGACCGCATACATCGCTGTGTATGAGTCCTAAGAGCTCGCTCGCTCTTACTCCTTGTCCAGTGAATGGAGTCTTTGTCATCTTTCCTTTGAGACAAGATTGACAAGTGTCATAAGTTTGATATTCGAACGTGTCCAAATATCCTTCTCTATGCAACTTAGTCAACCTTCTCTCATTGATGTGACCCAGTCTACAATGCCATAAGAAAGCTTTATTTAAATCTGGAGACTTTCTTTTTAGTGTGTTCTGGACATTGAAAATTTGGAGTTGGTTTAACACATATATGCCGTTATTTAGAGTACCGGACCCAATCAAACCATGATTAAGGTGGATGTTGACAACATCTCTTACAAACGTGAAATCATAACCTTTATTTGATAACAAGGAAACTGATATGATATTACACGTTAAGCTGGGTACAAAATAACAGTTATGTAAAACCAAAATGTGTCCACTCGTCAATCCTAGGTGATAATCCCCGACGGACGCAGCTCCCACGCTAGCTCCGTTAGCAACCCTGAGGATCATATCACCTTCCTTCAGCACTCTACGGTTTCTCAGTGCCTGCAAAGAATTGCAAATATGAGATCCTGACCCGGTATCCAATACCCAGGAAGTAGAGTTGATCGACAGACAATTCTCAATTACAAACACACCTGAAGTCGAAGCCACAGCTTGCTTCGGTTCCTGGTTCTTGGCGTTCCACGCCTTGCAATCCTTCTTCCAGTGCCCTTTCCTGTGACAATGGAAGCACTCATCCAGGCCAACTACCGGTGCTGTAAACTTTTTCTTTCCCTTCTTTCCCACCTTACTAACACCTCCTCTAGGTCTGGGTGCGGCCTTCTTCTTCCTTCCTTTGGCCCTAGCCTTGGACCCTGAAGAAGATGAACCGCCAACAAACATAGCGGGTGTTTCCCTTGCCTTCTGCAAGGTGCCCTCTGCACTCCTTAACATGTTCAGGAGTTCCGCAAGTTCAACTTCTTTTCCTTGAAGATTGAAGTTGAGGATAAACTGGGCGTAGGTGGGAGGAAGGGACTGGAGAACAAGATCTGTATAGAGCTCATTATCCAAAGTCGTTCCAAGGTCCGCGAGCTCTTCAATATAGCCGATCATCTGTAGGACATGTTCACCTACCGATGACCCGACAGCCAACCTCGCTCGAAACAGTTTCTTCGAGGTCTCGTATCTTGCTATACGAGATTGCTCTCCATAAAGTTCCTTTGTATGGAGAAATATGCCATCTAGAGACATATCCTCGTGCCTCCTCTGATGTTCATTATTCATCGAGGCAAGCACGATGCACTTGGCTCTCGCGCAATCTAAATCCCAGGTTTTACGGATTTCCTTATCCGCATTGCTGGATTTGGGACCAAGGGCAGCAGGTGCTGTAGCGGTGAGGACGTACCCCAGTTTGTCATAGGTCAAAGCCATCTTGACATTCCGCAGCCAATCTTTATAGTTTGGCCCTGTCAGTATATTTTTCTCTAAAAGTAACTTAAGTCCAGTCATTTTCAGGGTCGCTGCAATTAGGAGAGAGAGAAGAAAACTCTTTAGCATGATGCTCTTGCAAGTTTAGAGTGGTTTTTAGTTTATCTAAACTGGATGGCTCCCACTGTTTCTCGAATCCTTCCTCAAACCATAAAAGAAGAATTAGCCAAGACTATTCTCACCGTACAATACTTGCTTAACCGTTCAGCCAGGCTGGTGTCGATACTTCGAGGGAGGTTTTCCAACGCTTTCGCGAAGTTCCTTAATTAAAGAACCTCTTTTCTCTGGGGGCGTAACCCCGCTGACACTTTTCTGGACACCTACTAGGTTTATAGCATTGATCGTTAAGCGACGAATATCCTGATAAGTAGCAAATACTCACAGTAGGATCGGGATCCAAATATCATCGTATGATAATGTTGAAGGAATGCTACCAACATTCATCAAACTCCAAATGGTATGCATCTCTTTGCAAATTTCAGTTTCTTTAGAAATTCCCGATATAAGTTTTTGCCCCATGCTCTTATGACCTTGGCTTTGGTCAAAATGTCATAAGTCACATGTCAAGTTCTACCCGTCATTATCTTGTCAATTTGAACCCATCCGTATATACCCCTGACTTTGGTCAAATGGTAATACGACTGTCCCAAACCAACTCATCTATCTTATGCAACAAATGAAAACCCAGTAGCTACCAAACACTATGCCTTGACTTTGGCCAAAATGCATAGCTTGAATACTACTGAATACCCAAATGAAATGACGGAGGGCTACGACTGGTTTTGGCGAAACCGTAAACGTAGTGAACTTGATATAACCGAAGGAACCTGATAGCTTTTAAAAGGAGTGGTTAAAGCTCCGCATTTAAAAATATCTGTTTTAAAAATAACCGAGTGGTTTCTTTTAAATTGTTCCAACGATTTAAACTTTGGTTTGTTTTACTTTGCATTATAGATAATGCGTCCCATCATTAACCTATCATTGCAGAAAACAACGAAAATATAACGTCCTCTTATGCCATCCGCATTCGCCACGGGGTCCCGTCATCACCCGTTAGGTTACTTAACTAACGACAGAGCGGGGGCTGGGCTAGCGCGGGTGTAAAACATAAGTGACGTCTAAATAGCTATAGTAAATATAGATATTTTACATTCGTCTGACGCAATGATATTCATTCCAGAACACAGATAAACAATATTGGATTTGCAAGCAATCTGTATTTCTTTTGAGCCTGCAAGAAAAGACAGATTACACAGTTGTGATGAATAGCCGTTTACCCCACCCTCGACCCCTACGGGTACGGCAAACTACCCACCCGGCAGTCTGTGTACCCCACCTTGGGTCAGTCCTAGGAGCAAAAACAGTAAAATGAAATAATACAACGGTGGCTACAACCGCAACCTGGAAGTGCCCCGCGAAAATAATATTACAACAAATTACATTTCCAACAAATGAATAAATCAATAAACCATTGTTAACCCGGCTATACACCACAACAGTCCAATACAGTTTATATGCACAAACAGATATAACCATTTCAGAAATGTGCAACCCCCTGCCAACCGACATACTAGCAGTTGGGGGAGGTTTACGAACACATCAAACAATCACAGATATAATCCAATACGCAAATACTGTATTTTTCGATCGAATAAACAACTTCAAAATTGCTCCAAAATCTGCTCTGTTAAACAGTAACCTGAGCAATAATTAAATATTCCAGAAAACCCCAAATTTCACAGGGGACCCACACAAGAAAAACGAGTCCATGACTCGGCCAAAGCGCCGCGGTTGCGCGGCAGATCCCACCGATCCGCCGCGCTTTCGCGGCCGAGTTGCCGATTCATGGTCTCGAATTTCTTGGGTGTTCTGCTGGACCCCTTTCTAGCTCTCTGAACACTCCAAAAAAATTTTAGGACTTGATTTTAAGTTCGACAGAAACTATACAGAACTAGGGTTTTCCGGGATCGTTTTTTCGTTCGAAATTCGTACAAATTTGCGATTAAGTTATTTAGTGTTTAGCGAGGCTCTGACACCACTGTAAGTCGATGTAGTACACCCCAGTGCTTATGGGGAGGCGGAATTAACAAAAACTTATCAAGTTTAAACAACAAACATCGACTAACCGCTTGAATCGAAGCTAAACCCTAAAAACCGTATTCTTATGAGTTTCATTACATAAGTGATTAGGGATTATACCTAATGAACCGGTCCTTCTTCTTTATGTCCTCCTTGGTTCTCCTTGGCCTTCTCTAGGTAGTAGACGATCCACCCGAGAGCGAAACTCCAAGCTTAACCTCTAACTTGAGGTAACTAACCAACTTTGATTGCTAATCAAAGATGATAGAATGATAAAGAGTGAAGGTTATGGATTGTTTAGTCTAACTAAACCTTTGATCTCAACACATGAGGATTAAGGTTAGTATCTTGAAGATGAGAGCTTGAGGAGAGAGAATGTGTAATATGATAATGAGAGAAGAGAGAGAGTGTATCATAATATTATGTGAAGCATTCTTATTTTCAACAAATGAATAAAATGAAATGAATAAGCATGCTTCAAAATATCTTGTGATGATTCATTAACATGAGTCATTAAGCAATAAATGTGCATTAATGAGATGAATGAATCACCACTATGACTCACTCTCTTTCCAAAACAAACCTCCTTAGTCACATCTTCTAGAAGCTTCTCGAGCAATTACGAGAACGCCCCTCCGATCCGTAAAAATACGGAAAAACTTTAGACTGTAAAAATCCAATAACCGGATACCAGTAACTGGCTTAAACCAAAGCCGACTGGTAAAAACTGTCCGAAAGTCGTACGCGCGTAAACGCACGTATGCGTCCGAACCCTTTGTCGCAAAACCATGCAACCTCTATATCGTTTCGCCTGGAGTAGGAAACTCTCTGTGTGGGACTCTAGAGACTCGACTACTACGCTGGCAGTGGGTTTAACCACAGACCGCAAGCGGCACTAGCTGTACGTAACGGTCCCCAGGTAGTTGTCGATAAGAAGGCCGATGAGTAAACCCATCCGAACTCCTACTGAGTCTGATGTGACAATCTCCATACAGTCCGGTCCGTTCGTCCATGACTATCGCATATCGGGCCTAGGGGGGCGGCAAGCGTCAGTCCCCTAATAGCGGTATAAGTCGTGTCGGAGCGAAGCCCATTACACCCTGAGAAACTGCTGGAACCTACCAGCAAATCTCGCTTGCCCTGGCCAGGGACTTTGCGTAATGGCTCTCTGACACAGCACGATATCTACTCCCAATACCGGGAGGGACGAATCCTGTCTAACCGCCACTGCCTCCAAGTGCTCGGGACTGCACCCAACTGCTACCTGTTTGCACGACTCCATAGAGCCGTGGTAGGGTAGCAATCTAAGAACAGTGGGACACACTCAAGGCGAAGTAGCAGTGTCAAGTCTGCGGACTACGCTGTACTCATGTCACCTGGGAACTGTTCACTGACGACTGGTATCAAACCAACCAACAGTTCCCTGTGAGTCCTGTCCGGTGTACCCGTAACCTAACGAGCACCTGTATACTATCTCCAGTACGACGTACTGATGGCTGTGGGACAGACCATCTCCCCAACTGGGATGAGAAGCGTACACACTAGTCTACTCCGGAGTATCGATGCTCTGTCTCGATAATCCAACGACCAGGGACCTGAATAAGGATGTGCTTGTAGACTACCCAGCCCCCACTAGTGTGACTGCCATCACAACGCCGGTAGCCAAGCAAGATCCTAAGAGCTCTATCAATACGTACACTCACATATTAAGATAGAAAAACCAAGTAGCATACTACCATGTTTAGCAAGACTGTTATATATATGTGAATATCCCAAGCTTCCATTAAGTAATATACAAGCTAGTATGATACAGTAATGGCCTTCTAGGGCATAAACACTAACATATGACACGTGCGTAAACGCACGTGCATTTTCCGAACCCTGCCATAAAACCATACGGCCTCTACAACGTTTCGCCCGAACTTGGGAAACTGTCTGTGGGGGACTCTAATGACTCGTCAGTACCCTGGCAGTGGGTTTAACCATAAGCTGTCAGCTGCACTAGCTGTGCGTAACGGCTGCCCATGTACTGACCTCAAGGGAGGCCGATGAGCGAACTCATCCTGAAACCCTACTGAGCCTAACAGTGACAATGTATATACAGTCCGGTCCGTTCGTCTATGAGTATCGCATATCTGGCCTAGGGGGCTAGTTACGTCAGACCCCCAATAGCGGTATAAGTCGTGTCGGAGACAAGCCCTGAACACCCTGAGAAACTACCGGAGTACCTACCAGTAATTCTCACCTGCCTTGGCCAAGGACTTGGTGTAATGGCTTGTAAGTGCACGGCGGCGCCCCGGCCTCCATCCCGAGGCCAAAATGCGGAAGCGATGATAAACTTTAATTTTGCGAACTTAGCAAACCGGCACCACCGCGCACTAAACCCGGATCGAACCATTAACTAGTCCTAGCTAACTACAAGATAGGGAATAGAGATATACCGACTGATCCAAGTCCTCCGGTCTTCTCGTCATCGTCCCGATCTCTCGCGGAATGTTCTGTCTCCACCTCGTCGCCGGAAGGGAACCACATCGTCTGTATCTTTTACGGGCTCCCACCTCAATGCCGAGGTAACTCGGGCACGAAGCTGGCGAGTCGACGTGCCCAAGATTTGCTGTAGAATGAAGTGTAAACTTGTGTCTCACTTTGGGGTTTGTGGAATTGCCATATGGTGGAGGTATGAACCATGGAGTTTTTCTTGGGAATTTTTGGTGAGGAAAATTGACATGATATCAACAAAGAACCATACCCAAAAATTGGACAGCCCCTTTTAGCTTGGCCGGCCATCACATAAGCAAGAGAGTGAGAGAGTGGAGAGTGTATCAAAAAGAATGAGAGAGCCATCCAATAAACCAAAAGGAGAGAGAGAGAAGGCTATCATGCAAAGGAATGATCACTAGGAAAGTCCAACACTCAAACAACAATCATCACACTTCATCATCAACAAGCATGATGACAATCAAAGGCCAACACTCCACCACAACCATCATCTCAAGCATGATGACTCCAAATGGTCAAGCCATCATGACACAAAGAAAGTCAAGTGATGGTGAGCCATCATGATCCAACAAAATGCAAAGAACACCCTCCACAAATACTTATTTGAAAAAATGCAAATAAGCCCTCCTCCACCAATCTTCGGCCAATGAACGATACAAAGAAATATGGCCGAAACGGAAAGCAAACTGGCAACTCCAGAAAACTGGTCCCGTAATAAATTACAGGAAAACCCCGATACTGTTCATACACACCCGCATTTGTATTCCGACCGAAATACAAAAGCAATGAGACAAAATCTACACTGTACTATACTAGGATCCGGCTTAAACCAAAGCCGCCTAGTAATATCCGTTCGATCCTGATCCGTGCAATACCGCACGTATCTGATCGAACCCTGCCATATTCCCATACGGCCTGTTGTACAAACTGTCCGATCCTGATCCGTGCAATACCGCACGTATCTGATCGGACCATGCCATATCTCCATACGGCCTCTACAGCGTTTCGCCCGAAAGCTTGAGTAACTGAATGTGTGGTGGACTCTAAAGACTCGTCAATACTATAGCTATGGATTTAACCACTAGCACGTCAGAGGTATTAGCCATACGTGACGGGCCACCAGCTATTGACAAAAAGGGACGTCTGTGAGAGAACTCAGCCTGACACCCTACTGAGCCTGTCAGTGACAATATCCGTACAGTCCGGTCCGTTCGTCTATGAGCATCGCATGGCGGGCCTAGGGGGTTGGTAAAAGTCAGACCCCCAAAAGCGGTACAAGTCGTGTCGGAGTGTAGCCCAGAACACCCTGAGATACTACTGGAATACCTACCAGTAAATCTCCTGCCTCGGCCGAGGGCTTCGTGTAATGGCTCTCCTAGACACAGCGCGACCTCACCCCCAATACCGGGAGAGACGAACCCCTGAAGATCCGCTCACTGCCTCCATGTGGCTCGGGACTGTACCCAACTAAAACCTGTTTGCACGTCTCCTTTGAGCGTGGTAGGGTAGTAATCAAAGTACAGTGGGAACTCACACGAGACAAATGACGATCTCAGGTCGATGAACTAACCTGTACACATGTCACCAGGGAACTGCTATCTGACGTCAGGTATAAGACCAACTAGCAGGTTCCCGGCGAGTCCTGTCCGGTGTACTCATAACCCAATGACCACCTGTATACATCTTAGGTGAACCAACTGACACCAGTGGCTTGTGAGACCGGCCACCGCCGCTCGTCGGGGTCTCGACTGTATACACTAGTCTACTCTGGAGTATCGATGCCCTGTCTCGAAACTCCCACGACTAGGGACCTTTTAAGGATGTGCTTATAGACTGCCAGCTCTCACGTATATAATCGCCCTCATACTGCTGGTGGTCAAGCAAGAATCCTAGGGGCTCTATCAACGTGCAATAGTGACCTGTCAGGTCACCTAAAGCAGTACACGATGATAAACATAAACCAGATAGCATACTATCATCTCGAGTAAGACTGTCCTACCGGGATAGATCCTCCTTGTTTGTAGGAGGATCATCTTCTTCTAGGTCCAAGGCGAAAGCCAAGGGAAAGAAGAAGAAAGCCCCCGCCAAACCAAGGGGCGGTGTTAGTAAAGTGGATACGAAGGGAAAAGCAAAAGCAACAAAGATAGTGGGGAAGCTTGTGGATAAGGAAGAATGCTTCTATTGTCATAAGAAAGGTCACTGGAAAAATGATTGCAGGGCTTGGAAAGCCAGGACACGGGAATTGAAGCAGGTTGCGGCTTCAGCTTCAGGTGTGTATGTTATTGAAAACTGTCTTTCAATAAACTCTACTTCCTGGGTATTGGATACCGGATCAGGATCTCATATCTGTAATTCTTTGTAGGCGTTGAGAAACCGTAGTGTTTTGAAAGCAGGTGACATGACCCTCAGAGTTGCAAACGGAGCTAGCATGGATGCTAAGGCCGTGGGGGACTATCACCTGGGAATGTCAGATGGACATGTTTTGGTTTTGCGTAATTGCTTTTTTGTACCCAACGCAACTTGTAATATCATTTCTGTATCTTTAGTTTCTAAAGAAGGTTATGAATTTGCGTTTGTAAGCAATGTTGTAAACATTCACCTTAATCAAGTTCTGATTGGGTCAGGTACATTGAGTAATGGTATATACGTATTGAACCAACCACAGATTTTCAATGTCCAGAATACACACAAAAGAAAGTCTCCAGAAATAAATCAGACTTTCTTGTGGCATTGTAGACTGGGTCACATCAATGAGAGAAGGTTGACGAAGTTACATACAGAAGGGTATTTGAATGCATTCGAATATCAGTCGTATGCCACTTGTCAATCCTGTCTCAAAGGAAAGATGACAAAGACTCCGTTTACTGGACATGGAGTAAGAGCGAGCGAGCTCTTGGGACTCGTACACAGTGACGTGTGCGGTCCAATGTCTACACATGCGCGAAGCGGATATTCTTACTTCATTACTTTTACGGATGACTTCTCAAGGTACGGTTATGTCTTCTTAATGAAACATAAGTCCGAGGCCTTTGGAAAATTCCAGGAGTATAAGAATGAAGTAGAGAAACAGACCGGCAAAAGTATTAAGATTCTAAGATCGGATCGAGGTGGAGAATACTTAAGTGCCGAGTTCCTGGACTATTTAAAAGAGAACGGAATTCTCTCTCAGCTTACTCCTCCATACACCCCGCAACATAACGGTGTATCGGAGAGACGGAACCGCACCCTATTGGATATGGTGCGGTCCATGATGAGTAGCGTTGAGTTGCCGCGATCATTCTGGGGATATGCGCTAGAATCAGCCGCATACCTTTTGAACCGAGTTCCTACTAAGACTGTGCCTACTACACCATATGAGATGTGGTGTGGGAAGAGACCCTATCTTAAGCACATTAAGACATGGGGATGTCCAGCTTTTGTCAAAAAGCAGCATGCGGACAAGCTCGAGGCACGCTCAGTACAGTGCAAGTTTGTGGGATATCCAAAGAATTCCAAAGGATATTTCTTCTACTGTGAAGAGGAACAAAAAGTTCTTGTTTCTCGTCATGCCTACTTCTTGGAAACTGAGTTTTTGGAAAACCAGATAAGTGGGAGCGCAGTAGAACTGGAAGAAATTCCAGAGCCACGGACTATTACTGAAAGTTTAGTGGAACCAGAGGGTTCGGAAGAACAGGACATTCCTACGCCGCTCCGCAGGAGTAGTAGGCAATCTCATCCGCCCGAGAGATACTACGGTTTTCTCATAGACGGGGATAGAGAGGATTGCATCATAGATTATGATGAGCCTACTAGCTTCCAGCAGGCCGTTCAGAGCGTTGACTCAGTGAAATGGCTGGATGCAATGCGGACCGAAATGGAGTCCATGTACACCAACAAGGTATGGACGTTGGACATTGCTCCAGACGGGGTAAAACCCGTAGGATGCAAGTGGATCTTCAAAAGGAAGATTGGTGTAGATGGACAGGTAGAGACCTATAAAGCTAGGCTGGTAGCAAAGGGTTTTCGTCAAAGACCTGGCTTGGACTATGACGAAACCTTCACTCCAGTAGCCATGCTGAAATCCATTCGGATCCTTCTTGCCATTGCTGCCTTCCACGATTATGAGATTTGGCAAATGGACGTAAAGACAGCTTTTCTAAATGGAAATTTAGAGGAGTGTGTCTATATGGACCAGCCAGAGGGTTTCATTCAGAGTGGGAGCAGCGGAAAGGTGTGCAAGTTGCTTAAGTCCATCTATGGACTAAAGCAGGCATCGCAGAGTTGGAACATCTGCTTTGATGAGACGGTCAAAGAATTTGGCTTTATCAAAAATCCAGATGAACCATGCATCTATAGTAGATTTGTAGCGAGAACTGTAGTATTCCTCGTTTTATACGTGGATGACATTCTCTTAATAGGAAATGACATTCCTATGCTACAATCTGTCAAGGGGTTCTTGTCACACAGGTTCTCCATGAAAGACCTGGGTGATGCCTCGTACATTCTGGGTATCCGGATCTACCGTGACAGATCCAAGAGGATATTAGGACTTTCACAGTCCAGGTACATCGACACCATACTGAAGAGATTCAGTATGGAAGATTCCAAGCGCGGTAACCTACCGGCTTGTCACGGGATCACCCTCTCTAAAGAGATGTCTCCCAAGACTGATTTGGAGAGGGATCGCATGTCTATTATACCCTACGCTTCTGCGGTAGGCTCTATAATGTATGCGATGTTGTGTACCAGACCGGATGTAGCTTATGCACTGAGTGTGGTAAGCCGGTATCAGTCAAACCCTGGGGAGAAACACTGGATAGCGGTAAAGAACATTCTCAAGTACCCGAGAAGGACTAAGGAGATGTTCTTGGTGTATGGCGGAAAAGACCTCCAGATCGAGGCCTTTGCTGACTCCAGCTTCCAGAGTGACAAGGATGATTCTAAGTCTATGTCGGGTTTTGTCTTTACCCTCAATGGAGGGGCGGTGTGTTGGAAGAGTTCCAAACAAGAAACCGTTGCAGACTCGACGATGGAAGCGGAATACATCGCTGCATCTGATGCCGCAAAAGAAGCTGTCTGGATGAGGAAGTTCTTGAAAGAACTTCAGGTGGTTCCGTCCATTGTTGATCCAATACCTCTGTATTGCGACAACAACGGGGCTATAGCTTTAGCGAAGGAACCCAAGTCCCATCAGAGATCCAGGCACATCTTGAGGCGGTATCACCTGATCAGGGAGATCGTGGATCGCCAGGAGATCGAGGTACGGAGAGTCGCTTCAGAAGATAACACTGCAGATCCATTCACCAAGGCCCTGCCCCAGACTCAGTTCGAGCGGCTGATCGAGATGATAGGTCTTCGATACGCCAGTACATGGCCTTAGTGCAAGTGGGAGATTGTTAGTGTATATGCCCTAGAGGCCATTACTGTATCATACTAGTTTGTATATTACTTAATGGAAGCTTGGGATATTCACCTTGTATGTACAATCTTGCTCAAAATAGTAGTATGCTACTTGGTTTGTTTCTACTTCAATGTGTACATGTGTTAGGATCAGTCTTGGGAGACATCTCTTTGGAGAGAGTGACTCCAGAGATCGTGGGCATGTTCCCACGCTTGGACTCTTCCATACTAAACCTCTTTAGTATGGTGTCAATGTACCTGGATTGGGACAATCCCAAAATCCGTTTGGATCTATCTCTATAGATCCTAATTCCCAATATGCAGGAGGCATCACCAAGATCTTTCATTGAGAATCTTTGTGATAAGAAGAGCTTGACCGATTGCAGCATAGGAATATCATTTCCTATCAAGAGTATGTCGTCCACGTACAATACGAGGAAGACAACCTTACTCTCTGCCACCTTCTTGTAGATACAAGGTTCATCTGGATTTTTGACGAAATCAAACTCTTTGATAACGACGTCAAAGCAATGTTCCAACTCCGCGATGCTTGCTTTAATCTATAAATGGATTTAAGCAGCTTGCATACCTTCCCGCTGCTCCCACTGTCTACGAAGCCCTCTGGCTCAGTCATGTACACGCACTCTTCTAAATCACCATTTAGAAAGGCGGTCTTAACATCCATTTGCCAGATTTCGTAGTCATGATATGCAGCGATGGCAAGCATGATTCGGATGGATTTAAGCATAGCCACTGGACAAAAGGTCTCGTCATAGTCCACACCTGGTCTTTGACGAAAACCCTTTGCTACAAGTCTAGCTTTGAAAGTCTCCACTTTCCCATCTACACCAAGTTTCTTCTTGAAGATCCACTTGCTCCCAATGGGTTTTACCCCTTCAGGAGCAACTTCCAAAGTCCATACTTTGTTGGTGTACATGGAATCCATCTCAGACCGCATAGCATCCAGCCATTTCACTGAGTCCCCACTCGTGATGGCCTGCCCGAAGCTAGTTGGGTCATCATCCTCCATGATGCAATCCTTGCTCCCACCATCCATGAGAAAACCGTAGTATCTCTCAGGTGGGCGAGGAACCCTACTAAATCGGCGGAGAGGCTGGGGTTCATCGGGAACTACGGAATCCTCTGGTTCAACCAAATCTTCTGTTGTAGTCTGTATTGCTGGAACCTCTTCCAGTTCTACCTCAATGCCACTTATCTGTTTCATAAGAAAACTTTTTTCTAAGAAAGTGGCATGTCGAGAAACAAACACTTTTTGTTCCTCGGAGTGGTAGAAGATATACCCTCGCGAATGTTTGGGATATCCAACAAACTTACATAGAACAGACCTTGCCTCGAGCTTGTCCGGATTTTGTGTTTTAACATAGGCCGGACAACCCCATATCTGAATAAAATTGAGACATGGTCTCTTGCCATTCCATATCTCATATGGAGTGGGAGGCACTGATTTGGTCAGAACTCTATTCAGTAGGTATGCAGCAGTCTCCAGTGCATATCCCCAGAAGGAAATAGGTAACTCAGCTGGACTCATCATAGAGCGCACCATATCTAATAGGGTGCGATTTCTCCGCTCCGATACACCGTTGTGCTGTGGTGTATATGGAGGAGTTAGCTGAGAGAGAATCCCATTCTCTTTTAGGAAGTCCAGGAATTCATTGCTTAAGTATTCTCCTCCTCGATCAGATCGTAGGATTTTAATACTTTTTCCGGTTTGGTTCTCAACTTCTTGCTTATATTCCCTAAATTTCTCAAAAGCTTCTGATTTGTGTTTCATCAGGAACACATACCCGAACCTAAAGAGATCGTCAGTGAATGTAATGAAGTATGAAGAACCATCCCTGGCATGTGTAGACATGGGACCGCATACATCACTATGTATCAGTCCCAAGAGTTCGGTAACTCTTTCTCCGTGTCCCGTAAACGGAGTTTTGGTCATCTTGCCTTTGAGACATGACTGGCAAGTGTCATAAGATGAAAATTCAAACGGATTTAAATATCCATCTTTATGCAACTTAGCTAGTCGTGTCACATTGATGTGACCCAGTCTACAATGCCACAAGAAGGATTCATTGAGTTCAGAACTCTTCCTCTTGTGTGTGTTTGTTATGCTCAGAACTGTTGATTGATTTAGAACATAAATGCCATTGCACAACGTGCCTGATCCAACCAACTTTTGGTTACGGAAAATGTTCATAACATTGTCCTTTAATACAAAATTATATCCCTCTTTACTTAATAAAGAAACCGATATAATGTTGCATATCAGGTTCGGCATGTAATAGCATTCGTTCAGAACCAATGTATTACCAGTTGGTAATACAAGGTGATATTCCCCGATAGTCTTAGCTGCAACAATTGCACCATTTCCGACTCTTATTTCTTTATCACCTTCTCCAAGTTCTCTACCTTTCCTAAGCCCATGTAACTGATTACATATATGGGATCCTGACCCGGTATCCAATACCCAGGACGTAGAACAAATGGAGAAACAGTTCTCAGTAACGAACACACCCGAAGAAAATGCATCATCATGTACTTTCTTCATTCGGGTGGTATGGGAATCCTGGTATTCCCCTATATCCTGTTCATTCCTATAACTCTTACAGGAAAGAACGGAACCAACGTTCCCCAGCACAGTATAACATGCGGGTTCGGTCAATACATCCATATTATTATCTTTATTAGGGCATGAAACGGTCCCTACCTGGAGAGAGAGAGAAGAAAACACTTTAGCGTATGCTCGTGCAAGATCAGATTGGTTATTATCTTATCTAATCAGGATGGCTCCCACTGCTTTTTATCAAATCTTCCTCCAAACCCTAAAAGGAAAGACTAGCCGGGATTAATTACACACTACAAGTTCGCCAATCTTTCAGCCAGGCCAGTGTCGGTACTTTGAGGGAGGTCCCCCGTGCTTTCGCACGAACCTAATTAATGTAAACCTCGTTTTCCCAGAGGCGTAACCCCGTTGACACCTTTCTAGACACCTACTTGATCAGCTAATTGCAATGTGTAAAACTCTCCCAGGAGTAACTCTTACTCTCAGTGGGTATCGGGATCCAACTATCTCATAGAAGGTATGCAATCTCATTGCAAATTTCAACACTTGAAATTCCCGATAATGCTTTTGCCCCTAGCGTCCTATGACCTTGACGGAGGCTAAACAACCCATAGTCCGCTAGTCAAGTTCAACCCGTCATTTCCTGATTGAATTAAACCCACCCGCACGACCCTTGACGGAGGCCAAACAACGCCGTACGAATACCCTAATCCAATCGCATCATATGCTGGCAGATAAGCATTAGTTAGCTACCGTACACTGCGCCTTGACGGAGGCCAAACTACCGCAGCACGAATACTAACTAGTACTTATCTGAAATGACGGAGGGCTACGCAGGTTTTTCATAAAAACCATGAGCGTAATGAACTTGATATCGTTGTAGAATCAAATGAAGTTTTGAAATGGAGTGATTTTGAGGCTTTTCTAGTTCTGCTAAAGGAGTCACTCCCGGCGAAGGGATCTCGGTCCTTTCCTCGTCGAATGAGGTGCGGGATATATCATATATATCGCTGTGCAAAGCAAAAACTCAAAAGCAGTCAAAAGCAAACCGAGTGTGTAGCATCGGCCAGTTATTGCTAAAGGAGTCACTCCCGGTGAAGGGATCTCGGTCCTTTCCTCATCGAATAAGGTGCAGGGTATATCATATATACCACTGTGCAAAGCAAGAACTGTAGCTACCTGTTTTATTTAAAATTTGATTCTACAACATCTTAGGTTTCTTTCCATTCATTAATCACATTAATGAAGTCCCATCATTTAAATACCTAAACATCACAGATAGATATGACGTACACTTATGCCATCCGCATTCGCCTCGATGTCCCCTCGTGCACCGTTAGGTTAGGTAACTAACGACAGAGCAAGGCAGGGCTAGCGCGGGTGTAAAATATAAGTAACGTCTATATAATATATCATATATACTATATGCTATATCCATCACAGAATCACAACACAGATATCGCAGCAGAATAAACATATGAAATATTGGATATACTAGGACGTCCGTGTTTTCAATACGAGCCAGTATAAAACACGGATTCCACGGTCGTGATGAATAGCCAATCCCACACCCCTAGACCCCTACGAGAGCGGCAAGCAACCCTGCCAATTCTAGGGTTAGGAGACCCGGACTCGACTCCTCGAGTTGGTCTCCCACTGGACCCCAGAACCCAGTTCCTTGTGCTCCCCTCCTTGGGTGTATCCTAATGCGGAAAAGTAAATAATATACAAAAGGTGACATCTTCCGCTACCTGGAAGTGCCCCAAATAAAAGAATATTACATACAAGTTTTTTACATGAATGAAAATGAAAGACACTAATCTCACATAAAAACCCCCGGCTATTCGAACACGACGATCCAATATAACATATCCAGCAACACATAACATCACATGTCATCAACGTAAGTAAGTATGCATACCCCAATTGTCGTTGACGTATAGCAACGAAACCGGCGATTTGAACATACTACACTTACGGTCACAGAAAAGAAAGTGTAAAACTACAACAATTGGAATCCTTAACTTCTTTAGACATCACATGCCTAATCAAATGAAATACTTAGACATCACATGCCTAACAGATATAAATCCTGCATTTTAGTCTCATTATCGAAAACTCTTTTCAATATCATGTGGGACTAAACTGCCAGATTTATAACATTCATTCAGTTATCTCATAACTGTTTGTGAATTCCAATTATTGTATCACATTCCAGATAAACAGAAAATGTTAAACTTTCCGATCGAACAGTCGAATACCCAAGTTTTCCCGATACAGTCCAACACATGAAATAAGCCTAACAACATTCAGTTCGTGCCTCAGTACCGACGGTCCAGCCGTAGAAGGGTCAAGCCAACGCCTCACATGTGGCACGCCGTACTGCCCCAAACCCGAAGGTTCAAAGGGCAGTTCAAGACGGTCACATAATCGAGTTAAGGTTTGTTGTCTTCTAGAGGGTCCATCGCGTTACTTGCACTACTTAGAACGTCGTTAAACTTCGGAAAAATCCAACACTTGGAAATTTCCCGACAGGGAAAAATTGGGTATTTATATCCGGACGAACTTTTTAACATATTCTAAAATTTATCCGGAAAATCCACACTGACAAAATTTGATAATCCGATCGAATCATTGATTCCCTATACAACCCCAGAATACTCTTCTGTAGAGTCACAATAAAAATACCCCAAAAAATACAGCATTATATTATATGAGTTACAGTGCAGAAAATATTAAACAAGGGAACAGTAAGGCCGCGGAACCGCCGCATCATGCATAGCACATGCCGCGGTTCCGCGGTGGAAAAGTTGATTCAGGCCCTCGTATTTTACAGTAATTCAAATAACACCCTGCTTGATTTTCTTCATATTTTTAATTGACAAAAATCCCATTTTTTAGAAAAAATCCAGAGAGCATTTTAGGGTTTTGGGTTTCGGTTCGATCGGGTTTCAAACGTCGTCTAGACTTCGCCTAAGGCTCTAGCTAGGCTCTGATACCAGTGAAAGGTTCCTAGGCACCCTACAGTGGTCTCACAAGGCATCGTACATGCCAATTTAAAATTTTTGGTGCCGAGAAACCCTAGACTACGGATCTTAGACTAGATGTTTAGGCGAAATGAAAACTTAGTTAACACTTTAACTAGAAGTGAGAAGCTACAACCTTTGTAGATCCGGATTTCCACTTCCTTAGCTCCACATGGGTGTCCTCTCGCTGTCCATCATGAATCCCGAATCCAATCGTCGGCTTCATCGGAGAAACGGGCGAGCTAGGTCGTTGGCTTCGTGTCAAAGACGATCTACGTCGAGGTTGCACTAGTTCAAGCTCCGACTTCACCAAGTTGTGAAACTTGTGAAGAAAACACCCAAAACCACTTGGCAAGAGGTAGAGGATGAAGAAATAGGAGGTGGGTTCACTTTAGATTTGGATTTCTCTCACTAGAACTCAAGTTGCCATTAAAGTAGCAAGCTTTTTCTTTTTAGAAGAACAAGATGATGAAGCTAGTTATGATAAGTTCTATATCAAAAATGAAAAGAAAATACAAACTTATCATAACTATAACTAGGGTTAAGTGTAAAGAATAAACCATGGTCATTTGAGTGGGTTAGGGTTAAGCATGAAGACAAGAATGGTTAGCAAAGTCAAAGCTTCATGAAGCTTCAATATGAAACAAAAATTGCCACCATTTTCATCTTAAAGTTTATCCAAATAAATGAATAAACAAATAAATGAATAAATGCATAATCAAAACCCTAATCTCAAGTTAACTATGGTTTAATTCTATACACTTAACCATATCATCAAGTATCATCAAACATGATACGATTATGTGCACAAAAGTATATCACATATACAATGTGTAAATCAAGTGAGAAAAATCCATTTAAAATGAACCAATACTAGTTAATGCAAAGTAATATATCAAATATATAATTATACATTAAATCATTAAATCAACACTTGATTCAATGATCCGGTCATGTCGCACATAACCGACTAGTATTCAATGCATCGATTTATCGAATCAATGATTCGATAACTAGGTCATATCTCATACAACCAATCGAAACATTAATCGCGAGAATCAAATACGGTATCACATACACGCATTATTCTCGGTCCCGCACATATCTCATATGCACTCCTATTTCGTTTCGCTTGAACTAGGAAACCTCTGTGTAGGACTCTAAAGACTCGTCAATACGCCGGTAGCATATGATGATCATATCAAGCACCCACAAGCCGCAAGCGGTCTGCTAAACGTAACGGCCACCCGGGTATTGAGCGATCAGAAGATCGACGAGCTAGCCCGCTCACACTCCTGCGAATCCGACCAGTAACACTTACCATACAGTCCGGTCTCTTCGTCTGATACGTCGCATATCAAGTCTAGGGGTGGTAAACGTCAGACCCCAATACTCGATAAGTCGTGCCGATGTGAGGCTCATAACGGGTCAAGAAACTACTAGTAACACTTACCAGCAAATCTCTGATCAGCCCTGGCCAGGGACTTCCCTGTTACGGCCAATCGAGCACAGCGCAACATCAACCCCCAATGCCGGGAGAGACGAAACCCCTCCTATCGCTCATTGCCTCCATGTGACTCGGGACTGAACCCAAAGACCACCGTTTTGCACGCCCTCATGGACGTGGTAAGGTGGAGATCAAAGCACAGTGGGAATCACACAAGACTCTATGACGATCTCGGGTCTACAGACTAACCTGCACAAGTGTCACCTGAGAACTGCCATCTGACGTGAGGTATAATACCATCTGGGAGTTCTCGGCGAGTCCGTCCAGTGTATCCAGTCTCCACTGAGCACCCGAATACCATCTCTGATGTCAAACACCAATAGATATGGGATCATCCATCGCCCATCACATGGGTCGAGAAGCGTATACGCTAATCTACACTGGTATATCGATGCCCCATCTCGATACACCCACGACTAGGGACCTTGAAGGATGTACTTATGGACTACCATGTCCCCACTAGTATGATCTGCATCATAGTCCAGGTAGTCAAGTACACTTCCTAAGGGCTTTACCAACATGTAACTATAAGATAGTATAAAGAGACAAGTGTACATGTTAAGATAAAGAGCAACCAGATAGCATACTATCATGTCGAGCAAGAAAGTCATCTCTATATATGTCCAAGCATCCAATATAATATACAATATCTGTACAATACTGGCCTCTAGGGCATACATACTACTAACAAAAGGAGTCGTGCAAACAGGTAGTGGTTGGGTGCAGTCCCGAAGCACTTGGAGGCAGTGACGGTTAGACAGGATTCGTCTCTCCCGGTATTGGGGGTTGACATCGAGCTGTGTCTAGGAGAGCCATTACACGAGTAGTCCCTGGCCAGGGCAAACGAGATATACTGGTAGGTTTCCAGTGTTATCTCAGGGTGTTTTGGGCTTCGCTCCGGCATGACTTGTACCGCTATTGGGGGACTGACGTTTACCGCCCCCTAGGCCCGCCATGCGATGTATCAGATGAACAGACCGGACTGTACGGAGAATGTCACACTCAGGCTCAGTAGGAGTTCAGATGGGTTTCGCCTCGTCGGTCTTCTTGTCGGCATTACCTGGGGACCGTTACGCACAGCTAGTGCCGCTTGCGGTCTGTGGTTAAACCCTCTGCCAGCGTAGTGTCGAGTCTTTAGAGTCCCACACAGAAAGCTTTTCGCCTTTAGGCAAAAGAGTAGAGGTCGCATGGTATTGCGACAGGTCGCATGGTTTTGCGACAGGGTTCGGTCACACCCGTGCACTTGTGCACATACAGTGTCCGGACAGTTTACACTAGCGGGCTTTGGTTTAAGTCAGATCCTAGTGTACCTTTTAGGATTGGATTTATCCAGTTTGCATACGTGTTCCTCGGAACGCGGATGCGGGTGTGTATGCACAGTTGACAGGGAGGCAGAGGCAGCGGATTCTCATTAGGGTTGTTGACAGTTGACCGTTGACTATTTGACTTTTTGCTCAACCCTAATGAGAATATGATATGTGATTAACTATTATATTAATTAAGTATTATGGTGACATGGTTGTTGACTCTTGTTGACTTGTTGACTTTTGTTGACTTGTTGACTTTGTTGACCGGTTGACTAGGCTTGACTAGTTGACCATCATGATAACCATAGCCATCATTTCATGGCAAAGACTTTTGCTTGCTTTCTCATTTGTGTAAAATGAGTGCATGAAATGATATGGTTATGGTTGCTTCAACCATCACATAAGACTTTTTTGGTATGATGAGTTGTCATGACTTTGGATTATAAGAGGGTGAGAGACAAAAGAGTTGCTCATTCTTTCTTGCTCATTCTCTCTCTTGTTCTTGAGCTCTCCTTTTGCTCTCACCCTCTTGCTCTTGCTCCCTCACTTTAATCTATGGTTCTCTTGTCTCATGAGTTGAGAATCAAGAACCATAGATAAAATCCCACACAAACTATTCTCTACTCATTCTAGTTCACAAGGTTTGGCAAACCGAGTGAACTAGTTTCTTCAAAGAACGAAGAAGGAGCCAAAGGTTGGAGCTTTCAGGTAGATCTATCTTCGGCGTACGGAGACGACGAGAAGAAGCCAATCCGGACCACCATCGGAGCTTGAAGACGAAGGAGTTCAAGACAAGCAAGGTATAACCCCCTAACCGAGTAGCTAGAAACTCGTAGTTAGAATGTTAGATAGATGTTTAACCAAGATCCGGGTTTTAGGTCCATGTTACCACCTCCGTAAAAATCGTTTTTTACCAAATTCCGCATTCCCGAAAGTACCGGGAGAGGTAGCATGGACTTACAGTGGTATCAGAGCCTAGTTAAACTCTATCTAACATGTTAGCAAGTAACTAGAAGATCAATCAAAGAAAAAGTCCCGAAAACGAACCCCAAAAATTCGAGTTTCTGTCGATTTTTTTACTGTTCAAAAGTTGATTATTTTAACACCTAAAATCGGCTCAGGGTTTTTAAAAGCCACTGTAGAAAAATGAACAAGAGATCCCCCTAAACGACCGCGGAAACGCGGCAATAGCTTGCTATTGCCGCGGATCCGCGGCCTCCTTGGTCCCTCTCTGTTGTTTATTTGCTACAGTGTGCTTCTGGGGGTATTTTGGGAATTTTGGTACATGTATTTTCAACCCAGATTTTCCAGAACGAAAATTTTATTTTGGGGTCCCGAAAATCCGTATTTTTGATCGAACTTCTAAAAGACTTAAGCTAACGGGTTTTCTGTAATGTGATATTTGTATTGAACGTCTACTAATCGCTATATGTCGATTAGTGGGGGTTATACAAATCTGTGATCTGTAATGTTGCTGGAATGTGTAGATGAATATGTTGGATTGTCGCGGGTGAATAGCCGGGGGTTGTGAGACGAGAGTTTTCTTTTCTTTCAATTCATGTAAATTTGTAAATTGATGTAATAATTATTTGTATGGCCGCACAACCGGGTCGGGGTTGTAGCCGTCATTGTATAATTTCTTTTTACTGTTTTTGCTCCTAGGATAGACCCATGGAGGGGGTGCACAAACTACCGGGTATGCCTAAGTGTCGAGTGGCCTACTCATGGAGATGAGGGAGGTTGCTACGCTTCGGGTACTTGGCGGGTAGTTTGCCGCACCCGTAGGGGTCTTGGGTGGGGTATTGGCTATTCACCGCGACCGTGTAATTGTCTTTCGTTACAGGCTCGTACGAATTACAGATTCCTAGTATATCCAATGTATTCATCTGTGATCTGAAATGTTTATCATTGCAGTATATCTATATATGATATTATTTAGGCGTTGCTTATGTTTTACAGACGCGCTAGCCCAGCCCCCGCTCTGTCGTTAGTTAAGTAACCTAACGGGTAATGACGGGGCCCAGTGGCGAATGCGAATGGCATAAGCGTACGTCATATTTTGGTTGTTTTCTGCAATGGTAGGATTAAATGATGGGACGCATTAAAAGAACTAATGCAAGAACATCACGCATTAAAAGAACTAATGCAAGATAATAAACCAAGTTAAAGTCGTTGGAACACTTTCGAAAAACCACTCAGTTCTTTTCAAAACTAACTTTTAAATGCGGAGCTTGAGCCACTCCTTTTAAAAGCTATCTCGTTCCATCGACCAAATCAAGTTCACTACGTTCACGGTTTTGCCAAAACCATTCGTAGCCCTCCGTCGTTTCACATGAATAGTCAATAGTATTCAAGCTGTGTTTGTTGGCCAAAGTCAAGGCATAGTGATTGGTAGCTATTGGGTGTTCATGTGCAGCATAGATAGATGCGTTGGTTTGGAACAGTCGTACTGCCTTGTTGGCCAAAGTCAAGGGTAGGTGCGGGTGGATTCAAATTAACCTGGAGAACGACGGGTAGAACTTTACATGTGACTTATGATTTGTTGGCCAAAGTCAAGGTCATAAGAGCATGGGGCAAAAATCCACATCGGGAGTTTCATAAGTACTGAAACTTGCTAGATTTGCATACCATTTGGAGTGTGATGATTCTGGTAGGATTCCTTCAGTTTCGTCACGCGATGATATTTGGATCCCGATCCTACTGTGAGTATATGCTACTCCTCGGGAAATTTCTCACTAATCGATCAACGCTATAAACCTAGTAGGTGCCTAGAAAGGTGTTAGCGGGGCTACGCCCCCAGGGAAAAGAGGTTCTTTAATTAAGGAACTTCGCGAAAGCGTTGGAAAACCTCCCTCGAAGTATCGACACCGGCCTGGCTGAACGGTTAAGCAAGTATTGTGCGGTGGGATTGATCCCGACTAATTCTTCCTTTATGGTTTGAGGAGGGATTCGAGAAACAGTGGGAGCCATCCTGTTTAGACAAACTAAAAACCATTCTAAACTTGCAAGAGCATCATGCTGAGTGTTTCTTCTTCTCTCTCCTAATTGCAGCGACCAATCAACATGACTGGACTTAAGTTACTCCTAGATAAAAACATACTGACAGGGCCAAACTACAAAGATTGGCTCAGGAATGTCAAAATGGCAATCACTTACGACAAGCTGGGGTATCTTCTTACCACCAAAGCTCCCCCTGCCCCTGGTCCCACTTCCAGCATCGCGGATAAGGAAATCCGCAAGACTTGGGAGATTGATAGCGCGAAGGCCAAGTGCCTCGTACTTGCCTCGATGGACAACGAACATCAGAGGAGGCACGAGAATATGTACCTTGAATCCATATTTCTCCATACAAAAGAACTGTATGGAGAGCAATCTCGTATCGCAAGATACGAAGCGTCGAAAAAGTTATTTTCGGCAAAGATGGTCGTCGGATCATCAGTAGCCGAGCACGTGCTAAAGATGATCGGCTACATTGAGGAGCTCGCGGACCTAGGGACCACATTGGAGGGTGAACTCTATATGGATATAGTTCTCCAGTCCCTTCCTTCCACTTACGCCCAGTTCATACTGAACTTCAACTTACAAGAAAAAGAGGTTGAACTTTCAGAGCTCCTCAACATGCTGAGGAGCGCAGAGGGCACCCTACAGAAAGGTAGGGAAACATCCACTTTGTTTGTAGGAGGATCATCTTCTTCTAGGTCCAAGGCGAAAGCCAAGGGAAAGAAGAAGAAAGCCCCCGCCAAACCAAGGGGCGGTGTTAGTAAAGTGGATACGAAGGGAAAAGCAAAAGCAACAAAGATAGCGGGGAAGCTTGTGGATAAGGAAGAATGCTTCTATTGTCATAAGAAAGGTCACTGGAAAAATGATTGCAGGGCTTGGAAAGCCAGGACACAGGAATTGAAGCAGGTTGCGGCTTCAGCTTCAGGTGTGTATGTTATTGAAAACTGTCTTTCAATAAACTCTACTTCCTGGGTATTGGATACCGGATCAGGATCTCATATCTGTAATTCTTTGCAGGCGTTGAGAAACCGTAGTGTTTTGAAAGCAGGTGACATGACCCTCAGAGTTGCAAACGGAGCTAGCATGGATGCTAAGGCCGTGGGGGACTATCACCTGGGAATGTCAGATGGACATGTTTTGGTTTTGCGTAATTGCTTTTTTGTACCCAACGCAACTTGTAATATCATTTCTGTATCTTTAGTTTCTAAAGAAGGTTATGAATTTGCGTTTGTAAGCAATGTTGTAAACATTCACCTTAATCAAGTTCTGATTGGGTCAGGTACATTAAGTAATGGTATATACGTATTGAACCAACCACAGATTTTCAATGTCCAGAATACACACAAAAGAAAGTCTCCAGAAATAAATCAGACTTTCTTGTGGCATTGTAGACTGGGTCACATCAATGAGAGAAGGTTGACGAAGTTACATACAGAAGGGTATTTGAATGCGTTCGAATATCAGTCGTATGCCACTTGTCAATCCTGTCTCAAAGGAAAGATGACAAAGACTCCGTTTACTGGACATGGAGTAAGAGCGAGCGAGCTCTTGGGACTCGTACACAGTGACGTGTGCGGTCCAATGTCTACACATGCGCGAAGCGGATATTCTTACTTCATTACTTTTACGGATGACTTCTCAAGGTACGGTTATGTCTTCTTAATGAAACATAAGTCCGAGGCCTTTGGAAAATTCCAGGAGTATAAGAATGAAGTAGAGAAACAGACCGGCAAAAGTATTAAGATTCTAAGATCGGATCGAGGTGGAGAATACTTAAGTGCCGAGTTCCTGGACTATTTAAAAGAGAACGGAATTCTCTCTCTGCTTACTCCTCCATACACCCCGCAACATAACGGTGTATCGGAGAGACGGAACCACACCCTATTGGATATGGTGCGGTCCATGATGAGTAACGCTGAGTTGCCGCGATCATTCTGGGGATATGCGCTAGAATCAGCCGCATACCTTTTGAACCGAGTTCCTACTAAGACTGTGCCTACTACACCATATGAGATGTGGTGTGGGAAGAGACCCTATCTTAAGCACATTAAGACATGGGGATGTCCAGCTTTTGTCAAAAAGCAGCATGCGGACAAGCTCGAGGCACGCTCAGTACAGTGCAAGTTTGTGGGATATCCAAAGAATTCCAAAGGATATTTCTTCTACTGTGAAGAGGAACAAAAAGTTCTTGTTTCTCGTCATGCCTACTTCTTGGAAACTGAGTTTTTTGGAAAACCAGATAAGTGGGAGCGCAGTAGAACTGGAAGAAATTCCAGAGCCACGGACTATTACTGAAAGTTTAGTGGAACCAGAGGGTTCGGAAGAACAGGACATTCCTACGCCGCTCCGCAGGAGTAGTAGGCAGTCTCATCCGCCCGAGAGATACTACGGTTTTCTCATAGACGGGGATAGAGAGGATTGCATCATAGATTATGATGAGCCTACTAGCTTCCAGCAGGCCGTTCAGAGCGTTGACTCAGTGAAATGGCTGGATGTAATGCGGACCGAAATGGAGTCCATGTACACCAACAAGGTATGGACGTTGGACATTGCTCCAGACGGGGTAAAACCCGTAGGATGCAAGTGGATCTTCAAAAGGAAGATTGGTGTAGATGGACAGGTTGAGACCTATAAAGCTAGGCTGGTAGCAAAGGGTTTTCGTCAAAGACCTGGCTTGGACTATGACGAAACCTTCTCTCCAGTAGCCATGCTGAAATCCATTCGGATCCTTCTTGCCATTGCTGCCTTCCACGATTATGAGATTTGGCAAATGGACGTAAAGACAGCTTTTCTAAATGGAAATTTAGAGGAGTGTGTCTATATGGACCAGCCAGAGGGTTTCATTCAGAGTGGAAATTTAGAGGAGTGTGTCTATATATGTTAAAATTTGGAACCATATCATTTAAAATATATATCGTCGTAATATTTATTATTATTATCTTTAATTAGTTTATAATCTTCATTTTATAATGTTATACATTTGAAAATCTTATAGTTTACACATGAAACGTCGTTGGAAAATCGGATATGACAAATCTGAAATTTACTGTACATCTTATCATATAAAATTCATTATAAATCATAGAAAAATCATTAGTATACGTTCTTTAGTTCGTTACGAATCTAACTCAGAATACTATAAATGTATGAAATATTTACTTGCAAAATAAATTGTTTAAATAACGTAAAATGCAAATGAAAATGTCTCCAAACTGCTGTCCAGGAAAATTCCAGCAGCAAACTTTCAACTTCGAATATTCATAACATTTTGTAGGGACAACCTGAGATGCTTATACTTATAAAACTGAAAACCTTATTGAATTATCTTCGTTTTGGTATAATACACGTCCCTTTTGGAGAACGTTTGTTATTTTTAAGCTATTTTACAAATTAGGGTGACGCTGAATTTCTGAACGGAACTTTCTTGTGTTGGTTAATCAATACCACTTTTATAGTTATTAATCGCTTTGAATATGCTATCCATATTAATATTTATATCACATATTGCTTAGTTGTACATCCCACGTTTCCATTTTATAGTTTTATAACTTTTCGGATACCCGTTTGCATCCATCGCATTTAAGATACATATAATTGCATCCATAGATCACATTACTACATAATAATGTGATATTAACACTCCATGTTTAATAAATTGCATCCTAATTAATATTGGAACTATAAATGTAACCCTAATCGATAACTGTGCATCCATATCCTTGAAATTATATCTATTTGCATATCATATTACATGTTCCAGTTTATTGTTCTGATAGTACTCATGCTTGTTTATTTATACACATGTTTATGATAGTTTGATTATGAGCACCCACATGACATCTTGTGCTTCCTGACATGACCTGTTACACTTCCTACTTGACATGACATGGTACCGTACACTCTTGACATGACATGACACCTTTATACATTACCGGCTTGACCTGATGTACCATGACCCGACCTGTTACCTGATCTCGTGCCTAATGCCAACAAACCTGACATGTTGTCCTCATGGACCATTCCTGTTGTCTATCCAGACAAAACCTGCTGTTACCTGATCCTGTGTTGGCATTAGTTCTTGATTACTGAATACCTGACCTAACACATATAACTTGGGGGTATGGGGAAATCAAAAGTGTAAACTAAAGTGTAACTTAAAAGGGTATTACTTGATCCGTGGTCCCAGGGGGTAACGGGAAAGAGCCATTCGTGACTCTTACATTTTCCTGATCCGTGGTCCCGGGGGGCAACGGGACAGAACCACTATTGGTTCACATATTCCTGATCCGTGGTCCCGGGGGGTAACGGGACATATCCTTTGAGTTACATGGAGGATTACTCAAATTGATTTCAAAGACTTTAGAATGGAAAACCTGATAGAACAGTTTAGTTTACCCACTGCACGCTACCCTGTACTGGTATGATTCATATTATTGTTATTCTTGTTGTATTCATGTTTATATTATATTGCCTGCTACACTGTTCATATTATATTACTTGATGACATGACGCGCTGACGTCTGGGTTTTGCATGGCCCAGATTCTTTACCACTGTCGCTGTCCGAGCAGGAGTACTTCAGCCAGCAGGCTGAGCTGTGAGTTCAGTAGTAGTTAGTTTTATTTCCTGCATTTATTTCCTGATGTGAGCCCGCATTATGGGACACACTTTTCAGTTATTGGTATTGGATCATTTGCTTCCGCATTTATTTATTATTGACTCCTGTTATTCTGGATTATGGACATGTTTTAGATAGTTTCATCTTGTTCTTGATATCTCTACAGCCGTAATGTGACTGTGGATGGATACTTCCTACCCACAGGTAGCATGGTTGGCTATGTCACTTGCCCAATCTAGCGCACTCTGGGAAGCGGGGCGTGACATGAACCCTCAGGTGGATCCATCTTTGACGGAAGAAGGCGACGAGGAAAGCACCATCAAACCCTACAAAGGTTTCAAGAAGAAGGAGTTCAAGTTAGGTATAACCTTTTATCCGAGTAGCTAACTCTCTTTAGCTTTCTTGCTAGTTTAGTTTAGAAAAGATCCCGACTTTGTTAGTCCATGTTGCCTCATGCGCTAAAAATTTGATTTTTATACCGTTTCCGCCTCCCCGCAAGAACCGGGGGTGGCAACGTGGACTTACAGTGGTATCAGAACCTAACTAAACTTAAACTAGCTTAGTAGTAAAGTGTACGGAAGTTCGATCGGAAAAATCACAAAAACCTAAAAGTTAAGAACCCTAACTTTCTGTTGAAATTTTTTGTGCTCAAAAGGTAAAAAGTTTTACTCCTAAAATCGGCTCAGGGTTTTGTGAGAACACCCACCAAAAACGATCCCCTGATTCCCTCAAACCGCCGCGGTTCCGCGGCAATAGGTATGCATTTGCCGCGGAACCGCCGCCGTTTAGGCTCCTCTCGTGATCGGGTTTTGTGCAGTGTTCTTCTGGTAGGGTTTTGGGATTTTTCAGATGGTTTATTTGTGCCCAGGTTTTCCAGAAAAGAAATTTGTTTTTGGGGGCCTATAAATCCGTATTTTTATCGAACTTCACTACACTTTGACTATATTGGTTATATCTGTGATGTTTATATGTATTGAATGTCGGCTAATCGCTATATGTCGATTAGTCGGGGTTATACATATCTGTGATCTGTGATTGATGATGGTATGTGTATATGAATGCGTTGGACTGTCGCGGGTGAATAGCCGGGGTGGATGTGAGATGAGTTTTTCTTTTTCTTTCATTCATGTAATATGTAAATTGATGTAATATTATTATTTGTTTGGCCGCACAACCGGGTCGGGGTTGTAGCCGTCATTGTATAATTCTTTTTACTGTTTTTGCTCCTAGGATAGACCCATGGAGGGGGTGCACAAACTACCGGGTATCTCGAAGTGGAGAGTGGCCTACTCACGGTGGTGAGGGAGGTTGCTTCACTTCGGATACTTGGCGGGTAGTTTGCCGCACCCGTAGGGGTCTTGGGTGGGGTTTTGGCTATTCACCGCGACCGTGTAATCCGCTTTTCGTTGCAGGCTCGAACGGATTGCGGATTCCTAGTATATCCAATGTATTCATCTGTGATCTGTAATGTCTATCATTGCTTTACATTTTTAACTATTTAGGCGTTGCTTATGTTTTACAGCCGCGCTAGCCCAGCCCCCGCTCTGTCGTTAGTTAAGTAACCTAACGGGTGATGACGGGGCCCCGTGGCGAATGCGAATGGCATAAGCGTACGTCATATTTTGGTTGTTTTCTGCAATGGTAGGATTAAATGATGGGACGCATTAAAAGAACTAATGCAAGAATATCACGCATTAAAAGAACTAATGCAAGATAATAAACCAAGCAAAAGTCGTTGGAACACTTTCGAAAAACCACTCGGTTCTTTTCAAAACTAACTTTTAAATGCGGAGCTTGAGCCACTCCTTTTAAAAGCTATCTTGTTCCATCGATTATATCAAGTTCACTACGTTCACGGTTTCGCCAAAACCATTCGTAGCCCTCCGTCGTTTCACATGAATAGGCAATAGTATTCAAGCTGTGTTTGTTGGCCAAAGTCAGGGCATAGTGATTGGTAGCTATTGGGTATTCATGTGCAGCATAGATAGATGCGTTGATTTGGAACAGTCGTACTGCCTTGTTGGCCAAAGTCAAGGGTAGGTACGGGTGGATTCAAATTAACCTGGAGAACGACGGGAAGAACTTGACATGTGACTTATGATTTGTTGGCCAAAGTCAAGGTCATAAGAGCATGGGGCAAAAATCCACATCGGGAGTTTCATAAGTACTGAAACTTGCTAGATTTGCATACCATTTGGAGTGTGGTGATTCTGGTAGGATTCCTTCAGTTTCGTCACGCGATGATATTTGGATCCCGATCCTACTGTGAGTATATGCTACTCCTCGGGAAATTTCTCACTAAACGATCAATGCTATAAACCTAGTAGGTGCCTAGAAAGGTGTTAGCGGGGCTACGCCCCCAGGGAAAAGAGGTTATTTAATTAAGGAACTTCGCGAAAGCGTTGGAAAACCTCCCTCGAAGTACCAACACTAGCCTGGCTGAACGGTTAAGCAAGTATTGTGCGGTGGGATTGATCCCGACTAATTCTTCCTTTATGGTTTGAGGAGGGATTCGAGAGACAGTGGGAGCCATCCTGTTTAGAAAAACTAAAAACCATTCTAAACTTGCAAGAGCATCGTGCTAAGTGTTTCTTCTCTCTCTCCTAATTGCAGCGACCAATCGACATGACTGGACTTAAGTTACTTCTAGATAAAAATATACTGACAGGGCCAAACTACAAAGATTGGCTTAGGAATGTCAAAATGGCAATCACTTACGACAAGCTGGGGTATCTTCTTACCACCAAAGCTCCCCCCGTCCCAAGTCCCACCTCCAGCGTCGCGGATAAGGAAATCCGTAAAACCTGGGAGATTGATAGCGCGAAGGCCAAGTGCCTCATACTTGCCTCGATGGACAATGAACATCAGAGGAGGCACGAGAATATGGACCTTGAATCCATATTTCTCCATACAAAAGAACTGTATGGAGAGCAATCTCGTATCGCAAAATACGAAGTGTCGAAGAAGTTATTTTCGGCAAAGTTGGCCATCGGATCATCGGTAGCGGAACACGTGCTTAAGATGATTGGCTTCATTGAGGAGCTCGCGGAACTTGGAACCACGTTGGAGAATGAGCTCTATACGGACTTGATTCTCCAGTCCCTTCCTTCCACTTACGCCCAGTTTATACTGAACTTCAACTTACAAGAAAAAGAGGTTGAACTTTCAGAACTCCTCAACATGCTGAGGAGCGCAGAGGGCACCCTACAGAAAAGTAGGGAAACATCCACTTTGTTTGTAGGAGGATCTTCTTCTTCTAGGTCCAAGGCGAAAGCCAAGGGAAAGAAGAGGAAAGCCCCCGCCAAACCAAGGGGCGGTGTTAGTAAAGTGGATACGAGGGGAAAGGCAAAGGAAACAATGATAGCGGGGAAGCTTGTAGGTAAAGAAGAATGCTTCTATTGTCATAAGAGTGGACACTGGAAGAAAGATTGCAGGGCTTGGAAGGCCAGGACACAGGAACTGAAGCAGGTTGCGGCTTCAGCTTCAGGTGTGTATGTTATTGAAAACTGTCTTTCAATAAACTCTACTTCCTGGGTATTGGATACCGGATCAGGATCTCATATCTGTAATTCTTTGCAGGCGTTGAGAAACCGTAGGGTTTTGATAGCAGGTGACATGACCCTCAGAGTTGCAAACGGAGCTAGCATGGATGCTAAAGCCGTGGGGGACTATCACCTGGGAATGTCAGATGGGCATGTTTTTGTTTTGCGTAATTATTTTTTTTGTACCCTACGCAACTTGTAATATCATTTCTGTATCTTTAGTTTCTAAAGAAGGTTATGAATTTGCGTTTGTAAGTAATGTTGTAAACATTCACCTTAATCAAGTTCTGATTGGGTCAGGTACATTGAGCAATGGTATATACGTATTAAACCAACCACAGATTTTCAATATCCAGAATACACACAAAAGAAAGTCTCCGGAAATCAATCAGACTTTCTTATGGCATTGTAGACTGGGTCACATCAATGAGAGAAGGTTGACTAAGTTACATACAGAAGGGTATTTGGATCTGTTCGAATATCAATCGTATGCCACTTGTCAATCCTGTCTCAAAGGAAAGATGACAAAGACTCCGTTCACTGGACACGGAGTAAGAGCGAGCGAGCTCTTGGGACTCGTACACAGCGACGTGTGCGGTCCAATGTCTACACATGCGCGATGCGGTTATTCTTACTTCATTACTTTTACGGATGATTTTTCAAGGTACGGTTATGTCTTCTTAATGAAACATAAGTCCGAAGCCTTTGAAAAGTTCCAGGAATATAAGAATGAAGTAGAAAAACAAACCGGCAAAAGTATCAAGATTCTAAGATCGGATCGAGGTGGAGAATACTTAAGTGTCGAGTTCCTGAATTACTTAAAAGAGAATGGAATTCTCTCTCAGCTTACTCCTCTATACACTCCGCAACATAATGGTGTATCGGAGAGACGGAACCGGACCCTATTGGATATGGTATGGTCCATGATGAGTAACGCTGAGTTACCGCGATCATTCTGGGGGTATGCGCTAGAATCAGCTGCATACCTTTTGAACCGAGTTCCTACTAAGACTGTGCCTACTACACCATATGAGATATGGTGTGGGAAGAGACCCTATCTTAAGCACATTAAGACATGGGGATGTCCAGCTTTTGTTAAAAAGCAGCATGCGGACAAGCTCGAGGCACGCTCAGTACAGTGCAAGTTCGTGGGATATCCAAAGAACTCCAAGGGATATTTCATCTACTATGAAGAGGAACAAAAAGTTCTTGTTTCTCGTCATGCCTACTTCTTGGAAACTGAGTTTTTGGAAAACCAGATAAGTGGGTGCACAGTAGAACTGGAAGAAATTCCAGAACCACGAGCTATTACTGAAAGCTTAGTGGAACCAGAGGGTTCAAAAGAACAGGACATTCCTACGCCGCTCCGCAGGAGTAGTAGGCAGTCTCATCCGCCCGAGAGATACTACGGTTTTCTCATAGACGGGGATAGAGAGGATTGCATCATAGATTATGATGAGCCTACTAGCTTCCAGCAGGCCATTCAGAGCGTTGACTCGGTAAAATGGCTGGATGCAATGCGGACCGAAATGGAGTCCATGTACACCAACAAAGTATGGACGTTGGACATTGCTCCAGACGGGGTAAAACCCGTAGGAAGCAAGTGGATCTTCAAAAGGAAGATTGGTGTAGATGGACAGGTTGAGACCTATAAAGCTAGACTTGTTGCAAAAGGGTTTTCGTCAAAGACCTGGTTTGGACTATGACGAAACCTTTTCTCCAGTGGCTATGCTGAAAACCATTCGGATCCTTCTTGCCATTGCTGCCTTCCACGATTATGAGATTTGGCAGATGGACGTAAAGACCGCTTTTCTAAATGGAAATTTAGAGGAGTGTGTCTATATGGATCAGCCAGAGGGTTTCATTCAGAGTGGGAGCAGCGGAAAGGTGTGCAAGTTGCTTAAGTCCATCTATGGACTAAAGCAGGCATCGCGGAGTTGGAACATCTGTTTTGATGAGACGGTCAAGGAATTTGGCTTTATCAAAAATCCAAATGAACCATGCATCTATAGTAGATTTGTAGCGAGAACTGTAGTATTCCTCGTTTTATACGTGGATGACATTCTCTTAATAGGAAATGACATTCCTATGTTACAATCTGTCAAGGGGTTCTTGTCGCACAGGTTCTCCATGAAAGACCTGGGTGATGCCTCATACATCCTGGGGATCCGGATCCATCGTGATAGATCCAAGAGAATATTAGGACGTTCTCAGTCCAGGTACATCGACACCATAGTGAAAAGATTCAGTATGGAAGATTCCAAGCGCGGTAACCTACCGGCTTGTCACGGGATCACCCTCTTTAAAGAGATGTCTCCCAAGACTGATTTGGAGAGGGATCACATGTCTATTATACCCTACGCTTCTGCGGTATGCTCTATAATGTATGCGATGTTGTGTACCAGACCGGATGTAGCTTATGCACTGAATGTGGTAAGCCGGTATCAGTCAAACCCTGGGGAGAAACACTGGATAGCGGTAAAGAACATTCTCTAGTACCTGAGAAGGACTAAAGAGATGTTCTTGGTGTATGGCGGAAAAGACCTCCAGATCGAGGCCTTTGCTGACTCCAGCTTCCAGAGTGACAAGGATGATTCCAAGTCCATGTCGGGTTTTGTCTTTACCCTCAATGGAGGGGCGGTGTGTTGGAAGAGTTCCAAACAGGAAACCGTTGCAGACTCGACGATGAAAGCGGAATACATCGCTGCATCTGATGCCGCAAAAGAAGCCGTCTGGATGAGGAAGTTCTTGAAAGAACTTCAGGTGGTTCCGTCCATTGTTGATCCAATACCTCTGTATTGCGACAACAACGGGGCTATAGCTTTAGCGAAGGAACCCAGGTCCCATCAGAAATCCAGACACATCTTGAGGCGGTATCACCTGATCAGGGAGATCGTGGATCGCCAGGAGATCGAGGTTCGGAGGGTTGCTTCAGAGGAAAACACTGCAGATCCATTCACCAAGGCCTTGCCCCAGACTCAGTTCGAGCGGCTGATCGAGATGATAGGTCTTCGATACGCCAGTACATGGCCTTAGTGCAAGTGGGAGATTGTTAGTGTATATGCCCTAGAGGCCATTACTGTATCATACTAGTTTGTATATTACTTAATGGAAGCTTGGGATATTCACCTTGTATAAACAATCTTGCTCAATATAGTAGTATGCTACTTGGTTTGTTTCTACTTCAATGTGTACATGTGTTTATTTTAGTATATCTCCTATACACATTAGTGGAGCCCTTGGGATCTTTGCTTGATTACCAGCGTTGTGATGGCAGTCACACTAGTGGGGGCTGGGTAATCTATAAGCACATCCTTATACAGGTCCCTAGTCGCAGGACTATCGAGACAGGGCATCGATACTCCGGAGTAGACTAGCGTATGCGCTTCTCATCCCAGTGTGGGAGATAGTCTGTCCCACAGCCATCAGTACGTCGTACTGGAGATAGTATACGGGTGCTCGTTGGGTTACGAGTACACTGGACAGGACTCGTCGGGAACTGAAAGGTTGGTATTATACCTATCGTCAGTTATCAGTTCCCAGGTGACATGAGTACAGCTTAGTCCGCTGACTTGACACTGTCACTTCGCCTCGAGTGTGTTCCCACTGTACTTTGATTACTACCCTACCACGGCTTAAAGGAGTCGTGCAAACAGGTAGTAGTTGGGTACAGTACCGAAGCATTTGGAGGCAATGATGGTTAGACAGGATTCGTCTCTCCCGGTATTGGGGGTTGACATCGCGCTGTGTCTAGGAGAGCCATTACACGAGTAGTCCCTGGCCAGGGCAAGCGAGATATACTGGTAGGCTTCCAGTGTTATCTCAGGGTGTTTTGGGCTTCACTCCGACACGACTTGTACCGCTATTAGGGGACTGACGTTTACCGCCCCCTAGGCCCGCCATGCGATGTATCAGACGAACAGACCGGACTGTACGGAGATTGTCACATTCAGACTCAGTAGGAGTTCAGATGGGGTTCACCTCGTCAGTCTTCTTGTCGGCATCTACCTGGGGACCGTTACGCACAGCTAGTGCCGCTTGCGGTCTGTGGTTAAACCCACTGCCAGCGTAGTGTCGAGTCTTTAGAGTCCCAAATAGAGGGCTATTCGCTTTTGGGAAAAACAGAGTAGAGGTCGCATGGTTTTGCGACAGGGTTCGTTCTCATCCGCGCACTTGTGCACGTTTGGAGTCCGGACGGATATTACTAGCTGGCTCTGGTTTGAGTCAGATACTGGTATATGTTTTGGGGTTGATTTTATCTCATTGTATTCATGTTTCTCGGAACAAGAATGCGGGTGTGTATGCACAGTTGTTTGAGGCGGAGGAAGAGGATTTTCATTAGGGTTTCGGAACGGGTGTGTATGCACTGTTGACAGTCGTCTTTTTCCAAACCCTAATGAATTTATGATATATCAATTAATAATATTAATTAAATGAAATTATGTTATGGTTGGGTTTGTTGACTTGTTGACCAAGGTTGACTTGTTGACCATGGTTGAAAGTTTGACCATTATCATTACATATCAAAGATGCTCTATGATTCTAGCAAAACCATTTAATGAATGTAATGATAATAGTCATTCCAAACCATCCATCAACTATTTCATTTTTATTATTATTGTTAATTTGATAATTCTTTTCATTTTGGTTATGGTTGCAAAATGAGAAGAATAATATTCATTCTATCATATCTCTTCTCTCTCCTCTCTTCTTCTTCCTCCTCCTCTAGTAAAAGGAGAATCCTTCTCATGTGTTGAGAATCCCTCTCCTTGAGATAAAAGCACCCCAAAGCCACTCTCTACTCACTCTAGGGTTAGAGGTTTAGCAAGCCGAAGATCCTAGTTCTCTCAAAGTTCGAGAAAGAGCCCGAAGGTTGAACCCTCAGGTGGATCCATCTTTGACGGAAGAAGGCGACGAGGAAAGCACCATCAAACCCTACAAAGGTTTCAAGAAGAAGGAGTTCAAGTTAGGTATAACCTTTTATCCGAGTAGCTAACTCTCTTTAGCTTTCTTGCTAGTTTAGTTTAGAAAAGATCCCGACTTTGTTAGTCCATGTTGCCTCATGCGCTAAAAATTTGATTTTTATACCGTTTCCGCCTCCCCGCAAGAACCGGGGGTGGCAACGTGGACTTACACGTAAACGCACGTGCATTTTCCGAACCCTGCCATAAAATCATACGGCCTCTACAACGTTTCGCCCGAACTTGGGAAACTGTTTGTGTGGGACTCTAATGACTCGTCAGTACCCTGGCAGTGGGTTTAACCACAAGCCGTCAGCGGCACTAGCTGTGCGTAACGGCTGCCCATGTACTGACCTCAAGGGAGGCCGATGAGCGAACTCATCCTGAAACCCTACTGAGCCTAACAGTGACAATGTATATACAGTCTGGTCCGTTCGTCTATGAGTATCGCATATCCGGCCTAGGGGGCTAGTAACGTCAGACCCCCAATAGCGGTATAAGTCGTGTCAGAGACAAGCCCTGAACACCTTGAGAAACTACCGGAGTACCTACCAGTAATTCTCACCTGCCTTGGCCAAGGACTTGGTGTAATGGCTTTCCTAGACACAGCACGATCTCATCCCCAATACCGGGAGAGATGAATCCCCTGCCGACCCGCTCACGTGCCTCCATGTGGCTCGGGACTGTACCCAAAAACTACCTGTTTGCACGACTCCTTTGAGCCGTGGTAGGGTAGAAATCAAAGCACAGTGGGAACTCACACAAGACAAATGACGACCTCAGGTCGATGAACTAACCTGTACACATGTCACCAGGGAACTGCTATCTGACGATATGTATAATACCAACTAGCAGGTTCCCGGCGAGTCCTGTCCGGTGTACTCATAACCCAATAAGCACCTGTATACATCTTAGGTGATCCAACTGACACCAGTGGCTTGTGAGACCGGCCACCGCCCCTCGTCGGGGTCTCGACTGTATACACTAGTCTACTCCGGAGTATCGATGCCCTGTCTCGAAACTCCCACGACTAGGGACCACTATTAAGGATGTGCTTATGGACTACCCAACTCTCACGTATATGATCGCCCTCATACTATTGGTAGTCAAGCAAGATCCTAAGGGCTCTATCAACGTGTAATCGTGATCGGTCACCTGAACCTATACACGACTGATAAAGTCAAACCAGATAGCATACTATCATCTCGAGTAAGACTGTCCTACCGGCATAGATGCTCCTCAATCATTGCAATCACGTGCCTGCGATCCAATAATTGACTTTGAGGGCACTATATCCAACAAATTACACCTTACAAGTTCGCCAATTTTTCAGCCAGGTCAGTGTTGGTATTTTGAGGGAGGTTCCCCGTGCTTTCGCACGAACCTAATTAAAATAAACCTCGTTTTCCCAGAAGCATAACCCCGTTAATACCTTTCTAGACACCTACTTGATCGGCTAATTATCATGTGTAAAACTCTCCCAGGAGTAACTCTTACTCGTAGTGGGTATCGGGATCCAACTATCTCATAGGAGGTATGCAATCTCATTGCAAATTTCAATACCTAAAATTCCCGATAATGCTTTTACCCCTAGCGTCCCATGACCTTGACGCAGGCCAACAAACCATAGTCCGCTAGTCAAGTTCAACCCGTACATTTCTTGATTGAATTAAATCCACCCGCACGACCCTTGACGCAGGCCAACAAAGTCATACGACTACCATAATCCAATCACATCTCATGTTACAGATAAGCACTAGTTAGCTACCGCACACTATGTTTTGACGCAGGCCAACAAACGTAGCACGAATACTAAGTAGTATATATCTGAAATGTCGGAGGGCTCGCAGGTTTTTCAGAAAACCATGAGTGTAATGAACTTGATATCGTTGTAGAAACAAGTGAATTTGAAAAGGAGTGTTTTTGAGGCTTTTCTAGTTTCGCTGAAGAGGTCACTCCCGGTGAAAGGATCTCGGCTCTTTCCTTATCGAATAAGGTGCAGGACATTTCACAAATATCACGGTGCAAAGCAAGAACTATAGAAGCAATCAAAAACTAAACCGTGAGTTTGTAGCATCTGCCAGTTTTGCTAAAGAGGTCACTCCTGGTGAAGGGATCTCGGCTTTTTTCTCATCGAATAAGGTGCAGGGTATATCACATATACCATTATGCAAAGCAAAAACTGTAGCTACCCTTTTTGAAAATTTGATTCTACAACATCTTTTAGGTTTCTTTTCTTTTATTAATCTCATTAATAAATCTCATCATTTATGCTTCCTAAACATCACAGAAGAAACGAAAATACAACATATTCTTATGCCATCCGCATTCGCCATAATGTTCTGTTATGCACCGTTAGGTTACTTAACTAACGGCATACCGGGACGGGACTAGCGCGGGTGTAAAACATAAGCAACGTTTATTATATATCATATATACAATAATAAAGCATTCGTCTCACGCATATAATATGATCACATCACAGTATATTAGCAGCAGAAGAAACATATGAAATATTGGATATACTAGGAGGTCCGTGTTTTATTTCGAGCCTGTATAAAACACGGATTCCACGGTCGCGATGAATAGCCAAACCCACATCCCTAGACCCCTACGAGAGCGGCAAGTAACACTGCCAATTCTAGGATTAGGAGACCCGGTCTCGACTACTCGAGATGGCCTCCCACTGGACCTTAGAACTCGGTTACCTGTGCTCCCCTCCTTGGGTCTATCCTAATGCGGAAAAGTAAATAATATACAATGGTAACATCAACCTCAACCCGGAAGTGCCCCAATAAAAGAATATTACATACAATGAATTTTACATGAATGAAAATAAAAACCCTCATCTCACATAAAACCCCGGCTATTCAGAACACGACGATCCAATATAACATATCACAGCAACACATAATATCTCATATCATCAACGTAAGCAAGTATGCGTATCCCGATTGTCGTTGATGTATAGCAACGAAGCCGGCGATACACCACATACTACGCTTACGGTCGCAGAAAAAAAAAGTGAAAAACTACAACATTTGGAATCCATAATCTCCTTAGACATCGTAAACCCGAAATATCACATATTACGGATTTCATGCCTAACTATATGAATTCCACATATTGTATCACAATCACAGAATATCATGACGATGTTTAACATTTCGATCGAATTAACATACACTCACAAATTACCCCCATGATCTCAACACTTGAGCAAAGTCGAAACACTCAAAAACCGTGCCACAGTGTCCATGGACCAGCCGTAGAAGGAGTCAACCAACGCCTAACCTATTGCTTGCTTTGCACCTCTCTAAATTTTAAAGTGGCATGCGTGATTCTACCAAACCCTAGACTAGGTGCAAGGGAAGCCCAACAGTAGTATCAGAGCTAGAATTTCTAGGGTAACAAGTTTGTATCACATACAAATAAGTAAAAGAGATAGGGATTACAACCTTTGTAGTCCGTTCCTTCGCTTCATAAGCTCCATGTTGAGGTCCCTTCGCTGCGATCATCAAGAACTCCGACTCTCGTGAGGCTCCAAGAGGTGAATGATGCATCTTGCTTGAAGTCTTCATGATCTAAGATGATCTACCTTGAAGAATCTCTAACCCAAGCTTACACTTCACTAAAGTACATATTAGAGAAGTGAACACCCTAATCTAAGTGGCTAGAATAGATGAGGATGATGAAGTAGAAATTTTGCTCTCTTTTGTTTTCAATTTCTCACAATTAAACATCACAAAATGAAAACTAGTGATGCTTTTCTTTTAGCAAGAAGAAGAAGAAGATGAAGCTAATCCTTTTGTGATGAATAATGAATTATTGTTGTGGTTACATATTCAACCATGAGTTAAGCATGAAGGGTTTTAACTCATGTAGAGAATAAACTAGAGTTAATGGTTTGGATTGGGTTAACAAATATCTATACAAAATATCAAAGCTAAAGACAAAGGAAAGATTCATGAAGCTTCATGAAAAGGCTAACCCAAAAGCTAACCCTAATCCAAACCCTAACTAGGTTTAATCTCTAAATCATTGTTGCATTTGTAACCCTAACTTGTTACAATATTATATATCACATATACAATATATTTTGTAACAAAAAGAAAATAATACAATTAACATATATCGCATATACATCAATGTATTAACCAGTGAGAAAATGAATCAATAAAGCGAGCTTATATTAGTTAACGTAATGTAATATATCTCATATATAATATCCATTAAATTATCGAATCAACTCTTGATCCGACAATCCGGCTATATTGCATATAACCGACTAATATAACAAGTACCAATTCATCGAATCAATACTTGATCCGATGACCCAGCTATATCACATATACCCGGCTGATATCATATATCGCGAGAATAGAATACGGTATCTCATATCGTATTATTCTCGGTCCCGCACATATCCTATATGTGCTCCTACTACGTTTTGCCTAAGCCAGGAAACCTTTGTGGAGGACTCTAAAGAATCGTCAATACGCCGGCAGTAGGTGATGATCATATCAAACACCCACAAGCTGCAAGCGGTCAGCTAAACGTAACAGCCACCCAGGTATTGAGCGATCAGAAGATCAACAAGCAAGCATGTACATTCTCCTGTGAATCCAATCAGTAACACTACCGTACAGTCCGGTTTCTTCGTCTGATATGTCGCATATCAAGTCTAGGGGTGGTAAACGTCAGACCCTAGTAACCGATAAGTCATGTCGATCCTCATAACAGGTCGAGAAACTACTGATAACTCTTACCAGTAGCACTCCATATCAGCCCCGGCCAGGGACTTCCAGTTACAGCCAATTGAACATAGCACAACATCAACTGCCTATACCGGGAGAGACGAAACCCCTCCTATCGCTCATTTCCTCCATATGATTCGGGACTGTACCCAAAAGACACCATTTTGCACGCCCTCTTGGACATGGTAAGGTGGAAATCAAAGCACAGTGGAAATCACACAAGACTCTATGACGATCTCGGGTCTACAGACTAACCTGTACCAGTGTCACCGGAGAACTGCTATCTGACGATTGGTATAATACCATCTATGAGTTCTCGGCGAGTCCGTTTAGTGTACCCAGTCTCCACTGAGCACCTGTACACCATCTTTGATGTCAAACACCGATGGATATAGGATCATCCATCGCCCATCATGTAGGTCAAGATGCATATACGCTAGTCTACTCTGGTGTATCGATGCCCTGTCTCGATACACCCTCGACTAGGAACAGTTATAGGATGTACTCGTTGACTATCCTGGTGTAATGACCCACCCCCAAACACAGATGGTATTGTCCGCTCTGGCCGAAACCGCACGTTTTTGTCCCTTTGAATGAACCCGGGGCTACTTCCCAGTAGGTCACCCATCTCAGAATTTCTCTAGCTCAAGCACGCTTAACTACGGAGTTTTTCAAACTCCGGAGTTCCGATTCATCCAAAAGGCGCCTCTGTGTTATGAGAGTGGTATCATTCCATTTATAATTCAGATCGTGCCCTCTTTCGGAATGGAATTCGATACTCCCCATTGTTCTGGTGGGTCCCCGTGTGCATCCGTATTGGTTACATCCCCACCTCGATACCGGACAACATCTCACTTCTCACGGGGTAGGTGGTATTCAGCCCCAACTCCACCTGGGGTATTACATCCCCCCCCAACTTAGAACAATGGTTCGTCCTCGAACCACAGACCTACTTTTGAGGGACCGGCTCTGATACCATATTTGTAATGACCCACCCCAAACACAGATGGTATTGTCCGCTCTAGCCGAAACCGCACGGTTTTGTCCCTTTCAATGAACCCGGGGCTACTTCCCAGTAGGTCACCCATCCCAGAATTTCTCTGGCTCAAGCACGCTTAACTATGGAGTTTTTCAAACTCCGGAGTTCCGATTCATCCAAAAGGCGCCTCTGTGTTATAAGAGTGGTATCATTCCATTTATAATTCAGATCGTGCCCTCTTTCGGAATGGAATTCGATACTCCCCATTGTTCTGGTGGGTCCCCGTGTGCATCCGTATCGGTTACATCCCCACCTCGATACCGGACAACATCTCACTTCTCACGGGGTAGGTGGTATTCAGCCCCAACTCCACCTGGGGTATTATAGATGCAAATAGCAAGAATATGCGGAAAATGAATAATAAACGCAATAATGAGGAATCTACACTAATATATATGAGTCATACAGTTTTGACATTTGAAATAACACGAATCGTGTGTTTAGAAAATAGGGGCTACGGTGTTTTTAAGAAAAGGTACGTCCTTGAAATATCCGTAGTATCTCTTGGCCTGTCTTTAAAATACCCACGATTCGTTATTTTGAAAATAAGTATGACTCGGGTCCAGTCTAACATTTACTAAGTAAACTACAGTACTAAACTAACAGGCTAATCGAAAGGGGTAAGGAAAACCACCTAAGTCCGAGTCGATATATATATCTAGTAGTCGGTGATCCCGCCTCAATAGTATCACGTACGATACAATATATAACATGACATTCTCGAGTCAAGAGTGCGGATCAATTATCATAATTATCTCGTACGGTAAATCCATCGTACGGCATCCCAAATCTGGGTACGGGTCAAATATCACATTATCTCATTATTCATCTAGTATCCTTATCATCATATCCTATATTAGGGGTACTGATCTAAGTCTAGTACATACTGATACCATATATATATATATATATATATATATATATATATATATATATACACACACACATACATACATACACACACACATACATACATACATACACATACATACATACACACACACACATATATATATATATATATATATATATATGCGTGTGTATGAAAACACAACACCTAAAGACCCGCTATAATATCATGTCGTATCTCGTAATACAAACCATGTCATATCACCGATCTCGTGGCATCGTGCCCAATCTCATCGACTCATCTCCAAGTATCATATACTATCATCATCATCCATGTATATGTGTGTGTGTGTGTGTGTATATATATATTCACATACCTATATGTATATATATATGTATATATCCCCATATACGCACAAGTAAAACAATGTAAGCGTGTGTGTGCGCGTGTGGGTGTAATCTTTACTCTAGGGTTCGCGACTACGAAGCTAAACTAAGTTACTTCTAATTACACTAAAACTAACCCATGAACACCTAAAATCTTACTTACTAATCATCTAAGTTCCACAACACATAAACATATATATAACATATATATCGTATACTACACTACGAACTGCGGGGGGGCTATACGCCATTCACCCAACTTCCCCCGTAGATATATATCTACTCACATTGATCCTTGATTGCCGAAGTCGATGTCGCCACACCCTTGCTTGTCGTCCTGGAGTTCACGCGGAGGTGTAGAGCTTCCTTAGTGTGCCTAGTAACCCTATAGTGGTATCAGAGCCTAGCTAGAGCATTAGGCGACGCGTTTACGAAGTTAAAACCCCGATCGAACCCGGAATCGACAAAATAAAACCCTCTCTGTACATTTTTTAAAATCTGGGATTTTTCCGAATTAAAAATGCCTAAAAAAATAAGCAGGCAATTATAAGAAAAACTGTGCAAAATGACACTGTTTGGAGCTCAAGGCGCCGCGGAACCGCGGCACGAGCATGGCTTGTGCGGCGGTTCCGCGGCCATTATGTGACGTCACCCTCATAAATTTGCACAGTAATGTTTCTTTTTAATTCCCTGATATTTTATGGGTATTTTTATCTGACTCAAGTGTTGAGTATTTTGGGGTTTATTTTGTAGTCGTTGTTTCGATCGGAATTTTTAATTTCGTTAGGCTTTCCGGATATTTAGAAACTGTTAAAAAGTTCGATCCGACATCAATAACTCACTTTTTCCCCGACCCGGAAAATTTCCAAGTGTTGGATTTTTCCGTTGTTTGAGAACGTCTAAATCGTGCAAGTTACGCAATGGACCCTCTAGAAGACAACAAACCTTAACTCGATTATGTGACCGTCTTGAACTGCCCTTTGAACCTTAGGGTTTGGGGCAGTACGGCGTGCCACATGTGAGGCGTTGGCTTGACCCTTCTACGGCTGGACCGTTGGTACTGTGGCATGTGATGGATGTTTTTAAACCCCCCTCAAGTGTTGAGAACCATTCGGGAAAACTTGGGTATTTGATCATTCGATCGGAAAGTTTAACACTGTCTATTTATCTGGAATGTGATACAATATTTGGAATCCACAAGTAGTTATGAGATAACTAATTTGGATGTTACAAACATAGCAGTTTAGTCTCACTTGATCGGTTGCCACAGGATTTTGATGCGATCAAAAGTCCGCCGCAATCACGTAGTGTACGCGGATACTCGCCGGGTAAAACTTAATAGACAGCCATGCCCCAAAGCCCCGACCAAGTGACTGTAGGAGAACCCCGTCGCCAAAAGCATCCGTTTGGGTGCTCGCGGCAGCGGTGTTCCGCCTTAGTGCACTTCATCGACGGCATCCGGGAGTGCGGCCGTCTATTAAAGTTTGCGACGAGCATTCGATCAGTGTATCGGGAATCTTGTTGAATTGCCCGACTTGGTATTGAAAAGAGTTTTCAATAGAGAGACTAAAATGCGGGGTTTATAACTGTTAGGCATGCGATGTCTAAGGTGGTTGTGAATTCCAACTGTTGTAGTTTTACACTTTCTTTTCTGCGACCGTAAGTGTAATATGTGATATCGCCGGTTTCGTTGCTATATGTTAACGACAATTGGGATGCGCATATTTACTTACGTTGATGACATGTGATGTTATGTGTTGCTGGATATGTTATATTGGATCGTCGCGTTTTGAATAGCCGGGGGTTTTTATGTGAGATGGGAGTTTTTATTTTCATTCATGTAAATTTAAATGTATGTAATATTCTTTTATTGGGGCACTTCCGGGTTGAGATTGTTGTCACCATTTGTATATTATTTACTTTTCCGCACTAGAATAGACCCAAGGAGGAGGGCACAAGTAACCGGGTTCTAAAGTCCAGTGGGAGACCAACTCGAGGAGTCGAGTCCGGGTCTCCTAACTCTAGAATTGGTAGGGTTGCTTGCCGCTCTCGTAGGGGTCTAGGGGTGTGGGTTTGGCTATTCATCGCGACCATGGAATCCGTGTTTTATGCTGGCTCGTATTAAAAACGCGGACGTCCTAGTATATCCAATGTTTCATATGTTTCTTCTGCTGCGATATTTGTGATGTGATCATTTGATGTTCTGTGATAAATATTGTATATAGTATATATGATATATTATATAGACGTTACTTATGTTTTACACCCGCGCTAGCCCAGCCCCGCTCTGCCGTTAGTTACCTAACCTAATGGTGCACGAGGGGACATCGAGGCGAATGCGGATGGCATAAGTGTACGTCGTATTTATCTGTGATGTTTATATGACTTAAATGATGGGACTTCATTAATATGATTAATGAAAGAAAAGAAACCTAAAAGATGTTGTGGAATCGAATTTTCAAAAACAGGTAGCTACAGTTCTTGCTTTGTATCGCGGTGTTCCTTGTAGAACATCCTGCACCTTATTCGATAAGGAAAGGGCCGAGATCCCTTCACCGGGAGTGACCCCTTTAGCAATGACTGGCAGATGCTACACCCCTCGGTTTGTCTTTTGATTGCTCCTATAGTTCTTGCATTGCACAGCGGTATATATGATATATCCTACACCTTATTCGATGAGGAAAGGGCCGACGATCCCTTCACCGGGAGTGACCCCTTTAGCAAAACTAGAAAAGCCTCAAAAACACTCCATTTTAAAATTATTTGATTCTACAACGATATCAAGTTCATTACGCAATAGGTTTTCAGAAAAACTTGTCGTAGCCCTCCGTCATTTCAGATAAGTGGTAGGTAGTATTCGTGCTGCGTTTGTTGGCCTTTGTCAAGGCGTAGTGTGCGGTAGCTAACTGGTGCTTATCTGCTTATGCATATGATGCAGATTGGGTTAGGGTAGTCGTGCGACCTTGTTGGCCTTTGTCAAGGGTCGTGCGGGTGGGTTTAATTCAATTAGGAAATGACGGGTTGAACTTGACTAGCATCCTATGGTTTGTTGGTCTTTGTCAAGGTCATAGGAGGTTAGGGGCAAAATTATCGGGAATTTCAAGTGTTGAAATTTGCAATGAGATTGCATACCTTCTATGAGATAGTTGGATCCCGATACCCACTGCGAGTAATTGTTACTCCTGGGAGAGTTTTACACATTACAATTAGCCGATCAAGTAGGTGTCTAGAAAGGTGTCAACGGGGTTACGCCTCTGGGAAAACAAGGTTTACATTAATTAGGTCCGTGCGAAAGCACGGGGAAACTCCCTCAAAGTACCGACACTGGCCTGGCTGAAAGATTGGCGAACTTGTAGCATGTAATTAATCCCGGCTAGTCTTTCCTTTTAGGGTTTGAAGGAAGATTTGATAAAAACAGTGGGAGCCATCCTGATTAGATAAAATAATAACCAATCTGATCTTGTAAGAGCGCACGCAGAGTGTTTTCTTCTCTCTCTCTCCAGGTAGCGACCATATCACGCCTTAATCAAGATAATAATACGGATGTATTGACCGAACCCGCTTGTTATACTGAGCTAGGAAACTTTGGTCCCGCTCCAACTTATAATTGTTATAAGACAGAGCAGGAAATAGGGGATTACCTGAATTCCCGTGCCGCCCAAACGAAGAAAGTGCATGTTGATGCATCATCTTCAGGTGTGTTCATTACAGAGAACTGTTTCTCAGTATCCTTTACGTCCTAGGTATGAGATACCGAATCAGGATCCCGCATATGTAATTTGTTACATGGGCTGCAGATAGGTAGAGAACTGAGAACGGGTGATAAGTTTCATGAGATAGAAAACGGTGCAAGTGTTGCAGCCAAGTCTGCTGGTCACTATCACCCTGTATTACCAGAATACATTGATTCTGAACGAATGTTGTTAGATACCGAACCTGATATACAACATCATATCAATCTCTTTATTAGTAAAGAAGGATATAATTTTGTATTGTTGGATAATGTTTTGAACATTTCCTATATCAAGAGTTGATCGGTTCAGGCACGTTATCTAAAAGCATTGACGTTCTAAATCAAACTACAGTTCTTAGTATACAGAACACACACAAGAGGAAGAGTTCAGAAATGAACAAATCCTTCTTGAGGTATTGTAGACTAGGTCATATCAATGCGACCCGACTAGCTCAAGTTATATCAAGATGCATATTTAAATCAGTTTGAATTTACATGTTGTGAAACTTGCCAGTCATGTCACAGAGATAAGATGACCATAGCTCCGTTTACTGGAAACAGAGAAAGAGTTAGTGAACTCTTGGGATGATACATGTTGATGTATGTAGGTCCCCTATCTACACATACCAAGACCGGTTCTTTGTATTTCATTACATTCTCTGGTAATCTCTCGAGATTCAGACATATGTTCCTGTTGAAACACAAGTCCGAAGCTTTTGAGATATTCACAGAATATAAGTTAGAAATAGAGAACCAAAACGGGTAAAAGTATTATGTCCTTTGATGTGATCAAGGAGGAGAATACTTAAGCACGGAATTCCTGGATTATTCTAAAGGAGAATGAGATTATCTCTCAGCATTACTCCTCCGTATACACCACAGCACGTCGATGTATCGGGGCGGAGCTATTACACCCTATATGATATGGTGCGCTCTATGATGAGTACTACTGATTTTCCTATTTCCTTTTAGGGAGTTATGCACTTATGAAGTTGCATACCTATTGAATAGGGTTCCGATCAAATCAGAAACCTACCATTTCATATGAGATATGGAAAGGGATGAGCCCATCTCTTAAGTCAGTTAAGATTTGGGGTTGTCCAGCCTATGTCTAAAAGCATAATCCGGACAAGCTCGAGGCAAAGTCAGTTCTGCAGAAGTTTGTTGGATATCCCAAGCATACGCAAGGGAATATCTTCTACCTAACCGAGGAACAAAAATGTTTTGTTTCTCAGCATGCCACCTTTGTGAAAGGGAATTTCTTATGAAGAAATTAGTGGAAATGAGGTAGAACTGGAAGGAGTTCCAGCTATACAAACTGCAGCTGATGATTTGGTAGAACCGAAGGATTCAATAGTTTCCAACGAACCTCAGCCTCTCCGCCGATCTAGTAGGGTTCCTCACCCACCTGAGAGATACTTCTGTTTCTCTATGACAGTGGGAGCGAGGATTGCATCATGAGATGATAACCCAACTAGTTTCGAGCTGGCCATCAGGAGTGGGACTCTATAAGAATGGCTGGATGCTTAGCGATCTGAGATGGAATCCTTATACACCAACAAAGTATGGACTTTGGTTGCTTTATCTGAAGGGTTAAATCCCCATCAGAAGTAAGTATATCTTGAGAAGATTACTTGGTGTACATGGAAAAGTTGAGAGTTTCAAAGCAAGACTTGTTAAAGGTTTGCATCATTGACCAGGTATGGATTATGATGAAACCTTTTCTAAGTAGCTATGCTTAAGTCCATCCAGATCCTACTTGCCACGGCTACATACCATGACTACGATATCTGGCGGTTGGGTGTCATGACTGCTTTTCTAAATGATGTTTTAGAAGAGAAAGTCTATAAGTACACAGTCAGAGAGCTTCGTAGATAGTGGGAGCAGCGGAAACGCGTGCAAGATGTTTTATGTGATAAAACAGGCATCGCGGAGTTGGAACGTCTGTTTTGATGTGGTAGTCAAAGAGTTTGACTTCATCAAAATGGTAGATGAACCTTGTATATACAAAAAGGTAGTAGAGAGTATGGTGGTGATCCTCGAAGAGTACGTGGATGACATACTCTAGATGGGGAAGGAGTTTCCTATGCTACGCTCGGTCAATCTCCGCTTATCACAATGACTCTCCATATAGGATCAAAGTGATACCTACTAAATCCTGGGTTTTGGATCTATGAGATAGATCTAATTGGATATTAGGATTCTCACTAATTGTACTGAGATGGTATCAATCGATCATGGGGACAATCACTGGAAGGGTTCCAAGGTGATAAGGACTGACTGAATGTCAGTCACAGGCATTGTCTTTACCCTCAGTAAAGGGACGGTATGTTGGAAGAGTTCCAAGCTAGATACCATGGCATACTAGACGATAAAGGCTGGATACATCGCTACTTAAGATGCTACCAAAGAGGCAGTCTGGATGTATATTAGTTCATGAGATGAACTTTGTTCCCTCCATTGTGTGACAATGGAGTTGTGGCTTATGCCGAGGAACGCCCGTCCCATCAGTGATCCAGACATATTCTAAGGCAAGTGTCACCTGATCATGGAGATGGTTGATCTCCAGGGGATCGAGGTATGGAGAGTAGACTCAGAGGACAGCACGGCGGATCCACTCACGAAGGCCTTTTCCCAGAGAGAGACTAGTTATGGGATGGTTGAGTATGAGATACTACAACCACTGTTATCAGATGGCCCTAGTGCAAGTGGGAGATTGTTAGTTATATGTATGCCCTAGAGGCCATTACTATACATAGGATGTATATTGTAGTGGATGCTTGGACATATATAGGGATGACTTTCTTGCTCGATATGATAGTATGCTATCTGGTTACTCTTTACCTTAACATGTACACTGATTGTCTCTCTGTTACATGTTGGTAAAGCCCTTACGATGTGTACTTGACTGCCTGGACTATGATGAGGATCATACTAGTGGGGACATGGTAGTCCATAAGTACATCCTTCAAGGTCCCTAGTCGTGGGTGTATCGAGACGGGGCATCTATATACCAGTGTAGACTAGCGTATACCTTCTCGACCCATACAGATGAGCGATGGATGATCCCATATCCATTGGTGTTTGACATCAGAGATGATATACGGGTGCTCAGTGAAGACTGGGTACACTGGACGGACTCGCCGAGAACTCCCAGATGGTATTATACCTTACGTCAGATGGCAGTTCTCTGGTGACACTGGTACAGGTTAGTCTGTAGACCCGAGATCGTCATAGAGTCTTGTGTGATTCCCACTGTGCTTTGATTTCCACCTTACCACGTCCAAGAGGGCGTGCAAAACTGTGGTTTTTGGGTACAGTCCCGAGTCACATGGAGGCAATGAGCGATATGAGGGGTTTCGTCTCTCCCGGTATTGGGGGTTGATGTTGCGCTATGCTCGATTGGCCATAACAGGGAAGTCCCTGGCCAGGGCTGGTTTAGAGATTTACTGGTAAGTGTTACCAGTAGTTTCTCGACCCGTTATGCACCTCATATCGGCATGACTTATCGGTTATTGGGGTCTGACGTTTACCACCCCTAGACTTGATATGCGACATATCAGACGAGGAGACCGGACTGTACGGTAGTGTCACTGTCAGGCTTTTTGCAGGAGTTGGAGCGGGCTTGCTTGCCGATCTTCTGATCGCTCAATACCCGGGTAGCCGTTACGTCCAGCTAGTACCGCTGACGGCTTATGGGTGCTTGATATGATCATCACCTACTGCCGGCGTATTGACGAGTCTTTAGAGTCCTACATAGAGGTTGTACTGGCTCAGGCAAAACGAAATAGGAGCGCATATGTGATATGTGCGGGACCGAGAATAATGCGTGTATGTGATAACGTATTCTATTCTCGTGTTGTTTGTATCGATCGGTTGTATGCGATATAACCTAGTTATCGAATCAAGTGTTGATTCGATAAGTCGATACATTGGATGTTAGTCGGTTATATGTGATATAACCGGATTATTAAGTCAAGTGTTGATTTAATAATTTAGTGTATAATGTGTATATTGGATATACTAATTTACATTGACTAACATTGGTTCACTAAAGCATTTATTTTTCTCACTTATACACAACTTAATATATATGTGATGTATATTTATTTGTGTTCACTTTTTTGTATCATGGTTGTTGATACACTTGTCATGGGTGTATGAGACATACACCATTATGTATATATTGGTATGGTTTTTGTTATTCAAAGTAAATACAAAATTAGTGAGTATTTGTTCATAAGCATGAAGCTTCATGAAGCTTATGGTGCTTTGACCAAAGTCCACTAGTTTTGTTTTACTTAGGATTTTATAAACCTAACCACTATAACTCACCATGGTTATGTCTCTACATGAGTTAAGTATATGATACTTACTCACCATGGTTACCATTCTCTCTCTTGATCATTATCCATTTTCATTTGAGCTCATCTTCTTCCTCCTTGAGTTTTCATTCTAGGGTTTGAAAAAGAGAGAGATGCAAAGTGAGGAATGAAATTCTAAAGTGTACCCATTTCCTATCTCACCATCCTCTACTAGACTAGCACTTTAGTTTAGGGTGTTTGCTTCACTAATTCTTTGGTTAGTGAGGTAGAAGCTTGAGTCCGTATTCCCTCGACGTAGATCATCTTCGGCATCGAAGACTTCAAGCGATCCCGTTGCAACTTTCTCATGGAGCCGTCTGAGAGCCCGGGAGCCGATGATCGCAGCGAAGGGACTACATCAAGGAGCTTAAGAAGTGAAGGACCGATCTACAAAGGTTGTATTTTCGTATTCACTTAGGGTTAAAGTGTTTAGCTTGCAAAGTTTTCGCCTAATCTCTAGTTAACGATCTTGCTTCGGGTTGTTAGGCACCTAAAAATTTTAATCCGGCATGTTCGATGTCTTGTAGAGCTTCCTTAGTGAATCGAAAATACAACCTTTGTAGATCGGTCCTTCACTTCTTAAGCTCCTTGATGTAGTCCCTTCGCTGCGATCATCGGCCAAGTTGCCGGCCACTTCCTCCCTAAATCCGGCTAGATCGGCCAAGTTGCCTCTGATTGGGTTCGTCTGGTCAGGGTGGTCTCCTATTGGTCTAACTAGGTCCCTGGTATTGTTTGTTTTTCTAGTAAAATCTCCAGGTCACTCCAGATTTCCCTGCACCCACTATTTAATCACAAACCGACATTCGATATCTAAAGTTCTGTGTTTGGGGTTTGTCACTGGTTTGGTCGGGGTTTATAACGCTAAGGGGTTTGTAGTCACTAATTACACTCAAGTTCACCCACACAACTCAAAGAAAACCCTAACCCTCTCTATGAATTTTCAAAGCTCACAAAACATCACTAAAACACTTCTAAACATGAATGGACACTAATGTGAATGAAATACTATGCTAATGGTGAAGAAAGTGTTAGTGTATATGCCCTAGAGGCCATTACTGTATCATACTAGTTTGTATATTACTTAATGGAAGCTTGGGATATTCACCTTGTATAAACAATCTTGCTCAATATAGTAGTATGCTACTTGGTTTGTTTCTACTTCAATGTGTACATGTGTTTATTTTAGTATATCACCTATACACATTAGTGGAGCCCTTAGGATCTTTGCTTGATTACCAGCGTTGTGATGGCAGTCACACTAGTGGGGGCTGGGTAATCTATAACCACATCCTTATGCAGGTCCCTAGTCGTAGGACTATCGAGGCAGGGCATCGATACTCCGGAGTAGACTAGCGTATGCGCTTCTCATCCCAGTGTGGGAGATGGTCTGTCCCACAGCCATCAGTACGTCGTACTGGAGATAGTATGCAGGTGCTCGTTGGGTTACGAGTACACTGGACAGGACTCGTCGGGAACTGTTGGTTGGTACTATACCTATCGCCAGTTATCAGTTCCCAGGTGACATGAGTACAGCTTAGTCCGCTGACTTGACACTGTCACTTCGCCTCGAGTGTGTTCCCATTGTACTTAGATTACTACCCTACCACGGCTCAAAGGAGTCATGCAAACAAGTAGTAGTTGGGTGCAGTCCCGAAGCACTTGGAGGCAGTGACGGTTAGACAGGATTCGTCTCTCCCGGTATTGGGGGTTGACATCGCGCTGTGTCTAGGAGAGCCATTACACGAGTAGTCCCTGGCCAGGGCAAGCGAGATATACTGGTAGGTTTCCAGTGTTATCTCAGGATGTTCTGGGCTTCACTCCGACACGACTTGTACCGCTATTGGGGGACTGACGTTTACCGCCCCCTAGGCCCGCCATGCGATGTATCAGACGAACAGACCGGACTGTATGAAGACTGTCACATTCAGGCTCAGTAGGAGTTCAGATGGGTTTCACCTCGTCAGTCTTCTTGACGGCATCTACATGGGGACCGTTACGCACAGCTAGTGCCGCTTGCGGTCTGTGGTTAAACCCACTGCCAGCGTAGTGTCGAGTCTTTAGAGTCCCACACAGAGAGTTATTCGCCTTTAGGCAAAAGAGTAGAGGTCGCATGGTTTTGCGACAGGTCGCATGGTTTTGCGACAGGGTTCAGTCACATCCGTGCACTTGTGCACGTACAGTGTCCGGACAGTTAACACGAGCGGGCTTTGGTTTAAGCCAGATCCTAGTGTACGTTTTGGGATTGGTTTTATCTCGTATGTATTCGTGTTCCTCGGAACGCGGATGCGGGTGTGTATGCACAGTTGACGGAAAGACAGAGGAAGAGGATTCTCATTAGGGTTGTTGACTGTTGACTGTTGACCATTGACTTTTTGGTAAACCCTAATGAGAATATGATATATGATTAACAATAATATTAATTAAGTATTATGGTGACATGGTTGTTGAGGGGTTGACTTTGTTGACTTTGTTGACCGGTTGACTAGGTTGGACTAGTTGACCATCATGATGACAATGGCTATCATTTCATGGCAAAGACTTTTTGCTTGCTTGTTCTCTTATGAAAAATGAGTGCATGAAATGATATAGCTATTGTAGCTTAAACCATCACATAATACTTGATTGCTATGTTTTGTTATGATGGCTTTGGATTATGAGAGCCAAGAGAGAAAAGTCTTTCTCATTCTATCATTTTCATTCTCTCCCTTGTTCTTGAGCTCTCATCCTCTTCCTCTTGCTCTCCCTCTCTCTAGTCTATGGTTCACTTGTCTCATGTGTTGAGAAGCAAGAACCATAGAGAAAAATCACAACACACTCTCCTCTACTCACTCTAGTTCATAAGGTTTAGCAAACCGAGTGAACTAGTTTCTTCAAAGTTCGAAGAAGAAGCCAAAGGTAGAAACTTTCGGGTGGATCGATCTTCGGCGCAAGGAGACGACGGGGTGAAACCGATCCGGACAACCATCAAGTGTAGAAGACGAAGGAGTTCAAGAAAGAAAGGTATAACCCCCTAACCGAGTAGTTAACAACTCTTAGTTAGGTTGTTAGGTAGCTAAGTTTAACAAAGATCCGGTTTTGAGTCCATGTTACCACCTCTAGAAAATTGTTTTTCACCAAATTCCGCATGCCCGAAAGTACCGGGAGAGGTAGATGGACTTACAGAAAGTACCTCATTTGGCAATTCAAGAAAATTCTTGAGATACCCCAAGTGCTCAAAATCCTATTTTTCTTGGTCCAAAGTGCTTGTAGGGAGCTTGTGCATGTTTTTAATGAAGTGAGATGAAGTTTTGATGAGTTTTTTCATGGAGTTATGAGGAGGTAGAGGAGGGAGGAGGTGGAGGGCTGTCATGGGGAAAGAGGAGAAGAAATGAAGAAGATGATGAAGTGATAATGATGAGCCATGGTCCAAGGTTGACCCATCACCCTCTCTCTCTCTCGCTTGCCCATACCCATTTCTTTACTATTTTTCTTTTTCTTTTCTTATCTTCTCTTCTCTTTTCTTTGTTGGAGATAGTGCCCTCAAAGTCAATTATTGGATCACAGACACGTGATTGCAATGATTGAGGGAGGACCTGTCCCGGTAGGACAGTCTTACTCGAGATGATAGTATGCTATCTGGTTTATCTTTATCATCGTGTACTGCTTTAGGTGACCTGACATGTCGCTATTACACGTTGATAGAGCCCCTAGGATTCTTGCTTGACTGCCAGCAGTATGATGGCGATCATATACGTGGGAGCTGGTTGTCTATAAGCACATCCTTAAAAGGTCCCTAGTCGTAGGAGTTTCGAGACAGGGCATCGATACTCCATTAGTAGACTAGTGTATACAGTCGAGACCCCGACGAGGGGCGGTGGCCGGTCTCACAAGCCACTGGTGTCAGTTGGTTCACCTAAGATGTATACAGGTGCTCATTGGGTTATGAGTACACCGGACAGGACTCGCCGGGAACCTGCTAGTTGGTCATATACCAGATGTCAGATAGCAGTTCCCTGGTGACATGTGTACAGGTTAGTTCATCGACCTGAGATCGTCATTTGTCTCGTGTGAGTTCCCACTGTGTTTTGATTACTACCCTACCACGGCTCAAAGGAGTCGTGCAAACAGGTTTTAGTTGGGTACAGTCCCGAGCCACATGGAGGCAGTGAGCGGATCTGCAGGGGTTCGTCTCTCCGGGTATTGGGGGTGAGGTCGCGCTGTGTCTAGGAGAGCCATTACACGAAGCCCTCGGCCGAGGCAAGGAGATTTACTGGTAGGTATTCCAGTAGTATCTCACGGTGTTCTGGGCTACGCTCCGACACGACTTGTACCGCTTTTGGGGGTCTGACTTTTACCAACCCCCTAGGCCCGCCATGCGATACTCATAGACGAACGGACCGGACTGTACGAATATTGTCACTGACAGGCTCAGTTGGGTGTCGGGGTGAGCTTCCTCATCGACGTCCCATTTGGTCAATACCTGGTGGCCCGTCACGTATTGGCTTATACCTCTGACGTGCTAGTGGTTAAATCCACAGCCAAGGTATTGACGAGTCTTTAGAGTCCACCACACTCAGTTACTCAGCTTTCGGGCGAAACGCTGTAGAGGCCGTATGGAGATATGGCAGGGTTCGATCAGATACGTGCGGTATTGCACGGATCGTTGATCGGACGGTTTTTACTAGCCGGCTTTGGCTTAAGCCGGATTCTAGTAATTGATAGTGTAGTTTTGTCTCTTTGCATTTGTGTTCAGTGGGAATACAAATGCGGGCATGTATTTGCAGTAGTGGGGTTTTCCCGTATTTTATTACGGGATCAGTTTTTCTGAAGTTGCCAGTTCGCATTCCGTTCCGGCCGGTTTTCCTTCATTCCTTCTCGGTCGGACTTTCTTGATGGAGGGTGTTAATTGCAAGTTTGCAATTATCATCTAGTGGAGGGCTTTCTTGCATATGTTGCATTATGATAAGACTTGCTTCATGATGAGATCCTTTTCTAGTCACTTCCATTGCCTTGATTGAGTTGAGTGTGGAGTTGATTTGGATTAGAATGGAGAGTGACCCTTTTTCTATATGGTTGATATATTCTTTCTTGCATCTTTTTCTCTCTCCAATCTCATTCTTGAGATGAGGAGGCCGGCCACATTCTTGAGGGGTGAGATGAGAGGATTATTTTTGATGGTGGCAAATATCTTACTCTCATTATTCCATTCATCCAAAAAATGAAAGTTCCATTTTAAAAGCTTATATCTTTCTCATCTCCACATCCATGGCAACTTCTAAGAACCCTAAAGAGACAAGTTCACTACACTATTCTATAGCATGCCTTGGACGCGTCGGCTAGCCAACTTCGCGCCCAAGTTGCCTCGGTCAAGAGGCGGGAGCCCGTAAAAGATTCCGGCTACGTGGTGCCCTTTTCCGACGAGCGAGGAGGTGACGGAGATTCCGCGGGAGATCGGAGTGGAGACGAAGACCGAAGGACACGGATCGCTTGGTATATCTCTCACCCCATCTCTAGTTAGCTAGTATAGGTTAATGGTTTACGATCCGGGTTTTCATTGTCCGCGGTAGCGCCGGTTTCCGAGTAAGGAAAAATTTTTGATTCCGCATTTTGGCCTCGGTAAGACGGCCGGGGCGCTGCCGTGGTGCAACATGGTATCAGAGCCACGCCATTAACCTTCTCTAGCTTGTTCTAATGTGTTTTGCTTATCCGATCGACCGAAATTCCAAAAACCGTATTTTTCCTTCACATCAGTTTCTGTTGAAATTTTTTGAAGTCTAAAAAATTTTTAGGTGGTCTCAGAATGATGTGCAGGGAGTTCTAAGACATCTGGGAAAATACGAGACAATGATACCTCAACCAGAGCGCGGAAGGGCGGCAAGAACCCCCTTGTTGCCGCGCTTCCGCCGCAGATTGGTGGGGTCACTGCTTCGTGTTTCGCCAGTGGGCTTGTGGGCTGGAAATAGGGCTTTTGGGATATTAAATTTGGGCCCAGGTTTTCTGTAACTGCTACAGTATTGGTTGGGGGCCCACTAGTTAATTGTTTGATCGATCGGATATTTTAAACACATTATTTCACAGTATTTACATTATATCTGCGACCGTGAATGTCACTTGATCGGTAAATCCTGTCTAACTGCTATAGCCCGGTTAGACGGATTTGCGAACGTGACTTTCACGTTGATGTTCTATGTTTATGCTGTGTTGTTGCGGATCGGTCGTGGGGGATAGCCTGGATGCAATGCTAGTACTGTTTTGTTGTATTATGTACATTTGATATTGCGGGGCGAGCGTCCTACATGTGGACTGCCGTCACTGCCTGTTTGTATTATTCTTTTGGGGCACGACCTGGTTGCGGTCGATGTACCCGGTATATGTATATTTTACTTTCTGTACTAGGATTACCCCGCGGAGGGGTGCACGGATAGCCGGGTTCTAGAGGGCAACGGGCCCGCATCTCATGGCAATGATACGGAGGGGGATTCGCTCTAGGATTGGCGGGCTATTCGCCGCACTCGTAGGGGGTACAGGTTGACCCAGGAGGGGTGCCCAAGTTACCGGATTCCATGAAGTGCTGGGTGGTCCATTCACGGTGCTGAAGGGGCTGCCTCGCTTCAGGTTTTGGCGGGTGACTTGCCGCGCCCGTAGGGGTCTAGGATTTCATTGCACAGGCTATCCACACGACCAGGGGAACGTCGGGTTTCAGCAGCGGCTCTGTGAAACCCGGGGCTTCCAGATATCTGTATTGTTCTGTGATGCTGTATATTTCTGTGATGTTGCTCTTTATCACGCCTTGAGCGAAAATAATATATTGGTATATATATTAGTAGATGTTGTATATGTTTTACATCCGCGCTAGTCCAGTCCCCGCTCTGTCGTTAGTTAGCTAACCTAACGAGTGATGACGGGACCCAGTGGCGAATGCGGATGGCATATACGTACATCAGTATATTTTCGTTCTTTGTGGTGTGATCAACTGATGGGACTGCGTTGATTCGGATCAATGCAAGATAAACAAACCTATTCTGATGTTGTTGGAACATTTTTCAAAAAGCTGTTATTGCAAGGACGTTTACTTTTGTTTTGCATCGTGGTATTCATTTGGAATATCCTGCTCCTCAGTCGACGAGGCAAGGGCCGAGATCCCTTCACCGGGAGTGACCCCTTAGACAGAAGTTTGCATCAGGGCATTAACTTCACTATAGCCGATTACTTTTGCTTTGCATCGTGGTATTCAGTTGGAATATCCTGCACCTCATTCTACGGGGAAAGAGCCGAGATCCCTTCACCGGGAGTGACCTCTTTAGTAAAGGTTTTCGTCACTATATTTTTATAAAAAGTTATCCAGTTCCTTCAACGATATCAAGTTCATTACGTTAAAGGTTTTTCGCCAAAAACCATTCGTAGCCCTCCGTCATTTCGGATTAGTATTGCATAGTATTCGCGCTACGTTTGTCGTTGCTATTCGCCGAGGCGTAGTGTGCGGTAGCTTTGTTGTGCTATTCTGTCGCATGGATATGTGGATTGGTTAGGACAGTCGTGCGACTTTGTTGATTATTCGTCAAGGGTCGTGCGGGTGGGTTTAACGCAATCAAGATAATGACGGGTTGAACTTGACTAGGACCTTTTGATTTGTTGATTATTCGTCAAGGTCACTTGGGTCCTAGGGGTAAAAATCACATCGGGAGTTTCAAAAGAACTGAAACTTGCCAGGCATGCGCATACCTTCTGGAGTGTGGTGACGTGAGTGGATTCCGTCACGTTATCATGCGATGATAGTTGGATCCCGATTCCCACTGATGAGTTAGTTTACTCCTCGGGTGACCCCGACTAATTCTTCTTTCAGGTTTGGAGGAGAATTTGAGGTACACTGGGAGGTTTCCAGATTAGACAAAGTGATAACCATTCTGATCTAGGTTAGAGTGCACGCTGAGTGTTTCTTTTCTCTCTCTCTTTGGCAGCGACCATTGACCCGACCCTAGACTATGACTCAGTGACCAAGTTAACCGAACCTTCTTAACACTAGCTTTTGGATTGTCAGAGTTGCAGACCTCATTGCCACTCCTACTTTTACCCTTTTCTCCAGGACACCCCGCATTACTGCGAACGTCCACTTCCATTGGACACAACCATCGTATGGTTATATACGAACTCGAAGGACTTCGAGGATGGTTTCTGGTTCTGGAGAAAACGGATAGGATTATTCAGTTGTCTTTTCCCTTTTACCTTCTCTCAGGTTGCGAGTACTCCTTGGTTTAGGAGATAGTACACCTATTACGCAAATTGGATAGTCTTCTTCCAAACCTTAGGCTGGTGCCGAACGGTGGGGAATGAAGAAAACCAATTAGCATAACGATGGTGTGCAGAAGGTATTGAGTTAAGACAAAGCAAGGGATTAGTAGGAGGGCAAAGTAAATTGCGACTGATATTCACGACCAAACCAAGTATTTCTTCGCCAATCCTAAATCACCTTTGTATTTCTCCAGGACACTCCGTATTACTACGAAGATCCCAGTTTATTGGATAATCCATCGTATGGTTATATACGAACTCGAAAGGAACTTGTTCCAGTTCGGGGATGGATTCTGGTTCAGGAGAAATAGGAATAAAGTACATTCAGGTGTCTTTTATCTTCACCTTCTCTCGCGTTGCGAGTGCTCCTAGGATTAGGACAGTACACCCTTTATGCTTATTGGATAGTCTTCTTCCAAACCATAGGCTGGTGCCGAACGGTAGGGAAGGAAGAAAACCATTTGGCTTAAAGGGGTGTGCAGAAGGTAATGACTAAAGACATATAAAGGGATTTGGAGAGGTGGCAAAGAATTATACGGTTACAGTTGTGAATCTGGATAATGGAAGAGGCATTACTGAGAATACCAGGATACCCCAACGAAACATTTCAATGTTTCAGTTTCACTGTGTACTGTTAGTGGAAAACTGATTTCCCGATTAGAAACTTACCCCAGGGTATGTATTTACCAGGTATGATTCTCACATCTGTATGGTTTTACAGATGATGAGTGGGAGTAAGTTATTGGGAATTGGGTGATCATCCTCATTATATCGGGATTCGTTGTAATCGGTGATATTTGAGGAAGTCACCTGGGTTGTTTGCCGGTCGGCAAATATTTGGTTTTGAATATCCGCGGTTATGCACCAATTTCAAATTGATATATCTGTACGTCTATTTTCATAGAGTGAGATATACCTTTTGATATTATGTCTATGACATTTACCTATATCAGTGGATGGTTAGGTAAGGAGCATTAAACAGCGGTGTAATTCTTCTTAACCATAAGTACAGTTTTCAACCTACGACACACAGTGAAAGAGTTGTTAGACTCAGCGGACTTATACAGAGTATTGTATGTTGTCCAGTGTCCATTAGGACAGAGGGGTTGGTCCTCATACTATATTCTGTTTACTTTTAACTTCTCTAGTTCTTAGACATGTGTTTCGTAGGAACACATGGTCTAATTTTTGAGGAGTTATAGGTATTTGAATAGAGTAGAGAACCAGATGTAGCAAGTATCGGGATTCTTCAAAGTGATCGAAGATGTAGATACTTGTGTATGGTATTCAGTTGATAGTAATGATAAATAGAAATTGCTTCTCTTTCAGGTTACTCATAATTGGAAGCATTCCTAAGTTGAGTAACGCTGATCGTCCTACTTCCATTTAGTTTACATGCACTGGAGATAGCTGCATGATTTGAATCTGGTTCAATTGAATCAGTGCCTCTGGTTCTATATTGGATATAGAACAGTTCATATCTTAACGATGTTAAGGTACGGGGAGTTGTCCGGCTTATGCTTAAAACCAGACACTGGACAACTCAAGGCACGTTTCTGTAATGGCTGTTTGTGGGTTGACCCAGGCTATGACGAGGGTTGACTTTCTACCATCTGGATGAACAATAGCAATATTGTTCTAGACTCGCCACAGTTTTTATTAAAAATGGATTTTTCAGAAAAAGTAGTGGGAGTATGGTAGAACTAGAAGTGATTCCAGAACCACAAACGATTACTGAAGATTTGATAAGCAACCTAAAGATTCAATCTGGTTTGACATTCCATTGGCCACTCCGCAGATAAGGTGGGTAACTTCAGGCACCCGAGAGGTACTCCAGTAGCCTCAAGGACGGTGACAGGGAAGTTCTTGTTTACCCACACTTGCCATTGCTGTTGTTCCAGGCTGCGAGACCCGGCAGGAGGATGAGTATAGCGTCGTTCTAAACTAGCTTTGGAAGTGCACGTCTATATGACTCTGCCAGAGGGTTGTCGTAGTCAGTGGGAGCAGCGGAAGCATTGGTGGACATCAGGCTTATGTCTATTTGTAGACTAAAGTAGATATAGCGGAGATAGATCATCTATTTCTGATGTGACAGTCATAGGTTTGGCGTCATCAGAATAGGGGATGGATCTGTTGAGAAGGTAGTAGGGTGTAATGTCATGGTATTTGGATGACATACACAGAGTAGGAAAGGAAACTCCTATACTACGATCGGTTATACTTTGGTTGTCACACAGTGGTTTCTCCACACAAGACTTGGATATTATATCAGACATTCTGGTTACTAGATCTATGGTTTTAGATCTAGATTTGGGTAGTTTCCCAATCTGGGTACCTTGACAGCATTCTATAAGTATTTAGAATGGACGACTCCTGACACGGTAGTGTGCCTGTAGGTGATGGAGTCACCCTCTCTAAAGGTGTCTTACGGACTAAAGGGGAGAGGGATACGCATGATTGACAGATCACTTGCTTAGGCAATTGAGTCAATCATGAGATGTCAAGTACCACACCAGATGTTGTTCTTGCAGTAGATGCAATAAGTTGATATTAATCGAATCCTGGAGAAACAATCGGAAGCAGTTTTAGGACATAAGTGCATGTTCTAGGGATATGATAACGACAACCTCCTTTAGGAGACGGTTATCATTCCAGGCTTCCAAGGTGACCTGGATGGCAGAGTGGCTGTCAGAGTTATAGTTTTCCTTCCGACGAGGGGCAGTATTTTGGACAGGTGGTCCAAGGCAATACTGAGGGTGGCATGGCGCAGGATACTGATTAAGTTCAGTTGACGATACAGTCTAAGAAGTTTGGATTTGGAGTTCATTTATGAGCTAGGTCCCATCAGACATCCAGACATTCTAAGACAGGTATTGCTCTTTTCGGGAGATGGCTTTCTCCGCGAACTTGAGATATAGAGAGACATAGAAAGAAACATCTGAGCGGATCCACTCACTGAGGCTATTCCTCGAACGCAATAGTTTCACAAACGAGCTTTGTGAGACTGACTAGTAGAGGAGTTGGGTGTTCGGTATCACACGGGCTGTGAGTATGCGGCATCGCAATAATTAGCCTTGAGTGCAAGTGGGAGATTGTTGGAGATAGTGCCCTCAGAGTCAATTATTGGATCACAGGCACGTGATTGCAATGATTGAGGGAGGACCTGTCCCGGTAGGACAGTCTTACTCGAGATGATAGTATGCTATCTGGTTTATCTTTATCATCGTGTACTGCTTTAGGTGACCTGACATGTCGCTATTACATGTTGATAGAGCCCCTAGGATTCTTGCTTGACTGCCAGCAGTATGATGGCGATCATATACGTGGGAGCTGGTTGTCTATAAGCACATCCTTAAAAGGTCCCTAGTCGTAGGAGTTTCGAGACAGGGCATCGATACTCCATTAGTAGACTAGTGTATACAGTCGAGACCCCGACGAGGGGCGGTGGCCGGTCTCACAAGCCACTGGTGTCAGTTGGTTCACCTAAGATGTATACAGGTGCTCATTGGGTTATGAGTACACCGGACAGGACTCGCCGGGAACCTGCTAGTTGGTCATATACCAGATGTCAGATAGCAGTTCCCTGGTGACATGTGTACAGGTTAGTTCATCGACCTGAGATCGTCATTTGTCTCGTGTGAGTTCCCACTGTGCTTTGATTACTACCCTACCACGGCTCAAAGGAGTCGTGCAAACAGGTTTTAGTTGGGTACAGTCCCGAGCCACATGGAGGCAGTGAGCGGATCTGCAGGGGTTCGTCTCTCCCGGTATTGGGGGTGAGGTCGCGCTGTGTCTAGGAGAGCCATTACACGAAGCCCTCGGCCGAGGCAAGGAGATTTACTGGTAGGTATTCCAGTAGTATCTCAGGGTGTTCTGGGCTACGCTCCGACACGACTTGTACCGCTTTTGGGGGTCTGACTTTTACCAACCCCCTAAGCCCGCCATGCGATACTCATAGACGAACGGACCGGACTGTATGGATATTGTCACTGACAGGCTCAGTTGGGTGTCGGGGTGAGCTTCCTCATCGACGTCCCATTTGGTCAATACCTGGTGGCCCGTCACGTATTGGCTTATACCTCTGACGTGCTAGTGGTTAAATCCACAGCCAAGGTATTGACGAGTCTTTAGAGTCCACCACACTCAGTTACTCAGCTTTCGGGCGAAACGCTGTAGAGGCCGTATGGAGATATGGCAGGGTTCGATCAGATACGTGCGGTATTGCACGGATCGTTGATCGGACGGTTTTTACTAGCCGGCTTTGGCTTAAGCCGGATTCTAGTAATTGATAGTGTAGTTTTGTCTCTTTGCATTTGTGTTCAGTGGGAATACAAATGCGGGCATGTATTTGCAGTAGTGGGGTTTTCCCGTATTTTATTACGGGATCAGTTTTTCTGAAGTTGCCAGTTCGCATTCCGTTCCGGCCGGTTTTCCTTCATTCCTTCTCGGTCGGACTTTCTTGATGGAGGGTGTTAATTGCAAGTTTGCAATTATCATCTAGTGGAGGGCTTTCTTGCATATGTTGCATTATGATGAGACTTGCTTCATGATGAGATCCTTTTCTAGTCACTTCCATTGCCTTGATTGAGTTGAGTGTGGAGTTGATTTGGATTAGAATGGAGAGTGACCCTTTTTCTATATGGTTGATATATTCTTTCTTGCATCTTTTTCTCTCTCCAATCTCATTCTTGAGATGAGGAGGCCGGCCACATTCTTGAGGGGTGAGATGAGAGGATTATTTTTGATGGTGGCAAATATCTTACTCTCATTATTCCATTCATCCAAAAAATGAAAGTTCCATTTTAAAAGCTTATCTCTTTCTCATCTCCACATCCATGGCAACTTCTAAGAACCCTAAAGAGACAAGTTCACTACACTATTCTATAGCATGCCTTGGACGCGTCGGCTAGCCAACTTCGCGCCCGAGTTGCCTCGGTCAAGAGGCGGGAGCCCGTAAAAGATACCGGCTACGTGGTGCCCTTTTCCGACGAGCGAGGAGGTGACGGAGATTCCGCGGGAGATCGGAGTGGAGACGAAGACCGAAGGACACGGATCGCTTGGTATATCTCTCACCCCATCTCTAGTTAGCTAGTATAGGTTAATGGTTTACGATCCGGGTTTTCATTGTCCGCGGTAGCGCCGGTTTCCGAGTAAGGAAAAATTTTTGATTCCGCATTTTGGCCTCGGTAAGACGGCCGGGGCGCTGCCGTGGCGCAACATTCTTTTCATTTAAAAGCCATGCATGAACAAAAATAAGGAAAAACCATGGTAGGAAAAATGAAGCAAATGTGAAAAATGACTTGGTGCATGTCACATGCACAAAACAAGTTTGATGCACGATTAGTGATATTTAATCGCGATTAGCATTAAAATTGTATATAATTAACTATAGAAATTCATAATTTGCCTAAATCACATAAAACACCATCATTTCAATAATTCCTATAATTTTCCAAATATTTCCCAATTTATCAGTATATAATTATACCGCATCATTAAAATATTCATAATATTTATTATTTAATTTTATAATTCCCAAAAATAATATTTTATTTTTCTGAAATGTTACAATTAGCGATACGTTAAAAGAAATATATACACATGTTAAGATAGACTCAAACCAGATAGCATACTATCATGTTGAGCAAGACTGTTATTATATCTGTATATATCCCAAGCTTCCAAAATATAATATACAATCCAGTACTATACAATAATGGCCTTTAGGGCATATATCACTAACAGATACTTCCTCGACTAGGGACATTTAAGGATGTGCTAATGGACTACCCAGCTCCCACGTATATGATCGCCATCATAATGCTGATAGTCAAACAATAACCCTACGGGCATTATCAAAACGTATATATATAATGACAAAGACAAACCAGATAGCATACTACCATCTCAAGTAAGACTTTCTATCTGTATAGCTGCTCGTTCAATTATTATAATCGCCTACCTGCAATTACAACAATTGCCTTGATGGCACTATATCCAATAGAGGTTAAGTTCTACAAGCTAAAGGGTGGAGACTCGTTGGTCTTATGGTTCCGTTGGTCAAATTATCTGCAGCTAGAGATGTTGGAGATAGTGCCCTCAGAGTCAATTATTGGATCACAGGCACGTGATTGCAATGATTGATGAAGGACCTATCCTGAAAGGACAGTCTTACTCGAGATGATAGTATGCTATCTGGTTTATCTTTATCATCGTGTACTGATTTAGGTGACCTTACAGGTCGCTATTGCACGTTGATAGAGCCCCCAGGATTCTTGCTTGACTGCCAGCAGTATGAGGGCGATCATATACGTGGGAGCCAGTAGTCTATAAGCACATCCTTAAAAGGTCCCTAGTCGTGGGAGTTTCGAGATAGGGCATCGATACTCCAGAGTAGACTAGTGTATACAGTCGAGACCCCGACGAGGGGCGGTGGCCGGTCTCACAAGCCACTGGTGTCAGTTGGTTCACCTAAGATGTATACAGGTGCTAATTGGGTTATGAGTACACCGGACATGACTCGCCGGGAACATGCTAGTTGGTCTTATACCTGACGTCAGATAGCAGTTCCCTGGTGACATGTGTACAAGTTAGTTCATCGACCTGAGATCGTCATTTGTCTCGTATGAGTTCCCACTGTACTTTGATTACTATCCTACCACGCTCAAAGGAGACGTGCAAACAGGTTTTAGTTGGGTACAATCCCGAGCCACATGAAGGCAGTGAGCGGATCTGCAGGGGTTCGTCTCTCCCGGTATTGGGGGTGAGGTCGCGCTGTGTCTAGGAGAGCCATTACACGAAGTCCTTGGCCAAGGCAGGAGATTTACTGGTAGGTATTCCAGTAGTATCTCAAGGTGTTCTGGGCTACACTCCGACACGACTTGTACCACTTTTGGGGGTCTTACTTTTACCAACCCCCTAGGCCCGCCATGCGATGCTCATAGACGAACGGACCGGACTGTACGGATATTGTCACTGACAGGCTCAGTAGGGTGTCAGGATGAGTTCGCTCATCGACGTCCCTTTTGGTCAATACCTGGTAGTCCGTTACGTATGGCTAATACCTCTGACGTGCTAGTGGTTAAATCCACAGCCAAAGTGTTGACGAGTCTTTAGAGTCCCCCACAGACCGTTTTCTCAAGTTTCGGGCGAAACGCTGTAGAGGCCGTATGGAGATATGGCAGGGTTCGATCAGGTACGTGCAGTATTGCACGGATCATGATCGGACGGATGATACTAGCGGGCTTTGGTTTAAGCCGGATCCTAGTATTGTACAGTGTAGATTTTATCTCATTGCATTTGTATTCGGTCGCAATACAAATGCAGGTATGTATATACAGTAGCGGGGTTTTCCTGTAATTTATTACGGGATCAGTTTTCTGAAGTTGCCAGTTTGCTTTCCGTTTCGGCCATTTTCCTTTGTTTCTTTCCTTGGCTGAAAATTGGTGGAGGAGGGCTTATTTGCAAATGTGCAAATTAGCATTGTGGAGGGTGGTCTTTGCATATTGTTGCTTCATGATGGTTGCACCATCATTTGACTTCTTCACTTCATGATTGCTTGACTTTTGGAGCGATGATGGTTGATGGAGTGTTGGTTTTGTTATGTGATCATTGTTTTATCATCATCACCCTTTCTCTCTCTTTCATGTATGATTGCCTCCCTCCCCCTTGGTTTTTTCCCTCTCTCTCATTCATTTTCAAGACATGGGGGCCGGCCAAGCTTCATGGGGGCTGTCCCAAATTTTGGTAGGGGATTTTTGATCTTTTGGCTTCACAAAAATCCCAAAGTTCCATCTCCAAAAGTTTAGTTCATTTCCTCCACCAAAAAGGCAACTTCTTAAAACCCCAATGAGACATAGCACTACACTATTCTACAACAATTCTTGGGCACGTCGGCTCGCCAACTTCGTGCCCGAGTTGCCTCGGTCCAGAGGTGGGAGCCCGTAAAAGAACCCGGCGATGTGGTGCCCTTCCGACGAGGAGATGAAGACCGGAGATTCCGCGGGGAGATCGGGACGACGACGAGAAGACCGAAGGACACGGATCGCTCGGTATATCTCTCTACCCCTTCTCTATTTTGTTAGGACTATGTTAATGGCCCGATCCGGATTTTATAGTGCTCGGTGGTGCCGGTTCAAAAGTTAAAGAAAAGTTTCGTTTCCGCATTCCGGCGTCGGATTGACGGCCGGGGCGCCGCTGTGCACTTACAAGAGATGCCGCACAAGATGCAGTATTTGAGCTACGTGCAACCAAGTTTTGGTTAGAAAGTAATTCATTTTTGGTTATAGGTTTGATTAATCATGAAGTTTCCTTTTGGCATTGCAAAACAAATGCCTGAAGATATATGGAATTGTATTGAATTGCTTGATAAATTTTGAGACTTTCATATATTTTGTGAAGGAAATATTAGTGCTGACTTTATGGCAGATGCTGAAGTACAAGATGGTGTGGTCTAGTTTCACGAGATAGCTCTCCAGAATTTTTATTGCAGTTGGTGCAGATTGACTGCGAGGTCCGCTTCTCTATCAGATCCTAAGTTGAGTTTTGCGGCGAAATAAAATAGGATAAATGACATATAAATACCATTGTTTCATCCAAATTGCAGATTTAAACCATTGTTTAATAACTGAAGTTTTTCTTTCGGCACTTTGCTACCTACGCGTTTTCTAAAATTGTGTAAATTCCTTTCTAAATCTCTATGTGCTTCTCACAAGATTTTTTCTTGTTATTGAAAATATAGAAGGACTTTATATATTTCTGTACGGGTAGGTAACACATTAAGTGCTAAAAAGTAAAACTTGAGATGTTCAAATGCACATTTTGAAACATAGTTAATCTACCATTTTGGTGAAACAAATCCTGTTTACTTAAAAAAAGGGTGAAAAATGACTATTTGACTTTCGAAAAAATGACCATTCGACGTTAAAAAAAAAAAACCAAAAAAAAACGGAGAACTAACTCGATATCTACAAATATACGGTTGGATGTATTGAGTAATAAAGACGCAACCAGCGGTGACACAATTCAGACGGTGGTCTTGTTGTGCAAGGCTAGAAGGCAGCCGCCATCTCTTCCCATTCTTAATTCTCTTTTTTTCTTCCTCTTTTCACCCAATCGCCGCCGCCCCCCACCCCCACGCCCACCCCCACCCCCCGCGCCGCCCCCAACTACTCATTACGAGTCGATTAGACTAATTCGCCCCTCTTTCTGTTGGTGCCCCCTTTACTAAACCCTAGATTCTACTTGTGCTATGGGATCATGACCGATTTACCTTGAATGCGAATCTAATTGAGTTGAATTACTAAGTGTGGGGCGTTTCAAATCAAGAGATAAGTCAAGATCAAAGATCAAAATGGCGCCTATTTACTATGTGATCGCCGCGTTCCCTTGCACGATTGGAGCCATTATCATAGCAATGTCTCATATCTACAGGCACCTCCTCAACTACACTGAGCCCACTTTCCAACGCTACATTGTTCGCATCATCTTCATGGTCCCGGTACTTCCTTCTTCCCGTTGTTTATTTGCTTGCTTTTTTTTAAACCCTCACCTCCCATTAATTAATCATTGTGTATAGAGCTCAAGGACAATGTATCTTATGCTGTCATTAATGTTGCAATTTCACCCAACAGAAACTTACGTCTTGGTCACTATTGTGTTTATTAGCAAACAGTAGTACCATATGTATTCGAAGGAGAAGTAATCACTTGGCTAATGCATTTCTCATAATATATCTGTTCAAGTTAAGGTTGCCATTTTGCAAAATTGTTTTGACTATATTTCATTTCCGCTCAACCTATTGTCAGGTAGCGGAGATGGGTCATCTATTCTTGATGTGAAAGTCATAGTGTTTGACTTCATCAAGAATGACAGATAGACCTTGTAAGAAGTATGAGTATAGAGTACTATCCTGGATTTTGGATGACATACTTCTAACAGGAAGTGTTGTTCCAATACTAAAATTGGTTAAACTGTGGTTGCCATAGATATTTCTTCACATAGAAAATGGATAAAATATCAGATATTCTGATGACTAAATCTATGGTTTTAGATCTAGATTTGGAAAGCGTCCCAATTCGGATATTTTGACACTATTCTAAAGTATTTTAGAATGGATGATTCTTGGCGTGGTGGTATACCCGCAGATGATGGAGTCACCCTCTCTAAAGTGATGTCTTCTAGACTGATGTAGAGAGGGATTTACTTGATTGACATATCATTTGTTTAGGAAATTGAGTCAATCATGAGATATCAAGTACCACACCAGATATTACTTTTTGCACTAGCTGTAATAGGCAGATATTAATCCAATCTTGGAGAAACATTGGGAAGCAGTTATGAACATGAAAAAATGTTCTTGGTATATGGTAACGGCAGCCTTCTTCAGGAGACGGTTATCATTTCATGCTTCCAAAGTGACATGAATGACAGAGTGTCTGTCAGAGTTAAAATTTACTCTATTCTGAGAGGCAGTATGTAGGGGTTCAAGCGGATACTAAGTTAGGCATAACGCAGGATACTGATTAAATTCAGTGGATGACACTGTCTAAGAAGTTTGTTAGATTCGAAGTTCATTTATAAACTTGGTCCCATCAGATATCCAGACAAGTTCTAAGACATGTATTCGCTCATTTCGGGAGATGGTCGTTCTTCGCGAAGTTAAGATATAAAGAGATAAAAATAGAAGCGTTGGAGCGGATCCACTCACGGAGGCTATTTCTCGAACACAAAAGTTTCGCAAACACGATTTGCGAAACTGATTAGTAGAGAAGTTGAGTGTTCACGGGCTTTGAGGATGCGACACCGCAATAATTAGCCTTAAGTATAAGTGAGAGATTGTTGGCTATAGTGCTCTCAAGGCAATTTTTGTAATACCAGGCGGGCGATTATGATGATTGAGGGAGGACCTATATGGGTAAAACAGTCTTACTAGAGATGATACTATGCTATCTGGTTCAACTCTATCATCATGTACATGTATTATATGATATTACGGATCACTATTACATGTTGATAGAGCCCTTAGGATACATGTTTGACTACCAGGGTTATTGTGGCGATCACACTTGTGAGAACTGGATAGTCTATTAGCAAATCCTTAAATGCCCCTGGTCGTGGGAATATCAACTGTGCATCGATATTCCAGAGTAGACTAGTGTATATGTTTCTTGACTTCGACGAGGGGTGATGGCTGATCTCACGGCTATCGGTGTTAGTCACCAAAGATTGTATACAAGTGCTCATTGAGTTATGAGTTACACTGGATGGACTCGCCGCGAACATGCTAGATGGTATTATACCTATTGTCAGATAGCAGTTCTCTGATGACACGAGTACAACTTAGTCCGTTGGCCTTAGATCATCATTTGTCTCGTGTGAGTTCCCACCGTGCTTTGATTACTACCCTATTACGGCTCTACTGGGTCGTGCAAACAGATTTTAGTTGGGTATAGTCCCGAACCACATGAAGGCAGTGAGCGGATCGTCATGGATTCGTCTCTCCCGGTATTGGGGGTAGATGTCGCGCAGTGTACGAGTAGAGCTTTACCAGAAATCCTTGGCCAAGATGGACGAGAATTACTAATTTGGATCAGCAATTTCTCAGTGGGTTATGGGCTTCACACCGACACGACTTATCGTGCTTTTAGGGGGTCTGACTTTATCCACCCCTTAGACCTGATATGCGATACTCTTAGACAAACATGCCAGACTGTAAAGAGACAGTCAATTTCAGGTTTAGTAGGGATATAGACGAGTTTGCTTGTCGACCTTCCTTTCGTTCAATACCTGGGTAGCTGTTATGTACAGTCAGTGCCGCTGACGTGCTTGTGGTTCAAACAACTGCTAGTGTATTGTCGAGTTTTTAGAGTTTCATACAGAGGGTTTTCCAGCTCAGGCGAAACGATGCAGTGTACGTATTTTGATACGTACTTAGCTTCGATTAAAACACATCTTTTTGTACACGTACTTTTAATCGGACATTTTGTTAATACTAGCCGGTTTGAAAGATAACTAGATTATCACATTTGGATAAAATGTGAGCTAGCATTATATAACTCTTTTTAGTATCTTTTTCCGGTATTCGTATTTTGACAAAATACAGTATTTATACGAATACGTGCCTTGATACGAATACGGGTATTCGTGTCTTGATACGAATAGGGTATTCATGTCTTGATACGAATACAGAGGTATGTATTTGTAGTATATACTTGTATTAGTGTATTTGTATATATATATATATTAATATATTTACACATACATATGTATATGTGTACATGTGATGTGGCTATCTTCTCATCTCTTCTTTAACATGTGAGAATGGTGTAGGCTTGTGACTCACCATGGTGAGTCACAAGGCCACCCATTCATCTCATTAAATGAAAGAAGAAAAAGAAAAGAGAAGAATAATGTTTTCATTTTGTGCCATGCTTGATTTTTCATCAACACCCTTGAGCTTCTTCTTCTTCTCTTGTAATTTTCTTGGATGAGAAAGAAGAAAGAAATGAGAGAACACTTAGTGATTAGCCACCACTACATCCTAGTAATCAATTCTTAGCAAGTTTTGATCACTAGCTGCTTTACTTTGTATTTTGTGTGAAGGTAGAGTCTAGGTTAGGCTTCCTTCAGGTGGATCATCTTCGACGAGGAAGATGGACTCCCAAGCTTGTTCCCGACGACCTACGAGCTAAAGAAGTGGTATAGAAGACGAAGGACATGACTACAAAGGTTGTAATCACTAACCGAGTAGTCAAACTCTTAGTATTTTCTAGTTAGTGTTTGCACGACTCCTTTGAGCCGTTGTAGGGTAGTAATCAAAGCACAGTGGGAACTCACACGAGACAAATGACGATCTCAGGTCGATGAACTAACCTGTACATACCAGGGAACTGCTATTTGACGTTAGGTATAATACCAACTAGCAGGTTCCCGGCGAGTCCTGTCCGGTGTACTCATAACCCAATGAGCACCTGTATACATCTTAGGTGATCCAACTGACACCAATGGCTTGTGAGACCGGCCACCGTCCCTCGTCGGGGTCTTGACTGTATACACTAGTCTACTCCGGAGTATCGATGCCCAGTCTCAAAACTCCCACGACTAGGGACCACTTTAAGGATGTGCTTATAGACTACCCAACTCTCACGTATATGATCGCCATCATACTGCTGGTAGTCAAGCAAGAATCCTATGGGCTCTATCAATGTGCAATAGTGACCTGTAAGGTCACCTAAAGCAATACAGGATGATAAAGACAAACCATGGTAGCATACTATTCTCTATCAACGTGTAATAGTGAACTACAATGTCACCTAAAGCATATACACGATGATAAAGACAAGCCGGATAGTATACAAACCTCTCGAGTAAGACTGTCCTACCGGTATAGGTCCTCCCTCAATCATTGCAATCATGTGCCTGCGATCCAATAATTGACTCTGAGGGCACTATATCCAACAATCTCCCACTTGCACTCAAGTCTAATTATTGCGATGTCGCATACTCAAAGCCCGTGTGATACCGAACATCTAACTCCTCTACTATTCAGTTTCACAAAGCTCGTTTGCGAAACTATTGCGTTCGAGAAATAGCCTCAGCTAGTGGATCCGCCCTGATGTTTCTTTCTATGTCTCTCTTTATCTCACGTTCGCGGAGAAAGCCATCTCCCGAAATAAGCAATACCTGTCTTAGAATATGTCTGGATATCTGATAGGACCTAGCTCATAAATGAACTTCAAATCCAAACTTTTTAGACTGTATCATCGACTGAATTTAATCAGTATCCTGCGTCATGCCTCCCTCAGTGTCCGCTTGGATCACCTGTCCAAAACACTGCCCCTCGTCGGAGGGAAAACTACAACTCTGACAGTCACTCTGTCATCCAGGTCATCTTGGAAGCCTGGAATGATAACTGTCTCCCGAAGGAGGATGCCGTTATCATATCCCTAGAACATCCACTTATGTTCTAAAACTGCTTCCGAACGTTTCTCCAGGATAGGATTAATATCAACTTATTGCATCTAGTGCAAAAACAACATCTGGTGTGGTACTTGACATCTCATGATCAACTCAATTACCTAAGCAAGTGATCTGCCAATCATGCACATCCCTTTCCTCTTTAGTCTGTAAGACACCTTTAGAGAGGGTGACTCCATCACCTGCTGGTATACTACCGTGCTAGGAGTCGTCCATTCTAAAGTACCTTTAGAATGCTGTCTAAGTACCCAGATTGGGATACTTCCCAAATCTAGATCTAAAACCATAAATCTAGTAACCAGAACGTCTGATATTATATCTTTATCCTATGTGGAGAAACCACTGTGTGACAACCAAAGTATAACCGATCGTAGTATAGGAATTTCACTTCCTACTCTGTGTATGTCATCCAAATACCAGGACATCACACCCTACTACTTTCTTAACAGATCCATCCCCTATTCTGATGAAGTCAATCCTATGACTGTCACATCAGAAATAGATGATCTATCTCCGCTATATCTGCTTTAGTCTATAAATAGACATAAGCCACTTGTCCACTATGCTTCCGCTGCTCCTATTGACTACGACAACCCTCTGGCAGAGTCATATACATGTACACTTCTAAAGCTAATTTAGAACGACGCTATACTCATCCTCATGCCGGGTCTCATAGCCTGGAACAACAGTAGTGTCAAGTCTGGGTAAGCAAGAACCTTCCTGTCACCGTCTTTGAGCATACCGAAGTACCTTTCAAGTGCCTGAGGTTACCCACCTTATCTGCGGAGTGGCCGATGGAATGTCAAACCAGATTGAATCTGTAGGTTCTTATCAAATTTTCAGTAATCGTTTGCGGTTCTGGAATCACTTCCAGTTCTACCATACTCCCACTACTGTTTTATGAAAAAATCCATTTTACTAAAACTGTGGCGAGTCAAGAACAATATCACTATTGATCTTCCAGATGGTAGAAAGTCAACCCTCGTCATAGCCCGGGTCAACCCACAAACAGCCATTACAGAAACGTGCCTTGAGTTATCCAGAGTCTGCTTTTAAGCATAAGCCGGACAACTCCCCGTACATTAACATCGTTAATATATGAACTATTCTACATTCAATATAGAAACAGAGACACTGATTTAATTGGAACCAGATTCAAATCATGCAGCTGTCTTCAGTGCATGTCAACTAAATGGAGAGAGGCCGATCAACATTACTTAACTTAGGAATGCTTCCAATTATGAGTAACCTGAAAGAGAAGCAAGTTCTCTTAATCATTACTATTAACTGAATACCATACACAAGTATCTACATCTTCGATCACCTTGAAGAATCCCGATACTTGCAACATCTGGTTCTCTACTTTATTCATTTACTTGTAACTTCTCAAAACTTGGACCTTGTGTTTCTACGAAACACTTGTCTAAGAACTAGAGAAGTTATAAGTAAACAGAATATAGTACGAGGACCAACCCCTCTGTCCTAATGGACACTGGACAACATACAATACTCTGTATAAGTCCCTTGAGTCTAACAACTCATTCCCTGTGTGTCGTAGGTTGAAAACTGTACTTATGGTTAATAAGAATTACACCGCTGTTTAATGCTCCTTACCTAACCATCCACTGATACAGGTAAATGTCATAGACATAATTTCAATAAGTTATATCTCACTTTATAAAAATAAACGTACGGATATATCAATTTGAAATTGGTGCATAACAATGGATATTCAAAACCAAATATTTGCCGTCCGGCAAACAACCCAGGCGATTTCCTCAAATATCACCAATTACAACGAATCCCGATATAATGAGGATGATCACCCAATTCCCAATAACTTACTCCCACTCATCATCTGTAAAACCATACAGATGTGAGAATCAAACCTGGTAAATACATACCCTGGAGCAAGGACAAATTGGGAAATCGGTTTTCTTTTAACATTACACAGTGAAACTGAAACATGAAAATGTTTCGAAGGGGTATCCTGGTATTCTTAGTAATGCCTCTTCCATTATCAGATTCACAACTGTAACCGTATATTTTTTTGCCATCTCTCCAAATCCCTTTATATGTCTTTAGTCATTACCTTCTGTACACCACCTTTAGGCCAAATGGTTTTCTTCCTTCCCTACCGTTTGGCACCAGCCTATGGTTTAGAAGAAGACTATCCAATAAGCGTAATAGGTGTACTGTCCTAATCCTAGGAGCACTCGCAACCCGAGAGAAGGTAAAGATAAAAGACAACTGAATAAATCTTATTCCTATTTCTCCTGAACCAGAACCCATCTCCGAACTGGAACAAGTTCCTTCGAGTTCGTATATAACCATACGATGGAGTATCCAATAAACTGTGGATCTTCGTAGTGACACGGAGTGTTCTGGAGAAATACAAAGGTAATGTAGGATTGGCGAAGAAATACTTGGTTTGGTCGTGAATAGCCGTCGCAGTTTACTTTGCACTCTTACTAATCCCTTTATTTGTCTTTACTTAATACCTTCTGTACACCTTTTAGGCCAATTGGTTTTCTTCATTCCCTACCGTTCGACACCTGCCTATGGTTTGAAAGAAGACTATCCAATAAGCGTAATAGGTGTACTGTTCTAATCCAAGGAGCACTCGCAACCTGAGAGAAGGTAAAAGGAAAAGACAACTGAATAGTCCTATTCGTTTTCTCCAGAACCGGAAATCATCATCGAATAAGTTCCTTCGAGTTCGTATATAACCATACGATGGTTTTATTCAATGGAAGTGGATGTTCGTAATAATACGGGGTGTTCTGGAGAAAAAGGTAAAAGTAGGAGTGGCAATGAGGTATGCAACTCTGACAAACCAAAAGCCAGTGTTTTAAGAAGGTTCGGTCAACTTGGTCACTGAGTTATAGTCAAGGGTCGGGCCATGGTCGCTGCCAAAGAGAGAGAGAAAAGAAACACTCAGCGTGCACTCTAACCTAGATCAGAATGGTTATCATTTTATCCAATCAGGAAACCTCCCACTGTAACCTTAAATTCTCCTCCAAACCTAAAAGAAGAATTAGTCGGGATCACCCGAGGAGTAAACCAACTCATCAGTGGGAATCGGGATCCAACTATCATCGCATGATAACGTGATGGAATCCACACACGTTATCACACTCCAGAAGGTATGCGCATATCTGGCAAGTTTCAGTTTATTTAGAAACTCCCGATGTGATTTTTACCCCATGCTCTTATGACCTTTACGTAGGCCAACATATCAGAAGTCACATGTCAAGTTCTACCCGTCATTATCCAGGTTAATTTGAACCCACCCGTACATACCCTTGACGCAGGCCAAAATAGTCGTACGACTGCCCCAAACTAACGCATCTATCTATGCAACAGAAAAGTAACAAATAGCTACCATACCCTATGCCTTGACGTAGGCCAACATACATAGAATGAATACTAGGTGCTACCTTTCTGAAATGACGGAGGGCTACGAATGGTTTTTGGCGAAAAACCTTTAACGTAATGAACTCGATATCGTTGAAGGAACCGGATAGCTTTTTATAAAAATATAGTGACGAAAACTTTTGCTAAAGAGGTCACTCCCGGTGAAGGGATCTCGGCCCTTGCCTCGTCGACTGAGGTGTTGGATATTCATAACCGAATACCACTGTGCAAAACAAAAGAGAACGTCCTTGCAATAATAGATTTTTGAAAAATTGTTCCAACAACATCAGAATAGGTTTGTTTAGTTTGCATTGATCCGAATCGATACAGTCCCATCAATTAATCACACCACAAAAGAACGAAAATATGATGTACGTATATGCCATCCGCATTCGCCACTGGGTCCCGTCATCACCCGTTAGGTTACTTAACTAACGACAGAGCGGGGACTGGACTAGCGCGGATGCAAAACATATAGAACATCTACTAGTATATATATATCAATATATAATATTCGCTCAAGGCGTGATAAAATGCAACATCACAGAAATGTAATAAGCAAAACAGAACAATACAGATAATTTGGGATCCCTGGGTTTCATAGAGCCGCTACTGAAACCCGACGTTCCCCTGGTCGTGTGGATAACCTGTGCAATGAAATCCTAGACCCTTACGGGCGCGGCAAGTTACCTGCCAAAACCTGAAGCGAGGCAGCCCCCTTCAACAACGTGAATGGACCACCCAACACTTTACGGAATCCGGTAACTTGAGCGTCCCTTCTTGGGTCAACCTGTACCCCCTACAAGTGCGGCGAATAGCCCGCCAATTCTAGAGTGAAGCCCCCTCCGTCTCAAAGCCATGAGATGCGGGCCCGTTGCCCTCTAGAACCCGGCTATCCATGCACCCCACCTTGGGTAATCCTAGTACAGAAAGTAAAATATACAACGGGTATATCGACCTCAGCCCGGTCGTGCCCCAAAAGAATAATATACAAACAGGCAGTGACGGCAGTCCACATGTCGGACGCTCGCCCCGCAATATCAAATGTACAAATACAACCAAACTGTACTAACATTGCACCCAGGCTATCCACCACGACAAATCCGCAACATCACAGCACAACACAGAACATCAACGTGAATGTCACGTTCACAAATCCGTCTAAAAGGGCTATAGCAATTAGACAAGATTTACCGATCAAATGACATTCACGGTCGCAGATATAATGTAAATACTGTGAATTAACATGTTTAAAATTTTCGATTGACAAAATTTCCCGAAGTGGGCCCCAAGTACAATTCCAGCACTCAAAATAATCTGGGCCAAAACTATATATCACAAAAATCATATTTCCATGAAATAAAGTCCCAGAAAAAATTTGGGTTACTGTAGCCCAAAAAGGGCCGCGGAAGGGTTGCCAAATGCTACATTGCGCGGATGTTCCGCGGCGGAATTTTGGAGATAGGTCTCCAAATTTTTTCTGTAGCTTTATTAATTCCTGCATGTATTTTTAAGATGTCTAAAATAATTTTTTGACCAACTTTGAAAATCGACACTAAGCACAATGAAATGGAAATACGATTCGGAAATTTCGATCGATCGATATTTTAAACACGCTAGAACAAGCTAGTAAAGGTTAATGGCGTGGCTCTGATACTATGTAAGTGTACAGTAGCGTCCCGGCCATCTATCCGAGGCCAAAATGCGGAAACGAAAAACTTTTTCAAACTGGAAACCGGCGCTATCGTATGCTTAAAACCCGGATCGAACCATTAACCTACAACTAACTAAAAGAGAAAGGGTTGGAAAGCTATAACGATCGATCCGTGTCCTTCGGTCTTTGGCCACCATTCCAAGCTCCTCGCGGCATCTCCGGTCTCGATCTTCTCGTCGGAAAGGGCACCACATCATCGATTCCTTTTACGGGCTCCCGCTTCATCCGAAGCAACTCGGGAACGAAGTGTGCTAGCCGACGTGTCCAAGGTGATGTAGAGAATGTTTGTGATCACTTTGTCTCTTGCATCCATGACTTGGATGGAGGTTGAAGGTGTTGCCATTGGAGGGGATAATGAGCTAGAGGAAGAAGAAGAAGAGAAGCTTTCTTTTTCTTTTCTTTTCTTCTCTTGTTGTCATAAAAATGAGAGTGTGAGAGAGTGAGATAAATACAAGACCAAACACATATATATGGCAGCCCCTCTCTCTCTCTCCTCTCATCATATCAACACAAAACAATCACTAATGTGACATATTTTTACAAAAAAGAGACCATGAGTCATATATATATGTCTATGTCACATTAATGCATGTTATGATGAAATTCTAGCTCATTATTTCCACCATCCAAACATTAATCTAAATGTTTGGCACAACAAAAAGATACGGCAACATCTAAAGTAAACTCGTGACGGATCACAAGGATACCCGGTTTAAGTCGGAATGATCATACATACCTGCATACGCATTCCGACTGAATGCGAATGCGACGAGACTAAAGTAATCCAACAAATCTAATACTAGGATCCGGCTTAAACCAAAGCCTACTAGTATGATTCGTCCGATCATGATCTGTGCAATACCGCACGTATATGATCGAACCCTGCCATATATCATACGGCCTCTACAACGTTTCGTTCGAAACTTAAGAAACAGTCTGTGGGGGACTCTAAAGACTCGTCAATATTTTGGCTGTGGATTTAACCACTAGCACGTCAGAGGTACTAGCTGTACGTAACGGGCCACCAGGTATTGACCAAAAGGGAGGTCGATGAGCGAACTCATCCTGACATCCTACTGAGCCTGTCAGCGACAATATCCGTACAGTCCGATCCGTTCGTCTATGAGCATCGCATGGCGGGCCTAGGGGGTTGGTAAAAGTCAGACCCCCAAAAGCGGTACAAGTCGTGTCGGAGTGTAGCCCAGAACACCCTGAGATACTACCGGAATACCTACCAGTAAATCTCCTGCCTCGGCCGAGGGCTTTGTGTAATGGCTCTCCTAGACACAGCGCGATCTCACCCCCAATACCGGGAGAGACGAAACCCCTGCCGATCCGCTCACAGCCTCCATGTGGCTCGGGACTGTACCCAACTAAAACCTGTTGCACGACTCCTTTGAGCCGTGGTAGGGTAGTAATCAAAGCACAGTGGGAACTCACACGAGACAAATGACGATCTCAGGTCGATGAACTAACCTGTACATATGTCACCAGGGAACTGCTATCTGACGCTAGGTATAATACCAACCAGCAGGTTCCCGGCGAGTCCTGTCCGGTGTACTCATAACCCAATGAGCACCTGTATACATCTTAGGTGATCCAACTGACACCAATGGCTTGTGAGACCGGCCACCGCCCCTCGTCGGGGTCTCGACTGTATACACTAGCCTACTCCGGAGTATCGATGCCCAGTCTCGAAACTCCCACGACTAGGGACCACTTTAAGGATGTGCTTATAGACTACCCAACTCTCACGTATATGATCGCCATCATACTGCTGGTAGTCAAGCAAGAATCCTATGGGCTCTATCAACGTGCAATAGTGACCTGTAAGGTCACCTAAAGCAGTACACGATGATAAAGACAAACCATGGTAGCATACTATTCTCTATCAACGTGTAATAGTGAACTGCAATGTCACCTAAAGCATGTACACGATGATAAAGACAAGCCAGATAGTATACAAACCTCTCGAGTAAGACTGTCCTACCGGTATAGGTCCTCCCTCAATCATTGCAATCACGTGCCTGCGATCCAATAATTGACTCTGAGGGCACTATATCCAACACATAGCATCGCGTACATGATAGAGCCTACTGCCGAAGCATAGGGTATCCCTTGCATGCGAGTTCTCTCCAAATCAGTCTTGGGAGACATTTCTTTGGAGAGAGTGAGTCCAGAGATCGTGGGTAAATTCCCACGCTTGGATTCTTCTATACTAAACCTCTTTAGTATGGTGTCAATGTACCTGGATTGGAACAATCTCAGTATCCTCTTAGATCTATCTCTATAGATCCTAATCCCCAAAATGCAGGAGGCATCACCTAGATCTTTCATTGAGAATCTATGTGACAAGAAGAGCTTGACCGAGTGCAGCATAGGAACATCATTTCCTATCAAGAGTATGTCATCCACGTACAATACGAGGAAGATAACCTTACTCTCTGCAATCTTCTTGTAAATACAAGGTTCATCTACGTTTTTGATGAAGTCAAACTCTTTGACTACAACATCAAAACAGATGTTCCAACTCCGCGATGCCTGCTTTAACCCGTAGATGGATTTAAGCAGCTTGCACACCTTTCCGCTGCTCCCACTGTCTATAAAGCCCTCTGGCTGAGTCATGTACACGCACTCCTCTAAATCACCATTTAGAAAGGCGGTCTTAACATCCATCTGCCAGATTTCGTAGTCATGGTATGCAGCAATAGCAAGTAGGATCCGGATGGACTTAAGCATAACCACTGGAGAAAAGATTCGTCATAATCCACACCTGGTCGTTGACGAAAACCCTTTGCAACAAGTCTAGCTTTGAAAGTCTGTAGGGTTACTAGGCACTCTCACAAGGGTCTATAAAGCATCAACCATGCCGTATTTAAAATTTTTAAGTGCCGAACAACCTAAAGCGAGAATCTTTGCTAGATAATTAGGGTAAACGAAACATGTAAATATCTTTACATCTAAGAGAAAGGGATTACAACCTTTGTAGTCCGTTCCTTCGCTTCATAAGCTCCGAGTAGTAGTCCCTTCGTCGCGATCCATGAACTTCCGAACTCTAGAGAAGCTCCACAAGCCGAACGATCCATGTTTGCTTGAAGTCTTCCTTTTCGAAGATGATCTACCTTGAAGAATCTTTAACTCAAGCTCTCACTTCTCTAATCAAGTATTAATGAAGTGAACACTCTAATCTAAGTGGCTAGAATAGATAAGGATGATGAAGTAGGAATTATGCTCTCTTTTATTATCAATTTCTCACACACAATCATCACATGTAAAAAGCTAGCAAGCTTTTCAAGGAGGAGGAAGAAGAAGAAAAGTATTTGTGATGAATAATGAATTATTTCCATGGTTACAAATCAACCCTTGGTTAAGTAAGAAGGGCTTAACCCATGTAGAGAATTTACCTTGGTAAAGGGTTTGGGTTAGGTTAGAAAATATCAACGCAAAATATCATAACAAAATATCTTAGCTAAAACAAAAGTAAAGCTTCTAGAAGCTTCATGAAAATACTAACCCAAATCAAACCCTAACTATGTTTAATCTCCACAAATCATGTTGCATTTGTAATCATAACTTGTTACAATATTATATATCACACATATAATATATTTTTGTAACAAAAGAAAATAGTACATTTAACATATATCGCATATATCTGTTGGAGATAGTGCCCTCAGAGTCAATTATTGGATCACAGGCACGCGATTGCAATGATTGATGGAGGACCTATCCCGATAGGACAGTTTTACTCAAGATGATAGTATGCTATCTGGTTTATCTTTATCCTCGTGTACTGCTTTAGGTGACCTCACATGTCACTATTGCACGTTGATAGAGCCCCTAGGATTTTTGCTTGACTGCCAGCAGTATGAGGGTGATCATATATGTGGGAGCTGGGGTCTATAAGCACATCCTTAAAAGGTCCCTAGTCGTGGGAGTTTCGAGACAGGGCATCGATACTCCAGAGTAGACTAGTATATACAGTCGAGACCCCGACGAGGGGCGGTGGCCGGTCTCACAAGCCATTGGTGTCAGTTGGTTCACCTAATATGTATGCAGGTGCTCATTGGGTTATGAGTACACCGGACATGACTCGCCGGGAACATGCTAGTTGATCTTATACCTGACGTCAGATAGCAGTTCCCTGGTGACATGTGTACAGGTTAGTTCATCGACCTGAGATCGTCATTTGTGTCGTGTGAGTTCCCACTGTACTTTGATTACTACCCTACCACGCTCAAAGGAGACGTGCAAACAGGTTTTAGTTGGGTACAGTCCCGAGCCACATGGAGGCAGTGAGCGGATCTGCAGGGGTTCGTCTCTCCCGGTATTGGGGGTGAGGTCGCTGTGTCTAGCAGAGCCATTACACGAAGTCCTTGGCCAAGGCAGGAGATTTACTGGTAGGTATTCCAGTAGTATCTCAGGGTGTTCTGGGCTACACTCCGACACGACTTGTACCGCTTTTGGGGATCTGACTTTCACCAACCCCCTAGGCCCGTCATGCGATGCTCATAGACGAACGGACCGGACTGTACGGATATTGTCACTGACAGGCTCAGTAGGGTGTCAGGATGAGTTCGCTCATCGACGTCCCTTTTGGTCAATACCTGGTAGCCCGTTACGTATGGCTAATACCTCTGACGTGCTAGTGGTTAAATCCACAGCCAAAGTATTGACGAGTCTTTAGAGTCCCCCACAGACCGTTTCTCAAGTTTCGGGCGAAACGCTGTAGAGGCCGTATGGAGATATGACAGGGTTCGATCATGTACGTGCGGTATTGGACGGATCATGATCGGAGGGATAATACTAGCGGGCTTTGGTTTAAGCCGGATCCTAGTATTGTACAGTGTGGATTTTGTCTCATTGCATTTGTATTAGTTCGGAATACAAATGCGGGTATGTATATACAGTCGCGGGGTTTTCCTGTAATTTATTACGGGATCAGTTTTCTGAAGTTGCCAGTTTGCTTTCCGTTTCGGCCATTTTCCTTTGTTTCTTTCCTTGGCTGAAAATTGGTGGAGGAGGGCTTATTTGCAAATGTGCAAATTAGCATTGTGGAGGGTGGTTTATGTAAGTTGTTGTTACATGATGGTTATTGCTTCCATTGACCTCTTTTTACTCATCATTGCTTTCTTTATATGATGGGTTTAGTGATGGGTCTTTTGATTGGATTAGATGGTGAATCATTTTCATGATTGTCATTCATTTCCTTTTTGCTCATGATGATTTTTTCTCTCTCCCCTCTATTATCTTGGCCGGCCACTTCTTGTGGATGGGGGTTTTTTGTCACAATTTTTGTGGTGTGGCATTTTGGTTTCTCATTTGCTTGCAAAGGCTCTCTAGTTCATTTCCATTCTCATTTTTTCCTCCACATCAAAATGGCAACTACAAAGAACCCCTTGAGACATAGAGTTCTATACTTAGCCTACAGCATTCTTGGACACGTCGACTCGCCAACTTCGTGCCCGAGTTGCCTCGGTCCAGAGGTGGGAGCCCGTAAAAGAACCCGGCGATGTGGTGTCCTTCCGACGAGGAGATGAAGACCGGAGATTCCGCGGGGAGATCGGGACGACGACGAGAAGACCGAAGGACACGGATCGCTCGGTATATCTCTCTACCCCTTCTCTTATTAGCTAGGAGTAGGTTAATGGCCCGATCCGAGTTTATAGTGTGCGGTGGTGCCGGTTTACAAGTTTCGTAAAAGTTTCGTTTCCGCATTCCGGCGTCGGATTGACGGCCGGGGCGCCGCCGTGCACTTACAATATCAATGTATTATCCGGTGAGAAAATGAATCAATAAAGCGAGCAAATATTAGTTAATGTAATATAATATATCACATATATAATTATACATTAAATTATCGAATCAACACTTGATCCGACAATCCGGCTATACCGCATATAACCGACTAATATAACATGTACCGATTCATCGAATCAACACTTGATCCGATGACCCGGCTATATCATATATCGCGAGAATAGAATATGGTATCTCATATCGTATTATTCTCGGTCCCGCACATATCACATATGTGCTCCTACTCCGTTTTGCCCGAGTCAAGAAACCTCTGTGTAGGACTCTAAAGAATCGTCAATACGCCGGCAGTAGGTAATGATCATATCAAATACCCACAAGCTGTAAGCGATCAGCTAAACGTAATAGCCACCCAGGTATTGAGCGATCAGAAGATCAACAAGCAAGCCTGTACATTCTCCTGTGAATCCAATCAGTAACAATACCGTACAGTCCGGTCTCTTCGTCTGATATGTCGCATATCTAGTCTAGGGGTGGTAAACGTCAGACCCCAGTAACCGATAAGTCGTGTCGATCTGAGGCTCATAACAGGTCGAGAACCTACTGATAACACTTACCAGTAGCACTCTATATCAGCCCTGACCAGGGACTTCCAGTTATAGCCAATCGAACACAGCACAACATCAACTCCCTATACCGGGAGAGACGAAACCCTTCCTATCGCTCATTGCCTCCATGTGATTTGGAACTGTACCCAAAAACCACCGTTTTGCACGCACTCTTGGACGTGGTATGATGGAAATCAAAGCACAATGGGAATCACACAAGACTCTATGACGATCTCGGGTCTACAGACTAACTTGTACCAGTGTCACCAGAGAACTGCCATCTGACGTGAGGTATAATACCATCTGGGAGTTCTCGGCGAGTCCGTCCAGTGTACCCAGTCATCACTGAGCACCCGTACACCATCTTTGATGTCAAACACCGATGGATATGAGATCATCCATCGCCCATCATATGGGTCAAGATGTGTATACGCTAGTCTACTCTGGTGTATCGATGCCCTGTCTCGATACACCTTCGACTAGGAACAGTTATAGGATGTACTCGTTGACTACCCTGGCCCCACTAGTATGATCTCATCATAGTCCCAGTAGTCGAGTACATATCCTAAGGGCTTTATCAACATGTGAGAGCAAGACAGTAAACTAATACAAGTCAACATGTTAAGACAAAGTGAAACCAAATAGCATACTATTATGTCGAGCAAGAAAGTCTTCTTTATATATATCCAAGCATCCACTATAATATACATCATATGTACAATAATGGCCTCAAGGGCATATACATAACTAACAAAGTCAACTTTTCCATCTACACCAAGTTTCTTCTTAAAGATCCATTTGCTCCTAATGGGTTTACCCTTTCAGGAGCAACTTCCAAAGTTCATACTTTGTTGGTGTACATGGATTCCGTCTCAGATCGCATTGCATCCAGCCATTTCACAGAGTCTCCACTCGTGATGGCCTGCTCGAAGCTAGTCGGGTCATCATCTTCCATGATGCAATCCTCGCTCCCACCATCAATGAGAAAACCGTAATATCTCTCAGGTGGATGAGGAACCTTACTAGATCGGCGGAGCGGCTGGGGTTCGTCGGGAACTACTGAATCCTCTGGTTCCAATAAATCATCAGTTGCAGTTTGTGCTGCTGGAACTTCTTCCAGATCTACCTCCTCGCCACTAATTTCTTTTACAAGAAATTCCTTTTCTAAAAAGGTGGCATGTTGAGCAACAAACACCTTTTGTTGTTCACCGTGGTAGAATAGATATCCATACGAACTGCTTGGATATCCCACAAACTTGCAAAGAACTGATCTTGCTTCGAGCTTGTCCGGATTTTGCTTTTTCATATAGGCCGGACAACCCCATATCTTAACTGGTTTAAGAGATGGTCTCTTCCCATTCTATATCTCATATGGAGTGGTAGGCACCGATTTGGTTGGAACTCTATTCAATAGGTATATGGCTGTCTCAAGCGCATACCCCAAAAGGAAATAGGCAACTCAGCAGTGCTCATCATAGAGCGTACCATATCTAATAGGGTGCGATTCCTCCGTTCCGATACACCGTTGTGCTGTGGTGTATATGGAGCAGTAAGCTGAGAGAGAATCCCATTCTCTTTTAGGTAGTCCAGGAACTCATTGCTCAAGTATTCTCCTCCTCGATTAGATCGAAGAATCTTAATACTTTTACCCGTTTGGTTCTCGACTTCATGCTTATATTCTCTGAATTTCTCAAAAGCTTCAGACTTGTGTTTCAACAGGAACACATGTCCGTATCTTGAGAGATTGTTAGTGAATGTAATGAAGTACGAAGAACCATTCCTGGTATGTGTAGACATGGGACCGCATACATCACTATGTATCATCCCCAAGAGTTCCGTAACTCTTTCTCCGTGTCCACTAAACGGAGTTTTGGTCATCTTGCCTTTGAGACATGACAAGCAAGTATCATAAGATGATAATTCGAACGAATTCAAATAACCATCCTTATGTAACTTAGCTACCCGTGTCGCATTGATATGACCTAGTCTACAATGCTACAAGAAGGATTCGTTCATTTCTGAACTCTTCCTCTTGTGTGTGTTCTGTGCGTTAAGAATTGTGGTTTGATTTAGAATGTATATACCATTATTTAACGAGCCTGATCCAATCAACTTTTGATTCAGGAAAATGTTCATAACATCATCCTGTACTACAAAATCATATCCTTCTTTACTTAATAAAGAAACTGATATAACATTGCATATCAGGGTCGGTACGTAATAGCATTCGTTCAGAATCAATGTATTACCATTTGGTAATACAAAGTGATATTCGCCAACTGTTTTGGCTGCAACATTTGCACTATTCCATACTCTTACGGAATGATCACCCTCTCCCAGTTCTCAACCTTTCCGCAGCCCATGTAACATATTACATATGTGGGATCCCGATCCGGTATCTAATACACAGGACGTAGAGTGAACTGAGAAACAGTTCTCGATAACTAACACACCCGAAGAAGATGCATCAACATGCTTGTTCTTCATTTGGGCGGCGTGGGAATCCGGATATTCCCCTATTTCCTGTTCAGTCTTATAACAATTATAAGAAAGAACGGAACCAACGTTCCCCTGCTCAGTATAATAAGAGGGTTCGGTCAATACATCCATATTATTATCTTGATTAAGGCCTGATATGGTCGCTACATGGAGAGAGAGAAGAAAATACTTTAGCGTATGCTCTTGCAAGATTAGATTGGTTATTATCTTATCTAATCAGGATGGCTCCCACTGTTTTTATCAAATCTTTCTTCAAACCCTAAAAGGTAAGACTATCCGGGATTAATTACACTTAACAAGTTCGCCAATTTTTCGGCCAGGCCAGTGTTGGTACTTTGAGGGAGGTTCTCCGTGCTTTCGCACGGACCTAATTAAAATAAACCTCGTTTTCCCAGAGGCATGATCCCGTTAACACCTTTCTAGTCACCTACTTGATTGGCTAATTGTCCTGTATAAAACTCTCTCAGGATTAACTCTTACTCGCAGTGGGTATCGGGATCCAACTATCTCATAGAAGGTATACAATCTCATTACAAATTTCAACACTTGAAATTCTTGATAATGTTTTTGCCCCTAGCAACTCATGACCTTGGCTATGGTCAACAAATCATAAGTGCTAGCCAAGTTTAACCCGTCATTTCCCGATTGAATTAAACCCACCCGTACGACCCTTGGCTAAGGTCAACAAAGTCGTACGACTACTCTAACTCAATCACATCTCATGTTTTAGCATTGTTAGTTATATATATGCCCTAGAAGCCATTGTTGTACATATGATGTATATTATAGTGGATGCTTGGATATATATAGAGAGGACTTTCTTGCTCGATATGATAGTATGCTATCTGGTTTCACTTTGTCTTAACATGTTGACTTGTATTGGTTTACTGTCTTGCTCTCACATGTTGATAAAGCCTTTAGGATATGTACTTGACTACTAGGACTGTGATGCAGATCATACTAGTGAGGCCAGGGTAGTCTAAGAGTACATCCTATAACTGTTCCTAGTTGAGGGTGTATCGAGACAAGGCATCAATACTCCAGAATAGACTAGCGTATACGCATCTTGACCCATTTGATGGGCGATGGATGATCCCATATCTATTGGTGTTTGACATCAAAGATGGTGTACGGGTGCTCAGTGGAGACTGGGTACACTGAACGGACTCGTCGAGAACTCCTAGATGGTATTATACCTATCGTCAAATAACAGTTCTCTGGTGACACTGGTACAAGTTAGTCTGTAGACCCGAAATCGTCATAGAGTCTTGTATGATTCCCACTGTGCTTTGATTTCCATCTTACCACGTTCAAGAGGACGTGCAAAACGGTGGCTTTTGGGTACAATCCCGAATCACATGGAGGCGATAGGAGGGGTTTCGTTTCTCCCGGTATTGGGAGTTGATGTTGCGCTGTGTTCGATTGGCTATACTAGAAGTCCCTAGCCAGGGCTGATATGGAGATCTACTGGTAAGTGTTATCAGTAGTTTCTCGACCCGTTATGAGCCTCACATCGACACGACTTATCGGTTACTGGGGTCTGACGTTTACCATCCCTAGACTGGATATGCGACATATCAGACGAAGAGACCGGACTGTACGGTAGTGTTACCGATTGGATTCACAGGAGTATGTACATGCTTGCTTGTTGATCTTCTGATCGCTCAATACCCGGGTGGCTGTTACGTTTAGCTGACCGCTTGCAGCTTGTGGGTGTTTGATATGATCATCACCCACTGCCGGCGTATTGACGAGTCTTTAGAGTCCTACACAGAGGTTTCCGGGCTCGGGCGAAACGGAGAAGGAGCACATATGTGATGTGCGGGACCGAGATTAATACGATATGAGATACCGTATTCTATTCTCGCGATATGTGATATCGGCCGGGTATATGTGATATAGCCGGGTTATCGGATCAAGTGTTGATTCGATAAAAAGATACATATTATATTAGTCGGTTATATGTAATATAGCCGGGTTATTAAATCAAGTGTTGATTTAATAATTTAATGTATAATTATATATGTGATATATTACATTACATTAACTAATATAAGCTCACTTAAATGATTCTTTTTCTCACTTGATGATACATTGATATATATGAGATACATGTTAATTTTATTATTTTCTTTTGTTACATTAAATATTATAAATCTGATATATAATATTATAGCATGCTAGGTTACAATGAGATTAAACCATGCTAGGGTTTAAATTAGGGTTAACATTTTCTTTTTAGTTAATTCTAAATTATGGATTAAAGTTAAGATATTTTGTTATGTTGACTTTGTCCACTCTTTAGATATTTACTAGATATTTGTTAACCTAACCTTTTAATCCTAGCCTATGGTTTATTCTCTACAAGGGTTAAGCATGCCATACTTAACCTTGGTTGCATTTCTAACCTCAAGGATAATTCATTTTTCATCACTCATTTTTTTCTTCATATTCTTCTTGATCACAAAAGAGCTTGCTTGATTTTTATTTTGTGATGAATGATTAAGAGAAAAAGAAAACTAAAGAGAGCAAAATTCCTACTTCATCATCCTCATCTATTCTAGCCACTTAGATTAGGGTGTTTGCTTCACCAAATACCTCATTAGTGAAGTGAAATCTTGGGTTTGTGTTTCCTCAAGATAGATCATCTTGGATTGTGAAGTCTTCATGCAAGGATGTCTCATTTATCTCATGGAGCCCCACTAGAGTCTGGGAGCATGATGATCGCAGCGAAGGGACTTCAACTCGGAGCTTATGAAGCGAAGGAACGGGCTACAAAGGTTGTAATCCCTCTCACTTAGTAGTAAAGTTGTTTGCTTTAAGTTTATAACCCTAATTCTCTAGTAAAGATCCTTGCTTATGTTGTTTGGCACATGAAATTTTAAAATACGGCATGTTTGATGCCTTGTAGAACGTTGTTCTAGTGCCTAAGAACCTTACAGTTATCATGTGATGATAGTTGGATCCCGATTCCCACTGATGAGTTGGTTTACTTCTCGGGTGATTTTAGATGATCCTGACTAATTCTTCTTTTGGGTTTGGATGAGAATTTGAGGATATAGTGGGAGATATCCTGATTAGATAAAGTGATTAACCATTCTGATCTAGATTAGAGTGCACGCTGAGTGTTTCTTTTCTCTCTCTTTTTGGAAGCGACCATGTCTTAACCTAGACTATAACTCATAAACTAAGTTAACCGAACCTTCTTAAACACACTGGCTTTTGGATTGTCAGAGTTGCATACTTTATTGCCACTCCTACTTTTACCCTTTGCATTTCTCCGGAACATTCCGTATCACTACGAAGATCCACATTTATTGGATATGACCATCGTATAGTTACATATGAACTCGAAGAAACTTGTTTCAGATTCGAGAATGGTTTCCGGTTCTGGAGAAATTGAATAGGACTATTCAGTTGTCTTTTCCTTTTACCTTCTCTCAGATTGTGATGGCTCTTAGGATAAGGAGATGGTACACCTATTACGCTTATTGGATAGTCTTCTTCCAAACCATAGGCAGGTGCCGAAAGGTGGAGAAGGAAGAAAACCAATTAGCTTAAGTGTGGTGTACAAAAGGTAATAAGTAAAGACAAATAAAGGGATTATAAAGAGGGAAAAGTAAATTGCGACTGCTATTATTCATGACCAAACCACGTATATCATAGCTATTCCTACTTCACTTTTGAATTTCTTCAGAACACCCCGTATCAATACGAAGATCCACATTTATTGGATAATCCATCGTATAGTTACATACGAACTCGAAGGAACTTGTTCCAGTTCGAGAATGGATTCTGGTTCAGGAGAAATAGAATAAGGATTATTCAGTTGTCTTTTATCTTTACCTTCTCTCAGGTTGCGAGTGCTCCTAGGATTAGGAGAGTACACCTATTACACTTATTGGACAGCCTTCTTCCAAACCATAGGCTGATGCCGAACGGTAGGCAAGGAAGAAAACCATTTAGCCTAATGGAGGTGTACAGAAGGTAATGAGTAAAGACAAATAAAGAGATTTCGAGAGATGTCAAGGAAATATATGGTTACAGTCATGAATCTGGATAATGGAAGAGTCATTACTAGGAATACCCGGCTACCCCTTCAAAACATTTTCATGTTTCATTTTCATTATGCGTTGTTAATTGAAAATTGATTTCCCAATCCTTACTCCAGGGTATGTATTTACCAGGTTTGATTCTCACATTTGTATGGTTTTATAGATGATGAGTGAGAGTAAGTTATTGGAAATTAGGTGATTATATCCTCATTATATCGGAATTCATTGTAATTGGTTATATTTGAGGAAATCGCCTGGGATTTTGGCTGACGGCAAATATTTGGTTTTGAATATCCGTTATGCACCAATTTCAAACCGATATATCTGTACGTTTATTTTATAAAGTGAGATATAACTTTTTGAAATTATGTCCATGACATTTACCTATATCATTTGATGATTGGATAAGGAGTATTAAACAACGGTGTAATTCTTCTTAACCATAGTACGAGTTTCAACCTACGACGCACAGGGTTTGAGTTATTCAACTCAGAGGACTTATATAAGGTATTGTATGTTGTCCAGTGTCCATTAGGACACAGGGGTTGGTGCTCGTACTATATTCTGTTTACTTGTGACTTCTCCAGTTTTAGACAGGTGTTTCGTAGAAATACAAGGTCCAAGTTTTGAGAAGTTATAGGTACAAGAATAAAGTAGAGAACCATGTGTTGCAAGTATCAGGATTCTTCAAGGTGATCGAAGATGTAGATACTTGTGTTTGGTATTCAGTTGATAGTAATGGTTTTGAGAACTTGCTTCTCTTTCAGGTTACTCATATCTGGATGCACTCCTAGTTGAGTAATGCCGATCCATTTAGTTGACATGCACTGAAGACAGCTGCATGATTTGAATCTGGTTCCAATTAAATCGGTGCTTCTGTTTCTATATTGTATATAGAATGGTTCATATCTTAACGATGTTAAGGTATATGGAGTTGTCCGGCTTATGCTTAAAACCAGACTCTGGATAACTCAAGGCACGTTTCTGTAATGACAGTTTGTGGGTTATCCCGGCTATGACGAGGGTTAACTTTCTACCATCTGGAAGATCAATAGTGATATTGTTCTTGACTCGCCACAATTTTAATAAAATGAATTTTTTTCAGAAAACAGTAGTGGGAGTATGGTAGAACTGGAAGTGATTCCAGAACCAAAAACGATTACTGAAAATTTAATAAAACCTAAAGATTCAATCGGGTTTGACATTCCATTAGCCACTCCGTAGATATGGTGGGTAACCTCAGGCGCCCGAGAGGTATTTCAGTATCCTCAGAAACGGTGGCAGGGATGGTCTTGTTTACCCAGACTTGCCATTACTGCTGTACTAGACTATGAGACCTGGCAGGAGGATGAGTATAGCGTCGTTCTAAACTAGTTTTAGAAGTACACGTGTATACGACTTTGCCAGAGGGTTGTTATAGTCAGTGGGAGCAGCGGAAGCATAGTGGACAAGTAGCTTGTGTCTATTTATAGACTAGCGGAGATAGATCATCTATTTTTGATGTGATAGTCATAGGGTTTGATTTCATCAAAATAGGAAATGGATCTGTTAAGAAGGTAGTAGGGTGTGATGTCCTGATATTTGGATGACATGCACTTTATAGGAAGTGAAATTCCTATACCACGATCGGTTATACCGTGGTTGTCACACAGTGGTTTTTCCACATAGGATATGGATAATATATCATGCATTCTGGTAACCAGATCTATGGTTTTAGATCTAGATTTGGGTAGTTTCCCAATCTGGGTGCTTTGACACTGTTCTAAAGAGGTTTTAGAATGGACGACTCCTGGCATGGTGATGTACCTGCAGGTGATGGAGTCACCCTCTCTAAAGGTGTCTTATAGACTAAAGGGGAGAGGGATGTGCATGATTGGCATATCACTCGCTTAGGCAATTGAGTCAATCATGAGATGTCAAGTACAACACCAGATGTTTTTGCACGAGCTGCAATAAGTTTATATTGATCCAATCCTGGAGAAACGTTGGGAAGCAGTTTATGAACATAAGTGGATGTTCATGGGATATGGTAACAGCAGCCTCCTTCGGGAGACGGCTATCATTCCAGGCTTTCAAGGTGACCTGGATGACAGAACGACTGTCAGAGTTTTAGTTTTCCTTCTTTTGAGGGGCAGTAATTTGGACAGGTGGTCCAAGCGGATACTAAGGATGGCATGGTGCAGGATACTGATTAAATTCAGTGGACAATACAGTCTAAGAAGTTTGCTGGATTTGGAGTTCATTTGTGAACTGGGTCCCATCAGATATCCAGACATATTCTAAGACAGGTATTGCACATTTCGGGAGACGACTTTCTCCGCGAACTTGAGATAAAGAGATTGGAGTGATCCACTCACTGAGGCTATTTCTCAAATGCAATAGTTTTACAAACGAGCTTTGTGAAACTGATTAGTAGAGAAGTTGGGTGTTCGGTATCACACGGGCTGTGAGTATGCGACACCGCAATAATTAGCCTTAAGTGCAAGTAGGAGATTGTTGGCTATAGCGCCCTCAAGTCAATTATTGGATCGCAGTCACGTGATTGCAATGATTGAGGGAGGGCCTATACCGGTAGAACAGTCTTACTCGAGATGATAGTATGCTATCTGGTTTGTCTTTATCATTGTGTACATGCTTTATGTGACGTTACTGATCACTATTACATGTTGATAGAGCCTATATGATTCATGCTTGATTACCAGCAGTATGATGGCGATCATATACGTGAGAGTTGGGTGGTCTATAAGCACATCCTTAAAGTGTCCCAAGTCGTGGGAGTTTCGAGACTGGGCATCGATACTCCAAGAGTAGACTAGTGTATACGGATAGAGACCCCGACGAGGGGCGGTGGCCGGTCTCACAAGCCATTGGTGTCAGTTGGTTCACCTAAGATGTATACAGGTGCTCATTGGGTTATGAGTACACCGGACGGACTCGTCGGGAACATGCTAGTTGGTATTATACTTATTGTCAGATAGCAGTTCCCTGGTGACATGTGTACAGGTTAGTCTATCGACTTGAGATCGTCATTTGTCTCGTGTGAGTTCCCACTGTGCTTTGATTACTACCCTACCACGGCTCAAATGAGTCGTGCAAACAGCTTTTAGTTGGGTACAGTCCCGAGCCATATGGAAGCAGTGAGTGGACAGGGGATTCGTCTATCCTGGTATTGGGGGTTAATGTCACGGAGTGCACGGGTGACCATCACCAGAAATCCTCGGCCGGGATAGACGAGAATTACCGATCGAGGATCGGTAATTTCTCAGTTGCTGATAGGTTTCATGCCGACACTAAATGTCGCGTTATTAGGGGTCTGACTTTATCCACCCCTTAGACTCGATATGCGATTCTCATAGACGAACGGACCGGACTGTACGGATATTGTCACTGTCAGGCTCAGTAGGGGTTTCAGGATGAGTTTGCTCGTCGGGCTCCCTTTCGCTAAATACCTGGGTAGCCGTTACGTACAACTAGTGCCGCTGACGTGCTTTTGGTTAAACCCACTGCCAGCGTATTGACGAGTCTAGAGTCCCACACAGAGGGTTTCCCTGTTTCGGGCGAAACGATATAGAGGCCATATGGTTTTACGGCAGGGTTCGATCACATACGTGTACTTGTGCACGCATGATGTTCAGACGGATAATACCAGTGGTCTTTGGTTTAAACCAGATCCTAGTATTATATTGTTGGATTATTTTCGTCTCTTTGTATTCGTATTCTTCGGAATACGGATGCTGCTATGTATATACGGAAGATGGGTATTTTTGTAATTCATTACAAGATTACTTTTAGAAGATTACACTTTATCATGGTTTAGACATTTTTGGATTAAAAGGTTATTGAGGTGTAGGATTAGGTGTTTATTGCTTTTTTGTGGAATGACTAATTAGTGACCCATGGTTACTATTCTAGCATGCTTAGGATTTTTGTTTGTTGTGAGATTATATTGACTTGAGATATTTTAGTTGACTCAAGATATTTTGGATGGCTCCATTATTTGTTTGTTCTCACAACACACAAAAATTAACACAAGCCATTATTCATTTCTTTTTCTCTTTCTTGTGTTGCTCTCAACACCTCATTCTCATGGCATCTTCTTCTTTCTCTTGCTCCACCCAAACCCTCTCATGAGTTGAGAATCCTTGGGCGTCTTAAGACAAATTAATCCTTCATCACTCTCTACGTCATCTACGGTATCTCGAGTAGCGATCTAGGTGCCCTATGTTAGTGTATATGCCCTAGAGGCCATTACTGTATCATACTAGTTTGTATATTACTTAATGGAAGCTTGGGATATTCACCTTGTATAAACAATCTTGCTCAATATAGTAGTATGCTACTTGGTTTGTTTCTACTTCAATGTGTACATGTGTTTATTTTAGTATATCACCTATACACATTAGTGGAGCCTTTAGGATCTTTGCTTGATTACCAGCGTTGTGATGGCAGTCACACTAGTGGGGGCTGGGTAATCTATAAGCACATCCTTATACAGGTCCCTAGTCGCAGGACTATCGAGACAGGGCATCGATACTCCGGAGTAGACTAGCGTATGCGCTTCTTATCCCAGTGTGGGAGATGGTCTGTCCCACAGCCATCAGTACGTCGTACTGGAGATAGTATACGGGTGCTCGTTAGGTTACGAGTACACTGGACAGGACTCGTCGGGAACTGACCGGTTGGTATTATACCTATCGTCAGTTATCAGTTCCCAGGTGACATGAGTACAGCTTAGTCCGCTGACTTGACACTGTCACTTCGCCTCGAGTGTGTTCCCACTGTACTTTGATTACTACCCTACCACGGCTCAAAGGAGTCGTGCAGACAGGTAGTAGTTGGGTGCAGTCCCGAAGCACTTGGAGGCAGTGACGGTTAGACAGGATTCGTCTCTCCCGGTATTGGGGGTTGACATCGCGCTGTGTCTAGGAGAGCCATTACACGAGTAGTCCCTGGCCAGGGCAATCGAGATATACTGGTAGGCTTCCAGTGTTATCTCAAGGTGTTTTGGGCTTCACTCCGACACGACTTGTACCGCTATTAGGGGACTGACGTTTACCGCCCCCCTAGGCCCGCCATTAGATGTATCAGACGAACAGACCGGACTGTACGGAGATTGTCACATTCAGGCTCAGTAGGAGTTCAGATGGGTTTCACCTCGTCAGTCTTCTTGTCGGCTTCTACCTGGGGACCGTTACGCACAGCTAGTGCCGCTTGCGGTCTGTGGTTAAACCCACTGCCAGCGTAGTGTCGAGTCTTTAGAGTCCCACACAGAAAGCTATTCGCCTTTAGGCAAAAGAGTGGAGGTCGCATGGTTTTGCGACAGGTCGCATGGTTTTGCGACAGGGTTCGGTCACATCCGTGCACTTGTGCACGTACAGTGTCCGGACAGTTAACACTAGCGGGCTTTGGTTTAAGCCAGATCCTAGTGTACGTTTTGGGATTGGTTTTATCCAGTATGTATTCGTGTTCCTCGGAACGCGGATGCGGGTGTGTATGCACAGTTGACGGAGAGACAGAGGCGGAGGATTCTCATTAGGGTTGTTGACTGTTGACTGTTGACTATTGACTTTTTTGCTCAACCCTAATGAGAATATGATATACGATTAACAATAATATTAATTAAGTATTATGGTGACATGGTTGTTGAGGGGTTGACTTTGTTGACTTGTTGATTTTGTTGGCCGGTTGACTAGGTTTGACTTGTTGACCATCATGATGACAATGGCTATCATTTCATGGCAAAGACTTTTTACTTGCTTGTTTCTCTTGTGAGAAATGAGTGCATGAAATGATATGGCTATTGTAGCTTAAACCATTTACACAATACTTGATTACTATTTTTGTGATGATGGCTTTGGATTATGAGAGCCAAGAGAGAAAAGTCTTTCTCATTCTATCATTTTCATTCTCTCTCTTGTGTTCTTGAGCTCTCATCTTCTTCCTCTTGCTCTCCCTCTCTTAGCCTATGGTTCACTTGTCTCATGTGTTGAGAACCAAGAACCATAGAGAAAATCCCAACACACTCTTCTCTACTCACTCTAGTTCACAAGGTTTAGCAAACCAAGTGAACTAGTTTCTTCAAAGATCGAAGAAGCCAAAGGTAGAAGCTTTCGAGATGGATCTATTTTCGGCGCAAGGAGACGACGGAGTGAAGCCGATCCGGACAACCATCGAGGCTTGAAGACGAAGGAGATCAAGAAAGAAAGGTATAACCCCCTAACCGAGTAGTTAACAACTCCTAGTTAGGTTGTTAGTTAGATATTTAACAAAGATCCGGTTTTGAGTCCATGTTACCACCTCTAGAAAATTGTTTTTCACCAAATTCCGCATGCCTGAAAGTACCGGGAGAGGTAGCATGGACTTACAGTGGTATCAGAGCCTAGTTAAACTCTATCTAACATGTTAGCATAGTAGCTAGAAATTCGATCGGAGAAAAAGTCCCGAAATAAACCCGAAATTCAAAGTTGCTGTCGATTTTTAAAGTTCTGTAAAAGTAATAAATTTCATCTTAAAAATCGGCTCAGGGTTTTTATTAAACACCCACGAAATTTGGTCCCACGAACCGGTCAAAGCGCCGCGGAAACGCGGCGAGAGCACGCTCCCGCCGCGGTTCCGCGGCCGAGTTGACTCGGCCGAGGTCCAAATTCTGTACTGTGTTTTTCTGGGGTTGTTTTGGGATTTTTGGAATATGTATTTTCTGCCCAGATTTTCCAGAACGAAAATTTTGTGTTTGGGGCCTAAAAATCCGTATTTTTGATCGAACTTCTAAAGACTTATGCTGACGGGTTTTATCTGTGATGTGATATTTGTATTGAACGTCTGCTAATCGCTATATGTCGATTAGTGGGGGTTATACAAATCTGTGATCTGTAATGTTATTGGTTTGTGTATATGAATTCATTGGATTGTCGCGGGTGAATAGCCGGGGGTTGTGAGACGAGAGTTTTTTTTTCTTTCAATTCATGTAAATTTGTAAATTGATGTAATAATTATTTGTATGGCCGCACAACCGGGTCGGGGTTGTAGCCGTCATTGTATAATTTCTTTTTACTGTTTTTGCTCCTAGGATAGACCCATGGAGGGGGTGCACAAACTACCGGGTATGCCGAAGTGCCGAGTGGCCTACTCACGGGGTTGAGGGAGGCTGCTTCACTTCGGGTACTTGGCGGGTAGTTTGCCGCACCCGTAGGGGTCTTGGGTGGGGTTTTGGCTATTCACCGCGACCGTGTAATCTGCTTTTCGTTACAGGCTCGTACGATTGCGGATTCCTAGTATATCCAATGTGTTCATCTGTGATCTGAAATGGCTATCATTGCAATGTATATCTATATATGATATTATTTAGGCGTTGCTTATGTTTTACAGCCGCGCTAGCCCAGCCCCCGCTCTGTCGTTAGTTAAGTAACCTAACGGGTAATGACGGGGCCCCGTGGCGAATGCGAATGGCATAAGCGTACGTCATATTTTGGTTGTTTTCTGCAATGGTAGGATTAAATGATGGGACGCATTAAAAGAACTAATGCAAGAATATCACGCATTAAAAGAACTAATGCAAGAAAATAAACCAAGTAAAAGTCGTTGGAACACTTTCGAAAAACCACTCGGTTCTTTTCAAAACCAACTTTTAAAATGCGGAGTTTGAGCCACTCCTTTTAAAAGCTATCTCGTTCCACGACTATATCAAGTTCACTACGTTCACGGTTTCGCCAAAAACCATTCGTAGCCCTCCGTCGTTTCACATAAATAGTCAATAGTATTCAAGCTATGTATGTTGGCCAAAGTCAAGGCATAGTGATTGGTAGCTATTGGGTATTCATGTGTAGCATAGATAGATGCGTTGGTTTGGGACAGTCGTACTGCCATTTTGGCCAAACTCAAGGGTAGGTACGGGTGGATCCAAATTAACCTGGAGAATGACGGGTAGAACTTGACATGTGACTTATGATATTTTGGCCAAAGTCAAGGTCATAAGAGTATGGGGAAAAAATCCACATCGGGAGTTTCAAAAGAACTGAAACTTGCTAGTGTTGCATACCATTTGGAGTGTGATGATTCTGGTAGGATTCCTTCAGTTTCGTCTCGCGATGATATTTGGATCCCGATCCTACTGTGAGTATATGCTACTCCTCGGGAAATTTCTCACTTAACGATTAATGCTATAAACCTAGTAGGTGTCTAGAAAGGTGTTAGCGGGGCTACGCCCCCAGGGAAAAGAGGTTCTTAAATTAAGGAACTTCGCGAAAGCGTTGGAAAACCTCCCTCGAAGTACCGACACCAGCCTGGCCGAACGGTTAAGCAAGTATTGTACGGTGAGATTGATCCTGACTAATTCTTTCTTTTTGGTTTGAGGAGGGATTCGAGAAACAGTGGGAGCCATCATGTTTAGACAAATTAAAAACCACTCTAAACTTGCAAGAGCATCATGCTGAGTGTTTTTTCTTCTCTCTCCTAATTGCAGCGACCAATCGACATGACTGGACTTAAGTTACTTCTAGATAAAAACATACTGACAGGGCCAAACTACAAAGATTGGCTCAGGAATGTCAAAATGGCAATCACTTACGACAAGCTGGGGTATCTGCTTACCACCAAAGCTCCCCCTGTCCCAAGTCCCACCTCCAACATCGCGGATAAGGAAATCCGTAAGACTTGGGAGATTGATAGCGCGAAGGCCAAGTGCCTCGTACTTGCCTCTATGGACAACGAACATCAGAGGAGGCACGAGAATATGGACCTCGAGTCCATATTTCTCCATACAAAAGAACTGTATGGAGAGCAGTCTCGTATCGCAAGATACGAAGTGTCGAAGAAGTTATTTTCGGCAAGGTTGGCCATCGGATCATCGGTAGCGGAACACGTGCTTAAGATGATTGGCTTCATTGAGGAGCTCGCGGAACTCGGGACCACGTTGGAGAATGAGCTCTATACGGACTTGATTCTCCAGTCCCTTCCTTCCACTTACGCCCAGTTTATCCTGAACTTCAACTTACAAGAAAAGGAAGTTGAACTTTCAGAACTCCTCAACATGCTGAGGAGCGCAGAGGGCACCCTACAGAAAGGTAGGGAAACATCCACTTTGTTTGTAGGAGGATCTTCCTCTTCTAGGTCCAAGGCGAAAGCCAAGGGAAAGAAGAAGAAAGCCCCCGCCAAACCAAGGGGCGGTGTTAGTAAAGTGGATACGAAGGGAAAAGCAAAAGCAACAAAGAAAGCGGGGCAGCTTGTGGATAAAGAAGAATGCTTCTATTGTCATAAGAAAGGACACTGGAAGAATGATTGCAGGGCTTGGAAAGCCAGGACACAGGAATTGAAGCAGGTTGCGGCTTCAGCTTCAGGTGTGTATATTATTGAAAACTGTCTTTCAATAAACTCTACTTCCTGGGTATTGGATACCGGATCAGGATCTCATATCTGTAATTCTTTACAGGCGTTGAGAAACCGTAGGGTTTTGAAGGCAGGTGACATGACCCTCAAAGTTGCAAACGGAGCTAGCATGGATGCTAAGGCCGTGGGGGACTATCACCTGGGAATGTCAGATGTGTAAGTGCACGGCGGCGCCCCGGCCGTCAATCCGACGGCCAAATGCGGAAGCGGTGATAAACTTTAAATTTTACTTGAACTGGCAAACCGCCGCGCACTAAAACCCGGATCGAACCATTAATTAGTTCTAGCTAACTACAAGATGGGGAAGAGAGATATACCGACTGATACAAGTCCTCCGATCTTCTCGTCGTCGTCCCGATCTCCTGCGGAAGCTCCGGTCTCCACCTCGTCGCCGGAAGTGCACCACATCGCCTACTTCTTTTACGGGCTCCCACCTCAATGCCGAGGCAACTCGGGCACGAAGCTGGCTAGTCGACGTGCCCAAGATTTGCTGTAGAATGTTGTGTAGAACTTGTGTCTCATTTTGGGTAGTGGAATTGCCTTATGGTGGAGGAATTGATACAAGCTTTTGGAGGAGGAGCTAATGTGATTTTTGCCAAGCCAAAAGAGTGTAAATCCCTACACTAGAATTTTGGACAGCCCCTAAAGAGGAATGGCCGGCCACTACAATGGGGAGGAGAGCATGAGGGAGTGGGTGTATCAATCAAAGAAAATAAGCCCACCATCATACAAGAGAGAGAGAGGGTTGCAATGATAAACAATGATCACCAAATCAAAACCCACACTCAACCACCTACCACCAACCTCATCATCAACAACCATGGTGAGCCAAAAGTCAGGCCATGATCAACTAAAGAAAGTCAAGGTATGGTGCTATAATCATGATGCAACAAAAATGCAAAGACCCCCTCCACAACCACTTATTTGCAACAATGCAAATAAGCCCTCCTCCACCAATCTTCGGCCAATGAACGATACAAAGGAAATTGGCCGAAACGGAAAACAAACTGGCAACTCCATAAAACTGGTCCCGTAATAAATTACAGGAAAACCCCGATACTGTGCATACACACCTGCATCTGTATTCCGACCGAAATACAAATGCAATGAGACAAAATCTATACTGTACTATACTAGGATCCGGCTTAAACCAAAGCCGGCTAGTAATATCCGTTCGACCCTGATCCGTGCAATACCGCACGTATCTGATCGAACCCTGCCATATATCCATACGGCCAGTAGTACAAACTGTCCGATCCTGATCCGTGCAATACCGCACGTATCTGATCGGACCTTGCTATATCTCCATACGGCCTCTACAACTTTTCGCCCGAAAGCTGAGTAACTGAATGTGGGGGACTCTAAAGACTCGTCAACACCTTGGTTGTGGATTTAACCGCCAGCACGTCAGAGGTATAAGCCAATACGTAACGGGCTACCAGGTATTGACTAAAAGGGACGTCTGTGAGCGAACTCAGTCTGACAACCCTACTGAGCCTGTCAGTGACAATATCCGTACAGTCCGGTCCGTTCGTCTATGAGCATCGCATGGCGGGCCTAGGGGGTTGGTAAAAGTCAGACCCCCAAAAGCGGTACAAGTCGTGTCGGAGTGTAGCCCAGAACATCCTGAGATACTACTGGAATACCTACCAGTAAATCTCCTTGCCTCGGCCGAGGGCTTCGTGTAATGGCTCTCCTAGACACAGCACGACCTCACCCCCAATACCGGGAGAGACGAACCCCTGAAGATACGCTCACTGCCTCCATGTGGCTCGGGACTGTACCCAACTAAAACCTGTTTGCACGACTCCTTTGAGCCGTGGTAGGGTAGTAATCAAAGTACAGTGGGAACTCACACAAGACAAATGACGATTCCCAGGTCGATGAACTAACCTGCACACATGTCATCAGGGAACTGCCATCTGACGTCTGGTATATGACCAACTGGCATGTTCCCGGCGAGTCCTGTCCGGTGTACTCATAACCCAATGAGCACCTGTATACATCTTAGGTGAACGAACTGACACCAGTGGCTTGTGAGACTGGCCACCGCCCCTCGTCGGGGTCTCGAATGTACACACTAGTCTACTCTGGAGTATCGATGCCCTATCTCGAAACTCACACGACTAGGGACCATTTAAGGATGTGCTTATAGACTACCAGCTCCCACGTATATGATCGCCCTCATACTGCTGGTGGTCAAGCAAGAATCCTAGGGGCTCTATCAACGTGTAATAGCGACTTGTCAGGTCACCTAAAGCAGTACACGATGATAAAGGTAAACTAGATAGCATACTATCATCTCGAGTAAGACTGTCCTATCGGGATAGGTCCTCCATCAATCATTGTAATCACGTGCCTGTGATCGAATAATTGAATCTGAGGGCACTATCTCCAACAAGATGGACATGTTTTGGTTTTACGTAATTGCTTTTTTGTACCCAACGCAACTTGTAATATCATTTCTGTATCTTTAGTTTCTAAAGAAGGTTATGAATTTGCGTTTGTAAGCAATGTTGTAAACATTCACCTTAATCAAGTTTTGATTGGGTCAGGTACATTGAGCAATGGTATATACGTATTAAACCAACCACAGATTTTCAATGTCCAGAATACACACAAAAGAAAGTTTCCGGAAATTAATCAGACTTTCTTATGGCATTGTAGACTGGGTCACATCAATGAGAGAAGGTTGACGAAGTTACATACAGAAGGATATTTGAATCCGTTCGAATATCAATCGTATGCCACTTGTCAATCCTGTCTTAAAGGAAAGATGAGAAAGACTCCGTTCACTGGACACGGAGTAAGAGCGAGCGAGCTCTTGGGACTCGTACACAGCGACGTGTGCGGTCCAATGTCTACACATGCGCGAAGCAGTTATTCTTATTTCATTACTTTTACGGATGACTTTTCAAGGTACGGTTATGTCTTCTTAATGAAACATAAGTCCTAAGCCTTTGGAAAATTCCAGGAATATAAGAATGAAGTAGAAAAACAAACCGGCAAAAGTATCAAGATTCTAAGATCGGATCGAGGTGGAGAATACTTAAGTGCCGAGTTCCTGGATTATTTAAAAGAGAATGGAATTCTCTCTCAGCTTACTCCTCCATACACTCCGCAACATAACGGTGTATCGGAGAGACGGAACCGGACCCTATTGGATATGGTACGGTCCATGATGAGTAACGCTGAGTTACCGCGATCATTCTGGGGGTATGCGCTAGAATCAGCTGCATACCTTTTGAACCGAGTTCCCACCAAGACTGTGCCTACTACACCATATGAGATGTGTGGGAAGAGACCCTATCTTAATCACATTAAGACATTGGGAAGTCCAGCTTTTGTCAAAAAGCAGCATGCGGACAAGCTCGAGGCACGCTCAGTACAGTGCAAGTTTGTGGCCTATAAAGCTAGACTGGTTGCAAAGGGTTTTCGTTAAAGACCTGGTTTGGACTATGACGAGACCTTTTCTCCAGTAGCTATGCTGAAATCCATTCGGATCCTTCTTGCCATTGCTGCCTTCCACGATTATGAGATTTGGCAGATGGACGTAAAAACCGCTTTTCTAAATGGAAATTTAGAGGAGTGTGTCTATATGGACCAGCCAGAGGGTTTCATTCAGAGTGGGAGCAGCGGAAAGGTGTGCAAGTTGCTTAAGTTTATTTACGGACTAAAGCAGGCATCGCGGAGTTGGAACATCTGTTTTGATGACACGGTCAAGGAATTTGGCTTTATAAAAAATCCAGATGAACCATGCATCTATAGTAGATTTGTAGCGAGAACTGTAGTATTCCTCGTTTTATATGTGGATGACATTCTCTTAATAGGAAATAACATTCCTATGCTACAATCTGTCAAGGGGTTCTTGTCACACAGGTTCTCCATGAAAGACCTGGGTGATGCCTCATACATCCTGGGGATCTGGATCCATCGTGATAGATCCAAGAGGATATTAGGACTTTCACAGTCCAGGTACATCGACACCATACTGAAAAGATTCAGTATAGAAGATTCCAAGCGCGGTAACCTACCGGCTTGTCACGGGATCACCCTCTCCAAAGAGATGTCTCCCAAGACTGATTTGGAGAGGGATCGCATGTCTATTATACCCTACACTTCTGCGGTAGGCTCTATAATGTATGCGATGTTGTGTACCAGACCGGATGTAACTTATGCACTGAGTGTGGTAAGCCGGTATCAGTCAAACCCTGGGGAGAAACACTGGATAGCGGTAAAGAACATTCTCAAGTACCTGAGAAGAACTAAGGAGATGTTTTTGGTGCATGGCGGAAAAGACCTCCAGATCGAGGCCTTTGCTGACTCCAGCTTCCAGAGTGACAAGGATGATTCCAAGTCCATATCGGGTTTTGTCTTTACCCTCAATGGAGGGGCGGTGTGTTGGAAGAGTTCCAAACAGGAAACCGTTGCAGACTCGACGATGGAAGCGGAATACATCGCTGCATCTGATGCCGCAAAAGAAGCTGTCTGGATGAGGAAGTTCTTGAAAGAATTTCAGGTGGTTCCGTCCATTGTTGATCTAATACCTCTGTATTGCGACAACAACGGGGCTATAGCTTTAGCGAAGGAACCCAGGTCCCATCAGAGATCCAGACACATCTTGAGGCGGTATCACCTGATCAGGGAGATCGTGGATCGCCAGGAGATCGAGGTTCGGAGGGTCGCTTCAGAAGATAACACTGCAGATCCATTCACCAAGGCCTTGCCCCAGACTCAGTTCGAGCAGCTGATCGAGATGATAGGTCTTCGATACGCCAGTACATGGCCTTAGTGCAAGTGGGAGATTGTTAGTGTATATGCCCTAGAGGCCATTACTGTATCATACTAGTTTGTATATTACTTAATGGAAGCTTGGGATATTCACCTTGTATAAACAATCTTGCTCAATATAGTAGTATGCTACTTGGTTTGTTTCTACTTCAATGTGTACATGTGTTTATTTTAGTATATCACCTATACACATTAGTGGAGCCCTTAGGATCTTTGCTTGATTACCAGCGTTGTGATGGCAGTCACACTAGTGGGGGCTGGGTAATCTATAAGCACATCCTTATACAGGTCCCTAGTCGCAGGACTATCGAGACAGGGCATCGATACTCCGGAGTAGACTAGCGTATGCGCTTCTTATCCCAGTGTGGGAGATGGTCTGTCCCACAGCCATCAGTACGTCGTACTGGAGATAGTATACGGGTGCTCGTTAGGTTACGAGTACACTGGACAGGACTCGTCGGGAACTGACCGGTTGGTATTATACCTATCGTCAGTTATCAGTTCCCAGGTGACATGAGTACAGCTTAGTCCGCTGACTTGACACTGTCACTTCGCCTCGAGTGTGTTCCCACTGTACTTTGATTACTACCCTACCACGGCTCAAAGGAGTCGTGCAGACAGGCAGTAGTTGGGTGCAGTCCCGAAGCACTTGGAGGCAGTGACGGTTAGACAGGATTCGTCTCTCCCAGTATTGGGGGTTGACATCGCGCTGTGTCTAGGAGAGCCATTACACGAGTAGTCCCTGGCCAGGGCAATCGAGATATACTGGTAGGCTTCCAGTGTTATCTCAAGGTGTTTTGGGCTTTACTCCGACACGACTTGTACCGCTATTAGGGGACTGACGTTTACCGCCCCCCTAGGCCCGCCATGCGATGTATCAGACGAACAGACCGGACTGTACGGAGATTGTCACATTCAGGCTCAGTAGGAGTTCAGATGGGTTTCACCTCGTCAGTCTTCTTGTCGGCTTCTACCTGGGGACCGTTACGCACAGCTAGTGCCGCTTGCGGTCTGTGGTTAAACCCACTGCCAGCGTAGTGTCGAGTCTTTAGAGTCCCACACAGAAAGCTATTCGCCTTTAGGCAAAAGAGTGGAGGTCGCATGGTTTTGCGACAGGTCGCATAGTTTTGCGACAGGGTTCGGTCACATCCGTGCACTTGTGCACGTACAGTGTCCGGACAGTTAACACTAGCGGGCTTTGGTTTAAGCCAGATCCTAGTGTACGTTTTGGGATTGGTTTTATCCAGTATGTATTCGTGTTCCTCGGAACGCGGATGCGGGTGTGTATGCACAGTTGACGGAGAGACAGAGGCGGAGGATTCTCATTAGGGTTGTTGACTGTTGACTGTTGACTATTGACTTTTTTGCTCAACCCTAATAAGAATATGATATACGATTAACAATAATATTAATTAAGTATTATGGTGACATGGTTGTTGAGGGGTTGACTTTGTTGACTTGTTGACTTTGTTGGCCGGTTGACTAGGTTTGACTAGTTGACCATCATGATGACAATGGCTATCATTTCATGGCAAAGACTTTTTACTTGCTTGTTTCTCTTGTGAGAAATGAGTGCATGAAATGATATGGCTATTGTAGCTTAAACCATTTACATAATACTTGATTACTATTTTTGTGATGATGGCTTTGGATTATGAGAGCCAAGAGAGAAAAGTCTTTCTCATTCTCTCTCTTGTGTTCTTGAGCTCTCATCTTCTTCCTCTTGCTCTCCCTCTCTTAGTCTATGGTTCACTTGTCTCATGTGTTGAGAACCAAGAACCATAGAGAAAATCCCAACACACTCTTCTCTACTCACTCTAGTTCACAAGGTTTAGCAAACCAAGTGAACTAGTTTCTTCAAAGATCGAAGAAGAAGCCAAAGGTAGAAGCTTTCGAGGTGGATCTATCTTCGGCGAAAGGAGACGACGGAGTGAAGCCGATCCGGACAACCATCGAGACTTGAAGATGAAGGAGATCAAGAAAGAAAGGTATAACCCCCTAACCGAGTAGTTAACAACTCCTAGTTAGGTTGTTAGTTAGATGTTTAACAAAGATCCGGTTTTGAGTCCATGTTACCACCTCTAGAAAATTGTTTTTCACCAAATTCCGCATGCCCGAAAGTACCGGGAGAGATAGCATGGACTTACACCCTAGTTCCTCGGATATGAGGTTGGAGCTCGTTGCATAGACCATCGGGTGGATCATCTTCGATGGAGGGATACCGGAGATCAAGCTTGATCAAGGAAGCTCCTAGGAGCTTGGGATGATGGTTGAAGACCGAAGAACACGGATCTATTCGGTATAACCATTCTAACTCCTTTGCATGTTTTTTTATGTAGGGCTTATGGGTAGATCCGGATAATCGGTTGTGGTAGCGCCAAGTTTTATAAATTTTTATTTCGCATTTGATCACGGATTGATGGCCGGGGCGCTGCCATAACCCAAGACATAGAAGACAATTCCTTGTAGTGAGTGATGGTTTAATTGATTCCATGCATGTGATCACTGCCTTGGATTTAAAGGCTTTCTATTGATATAGTCTTACTCAGTCATGTCCTTCCTCGCACTTGGTTTAATCTAGCCATATTATTCTTTGCAGCGTTGGATTGTATGTATCTCATTTGGAATATATTTATTTCATATTTTCCTTCCTCTCATTTGGTTTAATCTAGCCAGATTGTTCTTTGCAGTGCCTTGCATTCATGTCCTCTCATTTGCACTGTTTAAGGAAAAGGAAGCCTGATCCTTTGTAAGCACATGTGATTTGGCCAACTCAATCGATTTAGCGTCACATGTCTTTCAAGTACAATTTATGTTTGGTTCCTGTCCAGATCAAGACATAATTCGTATGGGAAAACTTGGACTGTTGCGGTATAACTTATTATTTAAGTCGCATAACTGAAGCAGGATGGAATAAAAGGTCTAAATAAATTTTTATGTGGATGATAAAAACAATGCTTGATTATGATGCGTATGCAAACGTAGAGAGCAAAGATTTAAGATCTTAACATAAAGCCTAGATACTAGGAATAAACGTACGCTTTAATCTAGATTTTAAACGCTTGCATGAGATTCAACGTCAACTACTAATCACTGGTGATATATGTAAGTGCGTGATGCTCATTGCCGTGATTACTACGGCTTTGTGGAATCAAAAACTTTAAAAATACTTGAGCACAACTCACAAAAACCCTAGAATATAAGCCCAAACACTAAACTAAACAAAACTAACAAGAGTTTTAGCTACTAGGTTAGTATAACAACCTTTGAAGACGGTCCTTCGGGTCTTGAATGGTTCACTCCTTGAGCTCCTAGGGTTGTAGAATCAAGCTCTCGAAGTCGAACTCCCGCGTCAAAGACGTTCTACCCGAGAATGCTGGTTTAAGTGATAGGTTCTACGAAGCAACTAAAAATCAAGTCTTTCTAGGACAAGATGCTTAGGGGTGTAGTTTATAAATCAAGATGCTCTTTTTTAATCCCTCATAACTCTTGGAAGAAAGTGAAGAAAGAAGAAGATGAAGAAAGAATGGCAACTCAAGAAAAATCAACACTTGATAATATCCCACACTCTCTATTCTTATCTCGTCATAACACTAAAAAAAAGGGTGGGTGGGTTGTGACTTACTAGTACGAGTCACAATCCCTCACAACCCTAGAAGAAATGAGAACATGAGAGAGAAAGAGAGGCCACCTCACCATGATACACATACACACATGTAAAATGTATGTACATAAACAAGTATACCAAACCCGTATTTATAATAAATACGTATACTGTATTTCTACCAAAATACGAATACCGTATTTGTACCGAAAATACAAAATACGCGTATTCATATTTAGAAAGAAATACATGTATTTGTATTAAAACACAAATACCCGTATTCATACAAATACTCGTATTCGTATAAATACCGTATTCGTGTTAAAATACAAATACCAAAAAAGAGCAATATAATACTAGCATCAAATCTGGCTGTCTTTCAAATCTGCTAGTACTATTAAATAGTCTGATTAAAACATGTGTATAAATACACGTGTTCAATCGAACACCCGAGTGTATCGAAATACACAACCTACACCGTTTCGTCTGAATCGGAAAACCCTCTATGTGGGACTCTAAAGACTTGACAATACGCTGCTAGTGGGTTTAACCAAAAGTATGTCAGTGGCACTAGCTGTACGTAACGGATACCCAAGTATCTGTCGAAAGGAAGTTCGACAAGAAAACTCGTCCGAACCCCTACTAAGCTTATATGTGATATTCTCCGTACAGTCCAGTCTGTTCGTCTAAGAGTATCGCATATCGGGCCTACGGGGTGGTAAACGTCAGACCCCTAATAGCGCGACAAATCGTATCGGTGTGGAACCCAATACAACCTGAGAAACTACTGGTGTACCTACCAGTAAATCTCACTTGCTCTGGCCAGAGACTTGTAGTATTGGCCAACCGTACACATCGCGATATCAACTTCCAATACCGGGAGAGACGAATCCTTTTTATCACCTACTGCCTTTAGGTGCTTCGGGACTTCACCCAACTACCTATTTGCATGACTCTTTAAAGCCGTTGCAGGATGCCAATCTAAGTACAGTAGGAACACACTCGAGACTAATAGTGATGTCAAGTCATTGGACTAACCTGTACTCATGTCACTAAAGAACTGCTATCCGACGATATGTATAATACTAACCAGCTGTTCCCAGTGAGTCCGTCCAGTGTAACTCATAACCTAATAAGCACATGTTACTATCTTTAGTACCGTATACTAATGGCTGCGGGATAGGCCATCTCCCATAACGGGGATAAGAAACGTATACACTAGTCTATTCTGGAGTATCGATGCCCAATCTCGATAATCCTACGACTAGGGACCATTTTAAGGATGTGCTTATAGACAACCCAGCCCCTATAAGTATGATTGTCATCAGAACGCTGGTAGTCAAGAAAAAATCCTACATGCTTTATCAATATGTATTAGCGATACGTAAAAAGAAATATATACACATGTTAAGATAGATACAAACCAGATAACATACTATCATATTGAGCAAGATTGATATATACATGTATATATTCCAAGCTTCCAAAATGTAATATACAATCTTGTACTATACAATAATGGTCTCTAGCTCATATATCCCTAACAATATATAAACATCATTCCTAGAATTTCATAGGTTGAAAATTTCATAATTTGTACTTCATATATTGATTAGATTATGACTAAAAAATGACAGATTATATAACTTGAAATGGATCTAGAATCCGATAACGCAAATTTAAAATTTTCTTCCAATCTATATTGTATTAAAGCTTTGTAAGTGTGAAATGTCCCTTCCATTGTATCAAAACTCCGAAATTATGATGAGGGTTGAGGCCTAGTATTTTATATTCTAATCCGCCCTGCAGGTCGAAGGATCTTTGGGCCATGGCCTAGGCTTTTGCGCAGCCGTATTTTCTGTTTTAATAATCAGCATTTAAATACGTGTGTGGCGGGATTCGAACCTGGGTTCCTTCGATTTTATCTTAGTGTCCCTTTCACTGCACCAAAACTCAGAAATTATAATGAGGGTTGATGGAATATATTTTATATTCTGACAATAAAACCTCAAGAATGTGATGGAGAACTAAAGTAATTGAACTTCGAAATAAATACTCGATTAGAAGAGCATAATATCATCAGGATGTACCCAAACAACTTGGCTAAACGTATAAACTGTTGATAGAGGGATCATATCGGGCCTTTTCGTTTTGTTTCCTTGTTCGTTGATCGAGAGGTCTTATTTGTCCCTCACAAATAAAGAGATAACTAGAAGAGAGAAGGAAAAAAGAAGCAAATGAAGGATTTACGAAAATAATGGAGAAGGTTGACTGTATTTTCAACTAGAGAAGAGAATTGAACCACAATAGTCTAACCCCCGAGGTATCGAAGCTAGAGGCGGCAAGAGCCAAGAGGGAGAAAGAAAGCAATGAGCTGCCTTGCCATAAGTGAGTCTCTCGATGGAAGGTTGTTTTTGGGAAAAATGGAAGTTAAGAACCTTTTGACTTAAACTTTTACTCTAAAGACATAAAACTAAGTGGGTAACAACATATTGCTGGAAATGACCTGGTGAGAAATCAGGGAATGCCAACGAGAAGACGTGAGGACCAACATTCATTATTGGCATGTTCCATAATAAGTGCAAGCTGAAAGGTAGGGACCTTGATCAATCTTTCGAGTTATTCACGTCTGAATCTATGACCCATGAGTCGGCAAGGGTCCAGATTTGGATCTAAACTGTTGGCTGATTGAACATTTGAAATTGATGAAAAGGCACTGGCTGTTGGCTGATTGTATATTCTTGATGAAGCGGAGGCTGGCTAAACTTAAACATACTGTTGGATAGGCATGTCTTCGGTGACAGTTGTCTTAATGTTATTTAGTAAATGGAAGGAATAGTACATTGACAGAATTTGCTGTAGGCAACCCTAGTTAGATCTAGAGACTAGAAATCGGGCGTTGCTTCTATATAGTGTGCCATAACCCACAACCTCACAACTGGTTAGTATGGCTTGGTAGGATAACGGTCATAAGTCTCATCTTAAACTTATAAGACCTTGCTATCATCTATAGGAAATTAAAACTGTGAATTTACATGAATATGAAATGTGTATATCCACACTCACAACATGTTTTGGAACTTGCACCATAATTGCATTTGGAACAAAAGATCAACGTCTTAAATGAATTCTTCATTTGAGCTTATATTAAGTACGTGGGTATGTGTAGATGTACCGTTTATGGTGACCTCAAAAGAATATTTACAAACATCAACTATAAAAACATCAAAATAGTCTAAACCATAATACTTGATCTTTACTTCTGCAACGCAATTTATTTTCTTTAGCTTCACCAGTTCACCTACAATTGAGTTGCAACATATAATGTTGGTGAGCTTTTTACAATAGAAACCGAAGCATTATTTTGTAGGAACGGGAATGTTCCATTGTAGATTCGAGCATACATATCATATATTATAACTTTTCTCTAGTTACTAGTAAACACATAAGCTGTTGACCTGGAGGTTGCTAGTGCACTGAATAATAGAACTAATTGTTAGCATGTAGGCTGCTATTGCTTATATTAATGTGATAAACATACAAGCATACATGCACATAATAATAAGTCAACCTAGTAGCTTCTAGTGTACCGTTCCTTGTAGTTCCTTGTAGGTTGCTTGTGCATTAAGTAATGGGTTTAACAATTTAGAACTCTGGTGTGCATAACGATCTAGATTTATCTTAGCATGGTTGGAGTTAACACATGAATAAGCATATGATATGACTGATTTAATTTGGTATACGAGATTGTTAGGTTCATGAGGTTATTGTAAGGTTCATAGAGTTGGAGAATTGGAGAAGAGGGTAGAGATAGAGTGTTTAGTTCATTGATTTAGAGGAGTTCTAGTGTGCGTTATGTGAGAGCTAGAGACATTTGAGGTATTAATAAATATATTCCGTTAATATTGATCGTCATTTACAAATAATGATCCTAAGGCTTCCTTATGTTCTTACCTTCAAATACTTTATTCGGCAATTTAAAATACAATTAGGGTTGAAACGTTTACTTAGGTTAGAAATCAAAGGCTATATTTGACGGTTCTTTTAATGGACGGTATAGATGGTTCAAACATGATATAACCAGAAAGTGATGATTGTTTGGAAGAGTTTGGAGGATTTTATGATGTTTTTGGTTGGTTTGAAGATTTAACCATTTAGTTTGTTAGGATTTGAAAGGCTTTTACAATGGGGGATAATTGAAGAGGCTATGAAGAGTTGGGAGTTTCGAAAAGGAATCAAGGTGGAATTTGAGTAGATATGATAGTTTGAGGATGACGATGGAATTGTTTGGTTCATGAGGATAGAGAAGGGTAGTATGAGATTGTTAGGTTAATATGGTTAAAGGAGGATTTTTTTTTGGATTCATAGGTTTAAAGAACTGGAGAAGAGGGTAAGGGATAGAAGTAATGGGTTCATGGATCTAAAGAAGGGGTTTTAATTAGAGAGAAAATGAGGATGAAGGGAGAGAGAATGGCACCCTAGTAAAAAAACGATTGAGTTAAATTTTTTTTTGGGATAACAAGTTTATTTTGCTAGAGGAAGTAATCATAAAGTTTGCGAGGTAAAATTTAGAAATATATAAACAAGGTTTAAAATTTCAGCATCGATTTCAATTTCAGACGATTATAGCGTTTTGAAAAGTGTTCGTCTATGCGGCATGAAGAGCCTCACCGAGCATTGGCCCATTTAATCTAGGTACTATGCTTATTATTATATTCTTGTACATGTACTTTTTTGTTTACTAGTGTATAATTTATAATATATCATGGTTGTTTTAGCCCCAAATACTTCTACCCCTAAATCCCTGGCTTTATTCCCCAATCGGATTAAGGTGTTCTTTTCGATCATGAGGAACACGCGGCCATGTCATGCCTGCAAACATAGATGACGATGGCGTCTTCAAGAACCATAAGGGTCTCGAATCTAGATCTCACCTTGGAACTTCGACCACGATGGTCTCGATCTTGCCTTAGACGATAACGAGCAACGAACATCGACTTCGATTTTAGTTCTTGATTTTCGACTTTGGATTTGAACACTAGATGCATGTCTCGCTTCAACATAAAAGGGGAGGGTGGTCTCAAACAGAATTATGTTGTCTTCCTCATTTGCACTCAAATTGTTTTTAATTGGTTCTTAATCTTTTTTATTTATTAGGTTTTCACCGTCAATTAGCATTTTTGATTATTTACGCCTTTGAAAATGCATATCTAGGCATGTGCAAGTGAAAAATAAACAAGAATAGTTAAAAACCTATTAGAACTAATGTTTAACAAATAAAACCCCATTAGAACAATGTTTAACCCAAAATACGTATTTACTGATGTTTATACGGGTTGAGTGGTTGCCTAGGCAGTCAGGCTCTCCAGCCGTACTAGTTTTTCTTCCCGTTTTCAAAACACCGTCTGCAATTTACCCTTCTATCGGCTTAAATCAATGTCGTTTGTTTCTTAAAAGAGTATATTTGAATAGATATATAAGATAGCATTTAACAACATTTATTATCGCATTCTGTTATTTGTCTTTGTATTCTATAATGAGTGTACTAAAGGTATATTTAGAATAGCGTCAGTATGAGATCATCGAGTCAAATATTAGACCAAATTAATGTATTTGTTTATTTAATAGTCTCTGGACGTTCACAATCAACTTGTATTGCTTATCTACTTTTTATTCATTCGGTTAGTATCTCTTATACTTTCTACCATAAACTCTAACGATTCTAACGCTCTAATGATTTTAGAGATATGGTGACTGTGATGATCACATTTACCTAACAATACTTATTTTTATTCGCTTTTAGTTCTTTTTTTTCTTTGATTTTAGCATTTTCTTTTGATTTTTCTTTTCCTTTTATTCTTCTTTCTTATTTCTTTTAATTTTTTATTGTTTTCTTTTTTGAATGGAAAAACCTAACAATAATTTGTACTTTCTCATTGTTATTAAATATTACACCTTTGAAAATACACTCCGGTCATCAATAAAAGTAGAAAATAACAAAAAAGATAAAACATAATAACATCTAATGTATTATCAAATAATTAATAATGTATTATTAAACAATTAATTGGAGACAATACAAATAAATATGTAAAATTGAAAATTGATCGCTAAGGAGACGCTAAAGTGGCGCTTAAGCAGTTAGACCATCCGATAGCTAGGGATGTCAAATGGGTCGGGTGTCATAATCGGGCCGTGTCATTTTTGACCTTCCCAAAGTTGGGTTTGTGTCGACCCGATCCATTTGATAATTGGGTAGTTTGTTAAGACCTCATACCTGACCCGTTTAATCTTTAGGTCGTGTCGACCTGACCCATTTAATCTTCGGGCCGGGTCATAATTGGGTTACCTGACCTAAGTTGATTCTTTACCTTTTTTGTTTTATGCACGAGCAATAAAAATTAACCACTATAAATTTGATGCTATGAATAAATTTACAGATATACAGAAAATAGAACCAAAAAGCCAGAGAATGAGGAAGAGAGAAAACGAACGATTTAGGGATAATGCATTCGGGTCAAACGAGTCGAAACGGGTCATGATACTTGACCCGTACCCGACCTGTTTATTAAATTGGTCAGGATGGGTTAACCTGATAAAAAATTAGCATGTTCGGGTCTGGGTTCGGGTCGGGTAATCTGGTTTGGGTATATTTGACAGGCCTACCGATAACTTCCCTTTTTATTCTCGCTTTTAAAATATTAACGATCATTTTCGGATTGAAATCGGCTATCTTAGCTGTACCAACCTTCCTAGATTGGAATATCAAATTTTATAATCAGGTTTCTAGTAAATTTCTAAAATATTTAAAATTTCTAAATATTTTGTAGAAATATAGAAATTAGTGATGTTTTAGAAATTTTTAGGTGATTTTTAAAATACGTTGGAAAGGTTAGTATAAATCTTTTAGAAATTTTTCTGTATTTGATGATGTCAAATAAAACAACAATTCATTAATAAACCTGTTAACCCATCATTAAATATGCTGCCCATTAATAAACATAATACTAAAACTCCAATAATCAATTGATGAACCTAATACCATTGATTAACATCTTGGTGTCAATGTCTATATAAGAACATGGACGATTATTTTGGGATTAAAATCGGTCAAATTATAGGTGCTGAGTTTTGAAACCATGTGCATAAGCTTAGGGGTGATATATAAAAAACACAGTAAAGCTTTTGAACCCTATATAAGAGCATTAATCCTTTTTTCTTAAAGGTATTCATTATTATCTCTATAAATCAATTATTATATCATATAATAAAGATTATATGTCAACTTTTGTAGTTATCTTTCTAAATTTAATTCATGGTTAACTTTTTGCATTCTTTTACGACTGCAATTCCACGTAATATCTCTTTCGTAAGCTACAATACGGATCAATAATAAAATGCTTACCTTTAATTGAAGTAATCAATTAAAATTCCACCATAATCATGAATATCATTAATTGAGAAGTTTCCCAAATATCTTGTATCATCGTTTGAAATTTTCTCAAATTTAGAAATATGGCTATAGGAATATCAACTACAAATATGCTTTTGCTAAAAAACTACAAATGCTATAAGTATATTCTAAACTTGTTAGCATTCCATAGATATATCATAAGAATAGTTAAAAAGTTCGTGGATGTAAATCTTCACTTCTTGAATGGTATATAAAAATAAGATATGCATAAATCTTTAAGGTTATTTCCTAATTTTTCCATGAATGACATTCCATATGCGTAAATCTTGACCTGCATATGGATAAACTCCAGCAATCCAAGTATATAGTCTTTAGACGAAGGCCAAAAATGATAAAATTTGCTGGCCACTGCTTGTTAAGTAACGTTGGAACCCTTTTAACAAGAATAATTTAGGGAAAAGGTGGTAGAATTCAAGCATCCAAGTGACCTTAAATTTAGTTGCAAAGAATCATTCTTCCAAGTGGATAAATCACCATACATATGGTTTGATGCTATCGATTCAATTTCTCATCAATACACGTCTTAAACTTTTATTTCTTCTTGGTTATCTTCTAACATAATTTGATTTATTTTAGCAAATCTTTATATCATTGTAACTAATCATAATGTCTTTTGAGGTATAATCATTTGAAATGATAAAACATTTTTTTCCAATTTAATCATAGTTCTATAATGATGGGTAGCACAACTATTTTTAGTTATGGAACTTTTAATTTGGGTAACATTGTGTGTTGTGAAAATATGAGTAAATAACAATCAAGAACGACCGGCATCACACTGAAGGGAAATTGCATCCTTTTCAACACCAAATCACATAGTTTCACCCAAAAAAAACCATTAGCGAAGACATCATCTTCCACCTTATCCAAATACATCATTCCTTCTTTGTTCCATTCCTCAAAGAAAACTCAATCTATAAATAGGCTACTTCATGAATGCTAAGGCTTTCAGCATTCAACACATTAGCGTAATCACAAGACTTTAACTGAAGCTTTTAAATTATATGGCATATCAGTATTAGTAGCATAAAACATGAGCTACTCAGGTTTTCTAGGATCCATACTAGACATAATAAAGACATCATACACACTAACTGATGGTCCCTAATCAATAATTGGTGTTTGTTAATGACAATCATCGATACTAAAGAAACCAAACATTACTACTACGAAACACGCTATCTTGAGAAAGCAACAAAACAAATTTAACTTGTCCATAGCTTTTTTGGGGTTTCATTTTTATGAATAATCTTATTTCCGGTTAATATACATCTGGTATGCACTCTATATTCAATTTTTGGAAGTATTTTCATTCAATGTTGATGTAGTTCTGTGTAAAATGACTTAACTTTCAAGATGGGTGACTAATATTTCGTTTATCTGTAATACATAACTTAACTTTGACAATAAATTTTGGGTAAATTTTATAAACCACCATTTAGCTTTCCTATTTCTTTTTAAAAGAATCCTAAATCTTTATTGATCCTTAATATCCTATTGAAAAATTTATGCTCCTCACCTTTATGAATCCTTAACTAGGCTGTATAGATATTTCCAACGGGTTGCCATCTATGTTTGACATGTATTAGAGTCCTACGCTTTCCCTACACGTATCAGACACACCGTATACATGCTCGGCATGCTGTATGTGTTGCATATGTCTCCAATGCGTCTCCTGTATGTGTCTTATACATGTTCATATGTTATCTTCATGGTGTGTTTATTTGGATGTTAAATTTTTCTTATTTTATAAGACACATGTGTCTGATGCGTTTCTAACCATTCTCGATGTTTCATGCAATTTAAAGGAGAATCAAAGTCATGAAACCTTGATGGAGATGCCCTTAATTCATTTGATAGTGCCGGTGTTTTTGGAAATTGCTAGTCTTTCATTGGATGAACCAGAGTTGGAAATACCGTTGTTTATTGATGATGGAAAATAGATGGAACATTTTAGATGTCTTTATAGTTATCATTTGGAGTTTGGATTGTTATTTACTTATTTTATTTTACTTAAGAAAAACTTGTTAATCACTTGGTCTATTATTTTATATTTTAGATACTACTGGTGTCAAATTTGAAGAATGACTTACGGTTGTATATTATAATATTATTGTTATGATATGCTTATTTGAATGTTAGACTTGTTAATTTTTCTTTCTTTAAGTAGTTGTAGACTAGTAGTTTGATATTTTATTGAGAGAGAGAGAGAATGTATCGTTGTGTCCCCATATCCTATATTTTGGGATTGTGCCATGCCTCCTTGTCATATCACATTTGTGTCCCTGTGTCCATGAAACCTTGGTCCTCGATACCCTTGAAGAACTTGAAGAATCCAAGCGCAAGCTTGAGCTCGAGTTTCTCTGCCCAACGCAACTCGCTCTCCTCCGCTCTTCACCCACCGTACCTGTCTCTTCCCCTCCTTGATAGGTTAGCATAAAGTGGATAAGTGTCATTTGGGGGTTAGTTGGGATTTATTGTTCTGGTATAACACATGTTCACTTGACTAATGTGTCCAAATGGATGTGATAGGTCGATGGATTTTAATATAAATTTTATAGTTAAATGGAGTTTTCCTGAAAATTGAGGAACTTTTATGAAAATACTTATGTTTAGTTTCATGTTTGCAAATTTCTGCAATTGTAGTTTTCAGGTCAGGTGTAAATATCTCTCCTTTTGCATGAAACATGGTGTTGCATATGCCCACGTGTCTATCATTGTTCTCCTGTCTTTTGTGTGTGCTTTTTGCATGCATCAGTAAACATTTTAATATCAATGACATACACTTTACATATTTCATATCTACATTTGCATCTGCAATTTCACATCAGACAATATAGCGTGGATATGCAAGTTCACATCAGACAATATAGTAAGTGATGGTCTGGTGGTTGAGTTTAGTCACATAAGATTGTGTGTTGTCTTCGCACCTGATTCTTTTCCTATGTAGATTATCCTTTTTTAGTAGTTGGAATTCAGTACATAGAGATGCATAGTAAAGAAGCGGGGTCTTTGAAGGTGATTTTTGATAAGTCTTTGTGAAGGGCTCGCTTTGTCTATCTCGTAGACGTTTATGTAAACAAATTATAGAGAAGGATTCAAGCAGATGAACTAAAAATGATTGGATGCTTTTTGTTGATAATTCGTATGTGCATGCATGCATACTTATTGTTTCTACTTCCTAACCTTACTGTTTTTTCCCAGGTCTTCGCACTGATGTCCTTCTTATCTCTCGTCTTGAATGAAAGCTCGATTTATTTCAATTCAATTCGAGAAGTGTAAGTTTATATTCTTTGTTTATTGATGTAGTCTGTTTACTGAAAATTTATGGTTAAATGAACTCAGGTCATCTTTCTTTTATTTGTGCTTGTTAGATTACCTCTCATGTTAGCACACCCACCTCTCATGTTAGCACACCCATGTTATTCCCTGTATTTTCAATCATTTTCAGATCTTTATCAATTTACAAGTTTCATTTGTCACTTCCATGTGGGCGGGAGATGCATTTGTGTTGTATATGGTTATATTTTACCATTAATGCTGTCCTCCCGCTGCATATGCTTTCATCAACCTTTAATAAGATGACCATTTCTACTGTTTTCTGATTGCATGCTTGCTTACTGTTGTCTATTGCCTTTAGTAGACTTTGGTTCCTTTTGGATGCTTAGGGTCTGATTCCAATGGAGTTTTTGATATTACTTCAAATTACAAATTTATGATTTTCCATAATAAAATAATTTGCAGTTTATAATTGTTCCGTTTCTTCTAGACCACTCTCTCCAGTCTAGGATAATTTGAACTTAGACTTTTGAACTCTACAGTTTCCTCCACAAGCAATTAATGGCACTAACGAAGAGAGGGTTTACATAAGGTGGTCAACGGGTGGTAGAACTTTGTGCAAAACTTTCATGGAGCCTTTTTTTTAACAACTGGCCCAATTTTGATAAAAAAAAAATTGGCAATTTCTAATATAGAGGTTTACAGTTGACTGCATAAATAACATGCAAGGCAGTGAGTGATACTATAGCTTAGTGGTAAAACCTCTTTGTAGTTGAGCAAGAGCTCCGGTATTCGAACCCTACATGCAACAGGTTACGGTTTGTTATTCAAAAAAAGGGAGAAAAAGGTAAGGCACACAAACAAATTAGGTTATAGTGGATAAATCTCTGGATAAAGTTCCGTTTTCTTTCCTTGGCTTTCGGCCTGCGGCCACCCGCGCATATGCTGGATTCATCCAAATTAGATCAGCTCTGCTAATCTTACAAGCTGAGCTGGGACAATTTCAATGGGCTTGTTGACCCTGGCTCAAGATCAGGACCATTTAAGTATGTTGGTTCATGTTCCAACTTGAATTCTATGCGCTTATGTTAATAATCTGCATTCCCATGTTTATAGATATCTCCGTGGATAATATTTTTGCGGTTAAAAGAGTGGAAAATGCCAATAATAAAAAGAGGGTAGGGCTATAGCATCCAGTTCCATTAAAAAATATGGAGAATGAAAATTCTGGTCTAAAATATATTGGTTTTGAATGTTGATGTTTCCTAATCGGGAAGAGTTTATAATGTTCTGAAAAAGAGAACAAAGAAAGAGAATTAAGAAGGAAGCCATTTATAATCCCTTTTAATACTATTTTTTGCAATTAGGCAAAGCTATAGCCTCTCAAAGACATAATACTATCAATAAACATAAGCATTATAATCTTCTCTGTAACACTGGATGATCAATCGCCCCCACCTTAACGAAATGTTGCCAGAGTGAAACATAAGAGGAACAAGGGACAAGATTTCTAGCATAAATTTCTGTCATATTCATATTTAATCGGAATGGGATAAGTCTCTTGCGGTGTAAGAAATGAAAGAAAATAAGGTATTTTTTGAGTCGCAAGTAAGCTCTACCATGTCCATAGTTACCTGGGATGCGTAGTTAGTATTACTTTGAAAGAATCCATCATTTCGATGTGGCCTTGTTAATTCAGAACGGTGTTTTAGAGCAAAGTTTTTTTGATGAAGAAGGCTGAGATGATGATTTTTACCTGAATATTCATTATATCACGAAACTTTTGAATGCTCGGTACATTCTAATCAAAAGAAAATTAGATATGAGGTTCAAAAGGATCCGCATATTTCCAGAAGTTCTGTCCGATTCCATTTTGTTTGAAATGTGGCTTGTGCATACATTTATATATTTTGTCTTTGTTATTAGGTTCTATTGGCTTGCTAGTGCAGGCATGAAACTTAATTGGATATGTTATGAATATATAATTTGTTATTATATATTAGTTATTAATATAATTGGTTGTTGTGTTTGTTAGTTAGTTGATTTGTTGAGATAGAGAGGTGATCTATAACTCTATATATAGATTGTATAAACTCTTATTCTAATCAAGCCAATAAGATTATTTTCCTCTCAATATTTTCATAGTATCAGTGCTTTGAAAATAATTGAGAAAGAAATAACCCCCCCTAAATTTACCTTTCCCCCTCTCAGCCGCCGCTCCACCACCTTCGATCTCTTCTGCCCCCCAACCACGTCAACTTCCCCTTTGATCTCCCTCTACATCACCTTCGAAATCCCTCCAGCCACGTCCTAGGACCTCCAGCCACGCCCCCTTCACCCTCGCTCTCCCTCCAGAACCGTCAACTTCCCCTGATCTCCCTCCAGCCACCACGAAGATTCTCTAAAGCCCGTCGAAACCCCACCTGGACCCTCTACAACCCCTTCCCTACCTTCGACCTCCCTTCAGTCACCCGCCAGGCCCCTCAACACCCCTCCAAGACCCTCGGCCCTCTTTCGAAGCTCCTGTCTAATCCTTCAACTCCCTTCCAGGATCCTCTTCCATCCTTCTAATACCCCTCTAGCCTCTCAATTCCACTTAAATATGCTAGGGTCGATCTGGGTCCTGAAAATTCGGTCGTTTGATTGCAGAAGTTTTGGTTTGCTACAGTAATTTGGGATTGCTACCGTGATTCTGTAGGGTTGCTATGCACGCATACAAGGTTCTACGAGGCATCAACCATGCCCGATTTCAAAATTAGCCGTGCCGAACTACCCGAAGCCGGATCTTTAAACTAGAGTTTAGGTGAAAACAAGTATGTTAAACACTTTAACACTAAGTAAGAGGGATTACAACCTTTGTAGATCCGGTCCTTCACTTCTTAAGCTCCGTGTTGAAGTCCCTTTGCTGCGATCATCGTGTTCCGGACTCTCGAGAGGTTTCACGAAGAGAAAGATGCGGTCTTGCTTCCGATCTTCGATACAAAGATGATCTACCTTGATGTTTCGTTAACACAAGCTAACACTCATAATATGAGGTGAACACCCTCATCTAAATGGCAAGGATAGATGAGGATGATGAAGTAGGATTATTGCTCTCTTTTGTTTTCTTATTCTCACTCATTTTTCATCACAAATAAAAAGCAAGAAAGCTTTGCAAAAGGAGGAAGAAGAAGAATAGTGATCCTCACCTTTTGTGATGAATAATGCAAGGATTAATATGATGAATAATGCAACCATGGTTGACTAAACCATTGTAGAGAATTAACCAAGGGCTAGGGTTTGGGTTGGGTTAAGTATGAGTCATAGATAAATATCAACACAAATATCTTTATCATGACAAAAAGAAACCTTCTAGAATCTACTAGAAGTCTTAACCCTAATCCAAACCCTAATCATGTTTAAACTACACTAAACATGTTGCATTAGTTATTATATCATGTTACAATATTATATATCACATATATAATATTTATCGTAACAAAATAAAATAATACAATTTACATATATCGCATATATATTAATGTATTACTCGAGTGAGAAAAAGAATCTTTTAGTGAGCTAATATTAGTTAATGTAATTTAATATATCATATATATTATTATACATTAAATTATCGAATCAACACTTGATCCGACAATCCGGCTATATCGCATATAACCGACTAATATTTATCCGTACCGATTTATCGAATCAACACTTGATCCGATGACCCGGCTGATATCAAATATCGCGAGAATAGAATACGGTATCTCATATCGCATTATCCTCGGTCCCGCACATATCACATATGTGCTCCTACTCCGTTTTGCCTGAGCCAAGAAACCTCTGTGTAAGACTCTAAAGAATCGTCAATACGCCGGTAGTAGGTGATGATCATATCAAACACCCACAAGCTGCAAGCGGTCAGCTAAACGTAACAGCCATCCAGGTATTGAGCGCTCAGAAGATCAACAAGCAAGCCTGTACATTCTTTTGTGAATCCAAACAGTAACACTCCCGTACAGTCCGGTCTCGTCGTCTGATATGTCGCATATCTCGCCTAGGGGTGGTAAACGTCAGACCCCAGTAGCTTGATAAGTCGTGTCGATATGAGGTCTATAACAGTTCGAGAAACTACTGATAACACCTACCAGTAGATCTCAGCAACCCTGGCCAGGGATTTCCGGTTATAGCCAATCGAACACAGCACAACATCAACTCCCTATACCGGGAGAGACGAATCCCCTTCTATCGCTCATTGCCTCCATGTGATTCGGGACTGTACCCAAAGCCATCTTTTTGCACGCCCTCTTGGACGTGGTATGATGGAAATCAAAGCACAGTGGGAATCACACAAGACTCTATAACAATCTCGGGTCAACAGACTACTCTGTACCAGTGTCACCGGAGAACTGCCATCTGACGTAAGGTATAATACCATCTGAGAGTCTCGGCGAGTCCGTCCAGTGTATCCAGTCTCTACTGAGCACCCGTACACCATCCTTGATGTCAAACACCGATGGATATGGGATCATCCATCGCCCATCATATGGGTCAAGATGCGTATACGCTAGTCTACTCTGGTGTATCGATGCCCTGTCTCGATACCCTCGACTAGGAACAGTTATAGGATGTATTCGTCGACTACCGTGGCCCCACTAGTATGATCTCATCATAGTCCCAGTAGTCGAGTACATATCCTAAGGGCTTCATCAACATGTAACATAGAGACAATCTCCCACTTGCACTAGGGCCATCTGTTGCGGTATCACATACCCAACAATTAGCTGCGGTTGAAGTATCTCATACTCAACCATCCTATAAAAGTCTCTACTGGGAAAAAGGCCTTCGTGAATGGATCCGCGCTGTTGTCCTCTGTGTCTACTCTCCTAATCTCGATCTCCCTGGAGATCAACCATCTCCATGATCAGGTGATACTGCCTAAGAATTATATCCGGATTTTCTGATGGGACGGGGGTTCCTTGGCAAAAAGCCACAACTCCATTGTCACACAATGGTAGGAACGAAGTTCATCTCATGAACTTATATGTATCCAGACTACCTCTTTGGTAGCATCTTTGGTAACGATGTATCTTGCCTTTAATCGTCTAGTAAGTCACGGCATCTAGCTTGGAAATCTTCCAAAATACCGTCCCTCCACTGAGGGTATAGACAAGCCTGCGACTGACATTCAGTCGTCCTTATCACCCTGGAACCTTTCCAGTGATTCTCCCCAGGATCGATTGATACCATCTCACTACAACTAGTGAGAATCCTAACATCCAATTAGATCTATCTCATAGATCCAAAACCCAGGATTTAGGAGGTATCACTTTAATCCTATATGGAGAATCCTTGTGATAAGCGGAGATTGACCGAGCGTAGCATAGGAAACTCCTTCCCTATCAAGAGTATGTCATCCACGTACTCTACGAGGATCACCACCATACTCCCTACTACCTTTTTGTATATACAAGGTTCATCTACCATTTTGATGAAGTCAAACTCTTTGACTACCACATCAAAACAGATGTTCCAACTCCGCGATGCCTGTTTTATCACATAAAACATCTTGCACACGTTTCCGCTGCTCCCACTGTCTACGAAGCCCTCTGGCTGTGTACTTATAGACGTTCTTTTCTAAAACATCATTTAGAAAAGCAGTCATGACACCCAACCGCCAGATATCGTAATCATGGTATGTAGCCGTGGCAAGTAGGATCTGGATGGACTTAAGCATAGCTTTGAAAGTCTCAACTTTTCCATGAATACCAAGTAATCTTCTCAAGATATATTTGCTCCTGATGGGTATTTAACCCTTCACATAAAGCAACCAAAGTCCATACTTTGTTGGTGTATAAGGATTCCATCTCAGATCACTAAGCATCCAGCCATTCTTACAGAGTCCCACTCCTGATGGCCAGCTCGAAACTAGTTGGGTCATCATCTCATGATGCAATCCTCGCTCCCACTGTCATAGAGAAACCGAAGTATCTCTCAGGTGTGTGAGGAACCCTACTAGATCGGCGGAGAGGCTGAGGTTCGTTGGAAACTATTGAATCCTTTGGTTCTACCAAATCATCAGCTGCAGTTTGTATAGCTGGAACCTTTCCAGTTCTACATAACAGACCTTGCCTCGAGCTTGTCCAGATTTTGCTTTTAGACATAGTCCGGACAACCCCAAATCTTAACAAACTTAAGATATGGGCTCTTCCCTTTCCATATCACATATGAAGTGGTAGGCAACTGATTTGATTTGAACCATATTCAATAGGTATGCAGCTTCTCAAGCGCATAACACCCAAAAGGAAATAGGAAACTCAGTAGTACTCATCATAGAGCACACCATATCATATAGGGTGCATTTGCTCCGCCCCGATACACCGAGGTGCTGTGGTGTATTCAGAGGAGTAATGCTGAGAGAGAATCTCATTCTCTTTTAGAATAGTCCAGGAATTCCGTGCTCAAGTATTCTCCTTTTTGATCTCATCAAAGGACATAATACTTATACCCGTTTTTGGTTCTCTACTTTTAACTTATATTCTGTGAATATCTCAAAAGATTCGGACATGTGTTTCAACAGGAACATATGTCTGAATCTTGAGAGATCATCAGAGAATTTAATGAAGTACAAAGAACCGGTCCTGGCATATGTAGACATGGGACTTTCATACATCAACATGTATCAATCCCAAAAGTTCACCAATTCTTTCTCTGTTTCCAATGAACAGAGCTATGATCATCTTATCTTTGTGACATGACCGGCAAGTTTCACAAGATGTAAATTCAAACTAATTTAAATATGCATCTTTGTGTAACTTCAGTTAGTCGGGTCGCATTGATATGACCTAGTCTACAATGCCTCAAGAAGGATTCGTTCATTTCTGAACTCTTCCTCTCGTGTGTGTTCTGTATACTAAGAACTGTAGTTTGATTTAGAACGTCCAATGCTTTTAGATAACGTGCCTGAACCGATCAACTCTTGATATATGAAATGTTCAAAACATTGTCCAGCAATACAAAATTATATCCTTTCTTTAACAATAAAGAGACTGATATGATGTTGTATATCAGGTTCGGTATCTAATAACATTCGTTCAGAATCAATGTATTCTGGTAATACAGGGTGATAGTGACCAACAGACTTGGTTGCAACACTTGCACCGTTTTCTGTCTCATGAAACTTATCACTCGTTCTCAGTTCTCTACCTATCTGTAGCCAATGTAACAAATTACATATGTGGGATCCTGATCCGGTATCAAATACCCAGGACGTAAAGGATACTGAGAAACAGTTCTCTGTAATGAACACACCCGAAGAAGATGCATCAACATGTACTTTTTTCGTTTGGGCGGCACGAGAATTCTGGTAATCTCCTATTTCCTGCTCTGTCTTATAACAATTATAAGTTGGAGCGGGACCAACGTTCCCCAGCTCAGTATAACAATCGGGTTCGGTCAATTCTTTCGTATTATTATCTTGATTAAGGCGTGATATGGTCGCTACCTGGAGAGAGAGAAGAAAACACTCAGCGTATGTTATTGCAAGATTAGATTGGTTATCTAATATATCTAATCAGGATGTCTCCCACTGTTTTTGTCAAATCTTTCTTCAAACCCTAAAAGGAAAGACTAGCCGGGATTAATTACACGCTACAAGTTCGCCAATCTTTCGGCCAGGCCAGTGTCGATACTCAGAGAGAGGTCCCTCGTGCTTTCGCACGAACCTAATTAAAGTAAACCTCGTTTTCCCAGGGGCGTAACCCCGTTAACACCTTTTTAGACACCTATTTGATCGGCTAATTGTAATGTGAAACTCTCCCAGGAGTAACTCTTACTCGCAGCGGGTATCGGGATCCAACTATCTCATAGAAGGTATGCAATCTCATTGCAAATTTCAACACTTGAAATTCCCAATAATATTTTGCCCCAAGCCTCCTATGACCTTGACAAAGGCCAACAAATCATAAGCTGCTAGTCAAGTTCAACCCGTCATTTCTTGATTGAAGTAAACCCACCCGCACGGCCCTTGACAAAGGCCAACAAGGTCGCACGACTACCCTAATCCAATCTGCATCATATGCATAAGCAGATAAGTACTATTCAGCTACCGCACACTACGCCTTGACAAAGGCCAACAAACGCAGCATGAATACTAAACAGTCCTTATCTGAAATGACGGAGGGCTACGACAGGTTTTTAAGAAAACCTTTTGCGTAAAGAACTTCATATCGTTGTAGAATCGAGTGATTTTAAATGGAATGTTTTTTTAGGCTTTTCTAGTTTTGCTAAAGGGGTCACTCCCGGTGAAGGGATCGTCGGCCTTTTCCTCATCGAATAAGGTGCAGGGTATTTCACAAATACCGCTGTGCAAAGCAAGAACTATAGAAGCAATCAAAAGACAAACCGAGTTTGTAGCATCTGCTAGTTTCACTAAAGAGGTCACTCCCGGTGAAGAGATCTCGGCTCTTTCCTTATCGAATAAGGTGCTGGATGTTCTACAAGGAACACCGCTATGCAAAGCAAAAACTAGAGCTACCAGTTTTTAAACAAGTTTCTACAATATCTTAGGTTTCTTTTATTTCATTAATCTCATTAATGAAGTCCCTTTTTTATTATGCTTCACAAGCATCACATTTGAAACAAAATCTGCAATATAACATATATCTCATATATATAATATAAACATTCGTCTCAGGCAGTAATATGATCTCATCACAGAACATTGCAGCAGAAGAACATAGATGAAATATTGGATATACTAGGACGTCCGTGTTTTCAATACGAGCCTGTATAAAACACGGATTCCACGGTCGCGATGAATAGCCAAACTCACATCCCTAGACCCCTACGAGAGCGGCAAGCAACACTGCCAATTCTAGGATTAAGAGACCCGGTCTCGACTCCTCGAGATGGTCTCCCACTGGACCCTAGAACCCGGTTACTTGTGCTTCCCGCCTTGGGTCTACCTAATGCGGAAAAGTAAATAATATACAATGGTGACATCATCCTCAGCCCGGAAGTGCCCCAATAAAAGAATATTACATACAAATGAATTTTACATGAATGAAAAAGAAAAAAACTCTCATCTCACATAAAACCCCCGGTTATTCAAAACGCGACGATCCAATATAACATATCACAGCAACACATAATATCTCATATCATCAACGTAAGCAAGTATGCGTATCCCGATTGTCGTTGATGTATAGCAACGAAGCCGGTGATACACCACATACTACGCTTACGGTTACAGAAAAGAAAGTGTAAAACTACAACAGTTGGAATCCGCAACCTCTTTAGACATCGCATGCCTAACCAAATGAATTCCTTAGACATCGCATGCCTAACAATTATAAACCCCGCATTTTAGTCTCATTATCGAAAACTCTTTTCAATATCAAGTCGGGCAATTCAACAAGATTCCCGACATCCTGATCGAATGCGCGTCGCAAACTTTAGTAGACGGCCGCATCCCCGGATGCCGTCGACGAAGTGCACTAAGGCGGAACACCGCTGCCGCGACCACCCGAACGGATGCTTTTGGCGACGGGGTTCTCCTACAGTCACTTGGTCGGGGCTATGGGGCGTGGCTGTCTATTAAGTTTACCCGGCGAGTATCCGCGTACGCTACGTGATTGCGACGGACTTTTGATCACATCAAAATTACGTGGCAACCGATCATCTGAGACTAAACTGCTATGTTTATAACATTCAAATTAGTTATCTTATAACTACCTGTGGATTCCAAATATTGTATCACATTCCAGATAAATAGACAATGTTAAACTTTCCGATCGAATAATCAAACACCCAAGATTTCCCCAATATATCTCAACACTTGAAATCAGTTTAAAAACATCCATCACATGCCACAGTACCAATGGTCCAGCCGTAGAAGGGTCAAGCCAACGCCTCACATGTGGCACGCCGTACTGCCCCAAACCCTAAGGTTTAGAGGCAGTTCAAGACGGTCACATAATCGAGTTAAGATTTGTTGTCTTCTAGAGGGTCCACCGCGTTACTTGCATGACTTAGAACGTTCTTAAAACTCGAGAAAAAATCCAACTTTTGAAAAATTTTCCGACAGGGGAAAAAGTGAGTTATTGATATCCGTTCGAACTTTTCAACAGTTTCTAAAAATTACCTGGACAAAATAAACAAAGTTAAATTATCCGATCGAATCATTAAGTCCCCAATACAACCCAGAAAAGTCAACACTTGAGTAGAAATAAAAATACCCAGAAGAATCAGGAAGTACAGACGGTCATTACTGTGCAGAAACTAACCCTCAATCTACAGCAACGGCCGCGGAACCGCCGCCAATGCCTTGGTTTGGCCGCGGTTCCGCGGTGCAATAGTTGAGTTAGGGTGTCGTTTTTCACAGTAATTCCTAAAATACCCTGCTGAATTTTTTGAGCATTTTTAATATGAAAAAAATCACAGTTTTGAAAAATTTCCAGAGAAGGGGTTTTATCGGGGTTCTCGGGTTCGATCGGACTTTAAACTTCGTCTAGACTTCGCCTAAAGCTCTAGCTTGGCTCTGATACCACTGTAGGGTTGCTATGCACGCATACAAGGTTCTACGAGGCATCAACCATGCCCGATTTCAAAATTAGCCGTGCCGAACTACCCGAAGCCGGATCTTTAAACTAGAGTTTAGACGAAAACAAGTATGTTAAACACTTTAACACTAAGTGAGAGAGATTACAACCTTTGTAGATCCGGTCCTTCACTTCTTAAACTCCGTGTTGAAGTCTCTTCGCTGCGATCATCGTGTTCCGGACTCTCGAGAGGTTCCACGAAGAGAAAGATGCAGTCTTGCTTCCGATCTTCGATACAAAGATGATCTACCTTGAAGTTTCGTTAACACAAGCTAACACTCATAATATGAGGTGAACACCCTCATCTAAATGGCAAGGATAGATGAGGATGATGAAGTAGGATTATTGCTCTTTTGTTTTCTTATTCTCACTCATTTTTCATGACAAATAAAAAGCAAGAAAGCTTTGCAAAAGGAGGAGGAAGAAGAAGAATAGTGATCCTCACCTTTTGTGATGAATAATGCAAGGATTAATATGATGAATAATGCAACCATGGTTGACTAAACCATTGTAGAGAATTAACCAAGGGCTAGGGTTTGGGTTGGGTTAAGTATGAGTCATAGATAAATATCAACACAAATATCTTTATCATGACAAAAAGAAACCTTCTAGAATCTACTAGAAGTCTTAACCCTAATCCAAACCCAAATCATATTTAAACTCCACTAAACATGTTGCATTAGTTATCATATCATGTTACAATATTATATATCACATATATAATATTTATCGTAACAAAATAAAATAATACAATTAACATATATCGCATATATATCAATGTATTACCCGAGTGAGAAAAAGAATCTTTTAGTGAGCTAATATTAGTTAATGTAATTTAATATATCATATATATTATTATATATTAAATTATCGAATCAACACTTGATCCGACAATCCGGCTATATCGCATATAACCGACTAATATTTATCCGTACCGATTCATCGAATCAACACTTGATCCGATGACCCGGCTGATATCAAATATCGCGAGAATAGAATACGGTATCTCATATCGCATTATCCTCGGTCCCGCACATATCACATATGTGCTCCTACTCCGTTTTGCCTGAGCCAAGAAACCTCTGTGTAGGACTCTAAAGAATCGTCAATACGCCGGCAGTAGGTGATGATCATATCAAACACCCACAAGCTGCAAGCGGTCAGCTAAACGTAACAGCCACCCAGGTATTGAGCGCTCAGAAGATCAACAAGCAAGCCTGTACATTCTTCTGTGAATCCAAACAGTAACACTCCCGTACAGTCCGGTCTCGTCATCTGATATGTCACATATCTCGCTTAGGGGTGGTAAACGTCAGACCCCAGTAGCTTGATAAGTCGTGTCGATATGAGGTCTATAACAGTTCGAGAAACTACTGATAACACTTACCAATAGATCTCAGCAACCCTGGCCAGGGATTTCCGGTTATAGCCAATCGAACACAGCACAACATCAACTCCCTATACCGGGAGAGACGAATCCCCTCCTATCGCTCATTTCCTCCATGTGATTTAGGACTGTACCAAAAAGCCACCTTTTTGCATGCCCTCTTGGACGTGGTATGATGGAAATCAAAGCACAGTGGGAATCACATAAGACTCTATAACGATCTCGGGTCAACAGACTACTCTGTACCAGTGTCACCGGAGAACTGCCATCTGACGTAAGGTATAATACCATCTGGGAGTTCTCGGCGAGTCCGTCCAGTGTATCCAGTCTCTACTGAGCACCCGTACACCATACTTGATGTCAAACACCGATGGATATGGGATCATCCATCGCCCATCATATGGGTCAAGATGCGTATACGCTAGTCTACTCTGGTGTATCGATGCCCTGTCTCGATACACCCTCGACTAGGAACAGTTATAGGATGTACTCGTCGACTACCGTGGCCCCACTAGTATGATCTCATCATAGTCCCAGTAGTCGAGTACATATCCTAAGGGCTTTATCAACATGTAACATATAGACAATCAGAGTACATGTTAAGATAAAGTACAACCAGATAGCATACTATCATGTCGAGCAATAAAGTCCTCCCTATATATGTCCAAGCATCCATTACAATATATATCGTATGTACAGTAATGGTCTCTAGGGCATACATATAACTAACAGATTCCACATTCCAATGCTGTAGCAATTTGTTGATTGCTACAATATTAACTAATTTCCAATGCTGCAGTAATTTGTTACACTCTGGATCAGTCATATTTGAGAGTGGATTATGAACTGTCGTCTCCGTCTGAATTTTGTTGATTGTGTAATTTATTCTCACTCTCTTGTGATTTACCACTGCGCCATTCTTTATAGATTCTGATTCGATCTCAATTACTTCTCGTGATCGTTCCCCTATTATTGCTGGTGCTCGTGACTCCCGTACTCATGGTTGTGGCTGTGCTAGCTTTTATTGTGAAAGCAACCTTAGAAAGGGGGATGAATAAGGTTTTATGGCAAACTCAGAGTGATTTGTAACAATTTAAAAATTATGCAGCGGAATATAAAATCTGAGTCTAAAATACAAATACTACATAATACAGAATCATAGAGACAACACATAATTACATAAAAGTAAATAGACACAGATTGTTATCGAGGTTCACCAACCCAGTGGCTAATTCCCGTCTGAGAAATTCAATTCACTATCCAGTGACTCCTTAAGAGTGGAGAAACCCAGATCTTTTCCCAGACTCAGATCCGAATCTTTACAATTGCAGATTGTGAATCACCTAGACTTTTTCCAGGCTCAAGTCCAAACCTTTACAATGTGAAGATCTTAGACCTTTCTTCACTAGGTCGTATAAGATAAGATTTTACAATCTGTAAAATCTTAATAAACCAATTCAAACAATCCTAACGATCTCAAAAGATAAATCAAGTTTCGAATCGAAGGAGATGAGGGATTGCATTTTGGAGATTAAAAATGTTTAAGAACGATTTAAAGAACTTTTCAAAAGATTAAGAAAAACTTAAAAACAGAACTTCTTTAAAAATTAGAGATTTTTCTTTCTAAATCCTAGAAACTTCTAAGGCCCTGAAAGATCTCTTCTTTAAAAAGATTATGAAAAATTTAAGAACGATTGAAAAAGTTTTCAAAAGGATTAACAAAAGTTTAAAATAGAATCTTCTTCAACAATTAGAGATGTTTCGTCTTTAATGATTAGAAAATTCTAAAGTCCTGAAAGATCTCCTCTCTCTAAAAGAGTAGTAAAACCTTAAGAACGAGAGACGGTTAGAGCAGTTAAAATAACTGTTCCTAAATTTTAGGATCATTAATGGCAGTTAATAACCGTTGTGGATTTGAAGTTCAAACAAAAACCGAAATTCCCATCAAATTTAAAATTTGAAAACTTGCAAAATAGACGTCTATTTCCATGCGATAAATGTCAATATGTCTGATATTCACAGACAGTTTTTTCAGACATCATTTAAAAAAAATGATTTGGGGAATTTATTTTGGGATTAGATGGAAATTTTTATTTTAAACTTTTGAGATCGACTTTACTCTAGACTCAAAATATAAAATGAAAAAGTCTTGGACGTCTTGAATTGCTTGAACGATCCTTAATTTCGACTTTCTCGCATATTCCGTTGAAATCCATATTGAGTACGATTGAGTCAATTTGATGTTCCATTTGACATCAGTTGATTCCAATGATTGTCCTGATACTTGAATAACTCCATTGTGTAGCACTTTGACATTTCTGATATGGTTAGATCGTATTGTATATTTGAAATATGGTTTTTGTAAAATAATCAAAACTAAAGAGAATGAGACTCGTAGGTCAACAATCTCTCCCTTTTTGATATTTTACAAAACTTAATTAATTAATATATATTATTTCAAAAAGATTATTATTCAAACGCTTCCCCTGAATATACACATTAATTCTCCCCCCTTTTGAAAATATCAAAAAGTTTTAGCATAAGGAAGAATAAAAAAATTGGGTAGCACGTGAATAGTAGATAAATACTAGTCAAATAAAAATATATAATATTTTAAAATATATATATATATATATATGTATATATATATACTCCCCCTAAATATATGAATATTATTTCTCCTTTTTGGAAATAACAAAAGGTTAAAAGTATGGAGGAGGAATATAGAAAAGTGAGATAGCAAATGAATAGTAGATATATAAGTAAATAATCATAATAAACTAATATTACAAATATAATAATTAAAACATACAATTTCTTTATCAAAATTTTCTAATATTAAGTTTTTATGACGATCTTTGTTGAATTACTTTTTCCTGTTTTTCCAATTGATTAGTTTTAACTTCTTTGACCTAGTAATTATTCTTTTATTAATTTTTCCTATTATTAAATCTTTAGTGTGATCTCTGTTAAATTTCCAATCTTTTGGAGAAGTATTAACTATCTTCTCTTGTTGTTCTAATATATTGGTTTTAATATCTTTATCTATTAAAGAATTATCTAAACATTTTAACAAGTTAGAATCATTATCTAGTAGATTCTTAGGATTAGAAAAGCTGGTTTCATCTTTGACATGCATGTTTTCTTTAATTATTAAGGTTCGTTTGACTTTAGGAAACCATACCATTCTTAATTCTTTTAGGTTTGTCTTTGGATAGAAGAAGTATTTATAAGTTGAATTGTTTTTAATATTACAATATTGTGAAATATGTCCTATGGTGCAACAATAGTTACACGTAGAATTGACGTATTTATTACCATATTTATAATAACATTTATGTCTAAATGGTTTGGTTTTAGGAACTAACTTTGAATAATTATTGTAACCTATACCTTCTTTCTTATAATGTTTTATTGATTGTCCTAATATTACATCTAAATTATCTTTATTTTTAGTGAATTTTAGGTTCATTTCATCTTTTAAATTTACTTTTCCTTTTAAGTTAAAGATTTCAAAGTTTAATGTATTATTAGTCTCAGTTAACTTATCATTTGCTAGAGTTATGGATTATAGTTTTTCATTTAAATTCTTATTTTCTAATTTAATTTAATTTAATTTAATTTGTGTAGATATATCTAAATTAATTTTAGTAGATAGCTATGATTTTAATATTTTATACTTAGTATTAATATTATCATACTTATCCTTAAGAAAATGACAGAAATTTATTAAATCGTCTTTACTAAGGGAATCTAAATTAAGGTCGTTATTAATTATCTCATTTTCTTATGCCATGAAGCACACGTTTGTGACTTCTTCGGTCTCAGAGTCGCTGGAATCCGTATTGTCCCAAATAGTTTGAAACGAACGTTTTTCTAATTCCTTCTTAGACTTCCACTTATCCTTATTGAGAGTAGGACACTCTGACTTGACATGGCCTTCCTTATTGAATTCAAAACAACGAATTTTTTTATTAGAATTAAAAATTTATTTAAATTATACGTACCTTTCTTCGAATATAAATTTCTTGACTTCAGATACTTCCTCCTGAAGTGTTTTGCAATATTGGCCATTTCTTAATCGTTGCTTTCCTCATCACTAGATGTTTCCTTAAGCTTAGACTTACTAGTAGATATTTTTGGCGCAACGTTTTTCCTTTGAGTGTTCATCTCTTGCTTTTGCTTTAGATTACCTAGTTGCATTTCGTATGTCTTTAAGTTTCCTATTAGGGAGTCAATTTTCAATATTGTCATGTTATTTTCTTCTTCGATGTCAGTGATCTTGGGTTGCCATGAGATTGTTAGGGATCTCAGCAACTTATAACACTTTTGTTTCTCATCGAATTTCTTTCCTAGGTTGAAAAGTTCTGTAATGACATTGTTGAATCTAGAATACATAGAATCGATGGTTTCATTGTCTCTCATTTGGAATATCTCATGCTCATGAATGAGACGGTTGATCTTACTCTCTTTAACTTAACTGGTTCCTTCATGAACGGTCTGGAGAGTAGTCCAAATCTTATTTGCCGTTTGACACATCGAGATTTTATTGAATTCTTCTGAATTCAAAGAACAATGAAGTGCATTCATTGTCTTGACATTCAATGTCATTGATCTCTTATCGGCATTAGATAAAGGATTCATGATAGGGATGACAAAAGACTTTTCTATGATTTCTAGATCTATACGCCGAAGGAAAACTCTAATCTTGGTTTTTCAAAATTGATAATTTATACCATTGAAAAGAGGAGGACGATTAATGGTTTGTCCTTTCATTTGGTTTGTCATAGAATCAGAAACTCAAGAGATTAATCTTACAAACGAGTAATATGATCTGATACCAATTGAAAACAGCCTTAGAGGGGGTGTGTGAATAAGGCTTTATGGAAAATACAGAGTGATTTGTAATAATTTAAAAATTATGCAGCGGAATATAAAATCAGAGTCTAAAATACAAATATTATCGCAACACAGAATCACAGAGACAATACAAAATCACAAAAAAGTAAATGGACACAGTGTATTGTTATCGAGGTTCACCAACCCTGTGGCTAATCCTTGCCTGAGAACTTCTGTTCAGCATTCAACTCGCTATTCAGGGACTCCTTGCGGGTGGAGAACCCCAGATCTTTTACCAGGCTCAGATCCGAATCTTTAAAATTGCAGGTTGTGAATCACCTAGACTTTTTCCCAGGCTCAAGTTCAAACTTTTACAATGTGAAGATCTTAGATCTTTCTTCACTATATCGTACATGATAAGATTTTACAATTTTAATAAACCAATTCTAACAATCTTAACGATCTCAAAAGATAAATCAAGTTTTGAATTGAAGGAGACAAGAGATTGTATTTTGGAGATTAAAAATGTTTAAGAACGATTCAAAAAAAATATTCAAAAGAATAAGAAAAACTTAAAAACAGTACTATGAAAATTAGAGATCTTTTTTTTCTAAACAATAGAAACATTTAAGGTCCTGAAAGATCTCTTCTTCAAAAAGACTATTAAAAATTTAAGAAAGATTGAAGAAGTTTTTAAAAGGATTAACAAAAGTTTATAGCAGAAACTTCTTCGACAATTAGAGATCTTTCGTTTCTAATAACTAGAAAATACTAAATCCCTGAAAGATCTATCTAAAAGAGTAGAAACTTAAGAACGAGAGATTGAGTTTTCACGAAAATCAAAATAGTAAAAATGTCAAAATCGTGAATTCATGAAAAAAAATCTTTAGAAAATGGGTCATATATAGAAAATCAATGAGGGACGGTTAGGACAGTTAAAATAACTGTCCCGAAATTTTAGGACCGTTAATGGCAATCAATAGCCGTTGTGGATTTGAAATTCAAACAAAAACCGAAATTCCCATCAAATTTAAAATTTGAAAACTTGCAAAATAGACGTCTGTACAGACGTTAATTTCTCTGAGATAGACGTCTATATGTCTGATATTCAGATAGTTTTTTTCCGGACATCATTTATAAAAAAAATTGATTTGGGGAATTTGTTTGGGGATCAGATGTAAATTTTGATTCTAACCTTTTAAGATCGACTTGACTCGACTCAAAAAATAAAATGAAAAAGTCTTGGATGTCTTGAATGGCTTGAACGATCCTTGATGTCGACTTTCTTGTATATTCCGTTGAAATCCGTATCGAGTACGATTGAGTCAATTTAATACTCCATTTTATGTCAGTTGATTCTAATGATTGTCCTGATGCTTGTATAACTCTATTGTGTAGCACTTTGATATTTCTGATATGATTAGATCGTATTGTAGTTTTGAAATATGATTTTTGTAAAATAATCAAAATTAAAGTGAATGAGACTCGTAGGTCAACATATTGTTCTTATTGCGGTGACACTAATCATCGTGTAGACTGGTGTTGGGAGAAACATGGTTGTCCTGAGAATACACTTACTGCACGCCAGACATCCACACCAGTTGCTACTGTCAAATCTTCCTCTTCCGCCGACAATTTACCTTTATCATGTGTTGAGTGGGGCCAGTTGCGTCTCCTCTTTTTTATAGCATCTGCCAACCTTTCTACTCCATCAGGTATATCGTTCCTTTCTGATTCTAATTTGTTGGTCGCTGATTCCGGCGCCTCACATCACATGTCTCGTGATGGACAGTCTGATCTTGCTTCTAGTTCTCACAAGTTGATTTCCATGGCCGATGGTAATACACCTGTTTATGGCTCTGCTGATTTATTATTTCATCTTTACACCTGAAAAATGCTTTAATTGCGCCATCTTTAAAACAAAACTTGATTTCTATTCGTCAACTTACAAATGATTCTAATTGTTCCGTAACATTTTATCCATCTCATTTTGTGATACATGATCTTCTGACAAAACAACAAATTGGTAGGAGACATGAACAGAATGGACTGTACTATGTTGATCACCTTCCCAGTACATCTGCAGCTGTTTCTACTCGACGATTTGGTCATCCTTCTTTCTTCTTTACTAATATGCTTTCTCATGATTTCTCAGAGTTCAGTTGTGAATCATGTATTCTTGGTAAACACCATCACTTCTCTTTTCCCCCACTTCATAAAAGACATACTTTACCCTTTGCGTTAGTCCACTCTGATATTTGGGATCCATTTAAAATGCCTAGTGTATGTGGTTATAGATATTTTGTGACCTTTATCGATGATCATTCACGTATGACTTGGTTTTATATTATGCGTAATAGGTCTGAACTTTTGTATACCTTTAAAATATTCGTAGCTGAAATTACTAATCAATTTGGTGTCCCGCTAAAGGTTTTTCGTTCAGATAATGCTAAGGAGTTTATTAGCATGACATTTCCCGCTTTTTGTCAGACTCAGGGTATAGTGCATCAAATTTCATGTTTTTATACTCCTCAGCAAAATGAGATTGCTGAACGAAAGAACCGATATTTGCTTGATGTAGCTCGTTCTCTTGTTTTGCATATGCATGATAAACGATTATGGAATTTTGTAGTCTTAGCTGTTTGTTTTTATATCAATCGCATGTCTTCTCCGATCTTAGGCAACCGGTCCTTTCTCTATTTTGTTTCCACAGGGCAGCCCTTTTCCTGTTTCTCCTAAAGTGTCGGTTGCCTATGCCATCCCCGTGTTCTAGGTCCTCATATTGACAAACTTGATCCTAGAGCTACCCGTATGGTGTTTGTACATTACTTTCGATCCCAAAAAAGGGTATGTATGCTTTGGCCCTGCCAAATCCAAAGTTTGTAATTCATGTGATATGACCTTAGAAGATCAAGCTTATTTTCCACTACTTGTAACCCACTTCTATTATTCATGTTCCACACTTACCTTCCTCGGGGCTTGATTCATCTATTCAACCTGTAGTCCTTTATCCACGGGTATACCACCGCCATAAGAAAGTTGTCCCGCCATCTCCCACCAATGATTCTTCTAACAATTCTTCTGTAGGTACTTCAATACAGTCCACTGTTACTGATTCTCCACCGCCTCATTCTAAAGATCTCTCTTCCTATTGCCTTACACAAGGGTAAGCGTTCTTGTATTACTGCTCATCCGATTTCTAATTTTGTTTCCTATCACAGACTGACCTCATCTGCGTGTCAGTTTGTTTCTTCCTTGTCTGCCATCACTCTTCCTTGCTCTGTTAAGGAAATACTTCAACACCCAGGTTGACATGCAGCTATGTTAGAGGAGATTGCTGCTCTGCGGTCAGACTTGGAAATTGATACCTTCGTCGTCAGATAAGAATGTTGTTGGCAGTAGATGGGTTTTTACTCTCAAGCAAAACCCCGATGGGACGATTGACCGTCTCAAAGCTCGATTGGTGGCCAAAGGATTTACTCAGCAGTATGGTTTGGATTATGTCGAGACTTTCTCGCCAGTTGCCAAATTAACATCGGTTCGTGTTCTTATATCCTTGGCCGTTTCTAAGGCATTGTCTCTTCATCAGCTTGGCAGATGTGAGGAACGCCTTTCTTAATGGCGATCTTTCGGAGACTATTTATATGCAGTGCAACCTCCCGGTTTTGAGCGACTGGGGGAGTCTACGGCTTGTCTTCTATACAAATCGTTATATGGACTGAAGCAGTCGCCGCGTGCTTGGTTTGAAAAGTTTAGCATGATCTTACGACAGATTGGGTTCAAATGCAGTCACGCCGACGTCTCTTTTTACACATAATTGTTCTCAGGGCAGGGTAATTGTGTAGGTATATGTTGATATTATTATTACTGAAAATGATTATGCTGGCATCTCCAAAGTGAAAGAACATTTGGCTTCACAGTTTTCATACTAAAGACCTTGGGACACTTAGATATTTTCTTGGAATTGAAGTATCACAGAATTCTGGTAGGTTGCAGATCTTCCAGCGCAAATATGCACTTGATCTTCTATCTAAAACATGATTTCTGGGCTGTAAACCTGCAAACACCCCCATGGACTCAGTCAAGCTATCTCGATTAAGCTCTCCCTTGAATCCTCCTATACCTGACCTAGGACGATGTCGACGTCTTGTTGGGAAGCTTATTTACTTCACTGTCATTTGGCCTGACATTGCTTTTGCCGTTAACAAAGTGAGTCAGTATACGTAGAATCTTTTGACTTTTCATCTTAAGACAGTTGAGCATATTCTTAAATACATCAAGGGTTCTTTAGAACATAATCTTCTTTACCAACCATCATCCATGTTGTCGCTCACAACTTTTGCGGATGCTGATTTTGCTGGATCTATTGATGATCGTCGTTCCACGAGTGGCTATTGTGTTTTCTTAGGAGGAAACTTGATTGCGTGGAAGAGTAAGAAACAAAATGTAGTTGCTTGCTCTTCTACGGAGGCTGAGTTTAGATCTATGGCACATACAGTTGCTGAGTTGGTATGACTTATCTCCCTTTTGAATGATCTTGGAGTTTCTTCTTCTTTTCCGATTGCATTCTTCCGTGATAACAAGGCTGCAATTCACATTGCTGAGAATTCAGTTTTTCATGAGCGGACCAAATATATTGAGATAGATTATCACTTCATTTGTGACAAAGTGACGGATAAGGTGGTTGCACTATATCATGTTTCCTCTTCAACTTAATTAGCAGATTTTCTTACCAAAACTCTTCCTCAATCAGTTTTCGCTCGTCTTCTATCCAAACTTGGCATAATTGACATCTATGCTCCAACTTACGGGAGTGTTATGAATATATAATTTGTTATTATATATTAGTTATGTGTATAATTGATTGTTGTGTTAGTTGATTTGTTGAGATATAGATTGAATAAACTCTGTATATATAGATTGAATAAACTCTGATTCTAATCAAGCCAATAAGATTATTCTTCTCTCGATTATTTTCAGGATACATATGAAATGAACCCTAAAAAGCATATGGTGTGATGCCCCATCTGTGGTATATACCATTAGTACGTGTCATCTTTGTGGAAGTAGTTAAAAAGGATGGTTTCCTAGGGCGTTGTCTGAAAATGATGCAATACACTGACACTAAATTGGTGAGTACTGATGGTTAGGAAAGTAGAGAGCAAGAGGCAACCCTAAAAGAATAGGGTTAGATACTTGAAATATAGAAACACATATAGAGAAAATAATGTTTGTTGCAGATACATGGGTTAAAAGGAAAAAAAATAGTATAGTTTGTTTTTATGTAATAGATAGATTGAAATACAAGGTGTAAACTTTAGTATACCATAAAAAGAGAGTAACGACAATGCAAATTTATTAGGATTTCGAAAATATTTTAAGAGAATATTGTAGATTTAATAAATGTTGAATATTGTTCAATATAGTAAAGTTGGTATTAAGATAGAGATAAGTAATATTACTAGTTTTATGCGCCACCACTAGTATTATCCCTAAATAATTAAAAATAAGTTCAAGTGCATATGAATGCATTAGTTAAAGAGTTTAGATAAGAAAAGGCTATTTTATCAGAGATTCATAGCATGGCAAATGGACAATTCAATTTTGATTTTGTAATATCATATGCTTTCAAATATATTTTTTTGAAGAGAAATGGTCATCTAATATCTTTTTAATAATGGATCAAACAATATTTGAACCATAAAATCATTGTAAAAATTATGCATGGATTTTTTGCATAATACATTTGCATTAAGAAATTAAGAAGTTGGAATAAATTGGAGAATAATACAAGATGAGGGAACTTAGAGAACATGTTGCTTTTGAAGTATCAAATGATGAAAGATGAAGCTGGAATACCAACGTCATTTTGATTTAAAAAACTGCATGTTGAGTGCTTAGTTGCATAAATGAAAGTTCTAAATATGGATTGAATGCTAAAGGGATTTGGTAGTGGATAAGCGATTGTGAAGCTTCGCACAAGCGAGAATCCAAAAAAAACATGTTTGGAAAAACTGTATTAATTATGAAATTTGTAATTAATGTTAGTTATAAAAAGGATGATAAGAAAGTGTTTGTGAAGCTACATATAAAGCTTACATGAAGTTGTGAAAAAAGCTAGAAAAGGGGGGGGGGGGGGCGGGGGGCGAGAGAAAACAATAACATATAATCATGCAAATACGAGAGAAATATAATAGTCTTTACAAATATTAAAACCGAAATCTGTTTAGAGTGAATATTAAAAAGTTTAGTAAGAACAAAAAAACTAAAGAAAGGTTGTTTAATTAAAATTATACCAAGAAATATTACAATATTCATTATATAAATATTTTCCGATAAAATAGGCCATCTATGAAGCAAAGCACCATAAAAATATATGACAGTTTTAAAATCGGTTGTCGACTTGATGCCTACCCTCTTAATTAGTTTTAGATACATGTCTGATTTTTGTTGAGAACTAATGACATGAGAAGGGCTTGCCATAATCTTAATGGACTAGATTTCATCCTTCAAATACATCAAGACTATGGAAAATAGTTGAAAGTTAGAAAAATGGAAACAAAATACATGGAATGTAATTATATTAGAAGTAAAAGAAGTTAGCTACTTAGCTCACAACACAAATTATGACCAAGAAATATGCAGAAGTGATCATTTCGTTACTGAGGATCAATCAATCATCATAAATGTAGGAATATAGGCCGTGTCAGCCCATACTCACCCAAGTGAGTGTGCTAGCGGGTCGGGTTGGTTATTGGGCCAACCCTAGCCGACCCGACTCTTGAATGTTGTAGTATCTCATAGAGGCTTCATGAGAGGTCTTGGAGGCTTCTAGCATGGAGACTTCATGAGAGATATTGGAGGCTTCATGAGAGTCTTGAGGCTTCTAGAAGATACTATGGAGGCTTCTAGGGTAAGCCTAGAAAGAGGGTTCTAGGAGAAGCCAAAGGAGGTGCTCCAATCTTATAAGCAGGCATGCATACTTGCCCTTAAATATTAACACGATATCAACAACTACTACTATAACTTATTAACCTCCTAAGCCTCTTCTTCATCTTTTTGTTAACGGTTGGTAGTGAGGTGATAAGGGGGATCTCTTGCCGATTTAGATGCGGTTACCCTCTGACCATTTCCGTGAGCTGCGGAGTACAAACAAAACGTGGTGTGTGCAAAGGATCTCACGATCGAGTTAAGGTATATCAATCTATTTTTATATCGCTTTATGCTTCCATTATTTTGTTTGCATGTTTATTGATTTAAACTAGTATGTGCGACGTTGGTATCAGACCCAATATGCACACATTCGTTTACTAATCTTTATATATTTTAGCGATCAAAATCGTGTTTCTATCGATCTAAACTTAGATTGATTTGATTTCTTTATGTGCATCATGTTGAATATATAGATTAGTTGTTGCATAAGTGGGTGATTTCGGTAGGGGACGCGAGTCTAGAACCATCTACTCCGTTTTTAAGAATCTTTATTCCATTTTCAATTATTTTAATGACAGCCTTAAATTTTGCACTTTTGAACACCGTGATTAAGGCCTTAGGCTTTCTTCTCTTTTTTGCGAAGTGTAAATTTATTGTCTCTAAAATGAATTGAAAATGCATTTCTTTCGGAAACAACAGTACTTTATGTAAATGCCCAAGTCTTACCACATCTATAACAAATATCTTATTGCCGATCTTACCAAGAGTGAGAAACTGAATGGTGATAACTATTTCTACCGGCGTCGAAAGATTCAGTACCTCCTGAATGAGTAGGAGATCCTGGATTGTACTAAGATAGAGATGTCTGAGCCTAAACAGGGTTCGTCTCAGCATCGCTGCAGAAACGCCGGGGATATGGACTCAAAAGGATCGTTCAACTTGATTCATTATGTTGGCCGCTATGAGAAATGACTTTATTGGTGAATTTTAACATTATCCAACAACGAAGAGTCCTCGGGATACTCTCAACGCTAGGTTTGGGCATGTTACACCACCAAGGATCCGTGCGCTTATAATCAAGTTAGTCATACAAGATGATTGCATAGTACGATATTGACTTTCACTTTCAGGTGATGACTTCCATGATCCGGGATTTTGGAATTGCTGGAGCTGTCTTGAGCCAGGAGCAGCAGATTCAGGCCGCCATACGGGCTTTACCCGATTCCTGGGATGACTAAAGCTCCTTTTTGCTCATGCCGAGAACGTTAAAGACGTTCGAGGATGGTCGAGCAAAAGTCGAGCTAGAGGCGAAGCGTCATGAGACACTTAAACTAAAAGGGATGTCATCCGCTGCTATGGCGGCAGAAGGCTCGAGGCGCAAGGCAAAGAGGCCAAGGCGCAAAAGGTACAAAAAGAAATCGATGGATGAAAATCTTAAGCCTAAGAAGCTGACGAAGCGTGGAAAGAAAACGACAAACAAGAGCAAGGCCACGTGTTTCAATTGCAGTCGCACGTGAGTGCAATGAGCCAAGAAAGACACTCTCTCACTCTTCTCTTGATATAGGATATGTTGCTAGCTCAGTGCTTAAGGAGCCATAGACCACCTCGAGATAGAGAACGGTTCGAAGAGTTTAGAAGAGTACCGCCAAAACCCGGAAGATATACGTAGGGAACCAGTCTCATGTTCATGTGCAAGGCATTGGTTCATATCGACTGCCACTAAGTTCAGGGAAATAGTGGATTCTATATGATGTTTTATATTCTCCAGATATGCTGCGGAATCTCCTTTCAGTTATCAAGCTTGCTGGCTTAGGTTTTAGTGTTCCGTTTGAGAATAATTCTGTAAAATTTATTTTGAATGACTGATCTATATCGGACGCCAAAATGATCTTTTGCATTAGATTGTGGCCTTATTGTTGGCAGAAATACTAGTTTATTATCTGCACGCTCATGCTGCAAATAATTTATTGATGAATCTATGTTATGGTATAGGAGACTAAGTCATATTGGACGGGACATGATGACCAGGTTAGCCAGGGGCGGTCTTCTTGCTACTCTTGCCAAAGTTGACTTGTCCATATATGAGTATGTCTTGCAGGAAAAGCCATTAGAAAGCCATTTGGTAAAGCAAAGAGAGCATACGCTCCATTGCAACTTATATACTCTGACATATGCATATCGCTAAATGTAAGGGCACATGGTGGTGCGTTCTACTTTATCACCTTCGTAGACGATTTCTCCCGATACTGATGTGTATTTGATTTCGCACCGATCTGAAGCTTTGGATTGTTTCAAGTGCTATATCAACGAGGTTGAAAATCAATTAAGTATAAGCATTAAGGCTTTACGTATAGATCGTGGTAAGAATATCTGTCAGATCAATTCAAGAAACTGTGTGAAAAGAAAGGGATAGTGAGACAGCTGACAATGCCATACACTCTGCAACAAAATTGTGTTGCAGAGCGCCAAAATAGGACGTTACTGGATATGGTTAGGAGCATGATGGCTCAGGCAAATCTTCCCATATCATTTTGGGAAGATGCGCTATTGACAATGACTTATGTTCTAAATAGAGTGCTCTCAAATCCGTTCAGTTGACACCCTACAAGTTTTGGACGGGCAATAAGCCAATGTTGGATCATTTACATTTATGGGGTGTGCTACCTATACACACACCACTTTTTATCGGTATGGAAAGCAAGGCCCTAGAGAAAAGAAGTGTATTTATACGCTATTCCAAACACTCAAAGGGATGTGTTTTTAGGTGAGCAGGATGATGGGACTGTAACCGACATCGAGTCGCGGAATGCTGAGTTTCTCGAGAAGGAATTTCCACAGAGAGGTGAAGGAGGTCAAGATTTGGGATTATATGAGATTGAGGACACCATTAACCAGCCAGCAATGGAAGAAGAATCACTTTCACTACTGGTTGGGGACAGTTGGAGTGGGATACTGGGGGATGACTCGAAGCCATCCATGGAGTTTCAATTGCCTCGAAGATCGTCCCGTGGACAAGTACCCTGACGACGCTTCGAGATCGAAGGGGTGGCGTTCATGATAGCACCGTATGATGTTGCAAAACCCAAATCATATGAGGACGGTATTTCAGGATCTGCGGCGAAAGAGTAGATAGCAGCAATCGATGTGGAGCTTGAATTAATGGGAAGAATCAAGTCTGGGACTTGGTGGATCTTCGAGCCGGATGTAAGACTATTGAAAACAAGTAGTTTTTTAAGGTCAAGCGAAAAGAGGATGGGACAATCGAGCGGTGCAAGGCACGTTTGGTGACGAAAGGATACACCCAAATGAGTTTGGTGGACCACGATGAGACATTTTCCCCAGTGGTTAAAATCGTTTCCATTTGCCTTATATTGGCATTAGTAGCGCATATGGATCTTAAACTAGTCCAAATGGATGTCAAGACAGCTTTTTTCTACGGAGAACTGGAAGAAGAGATATATATAGATCAACCCACCGGTTTCAAAGCAAAAAGACTTGGAGCACAAATTGTGCAAATTGAGAAAGTCCATTTATGTCTTAAAACAATCTTCCAGGGTATGATATTTTTGATTTCATCTAACCATACTCGGTTATGGCTTTCAGATGATTGATTAGGACAATTGTGTCTACCTAAGAAAAGATGGACATAGTTTCGAGATTTTATCGTTGTATGTTGACGCTGTTTTGCTGGCAGAGAACATCATCGAGACTATAATTGCACTCGGAGTTGGCTGTCCACTTTTGAAATGGACATATGCGATGACCAGTTCATGTTCGAGATTTAGATTTTGAGGAACCGCTCTAAGAAAACCTTAGGTTTGTCTCAACAGACTTACATTAGGAAGATCTTGTGACGGATGACGAAGTTTCGGTCGAAACCACCGATACATGGTGGTTTCGTATCGGTTTCGGTGGAGACCGATCGAAACCCGAAACCGATATGAAACCAACCATACAATATCGTTTCGGCTGAAACCTTTAAAACCTTATTTTTTATACCATTTTTACTATCACTGTGATCATTGTAAGCATTCATTGTTGGAAAACCGCAAAAAAGTAAACCCAAACCCTAATTAATACTTATCTAAGTATATTTTTCAATATATTTTGTATCATGGCTAGATTTTTAAACACTAGAATCATTGTCTTGTTATATAGAACTATAAATTTAAGTATTTAATGTATCTATACTTATGTATGTTACTACTGTCGAAATCGAAACCCGAACCGAGATTAGCGAAACTAGTCGAAACCCAGCAAAACTAATAAAATTATGAGAGACCAAAACCGAAACCGAGTTCTTGAACCTTGCTTGGGACAGTTCGGCATGAACGACTGCAAACCCATTGGGACTCCAATTGCGAAAAATTATGCGCTGAGCCTACAACAGTGCCATAAGGCTGAAGCAGAGAAGAAGCAAATGCAGAATGTTCCTTACAAAAGTGCTATCGGCAGTCTCATGTATGCCATGGTGTGTACGAACCCGATATATCCTTTGCTGTAGAATTGCTGAGCAGGTATCAATCCAACTATGGTGTTTCTCATTGAAAAGGGGTAAAGCGTATCTACGGTACTTGAGTGGGACGGCTCGCTATACCTTGTGTTATGGCAGATCAGATATTCGTTTATGAGGCTATTCATATGCCGACTAGGCTAACGATCTAGATGAGAGAGCGTCTATGTCAGGATATGTCTTCTTACGTAATGGCGTGGCCATTTCTTGATGTAGTAAGAAGCAGGAATGCATACCCCTTTCCACCGTGGAGGCGAGATATGTGGCTGGTTGCCTTGCAGCATAAGAGGCAGTCTGGCAACGCAGATTCTTAGAGAGTCTAACCATCTTGCCACATGCAAAGGATAAAGTGATCTTTTACTGTGACAACATGTCGGCAATCGCATACTCGGATGACCCGAAGAACCATAAGTCGAAACACATACATATAAGGTACCATTTTATAAAGAAGCAAGAGAAAGATGTCGTGTTGTAATATGTGCTTACAAGACAGATGATTGCGGTTCCACTAACAAAGGGTATACCCGAGGAGCGGTTCGTGCAACACACTAGAGCTTTAGGGCTATGTCCTTGGTGACTTTTAGTTTTGTAGACCCCCTTTCACTTGTAATTATTGTTTTGTTATTGTTATGGATGGCGTCTTTTATGAACATATTATTTAGATATAAATGTCTATATTTGTTTCAGTATTTTGTCTTGGAGTACATGTATATACATATATACACTAAGTGCACAGGGTGTGCGTTTATTAAAGATGCATCAGCAGGTAGGAACTCTCTCACACACGAGACCCTTTCGAAGCTGTGGCAGCAGCAGAAGGTGAGACTAAATGCCATGAGTCATTTGTTGGAAGCATTGACCACATTGTTGTGTTACTAGCTGCAACGACAGTGGGAGCATTTAATAAGTCTCCAGGATGAGGTGTGGTGTTTCATGCGTCGATCAACCGAAGTGGTTATCTCACGATCACTTTACTTGTTTACTAATAGCCAGATTAGGGATCTGATACGACGGACGAGGTGTGGGCTTGTCGGAGGATCCCAGGCATATTAAGGGGGGCAGTATGACTGGACAAGTCATATCACGGGGTGATTTGGCTTGAGTTCGTGCGGCATAACTTTAATGACCTGTGCTCTCAAGGAGATAACTTATACCGTAACTTGTTGCGATATGACATGTGCTAAGACCGTGTATGTAAGGAGGTTGGAAGGGATGTATCCCATCTTCCTCACAGTGTGAGTCTTTATTGACGACCTCTGAAATAAAGGACGTTCTATGTATCCTTAGCGATACTGGGCTGTCTGGGTAAGTTTGTTGTAAACATCTGGTACTTTGGCTGCTGTTTCCTGCTGTGATGACATATATACCACACATATAAGGCAGTGTCAGGAAAGCGGATGGATAACAAACCTATCTACTCATGGTCGGAGGAAGATTGACATGTCTTCTAATTGTATCGCATATCCACCTCTTATTAACGCCAAGGGAGAAGATTAAAAGTGATGAATTGAGGGTTTTACCATGGTGTTCAAGTATGCTTCAGATGGATTGAAGGTACTTGGGAAAACATGGCTAATCAGATATAGGGTATGAGATACCGCGAGCTTAACCATTTTTTTGTTTATGTTATTTAATAGAGAGATCACTATGTCAATCCTTATAGATCTGACTGCAAGGCTACTCGTTTGCAGGTTCTCAATGGTCCACGTCGCACCAATATATATGGACAATGATGAGGAAAAGAAGAAGACTTAAAGATGCATTGACTCAGGGAGTCAACGACTTAACGAGCCAGTTTTGGGATATAGATGTCACTCACTTGTACAAGTAGGAGTATGTTAGAACATGGGCCGTGTCGGCCCATACCTGTCCAAGTAAGTAGGCAAGTAGGTCGGGTCGGCTATTGGGCCAACCCTAACCGACTCGGCTCTAGAATGTTATAGCAGCTTATGCAACTTTATGAAAGAACTTGGAGGCTTCTAGCATGAATGCTTCATGAGAGGTCTTGGAAGCTTCTAGCATGGAGGCTTTATGAGAGGTCTTGGAGATTTCATGAGAGTCTTGAGACTTCTATCAAGCTTTGAGGCTTCCAGGACATACCATGGACGCTGCTAGGGTTTAGCCTAGTAAGAGGCTTCTAGAAAAAGCCAAAGGAATTGCTCCAACTCTATAAGTAAGCATGCATACTTACTTTTTTGCTATCATTTCACAACATCACCAACTACCGAAACCTAATAAGCTCCTCATCTTCTTTTTCTTCATCTCCTTGTTAATGGTTGGCTGCGAGCTGATAAACAGGGGTTTCTCGCCGATAGGTGTGGTTACCCTTCGGCCGTTGCGGCCATGGTTTAAGGTTTCGGGTCGAAACTTGTTAATTTCGGCTGTTTCGGACCAGTATCGGAGAGAACCGGTACGAAACATGGTGAAAAAACTGATTTCGGCCGAAACTATACACAATAGCAGGTTTTTGGGGGAAGAAATATGTTTTTATGATCACTATTTCATGGTAAAATGAAAGAGGAGGAAGAAGAAGGGGAGGCAAAGGAAACTAATATGATGTTTCCTTGATCATTGTAGCAGTTACTCTGCTCCTCTCTTTAGTTGTGGAGAAAGAGAGAGAAAGGCTTGTACCTTAGTAACTAGTAGCTTAGGCACCAATATGCAGAAACAATACCTTTGTAAGACACCCATGTGAGAGAGGGAGTAGGCAGTACCTTAGGATGCACCCATGAGAGAGGTTGTACTGCGTACATAATTTATTCATAGCTAAAGAAATATCTGGCCTATTGAATTAATACTTGGCTTTACTAAAATCTTTTGTTATGTATTACTAGCTTTACTAAGTGGTTTGTATATATCATTAGCTTCTAATGAGTCAACTTCAAACTTTATCATATATTTTCACATGTGTAAACATGCTTATACACATGGAAATAATCATCGAGATCGAAACTAGCGAAACCCACCTGTTCCCCTCCGAACGGTGGCCAAGACATGGACGTCTTGCCTGAGATTCGGGACAGATGCTATTTGGTGCTATCCGTCCACCTCTCTGAAGATGCCAAGTTGATTTATGGCACCGTGTATCGGAGGTTTAGACGGATGCGGCCGATGTAGCAGAGTTCGTCAGATTCCCCCTCGTTCGAGGGGTTTTTGATTGTGGGGACGCTCTTCCCTGCAGGCGCAAGCCCCTGCAGTTAATTACGCTACCGCATCGCGGTAACAACTCTCCTTCTCCAGATGTTCACTTCGTGTCGTGGGTGTTTGTTTTGTTTGTGGCTGCCCGTGGATTGTATATGGAGACTAATTTATGTCGTCGCCCGTAGGACGTGGATTAGTCCAAATCCGTATTTTCTTAGATTTGGGTTTGGGGTTTTGGTTCGAGGATACGTTAGCCATATTTGAGGCTAAGATCAACTCAAACGTTTGTTAAAGATATGTTAGTCTAGTTTGAGACTAAGATCAACTTAACGGGATCGTTTAGATCCGACAAAAGAGCATTTGGGCTCTATTGTTCCAGTTTAGGGACATAGTGGTCCATTGCCAGTTTAGAGACGTAGTGGTCCATCTCCAGTTTAGGGACATGGTGGTCCAATGTTCCCATTTTAGGGACAAATGTTAGTTTAAGGACGCATTAGTCCATGATTTTAAGGACGCGTCAGTCCATGAGTTTAAGGACCCCACAGTCTATATTGATGTGTGGTTATCGGGACCCGTCGCCTTTCTGACGACGTTGAAGAATTACAACGACAAATGTCAGAGGAGTTCAGAGATGTACCCTTGAACCGGGTGTAAATTGATTTGAGAGAGCAGTCGTGCTCGGTTCAATTTAATTTGAGGACTTACGGCCAAAATTGGGCTAAGTCCAGTTGAAAATGTTCAATGTTTTATTTGCATTTGGCCTGTTAGGCCTTCACTAGGGCTCTGCCCCTGTTTAATAATGCATGATATTTTTGTTTGGTCTATTAGACCTTTATTTGTGCTCTGCCCCTTTTTTTAAATGATGCACAACATCTGTTTTGGTCTGACAGACCTTTGTTTGGGCTCTATCCCTTTTATAATGCATTGCATTTTTTATTAGTCCTGTTAGGCCTTTTAATTGGGCTCTGTCCCTTCTTTAATAATGCAAAGCATTTATTGTTCTGACAGTGCGCCACGTGGCTTGTCAGGCGCTTTGCGCCAGCGCAAGACGCAGACTCATGTGGGGGTGACACGTGTCATGCTCTGGAGAGCGCAAGCGCAGTGCGCTGCGCTGCTGACACGTGGCGCGCTCTGGTGACTTGCGCCAAACCAAGAGAGCAGTGCTCTGTTTTTAGAAGCGCAAAGCGCAGTTTGTTCTGGGGCTGACGCGTGGCGCTCCCTTGTGGCTTGCGCCAATCCAAGGAGCACAACAGTGCAAACTTCAAAAGTGCAAGGCACTGTTTAATATTTTGATCAAATTTAGATAAAAAAAAACAAGTTTTTCTTATTTTCAAGAACCAGTGGTTCATCAAAAGGCAATGCCTTTATACAGAAGTAAATTACTTCTTCTTTTTTATTATTATTATTTTTTATCCAAGATCTTGATCTTGTTTTTAGATCATATTGATCTCTTTTAGAAGAAATTCTTCTTTTATTTAAAGGTTTTTACCTTTTTTTTCTCTGAGCTCTTCTCAAATTTTTTTTTAGAGGAGTTCTCTATCTTTTTCTCTGTGTGTCGATGTTGTTTTTGACTTGGAGTTTAGGGGCCTTTATATAGTGCCAATTGATTTGTTAAATCAGTTAAAAAGATCTTTCTTTGAGTGATTTAGGGATTTTTCCCCACCGTTGGATCTTTTGATCCAAGGGCTTCTGTTTTACAGAAGATAATCTTCTTGTTTTAACAAGATTAGAGAGATCTTTCTGGAATTTTAATTCTGTTTTAGTGCTGGCACAATTGGCGCAAGCGCACCTGTGCTTGACACGTGTCGCGCAGCGCAGAGCGCAGCGCAACTGCGCTGACACGTGTCGCGCAGCGCAGAGCGCAGATCAGCTGCGCTGACACTTGTCGCGCAGCGCAGAGCGCAGCGCAACTGCGCTGACACGTGTCGCCCAGCGCAGAGCGCAGATCAGCTGCGCTGACACGTGTCGCGCAGATCAGCTGAAGCGTTGCTTCAATTATTTTAACTTTAATTTTAACTTTAATTTCAAGGCAGAGCTTTGCTCTGATTGGGAAAACAGAAGCGTTACTTCGTTTCCCGTCTTGGAATTTGAACAGAGCTTTGCTCTGATTGGGATAAACACCACCGATATCGACCGAAACCAACAATACTTTAGAAAGCCAAAACCGATACCGAAACCAAGTTCTCAAACCTTGGTTGCGGCGATAATGGAGTACAAACGAAACATGGTGTGTGCGAAAGGAATTCTCAAGGCTAAGGTATATCAATCCAATTTTGTAGCATGGTAAACTTTTATGCTTCTACTATGTGACATGTTCTAGCATGTGCAACATGGTAAAATTTTATGCTTCTGCTATGTGACATGTTCTAGCATGTGCGACAGCAGCCACAAGAAAGCTATATGGCAAGACAAATAGAGCAAACGCTCAATTGCAATTTATACACTCTGACATATGCAGACCACTAAATGTAAAAGCACATGGTGGTGCGTACTATTTTATCAACTTCATAGACAATTTCTCCCGATATAGATACATGTATTTGATTTCACACTGGTCTGAAGCCTTGGATCAGCGAGGTTGAAAATCAATTGAGCATAAGCATTAAGGTTTTATGCACTGACCGCGGTAGAGAATTTCTGTCGGATTAGTTTAAGGAACTGTGTGAAGAGAGGGATTGTCAGACAGCTAACAATGCCTTACACTACGTAACAAAATAGTGTTGCAGAGTGACGAAATAGGACGCTACTGGATATAGTTAGGAGAATGATGGCTTAAGCCAATCATCCCATATCATTTTGGAGAGATACACTATTGACAGCAGCTTATGTTCTAAATCGAGTGCCCTCAAAATCGGCTCAGTCGACACCATACCAATGTTCTAAATTTCGGTCGTCGGTGTCATGTGAAAAGTGTAGGGAGGGTGAATAAGCCAAATGGCTAACAATTAATTTTTTTTCGTTCAATACAATAAAAGTAGTGGAATAATAATAAATAATAACAATATGGTGCTAAGTTTTGCAACTAAACCATGAAGACTTCAAATGGAGCCAACCTCGACCCCTCAAACTCCATGGAGCTTCATTCAAGCTTGAATCTTCACTTTTGGTTCACTTAAACCGGTAAGGATCCCTCTTTTCACCAAGTCCTACAAGTTTTAAAGTGTTTAGCCATGGAAAAACTACATATTTAGTATAAAATGGTATTTTTATGGGTTGAATTCCTTATAATTTGGTTTATGAAGTGATCCACTAGTAAGTGGTGAGAAGTAGTATGGTTTACTTGGTGAGTACACCCTATTTGGGGAAGTAGAGCGTATTTTGGTGTAAAAGAATTGATTTTTAATATTTGGAATTTTTCAGTATTTAGCAAAATTCACTCAGAAAAATCCTTTTTCACACGTCTGCTCAATTGACCTTCAGACGTCAACCTCGTATATGTTTTTCATATTTTTTCTTTTTCAGACGTCTGGTGATTGAATGATTTCTCGATGTGTCGTGTTTAAGAAATGATGTTTCACAATCAAAGAAATTTTTGACCGCAATCAATAACGGTGTCGAATGTAGCGCGTTAGCGAGTGCGGATCGTCCACAGGGAAAGTGAGATCCGTTCCAATTTGAATTAGATGAATTGAAGATTAAAGAGAAGAGAAAAGACAATTCAATTCAAGATTTTAAAGTTGAATTTCAAGAATTAACTAGATCTAAATCTAAAATCAAGAAAACATTAAAATCAAGAATCAAGAATTGATGATTTCCAATCCAATAATCAAGAATCGAAGTGAGGCTCGTAGGAATCGATCAAATCTATAGACGTGATGAAATCTATTGATTACGTTTTCTTATCCATCGATGATTTGCTACTAAATCGATGACGATCAACGAGAATTAGGGATTTCTTGCGGAAACTAGGGTTTCATCTATCCCTTGTTCTTTCGTTGATTTCATTCACATTCTAGCCTCTTGTAAATTCAAGAATCGATCGTGGAACCCTAATTAAGAGCGAACACAATCAAGAAAGCATCGCTCGAAACTAGGTTGCCGATTCTTCAATTTGCTAAAGTTTACAAAACTCATAGGACTTAAGAATCGTTTCAAGATTTGTAACATCATCATCTATTGATTCTCTCGACTCCTTCACGAGCGGAGTTTTACTCAAACATCATAACAAGAAACACAATCAAGATTTGAGATCTAATCATGATGCAAGAATGTAAAGAAAGCAAGATAAAGAATTTCACCTTTTATTTATCAACAATTTGTTACAATTCTCTCAAGATCTACAATGAGGAAAGAACTCGATCGTCGATTTGGCTTCGCTCGTCTTCGTGAGTCGCGGATCGTCTTGGACCACTTGCTCGGATGAAGACCGGCTTCGCTCCTAAAAGGTTGAAGGCTTCTTGCTTGAATTGTACTCGGTGTTCTTGATTTTGGCTTTGGATTTTGAATTGGGGATTAGGGTTTGAATGCACAAGTTGTGTCACTCAACTTGTGTGTGTAATGGTTCATGAACAACCCAAAACCCTAGATCTAGGTTTTCTTTTATAGCCATCTTAACCCTAGATCTAGAATTCAAATTTCAAATTTCCCTCCAAAATGAACCACTTTTCCCTCCAAAATGAACAACTTTTCCCTCCAAAATGAACTACCTCATTTGAATTTTCCCTCCAAAATGAGGTTGTTAGAAAGAATCTTCTAGAAGTTTGTTGGAGGGAATATTCTAGAATGAGATTGTTACAAGGAGGCTTCTAGAAGAAGGTTGTTGGAGAGAGGCTTCTAGAATAAGTTTGTTGGAGGGAATATTCTAGAATGAGGAATATTCTAGGATAAGGTTGTTAGGCCGAGCCTTCTGGATGAAGCCACGTGGTCATCTGGAGTCTTCTGGAAGCATTTGCCGTTATGAGAAGCCAACTGAAGAAATCTGCATTGCTGACGTCACCATTGCGCCGTGGATTCACGGCGGGAAGGGCCATTTGGCCGCGGATCCGCGGCTCTTTGAAAGCATCTGTGCATGTAACTTTTGTAATATTCTTGTACTGACATTGTGGCACTTTTCAAATGTGTGGAATCTCATATTTCTTTCTATATCTCTGCCAGATCACAAGTCTTGGACTTGGCATATTTTTCTCAGCACTTTTCACAGTTTCGGCTCTTTTACCTGGAATTTCCTGCACGGATTCTCGAGACAAGTGTTGCGCTATACAAAGATTATGCGATGCAATGATAAACACTCAATTTCCCTCAGAAATGTAGGTTTTAATATATAACACATGTTATTTGGTATTTTACAAATGTTTTGCTAATATGTGCTATATCAATACCGGACACCTCTAGATAAGTGCAATGGTAGGGAAATTGTCGTGTTAAAAATGCAATATTTTCGACTGATCATCTGGCTTCCAAAGCTTCAGACGTCTGTCGATGATTTGTGTATGATTGATATTGATCTTTAGACGTCTGATGCTCAAGACACCAGACATTTGCTCTTGATTTGGATTTCTTGAGATTTGTTCCTCAGACGTCTAGGAGCCCTGTAGGGTGTTTCTCGTCACTCCATTGAGATGGGAATACGCATCGCTTGTCAGGCGTACTACAGATTCCCCTGCCTAGGGTATGCGGGAGTTTATTGATTGTGGGGGTCCGAATCTCCGGCAGCCGCAGACTAAGCTGCCGTTAATTACCCCTCGCTTTTGGAGCGAGAGAACCTCCGATTGACGGGTCAACTAGTCATGCGAACTCAGTGTGCAGTGTGCGTGTGTTGTGTTTTGAAAAGGGGTTTTGGATATATCGGGGGGCCCGTAGGTTTTACGGGGGTCCCGCTACCCAGATAGCGGGCTGGAGGTCAAGGGGGCTAGCAGCCCTCTTGCGGGGTGCTGGGCAGCGTCCTGTTAGAAAAAATTCCTAACGGGGACGTGTTTCTGGTGTTGAGTGCATGAAAAATGAGGGGTGAGGAGCGTTTTAAAGACACGTGCATGGCACGTGGGCGCTGCGTGCATGGTCACGTGCCTGGCGCGTGGGTGCCGGGAGCTGGGCGCCCGCGGGTTACGTGCCTGGCGCGTGGGTGCCGGGAGCTGGGCGCCCGCGGGTTACGTGCCTGGCGCCCGCGGGTCACGTGCCTGGCGCGTGAGCGCTTGGCGCCAACGGGTCATGTGCCTGGCATGGAACCGCTGGGCGCCCGCGGGTCACGTGCGCTGCACGCGACCGCCGAGCGCTTAGCGCCCGCGGGTCACGTTCCCTGCACGCGACCGCTGGACGTCTGCGTGTCACGTGCGCGGCACGCGACCGCTGGAAAAGGGGCTTAGCCCCTGAGTTAGGAGTTAAACTCCCAAGGGGGGCTTTGGAGTTGAACTCCTAACAGGGATTAGGTTAAACTCCTAAAAAGGGGTTTGATTTATGGAGTTAAACTCCAACAGATCTTGAATGGAGTTAAACTCCTAGAGATCTTTGGATCTTCTTTTGAGCCTTGGATCCTCCCAGAATGAGGTTTTTAGAGATGGGTCTCCTTCTTTCTCCTCTTCGTTGGCTGGATCTTGAAGGAAAAGGGGGGTGAGATTCAAAATCTCCCCTTTAGAGATCTGATGGGAGATCCGAGCTCCTCTTTACGGGTTTTATGGTGACGAACTATTTCCTTTTGAAAAAGGAAGAGTTAAACTCTTGATTTAATTCAAAAAGGGAAAGAATGTTTAGAACCTTGAGGAAGAAGAAGGAGGCACGAAACCCTAGAATTTTAGAATGGAAAAAGTTATGCTTTATTTCATTATCATGTTGCCTTATATAGGCTTACAAATTTACATATAGCCCCTTGGGCTTTATAAAATGGCATTTTGCTCATCCCATGCCTCATGTGCTCATTTCTTTTGCACATGAGCCATGAGCTTTACAAAAATTTGGTTTTATGCCCATAAATATTACATCAAAATTATTTATTACATGATTTTTATTTTGGCATGAGGAGGCTGGCCGCGAGGCTCGACTTGGGCATGGGCCCACTTGAGCTGGGCTTGGGCCCGCTTACTTGGGGTTGACTTTGATTTTGACTTGGTCAACCGGAGTATAATTTTTAACCCCAACAAGCCCTTCTTCAGATGTCTGCTTTCTTTTTGTATGACTGACATTTTGGTCAGACGTCTAAGGCCGCTTCTTCAGACGTCTGCTTTCTTTCTGTGCGACTGTGATCTTTTGATCAGATGTCTGCCCTTCAGTAATTTTGACAGCTTTGCTATTTTGTTAATGTTTTTGTCATATTTCGTTTGTTTGGATTTGTATTGGTTTTAATGGAGTTTCCTTGCATATTTATGACTACTTTGGTTATAGGGACCATTGCGGAGACTTTCAAGACGGCGAGGAAGGGAGAGACGGTCGTCGGCTTCGACTAGAGCGAGGCGCACTTCGGTGAGTAGATTTATATCTTAGGGGGAAAACGGGTTGATGACGTATAGCACCCCTGAACTAATTCTAGAGAATACTTAGTATAGAAAGCGTATATACGTAACCCGGATATTTAGGCTATTATGTAATTAGTCTATAGTTGTAGCTTACGTAGTTAGTACATAGTTCATAACTAGTAGGTTATATATATATTGATGATTATATGCCATACACGACTATAAGTCCGTACTTATATTGTTTGGATGAGTGTTGACATCGTACGATGGAGATTCCGTACTGGATGTTATGATAATAGATCGCCGATTGCGGCTTATGTTTAATTGACTCGTGGAGTCCTGCTAAATCCCGATTTGGACATTATTATGATTGATAGTGCTACACCCTTTCAAAAACCAACAATTCGTTTCCCACTTTTAAATGATAATGTCAAGGACGCGCTACAAATTTCAAATGATATTTATTTCAAAAATATCGTACCCTTCTTATTTCCAAAACATTTCGTTCTAGATTAAACTAAACCGTATAGCCCATATGTAATTCCAAAACGTGGTGACTGCTTTAGTCCATATAACGATTTGTGTAGAAGATAAACCATAGACTTTTTCGGTCGCTCAAAACTAGGAGGCTAATGCATATAAATAGTCTCTGAAAAATCTCTATTAAGAAAAGCATTCTTCACATCAAGCCGATGAAAAGGTCATGCCTTAGAAACAATCAAGGATACAAGAACACGAATCAATGTTAATTTGGCAACGGGTGAGAAAATCTCAACATAATCCAAATCATACTGCTGAGTAAATCCTTTGGCTACCAATCGAGTTTTGAGACAGTCAGTCGTCCCATCTGGATTTTGCTTGACACTAAAAACCTATCGACAGTCAACAACCTTCTTATCTGAAGGCGGGGGTACCAATTTCCAAGTCTGATTTGAGTGCAGTGCGGCAATCTCCTCCAACATAGCTGCATGCCAATCTTGGTGTTGAAGTGATTCCTGAATAGAGAAAGGAAGAGTGATGGCAGACAAGAAAGAAACAACCTGACAAGCAAATATTCAGTCTATGATAGGAAACAAAGTTAGAAATCGGATGTGCAGTAGTACAGAAACGCTTACCTTTGCGTAAGGCAATAGGATGAGAGATTTTCGTCGGAAGGCAGCAGTGGTGGAGAGACAGGAACAATAGACTGTATTATAGTACCTGCAGAAGAATTGTTTGAAGAATCATTGGAGGGAGATGGCTGGACAACTTTTTTGTGATGGTGGTACACCTGTGGATAAGTGACTTCAGGCTGATCACTAGGGAGCACTGGTTGAACAGATGAATCAAGTTCTGGGGAAAGTATGTATGGAACCGGAATCGGAGTAGTGGGTTCCTGAACAGGTGGTGGAAAATAGGACTGATCTTCTAAAAAGGTCACATCACATGAAGTACGAACTTTTGATGTGGTATGGTCAAAACAAACATACCTTTTTTGGGATCGAGAGTAACCTACAAACACCATACGTGTATTTCGAGTATCCAGTTTGTCAATATGAGGATTGAGAACATAAGAATAGCATAGGCAACCAAACACATTTGGAGGAATAAGAAAATGCTTGCCTTGTGAAAACAAAATAGAGAAAGGAGACTGGTTGCCTAGGACTGAAGAAGACATACGATTGATATAAAAGCAGGAAGCTAAAACTCTAAAATTCCACAACATTTAGGAAAATGCATATGTAAGAGAAGAGACCGAGCTACCTCAAGTAAATGTCAGTTCTTTCGTTCAACAATCCTATTTTGATGAGGAGTATAAGAATACGAAGTTTGGTGCAATATTCCCCGTATCTTACAAAATGTTGTAAAGTCCATGCTAATATACTAAGCATTATCTGAACGAAGAACCTTAATGGAACACCAAATTGATTAGAAATTTCAGCAACAAAGGGTTTAAAAGTAGACAAAAGCTCAGACCTATTATGCAGAAGATACAGCCAAGTCATGCGTGAATGATCATCAATAAATGTAACAAAATATTTATAACCAAACTCACTAGGAAATTTAAAGGGTCCCAAAATATTAGAGTGAACCAAAGCAAAAGGTAAGTCAAGTCTCATATTGACCGGAGAAAAAGAGGAGCGATAATACTTTCCCAGAATACAAGACTCACAACTAAATTCTGATAAACTAATAGAAGGTAATATAGTACGTAAAGAAGAAAGAAAAGGGTGACCAAGTCTCCGGTGCCATTGGATAGTAGAGATAGCTGCAGATGTACTGGGAAAGTGATCAACATAATACATGCTTGGTTTTAAAGATGGCACAATTAAAGCATTTTTAAGATGCAAAGATGAAATAAGTGATAAATCAGCGGAATCAGAAACATGTATAGTATTACCATCAGCCATGGAAATAAGCTTGTGGGACCAGAAGCAACATCAGTTGGTCTATCACGAGACATGTGATGTGAGACGCCGGAATCGGCTACCCACGAGTCAGAATAAGAAAGTAAAGATATACCTGACGGAGTGGAAAGATTGGTAGGAGCTACAGAATTGAGGAGGCGACGTAACTGGCCCCACTCATCACTAGATAAAGGTGGTAGAGGAAGAAAGTTGATCAGTACCTGCCGGTGTCTGTCTGGAGAGCGGTATGTGTATTATGAGGATATCCACTTCTCCCAACACCAGTCGTCCCGATAATTAGTGTCGCCGCAATGAGAACAAGAAAGGTCGGCTCGCCCACGACTACGTCCATGGGAACTACGACCATGAGCAGTCAAAGGGGACGACCGCGCGATGTCCCACGGCTACCAGAGAGAGAATCATAGGGACCACGACCAGACGGAGTAGGACCCACACCCACGGCGTCGTGTAACAAGTGCGCTCGAGACATGCTCAGTAGACGGGGAAGAGACGGTGGGCACACGATAAATACTCGACAGGATTCTCGTCAATGATGGAGAACCACTATGAGAAAAAATGGGGGAGCGGACGCCCTCAAAGCTGGGTGGTAGTCGAGCCAAGAGTAATGTGCTAACAAAAGACTCGCGTTGTTTGCGAGTGATAGTAGTGTCAGTAGAGATAGGCTGATATACATTCCACTAATCAAGAAGTCCACTGAAGAGGGCACCAAAATTCTGAATATCTTCTCCTAGATTGGCCGTAGTAAAGGTGTGGAAGATATCATAGAGCTTCTGCAAGTTATTCTTAGATGAGTATAGAGAATGAAGTTGTGTCCAAGCTTCCTTAGCAGTTTTCAGAGACATAATAGATGTATAGCGGCGAGAATCCATTGAGTTAGACAACCAAACAATTACCTTGTTATCGTTCTAGAACCAGGTATCATAGTGGGGATCTTTGGAGTCAAGAGGAGCATCCGTCAAGTGGCGGTGAAGGCCTTTGCTGTTCAAAGCTCGTTCAACAGCACTGGACCATTGAAGATAGTTCTTTGCGCCGGAGAGGGAGATCGTAGTCAAGCGAAGGTCCGTTTTGAAATCAACGGACGATAGAGAGGTTGGGTTAACTTTATCATCACCAGAATTCATGATGAACGGCGCAGAAATAGATCCCAAGAGAGCAAATAAAGGTTGTCTAACCCACAAGTGAGTACAAGAAGTCGGAGCAAGATGATCTAATAGATTATTGAGACGGCGGTTGCCATGAGGGTAGGGTATCGAGAGTAGAGAAAGTTAGGCGACGCAGATCCTGATCGAGGCGCAGGCGTCTGTTGGAGGGATGACTGGATCGAGGGTTGGTTGGATCGAGGCTGGACATAGATTCAGATCGTTGGTGGTGCGGGTGCATGCAGAGAGGGCGTGGTGCTGGTGGTGCAGGTGTGTTGATGGGTTGTAGGTGGTGCGCTGGTGGTGCTGGTGTGGTGCGTTGGTGTTGCAGATGTTGTGCGTTGATGGTGCAGATGGCACTGGTGTTGCAGGTGGTGCGCTGGTGGTGCAGGCGTTGGGCTGTGGTGCGGTGAGGGGCAGAGGAGAGGGGAGGCGGCGGCTAGGGCTTGGGAAAGAGGAAATTAGGGGTTTCTCTCAATTCTTTTCATGGTATCAGCTCTGATACCATGAAAAGAATTAAGATGAAATATTTTTAATGGCTTAATTAACAAAAGAGTTCATTGTCACGATCCAAATGCGGAACGTGACTGACACTTAAATCACGCAACGTCTAAAGGCGTAACGTAATTCAAGTAAGCCGAAAACCCAAAATCTAAACCATAAATAAAGGTAAAGAGGTGATTCTTTTTGAAAAAGAGATGTTAATTTAAAGCGTAAAGAGTTGCAAAACATTTTTGAAAACAAGTTATCGTTAAAATTTTCGACCTTATCTCCTTTGTAAAATTTGATCCAAACCGATATATAAGCAAAAATATACGAGCATTCCCACTTGGGAGCAATCTCAACGTCTAATTGGCGGAACACAACCACACAGTAAAATATAAGAATAAAGCAATAAAGAAAAGAAAACAATAACCACAACATAATCACAAAAGTCGGCTCACACGAGCACGATACCCAGAGTCAAATATAATACAAATCTCCCAGTCTCGTCTCTAAGTCAAACATACATGTGGTAGATAGAGTATACTAGATACAAGATACAGGTACACAAGCTAGCGGATAAAAGAGTACTCGCAACCCACCTAACAAAAGATCACGCCCAAAAGTAGTAGTAGCAGTATGCCCCGGCCGTGACTACACTGGAGGATCGGCCCTGCAAGCATAACGGGGGTGGGTTGCCAACTTGTGAGTAGTAAAAAATATCGTAAGTGGCAATCGCACGCATGAACGAAACGGCAATCCTAATTATGAGGTTATAAAGATGTATAATGGCATGGATGCGACATAAATGAATGAGCGAGGTATAATATCAGGGATGTAGCAGCTATATGAAAATGAACATGTCATAACAGTTCTAATAAGGTAAAAACAGAAGTACCACCAATGGATTATCATAAATCCTGTGTCAAACATCGACACTCGAAATCCCAATATTTTAGGCATCGTCACTCGGATCGGCCTTCATATCTATCTGATCATATAACTCCAGTCAGTATCCTCCAGATATCCGCCAACTTTCCATACTATCACCGGTAGGTAGTATTCCCAGCCAGCCTCAACGTCTTTCTATACGATCTTCTTTTCCTTGAGTACCGTACCGGATCCACCATGTATCCGCAGACGGTGACTCCTCACTTCTCGAATCGGATATACTCATAACTCATAACCGAGAAAACTCATGGTGGACGCCAAATATCATATCAATAGAAAACCGCATTCTTAAATGAATCCAATTTTTTAGAAAATGTGTGGTGCGGCTTCTCAAATCTCATGGAAACAGAAATCCTACGAAACAATATCATGTAAGAACATGGTGATAATGGCAAACGTACATATCGGTATGATGCAAGCTAGTATGAGATAAGTGAAAATCTAACTACCAACAAGGAAATAGTACAATGCAAGATAACGTGGCGAATTCTATAGTGTACGTGGCATGTCAATTACCAATGGTGTGTGTACATGTGAGTTTGTACACGTGCGGCATAAAACCATTGGTAATAGTGCAAGTGTCCTAACGAGAGTGTATCAATGCGTAGCAAATAATAGAGTGCGTACGATAATGATTATGCAACATATGAATGTATATATATATATATATATATATATATATATATATATATAAAAGATTGTATAACTAGAATCTAGACATCAGGCGTTTAATGCCATTCAAACGATTCCCCCGTAGATATTAAATCTACTCACCGGAACGGTCTCGAGCTACTCGAATCCAATCACTTCCTTCCTTTTCCTTGCCGCATCCGAAGTCCCGGCAACCGATCCTAGCATCGAACAAAACCTTAGCACGTGAGGGCTAGAATTCTGATACGACACATATACAATACGCAAACGAACTAAACTCTCACAAGTTAACACGTATGAACTTAGGGTACTATATGTATGCAACAAACACCTAAGACTACACCTAAGGGCCGTTAACCAACTAAAACACTAAAACGAGAGTTGGGATATTCGTATTCTACGCTAAAATATCCTCAAAAGTAAAGTAAAACGATTCCAGTTTTTCGTATACACAAAATTGGAAGAAGTTGCGTACATCAGAGGTCTATTTAGAGTGTTAGAGAGCTCCCGACAAAAACCTACACCCTAACTCCCTAGATGAGTTGCAATTTATGGTCATTTCCAATAAATCGGCGGCCATGAGATAGGGGAGGGGCTCGGGTTTCGAGGGTGCAATCAGGGTTCAATAACAATCTCCCAGTAATCACAATTTAATTTTGTGATCATCGCTTTAATAGCAGATTCAATTTGAAATCCTAACCTTTAACTAAATACTAGTTTTGACACTAATTCAAGCATTATGGTGGATTAGTGAAGTCTTGATGATTAAACAAGGGATAAATAGCACTAAGATACTCTTATTTATCCTAGTTTAAGTTATGGTTACCCTAAGAATTTTCATAACCTATTCTCACATCAAAACCTCTCATTAAGTTTTATAACATCACAAAACATAAACTTTAATCTAAATTAGGAGTTGTTATAGCAAGAGTTTAGTAAAACATGTTTAAGGTTGGGTCATTACCTATAGATTAGCTTGAGGGAAGTCCTAAGCTTGCATGATGACCTCTAGATTAAGGATTTAGGCTTTCACCATAGTTTTCTTGAGAGAAAAGATGTGATATTAGTGATGATTTTAAGTGGGGGTGTGGGGGATTTAGGAGGTAGAGGAGGATTTATGTTGAGGAGTTGAAGAAGAAAGAAAGAAGAAAGTGGAAGAAAGATGAAGAGAAGAGATGGCTAATATTAGCCATGAAACCAATATTCTCTCATTTAATGCACCATACTCTCTTGGCCCCCCATGCTATCCTATTTAATTATTATTTTTTTTTTATAAAAATAAAAAACTTAGTTTGCTAACAAAAAAAAGAAGTTGTGGGGTTTATGGGTTATGGCTACTAAAATTGTGTTTTAGTCTAAACTAACATATTACTAATCCTAGGCTAAGTGTATAAATATGTGTATTATATATTAAAAACAAATATGTATGTATATATATCTATCTATATATAAATATATATTAACTATGTTTTATTAAATTATAATTAACTCTAATAAATATTAAGATGTTACATTCATACAATCTATATATAAAGAGTTATAGATCATCTCTCTTATCTCAACAAATCAACTAACTAACACACAATAGCCACTTTTATACTCATAACTAATATATAATAACTAATGATATATTCATAACATGTTCCATGGATTTGAGAAGCCGCGTTGTGATTTATAAAACTTGAGTATGTTTTAAAATGCGGTTTTATCTTGATCGATGATTTGGATGTCCACCATGGGTTTTCTTGTTTTGATGATACGATGATTGTCCGAAATCAAGAAAGGGGCCGAGAAACCAATTACGGATACATGGTGGGCCCCGGAGAATTTCGACCAGTGCGAGATCATGGACACGATGCATATGGCTGGGGATTCCATTGATACGAGAACTGATCCAAGGGACAATGCCCAAGTAAACACCTCAGATTTACGTGTTGATGATTGACATAGTTTTCTGATGATTTTATTGGTGATGTGTTTCCATTTGCGCGATTCTGATTATGATGCGCTTTATTGATGCGATATGATGCATGTGAGGGATCGATATAGATGTCATGCATAAACTGAGACGGTTTAAGCTATATTGTAGCCGAATAGGACTGATCTTAGAGACGGTACCTGAAATACTATTTTCTTATATTGATATATATTAAAGAGGTTTTCAAAAGAGCTATAGCCTCTCTATTTTCTCTGTGTCTGTGACGACATAAGAAACCTTAAAAAACCTTTTTTAAATCATTTTCAAAAGACGTGACATATGCTTTAACAAATTGCATATATTGCTTATTAAATCAACGTCCACTACTTGTGCCTATCATACGACTATTTTGAAACGATTTATATACATACATATTCGGCTACTTTATAAGCTTACTTGGATGCATGCTATATATGAGATGATTACGCGATCCATTGGGATGCGCTTATAGTACTTGTGCATTATATATATTAGTACATGATATGATAGTACTATATCTTATGGTTAAGATAGATCGTTATGTATTCGATTTTTATCTTGTGATATCTTTTTACTCACGAGTTGGCAACTCATCCATGTTGTGCCTTAGTTTCTTACAGGATAGACCGCTTGGATCGTAGCGGATTGCCGACACATCTTCTTCAGGTGATTGCTTTTAGTAGGTGGGTTACCGGTTGTATCGTAACCGCATATTGTACCTGTATTACTATTCTTGGATCCAGTTAAAAACTCCATCAACCACTTGTATATTTGTATTATCCACGACTTAGAGACGAGACTTACATATGTATTGTTTCAGGGGTCGGACTCGTTTGGAGTCGACTTGAGTTCATTTACATATCTATTGTTTTATTACTTATGTTGATCTTCGCCATGGGCGTCATATATATAATTGCGTGGATTGCGTTTCTGCCATTGGTCGTGAGCTAGCTTCCGTTGGGGATGCTTTTATATATCATATGCATTGTACATGGTTTTCTACAACATTTACAAAGAAGGTCCGATTTTTAAATGACATACATGATTTTAAATCGAACTTGTTTATCTTTCAATATAAAACTTGATTTCATATTAGAACTTTTTTTCCAAAACTACACCTCCATTATTTTCTTATAAAAGGTTTAAGATCTTGGTTTTGGCTTACTTGAATCGCGGTGATGTTTGAATGACATCACGTGATTTAAGTGCCGGTCATGTGCCATTTTCGGATCGGGACAGGATGACACCCATTCACTACGAGTGGGAGTATGTTAGAATATGGGTGGTGTCGGTCCATACTCGTCTAAGTGTTAGTGATATATGCCTTAGAGGCCATTATTGTATCATACTGGATTGTATATTACATATTGGATGCTTGGGATATTTCACAGTTATAATAACAGTCTTGCTCGATATGGTAGTATGATACCTGGTTTGATTCTACCTCAATATGTGCATGGTTTCTTTTAGCATATCACTTATACATATTGGTAGAGCCCTTAGGATTTTTGCTTGACTACCGGCGTTGTGATGGCAGTCACACTTGTGGAGGCTGGGTAGTTTATAAGCACATCCTTATACGTGTCCCTAGTCGTTGGATTATCGAGATGGGGCATCGATACCCCAGAGTAGACTAGTGTATACGCTTCTCATCCCAGCAGGGGATTGCTAGTGTATATGCCCTATGGGCCATTATTGTATCATACTAGGTTGCATATTACTTAATGGAAACTTGGGATATTCACAGTTGTATATAACAGTCTTGCTAAACATGGTAGTATGCTACTTGGTTTGAGTCTACTTTAATATGTGTATATGTTTCTTGTAACGTATCACTTATACATATTAGTAGAGCCTATAGGATCTTTGCTCGTGATGGCAGTCACACTAGTGGGGGCTGGGTAGTCTGTAAGCAACATCCTATACAGGTCCTTGGTCGTTGGATTATAGAGATAGGGCATCGATATTCCGGAGTAGACTAAGTGTATATGCTTCTCATCCCAGTTGGGGAGATGGTCTGTCCCACAGCCATCAGTACGTCGTACTAGAGATAGTATACAGGTGCTCGTTAGGTTACGGGTACACCGGACAGGACTCGCCAGGGAACTGATTGGCTGGTATTATACCCATCGTCAGTTAACAGTTCCCAGGTGACATGAGTACAGCATAGTCCGCAGACTTGACACTGCTACTTCGCCTCGAGTGTGTCCCACTGTTCTTAGATTGCTACCCTACCACGGCTCAAAGGAGTCGTGCAAACAGGTAGCAGTTGGGTGCAGTCCCGAGCACTTGGAGGCAGTGGCGGTTAGATAGGATTCGTCTCTCCCGGTATTGGGAGTTGATATCGCACTGTGTCAGAGAGCCATTACGCAAAGTCCCTGGCCAGGGCAAGCGAGATATACTGGTAGGTTCCAGTAGCTTCTCAGGGTGTAATGGGCTTCGCTCCGACACGACTTATACAGCTATTAGGGGACTGACGCTTGCCGCCCCTTAGGCTTGATATGCGATAGTCTTAGACGAACAGACCGGATTGTACGAAGATTGTCACATCAGGCTCAGTAGGGGTTCGGATGGTTTTCCTCATCGGCCTTCTTATCGACATCTACCTGGGGACCGTTACGTACAGCTAGTGCCGCTTGCAGTCTGTGTTTAAACCCACTGCCAGCGTAGTGTCGAGTCTTTAGAGTCCCACACAGAGAGTTTCCCTGCTCCAGGCGAAACGATATAGAGGTCGTATGGTTTTACGACAAGGGTTCGGATGCGTACATGTGTTTACGCACGTACGACTTTTCGGACAGTTTTTACTAGTCGGCTTTGGTTTAAGCCAGATTCTAGTATCGGGTTACTGGATTTATACAGTCTAAAGTTTTTCCGTGTTTTCACGGATTGGAGGGACGTTCTCGTAATTTGTCGGGAAGCTTCTAGAAGAGTGGTGACTAAAGGGTTAAGGTGGCATTGCATTAAATGAGATTAGTGACTCATTTGTGTGATTCATCCAAGTCATTAATGCATCATAAATGCTTAATGACTCGTGGAGATGAATCACTCAAAGATATTTGTGAAGCATGGTTGTTAATTCTATTATTTGATTTTTGGATAAATAATAATGCTTCATATATATCATGATAAGTTCATTATCTCATTTCATTATTATTCTCACCTTCTCTCTCCTCAAGCTCACTTTCTTCAAACCCTAACCCTAACCTCTCATGAGTTGAGATCAAGGGTTAGCTAGACTAATACATCCATAACCTCACTCTATATCCCCTAGGTAGCTTAGATTAGCACTTTAAGCAACCTAGTTATCTCAAGTTTGAGATTAAGCTTGGCGTAGGAGTTTTCAGGTGGATCGTCTTTGATTCGAGGAGGCCGTTGAGGTGCCGATATTCCAAGGAGCCTTCGAGGAGTGGAGGACAACGATGAAGACCCGAAGGACAAGTAACGTGAGGTATAACTTCGTATCCGAGTAGTTAAACCTCTAGTAGATAGTTAGCAATGGTTTAGATAACGATTCATGCGCTCAAGTCCGTGTTACGAAGCTTTGATAATTGTTTTTCATATATTCCGCCTCCCCGCAAGTTCGTGGGGTGCGTGACATGGACTTACAGGGATATGGTTTGTCCCACAGCTATTAGTACGACGTACTGGAGATGGTATGCAGGTGTTCATTAGGTTATGAGTTACACTGGACATGACTCGTCGGGAACTGCTGGTTGGTATTATACCTATCGTCAGATAGCATTTCCCAGGTGGAATCAGTACAACTTAGTCTGTTGACTTGCCATCGCTACTTCGTCTCGAGTGTGTTCCCACTGCACTTTGATTACTACCCTACCACGCTCAAAGGAGTCGTGCAAACAGGTAGTTGTTGGGTGTAGTCTCGAAGCATTTGGAGACGGTAGCGATCAGATAGGATTCGTCTCTTCCGGTATTGGTGATTGATATCGCGCAGTGTTCGGAAAGCCATTACACAAAGTTCCTGGCCAGGGCAGTCGAGAAATACTGGTAAGGTACTCCAGTAGTTTCTCATGGTGTATTGGGCTCTCCTTTGGCACGACTTATCACGTTGTTAGGGGTCTGACGTTTACCACCTCCCTTGGCGGATATGCGAGTATCTTAGACGAACAGACCGGACTGTACGCAGATTGTCACAGATAGGCTCAGTAGGAGTCCGGATGAGTTTGCTCATCGACCTTCTTAACGACAGATACTTGGGTAGCCGTTACGTGCAGCTAGTACCGTTGACGGCTTGTGGTTAAACCCACTGCCAGCGTATCATGGAGTCATTAGACTCCCACACAGAGGGTTTCTCTGCTTCAGGCAATTGTTGTAGACGCTGTATGGTTAAACAACAGGACTTTGATCACATACGTGTACTTGTACACGGATGCTGATCGGGCGGACGATACTAGTGGGCTTTGGTTTAAGCCGGATCCTAGTATTGTATTATTGGATTGTTATCGTCTCAGTGTATCCGTATTTTTCGGAATACGGATACGAGTATGTGTATACGGCGAGGGACATTCTTATAATTTGTCAAGGCATGCTTATAGAAGGTGCCACCTCATTATTTAGTTTTATCCATTTTGATTAATGGATTAATGAGGTGGAAATGGTGGAAACGGAGGAGACTTTGGTGGCATGGTGCATAGCATGGCTCTTGGATTTATTTATTCTTCTTGACTCACTATTGAGGCATGGGTGCTATATTGTATTGTTTTTTATTCCATGGCTCAATAAGTGAGATAAGGAAATATATATGAGCCATTCTCTACACTTAGCTTTCTTGATGGTTCATTTTCTTCTCCTCATTCTCTCTCTTGAGTTTCTCCATTTCCTTCTACCTCATGACTAAACCCTAATCCTTCATATGTGTTGTGAGCCATAGGGTTTAGTGAGACTAAACAATCCATTAGACTTTCTACATCTTCTAGGCTAGTTGGATTAGCGAACCATTTACTCTAGTTATCTCATTTAGAGGTTGGAGCTTGCAGCACATTCTCTCGTGGGGGATCATCTTTGACGTAAGGAGGCCGATGGAGCTTTCGTCATCCGATCACCAATGAGCCTTGGAGAGGAGCACTAGAAGACCCGAACGACCCGATTTTGGAGGTATAACCATTCTACCATAGTAGATAAACCTCCATAGTTTGTTAGTTAAGGTTATCGAATAGATCCTGGAGTTTAGCCGGTGTTGCGTAGTCAAATATTTATCGTTTTTGAAAATTCCGCCTCCCCGCGAACCGCGGGGTGCGCGACATCGGCTTACAGTGGTATCAGAGCCTAGTTAACCTTAACTAACAAATTAGACGACAAAGTAGAACCACGAAACCGAAACAACTCCGAAATGCGAAACCTATAGTCCAAGTTTCTGTCGAATTTTGCAGAGCCTCCAAATTTTTTTAAAACATCTGCAGAGTTCTCTTCTTGCTATACTTAGAACACCACACAAAAATGAGAGCCATCCAACTTTCTTTGGCCGGCCACATTGGCTTTTTGACCGGCCTCACCGGCCAAAACATTGAGTTGGGTCTCGTTCTTTGTTTGGTGCTCTAGTACACTTGGATTTAGGGTTTCAGAGTATGTTTGATTTTGCCCAAGTTGCATATTCAGTTAACGTTTTGTTGGGGCAATTTCAGAGTGTTTCGAAGTCGCAGTTTTAGTGTCGTTTACAGTTTCAGTTGTTATCTGTGTTTGATATATATGCTGAAAGTCTGGTAATCGCTATACGTCGATTAGTGGGGGTTGCACAGATCTGTGATGTGATCAGTGATGGTTTGTGTATATGAATTTTATTGGATCGTCGTGAATGAATAGCCGGGATGTGAGAAGAGTGTTTTCTTTTCTTTCATTCATGTAATTTGTAAAAGTGATGTAATAATATTTTGCGGGGCACATCCGGGTTGATCTTGTAGCCACCGTTGTATATTATTTCTTTTACTGTTTTTTCTCCTAGGATAGACCCAATATAGGATGCACAGACTACCGGGTTCTTTGAAGTGCCGAGTGGCCTACTCATTTTACTGAGGGAGCTTGCTTCACTTCGGGAATTTTGCGGGTAGTTTGCCGCACGCGTAGGGGTCTAGGGTGGGGTGTTTGGCTATCATCACGACCGTGGAATCCGTCTTTTGTTATAGGCTTAAACGAAACGCGGAATTCCTAGTATATATACAGTGTTCCCGCCGAAAAAAATTCTGCGCAAAAGAGCCCAAGGTATCAAATGACAGCGATACGTTTAAAAAAAATGTGAATTAGTATTTTCCGGGCTGTATTTTCACAAACTCCCGAATGTGAAACAACTAAATTCTGAAGGCATCGAAAGCGTCTCGAAAAAGCCTTCGATTTGATATATTATGGGCCTCATAATTCATCCGGGATCAAAAGTTATGAGCAAATATGCTATGCACGTGTAATCTAAGGAAGAAAATGCGAACCGGTATTTTCCGGGTTGCATTTTGACAAACTCCCGAATGTGAAACAGCTAAATTTTGATGGCATCGAAAGCGTCTCGAAAAAGCCTTCGATTTGATATATTATGAGTCTCATAATTCATCCGGGATCAAAAGTTATGAGGCATCACGTGTCCACACGTGACCGGGCATCACGTGCAGACACGTGACCATTTACAGGCAAAGCCTGTAGGCACTGAATAAAATAAATAATTGGAAATAATTAATCAGTAGGGTCACGTGCCAACACGTGATAGAGTCTTAAATCCTTTGAAACAATAAATTCTAGTTAAATAATTAATCGGTGGGGTCACGTGCCAACACGTGATGGGTTCCTGAGCCCTCTAAACCAATAGAATTAAATTTTAATTAATTGGTCAATTAGTGGGGTCACGTGCTAACACGTGATAGGCTCTTAAACTTTCTGAACTAATAGAATAAAATTCTAATTAAGGGAAATAAAAAACCCTAGTTAGAAAAATATTTCCCTAGATCTTTTCAAACAAAAAGATTGTGCTATGTAAAGTGGAGCACCGTTGGATTAAAAATCCAATGGTAATTAAAAATCACCAATTTATAGAAAGATTCTATACAAGGAAAGATTTCCTTGAAATTTGCCAGGAATAACAGATAAAAGATCTTTTGGATAAAAAATCCAATGGTGAATAAAATTCACTGAGTGATCTAAAAGATCATGTTGGTTATAAAATCAATTAAAATCTTTCAATGAAAGATTGACAAAACAAACTGATTCTTTTCTCTCTCCCATAAATAAGAGCCAAAAAGGAAGAGATAGAAGAACAGAGAGAAAAAAGAAGAGAATTTAATTCTCCAGAGAGAAAAGAAGATTTCTTGAGAAAAGAAAGAAACCCTAGGTGAGAAAGGGAAATACATCATAAGCTCCACAAAACAAAAAGAGAATTTAATTCTCAAACTAAGAGTTTAACTCTTCTGAATAAGAACTTAGTACTTCTTTTGGTTGAAGATCTGCAGAAGCATATCTCCCCATAAGTTGATAATTTAATTCTCATCGGAGAGATTCTGCCATGCAGATCCAACACTTAGAGGGAGAATTGAGTTTGAAGAATTCAATTCTTCCAAATACTTTGGAATTTAATTCCTCCAACAGAGACAGGGTTTAACCCTTAAAACAAGAACTTAGTTCTTCTTCATAGTTGAAGATCAGCAGAAGCAGATCTCCCCATAAGTTGAGAATTTAATTCTCATCGGGGAGATTCTGCCATGCAAATCCAAAACTTAGAGGGAGAGTTGGGTTTAAAGAATTTAATTCTTCTATATACATAGGAATTTAATTCCTCTAAACAAAATTAGGGTTTAACCCTACCGAAGAATTTAATTCATAAAACAAGGGACTTAAAACTCTCTATGCACGTAAAAGAAGTCAGTGTCTAACTTGATCACGTGACCCTCCCCCTCAATGATCAGAAAGAGAACGAACAAGACTAGGTCACGTGTTCCCACGTGACCTTTAAACAAACTTCTCAAAATAAAGAAGGGAAGAATATATTTTGGGTGCCTCACGTGTCCCCACGTGCCCCCTTAAACAATCTCCTCAAAATGAGGAAGAACAAGCTTGGAGGCAATACCTCACGTGTCCCCACGTGACCCCTGACAAAACACCTCTTTAAAAAAGAGAAGATGGAAAGAACTGAAAGATTAAAATCCAATGCATAGGCGTCCTCACGTGTCCCCACATGACCCCTAGCAAATCCTTTTAATATCCAGTGCATGGATACCCATCACATGCCCACACGTGATGGCCGTGAAGACTAAAAGTGTTTAACACTTATTTAAATACTCTGAGAATAAGATAAGGGAAGTTTGGGCCCAACACTCAAGCGCCTCACATGACCCCACATGAGCGCTTCCTTTTTTAGTGTTTAACACTATTTTGGGCGTTGTATCCCTAGTGTTCAGCACTATTCTGAGCGCATCACGTGGGAGCACGTGATAGCCGAGTGTACTCTAGTGTTTAACACTATATCCAAGCCAATCTTAGCTTGAGCTAGCCAAGTTTTCCAGAGGCAGTACCCTCTTTTGACTGAATATCAAACACACTTTTGTCTTCTAAAATTGGTCATCTCATATGACATTCAAAGTAGAACCCAGAGCCTTTCAACCAAAATTGGTTCAAGGGTACATCTCTCCATACCTCTGATGCATGTCGTAATTCTTCAACGTCTTCAGAGAGGTGGTGGGTCCCAATGGCCAGTAACTATATGGTGCATTTCCAAATCCATGTTTGCATCTGAACTCAGACTGCAATAGAGCCCAAATGCTCTTTTGTTGGATCTAAATGATCCTGTTAAGTAGATCTTAGTCTAAAATTAGACTAACGTATCCTTAACAAACATTTAAGTTGATCCTAATCTCAAATGAGATTAACGATTCTTAAATCAATCCAATTACAGATCTCCCAACCAAAATTGGTTCAAGGGTACATCTCTTCACTCCTCTGATATTTGTCGTTGTAATCCTTCAACGTCTTCAGAGAGGTGACGGGTCCCGACAACTAAACACTCTACGGACTGTGGGGTCCTTAAACCCATGGACTATGATGTCCTTAACCTCGGACTGTGGGGTCCCTAAACCCATGGACCGTGATGTCCTTAACCTCGGACTGTGGGGTCCTTAAGCCCATGGACTATGATGTCCTCAACCTTGGACCACCATGTCCTTAAACTGGTAATCGACCGCAATGTCCCTAAACTAAACAATAGAGCCCAAATGCTCTTTTGTTGAATTTAAATGATCCTGTTGAGTAGAACTTAATCTAAAATTAGACTAACGTATACTCTACAAACGTTTAAGTTGATCTTAGTCTCAAACGAGATTAACGATCCTTAAACCCAAATCAAACCCAAATCTAAGAAAATACGGATTTGGACTAATCCACGCCCTACGGGCGGCAACATAAATTAGTCTCCGTATACAATCCACGGGCAACCAAAAACAAAACAAACACACACGACACGAAGTGACCATCTGGAGAAGGAGAAAGTGGTTACCGCGATGCGGTAGCGTAATTAACTGCAGGGGCTTGCGCCTGCAGGGAAGAGCGTCCCCACAATCAAAAACCCCTCAACGAGGGGGAATCTGACGAAGTCTGCTACATCGGCCGCATCCGTTTAAACCTTCGATATACGGTGCCATAAATTAACTTGGCATATTCGGAGAGGTGGACGGATAGCACCAATTAGCATCTGCCCCCAAATTCAGGCAAGAAGGACCTACGCGGTCGCGTCTCCGTGTTTCGGAGGAGAACATACAGTATATTCATATGTGATCTGGAATGCCTATTATTGCATGAGACGAATGACTATATATATTATATCTAGTAGGCATTGCTTATGTTTTACACCCGCGCTAGTCCAGTCCTCTTTCTGGCGTTAGTTAAGTATCCTAACGGTGTAAGACGGTGCCCAGTGGCGAATGCGGATGGCATAAGCGTACGTTGTATTTTCGTTTCTTTTGCTGCAATGATAGGATTTGTAAATGATGGGATCGCATTAACAAAGATTAATGCAAGATAAAATAAACCAAAGCTTAATCGTTGGAACAATTTCAAAACCACTCGGTTTTTTTCAAAAAGCAATTTTAAATGCGGAGCTTAAACCACTCCTTTTAAAAAGCTATTATGGTTCCTTCGACTATATCAAGTTCACTACGTTCACAGTTTCGCCAAAATCATCCGTAGCCCTCCGTCATTTCATATGAATATTCAGTAGTATTCAAGCTATGTATTTTGACCTTCGCCAAGGCATAGTGATTGGTAGCTGCTGGGTATTCATATATAGAATAGATAGATGCGTTAGTTTGGGACAGCCGTACTACTATTTTGGCCTTCGTCAAGGGTACATACGGATGGGTTCAAATTAATCTGGATAATGATGGGTAGAACTTGACATGTGACTTATGATATGTTGGCCTTCGTCATGGTCATAAGAGCATGGGGCAAAAATCCACATCGGGAGTTTCTAAGGAAACTGAAACTTGCTAGTGCTGCATACCATTTGGAGTGATAATCTTGGTAGGCTTCTTTTAAGTTTATCACACAATGATATTTAGATCCCGATCTTACTGTGATTATGCGCTACTCTTCGGGAGATTTTTTCACTAAACGATCAATGCTATAAACCAAGTAGGTGTCTAGAACTATGTTAGCGGGGCTACGCCTCCAGGAAAAAGAGGTTATGTAATTAAGGAACTTCGCGAAAGCGTTGGAAAATCTCCTTCGAAGTACCGACACCAGCCTGGCTGAAAGGTTAAGCAAGAATTGTAAAAGTGAGATTAATCTTGACTAATTCTTCTTTTATGGTTTGAGGAAAGGATTCGAGGAAAGAGTGAGAGCCACCCTATTTAGATAAACTAATAAGCAATCTAAACTTGCAAGAGTATCATGTTAAGTATTTCTTCTCTCTCTTCTTATTGCAGCGACCATAATGACTGGACATAGGTTATTAGATAATAATTTGACTGGGCCAAACTATACTGATTGGCTAAGGAATGACCAGATAGCACTTACCAATGACAAGCTGGACCACCTTCTTGTAAGTCCACGTTACCTGTCCCCAGTTCTTTAGGGTTGCGGAAATTATGAAAAACGATTTTTCTTTTGGGGGTAACATTGACTCAAAATACGGATCTTTCTTAAACAACTATCTAACAACCTAACTAGGAGTTTTACCTACTCGGTTAGAGGGTTGTACCTTAACTTGAACTCCTTCTCTTCGACTCCTAGTGGTGGTCGGATGGTTCTCTCCTCGTCGTCTCCTTGTGCCGAAGATGGATCCACCTGAAAGCTTCTACCTTTGGCTCCAACCTCAATCTTGAGGAAACTAGAAACTTGGTTTGCTAGACCTTGTATATTAGGATGAGTAGAGAAGTGTTTTGGGTTTTATCTCTATGGTTCTTACTTCTCAACACATGAGACAATAGAACCATGAACTAGAGAGAGAGCAAGAGGAAGAGGGAGAGCTTGAGGATGAGAGAGAATGAGAATGATAGAATGAGCAAGACTTTTCTCACCCTTGCTCTCATAATCCTAAATAATCATAACGAATAATAATAATTAAGTATTATGTGATGGTTCATATCATATCAAATGGCAATATCATTTCATGCACTCATTTTGTAAAGTATAACAAGCAAGCAAAAGTCTTTGCCATGAAATGATAGCCATTGTAATGATGATGGTCAACAAGTCCAACCTAGTCAACCGGTCAGCTAAGTCAACAAGTCAACAAAGTCAACCTTTCAACCCAACCATGGCACAATAATACTTAATTAATATTATCATTAATCATATTTCTTATTCTCATTAAGGTTTAGCAAAAGTCAACAGTCAACAACCCTAATGAGAATCCTCTGCCTCTGTCTCTCTGTCAACCGTGCATACACACCCGCATCCGCGTTCCGAGGAACATGAATACAAACGAGATAAAACCAATCCAAAAACGTACACTAGGATCTGGCTTAAACCAAAGCCCGCTAGTGATAACTGCCCGGATACTAAATGTGCACAAGTGCACGGATGTGACCGAACCCTGTCGCAAAACCATGCGACCTCTACTCTTTTGCCTAAAGGCGAATAGCTCTCTGTGTGGGACTCTAAAGACTCTAAAGACTCGACACTACGCTGGCAGTGGGTTTAACCACAGACTGCAAGCGGCACTAACTGTGCGTAACGGCCCCTAGATAGATGCCGATAAGAAGACGGACGAGGTGAAACCCATCTGAACTCCTACTGAGCCTGAATGTGACAATCTGCGTACAGTCCGGTCTGTTCGTCTGAGAATATCGCATGGCGGGCCTAGGAGGCGGTAAACGTTAGTCCCCTAATAGCGGTACAAGTCGTGTCAGAGTGTAGCCCAGAACACCCTGAGATAACACTAGAAACCTACCGGTATATCTCGCTTGCCCTGGCCAGGGACTTTGTGTATTGGCTCACCTAGACACAGCGCGATATCAACCCTCAATACCGGGAGAAACGAATCCTGTCTAACCGTCACTGCCTCCAAGAGCTTCGGGACTGCACCCAACTACTACCTGTTTACACGACTCCTTTGAGCCGTGGTAGGGTAGTAATCTAAGTACAGTGGGAACACACTCGAGGCGAAGTGACAGTGTCAAGTCAGTGGACTAAGCTGTACTCATGTCATCTGCGAACTGATAACTGACGATATGTATAGTACCAACCAACAGTTCCCGACGAGTCTTGTCCAGTGTACTCGTAACCTAACGAGCACCCGCATATTATCTCAAGTACGACGTACTGACGGTTGTGGGACAGACCGTCTCCCATGCTGGGATGAGAAGCGCATACGCTAGTCTACTCCGGAGTATCGATGCCCTGTCTCGATAGTCCTACGACTAGGGACCTGCATAAGGATGTGCTTGTGGATTACCCAGCCCCCATGAGTGTGACTGCCATCACAACGCTGGTAATCAAGCAAAGATCCTAAGGGCTCCACTAATGTGTATAGGTGATGTACTAAAAGAAACACATGTACACATTAAAGTAGAAATAAACCAAGTAGCATACTACTATTTTGAGCAAGATTGTCTATACAAGGTGAATATCCCAAGCTTCCATTAAGTAATATACAAACTAGTATGATACAGTAATGGCCTCTAGGGCATATACACTAACAATCTCCCACTTGCACTAAGGCCATGTACTGGCGTATCGAAGACCTATCATCTCGATCAGCCGCTCGAACTGAGTCTGGGGTAAGGCCTTCGTGAATGGATCAGCAGTGTTATCTTCCGTAGCAACTCTCCGAACCTCGATTTCCTGGCGACCCACGATCTCCCTGATCAGGTGATACCGCCTCAAGATGTGTCTGGACTTCTGATGGGACCTGGGTTCTTTCGCTAAAGCTATAGCCCCGTTGTTGTCGCAATACAGAGGTATTGGATCGATAATGGACGGAACCACCTGAAGTTCTGTCAAGAACTTCCTTATCCAGACGGCTTCTTTTGCTGCATCTGCAGCAGCGATATATTCCGCTTCCATCGTCGAGTCAGCAACGGTTTCCTGTTTGGAACTCTTCCAACACACCGCCCCTCCATTGAGGGTAAAGACATAACCCGACATGGACTTGGAATCATTCTTGTCACTCTGGAAGCTGGAGTCAGCAAAGGCCTCGATCTGGAGGTCTTTTCCGCCATACACCAAGAACATCTCCTTAGTCCTTCTCAGGTACTTGAGAATGTTCTTTACCGCTATCCAGTGCTTCTCCCCAGGGTTTGACTGATACCGGCTTACCACACTTAGTGCATAAGCTACATCTGGTCTGGTACACAACATCGCATACATTATAGAGCCTACCGCAGAAGCGTAGGGTATAATAGACATGCGATCCCTTTCCAAATCAGTCTTGAGAGACATCTCTTTGGAGAGGGTGATCCCGTGACAAGCCGGTAGATTACCGCGCTTGGAATCTTCCATACTGAATCTTTTCAGTATGATGTCGATGTACCTGGACTGTGAAAGTCCTAATATTCTCTTGGATCTTTCACGATAGATCCGGATCCCTAGAATGTAAGAGGCATCACCCATGTCTTTCATGGAGAACCTGTGTGACAAGAACCCTTTAACAGATTGTAGCATATGAATGTCATTTCCTATTAAGAGAATGTCATCCACGTACAAAACGAGGAATACGACAGTTCTTGCTACAAATCTACTATAGATGCATGGTTCATCTGGATTTTTGATAAAGCCAAATTTTTTGATCGTCTCATCAAAACAGATGTTCCAACTCCGCGATGCCTGCTTTAGTCCATAGATGGACTTAAGCAATTTGCACACCTTTCCGCTGCTCCCACTCTGAATGAAACCCTCTGGCTGGTCCATATAGACACTCCTCTAAATTTCCATTTAGAAAAGCGGTCTTTACGTCCATCTGCCAAATCTCATAATCGTGGAAGGCTGCAATGGAAAGAAGGATCCGAATGGATTTCAGCATAGCCACTGGAGAAAAGGTCTCGTCATAGTCCAAACCAGGTCTTTGACGAAAACTCTTTGCAACAAGTCTAGCCTTATAGGTCTAACCTGTCCATCTACACCAATCTTCCTTTTGAAGATCCACTTGCATCCTACGGGTTTTACCCCATCTGGAGCAACGTCCAACGTCCATACTTTGTTGGTGTACATGGACTCCATTTCGGTCCGCATTGCATCTAGCCATTTTACCGAGTCAACGCTTTGAATGTCCTGCTGGAAGCTAGTCGGCTCATCATAATCAAATGATGCAATCCTCTCTATCCCCGTCTATGAGAAAACCGTAGTATCTCTCGGGCGGATGAGACTGCCTACTACTCCTGCGGAACGGCGTAGGAATGTCCTGTTCTTTTGAACCCTCTGGTTCAACTAAGCTTTCAGTAATAGTCTGTGGTTCTGGAATTTCTTCCAGTTTTATTGCGCTCCCACTAATTTCCTTTTCTAAGAACTGGTGTTCCAGAAAGTGGGCATTACGAGAAACAAAGATCTTTTGTTCCTCTGCGTAATAGAAGAGATACCCCCTGGAGTTCTTTGGGTATCCCACAAACTTGCACAGTACTGAGCGTGCCTCGAGTTTGTCCGCATGCTGCTTTTTGACAAAAGCTGGACATCCCCAGATCTTCAGATATTGAAAATAGGGTCTCTTCCCACTCCATATCTCATATGGTGTGGTAGGCACAGTTTTAGTTGGAACTCGGTTCAAAAGGCATGCAACTGATTCTAGCGCATATCCTCAGAATGATCGCGGCAACTCAGCGTTACTCATCATGGACCGTACCATATCCAATAGGGTTCGGTTCCGTCTCTCCGATACACCGTTATGTTGCGGAGTGTACGGAGGAGTAAGCTGAGAGAGAATTCCATTCTCTTTTAAGTAATCCAGGAACTCGGCACTTAAGTATTTACCACCTCGATCAGATTTCAGTGTCTTGATACTTTTGCCTGTTTGTTTTTCTACTTCATTCTTATATTCCTGGAATTTTCCAAAGGCTTCGAATTTATGTTTCATTAAGAAGACATATCCGTACCTTGAAAAGTCATCCGTAAAAGTAATGAAGTAAGAATAACCGCTTCGCGTATGCGTAGACATTGGTCCGCACACGTCGCTGTGTACGAGTCCCAAGAGCTCGCTCGCTCTTACTCCGTGTCCAGTGAACGGAGTCTGTCATCTTTCCTTTGAGACAGGATTGACAAGTTGCATATGATTGATATTCGAACCGATCCAAATATCCTTCTGTATGTAACTTCGTCAACCTTCTCTCATTGATGTGATCCAGTCTACAATGCCATAAGAGAACCTGATTTGTTTCCGGAGACTTTCTTTTGTGTGTATTCTGGACATTGAAAATCTGTGGTTGGTTTAATACGTATATACCATTGCTTAATGTACCTGACTCAATCAAAACTTGATTAAGGTGAATGTTCACAACATTACTTACAAATGCAAATTCATAACCTTCTTTAGATAATAAAGATACAGATATGATATTACAGGTTGCATTGGGTAAAAAATAACAATCACGCAAAACCAAAACGTGGCCATCTGACAATCCCAGGTGATAGTCCCCCACGGACTCAGCATCCATGCCAGCTCCGTTTGCAACTCTGAGGGTCATCACCTGCCTTCAAAACCCTACGCCTTCTCAGTGCCCGTAAAGAATTACAGATATGAGATCCTGATTCGGTATCTAATACCTAGGATGTAGAGTTTATTGATAGACAGTTTTCAATAACATACACATCTGAAGCTGAAGCCGAAGCCGCAACTTGCTTCAGATCCTGGTTTCTGGCCTTCCAAGCCCTGCAATCCTTTTTCCAGTGTCCACTCTTGTGACAGTAAAAGTATTCTTCCTTTCCCACAAGCTTTCCCGCTACCTTTGTTGCCTTTGTCTTTCCCTTCGTATCCATTTTACTAAGACCGCCCCTTGGTTTGGCGGGGGCTTTCTTCTTCTTTCCCTTGGCTTTCGCCTTGGACCTAGAAGAGGAAGATCCTCCTACAAACAAAGTGGATGTTTCCCTACCTTTCTGTAGGGTGCCCTCCGCACTCCTCAGCATGTTGAGGAGTTCTGAAAGTTCAACTTCTTTTTCTTGCAAGTTGAAGTTCAGGATAAACTGGGCGTAAGTGGAAGGAAGGGACTGGAGAATCAAGTCCGTGTAGAGCTCGTTCTCTAACGTGGTTCCAAGGTCCGCGAGCTCCTCAATGAAGCCAATCATCTTAAGCACGTGTTCCGCTACCGATGATCCGATGGCCAATCTCGCCGAAAACAGCTTTTTCGAGACTTCGTATCTGGCGATACGGGATTGCTCTCCATACAGTTCTTTTGTATGGAGAAATATGGATTCAAGGTCCATATTCTCGTGCCTCCTCTGATGTTCATTGTCCATAGAGGCAAGCACGAGGCACTTGGCCTTCGCGCAGTCGATTTCCCAGTTCTTACGGATTTCTTTATCCGCGACGCTGGTTTTGGGACCTGGGACAGGGGGAGCTTTGGTGGTAAGGAGATACCCCAACTTGTCATAAGTGATTGCCATTTTGACATTCCTGAGCCAATCTTTGTAGTTTGGCCATGTCAGTATGTTTTTATCTAGTAGTAACTTAAGTCCAGTCATGATATTTGGTCGCTGCAATTAGGAGAGAGAGAAGAAACACTTTAGCATGATGCTCTTGCAAGTTTAGAGTGGTTTTTAATTTGTCTAAACAGGATGGCTCCCACTGTCTCTCGAATCCCTCCTCAAACCAAAAAGGAAGAATTAGTTGGGATTAATCTCACCGTACAATATTTGCTTAACCGTTCAGCCAGGCCAGTGTTGGTACTTCGAGGGAGGTTTTCCAACGCTTTCGCGAAGTTCCTTAATTAAATAACCTCTTTTCCCTGTGGGCGTAGCCCCGCTAACACCTTTCTAGACACCTATTTGGTTTATAGCATTGATCGTTAAGTGAGAAAGTTCCGGAGGAGTAGCATATACTCACAGTAGGATCGGGATCCAAATATCGTGTGACAAAACTGAAGGAATCCTACCAGAATCATCACACTCCAAATGGTATGCAGCGCTAGCAAGTTTCAGTTTCTTTAGAAACTCCCGATGTGGATTTTTGCCCCATGCTCTTATGACCTTGGCGTGATGTCAAAATGTCATAAGTCACATGTCAAGTTCTACCCATTATTATCCAGTTTAATTTGAACCCACCCGTACCTACCCTTGACGTAGGCCAAAATGGCAGTACGACTGTCTCAAACCAACCCATTCTATCTATGTAACAGATAAATATCCGGCAGCTACCAATCACTATGCCTTGGCGTGAGGTCAAAATACATAGCTTGAATACTACCGAATAGTTAACTGAAATGATGGAGGGCTACGAATGGTTTTGGCGAAACCGTGAACGTAGTGAACTTGATATAATCGATGGAACGAGATAGCTTTTAAAAGGAGTGGCTTAAGCTCCGCGTTTAAAAGTTGTTTTTGAAAAGAAACCGAGTGGTTTTGAAAGTGTTCCAACGACTCTACTTTGGTTTATTTTCTTGCATTAATTTAATGCGTCCCATCATTTAATCCTACCATTGCAGAAAACAACGAAAATATGACGTACGCTTATGCCATCCGCATTCGCCACGGGGCCCCGTCATTACCCGTTAGGTTACTTAACTAACGACAGAGCGGGGGTTGGACTAGCGCGGATGCAAAACATAAGCAACGCCTAAATAGATATCATATATAGATATACACATTCGTCACATGCAATGATAGCCATTCCAGATCACAGATGAACACATTGGATATACTAGGAATCCACATTCCGTACGAGCCTGTAACGAAGAGCGGATTACACGGTCGCGATGAATAGCCAAGACCCCACCCTAGACCCCTATGGGTGCGGCAAACTACCCGTCAAGTACCCGAAGCGAAGCAACCTCCCTCAACACCGTGAGTAGGCTACTCGGCACTTCGAGATACCTGGTAGTTTGTGCACCCCACCTTGGGTCTATCTTAGGAGCAAAAACAGTAAAAGAAATTATACAATGACGGCTACAACCCCATCCCGGTTGTGCGGCCATATAAATAATATTACATTAATTACAAATTACATGAATTGAAAGAAAAAGAAACCTCTCATCTCACAACCCCCGGCTATTCATCCGCGACAATCCAATGAATTCATATACACATACCATCAACATTACAGATCACAGATATGTATAACCCCCACTAATCGACGTATAACGATTAGCAGACGTTCAATATATATATCACATCACAGATATAACCCGTTAGCTTAAGTCTTTAGAAGTTCGATCAAAATACGGATTTTTAAACCCCAAAAATAAATTTTGCTTTCTGGAAAATCTGGGCAGAAAAATCATATTCCAAAAATCCCAAAATATCCCAGTAAATACACTGCAGCAAAGCCGATCCACGGCCGAGTCAACTCGACCGCGGATCCGCGGCAAGAAGCTGTTCTTGCCGCGTTTCCGCGGTGAGTTAGTCGGTTCTGTGGATCGTTTTTCTGCAGTGTACATTAAAAACCCTGAGTCGGTTTTTGGTATATGTCAAATAATTTTTACAGCAGTTTAAAAATCGACAGAAAGTTTGAATTCCGGGCATGTTTCGTGACTTTTTCTCCGATCGAACTTCTAGTTACTTTGCTAACATGTTAGATAGTGTTTAACTAGGCTCTGAAACCACTGTAAGTCCACGTTACCCGTCCCCGGTTCTTTGGGGTTGCGGAAATGATGAAAAACGATTTTTCTTTTGGGGATAACATGGACTCAAAATACGGATATTTGTTAAACAACTATCTAACAACCTAACTAGGAGTTTTACCTACTCGGTTAGAGGGTTATACCTTAACTTGAACTCCTTCTCTTTGACTCCTTGTGGTGGTCGGATGGTTCTCTCCTCGTCGTCTCCTTGTGCCGAAGATGGATCCACCTGAAAGCTTCTACCTTTGGCTCCAACCTCAATCTTGAGGAAACTAGAACACTTGGTTTGCTAGACCTTGTATACTAGGATGAGTAGAGAAGTGTTTTGGGTTTTATCTCCATGGTTCTTGCTTCTCAACACATGAGACAATAGAACCATGAACTAGAGAGAGCAAGAGGAAGAGGGAGAGCTTGAGGATGAGAGAGAATGAGAATGATAGAATGAGCAAGACTTTTCTCACCCTTGCTCTCATAATCTTAAATAATCATAACGAATAATAATAATTGAGTATTATGTGATGGTTCATATCATATCAAATGGTAATATCATTTCATGCACTCATTTTGTAAAGTATAACAAGCAAGCAAAAGTCTTTGCCATAAAATGATAGCCATTGTAATGATGATGGTCAACAAGTCCAACCTAGTCAACCGGTCAACTAAGTCAACAAGTCAACAAAGTCAACCTTTCAACCCAACCATGGCACAATAATACTTAATTAATATTATCATTAATCATATTTCTTATTCTCATTAGGGTTTAGCAAAAGTCAACAGTCAACAACCCTAATGAGAATCCTCTGCCTCTGTCTCTCTGTCAACCGTGCATACACACCTGCATCCGCGTTCCGAGGAACACGAATACAAACGAGATAAAACCAATCCCAAAACGTACACTAGGATCTGGCTTAAACTAAAGCCCACTAGTGATAACTGCCCGGACACTAAACGTGCACAAGTGCACGGATGTGACCGAACCCTGTCGCAAAACCATGCGACCTCTACTCTTTTGCCTAAAGGCGAATAGCTCTCTGTGTGGGACTCTAAAGACTCGACACTATGCTGGCAGTGGGTTTAACCACAGACCGCAAGCGGCACTGGCTATGCGTAACGGCCCCCAGGTAGATGCCGATAAGAAGACGGACGAGGTGAAACCCATCTGAACTCCTACTGAGCCTGAATGTGACAATATGCGTACAGTCCGGTCTGTTCGTCTGAGAATATCGCATGGCGGGCCTAGGGGGTGGTAAACGTCAGTCCCCTAATAGCGGTACAAGTCGGGTCGGAGTGTAGCCCAGAACACCCTGAGATAACACTGGAAACCTACCAGTATATCTTGCTTTCTCTGGCCAGGGACTTTGTGTAATGGCTCTCCTAGACACAGCGCGATATCAACCCCCAATACTGGGAGAGACGAATCCTGTCTAACCGTCACTGCCTCCAAGTGCTTCGGGACTGCACCCAACTACTACCTGTTTGCACGACTCCTTTGAGCCGTGGTAGGGTAGTAATCTAAGTACAATGGGAACACACTCGAGGCAAAGTGACAGTGTCAAGTCAGTGGACTAAGCTGTACTCATGTCACCTGGGAACTGATAACTGACGATAGGTATAGTACCAACCAACAGTTCCCGACGAGTCCTGTCCAGTGTACTCGTAACCTAACGAGTACCCGCATACTATCTCAAATACGACGTACTGACGGCTGTGGAACAGACCGTCTCCCATGCTGGGATGCGAAGCGCATACGCTAGTTTACTCCGGAGTATCGATGCCCTGTCTCGATAGTCCTACGACTAGGGACCTGCATAAGGATGTGCTTGTGGATTACCTAGCCCCCACGAGTGTGACTGCCATCACAACGCTGGTAATCAAGCAAAGATCTTAAGGGCTCCACTAATGTGTATATGTGATGTACTAAAAGAAACATATGTACACATTAAAGTAGAAACAAACCAAGTAGCATACTACTATTTTGAGCAAGATTGTCTATACAAGGTGAATATCTCAAGCTTCCATTAAGTAATATACAAACTAGTATGATACAGTAATGGTCTCTAGGGCATATACACTAACACTTCTTACTACAAAAACCCCCGCCGTCCCAGGTCCAGGTTCCACCGTCGTGGATATAGATATCCGTCAGACATGGGAAAAAGATTGTGCGAGAGCCAAGTGCCTCGTGTTAGCCTCAATGGATGGTGAACACCAGAGGCAGCACGAGAAGATGGACTTAGCTTCCATCTTTCTCCATACCAATGTTTTATATGGAGAACAATCTCGTATCGCAAAATATGAGACCTCAAAGATATTGCTTTAAGCGAGGTTGGTTGTCGGGTGATCTGTAGGGGACCACGTCCTTACGATGATTAGTTATATAGAACAGCTCACGGACCATGTGACCCCGTTGGAGAACGAGTTATGCATTGACTTGATTCTAGAGTTCCTACCATCTACTTACGTCCAGTTTATCTTGAATTGCAAAATTCAAGGGAAGGAAGTTACACTTCCAAGTCTCCTCAATTTATTGAGGAGTTCAGAGGGCACCCTGAAAGAAACCAGGAAGACACCCGCTCTGCTTATTGGGGGAATCTTCCTCTTCTAGATCCAAGGCGAAAGCTAAGGGAGAGAAGAAGAAAGCCTCCAAAAAGCCGACAAGCGGTGTCAGTAAGGTAGAAGGAAAGAGCATGGCAAAAGTTTCGGGGCTAGTAGTAGGGAAGGATGCATGTCTTTGTAGTCACGTGAAAGCGCATTGTCAGAAGGACTGCAGGGTTTGGAAAGCCAGAAGCCAGGATTCGAAGCACGTTGTGGCTTCGGCTTCGAGTGTGTTTGTAATTGAAAATTGTCTATCTATTAACTCTACTTCTTGTGTACTAGATACCGGATCAGGATCTCATATCTGTAATTCATTACAGGATTTGAGAAACCGTAGAGTTATCAAGACATGTGATATGACTATCAGAGTTGCTAACGGAATGAGCGTGGACGCTGACTCCGTAGGGGAATATCACATATGATTGACAAGTGGGTAGTGATTCTACGTAACTGTTTGTATGTATAGTCTAGCCTGCAATATCATATCTGTATCTTTACTTTCTAAAGAAGGATATGCTTTTACATTTGTAAGCGATGTAGTACACATCCACCTAAATCAAAATTTGATTGGGTCAGGTACATTAGATAACAGAATATACGTACTGGATTAAGCTCAGGTTTTCAATGTCGAGAACACACTTAGAAGTAAGTCTCCGCGATTAAATCAGGTTTTCTTGTGGCATTGTAGACTGGGTCACATCAATGAACACGATTGACGAAGTTACATAAGGAGAGTATTTGGATCCGTTCGAATATCAGTTCTATGCAACTTGTCAATCATGTCTCAAAGGAAAGATAACAAAAACTCCGTTCACTGGACATGGAGTAAGAGCGAGCTCGCTCTTGGGACTCATACACAGCGACGTGTGTGGTCCAATGTCTACACATGCAAGAAGCGGTTATTCCTACTTCATTACTTTTACGGATGATTTCTCAAGGTATGGACATGTATTCTTGATGAAACATAAATCTGAGGCCTTTGAGAAATTCCGGGAATACAAGAATGAAGTGGAAAAACAAACCGGCAAAAGTATTAAGACACTGAGATCTGATCGAGGTGGTGAATACTTAAGTGCCGAGTTCCTGAGCTACTTAAAAGAGAATGGAATTCTCTCTCACCTTACTCCTCCATACACACCCCAGCACAACGGTGTATCAGAAAAGCGGAAGTGAACCCTATTGGATATGGTTCGTTCCATGATGAGTAATGCTGAGTTACCGCGATCCTTCTGGGGCTATGCACTAGAATAAGCTGCATATCTTTTGAACAAGATTCCTACTAAGTCTATGCCTACCACATCATATCCGATGTGGAGTGGGAAGAAACGCTATCTTAAGTACCTTAAGACATGAGGATGTCTAGCTTTTGTAAAAAAAGCAGTATGCGGACAAACTCGAGACACGCTCAGTATTGTATAAATTTGTGGGATACTTAAAGAACTCCAGGGGTATCTTTTTTATTACGCAGAGGAACAAAAAATGTTTGTTTCTCGGCATGCCCACTTCTTGGAAACTCAATTTTTAGAAAAAGAGATAAGTGGGAGCGCAATAGAACTGAAAGAAATTCTAGAATCGCAGACTATTATTGAAAGCATGGTAGAACCAGACGTTTCGAAAGAACCGGACACTCCCGCGCTACTCCGCAGAACTAATAGGCAGTTTCATCCGTCCGAGAGATGCTACGGTTTTCTCATAGACGGGGATAAAGAGTATTGCATCATCGACGATGATGAGCTAACTAGCTTTCAGCAAGCCATTCAGAGCAGAGACTCGGTAAAATGGCTGGATGCAATGCGGACCGAAATAGAGTCCATGTACACCAACAAAGTATGGACTTTGGACTTTGCTCCAGAAGGGGTAAAACCCGTAGGCTGCAAATAGATCTTCAGAAAGAAGATTGGTGTAGATAGACATGTTGAAACCTATAAGGCTAGACTTGTTGCAAAAAGTTTTCGTCAAAGACATGTTTTGGAATATGATGAAATTTTTTCTCCAGTGGCCATGCTCAAATCCATTCGGACCCTTCTTGCCATTGCTGCCTTCCACGACTACGAGATCTGGCAGATGGACGTAAAGACCGCTTTTCTAAACGGAAATTTAGAAGAGTGCGTCTATATGGATCAGCCGGAGGGTTTCATTCAGAGTGGGAGCAGCGGAAAGGTGTGTAAGTTGCTTAAGTCCATTTATGGACTAAAGCAGGTATCGCGGAGTTGGAACATCTGTTTTGATAAGACGGTCAAGAAATTCGACTTTATCAAAAATCCAGATGAACCATGCATATATAGTAAAATTGTAGCGAGAACTGTGGTATTCCTCGTCTTGTACGTGGATGACATTCTCTTGATAGGAAATGACATTCCTATGCTACAATCAGTCAAGGGATTCTTGTCACAAAGGTTCTCCATGAAGGACCTGTGTGATGCCTCCTACATTCTGGAGATCCAGATCTATCATGACAGATCTAAACGGATATTGGGACTCTCACAGTCAATGTACATCGACTCCATACTGAAACAATTCAGTATGGAAGATTCTAAAGCGGTAATCTACCGGCTTGTCACGGAATCACCCGTTCCAAAGAGATGTCTTCCAAGACTGATTTGGAAAGGGATCACATGTCTATTATACCCTACACATCTGCGGTATGCTCTATAATGTATGCGATGTTATGTACCAGACCAGATGTAGCATACGCCCTGAGCGTTGTAAGTCGGTATCAGTCAAACGCAGGGAAGAAACACTGGATAGCAGTGAAGAACATTCTCAAGTACCTGAGAAGGACTAAGGAGATATTCTTGGTGTACGGCAGGGAAGACCTCCAGATCGAGGTCTTCGCCGACTCCAGCTTCCAGAGTGACAAGGATGACTCCAAGTCCATGCCGGGTCATGTCTTTACCCTCAATGGAGGGGCGGTTGTTTGGAAGAGCTCCAAGAAGGACACTGTTGCTGACTCGACTATGGAAGCGGTGTATATTGCTTCCTGTGATGCCGCAAAGGAAGCAATCTGAATCAGGAAGTTCGTGACAGAGCTTCAGGTGGTTCCATCCATTGTTGATCCAATACCGCTGTATTGTGACAGCAACGACACTATAGCTTTGGCGAAGGAACCAAGGTCCCATCAGAAGTCCAGACACATCCTGAGGCGGTTCCACCTGATCAGGGAGATCATTGATTGACGGGAGATCGAGGTGCGGAGAGTAGCGACAGAGAACAACACTGCAGATCCACTCATAAAGGCCATCCCTCAGACATAGTTCGAGTGGCTAATCGAGATGATAGGTCTGCGATATGCCAATACATGGCCTTAGTGCAAATGGGAGATTGTTAGTGATATATGCCCTAGAGGCCATTATCGTATCATACTGGATTGTATATTACATATTGATGCTTGGGATATTTCACAGTTATAATAACAGTCTTGCTCGATATGGTAGTATGCTACCTGGTTTGATTCTACCTCAATATATGCATGTGTTTCTTTTAGCATATCGCTTATACATATTGGTAGAGCCCTTAGGATCTTTGCTTGACTACCAGGGTTGTGATGGCAGTCACACTTGTGGGGGCTGGATAGTCTATAAGCACATGCTTATACAGGTTCCTAGTCGTTGGATTATCGAGACGGGGCATCGATACTCCGGAGTAGACTAGTGTATACGCTTCTCATCCCAGCAGGGGATATGGTTTGTCCCACAGCCATTAGTACGACGTACTGGAGATGGTATGCAGGTGCTCATTAGGTTATGAGTTACATTGGACAGGACTCGTCGGGAACTGCTAGTTGGTATTATACCTATCGTCAGGTAGCAGTTCCCAGGTCGCATGAGTACAGTTTAGTCCATTGACTTGCCATTGCTACTTTGTCTCGAGTGTGTTCCCACTGCACTTTGATTACTACCCTACCACGCTCAAAGGAGTCGTGTAAACATGTAGTTGTTGGGTGTAGTCCCGAAGTACTTGGAGACAGTAGCGATCAGATAGGATTCGTCTCTTCCGGTATTGAGGGTTGATATCACGCAGTGTTCGGAAAGCCATTACACAAAGTCCCTGACCAGGGCAGTCGAGAAATACTGGTAAGGTGCTCTAGTAGTTTCTTATGGTGTATTGGGCTCTTCTTCGGCACGACTTATCACGTTGTTAGGGGTCTGACGTTTACCATCCCCTTATGCGGATATGCGAGTATCTTAGATGAACAGACCAGACTGTACGGAGATTGTCACAAATAGGTTCAGTAGGAGTCCAGATGAGTTTGCTCATCGGCCTTCTTATTGACAGATACCTGGGTAGCCGTTACGTACAGCTAGTACCGCTGACGGCTAGTACCCACTGCCAGCGTACTGTCGAGTCTTTAGACTCCCACACAGAGGGTTTCTCTGCTTCAGGCAATTGATGTAGACGCTGTATGGTTAAACATCAGGGCTTCGATCACATACGTGTACTTGTACACGGATGCTGATCGGGCGGACAATACTATTGGGCTTTGGTTTCAGCCGGATCCTAGTATTGTATTATTGGATTGTTATCGTCTCAGTGTATTCATATTTTTGGAATACGGATACGGGTAGTGAGGGGCATTCTTATAATTTGTCAAGGCATGCTTCTAGAAGGTGTCACCTCATTATTTAGTTTTATCCATTTTGATTAATGGATTAATGAGGTGGAAATGAAGGAGACTTTGGTAGCATGGTGCATAGCATGGCTCTTGGATTTATTTATTCTTCTTGACTCACTATTGAGGCATGGGTGCTATATTGTATTGTTTTTTATTCCATGGCTCAATAAGTGATATAAGGAAATATATATGAGCCATTCTTTACACTTAGCTTTCTTGATGGTTCATTTTCTTCGCCTCATTCTCTCTTGAGTTTCTCCATCTCCATCTACCTTAAGACTAAACCCTAATCCTTCACATGTGTTGTGAGCCATAGGGTTTAGTGAGACTAAACAATCTATTAGACTTTCTACATCTTCAAGGCTAGTTGGATTAGCGAACCATCTACCCTAGTTACCTCATTTAGAGCTTAGAGCTTGGAGCACATTCTCTCGCGGTGGATCATCTTTGACGTAAGGAGGCCGATGGAGCTTTCATCATCCGATCACCGAGGAGGCTTGGAGAGGAGCACTAGAAGACCAAAAGGACTCGATTTTGGAGGTATAACCATTCTATCATAGTAAATAAACCTCCATAGTTTGTTAGTTAAGGTTATCGAATAGATCCTGGAGTTTAGCCGGTGTTGCGTAGTCAAATATTTATCGTTTTTGAAAATTCTGCCTCCCCGCGAACCGCGGGGTGCGCGACATCGGCTTACACTAAGTGAGTAGGCAAGCGGGTCGAGTCGGTTATTGGGCCAACCTTAACCGACTCGGCTCTAGAAAGTTGTAGCATCTCATGGAGGCTTCATGATAGGTCTTGGAGGTTTCTAGCATGGAGGCTTCATGAGAATCTTGAAGGCTTCTAGTATGGGGGACATTATGAGAGGTATTGGAGGCTTCTAGGGCATACCATATAGGCTTCTACGGTAAGCCTAGAAAGAGGCTTCTAGGATAAGCCAAAGGAGGTGCTCCAATCTTATAAATAGGCATGCATATTTGCTCTTAAGTATTAACACAACATCAACAACAACTACTGCAACCTATTAAGCTCCTCATCCTTTTCCTCTTCATCTCCTTGTTAACGGTTGGTAGCAAGGTGATAAGCGGGGTCTCTCGCTGATTAAGGCGTGGTTACCCTCCAGCCGATGTGGCGATTTGCGGAGGACAAACAAAACGTTGTGTGTGCAAAGGATCTCATGATCGGGTTTAAGGTATATCAATCCATTTTTATATCGCTTTATGCTTCCACTTTGTTTGAATGTCTATTGATTTAAACTAGTATATGCGACAATAAAATAGTGAGATAGACGAGGATGTGATTTATAGATTTCAAAACGCGATGGTTAAAGTATAAAGTTCTTATGGTGCACTATTCCATTATGGAATATTTATAAATTGAAGTTGAGAAGTTTGATATGATGACTTGAGATCTCAAATAACTGAGTTGGATGAGCATAGTACTCTTATAAAATAAGAAATGAGTGTATCGATAAAGCCAGAACTAGCTTTTGTATGTTGCATGGATTCTTCATCAAGGTGAAGTAGGATTCCTATCGGTTACCTATCCTAGTCAGATTCTTTTGGATTCGCCAAGAATACTTATTAAACCTTTTGGCACATCCTAAAATTTATATCATATTCTAGATACATTAAAAAAGTATCAATAGCTAAGATACCAACAATCTATGCATCAATTCTTACAAATTGCTTATGATCATAGTCTGGATATGCTTAAAATGTTGATTTTTGATATTATGTATGTGTATCAAACAACAAAAAGTTGGCGTATTCTAACGAATCGTATCCTAGATTTGCAAATCCGCGAATCTGATGCGTATTGTATTGTGTCCCCATACTCGTATCCGAATCCATGCAACTTATCCTGTCTATGGTAAATGAGGAAGAAGCAATTAAGATGGTTTGGGCATGTGCATGGAATAAGTGATGTACTTGTAGTTGATGAAATCAATGAGGATTGGACATTGGAAGTAGGCCTAAACGAACTTGATATGGACAATTCCGAAAGACAATACATTTGTTATATCAATTAAGATCACGATTCCCTTATAGAAGAAAAAGATTTATGTAGCTGACTTTAAAAGCGTGGGATAGAGGCTTTTGTATATGCTGTTGTTGCTTGCACTTGTAGTATGTGACTATTAGGGATGCTTCATTTTTTGCAAAAAATAATCCTTCGGGTCTTTATCTACGCAATTAATCAATTTTTTCCCATTTATATTCAGTATTAATGAAGAAAGACTTTGACATTTATTTGATTGAGAAAGAGTGATAACAACAAATGCCAAATAAAAGTTTGATTGATGGTTTGTGCAATATTTTGCTGATTCACACTGTTATTACATCTAGATATACTCAAGTGCACGTTTTTCTTGATTACAGTCTTCTATGAATTATCTGCTTTCATCTTTAGAATTAAAAACATGTGCAGACCATTGATCTATTCTAATTTTGAAAATCGGCACATCTAATTTTCCCTATTAACAATATACACAAAGATAAATTTTTTTATTCCATGCACTAAGAGCTCACAAAATATCAATTTTGAGCAAGTGAATTAGACTTATTTGTGTAAAACATAAAAGAAATTTACCCCCCCCCCCCTCCTTCATTCCAAATATTTGGTGTTGGCTTCATGGATCTATCTTCTCCATTCATCTTTCTTTATTAAGGCCATCTGCACTGTTGAAGTAGAAGCCTATTTAAGAAAGTAATAACTAAACCATTGATGATTAGTCTTTTTCCACCTAAACATGCTCTAAGCAAAAACCATTGATCAAATTGCTTGTTGTCGAATATCGTCCAGTTTGTTTAATCCCTCTTACTTAACAAGCTGCTTTATATCGTAGTTTGGTCAATTTAATGTAGGATGTGGATACCTATTCATTGTGTGGTATGCACCAAAATGATGCACTGAAGCTGTAATTATCTGATTCAGTTGTATTACGTGGCCTTTGATGAATTTTGGTTTGACTCTTTTTCTTATGACCATACAATGCTGGATACTGCTAAACCGTTTGTTTCATCTATTGCATTAAATAATGCTTTCAATTACTAACTGTGAGGATTGAGGATATAACTTCTTTTTCATGTCTTCTAATTGTTTGCCGTTGTCAAAATTGATACCACGCATTCACAACCTTTACGATATGTGCAATGAAATAATTGTAGGCGATTACTTTCATTTCTTTCATTATTACAAGCGATGCTGGTTGTCCTTTCATTCCACTATTGGCTTGTCTTAAATCTCTTGACATTTCCATTGTGATGTTATTTGGTGTAAAAAATATATCTGGAAGTGCAATTAATATTAACTGAAGTGGCTTATGGAGTTCTATTCTTTTTGTAAGGCAAATGTTTTTTTAAAAGTTAAAGACTTGTATGTTAACTTTTATTATTTCAGCTATGAAGCTTGGGTCATCTATAATTTCCTTTCACTTTGCTTGGCTTGGGTGGGAGGCCCTGGTGCTGTAGTATTAAGTTTAAGTGGCCGAGTTCTGAAGCCATCCTGGTCCCTTATGACATGCTGCTTTCCTCCTATACCGCTTGATGGGTAAGTTATTTGTCCATGAACCTTCTTTTATTCTTGTTGAAAATATTCGTAGAAGCTCTATGGCTTGACAAATGTAACTTATATAGTTGTTCTCAGATATCATCTGAATTTGTGTTTGAACAGACGTTTTATACGGAGGTGTAAGCAAGGGGGTCTGCAGTTTGTGATTCTGAAGCCTATTTTAGTTGTCATTACATTCATACTGTACGCAAAAGGAAAATACGAAGATGGAAATTTCAGTGTTAACCAAGGCTATTTTTACATCACAATTATCTACACCATCTCCTATACGACAGCTCTATATGCACTTGCCTTGTTCTATTTCGCCTGCAGAGATCTCCTTCGACCATATAATCCTGTCCCAAAGTTTATCCTGATCAAATCTGTCGTCTTTCTGACATATTGGCAGGTATTATTCTGTATATCTCTTTATTATTTTTGTTTAATGGCCTGAAACACCTTCGTGATTGGAAGGTATGTGGAATTATACCGACATAAACTTAGAGATAATCAGCATTTAGGCTTGCTTCCTGAAGCAGTAATTGGCAGCATGATTTATGATCAAGTTTGATGTATAACAGGTTTATAGAAAATATAGTAGTTATAGTCATCATTCCCTCTCTTCTTCATTCCCTCCCTCGCTTGCACAGCTGGCCTTGATGTTTGAGGCTGGAGTGAGTTTTGATGGCGGCATGGTTCTAAATTTCCCTTCTGTGTTTCTTTCCAGACTCGCCTACTATTGAAAGATACACTAGAAGGTTTTATGATAGTTGTTCGTGATAAAGGGATGCGGTATTATTTGTTGTCCTTTAATAAGTTTGTTATATCAGGACACATGATTTTAATTTCATAGCAAAACTGTACCTGGGGTGATATGGATGTAACTGATATACATCTACTTGTTGTAGTTTTTTTTTTCTTTTTTTCTTTTCATAGTTATAAGTTCAAATTTTCTAACTGCATCAGCTAATTTTTTTTAAATTTTTTTAGATCAAAATGAAGGCTAAGCATCCCCGTGGTTCATTAAAAGAAACTTTCAACGAAACTACAAATAAAGTTAAAAGCATAAAGGAGCAAAAAAGCATAAAACAGAGGTTTGGGACCATAGCCCCTACATAATCCTCACAACATAAAGAAACCTCTCCCTCCCTCACAAATGAGGCTGAACCATCCACCCAACAGGGATATCCTCCCAAAAAAGCAGTCCCAATCTACGTTGTGCCTCACCTGTCTCCTCTGCTCCGGCTGGTGGCTCTGAATCCGTATGCAATGCTCCTTAACTGTACTCCAACATGCCAGCTCTAGCCCTCTTAGGAGCCCTTGCTGCTGCTGTACCTGAAGAAGTCGCTTTGTTCCTCTTCCCTTCTGTCGGCTTTGAAATCTGCACTCCCTTTGTACCAACAACCATCCCTCTCTTCTCTTGAATCCTTCCACTCTCCCTGCTCCCGGTACAATACTATCTTCCTGTCCGGCTTAATCGGTAGTTCACTCCTTCACATTGTTACTGTTCTCCCCAGTGGACATGTTAGCCTCATGTGTATCCCTTTGCTGCTCAGTGTACAAATTAGTGCCTTGCTCCGCTTCTTTAATACCTCTCCTAATAATGAATGGAAGACCCGTCAAAAGAACATCCTCCAGTTGCCGTGTGATGAACGTCTTAATCTTATCTTCTACAACAACCTCCTCCGCTTCAGTCCTCCCTGCGCTCGTACCCCTACTCTCTCTGCATCAGCTAATGTAGTAAATATCCTTATAGGACATTCCTAAATCCTTTCTTGACCGATGGCTGGTCCATTTGGATAGTTCCTGTGGCGATAAAATTTTGATCCTGAAACATTTCATTTCATCTATTTAGGAATCCACCAAGTCTCTCAAACATGTTTTCTTTCTAAAGCTATGAGGATTAATACATAGAATGCCATTTTGATGTTAAGTACCCCCTTTTTCCATGTTGTACAGCCTATATTTTAAAATCAAAGGAACGCATTCCCTTCTCCCTTCTATATGCTATATAAGAAAGGTGTATGGGAAGCTTGATCAAGCGTATCTTTTTCCCGTTTAATTACTTTATTCCAAACATGTCCTATATTTTGTCTTCTTCCTTTGGACAGTAGATGCAATGATTTGACCCTCCTATTTTGTGGAGGGTATAAATGGAAACTTGTATGTGGCCTCCTACTTCACGCTCCATTACATGGAAAATTCAGTGCGGCCCCCTTGATTTCAATGAAGCTCTTATTTGTACCATTGCCCAATTTCATCTAAAGAATGTGGACATTCGATAGTGTTTTCTGGAAAAGACATTCTATGCTCTTTCTTACATTCAATATGGAGTTATATCACTGACAAACTCCTTATTGTAATGGATGCTTATTGGTGTGAAACTTGCAAAATCAAATATGATTTTTAATTAGTCATGTTAATATTTTGTTGCATCAATGTGTCAAAAGCTGTTATACCTAATCCATTACCAATTCTGTTGTCTTGTCTATCTACGTACATACCCATGAAGTATGACCAAAATAATGATTAAAAAAAATGACGGCTCTAGAGTTCAGATGTGCTTTTATCTAGTTATCTGCAAATTCATATTTCACTTCGCTTGATGTGGATTGCAGCGACGAGTATTCAATTGATTCAGTAGTCCAAAAAATTAGATTAAGCTAATTTCAGACAAAAGCCATATAGAACCAAATAGTACAGTTCAGATTCTATGTTTGGTATTAAATATGCATAAATATCAATTTTAATACATTTTCTCCAAATGGTATTAATCAGATAATAGCAGACACAAATTAACCAGACAGGTAAGAGAAAGACAGCGATATAGTCACTGTTTGTCTTAATCAGCATTTAGACCGCAGAGATCAACCCTACGAAATTGGTGCGGCTATTTTATACGACATTCAATCAATACTGTGAAATTGGTTTTCATATGTTATATGTGAAGTTATTAAACTATACTTTACAAACAGAAGTATATTCTGCAAGATTACCTTTCTATTTAGAGCAATTTTCTTTAGGCAACCACCCTGCGCGGCGCAGGTCCAGTTGCTAGTTGAATATAACATTTCCACAATATTGACACAAATTATCCTACAGGGTGTCTTGGTCTTTCTTGCTGCAAAGTCCGGCTTCATAAAAAATGCAGAAGAAGCTGCTGATTTACAAAATTTTGTCTTATGTGTGGAGATGCTTGCTGCAGCTGTTGGGCACCTCTATGCTTTCCCCTATAAGGAGTATGCAGGTGCCAATATTGGTGCATCCAGTTTCACGGGAAGCCTTGCTCATGCACTCAAGTTCAATGATTTCTACCATGACACTGTTCACCAGGTGAGCTAGCACCTCAAAGCTTAGTTTATCGACCTTGATGTTAAATGATGCTACCTACTTAAAGTTGTTTATCTTATCTATAACAGTTTGCCCCAACCTACCATGACTATGTGCTTTACAATAACAATGACGGTGATGATGGAGCAAGGAAGTACCGATCTCGCACTTTTGTACCAACCGGGCAAGAGATGGACGCAGTGAGAAAAAACAAATATGTATATGGAGGCAGGCTAGATGAAATACAGCTGTCTAGTGTCTCTACATCTGCTTCAAACAGCCCTGTAGTGTCAAATGCATCACAGGATAGAACGGATTTCGAAGCTATCAAATCTTCATTGCTCAAGGAATCGTCTGCTTCATCAGCTCAACCTTATGATCTTTCACTATTAATTGATACGGATCTAACCAGCTACCCTGCCAAGGTTCCTGCAGCTGAGCCTAGCAAACAATGATTGTATATAGCTCTGAAGCTTTGGGCTGCCACAGCTGGAATTTGCATTGATACACTCGGTGGGAGTTGGGTTTTCCTATACGGTGCTTGTATATGCTAAAATCATGATTGTTACTAATTGCAGGGAGCTCAGATGAGCATATTGAATATGGCCTGGTGACCTATTAAATCATGCAATTCTCTTACCGAGTAAAATGCTTCCTAAGCTATGTGAATGTTTTCCTCTTTGTTCCTGTACATGTGGTGTGTTCTATATTCTTTCTTCGATTTTCTGAGTTTCTTAGTGTGAACATTTCATGAGAATATTGTTCCTTCGATCTGTGGTTGTAGTGGCTGTTCAATATTGAATCATTGAGTTGTGTTCCTCCATCTCTAGAACTCATCTGGTACGGAAATGGCTTATAAGCCTGTACTGCATTATACTTGTCGTCTGCTGATCTGAAACAGATTGTGTGCCCTGAAACGAAAAGGTTTCGTCGTCGCTTTGGGCTTGAGCTTTATGCCCTCGCCTTTGGCAAAAGAGAAGGTATCGTCATGTTATCATCTACCGTCACAACTCATCCTGACCTGCAGCCTTGACATTGCACTTGTTCTACAGAGCTATCATCTACTGTTCACATTTCATCCTAATCTGCAGCCTTGACGGTGCACTTGTTCTACAGAGTCATTAATCATAACTAGGTTTATTGAATGTGTGATGTGTGTGAGATGAAAATGCTTGCGTTGCTTATAAAATGGAAAAACAATCTTATTTGGTAGAAATCAGAGCTTAACATCCATTTAAAAACAAAATAATAATTAATATCAATTATTTGTGTAACATAAAATTTGATTTTTCATTCAACAAAATCTAGGTATATTAAAATTTCTTACTTTGTTGAGCTTATTATAATACTGTTGCAGTAAAATTGGCCCTCCCTCTCTCTCTCTCTCTCTATATATATATATATTATGGAGTAAATGTGCCATAGGAGTGAATTTCCTCCTATGGCATCGAAAAAATACATCTTTCATGATTTTTTTCGGACGATCGGCATCCATCATTATCATCTAAGATGTGGATTTACCAAATTTCATGTGATTTAACCATTTTTCACCATTGATTTAGTGGGTGCAAAATTAACGGTTTACCGACAATAGAACATTTTACATCGCTAATTCAACGATGAAAAAGTGGTAGAATCATATGAAATTCGATGTATCCACGTCTTAGATGATAAAGATGAAGATAATGAGGGAATTTCCTCCTATTGTGTTGAAAAAATGCACCCTCCATTTTTTCCCGTCGATTGACACTCATCATCTTCATCTTTATTATCTAAGAAGTGGATACACCAAATTTCATATGATTCTACCATTTTTCACCGTCGATTTAGCGGGCGCAAAATTAATGATTTACCGACAAAAGAACTTTTAACATTGCTAATTCAACGGTGAAAAAGCGGTAGAATCACATGAAATTTGGTGTATCCACATCTTAGATGATGAAGGTGATAATGATTAATGCCGATCGTTAGAAAAAATCTTGGAGGGTGAATTTTTTTGACGCCATAGGAGGAAATTCTCTCCTATGGCATCTTTTCTCCATTACACACACGTGCGCGGATCCATTAGGGCGGGTTTACGTTTTTAAATTCACGAACAAGAATAGCAGCCATTAGATCTACCCTTTGTTTTCAACGGCTCCGATTAAAACAGTTTGATAAATCCATTAAATAACAAAATAAATATTCTATTGCCTAATTTTTGGGATCCATGATTAATATGATTTTAATCCTCATTATTCTAATTAATATTACCCAAAATATTTTTAATTAACCCAACGATAAAATATATAAATATCGAACAAATTCAATGCCATGATTCTAAAACAATATCACCCAAAATATTCCATGATCCACATTACCCAAAATAAATGAATAGAGATAAGCATGAATCCCAAAAATTAGGTAAGAGAATATTTAGTTTTGTTATTTAATGGATTTATTAATTTGTTTTAATCAGAGCCATTGAAAGCAAAGGGTAGACTATCGGCTGTTATTCAGGTTCGTGAATTTAAAAACGTGAACCCGTCTTAACGGATCCGTACTCTCTCTCTTACTTTCTCTCTCTCTCTCTCTCTCTCTATATATATATATATATATATGAGAATAATGGAGGAAAGAGGCCATAGGAGGGGATTTCCTCCTATGGCGTGGAAAAAACACAACCTCCACCATTTTTTCCGACGATCGGCACCCATCATCATCATCGTTATCATCTAAGATGTGCGTACACCAAATTTCATGTGATTCCATAAATTTTTCACCGTTGATTTAGTGGGTTCAAAATTAACGGTTTACCGACAATAGAACTTTTTACATTGCTAAATCAACGGTGAAAAAGTTGTAGAATCACATGAAATTTGGTGTACCCACATCTTAGATGATAACGATGAAGATGATGGGGGTCGATCGTCGAAAAAATTGGTGGAGGTTGTACTTTTTCCACGCCATAGGAGGAAATCCCCTCCAGTGGCCTCTTTCCTCCATTATTCTGTATATATATATATATATATATATATATATATATATATATATATAAAAGGATAATGGAGGAAGCAGAAATGGAATTTCCTTTTATGGCTTCGAAAAAATACACCATATACGTCTTTTTTCGACGATCGGCGCCCATCATCATCATCATTTTTATCATCTAAGATACGGAGATACCAAATCTCATGTGTGTAAGTCTACGCTAGCGCCCCGGCAGTCTACAGACGCCAAATGCGGAACAAAAACTTTTTAACTGGCGCTATCGTATACTTTAACCCGGATCTGCCATTATTGCTAAACTAACAAACTGTAAAGAGTGTAGAAAGATTGTACCGAACGATCCGAGTCCTTCGTTCTTCAACCATCATCCCACGCTCCGTTGCGGCTGCTCCGATCTCGTCGATCTCCGATCTCCTCGTCGAGGTGGCACCACATGATCGGTTCTTTAAACGGGCTCCCGCCTCTGACTCGAGGCAACTCGATCGTCAAGTTTGCTAAAAGAGACGACCAAGATTGATGTAGAGAATGAGTAGATGACTTTGTCTCACTTCGTCCAAATCCGTGGACGATCGGTTAATGAAGTTGCCGTGGAAATCGGGTGATGGAATGAAATGAGCTGTAAATTCCATACACCCCAAACTATCATAATCTTTTTCTACAAATGAAATCAAAAAAACTCTGAGAGAGAGAGGAGGGGGCCGGCCTCTTATAAAGAGAGAGGGGATGACCGTAGGAGAGGGGGGTAACCTTAAGTAAATATCATGTGTGAACACAAAACAAATATCTTGCTTAAAGATCTTAAGCAAAACAAGAAAGTAATGAAATCAAAGCATGAGTCACAAAGCTTAGTCACAAATTCTAGAACCTTCTAGAACCTTCTAGAAGCACGACTCACTCTCATCCAAGAAAAGATAAATCCGCCTTTAACCAAATGTTAAAAGACGGCTGATAGAAAACTGGAAACTGGCAACTTCCAAAAGTGATCCTGAAACGAATTTCAGGACAACCCCGAAACTGTATAAATATACCCGCATTTGTATTACGACCGAATACAAATGCAACTGAGACAAAGATATTATACCTACTCAATATAATACTCGGATCCGGCTTAAACCAAAGCCGACCAGTATTATCTGCCCGAAAAATAACACGTGCGTAAACGCACGTGCATTTTCCGAACCCTGCCATAAAACCATACGGCCTCTACAACGTTTCGCCCGAACTTGGGAAACTGTCTGTGGGGGACTCTAATGACTCGTCAGTACCCTGGTAGTGGGTTTAACCACAAACCGTCAGCGGCACTAGCAATGCGTAACGGCTGCCCACGGACTGACCTCAAGGGATGCCGATGAGCGCACTCATCCGGAAAACCCTACTGAGCCTAACAGTGACAATGTATATACAGTCCGGTCCGTTCGTCAATGAGTATCGCATATCCTGCCTAGGGGGCTAGCAACGTCAGACCCCTAATAGCAGTATAAGTCGTGTCGGAGTGAAGCCCAATACACCCTGAGATACTACTGGAGTACCTACCAGTAAATCTCCTACCATGGCCATGGATTTGTGTAATGGCTCTCCTAGACACAGCACGACCTCGCCCCCAATACCGGGAGAGACGAATCCCCTGCCGATCCGCTCACGTGCCTCCATATGGCTCGGGACTGTACCCAAAAACTACCTGTTTGCACGACTCCTTTGAGCCGTGGTAGGGTAGAAATCAAAGCACAGTGGGAACTCACACGGGACAAATGACGACCTCAGGTCGATGAACTAACCTGTATACATGTCACTAGGGAACTGCTATCTGACGATAGGTATAGTACTAACTAGCAGATTCCCGGCGAGTCCTGTCCGGTGTACTCATAACCCAATGAGCACCTGTATACATCTTAGGTGATCCAACTGACACCAGTGGCTTGTGAGACCGGCCACCGCCCCTCGTCGGGGTCTCGACTGTACACACTAGTCTACTCCGGAGTATCGATGCCCTGTCTCGAAACTCCCACGACTAGGGACCACAATTAAGGATATGCATATAAACTACCCAACTCTCACGTATATGATCGCCATCATACTGTTGGTAGTAAAGCAAGATCCTAAGGGCTCTATCAAAGTGTAACATGCAATCAGTCACCTGAACATGCACACGACTGATAAAGGCAAACCAGATAGCATACTATCATCTCGAGTAAGACTGTGCTACCGGGATAGGTCCTCCGCAATCATTGCAATCACGTACCTGCGATCCAATAATTGACTATGAGGGCACTATCTCCAACAATGTGATTCTACCACCTTTTTACCGTCGAATTAACAATGTAAAATGTTATATTGTCGATAAACCGTTAATTTTGCACCCACTAAATTAACGATGAAAAATTATAAAATCACATGAAATTTAGAGTATCTACATCATAGATGATAAAGATGAAGATTATGGGTGCCGATCGTCATGAAAAATGGCGGAGGTTGAAAAATGGTGGAGGTTGTATATATATATATATATATTTTATATATATATATATATATATATATATATATATATATATAGATAGAGAGAGAGAGAGTAATGGAGAAAATAGGTCTCAGGAGGCTTTTTTGCTAGATGTCGTCAAGAATCTATATTCTCCACCATTTTATTCGACGATCGGCACCCACCATCATCTTTATCTTTTAAGATGTGTATATACCAAATTTCATTTGATTCTACCATTTTTTCACCGTTGAGTTAGCAATGTAAAAAAATTCTATTATTGGTAAACCGTTCATTTTGCACCCACTAAATCAATGGTGAAAAGTTGTAGAATTGCATGAAATTTTCTGTATCTATATTTTAGATGATAAAGATGAAGATGTTGGGTGCCGATCATCGGTAAAAATTATGGACGGTGTATTTTTTTAACGCCATAAGAAGAAATTCCTTCCCATGGCACATTTCCTCCATTATTCTCGTGTGTGTGTGTGAGGGAGAATAATGGAGGAAAGATGCGATAGGAGAGAATTTGTTCCTTCGGCGTTGAAAAATTCACAATCATTGTTTTTTTATGATCTTCCTTTATCATATTCATCTTTATCATTTAAGATGCGGATACACCAAATTTCATTTGATTCTACTACCTTTTCACCTTTGATTTAATGGGTGCAAAGTGAACGGTTTACTGATAATAGAACTTTTTACATTGCTTAACTTAGCGGTGAAAGGTGGTAGAATCAAATGAAATTTGGTGTATCTACACCTTAGATGATAAAGATGGTGGGTGCCGATCGTTGAATAAAATGTTGGAAGGAGTATTTTTCTAATACCACCTGACAAAAAATCCTCCTAGGGCTTCTTTCCTACATTACTCACTCACTCTCCCCCCTCTCTCTATATATATAAAATGGAGGAAAGATGCCATAGGAGGGAATTTCATCCTATCGCGTCGAAAAAATACACCCTCAATAAGTATTTTTGACGATTGGCTTCCATCACCTCCATCTTTTTCATCTAAGATGTGGATACATCAAATTTCATGTGGTTCTATCACTTTTTCACCGTTGATTTGGTGGATGCAAAATTAATGGTTTACTGACAACAGAACGTTTTACATTGCTATTGCAACGGTTAAAAAGTGGTAGAATCACGTGAAATTTGGTGTATCCGCATATTAGATGGTAAAGTTGATGGTGATAGTGTTAGATATGTATGTTCGAGAAACCATTATTGTATTGGATGCTAGGGGTATGTATGTACATGACAGTCTTGCTCGGTATGATAGTATGTGTAACACCCGAGCCTAGTACTACTATTTTCTGTTATTGGTTGAGCATTAGATATTACTCATTTTATTTATCTTGCTTGTTTGGGTCTTACTGTAAAATTTTATCTGGCTAAGTCATTTCTGCATATAACAAATTTTAGCACCTAAAATATAATTAAAAATATATATCTTGGCCTACTCGTCACCCCTAGTCGCGTGGTAGCGTCCGTGCGTCGAGTTCTCATCCCGTTCGGTGAAACGGGCGAGTTTGGACGACTACGCGCGCGTACAGGTGTCCGACTTGGGGGTATGCTTTTTAATAATAAAACATTTCATTTTAAAATTTGGAACCCGCTTAAAATCCTATTATTTAAATTTCAAATTTTTGGACCCAACCCGGGCGCGATTTGGAAACGTTTCATTTAGCGCCAAAATCCCAAATTAATAAAATAATCTAAACCTTATAATATTTCGTTTATATATATATTTTTCTGTTAATCTAAACGTTCAAAATCTTTTAAAATATTTTTTTAGTTCTGAATATTTCCCTGGCTGGCCAATTAGGGTGGGTTTTAACCCCGTGGGCCCCTCCACTATTCCTCTCTCTCTCTCTCTCTAACCCTCTCTCTCTCTCTCCCCTTATATATATATCTATCCCCTTCACGTTTCTTCAGCAACTGTAGCCCCACGAGGAAACAGAACCCATCGCGAGAACTTTATAACCCTAGCCCTAGCCACCGTGCCCGTCGCCGCCGCAGCCCCAACGCCGACGCCACCACCACCATCACCCTCGCCTCGTCGCCCTCGTCGCTGCCACTGCACCTCCTTCTCCCCGTGTGCTCGGCGCCGCAACAGGGACCCCGCAGCAACCCCGTGTCTTCTCTGTTTGGCCGGAAACATCGTCGGCGACCCTCGTCGTCGTCACCCGCGCCACCGTCAGCACCTCCTCTTCACCTGCGCGCACCAGACCCGACCAGCCCCTCTCCATCTCCACTTTCTTCCCCGTTTCCATACCTGCAGCCCTAGCCGTCGCCTGCAACCTCCTCGCCGGCGCTCCACCGCCGTCGACCCCATCGCTGTCACGACCTCTGCAACCCCTGTAAGCCTTCTACTCCTTTCCTCCTTCCTTTTTTCTCTGGTCCCTTTGCATTCTGTTTGCACAACTTGATGTTTCACGGTTCTCTTTGTCGCCGGAATCCGGCGATACCGACGACGTGATCCGACGTTCCAGCGAGGTACCCCGGTCCGCGTGGTCCCATTGCTCGTTGTTTGGGTTCAATCCGTGAATCGTGCGTCCGTCGCGAGTTTCTCCGCCGACGTTACGTTCCGTTTTCCCGGTTCGCGACCCGTCGAGGCAAGTATCACTTGCTACATACTATACTATACAATTATATATGTTTGACTCATTAAACCTGCAAAACTTAACTCGGTATAGTTATTTCCTCATGTGATTGCAATATGACATATATCATTTTTGTCACGACCCGAAAGAGCACGTGACTGGCCCTTGAACCCTATGAAGCCTATAGGACCCCATCTGATCCAAGTAAACCAAAAGCCCAGAAATCTAAAACCATTTTGAAGAATAAGTAAAGAAAACTGGTTTAAAGAAGTGAAGAAATACAGGTTTGAAATCAAGGTTTTTAAATAACTAAGCCGAAAGTACGTTTTGGAAACAATAAGTCTTTTCTAAAAATTTCGGCAGAGTCTCTTTTGTAAAACTGGCCCTGAATGGGGTAAAACAAGGATATCAATATATGCAAATGGTAAAGGCATCCCCAAGCGGGAGCTAGCTCTTCGTCAATCGACGGTCACAACCACGCAAGATATGATAATATACAACGCCAAGTGGCGAGGATCAAATCCAAAAGAAAGCTCAAAAGCAACAAGGAAATCCGCAATACAACTAAGCGCGACTCTAAGGTCGAAATATACAACACTGACTCTGAGTCTGAAAGAATATACAAGTTTTGGTTGATGGACAATTTCTAAATACAATGAAATAAATAAATACAAAATGGGGATTCTTGATGCAAAAGAATCCACCTACCAAAAGCAAATCACCCGCAAGAAGGTAGTGTGCCAGAAATGCCGCAATAGAACCTGTACGGCAGAACCTGCAAGAACTGTGGCACAACGGTGGTGAGTTGCCAACTCGTGAATAGAAACATCTACAAGTAGAAACCGAATGCAAGACATAATCCTAAGTCAACGATCAGTAATATAATCCACAAGAGTGCATCTGAGTGTAATAAGGTGGCAAGGTAACATCTAATCATGTAAATAGTGCCAGGTACTCAGGTAATCACATGTCATCAGTGTAAGGTATGTCTGCGTGAAGTAACCACGATGAAATATCAATGATATCAATACACATATATTAGCGTCCCATACCACTAATATTGGTATAAGGGTATATATAACAGCGCCCTCATACCCTGTTATATATACAATAAAGTATGATCAATGTAAAACCAGTCTGTCTATGATCCAAGTCTATATGTATGTGGAACCCGTCCACCCGTCACCCAATGACAATAAACATCATGTATGCAATGTGAGGATATAAACAAAATCATGGAAAAACATCATGAAACCCGTGTCTAGCATCGACACGTAAATCCTCATCCATATGGGGCTCCGTCAATCCGGGTCAGCCCTCTCTCAAAGTATATACCGGGAATCCGTCAGTCCGGGTCATCCCGCTCTCAATCCATCGGGCATCCGTCAGTCCGGGTCAGCCCTCTATCAATCCATCGGGCATCCGTCAGTCCGGGTCAGCCCTCTATCAATCCATCGGGCATCCGTCAGTCCGGGTCAGCCCTCTATCAATCCATCGGGCATCCGTCAGTCCGGGTCAGCCCTCTATCAATCCATCGGGCATCCGTCAGTCCGGGTCAGCCCTCTATCAATCCATCGGGCATCCGTCAGTCCGGGTCAGCCCTCTATCAATCCATCGGGCATCCGTCAGTCCGGGTCAGCCCTCTCTCAGTACATCCTCTAGCACCGAGAAAACACGGGGTGACGCCCCAAATATCATATCAAGGGAACCGGGTTTTTAATGATTGCTATTGAAAAGGACACGGTTCCCAAATCCAGAAATCCCATGAAAATCCAACATCAAGAAGTACATCCAATGCGATGTGCTATGCAATCAATCCATGATGTATGCGACATAAAAGGAAAGGTAATCATATCGGAAATCATGCAACATGGAATAGTAATGTACATAAGTCGAAGGAAGAATCATCTCATGAATGCAATAGTACTACAGTGTAGTGGCATGGCAATTATCGATGATGAAGTGTGTGAGCCGGCAAATAGTGTACGTGGAACATACGCATCATCGATAATGGTGTTGGTGTCCTAACAGCATGATAATAATATAGCAATGAACATATGCCAGCAATATGAACATCATGAAGATGCAGAAATCTAGTAGTCAACATCACAGCGAAGTATCTACAATGCAAACTACATCTAAGTATCAGGTCTATCAGGAGGGGTAGGTGTGGAAACCACTTAAATCTGAGTCGGTATATATATAAAGATATATAGTCGGTGATCTCGCCTCAATGTCATATCATAAGATATCCTCGAGTTATGAGTGCGGATCTATCATCAATATCGGCACGTACGGTAAATCATCGTACGGCATCCCCATAGCTGGGTAGGGGTCAACATCTCACTGTCTCATCACATAGCAGATATCACCATCATCAGATCATATAGTCTAGAGTACCACTCTATGTCTAGTACAAACGGTAACATCAGAGAAGTATGCATGCGGGGGTAAACACATATCCCAAGCCCGCAAGAATCACAAGTCATATCCCACATATGAATCGTATAGAATCACCGATCCCAGGGCACCAAGCCCCCATCATCGACTCATCTCCAAAGTCATCACATATCATCAATAACAGTGCAAGTACAAGTGATATAAGCAAGGATGTGTGTGTATAGGTGTAATTCTATCCTAGGGATCGCGACTATGAACTGCACTAGTCACAGCTAACCCTATACTATCCATAATACACCTAATGTCACCATAGCTACATAATAATCTATCTACGGACTGCGGGGGTGCTATACGCCATCCACCCGACTTTCCCCTGTAGATATAATCTACTCATCTTGCATCATCATTTGCGGACATCACCATGCATTTGCTTGTCGTCCGAAGTCTTCATGGGTACCTACACATCAAAATATCGTATATGCGCATTAAAACCAAATCCAATCTAAAACGGCGCATAAACTCCAAAACGATACGATAAGGGGGCCTATAGGTGAGAACCTATGGCACGCCTTCAAAACCATCAATAAATCCTCTATATCGTCGTATAAACGATAAATAGTCGAGGCAAAACACATTCCACCATTTCAGACTCAAGAATACGGAATACGGAAATACGAATCCAAAACAACAACTTTGGATATATGTCCCAGATTTCACCCTAGAAAGAGTCAGTCAAAACTAGAAGTACCCAGGGCCAAGAATTGATGAAATGGGGCCAGGCACGCAAAACGAGGAAAATCCCCTCTGCTCTGGCCGCAAATTGCGGCCAGAATGGGAGAATTGGCGGCCGTACGGAGGAGTTAGGGGCTAGGGTTTGGGGTGTTGCCTCTATGTTGCCTGCACATCTCAATTCCCACTCAATATTATTTTAGGGTTCTCGGGGTGTTAGCAGATTCCAAATAACAGTGACAGAATACACAATTTCCCCGATATTGGTTTCTAAAATCCGTATTCTGGTGTTTGCTTCAGGTTTTGGGTTTCAATTCAAACACTAGGGTGTTGGTGTATCCTCAATTGAACTCAATTTCACAATACAACCCAAGTTCCTCTCAAACCCTAACTAGGTTTTCATCACATCCATAATATCACACAATATCGATTAAATCTTAACATGGGGTTATAGGAAAGGCTATGATTGAGCAAATGGTTCAGAAATTACCTTCATTAGCAACTCAAGAATTTTCTTGAGTTGCCCTCTAGTGGCCAAATCCATGCTTCTTTAGCTCCATGTGTAGATCTAGGGATTTTGCACATTTTTAATGAAAGGAGATTGGGGTTTTGGGGTGTTTTATGAGATGAAGTGGGGAGTTGAAGGTGGAGGAAGGGGGAGGAAGAGGCAGCAGCAGCAAAGCAAAGGGAGAGGGAGAGAAATGATGAAAATGGCTAAGGGTTTGGTCAATGGTTCAACCCTCTCTCTCACCTACCCTCATCATTACACTTTCTTTTCTCTTTTCTTTTCCTTTTTCTCTAATTCAAATCCTTCTCACACCAATAGTAAACCCAAATGAAAACCATGGCTAGAAAAAGCACAAGTGTAGAAAAAGTGATATGTGCAAGTTTTGCACAAAATTTCCAAAAAACCCGATTAGCGATTTTAATCGCGATTAGCACTAAATTAGTGTCAAAATGATCACAACAACTTAAAAATGTCATAATTTCAATAATTAACCCTATTTTAGAATTTTCCATAATTTTTCATAATTTTTCAAACATTTTTCCTATTTATTTGTATTAAATATTAAAATAATCTATAAAATAATATTAAATTATAAAAATTCCCAAAATTAATATTTTATATTTTTGAAAATGTTACAATTTTACAGTTAACATAGAAATTACAATTTGCCACTTTTAACCTAAGAACCAAGTTTACCTGTTAATCACATTTTACCGTTTAATGGATTGTAGCACTTTCCCATGTAGTTCTATCATATTCAGACATTCGTAATCAAAGGCTTGATATAACTGTATTGCATCATCATTTAAACTGTTGCACCGCTAAGGTTGCTCAAAACCTGTTAATATAATAAAACGGCTGCACTATATTAATGCACTATTGTGATTGAATGAACTGCTTATTGTTGTTTAATTTATTGCTTATTCCCTGTTGTTGATCCCCTGTTCAATTATATATCTGTTGTGAGCACACCCACGATATTGTTACATCTTGACTTGACTTTGTTACACATGATATATATTGATACACCTGACATGGTACCGTTTACTGTTGACTTGACCTGATGTACCATGACCTGACCTGTTACCTGATCTTGTGTCTAATGCCAACAGACCTGACATATAGTCCTCATGGACCGTTCCTGTTGTCTATCCAGACAAACCTGCTTTACCTGATCCTGTGTTGGCATTAGTTCTTGATTACTGAATACCTGACCTGACACATATAACTTGGGGGTATGGGGAAATCAAAAGTGTAAACTAAAGTGTAACTTAAAAGGGTATTACTTGATCCGTGGTCCCGGGGGGTAACGGGACAGAGCCATTCGTGACTCTTACATTTTCCTGATCCGTGGTCCCGGGGGGTAACGGGACAGAACCACTATTGGTTCACATATTCCTGATCCGTGGTCCCGGGGGGTAACGAGACATATCTTTTGAGTTACATGGAGGATTACTCAAATTGATTTCAAAGACTTTAGACTGGAAAACCTGATAGAACAGTTTAGCTACCCACTGCACACTGCCCTGCACTGCTTGATTCACATTTTGCTACTCTCATTTTATTCATGTTTATTTCTGCATTGCCTATTACACTGTTCATATTATATTACTAGTTGACATGACGCGCCGACGTCTGGGTTTTGCATGACCCAGATTCTTTACCACTGTCGCTGTCCGAGTAGGAGTACTTCAGTCAGCAGGCTGAGTTGTGAGTTCTGTAGTGATTAGTTTTGTTTTCCTGCATTTTATTTCCAGATGTGAGCCCGCATTATGGGACATACTTTTCTGTTATTGTATTGGATCATTTGCTTCCGCATTTATTTATCATTGACTCTTGTTATTCTGGATTATGGACATGTTTTAGGTTGTTTTATCTTGTTCTTGATATCTCTACAGCCGTAATGTGACTGTGGATGGATACTTCCTACCTACAGGTAGCATGGTTGGCTATGTCACGTGCCCAATCTAGCGTATTCTGGGAAGCGGGGCGTGACATGGTTCTTTTGGTATCAGAGACATAGGTTAGTTGGGTTGATTCTTTTGTAGTTGGGTATTGTACCCAATACACGAATCAGAATACCCGTGTTTAGGAAACATGTCCTACCACCTTGACCGTTTTACCATTCTTGAATCACATTCTTCCTGATTATATCTTTTACGATGTGCAAACTTCCTTTGCATATCGATTCGAAAACCCGATTCCTTGTTATCTCTAGGACTTAGGCGGCTTGGGTGGAGTTAAGTAATTGTGGCTATGATACCGCGGCATAGTTACAATGCGGTACTCTATTTAAGTATCTTGGAGTTCTAGCCTTGATCTATATTCAAAATTTATCATCATGCTAATATTGGGTATTTTGAGTTCAGGATTATGGCCGGTAAGAAATTGAAGACATACCAGAGGCGTGTGGACGAAGCCGCCATGCTGGGAGTGATAAGGGGAATACTGGAGAATCAAAAGAGGCAGACTGAGCTGATCCAGCAGCGGGCAGACTCGTTTCAGGAAGGTTTGCAGATCTTTCAGCAGTCTGTAAACAATGTTGGAGCTAAACCAGTTGACCGAGTAGGGACCATAGCAGATTTCAGGCGTTTGGGTCCGTCTACATTTACTGGATTGGAGGAGCCGTTGCCAGCCGAGCAGTGGCTAGTTGACACGGAGAAATTGCTGATTGCGGCACAGATTCCAGATGACAAAAGAGTTGATGTGGTACGCATTCAGCTAGTGGACTACGCCCGAGAATGGTGGCTTGTGGAGGAGACCCGCTTGCCCAAGACGATCAAGTGGGCGAATTTTTCTTAGAGTTTCCTGGAGAAGTTCTTCCCGCGGACTGCACGGGAGGAATGAAAGAGAATTTCATCAGGCTAAAACAGAAGGGAGCAACCGTAGATGTGCATGCAGCAGAATGGACAAGACTCGGCAGATTCGTTGGACCTTTAGTTGCCAACGATGCAAACAGGGCATGGAGGTTCATGCGCAGCTTGGACGTGGACATCCAGAAGCAGATTGTCTCCCTGGGTTTGACCACTTTCTCACAAGTACTTGCGGCAGCTTGAGAACAGCAGAGCCTATCGGGAAAAACTGGGAGTTCACAGCAGACAGCAGTTGCGGTAAGGAAGCAGTTCTGTCGGGCCAGTCAAGTTTAGGGCTAGGCCGACAAACAACCTTCTTGCATCTATGGAAGTTGATAATGGTAAAGAGCCGGCGGTTGTTCGTGATTTTTTGGATGTGTTTGAAGATATATCGGGTTTACCGCCGAAGCGAGACGTGGAGTTCGCAATTGATCTTATTCCTGGTGCAGCGCCAGTATCCAAAGTGTATTACCCAATGGCACCAGTAGAGTTGGAAGAAGTTAAGAAACAGGCTGCTGAATTGCGTGAGAAGGGTTGGATTCGAAGCAGTAACTCGCCTTGGAGAGCTCCAGTTCTTCTAGTAAAGAAGAAGGATGGCACGAGAAGGATGTGCATCGACTATCGAGAATTAAACCGGGTAACTATTAAGAACAAGTACCCGATGAAAGGTTCCTTGGCACTCTAGTAAGGTCTCACAAGGAATCGGACATGCCAATTTAAAATTTTTGGTGCCGAGAAACCCTAGACTACGGATCGTTGCTAGAATTTTAGGCGATAAGAAAAGCTAGTTAACACTTAACTACAAGGATATGGAAATTACAACCTTTGTAGATCCGGATATCCACCTCCACGGCTCCGCAACGAAGTCTCCTCGCTGTCCATGTTGAACCCCGGGCTCAAGCGTCGGCTTCGTCGAAGAAACGGGTGAGCTAGGTCGCCGGCTTCGTGTCAAAGACGATCTACGTCGAGGCATCGCAAGTTCAAGATCCGACTTCACAAACTTGTGAAACTTGTGAAGTAAACACCCAAAACAACTTGGCAAGAGGTAGAGGGTGAAGAAATAGGAGGTGGGTTCTCTTTAGATTTGGATTTCTCTCACTAGATCTCAAGTTGCCATTAAAGTAGCAAGCTTGAAGAAGAAGAAGATGAAGATGGTTATGATAAGTTCTATTAAAAAAAGAAATAGAAAAACAATACTTATCATAACTTAAACTAGGGTTAAGTGTAGAGAATAAACCATGGTCATTTGAGTGGGTTAGGGTTAAGCATGAAGACAAGAATGGTTAGCAAAGTCAAAGCTTCATGAAGCTTCAACATAAAACAAATAAAGCCACCATTCTTATCTTAATCCATTTCAAATAAATAAATAAACAAATAAATAAATAAATGAATATGCAAAACCCTAATTATCAAATTAACCATGGATTAATTCTATACACTTAACTAAATGATCAAGTATCATCAAACATGATACAAAAAGTGCACAAAAGTATATCACATATACAATGTGCAATCCAAGTGAGAAAAATCCGTTTAAAGTGAACCAATACTAGTTAATGCAAAGTAATATATCAAATATATAATTATACATTAAATCATTAAATCAACATTTGATTCAATGATCCGGTCATGTCGCACATGACCGACTAGTATTCAATGTATCGATTTATCGAATCAATGATTCGATAACTAGGTCATATCGAATATAACCAATCGAAAACATATATCGCGAGAATGAAATGCGGTATCACATACACGCATTATTCTCGGTCCTGCACATATCTCATATGCGCTCCTATTTCGTTTCGCTTGAACCAGGAAACCTCTGTGTAGGACTCTAAAGACTCGTCAATACGCCGGTAGCAGATGATGATCATATCAAGCACCCACAAGCCGCAAGCGGTCTGCTAAACGTAACGGCCACCCGGGTATTGAGCGATCAGAAGATCGACGAGCTAGCCCGCTCACACTCCTGCGAATCCGACCAGTAACACTTACCGTACAGTCCGGTCTCTTCGTCTGATATGTCGCATATCAAGTCTAGGGGTGGTAAACGTCAGACCCCAATAACCCGATAAGTCGTGCCGATGTGAGGCTCGTAACGGGTCGAGAAACTACTGGTAACACTTACCAGCAAATCTCTGATCAGCCCTGGCCAGGGACTTCCCTGCTACGGCCAATCGAGCACTGCGCAACATCAACCCCCAATACCGGGAGAGACGAAACCCCTCCTATCGCTCATTGCCTCCATGTGACTCGGGACTGTACCCAAAGACCACCGTTTTGCACGCCCTCATGGACGTGGTAAGGTGGAGATCAAAGCACAGTGGGAATCACACAAGACTCTATGACGATCTCGGGTCTACAGACTAACCTGTACAAGTGTCACCTGAGAACTGCCATCTGACGTGAGGTATAATACCATCTGGGAGTTCTCGGCGAGTCCGTCCAGTGTACCCAGTCTCTACTGAGCACCCGTATACCATCTCTGATGTCAAACACCAATGGATATGGGATCATCCATCGCCCATCACATGGGTCGAGAAGCGTATATGGTAGTCTACTCTGGTATATCGATGCCCCGTCTCGATACACCCACGACTAGGGACCTTGAAGGATGTACTTATGGACTACCATGTCCCCACTAGTATGATCTGCATCATAGTCCAGGTAGTCAAGTACACATCCTAAGGGCTTTACCAACATGTAACTACAAGACAATATAAAGAGACTAGTGTACATGTTAAGATAAAGAGTAACCAGATAGCATACTATCATATCGAGCAAGAAAGTCATCTCTATATATGTCCAAGCATCCAATATAATATACAACATCTGTACAATACTGGCCTCTAGGGCATACATACAACTAACACCCGATCCCTCGCATTGGAGAACTTTTTGAGCAGCTTAGTGGCGCAAGGGTATTCTCGAAACTTGATTTGCAATCCGGATATCATCAGGTCCGAGTGAAAGCAGAAGATATTTGCAAGATGGCGTTTCGAACTCGGTATGGACATTACGAGTATCTAGTGATGCCCTTCGGAGTAACGAATGCGCCGGCAGTATTCATGGACTTGATGAACCGAATCTTTTCACCGTTCTTGGACCAGTTTATTGTAGTATTCATTGACGATATTCTGGTTTACTCGAAGAGTTTTGAGGAGCATGCTGAGCATTTGAAGATCGCACTGCAGACATTGAGACAGGAGAAACTGTATGCGAAGATGAGTAAGTGCGAATTTTGGTTGAAAGAAGTGAACTTTCTGGGGCATGTTGTGTCGGGCAATGGAATCGCCGTCGATCTCGAAAATATTGCAGCAGTTCGAGATTGGCCGATTCCAAAGAATGTAGCTGAGATAAGAAGTTTCCTTGAATTAGCCGGATATTACAGGAGATTTGTGGAGAACTTCGCTCGTCTGGCAGAACCGTTGACCAAGCTTACGCGCAAGGAGATACCTTTTGTATGGACGGATAAGTGTGCGTTGGCTTTCGAGACGTTGAAGCAAAATTTGATAACCGCCCCTATTCTGACCGTTCCAGACAATTCCGGAGGATTGGTGATTCACAGCGACGCATCTGGGAAAGGATTGGGATGTGTTTTGATGCAGCATGGGAAGGTTGTAGCATACGCGTCAAGACAACTGAAGACCCATGAAAAGAATTACCCAACTCATGACTTGGAGCTTGCGGCTGTGATCTTCGCTTTGAAGATTTGGAGACACTACCTTTTGGGCGGGAGAGTCGAAGTCTTTACAGATCATAAGAGTTTGAAGTATGTGTTCACTCAGAAGGAGTTGAATATGAGGCAGCGTAGATGGTTGGAGCTGATGGCCAACTACGACCTTGATCTTAAGTACCATCCGGGAAAAGTTAACGTCGTGCCGGATGCGCTTAGTCGGTTACCAGCAATTCAGGTGTTAACTACACAGAGGGAGATCATTGCAGATTTTCGAAGATTTGACTTGGAAGTTGTGCTACCGCGTTCTACGGGACAGTTGATGCAGTTGCAGGTGCAGTCGTCTTTGATTGAGAAGATTAAAGCAGCACAATAGCAGGATCCTAGACTGCAAAAGTTTCGAGAGCAGGTTGAAGCTGGACTACGAACAGATTTACTGGTCCACGAAGATGGTTCGCTGAGGTATGGTAGCCGTTTGTGTGTGCCAAAGGGAGATGTTCGCGAAGAGCTTATGAGGGAGGCACACAGTTCAGCTTATTCTGTACATCCAGGAGGCACAAAGATGTACCGTGATATTCGACAGCATTTCTGGTGGGAAGGCATGAAACGGGAGATTGCTCGCTTCGTGGCTAAGTGTTTGGTATGTCAACTAGTCAAGGCTGAGCACCAAAGGGTTGCTGGTTTGTTGCAACCACTTCCGATTCCTCAGTGGAAGTGGGAACATATAACCATGGATTTCGTGACGGCTTTACCGCGAAGTCCAAAGGGTAACAATGCAGTATGGGTGATTGTTGATCGGTTGACCAAGGCAGCTCACTTTATCCCTTTCCGGGTTGGTCAATCAACAGAGACTTTGGCAGAACGATACATGCAGGAGATTGTAAGACTGCATGGCGTACCGGTGAGCATCGTGTCCGATCGGGACACTCGGTTCTTATCACACTTTTGATAGAGTTTTCTTACAACAACAGTTTTTAGGCAACTATCCAGATGGCTCCATTTGAAGCTTTGTATGGTCGTAAATGCCGTTCACCTGTTTGTTGGGATGATGTCGATGAACGAAGATTATTGGGACCAGATTTGGTTGTACAGACTATTGAGAAGGTTAACACTATCAGAAATCATTTGATGGCAGCTCAAGACAGACAGAAAAGTTGGGCTGACACGTCAAGAAGACCTCTAGAGTTCGCTGTGGGTGATTTGGTATTCTTGAAGATATCACCGACTAGAGGGGTAACTCGTTTTGGGAGTCGAGGGAAGCTTAGTCCTCGATTCGTTGGACCCTTCGAGATATTGGAGCGTGTTGGAGAGGTAGCGTACCGTTTGGCGTTACCGCTGTCCTTGGCAGGTGTGCACGATGTGTTTCATGTATCTCAACTACGAAGGTATGTTCGAGATGAAACACACGTCTTGGATCATTCGGAGTTAACAGTATGGGAGGACCTAACTTTTGAGGAGCGACCGGTTGAAATCATGGATCGAAGGGAAAAGGTTCTTAAGAACAAGGTTATCCCCCTTGTGCTAGTTTCTTGGGGTAATCGATCGCATGGAGAGTCCACGTGGGAGCGAGAAGACGAGATCCGACAGAAGTTTCCTCACCTTTTCCTGTAGTTTTCTATCTTGTAATCTTGGAATTTCGAGGACGAAATTCTTTTGTAGTTGGGTATAATGTAACACCCGAGCCCAGTACTACTATTTTCTGTTATTGGTTGAGCATTAGATATTACTCATTTTATTTATCTTACTTGTTTGGATCTTACTGTAAAATTTTATCTGGCTAAGTCATTTCTGCATATAACAAATTTTAGCACCTAAAATAAAATTAAAAATATCTATCTTGGCCTACTCGTCACCCCTAGCCGCGCGGTAGCGTCCGTGCGTCGAGTTCTCATCCCGTTCGGTGAAACGGGCGAGTTTGGACGACTACGCGCGCGTACAGGTGTCCGACTTGGGGGTATGCTTTTTAATAATAAAACATTTCATTTTAAAATTTGGAACCCGCTTAAAATCCTATTATTTAAATTTCAAATTTTTGGACCCAACCCGGGCGCGATTTGAAAACGTTTCATTTAGCGCCAAAATCCCAAATTAATAAAATAATCTAAACCTTATAATATTTCGTTTATATATATATATTTCTGTTAATCTAAACGTTCAAAATCTTTTAAAATATTTCTTTAGTTCTGAATCTTTCCCTGGCTGGCCAATTAGGGTGGGTTTTAACCCCGTGGGCCCCTCCACTATTCCTCTCTCTCTCTCTCTCTAACCCTCTCTCTCTCTCACTCTAACCCTCTCTCTCTCTCTCCCCCCTTATATATATATCTATCCCCTTCACGTTTCTTCAGCAACTGTAGCCCCACGAGGAAACAGAACCCATCGCGAGAACTTTATAACCCTAGCCCTAGCCACCGTGCCCGTCGCCGCCGCAGCCCCAACGCCGACGCCGCCACCACCATCACCCTCGCCTCGTCGCCCTTGTCACTGCCACTGCACCTCCTTCTCCCTGTGTGCTCGGCGCCGCAACAGGGACCCCGCAGCAACCCCGTGCCTTCTCTGTTTGGCCGGAAACATCGTCGGCGACCCTCGTCGTCGTCACCCGCGCCACCGTCGGCACCTCCTCTTCACCTGCGCGCACCAGACCCGACCAGCCCCTCTCCATCTCCACTTTCTTCCCCGTTTCCATACCTGCAGCCCTAGCCGTCGCCTGCAACCTCCTCGCCGGCGCCCCACCGCCGTCGACCCCATCGCTGTCACGACCTCTGCAACCCCTGTAAGCCTTCTACTCCTTTCCTCCTTCCTTTTTTCTCTGGTCCCTTTGCATTCTGTTTGCACAACTTGATGTTTCACGGTTCTCTTTCTCGCCGGAATCCGGCGATGCCGACGACGTGATCCGACGTTCCAGCGAGGTACCCCGGTCCGCGTGGTCCCATTGCTCGTTGTTTGGGTTCAATCCGTGAACCGTGCGTCCGTCGCGAGTTTCCCCGCCGACGTTACGTTCCGTTTTCCCGGTTCGCGACCCGTTGAGGCAAGTATCACTTGCTACATGCTATACTATACAATTATATATGTTTGACTCATTAAACCTGCAAAACTTAACTCGGTATAGTTATTTCCTCATTTGATTGCAATATGACATATATCATTTTACAGTTAACATAGAAATTACAATTTGCCACTTTTAACCTAAGAACCAAGTTTACCTGTTAATCACATTTTACCGTTTAATAGATTGTAGCACTTTCCCATGTAGTTCTATCATATTCGGACATTCGTAATCAAAGGCTTGATATAACTGTATTACATAATCATTTAACTGTTGCACCGCTAAGGTTGCTCAAAACCTGTTAATATAATAAAACGGCTGCACTATATTAATGCACTATTGTGATTGAATGAACTGCTTATTGTTGTTTAATTTATTGCTTATTCCCTGCTGTTGATCCCCTGTTCAATTATATATCTGTTGTGAGCACACCCACGATATTGTTACATCTTGACTTGACTTTGTTACACATGATATATATTGATATACCTGACATGGTACCGTTTACTGTTGACTTGACCTGATGTACCATGACCTGACCTGTTACCTGATCTTGTGTCTAATGCCAACAGACCTGATATATAGTCCTCATGGACCGTTCCTGTTGTCTATCCAGAGAAACCTGCTTTACCTGATCCTGTGTTGGCATTAGTTCTTGATTACTGAATACCTGACCTGACACATATAACTTGGGGGTATGGGGAAATCAAAAGTGTAAACTAAAGTGTAACTTAAAAGGGTATTACTTGATCCGTGGTCTCGGGGGGTAACGGGACAGAGCCATTCGTGACTCTTACATTTTCCTGATCCGTGGTCCCGGGGGGTAACGGGACAGAACCACTATTGGTTCACATATTCCTGATCCGCGGTCCCGGGGGGTAACGAGACATATCCTTTGAGTTACATGGAGGATTACTCAAATTGATTTCAAAGACTTTAGACTGGAAAACCTGATAGAACAGTTTAGCTACCCACTGCACACTGCCCTGCACTGCTTGATTCACATTTTGCTACTCTCATTTTATTCATGTTTATTTCTGCATTGCCTATTACACTGTTCATATTATATTACTGGTTGACATGACGCGCTGACGTCTGGGTTTTGCATGGCCCAGATTCTTTACCACTGTCGCTGTTCGAGCAGGAGTACTTCAGCCAGCAGGCTGAGTTGTGAGTTCTGTAGTGATTAGTTTTATTTTCCTGCATTTTATTTCCAGATGTGAGCCCGCATTATGGGACATACTTTTCTGTTATTGTATTGGATCATTTGCTTCCGCATTTATTTATCATTGACTCTTGTTATTCTGGATTATGGACATGTTTTAGGTTGTTTTATCTTGTTCTTGATATCTCTACAGCCGTAATGTGACTGTGGATGGATACTTCCTACCCACAGGTAGCATGGTTGGCTATGTCACGTGTCCAATCTAGCGTACTCTGGGAAGCGGGGCATGACAGTATGCTATTTGGTTTGTCTTTGAAAGTGTGTCTTAGCACCTCTACTAGGTTTCCACATGCATAAAATATGTAATTTTAAAAAATCTAAAGGTCTAAGCTACACTAAACAAGAATCGAACTAGATAATAAGGGTTTTAAGCAAGCAAACTAGTATTATAACTAAGTGAAAAGATAACAACGTTTGTAGACCAAGTCCTTCACTTCTATAGCTCCAAATAGTAGTCCCTAAGCTCCAAGTAGTAGTCCCTAGAACTCTTCTTGGCTCCACTTGAAGAAAGGATCGAGCTTGCTTTGATGTTTTCGAAGCCGAAGATAATCCACCTTGAAGTCTCTCTAACTCAAACTCACTCTTCACTAATCAAAAAATTAGTGAAGCAAACAACCTATACTAAAGGGCTAGGATAGTGTAGGTTGATGAAGTATGAATTTTGCTCACTTTAAAAAATTTATTTCTCTTTTTATTTTCCAACTTAAGAAAATCTAGAGAAGGAAGAAGATGAACTAGGGTGAAGCAAATATCTCAAGTGAGAATGAGAGAGTTAACCATGAGCTAAAGATAAGGGTTGGGTGAGAAAAATATCTAGAGTAAAACAAAATTAGTGAGATGAGTCATGGCTTCTATATGTTTTTACAAGCATCTAAGCCATGCTCATTTCCACCAATTTTTATTTCACTTTAAAATAAATCACCCAATATTGTCCTTGGCTCTAGTGTAAGTCTCATACGCCCATGTTCTATATATCATCTACCATGACACAATAGTAAATTATATATATATATATATATATAAATATATATATATCATATATATATATCATTATATATATATACAAGAGACGAAATTCATTAGTGAGCTAATATTAGTTAATATATATTAATATATCAAATTATTAAATCAACACTTGATTTAATATTCCGGCTATATCATATATAACCGACTAATATCATTTATATGTATATCAATTTTTCAAATCAACACTTGATTTAATAACTCGGCTATATCACATATAACCGAAAAATATTCAATACACAATATCAAATCAACATTTGATTCAATAATCCGATCATATCATATATAACCGTCCAATATCAAATATATATACATATAACATATCATTGAATCAACACTTAATTCAACAATCCGGTTATATCACATATAACCTAACCGATATCAAATATCGCGAGATTAGAATACGGTATCACATACTCGTATTTAATCAAGCTTCCGAACATATCACCATATGTGCCCTACTTCGTTTCGCTTGAGCTAGGAAACCTCTGTGTGGGACTCTAAAGACTCGTCAATACGCCAGCAGCAGGTAATGATCACATTAGTCACCCACAAGCCGTCAGCGGTACTAGATGGACGTAACGGCTACCCAGGTATTGAGCGAATAGAAGACAACAAGCAAGCTTGTCCAAACTCCCGCAAAGCCTATAAGCAACACTTACTGTACAGTCCGGTCTCTTCATCTGATATGTCGCATATCAAGTCTAGGGGTGGAATCGTCAGACCCCAGTAACTTGATAAGTCATGCCGATATGTAGCCTATAACCATTCGAGAAACTACTGATAGCACTTACCAGTAAATCTCATCAGCCCTGGCAGGGACTTGCTGTTATAGCCAATCAAACATAGCGCAACATCAACTCGCTATACCGGGAGAGACGAAACCCATCCTATCGCTAATTGTCTCCATGTGACTCGGGATTGTACCCAAAATCCACCTGTTTGCACAACTCCTTTGAGCCGTGGTAGGGAGGAAATCAAAGCACAGTGGGAACAACACAAGACTCTATGGCAATCTCGGGTCTACAGAGTAACCTGTACAAGTGTCACCATAGAACTGCTATCTGACGATAGGTATGATATCATCTAGGAGTTCTCGGTGAGTCCTGTTCGGTATACCCATTCTCTAATGAGCACCTATGTACAATCTTTGATGTCAAACACCGATGGCTGTGGGATCAACCATCGCCTAATACAGGGTCAAGAAATGTACACACCCGTCTACTCTGGAATATCGATGCCTTGTCTCGATACTGTTAGTTATATGTATGACCTAGAGGCCATTACTGTACATACGATGTATATTGTAGTGGATGCTTGGACATATATAGAGAGGACTTTCTTGCTCGACATGATAGTATGCTATATGGTTGCTCTTTATCTTAACATGTACTCTGATTGTCTCTATGTTACATGTTGATAAATCCCTTAGGATGAGTACTTGACTACCAGGACTATGATGCAGATCATACTAGTGGGAACAGAGTAGTCGTTAAGTACATCCTTCAAATGTTCCTAGTCGAGGGTGTATCGAGACAGGGCATCGATATACCAGAGTAGACTAGCGTATAGCTTCTCGACCTATGTAGATGGGCGATGGATGATCCCATATCCATTGGTGTTTGACATCAGAGACAGTATTCGGGTGCTCAGTAGAGACTGGGTACACCGGACGGACTCGCCGAGAACTCCCAGATGGTATTATACCTCACGTCAGATGGCAGTTCTCGGGTGACACTGGTACAGATTAGTCTGTAGACCCGAGATCGTCATAGAGTCTTGTGCGATTCCCACTGTGCTTTGATTTCCACCTTACCACGTTCAAGAGAACGTGCAAAATGGTGGCTTTTGGGTACAGTCCCGAATCACATGGAGGCAATGAGCGATAGGAGGGGTTTCGTCTCTCCCGGTATTGGGAGTTGATGTTGCGCTGTGCTCGATTGGTTATAACAGGAAGTCCCTGACCAGGGCTGCTTCAGAGATATACTGGTAAGTGTTATCAGTAGTTTCTCGACCCGTTATGAGCCTCATATCGACATGACTTATCGAGTTGCTGGGGTCTGACGTTTACCACCCTAGACGAGATATGTGACATATCAGACGAAGAGACCGGACTGTACGGTAGTGTTACTGATTGGATTCGCAGGAGTGTGAGCAGGTTTGCTTGTTGATCTTCTGATCGCTCAATACCCGGGTGGCCGTTACGTTTAGCAGACCGCTTGTGGCTTGTGGGTGTTTGATATGATCATCACCTACTGCCGGCGTATTGACGAGTCTTTAGAGTCCTATACAGAGGTTTTCTGGCTCAAGCGAAACGGAGTAGGAGCACATATGTGATATGTGCGGGACCGAGATTGATACGATATGAGATACCGTATTGTATTCTCGCGATTTGTGACATCGGTCGGTTATATGCGATATAGCCGGGTTATCGGATCAAGTGTTGATTCGATAAGTTGTTACATATAAATATTAGTCGGTTATATGTGATATAGCCAGATTATTAAATCAAGAGTTGATTTGATAATCTAATGGATAATTATATATTTGATATATTAATTTATATTAACTAGTATTAGCTCACTTATGATTTCTTTTCTCACTTGATGTGCACATTGTATATATGTGATATGTATATTTGTGTACATGTTTGTGTCATGCTAGGTTACAAATGCAACATTGTATGAGACTTATGCTATGCTAGGGTTTAAGCTAGGGTTTTATTTGTTTTAAGCAAATAAAACATTTGGATTTAGTCAAGGTTAAGCTTGGAGAAGCTTGTAGAACATTGACCAAGTCCACTTGTTTGTCATTCTTAAGATATTTCTTAACCCAAGCCTTAACCTTAGCCTTTGGTTTATTCTCTATATGAGTTAGGCATGAGAGGATAACTCACCATGGTTGCATTTCTAACCCAATGATTTTATTCATTCATAACTCTCTCTTCATCTTCTTCTTCAAGAGCTCAAGAAAAGGGTTTTCTAGGATTGAGTTTGTGATGAAAAAGTGTGAGAAAATGAAATCTAAAGTGAGCCCACTTCCTACTTCATCATCCTCTACTACTTGCCATTTAGTATAGGGTGTTTGCTTCACTAATTTTATAATTAGTGAAGAGACAGCTTGTGTTAGTGTCTCCTCGACATAGATCATCTTCGGCCTCGAAGTCTTCGAAGCAAGCATGTTCGTTTCTTTATGGGATCCTCTCTAGAGTCTGGAGTTCACGATCACAACGAAAGGGACTACTATACGGAGCTATTGAAGTGAAAGACCGGTCTACAAAGGTTGTATTCCTTGCTCACTAGACTTGCAAAGTGTTTGCATTTTATATTCCGTCGATTTCTAGTTAACGATTCTTAGTTAGGGTTAGCTAAAATGGCAAATTTTTGAATTTGGCATGGACGATGCCTCCCGAAACCTTGTTGCCATCTTAAGTAACCCTGCAGTGGTATCAAAGCCATGCTAGATATTTAGACAGATTTTGCTAGGATTACGAAATTGAAATACTCCGAAACTTGAAACGCAAAATTGTAGTTTCTGTCGATTTTAAAAGTTGATCAAAATTTTTTTTAAACAAGTACAAAGTGTTGTATGTGATATAATATGAACACTGTAAAAATTTGAGGGGGTTTCATGCATTTTTGGCCGGCCACATGTACCGTGATCTCGGCTCAAAACCGAGCCCCCACCCCTAAATTTTTTTGTGTGTTCCAGTGACTCGGTTTTGATATTTCAGGTATTGTTTGTTTTTGCTAATTTTTGCATGTGATGTGAAATTACACTATAAGCAATTCAGAGTGTTTCGTACTCATAGTTTTAACATTGTTTCGGGTTATTCACATGTTGTCTATGCGAATTTTAAAAGTTTGATCGAATGTCAAAAACCCAAATTTCCAAGTTTAACGTATTCGAAAAAACATGCAAGTGATTCTATGAACCTTCTAGAAGAATGAAACCCTAACTCGACATTTTGGATCGCGAAACCGCGGTCAAACCCTAGGGTTTGTCGTAGTTCCATGGCGACACGAGTGAGGATTGGGTTTGCCTTCTAGGGCTGGTGCATAGGTACTGTGGCATATTCTGGGTATTATTAAAACTGTGCTCAAGTGTTGAGCTGTCGGGAAATTGTGGGACTTTGATGAGTCGATCCAAAAGTTTAACGTTCGTCCGGGTATCATGTGATGGGATACAATATTTGGAATCCACAAGTAGTTATGAGATAACTAATTTGAATGTTATAAATCTAGCAATTTAGTCTCAATTGATCGGTTGCCATGGATTTTTATGTGATCAAAAGTCCGTCGCAATCACGTAGCGTACGTGGATACTCGCCGGGTAAACTTAATATATAGCCATGCCCCATAGCCCTGACTAAGTGACTGAAGGAGAACCCCGTCGCTAAAAGCATCCGTTCGGGTGCTCGCGGCAGCGGTGTTCCGCCTTACTGCACTTCGTCGACGACATCGGGGGGTGCGGCCGTCTACTAAAGTTTCCGACGAGCATTCGATCATGTAATGCCTTAGATTTCGGTTAGTGTTAGTTTAGACGTTAATCCGGGTTTTTGGTAAAAAGTTTACCAATTTGAGTTCCTCACATTTTATAACATTTAATTAATAATTTATTATTATTTGTTATGGCACGCACGCACGTGTGCACGTTAATGTGAGGGTTTGTTTTGTGTTAATCTTGTTCTTAGCAACTATGACAACATAACCCTTAACCTAATTCTAAATCCTTGCTTTAATCCTATCTTAATCCCTTGCTTTGCCTTAACCCTAATCCTTGATATTTTGTTTTGGGAGATATTTATTTGGAGAGAAGAGGTGGCATGATGTAGTGTGAAGGTATTAATAAGAAATTAATGCATTGGTGTACTTACCCTCTCACCTTAATCACACCTCTCTCTCTCTCTATCAATCATTCACTCTCTCTTTCTCTCACACACATTTCCTTTCATTTTTCTTTATCTTTTCAACACAAACTGAACACTTCTTCATTTCCTTCACAATCCATCACAAATATTCAAAAAAACCACATCTTGTGTCTTGATTTACCTCTTGGATGCCTTGGAGCTTGGGAAGCTAGGATCTTTGAGTTCTTTGGTTAGGTAATGATCTCTTTCTGTTAAGTAGGTGTTTGTTGTGTAGCTTAGCTTTTTAGTTCCAGTTTAGATCGTGTAACGTATCGTTTCGGGTAAATATCGTATTTTTAGTGTTGTTTTGGGGTCTCGGATGATCTGTTATCAAACCAGGTAATTGTTGCAAAAGTTCCCATCGAAGTGACCTAGTGTAGTGACCTAGAACCTACCCTTCAAATACGAGCCCATTTCCTTTTGACCAGGCCACAATTTTATTGCTTCTGACTGCAATTTGCGGCCAGACTAGGGAGTCAGGGTGTGGATTTTGGTGTAGGGGTCTCTGGGGTTGTATGTGGTCCCATGGAACTTGCAACTTTTATAGATTGTTAGTATAGCAAAATCTAGGATCACTTTGCGTATTTCTTGTGTTTCATTTCACGCGTTACGTTATCCGATACGGGTTCGTGTTCTGTGTTCTGTTGCTCTTGAGTTGGTTTCGTTGTGTCGCTATGCACGTTAGCTACAATACGAACACTTGAGAGTACGTTTGTGTTGTCGCGTTGGTCCGCGTAGTTGTTCGTGTTTTGGGTCTATTGCTAATATACACTTGTTTTATTGTTTTAGGTTCGCAGGCAAGGACTTCGGATGCTGCAACGAAGGGAAAACAGGTGGTAGGCTTTACTTAGCCAGGAGCGTTGGTGAGTAGATTTAACATCTACAGGGGAATCGCCCGCATGGCGTTATGCGTCTGGGCTAGAGATGACTTGACTTTGTCGCATATTATATTTCATATATAGAGTTGCGCATACACCTTATTGCTTAGTTACTTGTTGTGCTAGGACTAGTACCCTTAGGATACTGCACTATTATTGACGGCTCTTGTTGCACGGGCACTGATTGTATGCCACACACACCGTCAATAATTGCCATGACACGCACAACACACATATAGATATGATATTGTTTGGTTAGGGACATTGTGACATTGATTCATATTTCTTTATGCATATGACATATAGCATACCTGTATACCTACATGCTTACACATATGCCTTGACATGCTTACATGCTAGTTACCTGAATACCTTTAGGGTATTGTACCATTAGCGATAGGTAGATATATATACCTTGCTATACTTTTATGTTTACACATATATCTAACTCTAGCTACATGTTTACCTTTATTTGATGTTATATAGACTTAGAGAAATTAGGAACCTCATGATATTTATATTAACTTGTTGCAGTTAAATTGCGTCTTTTCCTTTATATGCTTACATTACAGTTTTATGTTGCGTATATTTTATTCATGGATTTTTGCATTGATATATGGATTTTCATGATATTTTCTGGATTTGAGGACCGTGGTAGTTTCATGAAATTATGAATTATTTGAAAAACCCGGTTTCTCTTGATATGTTATTTCAACAGCCACCAAGAGTTTTATCGGTTCTGATATATATATAACCCATGCGAGGAGCGTCGAGGGCCGTATGAGGGTACATGGTGGGGCCCGGAGGTACCCCGGGGCAAGAAAGGGATAGTCGATGTAACATGCCGATGAGGCCTGGCAGGGGAACCATACTCTCCGGTGACAGTACCTATGACTCGGCGGTTATCGTGGGAATACCGACGGGAGTCATGTACGTATGGATACGTCGAAGGACGAGGGTCGAAGCTGGGCACTCAGGTTTTCGGATAGCGTATGATACGTACCTATCAAGGTGCCAGTCGTGGTGACAGCACCTGATAGATCAGCCTTTATGTGTCGATGTTAGACACTTGTTTTCATGATATTTTTACTCCTAAGTATATATAACAGTGGAATAGGACGCTGTTATATATGCATATATATATATATATATATATATATTAGTGGAATGGGACGCTAATATATATGTATACATATCAATTCATATACATCATCATCATAATTATTCATGCAAATATACTTAGGTAAATTGAGATTCACTTGATATTGGATTTAGAATATTTGAGATTCACTGGATATTGGATTCAGGATATATGAGTCTCACTTGATATTGGATACATGATATATGAGATTTACTTGATTTTGTACATTCAGAATATATGAGATTTATTTGATTTTGTACATTCAGAATATATGAGATTTATTTGATATTGTACATTCAGGATTTGTGAGACTTACATGATATGAGAGCCAATTTGGGGGCTGATTTGTGGAAATTGGGATTTGGATTGTCTTGATGGATTTTGGTCCTACCACGATATTAGGATTCCGTGGAAATGACATGTTTCATCCCATACTCCACATTTATTGTTTATGCATTGCTTCATGTGTTGGTTGTACCTGCTAGAGTACCTTTCATGACTGTTGCATATATACATTATCATATCATTGTTCATTTATTAGTAGTACCCGATAGAGTACCTTACATAATTGTTGCATACTGATTGTCATATTAATGCTTCATATATTAGTTATACCTGCTAGTGTACCTTTCATGACTATTGCATACATATGACCATTTATTGCTATAAGCTTGCATATGTTAGATTCGTGCTGTACGTGCATACTTGCGATTGCCTACATATGTTACTTACTATTCACGAGTTGGCAACTCACCCCCGTTGGCCACAGTGTTTTGCAGGTTGTTCCCCAGAGTAGTCGAGGCAAGCTATTCATCTATCTTATCATCTTTTGCTGCGGATACCGCTCAGCTCATAGTGTGCAGTTTTGCTTTAGGTGGGTTTTGTGGTTATCCGTTTATGTTGCTTATTGTATATTCGTTGTATCCTATACTCTCCATCTACTATTATCTTGTATGACTTAGAGACTTGATGTGAGGACGATTTTGTATATTTTGGTGACTTGGATGTCTTTTATACAGTTTCTTTTTATCGTCTTTTATTTATTCGGTACGGCGTCGTATATCTGTTGTGGTGGTTGTTTTCCGCCTTTGGTCGTGTTTTTGCTCCCGTTTGGGGATACTTTACTTATATTTATGTTGTACCCATTTTTGGGGCTGGTTTTTACAAAGGAGGTGCTGCCAAAATTTTAAAGGAAATAAAGTTGGACTTTTAAAGAATTTGGGTTGAGATTTTAAAAGTTTTAAAAATTGTTCTTATTTCTTATTACTTTTGATAGTTTAGATTGCTAGGTTTTCGGCTTACTTAAATTGCATTACACCTGTAGACGTTGCGTAGTTTAAGGGCCGTCACGTGCCAATTTCGGGCCGTGACAAGGTTGGTATCAAAGCGCTAGGTTTTACCTTTTGGAGTGTAGGATGACCTTGGTATGATGGAGTAGGTAGCTTAAGCAGAGTAACGTAGTGTGTGTATGTCCGCGGCATACTCACGACGCGGTACTCCGCCTAAAGAGACCTAAGTACAAATTGCTTGAAATTCCTTCCTTGATGTTATATCCTTATGATTCGATTACCTTGTTCTTATCGAATCCTATTTCCATTTATAGCCTTTGCCGCCGATGACTATGGGGACTCAGAGTGATGCAGCGAGGGCCAAGGTCAGAGTTGGCTCGGGTGGGACGGGGACTAACCAGGATGGTACGCTCATTGCATAGGAGCAGATGGATCTGCCTTCGACAGATCATCTCGCTAGGCTTGTGTCAGATATGCAGGACATGCGCCAGACGATGAGTTCATTGGTTGAGGCCTTTCGAGCACATCGACAGGAGGTTGTCACCCCTGTTACCAAGTTGTTCCTTGAGATCAGCACTCAGCATAATGTTACGTATACCGCACCAGTGGATGCAGCCCCAGTTGACGAGGCACGTCTTCTAAAGACTTTAGGAGTTCCGGAACAGTGGAGGACTCATACCGGTGTACCAGCTCAGAGACATAGGCTTAGTCGTCGAGACAGATATCGGGCACGCCACTGGAGTAATGAAGGCTTGGGACGAGGTCAGTCTTTTAGCTCATATTTCTAGGAGGGTCGGCAGCCATGGAGAGGATGCTATCGGGGCGAGGACCTTCATCACCACATCAGGCGTTGTTCCCTAACACCGCGTCAGGGTCGTATTCAGAGAGGTCATGGACGCGGAGGGTTCGCTCAGAGGGGTCAGGTTGGTAGAGGAGGATTTCAGCCAGTTGCGGGTAGGGGGCAGACACCAGAGTTTGCTTCTACTCATTGGGATGCGCGGGCGTCCAATGCAGAGTTTTCAGGTATTCTTAATTCTTATGTTCTTTTGATGCACTTATTTGTTTTACACACTTTGTGTCGTAGTTGGGCCGAGAGTCGTGTTAGGTAGATCAGCCGTTTGTTGTGTTAATTTATGTCAGCGATTCTTTTGTTGCGCGACAATATTTCAGTCGTGTGCCAATCGGATAGGAGATAGAGATTCGTCCGTCATTGTGATCCTTCTAGAGATGTTGGATTTGACGTTCTCCTGGGCACGGAATGGTTAGCTACGTGCTAATCGTCTGTGGACTGCCGCAAGAAAATAGACAGGTTTTGTTTTCCCGGCGAGTCAGTTCTTGTTGTGCAGGGGGACAGTGGTGCCGCTCGTCACAGCTTGAATTCATCCTTTTTCGCTAGTCGGCTTTTGAGGAGAGGATGTCGAGGATTCTTGGCGTTCATTCGTGATACCGGAGCCACAGTGGGTATGTTAGACCGGGTTCCTTTCATGCGAGAGTTTTACGACATTGTTCCAGATGAGCCGGCGGAGCTTAAGGATCAGCTGCAGAGTTGTTTGTTGGGGGGGGCTTGTGCGTCTAAGTGTTTTGCTTTGGGGAGCTCCTATTCTGCTCGTCAGGAGAAGGACGATAGTTGAGGTTGTGTATCGATGGATCGTCAATTTAACCGGCTTACGGTGCGGATAGGTATCCTTTACCTCGCATTGACGATTTCTTCGATCAGCTCCCGAGTGGGAGACTTTTTCTAAGTTTGTTTGGGATCAGGTCATCATCTTTGTGGGTTCGGAGTGAAGACATTCCGAAGACTGCTTTTGTGCGTGCTATGGGCAGTACGTGTTTTGGTGGTGTCGTTGGAGTCACCAATGCTCTAGCAGCATTCGTGGATGTGATGAACCAGATTTCTTCAGGCCGTTCCTCGACCAGTTTATTGTTGTGTCATTGATGACATTCTATTCTATTCTAACATGTCATGAGGAACAGCAGCAACACTTGAGGATTTGTTTTGCAGACATTGGGAGAGTGCCAGCTGTTTGCTAGATTCTCAGAGTGTTCCTTCAGGCTTGATTGTGTTGACTCCTAGGTCTTGTAGTTACGGGAGACGGTTTTCGTATGGTCCCGAGGAAGATCGAGGCCGTACAGCTTTCGCCCATACTTATATCCGGGACGGAGGTCCGCAGATTTTTGGGCTTAGCAGGTTTTTACCGCCGTGTCGTGCAGGATTGTTTGTGTATCGCTGCACCGTTGACTGAACCGACCGGAAAGGAGGTTCCTTTTCTTGGACCGAGGCATGCGTGCGGAGTTTTCAGCAGTTGGAGACTCGGTTGACAACTGCACCAGTTCTTTCTTTGCTTTCTGGTTCGGGCGACTTTGTTATTTAACTGTGATGTTTCGCGAGTGGCGCTCGATTGTGTACTGATGTGACACTATAGAGTTATCGCTTTTACTTTCTGACAGTTGGAGGAAGTACGAGCAGGATATCCCACTCATGATCTGGAGATGGCCATGGTGGTCGTACGTCGGAGATTTGGAGACACTACTTGTTCGGAGAGTCGTGTCAGATTTTCACGGACCACCAGAGCTTAATGTGCATCTTCCTGCAGCGGGTTTGATTGTTGAGACAGCGCCGTTGGATGAAGCTTGTGTAGGATTGTGTTGTGAGATCCTCGTTACCCGTTGCAAGGCGATTGTGGTAGCTGATGCTTGAGTCGTAGGCCAGGGGTTGGCTTGTTCCAGCTGTGCGCAGTGTTGAGACAGTCTTCTGCAGATTTACAGTTCTTGTGCGATCGTTGAGTACAGCTTAAGTTTTCCTCTACTGAGGGGACAACTTTCTCAAGTCCGCGCCCGTCCAATTTTCCTTAATCGTTTTCACGAGGCACTGCCCGCCGATGCTTGTCGTCAGAGATTCTTGAGAATACTCGGCTGGGTAAAGATTCGGAGTCCTTGATTTGTGACCAGGGCGTGCTATGTTTAAGGACGTGTTTGTGTGTACCTGATACTGTTGGGTAGAGACGCGAAATCCTAGAGCAGGTACATCGGTCAGCTTTCTGTGTTCATTCAAGTTCCACCAACATGTGACGTGACTTGCGAGATAGTTACGGGTGGGCAGGGATGAAGAGTGAAGTTTCGGATTGCGTTTCGAGGTGTCTGTCTTGTTGTGAGCTTAGGTGGAGCATCTAAGACCGGCTGGAGAGTTGCAACCTTTAACTGTTCCAGAGCGGGAATGGGAGCAGATCTCCATGAATATTCGTTGTGGCGTCTACCCAGGTTTATTCAGGGTGTGACTCCATTTGGGTGTTTGTTGTCCGGTTATGCTCAGTTTGCTCAGTTGTTCTTATTAAGTTTGTACGTTGCACGGAGTTCCTTCATGTGTTGTATCCAATGGAGGCACCCTGTTCGCTTGCCGTCTTGGGCAGGAGCTTCCAGAAGCCTTGGGTACTGGTTGAGCTTTAGCTCCGTTTTTCCATCCGCAGGATGATTGTTTTGTGAGAGCGGGCTATACCGACTCTGGAGGATATGCTTGTGCGTACGTACTAATTGTTGTCGGCAGTTGGGATCGTCACTTGCCATTGTTAGGGTTCTCCTTCGATAGCTGTTATCAGGAGACACTCCAATTGGCAACCTTTAAGTTTAGTTGTTAGGTCGTGTCGATCGCCAGTCTGTTTTTCTGACTCTGCGTGAGTAGGATTTTTGGACCCCAGCTAGTCTAGAGACTTCGGAGATGATCCAGTTGGTTCAGGTCAGGATGAGAACAGCCCAGTGCAGACAGAGGTTTTATGCCGACCGTGGTGGTCGCAGACTTGAGTTCGCAGTGGGAGATCATGTATTCCTACGGTTTTTTTTTCCGATGAATGACGTGTTGAGTTTTGGCAAGCTTATCCCAGGATTGTAGGTCCTTTTGAGATCCTTAAAGCGAGTTAGTTCCGTTGCATATAATTTGGCACTTCCGCCTAGATTATTGAGTATTCACCCCGTATTCCTTGTGTAGATACTTTGCAAATACCTTCATGACCTTTCTCACATGATTCAGCACCAGACCATTTAGCTTGGACACGATCTTTTCATTCACCGGCAGCCAATTGTGTTAATGGTTCGGCAGGTGGAGGAACTTAGGTGAAGGGTCTTGCCATTTATGGAGGTTTTTTTTGGGCGTAGCCGTATAGTGAGGTGATCACTTGGAAGGCTGCGAGCAAGATTTGAGAGTTTTGTAATCTTCTCTTTGAAGGTACGCTTCGTGAGAATTTTAAATTCGGGGACGAATTTTTATAGGGGGGAGATTGTAACGCCTTAGATTTCGGTTAGTGTTAGTTTAGACGTTAATGCGGGTTTTTGGTAAAAAGTTTACCAATTTGGGTTCCTCACGTTTTATAACATTTAATTAATAATTTATTATTATTTGTTATGGCATGCACGCACGTGTGCACATTAATGTGAGGGTTTGTTTTGTGTTAATCTTGTTCTTAGCAACCATGACAACTTAACCCTTAACCTAATTCTAAATCATTGCTTTAATCCTATCCTAATCCGTTGCTTTGCCTTAACCCTAATCCTTGATATTTTGTTGTGGGAGATATTTATTTGGAGAGAAGAGGTGGCATGATGTAGTGTGAAGGCATTAATGAGAAATTAATGCATTGGTGCACTTACCCTCTCACCTTAATCTCACCTCTCTCTCTCTCTATCATTCACTCTCTCTTTCTCTCACACTCATTTCCTCTCATTTTTCTTTATCTCTTCAACACAAACTGAGCACTTCTTCATTTCCTTCACAATCCATCACAAATATTCACAAAAACTCACAAAAACCACATCTTGTGTCTTGATTTACCTCTTGGATGCCTTGGAGCTTGGGAAGCTAGAATCTTTGAGTTCTTTGGTTAAGTAATGATCTCTTTCTGTTAAGTAGGTGTTTGTTGTGTAGATTAGCTTTTTATTTTCAGTTTAGATCGCGTAACGTATCGTTTCGGGTAAATATCGTATTTTTAGTGTTGTTTTGGGGTCTCGGATGATCTGCTATCAAACTAGGTAATTGTTGCAAAAGTTCCCATCGCAGTGACCTAGTGTAGTGACCTAGAACTTACCCTTAAAATACGAGCCCATTTCCTTTTCACTAGGCTGCAATTTTATTGCTTCTGGTCGCAATTTGCGGCCAGACTAGGGAGTCAGGGTGTGGATTTTGGTGTAGGGGTCTTTGGGGTTGTATGTGGTCTCATGGTACTTGCAACTTTTACAGATTGTTAGTATAGAAAAATCTGGGATCACTTTGCGTATTTCTTGTGTTTCGTTTCATGCGTTACGTTATCCGATACGGTTCGTGTTCTGTGTTCTATTGCTCTTGAGTTGGTTTCGTTGTGTCTCTATGCACGTTAGCTACAATATGAACACTTGAGAGTACGTTTGTGTTGTCGCGTTGGTTCGCGTAGTTGTTCGTGTTTTGGGTCTATTGCTAATATACACTTGTTTTATTGTTTTAGGTTCGCAGGCGGGGACTTCGGACGCTGCGACGAAGGGAAAACAGGCGGTAGACTTTACTTAGCCAGAAGCGTTGGTGAGTAGATATAACATCTACAGGGGAATCGCCCGCATGGCGTTATGCGTCTGGGCTAGAGATGACTTGACTTTGTCGTATATTCTATTTCATATATAGAGTGGCACATACACCTTATTGCTTAGTTACTTGTTGTGCTTGGACTAGTACCCTTAGGATACCGCACTATTACTGACGGCTCATGTTGCACGAGCACTGATTGTATGCCACACACATCGTCAATAATTGCCATGACACGCACAACACACATATAGATATGATATTGTTTGGTTAGGGACATTGTGACATTGATTCATATTTCTTTATGCATATGACATATAGTATACCTGTATACTTACATGTTTACACATATTCCTTGACATGCTTACATGCTAGTTACCTGAATACCTATAGGGTATTGTACCATTAGCGATAGGTAGATATATATACCTTGCTATACTTTTATGTTTACACATATATCGACTATAGCTACATGTTTACCTTTATTTGATGTTATATAGACTTGGAGAAATTAGGAACCACATGATATTTATATTAACTTGTTGCAGTTAAATAGCGACTTTTCCTTTATATGCTTACATTACAGTTTTATGTTGCGTATATTTTATTCATGGATTTTCGCATTGATATATGGATTTTTCATGATGTTTTCTGGATTTGAGGACCGTGGTAATTTCATGAAATTATGCATTATTTGAAAAACCCGGTTTCAATTGATATGTTATTTCAGCAGCCACCATGAGTTTTATCGGTTCTGATATATATACCCCATGCGAGGAGCGTCGTGGGCCGTATGAGGGTACATGGTGGGGCCCGGAGGTACCCCGGGGCAAGATAGGGATAGTCGATGTAACATGCTGATAAGGCCTGGCAGAGGAACCATACTCTCCGGTGACAGTGCCTATGACTCGGCGGTTATCGTGGGGATACCGACGGGAGTCATGTACGTATGGATACGTCGAAGGACGAGGGTCGAAGCTGGGCACTCGGGTTTTCGGATAGCGTATGATACGCACCTATCAGGGTGCCAGTCGTGGTGATAACACCTGATAGATCAGCCTTTATGTGTCGATGCTAGACACTTATTTTCATGATATTTTTACTCCTAAGTATATATAACAGTGGAATGGGACGCCGTTATATATATATATATGTGTGTATATATATATATATATATATATATATATTAGTGGAATGGGACACTAATATATATGTATACATATCAATTCATATACATCATCATAATTATTCATGCAAATATACTTAGGTAAATTGAGATTCACTTGATATTGGATTTAGGATATTTGAGATTCACTGGATATTGGATTCAGGATATATGACATTCACTTGATATATACAGGATATATGAGATATACTTGATTTTTTACATTCAGAATATATGAGATTTACTTGATTTTGTACATTCAAAATATATGAGATTTATTTGATATTGTACATTCAGGATTTGTGAGACTTACATGATATGAGAGCCAATTTGGGGGCTGATTTGAGGAAATTGGGATTTGGATTGTCTTGATGGATTTTGGTTCTACCACGATGTTAGGAATCCGTGGAAATGACATGTTTCATCCCATACTCCATATTTATTGTTTATGCATTGCTTCATGTATTAGTTGTATCTGCTAGAGTTTCTTTCATGACTGTTGCATATATATATTGTCATATCATTGTTCATTTATTAGTAGTACCTGATAGAGTACCTTACATGATTGTTGCATACTGATTGTCATATTAAAGCTTCATGTATTAGTTATACCTGCTAGTGTACCTTTCATGACTATTGCATACATATGACCATTTATTGCTATTAGCTTGCATATGTTAGATTCACGCTGTGTGTGCATACTTGCGGTTACCTGCATATGTTATTTACTATTCATGAGTTGACAACTCACCCCTGTTGTGCCACAGTGTTTTGCAGGTTGTTCCCCAGAGTAGTCGAGGCAGTCTATTCATCTATCTTATCATCTTTTGCTGCGGATACCGCTTCAGCTCATAGTGTGCAGTTTTTCTTTAGGTGGGTTTTGTGGTTATCCGTTCATGTTGCTTATTGTATATTCGTTGTATCATGTATACTCCATCTACCATTATCTTGTATGACTTAGAGACTTGATGTGAGGACGATTTTGTATATTTTTGTGACTTGGATGTCTTTTATACAGTTTCTTTTTATCGTCTTTTATTTCTTCGCTACGGCATCGTCTATCTGTTGTGGTGGTTGTTTTCCGCCTTTGGCCGTGTTTTTGCTTCTGTTTGGGGATGCTTTACTTATATTTATGTTGTACCCATTTTGGGGCTGGTTTTTACAAAGGAGGTGCTGCCAAAATTTTAAAAGAAATAAAGTTGGACTTTTAAAGAATTTGGGTTGAGATTTTAAAAGTTTAAAAAATTGTTCTTATTTCTTATTACTTTTGATGGTTTAGATTGCTGGGTTTTCGGCTTACTTAAATTGCATTACGCCTGTAGACGTTGCGTAGTTTAAGGGCCGTCACGTGCCAATTTCGGGTCGTGACAAGGATGGTATCAAAGCGCTAGGTTTTACCTTTCGGAGTGTAGGATGACCTTGGTATGATGGAGTAGGTAGCTTAAGCAGAGTAACGTAGTGTGTGTATGTCCGCGACATACTCACGACGCGGTACTCCGCTTAAAGAGACCTAAGTACAAATTGCTTGAAATTCCTTCCTTGATGTTATATCCTTGTGATTCGATTACCGTGTTCTTATCGAATCCTATTTCCATTTATAGCCTTTGCCGCCGATGACTATGGGGACTCAGAGTGATGCAGCGAGGGCCGAGGTCAGAGTTGGCTCGGGTGGGACGAGAACTGACCAGGATGGCACGCTCGTTGCACAGGAGTAGATGGATCCGCCTTCGACAGATCATCTCGCTAGGCTTGTGGCAGATATGTAGGACATGCGCCAGACGATGAGTTCATTGGTTGAGGCCTTTTGAGCAGAGCGACAGGAGGTTGTCACCCCTGTTACCAAGTTGTTCCTGTAGGGTTCCTAGGCACACCCATGAGGTTCTACAACTGATCAACCATGTCCAATTTAAATTTTTATGTGCCGAGAAACCCTAAACTAGATCGTTAACTAGAGGATAGGTGAAAGACATACAAGTAAACAACTTTACTATAAAGTGAAAGTGACTACAACCTTTGTAGATCTGGTCCTCCACCTCTTTAGCTCCGTGATGATGTCCCTCCACTGTGATCATCGGATCCCGGACTCTAGCGATGGTTTCGTCGGAGAAATGATCGGGCTAGGTCGTTGACTTCGATGCCGAAGATGATCTACGTCGAGGCAACTCAAACTCAAGCTCCATCTTCACTTGGTCATGAAACTTGTGAAGATAACACTCTCTACTACATGGCAAGTGGTAGAGGATGAAGAATTAGGAAGTGGGTTCACTTTGGAATTGGATTTCTCACTTGGATTCATCACTTGGAAATTTTCAAGAGAGCTTTCTTCTCTTCATGAAGAAGAAGAAGAAGAAAAGAAAAATGAATAATCAATTATCTTCAAAAGAAAATCAAGTGATGTCTATCATTTAGCAACCATGGATGAGTAAACTCATGTAGAGAGTAAACTAAGGTTTAGGCTAATGGTTGGGTTAAGAAATAAAAACAAAATTGTTACTTTGTCAAAGATGCATGAAGCATCAAGAAGCTTCTTGCATAAAGACAAAGAAAGCAACCATTCTATTTTACCAAAATAAATAAATAAGGTAATGGAAACCCTAACCATTAACTAAACATGGTGTATAGCATACACTCACCCAAGTTTGCATGTATCATCAAACATGATACAATCAAGTGCACAAAAATATATCACATATACTACTTGTGCATATCAAGTGAGAAAATCCATCTTAAGTGAACAATACTAGTCAATGTAAAGTAATATATCAAATATATAATTATACATTAAATCATTAAATCAACACTTGACTTAATGATCCGGTCATACTGCATATAACCGACTAATATCAAGTGTATCAATATATCGAATCAACATTTGATTCGGTAACCCGGCTATATCTTATATAACCATCTGATGATACGAATCGCGAGAATAGAATCTAGTATTACATACTGGTATTATTCTCAGTCCCGCACATATCTCATATGCGCTCCTATTTCGTTTCGCTTGAGCCAGGAAACCTCTGTGTAGGACTCTAAAGACTCGTCAATACGCCGACAGCAGGTGATGATCAAATCAAACACCCACAAGCAGCAAGCGGTCTGCTAAACGTAACGGCCACCCGGGTATTGAGAGATCAGAAGATCAACGAGCAAGCCTGCTCACACTCCTGTGAATCCAACCAGCAACACTTACCGTACAGTCCGGTCTGTTCGTCTGATATGTCGCATATCTCGCCTAGGGGTGGTAAAACGTCAGACCCCAGTAGCTTGATAAGTCATGCCGATATAAGGTCCATAACAAGCGTGAAACTACTGATAACCTTTACCAGTATATCACTGCAACCCTGGCCAGGGATTTCCAGTTATGGCCAGTCGAGCATAGCGCAACATCAATCCCCAATACCGGGAGAGACGAATCCCCTCCTATCGCTCATTGCCACCATGTGAATCGGGACTGTACCCAAAAACCACCTGTTTGCACGACTCAGTAGAGCCGTGGTAGGGTGGAAATCAAAGCACAGTGGGAGACACACAAGACTCTATGACGATCTCGGGTCAACAGACTAAGCTGTACCAGTGTCACCAGAGAACTACCATGTGACGTGAGGTATAATACCATCTGGGAGTTCTCGGCGAGTCCGTTCAGTGTACCCGGTCTCCACTGAGCACCCGCATACCATCTCTGATGTCAAACACCAATGGATATGGGATCATCCATCGCCCATCACATGGGTCGAGAAGATATACGCTAGTCTACTCTGGAATATCGATGCCCCGTCTCGATATTCCCACGACTAGGAACATTGAAGGATGTACTCATGGACTACCCAGGCCCCACTAGTATGATCTTCATCATAGTCCTGGAAGTCGAGCACACATCCTAAGGGCTTTATCAACATGTAATAGAGAGACTGCAAGTATACATGTTAAGATAAAGAGCAACCAGATAGCGTACTATCATGTCGAGCAAGAAAGTCCTACCTATATATGTCCCAGCATCCACTACAATATACATCCAATGTACAGTAATGGCCTTTAGGGCATACATATAACTAACAATCTCCCACTTGCACTAGGGCCATCTGTAGCAGTGGTTGCAGTATCTAATACTCAACCATCCCATAAAAGTCTCTCTCTGGGAAAAAGCCTTTGTGAGTGGATCCGCTGTGTTGTCCTCTGAGTCTACTCTCCTAACCTCGATCACCCTGGAGATTAACTATCTCCATGATCTGGTGATGCTGCCTCAGAATATGTCTGGGTCACTGATGGGATCGGGGTTCCTGGGCCAAAGCCACACTTACATTGTCACACAATGGTAGGAACCTAGTTCATCTCATTAACCAATATACATCCAAACTGCCTCTTTGGTAGTATCTTTAATAGCGATGTTACCAGCCTTTATCGTCTAGTCTGCCACGGTATCTAGCTTGGAACTCTTCCAACATACTGTCCCTTCATTGAGGGTAAAGACAATGCCTGCGACTGACATTCAGTCGTCCTTATCACCCTGGAACCTTTCCAGTGATTTTCCCCAGGATCGATTGATACCATCTCACTAAACCTAGTGAGAAGCCTAACATCCATTTAGATCTATCTCATAGATCCAAATCCCAGGATTTAGGAGTATCACCTTTATCCTATTGGAGAATCCTTATGATAAGAGGAGATTGACCGTGTGTAGCATAAGAAACTCTTTTCCTATCAAAAGTATGTTGTCCACGTACAATACGAGGATGACCACCTTACTTTCTACTACCGTTTTGTATATACAAGGTTCATCTACCATTTTGATGAAGTCAAACACTTTGACTACCACATCAAAACAGACGTTCCAACTCCGCGATGCCTGCTTTATCTTGTAAAGCAACTTGCACACGTTTTCGCTGCTCCTACGGTTTACGAGGCCCTCTGGCTGTGTACTTATAGACGTTCTCTTCTAAATCATTATTTAGAGAAGCAGTCATGGCACTCAACCACCAAATATCGTAGTCATGGTATGTAGCAATGGCAAGTAGGATCCGGATGGGCTTAAGCATAGCCACTGGAAAAGGTTTCATCATTATCCACGCCTGGTCGATGACGAAAACCTTTAACAAGTCTAGCTTTGAAAGTCTCAACTTTTCCATCTAACCCTTCAGATACAACAACCAAAGTCCATACTTTGTTGGTGTTCATGGATTCCATCTCAGATCTCTAAGCATCCAGCCATTCTTACAGAGTCCCTACTCTCGATGGCCTGCTCGAAACTAGTTGGGTCATCATCTCATGATGCATTCCTCGCTCCCACTGTCATCGAGAAACCGAAGTATCTCTCTGGCGGATGAGGAACCCTACCAGATTGGCGGAGAGGCTGAGGTTCGTCGGGGACTATTGAATCCTCTGGTTCTGTCAAATCATTAGCTGTAGTTTGTATAGCTGGAACTTTTCCAGTTCTACAAAATTGACCTTGCCTCGATCTTGTCCGGATTTTGCTTTTGACATAGGCCGGACAATCCCAAATCTTAACTTACTTAAGAGATGGGCTCTTCCCATACCATATCTCATATGGAGTGGTAGGCATTGATTTGATTCGAACCTAATTCAATAGGTATGCAGCTTCTCAAGTGCACAACCCCTTAAAAGAAACAGGTAACTCAGTAATACTCATCATAGAGCACACCATATCTAATATGGTGTGATTGCTCCGCCCCGATACACCGTTGTGCTGTTGTATATTCAGAGGAGTAATACGGAGAGAGAATCCCATTCTCCTTTAGAATAGTCCAGGAATTCTATGCACAAGTATTCTCCTCCCTGATCTTATCATAGGACATAATACTTAATCCGGTTTTTGGTTCTCTACTTCTAACTTATATTCTGTGAATATCTCAAAAGCTTCGGACTTATGTTTCAACAGGAACATATGGCTGAATCTTGAGAGATTATCAGAGAATGTAATGAAGTACAAAGAACCGGTCCTGGCATGTGTAGACAGGGGATCTTACATACATCATCATGTATCAGTCCCAAGAGTTCACTAACTCTTTCTCTGTTTCCATTAAACAGAGCTATGGTCATCTAATTTTTGTGACATGACTGGCAAGTTTCACAAGATGTAAATTCAAACCGATTTAAATATGCATCTAAATGTAACTTTAGCCAGTCGGGTCGCATTGATATGACTTAGTCTACAATACCTCAAGAAGGATTCATTCGTTTCTGAACTCTTCCTCTTGTGTGTGTTCTGTATACTAGGAACTGTAGTTTGATTTAGAACGTTAATACTTTTAGATAACGTGCCTGAACCGATCAACTTTTGAAATGTTCAAAACAATGTTCAACAATACAAAATTATATCCTTCTTTAATAAATAAAGAGATTGATCTGATTTTGTATATTAGGTTCGGTATCTAATAGCATTTGTTCAGAATCAATGTATTGGTAATATAGGGTGATAGTGACCAACAGACTTGGCTGCAACACTTGCACCGTTTTCTATCTCATGAAACTTATCACCCGTTCTCAGTTCTCTACCTTTCTGTAGCCCATGTAACGGATTACATTTGCGGGATCCTGATCCGGTATCTAATACCTAGGACGTAGAGGACACTGAGAAATAGTGTTTTTTTATAATGAACACACCCGAAGGAGATGCATCATATGCACTTTCTTCGTTTGGGCGGCATATGAATTCTGGTATTCCCCTATTTCCTGCTCGGTCTTATAACAATTATAAGTTGGAGCAGGACCAACGTTCCCCAGCTCAGTATAACAAGCGGGTTCGGTTAATTCATCCATATTATTATCTTGATTAAGGCGTGATATGGTCGCTACCTGGAGAGAGAGAGAACAAAACACTCTGCGTGCGCTCTTGCAAGATTAGATTGGTTATTTATTTTATCTAATCAGGATGGCTCCCACTGTTTTTATCAAATCTTCCTTCAAACCTTAAAAGGAAAGACTAGCCGGGATTAATTACACTCTACAAGTTCTCCAATCTTTCAGCCAGGCCAGTGTCGGTATTTTGAGGGAGGTTCCCCGTGCTTTCGCACGAACCTAATTAAAATAAACCTCGTTTTCCCAGAGGCGTAACCCCGTTGACACCTTTCTAGACACCTACTTGATCGGCTAATTGTAAAGTGCAAAACTCTCCCAGGAGTAACAATTACTCACAGTGGGTATCGGGATCCAACTATCACATAGAAGGTATGCAATCTCATTGCAAATTTCAACACTTGAAACTCCCGATAAAGGTTTTTACCCCTAGCACCTATGACCTTAACTATGGTCAACAAATCATAAGCACTAGTCAAGTTCTACCCGTCATTTCGTGAATAATTAGACCCACCCACATGACCCTTAACTAAGGTCAACAAAGTCACGCGACTGTCCTAACTAATCACATCATATGCGGTGTAGGAAGACATCACTTAGCTACCGTACACTGTGCCTTGACTATAGTCAACAAACACAGCATGAATACTAAGTACTCTACTTCCTAAAATGACGGAGGGTTGCGGATGGTTTTTAAGAAAACCTTTAACGCTTTGAACTTGATCTCGTTGCGGAATCAAATGGTTTTTAAATGGAGTGTTTTTGAGGCTTTTCTAGTTTTGCTAAAGGGGTCACTCCCGGTGAAGGGATCGTCGGCCCTTTCCTCATCGAATAAGGTGCAGGATATATCATATATACCGCTGTGCAAAGCAAAAACTATACAAGCAATCAAAAGACAAACCGAGAGTTGTAGCATCTGCCAGTTATTGCTAAAGGGGTCACTCCCGGTGAAGGGATCTCGGCCCTTTCCTTATCGAATAAGGTGCAGGATGTTCTACAAGGAACACCGCGATGCAAAGCAAGAACTGTAGCTACCTGATTTTATTTTTGAAATTCGATTCCACAACATCTTTTAGATTTATTTTCTTTCATTAATCTCATTAATGAATGTCCCATCATTTAAGTCCACCTAAGCATCACAGATAAATATAACGTACGCTTATGCCATCCGCATTCGCCTCGATGTCCCGTCTGCACCGTTAGGTTAGGTAACTAACGCTAGAGCGAGGCAGGGCTAGCGCGGGTGTAAAACATACGCAACGTCTATATAATATATCATATATACTATATACAATATCTATCTGAACATATCACATGATCACATCACAGATAACGCAGCAGAAAATATCATATGAAATATTCGATATACTAGGACGTCCGTGTTTTATTTTGAGCCTGAATAAAACACGGATTCCACGGTCGTGATGAATAGCCAATCCTACACCCCTAGACCCCTACGAGAGCGGCAAGCAACCCTACCAATTCTAGAGTTAGGAGACCCGGACTCGACTCCTCGAGATGGTCTCCCACTGGACCGTAGAACCCGGTTACTTGTGCTCCCCTCCTTGGGTCTATCCTAATGCGGAAAAGTAAATAATATACATCAACGGTGATATCTTCCGCAACCTGGAAGTGCCCCAATAAAAGAATATTACATACAAGTTTTTTTTTACATGAATGAAAATGAAAAAACATTCATCTCACATAAAAACCCCCAGCTATTCGAACACGACGATCCAATATAACATATCCAGCAACACATAACATCACATGTCATCAACGTAAGTAAACATGCGTATCCCAATTGTCGTTGACATATAGCAACGAAACCGGCGATATCACATATTACACTTACGGTCACAGAAAAGAAAGTGTAAAACTACAACAGTTGGAATCCGCAAACTCTTTAGACATCGCATGCCTAACCATCTGAATTCCTTAGACATCACAAGCCTAACAATTATAAACCCCGCATTTTAGTCTCATTATCGAAAACTCTTTTCAATATTAAGTCGGGCAATTCAACAAGATTCCCGACATCTTGATCGAATTCTCGTCGCAAACTTTAGTAGACGGCCGCACCCCCGATACCGTCGACGAAGTGCACTAAGGCGGAACACCGCTACCGCGAGCACCCGAACGGATGCTTTCGGCGACGGGGTTCTCCTACAGTCACTTAGTCGGGGCTATGGGGTGTAGCTGTCTATTAAGTTTACCCGGCGAGTATCCACGTACGCTACGTGATTGCGACGGAATTTTGATCACATCAAAATTCCGTGGCAACCGATCAAGTGAGACTAAAGTGCTATGTTTATAATAATCATTCAGTTATCTCATAACTACATGTGGATTCCAAATATTGTATCACATTCCAGATAAATAGAAAATGTTAAACTTTTCGATCGAACAATCAAACACCCAAGTTTTCCCGAAACAGCTCAACACATGAAATAAGTTTAAAAACATTCACTTCATGCCACAGTACCAACGGTCCAGCCGTAGAAGGGTCAAGCCAATGCCTCACATGTGGCACGCCGTACTGCCCCAAACCTTAAGGTTCAAAGGGCAGTTCAAGACGGTCACATAATCGAGTTACGGTTTGTTGTCTTCTAGAGGGTCCATCGCGTTACTTGCACTACTCAGAACGTTCTTAAACCACGGAAAAATCCAACACTTAGAAATTTTCCGGCAGGGGAAAAATTGGGTATTTATATCCGGTCGAACTTTTTAACATATTCTAAATTATCCGGAAAAACATAAACGAAGTTAAATTATCCGATCGAATTAACGAGTCCCCAATAAAACCCTAGAAAACTCAACACTAGAGTGGAATTAAAAAATTCCCATAAAAAAATGTCAAGAAAGGACCTAGGAATTGTAAGTCCATATTGCGACCCCCGGTGCTTACGGGGAGGCGGAAACGGTATAAAAAAAAACGAATTTTTTTCGCAAGAGGCAACATGGACTAAACATGGTCGGGATCGTTGTCTAAACTAAAACTAGTATTCTAGCTAAAGAGAGTTAGCTACTATGGAAGATGGTTATACCTAAACTTGAACTCCTTCTTCTTCAAACCTTGTAGAGGTTGATGGTTCTCTTTACGTCGCCTTCTCCCGTCGAAGATGGATCCACCTCGAAGGTTCGACTTTGGGCTCTTCCTCGATCTTTGAGTGAACTAGGGTTTCCGGTTTGCTAGACCTTCATCCTAGAATGAGTAGAGAGAGATTAGGGTTTGCTTTTCTTTCTAAAGAGAATGAATCTCAACACATGAGAAGGTTTCTCTTTTCAAGAGGAAGAAGAAGAGGAAAATGAGGAGAGAGAGAGGTTATGATAGAATGAGCTCAATTATTTCTTTCTTGCAACCATATTGCAAAAGAAATGAATTATCTAAATGATAATAATTGAAAATGAGAATAGTTGATGGTAGTATTTTGAATGACCACAACCATGCTTCATTTAATAAAAAGTAAGCATGAATCAAGGAAGACTTTCAAGGCATGAAAGTGGTCAATGGTCAACAAGTCAACCAAGGTCAACAAGTCAACAAAAACAACCATAACATAATTCTCATTTAATTATTATTATTAATAGATAATATATAAATCCATTAGGGTTTGGAAAATGAAGACTGTCAATTGTGCATACGCACCCGTTCCGAAACCCTAATGAAAAACCTCATTCTCCGCCTCAAGCAACTGTGCATACACACCTGCATTCTCATTCCGAAAAACAAGAATACCAAGATATAAAAGCAACCCCAAAAACATATACCAGTATCTGGCTCAAACCAGAGCCTGCCAGTATAATCCGTCCGGACTCCAAACGTGCACAAGTGCGCGGATGAGAACGACCCCTGTCGCAAAACCATGCGACCTCTACTCTGTTTTGCCCAGAGGCGAATACCCTCTGTGTGGGACTCTAAAGACTCGACACTACGCTGGCAGTGGGTTTAACCACAGACCGCAAGCGGCACTAGCTGTGCGTAACGGTCCCCAGGTAGATGCCGACAAGAAGGCTGACGAGGTGAAACCCCATCTGAACTCCTACTGAGTCTGAATGTGACATTCTCCGTACAGTCCGGTCTGTTCGTCTGATACATCGCATGGCGGGCCTAGGGGGCGGTAAAACGTCAGTCCCCCAATAGCGGTACAAGTCGTGTCGGAGTGAAGCCCAAAACACCCTGAGATAACACTGGAAACCTACCAGTATATCTCGCTTGCCCTGGCCAGGGACTACTCGTGTAATGGCTTTCCTAGACACAGCGCGATGTCAACCCCCAATACCGGGAGAGACGAATCCTGTCTAACCGTCACTGCCTCCAAGTGCTTCGGGACTGCACCCAACCACCACCTGTTTGCACGACTCCTTTGAGCCGTGGTAGGGTAGTGATCAAAGTGCAGTGGGAACACACTCGAGGCGAAGTGTCAGTGTCAAGTCAGCGGACTAAGCTGTACTCATGTCACCTGGGAACTGATAACTGACGATAGGTATAATACCAACCTGTCAGTTCCCGACGAGTCCTGTCCAGTGTACTCGTAACCCAACGAGCACCCGTATACTATCTCCAGTACGACGTACTGATGGCTGTGGGACAGACCATCTCCCACACTGGGATGAGAAGCGCATACGCTAGTCTACTCCGGAGTATCGATGCCCTGTCTCGATAGTCCTACGACTAGGGACCTGTATAAGGATGTGCCTATAGATTACCCAGCCCCCACTAGTGTGACTGCCATCACAACGCTGGTAATCAAGCAAAGATCCTAAGGGCTCCACTAATGCGTATAAGTGATATACTGAAATAAACACAAGTACACATTGAAGTAGAAACAAACCAAGTAGCATACTACTATATTGAGCAAGATTGTTTATACAAGGTGAATATCCCAAGCTTCCATCAAGTAATATACAAACTAGTATGATACAGTAATGGCCTCTAGGGCATATACACTAACAGGAATAAATATGTGAAGTTTGAGGGACTAATTCATAATTTTGGCCGCGGAACCGCCCTCAAACCCTTGGTTTGGCCGCGGTTCCACGGTCAAATTTTTGAGTTAGGGGTCCGTACTTCACAGTAATTCTTAGATTTTCCTGCTTAATTTTTTGAGCATTTTTAATTCACAAAAATCCACAGTTTGGAAAAATGTACAGAGAAGGGTTTTGATCGGGGTTTTGGGGTTCGATTGGATCTCTAACTTCGTCTACACTTCGTCTAAAGATCTAGCTAGGCTCTGATACCACTGTAGGGTTCCTAGGCACACCCATGAGATTCTACAACTGATCAACCATATCCAATTTAAATTTTTATGTGCCGAGAAACCCTAAACTAGATCGTTTACTAGAGGATAGGCGAAAGACATACAAGTAAACAACTTTACTATAAAGTGAAAGTGACTACAACCTTTGTAGATCCGGTCCTCCACCTCTTTAGCTCCGTGATGATGTCCCTCCGCTGCGATCATCGGATCCCGGACTCTAGCGATGGTTTCGTCGGAGAAATGATCGGGCTAGGTCGTTGACTTCGATGCCGAAGATGATCTACGTCGAGACAACTCAAACTCAAGCTCCATCTTCACTTGGTCATGAAACTTGTGAAGATAACACTCTCTACTACATGGCAAGTGGAAGAGGATGAAGAAATAGGAAGTGGGTTCACTTTGGAATTGGATTTCTCACTTGGATTCATCACTTGGAAATTTTCAAGAGAGCTTTCTTCTCTTCATGAAGAAGAAGAAGAAGAAGAAGAAAAGAAAAATGAATAATCAATTATCTTCAAAAGAAAATCAAGTGATGTCTATCATTTAGCAACCATGGGTGAGTAAACTCATGTAGAGAGTAAACTAGGGTTTAAGCTAATGGTTGGGTTAAGGAATAAAAACAAAATGGTTACTTTGTCAAAGATGCATAAAGCATCAAGAAGCTTTTTGCATAAAGACAAAGAAAGCAACCATTCTATTTTACCAAAATAAATAAATAAGGTAATGGAAACCCTAACCATTAACTAAACATGGTGTATAGCATACACTCACCCAAGTTTGCATGTATCATCAAACATGATACAATCAAGTGCAAAAAAATATATCACATATACTACTTGTGCATATCAAGTGAGAAAATCCATCTTAAGTGAACAATACTAGTCAATGTAAAGTAATATATCAAATATATAATTATACATTAAATCATTAAATCAACACTTGATTTAATGATCCGGTCATATTGCATATAACCGACTAATATCAAGTGTATCAATATATCGAATCAACATTTGATTCGGTAACCCGACTATATCTTATATAACCGTCTGGTGATACGAATCGCGAGAATAGAATCCAGTATCACATACTGGTATTATTCTCGGTTCCCCACATATCTCATATGCGCTCCTATTTCGTTTCGCTTGAGCCAGGAAACCTCTGTGTAGGACTCTAAAGACTCGTCAATACGCCGGCAGCAGGTGATGATCATATCAAACACCCACAAGCCGCAAGCGGTCTGCTAAACGAACGTCCACCCGGGTATTGAGCGATTAGAAGATCAACGAGCAAGACAGCTCACACTCCTGTGAATCCAACCAGCAACACTTACCGTACAGTCCGGTCTGTTCGTCTGATACGTCGCATATCTCGCCTAGGGGTGGTAAAACGTCAGACCCCAGTAGCTTGATAAGTCATGCCGATATAAGGTCCATAACAAGCGTGCAACTACTGATAACTCTTACCAGTATATCACTGCAACCCTGGCCAGGGATTTCCAGTTATGGCCAGTCGAGCATAGCGCAACATCAACCCCCAATACCGGGAGAGACGAATCCCCTCGTATCGCTCATTGCCTCCATGTGAATCGGGACTGTACCCAAAAACCACCTGTTTGCACGACTCAGTAGAGCCGTGGTAGGGTGGAAATCAAAGCACAGTAGGAGACACACAAGACTCTATGACGATCTCGGGTCAACAGACTAAGCTGTACCAGTGTCACCAGAGAACTGCCATCTGACGTGAGGTATAATACCATCTGGGAGTTCTCGGGGAGTCCGTTCAGTGTACCCGGTCTCCACTGAGCACCCGCATACCATCTCTGATGTCAAACACCAATGGATATGGGATCATCCATCGCCCATCACATGGGTCGAGAAGATATACGCTAGTCTACTCTGGAATATCGATGCCCCGTCTCGATATTCCCACGACTAGGAACATTGAAGGATGTACTCATGGACTACCCAGGCCCCACTAGTATGATCTTCATCATAGTCCTGAAAGTCGAGCACACATCCTAAGGGCTTTATCAACATGTAATAGAGAGACTGCAAGTATACATGTTAAGATAAAGAGCAACCAGATAGCGTACTATCATGTCGAGCAAGAAAGTCCTACCTATATATGTCCCAGCATCCACTACAATATACATCCAATGTACAGTAATGGCCTCTAGGGAATACATATAACTAACAGTTCCTTGCGATAAGCACTCAGCATAGTGTTACGTATACCGCACCAGTGGATGCAGCCCCAGTTGACGAGGCACGTCTTCCAGAGACTTTGGGAGTTCCGGAACAGTGGAGGACTCGTACCGATGTACCAGCTCAGAGACAGAGGCTTATTCGTCGAGACAGATATCGGGCACGCCACTGGAGTAATGGAGGCTTGGGACTAGGTCAGTCTTTTAGCTCCTATTTCCAGGAGGGTCGGCAGCCATGGAGAGGATGCTATCGGGGCGGGGACCTTCATCACCAAATCAGGCGTTGTTCCTTAACACCGCGTCAGGGTCGTATTCAGAGAGGTCATGGACGCGGAGGGTTCGATCAGAGGGGTCATGTTGGTAGAGGAGGATTTCAGCTAGTTGCGGGTAGGGGCAGACACCAGAGTTTGCTTCTACTCATCGGGACGTGCGGGAGTCCAATGCAGTGTTTTCAGGTATTCTTAATTCGTATGTTCTTTTGATGCACTTGTTTGTTTTACACACTTTGTGCCGTGGTTGGGCCAAGAGTCGTGTTAGCTAGATCAGCTGTTGTGTTAGTTTCTGTCAGTGATTCTTTTGTTGCGCGACACGTATTTCAGTCGTGTGCCAATCGGATAGGAGATAGAGATTCGTCCGTCGTTGTGATCCTTCTAGAGATGTTGGATTTGACGTTCTCCTGGGCACGGACTGGTTAGCTACGTGCTAAGCGTCTGTGGACTGCCGCGAGAAAACAGACAGGTTTTGTTTTCCCGGGGAGTCAGTTCTTGTTGTGCAGGGGGACAATGGTGCCGCCCGTCACAGCTTGAATTCATCCTTTTTCGCTAGTCGGCTTTTGAGGAGAGGATGTCGAGGATTCTTGGTGTTCATTCGTGATACCGGAGCCACAGTGGGTATGTTGGACCGGGTTCCTTTCATGCGAGAGCTTTCCGACGTTTTTCTAGATGAGCCGGCGGAGCTTAGGGAGCTTAAGGATCAGCTGCAGAGTTGTTAGTTGGGGGGACTTGTGTGTCTGAGTGTTTCTCTTTGGGGAGCTCTTATTCTGTTCGTCAGCAGAAGGACGACAGTTGAGGTTTTGTATCGATGGATCATCAATTGAACCGGCTTACGGTGCGGATAGGTATCGTTTACTTCGCATTGACGATTTCTTCGATCAGCTCCCGAGTGCGGGACTTTTTCTAAGTTTGTTTGGGATATGGTCATCATTGTTGCGGGTTCGGAGTGAAGAAATTCCGAAGACTGCTTTTGCGCGTGCTACGGTCAGTACGTGTTTTGGTGCTGTCTTTGGACTCACCAATGCCCTAGCAGCATTCGTGGATGTGATGAACAGATTTCTTCAGGCCGTTCCTCGACCAGTTTATTGTTATGTCATTGATGACATTCTGGTCTATTCTAACGTGTCATGAGGATTTGTTTTGCAGACATTGGGAGAGTGCCAGCTATTTGCTAGCTTCTCGGAGTGTTCCTTCAGGCTTGATTGTGTTGATTCCTAGGTCTTGTAGCTACGGGAGTTGGTTTTCGTATGGTCCCGAGGAAGATCGAGGCCGTACAGCTTTGGCCCAGACTTATATCCGGGACGGAGGTCCGCAGATTTTTGGGCTTAGTAGGTTTTTACCGCCGTGTCGTGCAGGATTGTTTATGTATCGCTGCACCATTGACTGAACTGACCGGAAAGGAGGTTCATTTTCTTGGATATTGGATTCAGGATATATGAGATTCACTTGATATTGGATATAGGATATATGAGATTTACTTGATTTTGTACATTCAGAATATATGAGATTTACTTGATTTTGTACATTCAGAATATATGAGATTTATTTGATATTGTACATTCAGGATTTGTGAAACTTACATGATATGAGAGCCAATTTGGGGGCTGCTTTGAGGAAATTGGGATTTGGATTGTCTTGATTGATTTTAGTCCTACCACGATGTTAGGATTCCGTGGAAATGACATGTTTCATCCCATACTCCACATTTATTGTTTATGCATTGCTTCATGTGTTAGTTGTACTTGCTAGAGTACCTTTCATGACTGTTGCATATATACATTGTCATATCATTTTTCATTTATTAGTAGTACCTGATAGAGTACCTTACATGATTGTTGCATACCGATTGTAATATTAATGCTTCATGTATTAGTTATACCTGCTACTGTGTTAGTTGTATATATGCCCTAGAGGCCATTGTTGTACATATGATGTATATTATAGTGGATGCTTAGATATATATAGTGAGGACTTTCTTGCTCGATATGATAATATGCTATCTGGTTTCACTTTGTCTTAACATGTTGACTTGTATTGGTTTACTGTCTTGCTCTCACATGTTGATAATGCCCTTAGGATATGTACTTGACTACTGGGATTATGATGAGATCCTACTAGTGGGGCCAGGGTAGTCAACGAGTACATCTTATAACTGTTCCTAGTTGAGGGAGAATAGAGACAGGGCATCGATACACCGGAGTAGACTAGCGTATACGCATCTTGACCCATATGATGGGCGATGGATGATCCCATATCTATCGGTGTTTGACATCAAAGATGGTGTACGGGTGCTCAGTGGAGACTGGGTACACTGAACGGACTCGCCGAGAACTCCTAGATAGTATTATACCTATCGTCAGATAGCAGTTCTCCGGTGACACTGGTACAGGTTAGTCTGTAGACCCGAGATCGTCATAGAGTCTTGTGTGATTCACACTGTGCTTTGATTTCCACCTTACCACGTCCAAGAGGGCATGCAAAGCGGTTGCTTTTGGGTACAGTCCCGAATCACATGGAGGCAATGAGCGATAGGAGGGGTTTCGTCTCTCCCGGTATTGGGAGTTGATGTTGCGCAGTGTTCGATTGGCTATAACTGGAAGTCCCTGGCCAGGACTGATATGGAGATTTACTGGTAAGAGTTATCAGTAGTTTCTCGACCCGTTATGAGCCTCACATCGACACGACTTATCGGTTACTGGGGTCTGACGTTTACCACCCCTAGACTGGATATGCGACATATCAGATGAAGAGACCGGACTGTACGGTAGTGTTACTGATTGGATTCGTAGGAGTATGTACAAGCTTCTTGTTGATCTTCTGGTCGCTCAATACCCGGATGGCTGTTACGTTTAGCTGACCGCTTGCTGCTTGTGGGTGTTTGATATGATCATCACTTACCGCCGACGTATTGACGAGTCTTTAGAGTCCTATATAGAGATTTCCAGGCTCAGGCGAAATGGAGTAGGAGCACATATGTGATATGTGCGGGGCCCGAGATTAATACGATATGTGATACCGTATTCTATTCTCGCGATATATGATATCGGCCGGTTATATGTGATATAGCCGGGTTATTGGATCAAGTGTTGATTCGATAAAATGATATATATATATATACATATATATATTTATATATATATTATATGCTCACTTAAGTATTTATTATTCTCACTTATGATACATTTAACATATATGTGATATATGTTTTTTGTATTGTTTTCTTTTGTTACATAAATATTATATATGTGATATATAATATTGTAGCATGCTAGGTTATATATGCAACATGTATGTATGAGAATTATACCATGCTATATGTAATGTTTGGGTTTAAATATCTAAGTAATTCAAATTGTGGAATTGATTCATGGATGAAGCTTCATGAAGCTTGTAGATTACCATTGACCAAGTCCACCCTTTTTGTTTTGCCCTAGATATTTCTAACCCAACCATGACACATAGCCATGGTTAACTCTCTACAATGGTTAAGGATGATATACTACCCATGGTTGCATTTCTAACCTCACTCTCATTCATTCTTCTTCTTCTTCTTCCTCATTCTCATTTTGCTTTCTAGCTTTTGAGATCAAGAAAAAAAATAGTGAGAAATTAAAAAATAAAGTGAGCAATATTCCTACTTCATCATCCTCTTCTATACTAGCCATATAGATTAGTGTGTTAGCTTCACTAATTCATAATTAGTTAAGTCATAGCTTGAGTTCGTGTTTTCTCGAAGTAGATCATCTTGGATTTCGAAGTCTTTAAGCAAGCATGGATCATTCGACTTGTGGAGCCTCTCTAGAGTCCGGGAGTTCATGGATCGCGGCGAAGAGACTACTACTCGGAGCTTATGAAGCGAAGGAACGGACTACAAAGGTTGTAATCCCTCTCTCTTAGATGTAACGTTGTTTACATGCAAAGTTAACTCTAATTCTCTAGTTAAGATCTTGGTTAGGGTTTCATAGAACCCCAAAATTTTTCAATATGGCTTGTGTGATGCCTTCCTAAAACTTATGGTGGTGTTACGCAACCCTACAGTGGTATCAGAGCCAAGCTAAAGCATTAGGAGTTGTCTAGACGAAGTTAGAAGTCCGATCGAACCCCGAAACGCCGAAATAACCCCTTTTCTGGAATTTTTTTCAAAAGTTGAATTTTTCCATGTTAAAAATACTCAGAAAATCATGCAGGGAATTCTATGGACACACTTGAAGAATGAAACCCTAACTCGTCTAAGTGACCGCGGATCCGCGGCCAAAACCTCGTTTTGGCGGCGGATCCATGGCGCCACTTGAGAGGCTTGGGTCGGCCCTTCAGCTGTTGGTCCGTAGGTACTGTGGTATGTCTCTGGTTAATTTTAACTATGCTCAAGTGTTGACCTCTCTGGTGTAGGGTTACTAGGCACTGTCATAAGGGTTTATAAGGCATCAACCATGCCCGATTTAAAATTTAGATGTGCCGAATAACCCTAACCAAGATCTTAGACTAGAGATTAAGCGAAACAAAGCAAGTAAACAACTTTACTTCTAAGAGTTGGGGATTACAACCTTTGTAGTGTAAGTCGATGTACAACACCCCACGACTTGCGGGGAGGTGGAATAATGAAAAACGATCTTGTTCTTTGCGTACACATCGACTAACCGAGAATCTTTGCTAAACTATAACTAACAAGAATCATAGAAGTTAACAACTACTATGAAAAGTGATTATACCTAATGAACCGTGTCCTTCATCTTTTCGTTCTCCACGTCCTCTCCGGCCTTCTCTATGTAGTAGATGATCCACCCGAGAGCTTTACTTCAAGATTCACCTCTAACTTGAGGTAACTAGGTTTCTTAAAGTGCTAATCTAAGTAACCTAGGTGATATAGAGAAGGGTTATGGATTAAGTAGTCTAATCTAATCCTTGGTCTCAACACATGAGAGGGGAGGATTAGGGTTTGAAGAGAGAGAGCTTAAGGAGAGAGAAAGTGAGCAAGAGAATGGAATGAGATAATGATCACTCATGATATATATGAAGCATTATCATTATCAAATAAATCAAATAAAGGATTTAACAACCATGCTTCATAAATACAAATGAGTGATTCATCTACATGAGTCATTAAGCATTTATGATGCATTAATGACAAGGATGAATCACACAAATGAGTCACTAATCTCATTTAATACTTATGCCACCTAAACCCCCAAGTCACCAACCTTCTAGAAGCTTCTCGTGAAATTACGAGAACGCCCCTCCGATCCGTGAAAACACGGAAAAACTTTAGACTGTATAAATCCAATAACTGGATACTGGAAACTGGCTTAAACCAAAGCCGGCTAGTAAAAACTGTCCGGATGTCGTACGTGCGTAAACACACGTATGCGTCCGAACCCTTGTCGTAAAACCGTACGACCTCTATATCATTTCGCCTAGAGTAGGGAAACTCTCTGTGTGGGACTCTAAAGACTCGACTACTACGCTGGAAGTGGGTTTAACCACAGACCGCAAGCGGCACTAGCTGTACGTAACGGTCCCCAGGTAGATGTCGATAAGAAGGCCGATGAGGAAACCCATCCGAACTCCTACTGAGTCTGATGTGACAATCTCCGTACAGTCCGGTCTGTTCGTCTAAGACTATCGCATATCGGGCCTAGGGGGGCGGCAAGCGTCAGTCCCCTAATAGCAGTATAAGTCGTGTCGGAGCATAGCCCATTACACCCTGAGAAAACAACTGGAACCTACCAGTAAATCTCGCTTGCCCTGGCCAGGGACTTTGCGTAATGGCTCTCTGACACAGCGCGATATCAACTCCCAATACCGGGAGAGACGAATCCTGTCTAACCGCCACTGCCTCCAAGTGCTCGGGACTGCACCCAACTGCTACCTGTTTGCACGACTCCTTTGAGCCGTGGTAGGGTAGCAATCTAAGAACAGTGGGACACACTCGAGGCGAAGTAGCAGTGTCAAGTCTGCGGACTATGCTGTACTCATGTCACCCGGGAACTGTTAACTGACGATTGGTATAATACCAACTAACAGTTCCCCGTGAGTCCTGTCCGGTGCACCCGTAACCTAACGAGCACCTGCATACTATCTCCAGTACGACGTACTGACGGCTGTGGGACAGACCAACTCCCCAACTGGGATGAGAAGCGTACACACTAGTCTACTCCGGAGTATCGATGCCCTGTCTCGATAATCCTACGACTTGGGACCTGAATAAGGATGTGCTTGTAGACTACCCAGCCCCCACTAGTGTGACTGCCATCACAACGCTGGTAGTCAAGCAAGATCCTAAGAGCTCTGTCAATACGTATACTCACATATTAAGATAGACAAAACCAAGTAGCATACTACCATGTTTTAGCAAGACTGTTATATACATGTGAATATCCCAAGCTTCCATTAAGTAATATACAAACTAGTATGATACAATAATGGCCTCTAGGGCATATACACTAACAATCTCCCACTTGCACTAGGGCTATGAACTGGCATATCGAAGACCGATGATCTCGAGTAGCCTCTTGAACTGAATCTGAGGTAGGGCCTTCGTGAATGGATCAGCAATGTTCTCTTCAGTAGCAACTCTCCGAACCTCGATCTCCCGACGATCAATGATCTCCCTGATCAGGTGATACCGCCTTAAGATGTGTCTGGACTTCTGATGGGACCTTGGTTCCTTCGCTAAAGCTATAGCTCCGTTGTTGTCGCAATACAGAGGTATTGGATTAACAATGGTAGGAACCACCTGAAGTTCTGTTAGGAACTTCTTCATCCAGACCGCTTCTTTTGCGGCATCGCAAGCAGAAATATACTCCACTTCCATCGTTGAGTCAGCAACGGTGTCCTGCTTGGAACTCTTCCAGCACACCGCCCCTCCATTGAGGGTAAAGACATAACCTGACATGGACTTGGAATCGTCCTTATCACTCTGGAAGCCGGAATCAGCAAAGGCCTCCATCTTGAGGTCTTTTCCGCCGTAAACCAAGAACATCTCCTTAGTCCTCCTCAGGTACTTGAGAATGTTCTTTACTGCTATCCAGTGCTTCTCCCCTGGGTCTGACTGATACCGGCTTACCACGCTCAGTGCGTAAGCTACATCTGGTCTGGTGCACAACATCGCATACATTATAGAATCTACCGCAGAAGCGTAGGGTATAATAGACATGCGTTCCCTTTCCAAATCAGTCTTGGGAGACATCTCTTTGGATAGGGTGATTCCGTGACAAGACGGTAGATTACCGTGCATAGAATCTTCCATACTGAATCTTTTCAGTACAGTTTCGATATACCTGGACTGCGAAAGTCCCAACATCCTCTTGGATCTATCACGATAGATCCGGATCCCCAGAATATAAGAGGCATCACCCAGGTCTTTCATGGAGAACCTGTGTGACAAGAATCCTTTGACAGATTGTAGCATAGGAATGTCATTTCCTATTAATAGAATATCATCCACGTACAAGACGAGGAATACAACAGTTCTTGCTACAACTTTACTATATATACATGGTTTATCTGGATTTTTGATAAAGTCATATTCTTTGACTGTTTCATCAAAACAGATGTTCCAACTCCGCGATGCCTGCTTCAGTCCATAAATGGACTTAAGCAACTTGCATACTTTCCCGCTGCTCCCACTCTGATTGAAACCCTCTGGCTGATCCATATAGACGCACTCTTCTAAATTTCCATTCAGAAAATCCGTCTTTATGTCCATCTGCCAGATTTCATAATCATGGAAGGCAGCAATAGCAAGAAGGATCCGAATGGATTTGAGCATAGCCACTGGAGAAAAAGTTTCGTCATAGTCCAAACCAGGTCTTTGACGAAAACCCTTTGCAACAAGTCTAGCCTTATAGGTTTCCACCTGTCCATCTACACCAATCTTTTTCTTGAAGATCCATTTGCATCCTATGGGTTTTACCCCATCTGGAGCAAAGTCCAAAGTCCATACTTTGTTGGTGTTCATGGACTCCATTTCGGTCCGCATTGCATCTAGCCTTCGTACCGAGTCGCCGCTCTGGATGACCTGCTGGAAGCTAGTAGGTTCATCATCATCGATGATGCAATCCTCTCTATCCCCATCTATGAGAAAACCGTAGTATCTCTCAGGCGGATGAGACGGCCTGCTACTCCTGCGGAGGGGTGCGGGAATGTCCTGTTCTTCTTGAACTACTGGTTCTACCAAACTTTCAGTAGTAGTTTGTGGTTCTAGAATTTCTTCCAGTTCTATTTTGCTCCCACCTATTTCCTTTTCTAAAAACTGCTGTTCTAGAAAATGGGCATTACGAGAAACAAAAACCTTTTGTTCCTCTGCGTAATAGAAATAATATCCCTTGGAGTTCTTTGGATATCCCACAAACTTACACTGTACTGATCGTGCCTCGAGCTTGTCCGCATGCTGCATTTTAACAAAAGCTGGACATCCCTATATCTTCATATGCTGAAGATGGGGTTTCTTCCCACTCCACATCTGATATGGGGTGGTAGGCACAGTCTTGGTGGGAGCCCTGTTCAGAAGATATGCCGCTGAATCTAGCGCATAACCCCAGAAAGATCGCGGTAACTCAGCATTACTCATCATGGAACGTACCATATCCAATAGGGTTCGATTCCGTCTCTCCGATACACCGTTATGCTGTGGAGTGTATGGAGGAGTAAGCTGAGAGAGAATTCCTTTCTCTTTTAGGTAACCTAGGAACTCGGCACTCAAGTATTCACCACCTCGATCAGATCTTAGTGTCTTGATACTTTTGCCGGTTTGGTTTTCTACTTCATTCTTATACTCTTGGAATTTCTCAAAAGCCTCGGATTTATGTTTTATCAGATAAATGAATCCGTACCTTGAGTAATCATCCGTAAAAGTAATGAAATAGGAAAAACCACCTCTAGCATGTGTAGACATTGGACCACATACATCGCTGTGTATGAGTCCTAAGAGCTCGCTCGCTCTTACTCCATGTCCAGTAAATGGAGTCTTCGTCATCTTTCCTTTGAGACAAGATTGACAAGTGGCATAAGTTTGATATTCGAACGAGTCCAAATATCCTTCTCTATGTAACTTAGTCAACCTTCTCTCATTGATGTGACCCAGTCTACAATGCCATAAGAAAGCTTTATTTAAATCTGGAGACTTTCTTTTTAGTGTGTTCTGGACATTGAAAATTTGGAGTTGGTTTAAGACATATATACCGTTATCCAGTGTACCGGACCCAATCAAACTATGATTAAGGTGGATGTTAACAACATCACTTACAAACGTGAAATCATAACCTTTATTTGATAACAAGGAAACAGATATGATATTACACGTTAAGCTGGGTACACAAAAACAGTTATGTAAAACCAAAATGTATCCACTCGTCAATCCCAGGTGATAATCCCCTACGGACACAGCTCCCACGCTAGCTCCGTTAGCAACCATCAGGGTCATATCACCATCCTTCAGCACTCTACGGTTTCTCAGTGCCTGCAATGAATTGCATATATAAGATCCTGATCCGGTATCCAATACCCAGGAAGTAGAGTTAATTGACAGACAATTCTCAATTACAAACACACCTGAAGTCGAAGCCACAGCTTGCTTCGGTTCCTAGTTCTTGGCGTTGCATGCCTTGCAATCTTTCTTCCAGTGCCCTTTCCTATGACAATGGAAACACTCATCCTGGGCCACTACTGGTACCGCAAACTTTTTCTTTCCCTTCGCTCCCACCTTACTTACACCTCCTCTAGGTTTGGTGGCGGCCTTCTTTTTCCTTCCTTTGGCCCTAGCCTTGGACCCGGAAGAAGAAGCACCGCTAACAAACATAGCGGGTGTTTCCCTTGCCTTCTGCAAGGTGCCCTCTGCACTCCTCAACATGTTAAGGAGTTCCGGAAGTTCAACTTCTTTTCTTTGAATGTTGAAGTTCAAAATAAACTGGGCGTAGGTGGAAGGAAGGGACTGGAGAATAAGGTCTGTATAGAGCTCATTATCCAAAGTCGTCCCAAGGTCCGCGAGCTCTTCTATGTAGCCAATCATCTTTAGGACATATTCTCCTACCGATGATCCGACGGCCAACCTCGCTCGAAACAAGTTCTTAGAGGTCTCGTATCTTGCTATACGAGATTGCTCTCCATAAAGTTCTTTTGTATGGAGAAATATGGCATCAAGATCCATATCCTCGTGCCTCCTCTGATGTTCATTGTTCATCGAGGCAAGCACGATGCACTTGGCCTTCGCGCAATCATACTCCCAGGTTTTGCGGATTTCCTTATCCGTATTACTGGATTTGGGACCTGGGACTGCAGGTGTCTTAGCGGTGAGGACGTACCCCAATTTGTCATAGGTCAAAGCCATTTTGACATTCCGCAGCCAATCTTTATAGTTTGGCCCTGTCAGTATATTTTTCTCTAAAAGTAACTTAAGTCCAGTCATTTTCAGGGTCGCTGCAAGTAGGAGAGAGAGAAGAAACACTTTAGCTTGATGCTCTTGCAAGTTTAGAGTGGTTTTTAATTTATCTAAACTGGATTGCTCCCACTGTTTCTCGAATCCTTCCTCAAACCATAAAAGAAGAATTAGCCAGGACTATTCTCACTGTACAATACTTACTTAACCGTTCAGCCAGGCTGGTGTCGGTACTTCGAGGGAGGTTTTCCAACGCTTTCGCGAAGTTCCTTAATTAAATAACCTCTTTTCTCTGGGGGCGTAACCCCGCCGATACCTTTCTTGACACCTACTTGGTTTATAGCATTGATCGTTAAGTGACGAATCTCCTGATGAGTAGCATATACTCACAGTAGGATCGGGATCCAAATATCATCGTATGATAATGTTGAAGGAATCCTACCAACATTCATCAAACTCCAAATGGTATGCATCTGTTTACAAATTTCAGTTTCTTTAGAAATTCCCGATATAAGTTTTTGCCCCATGCTCTTATAACCTTGGCTTTGGTCAAAATGTCATAAGTCACATGTCAAGTTCTACCCATCATTATCTTGTCAATTTGAACCTATCCGTACATACCCCTGACTTTGGTCAAATGATAATACGACTGTCCCAAACTAACTCATCTATCTATGCAACAAATGAAAACCCAGCAGCTACCAAACACTATGCCTTGATTTTGGCCAAAATGCATAGCTTGAATACTACTGAATACCCAAATGAAATGACGGAGGGCTACGAATGGTTTTGGCGAAATCGTGAACGTAGTGAACTTGATATGATCGAAGGAACCTGATAGCTTTTAAAAGGAGTGGTTAAAGCTCCGCAATTAAAAATATCATCTGTTTTAAAATAACCGAGTGGTTTCTTTTAATTTGTTCCAACGATTCAACTTTTGGTTTATTTTCTTTGCATTATAAATAATGCGTCCCATCATTAACTTATCATTGCAGAAAACAATGAAAATACAACGTCCTCTTATGCCATCCGCATTCGCTACTGGGTCCCGTCATCACCCGTTAGGTTACTTAACTAACGGCAGAGCAGGGGCTGGGCTAGCGCGGGTGTAAAACATAAGTGACGTCTAAATAGCTATCATATATAGATATTGTACATTCGTCAGACGCAATAATAGGCATTCCAGATCTTATATGAACATTATTGGATTTGCAAGCAATCCGCGTTTGTTTAGAGCGTGCAACAAAAGACGGATTACACAGTTGTGATGAATAGCCATTACCCCCACCCTAGACCCCTACGGGTACGGCAAACTACCCGCCAAGTACCCGAAGTGAAGCGGTCTCCCTCAACAACGTAAGTAGGCCACTAAACACTTCAAAGTACCCGGTAGTTTGTGCACCCCATCTTGGGTCTATCCTAGGAGCAAAAACAGTAAAATGAAATAATATAACGGTGGCTACAACCACAACCTGGATATGCCCCGCAAAATAATATTACAACATATTACAATTATATTGAATGAATGAATATTACAACCCATCATTAACCCCGGCTAATCATCACAACAGTCCAATACAGTTCACAACCACAAACAGTAAAAACCATTACAGAAATGTGCAACCCCCTGCCAACCGACATACTAGCAGTTAGGGGAGGTTTCCGAACACATTATACAAACACAGATATAATCAAATTAGCAAACATCGTAAAATTTCGATCGAGCAAACACTTTAGATTCTACTCCAAAACTTCTCTGTGCACCTGAGATCTTAGTAGAAAATAAAATATCCCAGAAATATCATTATTAACGCAGGAGAGTTACTGAAGAAATTTGGGCTGACTCGGCCTCAACTCGGCCGCGGATCCGCGGCGGATCGCATGGATCCACCGCGGTTCCGCGGTGAGTTTGTCGAATCACGAGTCCAAATTTCTGCAGTAGCCCTATTATTCTCTTCTTGTAATTTTAGAGGTCCCTGAAAAATTTTTAGACCACGTTTTAAATTCGACAAAAACTGTGTTAAGTCGATGATTTTTCCAGTTCTTTTTGCGTTCGAAATTCTTACGACTTTGCTAATGAGTTAATTATTGTTTAGCGAGCCTCTGATACCACTGTAAGTCGATGTACAACACCCCACGATTTGCGGGGAGGCGGAATAATGAAAAACGATCTTGTTCTTTGCGTAAACATCGACTAACCGAGAATCTTTGCTAAACTATAACTAACAAGAATCATAGAAGTTAACAACTACTATGAAAAGTGATTATACCTGATGAACCGTGTCCTTCGTCTTTTCGTTCTCCACGTCCTCTCCGGCCTTCTCTATGTAGTAGATGATCCACCCGAGAGCTTTACTTCAAGCTTCACCTCTAACTTGAGGTAACTAGGTTTCTTAAAGTGCTAATCTAAGTAACCTTGGTGATATAGAGAAGGGTTATGGATTAAGTAATCTAATCTAATCCTTGGTCTCAACACATGAGAGGGGAGGATTAGGGTTTGAAGAGAGAGAGCTTGAGGAGAGAGAAAGTGAGCAAGAGAATGGAATGAGATAATGATCTCTCATGATATATATGAAGCATTATCATTATCAAATAAATCAAATAAAGGATTTAACAACCATGCTTCATAAATACAAATGAGTGATTCATCTACATGAGTCATTAAGCATTTATGATGCATTAATGACAAGGATGAATCACACAAATGAGTCACAAATCTCATTTAATACTTATGCCACCTAAACCCCCTAGTCACCAACCTTCTAGAAGCTTCTCGTGAAATTACGAGAACGCCCCTCCGATCCGTGAAAACATGGAAAAACTTTAGACTGTATAAATCCAAAGCCGGCTAGTAAAAACTGTCCGGATGTCGTACGTGCGTAAACACACGTATGCGTCCGAACCCTTGTCGTAAAACCATACGACCTCTATATCGTTTCGCCTGGAGTAGGGAAACTCTCTGTGTGGGACTCTAAAGACTCGACTACTACGCTGGCAGTGGGTTTAACCACAGACCGCAAGCGGCACTAGCTGTACGTAACGGTCCCCAGGTAGATGTCGATAATAAGGCCGATGAGGAAACCCATCCGAACTCCTACTGAGTCTGATGTGACAATCTCTGTACAGTCCGGTCTGTTCGTCTAAGACTATCGCATATCGGGCCTAGGGGGGCGGCAAGCGTCAGTCCCCTAATAGCGGTATACGTCGTGTCGGAGCTTGTTAGTTATATGTTTGCCCTAGAGGCCATTACTATACATAGGATGTATATTGTAGTGGATGCTGGAACATATATAGGGAGGACTTTCTTGCTCGACATGATAGTATGCTATCTGGTTGATCTTTACCTTAACGTGTACACTGATTGTCTCTCTGTTACATGTTGATAAAGCCCTTAGGATGTGTGCTTGACTATCTGGACTATGATGCGGATCATACTAGTGGGGACATGGTAGTCCATAAGTACATCCTTCAAAGTCCCTAGTCGTGGGTGTATCGAGACGGGGCATCGATATACCAGAGTAGACTAGCGTATACCTTCTCGACCCATTCAGATGGGCGATGGATGATCCCATATCCATTGGTGTTTGACATCGGAGATTATATACGGGTGCTCAGTAGAGACTGGGTACACTGGACGGACTCACCGAGAACTCCCAGATGGTATTATACCTCACGTCAGATGGCAGTTCTCTGGTGACACTGGTACAGAGTAGTCTGTTGACCCGAGATCGTCATAGAGTCTTGTGTGGTTCCCACTGTGCTTTGATTTCCATCTTACCACGTCCAAGAGGGCGTGCAAAATGGTGGTTTTTGGGTACAGTCCCGAGTCACATGGAGGCAATGAGCGATAGGAGGGGATTCGTCTCTCCCGGTATAGGGGGTTGATGTTGCTCTGTGTTCGATTGGCTATAACAGGAAATCCCTGGCCAGGGTTGCTGAGATTTACTGGTAAGTGTTACCAGTAGTTTCTCGAATTGTTATAGACCTCATATCGACACGACTTATCGAGCTATTGGGGTCTGACGTTTACCACCCTTAGGCGAGATATGCGACATATCAGACGACGAGACCGGACTGTACGGTAGTGTTACTGGTTGGATTCACTGGAGTGTGAGCGGGCTTGCTCGTCGATCTTCTGATCGTTCAATACCCGGGTGTCCGTTACGTTTGGCAGACCGCTTGCGGCTTGTGGGTGTTTGATATGATCATCATCTGCTGCCGGCGTATTGACGAGTGTTTAGAGTCCTACACAGAGGTTTCCTGGCTCAAGCGAAACGAAATAGGAGCGCATATGAGATATATGCGGGACCAAGAATAATGCGTGTATGTGATACCGCATTTCATTCTCGCGTTGAATGTATCGAATGGTTGTATGCGATATAACCTAGTTATCGAATCAAGGGTTGATTCGATAAGTCGATACATAGTATACTAGTCGGTTGTGTGGGACATGACCGGATCATTGAATCAAGTGTTGATTTAATGATTTAATGCATAATTATATATTTGATATATTACTTTGCATTAACTAGTATTGGTTCACTTTAAATGGATTTTCTCACTTGGAAGTGCACATTGTATATTCGATATAGTTTTGTGCACTTGATTGTATCATGTTTGATGATACATGTTTACTTGTGTTTGTGTGAAGATTGAACCATGGTTATATGAATGGTTGGGGTTATGATTATTTATTCATTCATTTATTTATTTATTAGTTTTGGAAAATAATGAGCATAATGAGAAAATGGTGGCTTTCTTTGTATGTATTATGAAGCTTCATGAAAACTTTGACCAAGTGACCATTTTGTCTCATGCTTAACCCTAACCATTCCATTCAACCATAATCAATTCTCTACACATAACCATAGTTAGAATTATGATCAGAATTGATTTTCTATTCTATTCTAATTAACTTATCATAATATTCATCTTCTTCTTCTTCTTCATCTTCAAAGAAGAAAGCTTTCTTCATCAATGGTGAATTGAGCAAATGAGTGAGAAATCCAATTCTAAAGTCTACCCACTTCCTATTTCTTCATCCTCTACCTCTTGCCAAGTAGTAGAGTGTGTTTCCTTCACAAGTTTTCATGGCTTGGTGAAGGTGGAGCTTGATTTAGCGATGCCTCGACGTAGATCATCTTCGGCACGTCGTCGATGACCTAGCCCGTCCATTCTCCGATGAAGCCGACGCTAGAGCCCGGGATTGCATGAGGACAGCGGAGAGGACTTCATTGCGGAGCCGTGGAGGTGGAGCACCGGATCTACAAAGGTTGTATATCCGTATTCTTGTAGTTAAGTGTTAACTAGTTTAGTTTTCGCCTAGAAATCTAGCCAACGATCCGTAGTCGGGTTTCTCGGCACCGTTAAATTTGAAATTGGCATGTTCGATGCCTTGTGAGACCTCACTAGAGTGCCTAGGAACCCTACAGTGGTATCAGAGCCTAGTTAGAGCCTTAGGCGAAGTCTAGACGGAGTTTGAAGTCCGAACGAACCCGAAACCCGATCACAAACTTGCTCTCTGTACTTTTTCTAAAATCGTGGATTTTTCCAGATTAAAAATGCTTAAAAAATTCAGCAGGGAATTATAAGAATTACGGTGCAATTTTTTTCCCATGAACAGTACAAACCGAGGCGGAAGCGCGGCAGAAGCCTGGCTTCTGCGGCGGTTCCGCCGCACTTTGATGACGTCATCCTCGTTTGTTTGCACAGTAACTTCTATTATATTATGCTGGAGTTTCTGGGTATTTTTAAATTTTATTCAACAGTTGAGTTTTCTGGAGTTGTTTTGGGGATTCGGTGTTTTGATCGGAATATCAGATTTTGTCTATGTGGTTTTCCGGATAAATTTTAGAATATGTTAAAAAGTTCGACCGGATATAAATACCCAATTTTTCCCCTGTCGGGAAATTTCCAAGTGTTGGATTTTTCCGTAGTTTAAAGACGTTCTAAGTAGTGCAAGTAACTCGATGGACCCTCTAGAAGACAACAAACCTTAACTCGATTATGCGACCGTCTTGAACTGCCCTTTGAACCTTCGGGTTTGGGGCAGTACGGCGTGCCACATGTGAGGCGTTGGCTTGACCCTTCTACGGCTGGACCGTTGGTACTGAGGAACGAACTGAATGTTTTTAGACTTGTTTCATGTGTTGATCTGTATCGGGAAAACTTGGGTGTTCGATTGTTCGATCGGAAAGTTTGATATTTTCTATTTATCCGGAATGGGATACAATAATTGGAATTCACAATAGTTATGTGATAACTGAATGAATGTTATAAACATAGCACTTTAGTCTCACTTGATCGGTTGCCACGGAATTTTGATGTGATCAAAAGTCCGTCGCAATCACGTAGCGTACGCGGATACTCACCGGGTAAACTTAATAGACAGCTACACCCCATAGCCCCGACCAAGTGACTGTAGGAGAACCCCGTCGCCGAAAGCATCCGTTCGGGTGCTCGCGGTAGCGGTGTTCCGCCTTGGTGCACTTCGTCGACGGTATCGGGGGTGCAGCCGTCTACTAAAGTTTGCGACGAGCATTCGATCAGGATGTCGGGAATCTTGTTGAATTGCCCGACTTGATATTGAAAAGAGTTTTTGATAATAAGACTAACATGCGGCGTTTATAATTGTTAGGCATGCGATGTCTAAGTAATTCATTTGATTAGGCATGAGATGTCTAAAGAGATTGCGGATTCCAACTGTTGTAGTTTTACACTTTCTTTTCTGTGACCGTAAGTGTAATATGTGATATCGCCGGTTTCGTTGCCATATGTCAACGACAATTGGGATGCGCATATTTACTTACGTTGATGACATGTGATGTTATGTGTTGCTGGATATGTTATATTGGATCGTCGTGTTTGAATAGCCGGGGGTTTTTATGTGAGATGAGTGTTTTTCATTTTCATTCATGTAAAAACTTGTATGTAATATTCTTTTATTGGGGCTCTTCCAGGTTGCGGAAGTAGTCACCCTTTGTATATTATCTACTTTTCCGCACTAGGATAGACCCAAGGAGGAGGACACAAGTAACCGGGTTCTGGAGTCCAGCGGGAGACCAACTCGAGGAGTCGAGTCCGGGTCTCCTAACTCTAGAATTGGCAGGGTTGCTTGCCGCTCTCGTAGGGGTCTAGGGGTGTGGGTTTGGCTATTCATCACGACCGTGGAATCCGTGTTTTATACTGGTTCGTATTGAAAACACGGACGTCCTAGTATATCCAATATTTCATATGATTCTTCTGCTGCGATATCTGTGATGTGATCATGTGATGTTCTGTGATAGATACAGTATATAGTATATATGATATATTATATAGACGTTACTTATGTTTTACACCCGCGCTAGCCCTGCCCCGCTCTGCCGTTAGTTACCTAACCTAACGGTGCACGAGGGGACATCGAGGCGAATGCGGATGGCATAAGTGTACGTCGTATTTATCTGTAATGTTTAGGTACTTAAATGATGGGACTTCATTAATGTGATTAATGAAATTAAAAGAAACCTAAGATGTTGTAGAATCGAATTTCAAAATAAAACAGGTAGCTACAGTTCTTGGTTTGCACAGCGGTATATGTGATATATCCTGCACCTTATTCGATAAGGAAAGGACCGAGATCCCTTCACCGGGAGTGACTCCTTTAGCAATAACTGGCAGATGCTACACCCTCGGTTTGTCTTTTGATTGCTTTTAAGAGTTTTTGCTTTGCACAGTGATATATATGATATATCCCGCACCTCATTCGACGAGGAAAGGACCGACGATCCCTTCACCGGGAGTGACTCCTTTAGCAAAACTGGAAAAGCCTCAAAAACACTCCATTTTAAAATTCATTCGATCCTACAACGATATCAAGTTCATTACACAATAGGTTTTCAGAAAAACCTGTCGTAGCCCTCCGTCATTTCAGATAAGTAGTAGTTAGTATTCGTGCTGCGTTTGTTGGCCTTTGTCAAGGCGTAGTGTGCGGTAGCTGACTGGTGCTTATCTGCTTATGCATATGATGCAGATTGAGTTAGGGTAGTCGTGCGACCTTGTTGGCCTTTGTCAAGGGCCGTGCGGGTGGGTTTAATTCAATCAGGAAATGACGGGTTGAACTTGACTAGCATCCTATGGTTTGTTGGCCTTTGTCAAGGTCATAGGACGTTAGGGGCAAAATATTATCGGGAATTTCAAGTGTTGAAATTTGCAATGAGATTGCATACCTTCTATGAGATAGTTGGATCCCGATACCCGCTGCGAGTAAGAGTTACTCCTGGGAGAGTTTTATACATTACAATTAGCCGATCAAGTAGGTGTCTAGAAAGGTGTCAACGGGGTTACGCCTCTGGGAAAACGAGGTTTACATTAATTAGGTTCGTGCGAAAGCACGGGGGACCTCCCTCAAAGTACCGACACTGGCCTGGCTGAAAGATTGGCGAACTTGTAGCGTGTAATTAATCCCGGCTAGTCTTTCCTTTTAGGGTTTGAAGGAGGATTTGATAAAAAGCAGTGGGAGCCATCCTGATTAGATAAAATAATAACCAATCTATTCTTGCAAGAGCGCACGCCGAGTGTTTTCTTCTCTCTCTCTCCAGGTAGCGACCATATCACGCCTTAATCAAGATAATAATACGGATTATTGACCGAACCCGCTTGTTATTCTGAGCTGGGGAACGTTGGTCCCGCTCCAACTTATAATAGTTATAAGATAGAGCAGGAAATTGGGGAATACCAGATTTCCCGTGCCGCCCAAACGAAGAGAATGCATGTTGATGCATCATCTTCGGGTGTGTTCGTTACAAAGAGCTGTTTCTCAGTATTCTCTGAATCCAGGGTATATGATACCGGATCAGGATCCCAGATATGTAAGATGTTACATAGGGCTACAAAAGGGTAGAAAAACTGAGAACGGGTGATAAGTTTCATGAGGCAGAAAACGGGGCAAGTGTTGCAGCCAAGTCTGTTGGTCACTGTCACCCCGTATTGTAATATATTGATTCTGAACAAATGTTATTAGATACCGAACCTGATATACAAAATCATATCTGTCTCTTTATTAGTAAAGAAACGATAAAATTTTGTATTGTTGGATAATGTTTTGAACATTTCCTATATCAAAAGTTGATCGGTTCAGGCACGTTATCTAAAAGCATTGATGTTCTAAATCAAACTACAGTTCTTAGTATACAGAACACACACAAGAGGAAGAGTTCAGAAATGAACGGATCCTTCTTGATGTATTGTAGACTAGGTCATATCAATGCGACCCGACTAGCTAAGTTACATTTAGATGCATATTTAAATCAGTTTGAATTTACATCTTATGAAACTTGCCAGTCATGTCACAAAGATAAGATGACCAAAGCTCTGTTTATTGTAAACAGAGAAAGAGTTAGTGAACTCTTGGGATGATACATGTTGATGTATGTAAGTCCCCTGTCTACACATACCAAGGCCGGTTCTTTATACTTCATTACATTCTCTGATGATCTTTCGAGATTCAGACCTATGTTCCTGTTGAAACACAAGTCCGAACCTTTTGAGATATTCACAGAATATGATTTAGAAGTAGAGAACCAGTAAAGGGTATATGTATTATGTCCTTTGATGAGATCGAGGAGGAGAATACTTAGGCACGGAAATCCTGGACTATTCTAAAGGAGAATGAGATTCTCTCTTAGCATTACTCCTCCGTATACACCATAGCACGATGGTATATCGGGCCGGAGCAATCACACCCTATAAGATAAGGTGTGCTCTATGATGAGTACTACTGAGTTACCTATTTCCTTTTTGGGAGTTATGCGCTTGAGTAGCTGCATACCTATTGAATAGGGTCCCGATCAAATCAGTAGCCTACCACTTCATATGTGATATGGAAAGGGAAGAGCCCATATCTTAAGTTAGTTAAGATTTGGGGTTGTCCGGCCTATGTCTAAAAGCAAAATCCGGACAAGCTCGAGACAAGGTCTGTTATGTACAACTGGAAAGGTTCCAGCTATACAAACAGCAGCTGATGATTTGGTAGAACCGAAGGATTCAGTAGATTCTAATGAACCTCAGCCTCTCCGTCGATCTAGTAGGGTTCCTCACCCACCTGAGAGATACTTCAGTTTCTCTATGACAGTGGGAGCGAGGATTACATCATGAGATGATGACCCAACTAGTTTCGAGCTGGCCATCAGGAGTGAGACTCTGTAAGAATGGCTGGATGCTTAGTGATCTGAGATGGAATCCTTATACACCAACAAAGTATGGACTTTAGTTGCTATATCTGAAGGGTTAAATCCCCATCAGGAGCAAGTATATCTTGAGAAGATTACTTGGTGTAAATGGAAAGGTTGAGACTTTCAAAGCTAGACTTGTTAAAGGTTTTCGTCATTGACCAGGCGTGGATAATGATGAAAACTTTTCCAGTACCTATGCTTAAGTCCATCCAGATCCTACTTGCCACGGTTACATACCATAACTACGATATCTGGCGGTTGGGTGCCATGACTGCTTTTCTAAATGATGTTTTAGAAGAGTGTGTCTATAAGTACACAGCCAGAGGTCCTCGTAGACAGTGGGAGCAGCGGAAACGTGTGCAAGATGTTTTATATGATAAAACAGGCATCGCGGAGTTGGAACGTCTGTTTTTGATGTAGTAGTCAAAGAGTTTGACTTCATCAAAATGGTAGATGAACCTTGTATAAACAAAAAGGTAGTAGGGAGTATGGTGGTGATCCTCGTAGAGTACGTGGATGACATACTCTTGATAAGAAAGGAGTTTCCTATGCTGCGCTCGGTCAATCTCCGCTTATCACAATGATTCTCCATATAGGATCAATGTGATACCTTCTATATCCTGGTTTTTGGATCTATGAGATAGATCTAATTGGATGTTAGGATACTCACTAGTAGTAGTGAGATGGTATCAATCGATCCTGGGGAGAATCACTGGAAGTGTTCCAGAGTGATAAAGACGACCGAATGTCAGTCGCAGGCATTGTCTTTACCCTCAGTAAAGGGACGGTATGTTGGAAGAGTTCCAAGCTAGATACCGAGGCATACTAGACGATAAAGGCTGGATACATCGCTACTTAAGATGCTACCAAAGAGGCTGTTTGGATGTATATTAGTTCATGAGATGAACTTAGTTCCTACCATTGTGTGACAATGGAATTGTGGCTTATGCCAGGAACCCCCGTCCCATCAGTGATCCAGACATATTCTAAGGCAGTATCACCTGATCATGGAGATGGTTGATCTCTAAGGGATCGAGGTTAGGAGAAAAGACTCAGAGGACAACACGGCGGATCCACTCACGAAGGCCTATTCCCGGAGAGAGACTTTTATGGGATGGTTGAGTATGAGATACTACAACCACTGCTACAGATGGCCCTAGTGCAAGTGGGAGATTGTTAGTTATATGTATGCCCTAGAGGCCATTACTGTACATAGGATGTATATTGTAGTGGATGCTGGAACATATATAGGGAGGACTTTCTTGCTCGACATGATAGTATGCTATCTGGTTGATCTTTAGCTTAACGTGTACACTGATTGTCTCTCTGTTACATGTTGGTAAAGCCCTTAGGATGTGTGCTTGACTATCTGGACTATGATGCGGATCATACTAGTGAGGACATGGTAGTCCATAAGTACATCCTTCAAAGTCCCTAGTCGTGGGTGTATCGAGACGGGGCATCGATATACCAGAGTACACTAGCGTATACCTTCTCGACCCATTCAGATGGGCGATGGATGATCCCATATCCATTGGTGTTTGACATCGGATATGATATACGGGTGCTCAGTAGAGACTGGGTACACTGGATGGACTCGCCGAGAACTCCCAGATGGTATTATACCTCACGTCAGATGGCAGTTCTCTGGTGACACTGGTACAGAGTAGTCTGTTGACCCGAGATCGTCATAGAGTCTTGTGTGGTTCCCACTGTGCTTTGATTTCCATCTTACCACGTCCAAGAGGGCGTGCAAAACGGTGGTTTTTGGGTACATTCCCGAGTCACATGGAGGCAATGAGCGATAGGAGGGGATTCGTCTCTCCCGGTATAGGGGGTTGATGTTGCGCTGTGTTCGATTGGCTATAACAGGAAATCCCTGGCCAGAGTTGCTGAGATTTACTGGTAAGTGTTACCAGTAGTTTCTTGAATTGTTATAGACCTCATATCGACACGACTTATCGAGCTATTGGGGTCTGACGTTTACCACCCCTAGGCGAGATATGCGACATATCAGACGACGAGACCGGACTGTACGGTAGTGTTACTGGTTGGATTCACTGGAGTGTGAGCGGGCTTGCTCGTCGATCTTCTGATCGCTCAATACCCGGGTGGCCGTTACGTTTGGCACACCGCTTGCGGCTTGTGGGTGTTTGATATGATCATCATCTGCTGCCGGCGTATTGACGAGTCTTTAGAGTCCTACACAGAGGTTTCCTGGCTCAAGCGAAACGAAATAGGAGCGCATATGAGATATGTGCGGGACCGAGAATAATGCGTGTATGTGATACCGTATTTCATTCTCGCGATGAATGTATCGAATGGTTGTATGCGATATAACCTAGTTATCGAATCAAGGGTTGATTCGATAAGTCGATACATAGTATACTAGTCGGTTGTGTGCGACATGACCGGATCATTGAATCAAGTGTTGATTTAATGATTTAATGCATAATTATATATTTGATATATTACTTTGCATTAACTAGTATTGGTTCACTTTAAATGGATTTTCTCACTTGAAAGTGCACATTGTATATTCGATATAGTTTTGTGCACTTGATTGTATCATGTTTGATGATACATGTTTACTTGTGTTTGTGTGAAGATTGAACCATGGTTATATGAATGGTTGGGGTTATGATTATTTATTCATTCATTTATTTATTTATTAGTTTTGGAAAATAATGAGCATAATGAGAAAATGGTGGCTTTCTTTGTATGTATTATGAAGATTCTTGAAGACTTTGACCAAGTGACCATTTTGTCTCATGCTTAACCCTAACCATTCCCTTCAACCATGATCAATTCTCTACACATAACCATAGTTAGAATTATGATAAGAATTGATTTTCTATTCTATTCTAATTAACTTATCATAATATTCATCTTCTTCTTCTTCTTCATCTTCAAAGAAGAAAGCTTTCTTCATCAATGGTGAATTGAGCAAATGAGTGAGAAATCCAATTCTAAAGTCTACCCACTTCCTATTTCTTCATACTATACCTCTTGCCAAGTAGTAGAGTGTGTTTCCTTCACAAATTTTCATGGCTTGGTGAAGGTGGAGCTTGATCTAGCGATGCCTCGACGTAGATCATCTTCGGCACGTCGTCGATGACCTAGCCCGTCCATTCTCCGATGAAGCCGACGCTAGAGCCCGGGATTGCATGAGGACAGCGGAGAGGACTTCATTGCGGAGCCGTGGAGGTGGAGCACCGGATCTACAAAGGTTGTATATCCGTATTCTTGTAGTTAAGTGTTAACTAGTTTAGTTTTCGCCTAGAAATCTAGCCAACGATCCGTAGTCGGGTTTCTCGGCACCGTTAAATTTGAAATTGGCATGTTCGATGCCTTGTGAGACCTCACTACAGTGCCTAGGAACCCTACAGAGCGTAGCCCATTACACCCTGAGAAAACAACTGGAACCTACCAGTAAATCTCGCTTGCCCTGGCCAGGGACTTTGCGTAATGGCTCTCTGACACAGCGCGATATCAACTCCCAATACCGGGAGAGACGAATCCTGTCTAACCTCCACTGCCTCCAAGTGCTCGGGACTGCACCCAACTGCTACCTGTTTGCACGACTCCTTTGAGCCGTGGTAGGGTAGCAATCTAAGAATAGTGGGACACACTCGAGGAGAAGTAGCAGTGTCAAGTCTGCGGACTATGCTGTACTCATGTCACCTGGAAACTGTTAACTGACGATGGGTATAATACCAACTAACAGTTCTCCGTGAGTCCTGTCCGGTGTACCCGTAACCTAACGAGCACCTGCATACTATCTCCAGTTCGACGTACTGACGGCTGTGGGACAGACCATCTCCCCAACTAGGATGAGAAGCGTACACACTAGTCTACTCCGGAGTATCGATGCCCTGTCTCGATAATCCTATGACTAGGGACCTGAAAAAGGATGTGCTTGTAGACTACCCAGCCCCCACTAGTGTGACTGCCATCACAACGCTGGTAGTCAAGCAAGATCCTATGAGCTCTATCAATATGTATACTCACATATTAAGATAGATAAAACCAAGTAGCATACTACCATGTTTTAGCAAGACTGTTATATACATGTGAATATCCCAAGCTTCCATTAAGTAATATACAAACTAGTATGATACAATAATGGCCCCTAGGGCATATACACTAACATGTAGTCCGTTCCTTCACTTCTAAAGCTCCATGTTGAGGTCCCTTCGCCGCGATCATCGAGTACCCGGACTCTAGAGAGGCTCCATGAAGTGAAAGATGCAAGCTTGCTTCCGATCTTCGATAACAAAGATGATCTACCTTGAAGAAACTCAAGCCCAAGCTTTTGCTTCACTAATCAAGTATTAGCAAAGCAAACACCCTAATCTAAGTGGCTAGAATTGATGAGGATGATGAAGTAGGAATTTAGCTATCATTTGTTTTCTTTATCTCACTCATTTTCATCACTTTTGAAAAAGCTAGAAAGCTTTTCATCAAAGAGGAGGAAGAAGAAGAATCAAAACCATTTGTGATGAATAATGAATCAAGTGTGAGGTTAGAATTGCAACCATGGGTTAAGTATGAAGACTTAACCCATGTAGAGATTTAACTATGGTTAAAGGGTTGGGTTGGGTTAAAGAAATATCTTTGTAAAATATCACAAAATATCAATGTCAAAGTCAAAGCTTCAAGAAGCTTCTTGAAAGCTTCATGAAAGCTTAACCCTAATCTAAACCCTAACCATATTTAAACTCCACAAATCATGTTGCGTTTATAACCATAACATGTTACAATATTATATATCACACATACAATATTTATTGTAACAAAATAAAATAATACAATCAACATATATCACATATATATCAATGTATTACCCGAGTGAGAAAAAGAATCTTTAAGTGAGCTTATATTAGTTAATGTAATTTAATATATCAAATATATAATTATAAATTAAATTATCGAATCAACACTTGATCCGATAATCCGGCAATTTCATAAATAACCGACTAATATAATCTGTATCAGTTCATCGAATCAACACTTGATCCGATGACCCGGCTATATCACATATACCCGGCCGATATCACATATCGCGAGAATCTAATACGGTATCACATACACGTATTGTTCTCGGTCCCGCACATATCACATATGTGCTCCTACTCCGTTTTGCCTGAGCCAGGAAACCTCTGTGTAGGACTCTAAAAAATTGTCAATACGCCGACAGTAGGTGATGATCATATCAAACACCCACAAGCTGCAAGCGGCCAGCTAAACGTAACAGCCACCCAGGTATTGAGCAATCAGAAGATCAACAAGCAAGCCTGTACATTCTCCCATGAATCCAACCAGTAAAACTCCCGTACAGTCCGGTCTCTTCGTCTGATATGTCGCATATCTTGCCTAGGGGTGGAAAACGTCAGACCCCAGTAGCTTGATAAGTCGTGTCGATATGAGGTCTATAACAGTTCAAGAAACTACTGATAACACTTACCAGTAAATCTCAGCAACTCTGGCCAGGGATTTCCAGTTATAGCCAATCGAAAACAGCGCAACATCAACTCCCTATACCGGGAGAGACGAAACCCCTCATATCGCTCATTGCCTCCATGCGATTCGGGACTGTACCCAAAAGCCACCTTTTTGCATGCCCTCTTGGAAGTGGTATGATGGGAATCAAAGCACAGTGGAAATCACACAAGTCTCTATGACGATCTCGGGTTTACAGACTAACCTGTACTAGTATCACCAGAGAACTGCCATCTGACGTGAGGTATAATACCATCTGGGAGTTCTCGGCGAGTCCGTCCAGTGTACCTGTCACGACCCGAAAGTACGGAACATGACCGGCACTTAAACTACGAATGCCTCGAGGCGTACGTAATCTAAGCAAACCGAAAACCCAGAAATCCAAACCAAGAAAAGATGTAGAGTGCAGGAAAAACCAACTTAAAGCAAGTAGTTTCAATAGCATAAGCCGAATTATGCGGTTTTTAAAAACATCAAAAATTTCCTGAAAATTTCGGCAGAGTCTCTTTTGTAAATACTGGCCCCCAAATGGGATACAACATGAATAGTATACGAAATCAATAAAAAGGCATCCCCAAGCGGGAGCTAGCTCTTCGTCAATCGACGGCCACAACCACACAAGCAATATAATATACAACGCCAACGGCGAGGATCAAAACTCAAAAGGAAACTCAAAACCACAAGAAATCCACAGAAATATAACGCGCGACTATAAGGTCGAAAGAATAACATCACTGGTCTCTATCTCAAAGAATAAATACATGTTTGGTTGATGGAACTTCTAGATACAACAGAGTAATAATATACAAGGTATATAATGGGGGGTACGATACAAATAAACCCACCTAATAGCAAATCACCCGGAAAAGGAAGTAGTTCTAGCAAAGCCGTAATGAAACCTGTACGGAAAAACCTGCAAGAAACTGGGGCACAACAGGGGTGAGTTGCCAACTCGTGAATAGAAAAACATCTACGGAAAGAAATCGCATAAATAACGCAACCTAGGTCAATGATCATAATATATCCTCAATTATATATATAACATGCAGCCTATAACAAAGGCTAGGGTAAATATCTAACCCGAGTGTAATCTCATGTGCCCGTGTCAGTGCCTCAGGTAGTAATATATCATATGAATGAGGTATGAATGCATGAAAACAGAATACATGTAAATGCAGAAACTGTTTTCATAATTTAGTGAGATTTCCTTTGTATTTTTAAAATGAGGTATCATAATGAAATCAGTATAAAACAGTGCCTAGCATCGGCACAAAACGTAATCCCAATATCTCGATATCTCTGTATCACAGTCTCTGTACCTCAATATCTCGAAATCTCAATGTCTCAATAACAATATCTAGGGCGCCGTCAGTCCAGAGCCGCCCCTACCATCCATCTCAAGACCACGACGGTATCCTCCGGATATCCGACGCGTCGGGTAATATCACCGGTCGGTAGTGCTCCCCTTCCAGGCTCAACGTCAACAACACGATCCTCTTGCCCTGGGGACCGCACTGGGCCCACCATGTACCCGAAACGGTTCCTCCACTCCTCGAATCGGGTCTCGAAATCCATCAGCAAACTCATGTTGGACGACTCATTCATCATGGGAAAACCGCACTTTTTATTTAAAAGAGAGGGAAGAAGCTTATACAAGTTTTGCGGTTTTTCTCCAAATCCAGAAAATCTCATAGAAATCCGAATCCAAATCATCAATAGTATATAAACCCATGAATATAGGCATAAGAATCCATGAATACGGCATAACAATGAATAACAGTATGCATGAAGTGATAAGTAATAACTACAATATCTAAGCTGGCATATAAGGTAAGTACACTAATATTATGTCAAACTACTAGCTATCAAGCTAAGTTAAGCAATAATATTTTCTAAGGTGTACGTGACATGGCAATTACCGATGAAGATGTGTGTGAGCCGGAAAGTAAGTGTACGTGGTACATACACATCATCGGTAATGGTGCTGGTGTCCTAACAGCATAATGTCAACAATGCAATATGAAATAACAATGTAAGTATGCGATGCAGAGCGAGCAACCAAAATGAGCGGGAGCTAAATATTAAACAATGGTGCCATTTGAAATAACACGAATCGTGGGGTTTTGAAAATAGGGCTACGACAGTTTTAAGAAAGGATACGTCTTTTGAAATATCCGTAGATCCCTTGACCTGTCTTTTAAAATACCCACGATCCGCTAGTTTTGAAATAGGTAGGAGTCTAATCTAATCTAATAACTAAACTAAATTAAAGGGCTAAGCTAACAAGCTGGACTACAGGTAAGGAAACCGCCTAACATCTGAGTCGATATATATACATACCTGTATATATATTAGTCGGTGATCCCGCCTCAATAATATCATATCCGATACCATATCTATAATCAGACATCCCAAGTCAAGAGTGCGGATCAATCATCAAAATATAGCTCGTACGTAAATCCGTCGTACGGCATCCCCAAATCTGGGTACGGGTCAATATCATATTCATCACACTATTCATCCGGTATCCTCTTTATCAAAGATCATAGTCTAGGGTACTGACCTATGTCTAGTACAATACTAATATCATCAATATGGTCATGATCTGGCTACTGATCGACAGTCTCGTACAAACTGATATCATCAGCACATCATCATCAAGGGGTATACATCGCCCAATACGGCCTAATATCAATATCCTAGCATATCATGTCTCATATCACGATCACATGTCGACCATTTTATTTATAACACTATTCACCCGTATCGCCGTCCCAAGATCCGCTATAACACCAGGACGTACCTCAAGTACGAATCCTGCCATATCACCGATATCACAACCTCAACACAAATCTCATCGACTCATCTCAATCCCAAGTATCATCCTCAAATCCGTATGTGAACACATAGTCCCATACCCATGTGAACACATAACTATATATATATTCCCGTAAACACAAATGGAAGAAGAATGTATGCAAGTATGGGTGGGTGGGTGCATGTATGGTGCGACCACTACTCTAGGGTTTCGCGATACTAAACCATCCATATTTATCATCAATAAACTCAAACAATATATAATCAATAAATGTGTGTATACGTATTCGTATACATCACCACGAACTGCGGGGGTGCTATACGCCATCCACCCGATTTCTCCCCGTAGATATAAATCTACTCACCTGGTCCTCGCACGCCGGTGCCGACGTCGCCACGCGCTTGCTTGTCGTCTCGAATTCCACATGGGTACCTACATATCATAACGCACCGTATCGCATTAAAATCCGACTCATGATCAAAACGACACACGAAACCCACATAGGTCAAAACCTATGGTTGTTTTCACAAATCAACCCAAAAACCCTCGACGTCCGCGTACAAACGCCAAACCATCGAGAAAAACCTAAACACACTCATTTGTACAATCACAAGCACTAATTATAATATAAAATAGCTTAAAATTCACAAAAACCCCAAATTCACTTTAAAAGCCATTTTTCTTAAAATCTAGCAAGCACAAATTACCCGTTTTAGTACAAAACTCGACGTTTGAACAAATTTAATGGCCATAATACTTATTAAACATCTTAAATAAGTCATAAAAACCATTTCCATTATTTAATCTCATTAAATTTCTTTAGCCCCAAAATTCTAGTTAACAATATACCCAAATTTTAACAATTTTATAGCAAAAATGCACAAACAACAATTTAGCTAGGATTTTCATGAACTAAAGACATTAAACCACACTTAATAATGTTAATGAAGTCATGAAAAACCTAATTACATTTTTCTCTTAATCAAATTCAAGGTTTACAAAAACCTAGTTTGCAATTTAAGCAATTTGGACAAATTACATATAACAAGTGCAATTTAATCAACCAAACTAGGTTTTACATACATTAAGATGTTAAACTAAACCTTGCATCCCTAATGATATGATAAAAACCATAATTGAAATCACAAACACTTACTATAATTTTCAAAACATTCAATTAATCCCAAACTATTAACTAATTATGCTAGATTTAAAGTATTCAAACAACAATTAGACATAAGGTTAAGAATTTACCCCACAATCATTTTGAAATCTAGCACAAATCTAGCCTCCCAAACATGCTTCCCTTCACCAAGATCCATACTAGAATGGTCAAGTAAAAATGGGTAGGGATTAGATTTTGATTTTGTGGAATTTTTAAAGCATTTTGGATGATTTTTTGATGGAATTTTGAAGAGAAAAGAGAAGAAGAAATGGGGGGGGGGGGCGGCTGCTGCTGGTTTCAGCAGAGGAAGAGGGGGAAAAAGGTGAGGGGATGATGCCAAAAGATCCAAGTCAAAGCCTGTCATGACCCGAAATTGGCCCGTGACGGCCCTAGTACTATGCAACGCCCTAAGACGTAACGTAGTAAAAGAAAGCCAAAACCCAGAAATCTAAACCATAAAAATACGGAAAAGATAATATAAGTTTTGGAACATTTGAAATCGCAACCCAAATTCTTTAAAAGTCTTACTTTCTTTCTTTAAAATTTGGCAACACCCCCTTTTTGTAAAAACTATCTCAAGACGGAAAAACAATAACATCATAAATATACGACGCCGTAGCGAAGAACTAAAGACAGTTAGAGAGAAATCTGTATATAAAAGACAACAAATCCACAATAATATACAAATACGTCCTCACCCAGTCTCTAAGTCCACAATACAATAGTAGATGGAGAGTACAATATACAACGAATGTATAATATGAAATACAGATAATCATCTAACCCACCTAAGCAAAATGGTACTGTGAGCTGATGCGGTATCTGTAGCAAAAGATGATAGATGGATACTGAATAGCTGAATAGCCTGCCTCGACTACTCTGGGGAAAAACCTGAAACACCTGTGGCACAACGGGGGTGAGTTGCCAACTCGTGAATAGTAAATAACATATGCAGGTAATCGCAAGAATGTACGTACAGCATGAACGTAAGATATGCGATTACAGTAATAACATGTCATGCCAATACTGAATAAAGGAAAGTACACTAGCAGGTACAATCAATATATGAAGCAATGATGACCTGATAATAGTATGCAATAACTATGCAATAGGGATATGAGAAAGCCAATATGCAACTATCATAAGGGTACACTAACAGGTACTACCAATACATGAAACTGTGCATAAAATAGATAAGTGTGAGGTATAGGGTGGAATATGTCATTTCCACGGAAACCTGACATCGTGGCAGGATCACAATCCATCAAGACAATCCAATCCTTAAATCCTCAAATCAGCCCCCAAACTGGGCTCTCACATCATATAAGTCTCACATCTCCTCAATGTACAATATCGAGTAATCTCCTATATCCCGAATGTACAAATCAACGATCACATAGGTATGTCCAATATCCAATCTCAATGAATCGCCTAATAACCCAAGTCAAATCTCCAGTAAGAATCTAACATCCTAAAGGTATATATACAGAAATAAATATGATGGGGGCAATACACATATATTAGCGTCCCATTCCACTAATATTGGTGTAAGGGTATATATAACAACGGCTAAATCCCCTGTTATATATACAAAGGTGTTAAAGAAATATCATGAAAACCAAGGTGCCAAGCATCGACACAGAAATCCTGATCACGTATCATACGCTATCCCGAAAGCACGAGTGCCTAGCTCTGACCCTCGCCTTTCGACGTATGCATACGTGCATGACTCCCAACGGTGTCTCCATGACCCCCGCCGAGTCATTAGTACTGTCACCGGTAGGTACTAGCCCACCTCCAAGCTCAATCGGCAACATCCATCGATCTTCTTGCCGAGGGGAACCATACCGGGCCCCACCATGTACCCTCATACGGCAACCACACATCGTATGGAGTATATAATCAGAACCGATAAATCTCATGGTGGCTGCGCAAATATCATATCAAGGAAACCGGGTTTTTCAATGTATGCATAATTTCATGAACTCCTGCGGTTCCCAAATCCAGAAATCATCATGTGAAATCCAAATAACAATGCGCAAATCCAGGAATAAATATATGCGATATATCTGAAATGCGAGCATATAAATGAGAATATGTAGCTAAAACCAGATGTATGCGAAACCAAGGAGGTACAACTAAGTAACATCAGTAAAGGTAAATATATGATTGCGACTGAATATGTGTGCAACATACAGGTGTAGCAATGTATAGGTATCTACTTATAGGAACTGATGTCGTATACCCCCCTGGGTATAAGAAGAATATGTAAAAGGTATACCTGTAGCTGTATCGCAAGGTGTAAATGTACCTATCACTAAAGGTATGATACACTATAGGTATACCGGTAAGCTAGATGTCATGTGTGACAAGCAATAGTATCTATAAGGGGTTGTGTGTGACATGGCAATTATTGACGGTGTGTGTGTAGCATACAATCCGTGCTCGTGCAACATGAACCGTCAATAATATATGCAGTGTCCTACGGCTGCTAGTCACAGTATAACTATATCAAGGAAATAAAGTAAAGGCGCAATTCTAACATTGACATAGAATATGCGACAGGTATTGAATCCTAGCACAGACGCATAACGCCATGCGGGCGATTCCCCTGTAGATGTTTAATCTACTCACCTACACTCCACGCTAGGTGAATCCTACCATCTTCTCCCTCTGTAGTAGTGTCCGTAGTCCCTGGCTGCAAACCGGCAAATAAGACACGGAAATCATATATAAGCCAAATATCTCGCAAAACGCGATATCGAAGCAAAACTAGAAACTCGTGTCGCGAACTAAACGCGCGTGTGCACGATACGCTGAATTGTGTGTGTACGCGTCTAAAACCATCGCGACACGCCGTGATACGCTGGATCACAGAACCCTCTCACGTATCGCGCATATCGCGCAAACACAACGAACACCAAAAACGATATATAGTCCCAGATTTTCCTACAGGTCAAATCTTACAAAACTAGACATGCCAAAATACTACAATACACTGCAGACAACCATTCCCAAAACCCCAGCACCCCACTCCCCTTCCTGGCCGCAATTTGCGGCTATATAGAATTAATTGGCGGCCTGGGTAGGGAGAAGGTGGCTCTTGTCCTGGTGGTGGTATCTAGACCTAGTGAGCATGCCCCAGTTTTCTCAATTTTGTTCTGTAGGGTTCGGGTCAATAGCAGATCACAGATATCCAATATATCACTTTAAAAACACCAAATTGCACAATTTGGAAACCTTATGGTATTTTAGTGTAATCTGGGGTTAAACTTAGTTAAGGTGACCCTAACAACACTTAAATAGCTAGGGTTAACCAACTCCAACACATTCCAACCAAAATTCCACATAAAACACCATAACTAGCACTACACTCACAATTTAACACAAACCGACACTAAACCATACAAGCTAAGCAAACTAGGAAATTGGGTTAAGGAAATATACCCAAAAGGACCCAGAGAGCAGGTGAAGAAATGGAGAAGAGATGCTATAGGTTGCTGGAGCTCCTGCTACTGCTGTTGCTTCCTGCTGCTGCTGCTGATGATAATGATGATGCTGCTGTTGCTGAAGATGATGATGGTGATGATGCTGCTGCTGCTGAAGCTTCTTGTGCTGATGCAGGTGAGTGGGTGTGTGTGTTTGAGAGAGTGAGAGAATGAGAGTAAAGAGTGAAATGAGAGAACACAAACAAACCCCCCTTCTCACTCTCTCTCACTTCTTTAATGAGGCATGGCTTGAGCCATGATGCCCCATGCCCTCTCTCTCTCAAAGTCAACCATGAAGCCAATTTAAAACAATCCTTTTTAAATTCATTTTCCGTTTTAAAACAACCCTCATGCTTAAAACCCATATTATTTTAACAACCATAACTCTTAAACTAATCATAAAACTAACTTAAGACAAATGGTTAGCTAACCATGATTGCTAATCATGTTTAACCCCCAAAACAATCCTAGTTATCATGCACAAGTGTGTGTGTGCCTAACAAAATTCTAATAAAATACACATTAAATAGGATAAAATATTTAAAACTTAATTTGGTAAACTTTTTATTAAAAACCATACATTAAAATATAATTAGCTACAAAACACATTCTAAGGTGTTACAATCTCCCCCCCTTAAAAGAAATTCGTCCCCGAATTTAAAAATATACTATTCCGCGTACCTTCAAAGAGAAGATTACAACCCTCAAATCTCGCTCGCAGCCTCCCAAGTGATTATCTCACTATACGGCTACGTCCAAGAAAAACCTTTCACAGATGGCAAGACTCTTGACCGATGTCCCTCCACCTGCCGAGCCATTAACACAATTGGCTGCTGGTGAACGAAAGATCGCGTCAAACTAAATGGTCTGATGCTAGATCATGTGAGAAGGTCAAGAAGGTAATTGTAAAGCATCATCACAAGGAATACGGGGTGAAAACTTAATAATCTGGGCGGAAGCGCCAAATTAAAGGCAACGAGAACTCGCTTATAGGATCTTAAAAGGACCTAAATCCTGGGACAAGCTTTCCAAAATCCAATACGTCATTCATCGTAAAGTCCGTAGGAATACATGATTTGTCCCTGCGAACTCGAGTCTATGACCAACACAGTCGGCCTAAGACCTCTGTTCGCAATGGACAATTTCCATCCTGACCTAACACAACTGGACCATCTCCGAAGTCTCTAGACTAGCTGGGGTCCAAAGTCCTACTTACGCAGAGTCAGAAAAACAACAGACCGGTGATTGACACGACCTAACCCCTAGGCCTAAAGGTGGCCAATTGGAGTGTCTCCTGATAACAGCTATCGAAGGAGAACCCTAACGATGGCGAGTGACGATCCCAAACTGCTGACAACAATCCAAACAAACACTCAACTTAAGAAGAAACAACTGAGCACATTGAGTATAACCGGACGACAAGAATCCGAATGGAGTCACACCCTTACTAAACTTGGGTAGAAACCATAACGAAATTCGTGGAGATCTGCTCCCACTCCTACTTCAGAACGGTTAAAGATTGCAACTCTCCAGCCGGCCTCAGATGCTCGACCCAAGCACACAACAAGACAGACACCTTGAAACAAAACCTGAAACTTCTCCTTACATCCCTGTCACCCGTAACTATCTTACAAGTCACGTTAAATGTTGGTGGAACTTGAATGCATATAGAGAGTTGACAGATGTGCATGCTCTAGGATTGCACGTCTCCACCCGACGGTGCCAGGTACACAAACGTGTCTCTAACTTAGCACGTCATTGTCACAAATCAAGGTCTCTGAATCATTACCCAGTCGAATATGCTCAAGTATCTCTGACGTACGAGCATCGACGGGCAGTGTCTCGCGAAAACGATTTAAGGGAAGTGGTCGGGCGCGGACATGAGTAAGCTGTCCCCTCCGTAGAGACGAACTTAAGCTGTACTCAACGATCACACAAGGACTGTAAATCTGCAGAAGACTATTACAACAATCAAGTCCGCTGCAGGAAGATGTAAATTAAGCTCTGGTAGTCCGTGAAAATCTGACATGACTCTCGAACAGGTAGTGTCTTCAAATCTCCAACGCAAAACCACCGCGGCCATCTCCAGATCATGAGTGGAATATCCTTCTCGTACTTCCTCCAAATGTAGGGAAGCAAAAGCGATAACTCTATAGTGCCACCTCAGTACACAATCGAGCCCACTCAAGAAACACTACAGTTAAATAACAAGGTCGCCCGAACCAAAAGCAAAGAAAGACTGATGCAGTTGTTAACAGAATCTTCAACTGCCGAAAACTCCATACACATGCCTTAGTCCACAGAAAAGAAACCTCCTTTTCGGTCAATTCAGTCGACGGTGCAGCACTACTCTAGCAATCCTGCATGAAATGGCGGTAAAACCTGCTAAGCCCAAAAATATGCGGATCTCCGTCCAGCACACTAGTCTGGGCCTAAGCTGTACGACCACGATCTCCCTCGGGAACATACAAAACCGTCTCCCGCGACTACAAGACCTAGGAGTCAACACCAAAACAAGCCTGAAGAAACACTCCGAGAATTTAGCAAACTGCTGGTGCTCTCCCAGTATCCGCATAACAAATCCTCAAGTGCTGCTCCTGTTCCTCAAGACACATTAGATAGACCAGAATGTCGTAAATAACACAACAAAACTGGTCGAGGAACGGCCTGTAGAAATCTGGTTCATCATATCTACGAATGCTGCTAGGGCATCAGGGAATCCAACGACTCACTGATACACACAAAGCCCGTAGCACGCATAAGGCAGTCTTCGGAATGCCATCATCCCGAATCCGCAATAATGATGACCTGATCCCAAGCAAACTTAGAAAATGTCTCGCACTCTGGAGCTGATCGAAGAAATCGTCAATGCGAGGTAAGGGTTACCTATCCGCACCGCAAGCCGGTTCAATTAACGATTCGTCGATACCCAACCTTAAACTGCCGTCTTTCTCCTTGACGAACAGCAATAGGAGCTTCCAAAAGCGAAACACTCCGACGCACAAAACTCCCCAAACCATAACTCTGCAGCTGATCCTTTAGCTCCCAAGCTTCGCCGGCTCATCCGGAACAACGTCGGAAAAACTCTCGCACGAAAGAAACCCGGTCCAAAAATCCCACTGTGGCTCCGGTATCACGAATGAACGCCAAGAATCCACGACATCTCCTCAGTAGCCGACTAGCGAAAAGGCTGAATTCAAGCTGTGAGAGGCGGCACAACTATCCACCTGCACAACAAGAACTGACTTGCCGGGGAAAACAAAACCCAACTTGTTTCCTCACGGTAGTCCACAGACGCCTAGCACGTAATTAACCAGTCCGTGCCCAGGAGAACGTCAAATCCAACATCTTTAGAAGGATCAAAACGACGGACGAATCTCTACCTCCTATTCGATTGGCACAAAACTGAAATACGTGTCGCGCAACAAAAGAATCGCTGACAGAAGTTAGCACAACTACGAATAATCTACCCAACCACGGTACAAGCATCAAAACAAACGAATATATGAAAAGAACATATAAATCAAGGGTACCTGAAAACTCCACATTGGATGTCTGCGCGTCCCGATGAGTAGAAGTAAACTCCCGCGTCTGCCCTCTACTCGCAGCTGGATGAACTCCTCTGGTAGACTGAGCCCTCTGAGCAAATCTTCCACGTCCACGGCCTCTCTGAGTACGATCCTGACGCCGTGCTGAGGAACAATCCCTGACGAAGTGCTGAAGGCTTCCGCATCGAAAACATCCACGCGCTGACTGCTGACCATCCTGGGGCTGAGAGCTGAACGACTGTCCTCGTCCTAAGCCTCTGCTACTCCCGCGACGGCCACGAAATATGTCTCGATGACCAAACCTCTGTCTCTGGACTGGTACACTGGTACGAGTCCTCCACTGTTCTGGAACTCTCTGAGCCTCTGGAATGTGCGCCTCATCAACTGGAGCTCCAACCATTGGTGCTATGTAGGTGACGGACTGTTGCATGCTGACCGTAAGCGACAACTGAGTGACAGGGGTGACAACCTCCTGTCGTAGCTCCCGAACGATATCAACCAAAGAACTCATCGTCTGGCGGAAGTCCTGCATCTCTGCCACAAGCCTATCAATAGTATAAGTCGTAGGCTGATCCGTCTGCACCTGTGCAACTAGAGTGCCATCCTGGTCAGTACTCGTCTCACCCGAGCCAACTCTGACCTCGGCCCTCGCTGCATCACTCTGAGTCCCCATAGTCATCGATGTCAAGGTTATAAATAGATATAAGATTCGATGAGAATAAGGAATCGAATCTTAAGGATACGAATCATCAAGGAAGGAATTTCAAGCAAAATTGTACTTAGGTCACTTAATGCAAAGTACCGCACCGTGGGTATGCTGCAGACATACACACACTACGTTACTCTGTTTAAGCTACCTACTCCATCATACTAAGGTCATCCTACACTCCGAAAGGTAAAACCTAACGCTCTGATACCAACTTTGTCACGACCCGAAATTGGCCTGTGACGGCCCTAGTACTACGCAACGCCCTAAGATGTAACATAGTAAAAGAAAGCCAAAACCCAGAAATCTAAACCATAAAAATAAGGAAAAGATAATATAAGTTTTGAAACATTTGAAATCGCAACCCAAATTCTTTAAAAGTCTTACTTTCTTTATTTAAAATTTGGCAACACCCCCTTTTTGTAAAAACTATCTCAAGACGGAAAAACAATAACATCATAAATATACGACGCCGTAGCGAAGAAATAAAGACAGTTAGAGAGAAATCTGTATATAAAAGACAACAAATCCACAATAATATACAAATACGTCCTCACCCAGTCTCTAAGTCCACAATACAATAGTAGATGGAGAGTACAATATACAACGAATGTATAATATGAAATACAGATAATCATCTAACCCACCTAAGAAAAATGGTACTGTGAGCTGATGCGGTATCTGTAGCAAAAGATGATAGATGGATACTGAATAGCTGAATAGCCTGCCTCGACTACTCTGGGGAAAAACCTGAAACACCTGTGGCACAACGGGGGTGAGTTGCCAACTCGTGAATAGTAAATAACATATGCAGGTAATCGCAAGAATGTACGTACAACATGAATCTAAGATATGCGATTACAGTAATAACATGTCATGCCAATGCTGAATAAAGGAAAGTACACTAGCAGGTACAATCAATATATGAAGCAATGATGACCTGATAATAGTATGCAATAACTATGCAATAGGGATATGAGAAAGCCAATATGCAACTATCATAAGGGTACACTAACAGGTACTACCAATACATGAAACTGTGCATAAAATAGATAAGTGTGAGGTATAGGGTGGAATATGTCATTTCCACGGAAGCCTGACATCGTGGCAGGATCACAATCCATCAAGACAATCCAATCCTTAAATCCTCAAATCAGCCCCCAAACTGGGCTCTCACATCATATAAGTCTCACATCTCCTCAATGTACAATATCGAGTAATCTCCTATATCCCGAATGTACAAATCAACGATCACATAGGTATGTCCAATATCCAATCTCAATGAATCGCCTAATAACCCAAGTCAAATCTCCAGTAAGAATCTAACATCCTAAAGGTATATATACAGAAATAAATATGATGGGGGCAATACACATATATTAGCGTCCCATTCTACCAATATTGGTGTAAGGGTATATATAACAACGACTAAATCCCCTGTTATATATACAAAGGTGTTAAAGAAATATCATGAAAACCAAGGTGCCAAGCATCGACACAGAAATCCTGATCACGTATCATACGCTATCCCGAAAGCACGAGTGCCTAGCTCTGACCCTCGCCTTTCGACGTATGCATACGTGCATGACTCCCAACGGTGTCTCCATGACCCCCGCCGAGTCATTAGTACTGTCACCGGTAGGTACTAGCCCACCTCCAGGCTCAATCGGCAACATCCATCGATCTTCTTGCCGAGGGGAACCATACCGGGCCCCACCATGTACCCTCATATGGCAACCACACATCGTATGGAGTATATAATCAGAACCGATAAATCTCATGGTGGCTGCGCAAATATCATATCAAGGAAACCGGGTTTTTCAATGTATGCATAATTTCATGAACTCCCGCGGTTCCCAAATCCAGAAATCATCATGTGAAATCCAAATAACAATGCGCAAATCCAGGAATAAATATATGCGATATATCTGAAATGCGAGCATATAAATGAGAATATGTAGCTAAAACCAGATGTATGCGAAACCAAGGAGGTACAACTAAGTAACATCAGTAAAGGTAAATATATGATTGCGACTGAATATGTGTGCAACATACAGGTGTAGCAATGTATAGGTATCTACCTATAGGAACTGATGTCGTATACCCCCCTGGGTATAAGAAGAATATGTAAAAGGTATACCTGTAGCTGTATCGCAAGGTGTAAATGTACCTATCACTAAAGGTATGATACACTATAGGTATACCGGTAAGCTAGATGTCATGTGTGACAAGCAATAGTATCTATAAGGGGTTGTGTGTGACATGGCAATTATTGACGGTGTGTGTGTAGCATACAATCCATGCTCGTGCAACATGAACCGTCAATAATATATGCAGTGTCCTACGGCTGCTAGTCACAGTATAACTATATCAAGGAAATAAAGTAAAGGCGCAATTCTAACATTGACATAGAATATGCGACAGGTATTGAATCCTAGCCCAGACGCATAACGCCATGCGGGCGATTCCCCTGTAGATGTTAAATCTACTCACCTACACTCCACGCTGGGTGAATCTTACCATCTGCTCCCTCTGTAGTAGTGTCCGTAGTCCCTGGCTGCAAACCTGCAAATAAGACACGGAAATCATATATAAGCAAAATATCTCGCAAAACGCGATATCGAACCAAAACGAGAAACTCGCGTCGCGAACTAAACGCGCGTGTGCACGATACGCTGAATCGTGTGTGTACGCATCTAAAACCATCGCGACACGCCGCGATACGCTGGATCACAGAACCCTCTCACGTATCGCGCGTATCGCGCAAACACAACGAACACCAAAAATGATATATAGTCCCAGATTTTCCTACAGGTCAAATCTTACAAAACTAGACATGCCAAAACACTACAATACACTGCAGACAACCATTCCCAAAACCCCAGCACCCCACTCCCCTTCCTGGCCGCAATTTGCGGCCATATAGAATTAATTGGCGGCCTGGGTAGGGAGAAGGTGGCTCGTGTCCTGGTGGTGGTATCTAGACCAAGTGAGCATGCCCCAGTTTTCTCAATTTTGTTCTGTAGGGTCCGGGTCAATAGCAGATCACAGATATCCAATATATCACTTTAAAAACACCAAATTGCACAATTTGGAAACCTTATGGTATTTTAGTGTAATCTGGGTTAAACTTAGTTAAGGTGACCCTAACAACACTTAAATAGCTAGGGTTAACCAACTCCAACACATTCCAACCAAAATTCCACATAAAACACCATAACTAGCACTACACTCACAATTTAACACAAACCGACACTAAACCATACAAGCTAAGCAAACTAGGAAATTGGGTTAAGGAAATATACCCAAAAGGACCCTAGAGAGCAGGTGAAGAAGTGGAGAAGAGCTGCTATAGGTTGCTGGAGCTCCTGCTACTGCTGTTGCTTCCTGCTGCTGCTGCTGATGATAATGATGATGCTGCTGTTGCTGAAGATGATGATGGTGATGATGCTGCTGCTGCTGAAGCTTCTTGTGCTGATGCAGGTGAGTGGGTGTGTGTGTTTGAGAGAGTGAGAGAATGAGAGTAAAGAGTGAAATAAGAGAACACAAACAAACCCCCCCTTCTCACTCTCTCTCACTTCCTTAATGAGGCATGGCTTGAGCCATGATGCCCTATGCCCTCTCTCTCTCAAAGTCAACCATGAAGCCAATTTAAAACAATCCTTTTTAAATTCATTTTCCATTTTAAAACAACCATCATGCTTAAAACCCATATTATTTTAACAACCATAACTCTTAAACTAATCATAAAACTAACTTAAGACAAATGGTTAGCTAACCATGAATTCTAATCATGTTTAACCCCAAAAACAATCCTAGTTATCATGCACAAGTGTGTGTGTGCCTAACAAAATTCTAATAAAATACACATTAAATAGGATAAAATATTTAAAACTTAATTTAGTAAACTTTTTATTAAAAACCATACATTAAAATATAATTAGCTACAAAACACATTCTAAGGTGTTACAAAGCCCCTCCCAATTACCATAATACCCCCACTTACTTTACTATATATAAAAACCTTATTTTAACCCAATTCTCACATGATTTAAGGTCAAAAAGAGGGAAATAAAATTCTTGGGCTGCTACAATAGTGTGGGGCCGGCCAAGGGGAGTGATGGTGAGTGTGAGAGACTTTACAAAAAAATTCTATGCAAAAAGACCCCCCACAATACCATATTTGCAAGTTTTAGTTCAAAATAACTATATTTTTGTTTTCCATAAAATAAACCAATTAAAACTTGAAATAAAATACTAAAAAATTATATTACAACTAGATTTTAATTAACATGATTTTAAAGATTAAAATTAGCCCATTTAAATTTGTATTTATCGCTAATCTAATGTATTTTCTTACCGGCTTAAAATAATATTAAAATAATTAATTTCGGAAAATTTTTCAGAAAATTTGAAATTTCATCAGTGGTTCAATAAACACCAAATACTAGCAATTACATAGCTAGAATATGTATATTTAATTTTATAATAAAGATATTTGCATTTTGACTTTTTACAGAAACCCCCCTTATTTTACCGTTTTTCCGAAATTTCACCGAAACGATTTTCAAAACGTTACAATCTTCCCCCCTTAAAGAAATTCGGTCCCCGAATTTAAATTAAAACTCCCCCCAAATACTAAAACATCTAAGCAAAACCATCAAGCCGTCGGGGCTCCGAAATCGTAAATACATAAGACAAATCGTAGCGCAGCGCATGCGCATGAAAAATGAGCATATAACTCAAATCAAAACTCCGTCAAGCATCCCGCAATCATCGGAGTCATGGGGAAGACATCAATGCCAAATCCAAAGCAAAACCAATGTGATATAACTCGAAACTATACATGTAAATATCGAATCTATATATGTAAGTATCTGAAGGAAATGCATGCCAAATCTCTTTAAGTCACTGTGCAACGCGTATAACACTGCACAGTGGCGGACGTCTATCATAAGAAAATAACTATATACATAGATACCTTTGTTTGAAATGTACGTTCCGCCGTTTTGGAAACAATTTAGAAGGGTCTCCTTGTTTTAAACATTTCGTGTCATATCAGACACGTAGGTAAATACTGAGGCTATAGCTCGCTTTTTGGAAATCCCTCAATAACTATCAATGCATGCAAAATATATTCAGGTACTGTCCTCTGACTAGTCCTGCTCAGTATGAAAACACATAGCAATATCATAAAAACGTACTGCTCTATAAGAAAAATCAATCCCAAAATACGCGTATGAATACTACGTGCGTCTGGTGCGCACGGAAATCAAAATCCATATATGTGCCATACATATGCACAGAAACAACATCGAAGTGCATCGGGTGTGCACGAAACATCTGTCATAGGCAACATGTGTGCCTGACAGCAAAATCAGGTGCATCTGACATGCACGAAAAATCTCGATTTAGTGCAACTGGTGTGCACCAAAATCACATCTCAAAACATGCGCTCAACATGTGCGAAAATCCAAGGCAGATGCATCCATCATGCCGAAATCATGAAATCCAATATCAAGCGCCGAACATGCGCAAAATCAAATCAGGTGCACAAGGTGCACAAAACAAATATCGAGTATCACAATTGAAATCGAAGTCCAGTGCATCTAAGTGCACAAAATGCGTATCACTGCACTGCAAGCATATGTGAATCATACCGAGTGCAAAAACCAAATCGTATGTGTATATACGCACAATCAACTCAACTGTATGAAATCCATATAATCACAAACATGAGGAACCAAGGCACGAAAACTATCTCAAGTGCAACAACTGTGCAAAAATCGTGAATACTCAGTAGGTGCAACCATGGTCCATGGAAACAAATATCACGAAACTCCATCATCAAAATCAATCATGCAAATGGATCGCTCAAAATACCAAAATCAAGTATGGCGGAATAGTCCCGCTCAAGCACATCCTCCAAGAATCTCTGGCCAACTGTCGTGGTCACTCATAGCATGTCTCATCGACGAACCTGAGCTCTGGCCGCCGGTGTGCGTAACATGACCACTCCTGGGTCCAAGTCTTCTTGTAATTCATTCCAGAAAGGTCCTGTCGAGATCTCTCCCAAATCTCGTCTCTGCCGAACTGTCCGGAAGTCATCGTCCCTTACTAGATCTGTTCTCGTTCCGGAAGGGCTGCATACTCATCGCGACTCCTTCTGGAAGGTATATCCAAGTACAATGCCTCGGCATACGTATCGCATCTCTGATGTCGGCGGAGTGGAACGTCGTTTCATCAAGATCTCGTACAAACCTCTTACTCTACTTTTCTAATGTCGACTGCTCTGGACTAGTCTCGTCGTGGCTGCATGGACTGAGTTCCTACGGCTACCCTCGTATCTGGAGTCTCCCAAGAAATGCATCTCACCATCTGGAATCCGAATGAAGTCAAACCATTTGATCGATTCGTCAAAACCTCATAATCCCCCAAGAGCTCAACATCTTGGGTACAGTTTAACAGTATCGAGTACGTACCACAGTATCGATGGTCCAGCCATAGAAGGGCAAACCCAGGCCTCACTAATGGCGTCGTGGAACTGCCGCAAACCCTAAGGTTCAAAGGCTTTCACACGGTCATTAAGTCGAGTTAGGGTTTCATTCTTCTAGAGGGTCCATAGAATTGCCTGCATGTCTTTCCGAATACTTTAAACTTGGAATAATAGGTTTCTGACATTCGATCGTCTCTGTCGACTCTCAACGTCTCCACGTGAAGTCGTCTCTAGCTGGAGTCAATCTATCTGATGATCTCGCATCGGGTAGGCGAACGAACCACCTGTCCTAGTCATTCATCATCGGGTGACTAGCGACCTTATATCATCTATTAGTACAACTCGTCCCGCAATAGCTCCAACATATGGGGCGATATCTCGTCGCTCGCAGCAACAACTGGCTCACTCGTCTACACGCTGAACAGTGCCTCAATCATCATGAATAAGCAATACACCAACGGTCATCAAAATCTGGCTGGCCTCTGTCGGTGGCCCAATCCTCTGGTACTGATCGGAACGTCCGAGAAATCTCATAAAGGCGATCCGCCAAACGCTCGTGGCGCGAAACACAGTAAAAAGACACATCTCTGCAATCGTGTGTCGCCGAAATTACGTCTTGGTCAGTCCTCGTCCGTAACGAGCTCGTGCTGACCGCAATTCTAGGCATAGCTCTCCCTGTCCGTAATCGTGGCAGCAAAACTATAACTGGTACTGATGAGGCTAGATCGGAATGAATATAATACTGAGCAAAGAAATGTACATCCTAAGGCTTCTTAAGTGGAGTAGTGTATCGTAAGTATGCCGCGGAACATACCCACGGTACGTCACTCTACTTTAGTCACCTATTCCATCAACCAAGGGTCATCCTACACTCCGAAGGTAAAACCTAACGCTTTGATACCAACTTTGTCACGACCCGAAAGTACGGAACATGACTGGCACTTAAACTACGAACGTCTCGAGGCGTACGTAATCTAAGCAAACCGAAAACCCAGAAATCCAAACCAAGAAAAGATGTAGAGTGCAGGAAAAACCAACTTAAAGCAAGTAGTTTCAATAGCATAAGCCGAATTATGCGGTTTTTAAAAACATCAAAAATTTCCTGAAAATTTCGGCAGAGTCTCTTTTGTAAATACTGGCCCCCAAATGGGATAAAACATGAATAGTATACGAAATCAATAAAAAGGCATCCCCAAGCGGGAGCTAGCTCTTCGTCAATCGACGGCCACAACCACACAAGCAATATAATATACAACGCCAACGGCGAGGATCAAAACTCAAAAGGAAACTCAAAACCACAAGAAATCCACAGAAATATAACGCGCGACTCTAAGGTCGAAAGAATAACATCACTGGTCTCTATCTCAAAGAATAAATACATGTTTGGTTGATGGAACTTCTAGATACAACAGAGTAATAATATACAAGGTATATAATGGGGGGTACGATACAAATAAACCCACCTAATAGCAAATCACCCGGAAAAGGAAGTAGTGCCAGCAAAGCCGTAATGAAACCTGTACGGCAAAACCTGCAAGAAACTGGGGCACAACGGGGGTGAGTTGCCAACTCGTGAATAGAAAAACATATACGGAAAGAAATCGCATAAATAACGCAACCTAGGTCAATGATCATAATATATCCTCAATTATATATATAACATGCTGCCTATAACAAAGGCTAGGGTAAATATCTAACCCGAGTGTAATCTCATGTGCCCGTGTCAGTGCCTCAGGTAGCAATATATCATATGAATGAGGTATGAATGCATGAAAACAGAATACATGTAAATGCAGAAACTGTTTTCATAATTTAGTGAGATTTCCTTTGTATTTTTAAAATGAGGTATCATAATGAAATCAGTATAAAACAGTGCCTAGCATCGGCACAAAACGTAATCCCAATATCTCGATATCTCTGTATCACAGTCTCTGTACCTCAATATCTCGAAATCTCAATGTCTCAATAACAATATCTAGGGCGCCGTCAGTCCAGAGCCGCCCCTACCATCTATCTCAAGACCACGACGGTATCCTCCGGATATCCGACGCGTCGGGTAATATCACCGGTCGGTAGTGCTCCCCTGCCAGGCTCAACAGCAACAACACGATCCTCTTGCCCCGGGGTACCGCACCGGGCCCACCATGTACCCGAAACGGTTCCTCCACTCCTCGAATCGGGTCTCGAAATCCATCAGCAAACTCATGGTGGACGACTCATTCATCATGGGAAAACCGCACTTTTTATTTAAAAGAGAGGGAAGAAGCTTATACAAGTTTTGCGGTTTTCCTCCAAATCCAGAAAATCTCATAGAAATCCGAATCCAAATCATCAATAGTATATAAACCCATGAATATAGGCATAAGAATCCATGAATACGGCATAACAATGAATAACAGTATGCATGAAGTGATAAGTAATAACTACAATATCTAAGCTGGCATATAAGATAAGTACACTAATATTATGTCAAACTACTAGCTATCAAGCTAAGTTAAGCAATAATATTTTCTAAGGTGTACGTGACATGGAAATTACCGATGAAGATGTGTGTGAGCCGGCACGTAAGTGTACGTGGTACATACGCATCATCGGTAATGGTGCTGGTGTCCTAACAGCATAATGTCAACAATGCAATATGAAATAACAATGTAAGTATGCGATGCGGAGCGAGCAACCAAAATGAGCGGGAGCTAAATATTAAACAATGGTGCCATTTGAAATAACACGAATCGTGGGGTTTTGAAAATAGGGCTACGACAGTTTTAAGAAAGGATACGTCTTTTGAAATATCCGTAGATCCCGTGACCTGTCTTTTAAAATACCCACGATCTGCAAGTTTTGAAATAGGTAGGAGTCTAATCTAATCTAATAACTAAACTAAACTAAAGGGCTAAGCTAACAAGCTGGACTACAGGTAAGGAAACCGCCTAACATCTGAGTCGATATATATACATACCTGTATATATATTAGTCGTTGATCCCGCCTCAATAATATCATATCCGATACCATATCTATAATCAGACATCCCAAGTCAAGAGTGCGGATCAATCATCAAAATATAGCTCGTACGTAAATCCGTCGTACGGCATCCCCAAATCTGGGTACGGGTCAATATCATATTCATCACACTATTCATCCGGTATCCTCTTTATCAAAGATCATAGTCTAGGGTACTGACCTATGTCTAGTACAATACTAATATCATCAATATGGTCATGATCTGGCTACTGATCGACAGTCTCGTACAAACTGATATCATCAGCACATCATCATCAAGGGGTATACATCGCCCAATACGGCCTAATATCAATATCCTAGCATATCATGTCTCATATCACGATCACATGTCGACCATTTTATTTATAACACTATTCACCCGTATCGCCGCCCCAAGATCCGCTATAACACCAGGACGTACTTCAAGTACGAATCCTGCCATATCACCGATATCACAACCTCAACACAAATCTCATCGACTCATCTCAATCCCAAGTATCATCCTCAAATCCGTATGTGAACACATAGTCCCATACCCATGTGAACACATAACTATATATATATTCCCGTAAACACAAATGGAAGAAGAATGTATGCAAGTATGGGTGGGTGTGTGCATGTATGGTGCTGCGACCACTACTCTAGGGTTTCGCGATACTAAACCATCCATATTTATCATCAATAAACTCAAACAATATATAATCAATAAATGTGTGTATACGTATTCGTATACATCACCACGAACTGCGGGGGTGCTATACGCCATCCACCCGACTTCTCCCTGTAGATATAAATCTACTCACCTGGTCCTCGCACGCCGGTGCCGACGTCGCCACGCGCTTGCTTGTCGTCTCGAATTCTACATGGGTACCTACATATCATAACGCACCGTATCACATTAAAATCCGACTCATGATCAAAACGACACACGAAACCCACATAGGTCAAAACCTATGGTTGCTTTCACAAATCAACCCAAAAACCCTCGACGTCAGCGTACAAACGCCAAACCATCGAGAAAAACCTAAACACACTCATTTGTACAATCACAAGCACTAATTATAATATAAAATAGCTTAAAATTCACAAAAACCCAAATTCACTTTAAAAGCCATTTTTCCGAAATCTAGCAAGCACAAATTACCCGTTTTAGTACAAAACTCGACGTTTGAACAAATTTAATGGCCATAATAGTTATTAAACATCTTAAATAAGTCATAAAAACCATTTCCATTATTTAATCTCATTAAATTTCTTTAGCCCCAAAATTCTAGTTTACAATATACCCAAATTTTAACAATTTTATAGCAAAAATGCACAAACAACAATTTAGCTGGGATTTTCATGAACTAAAGACATTAAACCACACTTAATAATGTTAATGAAGTCATGAAAAACCTAATTACATTTTTCTCTTAATCAAATTCAAGGTTTACAAAAACCTAGTTTGCAATTTAAGTAATTTGGACAAATTACATATAACAAGTGCAATTTAATCAACCAAACTAGGTTTTACATACATTAAGATGTTAAACTAAACCTTGCATCCCTAATGATTTGATAAAAACCCTAATTGAAATCACAAACCCTTACTATATTTTTCAAAACATTCAATTAATCCCAAACTATTAACTAATTATGCTAGATTTAAAGTATTCAAACAACAATTAGACATAAGGTTAAGAATTTACCCCACAATCATTTTGAAATCTAGCACAAATCTAGCCTCCCAAACATGCTTCCCTTCACCAAGATCCATACTAGAATGGTCAGGTAAAAATGGGTAGGGATTAGATTTTGATTTTGTGGAATTTTTGAAGCATTTTGGATGATTTTTTGATGGAATTTTGAAGAGAAAAGAGAAGAAGAAATTGGGGGGGGGGGGGCTGCTGCTGCTGGTTTCAGCAGAGGAAGAGGGGGAAAAAGGTGAGGGGATGATATAAAAAGATCCAAGTCAAAGCCCCTCCCAATTACCATAAGACCCCCACCTACTTTTATATATAAAACCTTATTTTAACCCAATTCACACATGATTTAAGGTCAAAAAAAGGGAAATAAAATTCTTGGGCTGCTATAATAGTGTGGGGCCGGCCAAGGGGAGTGAGGGTGAGTGTGAGAGACTTTACAAAAAAATTCTATGCAAAAAGACCCCCCACAATACCATATTTGCAAGTTTTAGTTCAAAATAACTATATTTTTGTTTTCCATAAAATAAACCAATTAAAACTTGAAATAAAATACTAAAAAATTATATTACAACTAGATTTTAATTAACATGATTTTAAAGATTAAAATTAGCCCATTTAAATTTGTATTTATCGCTAATTTAATGTATTTTCTTACCGGCTTAAAATAATATTAAAATAATTAATTTCGGAAAATTTTTCAGAAAATTTGAAATTTCAGCAGTGGCTCAATAAACACCAAATACTTGCAATTACATAGCTAGAATATGTATATTTAATTTTATAATAAAAATATTTGCATTTTGACTTTTTACAGAAAACCCCCTTATTTTACCGTTTTTCCCAAATTTCACCGAAACGATTTTCAAAACGTTACAGTACCCAGTCTCCACTGAGCACCCGTATACCTTCTCTGATGTCAAACACCAATGGATATGAGATCATCCATCGCCCATCATATGGGTCAAGAAGCGCATACGCTAGTCTACTCTAGAGTCTCTATGTCACAAGACTCGATGCCCTATCTCGGTACTCCCACGACTAGGAACAAATGAAGGATGTACTTGGCGACTACACTTGTAATGTCTTCAAAATAATAAAATATGATTTTTGGGAAATTTTATAATTTAATATTATTTTAATGAATATTTTAATATTCTGGTATAATTAAATACAAATAAATGGGGAAAAATTATGGAAAATTCTAAAATAGGGTATTTTATGGAATTATTCCGTTTTAAAGTTTTTAAGATTAGTTATATGCTAATTTAGTGCTAATCGCGATTAAGAATCGCTAATCGGATTTTTAGCTTTTTGTGCAAAAATGTGCACATATCATTTTCTACACTTGTGTTGCTTGTGCATTTCTACCATGGATTTTCTTTTGGGTCTACTATTCAAGTGAGAAGAGTTTAGTGAAGAAAAGAAAAAGATAAAGTAAGTGATGATGAGAGAGAGAGAGAGTAGGTGGCTTTTGGACATTTGACCCTTTCCTTCATCATTTCCCCATCTCTTTTCTCTCTCCCCTCTCCCTTTGAGCTGCTGCTCCCTTTCCCCCTCTCTCACCCTCTTCATAAAAGCTTAGATCCACCATGAAAACAAAGCCAAAACCCCATTCCCACTTCACAAAACTTACTCCCAAGCTCACTAGCTACACATTGAACCTAGCAAGATTGGATTTGGAGGACTTTGAGTAACTCAAGAAAATTCTTGAGTTGCCAAAGGAGGTAATTTCTGCACCTATTAGAGTAGTATCTCATTTCTTGTACATCTATTCTAGTTTCATATCGATATTGTGTTGTTTGTGGACTTTGGAGAATTCAAGTTAGGGTTTAGGGTAAAACTGAAATTAAAGATGAAATTGAGGATCGTGGTGACCTTAGAACCCCTTGTGTGATGCTAATTTGAACCCAAACCTGAACTTGAAACCAGAATACGAAATTACGGAATCGATATCGGGGAAAACGGTAAATCTGGAAGTGTTTTATGGAATCTGCTATCACCCCGAGACCCCAAAAATAAAACTGAGTTGACAGTGAGATGTGCAGGCACTATTGAACCACCACACCAAACCCTAGCTCCCAACTCCTTTGGCAGGCCGCCAATTCTTCCTTTCTGGCCGCAATTTGCGGCCAGAGCAGGGTGGATCTGCCTCGTTTTGCGTGCATGGCCCCATTTCCTCTATTCTTGACCCTGGGTATGTCTAGTTTTGACTGATTCCATCTAGGGTGAAATCTGGGTTCTTTTGCTTGAGTTGGTGTATGGTTTACGACTTGATTTAGCATGGATTTTGGTATTTTGTGATTCATTCCTGTCGGGTGGCGTTTGGACGTCAACGACAAGTGGATATTGATCGTGTTTACATGCGAGTCGATAGGTTTTTACCTATGCGGGTAGCGTGTGCTATTTTGGTTTCCGATGTGATTTTCATGTGCTTTAGCGTTATGATATACTTGTAGGTACCCTACGAGATGTTGAGGCAAAGAAGATGAAGATGGCGACATCGGCACCGACACATGAGAAGCAAGGTGAGTAGATTTATATCTACGGGGAGAAGTCGGGTGGATGGCGTATAACACCCCCGCAGTCCGTGGTGATGTATACGAATACGTATACACACATATATTTATTATGAGTTGTTTAGGGTTATTGATGGTAATAATGGATTATTGGTGATAAGGATGTATTGGTTGAGTAGTGCGAAACCCTAGAGTAGTGGTTGCACCCACACTCACACATACACACATACTTGCATACATTCTTTCATATATCTGTGCGCATATGGTGGGGTGTATATCTACACATGGGTATGGGACTGTGTGTTCATATACGGGTTTTGAGGATGATATGTGGGATTGAGATGAGTCGATGAGATTCGATTGAGGCCGTGAGATTTGGCGACATGACAGAGTCGTATTGGAGATGTGATATGATGGTAGTGATGCCTGTCATGTGATGAGATAGTGTGATATCGACTCAGATTTAGGTGGTTTCCATACCCCTCTCTATTGACTTGATTCTGGGTTCGTAGTTCGCATAGTAGGCGTTAGACTAGACCCGAGTCATACCTATTTCAAAACTAACGAATCGGGGATATTTTAAAGATAAGCAAAAGGGTTTATACGGATATTTAAAAAGGCGCATCTTTTCTTAAAACACCGTAGCCCTTATTTTACCAAAAGCCCTGATTCGTCTTACTTCAAAAGGCAAGGTTGCATGATATAGCTATTGAGGCAGGTTCTCTACTGTTGCGTTGACTACTCGATTCCGCACATTCATGCTGTTTGCATTGCATCGCTTGTATTGTTGATATATTTCAGTCATGCTGTTAGGACACCAGCACCATTATCGATGATGCGTATGTTCCACGTACACTGTTGCCGGCTCACACACTTCATCATCGATAATTGCCATGTCACTACACTGTAGTACTGTTGCATTCAGGATATGACCCTTGCATGACATATTGATGTGCTTACCTTTCTGCAATATGTCGCATACATGCTGCTTTCTGATTATACGCATTGAAATATGCTGTTTCCATGATATTTCTGGTTTTGGGAACCGTGGGTGTTTCAAAGAGGATATGTAATTGTTTTAAAAACCCGGTTACCCGTGATATGATATTTCAGTACGTCCACCATGTGTTTTCTCGGTGCTGAGAGCGACATGTGAAACCCGATTCGAGGAGGCGGATGAGGCCGATTGCGGGTACATGGTGGACCCGGTATGGTACCCCGGGGCGAGAACGGTTTCGCTGTGTAGTAGACGGTGAGCCTGACGGAGGGACCACTACCTACCGGTGATTGTATTTGAGCTCGGCGGATATCTGGAGGATACCGACCGGAGTTGAGAGATGGATATGGGCTGACCCGTACTGCCGGGGCCGAGGGCCGACACCGCAGACGGAGCCCAGAGATGGACATGGGTTGACCCGTACTGCCGGGGGCCGAGGGCCGATACCGCAGACGGAGCCCCATATGGACGAGGATTTACGTGCCGATGCTGGGCACAGTTTTCATGATGTTTTCGAGTGCCGATGCTGGGCACTCCGGTTCCATGATTTTGACGTGTTGCGAGGGACACAGGTGGTTTATATCCTCATATTTCCATGCATATGCTGATGATATTTACATGCATGATGGTTATTGTCATTGGGTGACGAGTGGACGGGATCCACGTACATGCAGATTGTTTTCATTGATTGTACCTCACATTTATGATATGCTATTACCTGAGGCACTGGAACGAGCATTTGGCATTACACTCATGTATAGAGATTACATTGCCAGTTTAGCATGTTTCATTCTTATTCATATTGAGGTTTATTTATATTTGATCGTATTGACCTAGGATGGGTCATGCATTCGATCTCTGCTTGTAGATATTTTCTATTCACGAGTTGGCAACTCACCCCGTTGTGCCACAGTTCTTGCAGGTTTTGCCGTACAGGTTCCTTTGCGGCATTTCTGGCACACTGCTTCCTTGCGGGTGAATTGCATTTGGTAGGTGGTCTCTTTTGCATCAAGAACCACCATTGTACTTATATTATTTATTGTATCTAGTCATTCCATCAACCAAAACTTGTATATTGTTTCAGACTTACAAAACAGTGTTGTATTTTTCGACCTTAGAGTCGCGCTTGTAGTATTACGGTTTTCTTGCTGTTTTGAGTTTCTTTTTTTGGGTTTTGATCCTCGCCCTTTGGCGTTGTATACTATTATTGCTTGCGTGGTTGTGACCGCCGATTGACGAAGAGCTAGCTCCCGCTTGGGGATGCCTTTTATCATTTCTTATATTATTCTTGTTGTACCCCGTTCGGTGCCAGTTTTTACAAAGGAAACTCTGCCGAAATTTTCAGGAAAGGTTACACATTTTTAAAATACACATTCGGCTTAGTTATTTAAAAACTTTGATTTTCGAAACATGATTTCCTTACTTTTCAAAACCAGTTTTCCTTATTTACTCTTTAAATGGTTTTAGATTGCTGGGCTTTTGGCTTACTTGGATCAGATGGGGTCCTATAGACTTCATATGGTTCAAGGGCCAGTCACGTGCTCTTTCGGGTCGTGACAACACTGTCCTCACTAGTATGATCTGCATCATAGACCTGGTAGTCAAGTACTCATCCTAAGAGCTTTATCAACATGTGACATAGAGACAATCAGAGTACATGTTAAGATAAAGAGTAACCAGATAGCATACTATCTTGTCGAGAAAGAAAGTCCTCCCTATATATGTCCTAGCATCCACTACAATATACAACGTCTGTACAGTAATGGCCTTTAGGGCATACATATAACTAACAATCTCCCACTTGCACTAGGGCCATCTGTTGTGGTATCGTATACCCAACAATCAGCTGTGGTTGAAGTATCTCATACTCAACCATCCCATAAAAGTCTCTACTGGGTAATAGGCCTTTGTGAGTGGATCCGCGTTGTTGTCCTCTGTGTCTACTCTCCTAACCTCGATCTACCTGGAGATCAACCATCTCCATGATCAGGCGATACTTCCTAAGAATATGTCTGGAACTCTGATGGGACGGGGGTTCCTAGGCATAAGCCACAACTCCATTGTCACACAATGGTAGGGACTAAGTTCATCTCATGAACTAAAATATATCCAGACTGCCTCTTTGGTAGCATCCTTAGTAACGATGTATCTTGCCTTTAATCGTCTAGTAAGTCACGGTATCTAGCTTGGAACCCTTCCAACATACCGTCCCTCCACTGAGGGTAAAGACAATGCCTGCGACTGACATTCAGTCGTCCTTATCACCCTGGAACCTTTCCAGTGATTCTCCCCAGGATCGATTGATACCATCTCACTACAACTAGTGAGAATCCTAACATCCAGTTACATCTATCTCACAGATCCAAAACCTAGGATTTATGAGGTATCACTTTGATCCTTATGGAGAATCCTTGTGATAAGAGGAGATTGACCGAGCGTAGCATATGAAACTACTTCCCTATCAAGAGTATGTCATCCACGTACTGGTGGAGATAGTGCCCTCAGAGTCAATTATTGGATCACAGGCACGTGATTGCAATGATTGAGGGAGGACCTATCCCGGTAGGACAGTCTTACTCAAGATGATAGTATGCTATCTGGTTTACCTTTATCATCGTGTACAGCTTTAGGTGACCTTACAGGTCACTATTGCACGTTGATAGAGCCCCTAGGATTCTTGCTTGACTGCCAGCAGTATGAGGGCGATCATATACGTGGGAGCTGGTAGTCTATAAGCACATCCTTAAAAGGTTCCTAGTCATGGGAGTTTCGAGACAGGGCATCGATACTCCAGAGTAGACTAGTGTATACAGTCGAGACCCCGACGAGGGGCGGTAGCCGGTCTCACAAGCCACTGGTGTTAGTTGGTTCACCTAAGATGTATACAGGTGCTCATTGGGTTATGAGTATACCGGTCAGGACTCGCCGGGAACATGCTAGTTGGTCTTATACCTGACATCAGATAGCAGTTCCCTGGTGACATGTGTACATGTTAGTTCATCGACCTGAGATCGTCATTTGTCTCGTGTGAGTTCCCACTTTACTTTGATTACTACCCTACCACGCTCAAAGGAGACGTGCAAACAGGTTTTAGTTGGGTACAGTCCCGAGCCACATGGAGGCAGTGAGCGGATCTGCAGGGGTTTGTCTCTCCCGGTATTGGGGGTGAGGTCGCGCTGTGTCTAGGAGAGCCATTACACAAAGCCCTCGGCCAAGGCAGGAGATTTACTGGTAGGTATTCCAGTAGTATCTCAGGGTGTTCTGGGCTACACTCCGACACGACTTGTACCGCTTTTGGGGGTCTGACTTTTACCAACCCCCTAGGCCCGCCATGCGATGCTCATAGACGAACGGACCGGACTGTACGGATATTGTCACTGACAGGCTCAGTAGGGTGTCAGGATGAGTTCGCTCATCGACGTCCCTTTTGGTCAATAGCTGGTAGCCCGTCACGTATGGCTAATACCTCTGACGTGCTAGTGGTTAAATCCACAGCCATAGTATTGACGAGTCTTTAGAGTCCCCCACAGACAATTTCTCAAGTTTCGGGCGAAACGCTGTAGAGGCCGTATGGAGATATGGCAGGGTTCGATCAGATACGTGCGGTATTGCACGGATCAGGATCGGACGGATAATACTAGCGGGCTTTGGTTTAAGCCGGATCCTAGTATTGTACAGTGTAGATTTTATCTCATTGCATTTGTATTCGGTCAGAATACAAACGTGGGTATGTATATACAGTAGCGGGGTTTTCCTGTAATTTATTACGGGACCAGTTTCATGAAGTTGCCAGTTTGCTTTCCGTTTCGGCCATTTTCATTTGTATCTTTCATTGGCTGAAGATTGGTGGAGGAGGGCTTATTTGCATTTGTGCAAATAAGCATTGTGGAGGGTGGTCTTTGCATATTGTTGCTTCATGATAGCTCTTGTTTAACCTTGACTTCTATCTTCATCATGGCTTGACCTTTGTTGTTATGATTGGTTGATGGAGTGTTAGTTTTGGTTGATGATCATTGCTTATCATCAACACCTTTTCTCTCTCTTGCATGAGGTTGTGGTTCACTCTCTTTGATTCATTCACACTCCATTCTCACTCACCACCATGAGGGGGCCGGCCAAAATGAGGGAGGGGGCTGCCCATGATTTTTGGTTCTCTCATGTTTGCAAAAATCCCCAAGTTCATCACAAAAATTCCATAGTTCATTTCCTCCACCAAAGGCAACTTCCTCAAACCCCAAAATGAGACATAGAGAACTACACGTATTCTACAACAAACCTTGGGCACGTCGGCTCGCCAACTTCGTGCCCGAGTTGCCTCGTTCCAGAGGTGGGAGCCCGTAAAAGAAGCCGGCGAAGTAGTGCCCTTTCCGGCGAGGAGGTGAAGATCGAAGATTCCGCGGGGAGATCGGGACGACGACGAGAAGACCGAAGGACACAGATCGCTCGGTATATCTCTCTACCCCTTCTCTTGTTAGCTAGGACTAGATTAATGGCCCGATCCGGGATTTTTGTGCGCGGTGGTGCCGGTTTACAAGTACGTAAAAAGTTTCGTTTCCGCATTCCGGCGTCGGATTGACGGCCGAGGCGCCGCCGTGCACTTACATGGAATCAGAGCCACGCCATTAACCTAGTCTAACTTGGTCTAATGTGTTTACACTTTCGATCGAACAAAATTCCAAAACCCGCATTTTCAAAAGCATCTGTTTCTGTCGAAATATTTTTGGCTCGAAATTTTTTTCAGGTTGTTGCAGAATGATGTGCAGGGATTTAGATGTAATCTGGGAAATTTTGGTGGCATGTTCTTCCTATTAAGCCGCGGAACCGCGGCCGTACCCCTACTTTGGCCGCGGTTCCGCCGCCGTAATGAGGGATCAATGCAACAAAATTTTCCAGTGAGTCTCTATGTTGAAAATAGGGGTTTTGGAACATTCTTTTTGGGCCCAGATTTTCTGTGAGTGCTACAGTAGTGCTTGCGGCCCACTAGGGTAAATTTGATCAATCGAAAATTTTTAAACATGTTGGTTCACAGTATTTACATTATATCTGCGACCGTGAATGTCACTTGATCGGTAAATCCTATCTAACTGCTATAGCCTGGTTAGACGGATTTGCGAATGTGACATTCACGTTGATGTTCTGTGTTGTGCTGTGATGTTGCGGATTGGTCGTGGGGGATAGCCTAGATGCAATGCTAGTACAGTTTTGGTTGTATTATGTACATTTGATATTGCGGGACGAGCGTCCGACATGTGGACTGCCGTCACTGCCTGTTTGTATATTATTCTTTTGGGGCACGACCGGGTCGAGTTCGATGTACCCATTGTATGTATATTTTACTTTCTGTACTAGGATTACCCCAAGGTGGGGTGCACGGATAGCCGGGTTCTAGAGGGTAACGGGCCCGCATCTCATGGCATTGAGACGGAGGGGGCCTCACTCTAGAATTGGCGGGCTATTCGCCGCACTAGTAGGGGGTACAGGTTGACCCAGGAGGGGTGCCCAAGTTACCGGATTCCGTGAAGTGCTGGGTGGTCCATTCACATTGCTGAAAGGGGTTGCCTCGCTTCAAGTTTTGGCGGGTAACTTGCCGCACCCGTAGGGGTCTAGGTTTTCATTGCACAGGCTATCCACACGACCAGGGGAACATCGGGTTTCAGTAGCGGCTCTGTGAAACCCGGGGATCCCAGATATCTGTATTGTTCTGTGATGCTTATTACATTTCTGTGATGTTGCATTTTATCACGCCTTGAGCGAAATATTATATATTGATATATATACTAGTAGATGTTGTATATGTTTTGCATCCGCGTTAGTCCAGTCCCCGCTCTGTCGTTAGTTAAGTAACCTAACGGGTAATGACGGGACCCAGTGGCGAATACGGATGGCATATACGTACATCATTATTTTCGTTCTTTATTGGTGTGATCAATTGATGGGACTGCATTGATTCGGATCAATGCAAGCTAAACAAACCAAATATGATGTTGTTGGAACACTTTTCAAAAAGCTGTTATGGCAAGGACGTTCATTTTGTTTTGCACAGTGGTATTCAGTTGGAATATCCTGCACCTCAGTCGACGAGGCAAGGGCCGAGATCCCTTCACCGGGAGTGACCCGTTGGACAAAAAGTTTGCGTCAGGGCAATACCTTCACTATAGCCGATTACTTATGCTTTGCATCGTGGTATTCAGTTGGAATATCCTGCACCTCATTCTACGGGGAAAGAGCCGAGATCCCTTCACCGGGAGTGACCTCTTTAGTAAAGGTTTTCGTCACTATATTTTTTAAAAAAGCTATCCCCTTCCTTCAACGATATCAAGTTCATTACGTTAAAGGTTTTCGCCAGAAACCATTCGTAGCCCTCCGTCGTTTCAGACGGGTAGCATGTAGTATTCATGCTATGTTTGTTGGCCTTCGTCAAGGCATAGTGTATGGTAGCTGCTTGTTACCTTTCTGCTGCATAGATAGATGCGTTGGTTTGGGACAGTCGTATAACCTTGTTGGCCTTCGTCAAGGGCTTGTACGGGTGGGTTCAAATTAACCTGGACAATGACGGGTAGAACTTGACATGTGACTTATGATTTGTTGGCCTTCGTCAAGGTCATAAGAGCATGGGGCAAAAATCACATCGGGAATTTCTAAAGAAACTGAAACTTGCCAGATATGCGCATACCTTCTGGAGTGTGCTGACATGAGCGGATCCCGTCACGTTATCATGCGATGATAGTTGGATCCTGATTCCCACTGATGAGTTGGTTTACTCCTCGGGTGATCCTGACTAATTCTTCTTTCAGGTTTGGAGGAGAATTTGACGGTACAGTGGGAGGTTTCCCGATTAGATAAATTGGTAACCATTCTGATCTAGGTTAGAGTGCACGCTGAGTGCTTCTTTTCTCTCTCTCTTTGGCAGCGACCATTGACCCGACCCTAAGACTATGACTCAGAGACCAAAATTAACCGAACCTTCTTAACACTGGCTTTTGGATTGTCAGAGTTGCAAACCTCATTGCCACTCCTACTTTTACCCTTTTCTCAAGGACATCCCGTATTACTACGAACGTCCACTTCCAATGGACAAAACCATCGTGTGGTTATATACAAACTCGAAAGAATTTATTCGAGGATGGTTTCCGGTTCTGGAGAAAATGAATAGGACTATTCAGTTGTCTTTCCTTTTTCCTTCTCTCAGGTTGCGAGTACTCCTTGGTTTAGGAGATAGTACATCTATTACGCAAATTGGATAGTCTTCTTCCAAACCATAGGCTGGTGCCGAACGGTAGGGAATGAAGAAAACCAATTAGCATAACGATGGTGTGCAGAAGGTATTAAGTAAAGACATATCAAGGAATTAGTAAGAGGGCAAAGTAAATTGCGACTGATATTCACGACCAAACCAGGTATTTCCTCGTCAATCCTAAATCACCTTTGTATTTCTCCAGGACACTCCGTATCACTACGAAGATCCACAGTTTATTGGATACTCCATCGTATGGTTATATACGAACTCGAAAGGAACTTGTTCCAGTTCGGGGATGGATTCTGGTTCAGGAGAAATAGGAATAAGATTTATTCGGTTGTATTTTATCTTCACCTTCTCTCGCATTGCGAGTGCTCCTAAGATTAGGACAGTACGCCCATTATGCTTATTGGATAGTCTTCTTCCAAACCATAGGCTGGTGCCGAACGGTAGGGAAGGAAGAAAACCATTTAGCCTAAGAGGGTGTGCAGAAGGTAATGACTAAAGACATATAAAGGGATTTGGAAAGATGGCAAAGAATTACACGGTTGCAGTTGTGAATCTGGATAATGGAAGAGGCATTACTAGGAATACCGGGATACCCCATCGAAACATTTCAATTTTTCAGTTTCATTGTGTACTGTTAAAGGAAAACTGATTTCCCGATTAGATACTCACTCCAGGGTATGTATTTACCAGGTATGATTCTCACATCTGTATGGTTTTACAGATGATGAGTGGGAGTAAGTTATTGGTAATTAGGTGATCATCCTCATTATATCGGGATTCGTTGTAATCGGTGATATTTGAGGAAGTTACCTGGGCGGTTTTCCGGACGGCAAATATTTGGTTTTGAATATCCGTTGTTATGCACAAATTTCAAATTGATATATCTGTACGTCTATATTTATAGAGTGAGATATACCTTTTTGAAATTATGTCCGTGACATTTACCTATATCAGTGGATGGTTAGGTAAGGAGCATTAAACAACGGTGTAATTCTTCTTAACCATAAGTACAGTTTTCAACCTGCGACATACAGGGAGTGAGTTATTAGACTCAAGGGACTTATACAGGGTATTGTATGTTGTCCAGTGTCCATTAGGACAGAGGGGTTGGTCCTCGTACTATATTCGGTTTACTTATGACTTCTCTAGTTTTTAGACAGGTGTTTCGTGGAAACACAGGGTCCGAATTTTGAGAAGTTATAGGTATTTGAATAAAGTAGAGAACCAGGTATTGCAAGTATCGGGATTCTTCAAAGTGATCGAAGATGTAGATACTTGTGTGTGGTATTCAGTTGATAGTAATGATTTAGGGAACTTGCTTCTCTTTCAGATTACTCATAATTGGAAGTGCTCCTAAGTTGAGTAATGCTGATCGGCCTCTTTCTATTTAGTTAACATGCACTGGAGACAGTTGCATGATTTGAATCTGGTCCAATTAAATCAGTGCCTCTGGTTCTATATTGGATATAGAACAGTTCATATCTTAACGATGTTAAGGTACGGGAAGTTGTCCGGCTTATGCTTAAAACCAGACTCTGGATAACTCAAGGCATGTTTCTGTAATGGTTGTTTGTGGGTTGACCCAGGCTATGACGAGGGTTGACTTTCTACCATCTAGAAGATCAATAGTGATATTGTTCTAGACTCGCTACAGTTTTAATAAAAATGGATTTTTTCAGAAAACAGTAGTGGGAGTATGGTAGAACTGGAAGTGATTCCAGAACCGCAAACGATTTCTGAAGATTTGATAAGAACCTAAAGATTCAATCTGGCTTGACATTCCATTGGCCACTCCGCAGATAAGATGGGTAACCTCAGGCACCCGAGAGGTACTCCGGTAGCCTCAAGGGCGGTGACAGGGATGTTCTTGTTTACCCAGACTTACCATTGCTGTTGTTCCAGGCTGCGAGACCCGGCAGGAGGATGAGATAGCGTCGTTCTAAACTAGCTTTAGAAGTGTACGTGTATATGACTCTGCCGGAGGGTTGTCGTAGTCAGTGGGAGCAGCGGAAGCATTGGTGGCTTATGTCTATTTATAGACTAAAGCAGATGTAGCGGAGATAGATCATCTATTTCTGATGTGACAGTCATAGGTTTGACTTCATCAGAATAGGGGATGGATCTGTTAAGAAGGTAGTAGGGTGTGATGTCCTGGTACTTGGATGACATACACAGAGTAGGAAGTGAAATTCCTATACTACGGTCGGTTATACTTTGGTTGTCACACAGTGGTTTCTCCACATGGGACTTGGACATTAAATCAGACATTCTGGTTACTGGATCTATGGTTTTAGATCTAGATTTGGGTAGTTTCCCAATCAGGGTACTTAGACAGCATTTTAGAGGTACTTTAGAATGGACGACTCCAGGCATGGTGGTGTACCTGCAGGTGATGGAGTCACCCTCTCTAAAGGTGTCTTACAGACTAAAGGGGAGAGGGATATGCATGATTGGTAGATCACTTGCTCAGGCAATTGAGTCTATCATGAGATGTCAAGTACCACACCAGATGTTGTTTTTGCACTAGATGCAGTAAGTTGACATTGATCCAATCCTGGAGAAACATTCGGAAGCAGTTTTAGAACATAAGTGGATGTTCTAGGGATATGACAACGACAGCCTCATTCGGGAAACAGTTATCATTCCAGGCTTCCAAGGTGACCTGGATGACAGAGAGGTTGTCAGAGTTATTGTTTTCCATCTGACGAGGGGCGGTATTTTGGACAGGTGGTCCAGGAGGATACTGAGGGAAGGATGATGCAGGATACTGATTAAGTTCAGTTGACGATACAGTCAAAGAAGTTTGGATTTGGAGTTCATTTATGAGCTAAGTCCCATCAGATATCCAGACATATTCTAAGACAGGTTTTGCTCATTTCGGGAGATGGGTTTTCTCCGCGAACTTGAGATATAGAGAGACATAGAAATAAACATCAAGGCGGATCCACTCACTGAGGCTATTCCTCGAACGCAATAGTTTCGCAAACAGGTTTTGTGAGACTGACTAGTAGAGGAGTTGGGTGTTCGGTATCACACGGGCTGTGAGTATGCGACATCGCAATAATTAGCCTTGAGTGCAAGTGGGAGATTGTTGGAGATAGTGCCCTCAGAGTCAATTATTGGATCACAGGCACGTGATTGCAATGATTGAGGGAGGACCTATCCTGGTAGGACAGTCTTACTCAAGATGAT